>OW443316.2:10000000-14800000 GCA_937001585.2 Brachylomia viminalis | reverse complement strand
GGAGTTCATTACCATGTGTAATGTGCCAACATGGCCCATGCATGGTGACCAATCAACCGTCCGCTGGTCATCGCACTCGAGTACCAATGTACTCATAAATTAACCCACGTGGTCAATAAATTATGTTTAATGCATGCCATTTGGATGATTGTCGGCGACTTATTCGGCGAACTAATAATAGGGATGGCCTTGACCATATTCTATGCTGTCTTGACTCATGACTAGGTGGTCTCAGTGTATAAGTAACTACTTACTTTGTCAGTCAGCACAATTACAAATCATCCGGCGGAATCATGCATACGCTTCTCAATTTCAAATTGCTGTGAGAATTTGATGTTGAGAACTGGGCAAACTCTAATTACTCAAACTGAAAGCACACGAAATATAAAAAAAAAAGAAAAAAATCAACGACAAAAGAGTGAAAGAACACTATCTTTCCACTTCGTCATAGTTGCGTATATATTAATATTCTAGTGTTATTTATTTTAGAAGTATGTGTGTATGTTTGTATGTACCTATGTATGTATATTCTCATAAATTATTTGTTTTATTTTATTATGTGAATTGTTTTTGATTTTATGTATTTTATTTCCTCTTTTACTCTTACACACGCTGTCTACATCTCTAAATCTACTATCCTATCGCAGGTATGCTGGAAGAGATTTCATTAGAAATAAGCATCACCTTTGTACCTATTTTTCTGTTATTTTCTTCTTGTCTGTTTATATAAGTGTGTACATAAATGGTTAAATAAATAAAAAAACGTAAAACGTTTGAGTTTAATAATGCTAAAGTAGACTGACAAGTGCTCACTTCAAATTCGTAGTTCAGAAACTGAGTGTGAGTCTCAGGCTGTCTTTAAGTATATTCGGGGGCCCCTCACAATAAGGCGTATGGGTATGTACAATCCTAGTCCTATCTTGATCGCATAGTAAATGCTGGGTTGGGATGTCATATCTGCAGGATTTTCTTTCATTTCATTCTTTGGCTAACCCCCTATTCCACCAGCCAGAGTAGCGTTTGTTCGAGGTAGATCTATAAAACACAAAGAGGCTTTGGGAATAGGGACAATGTCTTATCAGGGTCTGAGTGCAAACTGTTGACATTTCTACAGTACTTGTGCTCAAGTTTTGAACTGTCTGTAAGTAAGTTTTGATTGGCGTCCTTGTTACAGACTTCTTTGTTGTTATATGGTTAAGAGACTTTTACAGAACGCGTGGAATTCGTCTGAAAGCACTTCGGTAGGACGACATTAATTGCTTTTTATCGCTTTACAAATATTTGATTGCCTGAAATCACAAACACGCAATGAGCAAGAGTGTATGTTGTATGAGCAGAGACCTTGGCCGTGCAGTAGAAAAAATTACAAACCGGTAATATTCTATTATGTTATCCTTCCTATAGAAAAATTCGATTAATGATTATTTTATGGGTAAAACTTTGTAATTGGCAATCTGTATAGTAAATATAATTAATATCATCTTGAACATAATTATGGACTTATTATAAATTTTATTTTATAGTAACATTTTGATTTGACATTTTTCAATATTAATTTATGTAAGTACGTATAATTTCTCAGATCATAATATGATCTGAGATAATTGTAATAATTCTGACTGTGACATTTTAATTTGCAATTTTACTTCTGGCTATCTTCTTAACAATTTTTATTATTTACGCGTGCCTATTTCCAGGCAGAATGTACATGGTCCTATCTACTCCACCTGAATTTAATGTAACTTACATTCGTTGCAAATAAATGATTGATTGATTGATATCAAATAAAAAGCCGTTGCCCAATGGGATTCACCATCAGTAAAAGTGACGAACCTCTATACTTTCATTCCCTATTTAACCCCATCAGAGCTAAATAAAAAAAAAACTTCCGTTGGCTATTTATATAACGCTTGTGCAAAATTTCATGCTTCTACTCCTAGAGGTTTATTAAAAGGCTGTGCGGTCTGTCAGTGATTTTATTAAGTCGATGCTCTGCTACCGGTACATAAAAAAATATTGAGTATTGAAGCTAGATTAAATTAATATATCGTTACATGATACATCAATTTAAATATTATGCTGAAGTGAACAGGGGCGACTCATCGCCCCTATAGCGGGTGCAACAAAACGTGTCGGGGTTTAAATTACAAATAGTGGAAGTTCAACGTTCACATTACATACTATACGTTGGTACCTAATGCTTATTACTTTATATCGCAAACAAAGCTTCGTTTACATTTTGTGTTTGTCAGCTTGTATTACGTATCGGGTAGACGTTTCGACATGCAACATAAGTAAAAGTTTTTAGATAGAGAATAAATTCAATTTGTAATTCATTTATTGAACATAGGGTTTAATTATACAGATGTTATACAAAACATGTTGGTCCATGCTATGACCCGCGAAAAGGCATACAAAATATCTGAGGTAATCTTATGTCAATTAACAAAATAAAAATAAATTCAATAGGTAAGTAGATGTCACAATTTCGTGCAATAGTTAATAATATGTCAATAAAATTATACAAATATTATTTTAATTTGTCATTAACAGATTAATACGCCTTGTCATTCAATAATGTAAAAAGCTTACGTTTAAAGTTTACCTAAACTCCTTCATGTTGTTGGTTGATGCAATTTGATCTGGTAATTTGTTAGAAAGTTTTTTTGAACGAACGAATAAATATGAACACACATTACAATGAATGAAGGCTAAATAAATAGTGTTCCTGATACAGGCTAGCACAGACTAACTAGCTCATTCATTCAGCAATAAATAAATTAGGTCTCGAGTTCTCGACCTGCTTAATTTCCCAGGAGTTGCTAATTTCGGGTTTTGTCAAGTCTGCCTGTATCTACATTTGAAAATATGAATGATACGGTCCCAGTTTCAATCAAGAAGGGTTCCAGTTTAAATCAAGAAGGGTCCCAAATTCTTATTAGAAGATGATGCCGAAATAAAATTGAGGTCTTTCTACAGCTTTGGTTTCCTAAGAAAGCGGTGAAAGTACGGTTCCACAATAAAGGCTGTCTAAATAAAGAGCGTTTTTGACGGCTGCTAAAATATGATGTTCACCACTCTTCTAGGAAACCGTGGCTTATTTTAATATGAGCAGTAGCGGCATTTTAAGTATTTGAAATATAATAAAATTACCTTCCATACCTTGTTCTAAATTCATTTTCCACAGCAAAATAACAACCAAAACACTGGCCAGTTACAAACTGTACAATAACATTTTCTACAACATTTACGAGCCGTTAAAAAATAACGCATTCCATACACGCCCCGACTTTGTGTGACGGACAGCGCACTGCTATAAAACCGGACCGTTTTAATGTCGCGTGCGCCCACTGGTGCACTATGACAGCCTGTCCCTTTTTGTAGTTTTTAATTAATTACTTTATGCCATTGTAAATAATTATCACCTTCCATTTAGGTATTAATTAGTGTCTTTAGGGCTCGTTACTCATAAATGGCCGGAAGATTCTGACAAAGTGATAACAGTCAGTGATACAGGGGTTCATGACTTATTTGTCATTAAAATAAACTTTATTAAAGCAGCCAGGGTGTTTTGGAAGTAGCGAGCGGCGCGTAAATGTAGATATCGGTAGATATCTTCTTTGCCTAATATTGGACTTTGGCAGAAATTCTCCAACTGTTATCGATATTCCAAACATGTTTTCCGGTCGAAGTAGAAACGGCCGTTCCAAATAGTCCCAAGTCCATAATGCATTCTCAATATCAAAGCCAAACAAACTGACGCAAAGAAAAGAAACCAATCAAATCAAATCAAATCATTTATTTTTGCTGAATACACTGTTACAATGGTGTTATAAGAATTACATGTTTCAAGTGATTCTACCATAAGGCATGCAAAAAATTTATACAGTCATAGTTATTCATCAATTAATCAAAATAGACATCCTAAAATACACACCAATAACCGACAAAATAGACACCAATCTCGTCGGACAAACGGCCAATCTGTATGCTCACTCAATACGTTACCGTAGCCTACGGCAAAAGTCGTATGAATCCGTCCAAAATCCGCGTAAATCCAGGTCGTCCGATAAAAAATCGCAGTATACACAGCCGGGTTTAGTGCAATAAAAAAGGTCCATTCAGCGTTCGTTCATTCGGGAATTGAGCATTGAGCGCCAAAATGCTGAACACAGACTCAAACATAGACGAATTTATTCATTAAGCTCGTTTCATGGCTTCAATAAATTATCAGGTCGTCAGGCACGACCCTAATTGGTCTGAATATTTAAATGGATTAATTAAATATTGGATAGGCATGCTGCTGAGGATCGACTAAGTATTAATATTATTTTCTCTTTCAGGTAATAACCTAAGTCCATGGAGATTGCTAAGTTATCTACAGAAATATACTTCTAGACTAGACATATTCGGTGACGCAGAAAATTTATTTTTCACTCGACGTTTCCCAATAGCTATAAAGCAAATAAAGAGCTCAGGACACTTTTGACGTAAATTGTCTATCCGTAATTTCAAGCTCTTGATGGAGTTTGCTATCTCATCACTCAGACTTACATTTGATTGTACATAAGCTTAAGGAACATTTACCTCAACTTTTCTCTTATAGAAATAGTTGGTACTTGGTAAAGAAATTCTAACTGATGGCTGAAGAGATTAAGGATTGCCCTAAAACTATGCAGCCCGATGTTAAAGGATAATCTTTATATGCTCATCCTCCATCATATTATGCGGGACTTCAAATTATATTGTTCGCTTCTTTATTAAAATTATCTTGTTGTAACTCTCCAAGTCTCAACTTGTGAGTGCTAAGTCATTTCTGGTCAGTTTTCATAACATTTTATTTCTCTAATACCCATCTGCTGTATCTTTTTCTTTTCACTACTACAAAAACTATCATTGATCCACATTCCCATCACCACCTCAAGAACATACATCACATAATTATTACAATTAACATACAATGTTGTTCGATCTAGCTCCTATTTCAGTTTTTGATTCCTTTGTCTAGGGTCACGGGTACGTGGGATTAATACCATGGGAAACAAAGGAACGGGGAACAGATAATATTAATGATTATGGGTAAACGGAAACTTCTATGTAATTATCTGGGTGATAATTATTAGTTTTGTTTTCAGTGGCAGGGTTTTTGTGTACACTATAGAAGTTGCATTTTCCGAGTGTGCGTAGATGGTGAGATCCGAACGCAAATAAGAAAAAGTGACAAATACTCAAAGGAGTCTCTGGACTAGGTTTTTATAAAAGCTAAAATTGCATAACAGTCTAATGATTCCGTTAGATGAGGCAACATAGAAATACTTAGCGCGTGATGTAGAAGATGAATAAACCATTTCCAAATAATTTGACACTTTATAGTTTTTTGGCGGTAAGTATATAACTTTGAAAATTTATAAAAAAACAATGCATGATTTTTTTTAATTATTATAATCGGTTTCTACTTCAATGCATAGTTATCAACCATAAAATTACACATCTTTAACATTTTTTTTAAATGAGACCATACAATTTTCATCATTTTGAGCAGGTTATTTAACTAAAATAAATTTCTAGTAAAAACATGTTTATACTTTATCGACAGAACCATCCAAATATGTATATGTACAACTTCTCAGCTATCCAACGAGTTACAATGTTACCAGATATCTTCAAAAAAATATTTACTGGTTAATGCCTACATTTGTATATTTGGTTGCAAATGGCCGCCCCTACATCCCCTTAGTGGATTGCCGATGTATTACAAATAACCCTGTATATATGCCAAAATAACCCTGTTTGCTTGTTATATTTTCAGGCCTAAGCCCTGTCAGATTGGCAGCAAGGACCTGGAGAAGGACAAAGGCTAATGTCATCCTCTATATTTGTGTTTAAACATTATGAAATACTAAATATACGCAGACACGAAGTCGCAAGCAACGGCAAGTATAGAAAACGACGACGACGACGTGACGGATATTAGATGGAAAAAATATTGTATGGTCGAAACCAGTCGTTTTTAAATATGACTTAAGTAGCACGTGTGAGAATGGTGTAGGTCTGTTTTTCAAAGGTGTAGGTACACGGGAATGACGAAGACCTGTGTAACCCAAACAGCATGATCTTCTGAAGTAGACATCGATAAATAAGAATATATCGATGTATCGGATATACTCCGCAGTCTAATAATTAAACGCCAAA
This sequence comes from Brachylomia viminalis, assembly GCA_937001585.2. NCBI lineage: Eukaryota > Metazoa > Arthropoda > Insecta > Lepidoptera > Noctuidae > Brachylomia > Brachylomia viminalis. Next base: position 14,793,808 of record OW443316.2, on the reverse strand, counting down.
AGTATTAAAGACATATCATCACGTCTGTCTTTACCGAAACGTTACGCAGAGGTGTACCTATAGTACACCCACATAGGACTCCACGCCAAAATTGTCCGTCTACATATATTCCCAAGACATTCACTGGAATGTTAGACATAATGGAACATAGACAGACATTACTAATGGATCTCGTCTATCGAAATTCAAAGAATAAAACTACGTTCCCCACGCTTTCATTTTACCAAATTGCTTACTTTTCAGTTCAGCAATTGGAATATGTGCGCGCAAAACTTCATGCATTACGCTCTCACCTTTTATTTTTAATTTCGGTAAGTGCTCCACCATTGTACCTATAAACCATTAGATTAAATGTCTGGTTCGTAAGGTAAGGAGGAGCATTAGTTCTATTGGCAAGGAATCCGGGAAACGGGAATGTCCAATTGCTAAATTGCAATAGAGTGGTGTAGCAATTAATTCGGTTGAATGGCCGATCACAAAATGGAAGCACAATTCTTTCTTGTTTTCAATTTGATAGCAGTACGGTTCGTCTTTTGCTTTGCTCTAGAGGCCGTGCAAACTGAGCTTTTTGTCGCAAGACGCAGAGTTGTCGTATGCACCTGCCATAGAGCAACACGGGCCACCGGCGGACCGGAGTGCTCTTGGTCACCTGCGTCTTATTGCTGCGAGTAAATGCAGCACAGAGCTGTCGTTTTCGTCTGTGTCTCGTTACGATAGACGTCGTGCAGGAAGCCATCATTTTGTTTGAATATTAGACGCTATCCAACGTCCGATTTGAAAACATCGATATCGAACGTCTCCATGTGGAGATTCGCAATACGAACCCACGTGCACCTTCCTCAGCACTCACAGATGCGACAAGCGCTGATCTGTTGCATGTGACTGTCGTCAGGTGTGCACGATAACCGTGGGTCTAGTCGCTGCGACAAGTAGCGAGAGCTTGCGACTTCCCTAGCCAGTCGTTGCGACTCTGCAACTCGACGCCAAGAGTTGAACAAAATGTATGAAAATTGTCGGCCGCTGGCTGTCTTCGCATCTGGTCGTCCAGCGGTTGCAGTCGCATATCGCAGTGTGCGAGGCAGATTTTTCTCGCTGCATTGAGAGATCTCTGACTCTCACAAAAACAGGGATTTAGATTTATGGCAAGTGTAATAATGCAGTAATCCCAATAATGTTTTTCCTTTTCGTTTGTTTGCCTAAGGATCGAAAGACAAAGCTGATTAGCTTTGTCTTTCGATCCTTAGGCATGATCACAAGTATAATCATTATGTTACATCGACAGACAATCAGTATCTTATAATACCATAGAAACTTGGATACCTAAGTAAATTGGTGTGAATCACCATCAACATGAACCAAAGAACTCAGGGATGTTTTGAGTCATAATGAAATGAGTTTTAAATACTTACATCCAATTCTTCCGATGACACTTGGGTACAGTTTTGAAATTGAAGATACGGTTTACGGTTTTAGACATTTATTTTCCCAAAAGATTTACACAATCACTTACAGTGAAAATACAATATTATAACTTAAAAATACAGGGTGGCCGGAACATTGACGTCCAAAAATAAAATTTCGGTCCCTCGTATCGTGGGGTATTCGAATCACCCCCATGTATGTTCCGCGACTTTTCATAGTTTTCGAGTTATGAATTTTTTTCTGAATGTTTGAAAATTTTCGACCTGACCAACCTAAAAAAATTCAAAAAAAAAGTAGAGGATTTTATCGAGTTTCTTTTTTTGCAACTGAATTTTCATAAGTAGTACTTTTATGCATAAAATAATCAGCTTCGTAACTGTGGTGAAAGTTATGAAAATGTTGATCTAAAGTGAAAAATTTACGTTCGGTAAATTATGACTTAAATTTTCAACTTCAAATTAAAAATCTAAACAGGTGACTTCATGGTTCTCAAGTAGGCTTCAAGAATGCGCCAGACTCTCAGCTTTCATAATCATTAAAAAACGTAGGACTTAATGGGGCTAACTTTGGCCTTAATCGGCCTTCAAAGACTGCGAAGTGGAAAATTCTTAAAATTAGCTATCTGATTAATAAATTTTTTTTTTCCATTTTCTCGCTCCTAAGGTTATTTAGTTTGCTAACCAAAAATGACTGCAGGAAAGCTAAGATTTAAACACGGAGATTTTTTTAAATGTTAGTTTAATGAATTTTGCGCGATCCGTTCTCGTGGACTATGGGTTGTAAACGAGGGTGCAACTCTTTTACCTGCAATAACAATGGACCGAGAGGAAAAGAGACCGAATTATTGCTATCTCTCTCACGCAAGGCGCGCAACCGAAGCCAACGCAAAACAAGTACCTCAGTCGTACTCACATTGTGTTTACTGCTATACGCGTGTCGCCATTTTGTCTTTACCACACTCGCTTTGCCCACGGACTCCGCTGCCTACTTGTTTGACTACTTTGCTCGTTTATTGGACTGTGTTTTGCATTCTGATTTGGACTTTTTTTACGTGGAAGTGTAAAAAATGAGTTACACGTTAAGTGAATATGCAGAAATGCATTATTTTTATGGAGTTGCACAAGGAAACGGCCATGAAGCAGCGCGACTGTATCGCGAACAACTTCAACGTCGTGGTGGGCCGCAACCTGAGCGATATCCCGACCATCGTGTTTTTATTAACACGCACAACACTTTGATGGCAGGCCGCATTCCTGGTCGACGCGGCAGTCATGAAGGAATCCCTAGAGCTAACCCGGATCGCAGAGAAATGGTGCTGGAAGAAGTTCAGCGAAATCCGTCTACGAGTACGAGAAGTATGGCTCGTGCTCTGAACATCCCAAGGACTTCTATCCAAGACATTCTTCACGATGAAGAATACCACGCGTTCCACATCCGACGAGTCCAAGCTTTACTGCCTACAGATCACCAATTGCGCGTTGATTTTTGCCAAACCATGTTACGAAAAGAGCAAGAGGATCCTGGATTTTTCAATAAAGTTTTATGGTCAGATGAGTCACGATTTGAGCGATCCGGAATATTCAATATTCATAATTACACACAAGTTAACGCTGAAGCGATGTTGAAATGTCGAAGCTCTCACTTCGAGTGGATTTTCATTCGCCCACAATGAAAATCCACTCGAAGTGAGAGCTTCGACATTTCAACATCGCTTCAGCGTTAACTTGTGGTCTGGTATTCTCAATGGCGAACTAATTGGTCCGTTTGAACTGCCGTCCAGACTTGATGGAGAAACATACAAAAACTTTTTGGAAAATGAACTTCCATTGTTGCTGGCAGATGTGAATCTCGAACTCAGACGAACCATGGTGTTGCAAAATGACGGCGCCCCGTGTCACTATGCAACCCAGGTCCGAAATTACTTAGATGAAACATACCCCAACAGATGGATCGGACGCAGCGGACCAATTAGGTGGCCTCCACGCTCACCTGATCTCAACCCCATCGATTTCTTTATTTGGGGCTATTACAAGGAAATAGCATACGCCCGAGACTGTTCAAGTGAACAAGAGCTGAGGCAGTTGATTGCAGAAGCTGAACGTGTTGTGAGAGAGAACAGAGACGCTTTTAGACGATTGCCAGACAATTTCTTACGTAGGTGTAGAATGTGTATTGCTGCTGGTGGTGGCCACTTTGAAAACCTTTTCTAAATGTTAAAAATAAATTAAGTACTTTTTTCACATTATCATCTGTGTTTTATTCAAAACCACTTTTTACGTAAAACTTTTCTTACCCAACTCTGAAACTATTTGTTGGTTAGTTTTCAGTATTCTTATCATTAATTAACCTTAGGAACGAGAAAATAGCCAAAAAAAAATAATTACTCAGATGGGTAATTTTAAGAATTTTTCCACCTCGCTGTCTTTGAAGGCCGATTTTAAACAAAGTAGCCCTATTAAGTACTTCATTTTTTTTATGATTATGAAAACTGAGAGTCTGGCGCATTCTTGAAGCCTACTTAGGAATTATGAAGTCACCTGTTAAGATTTTTAATTTAAAGTTGAAAATTTGAGTCATAATTTACCGAACGTAAATTTTTCACTTTAGATCAACATTTTCATAACTTTCATCACAGTTACGAAGCTGATTATTTTATGCATAAAAGTACTACTTATGAAAATTCAGTTGCAAAAAAAGAAACTCGATAAAACCCTCTACTTTTTTTTTTAGAATTTTTTTAGGTTGGTCAGGTCGAAAATTTTCAAACATTCAGAAAAAAATTCATAACTCGAAAACTATGAAAAGTCGCGGAACATACATGGGGGTGATTCGAATACCCCACGATACGAGGGACCGAAATTTTATTTTTGGACGTCAATGTTCCGGCCACCCTGTATATAAAGCCGATTGGCGCAGTGGGTTAGTATTATGACAAAATTACATTACATATGATTTCGTAACAGTCTTAGTAAAAGGGTAGTTGTAGAGAGAAAAAATGTTCACACGAAAACTAAGTGCATTGCGGGTAGGTGTGCATGAGTTGAGGGATACAATACATGTTTATTAAGATAAAAATAAGAATAATTACAAAGCTCAGCAATAACAGACCACCTGAATATTACGTCATAACACAAAAACTAGATGCAAGGAATTACTCGGAAGACTAGAAGCCTATTTGTTTTAGTCGTCGTTAGTCCAAAATGTCGTGTTCGAAACAATTATAAGAACCAGAAACAGCGGAACAGAATTCGCTAATTCGATTAACACAATCATAGCGATGCTCGTGACCTAATCACCGACAATATGAGCTTCATTGGACTAATTTAGTGAGTTCGCTTGGAATGTGCCACTAAACTGATGGTGATGGATGGCCGGTACAGATTTTAATGTCTATTGTATTTTCTGTTTGATTCTAACGGCGTTTATGCATTTACTGCCCCAGTGATTGAAAGCCTTGAAATAGCATGATGATCAAAAACATTTAAATACTAAAAAGCTGTTCTTACAAGTCTTCAACCACTAATAAGGCCTCCTGTAGTGGTTGAAGACTAGACTTCACTCAAACCAGTCGTTTGATTTTTTTAAAGCGGATTAGTGACCAAGACTTTGATTCTAGTCTAGGTCAGTGGTGACAGATACAGAGTCGACGATGGAGTGAGCTTACCCAGAGAAAGCCTGTCCACTCTCACTTTTAAGAGATTAGGGTTGTAAGCGTTCGGAAACACAGACGCAGGTAGAGAGTTCCACTCTTTACCTCCCCTGTCCTAGGATGACTAGCACCCTAATTTCAATCACAATCTGAATCATTTTTAAGGATGTTGCTAATTCATTGCTTCATATAATCGAAAAATTTGTCTGATCAACCACGTAAATAACGCAATGAATGTTGTTGAACTGTCAAAATTAAAGCCATTGCTATTTGTGTTACGCAGTTACCCAGCAGGAGCGTTCAGAATAACGACTTGGATGGGGTTTGCTTCTGGATCCTGCAGGGAATGACCGCCAGCTGATAGTCAAAAGGCTCAGTAACATAGGGGTGGTGACGATGACGTAGGACTATGTGCTTCTCCCTTTTCATACTGTTATGAAAATACATGTAATAATTCTGCTGATCTTAATGTAACAAACACTGTGTCATAACTTCATAAGTAATCATAATTACTGTCTTCTTGATAACGTCTGAGCACAAACAGTTCATTGTATGATCTTGCACAATAACCCATTGTTGTGTTGGACTGGATCCCAAGAAAGGTTGATAAAATGTGGTTTATGTCTTGCTGTAGATGAAGAAAACCTCTTTTTGGGAAGGCCGCAAAAGGGAAGAAGAGGAATTCTATCAGAATTTTCTAGAAGAAAAATAGCAAACACCGTTAGTCCAGTGAGATATAATTATCATCACCATCTTCCTGCTCTTCCACCATGTTGCTTGGGACCCCAAGCAACATGGTGGTGGCCCAACACGTTTTCTTCTCCCATTCTCTCCAGTGAGATATAAATATGTTTAACCAAAATTCTATGTAGGTACGCGTATAAACGTTTTATGGCCGTATGGCGTTTAGACATGATCTTTCACTATTGTGCTCAGAAACGCCTCCATAAAGTCAAATAATTCAGTATCGATTATAGGTGATAGTATGCGAGCATATAGGTCAAATTATGTTCTGTTTCACTCGTTTTAATTTTAGTCGTTTTCCTGTTACGACCATGATTGATTTCGGTTCTTACGCACTGATTATTATGTATAGAAGTAAAAGCAGGTAAAAATAATAAAAAAAAACGTGCAGTGTTTTTTTTATAAATTTTTAAAGTAGTATGTACCTACCACCAAAAAAAATATAAAGAGTCAAATTACTCGAAAATGGTAGACATTTGCATGGAGGTCATACGGGGTAATTTGATTGCAAATGACCTCCCCTTCATCCCCTTAATGGATTACTGTATATCATCAAATTCATTTTTTATCGGCAACGGGTTTTGATCAATTGACCAAATCCTGTTTAATCTGAATAGGTACCCTAGGTCAGAAGTGGACACCGGACACTGTTGTTTCGGGAGGTTTCTTTTCCGCATAAGGCGGGAGGAAATGCCCGGGTGTCACCATTGGGTGGATCGCCCGGAGGATACGGTGGAGCATACGTTGGAGGTCTGCCCGGCTTGGGCGGAGCACCGTCGTGTCCTCGTGCAGGCGATTGGCGGTGGCGATCTCTCGCGTCCGGCCCTGGTCCAGGCCATGATACGGAGCGAGAGGGCTTGGGAAGGCGTCACCTCCTTCTGCGAAGCAGTAATGCTCGCGAATATACCATAACCTCATTTACCTTAATTATTTTCATAACCTGAATTACCATAAAAATAACAGATATAAATGTAGAAATTTTACATAGGGTGACACAATGGGCTGTCTTATCGCTAAAAGGTGGCTAAAAGCGACCTTTTACAGACAACCTTTGGATTAAATAAAATTTAAACTGAAATAGGTAATACTTAATTAGATATTACAATACCAGTATCGAACAATGTCTTAAACCGATGATTTGCTCTGGTGAACTAGGTTTACAGGTATTCGGCCTTCGAACCTAAGCCAAAAACCGGTATAAAAAAAATAGTATTTTTTTAAATCTGATTCCTACCTGGCTAAAATGTTTCGCATCATTTGTGTCATTAGGGCAACGATACCTAAATAAAATGTTCACTTATTCCGTTTTCTCGAAACATACATTTGTTGAGTTACCGACTTTTGGGTACCTACTTGCGGAGACAATATGATACATATCCAAATCAGAAAACTCATATTCTACTCATTCAAACTCAGTTTTATTCCATTACGAGCAAAAAATAACCATTCAATGAAGAAGAAGATGTGTTTTCATTGTTTCCCAGGACTCTGGTAGAGACAGCAAAACAATTATTTCAATTTTGTAGTAACAATATGGGGTTATCTCGATACGGCAGCAGGGTGGTGGATGTTGAGCTGTAGCGCAAACTATGTACCAAATTCGAGCACGCCCTCTGTGCCCAAAAAAATGCAGCCAAGCGACCTCTGAGCTGCCACCAACGATGCCGTGGAAGTGGCGAAGTTTTGGACCAATAAAATTTAATACACTATCGCGCCAAGACGAATAAGAAGTAAAAAAATATATGCGAAATAACACGATAGAATAATGCCCTTATCACGGGCCACGATACCGTTACAACTACTAATAAAGTAGATATTTATTTAATGTTAAAAGTTCCCACAAACATCGGAAATTCGATAGCGAAGCCGATAATAATTCGTATTGAGTCAGAATTCCCGATAGTGGCACAAGTTTGTCTAATTTGTTTCTAAGAATTAGATAAAAGGTCAAGAAGAATGAAGTGGCAGAGGCCAAAGTATGTATATTGTTTGTTCATGTTTTCGGATAGTTAGGTTATAATTATAACATATGATTTCACAAAATACGTTGATAATACAAAACTACTTGAATAGAAACATTGAAATCCCAGTTTAACAAAAAGCTGATAATAAGTTGTTTCAAGACGTTTCCCATGGCACGTTCACACGAACCGTCACACTCCGTAAGCAATAGAGCTATAACTGCCTCCTGCTCAAATTGCCCACGGGGTAGGCCGGCCTTTGACCCCGCGGTGTGTAGCTCTAGTAGTCCCGTGAATATTGACATTTGACATTATGACTTCTGTCTGTCCTTGGATGACGTCAGATGAAACAAATGCGACGGGAGGCTAAATTGCAGTTATTTTGCCAGTCTTCTAAAATTCAATGTAGGTCTGACTTATTGCTTCATTCGACTTGTATTTATTTAGTCATCGCAAAGTGAACCTGTTGTGTTTTTTTTACTTTGCAGACTGGAGAAAATTAATTTAATAGCTATGCATCTGAATAGATCTATGTACTAATATATACAACGTTGCACTGTCTCAAATCTTGCACAGTAACACAAAAAAAAAACTTCGTTACAAGTTTACACACGAACATCCAAAACAGAACAAAAAAACAATATGGCGCCGAGCCATTTGACAGATGCTCTTAATTTTAGCTTGCAATAGCATTGCATCGGCATCATAACATCTGCTCCCGCGAAATATCAACATTTGCATCTTTAAACGATCGGCAGGTGGTCACAGCACGCGTCGACCAATTTATTTTTCATCTTAAAGAACACCATTTTAATAAGTGACATTTAAATCAAGCTTTTAAAATTTCATATATAAATAGGTACATAATTTATTAACATCTGCACTGATGCAGCTGAATACCAGTAGGTAGTAGTAGGTACCTACTTTACGTGACGCGACAGCCTATCTGACCTCCACAACCCAGTTACTGGGTAAGACGATAGCCCTTGGCTAGATTGGTTGTCAGACTTTCGGGGTTCCCACGACCCGTAACGACTGTCAAAGATCCACGAATGACAGCCGGGACCAACTTTCCGAGGCACGGAGGGGTCTCGGTATATGTAGTCGATAGTCACCCATCCACGGACGACCTGATCGATCGACCCGTGAGCCACATACTTGCTTATAGTAAATACATAAATATTTACGTACTATTTAAATAAGACTGAATTCTTTTATTTATCGTTCTCGACAGACTCCGTACGGCACATGTATAAATATCTATTAATATATCTGTGATCACGATCAGATCACCAATCAACTATTAATAATTTATAACGTGTATGGTAAGTTTACGTCGTAAGACAGACAGTATTTTAGTTGGTCTATGACAAAAATGTAATCAAACCAAGGCAAAAAGACAACGTCCATGATTTTACACATGGAGCAATTTTCCGAATTTTCTTAAATACTTTGTTAAAGTACGATAACATCTATGTAAAATACAAAGATTAAATAACAACAAAAAAAATACGTAATGAGCACTTTAAAAAACTAACAACGTTTTACTCAAATAAAATAAAAATAAACTGCGAATTTGCGAAGACAATTTGTGGCATTTTACGGACATGCCTCAAACAAAAATGTATTATAATTATAGACTAGAAAAAAAAAACAAGTACGTTGTCTATGCTGTCTAATGGCGGAGTTGGTGGACAATCGCGTTAATAAGCAGAAGCCTTGACACTGAAACGTGCTTGTACCTTGTACTTAGTTTACATAGTTAAATAAATATGTAATACATAAGTCTTCTTAATGAATGACGCATGACGACATAAAATAGCAAGTCTTGAGTTATACAGTACTTCTTGTCATATTCCTATTTAGACGAAATTTGTTCTGTAACTTGAAATCTGAGAACAATTAAAAGAGACTCCACTTGGTTCGTTCAAGATCTTGCTGTGGAAGACAGGAACTACATTTTTTTAAATGATCAGCTACTCAGGTTTGTCATGATTTCCAAATATTAGTAAGATTTGTAGTGATTTTAAATACCTACTAAATATAAAATTGAAAATATGTGATTTGCCTTTTTATATCAGTGAGTGTCGTCATGAAGTTTAAAAGTTGATTGACAGTTACCGAAAAAGTACTGGTTTTAACGGAATGGAAATATGATTTTTGGAGCAGCGCCTCGTTTTCTAAGTTAGTTCTCTTCGAGCTTCGAAATCAAAAGATTGTCTTCAAGAAGTCTACATTGATGTTACGTTAAGTACAATATTATTTTATGCCAGGTTTGTATGTGTGCAAGAATTGAAAAAATACATAAATGTTTATAAGTACTATAAAAGGTGTTTTCATTACAGGTTTAACGAAGACGATATAACAAAATTCATATACACGGTGTCTGTAATAGTATATTAATTACCTAAATAACTTGAATCGGTAAAGTGATTAGCAAAGCACCGGTCTTAATTGCATTTGTGTGCATATCAGGTTGCACCATGTTTTTGTTGTGTCTAGTCATGTAGGTATACTATATTTCCGGTTCGCGTAGTAAATAAAAACTTCTCAACTTTACCCTTTAAAAGATTATCTTCTTCGCCTTCATTATTTAATTAACTTAAAAGAACATATGCGCCAAATATCTTATTGAATCCCCTTATTATTCCTTCAGTGTCCTAAAGGCTCTACATTCCCTTTTTAACCTACAAAAAAGGAGGAGGTTCTCAATTCGGATGTAAGTATATTTTTAGAAACCAATTTTTTTTTTTTTTTTTTTTAAAGATGAACTTCCAGATTGGTCTCATATAAATTTGGTCAAGTTCTGGTGAGTGATTTTTGAGTCAGCTTCAATAATAATATTTTTTCCACGTAGTGTATGTTAATGATGTTGTAATAACTTCATGTCACTGTATTTACATCGCAAGTAGTGGTATACAACTTTGTTTCGTGTAGGTACCACAACTAAAAAGTGAAGAAAAAAAACTTGTTCAGCAAAAAAAAACAAAGTCGGTGACAAAAAACTAAAATACAAAAACCAAAGACACCGACTTCCGAAATTAAAGTTATTTTTCACTTTGTAAAGTAATGTAATACATGTTATAATAGTAATAGTTACGACAGTATGTATACTTCCTTTAAGAAACAAATTGAATCCAAGTTCATGTAACAATTCCCACCTTGAATACTAAGCTATGCGAAGCATTGCCAAGTATTTGACACATACAAGAACAGTGGATGACATTGTACGATAAACCAGAGACAATCGAGTGTTTTTGTGTTCGGCTTACACCAGCTAACGACTTCTGAGAAACGAGAGAACATTGCCTTATACGATGTTCCAGGGGCCGTACTATGACGTGTTAACACCATCATTATTCCGTTGCGAAAAAGAGATACTGCTATCGGTCATGTATAGCTCCGTCTCTCTTTCACGCTGGAACAATGATGGAATTAACATGTCATAGTACGGCCCCTGGAACTATTGCTGATTGACGGATTTGTTTAAAGTTCATGCATATTACTGCATTTTGTGGTTTTACGATATTGGTTCGTACTTTCCTACTCTTCCTTTTGGAAGTGATCGGTTTACAAACAGGTCGCGTAGATAGATGCAGCCTAAGATACAATTTTTCTTAACATATACCATCACACCTGTAATCCCCAATGTTTAGGCAGAGGTGTACCCATAGTACACCCACATTGCGAGAGTTATTTTTAAGTCCTATATTATAGGGGGCGAGCCTATTGCCATCAACCGGCACAAATCCGGAGTCTTGGTTGCTATTGAGAAATTTACTGAGAATTTTTTTATGTTCCTTTAATTTCTCTGATGATAATAATTTATATCCATGTTATTTAGGCCTGGGTCCGAAAAAATATGGTGGTGAGCTACTGCTACTCAACTCCAATTCATTCTTCTGAAGGTTACTTCGAGATGATCAAAACATTTCTCGAGAAAATGAGTTTTCAGTGGTGTAGATATGATTTCTTGTCAGACCCTGCTCCCTATGGGAGTTCGGTTTAAAGACATTTATTTCTCAAAGAACACATTACAGTTCACTTAAAGAGACACTTAACTAAATTAAGATTAGGTTGTACTTTACATTACGACATTCAAACCATCCAAGAAACTGAACATCATAGTTTAATTTATAAAGAATAGCAATTATGTACTTAAGTCTAAATAAAATACAAAACAGTTCAAGCCAAACTTATGTGTCTAATATAAAAAGTTAAACCTATGTGTCTATGAGTTATTGATACCGGAAGGGATTGGCGAGGAAGTGAAGAGCTAAAACGATAAAAAATACAAAGTTTCGGAACTGTGGCATGAAAACGCTGTAACTCTTATCAACTTTGAGCACCATTCATGGCCTGATCCACCTGGTAAAATCAATGGATTTAATTAATTTTGCGAAACACTATCGCTCGTTCACTTTTCACTTATCATAAATTCGTTTGGAATTTCCACAAATAAAATACGAACATAACGATAGCCGTTTGAATGTAAGTAAAACCGTAATTATTAATAGAATAGAATAGAATATTCTTTATTATGTACACCAAAAAATTACAGATATAAATGTAGACATTTTACGGTAACATAATGCGCGGTCTTATCACTAAAAGCGATATTTTACAGACAACCTTTGGATGTATTAAAAGGAAAAGGAGAGACAATACTGCAGGTAGTCAGTGGTGTACCAATTACATATACAATAATAAACATGAAACAAGAACAAGGAAACCATATGTAATGATGATGTTTAAGGAGAGAGGAAGTGTTTTTAACCAGAATTTTAAAACTGGACAAAGATTGAGCACGCCTTATCGACACGGGAAAGGCATTCCATAATCGTACTGCTCTGCTTGAACTGTAAAAGACTTGTCATAAAAACTGGTGGAATGCATCGGCATCTCTAGTCTTAAGTTGTCCGATGTCCTCTGATATCTATTAATTATATTTATTAATATTATACTACCAACCTAACTACGTAAAATAGAAGACCTAAGTGTCAAGTGTAACCTCTAGTGCTGGCTGGATGTCATTGGTTTTTCTGTAACTTGTACAAAATGTCTAATCTAAGCAAAATAAAAGCCAAATCAAGCCTTGACCACCTGTCGTAAAGGACAAATTAACCTCACCATGTTTGGAAGTTTGTTACTCATTAATTCTAAGATGATCAAATTCTTAAATAAGTGGTTGCTTTCGCCTAGCTTAGGCAATTTGAGTCGTTGCTACACCACCACAGATGAAATAGTTCACTGAAAACGTGGTTGAAGTGAGCTAGAAGTAAGCTGTCATTTCAACTGATGCTAGGGATTGACACTATTGACAGCTAACTTCAAGTTCAGGCTCACCTTAACTTAAATTCTTTTCTTCTTGTTCTCACACACTATTGTCTACATTTCTTTTTCATCTCTCTTTTCGGGGTCTGGTAGAACAAATTTCCTAAGAAATAAGCACTACCTTTGCACTCAATACTAATATGTCGTATCTGTATCTGTTTTACTGTGTGTACATAAATGATAAAATAAATAAATAAATAACTTAGTTTTCACGTTGATTTGTTTACAGAATAGACCGGCAGTTGTTCCAGTATATTCTGTAAAAATCTCACCGTGAAAACTTAGATATTGAGCTTGAAGTGAGCTGTCAATCCATCCAGGATTGACAGCTCATTTCAATCACACTTTATGTGTAGTTAGTTATTAATGACCGAAGCCTCATCCTTATTTATTCATTCCAAAACTTAGTTTACGTGGTAACTTTGCAGTAATCTGAGATCTAAGTTTTCCCCACTTCTTCTTCTTCGTCGTATCGATGATCCCATTTGTTTGATTTGAATGGCTTCGACCCGAATTCGGCCACATCTACAGCGTTATCGTTGGCTTGGCAAAGGTCTTCCATAGTGCAGGTGTTAATGCACAGAGAGCACGACAAGAGGTGGGGCATAGTTTGCGATGTGGCTCCGCGGTCGCACTGCGGCTCATCGGAGTACCCCCACCTGACCAAGCTGTGCCTGAAGCGGCCCACCTGGCTTCTGAATCGGTTAAGAGATATCCAGGTGTGCCACGGCAGTTGGTGGCCCGTTGGAAGCCTTTTCCCATGTACTATGTAGCTATGTAGGACATACCAATCTAGGATACTTTACTTATAGTTACAAAACTATGGCGAGCTGTACAATGTATGTACGAGAACATTATAATATCACAGGAAAGTTGGTCAACTATGTACGCAGGACTATACAAGGTTATTGGTAAAACACCATCAACCTCTTAAGGGGTGATTGTACTCATCATTATGAACAGCTTTTACTATGGGACCAAAAATGAAATCGCGAAAAAAAAATCAGCTGGTCCTTACATTTTGACGAGTTCTGCAAACATAAATGTAGAGAACAGCTGTTTTTTTTTTTGCGAATTCATATTTGGTCCCTTATTAAAAGTTGTTCATAATGATGAGTACAATCACCCCTTATGAGGTTGATGGTGTTTTATTGTTTCTGCTCCGTGTGTTTTACCAATAACCCTGTATATCGAGCTAATACATTTCCAGTATAAGTTGACTTCTAATTGCACGAAAAGCCTATACAATGCGAGGTCAGCTAAAACTAGCAATGTATAGCTTGATAATATGTCGTCGTGTGTACCTACTTATACTAACTAGAATATAGTTTTCCTCGAAGACTTCTCTAATGTTAATGTTTTCCTCAAAGACTACTCGTTACTCCCAAAAATTTAAGTAGTATTGTGATTACGTAAACTTCTAATTTAATATAAATCGTTATGTTTTGTCCCTCGATAATAACATCAAAGGCACAATAGAAGACATGGACATCAATGATAATTACCTCTACGGTAATGGCAGTAATTGTGGTTTCGTTTGAATTACATGAATGACCAGGAGCTCAATCAATAGTGGATTGATTCCCATAGCAGGCGGGGTCAATTTCCGTACGCACCCGCATACACTCTTCAATGTCACATAGACGATTACAGGCGATTTTCAACCTTGTGTCTTGCTTCAAAAGATTCGATGCCAGATTTAAATACGCATTTATATTTGTAAAGTTTAAATAATGGTCTCTAACAATATTCTTCTCCCCTTTTTGGTCGTTAGTCATGCAATTTTTCAATCTATTTCGAATTGCCGCGTTTCGTGCTCGGTAGCAATTTCTTTAGTACCTTTATCCAACTATTTCGGCTCATGATTACTTTTACCGTTTCTTCAAGTAATGCCTAGGCATGTATTCAGATGTTTAGCGTAGCCTCGTTAAGTTTTTCTGTGACAACTTGACAAATAACAAATAGGTAATGTCTTTGTCCCGTATCTCTTTGGCCGGTTTTCTAGAAAGTTATTTTTGTGGTAAGTATTTGTTGAACAGACAGTAACTTTTTGACGTTTATTAACGCCAAAATGTTTGTATGGATGGGAATTTATCATCTCATACTCCTACATTTTGTTTAACTGTGACGATCATATGTATCTACGGTATTTTGTTAGTGTAGCTGTAGATACAGAACTTAAGGGGCTGACAACAGCTAAAGCGCTGTCACTTTTGGATTGCATAGAAAAGAAAGAGATGCGCGATGACACAAAGCTGGTAATTTATTGCAAAATATGAAGTAAGTACCTAATTCTCTATTTACAAAAAATCTATTGATTGGACTAAAAAATTTAATCCATCACTGTATGCAGTTTGGCATTTGACATTTTATGGTATATTTTTGATTATAATTATAATTGTTGATGAAAGGATAAACTTCTTTTAAAGTCATTTAAGAGGTGTGTTTGAAGATTTTTTTGATGCATTAATGTATATTTAAATACGTTTTGAGTTCAATCACTTTATTAAAAAATACTTGAAAATATCATATATTTTTTTCTTGATAAAATTATTTACGGTCTGTAGAAGTAACTAAGTACCACCATACTACCTAACCTTTTTTTTTATGTCTACCTAAGAAATTAGTTAGATAAGTAGTAGTCTCCTAGAGATGGTATAGAGAATAAATACCTAGGTTGATAGATATAGGTACCTACATTAAAATACGTAAGTAAAACCGTCTACGTAAGAAGGTAGGTACTTCCCTACAGTTGCTTATGAAGCTTATGTAAATTACGTCTACCTACATGTTGCTATAATTAGCCGGATCGTGCTAATCAAGCAAAACTACTGACTAGGTAATACCAAATTACTTACGTAAGCAAATCAAAGTCAATGTTAAGTTTCCCCAACTCTTTACCGAACTCACATCAAGTAAATTAATTATTATTTGTCTATATCGTACACCTACATCTGATTCTACACAATCTTTAACTAAACTCAATATTCTTTTACATGATTTTTACAAAAAATATAAATGCAACATACATTTATATAGGTATTAGCTGGTGATTTTAACATTAGCACATTAATAAAAGGCACAATCACAATACCTATCCTACAATTATAATATAAAAATTCACACCAATGAACCCACACGTAAATTAACCTGTATAGACCACATTTTAAGTAAGATCCCTAAAGCGAGTGCTTCATCTCTCCGATCATGATTCATGATACAGCACAAATGTTGAGCTTTCCTATACAAAATAAAACAGTAACTAACTCAACATATTCAATATTTTTATGAGAGATTACTGGGATAATTACAAAGTGGACAGAAATATACACCAAAAATTATATAAACAAAGCCTTTAGTTCCGTTCCTGAATTGATATGCATGTTTTACGATCTTTGTTTCCCGAAAATAATGACAAAAATAAACATCGGAAACAAAAAAAAAACTAAAATTGACTAAAACAAAGTTTCAAAACAAAACGGAATCTACGCTTTGAGGTTGTGTCACGTGTCGCGTCTGTTTGAAGGACAGGGTCCTTTCATTGTTACACAAATAAAAATGCTGCTTATAAAACAAAATATAGATAACATATTCAAAGTTATTACAAAAATCTATCTTCGACTCAAAAAAGAACACAAATATCAAATATTATAAACAATATTAAAAACAAATGCCAAGCCACGTGGAGAGTAATTAAAGATGAAATAAGTAATGCTAATTTTAAAGACAATATAGAGAGCATCCAAATTGATAACACAGTAATAATAAATCCAGTAGAAATAGTATCTGCTTTCATTAACCACTACATCAATATGACACATAATTGTATTAGTGCGATAACAAAACGTATATCCACCTCAAACCGTATCCGAAAGCGAAGTACGAACGGAGATAATGTCATTAAATAACACTAATTGCGAAGGTTATGATGAAATTAACACGAAAATTATATAAGCGTGTACAAAATGAAACAATTGTGATCTTGACATATCTAATAAATTTGTCATTCTCACTTGGCACTTTTCCTGAAGCATTAAAACTATCCACAGTAAAGCCACTTTTTAAAAAGGGAGAAAAATCAGACGTCAGTAATTATCGCGCAATAGCGTTAGTACCCATTCTGTCGCAGATATTTAAAAAGTGCATGTATAAGAGATTGATTGACTTCTGCAATAAATTCCATTTTATTAAGAATGAACAGTATGGCGTTCAAAAACAAAATTTCTATCTCAATCTCAATCATTAGCTATCTTCTCTCTTATTAATATAATTCTATCGAATGTTAACAAAAACCATATAACTACAGGACTATTCTTTTGACTTATCAAGAGCCTTTGACCTAGTGTCTCATGAATCATGATCTATTACTACAGAAGTTAGAAAAGATCGGGACTATGGGACTTGCACTTCAAAGGATATCATCGTACCTGAACAACCGACAACAGTGTGTAACCATTACCAAAATATATAAAAATAAAGACATTATACCACACTCATTCGAATTTATATGTAACAAATTCGGTGTCCCCAACGAAGCGTCCTAGGGCCAATCCTATTTCTACTTTATATAAATTCCATTACTGTTATCCGATAGAAAGAATAACACGGTTAATGATCATGAGACTGACATAAACAACACAACTGAAAAACTAATTCAATGGCTAAAAAATATACCTAGAATTGAAGGAGTAACAAATAAAATGTCTAGGTGTATCTATATCTATAGACCAAGATGTCAACTGGAAAACACGTGTTGATAGTGTCTCTAAAGGGGTAAATAAATTTGTATCCTCAAGTGGTTGCCCTCAAAGGGGTTAGTAGTATAACTAACATAAAAACAGCGATAACATCATATCACGCATAATGTCGAGTCGTTGTTGCGATATGGTTTAATAATGTGGGATAACAGCACCGATCATTATAGAGCATTCGTTGCTCAAAAAGTGCATTAGAGCAATTTACACGGGCTCCAACCAGACGAATCGTGTAGACCCGTATTCAAAAAACTTGGTTTGTTACCGCCACGGAATAGATAATCTATTCCGTGGTTACCGCTACCGTCTATTTATATCTATGAAAATGTGTACCTATGTTTGTTAGAAAGCATCAGGATTTATTTGTTAAAGCAGATAATTTTAATGTATGAAACCGACGACGAGACCCCGACAGGCTTTTAATAAGCGTGATTCCTAGACTAACTTAATATAATAAAAGCTGCCTTGCATTGTATGTACCTACGTTTTTAAAATAATCAACAAGTTACCAAAAGATCTCAAAAATGTAAACACTAGGTTATTTCAAAATAAAGTTTTGAGTGGTTATCTGTTTTAATAGTTTTTATAGTGTTAAGGATTTCATTGACAAAAAATGTTAATGTCAGGTACAAGTACCTGAAAAATGTGCACGCTTATTATTATATTGGCAAAACATTTTTGTTCAAAATTGTACTTTTACCATATTTGTAAATTACCGTGTTTTGTATGCAAATAAATATATTCTTTTTTCCACTTTTACTCTTCGCTATTATATATGTACCTATAAACACGGGAAAACGGATTTAAATGAAAGTATTTTTGGTATG
This sequence comes from Brachylomia viminalis, assembly GCA_937001585.2. Classification (NCBI taxonomy): domain Eukaryota; kingdom Metazoa; phylum Arthropoda; class Insecta; order Lepidoptera; family Noctuidae; genus Brachylomia; species Brachylomia viminalis. The sequence goes on along the minus strand of OW443316.2, from coordinate 14,775,117 downwards.
CTTAGGTTACCTGTTATCATTGAGAACATGAATCATTGTTATCTAACAAAGTTTTAAACGTCTAAAAAAAACGTATAAATAATACGTTAGCTGAAGATTTTACTAACTTTTTACACTCAAAAACATTCCAATCTTATCAACGAAGTATTTACTTACCATTGACAATGAACCTGTGTCTGTCGTTCATAAGCTCCTTCGACAATTTGGGGCATTCCTTACTTAGAACAACACACAAATCATTTAACTTTCCACCGCTTTGTTTACTAACAATCTCGATAAAATAATTACACTTATCACTGTCATTAGCACCCGTTATTATTTCAAACTCATTTAAATTAAGAATCCCTTTTTTAACTAACACGTCTAAAATATTTGTTTCGCATAATTCTCGTAATAAAATATGTTTGTGTCGCAGCAGACCGGCACAAACATCGCCTACCGCGGCCATCGTTCAACTAACTAAAGTTACGTTGAAAAAACTCCATTCAATCCCCCGTTCCCCCCATTCAAACTCGGAACAGATGCGAACAATGCATGCTCCACTTGGGTACCTTACCCTTGAAAAGGCTAGGCGCCTGTTTTTAGGTCCTTCTGTCCCTTTCTTACTTTTGGTTTAAGAAAGAGATAACATATTTTCGTTTGATAAGAGTTGACGAGTACGAAAAGATCGTGAGTAACTTTTGACCAAGGGATTATGTATGAATGACAAACAGTGGTTTAGTTTTATTAATCGAATACCGAATAAGTAGGTACAGAAATGGTTTGCTACATAAACTTAATATTTACAATATTTTTATTGCCGGTTGCACAATCATTTATAATGTGGATTACTACGTAAACAAAGCTTGATTTGTTTGCCTGCTCGCAACTCGATAATTAATCAATACACATGTAGGTAGTTTAGTAGGTAGGTATGTTCGAGTATCGAATGTGTTAGGTACGTTACACAATGCAATCACGGTCAAAATGGATCATAATAAAAGTGAAACACACCGCTTTAATAAGTTTGGCATTGACAGTCAATTTAAATAATGTCAGTAGGTACCTACAATGTTTATTTGTCACTCAAATTCTACGATAAACCTCAAATAAAAATGGTTTGTACGATCTGAAATGAATACCTATCTACCTAATTTCGACACCTTATCTTCCTTCAACATCGTAAAACTCTGTTTAAAGAAAACATGTCTACCTACAGCATCTTATCGAGTTTTAATAAAAAAAAAACCGGCCTAGTGTGTGTCGGACCACGTACAATGAAGGGTTCCGTAGTTGGAATTAGATTATTCCCGAAACAAACTTAACATTCTGATGTTCATAAATCTATGTCATCATATTCTGCCGAGCCTTTTCCCTACTATATTGCGGTCGGCTTACAGTCTAACCGGATGCAGCTGTATATCAGTATTTTAGATGGAGCGACTGTCTATCAGACCTCCACAACCCAGTTACTGGGTACTACGATACCCTTTGGTAAGACTGGTTGTCAGACTTTCGGGCTTTTGAAAAACCGTAACGACTGTCAAAGATCCACGAATGACAGCCTCGGAAAGCACGTGGCGGTGGGTCTTGGTATTGGTATGTAGATGGTCACCCATCTACGGACCAATTGCGGCAAGCGTAGCTTGACCTAATCGATCGACCCGACTGGCTCTTATCACTTAGCCACAAGCCCGTCTCTCCCATGTATCTATGTATACATATATTATAATATATGGTCAATTCTTCAATCCAAATGTATCTAAATATGTAATCGCAAAAAAAAATATTATGTGATAGTGATAAAACTACAAATGATTGATTTTGGGAATTTTCCCTTTGCTTGTGCACTTTGCATTATACCAAATTACATGATTCTAGGTCAACGGGAAATATTCGGATATCTATAGGAAATACCCTATAGGTTTTGATTTATTTGTGAGTATCAAAATATTTCGCATAAATGGCCGTATTTTTTTATAGCTTTGACTTAGAAGCTTTAATTTTTTAGAACTCCAAGGGACCGTAGACCTACGTATTTGATGCCTATTAATTTCAACTTGATACCTTCACGCGTTCCTGTGAAAAAGGGTCTTGACAGTCTGACAGACAGACAGACGGACCACGAAGTGATCCTATAAGGTTTCCGTTTTTCCTTTTGAGGTACGGAACCCTAAAAATATGCGGCAGGCAATACCCCAACTGCTTAGCGGTCGGACTGGCGATGGCGGCGAGCCAGAGGTTCGAACTTTAAACTTTACACTTTGAGAAATGCCCGCACAGACACGGAGCGTAAAACATATTTTTCAACCCTTTTGTTTTAAGTTCCAATGAACAAATTACATTAAAAAAATTGAAAATTGCTTTCCCTTTTGTTTGAAGTCGGTTAGACAAGAAGACGATACTTTTAAAGTTAAACTTTTCTCGACAATGCTTTGATTGAATGCTCATCTTTTATAATCATAATTTTACTCAGTTTTCACGTCAAATGAAAAGGCAATGAGTATGTAATTGAGTACAATGGGACTTGCATTACAACACACAATAGCCATGTAATTCCGGTTACAAATATGTAGAACCACTCAATTGCTTCCCTGGGTGTCGTATGAGGAATGAAATCTGAGGGATTCACGTAATTAAGCACCTCACCTGTGAATTGTGTAATCAACTAATATGTATGTACAATAAATCATTGTACACTTATGTACAGGGTTATTGGTAAAACACCATCAACCTCTTAAGGGGTCGTTGTACTGATCATTATGAACAACTTTTACTTTAGGAACAAAAATGAAATCGCGAAAAAAAATATCTGCTGGTCCCTACATTAGTTCTGCAAACATTAAATGTAGGGACCAGGTGTTTTTTTTTTTTAAATAATTAATAAAAAATAAAAATAAATAGTTATACTATTCACAAATGCGAAGACGTTATAAGATGACAGTTTTATTAGTAACGTGGTAACGTCATTACTTTTTACTTCTCAAATATTACTACTTAACAACATTTCCGGTAATTCATGGAATGTAATCAAACAACAGGTTTTCATATGTATATACACAGGTTCACAGGTTTTCAGGTTTTTGGTATGTATGTGTGTGTAAAATAATGTTATTACTTTTTATTTTGTAAATTATAGTTAAAACTCATTTAGTTCTCGTATTAAATGATAATCTGACGTATTGACCATTAAAACCATAGATGTAGAATTCCGATTAAAACTTACCTATACGGCGCCATATTCTACAATCATAGGGGCGCCGCCCGGCGGCGGGCGGCGGCGGCGCGCGGCGGCGGCGGCGGCGCCGGGCGCCGCCGCGCCGTCTCTTAAATATCGAATGTGGAATTGTTAGGTAATAGGTAGGTAGGTAGGGTGTAAAAAACGAGTCATTGTTAGATGAAAATTATTTTATTTCTGTAAGTAGGTTTGTACAAACACTTTTACACGTCAATCATATTTAAAAAACTAGATGAGGTCGGCTTTTCCTATCTGACTACTCTGAGAAGAAACGCCGAAACAAACTCAGCGGTCACAGACTCTTTTAAATTTCAGACATAATCTTGGTCAGATCATGTAAAGACCAAGTAGATTGGTGTCTGAAACGGTCTTTTGAAGAAAAACTACACAGATTGAGTGGACCTGCATTGCGATTCTGTAACCATCTCACCGTGAACACTTACGTGAAGTGAGCGTGGAGTGAGCTGTCAGTGTCATCCAATGACTAAAGACCATTGACTTATAATAGTATGGACTGGAAATATCAATGACTAAAGAATCTTTAGTCATTGGGAAATATCAACAAAAAAAGGGTGCCTACCTACAAGTCATAATGTCTCATAAAATGGCTGCCATTGCTAGGGTTGTGGCAATCAAGGAATATTGGTGTTACTATAACGAGTATCGATACGAGTCTTACTTGATATCACGTTTTGTTCATAATTATGTACTTACTTAAAATCTGTTGTAACAGAAAAAGATGAGTAGTTTACTTACCGTCTGTTATCTGAGAATAAAACTCATATCAAGTGTTTTTTTTCTGTACAGTATTAAAAACTTTTGTATACAACATGTATGTGTAACATACCTAACTATTTATTAAAGAGTGAGTTGTGGAGTAAAAATAAAAAATAAAATATTTTTTATAAATATATGTTTATTTGTGTGATAATAATTATAAATGATAAATGTTTTTATTTCTGTAAGTAGTTTTGTACAAACACTTTTACACGTCAATCGTATTTTAAAAACTAAATTAGGTCGGCGCTTCCTATCTGACTACTATGAGAAGAAAGGCCGAAACAAACTCCGTGGTCACAGTCTCTTTTAAAGTCCAGACAACATCTTGGTCAGATCACGTGAAGGCTATGTAGATCGCTGTCTGACATGGTCTTTTGAGGAAAGAACCACACAAATTGTGGGACCTGTCCAGTCAGTTTCTTCAGAGAATTTTTTTGGTGCGGGTAAAACAAAAAAAAAATATGTAAAATACTGTGGGAACAGAGTTATCATGTAATCTCATTACATCAAGTGTTCTATTGAAACAGCTTTCTTCAAAGTGAATGCAGAGGTACCATTCTTTATGCCGTGGATTAATATTTTCTTCACCAATAGCGTCTAACCACTTTTTCTTTAATCCTTCATTTTTAGGAAACCTATAAAAGAGGTAAGTATTTTGATCAATAAATCATTCTGGTTAGAGCTGCTGCTAATATCTAACTAAAATAAATAACAAAATGTCGATGTCTTATTTTATTTATCATCATATAAAACTCTGTGGAACGGTCTCCCGGTGCTGTGACCAAGCAAAGTCACTCGGACCGATTAGGACACGCAGAACGATTTATGTTAACATCGGTGATTGTACCGATATCGTTTCAGCGGAGGAACTAGTTTCGGAAACTATTACAGCAACGGTACAACACTATTCCACTATGACATATTATTGTAAAGAAACGAATGAATTAATAAATTGGTCTGTTATATGAAAATGACCCAAAATATACCTCACCAAATACACTTTAGCCTTAAAATTACGATTGAGTAACAATTTGTTCATCGAACGTGTATGAATGTATGTAATATTGCATGAAAACCGGCTACTAACCTATGCAAAGACAATTGAGGTTGATTTCCATTCTTTCTTGGACCACACTTCACAATACAACACACAGGCATGTTGGTTTGCTGTTTTCCAACATTTACATTAATTTTTAAAGGTAAACTCCTCGTAGTATTCTCGCAAATCTCAATAACGCAAAAAATAAACAACCATTTGACAGCACAACTACCACGAAACTCGTCGCCACAGACTAAATAGATGTCGCATAAGATGGCTGATAGGCAAAGTCATTGGTGTCATCCCACTGATGCTAGGGATCAATGACTAAAGACTTTAGTCATTGCTAGGGATTGACCAAAGTACCAAACAATACATTTACAATCATAATCGAGACTTTAATTATATTTTTTAATGTTAGTTCTGTAGATCATTTTATATTATTTCTAATCTAGTATGTAAGTGTCTTAATATTATTATTTAGATTTAGAGTTTTTTTTTTTTATAAAACAGCAACACAGCAATTCAGTCGGAAACTAGTTTAGGAAATCAAAATAAAAGTACTTATTTGACTTTCTAACTGAATTGCTGTTTTATAAAAAAAAAACCCGTAAATAGTCATTTGTAGCCACTTTACTAGCCTTGAAATAATATAAAATGATCAACAGATTATCATTGTAAATGTAATGCTTGGTAAATCCCTAGCATCAGTGGAATGGCACTGACAGCTCACTTCACCTAAGTGTTCACTTCACGGTCACATTTTTACAGAATCGACATACTGTCCAGTCAGTGCATTAAAATGACACATTTCAAATATAATAATAATCGTTGGAAAGACTAAAATCAGTCACAGTAGCAATATGTGCAATAAAACATTGGCGTTTGTCTACACGTACTTACAGTCGCTTAAAAACGCAAACGATCTTTTTCCTACCACACTAGTTTCCACCCGCGGATTCTCCCGCACCCAATTAATTTTAGTTCGTATAGTTACTAGTTTATGGTTATGTAAATAGGTATATAGGTACTAATCCAGGCCAGACCTTGATTAAGTGGTTATTTAAACCCAGATTCTGAACGTACAATATTTACTTGTTTATCGAGACAAGCAAAAAGTTAAAGTGAATCATCCGTAAGTGTTGGCACAATTTCGATCTGCTCTTAAAATTCGTCACATACAAGCAAATACCTAAACATATTTCATTCAATTTTATTCAATTTGCGAAATAATAATGGCCTATTACTTTATATTAAAACAAAACATTTTAATATTGTAATTAATTATTATACAATAATAAAACTAAAAGTGAATGCCGTTCGCACTGTGCCTAGAACAAAACGAATGAGACGTGCGAGCATTACAATGTTAAAAAGAGAACGCGCCCGCCCGCGCCGAACGGTCACCAGCATAATCTGCTCGGGAAGCGTGCGCAATGAGCGCATACAATCATATGGTGCGCGTTTGTTCTGTTTATAATGATGAATCAAATAGGCAAATTCCTCGAATACATTCTGCCTATCGTATAACCAAAAGATTTGCCTACGGACTATAGAGGAGTTAACAGCATGTAATAAAGATGATAAGTTGTTATTAATATGTATCGGTTGTATTGTAAGTAACTAAATATTCGAACAAATGATTTCAATCATTTGATGTGTAATTTAATTACTTTGCGTAAGTCAAGGTTTTATTGTTTGCATACTCTTTGAATGCCATGCCAACGTCATGTGAGTTTTTTACGTGAAAAAAAAAAACTATATAGTTATTTATATTTATTAACATAAATTATTAAAGTATTTTGTTTCACAAGGCTTCGCTCAACTACTGACGCTGGTATTGAGCTTCTTGCACATATTTTTGAGGCCTGGGAGAAGTCGCATGATGCCTTTGGTTTTTTTGTGACTTGTCTAAGGCTTTCGTTGTGTTTCTCGTGATATATTGGTCAGGAAATTGCATCACTATGGTGTTAGAAACACTACCTTGGATCTTCTTATTTCTTATTTGGATAATAGGATCCAAAGAGTGGACATTGACGGCAAGCAATCCCCGGGTTCTATTGTCACTATGGGAGTTCCGCAGGGCTCAATTCTTGGCCCTTTTTTATTTCTCGTATATATTAATGACCTACCTAGCCTTATAAAGAGCAGTAATGAAATAGTGTTATTTGCAGATGATACGTCACTTTTATTTAAGTTAAAGCGACAACAAACAGTTACTGACAATGTAAATAATGCTCTCGCTAAAATAATGCAGTGGTTTAGTGTTAATAATTTACTTTTAAACGAGAAAAAAACTAACTACGAACTAACGAAGAACTAGATTTTTGAAACCTAACGTTAAAACCAATGTATTAGTAAACGGGGCGGAATTGGATCTTGTGGACTCCACTGTGTTCTTAGGTATTACTTTGGACTCGAAGCTACAGTGGAGCCCACATTTAACCAAATTGTCAAAGCTGCTTAGCTCTGCAGCCTATTCGGTCTTTATAATCCGTCATTTGACTGATGTAGAAACAGCTCGATTAATGTATTATAGTTCCATAGTGTAATGTCGTACGGCATTTTGCTGTGGGTAAATGCAGCCGACATTCAGGCTATATTTGTGCTGCGGAAATGAGCCATTCGAGCAATTTATAACCTAAGTTGCAGGCATTCACTGAGGCATAAATTTAAGGAAATAAACTTAATGACAGTCGCATCTCAATATGTATATGAGAACCTGAAAATTTAAATCATTTATTAATCAGAAACTCTGTCGAAAAGGCTTCATAACGTTAAGGATTACTTGGATGACAAAAAGGCTTGGGATTAACTAAGCTACTCCAATGTACCCCCAAGCAACAAACCATTTTGTACTATTAAGTGTTTTGGAATTAATAATGTCATTATTATTGATTTACGTGACATACCTTATAATATTTTTGATGATATTTAAAGAAAAACTGACTGTAAATATGAGTACCATGCAGGCTAGATAGAATTCATGACTTTATAGCCTTCTGGCGGTTTTGAGTATTTTATATACGGCCTACGCAAATGTCCTGCAGATCCGGTAGCGTCGTGTGACGGGTCGTTGAGTTCCCTAAAATAGTGTTGAGCTACACGATGACTGATGTATGCATGCGGTCTGTTAGGACAGGTCAACTCAAAGCTGCAATGGCTCTTTCTTCAAGAGGCCCTACCAGACATGGCCCTGCATTGTTAGACTCACATAAAATCCTAATAATACAATGTTTGGACTTTAAAAGAGACCATGACCTCTGAGTTTGTTTCGGCATTTCTTCGCAGGGATCAGGCAGCTAGGAAATGCCGGCGCCGTCTAGTTTTAAAATATTGAGGTGTAAAAGTGTCTTAAAAGATCTACTTACAGAAATAAACATTTCATTTCATTTCATTGTGGGTGAAATAGGAAACCGAAATAAAAACTAATATTTTATTCATAAAAATATGCAGAGAATTGAAGGATTCGCATTACTAGATAAAATCATTATATTGGAAAACAGGAATTATCAACATTATAAGCTAAAGTCACCACAGAACAAATGGCGATATTAGGTCTGGTCAATCTCCTTTGTACATACGTAACTTTCTGAAGCAAGACCAAATGCATCGTGCTACCTGTGAAATGAACCGATATAACAGTATACCTATAGTCTAGGAAAAAAAAAATACAACATTGATATTCTGGCTGAATTTCTGTTTTGCTATTTTATTTTAAAGCCCCACAAAATCCTAATGTTTAGACACTTACACACAAGGTTTGAAATAATATAAAATGATCAATAGAATTTGCATAAAAAATATTAATAAAATGTCGATTATGATTGTACATAAATGTTATGCTTGGCATAGCATCCCTAGCATTAGTAGAATGACACTGACAGCTCACTTCACGCAAGTTTTTACGGTGAGATTTTTACCGAATCGACATACAGACCGGCTTCTAACAAAATGTCGTAAATTTTTATAACTTTAGTGCGACCATAGATTCGGAAGAGATTCTGTAACGTCCCATTCCACTATAAATTTAATAAAGTCTAGAACGCCCAATTAGAAACAGTGACATTGGCCGCTTTAAATGCCTTCTCAACCTTGGTATCACCCTTGGTATCCTTGGTAACAGGGGTTCTGTTGCCGATACCACATCTTAATAACCAGTTAATTTTGATATAGCTAATTTCAAGTCTTCAGTGTTTGCCAAAACCAAATCATTTGTCTGCAAAACCCCGAACAATGAAGCTACATCTTGAACGGTCTTCAATCGAGTTTGGAGTTCAATACTAAATCGATCAAGACATTCACATCATCACAACATCATCATCATCATCATCTGCCTAGCCTTTTCCCAACTACGTTGGGGTCGACTTCCAGTCTAACGGGATGTAGCTGAATACCAGTATTTTACATGGAGCGACTGCCTATCTGACTTCCACTACCCAGTTATTGTGTAATACGATACCCCTTGGTAAGACTGGTTGCAAGACATTCCAACATATTATCCTTTTGAAATTCAGATCTACAGAGATCTGAGAGATCCGGTGAGTTGGTAACCGATGGAGGACTCACACAGGTGAGTCCTCCATCGCTTACCAACTCACCGGCCATTAGTTTTTTTTAAGATGAATTCGTATTTCAGATTTTTCACAGCAAGATCTATTGCTTCTTCTACAATGTGACTCCGTTTTTATAAGTCAATGGTTTTTCTCAATATAGACAAAGTTCTTGTATTATTGAAAATAATATGAAAACGACAAAGTTTTGAGGGAATCCTCGCGACCGATCAAGCCATAGAGCGACGAACTAAAACGACAGACAGTGTGTACACTGGGAAAAAAAATCGTCTCATTGTGTAGTCAGACTGGTCAATATGAACAATTTCTGGTAACATTATTTATTTGATAAAATATACGCATTTATAAATTATTGCAAAGATCGTCCTTGCTACCAATTCCAGTAATTATAAACGTTCAAAATCAAGTCGCAATCACATCTCAGCGACAATCAAATATCCTAAAATGTAGCTAAACGCTACATAATTTTTTACAGATTGCGACTGAGATTAGAACATTGAGCTTGAAAAAACAGAAAAGAATGCGAACGTTCTTAAAAATACGGGAATTGCACCTCTTAAAAACATCGCAAACTTACTAATCGACTATTTTTTTAAGAGTCTGATTAAATCTATCTGTTTCTGTTGTCACTGTCAATCAATGTTTGTTTGACGTTTGACGTTTCTTTCGTTGGCATTCTAACCTAAACCTATATTTTTGTTACAGGAGTTCAATAATTTCTGCTAAAATAGACACAGTTATTATTCAATTAATGATCAGAAAGTAAAATAGTGTATTTGTGTTATATTAGGTGCTAAAATGGCGCCAATTGTGAAAAATTCATTAGATGGTAAGTGAAATTGCTGCCAGCCACTACACAAATGGACTCGAAATATTACGACTTTCTTTTCAAAATATAAGAGTAGTAAACATTTACTGATGTTATTTCAGATAAAAACATATAATAGTGCTATTTAAGAACGTATTTTTTGTAATATAAACATAGTTATTGTAGTTGAACTCTTGTTTTGGCGTCATGTAAACACGAATGTAATTATTTATTGTAGACACAGATTCGGGCTCCGATTCTGACAGCGGTTCAAGTGCGAGCCACAGCAAGAGCCCTAGCCCTGCGCCTGGCAAAGAAGGCAGTCATTCCAGGTAAATATTTACGAACAAATTAACAGCAACAGGTAATAGCTTAGTCAGGTTGCTAGAGCATTTCACTGTTAACACCATATTTAAATAAAACACAACCTAACATCGTTGTGTATTAAATGACATGCAATTGCATTTTAGGTAGTTAATTGCAAACTAATCAAAACTATAGCAGTTACAAAAAAATGCAGTCTTTGTAACAGTCTGCTATCTATAGTATCATGAAACTATTGGTTAACATAAGATCATTTAATTTCCAGATCAGTCTCCCGCAGCCCAGCCAAGTCGGGAAGTGAATCTCCTAAGTCAGCCCACTCTGCCCATTCCAGAAGATCTTCAAATGCTTCTAGAAGCAAATCCAACTCTCCTGCTCGCTCCAACAGATCTCGCTCAGGTTCCGCTCAAAGCAACAAGTCTGGGTCTTCAAGCCCCAAGTCCAATGCATCTGGGAGCCCTAAAAAAACAACCTCAAGGTCTAGAAGTGGTTCAAGGAGGTCTCGGTCAGGCTCAGCCAGTGCTAGATCTCGTTCAGGAACTCCTAAAAGCCATTCAGCCAGCCCAAAATCTGGGCCACACAGCCCTAAATCTCGGTCCCAGTCACCTAAATCCAGATCACAAAGTCCGAAGTCCCGATCACAGACCCCTAAATCCCGGTCACAGACTCCAAAATCACTGGTAGCCAAAAGCAGGTCTCGGTCGAAATCTGCAGCAAGTGCAAGTCCTAAAAGTAGGAAGTCAAGATCAAGGTCTGGGAGTGCTTCGTCCAGGTCTAAGAGTCCTGTTGCCAGACCAGAAGGACATGACAGCAGGTCTAACTCACCGGGGCTTATGATTGATGATGCAGATGCACCAGCTAAGGACAAGTCCAAGAGTCGCTCTAGGTAAATCATTATTTCATTACACTTTTTATGGTTCTTTGCTCTGATGAGATGACTAGTCAATCAATAAAGTTAGAAATTGAAACTATTTCTAGGAGATTCTTCACATCAATTTAAGTAATCTCGCAATTTAATTATTAACCCTACATACACATAAAATATCTATCTATACTCATTTTAGTAAATGATTTAATATATTTTTTTCAGATCTGGTTCAAGGCATTCAAGATCAAAATCCCGAAGCAAGTCGAAGTCAAAGTCAAAAAGTCGCTCAAGGTCGCGGTCTAAAAGCTCCAATGCTTCTGAACCTGGTATTGGTAAGTAGTCATCCACCCATTATGGGATCAACTAATTTCAATTCATTTGTACTTTCTGAGTTTATCTTGGACATTACTGATGTTGGTGAAGGAAAACATTTGTTCACCAAAGTTCAGGCTTGTAGTTAATATAAATTTGAAATCGCCAAACCGTCTTGAGCAAGTGTGGTGATCAATGAAAGAAAGAAAGAAAATGCGTTTATTGGCATTACAGCAAAATAAATACACCTTAATACTATAAAAACAGAATACAAAAATTATAATGCCAAACGGGCCTCAGCTCAGCATAATGTCAGATGACAACACAAGGTGTACCACCTGACGCTGATTTTCAGCTGCAACCCACGAGTGCCATGCGCTAGAATAACAAAACATAGGGAAGCTTGTGTCCGTTTTAATACATTAATAGAATGAATTAAATGTGATAGTACCTATAGAAAAGCTCATACAAAAACAAATAAAATGTTGTGACATACATGTGTGTGTGTGTTGTATTGTGATTAGTGAAAAAAAAAAGTAAAATAAATAACCAATATGTGCGTATTACCTATATAAAAAATAAATAGAAAATACCCATAGGACAAAATTGTGTGACTGCATTGTTCCCCTTAATTACGAGATCGATAAAATTGGTAAAGTTGATAAAATTAATAAAAATTATAAAATTGATACAAAAGATGGCTTTATATAGCAGATATGTCGGCTCGAACATTTTCAAAATCCTTTTGATGGCTTAAAAGAAATTCTTTTAATTTCAATTTAAGCGCAATTTGAGCGTAATTCGAGCTAGAGCAAGCAAGCAATGCTTGTGCCTTCTCTGTATGAGAGAAGCCTTTGGCCTGCAGTGGGACAGTAATAGGCTGGCATTATTCTTATTATTATACAGGTTTAGTTTTCAATGACCTGCAAAATGAAATCTCTAAATTTAAAAATAATTTTGACACACCTACAATCAAATTTGGCAATTGCGACTCCACGTGGTACTTGTTTGCCGTACCACGTGATTTTTTTTTTAGAGCCGGAGGCGCGCTTTATTTGCAGCCTTGACATGTTTTGTATGGAATTTTTTACTTTTTGTATGGAAAATAAAAAAATATATTACCAACACGTTGAGTATTAAAGGTTTAAGAGTTCTATTAAGGGGGTCGAAATTTACATTATTTTTGCGATAGGACACACCGTTTTCGAGATAAAAGCAAAAAAAAAGAAAAAAAGATAAGTAGGTACAGTACTGTATTTGCATCTGAAGTCGAGGTGTTGGTGTGAATTTTAGTTCATGACAACTAATTTTATTCCACACCTTTTTAATCGCGATTAAAAATAGGCAGATTTAGTTAGACAATCAAAATTTTAGGTGAAAATGTCAAATTCAGAATAGCAAAATTGCCATTTTCACTAAACTATTATCTCAGTGCCATCTTAGTGCTGTCAAACTAAAATTTAGTTAAGTTGTGTCACTTTAGTCAATTTCAGAATGGGAAATCGTCGTTTGACAGGAATAAACGAAATTTTTGTGATTTTTAGTCTAATTTAGAGAATCGGCACCATTGTTACGCTAAACAGAATGTAGTCAAACTTATTTATTGTGTTTGACATGATTATAATAATTACTACATTTATGTGCTTAAAGTATAAAATAATAATCTCATGCGTCTAAAAAATGTAGCCATTCAAGTAAACTACACTCTAATATGCTTTTTGATACAACGGAATTGGATCATTGAGTTCCCTTCAAAATGGTTGAGCTGAATGGTGCTGATCCATACGTCATGTTCGTGAACGGGCGCCGTCAGTAGGCACTGGTCATTTCTTAGCTGCCACGGCTTATTTTAATTCCATAATTGTTTTTATCTTTTTATTACGGACGCTTTTAACGTGCACGTCTTTCTACATCGTTCTCACATGTATAATTACAACATGAATGATGTAACCACTCTATTGTAACAATATTTTGATTTAAAAGAGTGTCCATGGAGTTTCTTGCCCGTTCTTCTCCATAGGTACCTACTACGCTTTGGAATGGGCAACTAGCTTCATCTTTCTGACTGACCGACCCCTTGACAATTCAAAAGTGCCTGTAATTGGTTTATTTGAAATAAATGCTTTGAGTTTGAGTTTGAACGAAAACATATTATTAACAACTATAAAACAAATCTACAAAGCCCAAATAATTCTTTCAGGTGAAAAGAAAAAGCGTGCTGTTTTATCTGACTCGGAAAGCGATGGTGGCACTAAAGCCACTTCCAAACGCAAGAAGGCTGGATCAGACAGCGGATCAGAGACCAGCGACAAACCTAAGAAGAAGACCAAGGGGATTGTCGACTCTGATGATGATGAGGAGGCAAAGAAAGATGGCGATGGTGGTATGTTAATAAAGTTTGTATTGATAACTATAGTATAGTTAAAATCTCGCTGCAGACTTGGTCATAAATCATAATCGGAGTAGGGATGTGCGCTAGTTGCGCGCGCTCAAGGCCATTATCGATAACAGAATCATTAAGGTTATCACGTAAACATACTGTTTTAGTTTTATATATACGTTCTTTTGTTTATATATTTAATATGCTTTGTAGTAAATTTGGTAATAAAATAAAAAAAAATGTGTATTTATTTCTATCACCCATTTATAAATATATAAAACTATCGATATCACTCATCGACTGCAGTAATACACAGGACTACGTGTGGGCGTGGCCTGCCCATAAGGCCCGTGAGTGGGAAAGAGAGCGAAACACTCGAATGAGTCATGACCGAGTCTGCAGCGAGATTTTAACTATACTATAGCTGATCTCACAGGGATTGTCTTGTACGAATTTCAATAATTAATTAAAAGAATCCATAGAAAGTGCACTTTCAATTTTGCAACTTTACAATTTTTTCATTCCGTAAAAACTTGATTTGGACTATTACGAACATTTTAAAACAAAACATTGTTAAATCTGTAGCTGTACTGATGATGTGCTTACAAACAAATACCATCACGTTTTTATTATACAGGATGGTCAAAATAGTGACGTAAATAAAAAAAAAATAGATTCCTCATACCGAGGGGTATCCGAAAATAGCCCATGTATGTTCTGCGATTTTTGATAGTTTAGTAGATATTAATATTGTTTGAAATTTTTGGGGTAATTCTTTGGGGACATCTTTAAACATTTATAGCTTTTTTCGACAAGCTCTTTTATGTTTATTTTTTGCGATGGGGCTATAATGAAATACCCTTTCATGTATTAAAAAAAATATGAGACAACAGGTCCCAAACTAGGTAGAACCTGTACTACGGTAACCTGATGACTGATATACATACTTATATACATTATACACACTATACATATATATAAGTATATAAATATCTTCCTAACATTAGTGCAAGATACAATATTTCTATTAAAAGTGAGAAATTTACATTCTTACGATTTAAAGTTGATTTTCTTTTTCAATTTTAATAATGTTAACAAATGTTTTAGGTTCTACTAGTAACTTTTAATACAACACAAGTAATTACGTAAGAAATATAATATAAAATAAATACACAATACTAACCCAAATTTGCCAGCAAAATATATATTTAGTATAGTATTCCATTTCATTTGTAACATTTAAGTTCATGTTCAACAGTGACCGCTGACGCGCTATTCGGCGACGCGTCAGACATCAGTACTGAAGACGAGGGCGGCGCCGACAAGGCGTCAGGACGGTCTCGCTCCCGCAGCCGCAGTGGCAGCCGCAGTCGCAGCCCCGGGGACGCACGGCGGTCTGGTGATGAGCGACGAGGCAGTGGGGATGAGGTAAAGTTGAGCGTTGAGCTCCTTAAGTTCTGAGTTGAGCTGCACGGTTACTGACAAATGCTTGCACTAACTGGACAGGTCAACTCAATCTGTGTGATTCTTTCCTCAAAAGGCCATTTCACACGCCAATCTACATGGTCCTCGAAGATTATGTCCGGATTTTTATATACACATTGTCATTGATGAATTTTATTTATACAATGACATGAGTATTTACTTTGTAAAGTATTATAATATTATTTTAATTATTGTGAATGTAAGGACTGTGTCGGTCGCTTTTTTTGTATTTTTTTCATTTAGTTTATCATGGTGTGGCAGTTTGAGTAATCTAAGTGGCCTATTCAAATGTCCTTTCGTTGGTATTGTTCGTCGAATCGTTGAGCTCCTTGAGTTCTGAGTTGAGCTGCACGATTGCTGACAATTGCGTGCTCTGACTGGACAGGTCCATTCAAATTGTGTGGTTCTTTCCTCAAAATACCATTTCAGACATCGATCTACATAATCTGACCAAGATTAAGTCTGGACTTTAAAAGAGACTGTGACCTCTGAGTTTGTTTCGGCCTTTCTTCTCAGAGTAGTCAGATATGAAACGCCGGCCTCATCTAGTTTAAAAAAAATATGATTGAAGTGTTTGTACAAAACTACTTACAGAAATAAAATCATTTATCATAAGCAGTGCAAGGGCAAGGTTTCTAAGGCCGTTTGTCTTCCCGCATAAGTAGGATTTGCAGACCGAGGCGTACCCTAACTATTCCCGACGACGCCACAACCCACCTAGTAGTAGTATTAAGGCCACCAGTACTCATAGAAAGAACAAAATCCGACCGCCGTCCTATCGTCCTCGCCGCGACGCCCCAGTACGTGTCCTCCCCGACCCTTGCTCGAGCCAGCTCGCGCCTCTGAGCCTGTAGCTTTAAATTCGTCCAAAATAATCCGATCCAGCCTGTCCCTTGCTGCCCTCCCCCAACGACGCCTTAAGCCGAGGTCTGTACCTCACATAGCGTGTAGTCGCTTAGCTTTTAAGTTTTTTGAAGCCCTTACTTGGGAGGCTTTAATTTATTGTGGCACCCACAAGCCCGGTTAAGCAGCCGACAACCTTCTAGGTTGATCTGCGAGAGGCCAATTATAAAAAAAAAAAAAAAAAAATTAAGGCCGTTTGTTCACCGACGTCAATGAGAACGAGATGACGGCGCCGAAGTAGCGATGCATACATTTACTATGGACGCGTGTCCACCGCCCGCCTTCACCGGGACGTCACGCTCGGTTCGGATAATCTCGTTTCTCGTTGACGTCCCATTGACGGTGGTGGGTGGACAAACGGTGTATGGGTACGGCCAATGGCACGTCCTTAGTAGCACTTACTACGAGAATCCCCCTTACACCTACGAAGTGAAGTGTAAGTGTAAGTGCTTTCAAAGAAATGGAATGTATGAGTGACTGCACATTCAGCTTCCTTCGGTAATTGAATATGAATAAAGTAACGGTTTTTAACCGACTTAAAAAAAGAGGAAATTTTTAATCTTCATGCTATGACGATAACGTTTCGAGTCAAACTAGATAAAAGAGACGAAAACTTCGCGTCATAAATTTTCTGCTATTTTCCTCATAACTATGTCGGGCTTTTAACTCTGCCCAAATATGCAATGAGGGGCTGAATGGTTGTATATCGAGTCTCTGCCTCCCTTTCTTAAGGCGCGGTGTTATCTCAATATTCCCAAAAATTGGTTTCTTAGAACGTCGAGTATGACGTAATGTAATAAAAATAAGTAACGCGAAAAATACAGTGAACAGAGAAGGGTATAAAGAAGAATTTAAACCGAACAGAATAATAAATAATAGTTTGATATTCCCAATAAAAAATTGGGAAGTTGTAGCACAAAAATAAACTTTGACGTCGAAGATCTCTGTATTTCCAGCGATAACAACAGTTTTTTTTAAGAATTTAGTAGGTTTTCCATTTTTTAAAACTTTAACCAAACCATTATTTAATTTTATGTCTATATTTTAAATAAAAAATCTAAAGAAAAGCAGTCAAATAAATGCCCATTCGCAGCTTACGTCACATTTCAACACAAATATCATTTTCAATTTTCAATCTTATTGACGCTCCATAGTGGTGACAATAGTTTACGCGGTCATACTTTAGTCGTCGGGCAGCGCTCGACTTGGATAGTTGGCACCGGACGCTCTGTGCATAATTCGATTGTAGTTTTCAAGTAATTTATGACTGAAAACAGTGCGTGAATTGAACTAAAGTTCTGTGGCGGACTACTAAGGCTACTCACTGCCTAATATTGAAGTGAAAATTCAGTCTCAGTGGAAATATGGGCAATAAAAATAAAATGTTGCGAAAGAGTTTTACAAGAAAAAGACGAAAACTCGAAAAAATTATGGAATGTTTGGGTAAGTAGGATGATTACGGTATTGTATCATAACATTTGTAATTTGGATTTAGTTTAGTTTACTTACGAAACTGTATAAATCTATAGAAACGGTATTGACAATTTCTACAAACATTTTGCTAAATCCAAAAACAAATAGGTGCACTCTATTTTGATGTCTATAGAATGCATATTTGAATGCGCCTAGTGCAAACGTCTCTGGTCGAAGCAACCATCGAGGCGATAGCCATATTGCAATAGTAGGTATAAGTAACAAAAACAAACTTGCAGATAAATCAGAGTGCGTTCGTACTTATTATAATAATATAAATATTGCACTAGTTATATATAAAGCATTTTGATTCTTTTGTAAGATTATTTTTATAATATTTATTGAGTCATTAGACCAGTGCCGATAATTTTTGAAAACGAAAAAAATCACAGTTGGATTAAACCCATTGGAAAAGAAAGAGAATATAACAAAAATGAAAGGAAAAATAAATTACGGGCGATCCGAGGTCGGGAAGTGGGGGTTTAAGGGTAAAAAGCGGTTTATCTCGATTTCCGGCAAAACTACAAGTCTTATGGAAAAAAAGTGTAATGGCAAAGTTGTGGGTAATAAAAAGATCTACAACTTTTGTATTCACACTTTTTTCAAGTAACCTCAAAATTTATGTGAAAAAATCAAATAACCAAGTTCTTGGTTTTTTATTTTTATCTTTTACACAGCATTTTTTTTTTCGCGAAATTTCTTCACTTCCCGACCTCGGATCGCCCGTAAATTATTTTTCCTTTCATTTTTGTTATATTCTCTTTCTTTTCCAATGGGTTTCATCCTACTGTGACTTTTTTCGTTTTCAAAAATTATCGGCACTGGTCTAATGAATGACTCAATAAATATTATAAAAATAATCTTACAAACGAATCAAAATGCTTTATATATAACTAGTGCAATATTTATATTATTATAATAATTACGAACGCACTCTGATTTATCTGCAAGTTTGTTTTTGTTACTTATACCTACTATTGCAATATGGCTATCGCCTCGATGGTTGCTTCGACCAGAGACGTTTGCACTAGGCGCATTCAAATATGCATTCTATAGACATCAAAATAGAGTGCACCTAATTGTTTTTGGATTTAGCAAAATGTTTGAAGAAATTGTCAATACCGTTTCTATAGATTTATACAGTTTCGTAAGTAAACTAAACTAAATACAAATTTCAAATGTTATGATACAATACCGTAATCATCCTACTTACCCAAACATTCCATAATTTTTTCGAGTTTTTCGTCTTTTTCTTGTAAAACTCTTTCGCAACATTTTATTTTTATTGCCCATATTTCCACTGAGACTGAATTTTCACTTCAATATTAGGCAGTGAGTAGCCTTAGTAGTCCGCCACAGAACTTTAGTTCAATTCACGCACTGTTTTACCAATTTTAGCAAATACCAACTAATATTCAGCCAGCAGCAGCTTCCATTCCCGTGGATGATCCCTCTATCGTCTAAATTTTTCAGAATTCTAGCTTCCGTCCCGGCTCCGCATTTTCTTAGAAACATTATGGCATTTGTCACTTTGGAGCTGTGATATTATTGCATTTATTTAGAGTTTATGTGATTTTTAAGTGGTCCGAGGGCCTTTATGTTGGTTTTATTTTCTATTTTTTTACCGCACCCACTAAGTACCTATCTAAAACACAAACATTAGTTTGAAATGGCATAACTACCCATTTAATTAACCCTTCCATCCCTGATACTGACTTACACCCGAAAAGCATAATTCCCCTTCTAGAGCAGTCGGGTAAAATTCGGAATGTTTATATTTGACCTGTTTATCATGTACCTACTGTAATAAAAATAAACAGTAGTGATTTAATTGTTTTTTTTTTAAATTGTTATGTGTAATTATTTATTGTATCATATTATGAACCGACACTGTAATTACATCGAATTTTAGAACGCACGTCATAAGTAAGTATATTCAACAGAAAACATCTGATTTCCTTACGTATACTATGCAACTTTCCTTGAGCACACAAACGCCCGTGTTAGCGTTTGCGAGTGTGTGCATTACCGTAAAACGCGCAGATGCGGTTGTGTGAGTGCGGTAATAGCGATTAAAATCGTAGTCAGTCCGCGCCTTAATTGCGAAAAGGCAGTAAATTACATTAAATTAAAATCCGTAAAATAAATCTTTACTATTCAATACCATAACATCTTCTCTCAACATTCTAGCAAGAACCGCGTGACAAACCAGAAGAGGAAGAAGAAGTAGAAATCCCAGAAACACGTATCGATGTAGACATGCCCAAGATCTGGACTGAACTGGGCAAGGAGCTGCACTTTGTGAAGCTGCCCAATTTCTTGTCGGTGGAGACGCGGCCTCACGACCCCAATACCTATGAGGATGAGATTGATGAGGAGGAGACGTTGGATGAGGAAGGTCGCGCCAGGTAAGGATATGGGGAAATATAGGTAGCTTTTGGTGTAGAATTCTTGATTTTGTGCAGGCGTTCACACGACGCTGACATAATCTCCTTATTTCAATGTTTTGTTAATGACTTGTATTGCAATATGTGGTTAGCTAGCGACATTGACAATTGATCATATTATATTTTTGGGCAACCGGCAGCAAGTTCGTCATGCTCTCTTAGATGTCGCTGCTTGCGGTAGTGTCGGGAGTCGGGTTGCCTCCTTCCCTCAAATATGGCGAGAAATTCTTCCCAGCTACAGCACTAGAAAGTGGTGAAGGGCGAGAGTTTTGGGGGACTGTCTTATGTAATTTTGACGTTCAGAAAGTGCTGATTCTCAGCCCAGTTTGAATAATTGATTTTTGATTTTGCTGTCCTGTACTATATTTTACAGTAAAATGTTGAGATCACACGTCAACATCCCACTATTCATACAGTAAACAACAAATGCTGAATAAAACGACCGTGTTATTCCAAAACTATACCGTAAAAATATCAGGCTGTGTGAACTGCAAGCAGCGCAGTGCTTAATGTAGCACACAACATCACGCTCGTATGCCTCAATGGATAAGGCAGAGGTGTACACAGACCACACACTTCGCCGGTCGTTTTAAATCCCATTTAATAAAGGACGAATCTTTCTTTGGTTTATTTAAAATCTTTGAAAGATAACTCGGAGAATATTGATGATTTCTAAACAGTACTAGTCGTGATTATGTAGTTGTAGCTCCCAACAGTTACTTTACGATTTATTTTGTTGAAGAAGTCTTTCTTTTTTCATTAAATTTTCATGTTATTTCCTCTACGGAAATTTCATTAAAAAAAACCCGCTTTTACAAACTTTATTTTCAGGCTAAAACTGAAGGTAGAAAACACGATGCGTTGGCGCACAGTATTCGACAAGGAAGGCAACGCGGTCAAAGAGTCTAACGCGCGGATGGTCAAGTGGTCAGACGGCAGCATGTCGCTACATCTCGGCTCTGAGATATTCGACGTGTACAAGCAGCCGCTACATGTAAGTAAAGTTGGGGGAAATAACTGTTAAGCAAGTTCAAATTCACTCATCATCATGCTAGCCTAGATTTTTCCCAACTAAGTTGGGGTTGGCTTCCAGTTAAGTAAATTGTGCTTATATT
The DNA here is from genome assembly GCA_937001585.2 of Brachylomia viminalis. Taxonomy (NCBI): domain Eukaryota; kingdom Metazoa; phylum Arthropoda; class Insecta; order Lepidoptera; family Noctuidae; genus Brachylomia; species Brachylomia viminalis. The sequence continues at coordinate 14,753,392 of OW443316.2, read as the reverse complement.
TAAATCACAGCTGTCATCCTTTGACAGTTGTATGAAATGGCTGATAAATGGCACATAACGTAGGTTGTCAATGTGTCTTATGGAGCACTCAACATCATGATATCATATGACTGACTAACAAGGTCCAAACTACCGACTTTATCCAGAAAATTATGTCCGTACACGAACCATGACACTTTGAAACAAAAAAGTAAATTCATTGTTTAAAACAAAGACCATCTTTTAAGTATAAAACTGACATTATTTATTTACTGACATACTTATCGGAAAAAAAATCAACGTGGATGGCGACGCTACTTGTAATATCTCAAATCCAGTACGAGTTAGTTCTCTATTCCGCAACGTTCATTTAGTTCCATGTCGCACTATAATCGGCAGTGTAGTGACTTTCGTCCCTAAGAAAAATAATGTTTACAGCATAATGTTCCCACTGCTGGGAAACAGACCTCTCTTCGAGAGGGAGTGGGCTATAATCCACCACGCGGGCTTAGTGCGGGTTGGTAGATGTCACATGTCTTCGAATTTTTGGAAATGTTTATAATCTGTGCGTTTTCGCAAGCGGCAAAATCTTATGATTCCCTACTTACATTGCAACAACTTTTTAACCAAATTTCTGCTTTTCCCAGGGCGATCACAACCACCTCTTCGTCCGCCAAGGCACAGGTCTCCAAGGACAGGCGGTGTTCCGCACCAAGCTGTCCTTCCGGCCGCATTCCACCGAGTCCTTCACTCATAGGAAGATGACGTTGTCGCTAGCTGACCGGTCCACCAAGACCTCGGCTATTAAGATATTGTCGCAGGTCGGCGCTGATCCTGATGCTGACAGGAAGTATCAGCTTAAGGTATGTGGAAAAATTGGTGAATTCACGTTACGCGGTTAATTGAAGCACACAGTTTTGAGCTAAAAAGAGAAGACGTTCCTTAAATGAATCGAGAATACAATCCAAAAAAGGCTTTCTTGGTTGGCAATTACAGATCAAGGTGAAATGGAGTTATAGGCCTTGCAACTCACGAGCGTGAGTCATCTGACTCCTATGTCACTGTTTTTAAGGTATAAATTGCAACGATGGACCTTCGTGAAATATAACAACTGTTTCAACTTATTGATGTCATGAAGGCTTTTCTGGGGAATCATGTCTATTTCTGCGACATAACAGCAACAGCATTGCTTGAATGACAAAATTACTGCTTTTTGAACTTTGTCACTTCAATGTTGGCATCAGCAAAACGTTTGCACCCGGAGACTGCATAGAAAAGCAGTCGTGACTTATCAATTACCATCATCATCGTGTAGTCGAAGGTTGTCCATTAATGCACATAGGCCTCTCCTAACAACAATAACCACTCTTGGTCGCTTTCACATAATAATAATGAAAGCAAGCAGTTAACATTATATGGTATTCCAGAAAGAAGAGATGGAGCTCCGCGCGGCCATGCGCTCGCGCGCGTCGTCCCGCCCCAAGCGTCGCGCGGGCGGGGCGCGCGGGGCGGGCGCGGGCGCGGCGCGGGACGACTCGGACGACGAGGGCGGGGTGTCGCTCGCGGCCATCAAGAACAAGTACAAGCAGGGGCAGAAAGGTACTGTCGCCTGGTCGCCTTGTCGCCTTGTCGTGCGGTCACGAGTTACTTTCCAAACATACAGGCGGTAACGAGATCTATCACGTAGCCGTTATCTATGCTTTATATAGAGAAAAAAATATTGCTGAGAAACGACTTTTCTTCTTTTGTGTGAAAAGTCGCTGTTTACGGCAGCGCACAATGTAACGCACTCAAAAACATTGTGCTTATTGGTGCATGCAACGGTACAGCTGTTTTAGGGCTATTTTAAGTAAAGTTATAACATATAAAATAAGGTTTCATAAAAAAAGTTGGAACTTTTTTAGAGGTATGAGGAACAGGGTGTAAAGTTCGCTCATACCCATAATATAGGGAGGACCCTCCGACCAGACGGGTGTCTTGTCTACTAGGTAACTGCCCGACAGATTGATGTCGGGACGTTATATACAACGTGTAACATAATTAACGCAAGACCTCATACACCCCATTTAGAGTATTGAGTAAAAAGCATTATACAATGACCAAAACCATTTTTTTAAAGCTAACTATTATTATTAATAGAATCGTGTTGACCCTAGCATTGCTTTACGCATTTAAAATTGAGTATTATTGCCTTGCAATTAGATGTAATTTTCTTTGCCTCAATCGGCGGTCAGTGTTGCAAAATACATGTTTTTTGAAAAAAATACCTATATTAAAAGTTACTGAAATGGATTCAGTAGTCAATTATGAGCAACTACTTTCAGGACTTGCATTTATTCTATTACACGTTGTATATGCTAGTTGCACGGTAAACTCTGCTTGCGCGATGCAGGATTTTGCATGACGTTAGTGTGATGCGTAGTTCGTATGTCGCGATTTAGATACCGCTTCACTTTGATCTTTAGTAAAGTCCAAGGCAAAACAAAAACACAATGTCGGGAAGTATAAAAGACTCACCACGGCTTCTATCTAAGCGTCTGTTTATCCCCGTTATAAACAAATATGTGTTTTTGCAAAACTAACTTAAACATGCCAACATAAACTTAAATTTGAACTACAACTTATTTTTTTTAAATGACGCGTTCAATAGTATACTGGCATAGCAAGTTGATATCTGTTCAAATGGGAATAACATCAAATTGGATAAAGATTTGAATATGGAATAGATTGCTTATACAGTATGGTATCAGAAAGGAGAGGAAAATATAATCAGCCGTCCCATTTGGGTCGAGTAGATTGAAGTTTAGTAAATGATAAATGATTTTTTTTCTGTAAGTAGGTTTGAACAAACACTTTTGCACGTCAATCGTATTTTAAAAACTAGATGAGGTCGGCATTTCCTATCTGACTACTCTGAGAAGAAAGGCCGAAACAAACTCAGAGGTCACAGTCTCTTTTAAAGTCCAGACAAAATCTTGGTCAGATCATGTGAAGGCTATGTAGATCAGTGTCTGAAATGGTCTTTTGAGGAAAGAATCACACAGATTGAGTGGACCGGTCCAGTCAGTGCACGCAATTGTCAGTAATCGTGCAATGTATGGGACAATTGATATTTTTTTCGCGATTACGATGTTGGTCCCGTCAAGGAAGTTGTTCAGTTTGATGGTCTGTACGTGTACCACACACTTAAATATGACCACATCTTTCTGATACATGCTGTAGAGATTGACTCGGCTAGACCAAACTTTAAGACGTTTGCATCACCATAAAACTGGGTTGCTAAGCTCTGAGTGTAAATTACTGACATTTAGCTGCGTATGAAGCTGGAAACCGATCCGACATTTTTACCTGTTAATTTAAGGAAATAAAATCGTTTCAGATAGACTATGTTATTGTTATCTTACTGACTTTCTTTCGAGGTTCTAAGAAAACATAAAACATCTTGCGGGGCGAGCACGGCCTTCTGTGATAAGCTTGAGTCACACATTTTTATCATAGTTTGGGAGCAAAAACCGTGATAAAATGCGTGACTCAAACCTATCACAGAGGCCGTGCTCGCCCCGTTGGCTCTTGTAATAAAATATAAAAATAACGACTTCTCGGTGATTCGTCTCAAAATAGCTTCCACGAGGTGGAACTTGGACTCAAATATGCGTCCGGCGCACCCTGAGTAGTTGGCCCCGCTCCACCTTTCCTAACCATTCTTATAAATTATGTATGTATTGTTCGTACCATTACGAAAGAAAAGGAATCGGTCCTTCCAAGTTTTATGTGAAGAGCACTGAAACAATCTTATTTAACCAGCCTCTCAATCCTACCTAATACATTTCCCCTTTTATCTCTAAACAATAATATACTCACCTCACTCTTTACAGCATCAGCAGGCGCAGCTATCTACTCTTCAGAATCAGACGCTTCTGACGTGGAGACCGGCCGCGCGCGACGCCTGGACCGGGCGAAGGCGCTCAAAGACTCGGACGACGAGGGCAGTGACCATGCGGATGACCAGACCACTCCTAGGAGAAACAGCAGTGCCAGTGGCTCCGCCAGTGGGAGTGGCAGCGAGTGATAAGTGTACACAGTGGCATGTGATGGTTGGATGTGGTATTTGTGTGGTCAAAGAATGAAGAATGAAAGAAATTTTGACATGTTCCCGGTCTTGGACCAACTCATCAATCATTATGAAGAACTATTACTATGGGTCTGTGTGCATTAAGTCAGTTACACATTGTATATTGCAGAGATATATAGCTTATACAGGGTGTAAAGAAATAATTCACTTGTACTATCCAAAATCGCGAAAAAATTCACCTGTTCCTTACGGGAACTATATTTTCTATCACCAAAATTTATATTTGTCATCAAGTTGTATCACCTAATAAATAGATCTATCGCTACGAAATATTTTCGTTCTCAGATAAACAAAAATTCTTCCCAGGTTGATATCTCAGGATTTTAGGTGATTTATTGTGGAACTGATTTTGCATTGTTTGGTGACTACATTTTGGTGACAGATCTACTATTTGGAGGACAAACCCTATTATTTAAGAAACACACAACTAATTAAATTGGTAATAGCTTAAATGATACCCGAGACAAATTACCAGGAGAAACTGGATGCAATCTGGACTTTAGGGCACCCCGACTCGGACAGGTTAGGTTAGAAGGGGATGGCGGGGTCGAGAGACCCCGCCATCCCCTTCGTGGTTATTTTTTTATAAACCACCCAGAAGTAGGAGCCCCGCGAAGCGGGGCTCCGTCGACCAAGCCCTACCGTCGACATATTATGTATATCAATCGATCCGTGGTGAATAAGAAAACTACTACTATTGGTGATCTCTTTAAATTAGTTTGCTTAAATACTTATTAGGACACACCTATTATAATACATACAAAAACATTTATTTGGTACTAGACCTTATATCTCAGGATTTTAGGTGATTTATTGTGGAACTGATTTTGCATTGTTTGGTGACTACATTTTGGTGACAGATCTACTATTTGGAGGACAAACCCTATTATTTAAGAAACACAAAACTAATTAAATTGGTAATAGCTTAAATGATACCCGTTCCTTACATTTATGTTCATATAACTTGACAAAATTGATGGTGCAGCTATGTTTTTCGCGATTTCAGGGTTCGTCCCATGGTAAAAGGGAGTTAATTTGTAACTGCATTAATGCACACTAAGAAAGCAGTTTTTTCATAATCATTAACTGAATCGATTTCTGTAATTTTTTATACAGGCAAATTTATATCCCAAAAATAATTTGTACTACGTAAATTACAGTCACAATTACGCTGTACAGTCAAAACAAACCAAAATGGACGAATTATCTTCTACGCTAGATCCTTATTTGTGTGCGACTGTGTGCCTGCGTAGATTTGTACTACTCGGTCGAGTTAACTGTGCACCTCGCTGGAATGCCAATTCTCCCCCCGCAACACCGTTCACCTCCCCGCGCTCGCCACGTCGCAAACAAAGCGTTGAAATTACGTCATCAACTCCAGGTGCACAGTTAATTCGACCGAGTAGTAATGTGACAACTTTATCCCACAATTAGTACTTATAAATAAACAATGTTTTATACATAACAGTAAAAAATCAGTGTACGTTATATAATTATAACATAATATTCTAGAGTGTTTGGTGATGTGCGTTAATTCCGGGATATGTTGTTTATCCCTGAAGACCTAGATCGATAAATCTGTGCATGTCATGTACCTATACAGGGTGGCAAGCACGTCGATGCACGCAGTTACCATGCAACATGATTCTGAACCCCCCGGCGATGATACTTTTCTACGGTTATAAAAAAAAAATTACGTCTCCATACATTTTGACTGTGTAGGTATTGCACTTTTGTATGAAATAGCAGTTTTGTGTTTTTGGTAACCGATGAAAAATTTCTTCGCTAGGCGGTGTTAGAATCATGTGTTGAATTCGTGGTTTCAGTTTGCGCGTCGATGTCCCTGTCACCATGTATAACGTTATACCACAATATTGCCATTATTTAAATGATAATGGTATTGCCAATGATATAGATGATGATGATGATGAATCTTTGGGCCGCGAAGTGTTACGATACTGATGATTGATAAATAAATGTGCATGATTTAATCAGGGTTTTCATGAAAATTCACGCCACCAGTTGGCGCCACTTTGACAATGAGTGTCAAATTTATGATGACGTTCATCATTCGTTTCATTCACTCGTTCATCATTCAGTCACGATTAAAGTAAAATATACGCTTTGACACTTGACAGGTGCGCGCACCTGACGTCTCAGTGCTGCCACCTAGTGAACGTCATTTCAGAAAACCCTCATTCAAAAAGGCGTGAATGAGTTGTTTAGATATTGACAAAACCAACTGTATTGTGTTACTTAGTAATTAAGGACTGTGTAATTGATTATTATAAGTTGTAAATAAAACTAGTTATTTAAATAATATATTTTTTATTTTATGCTAACACTTGCTTTTGCCCGCAGCTTCGCCCGCGTGGAGTTCGGAAATTATCCCACGGAAACGTACTACTACATTTAATAGATCTTTTTAAGAGGAATAATTTTCATGAAATAGCCATGGAATTATTAACTTAGAGGGTTGTGTTGATGATATAGATGATTATAATTCTATAAATACATACTTGTTACAGTCGCGAATCATAATAAAATCGAAAGAAAATTTGTATTTCGCGGGCTACCCTCGCCCTTCCCCCTTAACAGAACCACTATATTGCTCCCCTTTTCTTTTTTTTTTTGAGTGTGGTAAAATAAATAACTTCTCCCGCTCTGGGCGGATCGGGAGGGCGTGTCAGACTCTTACTGACCAAAACCCACCCGTGTTCCTTCAATTGCCTGTGCCAGGGGCCACGGTAACCCTTTCGGACTTTCGCGCAACCCTGGCAGGTATCGGCCCTAGTGGACCTCGTCAGTGGGGTTCTTTGAGGCGCGCGTGGAACACAACGCGCCGTTGACCCGGGCCTGGTCCTTATCGGACGGCGAGCTACCCATTGCTCGCCTTACGCAAGCCCGCGCCTACGGTAGCCGGGAATCTGCTTGGGATTCCCGACGATTCTTCCACCGTGTCCTCCGGGCGATCTACACAATGGTGACACCCGGGCGTTTCCTCCCGCCTTATCCGGAACAGGAACCCCTGCTCCCCTGGGTGTCTCACGAGGAATGAAATCTGAGGAATTCACGTTGGTAATTAACCACATTAGCTGTGAATTGTGTTATCAACAAACAAGTATAATTAATACATTATATTTGGGTACAATAGTACACAGTGTACGGTCTCTGCGGTACGGTTGCACTTACTGTCTCTTTGGTCTTGTGGCTACAAGCGCGAATGTTTTAATTTGAATTTGAATTTCGCGGGCTACACTGGCCCTCGATAGCGCTGACGGCTGGTTTGCTATAAAATACCATAAAAAAAACCAGTGACCAGTGACCCCGACGACCCCTCCACCCTCCTCCAGGAAAGCAGTAGGGCCACCAGTACAGTATACAAACGCAGACACAAAACGAAGTTCCGACCTCGCCACCGAGGTCCTTCGCGTCCGCGTCCGCGTTCCTCCCCGATAAATTCCTCTTCCCCTCCCTTGATCGGATCCACAGAGCCAGCTGGTGGCGTAGCTGAGCCAGTAGTTTTACCCATTAATAATAATGAACCCATTTTGATCCAGCCTGTCCCCAACTTGCTGTCCTTCCCCAGCGACGCCCTAAGCCTAGGTTCGTACCCCACAGGGGGTGCCCTTAGGTGATGGTCGCTTAGTTTATACCTAATTAATATTATGCCCCTGGCTTGGAGGCTTTGAGTTAGCTCGAAGGCACCACAGGATTGACCGGTTAAGCAGTCACGGCCTCTCAAGGCCAACTGCGAGATGGCATACACTAAAAAAAACCAGTGACCAGTACAATCAAAATTTATTGAATCATTACAGTTATTGTCGAGTTATCAATTAAATTCAAGATCATTACGCCTTCATACACCATCTTCCCGACAGCGAGTATTTTCCAGATTCCTGCATCTTCCTCCGTAATATTAGGGAGGGAGAACCCACAGGAACTCATATCTATTCGGGTTCTATCGTAGAACCTGTCAAAGGTAGACCTAGGAGCTACCAGCTCGCAGCTCTCAAGATCCGGTATTGGGAAAGCTATTCGAACGTTTAAAGTCTCGCCAAAGTTAAGCGTTGGTTTAGAATCTAAATCTAAACAAACACTTGAATTTGGTGTAACTTTAGATACACTCAATGGCACGTATTCTGAAAATAAAGTAATTTTGAGTTTAGTCTTTTTTTGGATTTCAAATATATTCTGCCAATATCATGACGTGTTTATTGGAAAATTATTAAATATACATTATGAGCAAGATAATCTTAGGGCTTTCAAACCGTAAAAAAATATTAAAATAAAAGGAGCCCTTGAGTCAGCAGTCAGTGTGTTTAAAAAAAATAAAATTACCCACTAATGTCGAGTATATATATTAGTCTATGGTCGAGTGAGCTACCAGCCTTGGCACAATGGCTAACGACTCTGGTAAGTATGTAATTTAGGTTTATTTGGTGTTTAATATACTTTACAATTTAAAAAATGCATCAAATGTTTTGTAAGAATACCTGCAGTAATGTATTCTTAATTAGATAGTAAATAAGTAGGTATACCTCTTTGTCAAATTTACGTAAAAATGCTGCGACTGGTAAAAAAACAAAAGAACTGTTTGTAGATATGAGATATATACCTACACAGGTTAGGTCATTGCGGGAAGGTCGTACGCCAGCGGCCGAGGCTTCAGCTGATATACCACCATAATATGCAAATTCGACGCATTGGTTTTGTCAAAGATACTTAATTACATATTAACCTCACTTTTCCTGCATGCAAGATAAAAAAAAACTACTTATCCAACTATTCTCTACTACACAAGGAAAATAGACAAGTCAGTCATGGAAATATTATAAAAATTGCTTAACCGTTTGCAAATCGGTTCAGTGTTGTTCTGAAAGCAGAATATTTTCCAAAGAACTTCAACAAAACCTTACCTGTTATCGTGACACTGATAACTTGGAACAGCTCTACCCAGTCATCATTCAAATCTTTCGTGTATACACTGAGCACCCAGTTCCCGTGATCCTCCTTAAAAAGAGGTCCAATTATAAAATCATTTGCTTCCATCTCTTTTAGTTTGTTATCAAACAAACGTAATGAAAACACATTATAGTTATCTTCTTGGGTTACAATAGGTTTCATATTTTTAACGAATTTTGTTATGATTGGCTGCACGTCTTGTTCGATGTCTATGTGCCGTAGTTTGGGTGAGCTTAGGTCAAGTTTTACGGCATCTCCATTAGGTTTGTGTATGTAATATACGGCCTGAACATTTATCATCGGTGCGGATATGCGAATGAAATCGTACAGGAAGGTGTTGATTGTTATTGGTCTCATCTCCACTCGCGTTTTGGCTGCGAAAGAAGAATTTTTTAATTAACAACGTACCATAACATCAAGACTATAACTTCCGTATAGGTAGGCAGCGGACTATGGAGAGTACACCTATATTTCGCCTGTGGGGTTTCAGTCCCATATGATAGGGCGCTTCCTCTAGTCTGTGGCGGCATCTACAACGCCACATGCGAATTAAGCGTCATACTGACGTCACGCAAAATCCCGCATCGCGCAAGCAAAGTTTACCGCGCAACTAGCATAAATACAACATCCCGACATCAATCGTCGAGCAGTTGCCCACCAGACACAACACCCGTCTGGTCGGAGGATCCACCCTTTTCTATAGAGATATGAGTGAACTTTACACCTTGTTACTCATGTCTCTATATGTATGTATTAACGGGGTACAAACCATACAAATCAAGACTTCGAGCTGCTACTTATTAAAATAAATTTCATCTGGTCTTTAACCTATCTTTAGATCTATTTTATGTCGATTTGATTAATCGGTATCATCGTAGGTACAGACGCCAGCACATCAAGCTACTACAATCTGTCAAATTTCTTTAATAGATTTTCAACTTTATCGCTAAAGCATTAAGGTTCAAGGTGGATTGGGAAAATTTGACAGTTTCGGGTAGCTTGACCTGCTGGCGTCTGTACATTTGCACTATCCTCAACAATAAACAAATACCATGTTATTTATTTATTAAACTACAAGTGGCCTGTGCGTATCCACTGCATTGAGATGTTGATCCGACTTGTTGATCGTTTACGTTTTGTCAAGAGTTGTGTACCAACCAGCACTGGGCCCTCGTGGTGGATTACGGGTCAGTCTCTCTCACAGAGCGGAGGCCAGTGTCCCAGCAGGGGAAGTTGTTTTCTCACTATTAAAGCCACATTCGAATAATTATGTCAAAAAATTTGCTGGGTTTTACTAGTTTTTTATTCGAACTTAATCTCGCAACCACTTAGACATCTGCCTGCCTCCTAGTCACTGTGCCATTATTGTTTCATATTTAGTGGTAATTTTACGTAGCAAACGATACTTGTGTATTTGTCTAGCCCTGAGAATAGGTACCTACTGATTTCGTTTAAATGTGTTACTATTTACCCTAATAAACCGTGTTTTTTTATCTTGAGATAATAATGACGAGATACGTGTTTGTAAATTATAACTTACGACAAAAAATAGCACCCTAATTGCATAACACTCTTTTAATAACAATCTGATTCAATTTGAAGGATATTACTAAACATTTGCTTCATAATTTTTGAAAAATCTGTCTGCTCAACAACGTCAATATCGCAATGAATGTTCTTGAATTGTCAAAATGAAAGCCAATGCTAGTGTTGGTTTTTTACGCAATTACCCGCAGTTCTTGAAGGCCCAACCCAACAGGAATTAATACAGGCGTGACGATAAATGTGTAATATCATAATTATGTAGCAGAATAGATATGTCCAATGGTAAAATAATATTCACAAATAGTTATTTGTTATACAAGAGTGCAAAGTTGCTTTTTAACCGCGTGTTCAATTTTGATGACCGAGCAAGCGAAGGATTCTAAAATTGAATCACGAGCGCAGCGAGTGATTCAAAATTAGAATCCTGAGCGTTAGCGAGGGAATCAAAAGAGCACGAGGTGAAAAATCTTTGCACTCGAGTGCAACACGTAACTTTTCATTCCACCTCAGCGAGGAAATGACTAAATGCAAAAAAAAAACGTTTACAATCACAAGATAGGTACACTTTTATTTCAGTTTAGGTATTAATTACTACATTATGACAGGTAAGTATTACAGAATAATCTTTAAATTATAACAAAATAATACTAAGGTATAATTAAGAAAATTTTAAAGTAACGTTGCTACAGTTATTAAAATTGAGTGTAATATTTTTGTTTGGTACTGTAATATTGGTGTTAGTCACTTGTGTACTGTTTTTCGGTAAACTATCTGTCATACTTAATAGTTGTACCGATTCATCGGATTCCCTTGGCGTGAATGTTGGAGAGAGAGGGAGATGGTTAGGTGTTTCATAACGGCTTATTTTTGATGTAGAAGGGCCAGTCCAAGGATCCGATTGAGGCTCTTTCAGTGTAATGGCTCCTACGATGCCTTCACATATTTTAGACTTATTTTGGATGGAATCCTCTATGTATCCCTCTACAACTGCATTGGACTTCCAGCCTCCGTGGCGCTTAAGGGACAGGAGATCAGCTCCGGAATCAGCCAAAAGTGTGGCTGAAGTTCGTCGGAAACAATGACCCGTGTACAACAGGGGTTCTGGAAGTTCAAGAAATGTTGCTATTTCTCGTGGGATACTGCCAATTTTATTAGTACCCATAGGCTGTCTAACACACTTTCCATTGCGATACTGTAGAAAAAATCGATTGATTGGAGTGTTAGGCGGGCGTAAGGCTTGATATTTCTCAACAATCGTTACGTATTCCTTGCGAATGACGAAGTTGCGGTCTCTTTTTGTCTTTGTATTAGGTAAATTAATTAATAGTAAGTCATCTGAATGTTTCTCAATGTTTTTGACATTAAGTTGTGTTAGTTCATTAGTTCGACATGCTCCGTTTATTCCAATAATAAGAACAACCTGTAACGTAAAGAGTATTGTAGTAGATAAATGAATAAAATTGATATGAACGCATAATTATGCCTATCAACATCTACTAAGTATACTATTTAATTGAGATTAATATACTTAAGTAGATACTGAATGTGCAACTGACTTACTTTTGCCGCCAAATATACGGAATCGGGTGCTTCGTTAAGAAACTTTTCAATATCAGATACTGTGAAAACCTTCGATTTTTTTGGTTGATGACCAGATGAGGCTCTTTTTAAAAATGCCACTAATTTAGGATAGGTATCGATATGTTTGTCTTTTTTCATCTTTATTGTTGCTTTTAGCATCGAATACGTACTCCATAGAGTGCTTGCTTTCTTGTTCTCGGATAATTCTATAAAATATGCCAGCAAAACGTTTTCTGAGAAAGTTTTGGCTCCTTTTGCTAGTCGCCACGTGTTGAACATATCGTACTGTTTTAAATACTTCTCGCGTGATTGTTGAGGGAGAAAGCTCATTTGCGCATTATTAACAGTTTCAGTCAATTCTGTTGGCGTCAAGCAAACTTCCTCGTCGCTAGAATCACTCATTTTAGTTTTTTCACTTGTTTTCAAGTTTCTTGTTTTTAATATAAGGTTTAACAATGACGTGAAAAAATGCCGCGTAAAGAACCGCGTACAAAGCAAATTGAAAAAAGAACACCAAGAAGGTTCCGAGTCTGAGTTTTTAACAAATTAAAAAAAAGTTGTATGATAATTATATTCGGCACCATAGAGGTAGCAGTAAATAGGTTTAATGTTTTTTTTAATTCACAAACTTAGTGCACACGATGTTCTAAATTCAATTTACTTTATCCTCTAGAGAATAAAAACGGCTTTTCCACTCAGATATTGAAGATTAAAAATACTCTTTCCGAGATGGTGGGATGAAAAAGTAATTTTCTTACGTCTTTTTCAATTTGCAGATTAGTATTAGGTTGTATGTTGATCAAAATATGATTCGCGGCCGTAACAAGTATGTGTTAATAGAATTATAATCATTAAAATAAGCAATACAATCCTCTAAGTTCATATTGCCCTATAATATGACTATGTCATGAAATCATAACATTTGAGTTCAATTCTAACTTCGAGGGTTGTATTGTTGATTCTTATGATTATAATTCTTTTAATACATACTTGTTACGGCCGCGAATCATATTTGGACCAACATACAACTTAATAATGACCTGCAAATTGGAGAAAAAAGAAAGAAAATTTTAATTTTGCGGGTTACTCTGGCGAATTCGCCCGACAAATTCAAATTTTCTATGGTTTTTTGCAAATTGAAACTCTGTTTTACGTCGTATGGATCAAAATGCGATTCGCGACTGTAGGAATGATATATTTACTGAATAATAATCATTAATTTCATATCAATCGTCAAACTTTGAAAATTTGTTCTACCTAAGAATTTTTATTTGAAATATTCTGCAAAGAACCAAAGACAAGTTGAATTTGGCGGGCGACAACTGAGGATTCTCCTGATTGTTTTTACTTACAAATATACTGATCGAGGGTAGGTATCTGGTTATCCATGAGACATAGACAGGGTAAACTAGTTTATTATTTAACTTGCGTGAAATTTCTTGCTCCCCGACCCAGGGTGGGTCGCATCGCATCGCCTGCCCACGCTATAACTTCGTTTTCGCTTATCGTTCTTTCTGACTATATTTATTTTTGCTCGGCTCCTAAGGGTCGTAGCGTGATGTTAAATAGCATATAACCTTCCTCAAGAATTGCGCTATCAAATGCAAAAATAAGTTTTCAAATCCGAGAGGTAGTTGCAGAGATTAAAGCGTTCAAGCAAACAAACTCTTCAGCTTTACAAATATAAAAGTCAAATAAACAAATTATTGTTATGTATTATTAAAGGACATATGAAAAAAAAAACTAATTTAATAAATAAAGAGCGAATTACCTAAACTTCTGTTTATTTTTTCATGTTTTGTCACAATTGCTGTCTCAGCTTAGGCACGTTCTTTTAATGGTCATGTCAAGACTTAATTACCCCGCACAGATTCGTGTCGCATCACGTATTACTGAAACCGTGAACCAATTTCAGTAGGTACTGCATTTCCGACTCCAAGTACCTACATCTATTTAGCAACTAGAACATTGATTTGACCCATTTACAGTCTTTTGGCTATAGAATAACCAAATTGCATTCAAGGCGAAGAGACATTTTAATTAACATAGAAACGTATTTTTTATCGCGATTTTTTCTCAAGAATTAATATTTCTGATTCATTATCTGGATCAGTCGAGCCTGACGGTTGGAATCGATATTGAAGTACGTACCGACGATTTCTGGGTTTCCGAGTTTTTTGATGGTTAGGGTGTGGGTAAACACCGCGAGGGTAACTGTGAATAACACTACTATTTTTACCCCTCGGTTGGGTAAGAGCGCGCGCATGCTCCGGCGCACAGTCACTGATAGTCGGCACATTACTACGGCAAACTGATACGATATTTCACGACAATACGTCTACTTAGCAAGTAGGTTGGTACCTACTTATTTTTGTAGCTTTTTCTGTGATAGTCGGTGTTCCTGAAGTGATTACAAAAAATATTGCTGAAAAAATTATAAAATAATTGTACCTTACATTGTGAGGAATGTAAATTTATTTTTGGTACATAGAGGATTGTTTTATTTATTTGAACTTATTAGGTACTTACATTACAATTTTATTCTAATTTTAATTAACGAATAATTGTACTGACCTACTTCCTGTAATCACCAAAATTATACAACCCATATTGCCATTGTTACAAAGTAGTTTCATGATACCTACCTACATACCGCGCGGTCGTCGGCTAAAATAGGCAGGGGGTATCGTAAATAGTGGCTAGCGATAATGTCAAGAGTAAGGACGGCATCGCAACAGCTGTTTTGCAGACATTGAACCTATGTATAGTGTGATCTAGCGTCGTACGTCCTGACTTAATTAAGCCTTCTCTTGCAAGAGTCAGGCCTCACATTGTATATTTTCTTTCTGGCGTTACGTAATTGTTCTTATAGGCATAGGCAGGAAGAGCTTGAGTGTTCGAATGTTATGAATAAAAGTCTTGTTTGGAAACAGGACTACGTCGTTACTTTTATTCAAGAGTGGGCGTAGCTCATGTAAAGGTTGTCTGCAAAAGTCGACCTTATGTTGTGGTTATTACAGTACCTACTCTACCTCTCTCTGCCCATTGTATTATCAATGTCTGCCTCCAAGCAGTTGGTGTGTTCCGGTGTGGTTAAAGGCTCATAAGAGATTCCAGCTTCTTCTCTGGGATGGCAACATATCTGTGATGCCTCTAATATCGTATTATGTTCAGCAGCGGTGACCATTCACCTACCATCGGGTGAGCCGCTGGCGACTCGTTTGCCATATTATTATCATATTAGGAAACTGAGGAAACTGATCATTTTATGTAGGTACAGTCAAGTCTGACAAAAATTGCCCTTATTTATATGACACGCGGTGTGTAGTGTGTATCTCGTTCCCAAGAGATTTAGGGCATTTAGAGGTATCACCGTCGTCATCGCTTCCTGCTGTATGGACAGGTGGAGCGGTGGTAGTCCCAGCATGGCTTCGACTGCTGCAGTCGGAGTAGTCCTCATGCAGCCCATAGTCACCATGCAGGCTAGTCTTTGTATGCGTTGTAGTTTGTTGGAGGCTGTAACTAGCTTGGTGTGGTGCCACCTGGCCACGGCCCCGTAGGTGATCATGGGGCGGATCACTGCGTTGTACAGCTATAGTACAATTTTGAGGGATAGGCCCCACTTCTTACACATCATTTTCCTGCATTGCCCCAAGGTGATGCAAGTCCTGTTTAATTTGTTATTTAAACGACTCCTCCATTTCAACTTTCTTTCTAGAATGACACCGAGGTACATGACGTCGTTGGCCAACCGGAGTTCTGTGTTGAACAATTTTAGTGGGCGGAAAGGGCCTCATGCTCGTTTTTGGATAAACATGCTTAGTTCAGTTTTAGTCGGGTTCACTGATAGGTCAAATTCCCTGCACTATCTTTCTACGATACCTAGGGCTTGCTGAGTGAGGTTACAGATTGTTCCCGTAACCTTCCCCGAAACAAGGATTAATAGCGTTGAGTTTGGTAATGAGGTCTTCAATCACCACATTCCATAGAAGAAGGGACAGCACCCCTCACTGGGAGCAGCCTTTGGCTATCTTGGCCAAGTGCTGCTCATCCTCAAGACGAACCACTCGTTGTTTAATATGTTTTAATCCAGTCCGTTAGTACCTGTTCTACTCAATGTCTAGAGAGGGCGCTGCTGATGATGGAGAAGTTGTCCTTGTCGAAGGCTCCTTCGATGTGTATATGAGAGTGCTCAGACAGGTGCCTTTTTGGTGAATCGCTTCCTCTATCTGGCCCTACCACTAGATGAAGAGCGGTTACGGTCGACTTACCTGAGCTGTATGCGTGTTGGTTACCTTGTAGCGGTATGGTTTTCAGAGCGCCGTCCTTCAGCTCCCTATCACAAAGCCTTTCCAGAGTCTTTAGTACAAAGGAGATCAAGCTGATCGGTCGATCAACTGGTTCCTACAAAAAATCGGTCACCGATTGTATGCCGACCACGACGAACATGTTTTACCTTATTAATATACACGCCAAACTTAAACCTCTAAAAATGTATATTTACACCGAAGTTAATCCCTGTCGAGCTATTCTGTAACAATCTCACCGTGATAACTTAGGTGAAGTGAGCATCAGGTGGAATGACAGCCCACTTCACCTAAGTTATCACGGTGAGATTGTTACAGAATCGACCGGCAGCCGGTCGCTTTACTCCGCGCTTATGTTTTTATCATACAAATATTTGAAGATATCTGATCCATTGTTTATTTAAATCCGCACTTATCAGATAAATCACATCAAATAGGACACTGAAAATAAACTACATATGAAACTAACTGAAAGATTGTGCAAATGGCTATCTATGTAGGTAAATACTTGAATGAAAACCGGTCAATAGAGTAGGTACCTACCTAATTGCCGCATTACTCCTTACATAAACTCTAAACTCACGCATTTTTCGAAAGTAGGCTGAAACTACAGAACGAAAATAAAATAGTAGGTACTAGATATAGGTATTATAATCTATGAGGGGTATCTAATGCTCCATGGGGTTTCCCATAGGCAAAAACAACGAACTGCCATACAAACATTCATCCCTTATTTACCCCTTCAGTTGTAGAATTTTCCAAAATCCTTCCTTAGTCCCCACTTTCGCCCTAGAAACCCCGGGTAATTCGAATCGACTTAAGTTCGGAGAATGTCTTCAGAATGTGTTCGAACAAGGCCAGTGCAGTGAAGGCAGCAAGTGTAGGGCAGTGGTGGCCCAGTCGTAACGGTCGCGACTTATGAGCTGTAGGTCGTAGATTCGAACCCAGACAGGCTTTACTTTGTGTAAACTATTTCATCACTGCTGCTCTCAAAACGGTGAAGGAAAAAAATCGTGAGGAAACCAGCATGTCCTAGAACCAAAAATTCGAAGACATGTGACATCTACCAACGCGCACTGGGCCCGCGTGGTAGATTACAGCCCACTCCCTCTCACCGAGAGGAGGCCTGTGTCCCAGCAGTGGGAACATGATAGGCTGGTTATGCATGTTATGCATTACAAGGCCGCAAGGTTGGTAACTCTAGACCCACCTAGCCACGAATTTCTTTCGACCATTTTTCATCAAGAAGAGTAACTTCAGCCCATCTTGATTCGCCGTTAAGGTTTATTAAACCACAAACCTGTGGCAGAGGCACACACGTTGTTTATTCTTAAACATTTTCTTCCTGAAATAGGTCTTATTAGTATAGGATCATCTCATGATCTGCCTGGCCTTTTCCAACTATGTTGCGGTCAGCTTCCAGTCTAACTGGATGCCGCTGAATATTTTACATGTAGCAACTACTTATCTACCTATCCTCCACAACCCAGTTACTGGGTGTAACACGATACGGCGATACCCTTTAGTTAGACTGGTTGTCAGATTTCGGACTTTTGATTAATCTTAACGACTGTCAAGGATCCCTTTTTGCTGTGCCCGACAGGGTCCATGATTGATACAAAAAATGTTTACTTAACACCTAAGCATATACATTGTCGAATGCAATAAATAATTGAGTATTGATACCTACGAATGACAGCCGGGACCATCAACGGCTTAAAGTGCTTTCCAAACAAAAACATTAAATATACTTACGAGTTCCGAGGTATGGAGGGGTCTCGGAATGCTTAATTTGCGTGTATTTTGTATTTCCTCATTTTTAATACATATTCACGATGAAAAAATCCTATGTCAAATTTCATACCGATAGGTTCAGCGGTTTAGGCGTGAAAAGGTGACAGACAGTTACTTCGCGTTTAAAATATTGGTATGGATTTTTTATTGTCTGCTGCACTCAGCATGAATCTACAAAAAGCCATTCTTGTGGGATCATCTTCGTGAATTACATTACAGGTGTGTAGTGGTATATATAGGCATAGAGCAACACGGGCCACCGGCGGCGGCGCTATGGGTAGGTATAGGTGAATTCCTTAATCTAATAAATTTCAATTGTTTGAAGCGTCTAGGGCAGCTTTCCGTGAGTAGTATTTATTTTCCGAAAAATAAAATACCATTAAATTGTATAAAAATAGTAAAACGTTTATTTAAATTTAAATATTTTCAGTGTGGTTTCACTAGCAAGGGTGCATGATTGTGTGGATGTTTTTCGTAGTTAATTAACCCCTATTTGAAATATACAATGGACAAAACTGACGCACAATACTGATACCTATATGTGCTTACAGTTAGTCATTGATCACATAGTATTTAACATTTTGTCCTTATTTGCATTCGTTTAATGGCTGAAGCGTGATTTCAAGAATGTAATAGAAGTGACATTAATTTTGATTAGGCAAGTAAAGTATAAGGTAGGTACATTTTTATTACGAAAGCAAGTATGAGAGATCACGAAGAAGTAGGCTATTCTTAATAACAGCTGCACCAACAGTGCGTTTTGCAATAGCACAAGTAGTTTTAGTGACTATTGATAAAAAAGGGTTTTAACAAATGATCCAAAATATCAAGACTTATTTTGATACTCACCTTTCTTCAGGAATCTCGTTCAAATGTTACAAAGTTTGATATTTAGCATTGTAATTCGTAAAACCACTACTTATTCTAATAATAATAATTGTGCAGCGTCATTTGTCGTAGTTCTTCAGCTTACCGGATTTGGACGGTCCAAATCCGTTAACCTCCACCGCTAACCTCTGCCTGCCTGTTGGATATTGCATATTCGACCACAGGCAGGTAAACTATAAATGACCAGATACAGAATACTTTCTTTCGGGTAGGTGCAATGTAGTTTCACTAGGATGTGAATGAAACCGCAACAGCTATTGCTTAATTATATTTTAACATTCTGAAAAGACTAAGGTGGATCACACACTACAACGTGCCACGCGACGCGCGATGGCGCGCAGCTAACGCGCCCCCGCACGTGATTTTTTACATACAAATTCAATAAAAACGCGTTTCCGCACCGTGATTTTGCCTCAGTTTCCCGCACCCCGTCGCGTGGCGCGTTGTAGTAATGTGATCCGCCTTAAGCTAGTTTTCAGGATGGTAGGTAATTAATATGAGATTATTTTCAATAAGATACATTTTGTTACAAAAGTCAGTGTGTGAAATAGCAGTAAATAGTATCTGAATTTATTTGTAGCACCGATAGTGCGTTTGTATCCGCTGAAAGGCATTGCGATCGACTGCCATTTAATGTGAGTTACTCAATTACCCCGCTGGGTTAACAATTATAGGACACTTTCTAACCGGGAACATGTATAATTTACCTAAGATAGGATAAGATACATTTATTTATTCAAACATGTTTACACAAACGTACAAGATCAAAAATGTGCATGCAGGATAACATAAAAAATAAAGGTTCAGACATATTTGCCACATACTATGGCAATGAAACAGACAGAAAAAAACCTATTGCTTTTATATAAGGCGCGTTTCATTAATATCAGTTAAGCCGCCGTAGCAGTGGCGATTATCCAGGAGGTGAAGGAACCGACACGCGTGTTAATGTCAGGGTAGTACAGGTTGGCACAGTCATAGGCATGCGAGAACACGCCAATCACAGCGCCTGACGAGTCCAAGAGAGGGCCGCCGAGATCTCCCTGAAATTTATAAAGAAACAAAATAAGTAAAGTTCGACGGACACGAATTTTTGGCTTGATTTGCATTTTCGGCCGAAAACCGAAAACGAAAAACAGTTTTTTCCTTTCTTTCGGCCGAAAACCAGAGTTGCCAAAAGTGGCCGATAATTTCCGAAAGCCAAAAACAATGCGGTCGTACTCTAAAAATAAGCTGCTTTAATTAATGGACCTTACAGTTTGCGCTTCGATGTTCCTGCCACCCTGCATAAAAACATTTAAAATACAAAAAATAGTAGCCCACCATCGCTAACAAGGTCCAAGCTCAGAAACGAGAAACCTCCTAGCAATACGAGAAATACCGCTCTCTGAATCAAACCCTTAATCGAGCTGTTATACGAGAGCCTCCTCCAGGTTGGACGATGCTCTCGGCTATTATATAAATTGTTAGACCTTATAATTATTTACCTCGCACTGTCCCCTCACGCCGACGTCTAGCCAACCAGCACAGACCATAGTGCTGGCGACGGTGAAACCAGCCTCGTTGTGACGATTGGTGCAGGTCTGCTGGTTGATCAACCACACTTGGGCCACTTGCAGCTGCTCCGAGGGCGTTGCGTTACCAGTCTGTTTAGTGGAGAGGTTAGTAATTGAGATTCGATTGAGTTTATCTAGTTCCGGTATTATTATTATATATTATATATATTTTATAGGTAGGTAGCTATAGCTTTCGTTTTCGGATTCGCCCGCGTTATCATCTGTCTAGCCTTTTCCCAAGCATTTTTGGGGTCAGCCTCTAGTCTAACCGGATGCAGCTGAATACCAGTATTTTAAGTGGAGCCACTGCCTATCTGACCTCCACAACCGAGTTACTGAGTAACACGAAACCCCTTGGTAGGACTGGTAGTGGTTACCACTGCTGGTTTCTTATTTGTCCCTAAATACTAATTGTAAACACTACACATTACACAAAAAAGTATAGAGGCATGAGGAACTGGGTGTAAAGTTCACTCATACAAATAGAAGGAGGATCCTCCGACCAGACGGGTGTCGTGTCTGGTGGGCAACTGCCCGACGATATGTCGGGTCGTTGTATATGTGCTAGTTGCGTTGTAAACTCTGCTAGCTCGATGCGGAATTTCACGTGACGTCAGTGTGATGCGTGGTTCGCATGTGGTGATGTAGATAACGCTACATTTACTCTTCTCCGGCCCCGACATGGCCGCTACAGACTGGTTGTCAGACTTTCGAGCTTCTGACGACCCGTAACGTCTGTCAACGATCCACGAATGACAGCCGGGACCAACAACTTAACGTGGTTTTCGAGGCACGGTTCACGCTTATATGTAAAAAACATCCACTGACCGACCAGGGCAAGCGTAGCTTAACCTGATCGATCGACCCCTGCAGCTGTTATTATACTAATGATAAAAAATTATCACGTAGTACTACTGAGACAAGAGTATCCTATGTCCGAAATGTCATGTTCTACCTGTGTGCCTATCCAAATCCGTTCGGTCGTTAAGGAGTGAAAAGATAACAGACAGACATGTCTGAATGCGAGAGTAATTGTGAGTAACTCCGTCGAGTTACTCTCGCATTCATTGTTTTAAATAAGGATTCAGAGTGGATATGCCTTACTCCACCCACTATTCAACATAACCAAGCTGATGGCATTTACAGTGTATTTCGATAGATACGTTTTGTTTTGTGAGGTTTTCGGCGCCAAGTATCAGTAAAAAAGGTCAAACATATGCATCTAAGTTTTATGAAATCTAAAAAAAACACGTTTAATATTCCAAGATCACTGACAGTCGCTGCAATTCATGCAAGCGACTTGAGACAATGTGGTGATTTAACCGTCCTTCACAGCTGTATGAATAATATAATTCTAGATTCTGCTTGCAACATTCAAGTGTTCTGAAAGGCAACCGCGAGATCTTTTTATTTTATGATGATAATGATCATATTAAGTTTTATGACTTTTGAATTTTAATAGCATATACATATTTAATTTTTTGCTGGCCTCTTATTCTATTGAAACTCTGAACTACGCTAGGCCAGCCCAAGATTTATTACCACCGACGTGCGGCCTACTGTACATACATTGATACATGTAAAGGAATACTGCTAATTAATATATACATTGTCTGGTGATTAAGAATCTAATAGACGCTACTCATGCTGCAAAATCGTAGCTAAGTTCTGACACAATTAAGATTGCCCTTGCCTTCGACACGCTAAGGAGAAATAGAAGACCCAGTTTTTGACTTACAGACGTCACTCCCCATCCGACAGCCCAAACCATCTGCAGGGCTGGATACGTATATCCTGTTCCTATGATACGGGCAGCTGCAACCAGGTTGGACTGGAAATCGATGGCCAGGTTCGTTCTAAGGACCGCGATGTCGTTGACCAGGGTGGAAGGCACGAAGTTCTCATGAGGAGTAATACGGCTGATGATGTAGATGGTACCTCCGGAGTTCCCGTTGTTGGAGCCTACTCTGGCTCGCCACCAAGTGAAAGGGTTGATGCTGTAACAATAAATGCAGTATTTTTTAACCGACTTCAACAAAGGAGGAGGTTTTTCAATTCGACCTGATGATGGCATCCCAGAGAAATCGAGGGGAACCTTCGAAAATCGTAGTGGTGACGTGTTTGTAAATTTTTTTCATTGAGTATTTTAAAGCACTACTATTTAATGAAGGTCTGGAGTCGATCTGATGAAAGAGAGTCGAGGGAACTGCTCAACGATTTACAGCAATTACTTGTTTTTTGGGCTTGATTAGTTTGTATTGATGGGAACTTTACACCTAGATGGGTTGTGACTGTCATTAGGGGCCTGATGATGAAGACGAAGAACAGTCAAGGGAACTCCTCCACGTTTTACAGTAGCTACCTTGTGTTTGGACTTAATTCATTTCTATTGATGAGAACTTTGCACCCATGTGGGTTATAAGTGCCATTACTGCTGATGGAGACCATAGACAGTCGAGGGAATTACTCAACGATTTACAGCAGTTACCTTTTGTTGGGCTAACTTCATACGGTTCAATAAAACGGGCTTCAAACGGACGTGAACGTGTAAGAGGATCGTTTTCGAATTGGTGTGGGGCAGGTACTATAACTAAAAAGTGAAAAACAATAAACTTAAAAAAAAACCGACTTCCAAAAAAAAAACTACAAAGTGATAACTTACTTTAATTTCGGTAGTCGGTGGAAAAAACTAAAATACAGATCCAAAGACACCGACTTCCGAAATTAAAGTTATTAAGTATTCACATTGTACGATTTTTTTTGGAAGTTGGTTGTTTTTTTTTTTGTAAAAATAGTTTTATTTATTTATTTATTTAACCATTTATGTACACACTTATATAAACAGACAAGAAGAAAATAACAGAAAAATAGGTACAAAGGTGATGCTTATTTCTAATGAAATCTCTTCCAGCATACCTGCGATAGGATAGTAGATTTAGAGATGTAGACAGCGTGTGTAAGAGTAAAAGAGAAAATAAAATACATAAAATCAAAAACAATTCACTTAATAAAATAAAACAAATAATATGAGAATATACATACATACATACAAACATACATACATACTTCTAAAATAAATAACACTAGAATATTAATATATACGCAACTATGACGAAGTGGAAAGATAGTGTTCTTTCACTCTTCTTTTAAAAACTGCAACAGTTTGGCAGTCCCTAATGTCAGGCGGAAGTGAATTCCACAACCGCACCGCGTGCACAGTGAAGGAGTAGGAGTAAAAGTCGGTGGAGTGGGGAGGGGACTTAAGGAGGTTTCTAAGATGCGACCTGCACGGCGCCGGCGCATCTGAAGGTCGGGCGTAGGAAAAACGCTCCCGCAGATAGGATGGCGTTTTAGGGTTGTGAAGGAGGTTGAATAGCAGATACAATATCCGAGAGTTCCTGCGAAGTCGAATGGGGAGCCACTTGAGTATCTTGCGAAAGTTGGAAACGTGATCATACTTTTTAAGGTTGAAAACAAAACGAATACATATATTCTGCAAACGCTCAAGTTTATTTAAAAGCTCCTCGGTGGCATCCAAATAACAGGCATCGGCATAATCTATGATGGGCTGAATGAGAGTTTGAGCAAGAGAGATTTTTATAGAGTTTTATATTAGATACCTACTAACATAGATCATAACAAAAAATTGTTACTAACACTTATATGGATTCAGTCCGAAATAAAATGGATAATAATAATAATGAATATCAACATCATATATTATAACCTACTGTTGGCCTCAATAAATTAAAGTAAATATATAGTATTATAACAATAGTTAGTAAAACGTTTTATTCGGTTTAGTGACACATGTAACACTAGTTTCTTTGCTAATGTTACATGTCACGTTTAGACGAGATAATGTGAATGAACAGGCCTGTCGATCTGAAATCTTTGTTGACCAGTCACGAGGCACGAATAGCTCTCTTGACCTACTACTAGTACCTACTGTATATTGTACGATGTTATAGGTAGCTAGTTATAGGTAGCTAGTTATAAATACAGGTGGAGATAACAAATTGTCCTTCGACAAACTATTATTTTAAAGCAGTTTTTTTTACTCTGGATTTCCCGGGTTTCTTGAGAAAAACTGTAAATTCCTTGGTAATGTAAATAATGGATTGATCAAAAATAAGTGAAGGAAATAATCTAGTATCAAGACTTAGGTCGCGAGGTTGTCGACATGTGTGCAATGTAGACTCGGTTATCGTTGTACACCGATAATCATTTCAGTATTGGCATACCTCAGAACAATACTTTAGTTATTGTTCTGAGTGGCATACCAAAAAGTGCCGACAGATTAGCAAAATTTTTGACGATCGATACGTGTGATCAAACAAGATCGAGTACCTAAATGTGTAAGTAACTGACGATCGATATCGTATTTCTTGTCAATCGATAAATCGACAATCTTGCTCGATTTTAAAATTGACATGTGTCGATGGTTAACAGGCGATCGATAAAATCAAGCAAATCTATAAGAAGCTTACCGATCTTATTTATCGTCAGAACAACATATCGAGCGACGATAACGATCGACAACACATCGAGAAAAATTATATGCACCAAAAGCAAGAGATGAGTTACCTAATAAAGATCTCGTGTCTATGCTCGAGAGCTATACTTACACTCCATCAGTGTAGAAGCAGGATGCGGCAGACAAGATGGCGGATGTGGTTAGTATGGACCCTCCACATTTCTGGATATAGGATCCCTGACCCTGGTTGGTCAGCAGAGCAGCCAAGAAAGGATACTCATTGATGTCTGCGTCTCCTCCGCCAGCTATTCTGGTATCCAAACCTGGAAAAAGTACCGATATCAAATATCAAGTACCTACCTATTTGAAAATTCTCTGTAGTTGCCCGGAATCTACTTAAATCCTAGCTTTTTTGTTTTACCAATTTATGAATTTACGGAATAAATTCTGGCGAAATGTGGGTGTTAAACAACAACTCTATCTGCTTACCCCGGGGGGAGTACAAGATTTTTGGAACGAAGTTCCTTATCGCGCGTTGTGAAAGAAGTTAGACGGAAAAAATTCTTACGAAAAGTTGTCACGACACTTTTTGCTATAGTAAGCTATTGTAAGCTGTGCGGCGTGCGCATGTTTTTCTGTCTGTCTCTCTCTCTCTCTCTCTCTCTCTTATAGAAAGCAAGCCAGATATTGGAACGAATATATATATATATATATATATATATATATTATATAAATTCCTATATATATATTTAAATAAAAAAAAATATATATAAATATAAAAAATATATTATTATAACTTAAAAAAAAAAATATTTTATTACTATTCCTTCACTAATTAATCGAAAGGAACTTCGTTCCATCCGGGTTTCCCTTCACACCAGTTTTTTTATTTGTATTATTCAGGATAATATTATATATAATATATATTTCCGGTATAACAAATAGGTACATAATAAATTATATATATAGGTACATAATAAAGTGAACTGGAAGCCCTTAATATTTGGGTAAATAATAATAATAATAACCCCACAGCCGTATCTCTACGTTGACGTCGTGGTGGGGCTTGCGCGATCCTGAACTCTGGGTCTGTGCCGGTAGAGTGTACTTTGCCGAAATAGGTGAGGAGCCAGACCAAGAGATACATACACAGGGCAGCATGTGGCGAGCTGTTGGGCAGTAGCGACCGCACGGGCCCTATCTCCCGGGAGATGTCTTGTTCCTAACCTTTGGGTTGCCTTTATTGGCCGGCTGGAGTGAAAACTGACGAGGAACAGAGCTTCCACCTCTTTCTTGCCTTTATTGGCCGGCTTGAGTGGAGATTCGCAAGAGCAAACGAGCTCGGAGGAAGGAAGTATTCCAGTAAGATCCTGGTAGGGATAATAACCGTACTTCCGGGATTGCCGAGATAGCCGTGGAATACCCCTCCACTCCTCAAGCACCTCAGGTAGTGTGGCCCTCTTGTTGCTACGTCCCTATGTGCTAGCGACCGTTTTCGGGGACCCATTATTGAGTGTGCAAGTCACCCCCTGCCATTTTATCCGTGTAGGTATTACATAACATTGATCAGGCACGGGACGTAGTCCTTCCATAGTTATAGGTAACCAATCCACTGTAGCTACCCAATCCCATAACCCAATATGTTTTGTTCCCATGTTCAGCAATAGTCCTGCACCAACCGGGGGTTGTCCTTGGGTGCACTTGCATAGTGCATACAGGTATAATCGTCGGTTGGTGTCTCAATGCTTAAAATTGTCTAAGAGGCCTCTTCGAGTTGTCTTCGGCCCCTCGTACGCCTTCCAAAGGTCCGGCACCCTAGGGCCCCGAGATATTTCAAAGACATTTAAATAATTTTATTTGTTTTATTTTATTTTATTACTTTTAAGAAGGCTTACATACCAATTACAAATAAATAGGTAACAACAACATAACATCAAGTTGCTAATAACAAGCCTCCACAGATAATAGAGCATTACGCCGATTACATAAAGCAGAACAATTAAAGTAATTAAGTAAGTAGGATAGCAAAGTTATATTAATTTAATAATAAAAATCGTTTATTTACAAATATAAAAATCAATATAATAATATAATATGGGACAACATCCACACAAGGTCTTCAGGTCCCGAACTAGGCAGAGCCTGTACTACGGTAACCTGATGACTGATTTACATACTTATATACATATACACACCCAGACACAAGTCAAACAGACATGTTCATGCACACAAATGTTTGACTTGTCCGGGGATCGAACCCGGAACCAGCGGCTCAGAAGGCAGGGTCGCTACCAACTGCGCCAACCGGTCAGTCAATGAGAAGACATTTGAAATCTGTTGATATTAATCAACAATGAAGGTACCTATGATGACTTTGAATGGTTTCCTGCATGCTCACTCTCAGTGATATTGCTCCTAGACACGACATATTGCTAAGTGATTTTTACACGCGCATACAACATAACACACACACAACATTATCATTGTTTTTTAATATTTTATTATAATTACGAGCCATGTTAATGGATGATGATGATGGATGGGATTTTCCATCGGCAAAAATGACGAACTTGTATACAAAGTTTTATCCCATAGTTAACCTAATTATTTCCCCCTTTAGGGGATTATATAGATAAGTACAGGTTTTATGTATGCATGTATTTATTTTATAAATGCAAATAGTACACCACAGACTACCAGCAGTATTGTCTCTCCTTCTCCCGTAATCCATTCAAAGGTTGTCTTTAAAATATAGCTTTTAGCGATAAGACCACCCATTGTGTCACCTTATATAAAATTTCTACATTTAAATCTGTATTTTTATAGATAACTTAATTAGCCGTATTCCATCCATTAACCTGACAGTAGTGGTGGCCCAGTGGTATCGGCCCCGACGAACGTGCTGAAGGTCGTGAGTTCAAACCCAGACAGGCACTTTACTTTGTGGATTTAATTACATCACCACTGCTCTCAAAACGGTGAAGGAAAACGTCCTAGAACTAAAAATTCGAAGACATGTGACATCCGCCAACCCGCACTGGGCCCGCGTGGTGGATTATTGCCCACTCCCTCTCACAGAGAGGAGGCCTGTGTCCCAGCAGTAGGAACGTTATAGGCTGATTATGATATACATCTACATACCTATCTAATTTAAAAAAAAAATCCTTCCTTTGTACTCATTTTCGTTATATTAGGACCTCTTATGCATTTCATGTTTCTAGACCCAATGGTGTGCGTTGTCTGTCAGTAGAGAGTTTTTCTATCTGGAATTTTTCAATAGAGCAGCCCGGACTCTGGATATGTGTACGGTTGGTGGCAAAATGCTCGTGGATGGCAAAATGTGGGTGTACTGTAGGTAAACCTCTGCTCAACCCTTCTGGGAACACAGGCGTGATGTTTTGATATGTTATTAGACCATTTTCTTTTCAGGTATTTGTCGTAGCAAATCATCATTATCTGCCTAGCGTTTTCCAATCTATGTTGGGGTCGGCTTCCAGTCTAACCGGATGCAGCTGAATACCAGTATTTTACATGAAGCGACTGCCTATTGGACCTCTACAAACCAGTTACTGGGTCATACGATACACCTTGGTAAGACTGGTTGTCAGATTTTCGGGCTTCTGACGACCCGTAACGACTGACAAAGATCCATGAATGACAGCCGGGACCAACGGCTTAGCCTGCTTTCCGAGGCAGGGAGGGGTCTTGATATATGTATAAAGGTCACCCATCCAAACTAAACATTATATTATTAGTAATTAAATGAATTACTTACCTCTGACATTAACGAAGAAATAAACTAAAAATAAAACAGAGATCTTCAACATTTTGTATCACTTCACTGCCTAACCAACTACTTGAAAAATAAAAGAATGTGTGATACTCTAAAATATCTAAATAATTATCAGCATTATCTAATATTATCTAAATTCAATTATCAGGTGACCTTCGATTGATTAAATAATCGTTAAAATAAATGGAACGATGAACTTATTTCATTTGAAACTGTTTCAACGTAAATTACCGCCTTGTTGGTCTTTTGGTCATAAATGCATTTGCTGAGCTTGAGGTCCTGAGTTCGATTCCCAGGTCGGGCAAACCATCAGGAATGCCTCAGTAGCAGCCTGGAATCTGGATTTGTGCCTGGATAGCAATAGGCCCCCTATTATATGAAACATAAACATACCTAACTTGCGAAATATGGGTGTACTGTAGATAGTAGGTAGGTACTATCGAGGAATTTCATATCTATGCACCTTAAGGACTATGTTTCCTTGCAGCCCTCGGCCGCTTATTAAAGTATTTTTCACACCACCTGCTCGAAAATGTCAAATTATATGTCAAGCAACCCAAAGTGATTATATGTCAAGCAAACCAGCATTCTTGGACACTGCGAACGAACGAAACTTTTTTTTCCCGATCGTCAACAGTGTTGACGACAGGAACGAAAGGTGTTACCGAACGGGAATTACCCGAAATAATAAGTAGCGTTCGTCAACACTGTGAACGAACGAAACTTTTTTTTCCCGATCGTCAACAGTGTTGACGAAAGGGTGTTACCGAGCGGGAATAACCCAGTCATTAGTGGCCGGGGGCACAGCCGGTCAATAATGTTGAACTGGATTTCATTATGACCCGCTGGTCAATAATGTGATTTGAATTTGGAATCTAATCGGCTACACTGTTGGCGGATGCGGGAGCAGGTATAACCCAAATAAAACGATATGGTGACTGGAAATCGGATACAGTAGCGCAGGGCTACATTGAATATTCTGTACAGAACAAAAATAAAATAAGCTGTCAAATTGGTAACAGCATCACTTTAAAAACGTCATCTGATTCTTTTTCACCACAACCTTCAACATCACACCATCACATTCCATCTTTCCCTGAGCCGCATGCGCCACCTTCACCAACTTTCCCCACCCAAAATGCTCCTCTGCAAATACAAAATTCTGAAGCATTGACGAGCAATACCCAAATAAATTCCACATCAACATCTATAAACGTACCAAATAAAAACTGGACTAATGTCTCAAATGTTACCATTAACTTCAATTAATATGTAAGTGCATAAAACTAACTAGTTCTAAATATGTTATTCTTACTGTTTGTTTATTTAATAAATACTTTGTTTTTCGTACTATGGCTATTATTTTCTCACAGTAGGTGTAAAAAGTAGAGTATCCTCCTCTGGGCTAAAGGTGTCTTTGCCTTGGGCTAGCTTGAATCTCGAGCGCAATGAAGGATTCTTGTATTAACTCCCTCGCTTCGCTCGTAAGTTAAACTCTTAACTCCCTCGCTGCGCTCGGGAGTTAAATCCCGAATCCTTCATTGCGCTCGAGATTCAATATGACGCCCGTGACATAAGACACATCTTTAGCCCCTCGGTGCATAATCTACTATTTGTTTCATTGGTCGATGCAAATAGGGGCATAAAACAGATGTGGTCATCGTATTCACGGGATTTTGTTTTAAAACTGCTTAGATATGAACTTCCTCGATAGTACCTACACCTATGCATATCCTTCGGAAAGTGCAAGTGTGATGTCATGATGTTATGGTAACTTCGTTTTAGGTGTAAAACAAGCAGTTTGAACGTTCCCAAATTCCGTTATTAGAGGTAGTTGATAAACACATGTATATCGGTCTAATTGTTGATAGCCGATTCTGTTGCGAACCGTACGAAGATTACGTATGTAACAAACTGAGGTCTATTCTAGGCAAGCTTAGCATACTTATATATAAATTACCTTTCAAAACACTTAGAATGTTATATATGGCCCTAGCAGACTCGGTTATCAACTACGGACTCAGCAGCTACGGGAGAACTTATCATACATACCTGACAGATATTTATAAGTTACAGCTAAGAATATTAAATGTAATAACGCCAAAACATTTAAACAAGAAATTCAAAAACAGTGACGACGATCTTTTTAAATACTGTAATGTTATGAATGTGTTCAAGAAAGTTGAATTTTTTACTCTTGCGGAAGTCAATAGACCTGAGCTGCTAACCGAAAAAACAAGACCTGACCTTTTGAGAACGATACCATTTAAAAATAAGTACATATTAACAAAGTTCAATAATGTGTACGGGATGAGGGTTGTAGAATACTTAGTACCTTATTTCCTTAATGAACTTCCAGGAGACCTACAAACGTTATAATACAAAGCAAGAAAAGTTATAAGTCCAAATCAAAACGTTTCCTTACACATAATTTATCCTAATGTATTTATCATTGTTGCTACAAATTTAATTATCACCATTTGAAAAGTATTAAATTTATCATTGTAGTGTGTAATTAACATTTATTGTAAAACTTAAATGAACGACTCGCCAGCACACAGATAAACCCTGAGAGGTTTTCGTTGTGTGGCTACAAAGACATTAAATTATGCTAGCAAAATCAATTTAATCTCTTTGTGTGGCTAAAACCAAAGTGTAAGAATAATGTATAGGTTAAGAGTTTTAGAAAAAAAAAATATTTTATAGGTACCTAAAACTAAAAATACAGTGTCCATCCGACGTTGCCAACTTTTAGATTGCACCCTCACAAGTCACAGGAATTTCAGTTTGGCCATTGGGAACTTTATGTCCCGCTTTTCGAAAAGTAGCGGGCACAAACGAAACTAATCAGAGTTAATTTAAACCATTACTTAAATCGAAGTGTAGTTTATATTTCTGTAACCTGCGGGAATGCTGAGAACATGAGGTTTTTATTTGTTAGTATTTTTACGTTAACACTTCACAACAATATTTAATCAATCATTATGGTTACGCCCAATCGCTTTGATAACATAATAATAGGCATGCAGCCTGTTCATCAACTAGGTCACATCAGACATGAATATACAGTACATAATTATGAATGTCATTTTAGATAAATAATAGTATGTTATGCAATTAGTGAATAAAGGACGGATTTAAAGCGAGGGCCATAGATGAATCACGAGCTAGTGAAGGATTCTAACGACTCAATCACGACCGTAGGGAGTGATTCATTATGATTGAATCACGAGCGTAGCGAGTGATTCAAGTATTAGAATCCTCAGCGACGCGAGTGATTCATGGCCCTCGATATAAATCCGTTTTATTCAAGAGTTGCATACTATACTTTATACCATGACTACGAGAAAAAGAAAGATTTAAGCGAAAATAAACATTTAATAAAGAAAAAGGAAGCTTAAATTAATTAAAATGCACATTATAATTGGAACAATTACTAAAATTAAGAGTAATTTCCTTGTTATTATTATTAGGATGGTCAACTTGTGTAGCGATATAACAGTGAGTAAAAGTGCTTTTTATTCACTGTTTTCAGTGAATAAAATAAGCTTTTTAGAGGGGGAATGGTATAAAAATTATTATAAAAATAATAATGAAGAAATAAAATTATTATATACGTATGTGTTGTTATACATATAATACAAATTAAATGATTACTAGGTGTCATGTATTGCAAAACAACGTAAACAGTTGAAAAATCAAATCATCCTTACACAAAATATTTCCATCTTAGACTCATCATATCTCAATATTCCCAAGTGCCACCACAATGCGCTTTAGGTCAACATAGATAGAGCTTTAAAATAAGGTATGTTTCATCATTGTCCGCCGTGGGGCGATTTTCCATGGTAAAGTTACCAATGTCATTTAACACTGTAGGTCAGTGATGTAATTACGTAAATGCGAAAATTTTGCATAAACAACACAACTAAATTATGTACAACTCTACAATAACTTTATTTAACAAAATTTCTAAAGTTTTTTTCACAAAGTCACAGGCACCTACAGGGTAACCCACCAAAATGTTCTTAGTCAGTAGATTGTATTATAGGTTGTTCAAAAGATGATTTGCGACGGTAACAAATATGTATTTACAGAATTGTAATCATTTAAATCTACACATCGTCATCTGCCTTTTCCCAACTATTTCGAGGTCGGCTTCCAGTCTAAACGGGTGCCACTGAATACCAGTATATTGCTTGGAGCGACTGCTTATCTGACCTCCATAACCCAGTTGCTGGGTAAGACGAAACCCCTTGGTAAGATTGGTTGTTAAACTTTCAGGCTTCTGACTTAGAGATATCTCTAAGTTCATATTCATTATTGAATGAGTATTTCACTCAAAGTCAAACTCAAACTCAAAGCATTTATTTCAAATAAACCAATTACAGGCACTTTTAAATTGTCAAGGGGTCGGTCAGTCAGAATGATGAAGCTAGTTGCCCATTCTAAAGCGTAGTAGATACCTATGGAGAAGAACGGGCAAGAAACTCAATCAAAATATTGTTACAAAAAAGTGGTTAACATCATTCAGGTTGTAATTATAGTTACATGTGAGAGCGATGTAGAAAGACATGCACGTTAAAAGCGTCCGTAATAAAAAGATAAAAACAAATTATGGAATTAAAATAAGCCGTGGCAGCTAAGAAATGACCAGTACCTACCTACTGACGGCGCCCGTTCACGAACATGACGTATGGATCAGCACCATGGTGTGCTGGATGGATGAGCACAACCATTTTGAAGGGAACTCAATGATCCAATACACACGCCACCACCAGCGACACATTTGAGTGAGCATGACATACTCTCAGCCGCTAGGGCACATTCAAGTCAATGAAAGACGAACCCAGTAAGCTTTATAGTGGGTAAATAGTGCTCACACATGTGCTAAATAGCACGAAATCACATGGCTCAGGCGCAAAACGTCTCTTTCGCAAAATGTCCCCTGGTCGTAAAACGTCTCTTTCGCAGAATATCTCTTTCGTAAAATGTCTCTTTCGCAGAATGTCTCTTTCGCAGAATGTCTCTTTCGCAGAATGTCGCGCCAGGGACTTAAGAATAAAATTTTGATTTTCAAAACAAAAAATCATTTATTAAAATTATAGTGCAATTATGACGTAAAAATTTTTGTAGGTACTTAAATTTACTTAAAAATGTATTCCAAATAAAAACAATATCAATAGGTATCAAACATTTTACACACATTCAAAATTCACTACTGTTTTTCAATAAAAAGTAACAGACAAAACACAGCTCGGCAATAATGAATGACACATACATTTATAAGTTTTTTTCTAACTACCCTCACATATTATTATAAATGTTGCCATCACTGAACTTTAAATTGTACCAAAATATTATTTTTAACTGTATCAAAATATTTTTTTTTATTTGGAATTCATTCTTAAGTAAATTTAAGTACCAAAATTTTAACATCATAATTGCACTATAATTTTAATAAATGATTTTTTGTTTTGAAAATCATATTTTTATTCTTAAGTCCCTGGCGCGACATTTTGCGAAAGAGACATTCTGCGAAAGAGACATTCTGCGAAAGAGACATTTTACGAAAGAGCCATTCTGCGAAAGAGACGTTTTACGACCAGGGGACATTTTGCGAAAGAGACGTTTTGCGCCTGAGCCAATCACGGCTAATCACATTTGAGGCCAATTCAATATTGATGATTTTGTTATAAGTAATTCTGTTAATACATATTTATTACGGTCGCGAATTATGTTTTGATTCTTTAAAATAATTATATGACAGTCCATGGCGAGACATGTTGAAGATAATCCTATTATTAAGACCATTAATTGTACCACGTTTCAAATAAACTTAAAATAAACTATTCTATAGGTACTTATATCTTCTAATTTTAAATTGTGCGCCCCTTAACAGTTGCTTTAGAGTCCAAAGCTTAGACCATAGGTTCTCAACCCTATTTTGCCCACCACCCACTTCGAGATTGTTTTTTCCAGAGTCCCCCAATTTGCTTTTATTTACCATCTGTCGCGAATCTGAAACAGCTATTGCCACGATTATATTGAAACGTGTCATATTATATAGTCGTAGGATCCCATCTCAACGCCCCCTAATTTTTTCTGCGTCTTCTACTGCCCCCCTGAAAGTTTTAAACGCCCACGAGGGGGCGTTACCCATGTTGAGAATCTATGCTCTAGACTTGCCCACTAAAATTTAAGTGGCAAGTCGGTAAGAATATCAGTATGTTCAGGTTTGTCGGTTACATTCTGTTGTTGTGGCTGGGGATGAGGATGCCTTCTAAAGCTGTTCCTAATACTGGCAGCTCTCTGGTATGTCCACTCTCGGTTCCTCTTGGGTAAGCAAGACACGAGCATCAAGAATACAAAAATGGTGCCGAAGAATGACCAAAGGACGACTGCAGTGGACCCTGGAAAAAAAAAATAACTTCAGAAGCCTGCAAGTCTGACAGCCAGTTTGGCCAAAGGGAACCGTGGTACGCAGTACCTGGATTGTGGAGGCCAGATAAGCAGTCCCTCCATGTGAAATACTGGCATTCGATAATCCGGTTAGACTGGAAGCCGACACCGATACAACAAAAGCACGAGGAAATGGTGAGGGGTGGGGCGTTTTTGGGGATTGTCTTATGGAATTTTGACGTTCTAAGTGCTGATTCTCAGCCTAATTTAAATAAATGTTTCGTTTTCAACATACTTGCGAATATGCTGAGCAGATGATGATGGTTGAACTTTAGTTTGAGGTAGTCCTGCACCCATTACTGTGTTAAAATTATCAATAATATTCTGATTTCCAAGATACAGGTAGTTAGATATACCTAGTTTGGAAATCAGGAGTTCATTTAGGTTAGAAGCCTCTTATAATATGTTATGTTTTTAGTATTGAATCTGTAGTAGGATAAGTTCTGACGTTATTATTATTATTATTATTGTGCTCTCTAAACATCACTAAAATAGGGAGGATTTCAGTATGTCAATTCTGTAAAAATCTCACCGTGAAGTGAACACTTGGGTGAAGTGAGCGTGGAGTGAGCTGTCAGTATTATAGTAACAGTTTGCCACAGGAAGAAAATACCTTAAGATTTGACATTAACATGACATTGCACAATTTGACTTATAATGACAATCTGTTCCATTTAGTTGACACTAACAATTATGTTGGTAATAATTTGTATTTTGTTACATTTGCGCTTTTGTCCCTCTAGAGGTAATGGAACCCAAGCCCAGATGCAAGGTGGTGAGGTATTAGAAGGTAAGGAAACAACAAACTGTTGGAAAAAACATATATTTATTATAATATAAAACCCTAATTACATTAGGTGGGTGACGATAAATGTCACCCAATATGCCAGCCAGCTTAAGGTTCGGTAATAGAACTATGGTCGTGGGGGGTTGGAGATAAACCCAGTACTGTTCCTATTTTTTTTTTAATTAAAAACTTATACTAGAATCTTCCAGTTATGATGTGAAGTTGAATTAGTAAATGAATGGGCGCCAGGGACTATAAGTCCCAGATCCCGGAGCCGACGAAGATGTTGACATTTCTTCCTGATAAGCCGGTAGGCAGGTGTCGAACCCGGGGTCCTTTATTAGGTATTGAACACTGGCTTCCCACTAGGGAAACCTGTCTGGTAATAAACCGGTTCTGACCGGAACCGTTTATAAATTAAAATGATATATATCAAAAAAAAAAACCGTCCCGCCTGCGCTATCGCTAGACGGACTCTGCCAGCCGCACAGTCGCTTCCGCTCGAGGCTTCTGGTCGACTCGAGGAATGGGTCTCGCGTCCAGGCTCCAGACACTCCTCTAGATCCTGGCGGCGAGACGAATCTCGCGAGGTGCCTCTCCTGGAATCGACAATACGGAGACCTCATAATACAAGGGGAAACTACTAAATTACTTTCCTTGACGTTTTAGAGAAGGGACCGAGCTTGGAAATCTAGGAGGCTAAAACATTAGCCGGTTATCATGGCGTGGTGGAAAAATAAGAATGAGGATTACCCACGTGGCGTCTACCAACTCCGTAACAAGGGCTCATTGGGTTCCCTTGAACTATAATTTAACACCGAGGTCAACACTGAGGAATTTTCCATGGCCTATCTATGGTAAATAGTCAGCGGTTCCAATACTCACGGTTGATGAAGGAGGGAATCACTTGACTGCAAGACTCTCGACTGGCTAGATATCAATGCGGCTCTGCGCAATTTGGAATCCTGTAATAAATATCCATAGATCACGTCAGTATTGTTTTAACAACAAGGGAAGACCACTCACAGACTCTAATAGACCAAACTCCTCACCTTTTAAAACATGGAATAAGGTTTGTATTAACCTCAAGCGTGTTCACATCACCGGCAATTAGACGCCATCTCCCATCAATCATTCAGTCATAGATCACAACCGATATTGGACGGAACATTCATAAAATCTCCCTTGACTCGGGTAAAATTCATCTAAGATCACGGACGTTAAATATTGAACTTAAGACACAAACTTCTTGAAAATCACCGACAACTGTCCAACATGACGCTTAAACGCTGAAACAATCCGAACTTCCAAGACTCAGACCAAATAACAAATGATTAACGTAATTTCTAATACTAAAAATTATCCTGTTGGCTAATTTTCCCAGGTTTGCTAATTATCTCAGCAAAATAAAAAAACATAGCTTACCACACTGGATCCCAGTCAATCCACAGATTAATTATGGATTTTGGGACAGAACTTTCTAGAGAAAAGTCTATATTGAAAAAATTATTTAATTTCCGTTATCCGGTTAATTAGTTTATTATGAACTTTTACCAAAAGCTGAAAATTATTAAGGATTGGACTTTACAATATTATTTCGATGGTTACCAATCAAATGTTAAAATTAACTCGTATCGATTAAAACTACAACTGTGAATCGGCGACCACTAGGTGTCGCCTCTAACTGTCAAAACTGACATTCAACCGAATGACAATTGGAATGTAAACATTCAGAACGCTATTACTATTTTTGATCTAATTTAATAAGTAAACCTATTTAATAAGGTTTTGAAAAGTGTTTTATCGTGAAAGTGTTACCAAAGAGTTCTGTGACGAAATACAGTTGAAGGAATGAATCCTTCTATCAATTGCAAGTCAAAGACAGTTGCACAAATTACAATGAAATATTATACTTGGAAACAACACAATTTACTACGTATGTTTACAGGCAATTGCTTTTTTATTTATTAGGTAAGTAGCTGTGTAATACCAACCAGTGGTAGCTACAAAAAATACAACGTAACAATTTGACAAAAGATAGATACAATATTGTTAAGTACTATCTTTCTAACTATCACAAAAGACAGATAGCTGTGTCGCTATCATATTATTTTTCTATTTCAGCCAAAAATTTGGCTAAACAACTTGCTTCTTTTGAGCAATGCAATGACCTTTTTAATTATTCTGCCAATAATTTGGTCAAAATTAATGACAATGGTCATCATTTAAATTAGAAATTAAGACAAAAGAGTCAGTCTCTTGCAAAAATATAACTAAGGCAAATAATAAATCATATGAAAGTGTACAAAAAGTAAATAGTATCAACCTGGTGCATCAAAACATTCAAGGGTTTTTGAACAAAGATTTAGAAGTAGAGTTATTCCTGAATTGTAGCAATATAGATATTCTTTGTATGACAGAACATTGGCTTAAAAGCCACCAGTTCATGTTCAATTTTAGTAATCACCAGGTTGGTAGTTCGTTCAGCAGAGTAAATGCTGTACATGGTGGCTCTTTAATTCTAGTAAATAAACAGCTTAAATTTAATGCCGCAAGGATATTGTGAGCCTCTCTGTTGAGCGGACAATTGAAATAGCCTGTGTAGAATTGGAGCAGCTCATTATATTAAGTGTGTACAGACCACCTTCAGGATTGTATGATTGTTTTGAAAAGGTTATGGATGAAGTGTTGCACAAAATCTGTAATTCAAACAAATCTGTCATCACTTGTGGTGATTTGAATGTTAATTTGTTAGAGAATTCTGGGTTAAGTACTAAAATTATAAGTCTATTTCAGTCATACAATCTTGCTAACCAATTCTTGGAGCCCACTAGAATAACTTCCACTAGTGCCACATGCCTAGATAATATTTATACAGATGTTATACCAACCCACAAAGAA
The DNA here is from genome assembly GCA_937001585.2 of Brachylomia viminalis. Lineage (NCBI taxonomy): Eukaryota > Metazoa > Arthropoda > Insecta > Lepidoptera > Noctuidae > Brachylomia > Brachylomia viminalis. The sequence goes on along the minus strand of OW443316.2, from coordinate 14,714,225 downwards.
ATTATTAACTTGATAGACTCAGATCATTGCGGACAATTGATTACTATTTCTAATTTAAACAAAAGAGTTACTAAAAAAGATATCACTGCTAACCCTAAAACTACTAATCGCTTGGAAACATTTAAATCTAAACTTTTAAATAAATTACCACTTCTGTTGACTAATGATGACCCTAATCAACAATATAATGATTTTTTTAAAATATATTGCACACAATTCAATACCACATTCATTCCAAAGACGTTCTCAGTTAATAGTAATGCTTCCTTCAGTGACTGGGCCACCATTGGTATACATACAAGTAGGAAAAGACTTTATGAATTGTATGATGAACGGGCATGTATAAACACTGCTGAATTTAATTTATATGTCAAGAATTATTCAAAATTATTTAAAAAAGTTTGTAGTATAGCCAAGTCACGTTATTTGAGTTCAAAAATTAAAAATAGTGGTAATGTAATTAAAATGACATGGAGTATCATTAATAGCGAAACGGGAAGGTCATGCAACCGATGTAGTGACTACAGCCTAGCTATTGATGACAATATAATTAAATCAGATTCTCAAGTCGCCGCGGCCTTTGAAAATTTCTTTGCAGAGATTCCCGTATCGACTACTAAATCTCTTAACTCTTCACCCACTGCTTCAGAGTCTTTACTTAAAGAAAACGTTCCAGTTTGTGATTCTGAATTTTATTTCCAATATGTCACGTGTAAAGATATAATTAAAACCTTTCACACGTTAAATGTTAAAAAGACCGCAGATCTATGGGGTAATTCTGTGGACGTTGTTAAGTCGATTATAAACATTGTAGCACCAACTTTAGCTGTTATTTTTAATAATTGTATTGACCGTGGTGAGTTTCCTGATCTTATGAAAAGCAGTAAAATAATACCGTTGTTTAAATCGGGTAGTACATCAGACCCTACTAATTATAGACCTATATCAGTGCTACCTACCTTTAGTAAAATTTTTGAAAAGCTTATTCTAAATCAAATGCAAAGATTTTTCAACGTACATAAATTACTGCATAACAAACAGTTCGGTTTTACAAGGGGTCGTTCAACTACCGATGCCGGAGTTGAACTTCTAGGGCATGTATATAATGCATGGGAGGACAAATGCGATGCGTTGGGCATCTTTTGCGATTTGTCCAAGGCATTCGATTGTGTTCTTCATGAAACATTAATCAGGAAACTGCACCACTACGGAATCCGGAACGCCTCTCTGGATCTTCTTACTTCTTATTTAAGTGATAGGATTCAGAGAGTTGATGTTAACGGGAAAAGATCTCCCGGATCGGTAGTAAGAATGGGGGTCCCTCAAGGCTCAATTCTAGGTCCATTTTTATTTCTTATTTATATAAATGACTTGCCTTACCTCATAAAGGATAAACATGATATAGTGCTGTTTGCAGACGACACTTCACTTTTATTTAAACTCAAACGTCAGCAGCTGGTTACTGACAATGTAAATAGCGCCCTCGCAAAAGTAGTTAACTGGTTTAACGTTAATAACCTTCTTCTTAACGAGAAAAAAACTAAATGTATTAAGTTTACGTTACCACATGTTAGACAGGTAGAAACAAGTGTTCTCATAAAGGGGGAAGAGTTGAAACCCGAAAATACCACAGTATTCTTAGGCATAACTTTAGACGCCAAGCTGCAATGGGGCCCCCATATAGATAAAATGTCAAAAAAGCTTAGCTCTGCAGCATACGCTGTTAGAAAAATTCGTGGTTTAACAGATTTAGAGACAGCCCGTTTAGTATACTTCAGTTATTTTCATAGTGTAATGTCGTACGGTATTCTGCTGTGGGGAAATGCCGCCGATATTCAGACGATTTTTGTTTTACAAAAAAGGGCAATTCGTTCAATTTATAAATTAAGTCCCAGACACTCCCTCAGAGAAAAATTTAAAGAGATTAATATAATGACTGTGCCTTCTCAGTATATTTATGAAAATCTTTTGTATGCACATAAAAATATTAATCTGTTTAAAAAATACAGTGATATCCATAGTATAAATACTAGGAACAAACACAAATTTGTTGTTCCTACAACCAGGCTCAAGAAAATAGGTGGCTCGTTTAGATGTCGATGTATACATTTTTATAATAAACTTCCTAGCCACATTCAAGAACTAAGCCTTAATAAATTCAAATCTTTTATAAAAAGGAAACTATGCCAGAAAGCCTATTATACTGTCAAATACTTTATTGAGGACAAAAAGGCTTGGGAGTGAGCTGTTCCAATAAATTTACACAGGGAATGTTGATTTATTTTATTGTTTTTTTTTGCTAACTATTGTACTTTTAATCTTTGCTATAAGTATCTATAATTTTTTACATATACAATGACATGAATATTTACTGTATAAAGTATTATATTATTTTAATTGTTGTGAACGTGAGGACTATGTGGGTTATTATTCCAGTTTTAATCATGTTCTGGCAGTTTGAGTAGTTTATGTGGCCTACCCAAATGTCCTTTCTTTGGTATTGTTCGTCGAATCGTTGAGCTCCTTAAGTTCTGAGTCGAGCTGCACGGTTACTGACAAATGCGTGCACTGTCTGGACAGGTCCACTCAATCTGTGTGGTTCTTTTCTCAAAAGTCCATTTCAGACACCAATCTGCATGGTCCTCAATGATTATGTCCGGATTTTATATACACATTGACATTAATGAATTTTATATACATATACTATGACAAGAGTATTTACTTTGTAAAGTATTATGCTATTATTTTAACTATTGTGAATGTGAGAACTATGTTGGTCATTGCTTTTTTTTTTTTTGTATTTTTACTCTTAGTGTAATCATGATCTGGCAGTTTGAGTAACTTGTGCGGCCTACTCAAATGTCCTTTCTTTGGTATTGTTCGTCGAATCGTTGAGCTCCTTAAGTTCTGAGTTGAGCTGCACGATTGCTGACAATTGCGTGCACTGACTGGACAGGTCCACTCAATCTGTGGGGTTCTTTCCTCAAAAGACCATTTCAGACACCGATCTACATAGCCTTCACATGATCTGACCAAGATTCTGTCTGGACTTTAAAAGAGACTGTGACCTCTGAGTTTGTTTCGGCCTTTCTTCTCAGAGTAGTCAGATAGGAAACGCCGACCTCATCTAGTTTAAAAAAAAATATGATTGACGTGTAAAAGTGTTTGTAAAAACCTACTTACAGAAATAAAATAATTTATCATTTATCATTTAGTGTCCTCCCACTGATGCTAGGGATCGATCAAGCATTACATTTACAATCATAATCGAGATTTTTTTTTATAGGCTAATTCTGTTGATCATTTTATATTATTTCAAAGCTAGTATTTTAAAACAGCCATAATGAAATTCAGTCAGTTATTTAAATAAGCTCTTTTATTTTTATTCCTAAACTAGCTACTAAAGAAAATACGCATGGACGTTGTTTGTTATTATGTATGACTATTGTTATCGTTTTCATGGTTTTCGATGTTGCTAAAGCCGAAAGTGAGGTCATAATGAAAATCAAAGATGGCTTACAGTCATCTTTGATTTTCATTTAAAAAGAAACAAAATTGAGTTTCTGACTGAATTACTGTTGCTGTTTTATAAAAAAAAACTCTAAACAATAATATTTAGACACTTAAATACTAGCTTTCAAATAATATAAACTGATCAACAGAACTAACATTAAAAAAATATACTTAATTATAATATCGATTATGATGGTAAATATAATGCTTGGTCAATCCCTAGCATCAGTGGGATGACACTGACAGCTCACTCCACGCTCACTTCACCTAAGTTTACGGTGAGATGGTTACAGAACCGCAATGCAGTTCATAATAATAAAAAAAAAACACAATTGAAAAGCGAAAAAACAATGTTAAAACAAGTGAGCTCGCTTGGTTCTGTCATATGTCAATGGCTCTGTCTGTAGAAGATTGGAAGATAGTCAACAATACTGCTGCGTTTTAAGGTAAAATAAATGTATACAACGGACCAAAGGTTATAATATAAATAAAAGAGCGAGGGAGCACACGCGATGACCGCTAATCGAGTACTAACTGCCCATTGTATATTATATAGTGTTAGATTTATTTTTTGTTATGTATTTTGTGGTGTGCATTAAAGAATATATAAATAAATTAATAACTAATCAATTTATATTAATTAAAGAAATTACGTAAAAAATGCTTAGTCGTCGGTAGTGTATGGTTTCACCGTACACTGAACATCACTTATATGTTCTCAGTGATCCTTGGATCGCTAGCTATGCTCAGTGCAACTCAGATGACTTTGTAATCGAAGAATCCATTATATCATGATGTCTTAGTGATTATGATTTTTTATAAGTTGATAGCTTTTGCTTTGACCACGTGGAGATAAAAAAATACACCAAAAAATACATAAAATGTGCTTCCTTTCATGATGAACGGTCAAACGGTGTCGGAGTTTATTATTCTCAGACAGATATTCCAAATGTATAATATACAAGGTGTTGTTTTGCATCCTCGTCAAATTCGAGGAGGTAACTATGCTAATGATTCTCGACACGAATCAATAATAAAATAAGTAGGTATTTATTTTAAAATTTTGTCATTTTCGGAAATCGGCATGTGTAGGGTCCGTGTGATACCGCCCTGTAACTGCGCTGTAACTGTAACGCATGCACACAGCGACATAGTCGTACGACACTGCCTACCACATACGCAACGGGGCGATTCTGTTCTTTGAAAGTAGAGTATTCTGGAATACTGTCAAACTTAAATATCTAAAAAAACAAGTATGTATTAATTATTGAGCATGATCGTAATTTTATTTGATTATTTATGTCTTTCATAACAGCCTCCTGAAATTTGACGAGGATGCAAAACAACACGTTGTATATATCTTAAATAGATAAAATACTTACTGGACAGTCCACGCGTGGGTTGCCCTCGCGAATCCAAAGTGGTAGTCATGGACACCTCCCCGTCTTCCCACATGACCTTGGCTACCATTGTCCAAGGACGCAAGTCTTCTGCTGTGGGGTTGGGGATAGTGAGGGCACAGGCACCATAAGACTCACCCCTCTCGGGGACGTACTGGGGAGGGACGTTCTCGGAGGTAAAACCTGTATCAAACCGATAAATTGATAAAAGATGATGTTATTTCTGTAGACAAATAGGTAAAATATTATTGACATATGTTTGTTTAAACACGTCAATAATATTTTAAAAGCTAGTGAGGTCGTCGTCTCCTACCCGAATAGTCTGAGAAGAAACACCGAAACCAACTCGGAGGTCTAGAACAAACTATCTCTTAGAAAGTCCAGACATAATTGTGTGGCCAAGATTATGTCTGGGCTTTAAAATATACAGTTCAGTACCATGTTTTGTCGTTAGTGTCTAAAATAGACGTCGTTGCCTTTAGACATTAATTTAATACTACTACAATTATTGAAATACTAGGTAGAGATGGTGTACTGAATAATAATTACCCTGTTATTTGCTTACCTAGTCCGTCGCTGCGCACAAATCTACAGTATTCCAGCTCGGGCTCATCGAATATGCGCAAGCGCACCACCAAAGAACTACCCTGCCAGTGGTGATTCACCACCAAGCGCTCTGCAACAGAATAAACATATACGGTGTTATTACAAAATAAGGTTTTTCTTTAGACATGGTTTAAGCCATCGAGGATGTTTTTGAAATAAGAACCTAACATAAATCGGAATACAGTTCCTTTTACAAAACTGACAACTTAGTCCAGTCTCAGGTTGTCAATTTTGTACTAAGAGCTTTACTAAAGTCAGCATAAAGTTCGAAATACAAAAACTGGCTCGACGTTTTAGGCCCGGGCTATAGTTAGATCCTGTTTTGTAATAATACCGATAGTCCTTAACAAAGTGCTGATTGCCATTCTAAAAGTGCTAATTCTCAGCCTAGTTTAAATAAATGACTTTTGATTTTGATTTTGAAAGCCGAATTACACCTACGTATATATCGTAGGTATAGACCTACATCTAACAAACTGCATTCAGAAAATAGTACTGATGTGACTATATATAGCCTCTTTGGTTTGCTTTCAAGATACCTTGGCCTTGGCCACAGTGGGCCCCAAACAAGCCGGTACTTGTAACCTATCGTTAAAAAAAATGCTGGTACCAGTGGTGTTCGCATAATATTATTATTCTTACGGTTCACGTAAACATTAAAGAAGGCACTCTGTTCCTCAAAATGTGCTTCCAGTCCTACATTGCAGCTCCACAGGCCGTCGTCCGATGCCCAGAAAGTATTGAACCTGATGCCACATTCTCCCGCGTCGAAACCTTTGCCAACGTACTCGAAGCCTGGTGATGAGGTTGCTGTAATCAATCAATCAAGATATTTTATTTCACATAAACCTACATGGGCACATTATGAAACGTCAGAAGCTAGATGCACGGTTCCAATTGGTCATTTTCTATGGAGAAGAGCCGGCAAGAAACTCGACGGTTACTCTTTTAAAAATAATTGGCTTTTACAATGTTTTCAAATTACGGTATTAAAAAAAATAAAAAAATAAGGAGCGTTATTTTTTTGCCAACGTATTTTCTGGCCCACTGCTGGGCAAAGGATGGAAGAAAGTAAGTGGCGTGGTCAGCACACTCCCACTTTTGTCACTGCCAATATTGTTTGTTTCTCGCCTAGTAGTATGCTTCATTGCTTGTTGGCTAATATTGAGTTTGCCTTTTATGTTGTTCAATAAGTGACCAGCTTTGGGCACCGTAGGTTAGAAAAAACAGGGCACATGTTATCATGTACACGCTCAGCAGTCGCTGCGACCTGGGATGTTGCAGATATTTGCATCCGCATCCGCGTATATGAACCTTCAAAAATCCGAATCTGCACCCGCAACATCCCTGTGCGACAACTGACCTAAATGCAGACCCACGTTAGAAAACTCAGGCTTTGTTTACAGGCGTGGTACTCACATGGACCAACGTTGTAGACAGTTCCGTTCGGCGCCCTGAAGTAGCAGTACCGAACAGCGGCGTCTATGGAGCAAGACAACGTTGTTGCGTCGCCCTCCATACCCGAAATATATGTGTGTGTGCTTTGCAACTCCGGCTCTGGTTATATAATAATAATGTATTGCTTTATTTATTTATTAAAAATTTATGCACAAGTAAAAAATAATACTGTACAAAGGCGGACTTAATGCCTGAGACATTTTCTACCAGTCAACCTTAGGGTGATGCAGAGATATACCATGGCAGGTGCAACATACGGGATAGATAGCTCGGAAATTACTATACAATACAAGAATAAATACTAATATATATATACATACATATAAACAAAATAGTTTTAGTAGTAGAAGTTTTTGGTAAGGAGGAGCCGTCGATCAAAAATAGACATAAACAGGGAACAGGACTTGATTAAAAGATGTCGCAAACCCATGAAGTCACACAAATCCGGATATCAAACATACGTGAGATCCCTACAATAGACCGATTTAATAAGTCGGGCAGTAGCCCACCAGACATAACACCCCCAGGAACTTCCCACCCCGTTCGTACATCCACAAAGACGTACGACGAAAATGTCACACTACGGACAAACAAAATAGATGATCCCGAAGTAACAAGTTACTAAAGAAAGAAGTATTATATTATTGACTCGGGAGAAATCCAGATAAGCTAAAAGTATAACGCCGTTGTCTTACTATCCACAACATCGACGAACTATTAAAATTAAAAATTATCATATATCCTAACTAAAACTATTAAAAAACTAAAATATGACGTCTAAAAATTCCTCCGCATTTCTGTCGACTGGTAATGTAAACAGACTGGCGGCCTTGCCACGCTGTATGGCAACTCTGGCCAAGATAAAAGCTAGCCCTTGGGTCACGGAAAGTGTCAACCAGCCGTTTGGAGATTTCGTTGAACAAACCATAAGCACTAATTAGGTTACAAAGACTAAAGAGCAATGAAAATATATCGCTTTGAATTTAACAACAGAGAATAGAGACATTCATACTTCCATACTTAATAGGAGCTATTATTCCAATGCAAAAATAAGAGTCTGTCTGTCTGTTACCTAATCACACCTGAACGGATTTTGATAAAAGTTTGGCACACGGATAGTCCATCTATTCTGTAAAAATCTCACCATGAAAACTTAGGTGAAGTGAGATTGAAGTGAGCTGTCATTCCATCTGATACTAGGGATTGACACTGTTGACAGCTCACTCCACGCTCACTTCACCTACGTTTTCATGGTGAGATTTTTGCAGAATAGCACTGCTGGTCTTCAACTATCCGTGTGCCAAACTTTTGGAGATCAGAATACTTTTGATCTCGGCGGTGGTACGTTCCCAAATGGATGAATTTTCGTCCTCTACGCGGGTGGAGCCGCTGGCAAAAGCTAGTTTAAAAATTAACAAAATTTGGTGAACTGACCAGCATAGTAATCATGATCATGATCATCATCTAGCGTTGACTTGTTGATGACGAAGAAGCCGTGAGTGGTAACTTGTGTAGTGTTGACGGAACAGCGCCATATGCCCGCGCGCTCCAAGAGAGGTGTCAAGAGGGCGAGAGTGCAATCATGGCGGTCAACATAGGACTCATAACTGTTAGACAAAACAATATTGCATGATTTTGTAGAGCAAATTAAAGTACACAGCCATTTTCATTCATTAAAGCATTTATATTCCACTTGGCCAAATTGTGTCGTAGGTGGTACATTACTCTGAATTTAGTTACTGAATCCGTCAGATTACAGTGTGATAGAGTTGGAAGTATGGTGACTTTCTTCTTAATTTCTTATTATTCATAACTAACATTAAGAGCGTTTATACCTTATGAGTGGCAACGTCGCAATTTAGTGTCATATTTCGTGGTTTTCAATTTTTATCATTTAATCGGAGCTATATTTTAAAAATCTGTTTAATTACTTTTTAGAATTATGTGAAAACTGTGTAAAAGGTAAGAAATCGTTGCGTTTACAGTTCTATTTATATGCAAATAAGTAATTCATTGGAAACTTGCAGGGCGTTATTTTCATTGTAAAATAACTGTAAGCATTACGGTTACTTACTTTTTAAACACTTTCACGTAATTCTAAAAAGTTAATTAAACAGATTTTTAAAATATAGCTCCGATTAAATGATAAAAATTGAAAACCACGAAATATGACCCTTAATTGCGACGTTGCCACTCATAAGGTATAAACACTCTTAATGATATTACGGCCATCCCACAATAGGTACTCTAGCCAGACATTATGTTCTACCACAAACAACATCGCCGATTTTTAGAATAATCTCATCCTAATACTTGGTCACTTCGGTTTAAGTTTTTTTTTTGAAAGCATGCACATTCTGACATGTTCTCTGAAAATACCTCAGCTTCTAGAAATAGAACTGCTCCTTCTATGACTTCTGCACTTTTGTCTCCATCTTTACAATACACAGTACTAACTTTATGACTTTGTCGTATCCCTCTTGGTGTACCCCACGGGTGGCCATGAAAACACTACCAGAAGGGTCGCTGAACGTGCAGGTCGTTATCTCGTGCTCTTCTGGTACGATACACTTCAGTATCACCATTGAATGCTTCCTTACCACGCTCCCAGTAACTCGTGGCGTGGAGTCAACTAGAAGGAAACGAAGTCACAGCATTGCATGAAGAAATTATAATAGTTATAACTCATTTTAATCCGCCTTACTAATAAACGTTGCTTAAAATTAAGGGGCCTTTTAACGTCAACATATTTATGGTTAAGCTCACTTAACTTTTTAAAGCAATTTTTATAAATAAGATATATAATATATGTATATACAAGATTTCAAGCAGATTATCGTAAAATATTAATATATACCTACCAGCTGCTACCACGTCGACGAAGACAGAGCGATTACGAACGATAACTGTTCCAGGAACCCCAATCCATACCTCCCAATATCCACGATGGTCCATCGTTACTCTGTCCACCACAACCCTGCACGGACCGAATCCATCGAAAAGAGGTCTGTGCCTATTATCCTCCAGCTTGCAGTAGACTGCATCTTCAGGACCAAAGGTGACATTCACAGCACTGCCCGCTGTCCATACTGTTTTAATCACGTCATTATTGGTTGCATTCGATTCTAGGAACAAACCGTATCGGTGGTTATTATCAGCGCCAGAAACCTGGACATGATATTATGGAAATGAATGAATTAAGTAACATTAGCGATTGGCATTCGATTCTGGCTGCACAAAGGGGTCACTGGCGGTTGGATAAAGTACGAGTTATTATCCCTTTCCCTACGCAGAGGCACGATTTTTTTAATCGTGATTTTGATAAGTAGGTGCGGTGCAATCGTACAAAATAATGATATGTTTATTAAACATGGTGCAAGAAATCTTATCTTTCTTTGTTGAAACTATATAGGTAATCTAGTTTTGAAAACAAAATAATTGATAATTGATTTTATTTCTGTAAGTAGGTTTGAACAAACACTTTTACACGTCAATCATATTTTTTTTAAACTAGATGAGGTCGGCGTTTCCTATCTGACTACTCTGAGAAGAAAGGCCGAAACAAACTCAGAGGTCACAGTCTCTTTTAAAGTCCAGACAAAATCTTGGTCAGTTCATGTGAAGGCTATGTAGATCGGTGTCTGCAATGGTCTTTTGAGGAAAGAACCACACAGATTGAGTTGACCTGTCCAGTCAGTGCACGCAATTGTCAGTAATCGTGCAGCTCAACTTAGATTCAAGGAGTTCAACGATTCGACGAACAATACCAAAGAAAGGACATTTGAGTAGGCCGCATAAATTACTCAAACTGCCAGATCATGATTACGCTGACAAAAATAAATATAAAAAACCAATGACCGACATAGTTCTCACATTCTCAATAATTAGAATAATATCATAATAATCTTTGAGGACCATGTAGATTTGGGTCTGAAATGGTCTTTTGAGGAAAGAACCACACAGATTGAGTGGACCTGTCCAGTCAGTGCACGCAATTATGTTGCATTTCATTAACATACATTGATTTTATTTAAAAGATTTAAAATCCCAGAGGAATGCATGTCAGCACCCAGAATGTGAGTTATTCTTGAGATTTACAAATAGGCTAATAGTAAATTGAATGTTCCCAGTACTTACAATATTTTATCACTGGTTCAAAAACCCCTATTGGACCTGCCGAAAATTTTACCGCGATTTGACGCGTACAAATGTATCCCAGCGTAAAAATCTGTCGGTCGAAACTTCAACGCTTGTTTTACGTAGGAATTACGACGCGAAATTAATATCGATCGAAATTGTGTTTATACATATATGATCTGAGGATCGACATATAATTTGTCTTTGCAAATTATCAACCAAAAATGTCAAAGCGTACATTTTGCGGTGAATCACGTGACATCATTTTCGGCAGTCGCTAGACTCATAATAGTTAGTGAATAAACTCACCTTTATCACTAAAAAAGATAAAAACTAAAAATAAAACAGGAATCTTCCACATTTTGTAACGTGTATCACTTCACTGCCTATTTACCAACGACAGCAAACAGCAACTACGTACCTATGTTGTTGACAAAAATTGGACAAAAAAAATATGATAATCAAACATTTCTGACTAACCATCATTATCTTATCGTTGAGGCGAATTAAATCGATGGATCAAGTAGCTAGCTATAGTCTGGAACCAATGTTTTTGTTTTCGAATGTGCAAATCACAAAGTTTTGGTGGTGAAAATCTTTGAAATAGTGTTTGCGTAAAGAAAACCACAGCTTAACAAAAATAGACCACAAAACATAACATCACGCCTGGTTTTGCCGAAGGGGATGGCAGATGTTTACTTAATTGCGCTTTCTGTTGCTTTACTAAGAAAAAATGTAAAGGCATGCCCTTTGGAGTTTAAGTTTCGGCATACAAAACCCCAGGCTGTTATAAAAGCTTTTAATGACTACCATCGAAACCGTAGCGCCCTATTTCGCTTTCATATTTAACACCAGTGTAAACCAACGAGTGTTTCCGAAACACATGAAAAACAGCAAAGCAGTTCCGTTTTTCAAATCCGGTGATAGTAAAGAACCCAACAATTATAGGTCTGTGTCAATTCTGCTAGTTCTCAGTTAGGTGTTTGAAAAGTTGATGCTTATTTATTTATTTAACCATTTATGTACACACTTATATAAACAGACAAGAAGAAAAAAACAGAAAAATAGGTACAAAGGTGATGCTTATTTCTAATGAAATCTCTTCCAGCATACCTGCGATAGGATAGTAGATTTAGAGATGTAGACAGCGTGTGTAAGACTAAAAGAGAAAATAAAATACATAAAATCAAAAACAATTCACAATAAAAAAATAAAATAAAATCAAAATAAAAAAATCTCAAAAGCTTAATCAAATGTTACGTCACTTTAATGAAAATTCTATCTTAAATGAACAAAAGCACGGTTTTACCAAAGGGCGTTGACGCCAGTATTACCCTAATAAAGAACATTTTTAACGCCTGGAAAGAAGCAGAAGATGCCATTGGAACCTTTTGCGACCTCCCTAAAGCGTTCGTTTACGTAAACCATGAGATACTTCTGCTGAAACTATAATAGAGCACTATGGGATTAGGAATACAGCTCTTGAATTACTAAGATCATACCTGAACGATAGAAAGGATAAACAAGTAAACGGCATAAACTTATTACGGTCTGAAATGGCAATTGGCGTTTCTCAAGGTTCGACATTGGGTCCATTCCTCTTTTTTGGATACATTAATGATTACCTTAACTACTTCAAAATCAACCGAAGATGGTGTTCTTTGCAGATAAAACATAATTGATTTTTAAAATAGACCTACGATCAGAAAATCTTGACGATGTGAATAGTTCTATTCTTCAGATCCAAGATTGGTTTACGGTTAATAAATTAGTACTAAATGAAAAAAAAAAACAAGTGCATTAGATTTTAATTACCTATTTTGTAGCGAATGCGACATCATATTGAATTGGGAAAACTCAAGATAAGAACGCTTGGAATTTTTTTTTTTTTTTTTTTTTTTTTTTTGTGTATGGCATCTCGCAGTTGGCCTTGAGAGGCCGTGACTGCTTAACCGGTCAATCCTGTGGTGCCTTCGAGCTAACTCAAAGCCTCCAGCCAGGGGCATAATATTAATTATAAACTAAGCGACCATCACCTAAGGGCACCCCCTGTGGGGTACGGACCTCGGCTTAGGGCGTCGCTGGGGAAGGACAGCAAGTTGGGGACAGGCTGGATCAAAGTGGGTTCATTATTATTAAGGGGTAAAACTACTGGCTCAGCTACGCCACCAGCTGGCTCTGTGGATCCGATCAAGGGAGGGGAAGAGGAATCTATCGGGGAGGAACGCGGACGCGGACGCGGATGCGAAGCACCTCGGCGGCGAGGTCGGAACTTCGTTTTGTGTCTGTGTTTGTATACTGTACTGGTGGCCCTACTGCTTTCCTGGAGGAGGGTGGTGAGGTCGTCGGGGTCGGTCAGTGCGTGCCTTGGACGGCGGATTCTACTGATTCTAGAGGGGACATAACTGGCGGCCTTCGCAACCAGAGGGTTGCGATGGCTGCCAGCGGTATCGAAGAAACGCTTGCAAGCGCGTTTCATGAATTGTTGAATGGTGGGGATTTTCAAATCTAAATGTAAGTTTATGTTACGAACGAACCAGGGGGAACCCGTGATTTTACGTAGAAAACGGTTCTGTAGGGTCTACATCCTGTGGATGTGCCGGGGGTGGGCCTGTGCGAAAACAGCACAGGCGTATGTCATAATAGGTCGGATGCATGCCGTATAAATGCGCAGTTTGCACCTGAGTGACAATTTACTGCTTGCATTTAGGACGGAATGTAGTCTACTCAGAGCAAAGGCGGCTCGCGAACGAACCACCTTTATGTGCTCTGCGAAGGAGAGACGTCTGTCCAAAGTCACACCCAGATATTTGGCATGCTTCTCCCAAGGGATCGGCTTGCCAAACATCTTGATCGGGCGGGCGTCGTCATGTCTGCGTTTGACACGCGGTTTCAAGAAGAGAACCGCTTGACTCTTGTCGGGGTTAACTTCGATTCTCCACTTTCTGAACCATTCGCCAAGCTTGTTGACTGCGGTTTGTAGAGTGCGAGATATCGAGTCGGGGACGAGCCCAGTGTAATAAATGGCCGTATCGTCTGCGAACAGAGCCAACTGCACATTTTTACATTTCGGGATGTCACTGGTGAATAGGGTGAACATGAGGGGAGCTAGCACAGAGCCCTGAGGGACTCCTGCGCGGATAGGGTGGGGGGAGGAAAGCGCCCCTTCGATACGATAGCGAAAGGTTCGGTTAGCCAAAAAGTCTCGCAGGATGAGTACGAGACGGTCTGGCACACCGAGTTGGTAAAGCTTATATAATAAGCCATTGTGCCAGACTTTGTCGAACGCTTTCGCTATGTCGAAGAACACAGCACCCGTCATGAACCCACGCTGGAAACCAGCGCTTACGTGTTCGATGATGCGGTGTACCTGTTGGACGCTCGAGTGTTGGGATCTAAATCCGAACTGTTCGTCGGGGATGAGGCCCTTGGTCTCGGCAAAATCTCTGAGTCGCTTGTATATAAGCCTCTCATAGATTTTGCCCAGAACATTGAGCAGACTGATGGGGCGGTAACTAGAGGGGTCGGTTTTGGGCTTGCCCGGCTTTGGAATACCGATGACAGTGGCCCTTTTCCAAGCTTGGGGAAAGATGTTGTTGCTCAGAGCACCATTGAAGATGATGGTCATGAGCATTATGAGGTTTGCGGGGAACAATTGGATCACCCTATTCGTGATTCCGTCTGGGCCGGGGGCTTTACGGCGTTTCAGACCCTTGATGATATCGTGCACCTCGTCTGGGGTGATGGGGTGCAGAGGATTATCTGGGTCTTCGACGGGGGGGAGGGAGGCTCTACGTTCGACTTCCGCGTCAACCTCAGAGAGGTGAGCTTGGTCTACTGGTTGGGAGCTGGGTGTGCATTGGGCCTCAAGACTGTCGGCAAGGCACTCGGCCTTGTCGATGTCATCGAACGCGATGGTCTTGTCGGGACGCACCAGTGGGGGCATGGAGGCTACATTTTGGGACTGGAGTTTCCTCTGCAGTTCCCAAAAGGCCAGGTGGGTGGGCTCTAACTCGCTCAGCATCTTGTTCCAGCCAGCGTCACGCAGCTCCGTTATGCGTTTCTTTACAGATCTCTGTAAATAGCGCATATGGGCCTTGTTAGCTTGGCAAGGAAAGTTGCTGTAGTCACGTACAGCCGCGTTCTTCTCAGTCAGCAGTTCACGTACATCGTCCGGCAACTTCCAGCGATGGTCGTCCATCGCTGGAACTTCCCTAGAACTTTCGTTCAGGACGGATTGTACGTGATCCGTGAGTGAGTCGATCGCGGCTGTCGTGTCATTGATCGAGTCGAACTGATCGGGAATGGAGTCTAGTCGGGGGCAGGAGGATGTGGAGGATTTCAGTCTTTCGCTTACTTTCCTCCAGTCCGTGACTACTTTGGTGAGGGGCGGTCTGTCGGGGTCGGGGAGTCCTAGTCGGGGGCCTAATGTCACAACTACAGGTCGGTGGTCGGATGTCAGTTGATGCACCACCTCTATAGAATCCAACCGAAGGTTGACATTCTTTAGAAGTGCCACGTCAAGGACGTCAGGGGCATGAAGGGGCGCGTGGGGAAAGTGAGTGGGAGTCATCGGGGCGATGACATCGAAGCTAAGGATGGGACAGAGGTCAAACAGATGTTTGCCCCTGGTCGAGATCCTGTTACTGTTCCAGGCTGTGTGTTTGGCGTTGAGATCGCCCGCTATGATAACGGAGTCACTCAAGCCAAATAGGATAGCGAGGTCGTCAGATAACTCTGAATAGTTTTCTGATAGTTGCGGGGGGATGTAGACCGATATTAGAGTGATCGGCTGGTGACCTGTCATGCCGAGCCGGCAGACAGACACTTCTAAACGCGAGAGAGGGGGCGCGTCCACAGGAATGCAGTACAGATCCTTTCTATAGTATATGATGGTACCGCCTCGGTGGCACCGAGTCCTGTCATTGCGAACTATACGGTAGTTCGCAATTGACGGGTCTCGGTGGCGGGGCTTGAGGAAGGTTTCCTGTACAAGTAGGATATCTAATTTATGGACATGCAGGAACTCGGCGATCTCGTCGCGTTGTCCCTGGATGCCATTGGCATTAAAATAGCCTAACTTGAGGGATCGGGGTTTGGTTCTCGTAATGGATGTGTTATACATTATGGGTTACGTTGGTGTAGGACACGAGGGCTTGCGTGATCTCGGGATACGCATTGTATATTTGTTGGATTTGGAAAAGGTTGCCAGCCTGACGGGCGGCAACGATTTCGCTGGCCATCCTCCTAGCGCGGGGGGTGAGGAAGGCCGTGAAGGTGGACGCAATCACGTTGAATGCGTCCATGGGGTTTTCCCCGACGACAGGAGTGGTTGGGGGAAGGGGGGCGGGTGTTCTCGCGACGGGGGCTGCTTTAGGAGCAGGCGCGGGTTTGGGGGGATGCGCGGGAAGGGGCGCGGGGGCACGGATACGCGGATCCATCAGGGGGGGGATTTGCGGGGAGGGGCCCTGAGTCCTCAGCGCAGGAAAAGCCTGCTGGTGGTTGAGCAGGTTCCAAGGGCTAGCCCTTTGGGGACTTAGCCTGCTTGGAAGCTGGGCTGAGGGAACCGGGTATCCCTGGGGGGGGGAGGACAGTCTGGTCTGTCTGTCTGTGAACCTCTTTGTCGTCTTTGAGGAAGACGACTTCTGGGGGGCTTTCGGGCAGCCGCGGTAGTTTGCCGGGTGGCCGGTCTGACCGCAAAGCACACAGCTTGGAGGCTCTGTGCATTGCGTTCGGTCCTTAGGCCGGGAGCACTCTGCAGTGCCATGCTCGCCCAGGCACTTGACGCACCTGGGCGTCGCATGGCAGTGCTGTTGAGAGTGGCCATATAATTGGCAACGGTGGCATTGGCCAATGACACCGTTCTTCCACGGCTTCTGGAGGTCGATCCCCATCAGGCCGCAAATAGTGCGCACCTGAAAAATGGGGTGATGTCCTTCGACCGGGGGACAGAGCACGAGGACCATGTCGAATGCCTCTCCGCCTCTGGCGCGAGAGCGGTGCATTCTATGGACCTCATCGACGGGGATTTTTTGGGCCTCAAGGTCGGCCTTGATGTCCGAGGTAGGGATTTCGCGTGGGATTCTTTTAATGACCACGCGGGTCTGACGCTCTTCCGGGAGCGAGTAAGTGTGGAAACTTACTTTCCTCATACTGAGCATTCGGGTCAAGTCCCTGTAGTCCGATGACGTAGGGACTTGCACTTTGATACCCTGTTGGGTAGATTTGGCGTTGCTGTAGTTGATTTTTTGGTCAACACACCATTTGGACACCTCGGTCCACTTCCCCTTGTCCTGAATGAACACCGGGGGCGGGGAGGGGAGCTTCCTTGGGACGGAAGTAGTCGGGGTGGGGGGGCGCGGGCCCTGCGACGGGCTAACAGAGGGGCGGCTTGCCAGAGGGGCCGATGCATGGGGCGCGGGGGACGCGGTGGGAGAGGGGGACTTGGTGGCCACCGTGTTGGCCTTTTTCTCCACGTGGAGAGCCGGGGCCTTTTTTTGCCTCCTTTTCTTCCCCTTCCCCTGGACTGCCGTGAAGCCGTCGTCCTCAGAAGGGGTAGAAGAGGGGCATTCTGATGACGAGTTCACGGACTCGTTGTCCGATGCGTACGTAGGGGGGCGTTTGGACGCGAAATCCTCCGTGTCCATAGCCACGGGGTCTACGGTCATTACATCGCTGAAGTCAGCGATGGATGCGGAAGGAGATAGGGTGGGGGTGGTGAGGGACTGCTCTAGAGCAGCGAACTTCGCTCCGTACTTGGCGGCGAAGTCCGGGTCCTTGAGGAGGACCTCCTTTACAAATGCCCATAGGAGGGCGTCAGCCATAGCTGAGGGGTCTAAACAAACCTAAATATCAATATAGCCTATCGGCCCTAAACCTAACTCCCCGGGTGGATTGGCCCGGGGATGAGTACCCTCCCTGTCGGGTGCAGACAGGGAGGTGAGTGCCTGAATGTGAGCCCTGAGCTTGTTATCCTGTTGCCAGTCTTAATGTGCAACAGGGTCCTGACCAGTCTAGCGCGAAGGGTGTAGACACACCCTAGAGACACTAGGTGAGTTGCTGTGGAAACGCTTGGAAACATGCTGGTTCTGCTCCATAGGACAATCTAGAGTCTGAAGTAGTGAGTAGAGGAACTGGTTGCTAATTTAATTGTATAATTTATTATTTTTTTTTTGACATTGATTTACATTCTGTGATGATTACTTTAACTGCCACACTGACTTATTATTTGTTAACATTTTGGCAAAATCGTATACTTTTACAATGTTTGTAGATAGTGACACACCATGTATCTATCACACTATTATTATTACTATTATGCGTGCACTGACTGGACAGGTCCTCTTAATCTGCGTGGTTCTTTCCTCAGAAGACCATTTCAGATACTAATCTACATGGTCCTCAAAGATTATGTTCGAATATTTATATACACATTGACATTGATGAATTTTATACATACAATGACATGAGTAATTACTTTGTAAAGTATTATATTATTTAAATTATTGTGAATGTGAAGATTATGTGGATTATTACTTTTTTTGTTTTATTTCTTGAGCAATTTATATTTATATTTTTTATTTTATAGCTTGAGTAATTTATGCGGCCTACCCAAATGTCCTTTCTTTGGTATTGTTCGTCGAATCGTTGTGCTCCTTAAGTTCTCAGTTGAGCGGCAAGATTACTGACAAATGAATGTCCGCTCAATCTGTATGGTTTTTCCTCAAAAGACCGTTTCAGACACCAATCTACATGGTCTTCACATGATCTGACCAAGATTATGTCTGGACTTTAAAAGAGACTGAGACCTCTGAGTTTGTTTCGGCCTTTCTTCTCAGAGTAGTCAGTTATGAAACGCCGACCTCATCTAGTTTTAAAAATATGATTGACGTGTAAAAGTGTTTGTAACAAACCTACTTACAGAAATAAAATCATTTATCATTTATCACATAATTAATTTATCTGTAATTGTTTCATTTTCATTATGTTTACCTATTCTAGTATAGTAACTTTATTTTAAATTTATTTTATTTTAATTTTAAATATGGTAAATATTTGAAAAGAATGACGAGTTTCTTGCCCTTTCTTCTCCATACGAAACTACCTTTTGGAAGGGGCGAATAGAATCAATTCTATTTTAATGTAAATGTTGACATTCAAAAGTGCCTTTTATGAGCCTGTTTGAAATAAATGCATTGACGTTGACTTCGACTTTGAGCCATAAACGACGACATAAACCCACATTTCGCCAGTTATGTTTCAGTCCCATGTAATAGGGGGCGAGCTTATTGCCACCATCGGGCACAAATTCAGACTCCGGGCTCTTACTGAGAAATTCCAGATGGCAAAACCCAATAACACTTTGCCCGACCTGGGAATCGAACCCAGGACCTCTTGCTCAGCAGTTGCAATCGCTGCCTCGTTGGTCTAGAACTCTAGACCAACGAGGCAGCGATAACGTATGGACACTCACACGCTTATAAGTTTCCTAACGGCATCGCCTGGGCTCGGGATCAGCTAGTAAACAGGTGTCACAGAGCTTCCGGCATGCATTCCGCCCACGCACTGAACTTAGGGTTTCCTAAGACTATGGTGGCCGTTACGTAGCGTCTGCAATCTACCGTTGAATGACGTCATCGAAACGTATTTATGAAAGTAAGTTGGTGTATTTTCTTAGAGAGCGTTTTTTGACACCGTAAAGTCAAACTTCGCTGCCATAATTGTCATGACGGCTGTCACTGTGGCCGTTATGTGGCGACCACCGCTGTCGTGGGCGAGCCGTCGTTGCCCACCTTACGTAGGGTCGTCATCACCTTCACCCGAAGCCGTAAACGGGTGGTCGGCCAGACGTAAGCGTTCTGATCTGGGCCTGCAGTCTCGACATAGTTAGCAATCGTTTTCGGTTGCTAAGTCCTAACAATCCAGATGTAAATGTTGATGTAAATGTTTGGTAGTCTCGACACTCAAATTTATCGGTTGTTACCTACCGGTACCTACCTAAAATACCAGTAACAACCGATAAATTTGAGTGTGGAGACCACCAAATATAGTTACATCTGGATTGTTAGGACTTAGCAACCGAAAACTATTGCTAACTATGTCGAGACTGCAGGGCCAGGTTACGTGCTTACGTTAGGTTGACCCCTGCTAGACGACGAGCCGATGAGGTGAGATGGTGCATGTGCGTTGACCTTTACTAATACAAACCTTTTGCAAGCACACTAACCATACTACCAACAGTTTTGACCCAGCTGTGATGACAGGCTTCCACTAATACAGACTTGTACCTCCCGTTAAGGGGGTTTTTTTTTTTTTTTTGAGGATGGGAAATCATCAAATTACTCCTCCCGCTCTGGGTGGAGCGGAAGGGAGTGTCAGACTCTTACTGACTAAAACCCACCCGTGTTCTGGTGAAGCGATGCGTGTAAAAAATGCGAGGATTCGAATTATAGTATGAGCGGGAGAAAATATGGTACGCCGTAAAACAATTCAACCAGACGCGAGCTAAAGAAAAAGCAATTCACTCACCTGGCGATGGCACCACGATGTTGAGGGTTTCTCCTTGGAGGCTTTAAGCTTGACTTGAAGGCACAGGGCTTGGTAGCCAGCGTCCGGTTTTGCGAGCGTAATGAATGGATGCGAAGGGTTGCGAACATGCAAGCGAGGGAGGTTTTTAATTAGCTTAGCGCGTGCGAGCAAGATGGCGGGCGGGACGGCGGCGGCGCGGCGCGGCGAGGATCAGCGATCTCTCATAGCGGTAGTATACGGAAGAGTGGCGGTCGTAAACCGTTCGTTCGCGAGTTAGATGCAATGAACGACGGAAGGAGTGAATGCATTCCCAGCCCTCGCTGACTGAATGAATTAGGCGTAACCATCCTCCCCCCTTTGAGAATCCTTAGGATTTTCGAAACAAACGGAAAGGATAAGGAGAGGATCCTAGATTAAAGCGGAGCGAGGTCAAATGGATTGACGTAAAGTTAAATTTATAAGAGGTGAAAGGGTGTGGATTAAGTTACAGATTTACTAAATTACATACTTAAGATTAACGAATTATAACTGTGCTAATTGGTAAATTAAGTTTAAGTTATTGCGAAGGAAGCGGACACAACTTAACGACGGGGCGTTTGAAAATCCCTGCTGTAGTGCGTACTGACGCGACTCGCACGATTCCATCTTTACCCGGATATACTTGTTCAATA
Organism: Brachylomia viminalis; assembly: GCA_937001585.2. Classification (NCBI taxonomy): domain Eukaryota; kingdom Metazoa; phylum Arthropoda; class Insecta; order Lepidoptera; family Noctuidae; genus Brachylomia; species Brachylomia viminalis. The sequence goes on along the minus strand of OW443316.2, from coordinate 14,692,912 downwards.
ATTCCGGTAGGCCAGCGAAGCGGCGGTGAATCATCCTGGTGGATGAGAACAAGTAAACCCGGCCGAATAGGTACATCAGGAGTATTCCATTTTTGCCTCCGTTGAAGTGTATGCAAGTAATCTACATGCCACTTTTTCCAATAGCTTTGGACTAAACTGTCTAACAGTTTTTTCCTGTTATGAAGGCTTACAGATGCGTCAACCTCATAGGCAGGCAATGACTGCAAAGGGGTTGTGTTTAGAAAATGCGCAGGAGTAATAATTGTATGCGGCTGGTCCGACAGCGCACACAATGGGCGAGAGTTTAAGACACTCTCAATTTGAGTTAATACTGTCAACAATTCCTCATAGCACAATAATTGTTGCCCAATGCAACGATAGAGATGAGTTTTTATGCATTTTATGTTGCTTTCCCAAATGCCTCCCCAGTGGGGTGCGCGAGCAGGAATATTACGCCATGTTATTTTCCGATTATTCAATTCAGTTTGAAATGCGGTAGACGTATCTTTAGAAGAAAGGAAAGTATATAACTCGTCCAATTGACGCTTTGCACCAATGAAATTGGTGCCGTTATCGGAATAAAGAACTGATACTGGCCCTCGCCTAGACAAGAAACGCTTGAAAGCGTCAAGAAACGTTTCCGAACTCAAGTCTGAGGCAATTTCAATGTGTATGGCTTTAGTAGTCAAACACACGAAGAGACAAATATAGGCCTTTTGGCTTTTAACGCCCCTCCTTCGCGTCATAGTAATGTTTATAGGCCCAGCGTAATCAACGCCAGTGTGAGTAAAGGCCTTAGCTTCTTGCACCCGCGAAGGGGGTAAACTTGGCATCATGGGTGTAGGATGAGAGGGCGCAACCTTAAAACAGAAGTTACATTGGCGTATGCGTTGTCGAATAATATTCCGAGCGGATATGATCCAATATCGCTGCCTTAATAAAGACATAAGAAGATGTGAACCGGTATGACAATTGGATCGATGACAATCATCTATTAGTAGATCGACTATGTGATGTCGACGAGGAAGCAACAATGGATGCCGACTTTCATAAGGTATATGTGCGTTCGTTAGTCGACCGCCTACGCGGAGCAATCCGTTGTCATCAACAAACAGATCGAGCTTTCTTAACGAAGGAGAAGGTAATTTACCCTTTTTAATATTTTTTATTTCATCAGCAAAATGTTTGCTTTGCAATTCGCGAAAAATCACGAGTTCAGCGGTTTCAAGGTCAGAGACTTGAATTACCGGAGCGAGAGGTAACTTATGCAGAAAGCGCAAGACATATACCAGAATGCGTAATATTTTTTTCCAAGACGAGACTCTGAGAGCTAGCTCCAGAAGTATCGAAGAATCCAAATCAGGAATGACTGTTAGAGTAACAGAGCTCTTTGCTTCAGGTATAGAACCTTCAACACAAGACGGTTTGAATGGTACAATTGGCCATTCAGCGGTTGGATGGCAAGCCCAAGGTGGACCATACCACCAAAGCGGATGATTAATGAGTTGCGAGGGTAATAAACCTCTTGATAAACAATCACTGGGATTTTCTATCCCATTGATGTGGAAAAAGCGGTCAGGAGATAGATTTTCCTGTATCTCAGTCACACGGTTGGCCACAAATACTTGCCATCGGTGTGGAGATGAATGAATCCATGACAGAGCGATCGTAGAATCACTGAAAGCGAAAATATCTCTTAAAGGATAGCGATTATCAAAAACCGTATGTACTTGTTTGACAAGTTTAGCCAGAAGTAGCGAGGCACACAATTCAAGCCTTGCCAGCGAAACAGTCTTTAGCGGAGCCACCTTAGACTTAGCGCATACTAAATGAATGGATATATCACCGTTAGGGTTCGTTACGTGCAGGTATAAGACGCAGCCGTAAGCCTTCATACTAGCGTCTCCAAAGCCAAGCAAATTTATGACACAGCCGGCCGCGACACCTAAGTGGCGAGGTATCTGTAAGTTAACTAATAACGGTAATTCCGATTTGAGTTTAACGAAACATTTAGCAATGAGTTCCGGGGGCTCTTCATCCCACCCCACCTTAGAAAGCCAAAGATCTTGTATAAGAAGTTTTGCGTAGAGAATGACAGGTGCGACGAACCCGAGCACGTCGAATAGGCGAGCAATAGTTGACAATATAGCACGTTTGGTGTTACACGTAGTCGCGGCGGCAGTAGTGAACGAGAACACATCAGAAGTAGGTATCCATTTTAAACCAAGAACCTTCAGTGTGTCATCATCATCTGTGATCTCGATCACAGCACGATACGACTCCGGCAAGTGAGCGAGAAGTTCCGATGAGTTGCTCGCCCATTTTACGAGATCAAATCCACCGACCTTGAATAAAGCGAGCACCTCGTCGGCTAAACGAGTACCATCTTCGGCAGAGGGTACAGAAGTTGTTAAATCATCCATGTACAGTTCTCTCATGGCAACATCTGCCGCGAGAGGAAAGCGTTCGCGATAATCCTCCGCCAATTGACGGACGGTACGCATTGCCAAAAATGGACTCGAGCGGAGGCCGAAAGCCACAGAATTAAATTGAAAAATACGAATACTCTCGTTATCATTAAAGCGATATAATATTTTTTGATATTTACGATCTTTATCTGACAATGAAATTCTAAGATACATTTGACGTATATCAGCGGTAATTGCTACCTTAAAATATCTAAAGTTAAGCAAAAGCGAAAATAAGTCTGCCTGCAAATTAGGCCCTGTATGCAACAAGTCGTTGAGCGACTTGCCGCTATCAGTTTTAGCGCTTGCATCTAAAACAATGCGGGTTTTTGTTGTTGACTTATCAGGCCTTACAACTGCGTGGTGCGGGATGAAGTAGCCTTCATTTATAGCGGATAAAGAATAAGGTATTTCCGACAGATAACCCTTATCTATATAATCATTTATTACGTCGTTATAAGCTTGACGTAAAGCGGGAAGCGAATGAAACTTTCGCTCTAGCGCGGACAATCTACGCTGAGCGTGAATGAAGGAGTTACCTAAAGACTTAGGTTCACCTTTAAAAGGTAACGACACCATATATCGCCCACATGAATGTCGCGAAACGGTCGATTTATAAAAATCTTCACATTCCTGACATTCCGGACCCTTTTTGTTAACAGTAGGTACTTCCTCGATTTCCCAGAATTTTAAAATTAAATTATTTAAATTATCTACTAACGGGTCGAAGGACCAGGCTACACTGTCATGGTTGACAGAAGGTACCTCACCCATGACAATATAGCCAAGCGTGGTTTCTAAAGCATGAGGTATGGAGCGAGCGGTGATCGCGGAATCAGCTGATTGAGAGGTAGATGCTGGTATAACCTTTTTCCCTAGCAAAACAAACGCGAACATTTGTGTACCAAGAATCGCGTCTATATTCCCAGGTACGTCCCAACATTCATCTGCGAGCGGTAAACCTTTAAAATGATCCATCTCGGACCTTTGTACCGCGCGAACAGGTAACGGATCAGCTATGTGATCAATCACTAACATGGTTAATTCGTATTGAGCGTCACTTACGCGAGACTGTATTGTAAGAGACACGTAACCCTTAATGGGAGTGGAAATCGTACCTACTGATTTTAGAGACGAGTTAACAAGCGGTTGAACATTTAGTTTTAATTTTCTACAACATGCGAGAGTGATAAGGTTGTTTTGTGAACCACTATCCACTAAACATCTAATAACAAAACGTTTTCCATTTATCGGAACATAAACTTGTGCCGTTGGTAAAACAACTGACGTATTCAACTGGTCACAAGATAAATCTATATTATTATTACGCGACGTCAACGCGATCGAATTCTTAGAATTAGTACTTTCATTCAACCCGACACACGAAGATGTCACGACCGGCGACGCGCGAGCGGCATTGCTAGTAAGCATACACACCGACTGAGGGTTGTTGTCCAGTGCGCGAGCAGCCGGCAAAGGCGACGGTTCCAATACACTAGGTTGCGATTGTTGCGAGCTTAACTCGCGATTATTAAAATGCAACAATGAATGATGCTTTTTGTTACAGTGTTTACAAGTATTTGTAGAACCACAATTAAGGGTGGAATGTTTACTACTAAAACAATTGATGCACATTTTATTCTCTTTTACGAACTTAAAGCGATCTTTTAAATCTAATTTTTTGAATTCTGAACACTCGTATAAATGAGTATGTTGAGATTTTTTACAAAACTTACAAGTGGGTACATTATTGACTTCATTTTCTGTTACTGCAAAACTATGCGAAGTTTTCGTTGCAGAAGAACGTGACCGATGTTGTAAGTTAGTCCCCTGATTATTTTGCGGTGACGTGGTTTGACGAACAGCTGTTGATCGTTCAAGAACCTTTATGTGATGCCGTACGAACATAACTAAATCATCACTTGTAGGTATATCTTTCTCGCGGGCGGATAACTCGAAACTTTGTAATACTTGAGAATCTAACTTTTTTATAACGAGATGAGTAAACATGAAATCGGATAAATCGTCAATGTCTAACTGTCTTAACGCGGACCACGAAGAGTGAACTCTTTCAATAAAATCATTTAATTGACCGGGTGAACCTGAGGTAGGTTTTATGTCAAGTATATTATTTAAGTACATAGACCCAAGTAACCTCTTGTCTTGGTATTTTGTCACTAAAGAATTCCATATCGTAAGATAGTTAGACGCATTGGGAATTATTCCCGCGAATATATTTTTTGCGTTGCCATTTAATTTACCTACCAAATACTGTACACGCTGATCATCAGTTAGTTTTTTATTATCATGAACGTTAGTTTTGAAGCATTGGTAAAACAGTGGCCAACTTTCCGGTTGCCCAGAGAAACTTAATAACTCCAATGGCGGTAAGCGGCACACGTAAGATTCCACCGCGGGAATATCTACATTAGCGCGGGTAGACTCTAATAAGGTATTACGTTTATATTGGATTTCTGTAAATAATGTTTCGAACGAGCTCCAATTACTAAAACTTATTTTATAATCAGGGTCTATCTCTAATAATAATGTATTATGTTGATCACATAGATCGTTAAAATTATTATATAACTTTTCTATATTCGAAGAAGCGGCTAGAAATTCTTGTTTACTTCTAGTATCAATATTTGAAGGAATTATTTTCTTTGCAATCTTGAATAAGCTATTTATTTTCTCGAAAATAGTTTCTTTTTTTGCAACGATCATTTTCAACTTTGCTTCTGACGCCATTTTGTTGCGTCACCCAAGCTCCCGTTGTTCGAGTTATAATTTATAGAAAATATGATATATAAATGGTTTATTCAACAACGTAATTTACTTGAACAAGCACAGTTATAAGCGTAATTATAGTAGGGAATACTAATAGCGAGATGGGGAATATTTTAAAAAGGTATATACTGGCTCAGTCCGACTCGAATGGACCAAAAGTATGGTGAAGCGATGCGTGTAAAAAATGCGAGGATTCGAATTATAGTATGAGCGGGAGAAAATATGGTACGCCGTAAAACAATTCAACCAGACGCGAGCTAAAGAAAAAGCAATTCACTCACCTGGCGATGGCACCACGATGTTGAGGGTTTCTCCTTGGAGGCTTTAAGCTTGACTTGAAGGCACAGGGCTTGGTAGCCAGCGTCCGGTTTTGCGAGCGTAATGAATGGATGCGAAGGGTTGCGAACATGCAAGCGAGGGAGGTTTTTAATTAGCTTAGCGCGTGCGAGCAAGATGGCGGGCGGGACGGCGGCGGCGCGGCGCGGCGAGGATCAGCGATCTCTCATAGCGGTAGTATACGGAAGAGTGGCGGTCGTAAACCGTTCGTTCGCGAGTTAGATGCAATGAACGACGGAAGGAGTGAATGCATTCCCAGCCCTCGCTGACTGAATGAATTAGGCGTAACCATGTTCCTTCCTTGGCCCTTTATGTTCCGGGTCAGCGGTACCCCTTTTGGATGATCCCGCTTTCCCGGCAGGCTTGGGCCCTAGTGGACCCCCTCTTCGATGCTGACATCTCTTTGAGGCGCGCGTGGAACACGTACGCGCCGTCCAGCACGGGCCTGGTCCTGATCGGACGGTGAGCTACCCATTACTCACCGCCCGCAGGCCCGCGCCTACGGTGGCCGGGAGTCGTCACGCGGCTCCCGACGCCCGGAGCGTCCACCGCGGCGGCTTGGACGGAAGACTCTCTCCCTCTCCCGTCCCGCCACCTCCTTCGCTAGCATGACTGCTTCGCAGAAGGAGGTGACTGCCTCCCTCTCCCCCTCGCCCCGGACCATGGCTTGAACCAGGGCCGGGCGTGAGAGGTCGCCGCCGCTGCCGATCGCCTCTACTAGGACACGGCGGTGCTCCGCCCATGCAGGGCCGTTAAGGGGGTTGGAGGGTAAAACTAACACATTACTTTTTTTTTTGTTGTTTGTTTACCAATCCTAGCATGTGTACCAAACAGCATTCTAGGACTTCGGGAAGTACCCTAGAGGTTTTATTTTATATACAGACCTGCGGGGCTAGCATGGCCGCACCCAAGATGTTTGTGACGAGACATGATACATTATGTCATGTCTTAAGTACAATTTGTCTTAAATGCTAGCACGGCGGCGTGAGATAATTTTTTCACATGTGGCATAACTTCTTGAAGTTTAGTTGGGACTCTTCATGTCTTATTTAAACAAACAGGCGCACCCAATTTCTCACAAATTTCACATTTTCACAGATGATTATGAAAAATTTATCCCGTTCGTTCAGAGGCAGTGATAAGATTTAAAGATTGATAAAAATAATATTTTCTTAATAATTACTGCTCCAAGTGGCAATAAAATGTATGTAATTGGTTTTTTAAGTAAATTGACAAGACTATGAAATTGTCAATAGCGTCGTATAAACCACAAAATTTTCTCGAAAAGTATACTACTTACTGCTTTTTCCTTCCATTATTCAAACTAAATTTTGATGATTTTTAGTCTAGTTAAAGGCATTTGTGACAAGAGAATCGGCACCATTGTCATCCAAATTAACCGGTCTGGCCCTACGCGCCGATGACGCCCTTAGGCCCTTAAGGCCCGCTGGCATTCCGAAAGTGTGACGTCATTCTGACCTTGATTGACCTTGACCTTGACAATGTTGTTTGTATGCACTTGAGGCTCATAATGTAAACTGTTTTGATTTCGTGAATAAACAGACCATATTATCTATCTATCTATATCTATATCTATCTAGCCCGGCTGTCCAACATGTTGCGTGTATGCAAAATTTCAGATAACTGTTTAAAAATATGACCTAAACAAACTAACATACATACATATTGGCTACATACATACAAACATTGCAAGTTAACTATAAGCTTGTAATCAAAATTTTGCACAAAATCATCAAACCAGGCAAACAAAATAAAAGTCGTGCGTGTGTCAAAAATGAATTAGTTCCCAACAAAATTAAAAAGTAGTCTGAATCTGTAGACAAAGTAGTCTGCAGTAACTGAACGAACTGCATTCTTTTAAACGTATTGTTTTATTTGGTTGCATATTCAGATGGTCATAGACATTTGAATTTTCTGTTTAACACTGTGAAGTCAGCGACAAGAAAGGCATGTCGCGCCTCTAGATCGTGTCTTCTCACAAACGTCTTGGGTACGGCCATGCTAGCCGCGCGTCGTATGCATGACTTTCGTTTTGTTGGTTTGGTTTGATAATTTTGTGCAATCGTTGTATTTTTTTATTATTTTAAGCATTTATTTATCTTGCAATGTTTGTAGGTATGTATGAATGTAATGTTAGTTTGTTTAGGTAAAATCTTGAAACCGAATTTTTAATCAGTTATCCCCAACCGTATGAGCTCAAATGTTTGCATACCTCACGTTTAGTTCGGATGACAATGTAGGCGGACTCCCGAAGATGGTGGACTAGTATTTTTTTTTTTATTTGCTTGTTCTTTTATTTTTGTAGTTTGCTGAGAAGAATGCAAAATGGAACATGTCCAAAGACAACCTACTAGAAAACAAATACACTTTTAATCACAACTTTGTATACATTTCGAGAAATCTTTGCGGTACATGCGACGCTATTGACGGTAAATACGTTTCTTAGTCTTGTCAATTTAGTTATACAATCATTGACATACATTTTATTGCCATTTGGTGCAGTAAGTATTAAGAGAATAAAAGAAAGAGGACGCCGCGCGCCGTGGCGCCTCTTTAGCCACCCCTCAAAGAGGGATATTTGAAACCCTCACAACAAGCCCTTCAATTTGACACGGTACAGTTCGCAAAACGTTGACTTTTAATTTTCTAGTTTGCACTCCAAAAGTTACATACCCCCATTTTCAAAATGCATATAATTACTAGAGATGCGCCGAATATTCGTTTTATATTCGGTATTCGGCGTATTCGGCAAATTTTGAGGTATTCGTATTCGGCTGAAGTATTCGGTTGAAATGCCGAATGTATGCGGTTTAATTGATCATTGTAAATCAAATTGTCTTTAGGGCAAAATAAATTAAAGGAATCCCATAATCTAACAATCGTATTTATTAGAAATCGCTTATTGTAAGGTACTCAAACAAAGATATAATTAAACACAGGTAATCAATTACAACCTAGCATTAATATTAACATAAAATCAAGTATCTTAAAAGAACAGTAATATTTAATTGCAATAATGCCACTAGCCAATTACAATTATATTGTAATAGGAAATGTTTACTTATGTATAATAAATGAACTATGCAGTTTTCTCAACTATGGCCCTAATAAATTTAAACATAGATAAATCAAGAATATTTGCTGCACTAACTGCACTAAAATCTGGCACCCGTATTTTGTTTTCGTACGCAATGACAGTGGCGGAGTGCAGTGGGTAGCGGGAAGCAAGTAACCACTCACTCCGTTCGCGCGCCGCGCTTTAGATATCTAGCGTGTATAAACTTGTTTGCTCTGCAAAACTATGGAACGGGTAACCGAATTATCCGGTAGTATATTCGGTTCGGTAAGAACTTAACCGAATATTATTCGGTATTCGGTTATTCGGTGACACCACTATTCGGCGTATCACTAATAATTACGTTACGCTTCCTAGTTTGGGTCACAACTATTCACATGTGTACCAAATTTCAACTTAATCAGTCCAGTAGTTTTGGAGCAATTTGGCTGTGACAGACGGACAGACAGACAGACACACGAGTGATTCTATAAGGGTTCCGTTTTTTCATTAGGATGAACGGCACCCTAAAAATGCTGGAAAATGTAGGTGGGTCAATAACCGTTATTCAATCAACCAATCAATCATTTATTTGCAACTAATGTATACAGGTGGAGTAGATAGGAGTGAGCCATGTACATTCTGCCTGGAAGTAGGCACGCAAAAATTATAAAAAAAATTAAGAAGCTATCTAGAAGTAAAATTACAAATTAAAATGTCACAGTCAGAATTATTACAATATGGACTCTGGGCAATTGGGCACTTTGGGACGCAGGCGAATTTGGAACAATACACTTTGGGACGCAGGCGAATTTGGAACAATACCTACACTTTGGGACGCAGGGGAATTTGGAACAATACACTTTTGGACGCAGGCGAATTTGGAACAATACCTACACTTTGGGACGCAGGCGAATTTGGAACAATACACTTTGGGACGCAGGGGAATTTGGAACAATACACTTTGGGACGCAGGGGAATTTGGAACAATACACTTTGGGACGCAGGCGAATTTGGAACAATACACTTTGGGACGCAGGGGAATTTGGAACAATACGGACTATGACTAAGGACTCCTGTCTGAAATAAAAGTTTTCTATTCGAATGCTAAGATATGATAAGCTAATTTTATTTGTCCAAAACATGAGTATACATAGGTACACATGGCATGCAAGATGTTACATCAAATTATCTGACAGTCATGTTGTCATGTGAGCTACGACCACTGCTGCAAATGGTAATTTAGATAGTTGTATTTTTGATAACAATTAGTAATATTTAAAACTCAAGTGAAGAAAACAACACAGCTAATAAGTCTACAATAACTTTATTTATAAAATAATAACATTTATAAAAATTACCGCCTGGGTGTTGCAGTTTTGTATGAAACAGCAGTTTTATTTTATTTTATAACCGACGAAAGATATCTACACTAAGTCTAAGATCATGTGCTGTCATGTCTGATCATGTCCCTGCCACCCTATAGAGGTAATGTCAGTAAAAAATATAAACAAAACTTTCAAATTAGTTCCGTGTAGATAGCGCTAGGTGTGTGTTACTTTCATTAATGTGCCAATGAAGTTCCTAGTTAAAAACTTTGCTACTATATGGAGCTAAGTGTTTTGTCCTGTCGCCGATTGGTCGCTTTTCATCATAGAGCTAAAGCACTACTGTAGTCCATTCATTGTTATTTTACTTCTGATTCTGTATCACTCTCAATATCACAGGGATCTTTGAACTAGTGACGATAAGGTTGCTTTTCAGTTGCTGCAACTGTCAAGTCTGATAAAATCACAGTGATCTCTATTATTGTTGTAGTCATGAGGTTACTTTTGGGTTTGCAGCTTTTAGACGTAAAATAACTGTGGAAGGACTGTTGTTTCGTGTTTTTTGTTTTTCATTCAAGACTTTGACAAGTGACAAAGACACAGCGCTCTCTCAAGGTAAAGCGTTCAGCAAACAACCCCATTAAAACCTCTTTGTTGATACGAGAAAACCTAAGATTTGAGTTTTATTATTTAAATTCTCTCTTTTCCAATAAACTTTTGGCGGTAAATCAGTAAAGCATATCAGTAAGTACAGGTTGGGGTTGTTTTTTTTTAAAGCTGTTCCTTATAAAGGAGGCCCTCTGGTACGTCCACTCGCGGTTCTTCTTAGGTACGAGGGACACGGCAGCGAGGATCAGCAGCAAGCAGAAGAGGGCAAATAAAGTCCACATCAGAATTGGAATGATCACTGAAACAAGAAAGTTTTTGGAAATTAGTCAACTTCACATTTATATTCTACGTGTGATTCTCGTATATGGCATCCTAACATCACTAAGTTCAGATTTGTATAATAAAGATAATTAGATACTACCAGTATACCCTAGATCTGTCAAAATATGTTTTAGACAACATAATATTTGTTGTCAGAACATATTTGTAAAATCACTAATATTCAGTCAGCCATCTTTAGATTTTGTCAGTGATCTATAGATGACTTTGATGTCAGTGGTCATAAAACCCCGTATCTCAGTGACCCTATCATGCTGTGGTACAAGTTTTTAAAAGACTTCGAATTAGCAGGCTCTGTGTTAAACACATTTGCTCTTCAAATGTTTGTTTTTGCAGAGATTTCTGTACCGATTCATGTTAGCTACTATTTGTATGTTAAGGCAAGCCAACAAAAGATCCCCATTTTTTAAAATATGATCGCAATTAGTTTATTAAAATTAGGCGGAGAATCAGCACTTTTTTACCGTCATAATTACATAAGACATTCCCTAAAACACCCGCCCGTCATGTCACCACTTTGCATAGGTACCTATGTGTTTTAGCTAACACTAGCGACCCGTCCCTGTTTAGCACCGCGCGGCGCGCCGCGCGCGGTTCTGTCAACGACGCCGCGGGGCGGGCGGCGCGGCGTTGAAAGAAAGAAAAAGTGTTTATTGCGACTCGTACAAGAAGTGCACAAACTAAATTATAAAATAAAAAAAAACCAAACTATATAAAAACAAAAAGTAACAAAAGAAAAAGGAAACAGAAATTCCTATACGAGGCCAAAAGACTCCTATCTCAGCATGATGCTACGACATTAAAAAAAATAATGCCGCAACGCTGGTATTTGCTGGTATTCTGATAGGGCCCGCTGTGAAGTCACGGGCATGGTTGACGGAACATTGAGATTTATTTATTATAATTATGTAATTTAAGTTATATTGTGTTTATATTACTTAAATTACATATTCGTGCATTTAAAAATAAATGTAATGTTTTGTATGTATTTAGTTGGTAAACCTTTGTACAGCATGTATCAGAGGTGTGGTCAAATTTAAGGGTGTGGTAAAGTCCATTATACTAAACAACTTTCTTGTCTGGTCTCATGGAGAAAGTTGCACCCTTAAATGTGACCACATCCTTCCGATAAATACCGAATAAATAAAGGAATGAACCTTCCGGAATAAATCCTCTAAATTATAGTGCAAACTGCAGCAAAATCCATCGCGTAGTCTACTGCAATCTCTAGGACCACACGGTCAGACAGACAGAAACGAAAAGCGATTTTTTTAAACCCTTTATATAATAATTATAGATAGGTACGTACGTGACGTTTGACTGAAGAGCGATGGTGGTACTATGAAAGTGGATGTCATGGACAGCTCCGCTTCTGTTGCGTAGGTCTTGGCGAACACCGTCCAAGGGTCCAGGTCCTGAGGTACGGGGCTCGGAATGATGAGGGCACACGCACCGGTCGCCAGCTGATGCGAGCCAAAGTCGTACTCTAAAGGCACGTTGTCGGACGTAAAACCTGTGAAAAATAGATGATTAAGAGCGTTTATACCTTATGAGTGGCAACGTCGCAATTTAGTGTCATATTTCGTGGTTTTCAATTTTTATCATTTAATCGGAGCTATATTAAAAAAATCTGTTTAATTAACTTTTTAGAATTATGTGAAAACTGTGTAAAAGGTAAGTAACCGTAATGCTTACAGTTATTTTACAATGAAAATAACGCTCTTAGGTTAAAGAGGTTGGGTTGTTGGCCTCTAGACCAACAAGGAGTTAAAATATGGCAGTAGAAAATGTCTCAGAAAAATTGGTCACGGTTCACACTACAATAAAATGTCATTAAATTAATGGTAACAGTTTCTTTACTATTGTTTTGTATGTCTGCTGGAAGAAATTGGCTTTAAGAGCTGATCGGCTATTTTTGTAAAAAGTGGTCTTTAATTTTCTTACTGGTCCTTAATTCACTATGATTATTTTAATTAAGGTTCTGCACTGAGCACGGAAACGCCTCGACAGCAGCGACTGTGCTGTAGACGGCATTGTCAACACTTTCTTTCCATTGAAACCAAGCTTACCACTAGCTGTTTACTCGCACTACAATACAAATGGTAATGACGTATCAACATCATGCTGAGATAGGAGCCTTTTTGGCCTCGCACAGGTCTTCTCTTTATTTTTTATTGTTTTCATGATTTTGTTAGATTTAATGTTCTTTTTTATTGTTTGTAATTCCTATGCGTGTCCCAAATCAAATATTTTTCTTTCTTTCTTTAAACAAGGAGACGACAATACGTCAGTAAATTGAACTGCGTATATATATCTAATGACATTCTCAGTCTAGTCTTAACACAAAAATTTAATCAAATGTATCCAATAGTTTAGTCACTAGAGCTAGTCAAAGATCGGCAAAACCTACAGTCGGCACATCACTACTATTTAGTTTGTTTCAATTCTGCTATTTTGGTGTTAGTATTATTAATTGGAGAGTTCCATAGACATAAGAGTTCCAAAATACTCCAATGCATTGATCACCCCGGTGTACATTTCCCGCCTACACTACTCCCCTAAAGCGGAAGACATTGAAGAGTACGTGCGCCAGAAGACGGGGTACATGTCGAGGGTGCAGTTACTGGAGTCGCACCGCAACGTCAACTTCAAGGCGTTCGTGGTGCGCGTACCGAATTGTTATCTGGTCGTCGTCATGGATGAAGACTTTTGGCCGCAGGACGTGGTGTTCCGTCGCTTTCGAGGACAAGTACCACAGGACAGCTCAAGGACAAGCTAGTGAAGTGCTACTAACATAGTTTTAAGCTATTACTAACACAAGTTTTGTTTTATATAAGTACTTTAATGTTAGTTTGAAATAAATGTTTTATTATTATTATTATGCCAGTGTTTTCATTTAGTGTCGTATTCTCGTCTCTACATTGTTGAAAATGACAGCTTTGGATGGCGGCCCAAACTGAAGTTCTGCGCTCAACGTACCTACTATCAGCGCGATGAATTTCATCACTTCTGCCTAGACGCTGTCTGCAGATTTCTTGCTCTGTGATTTTTTCCGAGAAGAATGAGGTGGTTATCTTGACAAATTAATGTCAAGGCTTGCGGACATTCTGTTTAACGGGCGTCAATGCAGCCTTCAGTATTTTGCTTACCTAGTCCGTCGAGACGGACAAATCTGCAATATTCCAGATTGGGTGCATCCCCTATTTGCAGGTACAAGCTGACGGAACTGCCCTGCCAACCGTGGTGCATCCACATGGGCTCTGGAATAGAATAATTATAACATTACGCTTGTATACAACGAAGGACATACTTATTTATTTAACCATTTATGTACACACACGTATATAAACAGACAAAAAGAAAAGAATAATAGGTACAAAGGTGATGCTTATTTCAAATGATATCTCTTCCAGCATACCTGCGATAGGATAGTGCTATTTAGAGAAGTAGACAGCGTGTGTAAGAGTAAAAGAGAAAATAAAATACATAAAATCAAAAACAATTCACTTAATAAAATAGTATGAGAATATACATACATACATACAAAAATACAAACATACATACATACGTACTTCTAAAATAAATATCGCTAGAATATTAATATATACCTGCGCAACAATGACGAAGTGGAAAGATCTTTCACTCTTCTTTTAAAAACGGCAACAGTTTGGCGGTCCCTAAAGTCAGACGGAAGTGAATTCCACAACCGCACCGCGTGCACACCTAGGTAGATGTTTACAACATAATTTTGTCTGCAAATACCATCCTTCCAGATATTCGGAGGAGAGACTGTTATCATGGACCCACTACCTAATAACTATTTGAAACGCTTTAAAAAGGACCACCGAAAGAGCTTTTATTTTTATACCTAACCCCGCTGCAATATTCCCAACCACTGCAACTCTGATTAACAGAAACACCGTAGCGACCAACATGAACAGAAAAATAAAGCTGGAAGAGCACTCTGCCAAACATCGAACTGTCTTAGAACTTGGAACACAAATTTCTTTATCAGTCGTTTCGTTTCAGCAAACAGAGCCCCACAGAACTATCTAGGGCAAATTAATTATGAATATGGTTTGGAAGCCAGCAATAACATTTTCATCCCACCATCTCGGAAAGAGTATTTTTAATCTTCAATATCTGAGTGGAAAAGCCGTTTTTATTCTCTAGAGGATAAAGTAAATTAAATTTAGAACATCGTGTGCACTAAGTTTGTGAATTAAAAAAAACATTAAACCTATTTACTGCTACCTCTATGGTGCCGAATATATCATACAACTTTTTTTTAATTTGTTAAAAACTCAGACTCGGAACCTTCTTGGTGTTCTTTTTTCAATTTGCTTTGTACGCGGTTCTTTACGCGACATTTTTTCACGTCATTGTTAAACCTTATATTAAAAACAAGAAACTTGAAAACAAGTGAAAAAACTAAAATGAGTGATTCTAGCGACGAGGAAGTTTGCTTGACGCCAACAGAATTGACTGAAACTGTTAATAATGCGCAAATGAGCTTTCTCCCTCAACAATCACGCGAGAAGTATTTAAAACAGTACGATATGTTCAACACGTGGCGACTAGCAAAAGGAGCCAAAACTTTCTCAGAAAACGTTTTGCTGGCATATTTTATAGAATTATCCGAGAACAAGAAAGCAAGCACTCTATGGAGTACGTATTCGATGCTAAAAGCAACAATAAAGATGAAAAAAGACAAACATATCGATACCTATCCTAAATTAGTGGCATTTTTAAAAAGAGCCTCATCTGGTCATCAACCAAAAAAATCGAAGGTTTTCACAGTATCTGATATTGAAAAGTTTCTTAACGAAGCACCCGATTCCGTATATTTGGCGGCAAAAGTAAGTCAGTTGCACATTCAGTATCTACTTAAGTATATTAATCTCAATTAAATAGTATACTTAGTAGATGTTGATAGGCATAATTATGCGTTCATATCAATTTTATTCATTTATCTACTACAATACTCTTTACGTTACAGGTTGTTCTTATTATTGGAATAAACGGAGCATGTCGAACTAATGAACTAACACAACTTAATGTCAAAAACATTGAGAAACATTCAGATGACTTACTATTAATTAATTTACCTAATACAAAGACAAAAAGAGACCGCAACTTCGTCATTCGCAAGGAATACGCAACGATTGTTGAGAAATATCAAGCCTTACGCCCGCCTAACACTCCAATCAATCGATTTTTTCTACAGTATCGCAATGGAAAGTGTGTTAGACAGCCTATGGGTACTAATGTTTAGAATTTCAGAAGGATCTTGACTGTTTCTCGGAATACTGCACTGTTAATAAGCTTCACCTTAGTATCTCTAAGTGTTACAGCATTACGTTTACTAAGAAAAAACATGTGCTGAATTTCAATTACTTTCTTGGAAACACTACCCTAAACAAGGTTTCATCCCTCCGTGACCTAGGCGTAAATCTTGACTCAAAGCTCCATCTTGACACCCATGTGGACAACATAGTCAATAAGGCTTATAAAATGTTTGGTTTCGTAATGAGAGCGTCTAGAGAATTTCATCGGCCTTCTACCTACTTGCATCTATACAGATCAATAATAAGGCCACAACTTGAATACGCAGTACCCATTTGGAACCCTTATTACAAAAAGTACATTGAGATCATTGAGTTGGTTCAACGTAAGTACCTCCGTTCCATGCATCACAGATGCTATAAAACCAAAATGTCCTATAAATTATTACTAGAAAAATATAACCTCATAACCCTACAATCCCGTCGCACCCTACTTGAAATGATGACTCTGTTTAGTATATGCCGTAATAAATTTGATTGTACTGATCTTGTGAACAGTTTGTGCTACCTGATCCCTCGTACTGTAATCGGTCGAGAGGTTCGTTCGAGACGCCTATTTGCTACTTCGTTCTGTCGAACGAACTCAGGCACTCGCTCACCGTTACATCGCTTGGTTGACACCTATAATAAACAGTTTGGCTCTACTGATATTATGTTTCTCAGCAAAGCTGTATTTAAGAGTGAGATTACAACTATTTTAAGAGATAGCCCTAGTATATAGTTAATAAGTGTTTTTTTTTAAAGTGTTTTTTTAACTTGATCTGCTAACAGCTAGCTATTCTGTATGGTAATCTGTGGATAACGTCTTGAGTAGTGTATTTGTTACTTTTATTGCAAGTTTTATATTGTATGCCTACTGTGTAATATACTGCTGTTTGTTATTCCTAACAAATAAAATAAAATAAAAAAATAAAATAATAAAATTGGCAGTATCCCACGAGAAATAGCAACATTTCTTGAACTTCCAGAACCCCTGTTGTACACGGGTCATTGTTTCCGACGAACTTCAGCCACACTTTTGGCTGATTCCGGAGCTGATCTCCTGTCCCTTAAGCGCCACGGAGGCTGGAAGTCCAATGCAGTTGTAGAGGGATACATAGAGGATTCCATCCAAAATAAGTCTAAAATATGTGAAGGCATCGTAGGAGCCATTACACTGAAAGAGCCTCAATCGGATCCTTGGACTGGCCCTTCTACATCAAAAATAAGCCGTTATGAAACACCTAACCATCTCCCTCTCTCTCCAACATTCACGCCAAGGGAATCCGATGAATCGGTACAACTATTAAGTATGACAGATAGTTTACCGAAAAACAGTACACAAGTGACTAACACCAATATTACAGTACCAAACAAAAATATTACACTCAATTTAAATAACTGTAGCAACGTTACTTTAAAATTTTCTTAATTATACCTTAGTATTATTTTGTTATAATTTAAAGATTATTCTGTAATACTTACCTGTCATAATGTAGTAATTAATACCTAAACTGAAATAAAAGTGTACGTCTATCTTGTGATTGTAAACGTTTTTTTTTTGCATTTAGTCATTTCCTCGCTGAGGTGGAATGAAAAGTTAAGTACGTGTTGCACTCGAGTGCAAAGATTTTTCACCTCGTGCTCTTTTGATTCCCTCGCTAACGCTCAGGATTCTAATTTTGAATCACTCGCTGCGCTCGTGATTCAATTTTAGAATCCTTCGCTTGCTCGGTCATCAAAATTGAACACGCGGTTAAAAAGCAACTTTGCACTCTTGTATAACAAATAACTATTTCCACCTCGTTCTGGCTAAACAAACAGGAGCATCCGCGAATAAACGACGAGTTATGGTTATTTATTTTAGTTTTTCATAAATTTCAGTACAGCATACACACACACACACACATATATCTCACAACTTTTTAATTTGTATTATCTTTTCTATAATATCACGTTTAATAAATTTTCTTAATTTATTATACCGGACACAGACTTCCCTATGTGTTTGTTATTCCAGCGTATGGCACTCGTGGGTTGCAGCTGAAAATCAGCGTCAGATGGTATACCTTGTGTTGTTATCTGACATTATGCTGAGCTGAGGCCCTTTTGGCATTATAATATTATTGTTGTTTTCTGTTTTATAGTTTTAATGTGTATTTATTTTGCTGTAATGCCAATAAACGCAATTTTCTTTATTTCTTCTTTTCTTTATAAACTTAAACACACATAAAATCTAACCTAATCTAATGTCTCATAGGTAAGTCTCTTCTTTCTGTTAAAAACAAACATCTAAACGTAAACTAATGGACCAGAAAACGCACGGTCTGAGGATGCCAATTTGGAGTGCCACTTACAAATTGAGTGTTTTGATTTAATTACCTATTTCAAAACTTAAACCTGAAATTCTAATTTAAAAACAAGATGTTTTAATAACCTATAACTTATACAATATTTAACACAACTAACTAGTTACACTAGGTACTAAATTCAATGACTACACAAATAAATTCAAAAAGAAAAGGACACTTAGGCGTCGAAGTACTCGTCCGCATCGGTGTCATCCGGAAACGTGCTCAGAAATCTGGCAGAATTGCCACGTTGAATAGCTTTGCTAATTCTTTGGCCAAAGAAAAAAAAACAACTGTCGACCAGTCGGCGAGATATTTCCTTAAAAAGGAGACGCACAATCGGGCCCCCTGACTCGAGGTTTCAACCCCAAACGGCTCAAAACTGTAGTTACCGAAAAGGTTACAGTACTTGCGCCGCTTGAGGGTCTCAGCAGTCGCAGCAGCAGCGGCGCCAGCACAGCCCGTCGGCGTCGTGCTTGGAACATGAGATGGCGCAAGGATATCGACACGGGTTGCGTCCCACACCATGACACCAGAGGCCATATCCACCTTCCAATGTTTATTCATTGGAAGGTGAAATTCTTCCAAAATTATCATTTGTCAATTTTGAGGTTAATTTTACAAACTCAATTTAAGTAGTCGATGATTTTGCAATTAATATTTACCTACTTAGTAATGTTATTCAAACAACAATTTAGTAGTTCAACTTTACGTCTCATCACTTTTTCCACTTAGATAATTGTTGGAAAAAGTGAAAAAAAACAGTGATATAAAGTTGAAATTGAATTGAATTGTATTCAGAAAATACAATTGAATATGTGTTTCTTATGTCCCTTTAGTGAGTGATTGCGTAAGGAATAGGGTTTGCTTTCATCAGATAGGTACTTTTGGAACAGACATTTATTTATTCTTTATTTATTTTATTAATTACAAGTTCCTTACACATGTAAAAAAAGCACACAATTAGACCTCGGGGGTCTGTTTTAGCATGCCATGGCCTGAGATTTGATCAACGCGCTATTAACAACTAAGTTATAATCGAGTTGATGTAATGTTCTTTCAGCGTACCTATGCTTTATGCTTTATGTTTTTGACCTAAACTTTTTGCTGACACTACAGAAAGTTTGACAGCATCCTTAGTCGTTGCCAGTATTACATCAATTACTCTTTGGTCATTACTTACCATAGACGCTAACTTCAAAGGTTCTGCTCAGTTCTTCATGATTGTGGACCAGTCCTACATTGCAGCTCCAACTACCACTGGCGTTACGCAAGAGGTTGTTAAACCTGATGCCGCATTCTCCCGCATCGAAACCGTTGCCGACGTACCCGTAGTCTGTTGATGGGATTGCTGTGAAATAATAACGAGGGTGGTTTTAGTTTCAATGCAAGTTTATTCTTGTTGTTTGAAGACTCTGATAACGAGGCCAGTTTGTGCGCCCGTCCAGTTGACAATTCAATCACTGGTGTCATGCACATTCGACGACAGTTCAACAATGACTGACTTCGTGTTCGCGTCAGCTTAGTGATGCGACTCGAGTCCAATTTTACTCGAGTGACTCGAGTGACATGGGATAAAATCGTATTCGAGTGAAAAAATTGTTGACTCGAGTCCACTCGGACTCGAGTTCACTCGGTTTTTCACTCGGACTCGAGTCACTCGCACATCACTCACCTAGGCAAACAGGTTTCAACCTGCACGCGGCGTGGCGTACGTTACGTCGAGTTGAGGTAAAGAGTGAGTACTTGAGTACTTATTAGTAAAGAAAGACGTAGTCTTGTGTTATCTACCATGAGTGACGATCAAAACTCGGTAACGAAAAAATCTCTAGTGTGGAACTATTTTAAAAGATATAGAACTGAAAAGAATAGAATACTCTTTAATAAGTACACCAAAAAGTTACAGATATAATCAAAACATCAAATTAATCAAAACAGGTAGAGCAACCTTTTGATTTTTTTATTTATGTTTAGTAAGCAAGTGCATTCTTCAACTAATATTATTCATCAAATGTGAAAATGCAATAAAGAATTGAGTATTGATTATCACGAGACTTCCTATCCATAAAGTTAGGTATATAGTGCAACATTACTGAGTTTGTTGTACCTAATTCCTAATAGAATATTCTATTTTTCCACTATTTGAATGATATTATTATTATTTATACTGATTTCGAAAAAAGGGACGGGTTTTTTTTTGTTTTAATTTTATTTTACATGGGTTTGCCTCTAGTCTAGGTCAGTGGTGACAGTCACAGAGTCGATGTGCATATGCAGTGGTGCAATACTTGCAATATACCTCTCATTTATTAATCAACCTTGTTTTATTTTGCCTTAACTAAATGTGTACTACTCGATCATCCGAGTGGTATTCGAGTGAAATAACCACTCGAGTGACTCGACTACTCGAGTGGTATTCGAGTGAAATAACCACTCGAGTGACTCGACTACTCGAGTGGTATTCGAGTGAGATTGTAAAATGACTCGAATGACTCGAGTGGTAAAATTTGACTCGAGTCGCATCACTACGTCAGCTGAAGGCAAAACCCGCTAAAGTGACTCGCTGAACAAAATATCATAAGAATACGCCTGTTTGTCCCGAAAAGTGACTCCAGATTCCGGGCTGACACTCAGTTTGACTCACAAACTGATTACTGTGTCCGGTGCACATTCTTTGAATCGTCTTTTTTGTTCATTCATTTATATAATCATCATCAACTTTTATTATCTACTCTACAGCAACATACGTTCATACTCAAAGCTGTTCTTACGGCATGTTACTCATTCTTCCGTAGATCCATCTCCAAGGGCCCTTAACATGACTGTTGGAAAATAATTATGAACACATTACTTATTTCACGCCTTGTAAAATCTTCATGGCAAAGTGATTGTCTCATGCATAACTTTAGGCGTCTTATTAAAACACTACTGGAAGTCCATTAATTCAACAACAACAAATGATTTTCACACAATTTCTTGTTCATTTCATCATGTTTAATTCAGTTTTTACATACTATGAGACGTGGAACTATTTATATAAATAAAAATTAAGGTTTTCATAGTGGGTGCATAGGTACGAAAGGGGCAAAACGTTTTCAGAGTGAGTTCAACAAGTGTCACTACAATGCCATGCCAATTATGCGAGATAGGTTAATTTAATGTTAAGGATTCAAAATATGTATCTATAAGGTTTAAAGCTTATTGTAAAAGAGATATAAAACGTTTTTAAAGAAAAATAAAACAAATAAACTTTACTTCGAGAAAATGGAGCCTCGTGTTTATAACGATCAGAAAGTTGCCCAAGTAGTTGGGTTGCTTCTCAATCTACCGAGCCTTTTCCCATATGCTGGGGTCGACTTCCAGTCTGACCGGATGCAGCTGAATACCAGTATTTCATATGGAGCGACTGCTTATGAGACCTCCATAACTACTACACTACTATACTGAGTAATACGATACCCCTTGGTAAGACTGGTTGTCAGACTTTCGGGCTTCTGACGACCCTTAACGACTGCCAAAGATCCACGAATGACAGCCGGGAGCAGCGGCTTATCGTGTTTTCCGAAGCGCAGAGGGGTCTTGGTGTGTAAAGAAGGTCACCCCCATCCACAGACCGACTGCGGCAAGTGTAGCTTAACTTGATCTATCGACTCATGCAGCTGTTATTATTTAGCCACGAGCCCTGCTACAAGTAGATGAAAATCAACATTCCAAACGTTGTGTGCGAAGTGAGTTGTCATCCCATCTATATTTCGATTCTGTAAAAATCTCACCATGAAAACTTAGGTGAAGTGAGCGTGGAGTGAACTGTCACTGTCATCTCACTTTTTTTCTTTAAAACCCGTAATGTTTAGTCACATAAACACTAGCTTTGAATTAATATAAAATTATCAACCGAATTAGCATTAAAAATATAATTAAAATCTCGATTATGATTGTAACTGTAATGCAGAATT
The DNA here is from genome assembly GCA_937001585.2 of Brachylomia viminalis. Classification (NCBI taxonomy): domain Eukaryota; kingdom Metazoa; phylum Arthropoda; class Insecta; order Lepidoptera; family Noctuidae; genus Brachylomia; species Brachylomia viminalis. The sequence continues at coordinate 14,670,338 of OW443316.2, read as the reverse complement.
TTTACAGAATAGCAATGCTGATGCTAGGGATTGACACTATTGACAGGTCACTTCTTGCTCACTTCACCTTGGTTTTCACGGTGAGATGTTTACTGAAGTGATCGGATGGTGTGGTACTCACATGGACTAACGTTGTAGACAGTCCCGTTGGGTGCCCTGAAGTAGCAGTAGCGAACAGCTGTATCTATGGAACATGACATCGTCACTGCATTGCCTTCTTCGCCACCAAATATAGAAGCCGCGCTTTTCAATTGTGGCTCTGGAAAAGAATTATTTTTTATTATACTTTATGGAGGACTGTCGACTAAGGATAAGATAAATACCTACACCTATACCTTTATTGAACGCTACAAAAATTTGATTCAGGGGAAGTGACAGGTTGCCAGCGAAATTCAAATTTTCTTACGTGTTTTGCAACTTGCAGGTCAGTGTCAGCAGACAGCAGATATCAGTAGCAATGGCTTTCATTTTTACAGCTCAACAACATTTTTTGCGTTATTTACGTTGTTGAACAGACAAATTTTTCGAACCTAAAAATCAATGGATTTGCGATATCCTTCAAAATGATTCAGATTATGATTAATAGCGTATTACGCAAATAGGGTGCAGGTTCTATGTTGAACAAAATATGATTCGCCACAGTAACAGGTATGTATTTGCAGAATTAATTATAATTAAATTAAAATAATCAATACAACCCTCGAAGTTCATAATTATAATCATATTTTTATTTTATTTTATTTATTTGGGACAAAAAACAGTTATACATTACAGTATTTACAAAAAGTAGTTATATTACAGTCGAGAAAACGTATAACCCACACTATTGTCACGAAGTGACATCTGAGTATGATAACAGAAAAAATAAAAAGGACTTTAAAAGAAAAACACTATACATATACCGATGAATTGAAGGAAGCGGATGACAAGAGCATCCGACTTATGAGCGACCTGCAAGAGATTGTGAAATCATTCTTTTAAAAGATTGCGACAGCGCGAAAATATCAAAATCAGTGAATTGTGAGTTATAGGTTTCTAAAAGCCGGCGGAGAGGTGCTCGCATCCCGGCCTTCGTTCCACATCGCGCAGTTTAGAATAGTCGAGGTGCGCGCATCTCCCGCCGAATAACAGTTCTAGGTACAACGTAACACAATCTATTCGAGAGCTCAGTACAATTAAATTTGTTATTGCATATACCGTACAGCATCACTCACAACCATGATCAGTGAACGTCTGGAATCCAAGCTCAATATTCTATAATGATTTAGCAAATCTGCATAGGGAATCCTTGTACGGAAGCACTTGTAGTGCGTGGCACGAAGAATTTTTTTCTGAACCATTTCTATTGCTTGCTTATATTTATCATAGTACGGGCACCAGATGTTCCATGCCCGCATATTCCAACTGAGAACGGACTAGTGTTTTATATAAGAAGAGAAAAGTAGAAGGCTTTATGAAGTCTTTACAAGACCGCATGACAAAACCATACATCTGAAAGGCTTTGTTAATTATGTTGGTAATATGGGCGTCTAAATGTAATTTGCAGTCAAGCAGCACGCCAAGATCACGTGTGCACTCAGTTTTTTTCAATTGTATGTCGTTCAAGGTATATGGGAAGTTATTAGTATTTTTGTTTTTAGTAAAAGAAATAAAGTGAAGTTTTGGAAGACTAAGATGAAGTTTATTGACTTGACAGTATTGTGAAAGCCTGCATAAGTCCTCTTGTAGTAACAAACAATCCTGGGAGTTCGCACAAGCGTTATAGATTTTAATGTCATCGGCGTACATTAGGAATTTCGAGTTGACTATGCAGGATTTTATGTCGTTTATAAACAAGATAAAAAGCAATGGGCCTAAGACAGATCCTTGAGGCACACCTGATTCGACGACCACCCAATCAGACTCGAATCCATTGATAACAACTTTTTGAGTCCTCTGAAATATTTATGAAGCAAACCATCTGAGTAAGTTGCCTTTTATACCATTGAAAGCGATTTTATCGAGAAGCAATTTGTGGTCCACCTTGTCAAAAGTCTTCCGGAAATCAGTGTATACAGCATCAACCTGCGTGCGCATATCCATGTTTTCAAACAAAAATTGTGTAAAAATGATTAAGTTTGTGGTAGTGGGTTTGGATTTAACGAAACCATGTTGCTCGGGTATAATAAGGTGATTTAACTGTGGAAATAAATGACTGTGCACTAGACCCTCAAAAAGTTTAGACAAGGTGGACAAGATAGATATGGGTCGATAATTCTCAACGGTTCCTTTGTCACCGCTTTTGTGAATGGGCGTGATGAAAGCCCTCTTCCAAACATAAGGGAAAATCCCTTCCCCGAGACATTTGTTAAATATATTATATTGATATTATTTTAGATATATATTGATATTATTATATTTTATTAAATTGTCATTCGATAAGATTATATGAACTTAGTGCACTTGAGCACCGCACTCAAATACACGCGGCATACAGACGGCAGTGCCGCAGACGCGTCGAAAGCGTGCGTCAACGAGTGTCGGCGGCTGCAGTTGCCTCTGCCGTTGACGCGTGCCGCTCGTGTGTATGAGCACTTATAGGGTTGTATTGATGATTTTAATGATTATAATTCTGTAAATACATACTTGTTACGGTCGCAAATCATACTTTGTTCAACATAGAACCTGACACTAACCTGCAATTTTGCAAAAAAACTTAAGAAAATTTGAATATCGCGGGAAACCTGGCGCTTCCCTCAGAAGTAAAAAATAAATAAACAACTAACTCAAAAAAAATAAACTATATCAGTTGTCTATACAACTGATATAGTTTTTTTTTTTCTAGCGTAGTGTATAATCATTAACATTGATGATTAAAAATATCAGTTGTAAAAACTTTTAATTAACTAGGTCAATGCCCCAACAGTTAGATAAATATATTACTCAATGTATTGATTACAGCGCAAGCAAAAAGCAGCACTTCTGAATTCCTACTAATTTTTATTGCAGTTACCGTTAAATGAATAAGGAACAAAACCACAACAATAATGAACAGGCATCTTCTGGGTAAGCTCACTCCATCGTCGACTCTGTCTCTGTCGACACTGACCTAGACTATATGGAACAGCGTAAGGGTTTTTATTCAAGTATTACCAAGGAGATACATTACAATATCTTTTACAATAATAAAACTTATATAATTTATATTATCCTGTAATGCACACTCAATTATAGATATACACGGTGACATTTGAATCACAGTTTTGCTAGAACAAACGTTGTTTAGACCATGGTCTACTACCATTCTACAGCATCAAATTGACGGCACGGTTGGCGCAGTGGTTAAGCGATTGACTGCTGCGTTACGTGTCGCTAGTTCGATCCCCGCACGGAACAAATAATTGTATGACCTGCAAGTAGTTGTTCCGGGTCTGGCTGTTTGTGTATGTGAGTTTAAATGTTTGTAAACGCACCCACGATACAGGAGAAATTCCTAGTGTGGGGCAACGTTTAAAAAAAATATATATATATATTATTAAAACAATTTAATCCAGGAGTTCTCAAATAAGTCTTATGTTGCTCAAACGTGTAATAATGTTTGAAACATTAACCGTAACATCAAAGTACTCATCACGGTAGCGATATTGCATTCAAGACGCGAGCGCCATGCGTCGCAGCCGCAGTGTCTGTGTTGTAGGGCGTAACGATAATCCCGACATTTTTAACATTGGCTTTTTTGTGTTTTTTTTAGAAAACCAATGACGTTTTTTTTCTATTGGATGGTATAGAATGGGTGTAGACCATGGTCTGAACAACGTTTGTTCTAGCAAAACTGTGATTCAAATGTCACCGTGTATATATAAACGTGATATACATATATAAATACAGATACTAAAATACATGATAGGGACAAATAAAATAGATGATGCCGAAGTAGAAGTACAACTTTTAGCCTCTGTCAAAATATAATAACGAGTTCAGTCCGCCTTGTGTACAAACTTTGTACAGAGAAGAGTAAATTATTCAACAAAAAAGAGCAAGGCATAGATCTCAACAGTTACCGATAAAGGCGAAATAGAAAAAATCCTTGAAATAATTTATAAGATTATACTGCTGTCTTGTATGGAGAATGTTGGGAGGCTACCAATGGGATGAACAAAAGGCAATCGCACTGTTATAACCCTTATTTTTTTTGAAGGTGGGGAATCATCAAATAACTTTCCCGCTCTGGGCAGAGCGAGAGGGCGTGTCAGACTCTTGCCTGTGCCAGGGGCCACGGCATCCCTCTCGGACTTTCCCGCAACCCTGGCAGACTGTTATAACCCTGACTTGCAAACGAATTAATGAATAAATAATTACGAGAAGTACATCCTGTACTTCTCAGCATTCCGATTTCGAGTATCGCTGATAAGGGCCAGCCGCCGTCGCCCAACTGCGGGGTCACATGGTCAGTCTCACGCCATCGTCCTAAAGAGGCACACACGGTGTAATTCTAAACCTTGTAATTTTCTATTTCTTTTTTATTCAATATATTATCTTTTTTTTAAACCCTTCCGCAAAGGTGCGGCATAACAGAACGCAGCTAAGATGATAATTCTAAAAGGGATGTGTGGTAGTACGCGAATGGATAGAATGAGAAATGAGAAAGTGAAAGAGAGTAAAAGAGAAAGTGGCACCGGTGAATGAAAAGTTGTGTGGTAATAGTTTGTCATGATATGAGCATGTGAAGGAATGAGGGAAATGACGCGAGAAAAGTTCTGAGTATGAATGTGGATCAAAAAACGATAGATAGGCTTTGTAAAGATGATGGTTAGATAGGCGGTGGCTACCAAGATGGCGATTAGTAGAGAACTATGGAAGAAGAAGAAGAAAAGACGGTGCACGGTGCGCCGACCTCAAATAAGTTGGGATTACGGGATAGTGATAATTATATCTAGAGCCCCAAGGTATAATTTAAGAGTATTACGTTGTCAATGTTGCTTTAACTAACTTGTCCAATTTGCGTTCAGAGTTTTACGGCTAAAGTGAGATATTATGTAAGATATTATTATGAAAGCACATGAAACAGCAGCATATTAAAAGACCAACTTTCATGAGTGTAAGACATAGATCATGCTGTTCCTGTAGCCAAAATCAGCGAGAAGGCATCATCACCCATAAAATAAAGAAATATTTTGAGGAAGTAAACCTCCCAAGCAAAATGAATATGTAAGCATTGTAGCAGATGGGGTTCTGTCGTTTCTGCCTACCCTCATGGGAAAAATTCGTGACTTCAGGTATGTTGCTGTCATGTAAAGTGGCAACCTACCATTATAATAGTAACTATTCGTCTCATCCAATATCGACCCGGTGACGGTAAGGAAGGCATAGCTGATGTCCCGTGCAGTGTTGACAGCACAGCGCCATATGCCTTGGTGCTCCGAGGAAGGCGTTAAGAGGCGGAGAGTGCAGATATGGCTGTCAGAAACTGATTCGTAACTGAAAGAAATAAATGAAATTTATTTCTGTAGGTAGGTTTATTATACAAACACTTATACACGTCAATAATATTTTAAAAACTAGATTAGGTTGGTTCCTATCCGATCACTCTCAGAAGAAACATTGAAACAATATCAGAGGTCTCAGACTCACAGTCTCGATTAAAGTCCATTCCATTCCATTTTTTTCTCCAATAACAATTTCCATTGTGTCTGAATTTTTACAAAGGTACATACATAAGCGAATAATTAAATAATAACAATTAAACACACAATTACATTTCTTCAACATAATCTCATTTCCTACCTACATTAATATTATTCTTACAAGTTCAAAATTAAAAAAAAAATTCGTTTCATTATCTTGGTCAAATCATGTGAGGACCATGTACAATATGTGGTACTAAATCTCATCACGAACTAAATCAGCGCTACTCGCGAATAATAAGGACATAATAAGAATAGAATAGAATAGAATATCATTTATTTGCAAATATGGAAGAGAGTTGAGTAGATCTAAAATGACGATAGACAATACTAACCGTATGACGGCCCCGCTGTACCCGTCCTGCCCAACCCCGTGGCTGGCGATGAGGACATGACCACTAGGGTCGCGGAACAAGCAGGCATGGACCTCGTTCTCTCCTGGCACGGAACACGTCATTATCACCGAAGAACCATTCCTCGCCACGTCTGTTGTGACTACTGGCTTAGAATCTGGAATGAATTGAGGTGATCATCATTGTCGTCATATGATAGCCGAATAGATATCCCCTGCTGGACATAAGGCTGCCCAAAGCATCGCCACTACGAAAGGTCCTTTACTTCTCGCATCCATCGGATTCCCGTGGCGATAACCCGGTTATCAGAATTGTGTTATTTCGTTAAAGTTCTTAGCATGTTTTCTTAAAACATGATTCGAAATATATATACACTTAAAACACAAAATAATAATTTTTATACTACATCAAACGGATCCTTAAAAGTTACAATAGTGGATATTACATACCAGTTGATGTCACGTCCACGTAGAATCTGTTCTGACGAAGCATGACTGTGCCAGAAACGCCAACTGATATGCTCCACCATCCTTGATGGACCTTCGTTACTCTGTCCACCACAACTCGGCACTGACCAAATCCGTCGTAAACGTAGTGACCACTGAAGTCTATAAGCCGGCAGTACACCGCATCTTCAGGACCAAGGGTGACATTCACGGAACTACCCATAGGCCATACCATATTCTCCACGGAGATTTCGACCGATTCTAGAAAAACATTTTCAAGGTTATTAATTGCGTCCAAACACCTATCATGACATTATTGATAGAGAAAACGCTAGGAACAGCTGAAGTGTTGTATGAACAAGTTATGAACTACTAATGAACTATTGTAACATTTCTTTACATAAAACTGTAAGCGTAATGGATGTAATTACCTAAAATATTCACTTCAACAGTCGCTCTGTAAATTATTTGGTTCCCATAAACAATAGCCCATGATCCATGTTGAGCACGAGTTATATCTCTAACAATGAAACCACAAGAACTATAACGAAATTGGTCAACTTCAAAGTTTGTAACTTCTTCATCATTAGCAAACAGCTTGCAAGTTTGATACATATGCGTAGCATTTGGTAGACTCAGATACAAATCGGATCCTTCTGTTATAGTGATTGCATCTCCTAACGACGATGTTTCTGAAAGAATATATTTGTAAGTATTCAAAATTATTATCTGTAATCATTGCCCGATAATTATTAACGTATTAACTGCGTTATCGCTGGACGTGACTTGATAAGCGGATAATCATCATTAATTTAAATAGATTACCTTCGATGCGGATAGTAAAATGCCGCCTTCTTTCGATAGGATTAGATGACCTGGTAGCTCTTGCGATCAGTATCCAGTCGCCGAGCATGTCCAAGTCCAGAACATCGACCTTAACGCCGCATTCGATGCCACTCCCTTCTAGAATTTCTACGTTGGGGATGTGAAATCCATCTATGAAGGCGTACTGCAAGCCATTTGGTGTCATTAAGTGACAACTCTCATTTTCAACATGGCTCGCGGTGGTAATAGTTACTCTATGTGACGCCCCCAATTTCGTATCAAGAATCGTTTCCGTCAAATTTTCAATGATTCTAAAGTCATCTAATATGGGGCTTGCTGGATCTGGAAAAAAATATATGAAAAATTGCAATAAGCTAACTTTTAATTAAAGACAAATCACACGATTTTCAATAAGAGATCGCTAAACATTTTTTTCCCAATAAACTAATAAATCATCGAATCAAAATCCTTCTCCTTTTGTTTTACTCTATACCCATGTTAAACATAACAGGCATTTTTTTCAATTAAGTTCAAATCTTCAAACGGTATCTAATTTTAAAACTTAGTTACCTTCTTGTATGATATTGACCGTCTGCCGTCTCTCAATAAACTGATTACCATTACTGAATTTGCCAATAAGCTGCCATTCACCCAGCATGTCCTTAGTAATTGGGCTCAAAGTAATACGACAGGCCGGTGTCGTGTCCACACCCTTCAAAACTACTCCATTCGGAGCTATGTCATTGTTTAAATCATAAGATTGGCCTGTAGGCATTCTGTACTGACAATTTTCGACTTGTCCAACTACGCTTTTTACACTAATTTCCAAGGTGCGTCCCAAAATAACGAGATGTCTGTCTTCTGGTAATGTAGTTACATTATACGCCTGATCATAAGGTTGCTCCTCATCTGAAACAATATCATTGTTAGACACGCCTTCAACTTCAAACATTTACAAGCCTTCGTTACATGAGGATATCTTGTGCAAAATTTACAAGTCCTTGTTACATGAGGATATCTTGTGCAAAATTTCATGCTTTCAGACCCAGCGGTATAGGCTGTGCCTTGTCTGTTAGTGAATGAAAGGATAATTTTTTTTATGGAGTCGATATCTTAATTAAATCTTCAATACTTACTGTACAGGAAAAATTTCAATGGCGCATGTATTTCATGCAAACCACTAACTGCTGAACGGAATTTGCCATAGATCGTCCATTCTCCTAACGAGGTTCTATCGATGTTGGTGAAATTAATGCTACATAGATGTGGACGGTCAAAAGCAATTCTTTCTATGTGAGGATAATTGACGTCACTTGTGATAACGAGGTCTTCTCCATTGGGCGTGATAACATTACAGGTGACAACAGCTCCAGTGCCCGCCACTCCAGGATTTACACTACCACCGAAGTGAACCGGGTGACTAAACATACTCTGTGTGAGCGAACCCCAGTCAGCATTCGGGCGATCGTTGTTATCTAGAAAATTTAATTAAGCACAATAATAATACATTTAAAAAAATACTAAAGCGTACTTAATAAAAAGTCTTAATAAAAGTGTGAAATCGTCAATCCGCCTTGAGCAAGCGTGGTGATCAATGCTCGTGCGTTTTCTGCAAGAGGCGTTTGCCCTGCAGTGGAACAATAATAGTGTTGCATTATTATTATTTTATTATTAATGCTTACTGTTTTGTTAAGTTACTGTGCAGGTATTTTTTTTTATTGTTAGCTCTTTTTTATTTAAAAATAGAGATAATAAGTTATATGATTTCACAAAAAAAAACAACGGTGACGATGTTCTCCTTTTGTAAATTATAATACTTATATTCTTACTTTGAATATATAATCAGTGATGATAATGAAATATATAAATATGTAATTCATATAACCAGCCAAGTGCAAGTCATACATGAATTACGCAATCAGTGGTCAGTTCTCTGTTTCAAAAGTCCCAAAAATTCACAAAATCTTTAAAAGTAATATTAGATTCTCTTTTTGGGTCCCACAGAACGTTTAACATATAACGTTACGCTCTGTTATGTGCTCCATTCCAGAGCTAAATAATACTTGAGAAAATAGCATGACATCAACTGAAGTGATTCCATAGATAATTTAGTTTTTCTTCTTATCATAGTTAGCAAAAAAATATTAATAATATATAGCATTTCAAGTTCTTTCTAGTAATCTATGAAATTCTGTAGAAAACAAAAAATATTAAACTTACTCCAAACAATATTGGCTGGTTGGCAACGCGTTTCATCTGTTTGGGTAGACTTGCCACACAATCTCCAGTTTCCTAACAAGCTTTCAGACATCGGTCCTAAGGTGATTCTACACGAGACAAAGTTGCTGCTTCTTTGTACAATGACGTTTTCCATGTTAAAGATTTCTGCCTTTGTGAGTACTCCATTTGGAGGCTGAATATAACACTCCTCTTCAAATGATCGTTTGTCCAATGATATATCAATGAAAAGTCCAATTCTTGTGAAATGGTTGATCATGCTTAGTACCGTTATATCTTCAACTTCGTTATATTCCAGTTCTAGAATGGTTTATAAAGGTTCAGTTTTTTTTAAAACTCATTATACATAGAACTTAATATATTTAAATTTCTGCAAGACAATATTGTTTAAAATTGTACGCCCCTTCACTGCTTGCTACTGTTTGTGTAGGAAATTTTGTGAAGGGCCCGCATTTTTTTATTACACGTTTTTTACAAAGGTGTGAGTACAATATTTATCTTTTGTTTCTATTAACTTTTAATTAGGTATCTTTACATTCTTACCTGTAACAACCACAGTGAGATTGACGGATGCAGAGCTTGCCTCGTCTTGCAGTTCATGATCGTAGGTCAGGACCCAGATTCCTTCATCGTTGATATCAATATTATGTACAGATACCATACAATCTGCCCACGAATCTTCATGTACATGATATTTCTCAGTTGTTTTGCTTACATCGTTTGGTCTGAATTCGAATATTTTATTTTGTGGTGATTTTAAGAAACAAGTTTTCGCATTGTGGTTTTGCTCTGCGACCACGAAGATTCCGAAAGAATCTCCTCCATGTGCGGTGATATTTCTTATCGAATCGCTGCTGTTAACGCCATCTGCAAATAGTATATTTACATCATGTTACACGTACGTAAACCCAAGTTCATCGTTTCTTTCTTTTTTAGGTATTCCGAATTTTCCATTTTTCACAAGATTATGCTCGCGGCGTCACATGTCGGTTCACCGTGGAAACTAGAAAACGAAAAAAAGATTGTATAATTTTTTCTATGTCTTGTATGTACATAGGAAAATTCAAACAATCTTTCTATCTTGTTTCTGGCAAAAAAAATACTTTGAATTTTGACGTGAAATAAGCTTTGAATTGAGCTCAATCGTCGCTAATGAGACACAATTACTTTTCTATTGTTACCGAACATAATCAGTTCGATTGACAGAGAAGGGGTTAATCCCAAAACGAATAATGTATTTTTTTAATAGATAATAACATATATATTTAAATCCGAATGTTTTGTTTTTGATTAAAAATCAAAATATTTTATTTCACATAAACCTTAATGAGCACTTGAAACGTCAGAAGCTAGGTGCACAAGTGATTATGCCATATTTATCTTAGATACCATCTTTTCATGCATATTTGACATATTTGACTGACCGGTTGGCGTAGTTGGTAGCGACCCTGCTTTCTGAGCCGCTGGTCCCGGGTTCGATCCCCGGACAAGTAAAACATTTGTGTCCATGAACATGTCTGTTTGACCTGTGTCTGAGTGTGTATATAAGTATGTATATCAGTCATCAGGTTACCGTAGTACAGGCTCTGCCTAGTTCGGGACCTGAAGAACCTTGTGTGGATGTTGTCTCATATTATTATTTTATTATTTATATTTTCTGTACAAAATAGTTTCGATGTTTCACATCTGCCAGGCGCCCCGCGACAAATTCTTTTTTCGTACCAGGTAGTGTGCCAAATTGGCATTTGCAAATTGCAATTGGAAGAATTCTTTTTGCATTCGATAGCCCAATTCTTGAAGAAGGCAATCGGCTATTTAGCATCACGCTAAATCCTTAGGAGCTGAACAAAGGGAAATAAGACAGGAGTAACGCTAAGCGAAAACGAAACAATACCGCGGGCGGGCGATGCGATGCGACGGGGGAACAAGAAATTTCACAGTGACGATATCGCGGGCACAAGCTAGTATCCTACATATAAACCTTCCGGAATAAAATACTAAAAATGATGGGAAAACCATATCAAAATCAAATGTGTAGTTTAGAACTAAGCGGTTACACAGACAGAGACAAATGATAAATAAATGATAAATGATTTTATTTCTGTAAGTAGGTTTGTACAAACACTTTTACACGTCAATCATATTTTAAAAGCTAGATGAGGCCGGCGTTTCCTGTCAGACTACTCTGAGAAGAAAGGCCGAAACAAACTCAGAGGTCAGAGTCTCTTTTAAAGTCCAGACAGATTGGTGTCTGTAATGGTCTTTTGAGAAAAAACACACAGATTGAGTGGACCTGTCCAGTCAGTGCACGCATGTGTCAGTAATCGTGCAGCTCAACTCAGAACTTAATTAAGGAGCTCAACGATTCGACGAACAATACCAAAGAAAGGACATTTGGTTAAGCCGCATCAAGGTCAAGCTGTCAGATCATAATTAAAACTAACTGAACTGAACACACAATTTTCATAATTTAGAGCAGGCTATTTGAATTAAAAAAAATATGTACAACTTCTCAGCTATCCAACGAGATTCAATAAGATAACAAATATCATCAAAAAAATACAAAATGCCAAATAACTGACGGAAAATGGTTGACATTTGCATAGAGGTCATAAGGGGTCATTTGGTTGCAAATGACCTCCCCTACAGCCCATTAATGGATTGCCGACGTGTTGCAAACAACCCTGTATATTTGATACATAGATACAACTTGCGGTGATCCAAGTAGTGGTTGCAAACGCGACTGCTAAGCGTGGGTCCTGAATTCGATTCACAGGTGGGGCAAAGTGAAAATGGGTTTTTACAATAAAAAAAAACGCGAGTTTTGTGCCTGGTTAATAGCAATAGGCTCGCCCCCCACTACATCGGTCTTAAATATTATTATCGAACTGTGTGTATAGTACCTACTAAATACACATTTGGCTAGCCCTTCGAAGTATATAGGCGGAATGTTTTGTTATGTTTTATATGGGTAATTAATGTTTACTATTAGAAATGGGCCTCATAGAGGGGAGGCCTGGGTCCCAGCAGTGGGAACATTATAGGCTGATTATGGTATTAGAAATGTAGTCATCGTTATTACGAGTAATCTATAAATTAATGTTCTTTTGCTTATTAATTAAAAATATTTTTAAGATAAGATTATTATTTAGTGTCAATTTTCTACCCATTTTAAAATTAAGTTACGTTATGTAACCATGCCTGTGCAAACAAGTGATTAATGTTGATTGTGATGACAAACAAGTGATTGATGTTGATTGTGATGACAAACAAGTGATTGATGTTGATTTTCCTTTCAATTTTACACTTTTCTGTTTAACCCCTGGTATGTGGCGCGCTGCAATTTGGGCCGCTGTCAAATTTGCTGCGTCTGTGGCGTGCTCCCTTTTGGACCGCCGCTTTCGCGCTCACGTTTCGATCGTAAACACATTGATAGACTGTTTTCGTCTTTGTCTATCTCATTTAAAGGCGTTATGCGTGAAACGAGACAAGTAGTAAGCGGTCGTCTGAGTACTCGGTAGGCGAACAATTTGGCGCCAACCGGCAGTGAAATATCGGCATCGGCACTCTGCGTACGTGTGCGGTATTTTATACAACAGCAGTGTTTTTAGTTGGATTTAAAGAAGAAAGAAGCAGATAATCGCTTGAAATGTAAGTAAACTTTCGTTTCATACTAGAATTACGTGTGTTTATTACGATTTTATGCAAAATAACTGCCACTAAAACAGAAGCCTAACCCATGCCTTGCATTTACTTGCTCGATGTTTTTAGTTTTTATAACACTATTATTTCATTTGGACATTTCACATTAATTTGATATGATGTTAAATTAACATAGTTTTCTTGTTATAATACTCTAACATGGTTAAATATTCCGTAAAGTCTTAAACAATAACGAAAACAAGTACCGGTTCACTAGAAGCCCAAAAGTTACCGCGTCACAGACCGGGCGCAACCCAAATCGCACCTCTCACAGACGGCCTCTGCCGAGTTTTAATGGCCGCCGCGGCTGGTTCGCTTAGCATGGATACGCCGTGGCGGATTTCCTTACATAATGTTTAATGAAAAAAATCAACTTTAAATATGTGTATTTTTATGTACGAAGCACGGAATCATCTTAAAATATTTCGGGCAATCGGGTAATTCAATTTGCAAGACCCTAACCAAACTTAAAACCAAACAAGACCAAACCAAAGTTAAAATAATAAAAAAAGCCTTATCCATATTAATCTAACACTTTGTTTTGTAAAGTGGTCCTTTTTGCTTACTTATTTGCTTGTTTTGTTTACATGTTTCTGTTGAATTTTCTTTGAATTGATGTTATTTTTGTTGTTTTAATGTATAGTTTGTTACCTATAATTATAGGAAAATATAATTTCTCTGTGAAAAAGTTAATAATTGTTTTGTTAATCACATAAGTATCAAGGTAGTATTTTTTATGACAAAATAATCATCTTTTTTGTGTAACTCTTGTATAAAATCTACTGAACCTACACTGTTAATACTCTTGTAAAACCCAGATAGTAACCTTTATTTATTAAAAATGTAATACTGTGTTATCTGCAGTGTGAAATGATTTCAAAATATCATGTAATACTAAGCCTCATTGAGGTTGATCTCAGGGTAGGCACCATTTTTCTACTATACTGAAAACGTTGATTTTGTGAAATATTTGTACATGAGTCATGTGTATTGTGCTTTTTCCTTGTAAATAGTAATGTAAGGTAAATAAAAACATGGTTACTAAGCTAAAGAGTTTTTTTTATTATATATTTATGATACATAACTTATTGAAAATTTAGGGACCCCTGTAATTATGACAGCTGTACCTACAACTTTATTACTAACCAAATATTACAAAAGCTTACTATTTTAAGCAGGAAATTTTATTTTAAATAGGTTTAATTCCTAATAAGGGCTTCCGCTAGTGCAAGGAATAAACAAATGCAGTTTTAGTGTAGGTCGGGCCCCCTCCCACCCCATACTGTGGCGTGCTCCAATCTGGGCTCCACAGACGTGGGTCATCTGTTATTTTGACAGCCACAGTTGAGGGGATATTGACATGTAACAGTTAGTGCAAGTCAAGTCCATGAGTGTCACAGTACATTGAAGTCGTTCTATTAAGAAACACAAATATAAGTCACGAACTGTTCATACGAGTATGATTCCATTTTCCTTTTTCTGTTTATAGGATTAGATTTTCTCTTCGTATGACGTGACTACAACCTGTTCACACTTAAGTTTCATATAACAACGTTCAAAACCTTCAAAAACCTGTAGGTACAGCAGAGTAAAGTAAACAAGAATTGCATACAGTTTTACAAGACCATTTAATAATTTAGGAGACTTTTATGAAGAAATATGAAAAATCTGTTGTCCGCGCCTTGTCTGTGTGTATATTTTATTGTAATACATCTTTTTTTTATATAAATATCCAGGATGAAAAGTAGCCTATGTCCATCTACAGGTTTCAGGATATACAGCTGTCAAATTTCATAACGATCGGTTCAGTGGTTTAGGAGTGAAAAGTTAAAGACAGGCAAGCAAACAGAGTTTCTTTCTCGTTTATATTAATAGGTATTTACCTATGAAGTTGCCGTTTTATAAAAAACAGTAAAAAAACTTTTAATTACGTACTTGTGGGTGACTTTAATCTTCCTCGTATAAAGTGGAATTCGAGTGGCCCCACTTTTTTGAAACAGGGTGCTGTCGAGGTACGCGGACGAGGACGCGGCCGCGCGCTTAGTAAATGAGTTATCATTTTTAGGAGTTACACAACACAATTTGTTGCCTAACCATAAAGGGCCTACCCTTGATTTAACTTTCTCCAACTTACCATTAAAAGTTAACGAGTGTCTATCATCCCTTACGAAGACTGACCTTCCTCATCCTGTATTGAGTATCGAACTATCCGACATTGCAGTTTGCCCGCTTCGTGAGTTGTCTACGCCTAGACATAATTACCGAAAAGCCGATTTCATTATGTTAAATAATTATTTTGCTGAAATTGACTGGCACTCAGTTTTAGACATCTCTTCAACAAATGACGCCGTTCGCACATTTTATGAAACCTTACAAACAGGGTTTGATAAATATGTGCCGTTTACCCGAACATCAGACGCACGTAAATATCCAGTTCATTAATTAAATTAATTAAAGAAAAGAGCAAGGCACACTCGCGTTGGAAACGTTCCGGCAACTTGCTTGATTACGATGAATTCGCACTTTTACGAGATACACAGCAACGTGTCCAGGAGACTTGATAAAATAAACACCTGCAGGAGACGAAATGCAGTCTGAAAAATAATCCAAAAAAAATTTGGACCTATTTAAAGACTATGCGTGGAGGTTCGAATTATCCTAAAATGTTGTCTCACAACAACGTAGAATATTCGGATGGACAGGAAATTTGCGAGGCTTTCAATGACTTTTTCCACGACGTTTTTGGCGATCCTTCTGACTACGACCTCGTCAGATCATCGGACGAGGACAAAAAAGATCATTGCTGACATCATGACCACCTCACAACTTACGTCGTTAACCGTGGAGAAGTCATTGAATGCTTTAAGCGTGGAAAAGGGCCCTGGTTGTGACGGAATGCCTCCGGTATTTTGGAATAATTGTGCAAGGTCTTTAGCATCACCAATTACTTTCTGTTTTAATCTCTCTTTAAAAGAAGGCACTTTCCCAAATGAATGGAAGAAAGCATTTATTGTTCCAATTCATAAAAAGGGTTCGCGAATAATAATAGGAAATTATAGGGGAATTTCGATACTTAATACAATAGGCAAAGTATTTGAAAAATTAGTTTACAATGCTGTCTATCCATACATACTAAGAGGCATATATCTTACAAACAGCACCAGTTTCTTGAAAAAACGTTCGACTGTATCGAATTTGGCTAGCTTTTCAAATTTTGTTCTTGATAATACAGATGGCGGTGGGCAGGTTGATGTAATCTACACGGATTTTGAAAAAGCTTTATATCGTTTCGATCATGTCATTCTGCTCAACAAGTTATACAGACTGGGTATACGCGGCGATCTTTTGCGATGGGTACAATCGTATTTATTTAAAAGATCGCAAGCTGTAGTAATAGGAGGATACCGTTCTAACTTCACTGAAATCCCAAGCGGTGTTCCGCAGGGTTCCCATTTGGGGTCTCTCTTTTACAACGCTTATTTATTTCATATCACTGACTCTTTTATACACTCTGAACACTTAATGTACGCTGACGACAAAAAAATATTTTATAAAATAAGATCACTTGATGACTGTAAGGCTCTTCAAGAGGACCATAATAACTTAAATAATTACTATATAAAAAACAAGATCACAGTAAACGTCACAAAGTGTCAATGTATTAGTTATACACGTAAAAAAAAACCTGTTGTTTACTCATATAACTTTAATGGAATTGTCTTAAATAGAGTCAAAATAGTTAGGGATTTGGGAGTCCTGTTTGACAATAAACTAACATTCTCAGATCACATAGACCTTGTTAGCACCAAAGCTTCTAAGAATTTAGGCTTTGTTATTAGATCGTGTCAGGTATTTAAAAACATTGAGGCTCTTAAATCGGTGTATTTTGCATATGTGCGCAGCGTCTTAGAATATGCGTGCCCAATTTGGTCCCCCCAATATATTATTTATAAGAACCAACTAGAACGGGTTCAAAGAAAATTTGTTAACCACCTTAATTATCGCCTCCGTAAACCTATGAAAACAGTTGTCGCACACATGGTCTACTAACACTCGATGAAAGGCGCAAAGTTATGGATATGTGTTTGCTTTATGACACACTCAATGGACGCCTCGATTGCCCCGAGTTGGTCGCACAGGTAACTTTTAACAGTTTTAACACTCCCCTTCGGCGCACTCGTCACATGACGATGCTGCACGTGCCTCGGCACTCGAATAATTACCAGTAATTGTGTATTGACCCGTATTGCTCGAATTTATAACACAGATTTCTCACAACTAGATATATTTAACTGTAATAAACCTACATTCAAAAAACAATTAATGAAAATCATAAACGAAGGCAATTGCTAAACAAACTATTCTCTTATTGATCATACACTTTTTCTCTCCTCATATTAGTCATTTCTTGTTTTTTCTCTAAAATTTAAACTTATGTTTAGGTTATATATTTACCTAAAACTAAAACTAAACCTTTTTGTATTTAAATATTAGTCTGTAGTTCGTTCGCATGTTTTATACAATCCTAGTTATACAGGGAAACTTATTACTGGCCATACAATACTGTAATACACAAACTCTGTAACATACTATTTGTATCGCTGTCGGTTGCCTAAATAAAGAAAATGCAAATAAAATAAAATAAAATAATACTGGCCGTTTGAAACGTAAATTATGTATGGCTGACAATAAATTCTAAATTCAAAAGAATTTTGTTTTAAAAATAAGGAATTGTTTTTTCAAATTCATTCATTTATTGATTAGTGTTTTGTTTTCACTACATTTGTATCTTTTTCATCAATATGGACACGATAAAAATACGAGTAATTATGGAATACGATTTCCGTCGCGGTAGCAATGCCGCACAAACGGCTCGCAAGTCGCAATTTTAATTACGTGTAGGTACGGAGTGAGCACTACAAACGAACGCACGACTCGTGATTGATTTGAACGCTTCTGACATAGAAATTTTGATCTAAAACATGAACCCCGTGGTCGCCCGAAAACTAAAGTCAACAACGACGAATTAAAGGCGATAGTGGAAGCTTCCGATACTCAATCTACGGCAGAGTTAGCAGCAACTTTCAACGTTAGCATCAAAACAATATTGGTCCATCTGCGTCAAATTGGCAAGGTAAAAAAACTTAACCCGATAAGTGGGTGCCGCACGAACTGAACGATCACCAGCGCGACGAACGCGTTGAGGTATGCCTTGCGTTGCTTAACAGACACAGAAACAAAGGGATTTTGAACCGCATTGTCACTTGCAATGAAAAATTGGTTCTTTTTGATAATCGTAAGCAGTCATCGTGTTGATTAGACCCTGGTTCAGCGCCTAGGCAATGCCCCAAACGAAAACTTACCCCTGAGAAAGTCATGGTCGCTGTTTGGTGGTCTAGTGCCTGTATAATTCATCACAGGTTTTTACCAAATGGCACCAGCATTACTGCGGATGTGTACCGTGAGGAACTGGACACAAAGATGGAGAAGCTCGGAAATCTCCGGCCAGCCTGGGTTAATCGCTTGTCCCCGCTGCTCCTACACGACAACGGTCGACCTCATACGGCACAACAGACGGTATCTAAGCTACAAAAGCTAGGGTCGGAAGTTTTGCGTCATCCACCGTATTCACCAGACCTTGCGCCGACAGACTAATACTTTTTCCAATATTTGGACAACATCATGGTAGGGAAAAATTGTATACCCGAGAGGCAGTACAAAATGCCTTTGAAGAGTTTGTTGGCTCCCATTCACCTGACTTCTTCAAGAAGGGCATTGAAATATTACCACTGCGTTCGCTGGCAGAGATGCATCGATAGCATGGGTGCACATTTTGATTGATTGAAATAAAAAATATGAATATACAAATTACTTCAACTTTTTGTATATTAAACGGCAATTTCATGGGTAAAGACCTAATATTAAGTATGGATCAATCATATAATGAGTAGGTATTAGTAATTCGCTACCGTGGGAGAGAATACTTTTCTCCGAAGAACAATGGTGTAGCACAGAAGGGCACAGGTTACACTGGACAGTCTGAAACGTGCAGATGATGGCTTCTTTTAGTCGAAAATGTTTATTAGAACAAAGTTCCATATCGCAGTTTGGGGATTGGTTCCAATTGGTCGTTTCCTATGGAGAAAAACCGGCAAGAAAAACAACGGTTACTTTTTTAAAATAATTGGCTTTTACAATGTTTTCAAATGACAGTGTTGTATGGAAGTCTACTAGGAAGACGCATCGATATAGTCCACCGCCTTCTAAGACGGGGAGTTGCCTATCTTCCCGTCCATGCTTATCATTCAAGATATTCATAACTCATACCTAACCCAATCTCTTTGTTCTTAGTAAAAACGTAAATATATGTATCTAAGCTTCTTTACTGATAAAACTAAATAGGTAATTACGATAACCAATAATTGATTCACTTAAGTAATAAAAAACTTGTGTCTATGATTAAATTATTATTTGGTAGATAATAATTAACAATTTAAATGTAAGCGTTGCTTTGCCAGTACACTAAATGCCCCCAGACGAAATAACGATAAAACTTCTATTGTGTCTCGTTCAGTCAAAGTCAAAGTATTTATTTCAAATAGGCACATATAAGGCACTTTTGAACGTCAACATTTACATTAAAATAGAATTGATTCTAGTTGCCCCACCCAAAAGATAGTTTCGTATGGAAAAGAATGGGCAAGAAACTCCACCGTTACTATTTTAAAATGTGTTACAATATTTTGTAAACATTAATTATAATTATGTATAAATGTATAATTTTATAATATAATTATGTGACGACGATGCACCTAGAATAAAATTACTATACCACAATATGTAAAAAGATAAAAAAATGTAGCAATGACAATAAATAAGTCAATTATATGATAGATACATATGGTGCTCACATATTTACAAACATTGTAAAAGTATACGATTTTCCTAAATGTTTTAAACAAATAATTTAGTCAGTATGTGAATTAAAGTAATCACAGAATGTAAATCAATGTCATCAAAATAATACATTTTACAATTAAAGTACCAACCAGTTTGATTTTTTTTAGACTCTAGATTGTCCTACGGTCAGTTTCCTTCGATGGCGTACTTTTTAGCATATTTACTCCTTCTAACAGAAAGGAGGCCTGTGTCCCAGGAGGGGGAACATTATACATTATAGGCTGATTATGGTAATCATTTAAACATAGGTAGGGTTAATATTAACTTTTTTAGCAGCAAATTGTCTCTGTCAACTTCAAACAATTGATAGAAATAGAATTATGTTTTTATGAAAAATATTAAATTGGTTTGTTCGTGTTATTTCTAATGTATTTTATTTTGGCAAGGAAGTAGGTGGTAGATCTATTATTTAAAAGCCCGATACAAAAAAAAATTAAAACTTAGAAAGTTATTTGGCTCTACAGAATCGAAAGCTTCTGGCGAAATTTTTATTTGGCTAAGAACCTATCAGCACGCTTGTTTCCCCCGAAGGGTAAAGCAGAGTAAACCCACATTTCGCGATGTATATTTAAGTCCTATGTAATAGGGGGCGAGCCTATAGCGGTCATCCGGGCACAAATCTAGACTCGGGCTGTTATTCAGAAATTCCTGACGGAAAACCTGAAACACTGCCCAACCTGGGAATCCAACCCAGGACCTCAACTCATGCTTAGCAGTTGCGCTTGCGAGCACTAAACCAACGACGCAATTTTAATTAGTATTGATTATAAACTTTAATTTTGCGTTGCTAAGGTCTAAGACCTCATTTAGGCAAACGTAGTGTGGACCGCCCGCCGGCCAGGTGGAGTGACGACTTGCGAAAGGCGGCTGGCAGAGACTGGTTGAGAAGAGCCGAAGATCGCTCTCAGTGGCGTTTACTAGGAGAGGCCTACGTCCAGCAGTGGACGAATATAGGCTGATGATAATGAAGGTCTAAGACCATAGAATTTAGTCGTCAAGCATGAATGACCTACACCAAAATAAACAACAAATTACCTGCGAACAGGATGAAGAGTACCCCAAGTAAACACAACCGAAACATTTCAACACTGACCGACGACTGTACAGCAATCATGAATCTGTCCCTGACACTACGTAAAAGATAACACTCGTTAGATATAAAGTACTATTGGTTTCAACACTAGATTTAGTTTAATCTTATCTGTCTTGATCCGGGTTCCGACGATAATTTACCTACATAGAATAATCAGCCAATAATGTTACCAGGCCTCCTCTCTGTGAGATGAAGTGGGCTGTAATCTACCACGCGGGCCCAGTGCGGGTTGGAAGATGGTACATGTCTTCGAATTTTTGGTTCTAAAATTTTTGGCCCTATAATTTCCTCACAATATTTTTCTTCGCCGTTTGGAGAGCAGTGGTGTTGGAATTATTTACACAAAGTAAAGCGCCTGTCTGGGTTCGATCTCACGAACTACAACTCGTAAGTCGGGGCCGTTACCAGTGGGCCAACTCTGCTCCTACAAAATTTACGTATGTTTGATTAATTGATAAGGAGATTTTATTGATTTCAATTGCCCTCTAATTTATAGGTGTTCGTGAATTCTTTGTATTCTTGCTGTATACCTACAAAAGATTCTTCCTTCTTTGTTTGTATTCAGTCAGCCCTTGGAATATACTGGATAGGTTCTGTTATCAGTAATTATGGCTTTTAATAAAAATATAAATTATCTTTTTATATGCACGTGTATCTGTGACAATGAAAAAATTTTTCTTTCTTTCTATTTAGGGGTAACAGCTAAAGCGCGGTCACTGTCGGACTGCATAGAAAAGAAAGATAAGCGCGACGACACAAAGCTGGTAATTTATTGCAAAACATGAAGCAATTAATTCTCTATTTACAGAAAATCTATTGATTGGATTAAAAAATTAAAACACTATCACGTTAATATGTTGCTTGAAGAACAATCTGAAATATAAAACAGAATGATTGCATGTTGAATGAATTTTTAGAGGTATCGCCGTGACTTTTTTCTATCGTAACAAATTAGTTGTATTATGTTTTCAACACACTATCTAACAACCTGAAGAAAATCATATATTTTTCTGATTTTGTTTACTGCAGTGGATCGTATACTTTTAGGCATTATAAAACTTGCGTTTAGGTCATGTAGTCGCCTTAATCAAGCCTTAATCAATGTCTAGAATAAAAATTATTCGTGGAAGTAGCGTCACTCAGTAATGTCAATTTCAGTAAATTCATGTAAGTTTCAGGGACATGCAAGACCTACGAGTATCTCGTATGGAGATGTAGATTGTATATATAGATGTATGTAGACATCCATCGTCGGTGTCGACTGTAACTTATCCTCCAATACGATTTTGCAAACAAGAGAATTTGTATGGAAGTTCGTGCTTTTTAACCGACTTCAAAAAGGAGGAGGTTATCAAATCGGATGTTCATATTTTTTTTAAATTTATGTTCGGGCATACCTAACTCCGTTATATAGGTACCTATAGACGGAAATGCAAAATTCCGTTTTTTTTCGGAATATTTTTGTTCGAAAGAGGTTTATTCCGAAATGGTCCCATTTAAATTTCATAAATAGATCTGATGATGAGTTTCGGAGACAGACAACGGAACTCTTCAAAAAATTACAGCAAATCAACCGCGACCGCTGCTATTGCATAAAATATGCGTTGCGCGTAACACATCATAACATCACGCCGGTACACTCGAAAGTTATAATAAAATACCTGATAACATAAAAAAATTGCCCTTAATTAAATATAAAAAGATGCTCTACTCACTATTAATAGAAAAATGTTATTATACTGTAGAAGATTTTATTAATGATAATAATGTTTAATATTTCTTAAGCGATAAACACAGTACTTATTCAATGTAAATTTTAAAGACTGTTTCGAGATTTTTTAAGACTGTTACTATACTAAGTTTTTTTTAATTATAAATTTTATAAAGATATAGGTATAGTTCCTTTTCTCATGTAAGAGTTTAATTTTGCTTTCTTCTTATATTAGTAGTTTAATATGTTTTCATTATTAAGGAAGCAATTTTGTTGTAATTAATCCAATCGAGCAACGACAACAGTAGTATATGTGAAGCTTTTTATTAATATTAAGATCATATTGTACCATGTACTGAGAAATAAATTACGTATATCTTATCTTATCGAGAAAGTCATAAATAAATAGGCAGATAATACCGACTTATTTTTGGAATTCCTTTTTTTATTCGACGATTAAGAGAAGTGGGGCTGTCTCCTTGGTCTTGTGGCCGAAAGAGCAACTGCTGAGCAAGAGGTTTGAAGAAAGGTGTTATCGAATTTTTCCAACAGAAATAGACCACAATAGAAATCTACGTTCATCACACAATCGTCTTCTTCAATGTCCCACTCACCGCACAGACTTCATTCACTCTTCCTTCTTGATCAATATATCTCTCTGTGGAATGCGCTCCCCCATGAAATCAGGATGGCAACCAACCGATTCCCTTTAAAACTAAAGTTCGTGAGCATATTCGCAAGAAGCTGGCAGTATCGTCACAACGGTAATGTTTTCTCATTGTTTGTCCTATTTGTTTTTAGTATATTCGTGTATTTATGTACATTTATTTGTGCTTATATTTATATATAACTAGCTGACCCGGCAAACGTTGTTTTGCCATATAAATTATTTCTAGGGAATTTCTAGTGTCCCTAGAAATAATTTCCAACCGTTATCACTTAGGGGTATGAAAAATAGATAATAGCCGATTCTCAGACCTACTGAATATGCATATAAAATTTGATAAAAATCGGTCAAGCCGTTTTGGAGGAGTATGGTAACTAACATTGTGACACGAGAATTTTATATATAAGATTAGGTATATGTATATATTTATAGTTAAAAAAATAAATATTAATAAATAGGTAAATAAATTTATTAGTAGCAGCTCGGTGTCTGCATTTGTGGCCTGTTGATGGCAATAGGCTCGTCCTCTATTACATGGGACTGGACCATAACTAGGGATTGGTGGGTGTACACCACAAATTGTAGATACACTTCTGCCTGACTTTTCGGGCATAGCAGGCATGATTGGCTGCTTGGGCTTAATTATGCTAAAACGGAAAATATTTTGTCATTCACTCATCACATGCATAGCTACACTCATTACATACACACTAACAC
Organism: Brachylomia viminalis; assembly: GCA_937001585.2. Classification (NCBI taxonomy): domain Eukaryota; kingdom Metazoa; phylum Arthropoda; class Insecta; order Lepidoptera; family Noctuidae; genus Brachylomia; species Brachylomia viminalis. The sequence goes on along the minus strand of OW443316.2, from coordinate 14,645,963 downwards.
TCATCACATGCATAGCTACACTCATTACATACACACTAACAATCATCACATGCATAGCTACACTCATTACATACACACTAACACTCATCACATGCATAGCTACACTCATTACATACACACTAACACTCATCACATGCATATATACACTCATTACATACACACTAACACTCATCACATGCATAGCTACACTCATTACAAACACACTAACAATCATCACATGCATAGCTACACTCATTACATACACACTAACACTCATCACATGCATAGCTACACTCATTGCATACACACTAACACTCATCACATGCATATATACACTCATTACATACACACTAACACTCATCACATGCATAGATACACTCATTACATACACACTAACACTCATCACATGCATAGCTACACTCATTACATACACACTAACACTCATCACATGCATAGATACACTCATTACATACACACTAACACTCCTCACATGCATAGCTACACTCATTACATACACACTCACTCTCATCACATGCATAGCTACACTCATCACATAAATACATACATTTGGTTACCTTTTTAGTCCTAAGTTAAATTAATTATACTTAAACCGTTGCATTTGTTAACTTATATTATATAAGGTAAACGGCCCAGTAACCGTGAAGTTCTGAACTTTACTGACTTTGCTGGTCTGCTATGCTAAAACTAGTAGATTTACAAAAATTAATTTTACATGAATAGATAGATAATTTAATCTAGTTTTATTGTGATATTCTCTTTTTAAATTAGTATAAATGTTCATTAACAATATAATACAAAAAAATTAAATAAAGGGCCAATTGTACCAGTACCCGGTAGATTTGTACTAGTAAACGTTAAATTGTCCCCGAATCCGGTAATTTTCACCGCGAATTTGAACTCTGTTGCTGTACGTTAAAGTTCACAGAAATACTAAATTTGTATTTCTGTAAAATAAATAAAAAAGGACTTATCCAAAGAAAAGACAATATTAGTTATGGATTTTTTTAAATGTATTTTATAAAAATTATAGGTAATAGATAACATCAATTATTTATTTAAACTTAAGTTTTAAACCGATTATAATTAGTAAGTAGTAAATATGATGATGAATCACTTCTTTTTTAAAGTACTCTTTGAAATTATTTGAAGAACATTTTTTTCACCATTAAGTATCCGCTCGAGTGATTTTAAGAAGACATTTGCCATGTCACGATGACTGTCCAGATCCAAGATCAGAAAACCAGCCCCATCCAACTGCTCAGAGGAGTGAGACAGGGGGATGTGATATCCCCGAAACTATCTACCAATGGACTGGACTGGACTGGGTATCAACGTGAACGGCGAGTACATCTCACACGTTTGCTTTGCCGATGACATCGTCATAATGGCAAATTCCCTGGAACAGTTAGACCAGATGCTGCATAGCCTGAATGGAGCCTCCCGGCGGGTTGGCCTCGGCATGAATTTGGACAAGACGAAAGTCATTTACTATTCACACGTCTTGCTGATTCCAATCCACATCGAAGGGTCGCTTCTCGAAGTTGTGAAGGAGTATGTCTACCTAGGGCAAGTCATCCAGCTCGGTAGCCAACAACTTTGAGAAAGAAGCGGGCAGAGGGATCCGATTGGGTTGGGCAGCGTTTGGGAAACTTTGTCAAGTCTTCTCGTCGCCAATCCCGCAATGTATTTTTTTTTTAACCAAGGATTAAGGTCTTCAACCAGTGCATCCTGCTCGTTATGACGTACGGTGCCGAAACGTGGACACTGACTGTTGGGCTGGTCCACAAATTCAAGGTCGCTCAGCACGCTATGGAGCGGGCTATGCTCGGAGTTTCTTTGAAGGATAAAATCTGAAACGAAATTGTCCGGAAAAGAACCGGAGTTACCGACATAGCTTGCAGAGTAAGCAAGCTGAAGTGGCAGTGGGCTGGCCATGTTTGTCGAAGGACCGATGGCCGGTGGAGCAGACGAGTCCTGGAGTGGAGACCGCGTATCGGCCAGCGTAGCGTGGGACGCCCCCCAGCTAGATGGACCGACGACCTCAAGAAAGTGGCTGGGACAGACCGGATGCGGAAGGTGGAGGACAGGGTGTTGTGGCGCAGCCTGGGAGAGGCCAGCAGTGGACTGCGACAGGCTGAGTTGATTTGCCATGTACACTCATAAAATGACTCTCCTGCCATCCAACCCTTTGGCGTAAATCCTAATGCCCAGTTCTTCGTTGCACTTTTTGAAATGTTGTGTGGCATTGATTGCAGCTTGAACCATCGGAGGTGCCAATTTACCTGCTGCGTTTGCCGTAACCAAGACGGTCACGAACTCATTTTCACCGCTGGGAATAACGTTGTAATCGTTTTTTGCGCCTCCTTTTGTCAGAACTCTGTTATCAGACGGTGACAAAAAGAAAGCGCATTCATCGCAACTAAAAATCCTACGTGGATCTCTAGTTGCTTCTTTGAGATGTGTCATTGTAAAATCATTTTCCACTTTTTTAAACCATGCTCTTAAATCGGTTCCTTAGATTAAAGCACGGGTTTGTGTCAAATTATTGGCCACTCGTTGACCTACTTCAGGGTGTCGCTTTATGAAAGATTCAAACCAGTGACGACCTGGTCTATCATTTTTAAATGGGTTATCTCGCTTCATCTTTTTTTCCAGTAGTCGCGCTGTCCAATAACTGCGCCTTAGTTACGGGAAACCCACTATCTGCTATAAAAATAATCCAGTTTCTTAAATGATCTTCTTTCGTCAAAACTGTAGCTGGTCCCTTGGAGCATTCGATAGAATAGCGGCCGCGTATTTTGTCATCCAACGTCGTCCGCGAACTGCCTGGCAGCAGCTGAAATTGAGGCCCCTTTTTTGACTACCTCCATGGCCTTTAATATGGCCAGCCTATCCGTCACGGCTAGCTGAAAAAAAAAATATAACAAGCAACACACAAAATAACAGAGCAGTAACGCGAGATGTGCAAACATTGGGAAATCTACAGAAAAACAAAAAAAGCAATCAAAGCCACGTGGTTACAATACAAATAAGGAACATAGTACCTACATTCTATTAAGTCAAAGGAAAATGAGACTTATTTCAAAGCAATAAGTATATAATAACGGGTTTCGGTGCAACGTGAATTACCGGGTTGATCGTGTACCAATATCCGGTAAAAAAAGTAAAATTTTAACGGGTACTAGGTCAAGTAGGGGTTTGTGAGTACCAGTAGATGTGATATGCAAAAATATTTACTTTCCAATTAGTTTCACCTCAATTTATAGTTTATATCGCTAAATAATACACTCAAATATTTTAGAAAATGAACACTCTTACCTTAACGTTGTCCGTCGCAGTGTGGCTAGCTGATCAATGCGACGTGGTGGTTTGGTAGTTCACTGACAGAACTTTGAAGCTTTTTGGTCAATGTTGCCATTAACATTGTACAGAATATTACCAAGAAAGTATATCCATTCGCAAACTTTAATAAATGATTGGTAGAAAAGTGCAATAATACAAAATTCGACTTGTTACCGGGTACTGGGACACTAACGGGAATAGGTACTTCTACCTTATTCATATTATCTGTCGAAAGAGACTGGATCCTGCGACACAGGGTATCCTAGTGCGGGATCCAGTGTCATACCTAAATATTGTAACACACGTTATGAATCAATAAACTTATTACTTACTAAAACTTATTACTTACCTACTTATATTATGTTTAAATTAAAGTCAAAGTTTTCTAGTCACCAAAAAGACCGCTGTTCGAAAACCCATTGGTACATGTTATTTCTTATTTTATAACAGCGACCCTTAATGTTCAGCATCTGTCTCACTCAATAAATCTATCTTAATATCTGTGTATACAAGAAATTATCAAAGGTTTTGAGAGCTAACAAATTATTAAAATTAAAATATAATAATAACCTAAACCAACTAAAACTATTAACAAATTGGAATATGACATCGAAAAATTCCTCTGCATCGCTGTCGACTGGTAATGTACCCAAGAGACTGGCGGCATTGCCACGTTATATGTCAATGCTTAGCCTCTACCCAAGGTAAAAACCAGCCGTTGGGTCGCGGGAAGTGTCAACCAGCCGTTTGGATATTTCGTTGAGCAAACCGTGAGCACTCAGCCCCACGGCCCGAGGGTTCCAACCCCAAACGGCTCGAAAATATAATTACCGATAAGGTTATTATAATTTCGCCGCTTGAGGTTTTCCGCAGCCGCAGCAGCATTGCCAGCACAGCACGCCGAGCCAGGAAGATGGCGCAAGAGAATCGACACACGTTGCGTCCCACACTAAAGGCCTACCCATCTTCCAAGGAAATAAAGACCTGCCGTCCGGTCTCTAGGTTCTAATACAGCTGGAATAATACAGCTTTATCTAGATACTAATATTTAAGCTAAAGTTTTTGTTTGTTTGAACACGCCAATCTCTGTATCTTACCGTCGAACTAGGAAAATCTTTTTGCTTGCAGAATTGGGCTATCAAATGCCCAATTCTTGAGGCTAGGCTATAGGCTATTTAACATCACGCTACGATACGCTACGCTACGATAGAAAGTCAGAAAGAACGCCAAGCGATAACAAAGTTATAGAGCGGGCGCGCGATGCGATGCGACGCGGTGGGTCGTTTTAGTATATTGTGGTGTCTTACGACTTCCACGCGAAAGAAGTTAGCAAAAGCTAGTATTTTATAAATACAACATTCTTTTAGTGAAGAAATGAAAGTATCTGAAAAAGGGTTACTTGTTGTAAAAGGTGACAAAACCTGTCTTCTTAGTCTACTTAGGGCACAGGTATGCGACACGCCTTGTTTTTATTAGCGATCGGTAGATGGCCATTTTTTTAAACTCAACGCTTTAACCGTTGCTGTGAGCTCTTGTTACACATATACAGGGTTACTTGTAATTCGACGTAGGTATATCCGTCAGGAGCTGATAGAGGGTCCAAAATGCAACAAATTGAACCCCCCATATGTATGGCCGAAATTCAATAGCTTTAATTTGTAATTAACCAAAATTTGACATGTAATTCCAAATAATAAAAATACTTCATATGGAATAGGTACCATTAAACAATGAAATTGTAACTGGCACTACAATTAAGCTATGAACATAATTAAAAGTACTTAATTCAACAAAATAATTATAAACAAAACAGAAATAATAAACAAACAAAAAATACTTGTCATTTGGACTACATAGTTGTCCATTACAAAGATCTCTTGATTATGGTGTCGTCTCATGGCTAAAAGATAGTCTCTTTTAACCCAACTAACTATATTATGTACATAACATTTGAGAGCAGTGGTGGCCCAGTGGTAACGGCCGCGACTCAAGAGTTCGTAGGGTCGAACCCTGACAGGCGCTTTACTTTGTGTAAATTATTTCATTACTACTGCTTTTAAAAACGGCGAAGAAAAACATCGTGAGGAAACCAGCATGTCCTAGAACCAAAAAATCTAAGAAATGTGGACGTCTACCAACCCGCAGTGGGCCCGCGTGGTGGATTTCGGCCCACTTCCTCTCACAGGGAGGAGGCCTGTGTCCCAGCAGTGGGATCATTGTAAGCCGTTTATGTATACATAACATAAAGGTAGATATATGGTTCAATGCCCATATGAAGCCCACTGGGTACAATGGCTACGTTACCCTTCTGTCTAAATTTTTCCTTCACAACTTTGGACCTCCCAAGGAACCTTAAAATAGGATGCCCATGTTTTCTTTAAATTTTAAACTCAAACTCAAAGCATTTATTTCAATTAAACCATTTACAGGCACTTTTGAATTGTCAAGTGGTCGGTCAGTCAGAAATATGAAGCTAGTTGCCCATTCCAAAGCGTAGTAGGTACCTATGGAGAAGAACGGGCAAGAAACTCCATGGACACTCTTTTAAATTATATTGTTACATAAATATTAGTTACATCATTAATGTTGAATATAGGTATAATTATATGTGAGAACGATGTAAATAAGACGTACACGTTGAGTATCCAGTGTACAGCAAATATAAATTTAAACAAAACAATCCATAATAAAATAATTAAAATAAGACGTGGTGGCTAAGAGATGACCAGTCCCAACCGACAGCGCCCGTTCACGAACATGACGCAATATTTATTGCAACATGGCATTAGTTTGACGACGGTTAATACAATATCATCGCATCGCTTTCGACCGTTATCAAAATTCGTCCAGTTAGCAGATTGACGCGATCTAGAAACTTATTCACAGAAATTAATATAAATTCAGTTTTAGAATTTATGGGCCTTTGTGACTGCTAGCATGTCTTTTACTTCTTCAGCTTTTATAAAAACTATGACTCACAGAGCACTCTTCTATAGCTTCGTATAATGATCGTCAAAATCGTCGTAATCACCAAATCATCATACTTCTAGCATTTTCCCAACTGCGTTAGGGTCAGCTTCCCGTCTAATCGGATGCAATTGAATACCAGTATTTCCAAAATCGTCGTAATCACGAAACCTTCTTCATTAAAAAAAAACTATCCTATAGACAATGACTCCATCATCATGTAAACGAATCTACTCATTAGCCAGCTCATCAGCCTATTGCTGCCCTACTTCAGGGTAAAAGCCTCTTCACAAACAGAGAAGGCACGAACATTGATCACCACGCTTGCTCAAGACGGGTTGGCGATTTCAGACTTATATTATTTATAAATCGCCTTGGTTTCCTTACGATTTTTCCCATTACCGATGTCAGTGATGTCCAAGGTTAACTTAGAAAGTACCTACATAATGAATTGAAAAAGTCAAATTGGTACGAATGTCACAGTGAAACGTCAATGATTAACTACAATAGAAAAATTTCCACGTAATGGACCCTAAAGAAGTCCTGGTCACAGCAGTCTTCCACTTGGGCGAGCATCGAGTCGGTGCGTGCGCAGCGCTCCGTTCATGTAGAAAACTATTCAGCGCACTGGTCCACATGTTCATCGTGGCATATAGGGTACCCCATGTTTTCCCTTAGGTACTCGTGTATCTTTTATATAAACCCGGCCTTGCGTTTTATCAGCTTTATTTGTAACTAGGGACCTGTCTTTGCTCCGCACGGGCTCTGCCATCTACTTTTGTGGCGACATATGAAAACATTGACATTTATATAGGTACTATATCTATGTTAAATATTAATGTTTTAAACACATACACCGAATAAAAATTCATTGTGTCGATTAGAAGAACTAAGCAGTCACACGAACAGACATGAATAGCGACTTTGTTTTATTGCATTATCTATGCATAATAATTATTATATAGATACAGAGTAGGTACAACCATCGTGAACTCTTCTTAAGAAGTTTTGATACTGTCTGGAACACGGAGCAAATACATAATATTGCTCCGTGGTCTGGAATGTCTTTGATCTACAATTTGCACTGAAGATCATTTTTTCAAAACAATAACGTTGCTCTAGGTCTAGGAATATCGATGTTCACAAAGCACACTTAAGAATGAACTATCAATATCAAGTAACTATCCCAGTAATTGAACTTATTTTAGTACCTAATAATAAAGTTTACAATGGCGGTTGAAATAGAGCAAACATTGGAGTAAAACAATAAAAGAAACATAAACTATTAACAGAAAAATACTGAAAAAGAAGAACAGGTGAAACCATATCATTATCATGTGCGTGTTTACAGTTCCGAGCCCTTGGAGCGCAAAAAAACAAGATCACAGCCGAATCATGTTGATAAAAAAACCAAATCTTTGAAATTGTATTTTGAACTTTGGCAGCGGTAAAATCCATTCGTTGCGTCTAGTTTTTTCGAAAAAATCTCAATAAATAGACTAGACTATGAATGTCTAGAAGAGAGAAATAAGAGAATGTGCAAGATCTAAAAATAGCTAGTTACGTCTTCATGCTAAAGTTCAATCAAGTTACAGTAAAAACAATTAAACAATTATTTCAATACTTGAACACATTCTGATTTATTCAATTACGTGGCAAATACAAACAAGTCGAACGAAGTCACGCCGCTATGTCCTTTCGCCTTTTCTCTTGAGTCAAAGAAATGTGTGTACGGCCGTGGCATACACAATGTGCATGTGGAGCGAAACTAAAGCCGTAGAACTTGATTTTAACATCTTTTAGAATAATCTTTATGATGTAAGTGATACTGTACATATTCGCTTATCAACTAGTCCCAAAGTTAGGACGTTTTGTTGCTCAGTGTAAGCCAACCGGCGCACCGCTCATAACGTCATCAGTCGCTCTCTGGACCGCGTGGAGGGAGGACGCATTTCTCCACGTCGCTTCTAAACTATTATCAGAAAACAAACGTTAATAGTTTAATCCATTATTTGTTGAACAACTGGGTAAACTATAGCAGTATTTGTGTCATTAAACCGTGTAACGTCGTCAACAGTGTGTGTATCAATATTTTCATCACGAGGATTTCATTTTTATATGTAAGTATATTGATTTTTGTCCTGCTACGTGACAGGATACTTATTCCGTCACTCAACAAATTTTTTGTTGTCCTGATCAATACTGATTCTAAGTAATTAAAGTCTGATTCCTTTGATTAATTGAATTAAAAGTTGATAGTTTGCCGAGAAAGCACGTTGCGGCTACGATTCCGTTACTTATGTGTTCTTTTGAACTTGTCTGACTACTATTAGTCAGTCACCCATTTCTTTAGCGTGTGGTATCAACTGAGTGAGAGTACTAATTTCTAAATTTTATGATTATTTAAATGTGTTACACTCGATTCTTGTTTGACAGTTGGTTTATGTCCGACATCGACGTGATTAATAGCTGCTATGTTTACGTTATAAAGATCTACGGCCAGTGACTGACATGCGGTTACCCGCTGTGGTTTATTTACATAGAAGTAGGTGACTATAAAGGAATATTAATTACGAAACTTTGTTTCTGTGGGTTAGTTCTTGTAATTGGTATGTTATTGAAATGAATTACCTACACATTTTGATTGAAGGGTGCCGCAAGGGTCCGATTTCGGTCTCCTGTGGGACACTTCCTCAATTATGTTTTTTGCTTAAGTATTTTGCTTGAGTAATCATACTGGTATAAGTACATCTACTTGTTTACTGGCTTTAATATCGGCCCGATGCCGTCTACCTATTTTTGACTCTCTTAGAGTCATTGGACTTAGATATTACCACTGCTATTTGTCAATTAAATGTCTGATACAAATACAAGTTTTGGCACATTTATATTAAAATTCCAATTAACACAAATATTCATCAACTTGTTATTACATATAAAGTCCGGCTTCAATTCAAAGAAGCCAAAAGCTTCATCATTAGACAATTATTTGTATTCGAAACTTAACCACTACCGCAATGATAAATTAAGGAGGACAACCACATCTCCACGAACTCAAAATACGAAACTAAAAACCCACACCAGCCTATCAAAAGACTAATGCTAACTCCTTTAATGTACATAATATATTCAGTTCATGAATAGACGAAGATACGGTGAACTCGAGCAACGGTACAGGAACAAAATTAACAAGACAACGTGGTAACGAAATGGAAGACGGAAACGGTACTATATGCTAAATAGACGCCTGCAAAATATAGTACTGACACTTCCTACAGCAGCTACATTTGTTAGGGGACGTGATAAATTGGGACCTCTTGACACTTAACACATTAAAGGCGAAGTTAATAGTACAGCAATTTGCTAAGCGATTAATAAATGAGTTTGGAGGACTTATGAAGCCTTGAAATTCTAAAAGAGATTGCACGAGCTCGTATATTTATTTTGTGCTAGAAATATATTATAGTTTAAGGCCCACTAAGGATCCGTAACAACATCAATAACAACCAAGATTTAATACGATTACCCAGAAATATTTAAGAAAAAAACGGTCAGGAAAACCTTATTTCGTCCTGGCTCAATGTATTTGCTTAGCAAAATCGAATGAGCCAGTTGCCTACACAATTACGAGTGACATTGTTGTGACCCGCAACGGCCGCTTGCTGTTTACATTCATACATCTCTTGCTGTATTGTCTGCATCTGTGAGATTGCATTGTTTTGAAGCTAACGTTCAGTTAGCATGTGACTACGAAGAGATAACAACGTAAATATTTAATATCTGCAATCTATGGGAATATTTAGAGATCGTTTGTAAGGCTGGAGAAAACTTTTTGGGATGAGTACGATTTTTGTATAGCCTTGATTGACTTCACTTCAACAAACCAACTGTTTATTTTGCATCTGACGGAACGAATGAGAAGAAAACTATTTAATAAGTTTAAACTCGTTTTAACTTATTTTTAATTTGAAAACGACTCATCAGTGTGTTGTTTTTGCAATTAATGGAGTTTCCCTGTATTTTATCAACCGAATTACGAGGTATTGTAAATGACACCTTAGTCATAGTCACAACTAGTTAAAGACCATTAGGTACCTTTCGTCATAAGTTCATAACTGTGAGAGTTTATATATTTTTATATACAACATGTAACATAATTAACTCAAGACCATAAACACCCCAATTAGAGTATTGAGTTAAAAGTATAATACAAAGACCAAAACAATTTTTTTCAATGCTAACTATTATTATTAAGATAATTGTGTTGACTCTAGCATAGTAAAATTAGCATTTAAAATTGAGTCTTATATCAAGGAAATATCCTTGACCTTCCTTCCTTTTCCTTCCTTCCTTCCTTCCTTGTCCTTTCAGGACTTGCGTTTATTCAGTAACACCTCTATATGTTAATTAATTTTAGCATTATGTATTTATTTAAGTATAACTTATTTTTTTGCACTCTATGTAATTATATTTCAAAACCAAATTCTTCGCTTCTTGTTCTCAGTGTTTTCACACACTATTGTGTACATTTCTTTTTCATTTCTCCTTTTGCGGGTCTGCTGGAAGAAATTTCTTAAGAAATAAGCAGTACCTTTGTACTCAATACTAGAGTCGTATCTGTCCAGACCGTATCTATTTTACTGTGTGTACTTAAATAATAAAATAAATAAATAGACTATAGTTTTTCATAAGTTCATTGTCCAAACGTATCCAATCCAAGTCAAGTTAATGACTCACGCAGAAACTAATATTACGAAACCCAATTTAAGCATTACGTCGTCCTCTTTTGTTATGCAAACTGATTCAACATTTTGCCGATTGAGTAGAATAGTTCGATGTGGCTACAGTGTTTGTGTCATACTTATTTGCATTTTGCATATAACTTTCAATTGGTTTTGCTGTTATTTTCCTCTGTCTGTCAGGTATTGCATTATCTTAGAATTCCCTGTAAATCTAAATGTTTCAATATGCATAATAGCGGCACTCACTGCTTTATGAAGAGCATCGAAAGGAAACGTCAAATCATCCGGTCTTGTTTTTGACCTGTATTTTTTCGAATCGTTAAGTCCTCGTTTACTGTGACAATCATCCATGATAATGACACTTCAATGAATTCAATATTTCTTTGCACTTTTATTGCCTGTCGTTTGAGCTATATTTGTCCCACAACTTTTAACCTCACACAATATCTAACTAATCCCAAACATCAGCAATCAAGATTCATTTACAAGCTCCAAATCAATTTCAATGCATTTGAACTCAGTGTTTCTAAGTTCTCATGCATAAAATGGCAGTTTTACGTTTACAAAACGTTAATAATCCTCGTAATGACTAACACAATGGCATATTATAAAAATGTGTGCACGCATAAGGTTCACTAACAATGGAAGAGTATGTGTGACGTGTTGGCCTGCACCATTGTGAGAGGAATAGACTCGCTGGCATTGACGTTAATTCTGAAGTTCGGCGGAATTTTAACCTTAAGGCATAGGTGATAAGGTGTAATAGCAAAATCAAGAGCAATGTTTTTTTTGTGTGCGCCAGACCCTCGGTCGATTTTAGCGTTAATTTTTATGTCAATATCTACTAAGTTTCATTCATTTTTTGGCTCAGCACCCATTTAACATCCACCACCTTTCTGTTTTTATTATTTTGTTGGAATTGTATCTGCCTGAAAAGGAAGATTTTCGTCACTAATATTGTATAGTCTTGTTCCAAAAACTTTAGCTTTGATACCAAAACTAAGCTTGTTAAGAAACTCAGCAACCAGACACGGCAGTTAAGCAATTTCTAGAATCGTTTTACATAAAAAAGAACGTGCATTATAATAAGTGTTTATTGCAACGTTTACAAAACTGTTTGTTTTTGTCCATGAGACGTTCTCAACTGAAATCTCTCTATTGATAAATGTTGTGACAAAACCAGCCGGTCGATTCTGTAAAAATCTCACCGTGAAGTAAACACTTAGGTGAAGTGAGCGTGGAGTGAGCTGTCAGTGTCATCCCACTGATGCTAGGGATTGACCAAGCGTTACATTTACAATCATAATCGAGATTTTAATTATATTTTTTTAATTATTATTTCAAAGTTAGTATTTAAGTGGCTAAACATTACTGTTTACGGGTTTTTTTTAATAAAACAGCAAAACCGAAATTCAGTAAGAAACTCAAATAAGTTCTTTTTTTTCCTAAACTAGCTCATAAAGAAAATGCGCATGGACATTGTTTTTTTTATTAGGGACCTATTGTTTAATATGACTATTGTTGTCGTTTTCATGGTTTTCGAGGTTGTAAGCGCCGAAAGTGAGGTCAAAATGAAAATCAAAGTTGGCTTACCGTCATCTTTGATTTTTATTCAAAAGGAAATGAAATTGACTTTCTGTGTTGCTGTTTTATAAAAATAAAACTCTAAATAATAATATTTGGACACTTAAATACTAGCTTTGCAATTATATAAAATGATCAACAGAAATAACAATAAAAAATATTATTAAAATCTCGATTATGATTGTAAATTTATTGCTTGGTCAATCCCTAGCATCAGTGGGATGACACTGACAGCTCACTTCACCTAAGTATTCACGGTGAGATGGTTACAGAATCGCAATGCACAGATCTTGGCTTGGTGACCCAGAGCCAGACTCAACAAGACGTGAAATTCTCAGTCTCATGCGCTTTTAAATGAATTGAGGACTTGCCGTAACACGGTTGCCGTTCATTGATTATTTTTATTGGTTTTATTTATCTATGACGATGTTTCTTTACTTTCTTTGACTATATTCATATATCGAAAATGAAAGGATTAATTTGCATATGATTTTCAAACAACCATACAGGTTGGCAGGGAAATCGACGCCCAACCGTGGATTCAGTACATGATTCTGATCACTGCGTTAAAATTTTTCGTTGGTTATTTTTTTCAATTTGCTGTTCCATACATTTTGACGGCGTAGGTCACGGTAGGATCACTTTTCTATGAAACATCCGTTTTTTTTTTATAACCGACGAACAATTTGTACGCTAGGGGGTCTAGTCTAGAATCATGTGCTGGATTCATGGTTTCAATTTGCGCGACGATGTATACCACCATGTATGTATTGTTCGAAAATCATATCCAAATGAATCATTTAATTTTCGCATATTTTCTTATTGCTAGTATTGCTTGAATATACATCAACAAACATCGTCTTCCCTTTCACTGTTTTTCTTTTAAACTCCTGCTTGTTTAAACTGAGACTTGCTTCACCATATTAACCGTCTCCAAAGAATGAAGATATCCAGTTTCGTAACAATGTTTATATTAGCCTGAGTACTTCGCTTTCAAAGCTATCTCGGTCATACAATAATAAACTGTCTTACATATCCTGGACAGCAGCCAGCCATTGCACTCGGAACAATAGTTAATATTCACTTGCGATCTATGTATTGTAGACTACAGGGGTGCCACCCCACAGTTTTGAAATCCATTGTTTCCACAGAGCACAGAATCGTCTAGAGACGGTACGACTAATAAAATTCATGGCGCCGAAAGTATGTTGAGCGCATAACTTCTGTCATCTTCGCCATTCAAAGCCGTCAGTTTCGACAGTTCTATCATAGTTATTTAACCCCTGCTTTTGCTTCACCTTCAAAATCAGAGTAATATTTATTAGGGTTACTATAAGGTAAGGTTACTGCCACTGACAAGTCTGTCAAAATCACAGTGTTCTTTATTCTAGTTCCAATAAGGCTGCTGTTGGCTTGCTACTCTCAGAGATAAACTGTGAAAGCATTGTACCTAATTACCTATACGACATTTGTGGCGTAGAACGAGTAAACAGTGACAGCCTTGATTTGTATGGAAAGTGTTGACAGTGCCGCCTCTAGCAGCGAGGCGTCTCCGTGCTCTGTGACTCTTTCCCTTTCCCTCCCCTATTGCAATGACCGCAAATGGTGCCGACGCAAGATTCTCATTTGCAATATTACTGTCATCCACCTTGTTTTATTGAGAAATCACAGTTGGCGTAATGCTCAGCGAAAGTCTGACTTTTATGGTTTCTGCAAGACTTGCAAATGACCAGGGATGATGTGATTTATGAGAGATTTCAGTAATAAACAGGTAAATTGAAAGCTAAATGACGCCATTGTGTCGCTTACAGTTTCAATGCTTGCCTTGATAATAAACGGCGCCTCGTTTAAGAGTTTGGTAAAAAGCCAAGAGCAGATAATTTGGCTAGTATTCTCGACCTCATAAATAATTTAAAATGCCACCACGGGATAACTTAGACTGTAGTCTAAGATGCATGTTTCAAAGTGCCTCTATTACCTAAAGTTAGAACTAACTGGCGTGTTGTCATGAAACCAAAGCTTACTTTGGAAAGGATTTTGATCATCCAGACTATATTCATGTAAACAGTAACATTATTAAAGTATATATTATATATATACGAAGTCACACGCGTTGGATTTCTATCGTTCACAATATTACAAATGATGAATGCAGTGTATATGATTCTTATTTTGAAACTGTCCTGTGGGAACGATAGTCGAATGTCAGCGTTATATTTGTTATTTCCTTATTAACTACTGCAATAACGGCCAGTTCAAGTATCAACGTTACAATAGAAACTAAGCGTGCTATTGTAGTATCTACGTATTCTACGTCACTTTGTTTTGTATTTCTATCATATAGGAAGTTTCCGTCACTTATGATCATGAATGGTAATGCGTCTGTCTGGCATGCTGCAGTTTGCCTTATCATTTAGTTTCACATAGATTGTTTCTCAAGTATCATCAATTCATCATTATATTCTTTTGTTTTTGTCTGATATTTCTTTTAAACTGTAATTATTTTCAAATAAGTAGGTAGATACATAATATTGCATTTAAATAGGTTGTATGCGGTGAAGCCTCTTTGCATTTTATTTATAATCTAATTGCCAAATTGAGCATAAAAATCATCTTCAAGCTATTTGGACGAAACTTCATCAAAGTATTGTAACGGAATAGAAGATCGATCGAAACCAGGTTCGTTATCAAAAACTAGTGTGATACACTTTCATTTATTTATTTTAGAGGCATGAGTCATCGATAGCTTTGTAGGATGTGAATGAAACTACCTATATGTATAATTTTATGAAACGGATGACAAGCTATTAAAAACGGGTAAGTAATTAATGTGCTAGGCAACATAAAACTGAAATCAGGCGAAAATACGTTGATACCAAATGTAGGTGAGCTGATCCAGGAAATCATCATAGAGTAAAATGAAATAAAACATTGAATACAAGGTGAAATTAAATTAGCTAGCGAAACTCCGACGAAGGAATAAACATCGATATCTAAACAAGATTAAATAAAAATAAGAGTTTAGTCCTTGGATGAACAATACCAAGTATACCAACTAGATAACGGGTCTCGCACAAAATCAAAGCTAAATGCTGTCCGCGTGAAAAAAGTTTGAAACAGTTATAAGTTCAACTTAATTACAACCATGGCACCTAGTAATAAAGTCGTGTTTACATTGGCGGTGTATCAAGCAAACTAAACAAAATAAGACGTTTCTAGTGCGCTGTTATTTACCGAGACGTATTTCTTGCACCGACCCGATAATTATGTAGTCGGTATTGTTGATCGAAGGTTTAGTCAGATGAAGTATGCTTTGAAAAACAGTAATTTTTTGTTTTAGTATGTTTAGATAGCAATACCCATCTGTGGAGTTTCGCTAGCTAATTTAATTTGACCCTGTATATTTCAATTAATTATTAACGTATAGGTAGTGTATCTGTATAGAAACAAAAACAATGACGAACGCGTTTAGTTACCATTCAATTATTTAGAACAGGCCGTATTACAAATAGTGCAATCTAAACAGATCAATGTTTATTACCGTATAATTATTCCTGTAGCCAATAATATTCTGAACTCAAAACCATAAACGAAAACACACCATCATCATAAAACAAAGTTACAATTTTAGTCAACACAAGAGGCAAATGAAAACTACTAGAATATTCCCCGAGAAGGCGGGAGGCGGTTGCCATGGCAACCGGGGGGTGAGCTATTTCCATCCGTCCTCCTTTGATCTTGCAAGCAAGCATTCCTCACGAACGTTTCAACATGTAACTCGAATACTATCTGGAGATCAGGTCACGACGACGGTAAGCCGAATTCTTTTACCGTAATATTTGGTACGTTGAGCCTGTTTTGGCAAGGACGTTTCTTATAGGGTCTAGTGAACGTTTAGTGACTCTAGTTGGTTTAGTAAAATTCTGTACAGACAAGCTCTAAGACCCACCAGCAACAAAAGATGAAATACGTTTAGCGCTAACGAATTCAACAAATCGTTTTGTTTCTGTCAATCGCTTGAAGATGACACAAACAGAATAATGCTTTCAGTATCTACATTTATGTTTCATAGCGCTAATCGTATTTAGTGATTTTTGGTGCAAGTGGGCCTAAAAGTATCTAAACTGGACTTGGCTAGCTGCTTCAATATTACAAAGTAAGCGAGTTCTTGATTGCATCTTGTGAGTAGAGACAAGTGGGGTACCTACAATGTAACGAAAAAAGCATTATCATTTATAAAAAAATATATATGAATTAATTCAACGTAATGTTTGTACCTCCAAATGCTTTACTTAATTATCTAAAAATCAGTCATAGAAACGAGATCAAAAATTAATTCTAAAACATTTTTTTCAAAATTAATTCTACCAAAATTTAAACTTTGGACCATAAAAAAAACACTCCAAAATCTCACACGCTACACTAGGCCTCAATGCCACTAACTTCATGTAACTGATTGGCCTGATTGGTCGAGTATAAAGAGCGCGGAAATTAGAAAACCTCAAGATTTTATTTCGATTATTTCATTGTACATACCCTGTGTTTCATAGATCCCCATTTGTCCCTAATCCGTATTTTTATTTCCTCCTAATCAGACTTAAGGAAAATAAATATAGGTGGTCTGTCTGTTCAGCTTAATCTGCTAGTTAATTTTATTCACGTTTTGTTTTAGTTAGTCATTACGAATTTAGTACTTAATCTAACTAACTGGTTTAACCTGTCTGATATGTAGGTAACTAGGTACCTATGAAATTAAATTTTGCATATCGAGTAATTTTATCATGTAGACGTTTTTCCCAAATGTTTCCCTAACGCCTAGGCAATCTTAGCCAATGTTTTTAACGTAATGTTAAAAATACAATCCACGACTTATGTGTTTTAATCAAAGAATTTTATTGTATTCTATAAAAAATAAGACGATGACAGTTAATGGTCTAATGGCTGATTTATCAATAGTCAGATAACTTTTAACTGAAGAATAAATCCGACAGTTTGACATATTTTTCATACAAAAGCTGTCAAACCACAATATTTATTCTTCAGTTAAAAGTTATCTGACTATTGAAAAATCAGCCCTTAATTACACAACAAGATACTAAAATGCATTACAAACAGTTTTACCAATAAAACTGCTTACGTTCGCGCCATGATAACCGTTCAAAATACAAACGGTAAGCTGCGTACATGTTAGTTCACACGCATTGGCTTCATTCATAATTTACGAATCATTGTGTGGTTGTAGGTCCCACGGTCTGAACTAACCTTAAGCGTAATACATACTAGACTTGTTTAGATGTTTTACCTAGTTATTTGGATTATATATGCTTTAGTTACCTATGCGTAGGTCGTAATTTAATGAGAGTAGTAGGTCAGGACAAAGAAGTTAGCATAGTACACACGACGACATATCAAGCTATACATTTCCAGTTTTAGCTGACCTCGCATTGTATAGGCTTTTCGTCCAAAGATAACTCAGTTTATCCTGGTAAAGTATAGCTTCATAATATGTCGACGTGCGTACCATGCCCCTATAATAAAGATTGTAATAAGCATGACGTAGTAACCAGTTCTTGAAGTGCTTTCAGGAAAAGCGCTCCATTTTTAAGGCAAACCAAAAATCCGTGTAAAGGGCCCCGAAACGATCAATTGCTTTATGTGTTTATTGTCGATCACGTAAAAATTTACACAATTGCAATTGATCGTTTCGGGTTTTCCGTTAGTCATTTTGAGTTTATCTCAAAGTTTTGGTGTAAAAGAATATAGAATGTAGGTAACCCCTGACTATCTAAAATCACCAACAAGATTTTTAACATAAGACTAGGACACATTCTTCACCCAGAAAAGATACTGCAGGAAAGCAGAAGCATTTTACAGCAGGAAATTGACTGAACACTGCGTGGCTAGCTCCGGAACAGGAAAAATATCAAAGTAATTTGCTATACGACGGCAAGAACCAGGGCAGCTCCATCCGTAAATAAATTAATAACATAATAACAAGAACTAATAAGCTGTGACTGCATGGGTGTTTAGTTTTTACGCGCATAATCTGTGGCACGCCGAGAATACAATGCGTTGAGTCACAGTCATTCATGGACCATAGATAACATATTGTTTTTACGATGCACGTCGTGAAGACGCGGGGCTGGCTATGTCAAATACAAATAGATTTTGTCGTATGAGGTAACGTGTATCTTACGTGATTGATGATGCAAGAAGAATGTTGGGAAATAGGCTAGGTATTTTCTTTTGCCCTTTGATTGTCGCAGTCATCCATCCTTCTGACGACAATGCTGGTAATGATCGGCTTCAACAGTAGGATACCAAAATGTTCCTGCTTATTCACAAAATAACTTATGAGCAGTAACGTAATGTCCTACCCACTTATGTACAGTTACACCACCAACTTAAAACAGCAATTTAAACAATTAGAACCTTAGTCATTTAGAACATGGTAAAAAATTGTCCCGTACCGATTTTTTGGTATGTTGTTAGGATATACCTTCGATAGACCTGTGCTAACTCCGTGGTGCTCGAAAAACCTTAAAATATTCGGACTTCTTCCAGTTTTTTGCTTACTATTTCTAACAAGTGCATGCAACGGAAAAAGTTGTCATACCATTATTCATGAATACAAACAAATCTACAATTTGAGCGCAGCCGTAGCTCTGTAGGTTGAAAAAAGTCTGAGGTACAGTACTTCAAACATTGGCCATTTTTCACAAAAAGTTCAAAATTATAGGAATGTTGGGCTGCAGCCTCTTCGGTTGGAGGCAGACGAGCGACGTGGACTTTGGCATTGGCAGCAGATCGGACAAATATCCCGTAACACAGGGCGTGGAGAGAGTCGTCATTTTCCCTACCATATAGTGCTTCAAGACATTTGTTGCAAGCAGAGGCTATCTCCTCATGATGTGCGTCATGGTTGAGAATCGTGGTAGCCGCGTCAAGGTCTGACTGTTTTGAAATTTTGGATATTTAAAAAATGTAATGATTAAGATTTCCGTAGAATCCACCTTTTAGAAGTTATAAGAAAAAAACTGAAAGTAGTCCGTACATTTCGAGGTTTTTCGAGCACCACGCAGGTACCATAGGTATTTCGTTGCTGCAAACATTTTTTTTAAACTGTTTTACACCACTGGTATCAAAACCTCACAAAAAATCAGAAGGTAGATAACTAGATATAGCGCAAGTTTTTGCATTTTTGTGTCTACGGTGACTGGCCTACCTGATGAACAAAAATATAAGCAGAACAGTTTCTTCAGCCAAAAGTATTTTGAATATTACCAACTAGCTGGTGTGGGCAGTATTCTTGGGTGAACTGCCTATCGAAGTTAAAAAAAAACTTCAATAAATAAGAAGGCAGATACGTAGTGTGGTTATTCAATTATTTGTTAATAGGTTTAAAAATCAAATAAAACTAGTTTTTAGCTGTCTGAAAATCGTTCTGAAAAGTCGTTTTAACACATTGCAACAAAATGTCATACAAAATTTAATTATTTCCTCGAATTATATTTCGTAGGTACAGCTAAATTATGAATACTTATTACTTACGTCTTACATTATACCAACTCGATTACTCAATTAAAATCAATTGCCCCAAATCTGATGTTTATAATTACGTAGTTATGTCTCTACTTAATTAACCTGGATTATTTTGTCAATTTTATAATAATAACAATGAGAAGGAAAACCGTATAAGGAAACTTGCGTTTTATGTTATTATTCATAAACTATAATTAAAACGTGTGCATGCACCATGTTTGGCATAGCCATGCTACAACTAGGTGCATTAAGAAAACATTATTCTACGATCCAATAGATTATTTAAAGTTTGACCTATTAACTAGATATTATGATCTAATAACAACTACTACCTACCAATCACCCCGTCCGTAACTTAACGGGCGAACAAAAATGTATTCTAGGTAGTTACTCTTTTCTGATTGATGCCCGGTTTCAGAGGTCCTCCTTAGATAATCTATAAGTACCTATAGTTGTCGCGATTTAGCGTGTCAATGGCTGTTATTGCCCTCTCATTAATATCTCCGTAGGAACCCAAAGAATAAACTATTATAATATAAGTACATATATGTTTTTTTTTTATATATTGGAGCATATTGTTGGAGATCACGATAGATTCAGGACATTAACGGAAATAATTGCAGTTTTTTTTAAACAATAAACACTCTCTTTCTCTTCTTGTTCTCACACACTATTGTCTACATTTTTCATTTCTTCTTTCGCAAGTCTGCTGAATACAATTTCCTAAGAAATAAGCAGTACTTTTGTACTCAATACTAGTATGTCGTATCTGTATCTGTTTTACTGTGTGTACTTAAATAATAAAATAAATAAATAAAAAGTTATTGAAAATTTTGGTGGGTCAGTGACCGCTGTTGCCATGCTAAAACGCGACAACTATACCTATGATTTGCCTACAAAACAGGCTCACAGCATCATCATTATAAGCTTACAGCAGTCCACCGCTGAATTGTGTGGCCTTTAGTCCCCCTGGACATTGGCCTGTCCTATCAGAGCACACGAGTTCTATTTTGAAATAAGAGCAGCTATTCTCTTCCCTACACAACAAGATCCGGAAAAGGAAGTCCATGGCACTTATGGCTCAAAATTAAAAAAAATGGCAATGGGCTAGCCACGACTTCGCAGAAGTTATACACACACAATGACGTGTTAGTACGCCCTAATATTTTGTATCTCTCTTATAATAAATAGCTGGTTGTTGACCTTATATTTTTTGTCTATCACTAACAGTTCTGATCTCATCACTTGACGCAAGTATAGTAAACGCAATTAAATAGCGATCACTCTTTGCCAGTCATTGAAAAGGTCTATTGTTAAAAGATTAGATGCCATCTTAGTTTGCGATTGCGAAACAGCCCATGGAGAACCATAGAGTATTTTATTTTTTATGGCACAGCCTGTTAAAACACTATTGTTAGAACCTCTTTAGTTATGTGATGTGGCTCAATCTATAAATAAGTTATCATGTTTGTTTATCAGCAAAGTAAAATAATATTGAATAGAATAATAATTATTTGTTTCAGTCTAATAGGTATTACTGATGTAACTTATTTTACTCAGACTTGATAAATCAACATGATTACTTCAGATATCAGTTGGCAAAAAACAAAACTCTTTTTTTCCAATAGTAGGTAATTATAGCCAAATGGCAAAAACGGAATCATTCTTAAACTCACCTTAGAGTATGCATGTTTAAGAAGAGTTTAAGAATGATTCTCACCTTAGAGTATGCATGTTATTTCCCACCCACAAAAAAAAAAAAAAAAAAAAAAAAAAAAAAAAAAAAAAAAAAAAAAAAAAAAAAAAAAAAGTATGCATGTTACTTATAACCATATTGTGACTATTGAAACTCCAAACAGTCGTAAAGGCAGCCTCGTTTAGATATATAAAACGACGCGTTTTCCTGCCGAGTCAGGGTCGGAGCCATAATCCATATCGATTAAATTGACAATTCGACTTCACCACCCGCATATTTAAATTTCGATTGCGATCTATCGATTTTTTCTTTGTGGTGGTTTTTGGTACAGATGTTAAATCCTGTTGTATGTTATTCTAAGGTAGTATTATACTATTTTAAGGTTAAAAGTATTCAGAGTTCAGATTAGGATTGTGTTTTGTTTAAACCAATACCTACCATTCGTTTTCTTGGGCTGCAATAACTATAGGTGAGTATTTACTACACTCCTACAACATTCTAATATCGGAACCCAAGACGAAAACATCATAAATAACGTTGTTATTGTACCCCTAACTCGTCGCTGTACGGTATCTACCCTTCAGTTTATCTGCAAGGAGTTCCTATGCAAGAAGACGATATTATCGCAATAAGTACATATCGTGGGAGTACTGTGGGTAGGGACTTGTAGGGACAAAACGTCTGCCGTTCAGGGAATTCAAGTTTAGAACATGATAGCCACCTTTGAATAATAAGATGGCAGCATGAAATTAGTATGTACCTACGATGGAATTAGTGTGTACTATATCTTGGTATGTACCTACTAGGTATATACTGGCAGCTTATACGAATTGTATTTTTTTTTTAAGAATACAACTTGAATTATTATTGTGTACATTTTTTTACGGAGGAAAGTCTTCTTTCATAAAGTTGTGCCTGTGAGTACTCTCTTTAATAAAAAAAAAAGCTATAATTTGCAAGATAGAGGGTGATTCGCCACTGGTGAACAATGAAATAGCGAGGGTGAATATTTTTGTGACTTGCGCTCTGCTCGGTTTTATTTTTTCTTGTAAAGAGACGGCCTGTCTCCCAGCTTTTGAGAAAACTTAAATGGCTTGGAAAATCTCTAGGGGACTGTCTACAATAGATCGCTTACAGTGAAAAATGATGGCAATTTTCTAAATAAATCCTGCCTGTCAATTTAGAAGTGGCCACTAAACAAAAGGTCCAATTAAGGCGAAGGCTAGAATCTCGTAACACAATCAAATGCTGGTACAATGCCAAATGTCATTAGAAATTGCAATGACACTAGCTTTCTAAACTGATTAAATTAAAATTCATTCAAAACCTGATTAAATTATGTAGAATATTTAAACATTTTATATTTGTTCTAAAATAATAAATTGATAAAGTAGGTCTTCGTCTTCATATTTAATAGGTAGGTACTATAAAATATACTCAGCCATAATGAATATCGAATTTGGGACAAAACTAGTTTTAAAGCGAGATTCAAATACTACCTACCTATGGCCTCTTCTTTATTACAGATAACATAACACCTTAGCCTGCAATTGGGAAACAAAATGAAGCCATTTATTTAATGATGTACCCACGAAAGTTCGGCTTACCCTACGGGCTAACTAAAAAAGCCGAAATATTCCGAGCACCCCCGACAGTGACCCAAAGTGATTACGCCATACTACTTCGCAAAACCATGGTATTCTACTGATGTACGAAAGTTTGGCTTACTAGTAAAAGCCGAAGTATCCCGAGCACCCCCGACAATGACCCGAAGTGGTGACTCAGCGAAGACGCACAAAGCACAGGTGCTTCACCTCGCCTTACACTTACTTTTTTTGCTCCAAACAGTTATATACTTTAAGTTATTTACTTTTAAGGTCACCCATGCTTTGTTCTATAAGATAATTATGCGACTATCATGAAAACTTCACCCTTATATCAGTTTTATTGAAGAATAGAGCTTTGAATTCCTTGCTTTAATTAAGTTTTACAGCTACAGTTAAAGGATGGAAACTGGTTAGGTAGTATGGTGCCGTAAGCAATGGGTTAGAAACTGCCGTTAGTTATGCCCATAAGAATTGCAATTTTTATTTTTATCACAAAGGAAGCTTGTAGATAGATTAATGGGAGTATTGACCAATGGTGGATGTCGTTTATAACGTCGATCGATGCTTTATTATGTAATCGAATATATATTGTAAAAATTGATATATTAAATTAACACTAGTCTTGCTACATCGCGATTTTAAAAGATCAACTGGTTTTTTTCTAAGCTAAATTAAAATTAACGTAGATTCAATTAATGTAGTACAAATGAAGGATTCTATTAAATTTCAAAAGGCTCCAGGACCTTATCAATCTGGTATTGTCAATGACCGAGGTCACTGATAGAAAGAAAACAAATAATGTGAACTGATAATAGACCACAGACAAGACCAATTAATAAATTGTGCTTGTGATCTGCAATAGCTAGGTACACAATGTGACTGTTACCAACCCCAGGCTGATAAAAAATCCACTGTGACTAAATTACCCTAGGCTGAAAAAAATCCACTGTGGTCTGTGACTAAATTAGGCTTATAACATTTCCGTTTTTCCTGAATTATGTTAATATTAGTGTCACGATCAGGCTTTCCCTAAATAATAATAGTAGGTAGCTTATTAAATCGCTCTTTGTTCTACACGTTAAGGTGTAAAACATACGGCCAGTGAGCTTGTACGTTGTTGAAAAGTCTTACCTACCTACTACAGGAATAGGTATGATCTACAAAAAATATTAAATATTACGAACTAACTGCAGAATTTCTCACAAACTACAAACTAGGTATCTACAATAATGTTTTAAGTATCGTCATAAAAATGAACTAAAGTTCTAAAGTCAAAACTGCACTAAATTCATTCAGATCTTTATCAGTAGGTAAGTAGGTACCTACGTAAATAGTATTATTTCTCGCAAAAAAACTCATGACAGTATACACAAACCATAAAAATACCTCGTTGCGCATTACGACATTAATAAAAAAGTAGGCTGAATATCATTGCCCAAAACCTGTTTTAATATTAAAACAAAAAAAAAAACAAAGTAGCCAAAAACGACGTCACTTTTATCGGATCGCGGGGGACCGTTAAATCGTTAAAAGGCGTAGAATCGAAAGCGTTTATCGATTAAACAAAACGAATCGGAATAAGGTCGCGACAGGTCGCTCGGGTGTGACGACTTTGGACTTAGCTACTCGATTGGTCAACTAAAATTACCTACGTACATCGATATCCGTAGACATGTTGCTTCGAAAATAGGCTGCCACTAACCACGGCCCCTTGGGCAAATGCGAGGAAACGCGGTCACGTGGTCGTTGGCGTTCCATCCTTAAGAAACGTATTCTTCTGTTGTCTCCCTTGCTAATGATAGTTGTCCCAATATTTTTATACGATACAAAGTATATCTACCACTGCTATGTCCCTATATTTGTTTTTTTTTGCGTATAATATTGTATATAAAATATAATAATAAGTATAGTATTTTATATATATACAATATTATAGTACTTATATAAAATTAATATTGTAAACATCTCAAATCAGATAATACATTGCATTTGATTGTGTAACGAAATTCTAACCTTTGCTTAAATGGACCTTTTGTTTAGTGGCCACAGATAAATACATATATTTTTTTCTATTATTAATATTATTATTCACTGTAAATGATCCACTGTAGGCAGCCCCTTAGAGATTTTCCAACTCATCTTTCATTCATTCACTACATAAAAACTAAACTTGCATGGTTCACCAGTCGCCAATTCGCCTCAATCTATCAAATAATACCTTTTTTTTACTAAAATGTGTATCCAGAGGCATAACTTTATGAAACATGGCTTTCCTCCATTCAAAAGTTGCGATCCTACTTCAGCGTACACAAACTTAAGAGCGTTTATACCTTATGAGTGGCAACGTCGCAATTTAGTATTCGGCCCGTTTGGCATTATAATTTTTGTATTCTGTTTTTATAGTATTAAGGTGTATTTATTTTGCTGTAATGCCAATAAACGCATTTTCTTTCTTTCTTTCTTTCTTTCTTAGTGTCATATTTCGTGGTTTTCCATTTTTATCATTTAATCGGAGCTATATTTTAAAAATCTGTTTAATTAACTTTTTAGAATTACGTGAAAGTGTTTAAAAAGTAAGTAACCGTAATGCTTACAGTTATTTTACAATGAAAATAACGCCCTGCAAGTTTCCAATGTATTATTTGCATATAAATATGTAGAACTGTAAACGCAACGATTTCTTACCTTTTACACAGTTTTCATATAATTCTAAAAAGTTAATTAAACTGATTTTTAAAATATAGCTCCGATTAAATGATAAAAATTGAAAACCACGAAATATGACACTAAATTGCGACGTTGCCACTCATAAGGTATAAACGCTCTTAACCTTATGGAACACTCATCAACATAATACCGTTGCTCTGAACAAGTGAAGGTTACGCTTTTTAAGGCATATTGTAAGCTTTTACACCGGAAGTCTGTGGGTCTGTCACACCAAAATATCGCTGGATGCCCTTCGCATCTAATATAATAATATATTCAGGATAATGTTGGGGCTGACACGTTTCTGTAGTGCATCGGGGATGTTCGCACTGGTTCGCACTGATGGCATTCATTGCCATCATTCGCAGAATGACGGTTTCCCTGATCTGCAGAATGCGTGGCAGCCACAACGTAATCTTAAAGACTGTAGCCAATAGGGTGTCTCCGCTGTGGAAGTCCCTTATTAAATCAGTAATTTAACTATTATTTTAATTATGATTCTAATTTTTAATCTACATTTAAAATTTTAATCTACATTTTAATTTTCATTTTTGTGATAATGTACCTAAGTACATAATTATGGATCTTTGATATCTGAAATAAAAATATTTTATTTATAGTAAGCATAGCCATAATCACCACGTGGCTGACGACCGTAAATTACTTGTTATTTTTCAAATTGGCCCCAAAACATAATAAATTATCGTTTGACGTTATTAATCTACGTAGATCCATTGTCACAGAACACATAATAGTCCTTTAATAGGTATGCATTGAGGACCATTGTGCGCTGGACAGCTGTTACAATAATCAACGCTAATATAACACATAGTGTACCTACTATAAACGAAGCGCTTAGCGACGAACAATACACGCGTGCCTGCGTCAATTAGTTAATTATAGGTGTGTTATAGGATAACCTATCCGTGCAAACGTGTTGATAATAATTATAATGCTACTGTCTAGTAGGTACCTACATACTGTTTAACCTACTTAATGTTTGTTGTTAGAGACACGTTTTCCTTCATTTGAGCTGATGAAAATGAGTGCTATCCAATTTTTAGAGTTCAAACCGGCGGCGCACGGCATGTTATGTTTTGCAATTCGCTAACAAAATCTGATCATCTCATTTGTTTTTTATTGGCATTTAGTTAAATAAAAAAAAACTATGATGGCATTTTGACTTTTGGGTGTCGTTTATTTATAAAAAAAAGGCATGGGATTAGTATTTACTATTTAGGTAAGTATATTATAGAAAAGTATTGTGAGTTACACTTCACAAGTGGCTTAGTAGGTAATAATATGTCGACCCCATCTACCTTTTTTTATTTTATTTTTTATATGACCTGCAGAAGTCATTCCGATATCCTATTTACAGAATAAACAATTTCATGTCATTTCATATCAATTTTGGTAGGACGCAAAAAACAATTCTGATAACTATTGTTTTTCTCATAAAGTTAAATGATGTGAAGGAGTAGGTTACGTTAACTTGATCATTGCATTCGTTCAAACTTTTTAGTGTCTCATACAAAGTAAAAAACAAAACAGAAATGCTTATTGGCTGTGCAAGACACGCATTTAACAAAACTGCAAAAGAAAGAAAAGGGAAACATCCTGCACTTTGCCTACGCTTGCAGCTTGCAGTTTATAAACAAGATTGAAGATAAAGTCTCTTGCAAAAATATTGACTCAGCGAAATAGAAAACCGATTTTCTCTTTTCTTTTAAAATAATAAGATACAACGCAGCACATAAAGATCAACACCTAAAAATATTTTTTTGCGAAAAAATAGAAAATAAACTAAACGTTGATACCCACTTAACACTTTAAAAAATTGTATTTCAAGGTTTATGAGGACAACGTTAGTGAATTTAAAAAATTCTAGTGATTCTTCAATCCTAACATTCGCAGCGACCTTAGACGAAAGGATCTAAGTACACGCTGGCAGGGGCTTCGAGGCACAACCATGGATTCCGTACATAATTCTGAACTAAGTTGAAATTTTTCGTCAGTAATTTTTTTTTAATTGCTCGTCCATATATTTTGACCACGTAGGCATTGCACTTTTATTTATATGAAACAGCAGATTGTTTTCTAGATAACCGACGCAAAATTTATACGTTATCTTGAATCATGTGCTGAATTCATTATTTCAGTTTGCGCGTCGATGTCCCTGTCACCCTGTATAGCTAGTGACTAAATTAATAATTCTAATTATTTTTTTATAAATAGCTCTACTTACTTATCAATAACTACCCTCTGACCGTGAGTACCTACGCCCGCGTGGAAATTACTTGTTCTAACATCAAATATACAGGGTTATTGGTAAATCACCATTAACCTCTTAAGATGTCATTGTACTTATCATTATGAACAACTTTTACTATGGGACCAAAATACGAAAACGTTTTTTTCGCGTTTTTGAATTTTGGTCCCATACTAAAAGTTGTTCATAATGATAAGTACAATGACCTCTTAAGAGGTTATTGGTGTTTTACCAATAACCCTGTATATCCTATAATACTTGGCAATACTGTAGCTTCCCATTAGTGAAAGAATTTTCGGAATCGGATCAGTCGTTCCGAAAATTACCCCCTACATACAAACTCACAAATTTTACTTCTTTATATTATTATTAAGTACTTTCTGCTCTCCGCGGTTTTACCCGCAAAGGTCTCGATCCGTGGAGATATCGAGATAAAAAGTTTTCTATGTCCTAATCCAGGTCACGGTCTACCCATATCCCAAATTTTATCCAAATCCGTTCAGCCGTTTTAGCGTGAAAGCGTAACAAACAAATATACAAACATACAATAGATCAAATCTTTTTCTTTATAATATTACTAGCTGTTGCCCACGACTTCGTCTGCTATCCAGGATGAAAAGTAGCCTATATCCTTACGTAGGTAATGGTCTATCTGTGTGCCAAATTTCATTCAAATCCGTTTAGCTGTTTTGGCGTGAATGCGTAACAAACAAACAAACATACTTTCGATTTATAATATTAGTTAATGTTAGTTATATATTGTAGTTTAGAGAGAAATGGACCCCAATATAAATATTTAATTACCGTATAGTCTACAATGACACAAGGTAACTTTATCTCTCATTTACAGCGCTGGACAATCGGAGTACTTTCCCTATCACTAAGTGATGGTCCAGTGATCCGATAGCTTTCAATGGCTGCCGATAACAATGAGATATAAAAAAAATTGTAATGGAACACAAATAAAATTGGGTTTTAAGGTAATAGTGAAAATGGAAAGGGAAACCAAGTTTTAACCGCCGTCTTTTTCTATAATATTTTCTTTGCTTTTCTTTTAATAAATATCACGCTCTCTTTAAAAATGAATACAACATCTAACTATATAAAAACTGTTTCACATCCCCGTTCTTTGAATGGGCATTGTGTGCAACAGAGGGACCCTTTTTGTCGTAAGACGTTATTTAAAAAGAATAAAAATGTTTTACAAAGCTTTTCAGACAAGTAATGCTCAAGCTACCTAGACCTAATGGATTCTTTGGTACAGTTCGATATATTGCCAGTGGGCTTACCCCGCCTCGGCTCCAAAGATGGGGCTAATGAGAAAAATATAAATCTCAATTCTGTATTGCATTCCATAATATCATCTTTACTCAAAGAGAAGCCAAAAACTCTTCGACGCTATAGAAAAATACTTCGCGATGTGCAAAATCTCACGTGTTGATGAAGCATAATTATTTAGATTTTTGTATTTTTGTTGTTTTAATGTGAAAAGTTTACTTCAAATAAGTAATAGTAAGTAGTTATTGATGGGTTAATTTCATGTAAGGTTTTTAAAACAAAAAGAAGAGATTTTTGTGCCATAGGCTTCTACTCTGTTCATCTATTATACCCTATTGTTTTCCAGACGGTAAAAAAGTCATCCGGTAATATGGAATATTTTTAACATTCCTCATGATAACCAATAACAGCAGACCATTAAAAAAAAAAATTACACATTTTGTTAGTGAAACTTCACCGACAAACCTCTTTTATTGAACGTACCTACATTCAAATTCAGAATTCGGAATATGGCGCGAAAGATTCTGTGAACAAGATGGCGCTAGATTAAAAAATATGACAATAAATCAATCCTTTCTCTTTTTACGTTATTACAATGTGTTTACGAGAAGTTCATTAGTTAGCCAGATATGATATTGGGGCCAGTGTGCCGAATACGCTTAACACCGTTTCTCACCAAGTAAAAATAGCTATGGAGTTCTTATAGTGTTGTAAACTTGTAAGTTGTTTATAACATATAGCCATAAACACGTGGAAAAGTCTAGGAAAAGAAATAGACTGATTATTACTGCATACCTACCTACTTATTATTTATAACACTACCTACACACACACATTTCTTTTAGCCATTTACTGTGGAAAACTCAATACCCCAGGTTGTTGCTAAGAATTTCCAAATACTAAACCATTTTGTACTATTTTGGGTATTTTGTATTATATTATTTATGACACAGTGTCAGTACCTATCAAATCTAGGCTATAGAGTCATGCTTGCCTTGAAAAATCGTGTAGCTATTAACTACTTGGATATTAATATTTATGTTTTCGATGTCAAAGTGTGACTAAACTTAGGTCTCTCTAGTCAGTCATTCGATGAGACTTCAACTGTGCTTTGTATTAATTTTCTCTATTGTGAGATTTATAATAAATTCCTACATTGGTGGCAGATAATGGTCAGATAGTTATCTTATGAGAAACATAATAATTCGTAGGATTCAGAAAGTGATGTGCCTTAGGAGTACGTAGATGAATGCTAAGCTGAGTTTAAGATCAACTCATGCGCAGCCGCTGACAGCTGAGATAAAATAAATCTCTCAACACGTGTCATTTACGCTCCTACTAAAAGCGAAAGTACTCTCCATCTTATCTCCAATTAAATGAATGCTGGCGTTTCACAGAAGCGCGCTTGCGCTAATGCAAAACTAAAGGCAGTCAAAACACGAAATCCAGATCATTTAAAACGGCGATAGCAATCAGAACCCATAAAAGACTGAAAATCTTTTCGCGTAAATGATCATGAATCGCGTATATCTACCCAGTATCCGTATCAAGAACGTCAATTAGGTACATCAACCCTGAAACAGTAGATTTGTCTTATCCGTCACAATTATATAAGTAGTTTTTCGCCCAGTTTTTGTGAGACACCCTCTCTCAAAAAATCAGAAGGCGCCATCCTTTTCTTACAACAAAACAGTCTCGTCCAAAAAAAAATGGCCGCATAGATAAAGTATCTGACGTTTTGTCAGCCACTTATCTGTTCCTCTAGCGTGTTCCTGACACCAGGATAAGACGTGAAGGCGTGCTGTTGTGTTAGCACGATAACATCCAATGATACTTAGATCTAAGATAGTGATGTTTTTTTTTTTTTTTTTTGAGGATGGGAAATCATCAAATGACCCCTCCCGCTCTGGGTGGAGCGGAAGGGAGTGTCAGACTCTTACTGACTAAAACCCACCCGTGTTCCTTCCTTGGCCCTTTATGTTCCGGGTCAGCGGTACCCCTTTTGGATGATCCCGCTTTCCAAGATAGTGATGTTCACGTGGGATTGAGATCGCATGCACGGAGAATGTAGCTGGGGATTTTGGATCTGAAATGTACAGGATATTATAAGCGAAGCAATTGAAACCTGGCAAAACAAATTTAATAAATTTAATTGTGCACAAAGGTGTTATATGTAATTATAACGTTAAAGTAGGTATCACTGTGTCCTGCTACAGGAAGTGGCTTACAAATATGGATTACAAAATTAGGAACTAAAAATAGTAAACAAAATAGTAGATAAAGGCACTTTCTCCTTCTACAGGAGAAAAGTGCCTCTGTCTGTGCTTGTACATTTCAAATTCAAAATCCCCAGCTACATTCTCCACACACTATAATACACTGACTATAAATAATAGTCAATCGACTTTTAATATTGTTTTTGTGCGCCCTAAGATCCCGGGATCCCTTTTTATTTGCTGAGACTCCTAAGAGTGGAATCGTGTGGTTTTCAGTGAATGCCAGAACGCCATTAGGCATGTCCCGATATATCCAAAGGCTCCCTCAGAAAAAAAAAACAACATATTCAGCAGAATCTAGTAAAAGCCAAATCAAAATACACGAGGAAAAGTAGAGGCCAATCCTAGCGCCATATGAAATCCAGGAACTGTTTTCATACTTATTTATAGTCAAGTTAACTCATACCTGACCCAAAACCTTCGTATTATCACTTTAACACCTCACTTAGCATGTTTAAGCTTCTAAAGTCTTCCCCGCACCTGGCAAGCATCTCTGCATATACAATAGGTATATGTTAATACAACTCGTTGCGTCGATGTCACTTAAACCGCGCTGGGACCGGAACAGGTTTATCTAACTCACAGCACCAAGATAACATTTTACGACTTTTTACCAGTTTCCATAACATTCTGGCATGTAAATATGGAAGGTTGTGCTAGTTGGGTAGGGAAATATGGTGCTGTAAAGACATAAACATGGCTTTAAAGGAAATTGCTCTCGAATCATTAAAAGTTTTCGATTTTAGAAAACTGTACCTATCGATAAACGAATTTTGATTTTTGCCTAATGGTTGGTGTCTGATTTGTCTCATTCTTAAAGGAGCGACTCCATGATTTCATATGTGGCACAAAAATACACCTTTTTCAATACAAAAATGAATAGCATTCAAATTAAATCGAAATATTTTATTTCATATACCTAAACCTACATGGGCACATAGGAAATGTCAGAAGCTGCAGAGTGCACGGTTCTAATTGGTCGTTTACTCGTTTCCTATGGAGAAGAGCCGGCAACAAACTACACGGTTACTCTTTTAGAAATAATTGGCTTTTACAATGTTTTCAAATTACAGTGTTTATAGGTATGGGAGGACAGTGTAGACCTGTCAACAAGTACCAGGTACTTAACAAAATATGGGTACTTAATATATAAATTAAAAATGAAAATGGTCTACAAATCTACAGTCTACAAGCTGGGCCTACAACACAAAATAATAAAGAATATATGTAGGTATATAAAAGATAAATATAAAAAATAAAAGCCTATTTAAACCAAATTACATGATTGCCATTACAACTAAGTATATCAAATCTGAATTATTATCCTGTGTACAAAGGCCATTGGTAAAGAGTTGAAATTAGAATTGTAGGTACCTATATCATGTCAAATAATGAGAAGATTATGATAAAGAAGCATGTAATAAAAAAAATACATCGCTATTTGGGAGCAGTTAATAGACATTTACATAGTGATGCCTTTAATGAGGTCCAAGGGAAGACACATGAGCAGAAGGATTTCTTGCCAAATTATATATAGGTATGAGTGAACTTTACACCCTGTTCCTCGTGCTTCTATACAGCTGGACTTAATCTACCTGAAAGAGCTCTAATGTGGGCGCCCCATTGCAATTTAGAATCTAAAGCAATTCCTAGAGATACAGTTTGTGTAATAGCATCTAGTTTCTTGCCAGCAAGTTTTAAATTTAGATGAACTAATAGATCAATACGAGTATTTAGATCACCTCAAAACAAAACTAATTTATTATCTTTCAAAAGTTTACTTAGTATTAGGAGCGTTTGCTTCTAAATAAAATATTTACCTAAATCTGAGCCTCCTGTGGCCCAACTTTCTGTCGACACGCAGCCACCAGCTTTTAACGCTCATTAGTTCTTAAATACCAATTAAAATCCACAAATTAAAATCATAATGTTTAAGCATGACTGTTTAAAATATATTAGTTAACAGCTATATTTACGGTTTTTCTCTTCTTAATTGATTACGACGAATTAGCTGCGCCCATAGTCATTACTTTAATTAAGGGTCCAATTTACCCGCTCAAATTATTATATAAACAATGACTTCTAGACATCGTTAGGCTTACGATACAATTTTTGTTTAAAAATATGGTTTCTTTTCATTAAGGAAGAGTAAATACTCGTTTGTGTTATCATTTATCATTGACAAGCCACGTTTTACTTTCAGATGGTATCGGGGAATCATGCGATCAACGTTATCTCCGCTGCGCTCATCTGAAGACTAGTGACGTCAAGTTAAGCGGTAATCCTCAAGTTGTACGAGAATATCAGTGGCTCGAGTATCGACCGTTCGATCGCAAGTGTGCATCTCTACAAGTTCCGAATTCGAATTCCGTGCTGTGTTCAAGCGGCAGTGCCGATTAAGTAGGACTCGCGTGTGAAGTGGACGTTAAAGAATAGTAATGGCTAGCACTGGCGGTGAAATTTGGCTGCAATGGTTCGCGTGCTGCTACCAGCCCGCCGCGCAGGCGCAGCGCACGCGGCGGAGAATAGACAGATCCATGATCGGTGCACCGACCAACTTTCAACACACAGGACACATAGGTAAGTTGGTTATTTGAAGCTTTCTTGCCTACTGGCGTACTTTATTACGTGTATTGAAAGATGTAAACACAGTAGAGTGTACTGTTTATGCTAATGGGTTGATTCAAATTGAAAGTAATCAAAATACGCCACGATGAAAAAACTAAGTGTACGGTAGAATTGTGCTCAATTGGTACAAAGTTACAAACCTAGAAAAAAGCATCGCAAGGACTCAACTTTGTAATGTTTTTGTTAGAGACTTGATCACATTTCTCATAACAGTGAGTCACAAATTTCTGTTGAATGTAAGATTCTTGGTAACGCTACTGGTAAATAAGGCAATGAGAATCGTATTGTAATTCTTTTTTGTAAGGTTGCTGGTTTTGGTAAACTTGAACGTCACCAATTCAGCCAAAATATGGAACACAAAACACTGCCTCTTCTACCAGATTTAACCAAAGAGTTGTAACTTGTAGGCAAAACTTTTTAGAAATACCACAGGCCTAAACAAATTGTGAAAAAAGAATTGGCTAAACGAGTCTGCACAATATCTTATCTCTTTCGAATAGGCACTCGAGGGCGATCATCGTTATCCCAACGATCGATGGTATGATAACGGGCCGTCAGTCAATCGATCACTATCGTAACCTTCCCGAAAGGCAAGGTGAACGACCGAGGCATAACCGAGGGTCATATAATATGCTTCTTGCTAAAGCTAGTTCCTTTAAGAAGCGAGTAGCTTTAGAACTTTCCACGTTAATGATATTGATGTTATGTCGTAAACTAGTCTGGAAAGTGTTAACTCCCGTCTAGACTTAGATAAGTAAATAATGTTTTCTCTTTTGATGACAAACAATTAATTTAGCTTTATTGCCAGTTGAAGTTCAGTGAAATTGTGCAAGTAGAAACTCATTACGTCTACGAGGCTCATATCGCCATTTTCTTGCATCAACCTTTGAAATGAGAAAACGTAAAAGTGTTCATAACTTTAGCATTATTGCTGCTAATGTCAGTCTAGACTGTTGAACAGTATAGATAAACCAGTCACTAAACAAAAGACAGGAATTATGTAGCAAATAATAGGTAAGTATATTAACAAATAAAGTTTCGTTAGAAAAGATAAGAAACAAACTCTCACAACACAACTGCAAGATGCTTATATTGGCAAAAACTAAAGCTGAAGTAACAAACAGTAATATAACAAACATGGCAGAATCTTAAACCGACTAACTCTTAATCGCTCAAAACAAACACCACCTAACTAAACCTAGGCAGACTAGACACTTTCCTTTACCAACAATCGTAAAAACGAACATGTCCAATCCTTACGTATCCTGCGTAAGGATTACAAAACTGAGCCTTACATAATTATTGATTTACCGACTAAGGCGTGTCCACACGCGTATAGTATGAACGTTACATAAAAAAATGAACGCATTTGTATTCCACAGGACGAGTGAGCTCCTAATTTGGTTACGGATAGACCGGAGACTCTGTGTTCCTATTAAGGAATGCAACGAGTATTCTGCACCAGTAGAAATAACTATCGGACTTTTAAAAAAGGAATGGCCCGTCGTCGTCGGCCGGCTGTCATAGTGCGTTTTGTGCAGTCAATGTAAAATGTTTGTAGTTAACGAACTGTCTTGTCAATGTGACATTATGTCAGCCGTAGGAGCATTTTGATAAGGCTGTTTTTGCGTAGGGTTGTATCTAAAAGTTTTGCAGCTTTTGGTGTTTATTTTGTAACCAGATTTTTTGATAAAGCCTTTAGATAAGTTTTAATTGAAACTAAGCAAGCAGTTAAAGTTTTTGTTTAAAATGTTATTGCAAGTAAAAAATATGTCGGAAATATCATTCAAACATCGACAAGAATGTTTTTAAAACTAAAATTACATTTGTATCTTTTTTGTCCTACTTCTAATTGCAAACAAAAAAGTTTAATGCCAGTTATGGCTGCAATTAAAGTGACTTCCTTTTCCCATATCTACTTCACTCCTTGCATCTGCAACATTCCTTGTTAATCACTAGCATTAGATATAATTTATTACTTTAGTAGTCAGAGCTAATACTAGAGTTGTCTGGACCAGTTAGAGCCCTCTTCAATCCTGTTTAAGGCTAAATCAGGTACCTGGTATTTGTATCCAATCAGATTTCATCTACCGATCTATGTCTTTAGATATCTTTAGTGCCGCTTCAATCAATAACGAATAATTTTTTGCTGGAGATAAATTAAAATATGTATAATTATATCAAGAATTATACGTTTTATATTTAAGGCACTGCTCAAACGTAGGACACCGTAAAACGCTCAGTTTTTTGACGCATAGATGTATTGGTACATGTTACAAGCCAGATTTTTTTTGTGTATTGTCAAATATTCAAAGAAAAGACGTATTCAAAAATATTTATAAAAATAACAAAGTATCATGATAAAAATATCGTAAAACAGAGCCCAAAAAATACTTTTCGCATAACTCACAAAATGTAGGTACGTCATAAACTATCATACTGCTTTATGTAATTATAATAAAGGGAATTCAATCAGCTAAAGAAATACCCAAAAATTATTCCACTGGGCCATGTACTTATTTATTTTTTAATTTAATTTAAACTACTATTATTTTGGTGGTCATTCGATTCAACTAACATCAAACGCATCGCTGTTTTGAACCTTATCTGTTGCCACGATGCGCTTTATACTGTCAAATACCTAAACATTTGCTTCTTATCACGCATATTTCTAGTATTATTTATTAATAAATAATTTATGGAATAGGTACTAAAATAGATTTGATTTTAGTAATAAAAGTTAATTTTGTATGCATCCGTAAACGAGGTTTTCAAACTTGGATAGTGAACGTTTGTTTTTGCACTCGCCTGCCAATGAATGGTCATAATAGCCAATTAGACCAAACCATTGCAGATAAAATCTGTTTCATTGAATTTTAAACAGTTCCGGTTTGTTAGAGCCATATTGTGTATTTGCAGTTTCTTCTTTATTTTACATACAAATTTCTTTAATGTTGCCTTTTTTCATTCAATTTGCATATGATTTGAGAACTTGTTCACGAATTTGAAATCAAATCCCGACTAATTCATTAACCAAAGAAAGTAGATTAGTAGGGACCAGAGAAACATTGGGTAATTTTAAAATCCACTCTCACGTTCATAAGATAAGTCTTAGTTGGTACCTATTTCATCTTTCTCATTGAAGATGCAAAAGCCGCAAACAATGGCTTTCTATCTACGTTTACGCTTTTGCTTTTTCTCTGTATTACAAATTTACAATATCCTGGCAATACCAATATCTCAATTAGGTACTAGAATCATGTATAAGCATAATCAGCCTATCTTGTTCCCACTGCTGGGACACTGGCCTCTTTCCTCTAGGTGAGAGAGAGTGGGCCGTAAGCCCGTAATCCACCATGCGGGCCCAGTGCGGGAATCATGCAACAACTTTTTGAAGTGAAAACAGCTTTAGGCGCGTTGAGCACTTATTGGGTGAACAAAAATCATGGAACTCGCGTCATCGTCACCGAACGCTTTCCATGAGCTTTATGTATACTGTGTATAGGTATAAGTAGGTATGTGTACTTTTAGGGTGAAAAAAAACTCGCGTCTCCGTCATTGAAGTGAACAAAAATCATGGAATTCGCGTTACCTATAGGTACTGTGTACTTTTTCTGTGAACAAAAAACGTGAAACTTACGTCACGTCACCGCACGCTTCCCATGAGCTTTATACTGTGTATATACGATGTTCTACATAGATATACCTCTGTTCCTTATATTTTTATGATCGAGGATTCAAGTTTAAATTGGACATTAACACTTCTTTACAAACCAAAAACAATTAAAAAATAATAAGTAATCTAATAGCTCGACGATACAATTCACAAGTTACTTAGTATTCACTTCTATCGGTAGTCCCCAAAGACTGTCCCTTGTTTTATATATATATTCCTCATAGGCGTATTTACCTAAATGCCATAGTTGTGAATTTGTGATAACAGTTTCAATAAAAAAAAATTAGCTCATGCCTCAAGAATTCAACAAACAGTAAGACTTAGTAATGGGCCATTATAAACCGATTCACAACATAAATGATTCAGAATGTATGATGGTCATCCGTCATACAATAACATTTTATAAACACAAGTTAGGTATAGATATAGGTAAAACTATCAAGACTGCTAATGTAGGTACCTAGTGATATCACTCTTAATGTTCTATTGACCCCAAAAGTATACATAAAGATAAGTAAATATGTCCATACTTCATTCATACTAATGTGCTCGTTACGTGTCTATGCTCATGCGGTTGAATACTAAAACAATAACGTGTAACTCCAACTTGTACAGAATTAATTACATTACAATGTAAGACACTGTAGAAGTCATCAAATTAATTCTTTGATTATATCATTACAACAATACGTGTGTACATAACGATGCTAAAAGAATCCATAGACCTATAGACAAAGAAAATTAGTTTAACGAGCATTGAAGCTTCATACAAACAGAAACGCGGCGGAATGTCGTTGCGTTTTAAATTTAGAACATCCGAGACGGTCTGTACGCATATTATTAATTCGTAACTAGCTAAGGATGATAACCTCAGATTACACATTAATATTTGATATTTATTATGATTGCTTAAAGTTAATTCTTATAAATCAGTTTATAAGAATTAAGAACACCTGTTCCAAAAGACAATTTATTTTTGATGTGTCCGCATAAATTAACTATCACAAAAAATGTGACTGATTAATTTGACTAACGGAACATCTTTTACAAACACATAATTGATTATTGTGTAGTAGGTAGATGACCCAAATGTATAATAGGTGCAAAATTTCAATTCAAAGTTGAATGCAAAAATATTGGTGACTAAGCGAGTAGCAATAATACCTAATTAATGCAAATATTTGCAAATGTATGTATTAACATAAATGTATGACATCAAATCATTAAAATAACATGTTTAATAATTAACAATTCACTTGCTTACGAATACATTATTCATGTCCACATTTATCCTTGAAAACAATATTGATATTTCGCACATGTTTACAAGAAGGCAGCCCTGTAGTCGAGTTTAAAATAAACAGACGAGTTCGGCGGCCGTGTCGGTCGGCAAGCGAGCCAGTGACTCATCCCGGTTCTAACGTCCGTAGTTTGTAGTATGTAGTCTGAACGCACCACAGCCGCTCGCGACTGTCCCCGTCTGAACAATGTACTTATTGGGCATCAGCAAGTTAATAGTGATGTTCCAGATTTAAAATAATGATGACTTTGTTTTGACCGTAGAGCCCTTAATACCCCCTTTCACGAATACTAAGCGACACCTACATGTAATGCCTAAGCAAAAGCGCACTTTTGGTGTTCTAATTCTCGGCGCTACGCCTAAAGTTGAAAATCCCAGAGTGCACTTCTGTTTAGACGTTACATTTTAGGTTTCGTCTAGTGTTAGTGAAAACGGGCATTAAAGTTCCGGCCAAAGTTGCCTATAAGTTTCTGTTGTTCACAATTAAATGTGACCATCATCATTCCAGTCTCTAGGTTTGTTGACGTTATCAATAATAACTAAGTATACAGATGGCCTAATAAGGTATTTAACAAGATTTTTGTTTAGTACACTGAGTTCGCTACTTAGGGCGATTTCCACAAAACTTTTTTAACTAGTAGGTATAAGTCTTGACAGTATTTCCGTAGTACAACTGTCAGACGTCAACTTTATTCCACAGATAAAAGATATCAGACTTTGGTAAAATCAGCCCTTAGTCGAATTACCTAAATGGTATCTAGAACCCGCGCTAGGTAGCTGTCAGTAAGTTTGCAACATCAAAACTGTTTGCCAAAGATTCAGCGCATAAACTAGGAAATGTCTTGTATCGTAAACGTATAAGCTTAAATACCCATTCAATCTATTTCGAGAGTGTTGCCAGCTCATATAGCATAGAATTTAGCGCAATTTGAACTTCCTTGAACCACACAAGCGGATAACAGTTGCGCTATAAACAGATTACTAGGTACTTTGTAAAATGTTTGTAAACTGCAGACTAACAGATTTTACTACAGTTGGCAAAGGAACATGAATACATGTCTGCATTTAAAAATAAATTATCATAGAGCCAATCGTTGATGGCAATTGATTAATAATAGACTTTAGAATTCATAATAATCAAAATCAAAAGTCATTTATTCAAACTAGGCTGAGTTAGATTACATAAGACAGTCCCCCCAAACCTCCCGCCCTTCACCATTTCCTAGTGCTCCCACTCTCATAGCCCGGTGGGACAGCAATCCGATAAGAAACATTATACAAAAGAGACAATAAGCTAAAACAACGAAGCATCAAAGTACTCCTTCGCATCGCTCGCGCTTTCGAGATCATCATCGACTAGCATGCCCAAAAGACTGGCAGCATTGTCACAGGCATTACCACGTTTAATGGCAACGCAAAGACCGAACCCTTGGCCAATTAAAAGTCAGTCTTTAAGAAACTGTATTCAATTTGACGTCGATTAATAATATAATACGTATAGAATAGAGAAGTGCTACAAATCCGGAGCAGATAATCTGGACCTTAGGGCCCAGGGCCTTTACAAATGCACTTAGCCGTCTGGGTAAGAATTACTAGTGCATTGATATAACAGGTTGCTATGTAAGTAATTAATTACTTTGCTAAGGAAACCCACTGGCAGTGACAGGTAGCCGTTTCGCCCAGTTACTCAGTGAAGCACTTAAGTATGGTTTCCTGTGCAATGAATAATGATAATCTGTTTTTTGAACTGCGTCTTTTATCGCCACACAGCTTAGCTGATGTATGCCTTCTCAGAAATCATTTTATGTAAAATAACCCTTTGTGTAGGCAACTGATTCCTAAGAATGCTTCAATATAGGTACAGAAGTTAATATAATAATGACAACTCTACTTTGGAAATTGTGGCTAAGAGAAAGTCTGCTTTTTTTCTGTTTCGCAAGAATCTGACAACAGTACCTAATTGAAAAATAAATGAAAAGGAGATAGATATTTGATTGATTCAAGTTATCACGTGACCTTCATAATATAATAAAATTCACCGAATTCATGTATTTTCAAATACATATATTCACGCACCCATTCGGTTCTACGACAGCGACGTCGCCGTTGCAGTTACTTATAAGAGAATTATTGTCTTGAAGATACAGATCATTCATCGCGTGCCAAAAAGGACTTCACGAATGCGATATCACCGGACAGGAACAATGTCAAATATACAGGGTGTCCCGTAAATAATGGATCAAACGTAATGGGTAGGTAGCTTACCTCATTTCAAACAACTAATTTGAACAGTTAAAAAAAATCGGTAAGGTAACCAAGATATTTTTTTTTTCGAATTTTACCATTTTCTCTAACAGCATTCAGTGTTTTTAATGCGGTCGCTGCAACTAATAACATTTTTAGGTATGATTTTTGTCAAAAACTTCTGAATAGCTTATTGTTAATATTTTCTTTTTCAAATATAATTTTATTTGCCTTAGAAAAAAAATGTTCAATTGAATTTTTTTTCAAATCGAAAAAAAAAATTACCGGTTTTTTTTAAACTTTTCAAATTAGATGTTGGAAATGAGGTAAGCTAGCTACCCGTTACGTTTGATCCATTATTTACGGGACACCCTGTATAAATGATTTTATTTCTATAAGTAGGTTTGTACAAACACTTTTTACACGTCAATCATATTTTAAAAACTAGATGAGGTCGGCGTTTCCTATCTGACTACTCTGAAAAGAAAGGCCGAATAAACTCAGAGGTCACAGTGTCTTTTAAAGTCCAGACATAATCTTGGTCAGATCATGTGAAGACCATGTAGATTGGTGTCTGAAACGGTCTTTTGAGGAAAAACCATACAGATTGAGCGGACCTGTCCAGTCAGTGCACGCATTTGTCAGTAATCTTGCCGCTCGACTCAGAATTAGTAGATTTGTAGATTATTAGTAGATTTGACGGAGAAAAACGTAGGTATGCTGTGTGCGCACACAATTCGTTTACATACGATACCAAAATGCGTCCTTAATGCGCGCGGCCTACACGCAGGATGGGACAGCACGAGCCACAAGTTCACAACACAACGCACCGCATTGCCAAAAACCTCCTTTATAACTTTCGTACATTTTCTATGAATCAAAGCCAGCGGTTCGCACCGCCCTTTTTTGTATGAAAATGCGTTGCGTTGCGGCCCGTCCAGTCGCGGCTTTATTACCCTTTGTCGCGGGCCAATAAATACGTCAATAAACAAAGCCCAGTCCAATCAATAACTAATTATTTACATTACTTATCAGATTACATTACTTCGAGAATATAATCGGCGTATAAGCCTGAACGTGGCCACAAAAACTAGCTAGATATGATCTTGATGTGTCAATAATGAGCGTTTGATCAAAATCACAACCTTCGTGGCAGAC
Organism: Brachylomia viminalis; assembly: GCA_937001585.2. Lineage (NCBI taxonomy): Eukaryota > Metazoa > Arthropoda > Insecta > Lepidoptera > Noctuidae > Brachylomia > Brachylomia viminalis. The sequence goes on along the minus strand of OW443316.2, from coordinate 14,602,948 downwards.
ATGATTATCTATTGTGATTTACTCTATTACCTATACCTATTATATACTTATAATAAGATTTGTTGGAGATCCTAAATAAATATATAAAAAGGCCTTTGCCTTAGCTTGGCAACGAAGAGGTTTCAATAGCTTTCAAGTAAAACATTACAGCGGTCGACCACAAACCCTCACCGCTTTCTTTGAGCTACAGTACTTATTTATTTTAATTTCCCTGGCTGTACCAGAGTAATTGCTTATCAAATTGACACACTACGCCATTTTGCAATGATATTACCATTCCATATGTCAACGAATGACAGTTGTGATTTTAATTTACGGACAATAATTATTTGCTACACAAGAAATTTCCTTACCTACTAACCATATCATATCCAATTTATACACGGCTGCAAAGAAAGTGGGTCAATAATAAAAACCTCAATAACTTCCAAAATATTGGAGCAAGCTATTTGAAATAAACACAACGAATATGTTTAAAACAGCAACATCTTTTAAATTGTGCCACAGAAAGTCGCAACAATAACAATCTTTGACGTTTCTTTTAAGAAAATGGCGCCATTTACAAATGGCGCTACGTGCGCGTGGTGAAAATTAGAATCGCAAAAAGTCGAATCGCAATATTAAAGTCGAGTCAAAAAGCATATTCCGTCTCATTTTCTCTTTAATACTAAAGTGAGAGAAACGTATTGAGCAAAAGCGCTTCCAAGGAGGTTCGATCATTCAGCTTATTTATTTTCGTAATTTGAAACTCCTTGGTGGAATTCTTATAATAATTTTTTATGGTAATCAAAAAAAAAACCCGTAAAGAATACGCACGGCGCTATATACAACGAAGGGGCGGTAAAACATGTACTTAGGTGAGAGTAGGTACCTACTTTACCGCCCGTTCCGTTGTATGGTGCGTAATTTTTTACTTTCGAACAATGTATACAGGCTTCGTAAATGCATTTTATGAGCAAATGTGTTGAAAAAAATATTTGTAATTAAATAAACTTTAATTTAGTTTTTATTTTAAAAGGATTGCTCAAATACTTTAAAGTTATCGCATTTTTTATAACCGAACCGCTTTCTTTGCGTCCCAGTGTAGGTACATATACCAGTACAAACTAAACATTTACTATATTTCATTCAGAACTTTATTTGTATCATAACATTCATAAAACCCAAGAACTGACCTCAATTAAAGATTTAAGTTTTTAATATCTTCCGCGGGCGCATTTCATAACCACGCTGGGCCACATGTGTACAGTGATAATTACTACTAACAGCCACTTCATTCTCCATTAGCTGGAGATTATTAACGGCTTCAAATATGAATTATTGTGACGTTATGAAATTATGAAGGGGTAAGACTTAACCAAGTGATCTTTATGAGATGTAAGAAATGCGTAACAAGTACCTACTTAGGTTCCTAATAATGTCCGCAATTTTTAGTTAGATACTGGTGCCGATTCCCTTGTTAACAAACTAAACTAAATTTAAGTTGAGTGCATCTTTTTCTTTCTATTTCATTTTGAAAAGGACAGAAGATAAATATTAGTTTACCTAGTCCTGTCAAATTAGTCAGCACCTGACGTAATTTGATGTAATTTTAGTAGTCAACTTTTTTATCACGTCTAAACTTGTATGGAGTAGTGTCAGGCGCTGATTAATTTGACAGGACTAAACTAAAATGTATCTTCCGTCCTTTTCTTAATGAAATAGAAAGAAAAAGATGCACTGAACTTAAATTTGGTTTAGTTTTTAAACAAGGGAATCGGCACCACTGTCATTTGAAGATCTTTGATAGTCGTTACGGGAACTCAAAAGCTCGAGTCTGACAACCAGTCTTACCAAGGGTATCGTACAGTCGCTCCATGTAAAATACTAGCTACTGGTATTCAGCTGCATCCGATTAAGACTGGAAACTGACCCCAACAAAGCTGGGAAAAGGTTGGGCAGACGATGATGAGTTTCATGTGACCGTTCTCCTTACAAATGTTTTAAGTTTAATAAATTATAGAAAGTTCTCGTATACAGGTCAGGATACTATAATTTCTACGTCTGAAATTCTGTCTGTTGCATAATGAGACTTCGATAGTTCCTTTAATTGTAATGAAAAGCTAATACATACTTACGTACTTAACATCACGCCTGTCTTATATATTTATTCTTTATTGTACACCACAAACTAATATACAATGGGCGGCCTTATCGCTTTCTGCGATCTCTTCCAGGCAACCTTGTAATGGAAAGTGATTTGCCTGGACATAAAATGGGGCTGTCGTTGGTGCAAATAATAAGTATTTATACAATACACTAAAATAGATACGCAGATATATACATATCCTAAATAATAGATACATAAATACGTAAGTACATACTAAATTATATAACCAACGAAAATAAATGAAGACTATAATTAATAATTACAATTACGAGAACAAGATCACAACGACAAGTAATGTTCCTTCACGAGTCTTTTAAACACAAGTAATGACGGCGCGCGTTTTATTTCAACTGGCAATGCATTCCACAAACGCCCCCCGAACATCTTCCCCGAAGGATTAGGCAGAGATGTACTTACCTATCTACCTATATTGTACAACCACATTCCGTCAGTTATATTTAAATCCTATGTAATAAGGGGCAACCCACCGACATCAACCGGGCACAAAACCAGACTCCGGGGTCAAATTCTTGGTGGAAAAACAAGATAAATAGCATCAAATAAAACTTTAATTATGCCTGACTTCTACCGAGGTATTGATTACTTACCTATATGTGTTCCATAAAATCAACGAGGATGTCATAGTTCCAAGTATCAGTACCAGTGAATGAAACCACAGATAATGTGATAGGTACTATTCTAGATACTCGCACCTACGTAATACCTTTGTTTTAGTTAGGTATGTATTTTACAATCTACGACTTTATGTAAGTAATTGTAATACGACTTAATTGCACCGATTTCCAAGAATAGCAACCAACATTTTTGGGATTTTACAGTGGAGGTAATTTTTTATGCAATGACCGAAGCAAAATTCTGTGGATTGAATTTCAATTCATCAAACATCTGTACAGCATAAAACTCTATCTTTTAGAGACCAGCCGATATATTATTCTGTAAAATCTAACCGTGAAAATTTAAGTGAAGTGAGCTTAAAGTGACCTGTCAAAAGTGTCAATCCCTAAGCATCACAAGGTATGTCAGTTCATTGAAGCTCACTTCACCTAAATATTCACGGTGATATTTTTATAGAATAGCACTGCTGAATAGACCGACTGTTCGTGAATCCAGCCGGTAATATTTGCAAAACATTTTTTACGACCTTGCCTCATCCAGCATCATGACTGCTCATTGCAAACATTCAAAAACCCTATAAAAAAAAGAGTGTACGACTAAACGCCGACATACACTACGCCGACAGACTGTGAACACCAACAAGACTTTACTTCGACGGGACTCTTCGCCGACAGGACACTTCGCCGACAGGTCTGTGGTCTTGTTTGATTTACTGGTATATGTGAAAACATTTATGTGAGCAACTTGGAAGTAGCGCTCGCCGGCCGATGCCACGGCACCGCTCGCTTCGCTCGCTCGGCTCGCGCGCGGTTGGTCACAGTTCTAACCTAACCTATTTCGCATAATCGATTTCCAAAGTATCTGATTATGTAGATGTACTATAATATATTATGCCCTGCCGGCGAAGAATCCCGTCGAAGTAAAGACTTGTCGGTGTTCAGTCTGTCGGCGTAGAGTCTGCCGGCGTGTAGTCGTACACTTATTAAAAAAAATGCACGCAAGGCAGACACAAAGTATCCTCTATAAATACGCACCGAGTGAGGTCGTGACGAGTGACGAGTGATTCTGCAAGCTAATACACATTCGCGGACGTCCGCCTCACCTTGAAGTTCAAGAATTACCCATTTATTTGTGGAAGCACCTTGTTTCCGCGTCTTCGTGACATACTGTGTCAGTCATTATATCGAGTGAGATCTTGAGACTTCAAGTGACGACACTAAAAACTCAACATTGATTGAACATTGTTTCTTCTTTAGGTCGTGATGGCCCCGTGTTTAAGGCCTCGCCTCTCATGCACGAGGTCGTGGGTTCAAATCCGGGCAAGTACCAATGTGACATTTTCGATTCCTATATATGTGCTTTTGTTCTCTATGTGTTAACTTGGACCTTACGGACATCGGTGAAGGAACAACATCGTAAGAAAACATGACGGTCTATTCTGTAAAAATCTCACCCTGAAGACTTAAGTGAAGTGAGCTGTCATTCCACCGGATGCTAGGACAATCTCTAGCCTATGAAATGACAGCTAGTGTCAATACACTGTTAAAACTCACTTCACCAAAGATTTCAAAGTCGAACAAAAACTACCCCCCCTTTAACCCCTAGTACTAAAACATTCAGCGCTATAAAGATGTATATACCTTAATAAAACAGTGAGAAGACGGTGACATGTATTATCAAATATGACATTTATTTACGGGCACAACATTACAGTGGTTCAAAGATAAATGCAGAGAAACAAGGCCATTTACGTATTCATATTATGTTTATCTGATTATCTCAACACTTTCCTTGTCGAGATAAGGTATTGCAATTTGAAAAATAGCTTATCTGTCTGTACGCGTAAGTACCTACTTGTACCTACACGCTGGCTGACTGGTGATTTACCTTTAAGCGTGGAGGGGTTGATTCACGGCATACTAAACAACTATCCTTGTAAAAACCACAGACCTACCGACTTAGGCGCTAAGCAATTTGTCCGCGACGATAAAACGTACCTATACAAATCTATACAATAACGCACACGACGCCGCGCCGACGGACAAAATAGGCCTTGGATTTTCATACGTTCTGTCGTTGTGGACATATTGTCCATCGTCTGCTTAGCGCCTTATAAAACATAGAATAGACAGAAAATTTCGAAACGTGTATAAAAATATATGAAATGTAGTTTTTTACGAATCGGATATGGTTTTGAGGCTTTCATATGGAAAGTTGTTCAGTATGACTGGTACCTACTAGGTGACCATATACCAGGTGTAACAGAATAAACGGAAGTCATGAAAGTAGTTTGCTCATAATTGCCTACTGAATCGATTTCAGTAACTATTAATATAGGATTTTTTTTTAATTTTATGTATTTTGCAATAGGTACTGATCTACGATTGAGCCAAAGAAAATTAAATCTTATTTCAAGGCAATAAGACTCAATTTAAAATGCATAATGTAATGATAGGGACAACACGTATTTTATAATCATATTAGTTAGCTTTTAAAAAAATTGTTTTGGTCATTGTATTATGCTTTTAACTCAATACTCTAATTGGGGTGTATGAGGTCTTGCGTTAATTATGTTACATGTTGTATATTATATCCCACCCTGTGTATTTTCATTTTAGCATCTGTGGTTCTGTGTCTACGCACACATCTTGTGCACTATAATAACTCCCGCGCCGAATGCTAGTCGCCGTTGAGATTGGCCGCCATGGCCGAAATACAATCTGGAGGACTATTATTGTTTTCAATTTTAAATTAAGTATAAACATAAGTACCTACTTCGCCTCTGAGTTGATTCGATATTTAATCTAAAGTTTGAGCAAAAGCAGATTTCCAAAACCACTTTTCAATTCAAGTTTGCTTACATTCTTACCAAAATGAAAGAAAAAACAAGGACGAACACAACATTTTATAATTATAACGTAGCCCTCGGACAGTCCACAGTTTTGTTCACATTAGCAAGCACAATATTGTTTTTCTGAGGCCGTTCGGCGCGACCTTAACATTTGACTCATCTTCCTACAAGGTGATTGTGAGAGTATTATATTTAACTACCTGGTATGAGTACAGTCAGCCTCAAAAATATATATAGTTACGTCGACAAGGATTCATTAGGTTTAAGGCTCCTACAAACAGGCGCGACACGAAGACCTCCAGTCGCGCGACGAGCAGTGCCTTTGTGTCTCGTGCGATTCGTGTCTGTTTGAAGGAGGCTTTACAATCTTAGTTCCATAATATGGTGTCAATGTAGTCACAAAACAGTCGTTTAAGCGGCTGACAACAGCTAAAGCGCGGTCACTGTCGGACTGCATAGAAAAGAGAGAGAAGCGCGATGACACAAAGCTGGTAATTTATTGCAAATTATGAAGCAATTCTTTATTTACAAAAAATCTATTGATTGGACAAAAAAAATAAAAATACTATGACGTTAATATGTTGCTTGAAGAACAATCTGAAAAAAAAACCCAGAATTATTGCATGTATATTAGTATGGTTTTTAATCGTCAAAAGACATTTTTAGAGGTATCTTCGTGACTTTTCTCTATCGTACCAAATTAGCTGTATTATTTTTTCAACACACTACCTAACTGGCATATATATGAAGAAGAATATCATATATTTTTCTGATTTTGTTGACTGCAGTACCTAGATTATATACTTTTAAGCATTATAAAACTTGCGTTTTTTGCGTCTACATGACCTAAACACAAGCAAACATTTATACAATATTAGGCCGGCTGTCATTCGTAGATTTCGACGGACGCTACTGGTAGTCAGAAGCAAAAAAGTCTACAACCAGTCTTACCAAGGGGTATCGTGTTACCCAGTAACTGGGTTAGGCAGTCGCTCCATGTAAAATACTAATATTCAGCTGCATCCTGACTGATTGAAACAGTATTATGGAAGAATCATCATCAGCCTATAATGTTCCCATTGCTGGGACACAGGCCTCCTCTCCGTGAGAGGGAGTGCGCCGTAATCCACCACGCGGGCCCAGTGCGGGTTGGTAGATGTCACTTGTCTTTCGAGGAAACCAGCATGTCCCAACATGCTGGTTTCCTCTCAATTTTTTTTCTTCACCGTTTTGAGAGCAGTGGTGATGAAATAATTTACACAAGTACCTGTCTGGGTACAACCTATGACCTACAACTCTTAAGTCATGGCAGTTACCACTGGGTCACCACTGCTGGACTGCTGCACTGCTGGAGAATACTTGTAGAACATTAAATGAGTTCTTGGCTACATATTTTTGAGGCTAACTGTAGTTTCGTATAATCTTTAAAATCCATATGATAGAGTAAAGACACAGTATTATTTGTTAATGAAGGCCGATGCGAAGGTTGTAGCATCACGTGTTTGCTTGACCATCGCGTGTTTGTCTGATCTGAGAATATCTTGTTCTTTAGCTATCAGTATTCGTAGCTTGCCTTTAGGCCTTCTAAATGATATGAGCCACATGTTGATTCTAGAGTAAGCAACCTGTTACATTTTGTTACCCCGCTTTGCTTTCTTTCTTGTTATTTTATGGTGAGTTTTATTATCTGAAGTCAATCCGCAGTCTACGCACTTCACACTACAACTTGGAAAAATAATATACAGGGTTACTTTTAATTCGACGTATATCCGTCAGGAGCTGATAGAGGGGTCAAACTGCAACAAATTGGAGCCCCTATTTTAATTATTTTGTTGACTTAAGTACTTTCAATTATGTTCATAGCTTAATTGAAGTGCGAGCTACAATACCATCATTCAATATGTAAGTAGTTCTTTTTTATTTGGAATTTAATGTAAAATGTTGGGTAAATATCAAAAAAACCCTTGAAATTCAAATATCTCGAAAACTATTGAATTTCGGCCATACATATGGGGGGTATCACCCTCTCACCGAGAGGAGGCCTGTGTCCCAGCAGTGGGAACATTATAGGCAGATTATGTATAAATAATGGGGGTTAAATTTGCTGCATTTTGCCCAAATCAGCTAGCTCCTGATGGATATACCTACGTCGAATAACAAGTAACCCTGTATTATTTGCTGTTTAATCTTATTGGCCATAACCCGGTGGGATTATGGAAGGACAAACTATATTTAGATCAACATTCTGCATGCAATCTGCGTCTGCATCTGGCATTGCAATACCTATACATCTATATATATATACATGTCATGCTCAGTAGCATGACATGTATATATACCAGTATATATGTGTGCCAGTGCACACACGTCTATTTGCGACAAGATCTCAAAAAACAAGACAAGATAAAAATCAGAACTTCGTCTTTTTGATGTAAAGACGAAGTTGTGATTTTTATCTTGTCCAACCATCACAAAGACTGGACCATCTTCTAACTCAGCGGCGACGTCACAAACCGCCCCTCCGTTTGGAACGCGATCCATCAACGGACTGTCACTATTATCTATAACCTCAAGGACAACTGCATGAGTCAGGGGGCGACTTATCTCTGTTTTGACAGCTATAGTTGTGGCTCACGAAATGGCCGTGATTTGTAGATCAGTAGTTGTTGTGTTGTGTAAGGTAAGGCCGTTTGTGTGATTGGAATGTCAGCTGTAACATTGTTTTGGTGATTACGACTTACAATGGTTTGCACCGATAAAATGTGCATACAAATACTTACACAGTATTTCCCTTAAACTTCAAATCCAGGTACCGCTTGATAGATCTTATCGAAAGAGAAAAACGACCTGTGATATTTTGAATCATTTGATTGAATTGGAAATAAAGATAGAAACTTCATCTGAAATAAATAAAACTAAAGAATATTGTGATGATCTTACTCATTCGACTAAAAATTCTGTTCTGGTTCAAGCCCAAATCTTAGTCAAAAAACCAGAAAAATAGGTTTTTCTACTAGAATTTTGTAAACTTTTGCAAGGTCTTCTCTCTGCCATTTCAGACGATTTGTTATATTGCACGATCATTACTAAGTAGATAGCTATCATAAATCCGTGCCACTAGTGAAGTGACCTTCTCCGCTAATTAGGTAACATGGCGAACTGACATAACTTTCGTTGCGTGTTGCTGGTCATTTGTTACGTGAAATACTTCACTAGTTTCGTGACTAGATAGTTAATTGTTCTAAATGATGATGGTTATTGTTCCTGATAATGAGCTTGGCGTGACTGTTATTCTGCTAAACGTAAGATTCTATGTAAGACCTTTTTTTTTGCTACGCTTTTTTCTGGAAACTTTGGTCACTTGTTTATTATTTGAGGGTTTTGGCGCTGATAGCCGAAATACAGGCTTTCGTCTAGTTCAGCTACAGATGTCTAATTCATTTGTAACAAGAAAATATAGCCTATAAACATATTTATACATTATTATATATTATTATTTTCTTAAAAAAAAAAAATTATACAGGGTTATTGGTAAAACACCATCAACCTCTTAATGGGTCATTGTAATCGTCATTATGAACGACTTTTATTATGAGACCAAATTTAAGGTCCCGAAAAAAAAATCAGCTGTTCCCTACATTTATGTTTGCAAAATGTAGGGACCAGTTGATTTTATTTTCATGATTTCATATTTGGTCTCGTAGTAAAAGCTGTTCATAATGACGATTACAATGACCCCTTAAGAGGTTGATGGTGTTTTACCAATAACCCTGTATATTATATTATCATACTTGTCTAGCCTTTTCCCAAACATGTTGGACTTCGGTGCTCCACTTCAAATCAAAGAATTATACAATCCCAACATTGGCATTGAGTTTGACCTTTCAAAAAAAGATCCGTTAAAACACTTTTTTTATTTTTTACAAATTCTTGAACATCGCATTATATTTTTAAAATGCCAAGGCCTTATAATGAAAAAAAACACGTCTTGGCTTGGCTCTAGTTTTAAAAATGTTTTAAATGCTGATGAAAATAAACTCAATATCTACAACGTGTAACATAATTAACGTAAGGAAACCTCATACACCCCAATTAGAGTATTGGAGTTAAAAGCATAATACAATGACCAAAACAATTAGTTTTTAAAACTAACTATTATTATTAAGAAAATCGTGTTGACCCTAGCATTACTTTATGCATTTGAAATTGAGTCGTATTGCCTCGCAATAAGATTTAATTTTCTTTGGCTCAATCGGCGGTCAGTGTTGCAAAATACATAATTTTAGAAAAAAATAAAATACCTATATTAATAATTACTGAAATTGATTCAGTAGTCAATAAAATTATGAGCAAACTACTTTCAGGACTTGCGTTTATTCTGTTACACCTTGTATAGACCTTAACAATGTCAGAATAGAAAAAACAACGCTATAGTTGCCGTCTAAACGTAATTAGAAATACCATAGACAGACAGCATCTGCCCGACGTTAAGCTGTAATGAACCTTTTTGACGCAGCCGTGAGGCGCACACTATTGTTGTTAAAACATTATTGTCGTTTTTTTATTTGTATGTTGTGTTTCGCGTTCTGTGTCCAAACGTTATGTGTATAAACGACGGCACGGTTGGCGCAGTGGTTAAGCGATTGACTGCTGCGCTGCGTGTCGCGGGTTCGATTCCCGCACGGAACAAATATTTGTATGACCTACAAGTAGTTGTTCCGGGTCTGGCTGTTTGTGTATGTGCCTTTAAATGTTTGTAAACGCACCCACAATACTGGAGAAATACATAGTGTGGGGCAATGTTTAAAAAAAAAAACATTATTCTTTCTTTCTTTCTTTCAAAAATAAACCATCGGTCCCACTTCTACGGTACAGATTCTTTTCTAAAACACTTAGAATATTTACTAACTTATCCAATATAATGATTACAGGTTCAACAGACGTGGACATCCCGTCGTCGTTGCTCCACACCATGCAGAATCAGATGCAGAGCAAGGGCGGTTACGAGATGGCGTATGGCGTTAAGGTGATTATTAAATTCTATGCTTTAACGTCAACCATACATGTGCCAATGATTTTGATAAACTATATTTTAAAAACTTTAGCACCTAACTCGTCTCAATGCCCAATTATTTGTCATGCCGGCTGCCTACGGTGCACCAGACTATCTATGAACTCCAATGGTCAATTGATTCGATAACATAACTGTTTTTATATACACTAATATTATACAGAGAAAAGATTTATTTTTGTATGGTTGTTTGTTACGCTTTCACGCTGAAACGGCTGAACGGATTTCGATGAAATTTGGCATATGGGTAGACGATGACTTTTTATTCTGTTATTCCCACTGGATAAAACCGAAACCCGCGGGTGAAACCGCGGGGCGCAACTGGTCGCCAATAATTAAAAGAGAACAAATAGGCGATTATAATTTTTTCTAATATTTAGGATCCTAGAATACCTACGACTTGGCCTGATCAGTGCTGATTCTAAACGAGTTTTAGAGACTACAAATTATTGATGTTCAGACTTCATTCCATCAGTTTTAGATAGCCAATGAGCTAATTTGTAATTGTACCTACTAAGACCAGCCTAAACTATCACACGAGCAACCTTGAATGTATGCTTTGTGTTTCTACAAGATCGTGCCGGACCACGAGATAGTCATTGTCAATGATTAGGTACTTAAACGTTACCTTGGGTCAGATCCTGCAGTATTCTCTTAGTACAAAGACTATACAACGCGTTGTTTTGCATCCTCGTCAAATTTCAGGAGGCTGTTATGAAAGACATAAATAATCAAATAAAATTACGATCCTGCTCAATAATTAATACATACTTGTTTTTTTAGGTATTTAAGTTTGACAGTATTTCAGAATACTCCACTTTCAAAGAACAAAATCGCCCCGTTGCGTATGCGGTAGGCAGTGTCGTACGACTATGTCGCTGTGTGCATGCGTTACAGTTACAGCGCAGTTACAGGGCGGTATCACACGGGCCCTACACATGCCGATTTCCGAAAAATACAAAAAATAAAAATAAATACCTACTTCTTTTATTATTGATTCGTGTCGAGAATCATTAGCATAGTTACCTCCTCGAATTTGACGAGGATGCAAAACAACACCTTGTATAACCACTATTTTCTTTGACATTTATTATGATCGAAATATCACACTTTTTTTTGTGTGGTATAAATATAATTTAATAGAAGATAGCATTACGCCTGCATCCCGCAAAGGGTTAGGCAGAGGTATAGTAAGTACAGTCAGCCTCAAAAAGATGTATTTCGACAAAAAAATATTTACCTAAGTGTCTACAATCCTGGTACCAATAGTACATTGTTACCCTACGGGTGAAAGTAACTTATGTGCTTTTCATTACGAATACAAGGAAAGTAAAAATAAAAACATGAACTACTTAGATCTAAAGAAAAAATGAGCCTCATTGTGTTAATAGGTACAAATCTCTGCTATACGGAAGTATAAACAAAAGTAACAAAACTCTACAACTCGAAAACACAAATGAAGATCGGATTGCCGCTTTCCCGTCATTTTTTTTTTCTGTGGCCTGCTACTAGCTATTTATTCAGCCAATATTTTTCATTTGCATCATTGAAAAACTGGTAAATATTTTGCCCATATCTATGTTATTTTAAAGATATAGTTGAAAGTAAATTATAATAAAGTCATTCACAAAAAATATATTTTTTAATACTTTTACTTAACTTTATGTTATTTCAATTTTACATCGCACTGTAATTGAGTGACTGTATAGGAAGTTGGAACATGGTTCAATAGAAATGTGAAAATAGATACAGTTTTTTTTTAATAATTTGACAGCTGTCAGTTGAAATCGATTCTCCCTAGGGCTGAAAAGTATTACTTTCAACCCGCTCCTCAGGCAACTTCAGACCTACTTTCCGAGTAGGAGTAATGAAAAATATATTGGGTACTTAATTGTAGCTGCACAGTATTACGGAACACAAATTGTAGACAATCAAATGAATTCTTGTCGAAGTTGTACGTCTTTTTGAGACAGACTGTTCCCCCATATTTTTCTAGTGAGTAATGTTAAAGTTTCATGTTAGGGGTGACCCTATCGCCATCAATCAGGCACAAATCCAGCTTCTGGCCTCGTAATGAGATATCCCCAATTACAAAACCCAATAAAACTTTGTCCTACCTGGGGATTCAGCTCAGAACCCCCAGCAGTCGGGATTTTGACAAAGGAGACAAAAGAAGCGGTCGAAGCAATATTTTTTAAATAAATATTAAGATAATCAGTGCCGTTAGTAACAAAATACCTCCTTTACTCTTTATGGCAATACTGAAACGGTAGATGCGACAATATTTAATGCAAATATTATCATCCTCCTACCATAATTTGTTTGAGGTGAACGCACTGACTTGTCAAAACTGTGGATTCTTAGGTAAAACTAACAAACAAAATTGTATGCCGTCATTAATTTACACACGCGCAACGCGATGGTGTGGTGCGACCCGTGCGACGCGATTCTAGTAAAACAATTTCCATTAAGTTTTCATATAAATTTTTCTACTAGTGACGCGTCGCCCCTGTCTGCGGGAGTCTTAAAACTAGTTGAGCTTCTATGAATAATTCATGTCTACAAACTGCTTACTACTTATTTTATGACTACTAGTTTAGTTAATTGATATTCAAAGTTGTCAATAACAATGCGAAGTCTAGAATCATTGAATATCTTGTCATGTTATTGGCTTAGTAACTATGTAGTTCCCTGATATCTCCGGTACTAACTTAGATAGAAATGAATATGTACCCTGTATCTATCTGATCTAAGCGATTGATTTGCAACTACTGACACGGGACCTATAAATCTTTTGTACGTTTCTTGAGCGAGAAAATAGTCGATAGCTAGTTGCTTCTTCGTCGGTGGTTGGCAGGTGCCTAAAAGTGGTACACAAAGGTGGACAAATTAAATTAAGCAGCGAAACTTCGTAGACGTAATGGGCATGCAGGGTGGCAGGGATATCGACGCGGAAACCGAAACCTCATATTCAGCACATGATTCTAGACCCCCGACGTAGAAACTAATCGTTAGTTATCAAAAAAAAAATCGACTGTTTCATAGAAAAGTGCAATACCTACGCGGTCAAAATGTATGGAACATAGGTCCCGTGTCACCCACCAACCCGCACTGGGCCCGCGTAGTGGATTCTATCCCTCCTCTCGCGGAGAGGAGGTCTGTGTCCCAGCAGTGGGAACATTATAGGCTGACAATAATATCTTTACCCTGTTAACTGCGACATACAGCTCGCGCGATAAGAGTTTGGCTTTGACCTTCGGATTTTTGAACTTTTGATTGTACAACAGGAGTGCGCGGTACGTCGTATCGATGCGAGAGGCAGGGAACGACTGGAGCGCCAATCAGAGCACCGCGTGCGCCTACACACCCGCCCCGCACCCCGCTAATTGCCCGTTGATACCCAATTTCTGATTTCTGCGCAATAACGGTCAAAGCCAAACTCTTATCGCGCGAGCTGTACCATGCTCCCGTATTCGTAATACCTACCTACTAAGATACTCTTACCTACAACCATGAAACTAATTTTATTTTATTAAAATTTTCAGGTTTATTGATGCGCGCAGGGCGCCTCGAAGGACGCAAGTGATAAAACCGAGTGATCGAAGGCACTGTGTGAACATGATCTAAACAGACTCTATTTATTAATGACTACTTTAAGTGTAAGCAATAAGTTTTGTTGTGTAAATAGGAAAGTAAACCGAATTCAGAATATTAGCGAGTTACCCAAAATTTATGTTAGATTTATTACTAAGGTACCGTCACCACTGTCTCGTGACGTTTGACGACTGTCGTTTCTACGGCCCTTTGTGCACGGCACGGTCTCTTTACGGTACGGCGTTTAAACCGCGCCGTAGAAAACATGTCCGTCAACAAGCTTCCATAGTAATCCATACAACACTGACGACCGTGTCTACACACGGCGAATAAACCGCAGTGGTTCACGGCAAGAAAAACGTGTGTGTGTACCGACAGAAAATAAGTAAATTGACAAATGACACTTGTGTTGGACACCGGTCCTTTCGCCGACGATAAGCGAGTAGAGTAATTTGTTTGACAGAGTTCTCGCTGCGCCAGGGTTGGTGTGAACAGCCAGCGATCTATATCTTTCACTGACACGGGACCTTCAATGTTTTGTACTTTTCTTGAGCAAGAAAATAGTGGATAGCTGCTAGCCGTTTCGCCAGCGGTGGGTCAGGTGCTTTATGGAGGTCAGATAAGCAATCGCTCCATGTAAAATATTCTATATTCAGCTGCATCAGGTTATACTGAAGCCGGCCCGAAAATTGGGAAAAAGCTAAGCAGACGATGATCACAAATGAAACTGTAAAATATCGCAGACGTCAGGAAATCCGGGACGGGTTTCCTAAGACAGCGGTGAATGGTTACAAAATAACAGCTGTCCAAATAGAAAGCGTTTTTTGACACCGTAGTGTCAAATACTGTTGAAGATGACAGATTTTCATGACGGCCGTTATAATATGACGGCCACCGCTCTTCTAGGAAACCGCAATTTTAATTTGAACAGAGCCATTTAAGAGCGTTTATACCTTATGAGTGGCAACGTCGCAATTTAGTGTCATATTTCGTGGTTTTCAATTTTTATCATTTAATCGGACCTATATTTTAAAAATCTGTTTAATTAACTTTTTAGAATTATGTGAAAACTGTGTAAAAGGTAAGAAATCGTTGCGTTTACAGTTCTATTTATATGCAAATAATACATTGGAAACTTGCAGGGCCGTTATTTTCATTGTAAAATAACTGTAAGCATTACGGCTACTTACTTTTTAAACACTTTCACGTAATTCTAAAAAGTTAATTAAACAGATTTTTAAAATATAGCTCCGATTAAATGATAAAAATTGAAAACCACGAAATGTGACACTAAATTGCGACGTTGCCACTCATAAGGTATAAACGCTCTTAATACGCAAGCTTCGACACTTTAGATAGGACGACTATCTGATCTGTCGTGACGTCACAGTGCAAATTGGACCATACTCGTCTATGTATCATGAAACTATTGTTCCTTTACTTCTCCCCTTTTACTGTTAAGAACTGTATCGTCAATTATTGTGAAAGGCGTTGACGAATGTACATAACTATTAGAAAATAATGAAAAGACGATCCTTCTAAACTCCAGCTAGGACATATTAAAACCATAGATTTACTAAAGTGTATTTTTCTTTTCTTGTGAATTTGGTAAACAAACATTGCGTGCCGAGGATTAGATAATGGAAAAAATGGATCGTTACATTTAGTACCTACAATTTTATTTTCAAACAAGATAATATTTACATAATAATATATAGGTAAGCTAACCGTCTTAAAAAAATAATACCGACTACGGGTTTTGCCAATCTTTGACTAGCTACAGTGACTAAACTATTGGAAATATTTGGTTGAATTATCGTATGCAGACTAGGAACGTCATTAGATCATTAGATATACGAAGTTTAATTTATGGTCTATGGTCTATTTATGGTCCCCACCTTGTAAAAAAAGGAGGGGGAAGAATCATAATAGTACATCAAATATATTATTTCCGCATCTCTGGCAACAGGAAAAGTTGCCAAAACGCTGCCCGCAAAGCTGCTGATTTTTTGCACACTAAAAAAACAATCCTTGGGAAGAGAAATATTTTTATGGTTATGATTTTAATGTCATTTAAATAAATGTGCCGTCTTAGTTTTTCATTGTTAACCAAATAAAAGATGTAAGGAAAAACAGACTTTGCAAAGTTAAACCCAATTATATGTTTATAAAACAAATAGAAATAACTACCTACTTCCAAACTGCTGTTGTCTATTGTACTATGTAATAAAGTGTCTTGTGTATTGTGACTTACCTATAGAATTATATTTAACTATATTTACGTAAATGATGTGCTTACTTAGTCAATTTGAATTTATATTATACGGTGTTAAAACTAGACGAATGAAAATAATTGTATTATCGATTTGAAGAAACGCGTAAAAGTATCAACCAATGGCATAGACAAAATATTTTGATGTTTCAAATGTAGGAGCAACCTATTATTACCAGGGGTTATTGCGAAACACACTTAAAATGGCGATGCCTTTAATTTGACAGTTCAACAACATTCATTGCGTCATTTACGTTGTTGGGCAGACGAATTTTTTAAACTTATGTAGCAATGGATTACCAATTTCCTTCAAAATGTTTCGTATTGTGATTGAAAGTGTAATTGGCAAATAGGGTACTGAATAGCTACCTAGGTATCTGCAATTTGAATATTATTAAGTTGGAATTTATTTCTTAAATTAGAAATGATGATTCACTGATTTTTTTGCCTTTTGAACCTTCCTCAATTGTTACGTACCTCTTCTTCCTCGAGAAATGGTCAAGCATATTACTTCCATATACACAATATATATTACTGAAAGTCCTGAAGACCAGAACTCTAATTGCGTAACACACTGACATTCACAGTCTGAATAATTTTGAAGGATCTTACTAATCCATTGCTTCATATGTTCGAAAAATGTATCTGCTTAACAACGTAAATAACGCAATGAATGTTGTTGAACTATCAAAATGAAAGCCATTCCTACGTTTAGTATTCTTAGAGCATTTACCTAAATGCTCTAAGTTAGTATTTTACGCAATTACCACACTGGACTTATCATAATTATTGTCTATTCTTAAATGACGTTGACTTTCGTCGCTACTGCCTTTAATCGCGCAATTACTAAATATTAAAGTTTGTTGAACGTAGTATGTACCTACCTATCCTAAGCCTACTGATAAAATACCTAAATGTTGTGAAGAGACGATATTTCATACATTATTAGCTAAATATATAATTAGTAAGAGGGCGGTTTGTAACTGTCAAGAGAAACTTTATTGAACACATTATCTTGACGTTTCGTTTACAAGTTCATACATAAGTAAATAGCAAAATTCAAAAAAAATAAGCATTTTTCTAAATATGTAAATAATCATCCTATTCAGCTCAATGCCAACTAGGTATCTATTCTTGCATTTGATTTGTATGTAAGTTATGAGTCTGTGGTGAAATTACCTTCTGGTATAATACTCATCTTTTGGCCTTCTATAAATAGATACACAAGAAAATTCCCCAAAAATCCAGTTTCAAATATCTTTTACAGTTATCCTACAACCTCTTCACAAAAACTATTACTACTATCAAATCGAATAAAGGCACACTTTGTCGAATTATGTAAAACGATTTGTGCATAGATTAGGACATTAGTAGTTACACTAATCTGCCGTGCTAAGGAATGAGGGCGTAACTGTTATTACCTATGATTGTGGAGGGTAGAGGTAAGGAGAAGAAAGTTGAAAAGTGTCCCGCATAAACAGTAAATAATAGTTCAAAAACCCTCCAAACTGGCGCTAGCGTAGGCAAATGGTGTGGTATGAATGTAGCAATTGTTAACAGACTGAAGTATGCCGAGTTAGATAATTAACGGATTGAAGTATGCCGATGCCGAGTTAGAAAATGTAATATTTTTAGTGACTAGAGTAGTTAGTGACAGTCCAGTATACCATACCTCAACAATTTACGTACCTAGTCCAATACTACTTACTTTTGTAAACATAACCTAAAATTACTGCTTTTAAAGTTTACTCGGTGGCTACTGTGGCGCCACCCTTATGTAGCACATTTTAACGGACATTCTTTCATACACAGAGACCGTTCTCCTTACCTCTACCCTCCATATCTATGAAGAAAATATCGCTGTATCTTTCCATAGATGAAAAAACATAGGCACACGCATTTTTTGTGCTGACTACAAAGAAAAAAGCCTACGCCCTTTTTTTGCACTACAGTAATACCGTTGTGTTGTTTTGAAACGTCTCATAATTATGTAGTGTAAGTATAATTTATAATAATTACTTTTTCTAATCATTAGAGGTTTAAAGTCATTTTCTCGTCTTGTATAGTCTTCTTGCCCGAACGGTTTTGGGCAACCGAATGACTGAATGACATTGTTCGTCTGGAGACTGAAACTGAATTATATATTTTTACAAATATACATACAATTTACATATTTACTTAGAACCCGTCAGTGTTGTAGCCAAAAAAGTGTGACACAGGCCCTTGTTTGTTATGCTATTTATTTATTTTTCTCTTGACTTAATTTTGCACTGAGCAACTGCAATCTAATCTCTGGATTATATCAAAATAAAACCTACCGGTATTCGGAACTGTATTTGCTGTGTAACAAACATATAATCATATCTTTCTTATGTACTGAAAACATAGCTTAACAAACAATCGACTGCCTCGCCCTAATTGAATAAAGTAATAATTTTGTCATTTTTTTGTTAAAACGACAAAGTTTTGTTATAAAAAATTGGTACTTCTACACATGTAGGTATATAAAATAATTTGTAATGTCCATTTAATAACTTGTTCTATATAAAAGAATTACAAAACTGTTTTCTCGTTTTATTTGGCGTATTACTTAATCCCCGACCTACCATAGACTGTTTAAAACTTGAGTCCTCTAAAAATATTGAGTCTCTAAAAGTTACTTTGTGCTCTAAAAGCAAGGGTTTAAATAAGTAATCAGTGCAAATGAAGGGAAATTATACACGTTCAGTTTTTAAAATTGCCGCTCTATAACATTGCTGTTCATTAAGTTTGCCAACCAAACCAAGTGACACCAAGTTAAAACATGTTCTTTGGTCCCAATAAATGTGCCCACATTATCTGATTACCTAGGTACGTTTTAACAAAAACTAACCTTAAAGTAAGAAATAAGAAGCCGGTTTTTTAACGTGGTCTGTTTATATTGATTATTTAAATGACCAATAAACGCATTGAAACCAATGCGTACCTGTATGAGAACATGCATCGTAGTTTCGATTTTTAAATAATACCTAGGGTATCTTACTAAAAGTGACTAAAAAAAACCTATTTATATTTTTTTTACTTGTCCTTAAAGGCCTTAGTAGCCAAGTAATAAAATAAAATAAATAAATAATTGTCTACGCTAATACGCTTTGACAGTTGACACTGACAGTGACTGCTGGTGACTGCTGACGGTACCTACGCGACGACGCGACGACACGACGACCTTCATTAATTTATTATTTTATTTTATCGTTTTGATGATACCTTGACATCACAACCACAAGGCAGTGTAACAGGTACTATCATAGAATAATAAATTATTCCAATGTTGCTACGCCACCTAAGAGGGAAAACAGAATTATTTATTACTTCATAATTTAGACAAAATGTTTCTAGCATTGCTATGTTTTATACTTTTTTTTGCGCTTTCGTTCATTATCAATCAGAGAAGGTTGCACAAGTCGTTCGTATCAAAGATTGGAATACCAAATAAAGTAGTGATCGTTACCGGTGCTAACACCGGCATTGGCTACGAGACCGCTAAAGAGTTGTCTAGACGAGCTGGCAGAGTCATCCTCGCCTGCAGAGATCTCAACAAAGCCCAGAAAGCTGCATCCGAAATTCAATCAGAAACGGGATATGACGTTGTTGCCAAATATTTGGACTTGGCATCTTTCAAGACAATCCTCGCATTCGCTAAAGATATAATAAAAACTGAGGGCAGAGTAGATATTCTAATCAACAACGCTGGCACAGGAGTTCTCGACAACTCTCTTACTGAAGACTGCTTGCCGATAGAAGCTCAAGTCAATCATTTCGGCCCATTTTTACTCACTATGCTACTGTTGCCCGTAATGAAAAATTTGCCTGAAACAGCTCGAATTATTAACGTTGCGTCAATAATGCACATGTTTGGGACAGTAGAGAATTTGGATAAGCAGGGGAAGACGTTTTTAGAACGTAGAAGAGTTTATTCCAATACGAAACTGGCGAACATACTTTTTACGCGGAAGTTAGCAGAAGAAGTGTTTTTCAATAATAACAATATTGTTGTGAACTGTTGTCATCCCGGAGCAGTTTACACTGATATATTTCGGAATCAACCAAGAATAATAAAATTTGTTTTGAAGTTGATGTTTCTGACGCCGAAACAAGGAGCACAGACTTCAGTTTTTCTGGCGGCTCAGGAACTGATGCCCGGCCTGCATACCTCAGGTAGATACTACACTAACTGCGAGGAAGATACTCTTTCCAAACGAGCTCGTGATCATGAAGCAGCACAGAAATTATGGGACTTGTCGCTCAAAGTTTGCTTTACCATGAGACAATGGTAATTTGTGCTAGGTACCCAGGTACCTAAGCAATGGTGAAACTCTGTCGTAATTATAACATGATCACTATCGAGTCTTTTTAGTGTTCATGTTTTTTTTTATCCTGGAAGTAATGGGCAATAATCAAGTAATTTTTTTTTTGTAGTATCTTCAGTTCATCACGATCTTTGTAGAAGACATCATAGCGATATTTATCAAAAAAACAGCCTGTATCTACCTACTTATTTTAAGTAAAAAAACTTGTTTTGTAATAAGACTGATACAAGATTTCTCTTTAGACCCTCAGGTTTGAACCATCGAGCCATTTTTGAATGTCGAACTTTGTTCCGACGGTGCAAATATTCCAATTTTAAGTTCGAAATAAAAAAAAAACTGGCTTGACTAATGTGAACTCCTCTTGTGATGAGACGGATACCGTCTACTTAATTTTAAGCTAAAATAAGAACATAAAACTTTAGTAAAAAAATAAAAAATACTCTCAAATACTATCATTTGTTTTGTATCAATATCCGGAATCCAAATAAGTGTAGTAGTCTTACAGCCTGTTGTCAGTGATTTCCTTTGCCCCTCCACTGTTATACTCCACTGATAGCGCCCTCTATAGTTACCTAACATTAGTAACTACTTAGGTACTATATTTTTATCTTACGAAGCGACGCGTGCTTTACTTGTGGTAACCCGTTACCAAGTGTACAAACACGCTGTGAATTTGTGTGTACGCGCAGGAGCGCTCAGTACCGTCCGAAGTGTGTGTATTGTACGTACCTACTCGTCTTTACGTGCCTACATATTCATGGCGTGTTTGTACACTTGGTTAGCACAAGTAAAGCGCGCGTTGCTTCGTCAGATAAAAATACTATACCACGTACTTTCCATTAGTTACCGTGAGTTTGCACACTGACTAATTTGTCAAGTGCGCGTAAACTGCTACGATTGGCTGTTGATAAATCATTCAACAAATCACAGCAGTTTACGCGCGCTTAAAAAAGTTGTTACATTTTGTGATAATTCACGTTTTAAAAACTGGCCGTAGGGCCCATTTTATAAAACTTATTTACATAGACTGAAGAATTCAGACATTGAGAATTCAGATTTTGTTGGACGTCGATATAACGGCAAAAGATCCGATTCAGCGTAGTGCCAATTAAACATTTTTGTTTTAATCACCTACAGAGTTATAGCGTGATACGAACTTATGACTTATGTGTGATCCTTTTATGTATCCGAAAACCGAACGGCATATTATCGTATGCCGATCGGTTGTCGGATATTTTTCGGGTACGCTAATACGGGTACCTACCAGGGGCGCAGCCTTCATACAACCCGCTTCCCTTCGGAACAACCACTCTTCGTAGTGTCTACTATTCCCAACTAATATGGTACATTTGTGTGTGTAACTGTGTATCACATCACATTACAGATATTGAATACCAATGTAATACATCGTATGACTAAGTATATATTTATTGTTTAGAGAGAATTTTATTCCAATACCATCAGCGTCAAAATAAGCCGGCCCTCGTGTTTCAGAATGCGGTACTAAATTCTTAGGTACGAACACAGGTGACGTCATGTCCCGCAGCACCGCGTCGTAGGTTGAAGCCGAAGGGCCAGGCCACAACACTGCGTTGCGACGACGCGTCGCAAAAACGTCGTCGTCAATGGGCCTTGTATTGTATACAAGGCCCATTGTGCGACGTCGTAGATTTCTACGGTGCGTCACCGCACCGCAGTGTTGTGGCCTGGCCCGAACTACAGTAAGTTATGACAGGGAAATAAATAGTACGTAAGCAAGAACGAGTTATAACGGATATTCTGTAGAAAAGAGCCACCAGAGCCATATAATTATAATCTCTAGGGGAACTGTCTAAGAATATTAACATCATGACTGTAATTGTCAATGTATCTATGAAAACATCATATACCTAGGTACGTAAGAAAAAAATTACATATTTTTGGTAAAAGAGGTGAAAGACATAAATATAGTACTGGAAATAGGTACCTATTAGTTCAACCTGGTTTCAGCCTGGCTAAAGTAGTCTCATCTTTCATGGGGTACAATCCAAGCGAAGTCAAAACTGTTTTTTCATTAAGTGATTTTTGCGAGGTCTGGGAACGATTCTAGAGCCGATTTTTTTAAATTTTAATTTCTTTAGTTGTATGTTTGTCTGAATTTATGGTCCAGCATCACGCAAAAAGTACCGGATAGATTTTGTTCAAATTTTGCATAGATATTTCCCTATAAGTCAGGTCAGTAGGCTATATATTATCACGCTATTTGCTATGGGGGATGAGCAATACTGCAATTTATTCGTATTTGTCTATAGTTTACCGCAAAATGTAAAAAGACAAGCCAAAAGCATCACCTTTTTACGTATATGGAGCTAATCAGTCAATCACGACACAGTTAAACAGGTTGGATTTTTGAGATGGGACAGGTACCTTAACCATTGTCGCTACAAGCAAACGGTCTTATGAGGGGAGGTTGTTCAATTGTGTGCATGAACATGTCTGTTTGACCTGTGTCAGGTTGTGTATATGTATACAAGTATGTATATCAGTCATCAGGTTACCGTAGTACAGGCTCTACCTAGTTCGGGACTTGAACACCTGGAGTGGATGTTGTCTCATATTTATTATTACTATTTGTATATTATGAATGCCCTGATTGAGCCGCTGAAGAGCCATCATGTCAGATGGCTTAAAATGATTCCTAAATGTTGAGGACACTGCTGACTGTAATCGGCTCCAGTCTGATAATGATAACGTAGTCCAATGAGCTACAGCCGCACGCGTGCGCATCAATACGAGATGGACAGCGAAGTTATGCCGCGCGTCTCACGTGTATGAGACCTTGGCGTACAGATGGTATCTAAGCTGATGTTCCGCAAACACATAGTTGAGATGTGCAGCAGGGTTTTCAGACATCTCGGTTTTATCTTGAGACAGTGTAAGGATTTTACCGATAGTGCAGATGTTAAAGTTTTGTTTAATGCATTTGTGAGAAGTCATCTAGAAACAAGTGGAATCATTTAAATCCGCATGAAGGGAAATACAGGCTCATGTTGGAAAAAATCCAAAACAATTTTACTAGGTTTTTTACCGTAAATTTTACTAGGTTTCTTTACCGTAAGCATTAGAGCATGCAGCATTGCATTGCAGCATTTTTTGTTGAGGGCCTTAGTGACCCCAATGATATCGCCAACCTATTCAGCAGAGCCTTTAAGGTTGGGTCTCCCCTAGGTAGGTCGTCTGGCGGGCCGGAGGTGGTGGGGGGGTCCGGAGACATGCCTATTAGGTTTGCGGCCAGGGAGGTAGCTACTGTCATACGCAACTTAAAGAGAGGGAAGTCGCCGGGTCATGACGGCCTAAGTATAGAGCATTTACTATATGCTGGTAAGCACTTACCACGAGTGCTAGCAATGTTTTTTAGCTTGTGCCTGAGTCACTCGTATCTTCCAGCTGATTTACTTAAAACTATTGTTGTACCCATTGTTAAAAATAAGACTGGAGATGCGAGTGACAAGAGTAACTACAGGCCTATATCCCTGGCTACCATCATTGCAAAGGTGTTGGACAGTCTCATTGATCAGCAGCTGGATAAGCACTTAATACTCAACGACGCCCAGTTTGGGTTTAAGCCACGTTTATCCACAGAAACAGCTATACTATGCCTCAAACAGACTGTTCAATACTATGCAAGTAGGAAAACACCAGTGTATGCATGTTTTCTGGACCTCTCCAGGGCCTTCGATCTCGTATCTTATGACTGCCTATGGAGGAAACTGTCAAATGTTAAGAACCTCCCAAGCGATATCATTGGGATGCTAAAGTATTGGTATAAAAACCAATACAATTATGTTAAGTGGGCGGGTGTCCTGTCGGATGCATACGGGTTGGAGTGCGGTGTGAGGCAGGGGGGAATCAGCTCACCCAAGCTATTCAACCTTTATGTAAACGAGCTGATCTGTGAGCTCAGCAATACCAATATCGGGTGCTCCATTGACGGGCACTGCGTCAATAATATCAGCTACGCGGATGATATGGTATTGCTGAGCCCATCGATCAGTGCACTTAGGAGGCTTCTTCGCATCTGTGAGGACTATGCGGTGGCTCACGGCCTCAGGTACAATGCGACCAAGAGCGAGCTACTGGTTTTTAAAGCGGGTAACAAATGTTACGATACTGTCCCACCAGTCACCTTGGGGGGCGCTCAGCTTTCCAGGGTCACGAAGTTCAAGTACCTGGGGCATTGGGTCACCGATAGTCTGTCCGACGATGTGGACGTGGAGAGGGAACGCAGAGCATTGGCGGTTCGATGTAACATGCTGGCTCGTAGGTTCGCACGTTGTACTAGGGAGGTGAAAATTACACTCTTTAGAGCGTATTGCCAATCTATGTACACGTGTGCCCTATGGGTCAGCTATACAAAAAGCTCGTACAATGCTCTGCGAATCCAATACAATAACGCCTTCAGAGTTATGTTGGGGCTGCCGCGCTTTTGCAGTGCATCGGGGATGTTCGCGGAGAATGGCGTGCCAGATTTTTACGCACTGATGCGGACACGGATAGCATCCCTGATGCGGCGAGTGCGCGACAGCTCCAACAGCTTGGTGGCTATAGTAGCCGACAGGACAGACAGTCCATTGATGTGGCAATGGATGACCACTCATCGTGCGTCATTCGAATATTTAAAATAAGTTGTTTTTGTGTATGTATGTGTGTTTGTTGTATGTATGTTTTGTGTACAAAATTGTAATGTGTTGTTTATGGACTTATGGTCTGAAATAAATTTATTATTATTTCCTTTATTTCATTTACATACATATGAATTACATTTTTAACACTTTCCGGGACAGACCGCCTCTAAACGTTATCTCGGTATATCGTTACGTGACGGTACGGCTAAGGGCGTTGAACTTTATTTCATGTAATTTGGCAAACCGTCGATAGCCGGTGCTTGCCCATAACATTCCTAGGAACATTGACTTATAATAGTATGGACTGGAAATATCAACAAAAAAAAGGTGCCTACCTACAACTCATAATGTCTCATAAAATGGCTGCCATTGCTAGGGTTGTGGCAATCAAGGAATATTGGTGTTACTACCGGTCGTATGAACCCGCGCGCGAAAAAAAAAAGACTGGGCTGAATGCCAGATGCGTCACCGGCGCGGCGGGGCGCCGCTCGGCCGCCCGATAATGTAAACAAAGCATTTTTACGACTTGGGTTTATTTGAATGGTGCTAACACTTGTGTTTTTTGTTATGGTAAGGAACGGGGCTTTAAGATAGCGGAGTTTCGTTTGAAATAGGATAGTATTCATGTAATCAAATCGTTCGTTAGTATGACGCAACCATAAATCATAACTTTGTTTTCAAATAAATGGTTATAGTTCGAAAAAACGAGCGATGACCTATATTGTTTAAGGTTTTAAATACATTATGTGTATATACTTAACGCAAAACTAATAAAACCACATAGCATTAGTACAATATGTACTATTTACGAGCGCCCAAAGTTGAAAAAATTTGCCGACGGCAAAAAAATAACAATGGCCGCCAAGACAATGGAAACAAAATGTTGTTTTATAAATATAAATCTGATACGTAGAATAAAAATATTGGTACCTGTGGAAAGCTTATTTAATGCTTCAACTTTGTTATAAAAGTAGTGGTATTAGAATAACACACTGTACTAAAATAAGGATCTGAAAACACATACACGTAATAACAATAAACATGAATCGGTCAGCGCCGGTTGTGGAATAAAACCGAAATTACGTAATATTTTTTCACTCACCGATCTTGAAATCCTGCAGTAATTCACTTCACTATAATATTTATCACATACTTAAACAGGCCATAGCACTTAAAACACTTGAAAACCCACTTAAAACACAAATTATTTATCACGTAAACAACACACGCGCGAGTCGTACGCCACTGACAAGACGTCATATTTTTTTAATTATTTGATTTTTTTGGTTGAAAGCTTGTAGTGTTGTCATACATCCTAGTACGCGGCACAGAGTCAAGAAATCAACTAAATACACGGAATGTGTGTGTCCGACCTTATAGTAAAGCAATAAAGGTTGAAATAAAATAAAATAAAATTAAATTTAAAGGGAACTCGCGTTCACTCGTTCGTTAAACTTAATTGTTGGAGGGGGGCCGACGTGACCAGAGTACGTTCAAGCGGATAACGAGTATCGATACGAGTCTTACTTGATATCACGTTTGGTTCATAATTATAACTTACATAAAATAAATGTTGTAACAGAAAAAGATGAGTAGTTTACTTACCGTCTGTTATCTGAGAATAAAACTCAAATCAAGTGTTTTTTTCTGTACAGAATTAAAAACTTTTGTATACAACATGTCTGTGTAACATACCTAACTATTTATTAAAGAGTGAGTTGTGGAGTAAAAATAAAAATGTATATTTTTTTTTACTTAAAATATGTTTATTGGTGTGATAATAATTATAAATGATGAATGATTTTATTTCTGTAAGTAGGTTTGTACAAACACTTTTACACGTCAATCGTATTTTAAAAACTAAATTAGGTCAGCGCTTCCTATCTGACAACTCTGAGAAGAAAGGCCGAAACAAACTCCGTGGTCACAGTCTCTTTTAAAGTCCAGACAAAATCTTGGTCAGATAACGTGAAGGCTATGTAGATCGCTGTCTGAAATGGTCTTTTGAGGAAAGAACCACACAAATTGTGTGGACCTGTCCAGTCAGTTTCTTCAGAGTATTTTTTTGGTGCGGGTAAACCTTTGGGCTTATTAATTTGTCTTTTTAAGAAGTTTATTGGTCCCGCCAATTCTTCTATTACAACAGTCTGTTCCATGTTGATACAATTTTTTCTTCGAAGGTCTTCTATAATATCTTTCAAATTAGCATTTTTTTTTTGTTTTTCTTTCGAATCATTTCGATAAGGCGTACTTAACTTTTTGTTGTTGATTGACACATTTTTCTTTTAAAGCCTTAATTTTTTCAATTTGTACAACCTGAAAAAATAAATTAAAATTACTTCAATCATCAACTTGCGTCAAAAATGCTGCTTTGTAATATGTTTCATGCTAAGTCTATAGATCCTAAAAAATCCAATTGTATATTTATACTTTAGCACGAAGATCAGAAAACGTGCTGAGAAATCACTGACCTGTAGTACAGCTACGGAACAGAGAGGATACGTCATTGGTACCGTAACCTTAACACCTTAAATAAGAGAGAACTCAGCTCATTTCATCCCCACATTTCATTTTTGATAATTTATCCCCTGTGGGTAGATTTTGTTCCAAAAATACTTTATTTTTCTACTTTGTAAAAATGTCTCATTTGGATTTCAATGTTTTCTGGAGACTTAACTTAGCATTATTTTCGTAATGTTATAAAATTTTAATTTTCGTAAGAACCTCCTGTAATTTTCTAGCATCAAAAACGTTTGAGTAGATACATACCACTTTGTGCACTGTTTCGTCTGTTTCCACAATTCGGTGGGGGAACTGTAATGGAGGCATTACAGTAGATGTGATGATACGTGGAGAAACGTCCGTATTTTGAATGTTTCTCGTTTCACATAATACAGATGACTCGTGACGTTGCTTTTTGCCAGGTGCCTGAAAAAAATAGATACTAATAAGCAATAAGCAATTTACAATATGATTTATTTATGTAATTAATACATCTATTTATTTATTTCAGGCCAAAGGGCCGGGCTATTATTAATTAATTATTATTTACACTTACCGAAAATACTGTGGGAACATAGTTATCATGTAATCTCATTACATCAAGTGTTCTATTGAAACAGCTTTCTTCAAAGTGAAGTGAACAGAGGTACCATTCTTTATGTCGCGGATTAATATTTTCTTCACCAATAGCCTCTAACCACTTTTTCTTCAATCCTTCATTTTTAGAAAACCTATAAAAAAGGTAAGTATTTTGATCAATAAATCATTTTGGTTAGAGCTGCTGTTAATATCTAACTAAAATAAATAACAAAATGTCTATGTCTTATTTTATTAATCATCATATAAAACTCTGTGGAACGGTCTCCCGGTGCTGTGACCAAGCAAAGTCGCTCGGGCCGATTAGGACACGCAGAACGATTTATGTTAACATCGCTGATTGTACCGATATCGTTTCAGCGGAGGAACTAGTTTCGGAAACTATCACAGCAACGGTACAACACTATTCCACTATGACATATTATTGTAAACAAACGAATGAAATAATAAATAGGTCTGTTATACGAAAATGACTCCAAATATACCTTACCAAATATACTTTAGCCTTAAAATCACGATTGAGTAACAATTTGTTCATCGAACGTGTATGAATGTATGTAATATTGCATGAAAACCGGCTACTAACCTATGCAAAGACAATTGAGGTTGATTTCCATTCTTTCTTGCACCACACTTCACAATACAACACACAGGCATGTTGGTTTGCTGTTTTCCAACATTTCCATTCATTTTTAAAGGTAAACTCCTCGTAATATTCTCGCAAATCTCAATAACACAAAAAATAAACAACCATTTGACAGCACAACTACCACGAAACTCGTCTCCACAGACTAAATAGAATGTCGCATAAGATGGCGGATAGGGCACTTACCTACAACTGTCCCTACGTCACGACAAAATGTTACCATAATGAGCAACAACTTAAATATTGTTGTCTCTTTTAACACATATGATTATTTCATTAGAAAGAATGAGACAAAACGATATTTCACAGTCTGTATCGTATTTCACTCATATTTGTATGCAAAGTGTATGTCAAATATAACGCGGCGCCTCCATGTTTTTCCTATCTCAATGCCTAGGAAGCACATGATCTAGTGTCACATCACGCGACTTTATTCGTTCGTAGGTGTCACAGCAAACTCTTTTCCAGTCATTTTTCAACATATACATACGCAGAGCTTTGTGCACCAAACCAACACGTTCACACCGCCGAGAGGCGTAGTCATACCATACAATCTGCCCATAGGCGTCAACGTCTGTGGCCGTATTTGCTGTATCAAGAAATTAAGAATATAATGTAATATGGTAGTACGGCTGTAGACGGTATGATAAAATGTATGGCATTTTGAAATGTCATATCATGACATTTGCAAAATAGTCAAAGTGTCCCGGAACGTGTTAAATATTTTTATAAACAAAAAGATACCAAAAACATTTAAAAATATAAAAAATAGTAGCCCACCGGTATCGGGAACAGGGTCCAAGCTAACGGCGGTCAGGGCTCCAGAGAGAGAAACTTCCTAACAATGCGGGCCGTGTCCAGAAGTACCGCTTTCTGAATCAAGCCCTTGATCCAGCTGCCTAACGAGAGCCTCCTTAGGTGTTGGTCGAGGCTCTTGGGTATTAGCCCATTGGCTGTCACGACTATCGGCACAATGACCGCTGAGTCCACATCCCAAATGTCGACAACCTCGCGAGCCAAGTCAAGATACTTGATTTGTTTATCTTTCTCGGCTTTCACGAGGTTCTCATCATGCGGGATGGTTATGTCAACAATCATTGCGCGTCGCTCCAATCGATCCACCACCACTATATCAGGCTTATTGGCAACAATAGTCCTATCAGTGATGATGGATCGATCCCAGTACAATGTGATATTACCATTTTCGAGAACTGGGTCGGGCACATACCTGTAGTACGGTACCTCCGATTCCACAAGGTTGTATTTCAGAGCAAGCTGCTGATGGATTATCCTGGCTACAAGGTTGTGTCTATGCAAGTACTCTCCGTTAGCTAGACGAGAACACCCGGAGATGATATGCCTGATTGATTCTCCCGGCCGGTGGCATGCCCGACAGATGTCAACCGTGCCGTCTTTCACAATAAATCTCCGGTAATTGTTCGTCATCATAACTTCGTCCATAATTGCACAGACAAAACCTTCGGTTTCTCCAAAGAGGTCACCGAAACGCAGCCAGGCAACGGACGCTAGTAGATCTACATCCGGTCCATGTAGGGCCCGGAAAAAGCGTCCGTGGAGCTCCTTACTCTGCCATACCTCCATGCGATCATTAGTGTCAAGCACTACAGGTTTGCGCCAGTTCTCTTTAGCCAAGGAGAGCGGGGTGAGGCCCTTGTCCACCGTGACTACATCTCGATGCATACCCACGTCGGTTTCTAGGAAATATTCCCTGAGACTGCATATCTCGCGATTGTGGAGGGTCTTAGCGTTTAAAAAGCCTCGACCTCCACACTTTCGCGGGATATACAGCCTCATTACCGATGATCGTGGGTGATGCATTCGATTTGCAGTCAGCAGCGTGCGGACCCTCCTATCCAGGGCGTCGAGTTCGGTCTGAGTCCATTTGAGTATGCCGAAAGAGTACATCAAAACTGGCATGACCCAACCGTTGAAGGCGCGCACCTTGTTTCCGCCTGATAGAAGACTATTAAGTACTTTTTTCAGGCGGCCAAAGAAGCGTTCCCTCAACGACTGCTTCATGTCAGTAACATTGATGCCTAACGCTTCCGACATACCCAAATACTTATAGGTTTCGGATGCGGAGAGGGCTCTAAGGTTTGTGGAATCCGAGAGTTGGGTCCCCACGGATTCAACAATCTCCCCTCGCTTTACATGCATGACCGCACATTTGTCCACACCAAATTCCATCCTGATGGCGCTACTGAAATTTTGAGTTACTTTCAGTAGCTCCATCAGTTGCAAATTGTTGGGGGCAAAGAGTTTTAGGTCATCCATGTAGAGGAGGTGCGATATAACCTGACCACCTCTCCTCAACCGATAGCCTAGACCTGAATCCTCCAGCAATGTGCTTAGAGGATTCAAGGCTAAGCAGAACCAAAGCGGACTTGAAACTATCGCCCTGAAATATGCCTCGCTCGATCCTTATCGGTTCGCTATTCCCATGAATATTTCGACATCCTGGATAGTGAAGGACCGTCCTCCATTGCCGCATACATGACATTAGGAAGGTGCGAAGAGTTGTATCTACTTTATACAACTCTAACACCCTCACGAGCCATGTATGCGGCACCGAGTCATAGGCCTTCTTATAATCTATCCAACATGTCGACAGATCCTTTCGGGAACGACGAACCTGTTGGCTAATGGTCATATCAATGAGGAGTAGCTCCTTAGTACCGCGGGACCTATTCCTACATCCATTTTGAGAGGCAGACATGATGGAGTTGGTGTCTATATGTTTGTTAATTTTAGCTCTCAAAATGGATGTAAGAACTTTATAGACCGTCGGTAAACACGTGATCGGCCTATAGTTCTTGGGTTCCGCGGTGCTACCTGATTTATGGAGCAGGTGGGTAATTCCTGTCGTTAGGAATTGGGGTAGCGAACCAGATTCCAAAGTAGTCTGAAACTGAGATGCCAAGCGAGCGTGCGATCTTGTGAACCATTTAATCCAAAAGTTGTGCAGTCCATCCGGCCCTGGAGACTTCCAGTTGGGTAGTGGACGGACTGCACGAGCTACATCTTGGGGGCAGATGGTAATAGCCCCCATTTCTGGTATCGGATCGCAGGCTCGCTCGACTTCCCGAGTCCAATCACCTTCGGTGTGACTGACAGGTACCGACCAGATGCTGCGCCAGAAGGAACACATGGCATCATCATCCGGTAGGCACGTCTCAGTCACACCATGGTCCGGTCGCTCCCAACCCCTATAAACCCACCTTTCATCGCTCTGGAAGGTGCGATTCTGAGTGTATCGCTCTACTCGCCGCCTATACCGACGAATACGGTTTGCCCATGCATACACTTTCTGCTTCAGGAAGTCGATGCGCTCTGTGACACAAGACATATAGTCTTGGGGACTGATATCAGTCCCTGAGAATGCCCGTCTCACAAAGCGCATCACTCTAGGGCGAGTATTGCCCTCCTTGAAGCAGATTAGTTTGCCGATGAGCGTCCTGGCCCCACCAATACGGCGTTCAATTCTGCACTGCCAAGCTGGTACGTTTGGTTTCGGTCGTGTAGCTCTAGTGTCATTTGCAAATTTGACGTGAGCTACACGACATGCTGCTACTGCCGCGCAGTACAGAACTGAATGAATATCGGTGAGGTCTTCGCAGGTATCAAAATAGTTTGATAACTGCGAATCCAGGACCGCCACCAGCGCCCTATTTTTGTTATGCATGGGCAAACGAGGTAAGCGTGGCCTAAGTTCGGGCGGCATGAAGCGATATTCCTGAATCGCATCCTCCAAAGCACTCCTCAATTGCTCATTGCACTGGCTACTTACATTTGTAGCCCTATCATTACTCCCTTCGTCAGCATGCGTTGTATTGGGCTGCGGATGTACAACAGTCTGCGACTGGGGTGCGATTATATGGCCACTCTGCATTTCACTTCGCAGGCGATCAAGTACAGAGTCATCCAACATATGATTACGCTGGATGACTCGCACCTGATCCGACAGTCGTTGTGCCGAAACGTTGACAGCTGGCTCAAGCACCTGAAAAAGAGAGAGCATCCGAACACGGTACGCGGTCAGATTGTTTCCCCCCTCTGTAGCCCCATAGTATGAGCGCATGACATTTTCATTAATGGATCTCGTCCATCTCATGCGCTGCACACTTCCGCCGGGAGCTGGGACCCTATCAGAGGCCGTTGGGCCTCGAGGTCCTAAGCCGTCCGGCGGCCGGCGTCCTCCCCGTCGACGAGCAGGTGGTGGCGACGTGGGCGGAGAGAAATACTCGTCGCTCGAGCTCGACGCAACTGCCGCGGCCGGTGTCGTCACAGCGCTCACAGAGGGGCTGGATACCGGCGGCGGCGAGGCGGAGCTGAGCGAAGAGTCCGGAGGTGGTAGTCGTGCTTGACGTGCGGCTTGTCTCGTCAACATCTTCTCATTTTTCAATAATTTATTATTGAGTTATGTAATATCGGAGGTGACATGACAGATGTCACCTCCCGTTCGGCAGTTTTTTTATGAATAATGGTCCATTTTTAGATGCTGATTATATTTATTTGGGTTTTGGTTGGGTTGGGTTTTACACTATATAAGTATAAAAACTGCATCAAAAAAAAGGAAAAATTATTTATCTGAATAATATATGATAAAAATGATATGAAGTGTTGACGTCGGTGTTGCCAGGTTTTTATTATTATTATTACGGGGTTTATCCCTTTTGTGCTGATGTACCCGAGTCTGTTCGTCCTGGGCATGGTCGGATACACCAGGCTGGCAGTAAGCAGGGACGTCGCGCTGGTCAAGTACGTGGCTCGCGTACTGCTAGGGATGCTGCACCACCCGGAGGTGCTGGCAGCGCGGCGGCTACGCGCGCCGGACGGGTGCGTACTGTGCATAGAACACTATTACTCCTAGCGGAGGTACTGTGCGTAGCCGTAGGTGAGCGCAAAGAGTATAGTATATATATGAGATAGTTTCAGTTGCCTGTGCCAGGGTCCACGGTATGCCTCTTGGACTTTCCCGCAACCCTGGCAGGCATCGGCCCTAGCGGACCCCGTCATTGATGCTGACATTGATGTGGACTTAATGCCTGAGGCATTTTCGACCAGTCAACAGTCAGTCAGTCTTTGAAATATCTCGGGACCCTAGGGTCCCAGACCTTCGGACGGCGTACGAGGGGCCGAAACCAGAGGCCCAATTTTAAGCGTTGAGGCACCAACCGATGATTATCTCTGTATTCATTATGCAAGTGCACCCAAGGACAACCCCCCGTTGGTGCAGGACTATAGCAAAACATAGGAACAAAACATATTGGGCTATGGGTTTGGGTGGCTACAGTGGATTGA
This sequence comes from Brachylomia viminalis, assembly GCA_937001585.2. Classification (NCBI taxonomy): domain Eukaryota; kingdom Metazoa; phylum Arthropoda; class Insecta; order Lepidoptera; family Noctuidae; genus Brachylomia; species Brachylomia viminalis. The sequence continues at coordinate 14,568,295 of OW443316.2, read as the reverse complement.
TTACCTAGAACCATGGAAGGACTATGGCCCCTACCTGATCAATGTTTTATTATACACGGAAAAACTGGCAGGGGGTGACTTGCAAACTCAATAATGGGCCCCCGGAAACTGTCGCTAGCACTTAGTGACGTGGCGACAAGGGGGCAACATATCCTGAGGCGCTCGAGGAGTGGAGCTGTATTCCACGACTATCCGGACAATCCCAGAGCCCGGAAGATGGTCAAAATCCCTACCAGCACTTACTGGAATACTTCCTTCCTCCGAGCACGTTTGCTCTTGCGAATCTGCACTCAAGCCGGCCAACAAAGGCAAGAAAGAGGTGCGAGCTCAGTTCCCCGTCATTGTTCACTACAGCTGGCCAATAAAGGCAAGCCTGAGATGGGGAACAAGACTTCACCCGGGAGGTAGGGTCCGTGGGGTCGCTACTGCCCAACAGCTTGCCACATGCTGCCCTGCGGGTTTCTGTATCCCTCTTGGTCTGGCCCCTCACCGTAGCCAAAGCAAAGTAAACTCTACCGACACACACCTAGAGTTCAGAGCGCGCAAGCCCCACCACGACGTCAACGTAGAGATACGGCGCGGTGGGGTTATTAATATTATAGTTTTCTGTATTTTCATCTTCCGATTCATCCATAACGTAATCGTCATCTGCTACATCGTTTTCAATGTTCTCGGCTGTCTTTTTATTTCCCTCAAGGAGCCCTAAATATGCTCTCACCATGATCAGTTTTGACAACTTATCAGGTGTCAATCTGTTTCTGACTAGTGTGTGAGTTCTGCCAAACAACGACCAACCTAACGAGCCCAATCTCGGTAGGTTTACGTCTGTTTACGTATATCAGAGCGTAGATCCTATGGCCATCTTCCAACTCCATGATCAGGCTGGCACAGTATTATCATAATATTGCGTTCTCACCAGACTTCATAAGTATTTATAATTTCAGCACTATCAGACTTCAAGAAATAGACGAAAATCAGATCGAAATAATCGATCGATGTATTTTATTGTGTGTACATAAATAATAAATAAATAAAATCGATGTTAATACAAACAGATGAAGTTACTTAAAGAAAAGTCCAAAAAAATACAAAAGAACAGTACACCAGTTGTATGATTTATATTTATTTCATTCGGTATCCTCTCCCCTCCCCTCTTTATTTGTTTATAAAATTTATAAGAGAAATTCTCATAAAACCATGGGTTCAGCTATCATGAACTTACCAGTATCCAGTTTAACTTTATCTTCACATATTTGCATTGATAATTATAAATTATGTATAATTAACAATATACCATACAGACTTACTAGTAATACGTTTATTTACACCATTACATAAAACGGCATTTGTAAAAACCTAGGTAATCTGGCAATTTTAACAACCTTGACCAATATTGCCGGCAATATTGGTCTCTTTCCTAGTAAGTTTCGGAAACATTCGGCAATTTTCAACCCTAGTCCTACCGCTCACATACCTAAGGCGCGGACGCAAACCAACGACGCCAACTAGTTCCCCGCGGACAAGAAAGCCGTATAGTCCTTTCAGTTATTTTACCTCTGATTTGGCATCACTGTCAAAAGCAAATTGATCTTTATTTTCGTTAAGGTTGCGGTTGGGTTGCTACCCATTGACTTGGTTCACACCAAACAACCGCACCGAGCCAAACCAAGGAGAAATTAAGGAAAAAGAAACAACAAAAGTCTTTTATTTGTTTAATTGAGCTTGCAACAACAGTAAACAATCACTTGATACAAATACATTCATCAAAAATCAACCGATACAATACAATTTTAGAGCACTTTGCACAATTTCTGAATTACTTATACATTTTTTCTTAGTTCTAAACTTTCGTCAATTTCTCGTGTACCGCGAACAATGTTGGAGGTGTTGTCGTTACGAGAATTTTATCTTAGAAGGGGTTTCTCATCTTTTTCTGTGCCTGTGCTCAGAATGTGCAGCAGGAGTTTTCGATTTCTCCTTGTATCTAGGTTCTTCTGAAAGTAGTAAGAAAATAAACGGTCGTAAGTCACTTGGGTTTTAGAAAAAGTTTTTTTCGGCCTTTCCTTTTTATTTCGGTCTGAGAAAATTTAACTTACTTCGTGGCTAGAGTCAGACCAGCCATTTTAACAAGATATTTTTTGTTCATGGGAAGCATTATCTCACTAACGATTTTATTTCTATTTGACACAGGATTTGTATAATATTTTTTTTATGTGTCCTATGGTTTATTAATCCACACTACAGGGCAAAAAGTTGATTGCTGAGTAGGTGAGAGAACACCGAAAATATATTTGAAACTTTCCGACAGGAAACTTTTGTGGTCAGGCACTTGATTTCGAAAATGGACCGGAAATAATGTGATCTTCAGAGACTTTGATTTTGGTTATGATCGTGTGCGGCCTAATACAATTTTTTTTTTTTTGAGGGTGGGAAATCATCATTTGATGATTTCCCACTTCTCCCGCTCTGGGCTAAGCGGGAGGGCGTGTCAGACTCTTACTGTCTTAAACCCACCCGTGTTCCTTCAGTTGCATGTGCCAGGGGCCACGGTATCCCTCTCGGACTTTACCGCAACCCTAGCAGGCATCGGCCCTAGCGGACCCCGTCATTGATGCTGACATTGATGTGGACTTAATGCCTGAGGCATTTTCGACCAGTCAACAGTCAGTCAGTCGACCCGGGCCTGGTCCTTATCGAGCGGCGAGTTGTCCATTGCTCACCGTTCGCAAGCCCGCGCCTACGGTGGTCGGCTTGCGATTCCCAACGCCCAGGGCGTCTCCTGCGGCGGCTAGGGGCGTGAGGGCGCGAATTTTGCCTCTCCCTCACGCGTTCCGCCTCCTCCTTCGCTAACATTACTGCTTCGCAGAAGGAGGTGACGGCTTCCAAAGCCCTCTCGCTCCGTACCATGGTCTGGACCAGGGCCGGACGCGAGAGATCGCCACCGCCAATCGCCTCCACAAGGACACGGCGGTGCTCCGCCCAAGCCGGGCAGACCTCCACCGTATGCTCCACCGTGTCCGCCGGACGATCCACACAATGGTGATACCCGGAGGTTTCCTCCCGCCTTATCCGGAACAAGAACCTCCCGAAGCAAACGTGTCCGGTGAGGACCTGCGTCAGGCGGAAGGTGAGGAAGCCGTGGCGCCTCTCTAGCCACTACTCAAAGAGGGCACTTATCGCCGCAATTGTGGCGTGCCCAGCGCTGGGTTGCGACAATCGCACTCTCAATGCCGCCCTGAGATCTCGCCGGAGCTCTGTCCGCTGTGCCGTGATTTCTCGCGGCAGCTGAGTTACTCCCCGGCGCGAGGAGGCGAAACGTCGGGGAGTAACTCAGCTGCCGCGAGTTTCGCCTCCTCGCGCCCGTGACTAACTCAGCCACTACCACTACCATATTTGCGCGAGGACCTTTGTCTCCAGATCCCATGGCGGTAATCCGGCAAGGAGGCTCGCCGCCTCACCGGAGACCGTACGGTATCCCCGGACCAGCCGGGTGGCCCTTTGGGACGCGTTCAACCGACGGGCTGGCCGCCACCTCATACTAATCCATTCTTTTTTTTTTTTTTGAGGGTGGGAAATCATCAAATAACTCCCGCTCTGGGCAGAGCAGGAGGGCGTGTCAGACTCTTACTGACTAACACCCACCCGTGTTCCTTCAGTTGCCTGTGCCAGGGGCCACGGTATCCCTCTCGGACTTTCCCGCAACCCTAGCAGGCATCGGCCCTAGCGGACCCCGTCATTGGTGCTGACATCTCTATGAGGCGCGCGTGGAACACAACGCGCTGTCGACCCAGGCCTGTTCCTTATCGGAAGGCGAGCTACCCATTGCTCGCCGTCCGCAAGCCCGCGCCTACGGTGGCCGGCCGGCTAATCCATACCTAACATTACAAAAACGAAAGTAACTCCATCTGTTTGTCTGTCTGTCTATCTGTGTGTATGCATGTTTCACGGCCCCGCTGAGCTGTTTGTGATGAACTTTGTTAAGGATAGTCTCAAGCCTGGGGAAGGACACAGGTTACTTTTTATCAACACACCATGCGGGCGAAGCCGCGGGCGGAAGCTAGTATAATTATATAATTAATGTAGGCATACAAAATGATGGTGCCGATTCCCTTGTTCACAAACTAAACTAAATTTAAGTTGAGTGGATCTTTTTCTTTCTATTTCATTATGAAATGGACAGAAGATAAATATTAGTTTAGTCCTGTCAAATTAATCAGCGCCTGACACTACTCCATGGAAGTTTAGACGTGATTAAAAAGTTGACTACTTACTAAAATTACATCAAATTACGTCAGGTGCCGACTAATTTGACAGGACTAAACTAATATTTATCTTCTGTCCTTTTCATAATGAAATAGAAAGAAAAAGTTGCACTCAACTTAAATTTAGTTTAGTTTGTGAACAAGGGAATCGGCACCATTGTTAAATATTTTAAAAGCGTAACGATGGAGTTTCTTGCCATACGAAACTACCTTTTGGAAGGGGCGACTAGAATCAAGTCTATTTTAATGTAAATGTCGACGTTAAAAATTGCCTTTGCCTACTTGAAATAAATGCTTTGACTTTGAACGAAGGATTACGTCGGAGATGGGTTCCCCGCCCGCCATGTCATGTATTAGGTAAGTGATTCTCATTTCGTGGTAAAATTGTTGTCAACAAGGTGGTTAGCTTGATTAACAAGCCAGGGTGCGCCAAGGACTATTAAAAGGGCTGTTTTTACATCTCGGATTAAGTTCCCTTTAACTTACTTGCGGATAATTTCATTCAAATTCTGTTCCATTTCTGAAATTAATCCGTAATTTGGACATCGTGAAGCCCGAAAGCCGATATCAGACGCTTCAATCGAGCTTCAATTGATTCATGGTGTGTTCAGACGTTTACGTTTCAGTTCGAGTTAAAGATGCCGAATGAAAAGCATAAGGAAAGCGTTCGATATCGGCTTTAGAATCGTTGCCATTTGCAGCGATCGGTCTCGTCGTACCTCTCTCTTTACGTCGATGCCTGCGGTCGCGGTCCCGGCTGGCGCGCGACTCGGGCGACGAGCGCCGGCGCGGCGAGCGCGGGGGGCCCGCGTCCGGGGCCCACCACCACGCGGGCGGCGCCGACGCGCGGCCCCGCAGCGGGGACCCGCCCGGCGGGTACGCGGGGCCCGGGGGCGGCATGTGCTGCGGTAGGGGAGAAGATGGTTACACCTTACGTCTTCGAACTCCTGAGCCCGCTTGCATTACAAATCGCTGAATGCGTAAAGCGCGCCTCGCTTCGGAAGATAACAATGCTGTAGTAAAAGGTAATAATATATCTCGCAACACGATCTACTCAGTTTCGACTGTAACTTACGTGTGGGTAGTTCGGCGGCAGGCGGTAAGGCGCGGGTGGTAAGGCGCCCTCGCCATCCGCACATATTATCGGCTGAGCAGGCAGGCGGGTAGGGCTCTCGGGCGTCACCAACTGTCGAAGTGAGATGCACTAGGTGTTACGAAATTGAAATATAGCTAAACGTCTTATTCATATGAGATAGGAACCCTAACAAAGAAATTCTTGTCATCTTGGTCTCACAAACTATTATCTACATTACTTTATCCTATATCCTATCGCGGGTCTGCTGGAAGAAATTTCTTAAGAAATAAGCTGTATTCTAATATGTCGTATCTGTATCTGTTTACTGTGTGTACATAAATAATAAAATAAATGAATCCTAAATAAATACCTATCGACAAACTGTCACATAATATGGAGGTAGCATTGTATGTAAGAATCGTAGCAGGTACTCCGTCGTTTCTGCCTACCCCCATGAGAAGAAGGCGTCCATTTAATGTATGTATGCATTTTCTGTAATCAGCTTCCGATTTTGAAAGGGCCTTTTTATGTCGTTCACTAAGCCGTAGGCGTACAGCATAAATATAGTTGAGCACTATTGGCAATTCCATTATCTGAATCTTCAGTAAGTTTAAAACTATCGTAACTGTAAATATATATGGGCGCCAAACCATTATTTGATTTTAATTTTAAGCTTCTTTCGATTATTTTGTACTTAATCTGACTTGTATGTTATTTATTGAATTAATATTTGTATTTCCGGTTAAGTCTATGTAAGTTTTTATTTTGATGTATTTAAAATATTGAGATTTCCGGTTCAATTTATATAAAGTTTCTATTCGTAAACTTCCTTTTGATTTATTTAAAACGTTGTGCGTTTCCGGTTGACTTTATTTTTATTAAGTTTCTATGTTGGTATTATGGTTTTATCTTGACACATCCGCTTGAATTGTTTAAAATATAAATTCTTTTAGAGTTAATATTATTAAGGATTTATCTTGACTTGAATGATTTAAAATGTAACTTCCTGTAAATAATTATTTTGACATATCCGCTTGATTTATATAAATTCTTTTTGGCGGTAAAGTTTGGCGGTAATTTTGTGTATAAAAACTGTTGTAGTGCGAATGAAAGGACATTCTTTGTGAGCTGCTCGTGGAATAAACACCCTGATTTGAAGTAAGGTATCTTCTTTGTACTCTTTTAAATAGTTTCCTGCCATTTCCTATTACTGTGTATTTGTGTGATATATTGGTGTAAACAAATATGTGTGACTCCGGCAACGACGGTGATGAAGCGCCGACATATACCTTTTTGTTTTATGACGTGGCACGTGACATTCAACCTTACAGTTGAGTTGATTATTCGACCTGGTAAATTATATTACATATCCCCAATTACCACCAACCACCAGCCATGGTTATTCACTAGCTATGTTTGAGTCCCATCATCCTATGTAATAGGGGGCGAACGCATAACTATAAACGGGGCACATTTCAACGCTCCAAGCTGTTATTATATTTTTTCCTTCCGTGTGTAGCGGTATCTACATCGCCACATGCGCACTGCGCATTACACTGACGTCACGCCAAATCCTGCATCGCGCAAGCAGTGTTTACCGCGCAACTAGCATATATACAACGCCCCGACATCAATGGTCGGACAGTTGCACACCTGACAACACACCCGTCTGGTCGGAGGATCCTCCCGTATACTATGGGTATGAGTGAACTTTACAACCTGTTCCTCATAACTCTAAGTCCTTACCTCGAAAGGAAAAAAAACGGAACCCTTACATGATCACTTCGTTGCCCGTCTGTCTGGCAGTGTGTCAAGACAATAAATAAAATAAATAAGACCCTTTTTCTCAGGAAGCGTGGAGGTATCAAGTTCAAATACGTAGGTCTACGGTCCCTTGGAGCTCTAAAAAAACATCAAGATTCTAAGTTAACGAAATAAGAAATACGGCCATGTATGCGACATATTTAGTTACTCTCAAATAAATCAAAACTAAAGGGTACTTCCCGTTGGCCTAGAATCATGAAATTTGACAAAAAGTAAAGACTTGCAGCACAAATAAAGGAAAAAGTCCGAAAATCGTTAAATATCTGATGTTTTAACACATTTTTTTTGCGATTACAAATTTACATTTGCAGTTGGAGAATATCGATGAGTGAGTGATCCGTGAGTATATCGATGTATGGAAGAATTTTATTTCTACTAAAAAGTAAAATTTTGCTCTTGGGATAAATTCATCCCAACTACTACAAAACCCTTCATTGAGCGTGGTACGACACGGACTTGTCGTCCCCACGTTTAACCTGTACCTGTTGCTTGAGGTTGTTGAAGTCGTTGCTCATGTCACGGTACCGCTGCAGGCACTCCTGCCACATGGTGGCCATCTCTGCCATCTCCGATCGTTGCTTCTTGATCTCCTCCTGAAAATGAATAACAGATATCCTGTCTCACACTATTTATTTAATCTTAGGCGCCTCTCTTTGAGGAGTGGCTAGAGAGGCGCCACGGCCTCCTCACCTTCCGCCTGACGCAGGTCCTCACCGGACATGGTTGTTTCGGGAGGTTCCTGTTCCGGATAAGGCGGGAGGAAACACCCGGGTGTCACCATTGTGTGGATCGCCCGGAGGACACGGTGGAACATACGGTGGAGGCCTGCCCTGCTTGGGCCTTGGGCAGCGTGTCCTCGTGGAGGCGATTGGCGGTGGCAATCTCTCGCGTCCGGCCCTGGTCCAGGCTATGGTACGGAGCGAGAGGGCTTGGGAAGCCGTCACCTCCTTCTGCGAAGCAGTTATGCTCGCGAAGGAGGAGGCAGAACGCATGAGGGAGAGGCAAAATTCGAGCCCTAAGGGCCAGGCCACAGCACTGCGGTGCGACGACGCACCGTGTAAATCTAAGACATCAAACTACGGATCGTGTTTTGTAGTGTGACGTCATTTTTGCGACGCGTTGTCGCAACGCAGTGTTGTGGCCTGGCCCTAACGCCCCTAGCCGCCGCAGGAGACGTCCTGGGCGTCGGGAATCACAAGCCGATTCCCGGCCACCGTAGGCGCGGGCTGGCGGACGGCGAGCAATAGGCAGCTCGCCGTCCGATAAGAACCAGGCCCGGGTCGACAACGCGTTGTGTTCCACGCGCGCCTCAAAGAGATGTCAGCAATAATGATGGGGTCCGCTAGGGCCGATGCCTGCCAGGGTTGCGGGAAAGTCCGAAAGGGTTACCGTGGCACAGGCAGCTGAAGAAACACGGGTGGGTTTTTAGTTAGTAAGAGTCTGATACGCCGTCCCGCTCCGCCCAGAGCGGAAGAAGTTATTTGATTATTTCTCAAAATCAAAAAAAATATCAAAATGTGCTGATTTTTCAAAAGTCAAATAAAAAAAATCCGTCTAACAGATTTTGTATCCAAAAATCAGCCCATATATGAAAAGTGCAGCATTAAAGCTTCTTGTATCGACTACATTGCACGTGATGGAATCTTGCTGATGACCAACATCTAGTCTAGCGACGACAGTCCTTTGGATAGGTAAGTACCGTCAAATATATCTACCCGCAGAAGGATATTGAACCTTATTCACTTGTATTAGACGATTTGTCAAGTGAGACAGCAGGGATATCACGTGACCATGGTGACGCAGCGAGTCCTGGGGCGCACACGCATCTCAGTCACTTTAACTCGGGAGCTCGGAAGCGACAGACGAGTATTAGGAACTGAAGACTTCAATTATTTCGGTGTCTAACGGTTTCACATTATTGTGATTTATTTTATATTCTGTTATTTATAAATAAAGGGACTATGGTCACCGTTCCATGGTGGAATGAGGACTCATTTAAAATGTGACAACTGGAAAATAAGGTTCCTTTTAATTAACTGAATTAGGTTACTTCAGAAAATAATTAGCTGAATTCAGCAAACTCGGCAATTTATTTTCAAATATCTTGCAAGCAGCTCCACCATGAAAGCAGTTCCATTACTTTGCCAAGTTCCATAGACAATCAGGCACAACCCAGGGTAGGTGTAGTAGCAATCGAACGCTCCGACGGTAAACACGCCTCAGTGCTCGTTTTTTTTTTTTATCACATATCTGGGACACTGAAAAAGGATTCAGTTTTATATTTTCAGTAATTATTAATATACATACATATTGTCATTATATATTTGCTATCAGTTTATTGTAAATACTGATATTTTGTCAAGAAATCATCGTAAAATATTTTTTTTAATTAAAAAAAATGATTTTACGATGATTTCTTGACGCAATAAACAGCAGGAGCTATAAAGCATCTCAATTGTAAAGTCTCTTATTAGTGCGATGCCCACGGCGCCTGACTCACCGGCGCCCCCCCGAGCCTCGGCCTGCGACTCGCCCGCGATGCTGTCGGCATGCTCTTCCCGTGTAGGGTCGAGTATGTCGCTGGCGTCCGCGGGCTTGGCCGCGTCCGGTCGCGGAGATGTGTCTAGGGACACGACCCCGCGATCCGAACGACGGTCCATCGTGGGAGGAGCCGTCGCCATGGACACTGTGGCGTCACCGGTGTCACCGACCCCGTCGCTGGGGTTTGTCTTCGAGTTCCAACTCGACCCCAGACCCCAGCGCCGTAGGAGGAGCTCCGGCGAGGCCATAATGGAGCCGAAGCGGCCCCGCCCCGACCCGCCGCGGCCACAGCGCGAAAGCGCGCCGCGGAGTCGGGACTCGCCGGCGTCGGCCACCTTCGCCGACGCGGCACGCCGCTCGCCTCCAGCATCGGCACCATCATCGCCGACACCAACCGCAGGGGTAAGTTGTGTCTCCTTACCCCTTGCCCCCTCTACCGCAACCCCTGATGCCCCCCCCGGCGCCGCGACGTCGGCGAAGCAACAGCCGGGGAAGAAGAAGACAGAACGCAGGCTCCGGTACCCGCCGCTGGTGGTGGAGAAGCTGCCTAACTGGGCCGCTCACTTCCGGGCCATCAGCGCCAAGCTGGGCCGGCCTCCTAACGCTCGTCCATACGGGGGTGGAGTTCGCTTCACCCCAGGAATACCGGCTGGTCCAGCGTTACCTGACCGGCCTGGAGAAGGAAAGCGGCGTCTCATGGTTCGCCTATTCGCTGCCGGCGGATAAGAGCCTGAAGATCGCCATCAGGGGTCTGCCAGCAGACTCGGACCCCAAGGAGATCGAGGAGGAACTCCGGGCGTTGGGGTACCAGCCGGAGTACGTGCGCCATATTAAGGGCGCACAAGGAAGACCCGGCTGCGTGTTCCACGCCATTTTAAAGAAGACCCCAGACGTCCGGGCCATCTATGACACCACCGTGTTTATGTACATGCGTGGTGTCAAGATAGAGGCTTGGCGAGGAAAACGTGGGCCCCGCCCAGTGCCACCGGTGCCAGCGGTTCAGACACAGCTCGCACCAGTGTCACCGCCCGCTCGCTTGTGTGCGATGCGGGGGCGAGTACGCGGCACGAGACTGCCCACGCCCGAGGGAGGAGCCGGCCACCTGCGCCAATTGCGGTGGCCCGCACCCCGCGTGCAACATCAAGTGCCCCGTGTTCCAGGCAGAAACCCGGAACAAGCGGGCGGGGACTGCCGCCATCAGAGTCGCTTCGCGCCGGCCCCAAGTGGCCACCGAGAGGCCACAAGTGGTGCCGGAAGAGGCACAGAGTGCGACGCTGATGGCGGCGGCCAATGGGCCCACACAGCGGAACCAAGCCGCCTCCTCTGGGCGGAGGAAGAAAGGACGCGGGGGTCAGGGCAAGAGAAGGATGCCCGAACCCCCGGCGACCCAGGAAGAGATCCCAAAGGCCGACCCTGCCATAAACGGGGCGCAGGTTGTTAAAGATCAGACGCAAAATACGCATGGTACAGCTAGCGCCGGCATAGCGCCGCGGCAAAATGCACAACCCGAAAAGGACAAGAGATGCCCGAGCGGCGGCGCCACCGGCGCTAAAACAGTCGCTACGAAACAAAAACAGGAGTTTACAACCTGCGCCATTAAGCTGTTGATGGACCTTATCAAGGCCATCAGGCAGGGCCAGGATGTGGAGACGGTCATCCTTGATGGCCTGGCCACCCTTTTAACCCTTTACCATGGCTAGGCCATTAAGGGTGATACATTGGAACGCCCGCGGCCTACGGGACAAGGTCGCCCCCCTCCGCCATCTCCTTCGGGAACAAGACATCGACGTGGCGCTCATAAGCGAGACGCTCCTGGGACCTGGAGACAGGATTAGGTTCCCGGGATACCTCGCTTACAGGAAAGATGAAAGGTCGGCTCACTCGCAGCAGTATCGTGGTCTGGTGGTACTTGTGAGGCGGAGAGTCGTCCATCAAGAGCTCCCCTTGCCGTCACTCCGGACGTTTTACGCGCTGGGTGTGCAGCTACATGTAGCCGGCGAGGACATCAACATTTATGCGTGCTACAAGCCGCCCGCGGCCCAACTAGACATGGCCGAGCTGCGGGCGCTTGTAGACGGTACGACGCGCGCCACCATTCTCGCCGGCGACTTTAACAGTAAACACCCGGCGTGGAATTCGTTGCAAACGAATACCGAGGGGAGACGACTCTTCGCGGACGCGGAAGCCTTCGGCTATACGGTGTCCGGCCCGGAGACGCCGACCCACTACCCCTACACCGCGAGGTACGTGCCAGACGTGCTGGACATCGTAGTCCACCGAGGGCTACACTGCCAGATCACGCAACTAGTGATTGACGACGAGTTACAGTCCGACCACCAACCTGTACTCGTCGTCCTATCGGGTGTCGTCTTATCGTCCTGTCGGCCCGACTGAAGCTACTAGCGCCACGTCGATCAACGGACTGGACAAAGTTCGTAGAGAAAGTAGAGACCACCACGCCGACTCGGCCTGTTACCACCTCCGCGGACGTGGAACAAACGGCGGACGACGTCACTGCTTGCATACAAAGCGCCTTACAAGCGGCGACTAGCACGCAGCCGCAGGGGAGAGTGCTATTGCCGCCCCTGCCGGCACGCATCAATGCAATGATCGCCGACAAGAGGCGCCTTCGCAAGCAGTGGCAGCAGTTAAGATGCCCCACCATCAAGACGCAACTCAACCGTCTCGCGGAAAAGGTAAAGGCCGAGCTTCAGGCTCACGCCGCCGCGGGCTGGGAGGAACGCATAGACGCCGCAGCGGACAGCTGGCCGTCTGTACATAGACTGTGCCGCCAGCTGACGAACACCCCAGCCCCGGTGCGTCCGCTGCTCAACAGCGACGGGGCGCTCAAGTATGTAGCGGAGGACCGGGCGGAGATCTTCGCCGAGCACCTGGAGCGTCAGTTCCACCCGAACCCGACCAGCGACACCGACCATGTCGCAGCAGTCGAGAAACACCTGGGAGACTACTTCGCATCGCCGATAGCTCCCGATGAAGACTCCCTTTTTCTCGCCTGGCGCAGTTAGACGCGCCATTCTAAACACGAAGCCTAGGAAGGCCCCCGGTGCCGACGGTATCACCAACACAGTGCTGCGCCGCCTGCCGTACCGTATGGTGGCGGCGCTGGCGCGCCTGTTTACGGGGATACTGCGCACGGGGACCTTTCCCGCCGCGTGGAAGGAAGGGCGCGTCATTATGCTGCCCAAGGCGGGGAAAAATACGCTGAAGCCGGAGAGCTATCGGCCAATCACGCTGCTGCCGACAGTCTCCAAGGTGTTCGAAGCACTCCTGCTGCGACATCTACAAAAACACATCATGCCACGGCCGGAGCAATTCGGGTTCGGGGCGGAGCACAGCACGACGCTCCAGCTGTCGAGGGTACTGCACCACCTCGCAGCCGCAGCCAACAAGAAGGAGTACTCGGTGGCAGTATTCCTCGACATGGAGAAGGCCTTCGACCGTGTGTGGCACGAGGGCCTCATCTATAAGATGGCCACGTCCGACGCGCCCCGTCGCGTTGTAAAGGTGGTCTCTGACTTTCTCTACCATAGGACTTTCAGGGTGGTGGTCGACGGCGCGCTAACAAGCGCCCGCCCGGTGCTAGCGGGTGTGCCGCAGGGCAGCTGCGTGTCGCCGGCGTGTTACTCACGTTACACCGACGACATCCCCACTACCTCGGACGTGATGCTCGCGCTGTACGCAGATGACGCCGCATACATTACTACCTCGCTCAACGCGAAGTACGCGGCGGTCAAGATGCAGCGCGCCCTAAATTTGCTCCCCGAGTGGCTGTCGAAGTGGCGGCTGTCGGTGAACGTGGGTAAGACGCAGGCGATGGTCACCGGCTTCGCGCGCCTCCCACCACCCTTGAAACTTCAAGGAGCCGACATCGAGTGGTCGCCCCGGGTCAAGTACCTGGGTGTCACCATCGACCGTCGGCTCACGATGGGGCTGCACGTCCGCAAGGTCGCCGCACAGGGTAGGGTCGCCCGCAACCTCCTTAAACCAGTGCTCTCGTCCCGCCTCCCGGCGCGCGTCAAGTTGGGCGTGTACAAACAGTACGTGCGCCCAATCTTGACGTACGCCGCCCCCGCTTGGTTCGCCCTCACGAGCGAGTCGAACCTAAAGCTGCTCCGCACGCAACACAATAAAGCGTTGCGGACAATAGTGGACGCCCCTCGCTTCGTGAGGAACGACGTGATCCAGCGGGACCTCGGGATTGAGGGCCTGGATGAGTTTGTGCGGCGCCTCGCGAAAGGAATGTTCGCGCGTGCCGACGCATCTGCTTGGCCCCATGTCAAGCAGATAGCGCCCTGGCATGCGCGCCCCCCTGACGCGAGACCCCTACCCCGCGACCTGGTAGCGGACGACGACCCCATCCCACCGGACTGACTCCCGAGTAAGCCGCATCCAGGTTACACGCGGCTTACTCGAAACAACTGAACTCCACAACACCACATACATCCGTTGCGTAGCGTGTGCTAGGTTAATATAGGCACGTTACGTAAACGAAATACAGACACCCACCTCTATACAGGCGCCTAAACACACACGTGAATGCGCGGCGCGGGCGGCGATTCACGTAGACACTGAGCGGTGTTACACAGTACAATACCGCTCACACGCACACGACGGCTTCTTAGCCCGGACCGTGACCGGCTAGCTCTGGAAGCGGGACGGGCGGGAGCCACACACCCTACTCTGTAGGAGCGTCGAGTCGGCACCTTCGTCGCTGGTCGTCCCCCGCCGGGCCTCCCCCAGGTAACTGGGGGTCTCACCTGGCGGGGACAGACCGCCGAGGTGTCGTGAAGATAGCGGCGCTGTTTCACAGCGCCGCTATCTTCGACACCTCGCGCGCGCCTACAGAAAAACACATAGCAACCACTCACACGGGCGCGTGTAACATACACGCGCCCGACCGCGGCTAACAAGCCACTGTAGCGGACCAAATGAGAGGCCCGTGTTTACGGGCCGCCGCACTGCATCCGCGGCCGGGGGGCGAAGCCCTGGAACCGCTAGCCGCGCCCTCTTACGGGGACGCAGCGACTTCCCAACGTTTCTCTAGTAAGTATTGGGTCTTTACACAGAACAGATAAAGAGGTTAGAAGGGCCTTGTGGGCGGGGCAGGCACGCCGCACTTATGAGCAAACGCTCAAAAGTCAACCGAAATTTGTTTCACGGGCTAACAGTCGCGCTCATATTGTGACAACGTACGACGCTCCGTGAAAAACAAAGAATTATGCCGTCTTGCGCTATTATAACGTGTCGGAAAAGAAGACAGGTGTGTAGTGTAACCCGGGAAGGGATTTCTTTTCACCGGTAAGTCCAAAAACCTTAAAATACAAGTGATATTTGTAATTATTACTATAGTATTATGTAGTTTGTAGATAAAAACGATACAATCGCAACAGTAGTTGCAAAATTATACATTGCTTGCAATGCATGGGTAGCATCTTGTACTAGATCAGTGATCGCGCAATGTATTGCGTTCACTGCGAACGTCGCGTACGCCTAGCCAAAGCTGAAATTCGGCGAAATCCATGCTTATCGATAGTGTTGTACCAAGTTGTAAATAATGTCGATATTAAGTATGTGTGTTTGATACAGCTGATTATTATCAGTAATATTATAATTAAAATAACTTTGTTTACTATGACCAATTATTGTTTATAGTGCGTTTTTAATTTAGTTTCTGAGTAGGTTTTCAATCTCCGGAATATTAACAAACATATGTTGACAGCAAAGATTTTGCGCAGCTTCGTCGGAACTGAATTATTTAGCAACATTAGTAATCATCAGGTTGGATTATATCCTACTGCAAACCATGTTACAGACCTAACTAAGGCTATTATTGGAAAATATATTAATTTAAGATTGCACTTTATTTTGAAAAAATCGAATTTAAAAGATAGCAAAGCGCGTGTTACTTAATAAATTCGTATTATTTCAGGGACAATAATAAAATCAGCATTTAAATTGAGTTTAAATTATTGTTCAATTTTAAAATATTCTAGTATTTTTTAAGTGAAAACTTCTTTAGGCGCGTTGAGCACTTTTTTTGGTGAACAAAATCATGGAACTCGCGTCATCGTCACCGAACGCTTTCCATGAGCTATATGTATACTATGTATATATGTGTACTTTTTGGGTGAACAAAAAGCGTGAAACTCGCGTCATTGTCACCGCACGCTTCCCATGAGCTATATGTATACTGTGTATATATGTACATAGATATATCTCCTTGCGTTATACATTATATATATATACATATAAATAAATTAGCAAAAAACCAAAGAAAATTTGAATTTCGCGGCTATGTTAGATGTTCCCCCTTAATTTGACAGTATTAAGGAAAAATTTAAATCTTCATTAAAAGAGGTGAAAGACACAATTAAAGGACTAGAAATAGGGACCAATTAGTTCAACCAGGTTTCAGACTGGCTAAAGTATGTAGATTCATCCTTCATGGGGTACTGTTAAAAATGTTACAATAAAATACCTCCCCACATATTCCAACTGAATGAAACGAAATTTAAATCTTGTCTAAAACGCACACTATACAGCCAAGCATATTATAAGTTGGGGGATTATATCGCCGACAAAAATGCTTGGCTCAGCGCTGGTCCTGCTCTACAAGAGCGCCTAAACGAATCGATTAGCATTCGAAAATATTGTGAGCTGATGAAGGTTGTACAATCTATCTTTGCATTGTATAAATTCAATTTCTTAGTATTGTATAATTGCATAGCACGTGTGAGCACTATGTACCTACTATAAAACTTACTGGGTTCGTCTTTCATTGACTTGAATGTGGCACAGGTAATTTCTTAGCTGCCACGGCTTATTTGAATTGCTGAATGGTTTTTATCTTTTTATTACGGACACTTTTAACGTGCACGTCTTTCTACATCGTTCTCACATGTATTATTTCAACATGAATGATGTAACCACTTTTTTGTAACAATATTTCGATTTAAAAGAGTGTCCATGGAGTGTCTTGCCCGTTCTTCTCCATAGGTACCTACTACTCTTTGGAATGGGCAACTAGCTTCATTCTCTTCATCTGACTGACCGAACCCTTGACAATTCAAAAGTGCCTGTAGTTGGTTTATTTGAAATAAATGCTTTGAGTTTGAATTATTTATATGTATTTAGGAAGTCCACACTAATTGTCCCCCTCTTCCCGGAAATATAGAGAAAAATTGCTAACTTATAAATTACAGTAATTTTATCGATATAAGTAATCGACCTTTTGGTCGCCGTAACATGCGTGAAAAATAAATTACATTATGCGCGTGAGTGTGTGTACGTCAAACGCAGTGTTTGTATTAGTGTGACAACCAATAGCAAACTCACTATCTAAGTGCGTGTGGTTTATTTGTGTGTGTAATACGCGTACGTATTGGTCTCTTGCTTGTAGTGGAGTTAAGGAGTGGGAGACAAGCGGCGACACGCGTTCTAATACAAATCAGGAACTATTTCCTTTCTAACCTGTTTTATCTGTTCTGTGGGTCTTTACCTATGAAATTGCCGTTTAGTATACAGAAAATTAAAGTCATTATCATCTCATCATCAGCCTACAATTTTCCCATTGCTGGGACGCAGGCCTCCTCTCAGTGAGAGGGAGTGGGCCGTAATCCACCACGCGGGCCCAGTGCGGGTTGGTAGATGTCTCATGTCTTCGAATTTTCGGAACTAGGACATGCCGGTTTCCTTACTATGTTTTCCTTCACCGTTTTTAAGAACAGTGGTGATCCTACGACCTACAACTCGACACCAATGCTCTCAAGTTAAAGTCATTTTAATATAAATATTTTTTGTTCTATCAATGAAAACATGCACCCATGCTATCGATGCATCTCTGCCAGCGCAGTGGTAATTTTTCAATGCCATTCTTGAAGAAGTCAGGTGTGCGGGAGCCAACAAACTCTTCAAAGGCATTTTGTACTTACTGCCTCTCGGGTATTGAATTTTTTCCATACCAAGAAGTTCTCCAAATTTTGTAAAAAGTTGAAGTCTGTCGGCGCAAGGTCTGGTGAGTACGGTGAATGACGCAAAACTTACAACCCTAGTTCTTGTAGCCTCCTAGAGACCGTCTGTTGGGCCGTATGAAGTCGAGCGTTGTCGTGTAGGAGCAGCGGTGGCAAACGATTAACCCAGGCTGGCCGGAGATTCGCGAGCTTCTCCATCATTGTGTCCAGTTACTCACAGTACACATCCGCAGTAATGCTGGTGCCATTTGGTAAGAAGCTGTGATGAATTATACCGGCACTAGACCACGAAACAGTGACCATGTCTTTTTTAGGTTTAAGTTTTCGTTTGGGGCATTGCCTAGGCGCTGAACCAGGGTCTAAGTAACATAATAACCGCTTACGATTATCAAAAAGAATCCATTTTACATTAATTTTTCATCGCAAGTGACAATGCGGTTCATAATCCCTTCGTTTTTATGTATGTTAATCAACGCAAGGCATAACCTCAACGCGTTCGTCGCGCTGGCGATCGTTCAGTTCGTGCGGCACCCACATATCAAGTTTTTTTACCTTGCCAATTTGACACAAATGGACGAATATTGTTTTGATGCTAACGTTGAAAGCTGCAGCTAACTCAGCCGTAGTTTGAGTATCGTCAGCTTCCACTATCGCTTTTATCATCATTCATCGTTGTTGACTTTAGTTTTCGGGCGACCACATGGTTAATTTTTCATGTTGGAAGTATTATTAAAGTATTAATGTCTTTTTTTGTCTATTGAGACTTAACTGTTTATATGAATATATTGTAGTAACATTTTATAGATTTAATTTTGACCACGACCATGTTACAAAAATATAGGTGTGATTTTATTTTTGTTTTTTTAGCTTTCAACGAGATCCAGTGTGGTGTGGAGAATGAATATCAGTTATAACACGTCAAAGATACGAAGAATTCTTCAAGCCTTATTTTTATAATTACAGTTTAAAAAAAAAATATTGGGCAGTACGACTCCACTCATTCCTTGTCCTAGCGGCTAGCCTCGATCGTAAAATTGTATCGCTTTTTTTTTGGCACTTTGTAATTATGTCTTAAAAACATGCTAGTAAGGTTGAATTTACATTAATGTATATAAATTACTTAAACACAATGCGCGACAGTTTTAAGAGAACTTTTTCATGGGATTATGTACCTAGTTCTTTATTGGTGATTGATGTAATCAGGTCTTCAATCACCAACTTGAACGTTAGAAAAGCGACGTTCTCATCTATTCTACAGTTACAAGGGCACATTTCTTGCAGAACGGATGGTCGATGGGGCCGAAAGGTTCTGGAGTGGCGACCGCGTACCGGAAGACGTAGCGTTGGAAGTCCTCCCACAAGATGTACTGATGACCTGGTGAAGGCCGCAGGAATGCTGGATGCGAGAAGCACAAAACTGGTCGAAGGGGCGATGCTTGGGGGGTACTATGAGTATGCCTATGTCCGGCGTGGACGTCTTTCGGCTGAAATGATGATAGTTACAAGAGTTACTTACCATAAGCCTAGCGTCTGTGTCCCCGACGTCTCTCGCGACGGTCTCGTAGCGACGCATACACTCGCGCCACAATCGTAGCTGAGCAGCTGCTGATTCACGCACGTTAGCTGCTGAGTCCTGAAGATAATATAATTACACATTATTTATTACATTTCAACATCACAAGAATGTTGAAATGTTGTTGAATAGGTACAGTAATTTCAGAAGGTAGCGATAATTTGCAAGTTTAAGGCGGTCCAACGTTGATTTGGTTGAATTGGTTCTAGCTAGAGAGGACTGCAACCAGGGTTTCGGCAGAAACGGCATTCGATTTTTTTTTTGGCAAAAAAAACTTTGCCCCACACTAGGAATTTCTCCTGTATCGTGGGTGCGTTTACAAACATTTAAAATCACATACACAAACAGCCAGACCCGGAACAACTAGGTACTTGCAGGTCATACAAATATTTGTTGCGTGCGGGAATTGACCCCGTGACACGTGACGCAGCAATCAATCGCTTAACCAACCGTGCCGTCATTTAATAATAATAATAATACCAGCATATCATTATCACACTGCAAGGCCAATGCCTCTTCTCATACAGGGTAGGCACGAGCATTGATAACCACGCTTGCTCAAGACGGGTTGATGAATTCAGCCTGTAAGTCCAGGTTTCCTGACGATGTATTTCATTCACAGATTATCGAATCTGGGAACGATTCCGAATCCATCATGAACAGAAAAACGATTCCAAGATGGATTCTAACTAGGCTAAACGCAATAATGCTTAAAGAAGTCGAAACCAAAGACGATCCCAAATCTGTCCACATCGTGTTCTAAAAACACTAATATTTAATCTATTTTAACGTCGGAGAGGTAACACAGTCCTGAATACATAATATAAAAATCTAAATGTGGGATATTCACTCTAATGTTTTTATCCTGCCCTTCCGTCTGCGAGAAGCCCTTGAAGCATCGCATGAGCTCTTTCCAGAGCTTCATCATCTTGTCCATCGCCTCTCGCTGTTCCGCTATCTCTTGCTGCAACAAGCCACGCGTCTTATGAGTAATCCGTGTAGGGCTCTATAATAAAATAAAATGTTCATGAATTTAAGTCTTATGGTCAGTTCCCAAAGTACCTGACGAAAATGTAAACAAATCGAGTTCAGGTTAGGAGGCTTACGCGATCACCCAATAAAGGGGATTGCTAACACGTTCTAAGGTTTCAACTTTATATCTCACCACTTTTGAGTAATTAAGTTGGAGGGCCACCGGTACTACCGGTAGCTAATTGGTCATGAATAAATAGTTATTGACAAACTATCGACGAAAATTGAGGTTATAAAATTAATCGCAATTATTATTGTTAAATGAATAAAGTCTAGGGTTAGATATTTGAAATTGGAATTTCAAATCAAATCTAAGCACTCCATTTGTAAGTATCTAGCACTACAAATTGGCATCCATAGGTACCTACGTATTGGGGTATATTTGTTTACATTTTCATCAGACACTTTTGGCACAGACCATACATAGATAGATAAAATTGTCAAAAGCGTAGTCGCTATGACTTGACGTTTGGTGGCAACTAACATACCTTTACAACCTTCAGATAGTTGCTCCTTCCACTAATGGTGCTCGTCTCTCCATCAGCCACACTCATCCCCGAGTCCCTGTCTCTATCCCTATCTCTGTCTCTTTCTCTGTAGTCGTCCTCCCGCGACGCCACCGAGTTCCTATCACATCTCTCCACATTCCGCCTCCAGCGCCGATCCTTACTCAATGCATTATTCCGAGGCCGCGGTTCCACCAGTTTCTCATCGTAGTACTTCCCAGGTTTCTCATCGTAATACTTCCCAGGTTTCTCATCGTAATACTTCGCCACTTCGTCATATCTTTTGTCTCTCTCATCGCAACGCCTGACTCTGTTGGTGTCGCTTCGTGCGGTTCTGCGGCAGTTCTGATCGTCGTTGTAACCTCTGTGCACGTCAAAGCTCCGGCTTGTCTTCTGCTCATAGTACCTCTTTTTCTCTTCTTCGTAATGTCTTCTCATCTCCTGATCGTAGTCTCGGTAGTCAGGAGGCCGTGTTCTATACGGATCGATACAACTTCTCGACTGGACCGGGGCCGGAGGGTATTCGGGGTATCGATCGGGGTACGAGTCCTCCAAGTGACGCATCCTCGACCTCGCAATGTCCAGTTTGCTAAGATATTTAGGAATGTCCTTGTCGTAGTAAGATCTATCTTGCAGTCCACGTTCGACTTCATGAGGTATTACCATTTTACTATTTTCGCGGCTTCTAGTTTTGCCTAAGAAGTTCTCCTGGCTCCTTATTCTGGAAGCGCCAACCTTTTCTCGAGATTTATCATGACTTAACTTGACTGGGTGATGGTCGATTTCGCACGCTTCTGATCGTTTCGCAGCGACTTCAGATTGTAATGACTTGTGACTCTGAGTTCGAGGCTGTAAGAATTGCCTAACTTGAGTAAGAAGTTAAATTCAGGAGTGGTTCGGTGCTTATAAAATACTACGTACCACTTGTAATGTATGGATGTTATGGCTGCTTTTGTTGATGTTTATTTGTGCACAGAGCTTCGCGAACGTCTCGATGAGCATAGATGGATCTACCGCTGTGGTGGGAGAAGGATCTTCTTTTGGGTGGCTGAAATCATTGCAAATAGAATGACAGAAGACCTACAAACCTATGTCCCTGCTGATGTGTCATATTGTGGCAATAGACTCCCCAAAAAAATTCCCTTCGAAAATTAGAAGACTTGTGACATCCACCAGGCGCCAACCCGCACTGGGTCCGCGACCCGCTTGGTGGATTATGGCCCTCTCTCTTACAGAGAGGAGGCCTGTGTCCCCGAGCAGAGGGCACATTATAGGCTGATTATGCAAATTAAATTAGGTAGCGATACTCCATAGATGTGATGGGCGTCAGTATCTGAATAAGAATAAACAACAACAAAAAAACCACATCCGTGGAGTTTCGCTAGCTGATATAATTTGACCTTGTTTACTTATTGCCCTTAAACACATAAGGGCTGATTTATCTATAGTTAGTTAACTTTTATCTAAGGAATAAGTATGATAGTTTTGACAGATTTTCCATACAAAAGCTGCCAAACTGCAATACTTATTCCTTAGATAAAAGTGTATCCAAGCATAAACTTGATAGTTAATCATATTAATGTTAGAATATGGACTTCCGGACACCTGAATCTAGTCACCACTCTGCATTTTTTTGTTATAGAGGTCTAACTTTTTAGGTTTATGTCGTGAATTCATTTTCGGAACAATGATGGCCAGTAGTCCGGCTTCAAAAATGCATAAAAACCGTTTTTCCTTATACATAATTATTTTGATGTTTTAGAACTTTAGGGTGCGTTTCCACTGAGGCGGAGACGAGCAGAGCGGAGCGGAGATGTGCAGGAATCGACCAATCACATAGATTGAAATCCACATCACGTCTCTCGCGTCTCAACTGCTGTTGGTTGACTCCTGCACGTCTCTGCTCCGCTCCGCTCGTCTCCGCCTCAGTGAAAATGGGCCCTTATACCTGCACTAGCGACCTGCGCCTGCTATTATATTGGTTTGAAACCAGTTTCAATCATTTTCCACACACGCCGCAAACTAAATTGTACCACAATGTGATGAAATTATCAGTAATCATTTAGGTTTTCTTGAGAGCAGACGTGTGCAAAATGTCTAGTCCAAGTGATGAAGAAGTTGTGTATGCTATGTATTTGTATATATTTAATTACTGCCCATGCTTTATCAATGTCAGTCCTGCGAGAGTAGCTTGATAGTGTTGTATTGTACAAGCATGAATACTTCTCAACTTCCAACACAAATTGAATGTTTTTATTTTCGTCGTCAGCCATTTTGTTGTATACCTACCGAAAAAGACGCCAAGGCGATGAAACGCAAACACGAGTTTCTTGCACGCTGGTTTCAATGCAACTGATTTGCAATGCGTTTCAAACCGGTTTCAAAATGGTCGCGTGTTCCCTACATTTATGTTCGCATAACTCGTCAAAATGTAGGGAATAGCTGATATTTTTCGCGATATCAGGTTTGTCCCATACCTAGCAAAAGTTCTTCATAATTATTAGTACAATGACCCCTTAAAAGGATGACCATGAATTCAATTTCACCCTATAGATATAAATGTGCACGGCGGTGGCTCGATTCAGGAGCTTAGTGTATAGGGGTATATAAGGGACTTGAGGCGTAACGTGGGTTTACTATATAGCTTCTGCCTAATCTTTCAGGGAATTCAGGGGTGTATCTTACATGTCGTGCTCTCTAGAAGGCAGATCGTCTTTGTGTCGGTCCCTGTGGTGGTGTCGGTGCCTCTCCCTGATGGTGGAGTGATCGTGGTCATCGCCGTCGCGACTATGCCTCCCCTCGCGACGTCGAGCGTGGCGCTGCCTGAAATGTGAACTACAAGTAGAACGTTACATTCGCCAAGTATAAAATAAAATATAAAAAAACATTTAATAAATTTAAGCTGACAGTCCGCACTTTTTGAAACGCCCGCCCCTCTTCACATTTATTTTATAGTGTTGGGTGTGAAAGTAGAACTTTCAACATCATCTTTCTGCCCATAATCTGTCTGTCAACCAACATGTCTTCTGCCATACATCTCTAATCGCCGTAATTTCTTTTACAGGGACCAACAGCATGGCTGCTTCGCTAACCGTAAGATTAGATTTACAAACATCTACAAAAAATAATTTTATATTAAACTGACTTCTTCTTGTCCTTTTTGATGGCTTCCTCTAGAAAAGTGTATATAAACGAATCATGGTCTCGTGGGATGGATTCATCGACAGCTTCCTAAACCAAATAAAACTTACATTATAAACAACTATCTAATATTTAAATAAGTAAAATATATTAATTAAAATATTAACCGTTGTAGGTATAGAGCGTGGAGTTGAAACCAGACCCGCTTTCAAAGCTAAAGAAACGCCCTCTCTTCTGTAACATCACAAAATAATTAAGAGTGGCTAAATCGGCTGTTAGTGGGTAGTTCGTATTTATAGTTAGTTAATTAATTAATGTGTTAGTTAGTGAACTTCTGTTCCCGCCGTGTATTCGCGCTGACCTGACTACGCCTCTCCAATTCATTCATAAGTCTAGCATAGACTTTGCGTCTGTCCTGTCTGACCCTAGTGCTGAAATCGGCCTCCGGGTTATTCCTTCGGCACGCTCTAACGTAAGCTAAACCATGCACAAGTTTATGAAATACGGTCCGTTAACGTTTGGCGTAGACCCACCTTTTTTTTCTTGGATGGGAAATCTTTAAATAACTTCTCCCGCTCTGGGCGGAACGGGACGTCAGACTCTTACTGACTAAAACCCACCCGTATTCCTTCAGTTGCCTATGCCAGGGGCCACGGTTACCCTTTCGGACTTTCCCGCAACCCTGGCAGAGGCGTAGTTTCACCTTTTTTTTTTTTTTTCCACCTAACAGCTACATTCGTGACCAAAACTTAAAAAAATCCAACTTGGTTGGCTATTTCAGGATTTTGTCCCGCCTTGGTAAGACTTTCCTTATTGCGGGGTAGTCAGATTCTCTACAGGAATCTTATGGCCTCTGCCACACATTTATTCTAAGGTTTAAAACTACGCTTAATAGTCATACATATTGAAAAGTAGATAACATACGCCGATCGTCGGTAGTGTCGCGGTGACCGCGCATGACGATGCGTCCCTCCTGTCGGTGACGGCGATACTGAAGGACTGCTCTCCCGGTCCCTATTAACATTGTAAACCTAAATTGTGTTTATTTCTATTATTAGTCCTTGTTTTTAGTCTACCAACCCGTACTCGGGCGATTATCGCTTATAACGCGTGTTCAAAGATGCATTATCGAACCCGAATCACTTGTTCTGCCCGCAAGTGTATTTTTTTTTTTGTACCGAATCGTAAATGGGAACCTTCAGGTTACGGAGATATTGAAGGCCTAAGTTTTAAATGCCAAACTAATGTTTTAATGTTAGGCCAAACTTTTTTACGAAATCAAGTTTTTAAATGTTATAATTAAACTTTAAATACAACCCTCGACTCCTGCAGGTACCGTTGCATGCCGCATAACCCCGATGTTTTGCGTGCTTTATATTGCGGGATGCCGTAAACAGCGATTTTTAACACCAAAAATAAAAGTATTTTCCCAGCAATCATTTTTGCTCAATGTTACGTAATTTAATATACAAAATGTGTAGATGACTGCTTCGTGGTGGGTCTTTTTACACCCTGTTTGTATTAGGGCACGACCTCAGTCCTAAATTAATAACATGCTAATACATACCTCTTGGTAATGTTGGAATCATGCTGTCCATTTAAATTCTGCAAAGTGGCTGTTTCATGTAAACTAGCTTTCGCGGAGGGCACTCGACAGACGGCTGGGCCACCCTGTGGTTGGATTAGAATCAAGTAAAATGCAGGGTGGAAGGGACGTCTACGTCTTTTTTTTATAACCAACGTAAAATTTCAACGCTAGGGGGGTCTAGGGTGTTCAAAATCATGTGCTGAATAATTCATGGTTACAGTTTGCGCGTCGACGTCCCTACCACTCTGTATAGCAATAAACTAATAGGGTCAAATAAGGAAGTTTTCATTCAAGAAATTGTCACTTATGTAGCTACATAAATGATAATTACGAATTAAAACTGACCAATTATTACTTCAATCGATCAACTCGCCCTATCGCAGGCCACTGCCGGACATTATTACCTAGTTGCTTCAACTTCTTCTTCTTCAGCTTCTTGCGATCGACTACTTTTATCGTTGACTGTATAATAAAAAGAGAGGTAGAAAGGCACACTTTTTACCTACTCCTCTATTTTATAATGATCACGCAGCAGCGATACTGATCCGAGACGCTTAGGTTAGCGTGTGAACAGCCAGATTCTCGGAGAAGCATAATTTATGGGTAGCGTCGACTTTACTGTGAAGTTCACCGATGTGTATAGAATACTTACGCTAGAGTCTGTCATTACAGAGTTAGAATCGTCGAGCCCATCCCGTTTTTTCCTACTCCTTTCGGGTTTTGACGCGTCAAATACTTTGACCAATTTTTTACTATCGCTCGGCTGACATTCCATCGTAAATAGTCAAATGGATCTCCCGACATTGGAGAGCAATATTCCTTAACTAATTTACTTCTGTAACTCTGTAACTATCACTGTATTAATTATGTTGTAGAATATTTTTACGAAATAAATAAGAATTTTAAAAAATTATATCCAAAAATACAAGGTCAAAACTGAGGGATGACAATTGTGTATATAAATGTAAAGTTGAAATAAGAATTCTGCACTCCAAGTCAGATTCTTGGCTGCCAGGGCCATACGATGTCAAACTCTTTCGGTAAAAATAGAGAATAAACCCATAGACCTATGTTGCGGTGCGACGCCGAGCATCGGTCGGCATCGCAATGTAGTTTGACTATACTTAATAATAATTTATAATATTATAGAGGTAAAAGGACATGTCCAAAAGTGGTTTTTTATTATTTAATAATTCTAACCAGAATAAGTTAAATACATTTGGATAGACATCTCAAAAACTAGTCCTTCTAACTATATCATATATTTTTAAGCCCCTCTAATTTTGAGAAAAATCGTTTTATAAGTTAGTGTGAATTCACTCGTAAAACGAACAAACCTTTCAAGATTTGCGAGTTTATACGAAACGAATCAGATTATTTACCTCTGTACTGCTTTAAATAATTATACCGACTATTATTAAAGCTGAAAAGTTACTTTGTTTGAACGCGCTAATCTCTGGAAATCGCGAAAAAAAATCAGCCGTTCCCTACATTTTGACTAGTTATACGAACATAAATAAAATTGTAGGGAACAGCTGATATTTTTTTCGCGATTTCAGGTTTGGTCCCATAGTAAAAGTTGTTCATAGTGATGAGTAAAATGACCTCTTAAGAGGTTTCTGGTGTTTTACAAATAACCCTGTATTTTCTGATCCGGTTAAAAGTCGGCTACAACTCGTAGAAGTATTAGATAATTTAGTGGGCAACTTATTACGCTGCAAATGTTACATTTGTCCGACTTTTAATTAGCTGCAGTAAAATGACACTTCATAATTGTCATTTAGGTAAAAAATGTCACCACTTACTGTCATTTAGCTGCATTTTAAGTATGGTACTTTAATTGTAAAAAAAAACTAATTAATGAGTTTTAAAATGATAAAAAATCTATTAATCTGGTGTCCTTTTTTGTTTTCTAGATTGGATTTATAGTGAAAATACAAAACTCAAAGAGCGAATTGAAAAAAAAACGATTTTCTGAAAATCGATCTTTTATAACTCGATTTTGTAGTGAATCGATTTATTAGATTTCAATTCGAATCTTTTTCGATAAAAATTCCCATCCATATTTTAGACATTGTCAAAGTGTGTGGGAGATTTAATTTGGGTTGCCATCATAGAAAAAATTATATGTACCAACATTCACTATTTTATAATTTTTCTCAGAAATGGAGGGGTCCAAAAATATAATTTCAGTGGTTCCAAGTTCCATATTTTTATAGCTTTTATTTAGGCTTAGTTTCGTTCTGGTTAGATTTTTCTCGGAATAAAAAACCAACGTCCATACAAAAAGCGGACATCTCCAAAGGTTGTTTGTAAGTTTGTATGTGGGGGATAATCTCTGGAACTGCCGGTCGGATTTGAAAAAAAAAATATTTTGCATTTCATATCCCAATTCTTGAGAATGGCTGTAGGCTATTTAACACGTTGGCGGACAGTAAACGCCCCTAGACGTAATAACAATAAAACTTCTATTGTCTCGTTCAGTGTCCTTCAAGGGGTTAACATCACGCTATGACCCGTAGGTGCCGAGCAAAAAGGCGCTAAGTGAAAACGAAGTGATAGCGCGGGCAGGTAATGCGACGGATTGAGACGAGGGAACAATAAATTTCACGTGGACAAAGTTGGGGGCAGAAGCTAGTACTGTATAAAAGACTGACGCACCCAACACCGAGACACTCCCTGGCTGGAGGCTTTGAGTTAGCTCGAAGGCACCACAGGATTGACCGGTTAAGCAGTCACGGCCTCTCAAGGCCAACTGCGAGATGCCATACAAAAAAAAAAAAAAAAAAAACATCGAGACACTGCAACGAAGCAACGCACCGGCAACGCCCGTGTGGCCTCAGGCGTCGTCCTAATTGGCTACAATCGTAAGAGCAAACGATGCGATTTCGTCGCACGACAAGATTAAACACACAAATATGTTTAGGCTAATTGAAGCTCGCAAGTCATCGCACGAGCACATGAAATGCTTAAATAAATACCTAACGATCGTACAATGGGTTTGAACATGCGTTCGTGCAATCAAACCTACAGAAAAATCTCCGCGCTGATTTTTGGATCTATAGAGTATATTATTATGTGATCTATGTCTTCTTTTTTCTATGTCATTTGCAATTATCAAAGCGATATTGCCCACGGAGCAGTTGCCCGACAGCAAAAACCGTAGACAGAGAAGTGCATCTCTGTAAGCCGCCATTGTTAAAATGGCGCCGTACGCAAACGGCGTGACGTCATCGCACGATGGGCGTCGCGTGATCTATTAGGACACCTGTTGGGCCATCATACGATCATTTTCATTGCGCGATGAAATCGCATCGTTTACTCATACGATCGATAGCCAGTTAGGACGGCGCCTCACTCTTCAAGTGCTACAACGTTGGCAGAGAATAGCTAGCTATTCTCTATCTACGTGCTAGAAGGATATTTTGGCGCCTGAATGACATCGACATCATGTGTGTAACAATGCCCCCCGTTGTTATACAATTTCTGTGACAATTTCACAAATTTGGTACATTTGTGAAATTGTCACAGAAATTGTATTGATACAACAAGATGGCGGCGTTATTTCGGATTTTGGCCACACGACAAAACAGGCTTGTGGCGTTTTTACTTTTACCGCGACTTATTCTTAGTGCGTTAGGTCTCCCATTTGCTTTAGTCCAAGCATAATAACGCAAATATTCTTGATATTTGCGTTAATATGTTTGGACTAAAGCAAATGACGAAATCTCAATCTTGCTTATGACGTGACCCAAAACATAACATCATCACGCCTGTATGCCCCGTTAGGAAAGGCAGAGGTGTACCTATAGGACCCAATAGGCCACTCCCCCCAAACTAATTTCAGGATTTCGATTCTCATTCAAAAACCCAACCTTCCAAA
Source organism: Brachylomia viminalis (assembly GCA_937001585.2). Lineage (NCBI taxonomy): Eukaryota > Metazoa > Arthropoda > Insecta > Lepidoptera > Noctuidae > Brachylomia > Brachylomia viminalis. Next base: position 14,538,879 of record OW443316.2, on the reverse strand, counting down.
ACTAATGTATCTAAACAATAACTAATATCTAAACAAATAAAATATTTTGAATATCAGCAGTGCTATTCACAACCATTCGATTCGCTATCGGATTCGACTGTAAGGAATAAAATTGCTTGGTTGAAGTTAACTCGGTCTGGATTAATAAATTTAATCTAAAGATTTTATTGAAAAACACATTGTTTTATTTCAGTTCATAATTTACGTAGTACGTGACTTTGGCAAACCACCTAATATTATGTGAATATACTTGAATACAGGCAGTGGTCAGAATATTGTTTAAACTTTACATATTTACTTCAAACAATGCCTAAGTTAGTTTACCGTGTTTTGTAGTTAATAGGTAATACGAATTTTAGACAGTTTTTATTAGTCAAAGTACAATTTCAGGTTTACAACATTCTCCCGACAGCAAGTGCTAGAAAAAATTACGTTTTCATTTCGAATTATATAATTTAAAAAAAATATGTTTTCGATTGGTGTATAGCATAGTAAGTTTGCATAAATCGTGCATAATTAGCCTATAATGTCCCCAATGCTGGGATACAGGCCTCCTCTCTGTAAGAGGGGGTGGGCCATAATCCATCACGCGGGCCCATTGTGGGTTGTTAGATGTCAAGCCCTTCGAATTTTTGGTTTAAAAGTAAGTTTATTCGAAATTAAATAAAAACACGAAAACATTACCGCTGGTATTCTTTATAAATTAATCGCTCTTTAGTTATTTATAGTAAACACTTAAGTTTATGTTACGGAATACGTAATCATATTTTTGTTACAACGCTACATAAAGTTACCGCATTGTGTAGCGTTCCCCCTAAAATAACCTTTCAATCGAATCCGACAGCGAATCAAATGGTTGTGAATAGCACTGCTGCACAGACGTAGAACAAGAAACAACATTTGCGAGAAGACCGTCTGTCGACTTCAAAATACCTTTGATGATGTTCTAAGTATACTTTGAAATAACAGAGCCTATAAGTTCTGTTTCTCACTAAGATAACGCACCTTCATGGGTTTTAGCTGGCTTTAACTTTAAAAACGAAAACTATCAAAGTAAAAATTTTATTTGAATATCATGATTTTGATGATGGTCATCATTCTCATCATTGCCTGAATCAAATTTAATTCGGTAATATAGGTACACAAAATTATAATATGCCAATTCACGAAAAAAAATAAAATTCAGATTCAATTTCAATATATTATAGATTATTGTAATTCACATTAAACTTAATTAAACTTATAGCCCACATAAGCTCCTCACACTCTCCACTACGTTTTCTCTTATAGACAAAGGCGCTAAAGGTACTCGGTATAAAATCTCCATCATAAAACCAATAAACAGATTCAAGTCCCATTTTATTATAAAAATCAAAATTACGTGTTATAATACATCTTTTTCACAATCGAACAATAGAAATCGATTATAGCACATTGACATTCTTGTTGTAAATAAATCATCATGGACATAAATAACAAAATCGGATCGTACAGCCTAACACTTGAGACACCGCTATAATGAGGTCGGAGTCGCGAGACAGTCACAGTACGTAGTAGCGCCGCACCGGGCGTCCGTATCACTATATGTACACGTACCCACAGGTAGCCCGGGCGCGAGGCGTCCGCTCACTACACAACACTACTCCGCGTCGTCCGCGCGCGCCTGGCTGCAGTGGAACAGCACGTCGGCCAGCTCGTGCGCCACCTTCTGGTCCAGGATCTGGCTCATGACCAGCGACAGCAGGCGTCGTTCGTGGCGCCGGATGAGCGGCCGGTTCTCGGGGTGCTCGGCCAGGCGCAGCAGCGTCGCGGCCGCGCGTCGCAGCATGTCCAGCGACGTGCCCATGGCGTCCGGGTTGTCGCGCAGCGCCGCCACGCCGTGCTGGTTGGCCACGCCCAGCGCCGTCTGCTCGGCGCGCTCGATGAAGGCCACGAGCTGAGCCACGGCGGGCGCGTGCAGCGCCACCTCGCGCGCGGCCGCACCGCCCGCGCCCGCCAGGTAGTGCAGCAGGTTCACGGCGAACTCGCGCACCACGGGCCGCTCGGGCCGGCACAGGTCGCGCGCCAGGCCCGCGCACAGCGCCGCGATGCGGCCGCGCGGGGGCGTGGCCAGCACCAGGTCCACGTTGGCGTCCGTGACGCACAGCTTGCACAGCGCCTCCAGCGCCAGGCGGCGCGGCGACAGCGGCGAGGCCGCGCCGGCCGCGGGCGGCGCGTCGCCCGCCACGGCCGCCGGGCACACGGACCAGTGCAGCAGGCCGTCCAGCAGCGGCCGCGCCACGGCCTCGGGCTGGCCCGCCAGCTCCACGCCGCCCGCGATGTTGGCGCAGCACACGAGCGCGTCCTCGCGCAGCTGCGCCAGCGCGTCCCACCACCACTCGGCGCCGCCGCGCAGCGAGGAGCAGCAGGCGGCCTGGTCGTGCTCGTCGCGCGCCGCCCGCTCGTAGGCGCGCGCGCGGGCGGCGCGCGGTGCGTGCTCGTGGTGCAGCAGCAGCAGCTTGCCGGCCAGCGCCAGGAAGGCGCCGGAGCGGCTGAACTCGGCCTCGTTGCCGGGCACAAAGGTGAGGCCGCGCAGGATATTGGAGAGCGCGATGCAGCGGCGCGCCAACGCGTCGCGAGTGTCGTCCACGAGGTTGAGGCTGGGCTCGTCGCGCGTGTAGCACTCGTCCTCGTAGTCGGCCAGGCGCCGGCGCCGCAGCACGCCGGCCGGGTCGCGCACGCCCAGCGCGCGGCCGGCCGGCTCCAGCTCCATGGGCTCGGGCGCCAGGTTGTCGCCGTCGGGCGCGGGCTCGGGCGCGGGCTCGGGCGCGCGCGGCGCGGGCGGAGGCTCGGGCGCGCGCACGCCGCGCATGACGCGCACGAAGGGCAGGTGCAGGAACTCTGCGCGGAACACGGGCAGCACGTGTGCGGCGCCGCCCGTGTCGCCGCCGGTGTGCCAGGGCTCCAGCACGTCGTGGTGCGCGAGCTCGGCCGCGCCCTCGTCGTCGGGCGCGAACAGCTCGTCGTCCGGCTTGTACACGACGGGATGCCGCCGCCGCGACTCGAGCGTGTAGTTCTCACCGTTGAGGAAGCGCACCCGGTCGGCCGGGTCGGGCGGCTCCCGCGGTTCTCTCGTTGTTTTCGCGCTCTTGATCACGGGCTCGGGACTGGCGGGCGGCGCGTACCAGGGTCCGTCTTCGTTTGACGGCGAGTCGAATACGTCGCTTAGACTTTTGTGGAAGTGTTCAAGTAATAAGTCGAGCAGGCCAGGCATATGCTGCAGGCCAAAGTATCCTATGCAGTTGTCGTCGAAGAGGAGAATGTTGAGGATGTCGAGCGCCCAGCAGGTCTCGGCGAGCAGACCGGACTTGAGCGCCATCATGATACGCCACGCGTCCACTGGCGCGACGTCTGCCTTGGTAAGTCTTCTCCGCTTCTCGCCGGTCGGGATGGCTGCCTCCACGCATTCGGCAGGGAATGTTAGCTCCCGTTTCAATTGTCCGGGGGCAGGCAGAACTGGTGCCGTGCCCTGCAAAATTATTAAATGGGTTGTGTTAGGTTCTGGACCAAATTATGTAAAATGATTTTAATACACACACCGGCAAAATTAGAGGAACACAAAAAAAATACATAATTTTTTGAGATTTCATGTCTTTTATTTATTGTTTTCGCTTCATTTGACATTGTTTGTTTATTTTATGTGAGAAAAAAACAAAATTTTGGGGATTTATATAAAAATAAACAATAAAAGTGGTCTTATGTGTAAAATTTTGATGTTTCCTCATGCGTAAGGACAGAGCAAAATTACAAGAAAAAAGTAAAATTAAAAGAATTAATAGCGGGTGTTGCCTCCTCTTGCCCTTATAAGAGCTTGGAAACGTCTACCCATGCTCCTTATGACACCTTCAATGATTTCCTGAGGCAAAGTGTCCCATTCTTGAAATAGCGCCAATTTCAGCTGTTCATCATTTCTAGGGGCTGGATTTCTTGCCCGGACCCTTCGTCCAATCATGTCCCAGACATGTTCTATAGGATTCATGTCTGGCGATTGTGCTGGCCAGTCCATCTGGGTTATACCAATCTCGTAAAGGTAGTGACACACTACGTGCGCAGTGTGGGGCCGTGCGTTATAGTGCATAAACACAAAATCTGATGCTATGAATGGAGCAAAAGGCATAACATGGGGCTCTAGGATCTCGGTTATGTACCTGTTTGCAGTCAGAGAACCGCCTTCGATGATGACCAGAGCGGTGCGTGCCGTCAAACTTATACCACCCCACACCATAACAGACCCTCCACCGTAAGACGTTGTTTCGGAGAAATTTGCTTGATGGTAACGTTCTCCTTGATATCTCCACATCTACTCCCTTCCGTCAATGAAATTTACACAAAAACAGCTTTCGTCAGACAAAAAAAATCGACTCCACTCATTGGACCAATTTTGATGCTGACAAGCGAACGCTAATCTCGCTACTCGGTGGCTCACCTCAAGTTTAGGCGCTTTTGCTGGCACTTATGACTTCAAACCAACTTCATTTAACCTCCTCCTCACTGTTCGTTCGCTAACACGTACGTTACGCACTTCTTCCAAAAGATTTCGGGTCTGAACAGCCGTTTGACGACGATTTCTCAAAGTTTGCACCCTTATAAAACGGTCGTCTACGAGACTGGTCGCACGATTTCTGCCTTAGCATCGCCTGCGCACGTAAGATCCTGTCTGTCAGTATCGTTGCACATTACGGTGGATCACGGATACTGAAACACCCACCGTTCGACTGACTGAACGGTAGGTGTCAATCACTGTTACAGCCCTGGCGACTTCCGTTGCTGGCAAATCACTCATTCTGTATGCAATACAATGTTAACTCTCCAAACAAAACAAACAAAATGAGCTAGGGCCACCATTCACTGCTTAAACCAACTTTCTAATCAAACACACTCAGAAGCGTTAATTGTAAACAAACGCTTATGAGGTTATAATTTATGTTAGAAGGTTGAAAACTGTCAAAAATCCCCTTAATTTTGTATGAAAAACGGGTAATTATTCAAATAACAGACACACTTGTCGAAATAACCACACATTTTAAAAAAAGGCACCTTTTTTGTGTATCCTCTAATTTTGCCGGTGTGTGTATTATTTGTGAGCTATGTTACAATTCTTGAAAGGCAATTAATAAGTATTATAACTTACCGGTGAGGGCGCGGTGGAATTGTAGGGGTCTTGTGTTGGCGGCCGAGGCGCACCTCCCCATGCGGGACCTCCACTTGGCTGGAATACGTACAAATTGTTTATTAATTTTGAGCCTACACATAAAATACACTACTATAGAAAATATGAAATAGTTTAGTTAAGGCAAAAGCGACAGGATAGCTAACGAAATTCAAATGTTGTTGCATTTTAGAGAGTTGTTTTGATATGATTCTCATTCTGTAAATACATATTTGTTATGGTTGCGAATTAAATATTGATAAAACATCAAACTGAAATTGAGAATATTTTATTTCTACGCCTTTTGAAAAAAAAATAAAGGAAGAAAATACATTAATTTGTGGTGAACATGACGCAATATAAAAATTCAAACACAAAAGAGAACAAGTTACGGGAAAATATGCGTCATAAGGGCATCGCTCAGCATAATGGTGTGACACTGCGAGACAGCTTTAGCAGTAGGTAGCAGATGTCCAGGAAGGTCTCGTACATACCGTGGCGGAGTAGGGCGGGTGCGTCCAGCCGGGCGGCTGCGCGCCGGGCTGCGGGCGCCAGGGCGCGGGCGCGGGCGGCGCGGGCGCGCGCGCGAACTGTCCGCCCCACGCGCCGCCGAAGCGCGCGCCCGGGGCCCCCGCGCCCGCGCCCGCGCCTGCGCCGGCCGCGGGCCCGCCGTACGCGGGCTCGCCTTTCGCGAAGTCGGGGTGCCTGCGCGGCGCGCCGGCCGCCGCGGGCGCGCCCGCCAGCGCCTTGCCGCCGGCGTACTGTGGACACGCAGCCGCACGTGTGAGCGCATGTTATTCGATCGTCCGAGCCTCGCTCTCTTTCATCTCCGGCTCGTCTATTCCATAAAAATCTCACTGTGAACATTTTTGCGAAGTGAGCTGTCATTCGACTTGATCCATTACATACGGAGACCCCTCTGTGCCTCGAAAAACGCTTAATGCCGTCGGTCCCGGCTGTCATTCGTAGATCTTTGACTGTAGTTACGAGTAGTCAGAAGTCCGAAACTCTATCAAGCAGTCTGCCATCAAGGGGTATCGTGTTACCAAGCAACTGAGTTATGGAAGTCAGATAGACAATCGCTCCATGTAAATACTGCTACATCCCATTAAACTGGAAGCCCACCCCAACATAGCTAAGAGAAGGCCAAGCAGCGTTGGCTACAAAATGCCATCTCATTTCGAGCTCACTTCACCTAAATTTTCACGGTGCGATTTTTACAAAGTAGCACTGCAGACCTCGGACTCGAGACGGCTACCAAAATATTCTCAATTCTCGAAATTTCTTGGTACTCGTCTCTCAATCCGGGAATCCGGAAATCGGGAGATTAGTGCGAATCGTCAGTTTATGAGGTTTTGGTATAAAATGGTAGGCTGTGTAACGAAATTTTATCGAATAATTGTTTCAAATAACTACTAAATGTGCTTATTATTTCACATTTTTTCCTATAAAATCGATATCTAGAATAATTATAAATCACAAAAATTAAAACCTTTTGTAAATTTAACCATTTCAAATATTTGGAAAACTGACAGTTCGAACCATAACGAGGTGGTATTGGTTACAGAAAGCAACATTAAAATAACTTTGTTACACTGGCCGTGCACCCAAATGTGTTCGCTTTAGGGATGATTATTTCGTACGAAAATCAATCGAAGGAATCGTGGAATAAAGTACAAAATTATGTAAGTAGATACAGTAAATGTAACATACACTGATGCATTCGATCGATTCGTGTTGCTGTAAAAAACAAAGCTACGTTTCCGTTAACTTACAGCTAAGCGTACATGATTTGTGAGAATTGAATGCATGCACATGATTTAGTGACCAAAATTCTTCATATAAAGCCACCACCACACACTCTAAACCTTTACTTCCATGTTTTGATTATTTTTGTTAAATTTTGAAGGAGCTAGTGGTCGATTTTTTGTTGGGCCATCGCTCAGCCGAACGACCGGCGACGACGAGAATCCGTAAAGCCAATTAATCACACCGCAAGCCAAAAATTTTGTTAAACAAAAATAGAAGAAAAAATTAACAGTGATAGCTTAAAATTTTGTCAAACGAGTGGTATTATTTGAAAAAAAAATGAAGCCAAAACCACGAATGAGATTTGCCCCTTACACGATAATCGTTTTCTGAATTTCCTCCCAAAACAAAAGTCCTCGAGATGAGAAATAGTCAACTGATTGAATCATATTGATCCGTTAAAATAATATTACATATTTTGTTGCCTTTGTGAGCTAGAAACACCTAATCAGTGAATAAAGAGTGAAAAATATTGTGCACAAAAATATTCAAACCACTAGTTTATTGTAAGAATGATGAATGTGCAATGAAAATAAAACTTGATATATATCTTGATTCGTTTGTTCGCTCAATAAGAACTACATTTGCATTCTGATCCTGTCTTAAATCGGCAACAATCTTTTTAAAAATGCATCGTAAGTTTTGTACGATGTTTTACACACGATAGTAATTCAAAATCGTGTGCAAACGAGAATCGTGTTGTGGGGCTCGCGTGAGCAGTCCGTGCGGGTGAGAATGAGACCGTATCGCCAATCGATGGGAAGCGGTGTTGAGTGCGTGGTACAAACGGGGCGTCCGTACGTAGGGCCTGGGCGTGGGCGACAGCGGCGCCACCAGCTGCCGCGCGAGCTGCGAGTTCAATAAGTTACTGACGGACTGCGCGCCGCCCGACATCTACACACCAGACAGAACCGTCACTCTCATCACGTCGGCACAGGGCACGTCACTCGCCGCGATAACATTACACGTTACACAACAGAGTTATAATGCTAATACGTCTACCTAATACATTCATGCCTGTCGAAGTCTTAATACCACACACAATCTGCAGAAATATATTCAACAGTTCGAACACACACACACACAGTGATGCAACCCAACTCCCCATTTTTAAGTTCGACAGCGTTTTGATGGAACTATCAGACAAGTGGGATATTAAGACGTCTATGGGCAATGTTAGCTGGCCGTTCACCAAACAATTTATCATCATTTTTTTATAAGAGTTGCAGACCCTAATAGGAAACTTAATTAAAAGCACAGCTTTCTATCCCTTCAAAAAGAAATTAAATATCAGACGATAAATTGCCTAGTGTGGCTTTAGAACATACCAATGGTTCACGTCGCCTATCATTTCAGACCATTATGAACAACGAACGGCTATGTGTTGAGTCTTTGAACATCATAGTGTCACACTTCATTATAGGACATAACACCATGATAGTAGACGATAAGTTTTTGAATTCTTAACAATAATTACCTTTTATTATAGGTACTTTGAGAAATGTCATTATATTAAAACCTATTAACTTTGTTAGTACTCTATGGACCATTACAGTCTAAAAGGCACTAATAATTGGATGTTGTTTATTGTGAATATTATTAATATTATTGTTTATTGTATTTAAATTGGGCAGATTTTTCAATAGTTAGATAATGAAGATTATCCATACATAAGTTATCCAACGATTTAAAAATATGCTCCTAGGCAAAAAAAATCTAGGAATTACTTTAAAACTGAACAACAACCAAATAAGTAATAGTGCAATACATAAGCATTATATTTACTTGACAATATAGTAATCCTCACATGCTAGACATGCAGGCCAATACTTAGACCGGCTCCAGGCACGGTCACTATTGACATTCCAAACTAATTGTCGTTCAGGAAAACTTATACCAGTTATTATTTTAAATTTTGACTAAGTTTAAACAACTAGGATATTCTAATTTAATCTGATTAGAATGGGACGAAATATCTTGAAAATTAAAAAAAACTATAAAATAAATTTAACAGTCTATACTAAACTTTATGATTCATGCTACACATAATAATTTGAGGCAACTTTTTTTACCCTATTATCTGATCCATAACAATAGATAATATTTCAGTTTTAAGACTTGAGTAAGTATATTGAAAGTTGCGTCAATTAAAAATCCATAATCTGGAAGCTCCGCTGCTTATGAAACAATAATTACTTTTCGTTCATTACTCGAAATATTTTTTTATTCATCAGCGTGTCGTCGCGTCGTCATCAAAAACAAATGTAACTGATAACAGTAAATAAATAAATCATGTCTTTTTTGGTGCGTCCAGAGTATGGCGAACCTTAACTATGTATAATCGAGACAAACATATTACGTAGTATAGCATGTGTTACGGTAGAGTAGTTACCTCATGCGGCGGCTGCTGCGGCGAGATGGGCGGATGCGGCGGGTGTTGTGGGTGCTGCGGGTGTTGCGGGTGCTGCGGGTGCGGCGGGTGCGGGTGCTGCGGGTGCTGCGGGTGCGGCGCGCGGTAGTAGTCGGGGTAGGGCTGCGCGGGCGGCGGCGTGGCGGCCCCGGGCGCGGTGCCGCGGTACGTGCCGGCGTAGGCGCCGTACTGCTGGTACTCGCCGCCCGCGCCCGGCCCGCCCGGCCCGCCCGGCCCGCCCGCCGCGCCCACGGACCCCACCGACCCGCCTCGGTACCCTCTGCTGGGAGAACACACGAACGCACATTAGCAATGAAAACACCAACAATAAAGGACATGTTTTTAACAATAAGGCTTTAAGAAACGCCTTGTTATCGAACGAGTGTAAATCTCAGCGCGCTGACTTAAATTAGCACAAGTTTGTTTATATTTTTTATGTATGATGGTTTGTCAGGTAATTCGTAAGTCGCTTCTTGTAAAATACTGGTATTCAGCTGCATCCGGTTTAACTGGAAGCCGACCCCAACATATTTGGGAAAAGGATAGGCAGATAGGTAATGGGAGAGAGACAGTTCGTAAGATACATACATGTATATGGGCCTAAAATAAATAAAACTTACTATTATTTTTATGAATCCACAAAAACCGACTAGGATTAAGTAAGAAAACATTATGCATAGGATATTTATTAATTTATTTAAAAATATAAAAAGATGCCTAATTTCATTCATGACTTTCATTCAAAACAAACCCATCATTCGGTCCATCACTATAAACCATCACGATTAAAACAACGATCACAACATGATTTCACCACCGTACACACGTCCGCACAGAACTCTTTAAAGGTACCTACTACTGAAGATGGGCTTTCCCCTGCAGGCCGATAGGCACTAAATAATCGCAGGAATTCCCCGAGATAGATGGGTTAGGTAGATAGATAGGTTGAATAATGCGGAAACGCCAGACGATTTTGTATTATATTACGACGGGGAAAAAGTTCTTTCGTATTTTATATACAAATTCAAGACAAAGAGCTCGTATGCCACCCAAATATCGAGCTTTTTTGTATACCCAGACTTTTTCAAATGGGTCATAACTGTTTTCTGGTCTATCCTTAACTCTTCAGCTACATCGTAAATACTAATATGACTGACCTTCCTTCACTTTTTCAAAAACGGCATCGAGAGCGAGCTGCCTCTTTGACATCAATATTCCCGGACTGAAAATGCTTGAACCAACTTTGTGCTACTCTAAAGGGCTAATTTCATCAATGAAACTGAACGCGTTCAGTAATTCACTTTTAAGCCGCGTTCAAGATCTGTCAGTGTCAAAATTGTTGTGAAATATTGATTTTCGCGCATTGTGTCGCCTGTTGTCCTTTATAGTAATAAAACATTAGTGTCCGACCGAAGGTCTATTTTTGGCCGAAGCCGAAGCCGATTAATCGGCAATCGCCACAACCTTCGGCAGAAGCCGAAGCCGAAGCCGAAGGTTTATAATCTCTCAGTAATTAAATTTGTTCAATATTGTCTACAAGCTACAATTAATATTAAAATCCTTTTCACTAGTTCACTTGTCTTGACGCGCATGCAATGTGATATTTGACAGTGACTCCCCGCGGCCTCTGCAAACACGACCGATCCGTCGCTCTCTCACTCAGTCTTTCGTAACAGTTCGTTCAATCTCGACGGTTGCTCGGACCTTCGGCGAAACCTTCGGCTTCAGCCGGGTTTTGGGCCGAAGCCGAAGGTTTCGCCGAAGATGGTTTTTTGGCCGAAGGTGGCCGATGCCGAAGCCGAAGCCGAAGCTTCGGTCGGACACTATAAAACATCGAAACATAATATATAGAATTTCTTCGTTAGATTCAGTTATTTTGGCGAACATAAAAACAATTGAAAAATGGCGGGGAATCGTTTTTACTTTTTTTTTATGTCATATTTAATGCTATCGAAACAGCGTAAGAGATTTTACTACAACTTTATACCTATAAAGTACGAAAAAACTTTTTTCCCCACCTTTTATATTTCTTCACTTACAAGCTTTTGATTTAATTCATTCAAACATACAAAGATCAAAAAGTTCACATTTAACTTAAGGTAGCCCTTTCACAGTTATTTTACATCAGTGTCCTAATCACAGTGATCTTTATTCTTTTTGCAGTAAGATTGCTGTTGGCTTGTTGCTAGAGTTAAATTATCAATTGAATTTAAGAAAACAAAAATATTTCTGTTAAAGTAGAGTTTTATGAGCTCACCTGTCACCATCGGGACCATAAGGAGGATAAACAGGCCTATTCGGCTGGTAAGGAGATCCGTATTCGTACCCGTAACCTTGTTGGTAACCTGTGAATCGAATTACACATTATAAAAATATTTATTAAATGAATTATTAACTAATATTGTATTCGGACGTAAATATGGCAAATCGGGTTTTGGATTAAGTTCGACATTGTAGAGCATCTGTCACTTGCTAGCTGTACGATAGTTCCTTTATGAAACTCGTTGTGACATATTTACAGGATGGTACTGTAAATATTTCAATTTGAAAAAGACGTCCACATACTGACAATTATATACATAATATTATAATAAAACCATGCAGACTGTCTATTAAGAGATATACAATAAACATCACTAAATAAATAAATGTTTGTTTTTATTTGCAAAATTATATAAATATGGCCATAACAAGCTACGTTTATATATTACAGGAAATATGTAGGAACACAACACACAGACAACACAATGACATTAAATATACACAGGAGGTGATCACTTGATACCATAAATAAATATATTTTAATTAACTTTAAGGACAATTTAACTGGGAAACTGGTTGGTCATATTGAAAGTTTACTAGAGATGACCATGCAATATTGATATTCATGCTAAACCATGAATGCTTTTATAGAAATACCAAAATAATGAATGATTATATGGAAGATTGTTACTTTTATGTTATTACCGGTATCGTGCGAAAGGATAAAGGGTTAATATGTGACATAGGTAAGAGCCACGGAGTAGTAAACAAATGGAGTGCTAGGATATTCAATCAGACTTTATTTGTGACGCACCGATGCTTGGCCGTACGAAAAAACGGCATTCCAGCTGTAAGACAGAGTGTACGAGCCATCACTTTTTCATTGTGAGACAGATGATGCTATACGGGACGAATATCAACATTCCTTTTTCGAAAGGGAACAATGACAATTTGAGGGTGTTACTACACTCACTCGACCAACAACGTCGATCGACATCGATCAACGTTTCCAAATTATGTAAATCGATTTCCAATACATCGATTACATTGATTGACGTTGGTGCCGTAATTGTGGTAACATCGTAACACTTCACAGTATAACTTGAATGCCTGAAGGCCCGAATGCCGTTCATCATAGTCTCGCTACTTGCTTCGTAGTATTCCTACAATAGCCCTCAATTCGTTTACCAGCCATGTAGTGAGGAGATGTGCAAGTGTTAAGTACCTGGGGGTCTCCTGGGCCCCGGCGGCTCGTCGAACGGGTTGGAGGCGGCAAGGTTGTCGCCGCCCGGCCCGCCGCCTACAACCATACGTCTTAGTACCCACACGTACCCGAGAGGAACGCTAACCCTCCGACATTCACTTCCATTCTAACTACGAGCACAGAATAAATAGGGACTGATGCTACTTAAAAATGCGCGAATGGTACCTCGCGCTTATCACACACAGTACGAAAATCCGGATCGAATGAGCCATTATTTCCGTAACCAAAATACCGCTATTAGAATTTGCTGCAGCCGCACACAGCAGCCGCTTTAGGCGATTTCGTTTATTGTCGATGTGCGCGCCAACCTATCTTGCATTTTAAGACGCGAGCATTCTGTATCTATTTATTCCGTGCCACCAAAGTGCTCAGTGTAACATCGGTAGTAAAAACCAGAGAAGAATTGTTATATTTACAGTAGAACATAGTTTATTCACATAATTATATGTTAAATTCCTCTGAGATACGACAGTAATCCCCGGTTTCTGAAAGCCTGTTCAAATTAATCTGTGGTAAAATCCCAAGTTAAGTTTGATTGGCGGTTATTTTCGACAACTAATACCAATTACGTGAGTTTTGACATTAGTTATAGACCGAATTGCACCAAAAAACACATAAATACTAGCGTTTAACGTATTAAAAATATCGTTCTAAATCTGTATATCGTTTAAAGTTGACAGAGACCAAATGGTGTTTTAAATATGTTTAGCGCTAAATGTATTTAGTTGTTTATGATGCAAGAAAGCCTAAAAGATCAGGATCGATCGGGTTTTCAGTAACCGGGTGTTAGAAGTTAGTGGTAAGCGGTTAGAGCCGTATGATCGGTTAGCAGTGGCCACTCGGGAGACGGTTAGATAGTTAGTTGGCACGAAAAGAAACAAAAGAAGCGCCGGCGCGGCGCATCGTGCAGTGTCAACGTCGCACTGGCGCGCTCGGCTCCGCTAGGGCTAGCTCGTGTACAGCAGGGCTAACGGGGACAGCTCTATGAACACAGGTGACACGTGATCTAGATACTATATTAGTTTCATTTGATATGGAACATTTTTTATACAAATCCGCCTTTTTTGTAAAGTATTATACTAAAAATAAAATATTTGTTTGTTGTTATAGGTAGCGATTATCTTTTGGTAATGATACAAATGTTTTATAAGACTTGGAAGTAGGTATATGAATTTCAGATGAAACTTTCAGGCGCCCCAATTAATAGTTCCATGAAAAATAAAATACGCGTTTTTTTAGCCACAGCGTATTATTGCACGAATTTACTACACTTACAAATAATAATAGCTAATATGGCACGTATTCATGGTTAACAATTGTGGTACAACATATTTTCAGCAACATGATTTTGAGTAGCTGGAAACATGTTTCGCCAGCAACAGCATTGCATGCAAAATTTGTAAAAAATCATGATGTGGCAACATTGGTCCGCAACTTTGTATATCACCATGAATACGAGGCTTTATTGTACATCCCATTTCATATTTTCAAAAAATTCCTTCAGTTTTCGTAAAAGCTGCGTAGTCGCCGGTGTTCAAGAGCGCCTAACAGTGCACGTCCGTGCGAGGGACGCGGTGCCACTACAGTCGGAGCTAGCGACTGTCTATTCACACTAGCAATCAAAAGGCCGTACCACCAAATCTTTCATCCATGGTTTATGGAAAATGTCTGCTATGACGTCATAGTATGAAGCAGGACTTAACTGTGCACGAAGAACACTTATTCAGCTGCAAAATAGCATTAGTGGCTCTTTTTTTTTAGCTTTTTTTACCTTTATATTGCCACAGTTATGAAGATTAAACAGTTTTATCTGAAAAATTTATTAGACCCTTGTCGAAGTACCGTTATTTATCCCTATGCGCACGCGCATAAAACTAGTTTTTAGCACAAAATGAACTGGAAATAAGAGTTGTTGGTACAGCAAGAGACGAAGCGACATTGAGAGAGATTCAGTTGGGAGTATACCGTGGACATGTGCGCAGTATGTACCTTGCGAGTGGTTGGGTTGCGGCGGGTAGCCGGCGTACTGCGCGGCGTACCCGTCCATGGGCGCGCCGCCTGCGCCTGCGCCGGCGCCCGCGGGGAATGACTCTTGTGAATTTGACGACCCTGCTGAGGAAATGAGCCGAATGTTATATGACCCCTGAACTCAGATGATGCTTTATAAAAGTTAAGCCTGGAAACTATAATAAAAATTTTAATTCCTAAATAGCGATATGCAAAAATTGTTATAGCTTGCTATGCACCTGCTAAGGTAGTAGGTACTTTGGGTAGGTATTGCCTTTAGCATAAAAATCGAGATTAGAGACCATAGTAGAAACTATTTTTCAAAAATAATTTTCTTACAGTCAAAACGTCAACTGTACTAAACAAAAAAAACAGTACTAAAAGTGACTACAACCATAGAGCGAAAGGAAATAATTATTGCAACTGACAGTCACCTATAGAATTCATTAGATATTTTATCATTAAATGTTAACAGTCGTGAACTACGAATGTTTACAGCAAGTGAATTTATCCGAACATACCTGTACTGGACGTGCTATTAGATTTGCCGCTCTTTTTCTTGGTGGATGCTTCAACTTGGTTGATGATGGGTTGTGGGTCAATGCCACCGCGGTCAAAGTGGCACTCATATGCAAGCAAGTTCTTCGTGTAGTGCTTGCGAAGCGTGTACGCCGCGGACGACGACGCACCGATACCCAGCAGCCCCGCAATGTCCTTCCACGTCTTATTCTTCGTCACCTGCAAACACACATAATAAGTAAACGTAAAACGAACAACTTTGCAGTAAACAAATGAACACGAGGCGACAGTTAACTCGAACGTAAAGTGTGAAGGTTTAGTGCTCAGCGGAGAAGGCGATAACTCGCGCGTGTTAACGATTGGAAACCTGACCATGCCGGCGATTCTCTAATGGCGAGATATTTTCCTGTCGCTCGCGGTGACGCGACCGGCGCGGACGGCGAGACGCGCCGGAGTGTCGCGCGCCGCCCGCGCTCCAACAGTACAATGATAAAAATTTATTAACTATCGTTAAAGGCCTGGCGGGTTTATGGCGCCTATTCACATAAAGCGCGGTACATGTACTACTAACATAAATCCTTGCTAAAGTCTATTAGTCTTAGTTGCATAGCGCGCTGCGCCTCGGTTTTACTAGCACCGCCGAAGTGATACTCGAGAATACAAATGTTTACAAATGTTAACGTTTAAACTGTAAAACCGAATTGAATTACAAACACCGTTCGTCCTCTGTATATTTATTTGTTTGGGCTTTTAGCGTGGTAAGCAAAATAGATTGCCGTTTTAAATGCAACATTTACGTTTATAGTGAGTAGTAACAGAGGAAAAGCGACGTAAGACTGAGTGTTGGCTGAATGCACTGAAACGTATAACGACTATGTGGTGATCATGTTACACGTAACAATTACTAGCTAAGTTTTAATCAAGTTGCACTTACATTTTTACACTCAGACGTTCTCTTCTAATACGTATTATTTTTATATATAATTTGTAAATGGTGTTGAATAATAGGTAGCTAAGATGTGAACCAATTCCGTTGTAACCCAGTTTTTTATTGAGAAGACGACGCATGTTTAAAAATTGAGCGCACATTTAACTGTGATGCTTCATATGGTAGACGCCTTCACATTGTGCTACTTACTCTCTTGTTTATAATATTTAAATAAAACAAACGGTGAAAGTTGTTTAACACTCTGAAAACTTGGCTATTATGTAGGAATACCGGATTAATAGATTATATTTGTTTGAAATGACAGAGAAAGGGTATTTTTAAATCATCATGGCTGACATGTATTTGAAATCTCTTGAAATTGTCTCGCTTAGATTGATGTAGCTTCGTCGCGTCTCATTTACGACATGAGACCGGTAACTGGTAAGTAACATAATAACGCATTTCCTTCCGCTGACCCTGACTACTTTTGCGCCGTGAAGGGTAGCTGATACACCACTATGTTTTTCATTTGTCAATGTTAATGTTTGTCAATTAAATGAGTCGTCTGGTTTTGCGAGACCTCAAACATAAAAAGAGTTTTTGTGAAAACTAATCATGAATAAAGTTACTATGTCGGCCGATGGCAGCTAGGTGGCGCGATCGACTGGTGTCAGTCGCTAAACTCTCCTTTTATTTATTCCAGGCGAGTGCTGAGATCCACACTTTGGGCGACTTGTGTCAATACACTGGTCGACCACGGTCAGGCGGCTCGGTCGGTCTGAAAGGTTATCAAGCCGGGTTCAGACCAACCAAGCCACCTCATGATGCTGCTTCATGCGGCAAAACGCTCGGTTGGTGAGCTATGGATACGCCTGGCACAAGTCGTTTCCACATACTTTACGTCTTCGAGCTTAAAGCTCGGCTGGTCTGACCCAACGAGTTGGCGACTTTTCCTATTTTACATGATAGAGCAGTGGTGGTCCAGTGGAACCGAACGTGGCTTATGAGTTGTAGGTGATAATGTTCGAACCAGCCAGGCATTTTAGTTTGAAAGTACATCACCACTGCTCCCAAATCGGTGAAGGAAAACATCGTGAAAAACCGGTCATGAATGTCATAGAACCAAAAATTTTAAGACGTGACGTCTACCAACGCGCACTGGGTGATTAGAGCGCCCTCACTCTCCCAGAGAGAAGACCTGTGTCCCAGCAGTGGGATCGCTAAAGGCTGAATATGTTGGAGTCGGCGGTGCTTACCTCGACGAACCCGCCGCGGTCGCGCACGAGCAGGTACAGACGGTACAGGTCGAGCGGCTGCTTGGAGATGGTGGGGCAGGCGGCGATGGGCGTGCGGCGCTCGTCCATGAAGGCCAGCAGGCGCTCCACCCAGCCGCGTCGCTCGGGCGCGTCGTCCATCTCGTACAGCTTGCCCAGCGAGTCCGACTTCTGGTGCGAGACACACTCATCACATACCCGACCCGTGCATACGCCCACAGGACATACTCGATACCGAGAGGTCTAGCGCAACACGATCATGTCTTGTCACCCTTATGCTACGGCTAGATTGTCGCCGATAAGGCGAAACTACACTTCCAGCGTGGGAAGTGTAGTTCGCCTTATCGCACCAATATAACCGAAGCATAAGGGCCAGTTTCAAGAACGAAAATTATCGCAGAATTAATGTGACTAATTGTCAAACACGCGTAAACTGATTACTGGTTGGTTGAAAAATGTACAAACAGCCAATCGCAGCAGTTTACGCGCGCTTGACAATTTGCCATTTTAATTTTGCGAAAATTTTCGTTCGACAAACTGGCCGAAATGCACCTATCCGAACGCCGAAGAGGAAGCGACTAGCTTTCGACAATTTGCTCATAAAAATTCAATACCTAGGACCTATCTCCTACTTCTATGGTACGTTTCTTGAGGGAAAAAATAGTTCATAGCTAGTAGCTTCCTCGCCGGCGGTGGGTCAGGTGCCTATAGTCAGCACTCGGTGCCCTGCAGTCGGGAGAAGACAGCGGCACTACCGTAGCTACATTGCAACACTACTTCGTCGTTCGTTCGCCACCGACGGCAAATACAATTCGTTGTTTGTCGCTATCGTCTGCCAAAGGGCACCGAATGGTACCATATGTAATAGCTACCGTGACAAGACAGCTTATCAAAAATATTGTTGCACCAAATGTCATGAAGGTCTATCGTTCTCAGATTTTAGGAACAGTTATTCTAAATTCATCTGATATTTTTTAAATCAAAATTAATGTAATGCAACCATAATAATTCATTGCGGTCGATTTCTAATCAAGAATGTTCAAGTCTTAAATTCTGGGTATGAGTATGTCTTATGGGTCAAAATTCTCAGGCCAGTCTACCTTTTTATAAAAACTAAGCACCGGTCTTTTACTTTGGTTGTAATCACGAGTTTTCATGAAAATTCACGCCAACAGTGGGCGCCACTTTGACAAGAGGTCTTATAATTCGACAGTGAATATAAAATAAATGATGTCGTTCATCATTCGCGTCATTCATTCGTTCATCAATCAGTCACGACTAAAGAAAATATAGGCGCTTTGACACTGTTTACGGGTGCCCGGACCTGACGTCTCAGTGCGGCCACCAAGTGAAGGTCATTTCAGAAAACCCTCCTCTTTTGAATGATACTAAAACGAGTGGTTAGTTTTTAATTTCTAGCAAATACATCTAAGTATTAATAGAGTGTATTTATGTCTTATTTTACGCAGAGTATTTGTATATGAGGTGAGCTATTTTCACGGCAATCAAGTTTAAGCGTTTAGATTCATAGTGTATGTGTTACCGGGCCTGACGAAGACTCGCCTATTCGTCGCCTTGAATTTTCTGCCTAGAATAAAAAAATCCACTAATATAAATTTTATGTTCAACAAACTACTTTCGTCAGCCCCGTTCGTTTTGAAAAACTCCTTATGATTTATGAATAGTTCAAAAATAAAACGAAATTTGAGAAGGAAGAGAAAAAAGGAAATGAAAAATTTTGTGAAATGATTATAAAATAAGGAGTTTTAACGAAAGTGCATTCCAATACTAACCCTTTTCAATAAACTACATAATACAAGCTAGTACATAGTTTACGAAACGGGGACTTTGGGTATTTACATGCAATCGATGCACAGTGCATATCAATATAATTATAAGTTCAACAGGCTTCAGATGTCATGCTATACAAAAGTGGCTACAGTACACAGTCGGCAAGAACACGAAGATTTCATTCAAATCTAAAATGTGTAAGAATGCTACTTAAAAGTGTAATTTAGAACCAACAGAACCTTTTGTTGTGTAAAGTGTTTGAGAGTATTAAAACATTTCTCAGTTGAAAAGTTCCTGAATTGTTTCTTGAAGCGAGTCCACAACCAAAAAGAAAACCGTAGCAGAAAGCGAAACAAAAGTGAATAACTAAAGGATTTCTCAAGCCTCAAGCTAAAAGTTTGTGCTGAAAGTTGTAACTGAAATAAATATGTACATAGATGCAGTCAGACAATGTTATGCATTAAAAGGCAATGCATTTTGTATTATGCAGATAGAAAATGACTAACATGCAATCGTAACACGATATTAAGTGAAAATATTAATCGTATCGAGCACTACCCATGCTTATGATCTTTAACTTGATATAAACCTTTGATCTGTAGGACTCCGGCGCAATGTGACTGTTAAATACCTGAAATACATGATAAAATGCAATGCCTCCCTTTCGCTTACACACACAGCTCATGTTAGGAAAGAACAAGACAGTTGAAATGTATGAGGTAAACGGTAAACCTACTAAAAACTTAAACGGCCGGTGATGTGGCTCTCAATTGAAAAGGAACAAAAAATAATGTTGGGTGCACGAATGTTGACCACACTAATAAGTTGGGTGTACAAAGTACGCAATGTATCACAGTATAATGCAAATCTTCATGGCTTTCGTGTGATCGACACCCGTGACAAGTGAGGTTCGATATGGATTTCCACATAAATGCAATAATAATGTGAATAGTAAAAAATTACGAAAAGATTTTCAAAATAATATTTCATTCGTCTTTTTTTGTTTTCGTAACAATTACATATTTTACTTCGTGAATAAATTTACGTATTAATAAACAATTTATTTTTCTATTTTCTCTCCTTTCAAATCACTTCTTGTAATCTAAAATTTTTGGGCTTACGAAAACAAAAATATCCTTCAGACAGTCACTACCAGAACACTGGCTAAATGACAAGGCAGGTATTAGGGCTTTTAGTCAATCATGCATTCGCAAGTCTAGCTAAAAGCCAAAATCCCTAGTAACACAATGTTATTGTGGAAGTCTGAACCAGAAAGGACAGAGTAGACGAAGAGTGGTACTACTTGACAATTATATCTGTGGAACTAGCTGAGTTTTGGCTACTTTGGCGTTACCATTTGGAAGTTTTCTTCCTTGGAAGTCTGCTAAAAATCTTTCAACTGATTGGAAGTAAGGCAGGACATTCGTGGTCGACCTTACTATTACTGAGTCATTGCAATTTAACTCTTATCTCGGTAAGGTAGGTTTAATACATTGAGATAAGGGTTACATTGCAATGACTTACTAATAGTTTTACGTTATTTAAATTTGATCGTGAATGCGCTGCTTAAGGGTGCATGGTAAGTTCAGTGTCGATAAGCTGGCCAGTTCCACAGATAGGTCAGTGTGGTCAGTGTGGTGTTCAGGTGTGGTGTGCGGTGTGACGTGTGGCGAGACTCACGGGACTAGAAGGCGGGCGCGGCCACGACGAGGGCGAGGCATCATAGTCGTCGTGTAACGACGAGTGCGACCCACCGCCGGGCGACGGCGACGGCGCCGCGCTGCCCGGGCCATATTCTTTGCGCGACCCGCCCTTACTGGAGCCAGACCCACCGCCGCATGCTTCTTCGCCTGACGCTGCAACAACACGTACTGCTAGATTAGTTCATTGTTAAAACAAACAATTGATTTATAGTAAATTGTAGGGCAGATGACCTGGTGAAGGTCGTGAAAATCCGCGGAAAGCGAGAAGCGCGGGATCAGTCGTTGTGGCTATACTTGGAGGAGGACTACTGCCTATTTTCAAGAGTGGAGGTCTTTTGGTCTAATAAAGATGATGGTGTAATTAAATATCGTCGCCGTGAGAGAAGAAGTGTAAAATCTCGAATGCATATTTTGAACAAACGTGCACAGCTCCAAGATTAATTAACGCCGTCTATTGTTGATAATGAACCTCGAAGAACGTCAACGACTGCCATTTTTTCAGATCAAAATAAAAATATTTATTTAATACGACCACAGAACAGATAAAACAGGTTAGAAAGGAAATAGTTCCTGATTTGTATTAGAACGCGTGTCGCCGCTTGTCTCCCACTCCTTAACTCCACTACAAGCAAGAGACCAATACGTACGCGTATTACACACACAAATAAACCACACGCGCACTTAGATAGTGAGTTTGCTATTGGTTTTCACACTAATACAAACACTGCGTTTGACGTACACTCACTCACGCGCAAAAGGTAATTTATTTCTCACGCATGTTACGGCGACCAAAAGGTCGATTACTTATATCGATAAAATTACTGTAATTTATAAGTTAGCAATTTTTCTCTATATTTCCGGGAAGAGGGGGACAATTAGTGTGGACTTCCTAAATACATATAAATAATTCAAACTCAAAGCATTTATTTCAAATAAACCAACTACAGGCACTTTTGAATTGTCAAGGGTTCGGTCAGTCAGAAAGATGAAGCTAGTTGCCCATTCCAAAGCGTAGTAGGTACCTATGGAGAAGAACGGGCAAGACACTCCATGGACACTCTTTTAAATCGAAATATTGTTACAAAAAAGTGGTTACATCATTCATGTAGAAAAAATACATGTGAGAACGATGTAGAAAGACGTGCACGTTAAAAGTGTCCGTAATAAAAAGATAAAAACCATTCAGCAATTCAAATAAGCCGTGGCAGCTAAGAAATTACCTGTGCCACATTCAAGTCAATGAAAGACGAACCCAGTAAGTTTTATAGTAGGTACATAGTGCTCACACGTGCTATGCAATTATACAATACTAAGAAATTGAATTTATACAATGCAAAGATAGATTGTACAACCTTCATCAGCTCACAATATTTTCGAATGCTAATCGATTCTTTTAGGCGCTCTTGTAGAGCAGGACCAGCGCTGAGCCAAGCATTTTTGTCAGCGATATAATCCCCCAACTTATAATATGCTTGGCTGTATAGTGTGCGTTTTAGACAAGATTTAAATTTCGTTTCATTCAGTTGGAATATGTGGGGAGGTATTTTATTGTAACATTTTAAACAGTACCCCATGAAGGATGAATCTACATACTTTAGCCAGTCTGAAACCTGGTTGAACTAATTGGTCCCTATTTCTAGTCCTTTAATTGTGTCTTTCACCTCTTTTAATGAAGATTTAAATTTTTCCTTAATACTGTCAAATTAAGGGGGAACATCTAACATAGCCGCGAAATTCAAATTTTCTTTGGTTTTTTGCTAATTTATTTATATATATATATATAATGTATAACGCAAGGAGATATATCTATGTACATATATACACAGTATACATATAGCTCATGGGAAGCGTGCGGTGACAATGACGCGAGTTTCACGCTTTTTGTTCACCCAAAAAGTACACATATATATACATAGTATACATATAGCTCATGGAAAGCGTTCGGTGACGATGACGCGAGTTCCATGATTTTGTTCACCAAAAAAAGTGCTCAACGCGCCTAAAGAAGTTTTCACTTAAAAAATACTAGAATATTTTAAAATTGAACAATAATTTAAACTCAATTTAAATGCTGATTTTATTATTGTCCCTGAAATAATACGAATTTATTAAGTAACATGCGCTTTGCTATCTTTTAAATTCGATTTTTTCAAAATAAAGTGCAATCTTAAATTAATATATTTTCCAATAATAGCCTTAGTTAGGTCTGTAACATGGTTTGCAGTAGGATATAATCCAACCTGATGATTACTAATGTTGCTAAATAATTCAGTTCCGACGAAGCTGCGCAAAATCTTTGCTGTCAACATATGTTTGTTAATATTCCGGAGATTGAAAACCTACTCAGAAACTAAATTAAAAACGCACTATAAACAATAATTGGTGATAGTAAACAAAGTTATTTTAATTATAATATTACTGATAATAATCAGCTGTATCAAACACACATACTTAATATCGACATTATTTACAACTTGGTACAACACTATCGATAAGCATGGATTTCGCCGAATTTCAGCTTTGGCTAGGCGTACGCGACGTTCGCAGTGAACGCAATACATTGCGCGATCACTGATCTAGTACAAGATGCTACCCATGCATTGCAAGCAATGTATAATTTTGCAACTACTGTTGCGATTGTATCGTTTTTATCTACAAACTACATAATACTATAGTAATAATTGCAAATATCACTTGTATTTTAAGGTTTTTGGACTTACCGGTGAAAAGAAATCCCTTCCCGGGCTACACTACACACCTGTCTTCTTTTCCGACACGTTATAATAGCGCAAGACGGCATAATTCTTTGTTTTTCACGGAGCGTCGTACGTTGTCACAATATGAGCGCGACTGTTAGCCCGTGAAACAAATTTCGGTTGACTTTTGAGCGTTTGCTCATAAGTGCGGCGTGCCTGCCCCGCCCACAAGGCCCTTCTAACCTCTTTATCTGTTCTGTGAATACGACGATACGAGTTTTAATTGATAAAGTTCATACCTGCGGATGCGTTACTAAGCGTGCTCTGCTGGCTGCCTTCGTCTAGCGGTGCGCCATCCGGCCCCGTGGTGACGAGCGCGGTGGCGGGCGCGGCCGGCCCGTTGTCGTGCGGCTCGGCCGGCGCAGTGGGCGGCGGCATGGCGCCCTCGGGGGCCCCCGGCGTGCCCGGCCCGCCCGGCCCGCCCGGCCCTGGGGGGCCCATATGCCGTGGTTGCTGCTGAAACAGCGAGGACTCACGGTTACTTACGAGCTGAACAAAGTAAATTAGGTATCACCAACATCAGCCGGTCTATTACACACAAAACGCTCAATATGTCAGTGTCAATCCCCAGCATTATGTGAAACAACAACTCACTTCACGTAGGTTTTCACGGTGACATTTTTACTGAATAGATCGGCAGATGTTGTAGTCAGTCAGATTTCGGAGTTGAAGGTCCAGAATTTCGATCAACAAATTAAGGCAGATCGCCTGTTGCTATTAGTTTACTGTCGATGAAAACCCATCAAACAGTGGGTCAATATGCTATTAATCCAGTAGTGGTACCTTCAGAGGAGGGTAGTGCTGTGGCGGATGCGGCGGTGGCGGCGGGCGGTACCCGTACGGGTAGGGATGGTGGTTTCTCGGCGGGTAGCCGTAGGGCTGCGGCGGCGGGTAGTGCGGCGGCTTGTAGCCGGGGTGGTGCGCGTAGGGCTGCGCCACCAGCGCGCCGGGGGGCGGGCCGCCGGGCGACGGCGCGCCCGCCACGCCGGGCCCCGGCCGCGCCGTCGGCCCGCTGCCGTCCGACAGCGATGACGACGTTCGCGGCGGCATCGCTACGTTCTGCGTGCCTGCAATTAAGTTATCAAACAATTAGGTATCATTCATTCCATAAAAGTAATGTAAAGAATACACAAAATCGTGAAATCGTACTTTAAAACACTGTAGATGGCTTTGATCTAGTATCGAGCAAACAGCATTCACTAGTCATAACTCCAAAACTAGCGTCGCGCCGGTTTATAACACAATCCAAGTTGAGTGTCAAGTGTATCAATTAAATTGTATACGAGAGTGCAAGCGACAAACATCGGCGTATATCGGTTTTGTGATCGATCGTGGAGCTCGACGCTGGTGCTCGCACACACAATTTGAATAATACAGTTAACGAGGGCTCGCCTAAGCCGGCCGAGCATCAATCGAGGGCGGAGAGACGCATCCGATCACTTTCGTTTTCCGTCGGCACGTGAGCAGAATGCGCCGCTAGCCTGCGAATTCTCGATGCACTTTATTGCATCCGTATATGTGCATACGACATGCACGCAACGCATTGACCGAGGCCGAGATACGAGCGGCAGTGATTTGCGACGACGAAAGTGGTATTGCAGCTTTTATGTAGGTCGATTTGGAGTCGGTTATGTTAGTGTTACGTGAGAGCGACTACCGTCTGTTGCACAGTTAATATACATTTGCAATTACGTCGGTGCAGTAACGAAAACTGTGCGCCAACTAAAGCGGCGCGCTTTAGTTTTTCAGTGCACATTTGAAAGGCGCCCTTTACGTCGTTTTGTATGAACAAAGATAAACACGTGTGAGGGTCGTCACTTTAATCTCATCAGCGGGCTATTATCGGGCCATTATATTGTGTCGGCGCGATCAGACGGCCGGCAGACGGCGAGGCGCCGGTGAATCATAGATAACAGCGCTGAGCCATACGCGCCCACCTATTTAGATATATATTTGTTTACGGCGACCTTTAATGAGTGTAGCGCCACGGTAATGGGGTCGTCCCGACTCGACTCACATCCGACCAATGTCCCGTAAAAATAGCACGCGTCCTATTTTGAAATGTCTAAGTAATAAATATAGTATGTAACCGTTATATGTGACGACAGCAGAAACCTTCTCTTCTACTTATCTCTTACTAATGATCCTAAGCCTTAGATCTGTTTATAAACAACTGCTGACAGGCACCTAATATGCTTTGGCCAACTGTTATCAAGTGGACGAAATGCCGTGTAATCTCCATTGTTTGTTTGTAGACCGTTGCAATCTTGAGCACATGAGTCCATTGTTTTCACGTAACAACAACAGCGTCTGTAGATACAGAGAATGACGCGCGTGGTAACGACAGGACTTATAGACTGACAACCTATAAGGATATCTTCATTTGAAAACGTTTCGGTTATTCGGTTATTCATGACGACATTTGCAAAAGCTCATAGGTACAAAGCATACGCATACAACAACTTTTTTAACAGACATTCGTGACGTATCTGTTACGTTGAAGCAGAAGACAGTCTAGTCTATGGTCTACTAGCGTTCTTCTCTCAATCATATAAAGAAATAGTGAACGTTAGCGTGCACAGGCGCCTTAAATGCAATAAGTCTTGTAGTCTGATTGAGCAACGCAGTAAGTCGCGGACTCGAACCAGCTCTGTCATGGGCAGCGCCCGTCACCGCGCGACCGCGTGCGTAACGCACCAAGCCGAGGTCTTTACTTTCCCATCTGACAATAACGCCACAGTTGCACGTGCAACTCGGTGCAAGGTTTCTGTAACAAAAACCTTGCACCGAGTTAAATGTTACTTTGAAATTTGAACATGTGTCTCGAAAAGAAACTATTATTTATTTATATGATTATTCGTTGAATGTGTTTCATCATTTCATGATCAAATTGGTGTATAGTGAAAACAGGATGTTCTACAGACATTAATTTTATCATTAGGTTTAACGTCTAGCGTGTTATCAAACTATTTGCACAGGGACCAAAAATACATATTTTTAATGGTATGTAGATAGATTAGTGTTAGAAATTAGTTTAGTTATTTTCGACACATGACTTTTAGTCTGAAAAACTGTTTGTGATGATATTTAGAGTTGTCTGCAATGAGTCAGTTAGTTAATAAATTACGATTTGTTCTGGTTTATTAAGTAAGTAATTTTATTTTTCTTCATAAGCATTGCTTAGTTAGGCATAATAAACTATTGTTAGTCAGCAATGAGGCATAATCAACGACAAGTAACCCGCATTATGTCTGTCGCATTTGGTGCAAGCTTTAAGTCGAGCTACTGTGTGTGTTGTACTGTGAAAGGTAAATCAAACCAAATCAAAAAATTAGTATCTGTCTCACTTACTATCGCACATAACACAGCTTACAGTTATAAAAGCTTAACAGTCTCACCTTTTGAAAACCAGTTGTGCTCCAACTAACTTTACTCAGCATATCCCTACTGATATTAAGGATTCACCGAGAACTTGTTGGTTTTCCTTCTGCATGGCATGGAGTAACTTAGCACATAGATATAACACGGCGTACATCAAAGTCAAGTGTCAGGCACGAAGGGCGCGGGCTTGCGAGTAATGTTCGAACAGCCGCGCGAACATTCCGCGGTCATAGCTACCAACACATTCCGCGCATACGATCAACCGCGCCCACGTTGGCTGCATACAGGGCTACCGAATGATCGGAATCGAAATGGATTGTCGGTAGAAAGCGTGGAATGTCTCAGCTCGCTGTTTTGTTGCCATTCGTATACTCTAAGCCATTCGGTGGAACGTGTATACTTTCAGCTCTCTTATTCTCTTATGGGGGGTGGATATCAGTGGACAAAGCAAACGGGCGAGAGTAGTCGGTAAGTATATAGCAGTGGTTCCACCGAAATCCACGGAGTAGCAAGTAAATGGAGTACTCATGTGAGTACCTACTCCTCTAACAAACCACCCCAACTCGACTGTTGGGATGCGTGAAAGAAAGAGGTCGTCGGTCTCGTGAGCTATCGTCAGCTTTGATTGTTGCGCGAGTGGTTGGGAACTCTCGCGGTTATTGTGTGGGTAATCTTTATTTCGAGCGCTCTCCCGTACATTATTCCTTATCACCTCATTTACTTGTACGATTTGACACATGTTCAAAGACTTCAGTTGTGTTTGTGCCATTCTTAAAGCATTATCGTGCGATTGTATTATGGTCATAAGAGAACAATGATTATGGAAAATGAAACTTGGTATTTGTTGGGTTTTCTAACGACAATATTTTGTTATTTGCAAACCCTAGATCGCCACCGCAAATTACTGCCATTGAAACCGCCAACAAGGCAAGTTATTTAACTGAGGCAATATAACATCTATTTACTGCAAAATTCCATACATAACAAGCCCAACGATTGAACATTATGCTGATTGTAATTTTGATAAACAAGATACTGAATGTTACTTAGCAATAACAGAAAATGTTTTGACAGTATAAAATACAGCATATTTTCGTTAATATTTTATACGCTATATAAACGTTCCGTCAAGTGCTCACAATTTACACCAAGTATCTAAACTGTCGGACTCGCGACGTGGTCGTTCAAAAGTGGTATGACATGAGTATTTGTTCTGAGAGAATTCATAGTCACGCAGACACGACGCTATTAGCAACACGATGTAGGCCATGTATTCATCTGTACATAAGAATTCATAATATAGATTTCATATTTTATTTGTTTTTAAATGTATGTTCCTTATTAATGGTATTTTTTGGTGACAATGTCCATCGTTTAGTAACCAATAATCAATAAAACTGTCATGTCAAGCAAAAACTATTACACTAGAGAATTAGCCAAAAAGAATGCTTTGCATAAGTTTGATCTAATATCAATTAATGAGTGCACCGTGTAAAATGTGTTAACAGCAAGGAGTATAAACAGAACATAGACAATAGCGTTAACAAGCGGCCCAGTTGAGACAAACGGTGGCGTCGCGTCGGAGCGACGGCGCTGTTTGTCGACCCATTTAACTTGATCACCACTAACACACTCGCCGTCCCCACATACACATACCACGTGATATACAACGCTAATTTATCATAGAATTCCGACTTTTCTACAGCTTACATTCAACATTGAGCGATGCTGTACAGTGCAGCAGAAAGAAATAAGATAAATTTATTTGACCTAAGTTACAAGCACACAATATTCACACAATAACAGAAACAGAAAATACTTAAAATAGTATTATGAATTATGATCCTCACGGCTGCGCCAAATAGGCCCAGTTCAGCATAAATGCCAGACTTACTGGTGAGTGGTGCCTGACGCTGGTTTTCAACTGGACCTTATGTTACGAGGACGTCTTACGGATGTAAATCAGTTTTAATGTAAATAAAAATAGATATATATTATGTGTAACAAATTATAATAAAAACGATTAGATATTTGTTATAATCAATTAATCATAGAGTGGTGTGTAGTGCATACTAAAACTTTTAGTTACGTCACCTCGGGAATTCCAAAAAGAAAAAGCATACATGAAAATAATAACGTATTTTAAACCGTGTTTAGCAATTTCATACGTACGGTTGAATTAATTTCATTTATTCAATATCGAAAGCCGAGGCAAATTGTCACAATGGCTATATAATAAACAAGACAAATCAAATGAAACCTTTAGAAGTATTTCATTGACAAATTAAATCTCGTTTTCCTTTTCAATCTTACAACAATCTCGGGGAGAGGAACCGAAAACAGGGTGGTTGTTACGTCTGTGAGGTAAGTACATCTGGTTATCGGGCGTGGGGGGTAGGTGGGTCACTTGTACACTTAGTGAATGTGTATAGTATATAGAGTGAGCCGGGCAAGTCTGGCCGAGGTTAGGGAAAGAATGTCCGCACCATTAGCCAAGGGGGCAGACGGAACGGGGTGAATGGGCTGTCGAACCCTCCGTCGACCTTGACTCGTCGAGATTTATCACTTTTCCGGGGTAATCTGAATACAATTAGGCGATGGGCAGCTAACGGGCGGGACCGCAGACACGCAACAGGTTCCCGTTACAGAAGTCATATTCTTTTGTGAGTTTTTTTTTTCTTTTTGTGTTGCCTCTGTTACTCAGGGCCGCGATGTAAATCTTAAATCTCAAAGTTGGACAAGAATCGAAGCGAAAGTTCATTTCATAAACATTAAAATGATCATATCCATTATAAAATTATAACGCAACTAACTATTTACACTACGTAAGTACTTAATTTAATGACTAAATAAATACAAAAAATCTTATTGATTTTTGGTCACCTAGGCGTCGAAGTACTAGATCGCATCGCTGTCATCCGGAAACGTGGGCTCCGCCCAGAAGACTGGCAGCATTGCCACGTTGAATGGCAATGCTAATTCATAGGTCAAAGAACGAGCCAGTCCTCTAATCACGTAATTAAAGTATCAACCAGTCGGTGAGAAATTTCCTTACAAAGGTGACGCGCCCTCACTTCGACTCCAAACGGCTTAAAACTGTAGTTACCCATAAGGTTTACAGTATTTGCGCCGCTTCAGGGCCTCAGCGGCCTCAGCAGCAGCGCCAGCACTGCCAGCCGTGCTTGGAAAATGAGATGGCGCAAGGGTGTCGAGACAGGTTGCGCCCCACACCAGAGGCCTACCTACCCACCTTCTAAGGCAACAACGTCATGCCGTTTGGTCTCTTCTCATCGTCATGTGCTAAACCGTTTGGTTCTAATACCGCTGGTACGCCGGCGGTGACAAGAGCTCGTCAAATAATATCGTTAATACTAGCGTGCCATGCTATGCGACCTGCGCTCCTGCAGCTGGACAGGCCATGGTGCCCGAGACCGTCGACGGCTTCCCCGCAATGACACCGATGCGCAGCAACACAAGGTGCGCCCAAGCGGAGATATGTAGCGAATAATGAGAATCATGTTTACATTGAATGGCACTCGTGCTTTGCAAAACAAGTACTTTTCTGATCAAGTTCATGAAGTCAGTACTTGCTGACTAGAACAAAGACACACATACAAGAGCTGGCCCTGCAGTCTCGACATAGTTAGCAATCGTTTTCGGTTGCTAAGTCCTAACAATCCAGATGTAACGATATTTGGTAGTCTCCACACTCAAATTTATCGGTTGTTACCTACCGGTACCTACCTAAAATACCAGTAACAACCGATAAATTTGAGTGTGGAGACCACCAAATATCGTTACATCTGGATTGTAAGGACTTAGCAACCGAAAACGATTGCTAACTATGTCGAGACTGCAGGCCCTGGTCACAATAGAATTTACTTAGTTAACTTTTCGAGATAGGTTTCTAAAAGAACTAGAACTAAGAAATACTTATTTTACTACTAATAAATAAATAAATAAATAAATACTGGATGGAAATATTCTAAGTCGCATAAGTATGAAATAAATTGTTTGTGACAGCAATAGGTGGGCGATAGTTGGTAGAAAGAACTCCATTAATAATAACAACGACCACGTCGTTCCTTGCACAGAAAAAAAGTATTCAAAACAAACCACGAAGGATCGTTTACGTGAAAACGATCAAAACAAACATTATGGCAGGATCGGGGCAAAAAGCGTTTTGTTTTATCTTTTTTTTTAAAGTTGGAGGTCGTTGGCCTTTTCAAGGACGTGCAAGCACGTGGCGGTACATAGAGGCATTTCAGTTAAACGTCAAACACTTGTGTGCTTGTACCGACCCTCACGCATCTACATGTGTGAGGGTGAATACTTAATGCACACAATCAAGCACAGATCACTTCCGAACTTAGTAACGAGCGATAAAACACGATAACACATAAATGCATTAAATCCGTATTAATTAGGATTACGTAAAGGCTTTTTAATTGTTATTAGGATACAATCGAGTTATGCAGCTCAACTGTTCAAATAAATGTATTTTAATTGTTTTTCCTGGCTATGCTAATCAGCACATGGCCTAAATACATTTTAATTTGATCATTCTTATATCAGCTGTTAAACGATTGTAACAAAAAACAGGATTATACTTCAAATATTTTCTATATAAAATGTTAAACATAAAAAGTAAATATAGGTTTACCAATGTCACGGAGAAACAGCGAGCGGCAGCGTTCGACTCGGTCCCAAGAGCCAGCCTTATCTTAGTTGATGGCATTCCACTGCTCGGCGGCCGATACGCACGACAGACGACTGCGAAACGCTTTTAGCGCCCGTATTCTGAACAACCGACCACTGGGCCAAGGAATTATCGCCCATCACGACAACAGCACAAGGTCTCAAATACCACAGCCGCGATAATAGGTACACTTCGCGCAAAAGAAACCTTATTGGTCGAAAATTAAAGTCGTTTTCGAAAGTCACGTTGTATGCGGGCGTCAAACAATACGCAATTCACCTTCGAACGCGTCGGGTTGCGGTATTGCGGCTTCATTGTGTTAAAATAACGATGGAACTTGGATTGGAAACGAGCACAATGCGGTCGATAAACAGAAATTTATTTTTATTTACACATCGATAAAGAATATTACGATCAATCAACGAGACTGCCGCATAGATAAGAGATAACGAATTCTTGCACACAGTTGTTACCTACGTACCTATTTGATAACATTACCCCTAATTTCGATTTGATCTAATATGCATACCCTACTCTATTTATTTGCACCCAATTTCGTACATTAATATTAATAATGAGAATGACCTACATAAAAGATATAAAATTGTTGGTCATTCTTCTGACTTTTTGGTTTTTTTTACTAGTAAGCATAGTATTTTTCTTGTTTTTTTAATCTATAATTAGAATTGATTCATGTATATTTTGAGATAACCTATCAGTATCTATTTTTGTAAATAGCTACATAAACTAATAATATCTAATGTTTTAACAACTTATAAAAGTATGTGAGTCATTGGTGCACATTTGAGTGCAGGCAGGCAACATATAAAGCAGCGTATTTTTCCTCAACCGCTTCGTCTATAATTTTCTAGCGCGAGACTTCACATATTCACTCGATGTTTGTCGAGAGTCAAGAAGTCCGACGAGCCGAACGGTTGACGTCATACAGTCATGTTAACCTTCTACCACTCCACCAGCACGTGACAATTTATGTGACGGGCTGTAATACATTGCTGCGCAAGTTCTCGCCGTATTTGCCGGCGAGGAACACGACCAGCGTTGGACTTGGAGGTTGTTGGGTTCGCTCGGAACGCTGGAGATACAGTGTGAGGGTGTATTGCGGTCATATAACCGGTATTCGAGTGGCGCGGCACTCGGAGCTCGGCCGGTCTACAGTCCGATGTTTTGAGAAAGCCACGTTCGGCAATCGGCGACGTTAACAAAACACGATTGCTTTTGCGGTTGCCGTTCGCTTCAGCCGGTTTAGGCGAAATACCAAATTGCTTTTTATATATACCTGCATATAGGAGGGCGGCACAATGTTTATTTTGAGGCCAATTACTTCACTCAACCGGGACAAATTGATAACTGTTAAGGCTTTGTATACGAACTAACCAACCCTGACTTTGGTGATTATCCAATTAGCATAAGCTTAAATAATAACTTAATTATGGCCTTAGCTTCAATGTTCGTGTGTAAACGACTGAAAAGGTGGATGTTGACATTTGCTTCTACATAATAACGGTGATAAGACAACGGCATCGAAAGTGAAACAAATAGTAGGAACGGATAGTTGCTTGTTGAAACTCATCAGATACCGAATAGATGATTATGAAATCATGTACTTCTGGAATGTTGTTAAAAAAGACAATTTGATTGTCATATTATGTCAGAGTAAGCTTGATGACGACAAATAGAAGTATGGAAGAAAAAGACATGTTGCACCGCACACAAATTAATTGGGATGTGCAGGGGATTGATGGTGAGGATGTGACAGAGCAAGCTTTTTTTGTCAATGAGGTCCATGGCAACATAACTGCAAGCCATGCATAGTACTGCCTCTGAGAAAAGGAGAACCATTGATTTGACATACACAATTAAAATCCGATATTGAAACTTGAAATGTGCAAATCTCATATTTGTTCGTAATATATAGGATCTTAAAAGGCACTTATTGCGAAATGATCCAGCGTGAAATAAAACAATCGATTTTAATGGTTTGGAATGGTCACCAATCGTAAGTTATTGAACATGCGTGAATACATTTACAAAGCAATTTGCGTCCTAAGTATACTTCAAGTAAACGAATACCATGGTCTTTATTAACTTTTGATACTTTGCTAACTGTGAAGCAGCTAGCTACTACTACTTGCTACTGTGGTCCCTTATTATTAGAACATGCGAAATTTAATTACATAAAATCTAATAGTTATAAGTCACATATGATAGTATCAGTTGTGACTTATAGATTTTATCAAATTTAATAGACGCGAAGCAGTAGACAACTATCGGTGATAGGTGTCTACTGGCATAGAAAACCGGCCATGTGCGTGTCAGACCACGCATAATGAAGGGTTCCGACTAGTTGGGATGAATTAATCCCAAAAATAAACTTAACATTGTAGTCGAAGAACATGTTCTCCCTTACATTCCAACTTCAAATGTAAGTTGGTGGACTGTTACTCGTTTACTTGTAAAGCCTACTTAGCTGTGATAGTTTTTCTTCGTTATATACTATACTACTGCTGTGAATATTTTCACATATCCAGAAACAACCGTTTAGCTGGCAGGGACGGGCACTTGACTCTAACAAAAATGTGTACTACTTATAAAACTTAATATTTCGCAAACGGATCTCTAAATCGAAAAATATTTTCACACACCAGCAATATTTTTTACGGCCTATTCAACGAACCCCACAACATGGGATAGACTAGATTGAAGATCAAGATTTTATTTTACCACTTTATCGACTTGATTGGTATGTATGGTTGGTGTGTCCCCATGTCAAATTTCAGTTTTCTAGTACTAAGAGTATCTGTGCTAAGCCGCGG
The DNA here is from genome assembly GCA_937001585.2 of Brachylomia viminalis. Classification (NCBI taxonomy): domain Eukaryota; kingdom Metazoa; phylum Arthropoda; class Insecta; order Lepidoptera; family Noctuidae; genus Brachylomia; species Brachylomia viminalis. The sequence goes on along the minus strand of OW443316.2, from coordinate 14,504,054 downwards.
ACAGACATAGGATGGACGGACATGGTGAAACTATAAGGGTTCCTTGTAGACTACGGAACCATAAAAGCGGACTATATCAAAGTCCAATTACTTTCTTGCGTCACACTTCACTTCAGCACGAATACATGTTTTTACATAGTTTGTTTGTTTGTCCGGGTATCAGCTATATGATTGAAATTATTTTTAATCGACTGATCATGAGGAAAAAACATCATGAGGAAACCGCACTGGGCCCACGTGGTGAATTACGGCCCACTCCCTCTCATAGAGAGGTGGCCTGTGTCCCAGCAATGGGAACATTATAGGCTGACTATTATGCATTATGCAATCGACTGATAATAACATCAATATCAATGTGCACGTTTAATCAGAACACTATGTAATAACTGTAATAAGTGTGTAACCTGTTGAATGAAGAAAATAATACGATATGGCTGCGTTTTGGTCTATTTTAGAAGGGAAAGGAAGAAAAGTCACCTAACCGTTGTATCCAAGCCATGTCAGATATGCTTATCAAGTTAGGTACGGTGGGCTGCATCAATTGGTTACCCCAGTTGAATTAAAATTAACATTGAAGGGGGGTAACCACATCGTGACGCTGACTGTACATACAGTTTATAATAATTATTCAACTGTTTATGAATGGAATTGTAGTAGGTAGGTATTCCTCGTCGAAAATCAGATGTGAAGGCAAAAGTAACTCAAACTAACTATGTACTCGTAATATACATATTCCTAAGTCAAACAAATCGTGACAGTGAGTAGGTAAGTATATAAGATGCGGCGTCCCCGGTGGGTGAACCCGTCAAGGTCACTTCGAGGGAAACCCCACAGGGGTTCTAGGAATCTTTACACTTCAACAAGATGTAAATTAGAATGTCAACAAACAGTTTTTAAATGTATTTGGATTCGATACGCGGCTCGTTGATCAAATAGTGAATACATTCGTAGCATATTAGTCAGCCTATTGACTAGCTGTCCGTTCCAACTGATCGCATATGCAAATTCATCATTCAACGCAATCAATGTAGCTCTACTTTTCAGTTCGGACTTTTTAGCTTTTATCAAAATCGTGCCAAGTTCGGCAAAGTAAAAGTCGGTTTCGTTTTTTATGTTGTTATATAGGTGGGAAGGTTTGTCAATGGTGAGGTCGGTGGCGATCCGGCACATAGGAGCGTCTCGTGGGCCTCAGGGGTAGAAGGTCCTGTTTTGCGTGCTCGCTCCGACCGTCGGTGGGGGTAAGTTTTTCACGAGGCCCTATATACCGCGACCACCCCGACTCGTACATAAGGTGGGCGGGCTGGGGTGGTTCGCGCCCGCAAAAGGGGCAAAATACGCCGTACTCTGGGCGCCCGTTCTATGTGGGTCAATGTCGGGAAAGCCCGTGTCTACCGGTGACGGAGTATGCACAACGAATCTGATCAACACACCCGTGACAAAACAAAGGATAAGGCACAACCTCCCAAGAATATATTAAGACCTTAATCCCTGGAAATAAGGTTCAAATTCAAAGAGAACGCAAACGAAGTGCATCTTCATACAATATCAGTCGAAGAAAACATAAATCTGATCAGGATGATTAGTGATTGCACTTAGATGTTATGTCAAATAGGTGATTAGAATTGCAAGTTTGTTCACACGACAACATTGTATTTCATTGCTTTTACTTCAAAAATAAACGCACTCGCGATGAAATTACTATCAAAGTTCTGAGTAATCAATTGCTTGGCTAATCATTTTCAATATTTTGAAATGTAAAGCTAGATTGGTTTTACTCATTCGTGTGAAATTGACGTTATTGTCTTTTCACATTGGTATCTTTTAACTTCATAACAGCTTGGTTTTTGCCCAAGAAAGCATACACTTTTAGAAAATAACCTTCGGGTATAATTTGGGACAAGCAGCTTGTTCAGCTTAACAGCCACAGCGGCCTTTCAGTAGCCTGCCACACTATTCCCTACCACAGAAGAACTTTGAGGGTAACTTACCAACAGCCGGTGACATGGAGCGTGAGCCACTGGAGCCTGTCGGGCTGGGCGTCGGCCTCAGGTGCGGCGTGGTAGCGCGCCCAGCTCCGCCGCTACCGCCCGAGTCATTGCTGTTCTGACCGGTCAGATCCTGGAACAACACAATACAACATTAATATCGACCATCGACACCATGGGGGTAAGAAATACAGCAAAAAAAAATGAAATGAAAACCTGTCATTCTCAACAAAATTTCATCAAACTTGAAAATGTATTACTTATTGGTTTGATTCATTATGACGGAGCCACTTGATTACGCATTAATTAAAGTATAAATTATAATTCCACTTATTACAATCAAGAATGATAATTCTAAGTACTTACATAAGTTCAAGATCGTGAACTCAGGATAAAACCTAGAATTACAGCTGGTCCTTCTATACATAATTTCTTTGAACATAGTTCGGTGATTTGAAATATTACCTAGAAGTACAGTCGGTCCTTTTAGACATAATTTCTTGGAACGTATTTTCCCCGGATTTAAATCTTTTTATATTTAAATGAAATTTTATGAGTCAGACCTCAGGAAACAATGCTTAAATTTTTCAGTCAATTGTTGAGACAAATTACTTCATGTATTGATATTGAAATCAATATTGTACTCTAGGTCCTCTCTACTCGACATACTAATGAGTTTTATCTCAGATAACGATGACGGGCACATATTCACTGTCACGACACAGTGCAGATGTAAGGTGATAGCAGTAGGTATGCCAATTTACAAGAACCTACACAAATGATCGTGCTATTGGAATTTAATTAAAGTTCAGTTGAATGTCGTTACATGACGATGACACAAGAGCTTTTGAGGAAGTGTGAAAAAAGTAATAAGCAAATTAACTTTTAACATAACTATATATGCGATACACATGATTAATATTTCTGGGCTATTTACTAAACGATTTTATAGTTTCCTGAATGAAGAAACAGTTTTTAGTCACAAGTAAATGTTTCCCTTTGGACTATCAATCAATACCAACATTGTGTACATTTTCACACAACCTTAAATCCAATCCTCGAGAAATAAGAAAAAAAAAATTATGGATAGTTGGTGCACTTGGAATTTCTTTGTGAAAGCTATCAACATCAACAAATGAGCACTTAAGAACCAAAATCTTGATTGTTTGTTGCCAATCTATCATTTCTTATCAGAATGATATAACTGTCATCCAAATTGTGCCATCCAATGACGGAAAAAAAGTTGATATAAGTTATAGTATTCAAATACCTATTGTTAATGATAAAAGAAGAAGCATCCCAAAGCAAATCCTTAAAATTTTTACACACCACAAAGGTTCATAAACAATCAAATGCCGTAAAATATCACTAACAGATGTTAATGTAAAAGGCAATTCTCATTTGCATAATCCACACGGTGTATAGTGTGCATTCTTGTGCTTAGGTGAGATGCCTTGACACTGCAACCTCGGCAGTAAAGAGCAACAATAGCACGCCGAGTCAATAGAGCACGGCCACTTGCGGTAATCGTGCAATAAAACAACGTACGGAATCTCCGCAAACAATGCGCTCGCAACCAACGCCAAAATAAAAACAAATGCGGCACGCCTCGCGCTAATATTAAACTTGGATGCAGATCATCTTTTGTACGGTAACTTAGTTATGTAACGTAAACCAACAGTCGTTAAAGTACAATGGAACTACGAGTTATGCATAATAATGCAAGTTCATACGAACCCATAAAAGCTCACCCTACAAACTATTGTACACAGTTGACAATCATATGATATTACATACCGTTTCAGCGCAGTCGATGTTCGTAGCTCGTAAATCAATCAGTGGTCCTTTTCTATTACAACATACAACGGTAAACGCGATCAGAGCGAGCTTAGAGCGGACAAGAGCAACTGTGCAACGGACGCGTAAATGTTAAGCTTTTTCAAAGTTAAAATCGAGTCGTATTATAGAGAGAGCGGCGACGGTGCAACGCGTTCTCAACGTTCGAACGGGCTTGACGAGGCAACTCACGACCCCCCGCTGTCGAGGTTAGCTCGCCTGCGAGAGGCTCCGGCGTCGATCAGACGAGTCCGGCCGGTGGGGCGGGGCGCGGGGCGGCGGGGAGCGCGATAACTGCGGCGATGTTTTTGCCCAGCGCTCCAGCTCGCTCGCTCGGCGCACCAGGCGCGTTCTTCATTTCGTACAGAGTCCATTATCTCTAAGGCTGTCCCTCTCGCACTCGTTGCTCGCTTCGTCGCGCCTCGCCGCACCGGCCGCTGTTTTATTGCCAGCCGACGATTTTAACGTGCGCTCGCAACGTCCGCCGGAGCACAAAAGTTTTTATGGAAATTTCATTCCGAATGCGCCTCGCTCGCTTGCTCACTCGGGAACGTCAATATAAAAGCACGATAACGAACGGACGAGTCAATTAATTATTATTGTTGGAAGCTGTCGGGACGTGCTGGGCGGCTCTATCTAGATACAGTCTCTGCTGTAGTGTTTTCAGATGTATACCTGGTAAATTGGAAGCGAAATGATTTGACGTGCGCCACGTACCTAACTTAGCTAGACAGACTTAAGTGACTGTTTGATAAGTAGACACAGGATTATAAAAACGTTAGATGAGGCATGGCAAAAAATGAAATTAACAGATGAGAGTAGAAGTCTCTGATATTGAATTGAATGATTGACTATTTAACTTACTAATAAAGTAATAAAAATAGAACTGATGCTCGATAAGCAGAGAAATGGAAATACACTGATGAGAGACATATTATGGGTTCCCCGAATATATTATCTATCTGCTTAGCCCGTAATCGTAATGTCTAATGTCCCATTGCTGGCCAAAGGCCTCCACGACCAAATAAGATAAAATTAATTAACATAGGTGTTTTCATACTTCCTAATAAAATAAAATAAATACAATGACTCCAGATAAGAAGTCAGTACAACCGTGGAAAAAGGACAAAGGACCACTTTGAGACGAAAAGTTTAGCGAAATTTGAATGAACTCGAAATAAAACAAAGTTTTTAACTACATCTACATTTCAGAAGTCTACGGCATTCAATTAAGATCTAACAAAACATTGATCAGCTGTTTGAGTGATTGGGCTACGTCGATTGCGATACGTCAGTCGAGCACGAACGAACGAGATCGGCTTAAATTGACCGACTGCACTTGGCCCAAATCCCGACGCAAATAAACACAAAATCGCTCTTGTTGGTGTGTCTACACATTGTGTGGAGGCTGCCAGCAGCACGGTAAATAGAGGGACTAACGCAACCACCCAAACCTACGTAGCCTACGTACCTTATATAGGTGAGGTGCAGTGGGAACGAGGCGACGACGATCATGAAACCCGCTATTGAGCCGAGAGAAACGCTCACGTGGGCCCGACTAACAATGTGCGGTACTACTTATACAAGATTGTAGGGTTACAGTAAAGCACGTAACTTGGCAAGGTTTTGGCGTAGTGGGAGTAACTTAACACATGAACACTTAGTACAACAAAAAATTGACACTTTTATTGCTGTTCATCATTATGGTTGTTGCCATAAGTCTGTTTAGAAGTTAAAGAAAGGAAAAACGCATCTAACGACTCTTGCCAAGTTACGGGCCAGATTTTGCTTCACAACACTACGCTTTACAGTATCAGAATCAAGGTGTGGTTAGTTAGGATTAAGATTCAATAGTTTATCCTTTCTTTCATTGGCTTCAACTTAAGATTAAGATACCGAGTTCAATCCATGTCGTTAATTTTGATATTGGATTCGTAAGTTTATAGTAGAACTTTATCTTGACATTAACTCCGGACTTTCCAAACTGCCCCGTTGGTCTCGTGGTCGCAAGCACGACTGCTGAGCGTAGGGTTCTGGGTTCCATTCCCAGGTCGGGCAAAGTGTTTTGTAGTTTGGAAGTTGGCGGTTCGAAATACCCCCGTGCCACGGAAAGCATGTTTAGCCGTTGGTCCTGCACCTCATATCTCTCCGGCCGTGTCGGATTGCCGTCCCAACGGACTATGAGAGTTCGGGAAGAGAAAGTGCATCTGTGTCTGTCTGCGCATACACGTGTGCACTATAATATCTCCCGCGCCGAAGGCTAATCTCCGTTGAGATTGTCCGCCATGGCCGAAATTCGGTCTGGAGGACTATTATTATTAATTCCGGACTTTCCAAAAGTTACAAGTCTCTACTTACATATAACTTTCCAAGAAATGATCTTGAAGAACCTTGGTCATGTAACAAGAAACGGTGACTCATATAGCAATCAGGGCGATCGCAATCGGTTATAGCGTCTCATGTCGCTATTACGTGCATTACTGTCCCAAGCTACACACGGTGGATAGCTACAACTTCTTATTAATATCTGGTAGGCTAGGTCAGTGGCACGGGAGCCACGCTACTGAGTGACGTGCGCTATAAATAACCTTCTGATGGGCGTTCAAGCTCGTCTAAATAACCGCAAATCCCCTGCCTCGCAGTTCTCCACATAATCAAACGTACCTAATGTATACGCTTCGTTTTGCTCGCTATTCATCGTTCTTGAATGTTATACTCAAATAACGTTATACTTTTAGAACGTTTGAGTAACCTTCAAAGCAGATTTGACAGAAACTCAACCAATTTGGGTAGTTTATTGCAGAGGTAAAATGTACGTAGGGAAAAGATAGTCAGCAGTCTAAGCAGTCTTGTAATAAAACATGTTGAATCTCAACCAAGGGAATGAAGCTCACCGATATTATCGTAAACTCACTTTCCTCATTTCAAGTAATAACAAAAGTATAATATCAATGTCATATGAGACATGTCGAGATAAATCGGCGTAAATGCGTTCCAAGACCATTCAAGAGTTCGACGACCGGCGTGCGAAAATGTTGTCGTAAATAAATAATTCACAAGGCTAGTGTTCTCGGTTGGGGCACGTGGTGCCGGCCACGTGTAGTAGGTACGTAAACATTTACATTACATAACCGGCTCGTCATCGACGACCGCGCGCTATTGAGAGCGAAATGCTGTGCAACTCTTACAAATCGTTGCACCGTACACCAACTTGCCCCGCTCTAAAACGGCGCTCTTTCACGATATAGCCTATTCACTCGTTGAACACTAGTCATGTGAAAACGCTGGACTCTCAAAATCGGAATTCAGAAAAAAATGCCATTTTGCCAGAAACAGTTCCTTTTAAAAAAAAACACAGATCGGCAAAATATAAGACTCAACAAGTCCTTGCATTAATAACAGGAGGAAGGGCGTATAAATGAAAGGTAAACAAAGAGGGTGCACAGTGATGTTTTGTGTAGGGACGGATAGTGCGTATAGTGCCTGGAATGTCTGGCCTACAGTAATCTTACACAGCTCGTACAATTATATACAACGAACCACGTGTAGCGGGGGACAGTGAGAAGGTCGCGACCCGTTCCCACCCCACACCTTTATTCGTTCAAAGCAAATTTGCATACGTATGTCTACAGTTTCCGATCTACGTTGAGCTCCCTGTGTGGTAGATGAATCACTCTGCCGACACTGTCACACACGAGACATTGCGAGTCAGATATTTTCCGAAATACTACTTATATATTATAATGAATTAATGACATCGCTCGATTGCTGCATGCGTAGGCAGTTGAAAGTTTAAAAGATAGATAATGGGAGTTGAACCAGGAATTGTGTGTTTGTCCATATTGATCTGCTTGAGTCGATAGGTGGAAGATCCCGTTTAAAAAAACCAAAGAACTTTTTTTTTGTTGTTCTTCATTATGTGGCATGCTACATATCCGAGTAGTAGGTGTAGTAGAACTTGAGAGGCCGAAACTACATTTACAAAATCCCAATTTCAGCAAAATTTTAAGTAAATAACTCCAAAAAGGAACCATGAATTAACTCAAATCTTATCGGGATACCAATGGTCGGTAAGAATGAGAAAGATGGCAAAAAGTTCAACTTGGGTTAGTCACGGTTCTGCTTGTATGTGTGAGTGTATTTGTGTAAAATAGACGGTTCCGCAACGAAGGCAAGTGGTACACACTTTATTGAATGTCTTTATAGGCCACCTGTTACTCGGGTCGGTGTCGGCGAAACAGCTGATCGGGCTCGAGCGAATTATTATTATTGTTGTTGTCGGATGTCGGCTCTGGGTTATTTATTTGTGACGAAGGGGGGTTGAAGTGGGAAGGGGGAAGCGACTTCGAAGCTCAACTTTCCCCGCCAACTTCTACTATTGTTCGATTGTAACGTAATGACGTAGTGCGCCGAATTAATTAGGTGAACTCCACGGTATGGTTTTCACGTGGGGATCGTCTAAGTGAAAATCAACAGCTAATAATACTGCTGAAAATAAATTGCAAACGATACAATAACACATCGTTTTTGTTCCTAAACTTGAAGAAAGTAAGCAGTTATTATTAATCGCATAGCCACTTTGTCACCGCTTTATAAGCCCATTCCCTAATTCCAGCAAAGCTTATATGGTCAAGCGCCAATAAGAACCACCATGATATGATACTGTTTGACCTAACCACATTCGTATTCAAAACAATGAGTTTGAATACTTTTTGTACATTTAAAAAAAAATTATGCATCGACAAAATTCGTTACAGAAGTGCCTCTGCCTGTGTGTCTGTCTATCACCACACTCAGCTATTCGCTTCCGTAACCGCAGAGCCCTGATAACTCAAAATCCCAGTGCTATGTCCCTGTCCCATATCCCATGTTTTATAAATGCTGGTGACTTTATTAAGACTAAATCGGCTGCCGTAAGGGCCGACGCAGACCTGGCAAAGCGCAGTGCAGCGTGGTTCTCACATGCAAACAATTCTCAACCTTGTAACTCTCAAAATAAAGTTGAAATAATAATCTGTTTGTCTGTTCGCGTCATGCTCTCGCGGGGTTGAGGAAGATTATTTCATTTCAATTTTATTTTAATGGTTGTAATGTTCATATTTGTTCGGCAGTGAAAACCGCGCTGCGCTGCGCTTCGTCACTATCTGCCCCGGCCCTAAGATTACATAGTTAGCCTATAATGCTTTCACTGCTAAGACACAGGCCTTCTCTCTGTGAGAGGGACTGGGCCGTAATCCACCACGCGGTCCCAGTACAGGTTGCTGGATGTCACATCATCACATGTCATCGAATTTCTTTGGTTGTAGGACATGCCAGTTTCCTCACGATGTTTTTTCTTCACCGTTATGAGAGCAGTGGCGATTAAATAATTTAGACATTGTTTATAGTGCCTGCTTGGGATCGAACCCACAACCTACAACTCGTAAGTGGCGCCCGTTACCACTGGGCCACCACAGCTCTCATGCATAAGATTGCTAACTTGTTATCAAGTTCTTTAAACTGTATGATGCGAGTGATAATTGACAGAAGGGCCATTCTGAACTCTATGGATACTGAAAAAACCATATTGTCTGACGAAGTCTGCAGGTTGTGATATTATGTTTTTACAAGCAGAGCATCCCGTTAAGAGGCTCTATGATAGATGTGCAAAAACCGCATAATATACATAACGATAGAAGCTCAAGCCATAACATTACTACGTCGCTACACGGGCAAATGTAATCACAGAGCACGTCATGTTTTTTACCAAATGACCTGTCTCATAATGACTGTTTACGTGCAAACCCCAATAAGGTATACTTACCAGCCAGGTTTGAAATTACAGTGTGCGAGGTAATGAGTTCGTGTTTTGTGAAGTTATCAATCATTACCCGAATACTGGCCAAGATAAACTAGATCAGACCAAATTGGAAACAGGTATCTTGTAACCGAACATAAACCAGTATAAAGTATGATATTTCTGAAACATACTTAGTGATTTTAAATTGTAATAAACCTTTAATGTCAGAAGCATAAATGAATTTGTTGGTCAAGTCACATAATTTATTAGTATTACATAAGACAATTAGCGTTTAAGTACAAATTTGCTGTACGCATATATTGTGGAGGGAATCGTTGTCTTCCATAAACTCAATTGAGTGCTATTTGATTCACTTGTTGACAAATTTACTGTTGTGCATTACGAACTACTGATACTTAACTGATAAAGTTAATGGATCAATGTCACACAAAAACGTGTCGGCTACTGCAAATCAGAAACCAACGTTAAGAAATAGTCCTTCACGCTTTTATCAGACATATCAATCAATATGACTAAACAGAAAAAAAACAAGAGGGAACAATGTGAATGTCCAATTAAACGGAGCTCGCACACGTCATCGAAAGGTGTTTCCCGAAGAACGCACACACACACATGGACGATCAGCTGACTGCTCCGATTTTAACCCACACCACTGTTAGAGAACATAAATAATGACGGCCCACCTACCTAGCTATACGTAACACACATCGTATAATTTGTATGAGCCACCGACGGAAGAGGAATGTGTGATACGCCAACGTTTTCTCCGCCATTATAGTTTTTACGACAAGATGAATAAAATCGAGGATTGATCTGCCTCATTGCTGGCAGTTAGGACTTTATTCAAGTGAACTTGTCGAGCGTGAGATCGCATTAAATAATCAGTAACGCATACAAGCATTACGAACACATGCGCGATGATAACAATGCTCTTTAGTAATCACATCGCAAGAACACTGAAGAGCTTTTTGCAAACGTTAGTAATATGAACAACAAAATGTATTTGAGATATACTTTTGACGCAGCGTTCCTGAACAACAAAAGAACTATGGTGGTCAAAGATGTTAAGTTAGGAACTGACCAAATATAAACCTGCTAGTAGACACATACATGCAAATAGCAAAGAATAAAAACATGACGAGATATAATTATGAGTAGCGAAGCAACAAGAAAAACGACTACACTTAAATTGCCATTACAACGAAATTTTAAGTAAAAGTCCATCAAATATAGAAAATCGACGTAATATTTATTTTTTATTTTCATAAAACAATGAATTGTGTCCCAACATGAAGTAAGGTGAGTCGAGTTAACTTGGGTTGGTTGATTGATGGTCGACTTGAATGTTCACTTTCTCCATAAACTTAATTGTAGTGAAGAACTTCATTCAGGACATTTTCATCTGTAACACTAACAACCCAGAAAGAGAAATTGTAAACCTTATGTTATTGGAAAAGGAAAGATAGTTCTTGCTTTCGTAAATGAAGCAGCCAGTTATATATAGTACTATGTAGATTAGGGAACCTTTTAGTTTCAATATTATATGCTTGACGGGTTTTGTTTGGACAGATTACGGTGTTGTTTGTCATTCCATGATTCCATGTTATGTAGGATATTGACTTTGTTGCCAACAATGTCACGCAATACATGGTTGTACCCACCAAATCACTGTTTTCCTATTTATTAATCTTAAGGCTCTCTTAAATTCAATACAAATGAAATAATTAAATTTTTGTTGTTGAATGAATGTTGGTGTTCTTTGTCCTGAATTAATTTCAGTATTGGGTAAAAGGTATAGGTATACTTCGTAAACCATATAACTAGACATTGAACAAGACGATTTCCACAACAATTTAAAAATTACTGGTCCCTGTGTAGCTTGTGATGCTTTTTTGACACATTACGGCCAATAATGGTTTAAATGGAACCAAATGAAGACAAAACACATTCAATATTTTATCATGCACTTTCCTATATAAATAAATAACATAGATTTTCAATGCATTAAGCTTCCAATGTTGAACAGAGGAGAAATACGGAGCGCCGCGCCGTACAAATACGCCTATAACGTTGCCGACGGCAAATGAAAAGCGACAAGTATCTAGCAGGCAGAATTTTCCAACTTAATGCTTTAATTGCTGTTGCATCATTTCTCTTTTTGTGTTATAGTGGAATAAATACCTTTTTGCTGATATATAAAGTTTCATCTACTACCAAGTATTATTCTATTCACAATCATTCTTATCAGCGCCCTTTGATAGTTCTAACATAGATCCATCAAAGTCAACAATACTTGAATTTAAAGCAAGTAATAGCAAGCGCCGGTCATATGATAATAAAAACAAACATCTAGCCGCTCCGCCACAAAATAGAACCGAGTATTGAGCCAACGCACACACAGGCACGGAGGCGGTCGGATGTCACGCAAACACCGGCAAACTCAACGTCGGCACACCCACGCACACAAGTACGGTAGATAAGAATCGTCCCATTTTACATTGAGTCATGCGGCCGCCGCGATACTTACTGTGTTCGCAGGCAGCCTTATGATGACAGCCGTCTTGAGTCCTTTTCTCAACTATATCGAAGCACAAATTAGGGCGAGCTGCGCACATGCACTTCTCACACACACAACGGAATATTACGAATGTCGAAAAAGTGACAAATTTTGCTTTACAGCAAAACGTTCCGAATCATCGACCGGCGCCGGTAATAAGAGCGTTGCCGGGACGAAGGCGGTGGAAGCTAGCAGAGAGCGAGAGCCTCGTGTGGAATATTGTACGTTCGATTGCGCTAGCAGTGCGCGCGTTTCAGTTGGCGCACGGCGACTGGCGCAGGCGAGGCGTGCGGTGCGACGAAGCGGGCGGGCGAGCGATTTCACCGGGCTGATATTGCGACGGCACGCCGCTCGCTACGACCCATATGTATAGCTACAACGAGCGAGGGCACGCCAGCGAACCTCGAGCGGGGGGTCGCCGAGCGCCGAGCGCCGAGCTGCACGCACTCAACCAACTATCCAACTCAACCAGTTATTTGTTCGCCTCAGCCAGCCTTACTTTGTACCGAAGGCACGTAACTACTTTTTTGTGATACATTCAGTTATTATTTATTCACTTGCGAGTCTTCGAAACCTATGAATTGTTCAAAAAGAATAATAAAGTACCGATCTTGAAAAACACAATGAAGCTCTACCACGAAAGCCTTTTAAAATAAATGTAGCAATCTTCTCTGGTACACGAGGAATTATAAAGGTTACAGTTTACAAACTACAGAATGCTGTTCGTTAAACTTGTGTGGGTGTGTGTAGAATGTAGATACAGCCTTAAGCTATCATTATATGAAATTGTTCATATACATATACACACAAGCGCGATACTGTTTATTAAACATGAGATCGTAGACTTATCATTGATAATAATGAACAGAATCGCTTATCAGTTATTCACATAATAACAGATAATAATACAATTCACGTTACCAGAAATACACGCAAAATCACAGTCATTTGTGATACACCTACTAACTAATTAGGAAATATTGATCGACTGCGCGAGCCAATAGTAATATTATCTATCATCTATATACTACATCTCATTACTGTCGCAGTGCAAACAGTGATGGCCTATAGGGAATGCGGGTCAATGCATATGCGCACTGTGTCCGTTTCATGATATTTATATTGTATTTGTATAGTGATGCATACCTACGCTATCTCTATTAATAACGTGATAGTAGTTATCGCGTGAAATGTTGCCAAATTAGGAGATTAGTATAACCTGCAGAAAGACAATAATGCTTTAACGTTAAGAATACGTCATTTTTGTTTCCAATTATAATGATACACGCACAGGGGAAATGTGTGCCAACTTTGTTCGAACGAAACATTTATGCGTATGTTGAGGCTGTGTGAATCCATTAGCGACGTGTATCGAGTGTGGTGAGTGAGTAAAACTATAATACACGTTCAATAGAGGTGTAGGGAGAAAAATTTAATGGTTGTAGCTTGATTGAACACGGCGCCAACGACGCGACGCCTCCCAGCGGGTCTCCCGACTAGACGGCCCGATGGTCTACGCAAAACCATAACTTTACATCACAGTTAAAATCCTCTTGTAGCCGTCATTCCATGTTTGAATTTTTATTGCTATGTTGACAAATAAACTGTGTTGGGATTTTGGGAAGGCAACAATCGTTAATATTAACTTGGTAAGCACTTATGCCGATGAAGTTAATAAACAAGTACCTACTCAGATTTAGCGAGTTTGCTATAAAAAAGTGTCTGAGAAGTCATTTACACAACATAATCAATAAAGACCATTGCTATGTTGACAAATAAACTGTGTTGGGATTTTGGGAAGGCAACAATCGTTAATATTAACTTGGTAAGCACTTATGCCGATGAAGTTAATAAACAAGTACCTACTCAGATTTAGCGAGTTTGCTATAAAAAAGTGTCTGAGAAGTCATTTACACAACATAATCAATAAAGACCATAAGATAAACCTGAATGAGATTTGTGATGGTGGGATAGAAAACTGCTGAGAAGGAATACTTTGCTTCTACAGAAGAAAATTTCTGTAAACATTATCATTGACAAAACCGAGTAGTAAAGCGAGCCCGAGCACCATAAGACAATTAGTTCTTATTATGACTAGTAAACATTAACCTCCTTCTGGGGCAGTAGGGTAAAAAGAGAAGAAATACGCAGTAGTAATAACAACATTGCCGAGCCAAATTATGTCAAAATAAAAGAATAGTGTAATAATATTGTGTGATGCCAACAAGATCCACGATTCAGTATTGTTACGGCCAAAAGTTGATATAGGTCTGACTGTCTCGTGTCTGTTAGAAAATGTTTACGGGGCAAAAGAAAAGTTTCAAGTAAGCATCCATTTCATCCAATTTGAAACCGTGTACTTATATTTTTTTAAACACAAACTCAAAGCATTTATTTCAAATAAACCAATTACTGGCTCTTTTGAATTGTCAAGGGGTCAGTCGGTCAGGAAGATGAAGCTAGCTGCCAATCCCAAAGCGTAGTAGGTTCCTATGAAGAACGGGCAAGGAACTCTGTACTTTACACTCGTATATCCGTCAGATGTTCATGAATGTGTTATTCCAAAATATCAATATAAGCTCACTATTAGATATATTTAAAAAATGTTGAGTTATTCTCGTGACTGAGGAAAATATGCAGAGAGGGTGAGGCGGCACCTCGCAGGCGGATTTATCGTTAATTTCGATATAGGAACCTGTTCTGTAAAGTGGCGGTCCGACCGAGCCGGGGCTGCGTAGTCAACCCGCTCCGCAAAATAAAAGAAATATGTTTTAGTGGGTTAGCGAGCGTGTTTACGATCGGATTCCTCAGGCCCGATTATGCCGCCATTAGTTACATAAGCGGCCGGGCGGCACCGTAATTAGACAATATGTCTTATAGCCGATAATGTCATAAAAATATTTCACAAGGGATCTTTGGCAAATTTAACCGTAATTGGATTAAACTTGAGCTATTAAGGTACACGATAGGATCGTAAATTTATCTAACAGTAACCTTTTACTAGAAAGAGCCAAGACAAAGGATAAGTGTCTGTCTGTTACCATTTATAATTTTGAACGTAAATAATTTAATCTTTATAATCATTTCAAAACTGAATATATCTTGGGAATGCTGATTGGTCAAACTTATACAATGCTGTATAAGTTCGATCTAATAACATTTAAGTATACGTATAGGAATGAAGCATGATGCACAAGTAATATGCACGTGGCGCCATCTGTCGGGCGCTACGCGAGGCTCAGACCGGATGCCCGACCAGTTTAGTAGTGACATCGAACACCTGCAAGAACAACCGACACCACTGTTCTGCCTACGTATTATGTTTTGATAAAACCATTGCTATCGCAGGTGAACTAAGCAAAATATTTAAATCTATACGTTTGTTACAAATAGTAGTAAAGTTATAGTGCTCTTTTCTATTAAATATCTAGTTTAATAGAAAAGAGCACTATAACTTGTAAAGAGCTCTTAGATGTTGAATAGGCTGGGTTATCAACGAAATAGATCTCCATAAAGGAAACTTGCAATGTCTATAAAAGCAGGAACCGATCGCTTTAATAGTTAATTGATCTAATGTAAACGGATAGGGGGAGCTCCGATAAAAACTTAGTTTACCGTAGACTACCGAAACCTCAAAGAAGCCAATTCAAAAGGATGACTGGAAGAGCAACATTTCGTTTGCATGGTAACGGTTCGCATGCGTAAGATATATTTTTTTAAATGTCTTGTATGAATGTGCGTGGAGCATCCTGTGTCCTTGTTTGGCGAAACAATACGCGGTTGTTACGTAAGTTTAAAAGACGCGTCAATGGCATCTCGACCCTGCCTCTGTTCTCGTCACTGACTGACCCACATTACTCACACGCTACACGCAATAACAATAACGGTAAACTCATTCATTACAAAATATTGCACCGTCTGTGATTACGTTACAGTAACGTGCATAAATTAACATCCGTTTAATAAAACTTAATACGAGATCATTTCTATGATTGAAATCTACTGCCAACTTTTGATTGAATATCATGGCTATGTTTACCTCATCAAATCAATTCAGGGAATTTAAATAAGCTTAATTGATTTATGCCGAAATATTTTTTGTTTCTTGGGATTGTTTCTAAAAGCCGATCTTCTGTTGTTTTGTTTGTTCTATTTCCCGACTTCTTTCCGTATTACTTACCAATTAACTCTTGTATTTTTACATTAACCCCAAATATAATAGTTAGTACATTCATTCGCAGAAGCAACGGCAGCGTCTTTTAATAGTTCCGGGTTCTCTGCTAGAGATATTTCGTACCTTTCGTTAAATGTCAGTAACGTAGACATTAGTTTGTCTGTAGCAGAACACTTAGAAAACGTCAATTTGAGATATGTGAACATTTCACGATTGTGCTTACTGAAAAGCTCGCGAATAATAGTATATTCGATAGCACAAAATCGTATGGTTGCTCAGAAGTCTATCAAGAATTCATGATAGGCTACAATTACATGTTACGTTGTGTCGTGTTCTGTTTTGTGTTGTGTTGTTAATCGTCGCCATTTGAAATGACATGTGAATTTATTTTATTGGTTAGCAAAAAAGTTCTCTCTAAAACCAGCTTTTCTCTAAGCTTACACGCTAATTAATAGCAATAGAGTATCAAAGCTACGCACACCAGACATCAGTGAATTCTCCGAACTGTATGCAAGTGATCCTTTCCTTTCCAGATTTCTATCATTGGAACAAAAGCAACGCGTATACCATTTTCCAGCTAATATTAGTGAGGCAGCGAGACAATGATAAATGCAGAGTCTCTGCTTAATACTATCCCACCTTTCCGCACTGAACTACATTCTAAATCTTCATTCTGTTTTTGTGGCACTTCGAAGACGTGGTTCTATATCATCCAAAACGCCCCGTATAAATTCTTTCGCGATTTACGACTGACAAGGGTGACGATTTATGAGAATAAAAGTAGAAGATATTCAGTCCATGTAGTTGCGGACCATGGATTATATTAGGCCTTGTGGCCATAACGCCTAAAAACTAGTATGTGAGGCAATATGGTGGTTTTCAACATTAGAACCGGTTTTTCAGTAAGAATGAAAAAGTATGATACCAAAAAAAACAAAATTAATCTGATTATATTGGATTCTTCTTTCAATATAGAAAGAAACAATTTTCATGATGAAATTCATGTAGCAAATCAACAAATTTTCTTAGCCGCCAAGATCAGGTAAGGATGAATTGGAAGTTCTTATTTTAGCTGCTGGGCACTGGTTCGTAGTACTTCGTAAGTTATAATTATTGTCAGTCACCCTGTTCTTAGGGTGGTCGCCCACGTCGACTTTTTGCAGCGATTCAGTAGCGACACAATCGCCAAAAAAAAGACCGCGATACAGGCACGATGCTTTCGCTGGACGTATACCTTCGCCCACGTTACTACGACTCTGCATAGCTACTACCGCGATACAGCCGCGATTCAGCATCGATACAGTCGCGATGCAGAATTCATAAGGACGCGACTACTTTTGACTACTTGGGAATGCCTGTGGACGATACAGTTTCAATATGGACTTAGTCAAGTCAACATTGATATTCGTGCGTCGGTAGCGATTCTGAATCATTACTATGCGATTGTATTGCCTCACTGAATCGCTTCTATCTAAACTAGTAAAAGAAATTATGGATACTATCAATAAAAAAGAAATCCCAGTAGCAGTATTTTTGGATATATCAGGCGTTTGATATGGTATGTCATGAAATCATACTGCATAAACTTGAGCAATATGGCATACGAGGCGTTGCTTATAGTTGGCATGGAAGCTGCCTAAGAGGCCGACAATGCACGGAGATTTAAAAAAAAATGTGTTCCGATACTAACACTCAGAAAACCTTTAGGTCACCGTACTTAGCAAACTACTGTGGGGTACCACAGGGGAGTGTCTTTGGCCCTTTATTATTTATAATATATACCTATAACCGAACTGCCCAACTCCACGAACCGATATACTTTATTATTTGCAGATGATACTACCGTGTTCACAAAAGAGAAAACTCTAGATAGCAGCCAAATAGTTACGGATAAACCATCGACAGATTTAATCAATTGGCTAGATAGAAATTACTTCAAAATAAATACAAATAAAACTAAATTTAGAACATTTTTGCCACATAATAACCACAAAAGTTTAACAAATGAAATGAAATTAAGTTTAAAATACAATAATAATGACATAGAAGAAGTTAATAATATAAAATCTTTAGGAGTAGTTATGGACAGACATTGCAACTGGAAAGCTCAAGTAGATAATGTATGGAAGAAAATAAACAAATTCGTATTTGCACTTAGGAGGATCAACACATGTTTGTTCTGTCTTAAGTTATGGAATAACTCTATGGGGGAATTCAACAGATGCCCAGAGGGCATACATAGCCCAAAAAAAAAGTGTGTAAGGTAAATTTCAAGCTTAAGTGGACACTCTTGTAAACCTGTATTTATCAAGCAAAAGCTGCTTACCCTCCCGTCTTTATAAGTATTTAAAACCTGCAAATTTGTAAGAAACAACTACTCGCTTTTTGAAAAAGATGAAAAGGTTATGTCAAAGAGGAAAATAGCACAAAAGCCACTAGTAGTCCCGCGTAAATAGACTAAAAGTATGCAACAAAAATAGTTATACCATGGCGGTGAAAATACAGTGTCGAGTCTTTATAATGTGCGCGTAAGCGATACGCGCTACTGAATTGCTGCAAAAAGTCGCCGTGGGCGACCGCCTTTAGACCAAAGAAAGCTTTCCACGCAGTCAGTATGTTTTTGGATAGTGGCAAGTGCTTGTCTCAATTCAAAAGTATCAAAGAACTTAATTTCGAGAATTAATTCGACTGTAAGGTGGTGTAGCATAAAGCCGACCCACTTCGTAGACAGACAAAAAGTGTTGATCTAGCACAGAAGTCGCAAAGTACGTGACAAAGGCCTTCGACAATGTCACCGTTACACAACAAAGATAAGACAGGGTTTAAATAGCGTGCTAGATGAGTAAACACGTCACGCTTATTATTAATAGCGTTCAGAAGTGCCGAAACATTGAATGAACTTTTCTTTTCGTGACGAGAGAAGTGGGCGTGTGTGCGTGTCCCGGTGTCGATGTAGGCCACTGTCAAGGTCGAATGTTTAATATAAAGTCTGGCGCCGGGACATTAAAATGGTCGGGCCCTCCCCGGACCCCCCTTATCCCCGGCCCGGCGGTCGCAATCGTTGCACTCGTTATTTATTATCTGGAGGCATCCCCCGCTCATGAACGCCTTCAGTCTTCGGTACCTACACATTTGGATATCTATAGGACGTCGTCGGCACCCGAGCACGGTATCGACACAATAATGAATTTAATGAAACACGGATTTCGTAACGTGAGGGTTCCGGAGAACAGCTGACGCGACTCAATTACCGACACCCTGACCTATTGAATTGAGTGACGAAATTCGCATCAGATTACTGCGGATAGATGTAAAACGGAGGCGTGATCGCTTTGAAGGTCTTGATCAAAAGAAGAAAATCGTCAGAGACTTTAACTTCACAAGACGTAGTTACGGTAACGTAATAAATGTGCGAGTAAATATTGATGTACACAAACAATACACGTAACAATGTTTTACATATGAATGAGTATGAGTGTATGAACACAAAGGTTTCAGTAAATAGAAGTTTATACGCATTAATTATGCGAATGGATTCGAAACTAATTGGGATAGTATTACGTTCAACCATCTTTAAAGGTATTTTCGATCAACGTCCAATTGGAGAATGGAGTGGAGTTTAACACATGACATTTTATACAAATCTGGTGTTGTCAGTCGATTCTACGTCGAAGCAGAGCGTGCTCCGGAGAAACTTGGTACTCTCGCTTTCGAACAAGAAACGCTTGGTTACTGTGGCTCGACAACTGTATAAACACACAAACAACTTACACAAAACATAGCGTTGAGAGCTAAACATGCAGTGTGACATTCACAGACATTTTCGATATATGTAACGGTAGCTCTCTGAACATTGGAAATCTGAATGAATGAATACAAATACAAACATGAGTAGACACATACATTAACCCACATAAAAGTCCATAATTATTAAATCGTCTGGTAAATGTTGGGGATACCCCGTTGGATGGTTGCCAACAGGAAGGGGCCATCTTTAAATAAATTCAGAATAATAATGCGTTCAAGCGCCGTGGATTGACGGCAGGTTGAATTTTGACATTCCGCCACTATGCATTATTGTCTTGATTTATTTGAAGGAATAAAAAATGAATGTTGTCCATCTTGATTTGTTCGCGAATCGCAATACCTCGTGTCGAAATTTCGAATCATAAAAACTGTTGTTCGCGAAGCTACGTAGAATGCACGAATGTTCAGCATGGAGTGAGACTAGGTATGCACGAGTCGTTTAGAGTCTTGGTCACGAATCAGCGGCGGAGGCCGAGGCGTGCCCGCCCATCGCAATCAGATGACATCATGCTGCCGCCACATACTCCAATTCACTAAATGGACAACTCCTTGATGCAAGACTGTTGCATTCAGGACGTAATAGCTTGCGTCTATAAAGCTATAGGTGAAGACCAATCAAGCTTTATATAAGGACGAGCATAACCAATATGAGCATTACCATTGATGTAATTAGCTTATCGCTTGTCCAATGAATAAATAGACGTGACCGGCGAGTCCTTCTCGAAAACAGCGTGTGCACAAAGATGCGGGTCACGCTGGCTTGGCTTCGGTGTCGTCAGAGGCGCAGGTCGCAAAACGTCACAAAGCAGTCAGTGATTGATGGTTGCGGTGACACTCGTTACGTCAGCTGCCGGGGGTCGCGGGGTCAATGCCATCACGATTACAATAACCGACGGGATGTAATAATAATCATCCAGCTGAGCGGTGTTTATCGTCTAGGTATTCACGTAGGTAGTATCTTATTGATTTACAGCGATTAAAATGGGATTGTCGAGTTCTAAAAGGAACAGAGGCAAATTAATTATAAGTGACAGCATGGCATAACTTTCGCCGAAAGAGACTGAGACAATGTTATTTAGTTTATTAAAATTCATAAAACTAGGAGGGTGGTCTCAGGTTATGTAACATTACGACCACCCAGCACGGTGGCTGTTCGACCCCATTCTGACGGCAGGGTCGGTGCTATAAAACGACACGGTCGCTTTTACGACAAACATCTACAACACACATCCGCATATTGTAACGTAATAACGATCCGGTAAAGGTCTACGATACGATGCCAACTCGAGTTATTCAAGTATTCTATTGACTGAAAACAAACCTATTGAATTACATTAGGTAAGACCCGGAGAAAGAAAACTATGCGGTCTTACGATTTCATACAACGGCAACGAGATGTTGTTATTTATACAGCCTAGACGGCTAGGCTTGTATTCTGAGATAGAGTTAATAACGAAAAGTTTAAGAATCTTTTCTGTGTTGTTATTTTGATAAAGATACAATGTTCCCTCGGATATAGCCATGGATATAAACTATGCTTAATTACATTCACTGAGCCGGTAATGTTAGCAGACATGTCAACGGACTAAGCAAACTAAGTCGAAAGTTACCACCTTGAAGTAAACACATTGTATTAATCCTGCTTGTTCGTCTCTGTATAGATGATCATCATTGCTGACAGATGATAATGGTCAACAATTATAAAGTAAATGTATTACGAGTCAACCCTGACCCTAACACAAATGAAAAAATATAAAAGACGCATAGAAAAAAAAATCACTCCTATGTTCTAGGCTTATTCTCTTCTATTGTGCTCTTTATGAAAAAAAGCAGAGGACGTTAACGCTGCTGTGAATACTACGCATCGAAAGTTATTAAAACATTCGCATGATATTTATATGGGACTTGCATGGGAATGTTATGGTTTAGTGACGTAATTGTCGTATTAAAACCATTAACATCTAATCGTTATAGGCAGTATCGTGAGTTTACGATGATTAATAAAGAAGGTAGACTGTAAAACTCTCGTTCATCAGGTATGGCGCAGTAAAATATGTTAATATAAACAGTTTACTAAGAACGTAAAGTTGACAAAGTAACCGCAACGGTGGTAGCGGTGCACGCAACCGACCGCAGGGAACACGGAACATTTTGCATTTAGTGGCCTACAACGGACTCCACTAATATCGCCTGCTCCTGCTACATGAATATACGAGCTTTTGAGGTAACTGAGATTTCTGCCTGTGCGGCTCCCACGTTGGAGAATGTAATAATACGCTATATTGCAGTATATTGAAGTTTTGGTACTTAACAGTAAAGCCGATTTAGTACGGTGCAGTCCTTTCAAGTTCTCTATAAATATTTCAGGTATACATGTACTTGAAAAGAGGACTGGCATGACACTCGGGTACGCAAATCGTGCAATGTTTTAGTGCTATCACGGAGCAGTTCGTTTGGTTATGGGATGCCGGTCCGGTTTACTGCCTCGTTACCGGTGATCCAACGTTTTTACAGCCCGATTAAACCGCTCACCCAACCTATGGTCCCTGTAATTGGGGTAAATCTTTTTATTGAAGTCTCTACAGCTAACAATTCTTTTGCCGTACCGTATTGTATACGTAAATAGATTTAAATATACAACATGGTTGTAAATCGATTTTTCACTCCTCTTGCTCAAAAAGACCGTCATTGTGGCGTACCAGAGCGAAGAAAAAATAGCAATTCTTCCTCTAGGGGAAAAAGTTTTTTTTTTTAATTTTTGTGTGTCAAATGACAATGAGCCTACAAAAACGAAAAAGTCTTTAGTCATAAGTAGAATAATCATGAATATAGACTCGACTTATTACTGTTTCATAAAAAAAGAACTTCATTTTATTTTTGAAAATGGAACTAAAATCGGCGATCTCTTTGGTAGAATGCATGCAATGCGTTGCGGCTGCAGAAGAAAAAACAAAAAAAAGACATTGGCGCCGAAATCTTTATAATTTTTCTCTAATTGCAAATTGAATTGGTAGTGACCGTAATTAATTTCACAATAGTGAAAATGTCATCATCTAGTGAGAATGGAGACCCTAATTTGCAAATAGAAGAGAAAGGAAAAGAACCACTCAACATTCATCTTCACAGAGGACTGAAATTAAGTTACCGAGAAAAAACATCTCGTTAAATATTCAGAATTGTACAAATTGTACATTAAATTTTTAATAAAATAAACTACATATTTCATATATTATTGTATTGGATTGTTTTATTTTCTCGCAATCGTAGTGAAAAGTAGAGTGTAACACACGGCGCTAAAAACCCATTAAAACTCGGTTTCTATTTACTCCCTCGCTAAAGCTCGGGAGTAAAACTACCTCCTATATAATGGGTCATTTTAGCTCCTTGTATAACAATCTACTATTAAAAACAATTGTACATTATCATCATAAATCATGTAGGTATGCTGTTCGTTCATCATCCAGACTCATGATGGATTACCTATAAAATTGAAACATGTTTAAAATTCGCGTAATGCAAAATTGAAATAACACAGAAAGGCTTTATCTGCTCTGTGAGTCGTATAAATTATTAAAATGCAACAAAACGAGTGGGCGACCACATTTTGTTCACAACCGGCCTCGCGGCGCATTATCGAAATCGGACCGCAATAATTACATTCGAGCCGAATGCGGCCACTCCATCCATCTGTCCAAACGACTAAATAAAATATACGTCCGCGATAAAATTTTATCAATGAAAAATATATTATTCGTTCTCTGAAATAGCGAACATTTAATTAAACTTGGTATTCAAATAAAACCTTTTTACTCAGCGCAGATTAAAAAAAAAAAAAAATTGTAGATACAGATATACATACACGCTTTGATTTTATTAAGTAAATGTAAAACTAAAGCTCCACTGTAAAAATATACGGGGATGTTTGTTAAATGGGAAATTTCAGATCATAAATCTCCCATGCAGCAGTTACTTCATCTGTTAAAATCGATATTATTCTGTTTTTGTAACAAAGCAGGACAGGTACCAAAACATAACCCTTCAGCGTAGTCAGACAAAAATTTGTTCGAATGCACCACCGAGAGATAAACGAGAGAAAGTAGAAACGGTAAAGCAGAGACTGTGTAACAAAAGCAAACAGAAGGCAACGTGAAATTTGGCGTTGGGCGGCACCGGCCGGATTATGTAGTACCCTCGGCTTATTCAATTAAAAAGGAAACGTACTCAAGCGTGCATTCTGACTACTCGTAATTCTGATACAGAAAATCCTATTTGACAAATGAGATTCGTTTTATCCGCGTCACTAGTCAGGTTCAATCTATAGACTGAGTTAAACTGTTTAGCTGTTATAATCAACCCCTACGACGAACAATGTTCAGTGTTTTAAATTCGAACCAAAGTAGAAAAGAAATTTGTAGTAAAGCATCGTTTCAAACAGGCACGACACGCAACGCGAGACAAAGGCACCGACTGTCGCGCGACGAGCGGTGCCTTTGTGTCGCGTTGCGTGTCGTGCCTGTTTGGAGGAGTCTGAACTCGCAATATTCTTATCCAGTTAAATAGAATTGATTGTCACATTTTATTTAATATGAAGGTCATTTTTCGCGATTTTGCTAAATGAATATTGTATAAATAAATCGATGAAACGGATACCTAATACGGCATTGAGGCATTAAGTCCGCCTTTGTACAGTATTTTATTTTACTTGTGCATTAAGTTTTAATAAATAAATAAATAATAATACATAAAAATATCTAACTATACAAATAAATACAAAAACAAAAGGACATTAGAATATTAAGAATAATTAAGAATAGTTAAGAATATTAGTTTCATAAGTATCATCAGTACTGTAACATGTACTAAGCGTCACTAAGCAGGTTGCCTGAAAGAAGTAAACAAGCATATTAGCGGACATGAAAGCAAACAAGAAAGTCAGAAAGCAAGAATTAGAAAAAGCAAAATATTCTTTAAATAAGTAAGCAAGCATCCACCCACACAAGAAAACAAGCAAGCAAGCGTGCAAAAACAAAAACAAGCAAGCATACAGAAAAACAAGCGAGCATTAAAAAGAAGCGCACAATAAGCATACAAACCAGCAAGCGAACAAAAAGTGAGCAAAGCAGTGTTTTTGAGTGTTTCACCAGAATGAACCCTGTCACCCTTTTACTTGGCAAACAATAAAAATGGGATATGTGGTAAGTGGTTCTAGTCTAGCCCAGTGAATTTATCCTATAGGTTACTAAAGGCTTATCCACATGTGCACCACACCCCGTATAATCAACCCTCACACAGAGAGAAAATAAAGAAGTAGAATACCATTTTTAAATTCAGTGCAAGCTACAGTCGCTAATACAGTGGAGTGACAAACAGAAACTTTTATGCGGAGTCTGAAAAATATATTTTATTTTTCATAGCTAATGTGATAGAACACTAGTTGAATATAAAAGTCATTTATTAGGCATGCCTCGAGAAATGTTCATGTGAAAATTTCGAGTTAAATGTATTTGCTTTGTTTTTACATGCGAACGCACGTCGCCTGTCGGCTGATTACGCTCCGCGCTGTTACCGTCATTCATTTGAGTCTGTACACCGCCCCACTCAATCTCGTTTATTATGAACGTGCAACGGGCGAGCAACCCTGTCTCTCGCTTTTTACATTTGAATATTTTGCTTCATGCATTACTTTTACATTGTCAGGAAAGAGTCCTTCTGCGAGATGATAGCACATGAGTCGCAGCGTTCATTTACGCGCGGAATGTTTTTTAATGAACACTATTCAATTTTATTTTTCAACACTCATTTACTCTCTGTACCGTATAATCAGACAGTTTGCAAAGTAATCCTGGACTAAATTAAATTTAAATAAGAACTTATGTTAACACTGCAGTAGCAACTGCTACAAGACAAAAGGCTGTACAAGTTTAATTACATTGCAGTGTAGATTGTTCGTTAGGTTTACACAAATCTGTTTGATGATACATATAATAAACCTCACAATAGCTGGGAATTACAAGGGTATGTATCATTACAATAGAAGAAATACTGGCCTTTCAAGGATTGCAAAACAGTGTCGAGCTATTTCAGCAGGTAAGAATATGGCAAACACACTTTCATTAAATCTCATAAAACTATGTATGAAGGTAGCTAACCTATAGAAGACTAAATTAGTATGTATCTCTACGCCACTAAATCACTAAACACAATCTCGTCACTAATAGCTCCAATATCCTACGTTTGACAAATGATCATCATCAATATTATCTAATGAAGACAAATTAGTGCGAACACCATTAACATTTCGATAATACTACATGTCATGTGGCGCCGAAGCAGGGAACTTTTGCCGACATCGACAGTGTATAGAAATTGTAAAAGGACATTTTTATAAAGCATTTCTTTATTCAAGCCATGGGAGCGGCACATTTCTCCTGAGCATTCACAATGCCGGTAAAGTTGCATAAATAAATAACTCGAATTAGAACCCTTCACGTAGCGCGCAAACGTTGAATGCTCGCGACTCACGGTGAATAATTTCTTACCCGCTTTTGTGTTCAACGTCTCAGTAAATACCTGACATTTAACTGACAATTGATGAATTTTACAGGGAAATGTTTTTGGAGGAAATATTAGTTAATTCTGCCTTGTTACCAACACAGATTATGGAATAGTAGTAAACAAAAACTGTTTTCTCAAGAAGAATATCTATTTAATTGACTTCCCACACAAGTTGTTAAGTTACGGCTAGATATTCACCACCGATGAAAATGTATGTTAGATTGTACTTTCTTATAATAAACACGACAAGCAATCGGTACAGAGCTCTTTTAATTCATAATTAAATTCTAGAACGCTCCATACATTATCAATAGTTTTTAGCTAACATCTCCAAACAAGTGGAACAGCTGATCCTTTGAAGACGAACAACAACAAAAAAGAAATCGCAATCATTGTGATTTCAAAATTCCCCATTAAAACATTTGACAATAAGGCCGGGGTGGCAGTGGGGACTAGGGAGCCATGGGTTGTCGCTACAATGATAGGAGCGGCGAGTTTCGGGTTCCCCTCGTTTCGGGCGATACACAGCACTTGGTACATTCATTACAAAAAGCGTCACATCGCAGAACGGGCCCCGGTTTAATAATTCCACTCATTTGGGTTCCCCCGGGCGACTCGGCGAGACAATGCGCGCCCGGCTAACGGTATCAATCAACATCAAACAACCCCGCTACGCTCTATCTACACACAGCTTTAGGGTTGTACGTTTTGAGCATATATTAGTTTATTGCGATTATGCAAACGTAAAATCCCACGCAATGTTAAGTTTCTGGGGCTTTGAACTTGTATTTAGTTCATTAACAATAGATGAAGTGTTACATAATCGTTGTGTTGATCTAGAACTATTGGATCGCTCAGGATAGGAAGCAATAGATTCAGTTTGCTTGCTTTTATTTGTAACACGTAGTATGTACACTCAAATGATAAGTAACATCATAATAACCATCATCACACACTATTGGCTTCATAAAGAATAAGCACCCACTACGGCGCAGCAAATTCAGCACATAATAAAGACGTAGCCAACATTTGGCTTAAAAGCTGCTTTAATAAAAAGCTGGATTATGATTACACTTTCAGTATAAAATATGGCGGCCCTAATGCGCTTTGAAGTCTGTAGTAAACGATTCTTTTTATCACACAGTCGTTATGCATGCACAAGCCGACGTCGATAAGCAAACGCCCGCGGGATGTATGCTCATCTCAATCCTCGCTAACACATTAGTAGTAGGGCACATTTGCTCATGACGCATTCTCATCAAATAACCGAATCATGCGTTTCAAAACAAACAACGCACCCACGCAAATCCATGCTCATAGACGTAAAAATAAAACTGAAATCAGATTGTAAACACGAAATTAATCATGCACGTTTGTCTATAAATAACAAATTCAGACAAGAGAACGTTTATTTCCTCCGTCTACATTGTTATGTAAGGGGAAATTGCTTTCATTTTTCAGTTCGAAACAAAGTATGTAAATAAAATCTATTTTCGATTACTCCCACGACACGACGCGTAAACGAACACTCGTAGGTTTTTCAGTGTGGCGACGGATTCAGCAAACAAGCTTATTGTCAAGTGTCGTGCGCCGGACGGCGGCGGCGTACTAACTCTGAATATGGAGTGCTCGTCCACAAATAGAGGCCGAGTCGTCCGAAGCTCGCTCATTTTCGTTGGCCACATGTGCGCTAATGAAGACACGACGTTTATGATTATGTTTATTCACGTCCGCTAGGTTTCTGATGTAGATGATACGAAACGAACAGACCGAGCTCATTCATCAACTTAATCAACAAATGAGCGAATTGACGACGTCAGTCGACAGAAATTACAAAATGTATGTTATAATAATTTCTGAAAAAACTAGAATACAACAAATCCTACTATTTTTCTGAAACATTTTAACGTTACCATTATGAAAGAGGCAGGATTACTCGCATGTACAGTGAAAATAAATGAATGTAGTCGACGAGACGTAAGAGAGTACAAGGCATTAGGCGCGGAAACAGACGTATTTTATTCTTTGCGTGACCAGCTGCCTACATTATTCAGCCATTAGTGTACGTGTGTACGACACACCAGTCCTACGTCAAAAAGGACTACGTCATGACGATATCCGTACATTTAAAAATGTATTTAGCGTCACAGAGTTATTTTACCTATGAGGAAAGAGACTTGGTTCTGAATTGAATTTGTCTAATTCACATTAATGTATTTCAGTAGGTAATGCTTGAATGAATCACTACGCGGATATAAGCCGCCTCATTTACTACCAGTGCGTAATTTTTAATAGATGTAGGTACGTATGTTTCTCAAGAGACTACCTACTTAGTTGGGTGAATGGTTTGAAGTTGATGGCTTTTTAATACCCTGCCTTCTTGATTCATCGGGCGGCAGACACCGTTGATTGATTGTAGGAACATTCTAGCAACGGGCTAATATGCACATAGCTTGTAACAATTATGATTGCTGCTTGATCGATAATTGACTGTTTGTTAATTACTTACAGAGTCTGGATCATGTGCGTTTGGCGTGGACGGCTGCGCAGGCCTAGGTGGTGGAGGGTAACCCTGCAAACAAAATGAGATATTTTTATTGTTAAAATCAAATAATTTCCTTACAAAGAAACTACCCAGTGCTATTACATCAGAGTAATTTAATCAGGGAAATAAGTTCATTAAATAATCCTGTAGGCACGTAAGAAGTTAAGAACCTACATTGTACCGTTGGAGTAACGTCTACCATAACTAAGCAGGCAATTCAACTTACAATGGGTTACAATGTAACATCAATTGCGTGCCTTGTTCGCCGATATGATCGTACGTGGTTCGTAAGTTCGAATTACCAACATACCATAGTGCGGCCCATAGTGCGGACATTATCACTGTTAACGATAATAGCACCATAGCGCAATAAGAGCGGGTATTTGAAATGTTACCCAGACAGACTTGTCTAACTATAGGAGCATATTGTGTATGAAGAACTGCGGTCAACACTATCGGCCTTATGACTAGATCGCCGCACGGTCATCACACGAGACTTCTAATTGAAACCAACTCCGACTGGCGCCCGGCTAAACAATTCCGATGCAATCCACTGGCAGCACAGCTATAATAACTCCAAAATAATAACACAAACAAAAACAAAAATTGTAGCGAGCAACGCGAAGTGTTTAACTCAAAGTCGGCGGCGATTCGAATTAAATCGCAATTTCAAACGGGCGACGATGACAAAAAGTTTACAAGCTTAAGCCCAAAGTTAGTTTCGTACGCCACTGTAAGCCGAAGGCCAGACTTTCGTACAGAAACTACGTCCCAACACCAGTACAAAACACTTAGGTAATGTAAAAGTGAAATCACAGAATAGTGGCGGTGGAAAGGACGCAGGATGGACTAGCAATATAACGGACTCTTTTTAAGTTGAGTAACATCAGGCGTTGCGGCGCAAATGAAAAGAAAAGTGGGCGAAAATGCGTTACGTCATGAGTTCAAAGTTCACATCCATTAATTATTCATTCAAGCTGAACATTCATTATTCTAAAATTGAACCAAAGTTACCCGTAATGGAATATTTGGTTTACTTTAAAACTTTTGCCGAAAGTTAAAAATAGTGTGGTAATAATTTTACGGCATAAAATTACGAGTTCAAATAGGTACGAATATTACGACATAGAAAGTAAGGGTAAACTTCTCCGAAATATCAAATAAACATCTAATTCAACAATTTGTGCTCGCGAATATCACAAAGTTGTAACGGACTCCGCAATTTGGAACGTTCAAACTTTATCTCGCAAAACATACTAATTGTTTTACCTCGTTGACATGATAAATGGGAATTTTATGTAACGGCTGGCTGCAGTTACTTTACGTTAATCATTTTTAGGCTGTAAATAAAACTGGCCTTTATTATAACACGGATGGTCTTTTATAATTACGGTGATGGTTATGGATCTAGCTATCTAGTTTTTGGCAAAGATAAACCATTGTTATTGTTGTGCAGGTCATACAATGGACCTAATTTGATTTCAGCGTTTCTTCTATAAGAGCTTGGCATTGGGAATAACCGGCGCTAATTAGTTTCAGGTACAACACGTAGGTACCAGTTGCCCTGTACAGGAGTTTACAGACCTCATTTTTAGTTTGAATATTTTATATTAATACCTTTTATCATTACAGCACATGTGGATTTTCATAAAAGAATTAGTATATTTTGGCCTACTCAAAATAAACAATTTCATTGATTTAATTAATTTAGGAAGGTAATTGAAAATCCGAGGATAGGTACTTGCGGTTACACAAAATTAAACAGCTCAATATCAATTTGCGATACATATTAAACCGAATTCGCCAATTAAATTCCGAGCCGTTGACTTACAGAAACGTCCGAAAAGAGGATTAATCCGTTTCATATTTCCGGTATTAACTTCGGGAGTAGGTAGCTGCTCAAAATTAGTGAGGAAAGTGCACGTCGACTTTAACAGAGGTAAGTCTGTTCCAAACTTATAATGAATTGCAAACAAGTTTGTGAAGCGGCCACGACATGATCTCTTTATCAGACATGACACGTTCCAAATAGGGACACGGTGTAAGTTCATTACAAATATTTACTAAACAAACTTGCTGATTTAATCATTATGGGAATATATTCATTGATATTTAAGTCAAGGAAAATGTTTAATTTGAACGAGTACGAGTTCCGGTGGTTAGGCAAATAATTTCGGTAAGCGATGAGTTCAAGGACTAGGTACTTAAAAGTTTTAAAAAGCAAAAGCCTGACTTCATAAAAAGTGAATTTTATAAAAGAATGATCTACATACTAGTAAACTCTCATGCAGTAGGAGGCATCTTCTTAAATGTAACAATAAATACCTATAGCATCCGACAGCTCGAGATTTTACTAGTAGGTCATCTACTTACAATCTTTTTTTAATCATTTTTTAAGCAGTCGGGTTTTTTATTTTTAAATTTCCTTTTTTTTATTTTACACTTTTTAGTTATTATTATTAATTTATTCTTAATTAGGTTTTTTTTTTATTGTATTTAGTAACGCTTTAGGTATCGGTCGGTAAAAATATATTTCAAAGCAGAAACGTCTGGGTTTGTCAATCGATTTTAAGAATTATATTATAATAATATTTTTTTTACGTTAATACGACCTATCATATATGATTTCCATAAGAACTTTATCACAGCTAAGAATCTTCGCTAACCAACTTGAAATCGTAATAGAAACTAAATGGTCATTCAAAATAAGAAATGATTAGAGAGATGAATTTTGATGACTGTCATGTGTGTTTAGTAACACTCTCAAGATTATGACAAATCGATTGACGCAAGAATGATCGAAATCGGCACACGCGTTTGATTTAAAGCGGAATCGCCCACAAAAGAACAAACATACATATTTATGCTGATAAACACATTACTCTCCTTTGAATCGCGCAGTCGGGTATTAAAATCCTTAGCTAACATTGCTTGAAAAAAAACATCCTTTTCTCGTCACTCGAGAAAATATAGTGTTAATAGTTGGCGAGAGCGTATTGTCACAGAGGATAGGTACCCGGTGGCAGCTCTCGAGTGTTGAGTCGTCTGCGACTACCTCACCTGTGAGTACATGCTCTCAATAAATCGGGCCATCTCTAGATGCAGCCTTCACAACTCACGCTTAGGGCTGTCCCTGCAACACCTTCAATAAAACTTTATCATAATAATGGAGCAGTAAGTAGACGAGTCACACAATAGACAAGACAAATGTCAGTTTTCCTTCTCTTTACAATTGAATTGCATTATTTTGCGGAGATTGCAAAAGGGGGGAGCGAGCGGCATAATTTATCCAACTCGGCAATTCCCGACAGCCCTGCCACCGTGACTCCGCCACAGGAGAGAGAATGTACGCCCCACCGTCAGCGCTTTAGAGGTTTCCAACGGCGAGCGGGGGCTGCCACACTAAAGTTCGGAGAATCCGGAGCATTTTGCAGTTTGTTATTATGAGAGCGGAGTGCTGCCAGCGATAAGTTGCTCTTTATGTACAGAGAAAAACAAGGACACAGCGTAAAGTCGCTTCTTAGTTAATGTTGGAGTTGCGATAGTTACGAGAGTAAGCTAGCTAATGCGAAACATGGACTTTGAAGAGCAGTTTTATTGTGAGGGGATTAAACCGATTAAAAAGCAAATGACTGGCAATAGCTTCCTATCACGATGTATGCTCCAGTGAGGGACATTGAGAATAGTTATAGCCGTAAGTCGTCCTGATAATTCGACAATTGTATGCATGAACTTAATGTCAAAAGAAATTCCTCAAGGAAAATCTTCCGGAGGTGCACTTCAAAAAAGTCGAGCAATTAATCGCACGGCCTTTGACAAATATATTTCCTTGACAATAAAATATACTGAGTTTTTACTGGCGAAGGCGAACGCCCGGGCTAGAGAACGGGTAGAACTGTCTCGTGCAACCGGCGCGCCTACTGTGGGGGAATATTAAACGGACCGTAGCCCGCCAGCCATGCCATTATTATTATCTTGCCATTCTGTCCCAGTTCCGGGATCCAATATCCAGTATGCTACGCTATCAACCGATGTGATTGCAAAGCAAATGTTGTGTATCATTACTATTCGACTATCGAAAGGTCAACGTTAACGATATTGGGCCTTTCAAAGAGAAGCATGAAGTGAATTAAAGGTATACGTGTATAAAAGTATCGCAAAGTGTATTATATTTGTACAGCTCTACTGTAGTTAATGGTGCTTTAATACGAAAGTCCAGTAAAATATAATTAGTGATTCCTCATTACCGCGCGGCTGGCGTGGCCCCTCTGGACGTTCGTGCGTCTGCTGGCTTATGGTTATTAATAACGCTGGCCGCCCGCACCGCCCCGCGCGCGGCCCCCTCTGGCCCCCACGCTCGCCCGCGCTGCCGCTGCCGCACGTCTGACATTTTAATTCCGGAGCCGCGGGTATGAGTCCACTGCATATTTTTTCTATCGACAATTTTGTCGACATCCTAAAGGTACTTCTCTATTTATACTGGATATCAATGAAGCATAAAATTATATTGTTTCGAAGTTACCAAATGAAAGGCTCGAAAGTTTGTCGAGTAACAAAGAAATAGGCCGGTTAGGTCAAGGTACCGCTTTTATTTTTTTATGTGTGTGGTTTACTTCAGCGTTTACAGAAAGATGTTACAGTTATTATGATCTGCAATACATCCAATTCTCATCCATTACTCGTTCAAAATAACGTAAATAACTAAATTGCTCCATATCGATATCGATGAGATAAACTGCTAAACCGTTAGATGATAACCGTCAATTCGTCATCAATGAAATATTCGAGTTTGATTATATTAACGGCTATGCTGCGTTTGCTAGTAATATTCAGAGTAGTCGGAGGCACGCGTACAATAATATCGAGTGAGTCAGTGAACATCACTAGCCACGAATGCTACAATGGCGGTCGGGCGAGCGCAGGTCGAGCGCAACATGGCTGCCTGGTAGGCGGTTCGAGTGAAAGGGACAGAGCAAGCATCGACTGTTGCCCTCCCTATCGCACTCGCACGCAATGCTCGCATCGATCTCCACTCTCTGTGCTCGCCCCCAGCACCAGAAAGGCGGAACTAACAAAATTACAAAGCGCTTTCGAGCCGCTAATCATAAAATAAGATACGACGTTTCATTTCGACCGTACGACTCTCAAGCGATCACGATGCCGAAATGGCCCTTGACTCTCAAAATTCTCTACTGACATCGTGGAGTATTACCAAGCGTAACTCACCGAGAATTTAGTTAAGCCTCCGCACAGTACAGATAGATTTATGTTGTTTGTTCTGTTCGAATGGAGCAACAATAGCTGAATGCGGGAAGGTGAAGTATATTTATCTATAGCAACAAGTATAGGGGATATTCAGGTTCTATTAAGAGATAAAAATAAGATTCTGTACTTCTGCTTTTTAATTACAGGGTGGCTCTGATTGGAAAGAACAGTGCCTTTTGGAGCAAGTCAAGAGTTGTATAGGAGTTGGAAGGAGGCTAACGTTTAAAAGGTATAAAGCTCTACATCTCTTCGGAGCCGGCGCCGATGCCGGCCGGGTTTATGTTAGCATAAATTGTAGCCGTAGCCTGGCGGCGTTTAGTTCCAGAGCTGTATAAAATCGACACAAGCCGCGCTCTCCCACTGCTCGGAGGTTCTGCTCCGTCGATTACATGATATCTTGAGTGACGTTTAATTTTTGCACGACGTGCTTTTTTTTCCAAGATAAGATTTCGGAGATGAATGCATCACCTTCTACACTTTTTATCTTCCGGTAAGGATTATTTTTCTTGTGCAAGTTTTGTGGAAGGCCTGCACAATTTTTAAAGATAGTATTTATTGTAAAGGTGAAGGTACTTCGAAACTATCTGCCTTCTGCTTATGCAGCGAGCCTGGCTGGATGGGTGTACTGTTTACGCTATATTCAATAAATATTATAAGTCTTCTATACCGCACACTCAATCCGGCCATCAAAAAACATTGTACCAAATAAAAGATAAAGTTTTATCATCAATAAATACAGTAGAAGAATGAGTAAGAACGCGGAATGCAAAACGAAATGTTTCATAGAGAGAAACTTGCGACTTGTTTAGAGCGTTTCGTTCGCATGCAAAGCTGCCAACATGTGCTACATCTCCATTATATCGTGAAGCCGTCGCTAGGCCGGCCACGTGCGAACCATACGCCGGGCGCGGGCGAGGCGGCGAGTAAGGACATAGAAATATGTAAATCGCACGGCGAGCCAAAAACGTTGGCTCATGTTCACGATGAATGCTGATCGCTGCACTATGACGAACCGATCATCCACGACGACGCCGCTCTACGAGTCACGAGCACGACAGATAGGATACCAATTATTACACACTCGTATCAGGCATGTTTCCTTTTTTCATCGATTATCTATTCATTTCATGGACGACTTTCGATAGTCTGGTTCATGATTACTGCATCGAAGGTCTTGCCACGATATCCAATCAGATTGTAAAGGTCATTTAAAAGGAACAGAATAAAGAAACTACTTTAACACCATTCCTGACAAATCTAGAGAAAGTCAAATAGCCCAAAGGCACACTTCAACCATATCAGAGAATTAGACTAATGTCTTTGAAGTTCAACATAAACTTACAAACTTTACAAGCATATGATCCAAGTAAGAAGTTTTCATAGGAACTTCAGCCACTTGGAAAATGGTACTTATTTATTTGTTTTCACTTTATACTGTTCGCTCGGCACTGTAAACGAGCAATTCCCTGATCGAACTTATCGACTTCTATACGTCGCTCAAGTCCTAGTTGAGACAGCTCTTGGGACTAGTGGAGTCTAGTGTCCACAAAGGCGATGTAAAACTTAATACCTTAACATAAACTAATCTAAAACATTCAACAAGCTTCTTCAATAAAGGGTGCAAACATTTTGATATAATTAAAATAAGTAAAGCCAAGGTGAGCGAAGATATTTGGTACTCGAGGGCGAATACAGATATTATTGTTAATGTTGAGAAGAAAAACAAACCTATACGTTCCACAACGACGGTTATAATACGAAAAATAAAAGAGTCGAAAGAATAGGGAAACAGGAAAACAAACATAACGAAAGTAAAAGTCGTCCATTGGGTGGGGTATGTTATGACCATAGACGGTTTATTGAAATAGTTATGGTTGGGGATGGTAATTTTTAAAAATT
Organism: Brachylomia viminalis; assembly: GCA_937001585.2. NCBI lineage: Eukaryota > Metazoa > Arthropoda > Insecta > Lepidoptera > Noctuidae > Brachylomia > Brachylomia viminalis. Next base: position 14,467,631 of record OW443316.2, on the reverse strand, counting down.
GCTAACAACGGGGTTTTCGTACATTCGGCAGCAGTTTAATGTGTAACGATAACAGTAAAGTTCATAGCCAAAGTTCCATCCACCGAGTTCCCGGGATTACTATACTTTCCATATAGAGTGGGTTCAATTTCGTTAAAGCTACACAGATTCGTATCTATGCGCGTGCTGACACAAGACTACACAACTACAAGTGTAAGAGGACATTACAAATGAAAATATATATTTATTTATATAGTAACTGCTTCTACACACGCGCCATAACAGTGTATTTTTAGCTGTACTGGGTACGCAGCACAACATATTTTTACACATAGTAGGTAATACTTCCGTTTTGCAGGGATTGATAACATAGTTTCTTTAACGAGATACAGATACATGACTAATTCTCATTAAATTCCAATATTATGCTCTGTAAGATAGGTTGAGCAAAAATACAAAATATTATTCACATACAGAAATCTAAACACTTCTTGGTATTGACAGAATGATTTTATATAAGCAATACCAATAAGTTACAAGATAGCGTAGGTTATTTTCTATTAGCAACAAACCGTTTATCATGTTTTCGGGTAGCTATCTCGCGAGGAACACTACGTAGTCTAGCAGTGTAGTTTTGGCCAAAATTATCGAAAATTTCCGTCGGCGACGACGTTCTCCGCGATATCTGTGCGATAAATGAAATGCAAACATGACGCCGACTCGTTGAACTAACATGTTTTTACATATTAGTTTCGGTTAAAGATACGGCCCAACGGAGATCATTTTAGAATGTGGTGCAATAAGGAATCAATTTGTTCCTCTCTCAATGTCTGCAGATTTCTCCATTATAAAAGCAGGTTTACAGCATGCATGGTCATAAATCAGTTGTCGGGCAAAAACTGTTTTCTATTATAGTTTCTTAACCGCCCATCGATTTTACGGAACATTATCTTACATTTCAATCGAGATGATTAATTTGTCTTTACTAAATCAATGGTCTTTAGTTTTGTAATGTTTAAATAAGCTGTCTGCATAGTTAGGTAAAAAGGTTTCCTGATTCGGATTTTACAGTGGAGTATTGAGTGAATTTGCAATTCAGAGTCGGCAGAACGGCGTACGTTAACTGTTCGTGAGCCAACTACTAGTTGGAATTACCTTTGCTGTTCAACGTTAGCTACTTCATCCGCACTGGTGCAAATGGAATGCAATAAACTTTTCATGTGGTGTTCAGACCGCTAAGTAAACGTGAGTTATTCTAATCATTTGATTTAGCTTAATTAAGGTGCAGTGTGCGTAAAAATTACAATGAAAATTTAAACAACGTTTGTTTTAATTTTATACAGTAAGTATGACTTAATTGGAATTAAAAGGGGTTTTTGGCTGTATACTTCACATAGGAAAACTACTGGGCAATCGTTTTCAAAATCGTAGATATAAGTTAATAGTTTTCAAAAATATAAATAACAGTAACTAGTCAATAAATAAAAGCGATTTCTAGTCTGTGGCTAAAGATAGAAACAAGCGCTCATCCAATTCAGCATTGAATATTGAATCAACATGATTTCCTTTATAATATTTTTCAACCACGACTATAGATGCTGGCGGGAAAAATTCCGAATCATTCCCGTTGAATACTTCGGAAGTATTCGGAAATATTCCGAAGCTTTGGGAATATTTCAACTGTCAAAAAAAAACCAGGAAAATCGACCTTACTACCTATTTCGCGCTTGGAAGTTGTAAAATAGATTATTTTAGTTATGTTGTGAGCGGTTCCCTTTTCTTTTTCCCATGGTAAAAACTAAGCTTACAACAGAATGCAGATTTAAGAGGACAAAGAATATACACTATGGGGACAACGGGAAGTAAATTTAATCACGTCCCGCTGTCCCCGTGACGGGGATATGGCATGCGGGTTAAAAAAAAGCAGGTTAAAAAAAAGGTTCAAGCGATTTTCGACCCTCCACCCCACTCCACCTCACTCCACTCCACTCCACACCACTCCATTCCATTCCATTCCAGTCCAGTCGTCCATTCCATTCCATTCCATTCCATGGTAATAAACACATTACCCTCCTTTGCGTCGCGCAAAAAGTGTCGGGTAAAAAGTGTCGTGACAACTTTTCGTAAGAATTTTTTCCGTCTAGCCCCCTTTCACAACGCGCGATAAGGAACTTCGTTCCAAAATAGCATTCGATTTCGAAATAAGTAGGTACCGACCTAAAAACAAATGAATTAAAATCCTGTTAATCGCAGGCTAACATAATTATCTACCTATAAAAATATCAACATATACTTAATCAATTCCATTTATAATAAAATAAACATTTATATTTTACTTACGTATGTGCCACTGAACAATAATTAACTCACCCACCACACCACAAACAAACACGTTTATTCCCATTGAATTATTCAGGCGAAATATTCCGCGGAAACATTCGATTGCGGGGTACGAATCTTTCTCGCGGGGCGAGGGAAAACTTCTCCGGGGAGCATCTCCCGTCTTACCGCACCCCGCACCGCCATTGCCTGCACGCACGACTCGAGGAGCGCAGCGGCTGGCGCCGGCGCATAGAGGGGCAGCGGCGGCGACGAACGACGATCGATGCAAAATACGATTTTTCAGCAAAAAAAAAAAACTTAATTATATTCATTTTGAATAATTCTGATTTAAAGAAACTTTCCCAGAAGTATTCCGGAATTATTCAGAATTTTTCAGAAGTTTTGCAACTATAACCACGACTTCTATAAATGATCACGGCTGCTTGTCACAGCAGTTAACTACATTAGACTTATTTTGCTTTCAGCGAGGATTTTTTTTGGTTTTATTTTGTTGGAATAAAGGGTGTTAATTCAGTTTAAAAAAAAATGGTTTATCTTTAACAAGGGTAATGTCGGCAAATGTCATCTTTCAAAAATCCTAAATTATTTCTTGTATGAAGAAAAGGTCTTCCGAGACCAATACAGATCTGTATGTGTAACAGCTTTTTGTTTATTTTTAGGTGATGAAAGTAACAGCGAAGAAGTAAAAACAATCAATTGAAAATACAAGTCACGACATGGTTCAAAGGAGGTTCAAATGGAATCAAGAATTCGATTCATTGTCTTGCCAAAAAATATCAATAGGATCCGAAGCTAACTTCGAAGCTAAGATCCTATTGATATTTTTTGTCGTCAATTAATTTGGATATTAGTAGGAGTAAAACACATAATGGTTATTAAGTTTCAGAACGATGACTTGTGACTTGACTCATTTAATAAATGATTTTTCTCAAACATGCTTGGAAATTTAGGCATTATTTTGACAACCTTCTTCTAGACTGACCGGTTGGTGCAGTTGGTAGCGACCCTGCCTTCTGAGCCGCTGGTCCCGGTTTCGATCCCCAGACAAGTCAAACATTTGTGTGCATGAACATGTCTAGTTTGACCTGTGTCTGGGTGTGTATATGTATATCAGCCATCAGGTTACCGTAATACAGGCTCTACCTAGTTCGGGACCTGAAGACCTTGTCTCATATTATTATTATTATTATATTATAGATAAGTAAATGGAAATTGCTGTACTGGCCAAATACATGCGAGCAGCGACCGGCAAAAGTTGTATGAAAATCCATATCTCTCGTGGTTTAGCGGCCAAATAAATTACATAGTAAACATCATATCTATCGTGTAATTAAAAAATGGAACGATCTTTTACTCCGAAACATGGCAACCAATGAGGTAACTTTACACAGGTTTTATTTAAATTTCGAACTGGCTTGCAAATAGAAAGCTGTTTGAAAAAACAAACAAATTATTACTTTAACGCGGGAAAAATTATTGTTGTTAGTCATTGATTTTGAAAAGTAATTGTATTTTAATTTCCACGCATTATTTGAGAAAAGTACTATGCCTTGGCCACAACTAGGGATTGATGGACTTACGTATGTGTGACTCGACTTCGCCTCGGCCCTCATTTACACGTTCGTCCATCAATGCCTCTTGCTGGCCGCTGCAGTAATGTACTATAGTTGGATAGTAGGTACCAAACTATCTTACAGTACACAATAGGTCACTGGTTGACAAAAAGTTTTGCATGCTTATCAAACTTGTTGAAAACTTCGTTTCAAGGCTAATGGGAAGTTTACCGACTTTGTTAGTTTCATCCTAAACTTATACGGGGTGGCAAGGACTCAACGCGCAACCTGTTACCATGGATTCAGTGCACGATTCAGAACCCCCTTCGCTGAAAATTTTCGTCGAAAACCTACCTAATTCGGTTCTTTTTAGAAAAACGCTGAAAGTCACATTTTATTTTTATCAGGATCAATATTTAACATGTTGACACGCAATTCTTTATGTCCTTGGGGCTTGTTGCTTAATAATAACAGCCACAAGGCTCGATCGATCAGGTTAAGCTACGCTTGCCGCGGTTGGTCCGTGGATGGGTGACCTTTACATACCAATACCCCTTCCGTGCCTCGGAGAGCAAGTAAAGCCGTTGGTCCCGGCTGTCATTCCTGGATCTTGGACAGTCGTAACCGGTCGTCAGAAGCCCGAAAGTCTGGCAACCAGTCTTAGCAAGGGGTATCGTATTACACATTAACTGCGTTGTGGAGGTCAGATAGGCAGTCGCTTCCTATAAATAGTTGGGAAAAGGCTAGGCTGATGAGATTATGATGTCATAACCTAGCTCCTGCCCGCGTAAAATTTCTTGTTTTACCATAAAATTAAGACACTGTGATACTGTAGCTTCCCATCAATGAAAGATTTACATATCGTCGCCTTCGAGTGAAAACCTCGGGAATGCATACTCAAATTTACTTTATTGCGTTTCTAGGAAGAAAACCTCGCAACGCACTCGCAATCTTATAGTAGCGAACCGTGTTGGATATAAAAGCGGGTTAAATTTCCATATTAATTAATAAAAAAACATAAAAGACGCCGCGCCGTACACAATTTTACAGCACGCAGTTTTGCAAAGTTGCTTCTTTTACACTTACCGAGGTTTTCACTCGGCGTCGATATACAAACTCACTAAATTGACCTCTTTATAATATTAGATATTATAGACTATGACGCGACTTCATTTTATGTCACTTTCCTTCTTTTATTTAACTGCCAAGATATAAGTGAGGCAAGGTGTTAGTGTCCACATTCCCTTTAAACCTGTTTCTAACTCACAAGATTAGCTGTCTTTCCACGTGCTTATTTACAACACGTCTTGATGTTTCCGGACAGCTGTATGATTACCGGATATAACTGGGACAACTTCACCTGTACCAATAGAACGATATTCAGTTTGTCGTATATATGTCGGTATAAACTTTTAAGTGACCATAGTATTTTTAAATAAAGGTCTAAGAATGACAAATCCGTGGTTTCCTGTGTTTCATCAAATGGCAAATACTTTTGAAATCAAGCATTGCGAGTCAAGTAGAACAGAAAACAATCCATTAAAATAATAAAAGTCGAACATCCGAAAAAAATATTCATTGAATCAGTCTGTATAATGATGATAACACCCAATAATGTCCATTGCCAAAGCGTATTGTTTTTTTTCTCTCTGTTGTTACGCAAATATCTCTGGGGTGACTCGGATTCAATAGTAGATATCACCCGTCAGTTGGGTTCCGGTTTTGGGGGCTACCCCAAGGTCGTAAAACACAACAAAAGGATTATTTACAAAGTATAGCAGGTGGACTGGACGGCGCCGGCCTTATCTACCTGTCAATAAATTACATCACGTCAAACAACACACCTTGTCCAATATTGTCCGTCCGCGTCGTTGTGATTACGGCACTTTTTGAAATGACACCAATATGTCTATGAAAGTTTTCTAATTTGCGGCTATCGTCTAGTTCCAGACAGAAAATCTAGTTTTTAACAACCAGTACGGTTTTCATAATTATATGCATGTTAGTCAAATGGAAAGAACGGCCGAATTTACTTTTTGGTTGGAAAATCCATGCTCCTGAGCTGCATGACGAGCTGTGCCAACTTTGTGCCCGGTAAAATATAGTCGCATTAAGAGGCATACATTGTTTGCAGTACTGTGCCGTACGTCTGTGGATCACACCGTCGCCCGAGTCCAGTCCCGTCCCTCGCACTATCTACGCGCTCAACGCTCTCTTGGACGCTAAACCTGCCTGACTGTGATGTGATCGTGGATTAATGGAATACGACCATGTCAGTATATTTGCAGTTCTGCGAGATGAGTGTATGAACTTTTCGTCATGTTTATTTATTTAACCTATTATTTTTATCTTTAGCTAATGTTATTGGCAGATTACCGTCCTATGTTAAAGTAAAAATAAATAAATAGCTCACGCTATAATCAATTTATCTGTTGGCCCAACACCATTTCGAGACTGAAACCTTGTCTACCAATAGTCCGTCCTACCAAAGTTTTTCAAAATACTTCGATGAAATTTTCAAACTGGAAAGGGCAGCCAAATTTCCTCTCTGGTTCAACATAGCTTATATAAAGTCATGCTCAAATAATTTTAGCCCTATAAACTTTTCTTTGTCCTACTCCTACACCATTTTTGGACTGAAACCTTTAGTCTACCAATAGTCCGTCCAACCAACGTTCTTTAAAATACTCAACGAATACTTTTCAAACCGAAAGGACGGCCGAATTTCCTCTTTGGTTCAACACAGCTCATGCTCAAATAATTCTAAAGACTTTTTGCTTTACACCATTTTTAGGTCGAAACTGCTCTACCACTGGTGTCCGTTCACTCAACTTTCTCACAGATCAATTATCACAGATTTCGTAGGTCATACCTGATGAGGCGGTGGTTGTGCCCCATGCGGCGGCATATGGGGCGGGTGCTGCGAGTCCTGGGTGGGTGACATGGCACCGGGCGCATTTTGTCCTGCGCCTGGGCTTGGCGCGCCGGACGGCTGCGTCGGCGGCTGAGGGGAACCGCCTCGCTCATAGCCCTGCACAAATGCAAATAATTATGATTTTTGTTATAATTAGACTATAAGCAAATTACAGAAGAAAGTTGTATAGTATCTAATTCGCGCATGAGACAAGAATTTTTGTAATCGATCTAGTTGTCCACAAAATTCACGAACAGGCTGCTTCATTTATGATATTTAGGCGTGTGACCAATTTTCACGTAGATATTTCTGTTTGAACTACACTGGCAAACTAGCAGTACAATATTTATAATTTAGAATCACTTCCTCGTCTTGATGCGACTAAATGTAGGTTTAATCAGATATAACTTCCGAGAATTTGTCCTAGAGATCAATTTTAATAAGAAAGTCAAAAGAAGTTACAAAGTTCCCGACAAATCGAAAACTTTTAGAGGTCGATATCTCCTACATTGAACAACCGTGCAATATAAAAGATTGGGAGAGCCGGAAAATTCAAGAAGTGTTCCGGTTGATATAACGATGACTTTGACCCCTTTACTTCCGTACAAGACCGTAAAACATTGAGTGTTTATCGCCCCGCGTGTGGAGTAAATTCGGCTAAAGGAGTTGAATGAACGTTACAGGCGAAACGCTCGGAAACACGAGATGATCATTTTAATTGAATATTTTACACCTCTCAGAATTAGAATTTAAAGCTTTTGCACGCGGCTACGCCCGCGTGGAGGTCGGAAATTGTCTCACGGGAATGTACAACCGGGATAAAAAGTATCCTATGTCCTAACCAGGTGGTCATGGTCCACCTATGTGCCTTTCATAGAAATCCGTTAAGGCGTGAAAAGGTAACAGACAGACAGAGCTACTTCGCATTTACATAAAATATACACACACGCGTGATATTTCGGTCCCCGACCCGTCGCGTCGCATCCCATCGCCTGCCCGCGCTTGTACTTAGTTTTCGCTTAGCGTTCTTTATTTTTGCTTGGCTCCTAAGGGTCGTAGCGTGTAGGCTAACAAATGCAAAAATAGTTTTTCAAATACAACTGGTTGTTCCAGAGATTAGCCGCGTTCAAACAATCAAACAATTTTTTCAGCTTTATTATTAGTTTAGATTAGCATTAGTTTGGTATGGAAGTATGGATGATTGTAACACCAAAGTTTTCCGTTGATATTTTACTGTTCTTTTTACATTGTATGGGCGTTTTTTGGAAGGCATGCCTTGCGCAACAAGAAAGGTGATCATTGTTATTTTCTTCTTTGTGGCCTTTGCCTATGGGCTATCAGTATCTATAATTAAATAAATATATCGGAGAAGAACTACCGAACAGAAATCCTGCGCTACAGTAACACAACTCGTCCATAGTCTATCAACAACTAGAGACCAGTAACCTGCACATCGGTTCATACAACACCCAAGAGACTTCACCTATCACTTGATAGGTTAATAATCTCTATGCCCCGGAGACTACAAAGCACTGCTACAATACCTCGTGGCTGCTAAATCAGGACTATCTGTTGTGGCACTTCAAGCATATGTCCTGTTCTGTACTAGATCTCGGAAAATGTGCCAGACAAATCGTTTGGCTATCGCGGTTTTTGCCTAAAATATACTAGTTCTTGACTTTTTAGTTACACGAATATGTAAATTTTGTATAACGTCCATTCAAATGCCACTACAAAATCACAAAAGCGTCAAAGAAACCAAATGCCAAATCTGACAAAGATTTTAAGAGCCAACATTTGTCTCCGACTCCGCATAAAACTTTCATTGCTTGGGGTTCGCAATAAAATGTAACCGGTGTTGTAATAATGAATCGAGCAGCAATTGAAATGGGAACACTCAATTAATCACAGCCGACAAAGCTCTCGTGTCCTTGGCCGTGACTCAGAATCGCGAGCACGCTCACTCTAATTACTAGCCTTTTTGTTATACACTCATTCGGGGTCTTCGAGACATTGAAGCTTGAAGGTATTATGGTAATAGTATTGTTGTCCGTCTGACAAATAGAAGTAATCTTTTAACCAAATCCTTCTTAGCGGGCATGAAATTGTCTGCGTTAAATCATTTCGGGATATTTTGTGGTGTAATGAGACTTTTTACGCCAAACATGACGACAGTGTTAACGACTCTTTTCGCGAAGAGAGTAGGCAGCGATTACCAAACCTTGCTTTCTTCTATTTTTTCACCTAACTCCTATAAGCACTCAAAAAGCAGAATCCCTTTTACTATTGTCACATCTAAGGTCCCCTCGAAAATGTCATCCGTTTAACAATGACTTGTCGCAGGACCACGACAAGCTATTGTCACAAAACGGGTTTTACTAACTGTCCTTAACAACAAGTTCACCACGCTAATGTAACTATTAATGATGTTCACACACACACACACACACGCACATTAAATACATAGTTGGTATAATGCAACGGGCACGTGCAAGAGCAGGGTCGGCGACCACGAACGGCCTTGACCGTGCATCCATTATGCACACCCGTTTACTTGCAAACTGAGTGCACCGCAACGCATCTACGCCTACTAGTGCCTATGTAAATATCTCTGTATGTATAATAAACCAGCACGAAAGAGCTCCACTACTAACGGATGACGTAACATGATTGGCCGTTCCGCCGGCGGTATTGTTGGACGTTTCTAGTTGTGCCGGCGGTTTTGATGCAATGCACACGTTGTTCAATTAATTGAACGTTTCGCAGGATAACATGCAACGCAATAACATCGTAAAAACATTGTTCAAGTTTTATTGGATAAGTAATTTGCGTCTAGATTGAGGCTAGCATCAAATTTATACTCAATTACATGACTAGGATTACAGTGACGAGTTTTTTGGAAGATAATCTTGGTTGAAAATATACGACGACGAAAATATACGATGTTTTTGTGATTTTCGACATAGACTTAGGTAAGTACACTTAGCGCTTTTTTGACACACTTTTGGTGTAGGTAGTGTGTCACTCTTAAGTTAAAGTCTAACTGCAGTATGTTAAAAATAATACCCAATTATTATCCCAGTTAACATAAATCGACATCGCCCGTACTCGACATAGATCTTGCTGATAATGCAGACATTCGTTACATCAGTCAGTCGCACAATGCTTTCACTCGGCAACCATTTCCGCGTCACGTTTCAAGGCTGAAGATAAGGTTGGCCTGATATTTACTAATCCAGGTCAAGAGGAGTCATTCACTTTTTATGTTGCCCCCTACCGGCTGGCGATAATTGAATAATAATTGTGACGTCAACAGTTCACGGCCTCCTGTTACGTGTTATTGTTCTTGATAACGAAACAATATGTTTGTAATTATAGCGCATGTGACATTGTAATTATAGTGCCAAACCAGTTTTAGAATCGATTAGTTTTAGTATTATGGGAATGTACTTTCGAGCCAGGTTCTGTTGCCACCCAAATCGCATAGGTATAAGTTTGATTCGAAATAGCAATTTTATATTCAGCTTAATTTGGCTGTTGCATAATGGGCTCCGACTAAAGGTCCGTCTCGCTACTGTGTAATTGGATATGCTGCATTCATTTACCGGTAAAACCGAAACCTATTCAATACCTGGCAGTACTGCTAAGAGCCTTTGTCATTCCCATTAGCGTTACCGGAACGGTAGACGATCTGTGACACACTTAATGACATTGGACAGACACGCTTAATGACACTGGACAGACACGTTTAATGACACTGGACAGTGAGACGAACACTAACTTGTCAACGTAAATAAAAGCAGACTTATGTAACATAAGCGTTTCCAAAATAAACATTTTCGCTGTCGATTCGAACAATTCGTCTCTGTAAGTACATAGTAAGTTTCAAAGGAGGCGGGGTGGGTCGGGTGGTAGGTCGTCTGCGTCCAAAACAAAATACAAAGAATTGTTAGAACTTTCACTGAATAATAATTTCGCGGTAAAAGTTTGTCGAACAGAACATAGCCGGAAATCGAGACTAATGCTTGGCAACTTAAGTTTGGCTGAGTTTCAGTCGAACATCCGCGCCAGTCGCCAACCAATCCATCAAAGGAGGGTGACTGGATCGGGTGTGGGGGTACACCCCCCCCCCCCGTACCCACATAAATATTGCGGGTAGGTGAGTACAAACCCTTTGACCGAGTTCTGTTTACTTTCGTTTTCGCTCAGCTGACGAGGCCGCCACCCCGCCCGTGTAACTCCACTATTATTATGATAATTAGAGAGCTATCAACGTGTATTAACTACAGTCTAATGTAGCGACGCTAACGAACGACAAGCTCGAGGGCGTGACGAGAGTCGGCCTCGGTATCACTCAATATCAATATCGATAGGCTATAATTTATGAAACTGTATACAAAATTAGATAACCTGTTTGTTATGTGTGGCTTTTGTGGTGTTTAAGTTTTATGAAGTCCTTTTCACGGCTTATTTTAATTATTTTATTTATGGATATTGTTTTGTTTAAATTTATATTTACTGTGCTCTGGACACTCAACGTGTACGTCTTATTTACATCGTTCTCACATATAATTATACCTATATTTAACATTAATGATGTAACTAATATTTATGTAACAATATAATTTAAAAGAGTGTCCATGGAGTTTCTTTCCCGTTCTTCTCCATAGGTACCTACTACGCTTTGGAATGGGCAACTAGCTTCATATTTCTGACTGACCGACCACTTGACAATTCAAAAGTGCCTGTAAATGCTTTAATTGAAATAAATGCTTTGAGTTAGAGTTTTATGTTGCGGTCGTCGAGTATTTTTAAAGGCCTCACCCAGAGGTGCGAGCAGGGGTGTCCCCGAGAGCACTCAAGGTTGCAACGAGTGCGGACGCGGTAGACACGGCGTAGACGTGCATTATTAGGTGGGTGCCGGAACACCCGCGGGAGCCGAGTTGGGGGCGGTAGGGGTGCGCGTACGTCATCACCTGAGGCGCGCCCTTGAAACCGTCGTCGCATTCATTGCACCCGGATGCGGGCCGTATCTCGGAGCCCGCAATACGCGCACTCAAGACACCACCTACCTATCTTATAGTCTCGGGGGCACACCCCCGACACCACTGAGTACACCTAAACACTGCAAGTTGTGAACATTTCAGCTGATCGTTTGTGCTTGATGACGTAGCACGTCTTTATCGCCGATCTTATACAGCGCTATCGTTACACAAGTTCAGTTTACTGTCAAGTATTATTGGTACTTCGAATCTAAGACGACGTGTGAATGTCTAGAAATTAGTGTAAAGGTCAACTTTTATTTGAAAGTCTTGGAATGGTCTTTCAAAGTTACAGTAGCCGTGTAGTTGGTGAATAAGTCTTTTAGTGATTGGAGACCTTGGAGTTTAACACTACCGTCGGAACTAAAGATTTATGTATCTATCAGTACGAATCTAGTGCTCTAGATCTCCGGCTTATGCAAGATAAATCTTGACCTGCCATGATAGTCAGTACGTAGCAGCACAAGATTAAAAACACTTTTATGAAATCGGTTGTTGGACTGTGGGTTTTTGCTATGAAACATATTATATTTGATTAGATTATCACTGTTTTCTCCTAAATTATGAAATAATTTGATTTGTTTAAAATTACATCGAATCATCAAAACTGGATTTTGTAAGATTATTACGACTTGATGTCAAGATTATTTCCCAAAATGGTAGGTAGCCTCTATTTTCCAGCCAACCAATGATTCAGCACATTAATACCTCCATGTGCTGGTTAGCCGTCAGCCGTCGGCCGAAATAAATAAAAAATAAACATTTAAATCTTCAATATTCAAGGTTTTTTGATATTTTACCTTATTTATTAGACTAAGTTGCTAAAATGTTTAATGAATAGCGATTTATACACCAATTTATTGAAAACAACCATATAACTTTTGAATAGATTTTGGCACTACATTTATAAACTTATAAATCAAGTCAAGTCATTTATTCAAAACTAGGCTGAGAACTTTAGCTTTATGAACGACAAAATTACATAATACCGTCCAGTCCCCCAAAAACGCCCGCCCTTCACCACTTCCTAGTGCTTTAACTGGGAGCAAACTCCGCAGCAGCACAGCTGTCTGTTCAGTTAGAATAACTGGATTCTATACAGTAAGTAATTAACATAACGACATACAAAACATTAAATTAAACTATTTGCCATAGTGTCAGCTAGCACACGCCAATATACCTACCAACAAAAACATTGAAAACTATACACAAGCAGAAACGAAAATGTATAGATATAGAAACAACAATATCATCAAAGGCAAGACAGAAAAGCTCCATTAACACAAATATTTTTTTTGGTAAACTTGATTATTTTTTGGATTTGATTTTTACTATAAACCTATTAAAGTTTCCTTTTACGTACCCACCGGTAAAAACTCAATAAACATCGTACGTCAGATCCGTTATTCGGAACAGTCAATGATTAATTTAAAAGCAACCGTAGATTCCTTGTGAGGAAGCTAATTATTTTGAATTTGGCTCATTTCAAATTCTACGATAAATCCATTATATTTAATGAAGACGTTAACGCATCGCTAAGTGTCTTGTTACAGAGAAAAACAATGCGATAATTAACTAATAACATTGTTTGGACCTCTACTTTTATTTACCGAGGTACTAATTTCGTTTAGATTATTACTACAATTCGTTATATATAATGTATCCGGTGAGTTTTGTTTCAACACTTCATCCAATGGGTCGTTAGGAAATGCCTCCATCTAGCTTTTTTTCAATATTTATTTATTTCCTTTGGGAGACTTACAGCTAAACAAAACAGACTAAGAAATAATAAATAATTATCAGAATAATAACAGAAATCTGTGAACAACACTGTGAACAGTACTGCCAACAAAAACAATAAACCGGCAAAGCCAAAACTATAGGTGCATATTATATAATTATGTACATACAACAATACAATTTAGGTGGTAAAACTAGGTTACGCAGGCTAACATAATCTGACGACGACACGACGAGGATAATCTGATGACGTGATTCCGATATCCTACCAGTATAAACAATTTAATTACATTATTTTTTCCTATAATGTACTGATTTTCATAGATCATAATATTATTCATTCGTTTCAGTTCAACTTCGAGCATGAATCTGGCCAGACAAATAACAAACAAATCAAGAAAACCAAACCTTCTAATAGATATGTACAGAAACAGGTCAAAAATGAAAAGCTTTTGTTTAAAAATTCATTCAGCCGTTAGTTAGGACGCTTTGAGGGAATAAGGCTCAATAATAATAAGGCTCCTGCAGACAGGCGTGACGCGACTCTTATAGAACAATTTACAAGACATTTTCATAGAAATTGTTCTACTAGAGTGGCGTCGGGCCTGTTTGCGGGATCCTTTATGTTTTTCACCCGTATCTATTTGTATGTGGGATCCCTTATTCATTTAACACTTAGGACAATTTCTTAGGATGTTAATTAATGTTCAGGTGCGCTAACTAGATAATAATATTCAGTGACTAGATTACTGTTAAATATCTAAGTACTTTTTGTTTTTAAAAAATTGCGAGCAATTGCAAATAAAAAATTTGTGGCACAAGGCCCTAGGTCAATCTGTAATACAGTACTGTATTACTTCATGGGGTGGAGCACCAAAAACCTACTTACTGCCTCTTGAAAGAGCACAGAGAGCCATTTTAAAAGTAGCAAACTTCCATCCCTTTCTCTATCCTACAGATCTGCTATACAAATCCTGTAACGTGCTGACCGTTCGCCAGCTTTTCATAACGCACTTAGTATTAAAACAGCACACCATGCTCTCATATAACATTGAAAGTACTAATAAGAGACGGAATGATATTGTATGCGAGTCAAATGCACCCTCTAAATATGTCTTTGTAAACAGATTTTATACATTTTTAGGCCCATTTCTATACAATAAATTAAATAGGAAATTAAGTATCTATAAATGAAATAATTACGACTGTAAAAAGATTATTCTGCAATTTTTACTTAACATATCATACAGTGAAACAGAGAATTTACTCGTCTGTAAATAAAACATGTTTAGTTTTTAAGTTAATATTAGTTTATAATTAGTGTTCTCCGTTTTTGTAATTTTATATTTTAACATTATAAGCACCTTTCTAGTCTGAAACACAGGTTCTACCTAGTTCAGGCAAATAAGCAACTGAGTCCTCTATAATTTTTAATTTATGTTATTGTAAATCTGCACCATTTTTATAAATAAACGATATATTACTTTGATAATCCTCTCCTTACGTAATTCAGAAAAGCTTCATGGTAGAATACAAACAAATCCAAATACTTACCTTTCATTAATGTGCGAAACCAGGATAGTTGGATATTCTTTATTTTTTAGATACCGTAAGGCTCAAGTTAAACGATATTCTTCACTAATTGAAGATAAAGAAGAAGATAGTTGATACCAAAGTACATAGAGCATGTTTTGAAAACGGCCTTGTTCGTAGTAGAATCATTTCTTAACATCGATTTCTACACGAGTTCGCTCCAAGAACCCAGCTTGAAACGTACCTCTGGCTCCGTTGCACAACGAGCTTACGTCAGCTAGCGCGCGGAGCGGCTTACGTCATTCGAGCGTATCTTGAGCCTCCAAGCTAAGTTAGAACTTGCGCCTATGGCTTTTAGAGTCGTGTTCCTTCGAAGACGGCTTAAGTATGATAGAACGTTTATGTTCACGTGAGTGGATGAGGCTCCGACGCGCCGCCGCCGGCTCAACGATTCTGAGAAACGTTCGAGTCGGCTCTCTAGTTTCGGACTTGAATATGAATCCTCCAACACGACGACCGAGCATAAACATATTTCTCAGAAGACGACATCGTCAGAATCGCTTACAGATAACTTCTTTTTATTTATTAGAAATGTTGCAGGAATTCACTTGAGCAAGGACTTTCAAAGAAATTTCGCTTTAGGAAATGAATGTTAACTTAAGTTTACCATTTCAGTATACGATTTCCTTAGAGATCTGTTATTAATTAATTAAGTAAAAAATTCTAAAATCATTTCCCGCGTAGGATGCAAAAATCTATTACAGAAACAGGTTTCTTAATAGCGCTGTAGTCGACGGGAGAGCCACCGGATACGGCTATCGTTATAGCTGTAATATTATGCCTCTACCTCTACCGGCATGCCTTCTAAGATACCTCTTTAGAATTTAGCATTTCCTGTAAGATATAAACCAATTAGCTTGATATTACTTAAATCAAAATTGAAATCTATGGCAATTTGTGTTTTTAGCATAAATGTAAGGTACACAAACGCCTTTAATATGTATTATATCATTGGCACAAACTTATAGCTCATTCTCACTTTTCAATGTACACAAATTGAAAGGTGCTTCCATTCAAATATCGTGTCTTTCAAAAAGGTATAAACTCGAGCTTATGGCAGCGTGCACTCATGAATCGCTTTGTAAATGCTCACTGTATCTGCTTAAAACTTATCTCGCATTTTCCTGTCAAAGGGAATATTTGTAAGATGACAAATCCTGAGTGCAGAGATTGGAAAAGCAGGTGTATTTTATAGTATTTACTGACAGTTAACTTTTATCAAAAACCCCGAGTGTTTTTTATTTGGTAGACAGTATATATTTTAAGACGGTTTTTAAAAGTAGTGGAACAAACTTTTACAGAAAAATCTCAAACTCGAAAATGTATTTTTGAAACGTTTCAGGCAATATTTTATAACAGTCGTCCGTACAGAAAGTGGAGATAAATTGAATTGTCTTAATACTTTAAGCGCCAATTCAAGACATAAATACTTATCTAAACAAGGTTTCTGGCAAACTTCGTAGCACTTTAATAAAATTGGCCAGTTGTTTTTATCTTAAGTACTGAATTATATTTACAAAAACATGGGAGGTTGTGTTGACAAAGGGCTTCGCTGAATCAATAGATAGCACATAATCAACTTGCTACGGATATTGATTCATGACGGTTTATGCTAAGACGCAGGACCGAACTGCGTCTAGAGGACATTGCCCCTTGGCCCTACATAGTGTTATAGAGTTGATACATAACCAGCATACACGTTTAGATATGTCGTCAATGTGGTCATCAATCACTATTAATTTACGACTTTGTAATGAACGCATAACTGCATAATATTGAATTAATTGTTGCCATTTTTACAGTTGAATTGGTCATGGTCGAACGGATCGTCACAAAATGTAGTGTATTCAAGCGTTTAGCTGTAACTACTGTTCAATCCAATCAATGATTGAAATAAATTCGAGCGTTGTAAAAGCTAACATGAAATCCAACAAAGTAAAGATGTGCGTTTATACCTAATTTTTAACTTTTTTTTTATTTCTGACGTGACGATATATTCATGGACGTACTTGGCAGGGAAGTAAAATGTATGGCAATATGTGCACGTTATAACGTTATCGTGGACGGAAATTTAAAAGCGTCTTCAGAATATTCCCATACATTTTAAGTACTGCCCTATATTATCAAGATGCCCTGGACGGCCACGACAATATCGTCACGTTAGAAATTATAAAAGAGCACAATGTGCTAATCTCGATGAGATTCAGCTGTAAGACTCAACTTTGTTCAGTCATGCTATCATTCGTCCCAGTATATTAAACTTTAAGCAGACTTGACATAATAATAAATTAATGCAATTTATTTGCATGCATGATGTTAATGTGTTAAGAAAAAATCAACAAGTCTCCACCACTTGTCAAACTAGTTTCTTTTAACAGACACTTAGCATTAACACTGTTTTAAGTCGTCTAAAATAAAATAAAAATTGAGTGTTTTACAAAGTGAATTGAAAAATTTTGTGTTTTACAAAGTGAATTGCACGAAAAACTTTGTTTCGACGAAAAAATCCGAATTTATTTAGCTTTATCAGTCAAGTTATTGACCGTTTGTTCCAACAATTACGGAACTGTTTCTTTTTTATGCTGCTATATTTTGGCCAAAAAATTAAACTTTGATATAAGTATACCTATATATTTTTTTTTTACTCAAAATGTTCTAATGAAGCAGAATCTTAATAAGAGATTGGTTGTGTCAAAAAATAATGTTGATGCGATAGTAAAAAGCCGATCAAGGTAGTTGGCTTTTTTTGAGTCTTACAGCACACTTGACTTTGACAATAACATAAAATACCCAAAGCCATTCCTATCCTAGATTTCCATTTTAATCTCCAATTTAGGTAAGTTCACCAGGGAAACTTTACCGTCTCACTCATGTTTCAGGAAAAAGATTCAACTAACCAAGCTCAGTTTCGGCTGATAAAACATATCTGTCGAAGTCAGCCGTACCAGTACAACGTTAAAGCATAATAAGTGCATTACAAACCTGGTGTGGCGAGAAAGGCGGTCGTGAGTTGGGTGCGCCTGGAGGGCCTGGTGGCGGGTACCGCTGAGGGTACGATCCAGGCGGGCCATACGCCCCCGGGGGCTGTTGAGGACCGCCTGGGGCACCCGCGTAAGGGGGCCCACCATAGCCCCGAGGCGGCTGAAACAAAACATTGGAACTTTAGCAATCCATTTAAAAAAACATTGGTGTTTGATCTCAGATAGGAGCAAACTAAGCAAAATTAGAACCAGTATCCATAACAGACCAGTAATCTATTGCACTAGATAGATAAAAGCATTTGCAAAGCCTTATCTGAAACTAAGACGAGCCGAACATGCAAGTATAATACTGCAAAGCTGTCTTCCAGAAGTATCTTTAAGTAAAAGTCTGTCGAGACGCGTATTAGGCTAATAACAAAGGCGCAGATAATGAAACACCCCCATTACCGTCTATTTCAATATTAGCGCAATAACACTGGGTCGTTAACCGAATTCGGAAGCTTTAGGAATTCGGAATGACGTGCAAATGTAAATAACAAGTCGAACGCGCCTGTCTTAAGACCAGTTCAACCGACCAACCCTTAACTTGGTGTTAACATATTCTTTGCCAGTGTTTTACCATAGACAGCATTATGTAAATCCTATTATTGGGGCCATTTTTTAAGAGACACCTGAATATAAACTATTCGCTAGAATGAAATCAGAAATGTCAAAAAGCATTCCTGATCCGTATTATGTGACTGGTTTCGATTATTTGACGTTTTATTACTTAGCAGTTGGAATTGTCACCTTGTTAGGGAAACTGGTCCCTGGAAATAATCTTTATGCTACGATGAATATCATCAATACACCACAGTTGGTACTGTGCTGTATTGATGATATTCATCCTAGCATAGTGCATCCTGGATAGTACCAAACTATCTTACAGTACACAATAGGTCACTGGTTGACAAAAAGTTTTGTTTAAACTGTAAAGCATGCTTATCAATGGTAATATCCAACTATAGTACATTACTGCAGCGGCCAGCAAAAGAGGCATTGATGGACGAACGTGTAAATGTGGACCGAGGCGAAGCCGAGGCTTATACAATATGTAAGTCCATCAATGCCTAGTTGTGGCCAAGGCTTGTTTTTCTCAAATAATGCGCAGAAATTAAAATACAATTACTTTTCAAAATCAATGACGAACAACGAACAAAAAAATTTTTTCCCGCGTTAAAGTGTTCCATTTGTTTTATTTTTTTTTCATTATATAGCTTTCTTTTTTTTTTTCTGTTATGGATTCGCACGGTTTGTGCATTTAGCCAATGTCACGTTTACAAATAGCTTTCTTTTTGCAAGCTAGTTCGAAATTTAAATAAAACCTGTGTAAAGTTACCTCCTTGGTTGCCATGTTTCGGAGTAAAAGATCGTTCCATTTTTAAATTACACGATAGATATGAGTTTATCAGGTAATATATCTGGCCGCTAATCCACGACAGATATGGATTTTCATACAACTTTTGCCGGCCGCTGCTCGCAAGTATTTGGCCAGTACATCAATTTCGAATTATCTCGAAGAAGGTTGTCAAAATAATGCTCAAATTTCCAAGCATGTTTGAGAAAATAATATTTCGGGTGAAAACATTGTTATTAAACAATCCTGTTAACACTGAGATTGAAATGTTTTCAATTAGATGTGGTTCTCAATTTATTTTCAGGCTCATTCATAATCTCTATTACGAAGGAACGGAGGTATTTATTAGATTAGTAGGTACTATTCAAACAGAGCTACGTTTGTGTGCCCAACTGCCCACGATTCTTGTGCACTGTAAACATGTTTCGTTTGCAAAACAAATTATGCAATACATAAATCATAATTGATTTGATTTAACGTGCGTGATATTTAGTACACGGTTGATCACTGACATCAAACACCAGAAACCAGAATTCGTTCACTCAGTTTTACGAATGATAAACAATATTTTGCATCAATCGTACGATGAGATAAGGACATTGGTTTCATTAGACGCCGAGTATTTGATGAAAACAAACAACGGTTTATTAATTTCGCTCTTTACGGAAAGCGCTATAAAAACTCATCACATATATGCTGGGTTTAATAAAAACCCTTTTTGTCGAAAGCCCCTCTAACGTGCCCGTAAAATTAATGCGTTTTTACTGTAATATCAATTTTCAGACAGATACCGTGACTAAATAATTGACGTCCGAAATAATTCGCTGTGCCAACAAAGTCGCCCGCTTCAGTTTTCAGCTCTCATTTTGTTCTATGATGGAAATTCAATTATTCGTACGAGCCCCGCTCCGACGAGTCAAACGAGCGAGCGAGCGGGATCTGTATTACTCTTTGATCAATGTTTTACGTCTCCAAACTAAGGCCTTGTCCTGAAGGCTTCCGGATGTAGTTTGACTAGGAGATATGAGACTTGTGTTCGCCAATTAGAGTTACATTTTTACGAACATTGGGGTGTTTTATGGCGGATTCAATGATTTATGGGGGCGGTGTGCCGGGGTGCGGCGTGCGCGGGGTGTGGTGAGGGTTGCGCAGGGTACGGGCGCCGGGGGGCGGCAGCGCGCCATTGGCCGCCTCGGAATCGATCGTGCGACGAGCTCGCAGCGGCCCGCCCGCGCCAGCCAGCCTCCACCTACGTTAATAAGTAATCATCCGACCCCGCGATACCTCAGCGAGTTTTCCGGACAGAGCTGGAGCCGCCGAGACGGGCCTCGTATCTCCAGTCGGCTGGAACAAAGAGCCACCGCATAGGGCGACATCCGTATTGATTTATGCAGTAATTGACCCGCGGGTAGGTGCGCAACCCGCGCACCGCCCTTCCTACGCACCTATTCAATTTGTTTTCATGTTATGTACTCATGCCTATTATATAAACTCAATACGAGGTCCATTTGTTACAAATAAAAAAAAAATCAAGACCAATACTTGAAAAGATATCGGTAAACAATTATCCATTTACCCATCTAAGAGACGTCAGCACTCAAATGTACCTGATATAGAAAAGCTTGCCCTATATTTGCGATGCGCAATAAGTAAAACCTGTATAAAATCTCGGTGACCCATTGCCTCCAAGCCGCCTTCAAGGGCCTCATGAAAAGTTCATTTAGAGATATGAAAGGTTTTTTGTAGTCTCGAGTGACTGCGGGGATCAGTGAATACCGCAAGTCAGGAAAGCAAAACAGACAAAACCGCTCTGTAATCGTTAAGGTTGCGGGTTGAAAATACGAGAGTCTAACGTAAACCACAACGAAACGTAACGTAAAAGGTATTTTCATTTTCGCAAGCGGCTCGGAAAGCAGCCGAGCCGTGAAAAACAGTTTCGGGAATGAAATATATAACTGTATAGCTTCCGACTGAATTTTACCCGGCAAATAAACAAGATAATAATTTAAATGCTTCAACAGAACAGTTTGTTTTGAACAGCACTGGCACGTTTACGTGGTATAAACTTAATACTGAGCTTACGACAAGGATCTAGTTCCTTAAATTCTATTCTACAATAATATAAAAGCTTGTCATTACAACGAACTTTGCTCAAGTTTGACCATTGTCTATTGCATACAGGTACCTAGGTAGTTTGCTTTTCAAATGTATCATGTTCTGAGATTCTAAAAGCCTTAAGACAATTCTAGTTAGAGCACATAAAATAAACATCAGTTGCGAACGTGGCCGCCAAAATAGACTCATGTCAGTTCTATGTAAATTGTGCGTGAATAACGCTTTCCGTAGTAAACTCAGCTGTTAAAGTGTCATTGTGACTAAAATGTTAAACATCTCTTACGAATAAGGAATGTTGATGTAATATTTTATCAAGCCGACTACTGCACGTGCGTATATTAGTTATACGAATGTATAAATAAATACTAACTTGTTGTTGATATCTCGAAATTGTTATAAAAATAGAACTAGTGAGTATCTAAAATAGCGATCTCAGTGGGTTAAACAGCCATAAATATTCAAGTACTTTAAATTAACTCCGATAACTGGGTAAACGACACAATCTAAACATAGGACTAGTTCTGCCGGCTGAGTAGCTGGTATGAGACAGCGGGGTGCGAAATGCGGTGTACCAAGTTAATTGGCATAATTTAATGAGATAATATGGTAGATATTGCGGAGCGCGCGAAGTGCATCAAATGCGACAGTGCAAGTGTGTAGTGCCGTTAGGAATGTGACCGGATTCCGATCCAGCTCGTCGACACGACCGCATTCACCCACTTGCATCGATATTATGTCATTACCACCGGCCTAAACATTAATCCTATTACTCATGATGAATAACTCGAGTGATTTTTATAACACCACCGACTTAAAATAATTTGATTATAGGTATGCTGTCCTATGTTCTTGGATTTCTGCTTGACGAGTTAATTTTTTCCCGGAAATAACTATACAGACTGCTTTCAAATTTCTACTTCCCACGGATACAGTCGCGGAAAGTGGAATTTCAACTACAAAAGGTTATTCTGTGTATTTTAAAACATTGGATTGTTACAGTGTAGACGTATGCCTCTACAATCAAGCTATGACAAATCTTGACAAAAACGGCAATCAAAACGACCTCTCATGAGAAAATGGTATCAAACGGCGAAATAATAGCTAAAAGAGGAACAGACGGAAATTATATGTACAACTAATTAATACAGTCACATTGTTTTCCAATCGGGTTCTCATCTTATTGGCAAGGTTATGTTTGTTAGTGGAACTGGTCGTCAGTTCATTGGCAAGAGAACTCTCGCCCTTTATTCATGTTCTTGGTAGTTTCTAGGTTTATGCGGATTGATATTATCTCGAAGTGCAACTTTAGCTTGATGTATCTTTCGCATATCAATGCAAAGTTGAAAATGCTGTAGTTTTATCGTCATCTTGCAATTCATCATCTTTGAAAGTCCGAATGTTGCACACGGATTATCATTTTATCAGCTTCGTGCAGGTGTTAGAGCGCCCAGAACAAAACACATGACGGTGAAAACCGGACCAAGTATCGTCGATGCAGTCGCAAGATAAAGAATACTGAAAGCATGGTGACTGTGGAAGCCGGTGGGCCGTGATCACCTTCTTTACCACCCAGAGAACAATGTGGAACCACGCGGTCACGTTATTATTAATATTGTGTACGTCCTGTAAATACAGGTTTATTGGTAATTTGTCGGCAATCCATTAAGTCCCCTTAATGACCTTACATCCCTGTAGGGGAGGTCATTTGCCACCAAATTACCCCTCATGACCCTTATGGAAATGTCAACCATTTCAGAGTATTTTTTTTATTTTTTAAAACTTTGTAATATGTATAAAAAATAAAAACAGTGCATTTTTTATTATTATCTGCTTCTACTTCAATACATAATAATCAACCATAAAATGACAATTATCTTTAATATTTTTTTATATAGCAGAGCACACTATATTCAACATTTTGAGCAGGTTGTTTGAATAAAATGGTTGATTTCTGCAAAAACACATGGATATACTTTATTGACAGAACATTCCAAAAATATGTACAACTTCTCAGCTATCCATCGAGATACAACAAGATACCAGATATCTTCAAAAATATATAAAATGTCAAATTACTGGAAAATGGTTGACATTTGCATAGAGGTCATAAGGGGCCATTTGGTTGCAAGTGACCTCCCCTACATCCCCTTAATGGATTGCCGTCGTATTACAAATAACCCCATATAATCTATTCATATTAAGGATTGTGGATACGCCTAACGAATAAAACTAAATGAGAGCAATTATTTATCTCCATCCTTTAACAGGTTATGCCACCCTCTTTGATATCGTCTAAGCATTCAGCTATGCAGTAGCAAGATGCTTAGAAAACTTGCAAATTGGAACGCCCACAGCTTCTTCCAAAGAAATATCGACTTTATTGAGTCTTGAACTTAATCTCCGGTACCAATTTGAAGTTGTGATGTTCGAAGGTATTTTCTGAATTTAACGTTGCAACGTTGATCCTCAGAATTGCCTGGATAATAAGTTGCGTTTTGAAAGCTTTATAGAGCCACTGAAAAAGGAGATCATCATCCAGACATAGTTAGCATTTAGTTAACAAAGGGTATTTAGTTATTCTCGTAACTAACACTAAACGACAGGTGAGCCTACTTTTTCGTATGTCTATAATGTAGATAAGATAAGCCATACCGTTTTTTATACCGTTCCGAAAGGTGTTATTTCAAGTTCCACCAAGAATTGTACTGGCGTGGGGAATGCAGGTGAAGGGCTTTAATAGCCCGTGGCCGTGCAACTTGACGATTACACACATGTGGAAAGTTGTTTGGTGTGAGAGCCACTTAACGCTTTGCGTAAGACTTTTGAGATAGACGGAATTTTTGGGACACACTAAAAGAAAAACTGTATTTCATTTGTTTGTTGGCTTTACTTATTGGACGTTATGTTCGAGAAAAAACACATTTATCTTATTTACCACGCATGGAACACATTGGTGTGTTCAAATGTTAAAGTAGGAACAGATTTTTCTCCATATCTGCCAGAAGTCGTCTGAACTCAATAATACTAATATTTGCCAGTATCTTCGTGTAAATTTTCCTTTATTTTGTTCAGAACTGAACATCCTCAATAGGCAGGCTGCTATCCAAGTTGTTCTTACTTCGTACTATTTTATTCATCGCGGATTTGTCCATGTCTTTAAAAATATTTGAATCACAAGTTGAAATCAAGCAGTTGGACTGCGATGGGCTTTGACGAGAAATCATAGGCTTAGCGAATTATTCGGCAGCGCCCTATAAGCTCACTACAGTGTGTTTCGAGAACGGATACCGATAGTTTAAGGTATAATATATGTATACCTTTTTTTATCGACAAATGCACTTTTATAAATACTCCTAACCCAGCACCCCGCGAATGGCAGCCATCTTATTTTTTAATCGGCTGAAACATGTTCAATAAAATGCTAATATCTTTGAATATAAGCCACTTACAGACGTTCAAATGACCTTATTGCAAAGGTAAACGTAAGACGTAGAGGGTATCGAATAACTAAATAAATTTTCCAGAATAATAAGCACAAAGAGCAAAAAAAAAATGAAATTACAAAATTTTATACAAAACACTTATTTTTGCATTTTCTACTCTAGTGCAAAAATAACCCCTGAATGTTGCAAATGTTTTTATCTTTAATCAAAAGTATTTGAGTCAACCTACAAAATAATAACAAAATATTGACTCTACGCCAATTATTTTAAGCTTGGCTAGCTAATGGCCATAAAATTCATTAAACCAAATTAGTTAAAGAATAGCTGTAACAAAATATTAAAAATTCCAATATAATTAAGCGACGTCGTATCAGTTACATAATTGACGAACGTCATTCAATATATAGAGCGAAACGAATTTGTTAAACACCTCAAGGAAACAATATTATTATGTATAAAAAGTAAACACCGTTTAACAGCGATGTTAATGACCTATGACTAATACAAGAGGCCTGTAATGTATAACATTGGCATTCGTACAAACAGCAGTGGTAGCGTGCGCGGACGGATACGAGCAAACATTACATAACTTTGATTGTGTTTGTAAAAAGTTGGGGATTCCCTCCACTACAAGCGCATCTTGCTTACACAGACACACCGCAGATGTGTGCGTGTAACCTTGC
Source organism: Brachylomia viminalis (assembly GCA_937001585.2). NCBI lineage: Eukaryota > Metazoa > Arthropoda > Insecta > Lepidoptera > Noctuidae > Brachylomia > Brachylomia viminalis. The sequence goes on along the minus strand of OW443316.2, from coordinate 14,441,849 downwards.
CTTCCTTTACATATTAAACGCCGTCGGGCTATCCCTTTGCGTATCCACACAAAAAAGTCGAACCATAACTATATTGTTAACAGAAAAAGAATATGAATGAGTTTCACTGTTACCGCTATTATTATTATCTCCAGCGTGCTCCTGTGAGGAACGATAAAAGCCCACTGACCGGTTCACTTTTTATACGTGTCGAGTATCAACAATGGCACGTAAAACGTATTCATCGAATCATCATCTGTTTCTACTTCCGACCACACGTGCCTTGAATAAAAGTTGCAGGAATCTCGACATTCAATAAGATTTCATGTTGTTGAGTACTCTCGATATCTGAATCTTTCTGACGAAATGTTTGTTCGTATATTACGAAAAAAGCATAGAGAAGCTGTTGTGTATGTTTTAGTTTTGCTAAATATGTCACGATCAATATGTCGTTTCACATTTTTATTACAAATATCCACTCGTTCTCGACTTGGCATCGGTTTCCTTTACGAGGTGGTACATTATATGAAAAAAGTAAACAAAACAAGTCGTTGCATTAGTGGTTAGCGCGAACGATAAGGCGCACGTTTGCGTCGTCAACTGTGTCGTCACGGACTAGCGGAAGGCAAATACGAATGTCTGTGTATTTAATTATAAAATAAGACTCTATAAATAGAAAGAGCATTACATCGTGTTATGCGGTCGGTTACGGCAAGTTATTTCGGTCCGCGCCGACACGAGCCCCCGTGAATGTCAAGCTCGCGGTAACTCTAAACTAGGTGCCACGGCGGTTGGGCAACAGGTGGCCTGCACCGCGATCTTAGACAAGTAAACATTTGCATGCACCCAAGAAATTCAATTGTGGGCTAAACATATTAGATTTGTCCCACTGCAGCAACTATTCCCGTCTGGTCTGAAGTAAATTCCTGAATATTAATCGTTACACTATGTCGGCTGGAGTCAAAAACAGGTCCAGAAAACACTCAGTTTAAGCAACATCACCCTCCATTCGTTACCCTACGTAAAAATATATATATCAAATAGGTATAGTATTTTCGAAGATATTGCCTGTAAAAATATAGTACCTACATGGCGAAAAAACCCAAAAATATAGGTATCATGCTTAAAAAAACAGAAAACATGTCTGCTACTTTGAGCCTTCATTTACAGTTTTTTATGTCTCATCATAACTAATATTACTCTAAATATAAATTGTGGTTATAAATTACCTTTATTTCACCTTTTACGAGATTAACACTGGCCCTATTGCGTTCATCTCGCCATTTTGTATTCTTCACTGAAAATATGCGCTCAGTAAAAGCTAAAGTTGCCGATATAGAAAAATATAAGAAAGGTCAGAATCACTGAGCAACACTTGTCGGCATTTATCAGCAGTAGAAATTTAACTAACATTATTTTATTGAATTAAGTGTATTACGAAACGCAGCCGTAATCTGTTTTTAATATTTGTATTCAGAAATAAATCAGTTGATAATAAAATTGTCTATTGCTATTTCTGATCAAAAATGTGTTGCTAAAAACACTTTTCAGCAATAAATTTTCATCTAAAGTAATATTATAAAGATAAAAGATTTGATTGTTTGTATGTTTGTTTGTTACGCTTTCACGCTAAAACTGCTGAACGGATTTGGATGAATTTTGCACATGGGCAAGCCATGACCTGGATTAGGACATAGGACACTTTTTATCCCGATATTCCCATGGGATCGAGACTTAAGCGGATGAAACCGCGGGGAGCAGCTAGACAAAAATATAGTGGTTCCACATACTTTTTTTTTTGAGAAATTTTATTGTTAGGCCTATAAATTAGTAGGATACTATATTATACATACTAGTAGTGTTGACAAACCTAGTCACCACGCATCTAAACCATAATCAAAATTTGATAACAACATTAAAAAGTTGTAATAATCAACAAATTATATTTTCAGAAATGTAAACAAACGATCACAAGTGTTACTGACCTAATAAGGCGACCCCTTTTCCACCCAAGACGGTTCAATAAAGAACTCCCTTTAGGTACGTAGTATCTAAAGTAGGTACATAACGAGTGGCGGTCGTGACCTTTTAATATATACTCCAATGTATAGACACGCTCCCCGCTTTCCACAAGCACCTACTGACACATCACATCAAGAAATGTTCCCCCAAATGTGGATAAGGCGTCTTTGACAAGTTAATCCCATTTAAAGATAAAATTTATAAAAGTATTTCATTGATAGAATTGTGACTATATTTAGATTTGATTAAATTCTCCCAATTCAACGAAGTGGAGAGAGTACGGCTGTAGCCCGAATAAAATCTTTTTAAAAATAAATATTATAGGTACCAGATAAATTCCATGTATGTTTCACTTTTTGAGTTTGTAATAATTATTTAGTAAAACACGAACAACGCACTAGGAAACTGTACATGAACCAACTCAAGACATGGATATCAGCTGCATTGCCCGTCCAAAGAGTATAATTAGACGTGATTGGATGCCGCATCCTGCTGCTCGGTGCGTTTTCTTCGCAATACTCGGACTAAACCAATACTTAAAGCACACATTTCAGCAATCCACGTTATGACAACGGGGTATCACAGCAATTAGTTGTAAAAACATTCTAGTTACTGTTTTACTTTTACGTTACCTTTGATATCGTCAAAGTTTATTCATCCTAAAGAAGCGCTTTACTTCAACTTCAAAAACAGTAAAAATAAAAAGTAGAACATTACCATCTTTTTATAGACTTCTAAATCGGCATAACGTTGTTTGATAATGGCACTCGTAATAAACATGAATCCTGGCCGTAATCTTTTTACATACATCGCGTGTAGTATCTAAACATAAATGAATACTATAGGTATGGAAGTCATTTACCTTTCCGGCTGCGCTCAGACTCAGTCCTTGGCAATGGCCCCTTTCACATACGAACAAGTATACACATTTATCGATGTTACATAAGATTGTTTGCATCATTAATGTTGGCTAACGTTTGGTTTATAAAATTTTGCTCGTAAAACTGTTGTGTGGGGAACGAAATTCGTAGATCTTAAAAGCTCGATGATGGTAGATAGTATGCGTTGTACTAGTTTAACGTAGTAACCAAACCCATTTGCAAATATGATTTTGGTAGACACACGAATTTAATTAACGTTGATTACACTATAATCATAGCGAATGTCTGTCTTGGTAATCTACAGTCCCAGTAATTAGAGAGCGCGTCACTCTGGTTGTCACACACAAACCGAAGTGATAATGTGCTTGACCTACACAGACCTCCCTTGTTGTTAATCCGACGTTTTGATTTCAACCGGCGACTGGCGAAGGGAGCTGGCAATTACGTGACGTCACCACGGTTTAACGACCCCATTACAACATTCAACATATTGTATGAATGAATGCAAGCCGCGTGACGGCTGACGTTTTTGTTCGTCGATACGTCGCAGAGTAAGGTGCAAATTGTTGCGCCACCACTCAGGTGAGGTGCGGCGCAGGTGATTAACAAAGTTTATCTATAGTTCCATTCATACGGTGGGGAATTATTTCCAATCAGAAATCACCGCTGCCAAATATGCAAAGATTGACAATAGGAGGACGTCAAAACCATTTGCGCGCGTCATCGAAATATACGCTTCAATTTAAACATTTGTGAAAAGGTCACTACACCTCAATGTTCGAATCAAAATTGGCACATGCCAAGTGAAATTTTAATAGATGGCAGTTAGGCGTTCGTTGACCCAATGCGGTAGACGATCGAGGTCGTGCCCATTATCCAAGTACAGCACAATGACACGATTATCAGACGGCACGCGGATCCGAGACGGCTCGCATTGATTTTACGAAATCCACATCACGGACTCAGAATGAACGGTCTCCGTCGGCCCATTCATCTCGTTTTCATGTACACACCACCGCTATTGCGATACGAAAGTGAGAGCGAAATTTACTCGGGCTGCAACTACGCACAGAACAGCCATCTATTGCCCTAAATACAACGAGAGAATAGATAACGGCCATTAGGTTAGCAGCGTTTGAATTTGAGTATTATTAATTATGCTATTGGGGGTGGGGGTGATTTTGACATAGATTTGTTACTAGGATTGCATTGCATTTTCATGTAATTTGCTGTTAACACACCCGCTTACTGTACATACAACCCTACATACGTATGGAAATTGGAGTAAACTTATTCCGCCAAACAGTGCACTTTGATACAGTCAAAGGTACTTTGCACTTCTTGTCTGATGAATTTTGTAACTTTATAAATGGAATACTTAATTTCAACTACGTTTGTTACTCAAGATAAAAACAATTACTGCTAAACTGAGATAACCTTAAGCACGAAGCCGTTCTTTTCAGCCTGATGTCGGTTTCATATCAGGAAGGGACAAATCACGTCCAAGGTGACGAAGGCAATAAAGGATTTGTCACACTGGATGCGTTCTGCGGTCAGGTCATGTCACAGGCTGTGTTCACTTTGACCTGACCACAGACCGCATCCAGTGTGACAAATCCTTAACTAGGAAAACCAAATCCCAACAAATTTTGTGCATAGCAACCAAATATTGCAACCAATCGATGCAGAGTTAGACACGTTCTATGTAGAAAACAGATGAACCACATAGACAAAAACGTACACAACGAAGGATACCAGATGCAAGACAATTGTGTATGTAGACAAACACACACATACCCACATCACACACAGCTAAATCTAAATATAGCGAGCGCCGATATCAGCGGCTCGCCCTTGAACCAGTCGCACGGAAACATTTTATTATTATTACCGAGCTGTCGGCGAGCACGAGTATGTCGGGTCGTCGACCCCGCAACCACGTGTCTCCTTATCGACAACTATCTAACACGATTGTGGGTAAACAACATGCCGAGATAAATGACTAATTCCACAATGCTTGCCTATTTGAGCCATTCATAAATAATCAGCGTAACGTCATAGCGATTTCGTTGACAATAACCGTCTGTGATTCAGAGTATCACGTTGAATTCTCATTGAGCTAGGACATCCCACGTTTAATCAACGAATTGTCCTCAAGTTTCAATGTTACTTCATAGCTCGTTAAGTTTCGCCATATCGTAAACTTTGAGTACACTCAAAAGCGGGTACGATTAACATCCATAGAAACAAATCAAGTAGGGGCCGCCAGAAATCGATTCCCACAGGCCGGCCGCGCCCGGTCAAAGAAAAGCAATGCAACACGTCCATAAATAATAAATCGTCTAATTGTAAAAGGCCGTGACGGACGGAAGAACGTGCATATCGTGGGAAGTGGGACATTGTTACGTAACCGGTATTTGTTCAATGGCCAGCCTACACGGGTACATCCTTACAAATGCGTACGACCTTGAATGTGAACTCGAAAGTGTAAACAGGCACGTGCTCGATGCATTGTTTTATAGCCGCCGGTTGAGAAATACCACAAACAAAACTACGTTAAAGCAATGAGCTAAATTTGATGGGCAGAACATTGCTTTTGGTCTTATCCACGCAAATCATCTAATTTGCTCAAAAGTGTGTAATAATAAGCAGTATCTCATAGAAACAATAATACAGAAATGAAATAAAGGTAACGGTGCTGTAGCCGTTTCCTAGAAAGGTCTATCAAACAAAGCATCTCATTAACTAATTAATGGAACTAGTAGCGACATCTATTTTTGCTTCTCAACAATATTGATCTACACCTACCACTACCAACAAATTGAAACTGTAAATAAATCTAGCTATCAATGTATGTGGAAAAGTTTGAACAACTTTCTTTAACATTAAAAGAGCTGAAAATTGGAAGCGAACGCAGCCGATAGCGAAACGAAAAGCTTTTCAAAGTTCACATCAAGCCAGATAGATACACGTGTCACATGTCAAGTTCCATTCACGTTGATTCCGTCAAACACACGTCCCGGCGCGTTGCCTCTACATAATGTATGTAGGGGGAGCGGCACTGGATCGGCGGCGAAGCCTCGCATTTCACTACCCTTTAGCCCGTTTTTGAACCGAGAGGCAAACGCGCAAATCTCCGCCTGGAAGCGAGTAATATTTGCCTACACATCAAACTTTCACTATCGCTGTGCGCTTTCGTTTTTATATCTGCTAACAGCGGCGGGCCCGCTTTGTTATTCCTACGTACTTTTTTTCCGTTTTGCGTCTGACAACCGACACGCTGCTGACGCCAAAAGGCAACATTTGTGGCTCACTTTAACGGAAATAACGGCAAGCCTGATCATTATTGGTAACGGTTTTCTATGTTGATAATGAGTTAAAGATTTGAGGTAGCTCAGGACCCTTGAAGGGAAAGTACGTTAATTGCAGTGTTTTTAGATAATAAGCTAGCACAAGAATATCAATCAAATTAATGTTGTGTTATAAATTTATAATTAGCTAAGCACTAACTGCCAAACGTGTGTATGAGACAATACTAACGCAATTAATGTAGGAATTACTGATCTAGTTACCTAAGAGGGATATTATTATTCAAAGTGAGAGTGAACAGGCTTCTTCTGGATAAGCTCACTCCACCGTCGACTCTGTCTCTGTCACCACTGACCTAGACAAGAGTCAAGAGCAAACCCATCTTAAAAAAAAAAACTTCCTTCTGCCCGCAGCTTACGATACTACGTAAGTGGGGATCCGGGGGAGCCCGCTTGCGCAGGTAGCTAGACCATTGTACTGAGGAGGTCGCCTAAATAATAGAAACCAAATTACGAGTAATTTGTAAATTTGGTTAATTGGCAACTTTTAGCGATATTTGGCCTGTGTGCGGCGTGAAATTTCTTTTTTCCCAAACCCACCCCGTCGCATCCTATTACTTCGTTTCGCTTAGCGTTCTTTCTGACTACTTTGCTTTTTGCTCCGCTCCTAAGGGTCCTAGCGTGGTGTTAAATAGCCTTCCTTAAGATTTGGGCTATCAATTGCGAAAATAATTTCATGCAAAAATCCGCCTGGTAGTTCCAGAGATTAGCGCATTCAAACAAACAAACCTTCAGCTCTATTATTAGAATAGATATAGATAGATTATAACTTGAAATAGGCTTGCAAATATTCCCGAATTCTGCATTGAGTAAAACATGAAATACCGTAAACATTGTGATAAAAACATCACGTTTCAGACTTTAACAAAACGTCACTATTACAGATCATCATGATTTTATTTACCAAAGATTGCTTAAAATATGACTGAAATCTCGGATCTCATCGAGTACATTAATTCAGACATGCCCAAATCCGTACAACTATCGAGTATTCTACATGTCTGACGATCATGTTCGTTGCGTTAACACAAGTAAGCACGCGCACAAACCACGTGGTTGCCGCAATCGACCGGCAAAAAAGATCACGTGGCGTCCGCGTGGTTCCTCAGTGCTAAAGGGCATTCAGTTGAAAGGCGTTGTGTTACGTATCCGCTTTAGGGCTTAAAGTTACTTCCTTTTGGTTGGGATATTACAATATTGTCTTTGCATTAACGAAATACGCGAGTACATTGGCTGTCTAAACTGAAGGCGAGGACAATTTAAAAAAAAAAAATCTTCGTGCCGCTCCGATAAAAAAAACCTGTATCTTTTACTCAACTCTATACTGTTGTGATCAGTACCTACCAAACACCATAAAAGGATTCTAAATTGCTACCCAAATTCAATACATAAACAGATACGGCATAGATTTATATTGTACATGCAATGTGTATTATTTAAAGTTAACAAGTGTACTTCTTTAAGTAATTTTCTAGAATTTTTGTATTCTAGTTGAATAATATTTGGTGAATTCAGATGAATAAAGTAACAAGACCCGAGATTTCTTTAGAAATAAGCAGTATTTTTCACCGACGACGTCAAAAAGGAGGTTCTCCATTCGGTTGGTATTTTTGTTATGTATGTACGCACGGCTACAGATCAAGCTATACATTTCCAGTATAAGCTGATCTCGCATTGTATAGGATTTCCTTACAATGAGAGGTCAGTGTAAACTGGAAAAATATAGCTTGATGTGTAGCCGTGTGTACACCGATTACTCGAAGACGCTTGAACCGATTTGGATACTATATACGTTTTTGTTTCAAATGGTATATGTATATATACTTCCCAGGTGGTCCCATTTAAATTTTATTGTAATCGGTCGAGCGATTATTAAAAAATCAACAATAAATATTTTTTAATAAAAAAAAAAAATCGCCTTTAGCGGACGTGGACGTGTAAGACGATTATTTTCGAATTGGTGTGGGGGGTAGGTTACCTACCATAAGTAAGTAATTAAAAATATATATTTTTTTACAAATAAACGTTTTGTACCTTACTTTTCTTTGGGTTTAATTTTCTGTGTGAAATGGTTAAAAAATAATAGGGATGAAAGAGTTTTTGAACAAACGTAGGCTGAGAAAAAAAAATTTGATAAGAGGTTTTTAGCGAAAAATAGAAACAACCGGCTAAATACGCGGAGAAACTTTAGACAAATCATTAGTTGTTGTAACAACAAGGAAGGATTTATTTTGGACCGAAAGTCGAGGAGATTTCTTTAAAACCTATAATTACCCTGGTAAGTTTTTGAAGCAACAACAGCTCCAAATCGTAGCTCCGTGAAGAGAACATCTGAAACTTTTTCTTGGTTAGAAGTTTTCATACGGTTATTGACCTGTCATTGAAACTTCGGCGTACTTGTGAGTTTCAACATAGAATGAAAGGATTCTGTTTAGAAGTCAATCTCAATTAGGATTACTGTTACATGCTCCCAGATGCAGAGGTGGAGATGTTCTAAACATAAACGTTCGTATACTATTTGAATGAATTAGCAGTATATTTGACTCATATTTAACAAGGACAGCAGCTGTGTTTTTGAATACATATTTTTATGTTTTTAAGCAAGCATATCTCATGGATATACAAAGATTGTTTTTTTTTTTTTTTTGTAATTGTTAACTGGGCATTTTTAGTCGACTTTCGCACAGACGTAAAAACATCGCGGCGGGATTTTAACGCGCAATGGATTTTCAGCTCTCGGTGTTGAACCGAGCATTGAGAATCCAACAGAGTGCATCCCAGCGCGTCGACGAAACACTTGGATTTACAACCCTCAGCACTAAGGAAGTTCGTTGAAGATCCAGACCGCGAATAAATCCCGCCGCGATATTTTTACGTCCATGCTATGGAGGGTAGAGGTAAGGAGAACTATCTCATATGGGGTGAAAGTTGAAAAAGTGTCCAGCATAAAAATGATAGTTCGAAAACCCTCCAAAATGGCGCCAGCGTAGGCAAATGATGTGGTATGAATGTAGCAGTTGTTAACGGACTGAAGTATGCAGAGTTAGAAAATAACCGGTTTGAAGTATGCGAGTTTGAAAATTTAATATTTTTAGTGACCTAGAGTAGTTAGTGACAGTCCAGTATACCATACCTCAACAATAAAATTTACGTAGTCCAACATTACTTTGTAAAACTAACCTAAAATTATTGCTTTTAAAATTTACCCGGTGTCTACTGTGGCGCCACCCTTATGTAGCACATTTTGACGGACACTTTTTATACACAAAGATAGTTCTCCTTACTTCTACCCTCAATAGTCCATGCGAACATCGACTAAGGGTTCCGTAGCCAGATGACAAAAACGTATTTTTTTTAAGTATCGCGAACAATTAATTACGTAAAATTTACTATTATCTCTTACAGTCAATATACACACATAATTTTTTTTTAAATATTTGAATATAAAAACATTTAATTAAGAATATAAAAAATCGCAAAAAAAAATATCTACCGAGCTTGTGGCTAAGTAACATTTGAATGGGCTAACACTCGTATTTATAAACCAACAATTACTTTCTGTTAAGTCATTTCTTAGTGAAGACATTACTTGAGGATAGAATTCTTCATGGTAAAATCGTATTCTTTAGTTGAGTTACTATAGTTGATGTTACTTAAGACATAATAATTGTTATAATTGTTTAATTCTGGTAACCCTCAGTTACTGCGTTTTGTTCACTATAAGGCATAAGTGACATGTAGATTATTTTACTTTAACATTTAAAATATTACTTAATTTATATTTCACTTCTTAATTCTGATAAAATAATCTTTTTTTTTTTTTTGTTCCTTTTTCTTACAATCTGTCACTATGTATTAGGACATTCAGTAATTGTGATGACTTGTTAGATGTCTTGCTTGGTATGCGTCCTATGACACATCCTAGTATTTATAAAGCATCAAGCTAAGTCTGTCCGATGAAATCCTGTGGAATTTTGTGTTTTAGCCTGCATATGCCTTTTTTATCCATTAGGTGGTTTGCCAGGTTATTTGGGTGGCGAGTTATTCTTTCTTTATATGACATGATATAGCGTTTTATTTCCTCTTTGACTGTCGTTATTTTCAGATCATGGTGTAGTGCTTCATTTGGTATAAACCATGGGGCATTTGTGATTGTTCTTAGAAGCTTGTTCTGAAATCGCTGTATGATCTCTATGTTAGAGTGTGATGCTGTTCCCCATAGTTGAATGCCATAGGTCCATATAGGCTTGATTATAGCTTTGTAAACAAGGGTTTTATTTTCCAGGTGTAATTTTGACTTTCGACCGATTATCCAGTAGAACTTTCTTAGTGTCAGTCCAAGTTGCTTCCGTTTCGTGAAAATGTGCTTTTTCAAAGTAAGACGTCTGTCGAGGTATAAACCAAGGTATTTGAAATGTTCAGCTTGAGGCACTTGTATCCTATTTAACTGTACTGGAGGGCAGGTATCCTTCCTTTTAGTGAATGTGACATTTACCGATTTGGTCTCGTTGGCTTTTATCGTCCACTTTTTGAGCCATAGGGCTATGTTGTCCAAACAAGTCTGCAGCATAGCTGATGCTACTTTATGATCAGTATGGGACACTAGTACAGCTGTATCATCCGCAAAGGTTCCTGTAGTCGCTAAATTTGATATCAATTGGTAGGTCTGCAGTATGAATCAAATATAAAATAGGTCCAAGCACACTGCCCTGAGGAACTCCAGCAATAATAGGACATAGTTTTGATATACCATCGCCACTTTGCACAAAAAAATACCTATCCCTCAAGTACGACGTCAAGATTAGGAAGATATTGCTTGGGAAGCTGTTCTTTATTTTATAGAGGAGACCTTCATGCCAAACTCTATCGAACGCTTGAGAGATGTCAAGGAATGCAGCAGCACAATATTCGTTATCTTCAAATGTATTATGAATTTTACTTACGAGTCTGTGGACTTAAAATAATCTTTAAGAAACTAATTTTAATTAATAATATTATGCATTTTTCATTTCATTATAGAAAAGAAGTGAGGGAGAAACCAAACGTTTCATACGAAATAACCCAACAAAAATTGAATGTATCTGTAGCGCGTGAGGTTGTTAATATACTATCGTCGTACATCTGGAGTATTATTATTGACTCACACCACCTCACGCGCTACATATCTTTTGCTAGGTATTGAATTTGTAACTGATATGTGATTTTTATTTTAACTGTGTAGTGTGCTGTGTATTTATCGGCCATCATGAGTACTGCCTGCCCGACGCATTACTGTATCATTAAATTAGGGCCACCAAGTAGTTGGACATTTAATGAAAAATAGCCTTTTCTGTACCGGTACTGCTCTGTATGCAAACCTAGAGGTGTTCCTCTAGGTTTGGTGATTTTAATATGGGTGCAATCAATTGCCCCTACAATATTTTTCAATCCAGGCCTGTGATCTTCATTGTAGTACACATTGTAGTACACATTGTAGCACATCAAGCAATGGACAAAATTGTCGGCAATATGTATGCTTGAATATGAGGCTTTTGATAACGTTGGATGTGTATACTTGTCTTTTTTTTATTATTTTTTTTATTTGTAATGTGCGTTTTGTTTGTGCAGAATAAACATTTTTTCTTTCTCTTCTTAGTATTTTTTTTCCCACGTCTTTCGGTTCAGCGGTTATGACACACTCCCGATTGTCAAATATGCATGATGTCGCCACATACAATCTGGAAGCTACCAGTGGCATAAAAACGTAAGGCCGTTAGTGACTGGCACGGTGGACATACATGAAGCCCTCTTTGTGTTTCTGATTGTAAAGAGTCCATAATTCTCTATAATATCACATTCATCGCAACACTTTTGGAAAAGCGAAATCTGTTTTTAAAACAATCTTCTGAGTAATCATGGAATGGATCCACATCACGAAAGAAAACTTTGCGATTTCTAGGCTCAGTAACTTCCCTCTCAGGTAGTTTATTGTTATCGATATCATATATAACACCAAAAGTCGCTTCGATGTTTTCCATTGCTATAACCGCAAAATCAAACGCAAAATGTTCGAGTTCTCAATGCATAAGTAATGAAAATGGGGTCTATTACTTGGCTAATAATTCTAACTTTTGACAGTTCTAACTTCAAGCAATTACTAAACTAGAAGAATAAAAATCATCACTTGAGTAATTACTTTAACTTGTTCATAACAACATGAGTCAGTCAATTAAGTTTTAGCTATGCTTGCTGCAGTCGGTCTGTGGATGGCCAACCTCCTTTTCCTAGATCTTTGACAGTTTTAACAGGTAGTCAAGAGTCAGAAGTCTTAAAGTCTGTCAACCAGTCAATGAAATGAAATGATGATGAAATGAAATGATTTTTATTTCTGTAAGTAGGTTTGTACAAACACTTTTACATGTCAAACATATAAACAGAAAGAACCACACAGTTTGAGTGGACCTGTCCAGTCAGTGCACGCAATTGTCAGCAATCATGCAGCTCAACTCAGAACTTAAGGAGCTCAACGATTCGACGAACAATACCAAAGAAAGGACATTTGAGTAGGCCGCATAAATTACTCAATATAAAGGACATTTATGTTACCCAGTAACTGGGTTGTGGAAGTCAAATAGGCAGTTGCTCCATGTAAAAGACTGGTATTTACTGCTACACCCGGTTAGACTGGACTTGAATCTCTTGCTGCATGTAATTTGGGATGCCCAACAAGCCTTGATCGCTAAATCAATCAAAATATTTTATTTCACATAAACCTACTTGGGTACTTATGAAACGTCAGAAGCTAGGTGAACGGTTCTAATTTATTGTTTTGTATGGCGAAGATCCGTCAAGAAACACCACTGTTACTCGAGTTAGGCCTACAACATTATACAACAAGCCTATTTAAAACAAATGACATGAAATCAGGATTATGTCAAAGATGTAAAAAAAAAAACGTAATTTGGGAGCAGTTAATAGACATTTACATAGTGATGCCATTAATGAGATACCAGGGAAGCCACATGTGCACAAGAAATTATTGCCAGACTTCCATGTCTTCAATGTAGTCTTTAATCTTATAATATGCTTTTTTCTTATTATATGGATATGTTTGATGTGGGTTTTGAACTTCCTATTACTAAGTTCTGTAATCGAAATTGGAAAATTGTTATAAAAGCGAAAAAAAAGATACTGTTTGTAAGAAATGTTTTATATAAACTAAATTTGGGTATCACAATTTCATTTTTACTATGTGCATTTATATTAGGGAAATCACTTCTTATTTTGAAAAGTCCTAAGTTATTGCAAACTTACAAAATACTTTCTAAAAATAATAATTACTCAACGGGCCACATTTGATAGTACAGTCAACTGTAGCATCTTTACTTTCTATGATCAACGTTACCCATCAGTATAGGTACTTAAATATGTGATATCTCGCTTCGCTTACAAAAGTCTGTTGCCGCCATTTAATATCAAATCAATAAAATAGAAAAATTTTGTATTTGTAACTGACTTAAGTAATCGAGAAATATGTAAATGCAATACACATGGGTAAAGTTGCTCATGGAAAGAAAAGATGCCACAGTTGCCGTTACTGTGCTGTATATTCTTATTTAAAAAAATAATTTTAAATAGCATAAACTATCTAAACAAATAAAAATGAAATGCTATTCCTTGGCAAGAGGATCACTTGAGAAGGGCTCAACCGATTTGTCCTATTTTTGTTTTAAAATGTTCTTAATAGTCAAAATTAGGTTTTTATGGAAAAGATTACCACTTTTTTTTTATGAACTGTTAAAATTTGGACAGGAAAATGTCTGTCAGGTCAGCTTGTTCTTATATAAAACATAAAATGTAAGCATTGGGTTGATAAAAAAAAGTGTTGGTAATTAGTGCTTATTATATAAATATTGCAGCATTATGCTGAGATAGGAGCCTTTTTTGTCTCACATAGGATTTTAATTTTATATTTTCTTGTTTATTGTTATTTTTAAATGCTCCTTTGTTTATTTTTTTTTATTGATGTATTGCCTGTGCATGTCCTAAATAAAATATTTTTCTTTCTTATTCTATTATTTCTCACACAGCAAAAGGCAATGTAGCTTTATTTTTCAGGCTGTTTTTGAGGCGCTAATCCTGAACCTAGTACCTGCACTAGGGTTGGTTCACCATCTCACGCATGCCACTGGTGGCACATAACAGAAAAATTTGGGCATGGCATAAATTGAGGCATCTAATAATCCTAACTAAAGTCAGTCAGTTTGCAACAGCAGAAGTAGCACAATTTTTTTTCTTTCAATGAATTAAAGCTATATAACTGTTAATGTTAACCTTACTGTATAATATTAAAGGTATTATTGTAAAAGTATATAGTTGGCAGTAGAAGGCACCTCATGGCCACATTGAATAATTATTTGGAAAAAATGACACATGGATATATGTATAGATGTTCACCATCCTTGATCTAGTGTATTCTAGATTGAAGCCTGCAATCAAATGTCTGTTTTGTGTATAGTCATGATTGCTTTACCATTTTTGACAACAATTCCCAGTAAATTGAAACTCAAGGTTGCAACTATCTAACTGACATCTAGACAAAAAGACCTAGCCGTTTTATGACACAGATGTTACATTAAACCCTAGGGTGATAAAGCAAATTCTCATTCAACTATACAGATGCACACCCAATACCTGTATTAATTGGTTATCCCTTTCTAATGTGTTTTTATGTGTTATGAGGTGATACAGATGTATGTACACTGATGTGTCTATGCCTTGCTCCAAATACAGTACAATACAGTTGGTTCTTGAGTTTCCCGAGTGAATACATGTTGAAGATGCTTACTGTACATGCAGTAATGTGATGGTGTTTTATTGACGAATTATTTTATCACAATCATTTATCTATTTTAATAGGGATAAAAAGGATCTTTGCCCTAGAGAAAATTCAATTGAAAAAAAAAAACATTTTATTATTCAATGGTAACGGTAAGCATTAATATTATTTAAAGTCTGTTAGCAAAAATAAATATTATAATTTTGTTTTCACAATTTAATTCTTGGTTGCAGCTAAAAAAAGAACATGGGAATTGGATAGAAGATTTGTTTGATTATGGAGTTGGAATGAATAGTCAAATTGCTGTAAATGTTTGGAACCAAGTTGCATTGGTTGGACATAGATTTCATATGCTAGTTTTGTTTTTACACCCCTTTCCTACAAACACAAAAATTCTGATTGATCTCCAAAAATAATAAGGTTGTAAAAATCATGACTTAAAAAAAAAACTAAAATGTCGGATTAACTTGATTTAAATAAGATTTTTTTGATTTTAATAATAATTTAAACACTTATAATTTGGTATACAGCTTTTAGATGTAAAGTTTAAGGAAAAACACTATTATTATGGTTTGTAATCACTTTTACTATTAATTAACATAAAATCAATGGCAACAGCTTGTTAAAATATATATTCTGGGCAGTCTTTGGTTTCTTAAATATACATTCTTTAATATCAGTTAATAAAACCGTTTTTCTATTTATGGTAAGGAAAATTGAAATAACTTTTTATAATTTTATCATATTTTATGCTTTTAATATTCTTTGTTTACATAATTGATTAGAGGAAATGTTAGCGAGTTTACCCGAAATCAGTTATATATAGTAATTGAATAGGATGTTTTCCGGAACATATTTTAACAATGTTTTCATATATAATTTAAACCTTGTTTTAAAGACATTGACATAAGTAAAATATATTTATTTGGCTCATAAAAGTTCTTCAGGAGGTTGCATCATGGTAATTCATAGAGTAAGTAGTTTTGTTTCTACCAAAACATTGTAAAAATAATAATAACAATGGTGTACAACAATGAATATATAAATAAATAAACAATACTAAACTTACCGTAGAATTTCTATATGGGCTTCCTTGAGGATTATAAGGCGGCATGGGCCTGTGCTGCGGCCAGCCGGGACCCGGGCCGTAGCCCGCCGGCGGCTGCTCATAACTATTGGGATAGCGATGCGGCGGCGCCCCGCTTGATTGCAATAACGAATTCAGCGTGGGCGTGGGGCCAGGTGCCTGCGACACCGCTTGTCCCGGGAAAAAGCGCGGCTGCTGCGGCGGTGGCCGCGGTTTACCGGGAAAACCTGCCCGTGGCGCGTAATAAGGATCCGTGCTTTCTGCGTATCTATACTGGCCGTACTGGTCCGTCACTGGCCTCTCTACGCCTCGGTCGTGGCCGGGCGCCTCGCCACTGTCGCGTGGCTGTCCCGGTTCGGCCGACATCGGCGATTTGCTCTTTGTGTTCACGACGCCATCGGGCGGAACGCGCCCGACGGATTTGTCGGTGCCGTTTTGCAACAAAGCGTTCCGAGATTCACTGAGCTGCTCGGATGGATTCTGCTCAATGTTCGCTTCGCTACGCTGAGACTCAGCCTGCGTCGCAGCCATGTTCGGCTGGCAACGGCCGTCCCAGCTTACACTCGCTCTGGCGATCGACCGGCTCGCTTACGTTACATCGGAATCGGGCGTCGGATTGCAAAACCGCGACGCGGACACTTCCATCACTAACAAGATGATTAACTATACACAAATAGTAACGCGAAACGGACGAATTATCGTTCACCGACGCACACACATCGATCACATATCTACTCCATTGGCGTAAACGAGGTTAGGGAAAAGGTTACATATCTAGAAGGCGATTTTGTCACGCTATAACTGAACATTTCATATCACTATCACGTTATTAACACTCCGTATACGTTCACTTATGACAAAACTCATTCCCAATCCCACAACCAAGTAAAATACTTAAAAACAGAACAATAGAATCACGAAACTTCCAAAATTATTAGCGTCCGCCATTACGGACTTGAAATTCTGCGCTTGACGACGCTTCTGCCTATGTTCACTCCGGTTACAAAAAATATTTTTGTTGAAACTTTTACCATAGATAGCTTAAACTAGGTCAAATTATTTATCTCGATATTTTTTCAGTTTCAATTATACTAAATAATTAGCTAATTGTACACGAATTGGAGAAAAATAACCCAAAATTATCTGTGCATGTTTACATTTTTGTACTAGCGCGACCACGTAGTTACTACGGCGGTACCAACATAAAACATGCAACAAAGTGACAAGTTCCGCTGGCGCCAAGGCTTTCGTTGCTAAGTTCATTTCAAGTTGGTGGCCACTCTTTATTTTCGTGATAATTTAATCGCTGAAATTAAAATATTGTAAATAACATTAAATATTTTCATGCATTTGGTTGATCTAAGACTTTTAACAAATTGTTTATCTTATTTTGTTTAATATAAAAGCATAAATGTACGATTCCATTTCCGATTTTACACCAACATAAAAACGCCTAGAGATTTGATGCATAGAGTAAAGAATAATTCAAACATCGATTTATTTTTTTAAAACAATGCTTTTATAATTAATTGGTGTTTCGAGATATTTAATACTTTATAATTGATTTAAATTTTGTTATAGTATAATCAGCTCATCAGTCACTTTATTAAAAAATATATTTTTAATTGGGTTACACTATTAGCTCGTCTATGGTCTATGATTTTCAATCGAAAGCAAGCATTAGTCGATTACAACATAGTAGTACTCTGTGGATTACAATTATTAGGGAAAGATTTTAGTAGGAATGGTTAACAAAATATTTATTTAGAGTTTATTTTATTCGTATTCCTGCAAAATACACCTCCGCTTTTGGAGGAGTTTAGGCCATCAATCACGCATTAATTATATGTGGTCAATTTGATTGAACGACAACGTGACATTGGCTAAATGCACAAACCGTGCGAAGCCAAAACAAAACAAAAAAAAAAAAAAAATGTCACGACAATCTAGCAGTATACGACCAATTTTATTTGACTTCCATCCAAAGACTACAATATATATTATGCTTCCATCTAACGAAGCCTGTGGATTGAACTGGTTGTTCGTTTATGGTCTGGTCTCCCCTTGGCCCCAGGCCCTTGGGCTGGTAGCGACTTTGAAGTTTTCTCAAGAATTTTAGTAAAATCGAATTTATTTCTGGAGACAAGGTGGAGAGGGGTTTTATTTAATAAAATCCGTATATGAAACGAAAGAAAAGGCACTTGGATGTGATAAAATTTATAAATAAAAGTATTTAATACTTTTATTTTAAAACAATAACACTTGTAGACTTTGTTTTGTACAGTACAACTCGACTCGACAGTCAAAAATATACCTACTGACTAAGAAAACTATTCGATTTATTTGACAGCTTTGAGTCCACGTAACAAAAATGGGGTGAGAGCACGAATTTCAAACAATCAGATGTGTATTTTCAACTCACCATGTCCCACTTGCTGGAGTGTCCTAAGCGCCCGTCCACTTGCACTATACATGGACACTACTTTGTCGCAATCAACGTGGCCACCTACTGGGCTCAAACAATATGGAACAAAGTACCATCGAAACGAAAAGAAGAACTCACTGCTTAGCGCCGAGAGTTGAACAGTCTTTTTTGACGCGCTGGGATTACACTCTGTTGGATTCTCAATGCTCGGCTCAATACATATAGTTGAAAGTCCAGTGCCACATGCAAACCGCCCGTGCATACCTCGTCTTACTAAACATCTATTCTAGGACTAACATTGAAGACCAGTTGCACTACAAATTACTAACGTTTTACGCAAAACGAATTTAAAACATCATTGTATAAGCCAATCGTTTGAAAATGTCAGAGACAGAACGATGATTTAAAGTATTTTGTGGACCAGGGCTCTCTAATGTGTCAAAACCGCCTGTTCTAGGCTGCTTATCTTCACCGACTAGAAACATTGTACGATTGAATTGCTAAGTAGATTGAGGTCGTCATAGCAATGTGGCAATATTGCATCCTGTGATCTGGCCGGTGTAACGCACCGGGCCGTCAATGTTACGTGGCTGCACGATATTTGGCTTCTTCGATCGGTCTAATTTCCCGATCTAGACAAATATAAAAATGCAGTTTAAAGCTAAGCGCACATAACAGCCGCGGCAGACCGCCACGTTGCTAAATTGCGCCAAGACACGAGAGTCGCGTCGGGGCGCGCGGTAACTAAATAAATACGAAACACATATTTTAAAATTTGATTTATTTTCATGTCTTCGTTTTTTTAATACAACTAAAAATACAAGTTTTGTTAATTTGTTTGCAAAAATATTATTATCTTTACCAATTTTATTACACCAAATATGTTTTATTTAAATCATATAATACCGGTATGTCTGAACACAAGATTATATTGCTATTTTACACTAGTTTCGTAGTAAAATGTTAAAAAGGTTCACTCAAAGAGGTGGTGGTATGTGGCGTATTCAGTAAATCGTAACAATTTATATCTAAACACCTCGCAACATAAACACGGGAACATGCTAATTTTAATTGAGCGAAATTCTATAATATAAATGCCAAATATATATCTCATTTAGTAGAATAACGTAAAATAGCATTTTTAATTTAAAAAAAAAACTATAAAAATACACATAAATTAGTTATGGCATAAAACTATTAACTAAGTATAAAAACAAAAATCTCAAATTTAACCTAATTTAAGTACAAAGATCACGGGTCTCAATTTATAGGATAACATTTGAAATTATTATATTATGTGATGACAGATCTCGCTAGTGTAAGCTCGATTGAATGCAGTTAGTATTTAATATTAATTTAATATGTACATGGATCGAAGTATCTTATTGTGCTTTATACAATGTTCAAGTTAATAATGATCACGATTCGTATAAATATCTCGTCTTGAAAAATATCAATAAAATGCCAACAATTAGTAGAGTTAGACCCGGTTGCAGAAAGGTAACACAACAATTAGCTAACGAACAATCAAGTGATTAGTTTGGCTATTAATTTAGCGAGCCACTCACAACAGTTACAGCCCGATGCAAGTTTTATGGCGGCTCTGAACACGAGGCGAGTAGTTGCACAGTAACAAATTCATTTGACCGCGGCGGTGAGGCGTGGGGTCCTGCGCAGCGAGTAGCCCACTTCAGAACCGCCATATAGGCTCACTGTTTAATTGTTGTGTAATGTTTGTTTGTTTAATGTCACATTTATGTTTGACAGACTTGTGTTTATTTTTGAGTAGATTACCTTCAGAAACCGGGTGTTCGAAGCGTATTTACATTACATTTGAAAACCGGAATGTTCCACTCTGTGTCATGTCAATAGATGATTTCTCTTCACTTACATAATATTATCAATTTCGATATGCCACTATCAATTTTATACTTTCCGTATTAATACTGCAACAGTCTGTTACTTCGTTAACTTAAATATTTTATTACATTGAATTTTAAGGCAATTTTTCGTGTTACTTTAGATTCTATATCAAATGTGTTGAGCATTTGCGATAGAAGCGGTCGTGTAAGTTGAACACTGGACAGTATTGTCGACTTTAGTGCTTTAATCAGGAGGAGCCGAACTCTGACATCCAGGACAGGTATTTCTGGATATCTCCCTTGGACACGGACTTGTTGCACTTGGACAGGGCTTCCATGAAGTCCTGCTTGGTGACGGGGAGGTCGAGCTCTTCCTTGGCAAGTTGTTTGATCTGCTCTGGCTTTAGGCCGGTGATCTTGCGACGCATCGACATCATTGATGCGTCTCTGGAAATAGAAGAGATTTATTTATATATTTAATACTTTAAGCACACAAATGTACAGAGGCGGACTTAGTGCCATTGAGGTTTTGTTATTTTCATTGCATTATTATATACTAATATTATAAAGAGGTAAAATTTGTTTGTTTGAATGTAGGAGGTTTTCTCTGGAACTACTGTTCGGATTTGAAGTCTTTTTGCATTTTGATAGCCTAATTCTTGAGGAAGGTTATAAGCTGTTTAACATCACGCTAGGACCCTCAGAAGCCGAGCAAAAAGAAAAATCCGAAAGGGCACGCGTCAAAACGCTCATTTATTTAAAAAATAATAAATCGTCTAATTGATTTGTAATATAAAAACAAATCAGGTACGCAAGGAAAGTCCTTATATTTTTGTACGTGTGTATCATAGTGAATTTTAATAAAAAAATCATTTAAAAAAAATCTACGTAAACTAGGCTACTGATATGAACTACGGCACCAGTTCACCGAATTCTGGAACTAGTAAAAAAAGCCCAGTCTCGATATACAATTTTTTTCGGTAGTTACCATTGGTACATACAAAATCAGCGTACAGACATCAGGACGTCCAAGTAATTTTTTTTTTTAAAGTAGCAACATAAAATTATTTTTAGAAAGTATAAGTTGGTTTAATTTAAGTGTTTTATCGATGTACATCTACTCATATTATTGTTTAAGTGCAACATAGTCGTGATAGAGGCATTTGAAAATCACAAAATTGGTTGACCTTGCCGAGTCGGATCGGAAGTATAGCAATACGTCAACCGCTTTGCGTTATGAGGCGTGCAAAAGTCAGAAAGAACGATAAGCGAATAGAGCGGGCGGGCACTGCGATGCGACGGGGTGGGACGGGGGGGTACAAGAAATTTCACGCGGATGAAGACGCGGTTAGAAGCTCGTACTACCTAGACAGCATTGTAATACAGCAATAAACAAACTTGTTTGCTGGTGAATTAAATCTACGTTTTACCATCTATCTATTATAGCTCTGGCCTACGTAAATGCGGGTGTGACATTTAGATGGACCTTTTCCATGTAACTGTCCGTAAACATGTAATAATGTAATATAATTGATTAATAATTATTATTTCATTAATTACGTTATATTTATATTGTTATTCATATTTTCTTGTTTCCTACCAAGAACTTTAGAGACTAGATATACAGGGTTATTGGTAAAACACCGTCAACCTCTTAACGGGTCATTGTACTCATCATTATGAACAACTTATAAGGGACCAAATTCAATATGAAATCGCGAAAAAAAAAATCATTTGTTCCCTACATTTATGTTTGCAGAACTCATCAAAATGTAGGGACCAGTTGAATTTTTTTTCGCGATTTCATATTTTGTCCCATAGTAAAAGTTGTTCATAATGATAGTACAATGACCCGTTAAGAGGATGACGGTGTTTTACCAATAACACTGTATATACCATACCAAGAGAGATCTCGACTGCAGGCGAGATCAAGATGAGTAAATCTCCCTCCAAAATACCATTATCATTACCACAATGGCATTCTAACGTGTCCGCACTGTGCACATTCCTTTTTACAGTCACGATTACATTAGCCACATCAGAGCGCACGTCACAATAAGTACCGTAAATAAAAACAGTCACCGTAGCTGAATCGCCATGGGATGTATTATTCTTATACCATACTAACGAGGTAGGGAGTAATTGTACTAAATAATAGTTTCTACGAGGTAGCGTACATTTGGGTAGCTCAAACTGCAGCGCATCTCATTCCAAATAAAACAAAACCCTCGGCCTGCCTGTAGTCTGCGATGCTTCATACAAAATATACAATACCGAAAAAGCGATAAGGCCGCCCATTGTATATTTTGTAGTGTTTGATTAATTTTTTGTTACGTATTTTTGTGGTGTACAATAAAGTATATACAGGGTGGATTTTTGAGATGGGGCAGAAAGGGCAGGTATCTTAACCGCTACAGCTACAGGAAAACGGTCTTAGGAGACGGTCCATAGCTTTTGAGAAATTTTGATCTGCATTTACAAATTCTGAAAAAAAAATATAGCAAAAAGAAAATGGGCAGTTTTCACCAAAACTCCTTTTGGTGCCAATCGATCCTGTTTCTTATAAGGATCAAAAAACTACGTAAATAAATACGAGTAAAGCTAAATAAATACGAAAGTTACGTTGCGACCCGCCGTAGCAGCCAGCTTTTACAGAGTATACTTATATAGCGATGCGCGATGGCGAGAGGTTTTATTCGATTGTTCGAACATCTGGATGGTTCTCGATTGTTTCGACTTGGACTAGAGTCCGACTCGGTCTGCTATTGCGACTGGTGCATGGCACGTTCATCTCCGCTAGGAGTAATAGTGTTCTGTGACGTTCATTCGCCAGTTGTTCCTCGATGGTTTAGAGTTTCACGAGTTCTGAACTTGCGTTGTGATTGCGAAAAACTCCCACACTATTGATCTTTTTAGAATTCGGGGCATTTTGACGAATTTAAAAAAAGGTAAACTTTCACAAAGTTTCGCTCGACTCGAGTCTGGCACGCTCTCGCCTCTAACTAACTAACATAACATGCACCTCGGCTTGAACTTGATGCATGCAATTGACTGACCCCGGTGACGTGCGAGCGAGACTCGGTGAGTGAGAGTGACTGATTCGAACAATTGAAAACTAGCGGTCGATTCCGTTGACTCGAAACAATCGAAAAATATCTCGTTTGTTTTGTAGAACGGCGAGTCGATGGTTGACTCGATGGTTTATTTTAACGACTCCGATTCTTTCGATTGTTAAAACATCTCGGAATCGCCCATCGCTACTTATATTATGATTTTTATTTTTAGAAATAAAATCTAACCAACCTGCAGACATTAGTAATATCAGCCCCAGAGTACCCATCCAGCTTCTTGGCGATAGCGTGCAGGTCTACCTCGGCGTCTAGCTTCACCTCTCTCAGGTTTATCGTGAGGAGTGCTTCGCGGCCATCTTGCGTCGGTAGCGGGATGTAGATGCGCTTCTCCAGCCGCCGCCGCAACGCCTCGTCGATGTCCCAAGGGAAGTTTGTTGCTGCTAACACCATTACCACCTGGAACATTGAGAAGATATATTAAATGAATGTATTTGTTTTGGGTTGCATGTCAGACGGAAAACTGTCTCTGTGCACCCTTATTTTATTTTTCACACAATATTCAGCAATAATTGGTGGTACACGGTGCAAATAAAGATGACCATGTAAAGGCGCAACCTACTTATAACGCTTAAGGCCCAATTTCACCGTCAATCACTAAGCACGTTTAGCGCTAAACGAGTTTTAAACATCATTCTGTCTCTGTCATCTTCAAACTCAAACTCAAAGCATTTATTTCAATTAAAACATTTACAGGCACTTTTGAATTGTCAAGTGGTCGGCCAGTCAGAAATATGAAGCTAGTTGCCCATTCCAAAGCGTAGTAGGTACCTATGGAGAAGAACAGGCAAGAAACTCCATGGACACTCTTTTAAATTATATTGTTACATCATTAATGTTGAATATAGGTATAATTATATGTGAGAACGATGTAAATAAGACGTACACGTTGAGTGCCCAGTGTAGAGCAAATATAAATTTAAACAAAACAATCCATAATAAAATAATTAAAATAAGCCGTGGTGGCTAAGAGATGACCAGTCCCAACGGACAGCGCCCGTTCACGAACATGACGCATGGATCAGCACCATTCAGCTCAACCATTTTGAAGGGAACTTAATGATCAACACACGCGCCACCGTCAGCGAGACATTTGAGTGAGCATGACATCTATCAGCCGCCAGGGCACATTCAAGTCAATGAAAGACATTACCCGGTAAATGGTAGCTCGATAATACATAGTACTCACACTTGTCCTATGCAATTATATAATACAAATGAGATTGAGTTTATACAAAGCAAAGGTAGTCTTACAATCTTCAGCAGCTCCAACAGTATTTTCAAATGTTAATCAATTAGTTGTGGTTGTGGAGCAGGACCAGCATTGAGCCAGGCATTTTTGTCAGCGATATAATCCCCCAACTTATAATATGCCTGGCTGCATAGTGTGCGTTTTATATAAACTTTGAATTTCGTCTCATACAGTTGAAGTCACATACTGAATGAGACGAAATTCAAAGTTTGTAGCAATAACAATGACAAGTGCAAAGTGAACTCTATGCTCTTCAACTCAATGACACGTCCAGCCGTGTTTTTCATGGTTTATTGACGAATTGATGAACAAGCAGAGTACACTTACTTTAGCTGGCTCATCGCTGGCGGAGCCCAGTCCGTCCATTTGCACGAGTAACTCTGACTTGACACGTCGTGACGCCTCGTGTTCGCTGTCCGACCCGCGTCGCGAACACAGTGAGTCTATCTCGTCGATGAATATCGTGCTTGGCGCGTAGAACCGGGCCTGGAAACAATTATAGTAAAAATAATAATAAAGAAACGAAAATTAAGTTTATACTCGTAGACAAGTCGTGTGCGCGATGGGATTTCCCTCGGCAAAAATGATAAACTTCTATACAGTACCCGGCGATAAATATTGCACATCGACTTTGGAATGAGACAATCGGCTAATTTCGGCTTCGTAGAGCGTTATCTCTGTCGCACGAAATACAAACAGTCCGGTATCTATTAGAAGCTGTTAAAACAATTATGATTTGCTTCTTTTGATAATCCTTTTTATTCTTTGTAAAAAATACACCAATTTTTCTATTTGTCTGTTTCCAAAGGTCGATGTGCAATATTTATCGCCGGGTACTGTACAATCTTTCATCCCCTATTAAACTCCTTTAGGGGACGATTTTCAAAAGTCCATCCTTAGTGCTCATCTTTGTCATGTAAGGAACTCTTGTGCAAAATGTCATGCTTCTAGTCCCAACGCTTTAGGCTGTCAGTGATTTTTTTACTACAAACTGTACAAACTGTACAAAAACACATGATTCTGGACCCATAGAGTAATTTTTCGTTGGTTATCAAAAAAAAAAAAAATCGGCTGTTTCATAGAAAAACTTACGCGGTCAAAATGCATGGAACAGCAATTTATTTTATAACCGTCGAAAAATTTCAACATAGGGGTATTCAGAATCATGTACTGAACCCAGGTTAACAGTTTGCGATCGATGTCCCTGCCACCCTGTATAGGCAGTCGCTCCATGTAAAATACTGGTATTCAGCTGAATCTGGTTAGACTGGAAGCCGATCTCAACTATGTTAGGAAATGGCAAGGCAGAAATAATAAGTTACCATTTCAAAGAGCAATCTGACTAGTTTCTCGGACTCGCCGCGGTACTTAGAGGTGAGGGTCGAGGAGGAGACGTTGAAGAAGGTGGTCCCGCACTCGGTGGCGACGGCCTTGGCCAGCATGGTCTTACCGGTGCCGGGCGGGCCCACCATTAGAACGCCCTTCCAAGGTCGTCTGATCCCCTGCAATGTGGGAAATTGAGGTTTTAGTATGGTATAAAAATAATGCATTTATTTCGGACTACAAGAGTTATGGGTTACTATGGGTTAGTAGGTCCTTAAGAATGATGTTAGTGGCAAGAAACTTAGGAAATTGTTTATTCTTGCACCAAATACCGACGCGTTCAAATAAAACTGAACATTAATTTTATTTGTGTAATGTTACAGGAGCTCTGCAACATAATATTTTGATCAACAATCAGTATAAAATATACGGTGATTACAGCGGAATTCCTGCAATTGTTATATGGAAAACCAGAATTTGTAAGAGTAAGTGAAGTCTTGATTGTCATCATCATCTTTTCAGCAATAAGACGTCCACTGCTAGACAGGCCTACTCCAAGCACCGCCACTTCCGACTGGTTCTTGCTTCTCGCATCCAGTGGATTCCTGAATCCGGATGGAGGCAGGAATTCTCATGATTAGTAATATGGACTAATATAAACCTATAAGAAGGCTGTATAAAACTGATCCGATCAATGTAAAATTTTGCAATTTCAGAAATAATGTGTTCCGCCTGGCCGTAGTTTAATCACATTACAAGCTCCTTTTTATGGGGAATGGAGGTTAATTGCTAAGTAAGGTTGAGGTCTTCCAGCCCTCATCCCACGTTACTTGCGGTCGGCGCAACACGTTTTCTTCTCCCCTGTCAACCGTCACGCTATCATTCACCCCCTTTTCTTTCATATTATTCTTCACACAATCCATCTACTTTTGTGTTGGCCTCCCTCTCCCTCTCTGTCTATCAACATTTATTTTCATAATTTTTTAGGGTATTACCAAGTCTCCGCTGTCCGTCCGTCCGTCCGTCTGTCTGTCAGCGGGCTGTATCTCATGAAACGTAATAGCTAGACAGTTGAAATTTTCACAGAGCGTGTATTTCTATTGCCGCTATAACGACAAATAATATAAATAAAAAAAAAGGTGTTTAAAAAAATGTATTGAATATTGTATGGTGGTACAGAACCCATCGTGTGCGAGTGCAACTCGCTCCTGGCCGGTTTTTTTTTGTCACATCCGTTTCAGATATATATCAAATATTAAGATTTCAGTTTTCAATAGTAATATTATGTTGAATACTAACTTTAAAGAAGTCGGGCATCCACATGGGCAAGACTACGGCCTCCTCCAGCAGTCGCTTAGCCTCCGCCAGGTCAGCGATGTCGTCCCACCGGATATTAGGGTTCTTTTGTACTATGTCACGCTCTGGAAAATATAAATAAATTATAATTATATCATTTCTATTTGACTGTAGTTTATGACATCTCATAATAAGCTTCTCTTTTCTTGTGGTTGGTCTGAGAGGTATTTAACGCAGATCTAGTAATATGTTTTTTAGCTGGACCATAAAAGTGTTTACCAACAGAGTAACAGACACAATAACTTTAAGAATAAATAATTATCTCTGCCAAAGTGCTAAGCAGTTTGTTGGCAGACGTAACCTCCCTTTACCTATTTTCTAATCAAATTTTTTCTATGGTTATATGAACATAAAATACCAAGGATGCCGTTATAAACATCCAGATGCTGATATCAAATTTGAATTTATCGACGTTTCTATTCTGTATCTTGCTGCGCCCTAACAGGGCCATGTACTAACTAGTTTTAAGCCTAGCATGTAACTATGGTTGTGTACATTGTGCATTAAACAAAATAAATAAATAAATATCGATCAGAAATAGTAATGTTTTCGAAGGCCCTAGGAAGGTTAGGGGCAGCAATTTTTACCATCAGCGAGTAACAGCTCAGCGGGGGTGCCAATTGAAAATTAGTGCCGTTTAATATCGAAGTCTTAACCCTGTAGCGGTATCTACATCGCCACAAATCCTGCATCGCGCAAGCAGAGTTTACCGCGCGACTAGCATATACAATGTGGAGACTACAATACGACAATAAATGAAAACACTGGCAATACTAATGCATAGGAGTATTTTGAAACTATCAAATTAATCCTAACGCCGAAATAACAAAAGTGATTTTTTCCAAACAAACTAAATAGTAGTGATGGGCCGACTATGGGTTTTGCCAATCTTTGACTAGCTATAGTGACTAAACTATTGGATACATTTGATTGATTTTTTGTATGCAGGCTGGGAACATCATTAGATATACGCAGTTTTATTTATTGTCGTATTGTCGTCTCCACCTTGTATACAAGTTCCCGACATCAATCGTCGGGCAGTTGCCCACCAGACACGACACCCGTCTGGTCGGAGGATCCTCCCTTTTCTATGGAGGTATGAGTGAACTTTGAACCCCTTCAGCATGGGTATGAAAGAACACATGGGCATATAAATTTTCTTCTTTAAATGTCTATAAATGTCAAAGCCTGTTTACCGAGCATATCGACGAGGTCGCCGTCAGCCGAGGACGGGGGCTCGAACCTTCTCTCTTCATCTTTATGTTTCTCGTCGTCCGTGTCGCCATTGTTGTTGTCTCTGTCTTGTTTATCTTTGCCGTGATCCTTATTGCTTGTGTCTTTTGATTTTGCTGTAATTTAAAAGAGAATTATGAAAATCAAGTCAAGGATAGGTTAGGTATACAGTCTTTGATCTGAATCTGCTATTGCATATCACTTGTTGTGATTGATTAACCAAATAATAACAATACAGTGTGAGTCTTTATAATGTGCACATTTCAAAATGAGGGAATTTATGCTTAATTTTATCGACGGATTTTTTTCATAAAAGATCTCAATATATTTTTTTAAAGGCTATATCTACCTGCTAAACAATAGCGCGTAGCCGTGCGCTGGGCCTTTCTTTAACAGTCGATAAGAAATTATGGGATTGAGTTAAAAATATGATATTTTTACCACTAGGTGGCTAATACGATGAAAAATAATTTAAATGAATAGAAACGGTAGGTAATTAGCGCGTCTTATAGAAAAAAAATACGATTGTAAAAATTTATGAAACAAAAACAGATTTTTGCTAAAAACAAACATGTTTATGTTCAATTGCGGGTAGTTTTTTTTCCACAATTTTCATTTTATGAGGAATACTCCTAATTACTTCCAACCATTATGGAGTTTGTTTCATCGCGATAGATCATTAAGTTTAAAAGTTACACCGTTTTGTTTACACTGGGATCACAGTAGCGATTTTGTTTTAAATTCCATTAAGATATTAAAAAGTATTTAGATTTTTTTAAATATTTTTCTGTCTGCACATTTTAAAAACTCACACTGTATTCTTACAGTTGTATTTGCAACACAGGGTGGCTGTTAAGGTAATGGTTGTATGAGAGTCGTCGAAGATCTAATTTAGTGGTGTTTTTGGAGAGGCCTATGTCCGGACATGGGCTGTCATAGGCTAAAGATGACGTTGGCATGAGCATTTCCCCACAATGTTGGGGACGACTTCCAGTCTAACCGGAATATCAGTATTTTTTACATAGAGCAACAGCATATCTGACCCACACAACCTAGTTACTGGGTAACACAGTACCTTTTGTTACCCAGTCTTGGTTACCAGACTTTCGAGCTTCTTACTAACGATTGTCAAAGATCCGAACATGAGGTATTAGTTAGAGCATAATCATACTA
Source organism: Brachylomia viminalis (assembly GCA_937001585.2). NCBI lineage: Eukaryota > Metazoa > Arthropoda > Insecta > Lepidoptera > Noctuidae > Brachylomia > Brachylomia viminalis. The sequence continues at coordinate 14,411,942 of OW443316.2, read as the reverse complement.
AATGATCTTTCGGAAATCCTGAGTATACAGCTCAGGATTGCAAGAAATAGAAGTTACGGATGTCTAAAACAGAATGCCGATAATTATAGATATTCCTTCATTCGACTCGTATTTCGAGCTTATCAAGATTTATGAATTTGAATGGTATAAAATACACGCGTAACTATCAGGTGCAATGGCTAGAAAAAGTGGCGATTTGCTTACAATAAACTAGTAACATTAGCAGTGTATCGATTCAAAAGATGTTAAATAGTACATCTATTGATTACTATAAAAGCGCGCTCTTGAAGTTTCAACGGTCAGCGGCTCAGCGCTGAGGCGACCAATGAAAACCCACAACAGCGCGTTTTTACTTAGACAATCAATTAGGTATCTCCTAGTGTTGGCGAATACGGGTACTAATTAGAAGTTAAACCCCATGGAATAGGAAATAAAGGTTAAAGTACAACCACCTGCCACAAAACAAGATGTATACGTCAACTTTACAGATGTTTTACACCTATCACATGCATAACAATTACAGATTAATTTCAAAATCACGTAACAATCACTGCCAAACGACTTAAGAGCACATTAAGTAAAGTCTCACAAATGCTAAACAATAAAATGTAACATTATTGCTAAACCCAGCTGAAACGTACGTGAGAGAACGTTTAATATACTTATGCACCTAAAGTGTTAAGTTCAGAAGGCCCACTAAGATCAATGGGTGAGAAATAATTGTAGGCTACCATTAAGGCGAAAGGATAGCCCAACGTCCTTGAGCATTGAACGTGAAACAAGCGGCCAGCGCGCTGACCGCCCCGCGCGCCCGCTTATCCCCCGACCGTCAAAGAGTATCACCGGACGCAGATGCGTTCGAAGAATTTTTGTCGCTACAATACTACCTTTTATCATCATAAATCGATTGAATGTAGGCAGACTCAGAACATTTGCAATGCTTGTTTTGAGAACAAAATATTCTTTACCGAGTACAGTTATTGTAGTTAGAGTAAATCAAAATACATAAAATTTCAATTTGTTTTTGTGAAAAGAAATAATAACGCTTTTTATTAATGTGCTTAGACTAATAAAAAAAAACTGTCCAAGTGCGAGTCGGACTCCCCCATGAAGGGTTCCGTAGTAGCAAGCAAAGTTTTGTTTTTAACTTTGTTTTCCATAGTGTTTGTATGAATGACAAATTTATATTTGCGGTTTTTGAACATGTGCTATATCTCGAAAACTAAAGCCCAGTTTCCATCGCGAGCGGAACGGACCCATTAATGACTTCGTTAAACTTCCACCAACAAAGGAAATACAAGTATGCAGTTTGCGTTTGCGATTTTAACGAAGTCAATAATGGGTCCGTTCCGCTCGCGGTGGAAACCGGGCTTTATGACTACATCTCGTTCAAACCAATTTTCATTGAAATTTTTCATTGAGAGCTACCAGCACATATTTTATTTTACACTTATTTTAAAAATTAGAGGGGCGCACATTTGACCACTCTGGAAGTGTCTATATTTCAAAGGACTTGACTTGGAGAAAGATGGTTTATGTCATTTGGCTACGAAACCATAAAAACGAAAATATCAAAATAATATTTACTTAACATTTTATTTTGACCATTTAAAAAAATTGTTATTAACCAATCAAAACTAGTTAAATTGCATTTCCCTAACAAACGTAGATTGTAAATACGTAGTTTCATCTGTATTGCTTTCATTAGAGTTTGACTTTAATATAATATCTTCATTTCTTTTTTCTTCTGTATTGCTATCATTATAATTTAATTTCCATGTATTTTCTTTTTCTTCTGTATTACTTTCGTTGGATCTTGACGTCACTTCTTCATTTTCTTTTTCTATAGTTTTTTGTTTTTTTTTGTGGCTGGCTAGATTTTTCTTCGTTTTCAATACTCATCAATTTTCGCTTTTCTTTGATAGTGTTTTCTTCGATCAATAAATAGAAAAAGAATAGCTCAACCGTACTACTGTACCAAACGTACTATCTGCGCTGTTTACTCTTTCACGTAAAGTTTATAGAGCGGAGCGCGCTAACATGCGACACAGCCTCCCCGTGCAAACGCTAGGGTGAGACTGGCCCTCGCGTCTGAGTGAGCGCCAGCGCCGGTATTATGATATTATTGATTTAACGGCACCTATAAGTAATAATTTTGTACAATTTTGAACTTAAATTTAATAAAGCAATAAATTGTCTATGATAGTGTGAAAAAAATGTTTAAATCGCTTCAGTTCTTTGAAAGCAGTAAGCAAATTATTGCAGATTTAAAGAGGATATATTCGATTTTTTTCCGACAAAAGTATAAACAATAATAAAAAAATTAAACTTAAAATTTAAAGTCAAATATGTTATGCGAATTAGGTATTTTTTTTTATATATTTGGTCCATCCGTCTAGTAGTAGTAGTCCTTCAAAGAGAGGTCTATTTTGTAGTTTGGCCTATCCTTTCGCCTTAAAGCATCCAAATAGCTCCGACCAAGCCCATCTAGAACAGGATATTGGAAGAAAACGTACACTAAATCATTTACTTCTTTTCACGGTTACCCATCTGTGATAAAATGAATGCAATAAGCAGCAAATGTGATACAGTGACATGCAGTTGCGGGCACAGACTTGGGCTAAATACATACTTATCTTGCAGGCATTAAGAATTCATTTATTCATTTACTGACAGACACACACAGCCACAACCTAAGCCTCTGAATCTAAATTAAATTAAGCATGAAATTAAGCACAAGAGTTCTTTACGCAGGTGAGCAGTAAACATGTTTTTTTTAGATTTCATCTCCTAAAGGGTAGAAATAGGGAACAATTAGTTCAACCAGGTTTCGGACTGGCTAAAGTAGACTCATCCTTCATGGGGTACTGTTTAAAATGTTACAATAAAATACCTCCCCACATACTCCAACTGAATGAAACGAAATTTAAATCTTGTTTAAAACGCACACTATACAGCCAAGCATATTATAAGTTGGGGGATTACATCACTGACAAAAATGCTTGGCTCGGCGCTGGTCCTGCTCCACAAGGGCGCATAAACTAATTGTTTAGCATTCGAAAATATTGTTGGAGCTGATGAAGGTTTTAAAATCTATCTTTGCATTGTATAAATTCAATCTCTTAGTATTGTATAATTGCATAGCATAATGTGTGAGCACTATGTACCTACTATAAAGCTTACTGGGTTCGTCTTTCCTTGACTTGAATGTGACCTGGCGGCTGAGAGTATGTCATGCTCACTCAAATGTGTCGCTGGTGGTGGCGTGTGTATTGGATCATTAAGTTCCCTTCAAAATGGTTGAGCTTAATGGTGCTGATCCATACGTCATGTTCGTGAACGGGCGCCGTCAGTAGGCACTGGTCATTTCTTAGCTGCCACGGCTTATTTAATTCCTGAATTGTTGATATCTTTTTATTACGGACGTTTTTAACGTGCACGTATTTCTACATCGTTCTCACATGTATAATTTCAACATGAACGATGTCACCACTTTTTTGTAACAATATTTCGATTTCAAAAAGTGTCCATGTAGTTTCTTCCAGTCCGATCTTCTCCATACGTACCTACTACGCTTTGGAATGGGCAACTAGCTTCATCTTTTTGACTGACCGACCCCTTGACAATTCAAAAGTGCTCGTACATGGTATTATATTTGAAATAAATGATTTGAGTTTGAGTTTGAAAGTTCGTTTTTTCGACGGAAATTCCCATCGAGCCCATCGGCAACAGAGAAATTGATGTGTTTTATTAATTGGCAACTTGACGCCTACAGAGAGGATTGGTCCACACTAGCTCTTCACTTTGCAGTTTGCTGGTCATAGCAAAAAAAAATCACACACGTAATCTTTTGTGTGTTTTTGTTATAACGACGCTTCGAGTTAACCTTCTGAACTATCCGTTTGGTGCGTATCCTAAACAGTGTTTTTGTGCCTGTCCTATCGCCTTCTTGTATACATTTTTTATTAAGCTCTGCGTAGCGGTGAGCACGTTTTACATCCACACTCTGCAAACACCTATTATTATTTATGTAATATTGACACAAGTAATAAAACGTGGATTTTATTAAGAGATGGTGATACCTGCTTTTTGTAGAAGAGTTTTTATCAAAAACGTTCTTCAGAGCACGTCTGGTGTGACAAAAAAGTACTAAGATTCGAGATTTTAAATGCATTTTTTCACTGCTTGGTAATGATTTGCCTACATCCTTCCTGATTCCAAATTCAATAAGAATAATTGTTCAAAAACTGCACCATATACATTATTAGACTGGTCCTCACACTAAGACTCCCTGTGCCATGAGTAGTCTTTTGTAATGCAAGATTTCTCTTTCCCTTTGTAATCAATCTATCCGGATGCAGCTAAATACCAATATTTTACATGTAGCGACTGCCTATCTGACCTCCACAACCCAGGTACTAGGTAGCACGATACCCCTTGGTAAGACTGGTTGTCCGACTCTTGGGCTTTTGACTACACGTAACGACTGTCAAAGATCTACGAATGAATCTAGTAAAATGGTTATTTACCAACTAAAACAAATCGATAGTTATTAAACGTTAACTGTCAACTATGTCAAGCATTAGGTATATGGGTTAATATCTAAGAGCACGAAGGAAGAATCGTGCTCCGCATATAAAACAAGCTTATAATTAATTATTAAACATTGATTCGAAGTCGTGTGCTTCTATATTCGTAACCAATAGCAACCTACTTCCTATTCGAAGTACTTTTTTAACTTAAGTTTTTTCTCTTTGTATAAACATACTTATCGTAATTATGTATAACATTTTAAAGTTACATAATCGTGTTATTATTAAAACATTGATGTAATAAATGGATTTTATGCAATATATTAAGCATTTGTGTTGAGTCAATCAACCGCTAACCATAGATTGTATAATGAAACCATCTCACTGTTGCTTCATGCGGTTATTTACGTAAAATATCATAACACTACCAGGTAGCGGTAGGTAATGTAATAGTAGTAGGAAACAACTTATAGACCTTTTTGTCCTGCGGCGACTTGTGCCTAGGGCTTCTTTACCGGGATGCCGATCCCGGGAATACCCGGGAAAAGTATCAATCCCGATTTCGGGAATTTTCTTCGAGTTATAGACCAAATGTACAAAAGTTTTAGCTCTTTGTAAGAATAGACAAGGATTTCCAACTCTGAGACCTCCCGAAAACGGCCTCCGAATTTGAAGTTACTGTATAAAATAAAGCTTTGTTATCTGTTAAACCGAAAACCACTGAGAGCGAAAGATTTTTTGTAATTTTAAATTAATAAGTAATAAAAAAGGATTTTCATGAAAAAAATATTTTGTATTTCATCGCACTCCCATCGTCGGTCCGTTGACCATTCGTAAAGCAGCATAATATGTAAATCAAAACCCACAAAATCCTCTTTCAAAGGTATATTATATGCATGTTTTTAAATTCCCGTTTGCCGGGAATACCCGGGATTTTTTTTTGTTCATGGGTCACGTGATCGTCTAAAACCCGGGAATTGAGAATTGAGTTGTGCCTTAACACTTAACATCCATGTTCTGTGTTTTCTCGAGTAACAAAATCATCGTAACTACGTGCTATCATTAGGGAAAAATAAAATATGTGTTGTTTTGTGTACCTACATGTAATTCAGAAGCGCACACTAATATTTGTACCGATTCTTGTATACTACCATGATACCATATTATACCATAATAAATAAATAAATAAGATATAATAAGACATATTTTTTAATTTTGGTTAGTTGCATTTACATATAATTATTTACCGTCCTTTGCAAGCAAAGTGTATCATGAATTTATGACTATTGTGGTCTAAACTTAGAACACCTAAGGTACAGAAAAAAATAAGGAATCTATATTGTCACTAACCGCTATGTGCCTTATTTGCTGCATTCTTCGGATTCCTAACGTCAGAGGTCTTCCGCTGCGAGGAGGTGGCGTTGCGGTTGCCCGGAGTTGGCCTCTTGTTGTCTGGACGTGCCGTCCGTGGGTTAGCTCGAGCTGATTTCATTGCGGGGAGCCCTCTGTGGACAATTTAAAATGATTTAGTTACAGTTTTCCTGTAAGGATTGAGTGTGAAGTTAAATGCAGGTCGTCTTGGACAGTGATTGTGACTGGGTTCACTCACCATGCATATTATAAACTCATGGCTTTACCCCATGGGGTTAGGCAGAGATGATTATGCACTTTGTAGTGAAGATGCTGCATATATGTATAATATATTATACTATATTGCGGTAGTAAGTAGATACCTAATAAGAGTTTTTCATAACATAATAACGCCTGTATTTCCCCTACACCAATATTTCGCTTATAGGCTGGTCTATCTAGATACGATAAGGTACAGCAAATTTAACGATTAAGAGATCATTTCGTCTCTTTGTGTGTTCACCTTTGCAAAGTTAATGCACATAATATAAACATAATATTTTATCAGCAGATCTTGTCATAAAATAGGTTATTTATAGATATCTGCATAGAATTTTATATTTCCCACCTGATGTCATCTACCTATCTTTATTACTTAGCTGCATAAAGAACATTAAGGCTCCTACAAACAGGCGCGACACGCGACGCAACACAAAGGCACCGCTCGTCGCGCGACAGGCGGTGCCTTTGTGTCGCGTCTCGTGTCGCGCCTGTTCACAGAAGCCTTAGTACTTTGTGCAAAAACAAGTAACAGCTGTACGTTCTTATCTATAGTATAACTTAGTCTATAGTATAACTTGAGATAAAAAAAAAATATGGCTTAATTGAAGGCATCAAGCAATACATATAATTATTTTATTGTTTTGTCAGTAATTCTAATTATCTCCATGACGATGTCTTTGCCTTTTTGCTAGGAATTAAACACATGTAATTTGTAAACCAGGTATTGTCCTGCAACTTGGGAGAGGCTATAAAGCGGACCTTTTTGCCCGATTACGACAGAGCCCAAAAAATCGGAAAAATGTGTGGCAAAAATCGGGCGACCCATCTGATGGTAAGTGGTCTCCGGCTCCTGTGAACATCCACAACTCCAGAGGCTTCCAACTTACCATCCCAAAAGCCATAAGGTTTATGGCTTTTGGGATGGTCAGTTTGATGTAGATGGCAGATGCATTATGATTATTCAAACTTTTGTTTATGGCATAAACAAAAGTTTGAATAATCATAATGCAAATTAATATGGTCACATAGTTTTCATATGCATTAGTGGTGGCACTAGGGAATACAATCGCGATCTCGCGATATCTCGAGCTAGTATTTTACGAGATCAATGCCGAAGCATAAATTGGGCGAGATCTCGCGAGATTGAGCGGCGGCAGTCAGCGACGCATTGCGCGTGTACTCGTTGCGAATTGAATTTGAATTGAATTTACTTGCTGCTGCTGCGAAACGAGGACTTAATCTTAAAGAGGGATTAGAAGACTCCTCTTCTAATTCCTCTTGAAGTCGTTGGCTTTAGATTTAGAGCCCTAACTGCATGCAAACGTCCTTTTTGCGTATCTCTACGTCTGCAGATAGGCTAGTCATTCCTATAGAAAGACATGGATCTCTATGAGTGGGGGGACAAGGGGTCAATATTTACCTAGCAACTGAATTAAGATGCCGTTTGTCAGACAGCACCATCAGTACTCGTTGTTTTTTTAAGGAGCAATTTCTAAAATCACCCCTAGAGCTAGACTTACCAATAAATTATAGAATATAAAGAATAAACCATTTTTTTTTAATAATGTTGTGTCTTACTTAATCACATAACACGCTACGCAGTTTTCATTGCGTTTTAGCTCATAGCATCCTTGTACTAAACCGATTCATCAACCAATAAAATCGAACACATTTAAAACCAATACAACTAAGTAGGTCAAATAATTAATTGAGACCAAGATCATAAAAGCCGTTTTAATTTTAACACCTGTGCGTCAAAACGTCCTTAACAAACAGCTGTTTCGGCCCATAATGTAAGTACAGTCAACCAAGGGAGTTAGGTATGTAGGCAAAAATATTCATCTTTCCATTATACTGCTAGTACCTTCCAAGGGGGTGAATACGGATGCAGGGGTGAATCGGCTTGCGGACGGCGAGCAATGGGCAGCTCGCCGTTCGATAAGGACCAGGCCCGGGTCGACGGCGCGTTGTGTTCCACGCGCGCCTCAAAGAGATGTCAGCACCAATGACGGGGTTTGCTAAGACCGATGCCTGCTAGGGTTGCGGAAAAGTCCGAGAGGGATACCGCGGCCCCTGGCACAGGTAACTGAAGGAACACGGGTGGGTTTTAGTCAGTAAGAGTCTGACAGGCCCTCCTGCTCTGCCCAGAGCGGGAGAAGTTATTTGACGATTTCCCGCCCACAAAAAAAAAAGGGGGTGAATCGGGGCGAAACTTTAATAGCGATTTTAACATTGAAATAATATAGTTTGATGGCAATAAGGGCAGTTAGTACAAGGTAGTTATAATACAGTAAACACATTAAGAGTTCTTTTAGGCAACAAATCAAGGTTAAAATCCCTTTCGTCACTATTCACCCCTGCATCCCTATTCACCCCGTTAGACGGTATTCACTTTTACTGTTTGTTGACAACTTTTTATGCTTAAGGACACAATAGTATGACTACTTCGTGGGTCTAGTGGTAGCAAGCACTACTGGTGAGCATGAGGCCCTGGATTCGAATCTCAGGTCGGGCAAAGTGTAATTGGGTTTTTTAAGTTAGTTAAGATTTATCCCGGTTGATGGCAATAGGCTCGCCCCTATTACATTATGGTACTGAAATATAACTGGCGAAATGTGGGTGTACTATAGGTACGCCTCTGCCTAACCCTTCGGGCGTTACAGGCGTGAAAATATGTATGTATTATGTTAAAACTATGATGTACAAGGCTTGACTACTCAGCACACTCACAACATTCTTAATTAAAAGTAGTTGCAAGTTAGCTGTTTGTATACCAAATACCTTGTTCGACTGTACATGATTATGTTGCAAACATTATTGACCTTCGATAAATCGGCGCCTACGTAGCTATTTCCGAATGATTACGAAGTTGTAATAATACCTTTAGGAGATAATCTTCTATTGAATTAGGTAATGTCGTGATTTGGTCTGATTAATTCTGGACCTTACCAAATTTAAGTTATTAAACAGGATCCTTGAGATGTGTCTTTGATATTTGACCTCTACTAGGTCGTAAGCTAATATTTTTTAAAATATTAATATCTACATAATATCTTTTATACTAATAATAAAGCTGAAGAGATTGTTTGTTTGTTTGAACGCGCTAATCTCTGGAACAACCAGTCGGATTTGAAAAATTATTTTTGCATTTGTATATTCTTGAGGAAGGCTATTTAATATCACGCTAGGACACTAAACGCCGAACAAAAAGACATTTCACGCGAACGAAGTCGCGGGCAGATGCTAGTAGTAGCATAATCAGCCTATAATGTTCCCACTGCTGGGACACAGGCCTTCTTTTCCAGAGGGAGTGAGTTGTAATCTACCACGGGGACTCAGTACGGGTTGGTACCTATATGTCACATGTCTGTTTCCTCACGACGTTTTCCTTCACCGTTTTGAGAGCAGTAGTGATGAAATGATTTACGCAAAGTTAAGCACCTGTACGGTTCGCACCCAAGACCTACAACTCATAAGCCCCGACTTATGAGTTGTAGGTCGTGCTCTCCTCTCCTCTCCTTATTGAGAGTTGTGGTGGCCCAGTGGGTTACCAGTACCACTGTATACGTCTTTCTTTACAAGGCAGAGAAGGTTTATAGCCAGCTGCTGGTCGATACAGACACGATGGGAACGATTATGATAATATGGAGTAATCCGACTAAACCACTATTGAATTAAATACAATATCTCCTTTCTGCGAAACTACAAAGACATCATTTCAGTGTCAGTGTTGTAAATCCACAACATAATTATGTTTAGCTTACTGCAGCACGTGTAGAACGTGGCAGTTATTGAACTAGTTAGCACGTGCACCGCGACCACGTGCTAATTTGAACTGTGACTTTTAGCTGCATCGTGCTAAACATAGCCTAACTCAACTGCATAGGTAGGGAAAAAGCTTGGCCAAGCATTTTCCCAACTTTGTTGGTGTCGGCGTCCAGTCTAACCGGGTGTAGCTAAACACCAGTATTATACATGGAGCGACTGCCTATCTGACCTATACAACCCAGTTGTTTGGTAATACTATACCCTTAGTAAGACTGGGTGTTAGACTTTTGGGGTTCTGACGACCCGTAACGTACCGACTGTCAAAGATCCATAAATGACAGCCGAGACCAACGGCTTAACGTGCTTTCTGAGGCACGGAGGGGTCTTGGTATGCAAAGTTGGTCATCCATCCACGGACCAACCGCGGCAAGCGTAGCTTAACCTGATCGACCGACTCGTGCGGCTGTTATTTCTTAGCCACGAGCCCCTCTGCAGTGGGCATAGCTTAATTAAACTCGTCAGGTAGAACCACAAATAAAAAGAACGATACGATGCCGATGTCTAAATTTTTATAAATATTCTAAGTATTATAAGTCTCGATCCCGTGAGAATATCGGGATAGAAAGTATCCTATGTCCTAATCCAGGTGATGGTCAACTCATGTTCCAAAATTAAATGTCATCCAAATCCGTTGCGCCGATTTAGCGTGACAACGTAACAAACAAACATCAAAACAAAAAAAACTTTTCTCTTTATAATATTAGTTTAGATCTAGGATTCTTTCGACGCTGATTCATACAGTGCTAATACCGTTGACGACGTATTTCGACGTAAAAGGCATTTTTGTTGCTAGTCATATCATATCAATCACGCGACGACAAAATGGCGAACAAACAATCGCTATATTAATATTTTAATTTTGTCAGCTTAGTTTTTAATTTTTTTTGTACATGCTGTGGACGCTGTGATCTCCTATACTTAAGTGAAGCAGTACACCTACTTAATTCCTGATGTTGTCAATTATTTATGTGTCATAATATTGTGTATATCTTTTGTTGGAGATCCTAAATAAATGCCAATCTTCAAATCCTACTGCGGCTGTGCCGAGTACAGCTGAAGATAAACAAACTTCCTTTGCAGAACTTTTTCCGTTTTAACTTTGGTGGAACAACCATCAAGCTTGTTAACCTAGCCTTTATAGCCATCAAGCTTCCGAAAGTCACGGCCTGTCATTCAAACGTCAGCGTTTTTCGACAAAAAAAAATGTGACATGGTCTGGAGACCAAACGCCTCGAGAGAAGCCAGTATTCGCCAAGTTGGTCAAAATTGGCGATCATTCAAATGTACCTTACCCGTAAAAGGGCGGTTATTTGTGAACACAAAAACCAATCTGAATTTATTAATTTGCCGAATTCGCGTAGCTATGTTCGTTAACTACTCCACTAGTTGTCACACTATGGATAGCGTTGGCAGTAGTTGAGGTGTACTAACTTGTGTTCAACGCTGGTGGGTGGGGGCCACAAATTCGGGTCTCTGTCGGGCGGTGGGGGCCATATGTCGGGGTCAATCTCGTGCGGCGCGGGGGCCCACATCTGGTCGCGTGTTGGCAGGTCCTCGTAGTCTGTAAAAGAAGAAAGGAGTATGTTAATTGATGAACGAAAAGCTTTTGAAAATGATAGTGGAATTTCGAGAGCATTTATGAAAATTCTTTCTACTGATATTTTCTTGGCAGTAATTTTCACATTAGTGCAGTATATCATTCTTCATCGTATAGATAGTAAAAGCGAAAAAAAAAAAAAGTTCGCTTAATCGATCCAATTTTATCACAACTTGGCCTCAACTTCTAGTAGTGTGTATAAAGTAATTGCTGATTTATTTTCTTGGAAGCTAAATTAAAACTTTGCAGCAATTGCATTCACACAAAACGCAGCTGCTTCAATTCCCTTGCTAACTATTAAACTCAATTAGGTACGTATGTCCGACACTGTAGAATAAAAGTAGAGGTAAACCGTTTTATTCGAATTTCTGCTGAAAGGAAATAAACCGACATATCGGATCAGATTAAGAGCTAAGGACACTTACCGTTAAGTATCATATAATATCATCATAAGATAAGGATAAACTCCAACCCTTAACCCTTATAACTCACTGATAACCTTTAAGAAGAACGGTTAAATAATAATTTTGTTTTATTCTCGTTTTTAATACACGAATATAAGCACTGACGCTATGCAACAGCCGTATTGCAAGCTTGCAACTAAAAGTTGTTGGACAACTTTCAGTCATTGCCTCGGGCTCGCACCAAAGTCGTCTGTCGTTAATGCCTTTAAATTAATTAAGTGTTGTATGAATTACCGCCCGTTTGGATAAGAAAGCGAACCGGAAATTAGCAAAATGGCAGATGTGACAGGTTCTATTGAAAATATCTTGCATGCAATAGAATGGAGAATAGCAACTTCCTTTAGCAGACATCGTTTGAGTAGCGATGTGCATGGATGCCATTGTCGAGGCTTTCAATATAAATCATGCTTTGTTAGAAGGCTATGTTGTGGGTCCGTTTATTCATAACTAGGACAGTTTTTAGAATAAACTACATTGCTACTATAGATTTTTAAGTGGGTGAAAGGCGAATTAGTATCTGACAGCAGTAAATAAAATGAAAAACCAACCAACCTCCAAAAAAACACTACAGAGTGAAAAATAACTATAATTTCGGTAGTCGGTCTTTGGTCTGTATTCTCGTTTTTTGCCACCGACTTCCGAAATTAAAGTTATTTTTCACTTATTATTTGGTGTACCTTCGCCACACAAATTTGTTTACCGCTAATTGCTTTGTAAGTAATTATAACATCATCATCATAATACGTATTATTGAAGCTAACTGAAAAACTGCCCAAGCAAAGTTAATAAAACTTATATGGGACCACCCCTGAGGAAATTATGATGAGGAAATATCCATTAAAAAAATCATTTTCGAAATCGATCCACAATTGCCGGCGATACCGCGTAACATACATACCTACAAAAAAAAAGACTTTATGACTAAGAACCGACAGACCTTCTCCATAGGTACCTAGTACGCTTTGGAATGGGCAACTAGCTTCATCTTTCTGGCTGACCGACCCCTTGACAATTCAAAAGTGCCTGCAATTGGTTTATTTGAAATAAATGGTTTGAGTTTGACCAGTACACTACTGAGTTGATAAGCTCATAGAGTGCAATTCTGTATTCCGTGCACTTTAGGAAAACCAAAAGAATCAGCTGTCATGACAGGAGAATATACAGGTGTCCCGTGAATAATGGGTCAAACGTAACGGGTATGTAGCTTTCTTGGTTTTCAACAACTATTTTCAATACATAGATAAAAAAAACCATTACGGTAACAAGATTTGTTTTTTTTAGGATTTTACCAATTTCTCTACAACAATTTAATTTGTATTAATGCTGTCGCTGCAAATGATAACTGTTTGTGGTATGATTTTTGTTAAACATTTCTGAATAGCTTACAAATGTTATAAGATTTTTTTTTTCAAATAACGTTTTATTTGCCTTAGCAAAAAAATCTTGAATTTAAGTGTTTTTAACGATGAAAAAAACAATATCTTGGTTACCAAAACAGTATTTTTTAAACTACCTATTCAAGTTAGTTGTTGGAAATTAGGTGATCTACCTACCCGTTACGTTTGATCCATTATTTACGGGGCATCCTGTATATTGTTAATAGATGCGCTTATACCTTATTTCATTCAATTGTATGGTATGATCGGTGTGATTTTCCCGAATTATTATTGTTAGTAGATGCGCTTATTCTTTATTTCATTCAATTGTATGGTGTGATCGGTGTGATTTTCCCGAATTATTATTGTTAGTAGATGCGCTTATTCTTTATTTCATTCAAATGTATGGTGTGATCGGTGTGATTTTCCCGAATTATTATTGTTAGTAGATGCGCTTATTCTTTATTTCATTCAAATGTATGGTGTGATCGGTGTGATTTTCCCGAATTCTATTTCATTATTTCGCATGCTTCGTAGAAAACCGAAAATTAACCCTTACTGTGTACACTTGATAAAGCTCACGACCTATGATCTAAGAAAGCCCCCATTAAATGGTAATACAATAAAAACAACGATCTACGTACAATACAAATTTAAGGCCATTACACGCATGTTATTAATTCATTATCTCCGAAAATCGATAGTCACCTAACAGGTTATAGTCACCGTATCTAATACCACGCGTAATTGCGTTTATTGAGATTTAATGACGCCCAGGGAAAGCCGTCACTAAGTTTGATATTTCCGACACGCTCGATTACGCGCCAATTTACGCGTAATAAGCGTCACCTGCGTAGAACTCGGATGACATTGAGGGGCCCACTTGAATTTAATTTAATCACATTATGAAGCCAAATAGCAAAATAACAGGTCTTGAAAAAGCGGAATGACATAACATGATGTCAGTATTCACCTCGGGTTAAGACAGATGAGTACAGAACACCAGCAATTCGCCAGTAATGTTGCAAGTCCCATGTAATGAACGAGTATATTGACGGGAACAAATATGGACTCCAGACTGCTAGTTATACTTACTGAAAATTGTCCAATGGAAAATCCAGTAATACTCGACCCATATCGATATCATTTAACTAAGATTAAGACCCCACCAACAACGATTCGGGAGTGGAATTAGTAAGTGGTTATTATCAGTTCGCCATCATCCCGCATGTGTCAAAAGTTAATGGAGGGAATCGGTTATCAAGGGGCCCACTAATGCGAACCTTGAGAACTAATTGCTTTTAGTTTGAATTAATTTGTTGTTATGTTGAGGATATGGTGGTCTATTGTGACGACTTCTTATACTGACGATGTTTTAGTACTTCTGCTTCTCATTTTGCTGAAGACTTTTCCCTATACGAGCAAGTTCACATAGCCAGAAGGGTTTATAACCAATTTTGGATTTGGGTTTCTTAGTTTGGGGTCTTTGGGACACCATTGTGAAAGACTTATTATTTTTATAGAGACGTGACGTTATACCTTAGGATTGGCATAGTGCCCGACAGAGCGTTATGATCATCCTTATATGATATATCACAAGAACCCAAATTGGATCTTTATGCCGTCATCGACGACCTTGGAATGTATGTTACTTATCATAACGACTTTTCTAAGAGTCCCAAACAGGATTAGTAGATGTGACTGACGTATTAAATCAAGTTTAGGTCAATGTGGTTGTCACTCAGTATCCATGCTACACAACCATAAATACCAGCATACAAATTATTCATCAACGTTTTCTATGAATACTAAAACGAAGTCTAGACAACTAAAAGTTAATAAAACAGATAAGACTCGAAATATTCGGTCAAGCGGTCCGAAAGTATAACTATAAAACACCGGGGGTTCCGTGTTCAATTCATCATACTTTCTACAACAATATTATTAGATACGAATCAAATTTTATGGTTACGCAACTGAAACGATATAAAACTCATCAAAGACAATACTGCACTGATTCTGAAAAAGACCAACCTCCCTTTTACGGAACTCTGTAGACGTTTTGGGGTATATTAGTAGCTATTAAATTCTGAATCCGTGTATGTAGTGGTTTTTGGCCAGTTTCGTCATAATACAAGATTACTTTTGTCTGCAGATAATAATTATAAGAATTGTGAACACAAAGAAGGCAGGATGAGAGTCAGAGTGACTCAATTTTATGTGCAGTATCTGACAATGTTAAAGTGCAATAGTACCTTTGTGAGCACTAAATTATAATACAAGCAACTTACATTCGAGTCATTGTGGTGATTGATTGGGTAATGTTAAAATAATCAGAAAATGTTATATATCGATTTTGTTAAAATGTTTCTTGATGGAGATAATCTGATAAAATTACGAGTTATTTTTTATCGGACACAAGGTTACACTAAAATATCGAGTAATCATGGAATTGAATCTAATTAATTGTCCATTTCACCTGCCACGATTAGATAATAAATCGATGACCATCTGTGATGCTAAAACTGTACAAAATTAATTTGTTCTAACCCGTAAACCAGATGAACTAAACTTACTACTTAAGCCTTCTTGTCAGTCTTGACATGCAGCTCTCAACTATTTCTGTTTTGTGCTCGTGATTAGAGATCTTTTTGTTTTTATTTTTTTCTTAATTATTAGAGCTAATTATCTTTTTTGTATGCACGTGTTTCTGTGACAAAAAACCAATTTTTCTTTCTTACTAAAACACTAAACTAAGGTCTACCCAAACTGCGACCATCGGAGGGTCCAGCTTTAGGACAATAAAGAGTTGAATTTTGGAAATAAATTGATCAGACAGTACAAATAGATCAATATCAATAGAATCAAACTCGCATCATCTACCAGCTCCCCAAATAACTAATACCAATAAAACTTCTATTCATAAAGACCCCACAATTTAAAAACACAAAGCATAAATCTGAACCAAAACAAAATAGACAATAACAACGGGTGGAATATAAGCGCGGTATCGTCCCCTATTGTACCACCATGAATGGTGACATAATTGACGACATGGTGGCCTTTATCGGTCGTTCAATGGTTCCATCGAAGGTCGCTGTCAATTACCGTCGTCTTTGGCCTTATGACGTGGGTTAACGAACTTTTATTGTTAATTGCTTGCTCATCCAACTGTCTAACGTTTCACTTTTTAGTTAGAAATCGGGTGATTGAAATTGAGCGTTTTGGTGATTGCTGTTTTATGTAGTTTATTGAATGACTGTGCAGATACCTAACAATGGCTTAGTATGGATTGTATGGATGTAATGGATTCGTGTGCTATTCTTCACTCTTATATGTATAGCTTCGTGTTTAGCGTTCGTTTTGTTAAAAGAAATGGGTTTTTGAGTTGATTACTTTTTCAAGCGCTGAAGCAGTTCTTTCCATTTTATGAATAGTGAAGTTTCTTTATTCAGCTTTTTGAAGTCTGATAAAATCTCTGCTCAATAAAATTGCTGACGAATCTAGAATCTTTTCCTTATTGTTAATAACAGTGGGCAATCGATTTATTTATTTATAAAGGTACACCAACATTTAATACCAGATTACTTTGAAAAGCCTTTAGAAATCGTGAGTAAGCTATAAGCTAATCATCCCACGGTCATATTTCACCCGTTTTTTTACTCGAAACCCATCAAGAACTACTATTGTACCATTCAAGCCATATATAAAGCAACGAGTTTCTTGTACACCATAAACGTTGGCTGAAACCTGTAAATCTAGAGTACTTAGACCTTCAATAAAGGAATTTCTTTGATAATTCAAGGGTGGGAAATAAACGTACTGTGCCTAGTTGTTGAATGTTACCTTGGGGCAAAAGTTGATCGAACTGCGTAGGAGGTATACGTGGACGAAATTATTTTTTTACCCGTCATTATCAACCGGTAGCCACAATAGATTAGACATGAAATAAAACTTTATCCACGAAGTATTCATTATTTAACATTTAGGTAAAATTTTGGTAATTCTTGGTACTACAATCACGCCATCAAAAATTGTAATGTCATCATCTTATCGCTACTCCATTTAATGGGCAATAGAATTAAAATAATTGTAATAGATTTAAGTCCCAAAGGCAAAACCGTGTCGTGTCAAGACCGTATCCAGCACGGTAGTAGCAATTTCTTATTCTTCTTAGTATAGCATATTATGACCAGGAAATAAACTGCGGATATTATCAAATCCAAATATCTATTATGGAGGTATAAATACTGCAATTAAGTTTTAGTCATGACTAGGCTAAGTCCATTGTGTTAGGATATTGAACCTACTCTAGTTTTTTTATTCATGTATGCTATAGAAACATGAGTCAAAAGTCTACGACCTGTAAGAGGACCTGAATAGATACTGGTGCCGATTCTCTTGTCACAAAATTCTCTAAACTAGACTAAAAATCACCAAAATTTAGTTTATTCCTGTCAAACGACGATTTCCCATTCTGAAATTGACTAAATTGACACAACTTAACAAAATTTTAGTTTGACAGCACTAAGATGGCACTGAGATTATAATTTAGTGAAAATGGCAATTTTGCTATTCTGAATTTTACGTTTTTCACCTAAAATTTTGATTGTCTTAACTAAATCTGACTATTTTTAATCGCGATTAAAAAGGTGTGGAATAAAATTAGTTGTCATGAACTAAAATTCACACCAACACCTCGACTTCAGATGCAAAAACAGTACTGTATCTTTTATTCTTTTCTTTTGCTTATATCTCGAAAACGGTGTGTCGTATCGCAAAAATAATGAAAATTTCGACCCCCTTGGTAAACCCTTAAACCTATAAATCTCAACGTGTTGGTAATATTTTTTTATATTTTCCATACAAAAAGTAAAAAATTCCATACAAAACAAGTCGAGGCCGCACATAATGCGCGCCTACGGTTCTAAAAAAAGATCACGTGGTACGGCAAACAAGTACCACGTGGAGTCGCAATAATTGTCAAATTTGATTTTAGATGTGTCAAAATTATTTTTAAATTTAGAGATTTTATTTTGCAGAATAGCGTTAAGATTCTCATAGCCAAAAGTAAGGAATTTTAGTGATAGTTTAGTTAGTTTAGTTCGGTGTACAACAGAATCGGCACCAATGTTTATTTAATATTATAAATTACTTTGTATGATGTGTTGCTTAGATTTATTGCAGCAGTATATTTATTGTAGCACATGTGTCAATTCATCTTTATTGTGGATCATAGGAAAGTGTACATGCTGGTGTTCTTTTAGTGTTTTGCGAACAGCTATGTCCTGCCCTTAGGGCGTACAATAAAATGTGGGTAAGTACATAGAGTTAGTTAAAAACATGGATGTCAATGATAATATTACAACAATACTTTACAAATTTTATACTACTATGTATTTGTTGGAATAACAATTTTCAATAAACGAACAATTCGTAAATGAAAGGACTCGCATCACGTATCTATAAAAAACGCATCATGACCTAGCCAGATTGTATTCTAACAGTGATTTGTCGGCTAAGAAGTCTTTCACAGAGTAATAACATTTAATCACTAGCAGTTCATGGAGGTTCTTTTTAAATGATTTTATTTCAGTAATTGCTCGTATAGGCGTTGGAATATTATTGTAAATACGCGGAGCCGAGCAGAAAACACTTTTGTGCAGGAAATCCGTCTTATAGGCACTATGTCTAGCTTGTCCTGATGCCGTATACGCGTTCGATATTTAAATAGATAAATATTATTTTTAACAAAAACTGCGACCTCAAAAATATATAGACAAGGTAATGTTAATAAGTTCATCTTTTTAAAAAATGGTTCACAGGATTCAGTTTTCTGAAGGTTGAAAATTGCCCTGACACATCGTTTCTGTGCAATGAACGCGCGTTCTTTATCAACACTTTTGCCCCAGAATATTAGGCCGTATCTAAGGTTAGTGCTGATGTAACCATGGTATGCCGTAATGCAGGGTAGCTTTGCAATTTTTCTTAGTCTGTGAAGGGCATATGAGAACTTGCTTAACTTTTTACAGACATAGTCAACTTGTTCTTTCCAGTTTATTTTGTCATCGACGTGCAACCCTAGAAATTTTGTTGTTTCTAATGTGTGTGTGTGTGTTTGTGTGTGTTGTTTGTGTCGGCACTATGTATCTACTATAAAGCTACCATTTACTGGGTTAGTCTTTCATTGACTTGAATGTGCCCTGGCGGCTGACAGTATGTTATGCTCACTCAAAGGTCTCGCTGGTGGTGACGTATGTGTTGGATCATTAAATTCCCTTCAAAATGGTTGAGCTGAATGGCGCTGATCCATACGTCATGTTCGTGAACGGGCGTCGTCAGTAGGCACTGGTCATCTCTTAGCTGCCTTGTTTTTATTCCTGATCTGTTTTTATCTTTTTAATTACGGACAGTTTTAACGTGCACGACTTTCTACATCGTTCTCAAGGGATAATTTCAACATGAACCACTTTTTTGTAACAATATTTTGATGTAAAAGAGTGTCCGTGGAGTTTATTGCCCGTTCTTCTCCATAGGTACCTACTATGCTTTGGAATGGGCGTCATCTTTCTGACAGACCGACCCCTTAACAGTTCAAAAGTGCCTGTAATTGGTTTATTTGAAATAAATGCTTTGAGTTTTTGAGTTTGAGTAGATGGACTAATCTGTATCCCAGTGTGCGAAACCCAAATTGAGGGAGACTAAGTTTTGGGGAACCCAAATTGAACGGTGGCTTATGCACGAATAATAAAAGCAGACAGTGCACCTACATTCTCGAGCTTCGAGTATCTTTCAGTCCCTTTGTAAATTAAAATAAGGGGACAATTTTAACTTAATTGTGTACGGAAATACCAATCTAACTGCTGTAGGTTTAAAAGAATTCTTTAAAGTAAGTACATTTATACTTCATTTATCACATTACAACATCCTTGAGCCCATCCGCATTGAGGTAGATAGTTCTTTAATTTATTTCTTCTACTTAAGACAGTGGTCTTACCGCGTGCTAGTGTTAAACGCTACGAAATTGACCATACCCCCCCCCCCCCTCCCCCTCAAGAACTTTCGCCACTCGCTTATCGCTAACAGTGTGACCAGTGCCTAACCTTAAAGTAACTTTAATAGCGCGAAATTTATATAATTTCCAGTGTTATAATGGTCGTCCGTTTCCTTTGGAATTGTCGACCGACATAGTGTGATAGCTCATTTCCAGATGAACTAGGTGGAAAATATTCACTGTTATGTTATCAGGCCGTGGCTGGCATCTGGCATTGACCGCAACGTGCGTTTTTGTGGACCCTATTTTATGAGCTGTACTAATGATATTCAGTTCTGGAGAACTTTGAACACTCGACTTTAAAAGCAGTCTTATACATGATGATAACTTCAAATGGGGCATTAAGGACAGCTACTTTACTTAACAGGAAAGCGTTTTTATCATCTAGGTACAGCCCAATCTCAAAAATTCTCAAATTACTACCCTGTATAATTAAGACCGACAAGTCGAAGAAAAAGTCTCAAGGTAGAAGGAGAAACTAGGGAATTGACATAACCCTCTCTCTGCAGATAGAGAGCATCTATCTAAATTTTCCCACGGAAGATAAGGCTTTTGCCCACTCGACATAGTGGCGGGTTTCCTATGACACTAGTACCTACAAGGGTGAAGTAAAGATACTTACTGCCTGTAAGTGGTGTGATGGCTTTTTCTCCGTCGTGCTGAAACATCTGCAAGGTCGCCACCGTCGCCTTTAGCTGCTCATACTCGCGTGCCATCTGCTTCTGAACCTGCACAACGAAGAGGATAGCCCATCAGTCCATTAGCAACAACTACCTTCAATAAAACAGTCACAATAAGTAAAATGGCTGCTACCTGCAGCTTAGGTATGGAATGGAGCAGAACGAATGAGAATATTATAGTCACAGTAACCTATGTTAAGGCCCCCGCAGAAAGGCGCGACGTGCGGTGCGAGGTGGTTCTGGTAGTACAATTTTCATTATATATTTTTTTAAGTTTATGCGACTAGATATTTTTATTTTATTTATTTATAAAATAAAAACTTCTTTCTTTGTCAGGCCCGCCAATATTTTGGGATAGATCTTAAATCATGATGGAATACCATTGGTCTTTTGAAGATATTGTACATTATCAAGATGACACGCTTGAGCCGGATTATAATAACAAGCCAGTAACAAGACGAACGTAGTTAACAACATAGGTGATGGCAACGATCGCGCAAAGATAACAGTAACGTTGTTTTGCAAAAAAATCGTGTCAGAAAATGGCCCGTGCCTGTGTATGTCTGTATACAATAGCTCTTAAATGACAAAACGCAATTCGCAACAAGTTCCCAAAGTAAAGACTAACTAACCAATTACATTGTATTACTACACAAGACACGTTTGTATTTCTCATAGGATTATTTAAAACGATCCGTTATTATTTTAATACTACCAGGAGTTACAGACTTCGTAGGAGCTTTGCGTTCGCAGCAAAGAGGTGTGACTTACTTGTGTAGTTTGTATGTGGGCGAAAATGCAATATTAATCACTATTCACCAGTCAACGTTATGCTACTGGCAGTTTGTTATTCAGATATGCAGGTCGGTATAACGACCTGTATTTGTGCTTAATTTTATGTGTAGACTTAGAGTACATAGAACCGCCATTATCTGATGAAGACTTGTTTGAATTTCCAAACGTTATCAGCGACGATGATGAATATAAAGCTGGTAAACGAATACGGCAATAAATAGAGATGAATATGTGAGATACAACGTCTTCACGGGAAAGAAAGTGTCTCGTATATCAATGCTGATCATTGGGCATTTTGAATATTAAAGATGTAATGACCTTTGCAGGACGAATGCAGATTTCAGGTGTCACAAATGGAGTTTTAATGAAGAAGCAAGTTGTGAAGACAAGTTGAATGAAACTAATGTCTTAATGGATAATATTAGTTTCAATGGAAACTCACTTCTTATTGTAAATGGTATATTGTGTTAAGATTAAACCAAGTTCACACATGTGAAATCTCAAAATTAGCATCAAATTACAATCTAATCCTCCAAGCAATCGCTCAGCAAGATGCACAAAAAACACTCATAAACATTAACTCAATAATGGATAAAAATACATCGTAGATACGCACATGATTTTCTTGATATGGGCACAAAAGTGAAAATGACGATCTCTCACTACGATTATCACACAATACTCTTGCAGAATAAAAAATATCTTAAACACTTCCCACACAAAAGGTCCAATTTGTTGAGTAACATCCGGCGATCACACGCCACATAACGTGCTTATTTTCACCTAATTTAAGCTTAAATACCTTGACCGACTTCTATAAGGAGCCACTAATATGAACAACTTTAGTTTAAGTAGGACAATAATTAAAACTACCCACATTGTTAACAAACTGAACGGGTATTAGGACCACCGCAATATTCACAAGTCACAACGTAGTAATAAAACTGTCTGTCGAAATAATATATGCCGTATCTTTGTTCAGGTAAAGGCGGAAGTAGCCTGCATAATTTTGACAGATCGGCACAGTTACAGTGATGAACAAAATTGGGCAGTCCGTACGCGTCACCGAACGACCGATATACTGCGTGGAGAAGGTTCGTCGACCCGCGTCGTCAACACTTCGCGGCCTGACGGAGGCAACAACACGCATGACAATATAAAACAACCACGACGGACATACGTCGACAATAGAACAAACGCTTGGCGTCCTTCCAGTCTCTAATTTAGACTAGGTGACCTAAACTCAAGTAAAAAGCCTGCAGCTCTTAGCACCATAAAGTCTTGCTATTAATCAAGACAGTTATTGCAGACGAAGGTTTAATATATGAGATGAGTGGACGTGCTCGTATTATGTTTTATTAGTTCCGTCAGAGTCAGAACCAGTTCATGTTGGACGGTATAGTGCTTGAGCAATACTTGTCTCACTCGCCGGTAAAATGTAGTCTTGAATTGAACAAACATGAGATTGTCTGATGTTGCATCCGACCATAAATATTATCTGATCAATACAGGCAACAATTTGCATTTAAACGTATCTACGACGATACAAATGTAGATTAAAAAGAAGACACTTCAAAAACTACCGAATTCAACCATTATTTTCACCAACGTAATATTTACGTAACGTTGAGAACAATAGAAATGCAGCTATTACTTTTTATACCATCTCTTGTACAGACCATGGAAACAATGACTACAGAATCATTGGATCGTCCACTCGCCTTTCAAAATGAGATAATTTATTTATTACAAATTACTTAGCACAAAATCGCCTGACTCAAATCATTTAGTATGAAGTTACGTGTTCCTATGCAAATGTATGGAGGTGCAAAAACTGACGCATGACGGCAAAGTAGTAAAAGTGTAACAATTTAATTACAAATGATTAGTAATCATTTCATCGGTCGATTTACGTTACAGTGAATTGTTAACATGGAATATTTCTTGTGGAGTTATATGAAAGAAATAAATGAAGAATCTCGAGACACGATGATTTTTCTCGGTGTTATTACTTATGTCTCGATTGCTGATCGATGCGATATGGCGAGAGCCTATAAGATTTATTTATCTTTTTCGATCGGGTAGCTTTGATTCCGTCGAGCAGGAAATCGTGGGTAGATGGGACATTCACATTGATTGAAGAGTCAAAGGTAACAAGCTCTTTAAAAAGCGTGATAATATTTTACTGTTACTAAATATAATTGTTGAGATTAGAGCCGTATCAATTTAATTACTTTCCACAAACGTTAGTAGTAAAACACAGGAACGTATAGCCACTATTGATTAGCCGACTGTGTTGAAGTAAAAAGGATAGTTATTTAATTTCTCTGACGAACATTATGAGGATATATTTCGTTAAAAGTATGTTGCTTTGAAACCTTTGCTTCTGTTGCTTATGAAGTACCTAACCCCAAATTTTAGGAAAGGAGTCATTGCTCATAGTCCAGCAGCGAATCCTGAACTAGAGGATAGTTGCAAGACTATTTTACTTCTCCTATTTAAATCTATAGACCGTATATATTACAGTAGAGTATCTGTATATTGTAGCGAATAACAATAACACGGCCAAAATTAAATTTTGTTTCTGGGTTACCGTGGTTTCAAATGTTTATCGGCCCTTTCAAATGCCGGCTGAAGTAAACTGGTTCACAGTCATATTGCTTGAAAACACCTTTCCCTTTATCGCTTCATAAAGAACTAAAAGGAATTTAATAGAATAGAAAGTATTTTTAACAGACGTTATAAATCATAAGTCGAGTGTCTACTTTGTGTCACAATGTAGATTTTATTGGGATGATGCTGATTTTCTTAAAAACTGCTAACAATTTTGATGAATGTTGGGATTGGATTGGATTGGGATGATTTAAGAATGTAACTATTATATTCTGATAAACCATTTTTATTATGATTAAAATGTTGTGTAATTCAAGGTGATTGTCACCGCTATTGCCAAAATTTCATTGTTAATGCGAAGGTCGATTTCTGGATTAAGTTAGTTACATCAACATGAACAAACTAGATCACTTACAAAAGAATTTGTCGGGTTTCACTTGACTAGCACAAAAACGTCGCTGTATCGATCGCAAGGACATGCTACTGTGACGGTTCACGAAATGACCCTTGAATGATAAAATTTTCGTTTTTCCTAATTATGTTAAAAGTAGTGTTAAGGTCGGTTTCCCCCTTAGGTGAAAAGGCCGAACTCCACCCCGTACGGCCCTGTAGAGCTCGTCTCCAGACTGGACACTCTCCCACCGATAGTAATTAAATGAATTCCCAAATATGAAGAAGTCTGATGCCTTGTCCTTTTATATTAATAAAGGCAAGGTAAGAATTGAAAGAAATGATAAATAATTAGGGATTCATAGTTATGAAAATACATTTGATGTGATTTTAGAAAGCTTAAAGTAATACTGGGATGCAAAGTATAAACTTGTGAGCAACCTATACGCTAGCGTAACAGGTATTTGGTCAGTCGTTACTCACACGATATCTCACATCTACACTCGGGAGTACTCAGAGCAATTCTTCCATAAAGTGACGCAAGCGGCTTTTCAGCAGCATTGCGTCGGCATCATGCTCTTTTGGAGACATGGTCCCTAGCAGTTCTTTCGAACTGATAACGTGACGAAGAGGCTTACCCTGCCGCAACCGTGCGACCGTCCTTGTCTAGCAACGGAGCGGCTAGTTCCAGCGGCATTGCGTCGGCATCATGCTCTTAGGGAGACATGGCCCCTATCAGTCCTTAGACTGGATATGATATATGTATGGTCACCCAAACCCCTGGAAGTTCACTCTTTGCGCAACAAGTACCTATATCTGCAAGACACGTATTTATGTCAGTTTGACCGAATTATTGGTCTGGGAATAATAAGAATACAACATTCAAGTATTACTAGATAATACAGTTTAGATATGGAAACCCAACAATCATTATTTTTAATAGAGTTTAAAGTCCCTAGTATTGGTCGGAGGCAAAGAATACAAAATTCAAGAATCACTAGCTATTAGAGTAGAGAATCAAAACTCAGGCGTCATTAATTAATAGAGTTGTGGATCAACTCTATTGAAGGTCTATAGACAGCCTCAAAGAGCACACCCTTCACCACTTCCTAGTGTTTAAGCTGGGGAGAGGAAGTGGCGCAACAAACTCCCCAGCAACACGTCTCTGTCTACAGACAGACCATTAAATAGAGATTGAATGTGTTCTTAAGCAGCCCGATACCGTGTGACAATTTTAGAACAAGTATAATATTTTATTATTAAATAGGAATAGGTGACCAGTCACACTACACAACAACAACTGTTTGTCTATTTTGTATTTAGTAAGTGGATTATTGTGGGTGTAGGAAATAGGATTAGTATGATAGGTTTTAGTTTATCTACCTCTATCCTGATTTTGTCCATCGACTTTCCTCTACTGCCTACATCATCATTATTGCAGCCAAAAGACCTTGGGAAGCAGGACATAGCTGCTTTCTCAAAAGTATCGCCAGAATGACCATCTACTTCCATGCGTGATGAATTGATGATTAATCAATTAGTCCCCAAGAGCGTCCGCTGTGGCAATATAAGGCAAATCCTTCAAAAGGGACTCTGAAATAACATTCCAACTCGAAAATAACAACCCATAACATTCCACTTGACTCCCAGTAATCGCTATCACGAAAGGGCAAAGGCCAATGGCCAGAAGCCATATATGTATTTCATAACACTTGACAGACTGATTGGCTATCGCAGAAGGTTGATATAGCAGACAGGAAGACTCCACCTATCATCATTATTATTGACCATTCAGTTGCCTTAAATGTACGACCGGCGCCCCCTGGCCAATCAGCCCCGCCAAGAGCTGGGTGGCTGGCTAATATTTTTCCACAGCATTAGCTATTGGGCGCTTTTATAATTTCTAACGTGACGATGTTATCGAGGACGTCCACGTCCATAAAGTGTATGGAAATAAGTGAAAGAAAGAAAAGCGTTTATTTGGACACAGTACGTGAAACACAAAATAAAAAGCGGCCAAGTGGGAGTCGGACTCGCCCATGAAGGGTTCCGTAGCAGCAAGTAAATGTTTTTTTATTTGAGTTGATTGAATGAAAGGTAAATTGCGGTTTACAATGTATGACGTATTAAAAAAAAACTACTCACTAGATCTCGTTCAAACTAATTTTCGGTGGAAGTTTACATGGTAATGTACATCATATATTTTTTTTTAGTTTTATCATTCTCTTATTTTAGAAGTTACAGGGGGGGGGGACACATTTTACCACTTTGGAAGTGTCTCTCGCGCAAACTATTCCGTTTAGAAAAAAAATATATTAGAAACCTCAATATCATTTTTGAAGGCCTATGCATAGATACCCCACAAGTACTTATGGATTTGATGAAAAAAAAAATGAGTTTCAGTTCTAAGTATGGGGAACCCCCAAAATTTATTGCTTTTTTCTACTTTTGTGTGAAAATCTTAATGCGGTTCACAGAATACATCTACTTACCAAGTTTCAACAGCATAGTTCTTATAGTTTCGGAAAAAAGTGGCTGTGACATACGGACGGACAGACAGACATGACGAATCCATAAGGGTTCCGTTTTTTGCCATTTGGCTACGGAACCCTAAAAAGTGCATGTTATAACCTTATCGTCGAAGGAAAATTTAAAACCGTCTTCATATATTTTACTTCCCGTGTAATCGTGATGCCGTCCGTGACTTGGACGTGGGCGTCTACGCCACATTACAAATGATAAAAGCACACATTCTCTTTTGTTCGTACCGATACGATAGAAGAAGTGGCCTGCCTTACGGAACCACAAAAAGCTGGCAAGGCCCATCCGTAGCCGAAATCGCAAGAAGCAGTGTTTAAATATTTAAGTTACCAATATTCAAGAGTCAAGACCATTATTCAGTACGTGATTTCATTAAGTGTAAAGTTATTCTTTTCAATCCTACAGACCCTCGCAAGATCAACAGTATGAAGATTGAAGAATAATAAAATACGTGCATGACTTAGCAGAACCATTTGTATGTAAATCAAGCGCGTATTGAGTGTGTAAAATCGTTGTTTAATTGTATTTTGTGTTGCAGCAACGCCTTATTGGTCGGTCCTTGGAGGCGTGACATCAATTTATCACGCTGACCATAAGGAAAAGATCTTTATACCTATAGATTTAGTCTAGTAATTCTGAGATAACCTGAATAAAATAGCCTAAAGGTAAACCAATGATTACAGATTTTTGTGACACGTGGTCATAGAGATCGGTGCTTCGTTCCTTAGCACTAATAAATGACGAAGAAACTATTTAAAGGTGCTTTGGCGGCGATGAAAGACTAACAGTGGACCCATATCAACAGGGAACGACGGTGTGGGATTACAGGGGATGATGGGAGTTCTGCACAAGAATTAATCATGGGTCTGTGGGACCACAAACTATTGGTAAAGATAGAGCAGGATTTTGTTCTGAAGATGAAGCTTAAAATTGCTAAAAAGCTAAAAATTGGCAATCAGATTTTTTACATACATTTTCTGTGAATGATAATAATGCCGTCTCTTTGAACGTTTATATGTAGAATAACGATCAGTCATCATTTGAGTGTAAGAATGTTTTTCGTACGTTAATTCTAAACAGACAATTGACCAGACCACACGTGCCATTTCATAAACTATTAGAATATTGCTTACTATGACTAGCTAAATGTTATGTAAACAAACACTGTTTCATACACTTTCGGCCTACGAATCGCGTAAACACGAAGATGAGTCAGTCAATAATATTTGAAGCCGACATAGCATTACTACATTAGCTACATACTTTAATAGGTAATGTCTTCATCTAAATGCCAGATTATTATCAAAGATTTCTCGCGAGTTTTCCTGCAAAGTTAAGCCACATTATTTTCCTCTTTGGTAGGGCTAAAAGGCTGTCCAGAGAACGGACAACATTATCTGTTTGTCAATCATATCAAGACTAGCCATCATGATGGTCATGATGAAGTAATCGATTGAAAGCTTTAGGAGTCCACTGGACATAGGCGGCCAAATTGCGTGCCATTAATTTAGCTCGATTCTTAGCCTCTATTACGACTTACAAGGACCATAGCACCTCTACGAAAGGTTGCGTTCCACCCATCGTTTGCAGATCCGCGTACAAAGTTTCACATACAACGTCTCGGTATATTCCAACGCGTTCTATCAACTAATGATGGCGTGCATAATTTGATCATGCGATGTTTTCTACCTCAATTGTTCATAATTATCCACTGTGGTTAACTTTATTGCTCGCTGCATTATTATTATTACTTTTTGATAAATTTCATTTTAATGCTCGAGTGATAATAGATATTTGTGGTAAGGGAAAATACGTGTTTTGGAAAAACTTTTGCTAATATCCTTGCTTTTGTCACAAATTAATGTCCCAGAACAGTGCAGTATACAATTTTGGAGGACGGGACTGGCCCAAATCGTCAGAATCCACGCCCAAAGAGTCGAGCTTTTCTGCTGGCCGTCAGGTGCTTCCAGTTATGTTTAGGAGACCATTCAAGTGTCCAATATTTGCCTGTAACCTTTCAATGACAATTTTTTGCTTTCTCAGGGCTTGATTAATTGCCAAACCAGCGGATGTGGAACTAAGCTGGGATTAGAACTAACGACTGTTGTAAGTCTTCTATCAATACCAACACAATAGCCACTTGAGCGCGTGTTTAATCGTTAAATCCATACGTTCTGGCTATGCGTGGCTTCTGCTGAATTATGACGTGTGATATGATCGCCCCTTGTGTTGCTTCCTGGTATGCTGGTTGATAATACATACACCCGAACGGGGAAAAGAGCGAGAAATATATGGCATCATTATGCCTTTATTCTTCGACGAGTCTGGCAAACATTTTGTATTGTTCATAATATTTCTCGTGATGACAGGAATTCAGGTCCGTAAAATAATAATGCTACCCAGCAATTGTTGGTTCTCACAATGCAGGGTAAAGACCTCCTCATTATCTTTAACAAGGAACAGGAAAACCGCTAAGAATACTATTACATCTGTAATAAGGAAACTCAAGGCGTATATGATTTGCCAAAAGAAAAAAAAACTAACTACCAGATGATGAAGGAATTGATATAACACTCACGTAAAGAATATCCGAAGTAATTAGGAATACAGCAGTTTGTATTCTCCACCCACTAAACGACGAGCGGTCGGGACGCTTAAAATAAAGAAAAAATGGAGGTGACCTTTTCGAATCTCAAACGTTTCGCATACCTGTGCCCTAACCAGAGTAGCAGGTAGTATGAATTCTGCCCTGAAATTCCAATCGCCATAACGCATATATAGAGGCGCGTGATGTAATCACGCGCCTCTATATATGCCTCTATATCACAGGATAGGCAGAAGTGTTGTATACATTTTACCAGTTATTTTTAAGTCCTATCTATGTAAAAGCATAGAGCAACACGGACCACCGGCGGACCGGAGGGGAGTAGCCATAGCGTGTATTCCCGATACAGAATTGTCTGTCATTTTTTGGGGGGGGAAATCTGCGCCACGCACACTTTCTCAGACTCCCACACAAAAACAATCGGCTGTCACCACGAAACCCACACTTAACAATTATAACAATACACTAACAATTTCACACACACATAGCTGCATTCGGTGTCATAACAGTGTAATGAAGTGACACAACTACATTGACAAGTTGCGAACAGCCGTGGCTGTAACAACTGTCGATATGCATTATCGATAAATTCGAGAACTCTGTTAGGGAAATCAGGTTTAAAAAGTGATACAAAGGTGGATATTATAATAAAGATAGGATTTTATTTATTCATCCAACAATTTATCATAGGACAGTTAACTTAATGTTTATATCATTTTGAAAACCAGCGATAGTTTTATCTATCACTGGTTTTTAAAATGGACTATTTTTTTTATAAATATGTCGAATACGTTTTTGTGGGTTTGCCTTTTCCATTAAGAAAGAAATTCCTGTATCAGTATATTTTTTCCATTATTAATCTGGCCAGTTCCAAATTATGATTTGTAAAATCATTTTCATGTGAATGGTAACTGATAGAGGGAAACAAGTCTTTGCCAATAAACTTTTTTAAAGCTTTTGGCACGATTTGGTGTGTGGTACAAGATCGTGTAGGTTTATTGTCGTCACTTATACGATGTCTTATTTCTTTCTCACAAATCCGGCATAAAAGAATGACCTCTTTTGAAGCATACAGCAACTTTCTTCTGCTTTTCTGATGCATTAAGCTTTTTTCATCAATCGGCCCGAGCAAACCTTTGATGCACGTATTGCACTTAATTTTTTTTTGATGTCGAGAAAATAACAAATCCTGCTATGTATTCCACTACTTTCTCGGCAAAAGGAGATAAAAAATTTAGAGCTTCAATCTCATCAATCAAATCGTCAGTAAAATTGGTAAAGTTGACTTCGTTAGTAGCGTCATTCGTATTGTATTGTCGTACGGTTGAAGCATTATTGTTTTCTAATGCAGATGTGCAATTCAGTATGGTAATTTTTTCCAATGGAATGCAGTTCGTTCCGCTTCCAGTTTGTGTTAGTTCTGTGTTAATAAGATTTTTTTTATAAATTGTTTCAATCTGGGAGCTTGAGGGATTATCGGAATAACCACCATCACTTCTTACAATCGAATAAAACAGCTCGATGTGATCTTGACTGATCCTGTGGAGGGGCATATATTTCAGACCATTTTGTTGGTTTTGTATAAAATCTTGAAAGATCCTGTGGAGGGGCATATATTTCAGACCAAGTTTCGTATAAAATCTTGAGAGAAATTCCCAAAAAACCTGTGTATCGTGGAGAATCTAATAATTTCATTTTAGTAGACTCTCCATTGCGTTTTTTTACATAGGTTGATAAGCTCAATAAAATCTTTTGAGCTTCGTCCATTTTTCTAAAAGCTTGCTCATAGTTTTCAGAGTTTATTGCTCTCTTATAACCATTTTGACGTGACCGTCGTTTATCGACGTCGTTTATCAGTGAAATAAACTTTGAAGTTGCAGTCGATCCATAAAACTCCGGTAAATTTAATTCTTTTTCACAAAACACAAGTGCGTCAGCAACACTTGCGCTGAACAATTATGATATTAGATTTTATGTAATGCCTCCACAAATGACTATTGAATTTTATTTCCATTGTCATCGTAAAAACATTTGTAGTCACAAAAAGTGTTTCGAATTAATTTTAACATGTGACTCGGGTCTAATAAAAAGTAAAATTGTTGCCCCGTTGTAGGATCTAATATGGTAGTTTGCAATTTATTTGCAACTAAGCAGCAACCCAGTTCTGTTGCCATCGCTAAATGTGCTCTTGCGCCGTCACATGTTAATGCTTTTATTTCCACTCCAGTTTCATGTATTAGTTCAAATGCTTTAGTTATAAGCTGAGCTTTTAACTTAGCACTTGTGCCTTTAACAAAAAAATATAAATATAAAAAATATTTTTTGAAGTGGAAAAATTTATGCTTCATTTAACATCTATGACTAACCATACTACATAACCAACATTTTACTGGCGGCACGAGGCATTACATCGGGTGGACATGGTTTTTTGCCTTCTCCATGATATAAAAAAAACTTACGGAACAAGTACAGTGTGGTATTAGAGTTGGCTTGGTGCCCTCGACCAATCTCCTTCTATTGTTCGCCAACACTTGAAAGTCAGAGGTCTTGAAATTATCTGAGCAAATGACACTGTTTCCTGTAGGTATCCAGGTAAGTCTGTTATTACAAAAGTTCTTCAATATATCCTTTAAACTCGAATCTTTAGGAAAAATATGGTCGAGCTTCACACTTAGTAGTTTTAATGTAATGTATTAATACTCGTAAGTATTGTATTAAATTAAATTTGACGCAATTTTAATATTAAACAATATCAAAATAAAGCTCACAATATACATAATTATAATAATTAAATCAGAAGGCATAATCTCAAAAATGATTATATGCATGAGAGATATAGCTTTAAAGAGTCCTTTGCATTTGCCATTTTTATCGATATCTAACCGGTAACAACACTATCGCTCGGTGACAGCGAAAACACTCGGATCAGTCGCTCGACCGATCCGCATATTGTATGAAGGCGAGCGGCCTGTGTTGGTAGACGAATCCGAAACAACACGACCGTTATTATTGTAAATTATAAGTTTAAAAAGGAGTAAAATGTAATAATTTGATTAAAAATTCCTTACATATGAAAGGTAACGCCATCTTTTTGTAAATTTGACGTGGCAAACCTCTTTTTGCAGCAAAAAACTGAACAATTCGGCATTTTTGTGGGACGTCGATTCAGCCGCGCAACTAGATTTAGTCTAGTGAATGGAGCGGCTGCAACTAGTTTTATTGTACGCATAGGACCGCGTGGACTTGTACTTTGGCAGAGGGGAACGCCTGCGTATGGCTACTCCCCTCCGGTCCGTGTTGCTCTATGTGTAAAAGGGGTAAGCCTAGCCGTTAACAGCGCACAAATCCAGACATATAGATAATGGTTGCATAATCAGCCTATAATGTTCCCACTGCTGGGACACAGGCCTCCTGTCGGTGAGAGGGATTGGGCATAATGCGGGCCCAGTGTGGGTTGGTAGATGTCACATGTCTTCTAACTTTATTTATATTTTTTAATGCAATGTTTTTAATGTATATTTAATTTTGTCAATGTAATTCGTAGTGCTTTATACGGGAATAATAATTTCCTGAAATAAATGAATATTTAATTTAATTTAATTTAGGTTCTACGACATGCTGGTTTCCTCACAATGTTTTCCTTCACCGTTTTGAGAGCAGTAGTGATGAAATAATTTACACAAAGTAAAGCGCCTGTCTGGGTTCGAACCTACGACCAACAACTTGTTAATCGCGGCCGTTACCACTGGGCCACCACTGCTCTGACTCAGGGTTGCTAGTTTGCTACTGAAAATATACTTATTGAAAAACCGAATAATACTTTCAAGGATAGCAGATGGCACTCACAAGTACCTATTCACAACAGTTGCGCTTTCAGCTACTAGAGTCTACAAGGTAGTTCAGTCGGTGGATCAGTTCTAACCGCCATGTTTGCCAAATCTTAACATAACACCCCCCCCCCCCCCCCCCCTCAACCTTCACCCTTCGAGGAAACTAGGCGTGATATTAATCACGCCTAGTTTCCTCGAAGGGTAACGCAGAGGTGTACTTATTTAATAGTCCACCCACATTTTGCACGTAATTTTGAAGTCCAATGTAATAGGGGGCGAGCCTACTGCCATCAACCGGGCACAAATCAAGCCTCCGGGCTGCTATTGAGAAATTCTTGATGGAAAAACCCAATAACACTGCCCGACCTGGAAATCGAACTCCGGACCTTATCCTCAAGAGTTGCGCTTGCGGCCACTAGACCGACAGGGCAGTTAAATCTTCTCAAGTCATAAATCAAGTACCAAGCCACAAACTCTCGTATGCATATCATTATACGTTTAAGATCCAGCGTAGGCGCATGATAAGTGACTCAGAATACCATTGACCTCATCAAAAAAAACGTTACATGAAGCTTTCTATTGAGACAAACGATTCCATGACGACACATTGACAAAGTAAATTAGATAGAAAAGAGATAGATAGTTTTTAGATGCAAAGCTGCAAAATTACAAATCTATCTTATTTAAATATACTTATAAATAAAACAAAGACGGGTTTGTTACAACACTTATAACTCGAGATCTGCTGGACCAATTATCATGGTTTTTGATTTTTTGGATTTGTCTCCGCCCCGAATAGCAGAATAACTATAGAAACGGGAAAAATTCAAGAAAAATATTATAATGAAGATAACATTCTGAGGCGGTACGAAGTTCGCCGGGACAGCTAGTATTTGCATGAATGGAAATGAGATACGATACTTAGTTGTGAAATATGCATGCTAAACTATGCAAATGTATTAAACATTTAGGCAATCAAATATTCATGATGATTTTGAAATAAGTTAGCATAAATCGGTACTTATCTGAAGCACAGGTTACAGACTAGCTTAGGCATCAGTCTATGAAGTTTTAATTAATTATTAGCATGGGAAAAGATAAATGGTGTCGATGGGTGTAAAATAAGATTGTGTGAAAGATGGCAAGGAAGAAAGTGTCCCAAGAGTGCACTTTACTTCTCGCCATACCATCTGATGATAAATAAAAGTTGTAGAGAAGAAAAAGGCGTGTTGAGCTGACCCCAAAATAAATTAGGAGGATGATGGATGAGAGATAGATTATGACAATTATTTATTAACTGTTACAAACATGTTTTCGGCTATTGAATAGAACCTTTACGCGCAAGGCAAAATCAAGGCTGTTGTATAGTAAATGCCTCTGATACAAAAATGGTCATTGAAAACAAGATAAGAGACCCAAATGTTTCCAGGTCAAGTTTAAGTCAAACATGTGGTATTTCGAAACATTTGTTGGCCATACAGCACTCGTTTTCCTTATTCACACAAAAAGAAGTTACTTTGCAGAATAAAATGCTTGGTTTCAACTTTTCAAGGCTAGCCATTACAGTATATTAATATAATAATAAAAACGACAAGGAAGATGCTCAATAGATGAACAATATTATAACCAATGACCTTCAGAGTTGAAGAAATATAATAGACATGCTCAATGCCAATTTAGTCTGTATATCAAAATTCGGGAAAGACTCAATAAACATCCTTTTTTCTGTGGGATATTTGTATGAGCTATTGTTTGGATAGGACTCAGTCTGATGGGTCAGCTAGTGGATTATATAAAAAAGAGGTATTTTGTTATTATTTATTATATATGGATGTTATGTTAGTATCATAAATCCTTTTCATTCTCATAAATTCAAGATAAAATAAAATTGCCTACTTTGGAGATTATGTTTTTTACTTTGTAGCTGCCTCTGGGCATATTTCTAACAAAGTAACATACCCCAAAAGAAAATATTCACAGTATTAAAAACTGTAGCATAATATTATACTGTGCTAGCAGGCTAAACTCACGACAGTGGCTGGCGCCAAGCCCATTGTGAAACAGTTGATTTACTTACAACTTTCCCAGAAGCCAGATATAGGGAAGCATGAAAACAAAGTTTATCAATAAAAGAGGATGTTTACACTCATTTTTCCATAGATAAACCTGAGTGTGTGTTAGTAAACAGGACACTGATAGCTAGCAAGTGTTGTTAACTTTTTACCTTAAGTTTAAGATATTATGTCCATATGTTTGATAAACTGATCCTTTAATTTTAATTCAAGACAGTAAATAATCTTTATGAGGTGAACTGTGAGTAGTCATTTCAGTTATTTCGCCTCTAATTAGCATCACGGGGATCTTTATTTTGATCTTTACGATAGTTTTTATATACCTTTACAATAGTTTATAATTATATGCGGCTGGTAATTATAATTCTTTGGGTTGCTGTCACCGGTAAAATAACTGTTAAAGGACTGTACCCAATTTGTTTTGCTTCTTTGTGCTCCTCAATTGCCTTTGTGAGTCACCTGCACTTTCGTCCTCATAAAATGCACGATACATGATTAGGGTTTATCTTTATGCTTGAGATATGAGATGTTAATTATGATAATGAATGTCTGCAATGAATGTCTGCAATGAATGCCTGTATGTTCAATTAGATTGGTACCTTATAGTTGTACAGTTGTGAATTGATGTGGAAGATGCATTTGAAGATATTTTACACACACAGGTATACAGGGTGTTTGGCGCATGGACCAACACAATTTTTCCAGGGATTTGGGAGGTCATTAGCCAGGTTCTACCCATACATACACCCTTATAAGAATGTTCGCATTCTAATCTCAGTATCAATCTGTCAAAAATTGTATAACATTTACCTACATTTTTGACATTAGACTGTCGCTGATATGAGATTGCGACTTGAATTTGAACGTTTTTAATTACGGGAATTGGCCTTCAGTAGGCCAATTCTCGTACTTAAAAAACGTTCAAATTCAAGTCGCAATCTCATCTCAGCGACAATCAATGTCAAAAACCTGTCAAAAATGTATGTAAATTGATTGTAATTTTGACAGATTGAGACTGAGATTAGAATGCGAACGGTCTTAAAAATACGGGAATTGCCCCTCTGATCATTGACTACACAGGGTGTCCCGTAAATAATGGATCAAACGTAACGGGTAGGTAGCTTACCTCATTTCCAACAATTTCCAACAATTTTTTTTTCGATTTGAAAAAAAAAATCACTTGAACATTTTTTTTCTAAGGCAAATAAAATTATATTTCATAAAGAAAATATTAACAATAAGCTATTCAGAAGTTTTTGACAAAAATCATACCTAAAAATGTTATTAGCATTAAAAACACTGAATGCTGTTAGAGAAAATGGTAAAATTCGAAAAAAAAAATATCTTGGTTACCTTACAGATTTTTTTTAACTGTTCAAATTAGTTGTTTGAAATGAGGTAAGCTACCTACCCATTACGTTTGATCCATTATTTACGGGACACCCTGTATAGGTTTAGGTTTAAAATTATTTTATTCTCAGAAAAGACAAAAGAAAAATACTACTATATAACTTTTTAAATGTTAACTAAACCTTCAAATAAGTGATATAGGACATCCTAAACATAAACCTACAAGTGATGGTTTAAGCAAATAAAAGAACGGTACTTTTTATGTTTCTAGTACAAGAGCATGTACACGTGAAACTTAACAGGAATTGATTGTTTAAAACCAATAGTTTACAGTTATCTTTTTGTAGAGGTTTTAAAGTCAATAATTGAGTGTGATTATGTATGCATGAATAGTTTAACAGTCTGTTCAGAATTACGGACACCGCAACACAAAATTGCAGTAAATTCTTTACAAGATTGCTTTTAACTTTTTATTATTTGATAGATCTTGTGGTTTTTCTTGAAATCATAAGAGCGTTTATACCTTATGAGTGGAAACGTCGCAATTTAGTGTCATATTTCGTGGTTTTCAATTTTTATCATTTAAGTGTTTAAAAAGTAAGTACTTAACCGTAACGTTTACAGTTATTTCACAATGAAAATAACGCCCTGCAAGTTTCCAATGTATTATTTGCATATAAATAGAACTGTAAACGCAACGATTTCTTACCTTTTACACAGTTTTCACATAATTCTAAATAGTTAATTAAACAGATTTTTAAAATATAGCTCCGATTAAATGATAAAAATTGAAAACCACGAAATAAGACACTAAATTGCGACGTTGCCACTCATAAGGTATAAACGCTCTTAAATATTCTAAAAACCCTTCCTATTATGAAGGGTTTTAATACCACAAACATCTTGAAATTATTTGCTGGCACAAGGGCTACCTACTATTATAATGCCATAAAAGATATGAAAATACAAACAATGATAACAGATTCACATAAGATGTTTATCAGATTGTTTAATTACTGTTAACACACTGATGACAATAATTTGGCTTCACTGACTTCAAGAAATTAAATATTATAATATCGCTTATCATGCAGGTGGATTTCAAGATTATAAAATGCACAATAGGTAACTTAGATATGTGCTAATGAAATTGTTACGTATTCTGTTCATCTAAACTAATACATACTAAGTTTTCTGCAAATAAATGATTCTTATTCTTTTGTATATATAAATTCTTATAATGAGAAAAGATTAGATTTTTTATATGGTTATTTGTTTTGCTTTCACTTTCACTTAAAATTTTTTTTTTTTGTTTTGATGTTTGTTTGTTACCGTTCACGCTAAAACTGCACAACGGATTTGGATGACATTTGGCACATGGGTTGACCATGACTTGGATTAGGACATAGGATACTTTTTAACCCAATATTCCCACGGGATCAAGACTTAAACCGTGAAACCGTGGTCCGCAGCTAGTGTGTTTATATTGTAGTTGTTCTAGAAATGTTGACAGACTAATTTGGTTAATTTAGCATTGCATAGTTATTCCCTTCCGTAACTGTATAATTTTGTCCATTCAGGAACCTGTTTTTAGGTCATGTTAAACAGATTAGTTTAATTCAGTTTCTTTGTTTAAAGGAAATGGGATACTTTACCAAAAACTTTAAAGCTTTAACAAAAATGACATCATTTTTGTAAGAGGGATGATTCACACCTTTTCTTTCAAAGGTAGATTATTGAAACAATTAAAATTCAGAAGTGGTGTTGTTTACAATTTAGTGTAATGAGGAAGATCCCTTCTCCTAGTCACCAAGTTTTTATAAATAAATATCATGGTGTGTAGGTTTAATTTATCACTGGAAAAATATATTATGGTATAGCACCAAAATAAAATTTGTAGTGCCACATGTCAGTGTACACAAAGACTTGTAGTATTGGAAGAAAAAATTGTTGATATAAAAATATGTTACTTACTATAGCAGTATGGTATCCAAGCATGGACCACAACAGACCTAGATAACCTAGATTTAAGAACAAAAAAGGACATAAACAAACCTACATGGCAAATTATGTGTACGCAGCGGGTGGCCTTCCGCCTTCCTACCGTCCGCGCAACTAATTAGCACCACAGCTTATCATAAAAGGAAACGTTAATATTCAAGGTAAGCAGCCATCGAAGTACTTGGAAAACATGCAGTAAATTGAAGGTACTCACCAGTTGCCATTTGGACTTGCGCGTGGGGTCTGCGATAGTGATCAGCAGTCTGTGGATCATCTGCACAGTGCCTTCGTAGTAAACCAGCGCCGACTCATAGTTCCCCATCAGTGCCATCTCCCTCGCCAGCTTCGTGTTCTCGCAAATTTCGCCAACAGAAACTGCCATTATTGTCATTCCCGCTGCGTACATGTAACTTATCCACAGTGAAAACTTTATGGTTCTTCGAGGAGACCACTTCCAAGATTACAATCGTGTGTGACATCCAATAATCCAAATGTAACACTTCGCATTTTCACAACATAACCCACACGACTTTCATTGTATTTATGCTTTATTCACTTGACACATTGCAGATGTATGTTTACATGTGGTACAACTTATCTCATGGTTCCGCTGAATTTACAAAAACGATGACCATATTTTTGTGACAAAACAAACTTATCAATTTCGTTCGACAGTTCACAATCACAATCGCAAGTCAACTGCCAACCTAAATCAATCAACCAATGACGAACTCGAATAGTTAGTATCTGAGAGTTGGTATGTCCGAATAGCGAGCTCGTTTTCATTTGCAAACGTACACTGCTACTAGGGATGCTATTAAAATAATCGACTAACGAAGTAAAATAAAGTATTTAACGGCTTTTGCCAGTTTTGCCACATACAAAGTCAGAATGGTTCACAGATCTATGGACTGGACTGGTCATAGAGGAAAGTAATATAATATATCGGGGACTGGTCCGACTTGAAAATGTTTATTGTGTATATACAGGGTGTCCAAGAACCTGGCGTCCAACTGGATTCCCACGATGCCCCAAGTTCTAACAGTACTCAGAAAAATATTTTAAAAAATCCACCCCATGTACTTACAGAATTATACTGATTTCAAAAAAAAAGGGGAAATGAGCACCCTGTGACATACTTTTGAATGCTGTGACTGCTAATGCTGATAATTTCGATATTTCTTGGAGGTTTTGTAATCTAGGGTATTGCTGTGTCTAAATAGAATGTAAAAATAATGTACTTATTGTACCATTTTAAAATAAAATATTATTTTAACTAAAGGTGATATGGAAAACTATTGAATTTCGCAACTTTGACTGTAGTGTAAAAAAAATGTACCAAAATAGTATGGCAAGTGACGTCAAATTTTGACGCGTTTATTCCTCTTTTTAAAAAGGTATAATACTTACACATTAATTTGAAAAAAAAATTTTTGATAATATTTTTACTCAACAACCCAATTTTTACGAAGTGCCTACCTACTAACGGTAACTGTCGGACCCTTTCTTATCTTAGAAACTGTTATGTTACTACTATTATTTACTTCGGTTCCAAGAGTGAGCAAGAAGGAAATACACACAGGTAGATGGGTTCCCAGTAGAATAAAAGCAAAGAATGTTAGTTTAAAGATATTTTATTACAATAAATGTTCAAAATGTTGACCACCCGCGGCAATACAAGCTCTCACTCTCCTTAAAAAGGACCGCTTTATGTTTCGCGAGTAACTTTTTTGACGTATCACCTGCACTGCTTGTGTTATCTTCTCACGAAGGTCAGCGATGTCATTAATGGGCTTCGCATAAACGAGCTCCTTCATAGTTCCCCAGAAAAAAAAATCCAGCGGATTTAAGTCAGGTGAGCGGGCTGGCCACGGGATTAAATGATAAATGATTTTATTTCTGTAAGTAGGTTTTTACCAATGACTAAAGAATAAGAGAGGACATGAACTAAAAGATCGTATCGCGTGCCGGCGTGGAAAGTAAAATGGCGTAGGCTCCGCCCATTACCTAGTGTTGTCCTCTGCTCATTCTTTGCAATGATTTTGTTCATCGTGTTGATTACAAATCGATTAATCGAAATCACATACATTAAAATAAGGTTTTTGATTTTAAGTAGATAGTAGGTAAGTAGGTTGTTATTCGATTCTCATTCTAGGACGTCGCATTATGGATTAAGTACAAAAAAGCCAGTTGTTGCGTAATCTGACTGAAAAATTGCAAAAATCATCAATTTGGCGGTTCATTTAAAATTAATTGTACTTGATATTATTTACTCTATGATTAATAGTTGCTCGTGATAATCAAGCTAGAAGAAGAGTAAATTAAACTGCAACAAGGAATTCAAAACTATACCGATTATTAACAAAATAAAACAACAGAAATCGATATTATGCATTTAATGGGAGAACCGTTTTATTTCAAATAGATACAATAATATCAGTTTGTAATTAGTATTAAGTACACCAATAATGTGAAATACAATAAAGTCTGCCTGTCTACAATAAATGTACAGGGAAATAATAATGTATTATGACTCAAACTCAAAGCATTTATTTCAAATAAACCAATTACAGGCACTTTTGAATTGTCAAGGGGTCGGTCAGTCAGAAAGATGAAGCTAGTTGCCCATTCCAAAGCGTAGTAGGTACCTATGGAGAAGAACGGGCAAGAAACTCCATGGACACTCTTTTAAATCAAAATATTGTTACAAAAAAGTGGTAACATCATTCATGTTGTAATTATACATGTGAGAACGATGTAGAAACACGTGCACGTTAAAAGCGTCCGTAATAAAAAGATAAAAACAATTATGGAATTAAAATAAGCCGTGGCAGCTAAGAAATGACCAGTGCCTACTGACGGCGCCCGTTCACGAACATGACGTATGGATCAGCACCATTCAGCTCAACCATTTTGAAGGGAACTCAATGATCCAATACACACGTCACCACCAGCGACACATTTGAGTGAGCATGACATACTCTCAGCCGCCAGGGCACATTCAAGTCAATGAAAGACGAACCCAGTAACCTTTATAGTGGGTACATAGTGCTCACACATGTGCTATGCAATTATACAATACTAAGAGATTGAATTTATACAATGCAAAGATAGGTTGTACAATCTTCATCAGCTCCAACATTATTTTCGAATATATGGGTAAATGTAGGCTTACAATGAAAATGTGATAATTTACCTTAGGGAGCCTTGTCGGTATTGTTGTCGTGAAGTCTCACTATATCAAGACTTCTATTAATACAAGACTCTTCAAAATGTAGTGAACAAACATTTTCCTGGCTGGAGTCGATATTTTCTTGACCCAATGATTCAAGCCACTTATTTTACTTAGTTTATCATTTTTTGGTAACCTAAAAACACAAACAAAACACGCAAACTAACATAAATGTGTATATTTTTTCATGCTAAATATTCAAACGAAATTTGGTTTTTATCGATGCTAAATCGATTCGTTGTGCAAATTACACAATCACAACACTATATTTGTCAATAAAAATACGTAGTAAACAAAACCAAAATAAGGAAATACATCGTTCGAAAGACTATGAATAGGCAATAATCTATGACCGAACAGTAATAAACATGAATTGAGACTAGAAATTGGTATACATTTATATAGGAAACTTAATAATCTATGAATTCTTTCGACTTACTGTTGCAGGGATATCAGAGGCGCTTTTTTACTGTAATTCGAGCCACAGCCCCTCACACAACACTTAGGCATGGTTTCCTCTATCACAGACAGCCTCAGTCAAATTTACAGCACTCAAAATGTTCTCAAAATGGAAAAAAACTTAATATTTAGTCGCACGATAACGCCAAATGACACTTCATGTACACTCTGAGAAGTACTCAAAACCAGAAACTAAAATGGCGAACCGGCCGATGGGCAGGGCTTCCGTGACGTCAATTGAAATTGAATTGCAATTTTAGAAAACTGACAAAATACGGTTTTCTCTTTTTGACACTTGCAGAATTGCATAAGTTAGAAAGAAACATGTATATTTTTTTATTTCTGTATAGAATCGTATGATATTTCCATAATGTATTTAATTTATATAGATCTTTTAGTTCATGTCCTCTCTTAGTCTTTAGTCATTGGTTTTTACAAACACTTTTACACGTCAATCATATTTTTTTTTAAACTAGATGAGGTCGGCGTTTCCTATCTGACTACTCTGAGAAGAAAGGCCGAAACAAACTCAGAGGTCACAGTCTCTTTTAAAGTCCAGACAGAATCTTGGTCAGATCATGTGAAGGCTATGTAGATCGGTGTCTGAAATGGTCTTTTGAGGAAAGAACCCCACAGATTGAGTGGACCTGTCCAGTCAGTGCACGCAATTGTCAGCAATCGTGCAGCTCAACTCAGAACTTAAGGAGCTCAACGATTCGACGAACAATACCAAAGAAAGGACATTTGAGTAGGCCGCACAAGTTACTCAAACTGCCAGATCATGATTACACTAAGAGTAAAAATACAAAAAAAAAAAAAAAAAGCAATGACCAACATAGTTCTCACATTCACAATAGTTAAAATAATAGCATAATACTTTACAAAGTAAATACTCTTGTCATAGTATATGTATATAAAATTCATTAATGTCAATGTGTATATAAAATCCGGACATAATCATTGAGGACCATGCAGATTGGTGTCTGAAATGGACTTTTGAGAAAAGAACCACACAGATTGAGTGGACCTGTCCAGACAGTGCACGCATTTGTCAGTAACCGTGCAGCTCGACTCAGAACTTAAGGAGCTCAACGATTCGACGAACAATACCAAAGAAAGGACATTTGGGTAGGCCACATAAACTACTCAAACTGCCAGAACATGATTAAAACTGGAATAATAACCCACATAGTCCTCACATTCACAACAATTAAAATAATATAATACTTTATACAGTAAATATTCATGTCATTGTATATGTAAAAAATTATAGATACTTATAGCAAAGATTAAAAGTACAATAGTTAGCAAAAAAAACAATAAAATAAATCAACATTCCCTGTGTAAATTTATTGGAACAGCTCACTCCCAAGCCTTTTTGTCCTCAATAAAGTATTTGACAGTATAATAGGCTTTCTGGCATAGTTTCCTTTTTATAAAAGATTTGAATTTATTAAGGCTTAGTTCTTGAATGTGGCTAGGAAGTTTATTATAAAAATGTATACATTGACATCTAAACGAGCCACCTATTTTCTTGAGCCTGGTTGTAGGAACAACAAATTTGTGTTTGTTCCTAGTATTTATACTATGGATATCACTGTATTTTTTAAACAGATTAATATTTTGATGTGCATACAAAAGATTTTCATAAATATACTGAGAAGGCACAGTCATTATATTAATCTCTTTAAATTTTTCTCTGAGGGAGTGTCTGGGACTTAATTTATAAATTGAACGAATTGCCCTTTTTTGTAAAACAAAAATCGTCTGAATATCGGCGGCATTTCCCCACAGCAGAATACCGTACGACATTACACTATGAAAATAACTGAAGTATACTAAACGGGCTGTCTCTAAATCTGTTAAACCACGAA
Source organism: Brachylomia viminalis (assembly GCA_937001585.2). Classification (NCBI taxonomy): domain Eukaryota; kingdom Metazoa; phylum Arthropoda; class Insecta; order Lepidoptera; family Noctuidae; genus Brachylomia; species Brachylomia viminalis. Next base: position 14,367,017 of record OW443316.2, on the reverse strand, counting down.
TTTTTCTAACAGCGTATGCTGCAGAGCTAAGCTTTTTTGACATTTTATCTATATGGGGGCCCCATTGCAGCTTGGCGTCTAAAGTTATGCCTAAGAATACTGTGGTATTTTCGGGTTTCAACTCTTCCCCCTTTATGAGAACACTTGTTTCTACCTGTCTAACATGTGGTAACGTAAACTTAATACATTTAGTTTTTTTCTCGTTAAGAAGAAGGTTATTAACGTTAAACCAGTTAACTACTTTTGCGAGGGCGCTATTTACATTGTCAGTAACCAGCTGCTGACGTTTGAGTTTAAATAAAAGTGAAGTGTCGTCTGCAAACAGCACTATATCATGTTTATCCTTTATGAGGTAAGGCAAGTCATTTATATAAATAAGAAATAAAAATGGACCTAGAATTGAGCCTTGAGGGACCCCCATTCTTACTACCGATCCAGGAGATCTTTTCCCGTTAACATCAACTCTCTGAATCCTATCACTTAAATAAGAAGTAAGAAGATCCAGAGAGGCGTTCCGGATTCCGTAGTGGTGCAGTTTCCTGATTAATGTTTCATGAAGAACACAATCGAATGCCTTGGACAAATCGCAAAAGATGCCCAACGCATCGCATTTGTCCTCCCATGCATTATATACATGCCCTAGAAGTTCAACTCCGGCATCGGTAGTTGAACGACCCCTTGTAAAACCGAACTGTTTGTTATGCAGTAATTTATGTACGTTGAAAAATCTTTGCATTTGATTTAGAATAAGCTTTTCAAAAATTTTACTAAAGGTAGGTAGCACTGATATAGGTCTATAATTAGTAGGGTCTGATGTACTACCCGATTTAAACAACGGTATTATTTTACTGCTTTTCATAAGATCAGGAAACTCACCACGGTCAATACAATTATTAAAAATAACAGCTAAAGTTGGTGCTACAATGTTTATAATCGACTTAACAACGTCCACAGAATTACCCCATAGATCTGCGGTCTTTTTAACATTTAACGTGTGAAAGGTTTTAATTATATCTTTACACGTGACATATTGGAAATAAAATTCAGAATCACAAACTGGAACGTTTTCTTTAAGTAAAGACTCTGAAGCAGTGGGTGAAGAGTTAAGAGATTTAGTTGTCGATACGGGAATCTCTGCAAAGAAATTTTCAAAGGCCGCGGCGACTTGAGAATCTGATTTAATTATATTGTCATCAATAGCTAGGCTGTAGTCACTACATCGGTTGCATGACCTTCCCGTTTCGCTATTAATGATACTCCATGTCATTTTAATTACATTACCACTATTTTTAATTTTTGAACTCAAATAACGTGACTTGGCTATACTACAAACTTTTTTAAATAATTTTGAATAATTCTTGACATATAAATTAAATTCAGCAGTGTTTATACATGCCCGTTCATCATACAATTCATAAAGTCTTTTCCTACTTGTATGTATACCAATGGTGGCCCAGTCACTGAAGGAAGCATTACTATTAACTGAGAACGTCTTTGGAATGAATGTGGTATTGAATTGTGTGCAATATATTTTAAAAAAATCATTATATTGTTGATTAGGGTCATCATTAGTCAACAGAAGTGGTAATTTATTTAAAAGTTTAGATTTAAATGTTTCCAACAATGATTTCAATATGTCTATGGTTTCCAAGCGATTAGTAGTTTTAGGGTTAGCAGTGATATCTTTTTTAGTAACTCTTTTGTTTAAATTAGAAATAGTAATCAATTGTCCGCAATGATCTGAGTCTATCAAGTTAATAATTTCTTTGTGGGTTGGTATAACATCTGTATAAATGTTATCTAGGCATGTGGCACTAGTGGAAGTTATTCTAGTGGGCTCCAAGAATTGGTTAGCAAGATTGTATGACTGAAATAGACTTATAATTTTAGTACTTAACCCAGAATTCTCTAACAAATTAACATTAAAATCACCACAAGTGATGACAGATTTGTTTGAATTACAGATTTTGTGCAACACTTCATCCATAACCTTTTCAAAACAATCATACAATCCTGAAGGTGGTCTGTACACACTTAATATAATGAGCTGCTCCAATTCTACACAGGCTATTTCAATTGTCCGCTCAACAGAGAGGCTCACAATATCCTTGCGGTCTTTAAATTTAAGCTGTTTATTTACTAGAATTAAAGAGCCACCATGTACAGCATTTACTCTGCTGAACAAACTACCAACCTGGTGATTACTAAAATTGAACATGAACTGGTGGCTTTTAAGCCAATGTTCTGTCATACAAAGAATATCTATATTGCTACAATTCAGGAATAACTCTACTTCTAAATCTTTGTTCAAAAACCCTTGAATGTTTTGATGCACCAGGTTGATACTATTTACTTTTTGTACACTTTCATATGATTTATTATTTGCCTTAGTTATATTTTTGCAAGAGACTGACTCTTTTGTCTTAATTTCTAATTTAAATGATGACCATTGTCATTAATTTTGACCAAATTATTGGCAGAATAATTAAAAAGGTCATTGCATTGCTCAAAAGAAGCAAGTTGTTTAGCCAAATTTTTGGCTGAAATAGCAAAATAATATGATAGCGACACAGCTATCTGTCTTTTGTGATAGTTAGAAAGATAGTACTTAACAATATTGTATCTATCTTTTGTCAAATACAAATTATTACCAACATAATTGTTAGTGTCAACTAAATGGAACAGATTGTCATTATAAGTCAAATTGTGCAATGTCATGTTAATGTCAAATCTTAAGGTATTTTCTTCCTGTGGCAAACTGTTACTATAGGGGAAAGTAAACAACACAATTTTCCTTAAACTAAGGTTGCACAATGTTCTATGATATTGGAGCAATTCTCCTTTGTTCACATTTCCCCTATTTCCCATAAAAATCAATAATGTTGTTTCCTGCTTAAAGTTACATTTAATAATTTCATTCATGATATCAAATAGCGAACAACCAGGCATACAGTAATTAATTATTGAGTGTCCGGGATATTCATCTGTCAACAAGTGCCCTAAGTCCTTTCCAATTTCGTCACAAAATAACACAATGTCATTATTTAGCATTTGTTTACATTGTTTAATGGAACTATTTACAGCAGGAGTTGTCAAATCAACACAAGGATGCGGTAAGGTGGTATTGCATGTTGACAATGAATGGGCAGGCAGGCAAATGGTAGGTACATTGGTTGGTGGTTGACAAAGCTCACAGCTGTTTGTTTGTGAGTTTACTAGCTCATTCATTGCCAACACATATTCCCTCATTAGTTCTTCAGAGGTATTTTAATTGATAGTCATTGAACCAAGTTTCTCTTGCAGATGGTCAAGTTGAGATTGCAAGTCCTGTGTATCAATGTTGTACTTCCTAGTACTTTGATCCAAATTAAAAGAATACATATCTAATTGTTTTAGCAAATTTAACCTTTCTCTATTAAGTTTAACATTTTTGATAAAGAACCTTTGTCTTTTAATCATTTTTTGTGTTTTAACTATGTATTTATTGATTTTAATGTATTTTTTCAGTTTGTTTTTGCTGGTGACTATTCTCACTGAATTACATGATCTTGATTCATCATTACCTGTCAAATCAATAGTGTAAGAGGGGTTTATGGCAGAAACCATTGACGGGGCAATAGGCACCAATTCATTGAACAGACTTTGATTCAGCGAGGCGGTGATGTTAAGATTGGTAGTCTCTAGTTGTGTAATCTGACTTTGAGCCTCATGTAGCTGCTGTTGAAGTAAATGCTTGTGACTAAGAGCTTGTTCATACTCTACGCTACACTGGCTGAACCCATCCACAACAACTTGGAGCCTATCCCGGGCTTCCATGGCATCAGTGTATTGAATGTATATCTGAGCCATTTCATTTTTCAACTTCCTATTCATTTCATGGGCATCAAAGAGCACCTTTTCATTGTCATCCATTTCCTTATTTAGTTGGTCACAGTACTCCTTTGACGCCTTTAATTCGCTCAAAGCCTGATTGAGTTTGGACTCTTCTAGACGAGCACGGGCGCTGCAAGTCATAATCATGATTATAACTTGATAAGAAAGAGAAAACAAATTAAAAGAGAATAGGTAGTTGTGGCAGCTGTATAGAAGATGATTAGTTTAAAAGTAAAAATGAAATTTAGAGGAAAATAAGAAGTTCTGTCACCAAACCAAACTAAGGTTATGTTTACGTCTAAAAAGTCATTGGCATCAACAAGTAGCCGTATTAAAAGTGAACAATGTAATTGCTGGTGTAGTTATAGTACGCAAACAAACTAAAAACAAGTAAAATATTAAGTATTGTACCTGCTAACAAGATGACAATGCAAAAATCACTTGAGCCGGCAACTGTCACTGATTCACATTGATAATTAAACACTTATTTTGCATTTGGTATGTGAATCTAACACAAAAAACAAATTATTATCCTATTTACGTGACGAGTAATTGGAAATAGGCTTTAAAAACATAGAAATTATATATTTAAGATTAAAATAACAAGAACAAATTCAAATCAGCTGTTAGCTGTAGTGTTGCCACTTTCCTTTGATTGTTCCTGATCGCCCAATCCACCTGTTCGGGTATTGCTCGTCCAAAAACTCTCTAACGGATACGCGAAAATGTGCTGGACAGCCGTCGTGTTGGAACCACATATCTGGTGGGGTCTCTTCTAGTAAGTTTGGCAAATCATTTTGAAGAAAATTTAAATATGATTCGCCAGTCAAATTCTCGGGCATCTCAAATGGACCAATAATATTCCCACAGAGAATACCGGTCCACATGTTCACTTTCCACATGCCACTCGTGCAAGTTGTGTAGGTTCATGTAGCCATCCTTCTTAAATGTTGATTCATCTGACCACAAAATTTTGTCGATAAAGTTTTCGTCTTCTCGATGTTTTTGCAGGATTGTTTCACAAAACGCGACTCGGCTCGGATAGTCTCGAGGTAAAAGACTTTGCACTCGCTGTACGTGGTACGGATGATATTCTTCTTTTTGGAGAATACTGTGTGCTGTGCTCTTCGGTATCCCCGTATCAGCTTCTATTCCTCGCACAGAGATGCTTGGATTTGCCGACACCGCCTCTAAAACTTCATCGCGTATGAAGTCATTTACGGGTCGTCCTTCACCAGCTACTTGATTGGGGAACCGCCCGTCACATAGTGATCTGTGCACATTAATGAAAACTCGATGGTCGGGATATCGCGTAGCCCTCGGATACCTTTCTCTGTAAAGTCTCGCTGCAGCTCGTCCATTACCTCTACATTCTCCATAAATGTAGTGCATATTTGCGTATTCTTGCGGAGTGTAGGTCGCCATGGTAGCACACACAAAACACAAACTGTCCAAACACAGGCAAAGGTCGTCGTAAAGAGTTCGTTTCAAAGTCCAGAGCACAAAGAGTAATCGAGTCCAATAAACAAAGCTTTAAATCGTAGTACGTGATCAATGGTAACAATAAGAGAGAGGTGCGTAGTAACGGCAGGAGGCAGTGACGCGTACTGACCACAGAGCATGTAACTAGAGAAGAGGCGGAACTTAGAACATTCAGTTTTTGAGAAGTTGATAACTTTCTACATACCAACCACATAATAAAAACACGGCTACCAACATGAAAATTCCAAGTAGCACTGACAATGACAATCACGACCTTGACGGCAGAACTGTCAGATAGGGATGCGCAACGCATAGTATAGAAATCAATAAACTTATCGATAGTTAGAATTCATCGATATCGATGAAATGCACTGAATGCACTATGCAGATATTAACGAGGCTTTAAAACTAATTTATTTTATTATAAAAAATGGTAAAATAAAACACTGATTTATATGATTTTAGCATTTATTAATTTATATAAATTACAAGCACGAGTAGCCCGATTTCTTCCAAACTTTACAGTATCACCCAAATTCAAATTTATTTATTTGTACACATAGGTATAATGTAGTGGTATAGTTGCCGGCACGTAACTTGGCAAGGTTTTGGCGTATTGAAAGTAAGTTTGCGAATGTACACTTAGTGCAACAAAAAAAAATTACACTTTTAGTGTTTGTCAATAATCTATGTTCATTGCCATATTTCATTTTGAAACATGTCTGTTTAGAAAAAAGATAAAGAAAGCAAAAACGCATCTAACAACTCTTGCCAAGTTACGTGCCGGATACGTCTTGCAAGATACGTCTCGATTGCTGGCTCGTGGATGGCACTGTTTCAAGCAAAAGATCTGAAATGATACATTACATATGATAAGTTATTTTATTTTGGAGGCCTGTGTCCCCCAGCAGTGGGAACATTATAGGCTGATTATGTTGATGATGTTATGTGTGTAGTAAATTATTATCACCTTCAAACTCAAAGCATTTATTTCAAATAAACCAATTACAGGCACTTTTGAATTGTCAAGGGGTCAGTCAGTCAGAAAGATGAAGCTAGTTGCCCATTCCAAAGCGTGGTAGGTTCCTATGGAGAAGAACGGGCAAGAAACTCCACGGATTTTAAATCAAAAATGTTGAAAAATATATGAGAACAATGTAGAAAGACGTGCATGTTAAAAGCGCCCGTAATAAAAAAATAATATATAAATACTATAAACAACTAAATTAAAAATAAGCCGCGGCAGCTAAGAGACAACCAGTCCCAACTGACGACGCCCATTCACGAACATGACGCATGGATCAGCACCATTTAACTCAACCATTTTGAAGGGAACTTGAGGATCCAACACTGATCAGAAACTGGTGGAAAAGATTCTGAAAAAAAAAAACTATTAGTGTCTTGCTGTTATGAACACTTGAATGATATCACATATGTTTTGAGAGTGCTTCACACAAACTATTTGCGGCTGGGATACAGGAATTTAGCACTGCTCAAACTTTTTTTTTCTAATTAACTTTCAAGGACTGCAGTATATTATTATGTTTAAGAGAAATCAATTATGGAATTTATTATAGTTACCTTTTGACGCTGAATACCCATACACATGTTGTGGAAATTCTTCCAATTGTCTGTCAGTGAGAGGTAAGGCCATCAAATTCAAAGTTGGGATTGCATGTCTTTTCAGACGATTTCCCTTTTTGTTGAAATCCTTTTTGGCAAAGTGGTTAGCACATACATTTCGCCGTTCATGCAGTTTTTGTATTGGTAGATGCACCAGTTCATCATTACCAACTGCTTTTAGCCACTCTCGACAGCTGGAAGATACAAAATATAAACGTTAATTCAGACTATGTTTGACTGTGAATTTATTTAGTTCGATTTAAAGTTAGGAAAACACCCAATTTACACTATCAGCGCAACTAACTAGAATAGATTATTATACTTGGAATATGAAATTCTAGATTTATTTCATATTCACAGTATTTATTTATTTATTTTTTTAGCAGTCAACCTACTTAGGCTAAATTAGATTACAATTTTATTTAGATTAGACAAATAGAGGTATTACTGTAGGCACAAATGTTCACAATGATACATTTCTTCATTCAAAGTTTCAGCTAGTCTTAATTGATGATTCGAGGGTCTTATTACCGAATTCGAATGATGCTATTAAGTAATACAAATATGTAGTGCTATGAGCACAATATCACATTATTTATTTATTTAATTCAAACACATGATTCATATTGTTGTTAGTAACACTTCCAAAACTATGTTAGTAAAAATTCACATAAAAATAAAATAAAACAAAACAAAACTAATTCAAATACCTATAACTATGTCCGCTTCCCGCGGCACCAGACCTGCAGCAGTGCTTACGGGTCCAGTGCCCCAGGAATGAGCAATCAGGCTTATTCACAATCACCTTTAAAATGCTGTTGGTGCCCCCCCGAATCCTCCGCATCAGGGATGCTGTTCTCTTTCGCATGATAGCTTGAAAGCTATCAATATCAGCTTCAGTAAACATGCCAGACGCGCTACAGAACCGCGGGAGCCCCAAAGCACCCTAAAGGCGTCATTATACTGTACGCGAAGAACAATAACAATAACATTAGCAATAGGTACGTATCGGTACTCACCGGTTTAGATCCAATGGAAACTTGGAAAAATGCAGCTTGTTTCCATTAAGCAAGGCTTCCCTGATACCGCAAACTTCACATTTTCTGTGACCCTTACCCATGATAAACTTAGTCACTGTCTCGTTATTATAAAGAAATAATGACAATAAAAGAGTCAATAATTATATCGCAAAAATCACTTCATTAATAAATATCTCTGTAAAATTAGGTGAGGATGAAACGGAGAAGCAGGTCGCCCCTAAGACGACCCAATGAGCAGACGCTCGACTCAACGTTAACACAATCACAAAAATTATTCTGATAAGTTGTATTCTCAAATCTTAGAGAAAAAGGAAAAAACAAACAGAAAAATCACAATACGAAGAAGCAACGCGAAGGCAGACATGTTTGTTATTGTGAATGTGTGGTCACGTGATGTGGTCACTTCGTAGTGTAATGTTGGTCATCCTGATTCTAACGTGTGTTTCTGAATGTTGGCTAACGCCATGTTACAAACCCCTTAGAAATATAAATTGGTTCGAAGTTTCACAGGACTGGTACTGACCGTACTGTTATCCTAAATAGCACGATCCCAGATAGCGTCACTATCTATCTCACTCGCACCTCTAACCTTTTTCTCCCTCACTCTTACCTGAATAATGGGGTACCATAAAGAAGAACCAGCAAATCGCAAAGATAGTTTCTGTCTTGCTCCCTCCTGTTGTAATAACGAATCACTATGGTGAGATGCATGCACATACCGTCCCTTACGGTCTAACCTGTTTTTTGAGAGGCCTGTTGTTATTTTTATGAGCATACAATAGTAATTCTATAGAGGTTAGATTCAATTCGTCGTAAATTTTTCTTTCTAAGAATTCTGTAAGACATCGTAAAAATTGGGTTGTTGAGTAAAAATATTATCAAAAATTTTTTTTTTCAAATTAATGTGTAAGTATTATACCTTTTTAAAAAGAGGAATAAACGCGTCAAAATTTGACGTCACTTGCCATACTATTTTGGTACATTTTTTTTACACTACAGTCGGTCAAAGTTGCGAAATTCAATAGTTTTCCATATCACCTTTAGTTAAAATAATATTTTATTTTAAAATGGTACAATAAGTACATTATTTTTACATTCTATTTAGACACAGCAATACCCTAGATTACAAAACCTCCAAGAAATATCGAAATTATCAGCATTAGCAGTCACAGCATTCAAAAGTATGTCACAGGGTGCTCATTTCCCCTTTTTTTTTGAAATCAGTATAATTCTGTAAGTACATGGGGTGGATTTTTTAAAATATTTTTCTGAGTACTGTTAGAACTTGGGGCATCGTGGGAATCCAGTTGGACGCCAGGTTCTTGGACACCCTGTATATATATATGTACCACTACGGGATTTTTATATTTAAAAGTCTTATTCTACTTCAGAATCTTGGTCCACCGTGACGATTATATTTTATTAGAACACAGTATTGTGTAGGTGCACAAGAAATCAAACTCCAAGCATTTATTTCAAATAAACCCAATTACAGGCACTTTTGAAATGTCAAGGGGTCGCCCGGTCGGTCATGGGTCGGTCAGTCATAAAAATTAAGCTAGTAACCCATTTCAAAGCATAGTAGGTACCTATGGAGAAGAACTGTCAAGAAACTCCATGGACACTCTTTTATATAAAAATATTGTTAAAAAAATTGGTTACATGTTGAAATTATCATGTGAGAACAATGTAGAAAGACGTGCATGATAAAAGCGTCCGTAATATAAAAGATAAAAACAATTCAGGCTCGATGGGAATTCCCGTCGAAAAAACGAACTTTCAAACTCAAATCATTTATTTCAAATATAATACCATTTACGAGCACTTTTGAATTGTCAAGGGGTCGGTCAGTCAAAAAGATGAAGCTAGTTGCCCATTCCAAAGCGTAGTAGGTACGTATGGAGAAGAACGGACTGAAAGAAACTCCATGGACACTTTTTGAAATCAAAATATTGTTACAAAAAAGTGGTTACATCGTTCATGTTGAAATTATACATGTGAGAACGATGTAGAAAGACGTGCACTTTAAAAACGTCCGTAATAAAAAGATATCAACAATTCAGCAATTAAAATAAGCTGTGGCAGCTAAGAGATGACCAGTGCCTGCTGACGGCACCCGTTCACGAATATGACGTATGGATCAGCGCCATTCAGCTCAAACATTTTGAAAGGAACTTAATGATCCATTACACACGCCACCACCAGCGACACATTTGAGGGAGCACGAGATTCTCTCAGCCGCCAGGGCAAAATCAAGCCAATGAAAGACGAACCCAGTAAGCTTTATAATAGGCACTATGTACCTACTCAATCTCTTAGTGTTGTATAATTTGCAGATTGAGTTCAGCAATTTATTTAAGCAATAATATAGGTACCCATGTTGTCCCACTGCAGAGCAAAGGCCTCTTTTTCTTCTTTTCACCCCTGTATTTTGCTAGTGTGGACAAATCCTGTTAATTAAGAAAAACTAAAATAGTCAAAATTTTACGCATATACAACGTGGCGCTACAATGGTGACTTTAATTTAATACACGGGTAGGGCTAGTGCCCATTAACCATATAAATATTGATAGGTTAAAATAATACGTAAACTGAAAAAAAAAATTTTTCAAACAAACTAAATAATAAAAAAGTCATTAAAATTGGGATCACCCTTGCAAAAATTCATTCATGAAATTACTTACCTAGCTCGCTTACGTTAACTCGGAGCGGCAATGTGTCGGTTCGCGGGCTGGCAACCGCGCATCGCGTCTTGTACCTACTCGTGATCGGTCCGATTCTTTGACGGCATATTATCAAAGAAACCGAGCGGCGCAAGTGGTACAAACACTTATCACATCACCCTCTCTTGTTACTATTAGTAATAACTGTCATCACTAATCACTGCCATCACGATCATAAGTTTACACAAGCACTAATAGCACAAATAAATGCGTCCGTATCGCAAGAGGTGTAAACGTACCTACTAGATAAGAAAACGAAAACCAATCAAAGTGTCTTTATCGCAGTACCATGATCTAATTACTATCCTAATTACACAAAAAGAAATAAATAAAACAATAGCTAAGAGTCTTTTTCGCGACGTAATTATGCGCACTAGTGTAAATAAGTGCGTCAAGGACACGGGTTCGACTAGCACTAGAAAAGCAAAAAAAGAATTCGTGTTCGGTGCGGCGGGTGGGTGGAAGGGAGAGCGCGCGTCGCCTGCGCTGCTCGCCAACAAAGGAAATTTCCTTAAATTCGCCTACTCTATGCATTTGTTTCATCCTAATAGTATTGCTTATTCGTTTTAATTTCATTGATGCGAAGTTATGATCCGTGACCGAGGGAAATGACCGCTGCGCGACAGTTCTTTAAGTACAGGTTGCTCTAAGATGCTATTTCCTAAATTCTTTAATAAATCTGTAAATAATAACGTTTAATGGAAATAAAAAATTGTCATGAAACGAAAATGTGAAAACGTATATGTGTGTTAAATTAAGGTCACCATTGCAGCGCCACGCTGTATGATACACTCACGTCACAATATCCAATGGTACTTTTTCTCTGCTTTGGATGGTGGTACCTCCGCATTCTCAGATGGAGAGTATTTAAGTGGACACAAAGAAAAGGTTGACGGTCCAACAGGTTCACCGTATCATTGACACGTAAACGTTGGCTTCCAACGTGGATTGATGACGGGTGTTGTGTTCTTCAACATAGCGAAAGCGTTCGACAAAGTCTGGCACAATGGCTTATTATATAAGCTTTACCAACTCGGTGTGCCAGACCGTATCGTACTCATCCTACGAGACTCTTTGGCTAACGGCACCTTTCGCTATCGCATCGAAGGGGCGCTGTCCCCCCCCCCCCCCACCCTATCCGCGTAGGTGTCCCTCAGGGCTCTGTGCTAGCTCCCCTCATATTCACCCTATTCACCAGTGATATCCTTAAGAGTAAAAATGCGCAGCTGACTCTGTTCGTAGACGATACGGGCATTTATTACACTGGGCTCCTCCCCGACTAGATATCTCGTACTCTCCAAACCGCAGTCGACAAATTCGGCGCATGGTTCAGAAAGTGGAGAATCGAAGTCAATCCCGACAAGAGTCAAGCGGTTCTCTTCTGGAAACCGCGACTCAAACACAGACCTGACGACCCCCATCCGATCAAGATGTTTGGCAAGCCGATCCCTTGGGAGAAGCAAGCCAAATATCTGGGGGTGACTTTAGACAGACATCTCTCCTTCTCAGAGCACATAAAGGTGGTTCGTTCACGAGCCGCCTTTACTCTAGGTAGACTACATTCTTCTTTAAATGCACGCAGCAAATTGACACTAAGGTGCAAACTGCGCATTCATACGGCATGCATCGGCCCCATCATGACAAAATGCCTGTGCTGTTTTCGCACAGGCACACAACCAACACGTCCATAGGATTCAGACCCTACAGAACCGTTTCCTTCGTAAAGCAACGGGATCCCCTTGGTTCATTCGTAACAAAAATTTACATTTAGATTTGAAAATCCCCACCATTCAGCAATTCATGAAACGCGCTTGCAAGCGTTTCTTTCATACCGCCGGCAGTCATAGCAACCTTCTGGTTGTGAAGGCCACCAGCTATGTCCCCTTTAGAATCAGTAGAAACCGCCGTCCAAGGCATGCACTGACCGACCCTGACGACCCCATTACCCTCCTCCAGGAAAGCAGTAGGGCCACCAGTACATTATACAGCAGACAGACACAAATCGAAAACCCGACCTCACCGCCGCGCCGAGGTTCTCCGCGTCCGCGATTCTGCCCGATTAATTGCCCTCCCTGTCCCTTGATCGGACCCGAGCCAGCTGGTGGCGTAGCTGAGCCAGTAGTTTTAAACTCCCCAGATAATAATAATGAAGAATAATTTGATCCAGCCTGTCCCCAACTTGCTGTCCTCCCCCAGCGACGCCCTAAGCCGAGGTTCGTACCAGGTGGTGCCTTTAGGTGATGGTCGCTTAGCTTTTAATTAATATTATGCCCCTGGCTGGAGGCTTTGAGTTCGCTCAAAGGCACCACAGGAAAGACCGGTTATGTAGTCACGGCCTCTCAAGGCCAACTACGAGATGCCATTCATAAAAAATAAAAATAAAAAAGGTTGACGGCACGGTTGGTGCAGTGGTTAAGCGATTGACTACTGCGCTGCGAGTCGCGGGTTCGATTCCCGCACGGAACAAATATTTGTATGATCTACAAGTAGTTGTTCCGCGTCTGGCTGTTTGTATAAGTGAGTTAAATGTTTGTAAACGCACCCACAATACAGGAGAAATACATAGTCGGGCAATGTTGTTTAAAAAAAAAAGGTCTCACTACTATATTTCTCATTACAAGGCCAGTTGTTCAAATAAAACAATAACGTGAAACAATAAACATTATATTCGTAGTTCTAGATATAATACACAGTATGAAACATAAATACAATCTGCAGTTATACAGTATTACGTCTATTTACACTAACACGTCGCTTTGTTTAGCTTTCAGCAGAAAAATGGTAAAATTTTAGAAGTTAACCGACACTCACATTAGGAAATGTAAAAAAAAATCTGACGTTGTAAGTAGTTAGTCAAATTATTTTTGAATATTTTTCTCTCGGACCAATTATTCTACCTATGGACGGAGTAGTAGCTTGTTGCCGCTCTTGCGTCCATGTATCAAATAAGTTATCGTTTTCTTTGTCTATTTCATTGAGCTTAAGGACGAGTACAGCTCGCGCGATAAGAGTTTGGCTTTGACCTTCGGATTTTTGAACTTTTGATTGTAAAACAGGAGTGCGCGATACGTCGTATCGATGCGAGAGGCAGGGAACGACTGGAGCGCCAATCAGAGCACCGCGTGCGCCTACACACCCGCCCCGCACCCCGCTAATTGCCCGTTGATACCCAATTTCTGATTTCTGCGCAATAACGGTCAAAGCCAAACTCTTATCGCGCGAGCTGTAAAAGAGTTAGATGGTGTAAGGCTGGCAATGTCGCACTGTCTGTGTCAATCGTGTCACAAAAATATCTCAGTGATATGGCAACAAATTAACAAAAACAGTGAAACTATGTCCTGTGTAGCTGTGTTTTGTGCATCGAGAACAACAAAGTAAAAGCCCCAGAATTATCATTTCATTCGTAAGTCTTTGAAATCAGTTTTTAAGTAATTAGATTCTTATCCAGGAAATCGATAATCATAAAAAATTACATATTACGAGTAAGATTTTCTTACTCAATATTGATAAAAAGCCATGTTTCATTAAATTAATTAGTATTCATCTCTGCATTGGTTTTGGAGATATTTATAGTGATGTAATATCGAAATACTTAATTAACAATTAAGCACACAAATGTACAGAGGCGGAATAAATGCCATACAACAAACTTTATCGATAATCCGCCAATCCGTCGGTTATTAAAGATTTATAAGACAACTTGTCAAGATTATTTTTCATGGTTTTTATTTAACGTGCTCCATTATCGTTAATGACGCAATAATAAGATTTAGTGTTTGATTTTAAAGAGGATCACAAATTAAAATAATGTTAAAATATATTTTAATAAAATCTATACGCGAGAAGTATTTACAACTTACAAAATATTTATAATGAAAAACACTGTAATCGAAAACAATGTTAGAAACGTATACAACAAATTTATTTTATTTAAAGGTCGTTAGCAAAAATATTCCTGTAATCTAATCACTTTTCCTGCAATAAACAAAATTAAATTGCCTGCGTATTTATTTAAATTATATGCTGTATATTTCACCCATAACCGTATAATTTTATCGACATGCTTTGAAGCGGCGACCCTTCCCTAGTCACGTACACTAGTGCAAACCTAGATAAACACACTAACAAAAATTACACTCTAATGCTCCGTCCTAGGTAAGATAATTGGTCCAAGATTTTTCTTATTTCTTTCTTTCTTTACGTTATGTTTAACTACCAATAGCGTCAAAATATCGACAAACATAATGATTACCATAGGATCCACCATAGACGATTTATTTTAACCTTTAACGTTGAATTTCGAACTTTTGCGAGAACAAACGGCGCACCACTGCACTGTTAAAATGAATTTAAAATATAATTTTGTATAAATCGTAGACATAGGATCACCATTCACTTACAAAATCAAAATAAATACACTTTATTGAAATCTTAATAACTTAACGAGAACTACACGATATTAAACCAACTTTATTTACTCTACCATAATAAAAGATAATAAAAATCTAACATTTAAATAAGTTGCAACACTGAAACAAGTTTGAAGTTGCCAACATTATCATATTGCAATTTATTAAAATGCAATAGTTAACAAACTAAGCTTCACAAAAATAATAAACAATATGTCACACCTACTGAGTATACTCATTATTTTTTCTTTGTCAATTTATACAAAGTCATAATTAAATTAACAGGTTTGCCCTTTCCATTGTTATTTTCAGCTATATATAATTACTATGATGGCTGGCATTAGTAACTAGTGTAACAAATTGTGTACATCAAATTATTCTTTGGACAACTTACACTAGGGAAAGCTCATACATATTATCAGTATATAGACACAATATACAAAAGATGGATAAACTATACAGAATGTTTATTTCCGTATGGTGAATATTTTAGGGTTTTTTTTTTAAACGAGTGAAAACCTAATTGTTCTGGTTTTCGCTTTTTTCCTATTTCCAATAAGTTTCAAGCCAGTTCCATTCAACTGAAATATACACCCTGTATAATTCAATTTCCTTTTTAAAGTAAATAAACATTGCTATAATATCTTATGTCAAAAATCAACCGAAGCAGTTCTTAACATACATGTACCAGTATAACTTAATTGAGATTATTGTAACAAGATATACAAAGATAACTTAATAACATTATGAAGAATTTGGTGTTAACTCTATATTAATCTAGCACCAAATGGTATTTACAACTTATATGAGAAAATAAAAGACGAGAAAGAGACTAGGTAGACATAATCGATGTTGCGAAAAAAGTATGGCGACGATAGAAAAAGATATTTGAATCTTTACGAGTAATTTCAGGCCCGGTGTTCATTTGTAGAAAAAAACTCGTTTTTTTTCAATGAAATTTGTTGTTATGTGATTTGAATGGCTATTGGTATTGCCGCCTACCACACATAATTAGGGAATTCAAGCCCGAGTCGAGATTGGCAACTCGAGATCTCGCGTGCTAAGTCTGGTCTCGAGATTGGGCCATTCGAGATCAAAAGAAGCATTGTGCTAAGATGTGCGCGCTTTGTCAAGTGTTTTAAGAAGGAGATTGTCTTCCTACGAGATTATATCTCGAAAAATGCTCGACATATCGAATCTCGCGACATCTTGAGCTTTTTTTGCTTTTTTGATTGCATTCCCTACACATAAAAAAACTGATCGAGTAACCTAATAAAATCTGCTGGATTTTATTAAGTTACTCGATCAGGTTTTTTTTCCTTAAAAATTCACTAAAATGTTTGACATTTGTTTGAAATTTGTATTTACAATTTTCAAATCTATGTTTTATTCAGGTGTCTCGAGACCATACAAAACAAGAGACTGTCGGCACAACAACACTACGTTACACATATAAACGTCTAACACATTGCTAGCTATTGAGACCGAACTTTAACTTTAGACCTAAATGTTAGTGAACTAAGATCTTATGTTGAATGTATTAGAATGAGGCATAAGTATTGACTTCCCTGTACCGTGGCAGCGATTAAGTTTACTATTCCATTTTTAAAATTATAATGACCTTTCAATATTACTCAAATAAAATCATTTAATTGTTTCAATATACAAGAGGTCACAAATAACAAAAGCTCATTTGTTTTATGTCCATCGTTCAGTCCCACAATGAAATGTGCATTTAGTGTTTTGCCAAAACGTTAACATTTGAATCAATATGGCACTAGACGACAGGAAAAATATGTGACCAACTATAAAAAAAAATATAGGGATGACTTAGTATTTTAACCAAAACAAATGCTCTAAATTAATCAAGCAAGTTTTAGTGGACTTGGTCACAGATTATTTACTTGATGTAATGCTTGTTGTTGCATAGTTTTTTTGAAACATTTCGTTGTGATATTGCACAATAATATGAGTAACAATAAACTCGTGAATTATTTTCTCTAATGATGTTGCCAAAGCAATAAAAGATATAGCTGCAAGATCATGACCATATACAGGGTGAGTTTTTTAACAGACATCCTATCTCCAACTGCATATTTGCCACAGTGCTTTCTATTTAAAAACTTACCTTGTAAATATAATTTATAGTATTTATAATTAGGTACATTACACACATACAACCTTACAAAGCATATGAGTTATCACATGTGGTGGTCCGATTCTTAGTCATAGAATAGAATTTCGTAGTAATCAGGTATCCAATACAGGGTGAAATTGAAACTATTCATTTAAATGAGTATTTTTTCCCTGGAAAGTCCCCAATGATTTCAATTACACCTTATATCTGTCATTATTTTACATCAACATATTTTTAGTGTAACATAAGCATTTTTATTCTCTTCGAGTACAATATCATAAGCATCTTTTTGTTTTTAAAATATGGGTAGTATTAAAATGTACCTTGTTTGCTTAGAAATGTGTTTATTTGTGCGTTAATTAAGAGCACAGTTAATAAGTTATTATTAAAAAAAAAAACGCACATTACAATAATACCCATCAAGTATAGTCTTTTATGCCAAAGATTAGTATAGTTACTTTTAAAAATACATTTAAGCATACAAATAATTTGTTTGTCTCTAACCCGAAACGGCAATGTTTAATATCGATTTATTTCGTTTTATTATTTTATCATTAATATTAATGAATACATAATTTATTGAGCCTGGTAATGTTATAACGTTTCATCAAACGCAATGGACGTATTTATTTTCACAATCTGTGTATTTTATTAGACAGCTAGTGTTGTTCATTTTCTTACTTTAGTCGATTATTGTGGTGTATGTCATGAATACTCAGTTTTATATTTAAATCATATTTTGGGATGTGAAACTCGCAAGGTTATATTTTCCTGGTTTGAAAGCCTTTTAGTATTCGTCTATTAAATGTTCCAGACATTTGTTATTTGAAATTAAAGCAGATAGACCCAGGTCGTGGCCCTGTCTAGATAAGACCCCGTCTAAACAAAGAGTTTTACGCGCATGCATTCCGTCGCGTTTCACTCGCGTAACTACGCGCGAGTTCAGATACTCGAGCCGTTGTGTTGCGTTTAGTGCTTCTCGTATATTATCACCTTATCTGGACATGCACTCAAACTCAACTCAACTCAAAGCATTTATTTCAATGAAACCATTTACAGGCACTTTTGAATTGTCAAAGAGTCGGTCAGTTAGTCAGAAAGTTGAAGCCCATTCCAAAACGTAGATTTCTATGGGGAAGAACGGGCAAGAAAGTCCAAGGACACTCTTTTAAATCAAGGTATTACAAAATCCTGGGTACATTAATTTTGTTGCTTTTATGTGAGAACAATGTAAAAAAAAATGATGAAACAATTCAAAATATAAGATTTAAAATAATCCGATGACTAGTCTCAACCGCGACGAAGGCCACTAAGGCCCTTTATGCATGACACGGTTTCTTTAAGGTACGGCGTATAAACCGCGCCGTAGAAAAAACGTGTCCGTCAACAAGCTTCCATAGCGATTACAACACTGACGACCGTGCCAACACACGGCGAAAAAACCGTAGTTTTTCCCGACAATAAAATAGTGTCTGTACAAAGGGCGTACAGGTGTGCGTCCATGCGTTGTGAGTCAGTCAGTTAGTTAGTCCCGAAACAGCTTTAACAAATATAGAAGGAATGCATAAGATTTTCTGGCCTCATCCACTTCACATCCACATCACCCTCATTTACATAACAAGTAATTTCCTAACATTAAACCTCCGTCACCAAAACTTGCGAGCTCCACATCCCTACCAGCATGACTACCAAGCTCCATAGACAAGTCTCCACTCAGCCAAACACGCACGAGAAATTTTAACCTCGTAATATCTCGCGCCAGGACGAGATTCGACTATAAGTAAACCGCCACACATCTCGTCTTGGTGCGAGATAATGCGACGATAAAAATTCGTCGAGCTTTGTATGTATGTTAGCCTGACATGACTCACATTAGTTGCCTAACACGTCGAGATGTTCCTTCGGCGTTGGAGGCAACACATGGACCTGCTTCGCGTTACCTGCATGGTATACTTGACCTGGACTGAATGGTTCTAGACGGGGGTGAGCTGAGATGTCTTTCTTCGGATCTAGAAAATTACGTACTGTTGTTAATATTCAAGTTGGAAGGTATTAAAGGGGGAGAAGTCCAGACGTTTGGAATGACACTCCGTCTATATCAGCACATTCTGCACTCGTAGATTACTAAAAGCTTGCCCACGTAAATAATTCAATAGCAGTGTTACCAGTGTCAGAAAACTGGCTATGTTGGGCTAACAGGTATTCTTTTGTTATGTAAAAAGAAGAAAACTTTAAGCTTTACAATTTTTCATATCAATGAAATGAAAGGACACATGCGTGCATTGACTGGACAGGTCCACTCAATCTGTGTGGTTTTTCCTCAAAAGACCATTTCAGACACTAATCTACATAGTCTTCACATGATCTGACCAAGATCATGTTAGCATTGCGATTCTGTAACCATCTCACCGTGAAAACTTAGGTGAAGTGAGCGTGGAGTGAGCTGCCAGTGTAGTCCCACTGATGCTAGGGATTGACCAAGCATTACACTGACAATCATAATCGAGATTTTAATTATGTTTTCTAATGTTAGTTCTGTTGATCATTTTATATTATTTCAAAGCTAGTATTTAAGTGGCTAAAATGACTATTTAAGGGTTTTTTTACTGGCAGCTCACTCCTAAGTGTTCACTTCACGGTCACATTTTTACAGAATCAACATACTGGACTTTAAAAGAGACTGTGACCTCTGAGTTTGTTTCGGCCTTTATTCTCAGAGTAGTCCGATAGGAAAAGCCGACCTCATCTAGATTTTAAAATATGAGTGACGTGTAAAAGTGTTTGTACAAACCTACTAAAAGAAATAAAATCATTTATCAAGGGAGAAAATTATATGTAATAAGAGCTTCGAGCGTTATATCGCTTCACCCACTGACGGTGCATGGACATAGGCCTCATTATTTCTGTCATTGTCCTTTTTTTTAAGGGTAAAGGTCCCGAGCCATTTATTAATATTTTTTATTTACCTTTGGTATTAGCTGCGATGTATTTGGACAATCGGACGGTCGGTAGCGGTAGATACCCTGCGACTAACGGCATCACATCTAGGGTTACATTCTGCGGGTCCGTGCTCGTACATTCCATTGTTATAACGCCTAAAAATAGATGAAAGACATTAACGTGAGCGTTCTAATCGAATTTGTTGAGCTGTGGATTTTATGTTAAATATCTTGGTGTCACCAGCTTCTGATGAATATATATTTTTTCCTCTTTATTTGTTATGGGGTTGTTATCTAAACAGATATGTCAACCCCATCGTGCCTCAACATTAATTAACCCATTAACCATACCAAACAGTCAAGCATTATATAATAACACTTTGTGATAAAGATATCTAGGTCACCAATGAAGGACTGTTATTAAATGACATCATTTTTTGGCACCTTCTGAAGTTGGTTGGGATGAAATTGATTGTATTGAAAAATAGATGAAAGACATTAACGTGAGCGTTCTAATCAAAATTGTTGAGCTGTTGATTTTATGTTAAACTAGCTGACCCCGCGAACTTCGTACCGCCTAACATTTTTTTTTAAATTTTCTCTCCTTATGAACCATCCTCGTACTTCAAGGAATATTCTAAAAAGAGAATTAGCAAAATCGGTCCATCCGTTCTTGAGTTATAAAATTACAACGAAAAGTGGCATTGATTTTTATAGATATAGATATCTTGGTGTCATTAGCTTCTGATGAATAATTTTATTGTGATAACAACCCTTAGGCCCTTTGTACACGTCACGGTTTCTTTACGGTATGGCGTGTAAAGTGCGCCGTAAAAAAGACGTGTCCGTCAACACGCTTCCCTTGTGATTCATACAACACTGACGACCGTGCCTACACACGGCGAATAAACCGTAGCTTTTCACGGAAAGAAAAACGCGGTACAAAGGGCCTTATGGTGACTTATAAAGTTTTTAATGATAACAATGATTGCCAATCATTATTAATCACCATGAGGTTTATCATGAGAATTATGTAAAAAAATCGGCCAAGTGCGAGTCGAACTCGCACACGAAGGTTTCCGTACAATATTTAACACTTTTTTTTTACCTTTTGACCGCTTGGTTTTATATCGATTGCCGTACCCCCAGCGCCCAGCTCATAAATCGACAAATGAATACCTATGACATATGGGGTCGTGCAAAACAAGAAACGAACATACGTTCTCAGTCGTATATGTATATACGACTGAGGCGATACGGGCACGAAAACATTTGTCGTATTATTACGACCGGGGCGGCCAATAGGTTAAGCACGTTTCTTGTATGGTAAAATAAAATAAAGTTAAAAATTAAATGGATTCGCACACGAAGGGTTCCGTACCACACTAGGCAAAAAACCAAAGAAAACACGTTTCCCATTAATTTTTAACTTTATTTTGTTTTTATTATTTGTTGTTATTGCGGCAATAGATAAATACACATTCTGTGAAAATCTCAACTGTTTAGCTATTCCGGTTCTTGTGATACAGCCCGCTGACAGACAGACGGACGGATGGACAGCGGAGACTAAGGCTTAGCGTTCCGTTGGCATCCTTTGGGTATGGTACCCTAAAAAGGACTCATTGTAGGGGTAAATCTGATAGGGTTTTACCTGCAGTACGACCTAGAACCGCCCACATGGTCTGTTCAGCAAGAACTTCGTACATGAGCGACGTATATTCTGTTTCATTTACCTGAAATTAAGTATACTTAGATCAAGCAAAGCAAGATTGATATAGTAACTATGTTAAAAATAATAAAATACCAAAGAGAAAAAGACAGAATGATTTTAACTTAAAGCCATTAGCTGTTCCGGTCTATTGGATTGTCTATTTATGACATAGTCTTTATATGTATGAGCTTTTCTGGCCAGTCTAGTCTAATACTTCATCATTTCAGCCGAAAGACGCCCACTGCTGGACGTAGGCCTCCCCAAGCCCCGCTACTTCGACCACTTCTATGCTTGTCGCATCCATCAGATTCCTGCGACTTTCGCCGTTTACGACTTATTTCAAATAGATATTTATAATAATATTTTTTATTGTTCAATTAGGACTAGATTACAAGGCAAGGTAACAAAAAAGCACAAGCATAAAGTTTCTTAATCTAGTTAGTGGGTGCCGTACTGTTCTCCTAGATAAGTTACCAAATAACCTGTGTTTAGGAGAAACAGTTGCAATCCCCGTCATAAATGGTTGACCTATATTAGCACGTGTTAAATGATGTAAATAATAATCAAGCTACATAATTATAGAAAAATACGTATAAAACTTTAAATCTAATAAATTGCAAATTCGGAAAAGAAAAATTTATAAATTACTAGCTGGGCCCCGCGGTTTCACCCGCGTAAGAGTCGATTCTATGGGATAATTTATCCTATCCTATCCTATTATAAGCCTGCATTATTTTGTTTTATCATTAATAGTTTTCGCAGCGCACGCCAAAATCAATTTTGAGTTTTATACCTTGGGTTACAATATTGCAATTTTCTTACGGATCCCTAATAAAAAAAAAATATAGCCTGTTATTCCGTAATAATATAGCTATCTATTGGTGAAAGAATTTTTTAAATCGGTTCAGTAGTTTCGGAGGCTATTCGTTACAAACTTAAAAACAAACAAAATATCTTTCCTCTTTATAATATTAGTGTAGAAAATATTTAAATTAAATTATCATAAACTATACAAAAAAAAACCACATACCCTCTGTACGCTTAACTGCAAACAGCACATCTGCGAAGCCCTACAAAAATCAGAGCCCTTACTAGGCTCCAATTTCGTCCTTATAACGAACAGCGTTGTATAGTCTTGTACATCAAACCGACAGCTGAATGGTCTGCCTGGCTCCTCGGTGTCTGAAGGATGAAAGCGTACGGAGAACATGGCCTTCATTGGACCTGCTTTTACCAGGGGGTCTTTAAGGAGTTCCCACATGAATGAGGCTGTTGTACCATCCGATGCTACCATCTGAAAGAATGTAGGAAGGAGTTTTTAAGCACGACCGATCTGTTGGCTTATTCGCGATAATGAGACCAAAGATTTAAATCGGTGTCAGTTTGATTCGATTCAACCTTGAAAATGTCGTAAGTACGAGTAAGTATGCAGGATTTGTAATATATTGCTAAAATGTACTTGAGTTTTCCTCGTTAACTCGAGATTAGGTAAACTTTACACTTACATTATACAAAGTGGCGCGTACCTACATTAAATGACACCACGTATACTACATGATATACTTAGACGATATACACAATTTGAATGAAATCCATTCACTAAAAAAATCTGCTCTTCCATACATTTTGTTACACGTAGCTCGACAAAATGTATGGAACAGCAGATTTTTTTAGTGAATGGATTTCATTCAAATTTTGTATATAGTGTAAATATACCATGTATTTTAGGTAGTATAATTTAATGTGATAAGGTACGCGCCACATTGTATAACGCGTAAGCCTTCTATATATATTTTTCAACTTTATAATGCACATCCTTCAAAATTCATCATACAAAAAATAATCCTTACCATATGATCAGAATTCTTTGGATTCAAATCTGCCACCGAGTTATCAGCCCCATCACACTCCAACTTCGGGTCTGTCAAGGAGAACTGCACCAGATGCACCACGGTAGACTTGAGGGTCACGTGGATGAACTTCCTTGCGTTCGAGGTGAGGAGTCTCCAGGATGCCACCATGGGAGGCGTGAAGTGTAAAGGTACTTCTGTCACGGCTTCCCACCAGGGACAGGTGAGCCAGACCTGGAGAAAATGGGCATAGTCTTCATATTATGTTCTAAACTGGTTTGTGTGGGTCTGAATTTTCGACTGGGTTTAAAAAATATGGTACAAAGTATAGTCCCACAGGATGGTCAACAACCATTTGTAGGCAACTGTGGAATATGAATCTTTTATTAAAAGCAGTAGTGTCTTATAGGGAACGACAAGTTGATATCTGAACCACAAACGGTGGTTCGAAAGACTGACCACAGACTGCGTTGAGCTGCGGCCGAGTTAAATGTTTAGTTACTATTTTACAGTTAATAACATGGTTATGTCTTGTCAGCTGCACGTTACAGGAAAGGATTGACGCTAATGATGGCGCCAAACACGTGCCCGTTTCTGGCCAGAGTCCATTTAGTATGCCATGGACACGCTAAGAAGAATAACATAATTATTCTGTTAGTTAAACTAGCTTGATACCCTGAGGAACATTGCTTCGAATTCTGCGGCCATGTTTGTGCAACTTTGCACTTTAGTGCACTAATAATAAAGTGTATTTTTCAATGTCGCCTGCCAAGCCGTTGCGTCGTTCAACACAGAATGTCCAATTTTGCACTTTAAAGCATTTATCTTAAAGTGTATTAATCAATGTAATCAGAAATTCATCAGCTGTATACTCCTCTCGGTCTGCAAAACCTAAAACCTCATAAAATACCAAAATCTGAGCTAACCATCTAAGTTCACTGTTACACTAATTTCCTAATATATACAGGGTGGAATTAACAGCCCTCCACAAAAACACAGGATTGATTCAGCTCCTTATTCTGAATCATATCCCACTGGAAATTTTCTCAGGAAAAAAAAAAAAAATTATGCCGTTTTTTCTGCTAATATTCCTTTATTTCAATGTAAAATTACATTCTCTGTATGCAACACTCCATTTATGTAAATAAAACAGCTGAATTAAAAAAAACAGCAATGGATGTTGAAATACTCTAAAACGATCGACGCTTGAAATCAGCTGTTCACTTTATGCCTAGCTACAGTACATCGAACTCGCCGCATGCTACTCTTCCCTCCTAACCAATAGAGAGACAGTAGATTTGCACGATTGCACACTTCCACGATTGCAGTGTTGCCAAGTTATTAGACCTTAATTTGTGAACAAAAAAGAACAAATTTGGTTCACCTTAAACCTAAGAACTTCTTTTGCCCCTTTCATCTGTGGAGGCCATTTTGGCAAAATGGCGGCATCTGTTACGCGCGCCGTGGGTGGTCCGGGCGAATAAACTTTATTGGGGCCCGGGTGATTAAAACGACGAAATCTCTAAAATTACGATAGGTAGCTCTCTTCAAGCTATGTTTATGGAATCGTTATTAAAGGACAATGGGAAATGAATGTATGGAGTCTGGGCCCACCCTTCAATAGTAACATCTGATATACCGTTGGATAGGGCTTTTTAAGTGGAACATTAGTTACTAATATAACTATGGTCAAATGTTAGTACTTTCGGAGATACGACGTCTTAAAGTCGTCAGTCTAACATATTCTTTATGGATACTTATAAGGTAAAATAGTAATAATAAGTACACTTAAAATAAAAGAGAATTATTATTCGTCTTGGACATCAAAGACCATTACATCATTTAAAAAACCCACGGGGGCCACGAATGGTTGATGTCTCCTAACTCCTAGGTACCAAATCAAAGAAATAGTGTGAGCGCAACTTCCTACAGTTCGCCGTCCGGTCAAGCAAGAGCAATAATATTGTGATATCGCGTTTCTTCCAACTTGGTTTCGATCAATTAATATATAGCAATAGTATATTCTTGCTCTTACGTGGCGTGACTGTATCCTACCACGCAGCAACCACACATTCTCTGCTGGTATATTATATTCTATTAAATCATGTAAATCGTTTTGTCTGTATATTTCTATAACGTATAAACCGTCTCGAAGATGTTCACTGCAATATGACTGATCGCCATTTGCAAATGCGCCTGGACAAGCGGCGGGCGCAGCGGGTAGGGTGGGGGCGCAGGTAAGGAGCAAGCAGATAGATGCCGTCCGTTTTGAGTCTAGCCATAGTTTAGTTTAGTTATCTTTTAACGAAGTAGGTAAACTACGATCACTTTTATGGCAGTATAATAAGTAGTATAACTCCGAAAGTACTGACTTTTGACCTTAGTCGTAATAATAAGTTTTATTCTGCATAAACATACCTATTCATTTATGAGTGTCTTATTCCTATTGAGAGGTGGGCCCATCATTACTCATTCTCCTTTGCTAACCGCATATGTATGAATTAGTCCAGTTAGTTTTTAATGTATTAGTCATTCTAATAAGAAATTAGTCTAATTGGAATAATTCCCATTTTTCGTGTGAGGGTCAGTAAAATTAAAAAAATAAACTATTACTACAAAAGTGTTGACCGAACGGAATGCACCTAATTTTAAACGAAAACTGCACTCAATGTGCTCTTGAGTATTTGTGGCACGTATCTTATTAATTAATTAATTCTTTATTCAAGTGATCACTGGAACCAGTATCTAAGCCACATAAGGGCCTTTTACGTGGCTTTACAACAGCTACCTATTGATAGTAGAGTCGGGAATCGAACCTATGCCCTCTGCAATGGCAGCCTAACCTTACACGGGACTTGCACTACTCATACTTTACTTAACATAACATTTAAATTAGATTGACAAATTAATCGTTTCAGTCCACACCGAAAAATGACAGGTAACTTTAATCCATTTATGATTAAATGATTAAAAGTAGCGCAAAAACAAAAATTTTGCACAAGATTTCGTGCGAAATTTTCGTGTAGTTGGCAACATTTGTCGTCGCATCGCGAGCAGGATCCAACTTGCTGGCTCTGGTAGTATCGCTCGCTATTGTGCGTAAGCGCATGTCGATTCAGTTCACCCGTGCAGTCGCGTTGTTTCACGTTCGGTTCGTGTGTTACGTTCGTTTTGTTGTTGTCTTGTGAAAAATGGCTACATTTAGTGCGCGTGAGTATGGAGAAATGATCATGTGCTACGGGGAAGCTCGGGGAAATGCTAGGGAAGCCCTCCGAATTTACATTGATAGGTATCCCGACCGTCGGCATCCATCAGACTCCCGGGTAATTACCAATGCCTATCAACGAGTGCTAGATAACCAGCCCATAGTTCCCAATCAGGAAGGCGCTGGAAGACCACTTCGCGGTGTAATTGCAGAAAGGGTTTTAGACTTGGTCCGTCGAAATCCACGCCTAGGAACACGCACTGCAGCTCGATTATTGCGGCGGAATCATGGAGCCCGCGTCTCACACTTCTTCGTGCATAAAACGCTGCGAAGGGATCGGCAACGGCCTTATGTAATACATAGGGTCCAAGCCCTATTGCCTCGTGATCGTGATCATCGAGTAGCGTATTGCCGGTGGTTGCGAGCTGAACACGATCGAAATCCTAATTTTATCGCCCATGTGATATGGACCGACGAGTCGACTTTTACGCGCAACGGTATGTGGAATCGTCGAAATGCGCATTACTGGTCGCAATCGAATCCATTCGAGATCCAAGAGACCGGACATCAAACGCGTTGGTCGGTAAACGTCTGGGCAGGAATTTATGGTAATAAAATCCTAGGGCCTGTGTTTCTTCCCGCGCGCATGAACGGAGCGCGCTATCTCGATTTTCTTCGCGTTAACCTAGAAAGAGAGCTGGAGACCCTCCGTGACGAGCTGGACGAGGAATGGGAAGCCTTGGAGGATTTACCACTTGCGCACTTGCCAATGATTTGGTTCCAGCACGACGGCGCTCCTCCGCACATAACGCTCCCAGTGCGTTCGCATTTAGACGCCACCTTTCCGAATCGCTGGCTTGGCAGATTTGGACCGCAACCCTGGCCAGCCCGCTCGCCCGACCTTACACCTTTAGACTTCTTTTTGTGGGGCTACGTAAAGGAAAAAGTGTTTGTGAGTGCATGTGCAAGTGAGGAGGAAATGCGAGAACGCATCACGAACGTGTTCCAGCAGCTACGCTACAGCTGCAATGAGGATCCCACCTTGCTGCCCCGCTTACACGCGGAGACCCTGCGCCGTGCCAATGTGTGTGAACACCTCGGTGGAGGTCACTTCGAGCCGTATCTCATACGACCGGAGCGATTCTAAGGTAGAATTATTTTCTTTAACTTATTTTTTTATCTGTGTACGTGTTTTACTGTGTACGTGTGTGTACTCGTTGTCACTCGTTTCAATGTAACGTAACGTAATAAGAGACGCGGCCCGGGTGCGCCGGGGAGCGCGCGGGGGCGGGGGCAGCCTCGCTCAAGCTCGCTGCGCTGCCGTCCGCTACGTGCGTTTTGCCACGGTAACGATACATTGCGTGTGAGGTAATAAAACAAATCTGGTTTTTTGGATTCCCTTAATGTTCCTGAAAGAATTTCATGTACCGGTCATCTTAATATGATGTACTGAAGCCACCCTATCAGTTTGCGGAGAGCTGTTAATTCCACCCTGTATAATATATAACTAATAAATTATATAATAAATAACTAATATTATGAATGCGAAAGTGAATTTGTTTGCGATTTCACGCTAAAACGGCTGAAATTTGATAGATAGGTAGCCTGGGACCTGGAGGAGGAAAGAGGCTACTTTTCATCCTGGATCGCAGACGACGACGCGGGCAACAGCTAGTTGAGTAGAAAAACTATTTTTAACTCACAGTATGTTCAATACTCTTATCCTTCTTTCTAGGTTGCAAGGTGGCTAACAGAATCAAAGGCACTCGGGTGGTCTGGAAGGGCTCCATAGATGACACCTTGATGGATAGCTCGCGAATCATCTCAGTTTCGTCGTCGGCGAAGCGGATGAGCAGGCCTGATGATGTCTTGAGGAGTATTGTTGTATTCTGGGGAAAGGAAGAAGAGAATATTGCTTTCTAGAGTTATGCATCACTGATTAATTACTATACGGTACCAAATTCTTAACACTTAAATCGCTCATGTTTTGTCATTGAACCATGAATGTTACTAAAACTTTCATAAAGGTGCTCCCTCACCTGGAGCGTTCGCCTGTAATGTAACATTTCAGGGCCACAAGTCTGCTATTATAATAGTGTCAGAATGGTCTATCATTGATTTCATAATGTAAATAGTAAAATAGTAAATATCCGAGAAATACAAGTAGTAATCTCCATGTTAGCAATTCATTATTCATGCCTCCAGTAATACCTCAAGACATTTTGCGTATAATAAAACACTTGAAAAATAAAAATAGTGTTGGATGCGATGAAGTTTCTACCACGGTGGTAAAATTTGTATCGGATGTCATAGCTAAACCATTAGCCCACATAATCAATACATGCATAAGCTCAGGTATATTCCCTGATAAATTAAAGACTGTCATAGTAAAACCATTGCATAAAAAAAACGCTAAGGGAGACATGTCGAACTATAGACCGGTAGCATTAATTTCAGTTTTCTCTAAGATATTCGAGAAAATTATTTATGTATCTATTTACACATTTGCAACTAAAAATAATATTCTATGCGAAGAGCAAAAAGGCTTTCGAAAAAACAAAAATATTAATATGGCGATATTTGATTTATTAAAAGTGATAATGAACAATGTGGATAAATAAAATCCTGTATGTGCAATATTCACAGACATGACGAAGGCATTCGATTATGTAAAACATGACATCCTCTTAAATAAACTTCATCACTATGGGATAAGGGGCAATGTCCTAAATTTAGTAAAGTCCTATCTCACGGATCGAAAACAATTTACAGAAATTTCGAGAATATGTCCCAAAACTAAACGCGAATTGAAATATCTATCCAATGTTAGAATAACTAAATTCGGAGTCCCGCAGGGCAGTGTACTTGGGCCATTGTTATTTTTACTTTATATTAACGACCTACCTTGTCAAATACATCATACTATGACTTTATTTGCTGACGACAGCACAGCTATAATTGAATGTAAAAATAATACTCAATACGAAAGAGAGATAAATGATACACTTGAAAAAATAATAGATTGGCTTAATAAAAATAATCTTGTGTTAAATCTACAAAAAACCAAAGTAATGCATTTCTACCAACGACTGAGGCCAAACTATATTTTAACTAAATATAAAGACGAAATAGTAGATACCACTTCAGTTACAAAATTTTTGGGAGTACATATTGATGATAAATTGACCTGGAAAGACCAGGCTGAAATTGTGTGCCAAAAATTGAGCAAAACAGCATATATTCTGTACAATCTCTCAAAAAAGTTAAATATGAACACGCTAGTGACAGCATATCATGGTTTGGTTGCTTCATTACTAAGGTTCGGTGTTATATTCTGGGGAAACTGTAGTGAGAGAGATAAAATATTTAGGGCCCAAAAACGTTGTCTTCGATCGATGACAGGGCTTAAACCCATAGAAAGCTGTAAACCAATTTTTAAATCATTGAAGATTCTAACACTACCTTCTTTGTACATTCTTGAAGTTGCCTTATTTGTTAAGATGAACAGTAATTTGTTTACATCAATGATTGATAAGAGAATACGCAAAGGACCAATGAGGTCTCAATATAAAAGTCAACTTTATACAGGCGGTTACAAAACGTCCTTACTTAAAAAAAATATTTTTTCCGTGGGTCCTCTCATATATAATAAATTACCAACAAATCTAAAAGTATTACCCATCTCAGTATTCAAAAAACAGTTAACTAAATTGTTATTAGAAAAATGTTACTATTCAATTAAAGATTTTTTTGATGATAAAAGCTTTTCCTAATGGGAGTTTTGATTGTGGTATTATAATTAAGATAAATTTATGTTATTTGACATTCTAATTTTGGTTCTTGACATTCGAATTGTAATAATAATATTGTTAATTGTAATGACATGTCAAATATTCTAATGATAATAGTGTATTTTCTTTTGTTACACATATTTAATTTTAATTTAATTTTTTTTTTTTATTAATTTGATGATTTAAATAATAATTCAAAAATCAAAAATTGATATACTTAATTGTGATAAGAATGATATAAATAATCTAATCTAATTTTGCATGCCGATTGGTAAAATGTGGCTGAGCTATAATTATGTACTTAATCTTAAGACCTGTATGTAAAACCCATATTTGCGAAATAAAATACTATTACTATTACTAATTATTGATTTTTACAAGTTTTGCAATCTTCTAATAGAATGGCGTCATTACGACTTTCCGATGGTCAACCACTGACACTCCATTGACAGAAATAGCATAGAATGGTAATCTCGTACATAATGACAAATTAATGACTGACATATGCGGTAATGAAAAAAAATTACTAAATGTTCATTTAAGTAGTAGCTTTTCGAAAATCATTTCTACTAACGGGCTTTATAATAATGGCAATACGATAATGTCATTCTACCACGATTCTATTACGAGACCACTGACCGACCAATGATCGACCATTATGAATTTTGCAGATTACGAACTTTTAGCAAAATGACAATGGGATCGTGTTGGAATGACGAATTTATAAAAAAATTGCAGACTTGGGGCCCTGATTCGATTTTGAGCATTGCTTTACAATACTGCCTCCCTGACTGACGAGCATTCGCCGGTAATGTGACATTAGATTCGATTTTGAGCATTTAGTTGATTCCACAATGTCAGACGAAGCGGTCGTTGTGCTGAGCGCGGAAATATTAATTCCACATTGTTATGCTCGACTCTGTAATGTTACATTTCAGGCGAATGCTCCAAGTGAGGGATCCCCTTTAGGTGCATATTGGTTCGGGCGAATTGAAAGAATTTCTCAAGACTTTCAGGGGTGTGTTGGGGATAAAACCGTTGTTATAACCTGTATTCTTTGATATGGTTGTCAATACTTTTGGACTCAGGGTATGTCAGAATTATTTTGTTTAATTAAAATTTAATTTGAAATAAATTTTAGACGGTGAAGGTCGCTGAAATCTGCTGGATGCGAGAAGCACAGGACTGGTCAAATTGGTGGTACTTGAGGAGGCCTATACCCAGGAGTGGACGTCCTTAGAAAATAGTAAAAGCACGCAACAGAACTGGTAAAATGATTAAAGGTTCCAGGTCCAAGGTTGGCTGGAAGAGATCGCAGAAAGCGATAAGGCCGCCCATTGTATTAGGTTGGGGAAAAAGTCTTTTCGCATTATAGTATGTATGAACTTGTAATAAAATCTCTTTGGCTGTACTATTTGTATCTGGCTGGTTTTGTTATCATTGAAAGTTTAAATTTTAAAGAACATAATTCCAAATTCAAATTATGAAAATGTGTGATTTTCATTTGTTTTTCGTATCGTCAAGATGAGTGAATCTAATGAAGAAATTCGATACATTTTAAAATTTTACTACAAAAAACGTAAAAATGCAACGCAAGCCGCGAAAAAAATTGCGATGTTTATGGACCTAGTGCAGTCTCTGTGAGACTAGCACAAATTTGGTTTAAGCGTTTTCAATCCGGAAATTTTGATGTCAAAGATGCACGTCGCTCTGGTCGCCCTATTACAGATAAAATGGATGCCATTTTTGAAAAAGTGGAGCAAGATCGGCATTTCAGTAGTTACGACGTAGCTGAAGAACTGGGAATTGACCACAAAACAGTTTTGGCGCATTTGAAAAAAACTGGGTACACAAAAAAGCTCGATATTTGGGTACCTCACGAGCTCACTGAAAGAAACCTAATGAGCCGTGTACTCATTTGTGATTCTTTATTACGACGTAATGAAAC
The DNA here is from genome assembly GCA_937001585.2 of Brachylomia viminalis. Taxonomy (NCBI): domain Eukaryota; kingdom Metazoa; phylum Arthropoda; class Insecta; order Lepidoptera; family Noctuidae; genus Brachylomia; species Brachylomia viminalis. The sequence continues at coordinate 14,334,286 of OW443316.2, read as the reverse complement.
CGAACCATTTTTGAAGAAGCTGATAACTGGTGATGAAAAGTGGATCACGTACGACAAGAACGTGCGAAAAAAGTCGTGTTCAAAAGCCGGTCAGGCTTCACAGACTGTGGCGAAACCCGGGTTAACTCGCAACAAGGTGATGCTGTGTGTGTGGTGGGATTGGAAGGGCATTATTCATTATGAGCTGTTACCACCAGGCAAGACCATCGATTCTGAACTTTACTGCGAACAACTGATGAGATTAAAGCAAGAAGTTGAGAGAAAGCGGCCAGAATTAATCAACAGAAGGGGTGTGGTTTTTCATCATGATAACGCTAGACCTCACACATCTTTAGCCACTCAGCAAAAATTAAGAGAGTGTGGCTGGGAGGTGTTAATGCATCCGCCGTATAGTCCTGACCTTGCACCTTCAGATTTCCACCTGTTTCGGTCTCTTCAGAATTCTTTAGGCAGTGTCAGGTTAACAACACGAGAGGACTGCCAAAACCACTTGTCGCGGTATTTTGATCAGAAGTCCCAAAATTTCTATAGAAATGGGATCATGTCCCTACCTAGAAGATGACAAAAAGTTATCGAACAAAATGGTACCTACATACTTTACTTAAATGTAAATAAACTATATGAAAAAATGTTTTGAATTTTCTTAAAAAATGCGAAGATACTTTTTCCCCAACCTATTATGTAGTGTTCAATTTTTTTTTGTTACGTATTTTGTGGTGTACAATAAAGAATATATAAATAAAGGTATTTTTGGTAATATTAACTGTTGCGGCGCAGCGCCTCACCGTTATTAAATATTTATTCACACGTTGATAGGTCTACGCACTATGATGTTCTTAGTAGGCGTTTGTTAGTTTATATATTGTGATGTGTCCAACCAGTCTACCGACCACTTTCTTACTGTACGCACGAAACTCTTATTATACCTTTTAATTGTAAGCGGACTTTAATTAGCCCGAGTGTATAGTCAAAATATACATTACCTGTAATTAATAAAAGTACCTGTATATGTGGCCAAAAAAATCCCTTGATTATTCTACACTTGATGTGTAAACTACAATAATAGAAAAAAACACTACGTCCTATTTTTTCACTGTACCCGACAGGGTCCATAATGATCTCATACGTTTTTAAGTGCAGTGGTGGTTTTAAGTGCAGAGCAGTGGTGGCCCAGTGGTAACGGCCCCGACTTACGAGTAGTAGGTCGTGGGTTCGAATTCAGGCAGGCGCTTTACTTTGTGTAAATAATTTAATCACCACTGCTCTCTAACGGTGAAGGAAAACATCGTGAGGCAACCGGCAGCATGTTCTAGAACCAAACTTTCGAAGACATGTGACATCTACCAACCCCCGCACTTGGCCCGCGTGGTGGATTACGGCCCAATCCCTCTCAGCGAGAGGAGGCCTGTGTCCCAGCAGTGGGAACAGTATAGGCTGATTATGACATTTTTAAGTTACGATATAAGTATGCATTGTGGAATACAATAAGCAATTGCGTATCAACTTATAACAACAACATATGAGTATCAACAAACCTCTTCAATATGCGAGCTTCCACTCGTCACCACCAGCTCCATCGCCTGTTCCAATCCAGCCACTAAATCGTTCTTCGCTTCCATCTTATTTAAGAACACATTGACCCCTTGCGTCACCACTTCACACCCCATCTTAGTACCAATGAGAACATTCGATAAAAATTCTAATTTCCCTTCCACTACCAAAGATACCTGAAATAAAATGAAATTAACTTTTATTTACAAGAATTGTAGTACATTACAGATGGTCAGGTTTTGTACAGTTTCTAAAACAATTTGCCAGACACATTTTTTTTTGAGGGTTTGAAATCTTGATGGGTTGTTGTTCTCCCGCTCTGGGCGGAGCGGGAGGGAGACTCTTACTGGCTAAAACCCACCCGTGTTCCTTCAGTTGCCTGCGCCAGGGGCTACGGTAACCATTCCACCACGGTAACAGTTTTGGACTTTCCCGCAAACCTGGCAGTCATCGGCCCTAGCGGACCCCGTGAGTGGTTCTGACATCTCTTTAAGGCGCGCGTGGAAAACAACGCGCCGTCGACCCGGGCCTGGTCCTTATCGGACGGCGAGCTACCCATTGCTCGCCGTACGCAAGCCCGCGCCTACGGTGGCCGGAAATAGGCTTGGGATTTCCGACGCCCGGGGCATCTCCTGCGGCGGCTTGGGGGTGAGGGCGCCAATTTTGCCTCTCCCTCACGCGTTCCGCCTCCTCCTTCGCAAGCATTACTGCATCGCAGAAGGAGGTGACGGCTTCCCATGCCCTCTCGCTCCGTACCATGGCCTGGACCAGGGCCGGACGCGAGAGATCGCCACCGCCAATCGCCTCCACGAGGAGACGGCGGTGCTCCGCCCAAGCCGGGCAGACCTCCACCGTATGCTCCACCGTGTCCTCCGGGCGATCCACACAATGGTACCAATAGTAAATGTTGTTCATTTACATGAGTGCTACACTTCCTAAAACTGTGTCCCCCGTTAACCTTACATATTACCTTAAACACTGTATTTGTAGATATCACCTAAAGATAATCAAATTAATAGGAGAATTTCAGTATCAATCTATAACATCAAGATACTCATTTCAAAAATAAAATTATTTGTCTATGAAACATTTGTAAAAAACTGTTTAAAAGAAAACGATCACGAACCTGACCAAGTTTGAACGTCCCACATTTTCTCGCCACAAAATCGAGTAACAGATCATTTGATCCAGGTTTTAGAATACCAGTTTCTACAGCAAAACAGTTTTCGTAACTGTGTCGCATCGTTGCAGACGGTTTCCGGTATTTGCAGCTGTCGGAACGTTTGAGGGTTACTTTGGGGTTTTGGCATTCAACTGTGACTTTTTGTAGCGATCTGTCTTCTTTGTAGTGAAGTTGAGAGGTTATGTGTAAAGGGTTTAGTAAAGGGTTCTTGGGTTTTAAATCGTCCAGTCTTATGCTGAAATAGGAAAAACATAATTTATATTATTCATTGTTAAATGTGAAACTTTAAGGCTCACACAGATTTGAGCGGGCCGCACGACATTGCAAAAATCTTCCTACATTATTGTCGTACATTTTGTGTATGAACCATCGACACAACAGGCGGGCCCGGCCGCAGCGCGCTTTTTTGTTTCAATCCGCTGCGGATCAATGCGGCTGTTATGTGCTCTTAGCAGTTCTGGTGTATTTGAAAATACATGCTTAAATTGGAACAAGTACTTATAAAAACTCTAATGTTTTTAGGTAATGTATAATCAGGGATAAATAAAAGAGATGGTCACTGGACTGCACTAAGATGTATTGACACTATGATGTACGGGCAACGAGTGAGTTGCTCGCTTTGCGGTTACATGTTTATAAGCTTACGCTATTACAGTGTGTGTATTGTATGCGCTACCTAACCCCTACACGTTCTTCAATTCTCTAAGCGCGATTTTAACGCAGCGAAAATTTACCACCAATGTATATTAATAATAATATCAGCCTAATATAATAATAATAATAATATGAGACAACATCCACACAAGGTCTTCTGGTCCGGAACTAGGTAGAGCCTGTACTACGGTACCCTGATGACTGATATACATACTTATATACATATACACACCCAGACACAGGTCAAACAGGCATGTTCATGCACACAAATGTTTGACTTGTCCGGGGATCGAACCCGGGACCAGCGGCTCAGAAGGCAGGGTCGCTACCAACTGCACCAACTGGTCAGTCGAATTGTTATCGTCACACTGCAGGGCAAAGCCCTCTTCTCATACATAGAAGCATTGATCACCACGCTTGCTCAAGACCGGTTTGCGATTTCAGACTTATATTATAAGGCCAGGTGATGTTTTCTTTCACCAATGTCAGTAATATCCAAGATAATCTCAAAAAGTACATGTGAATTCAAAAAGTCACACCGGTACTTACCCGGATTTGAACCCACAACCTCTAGCACGAGAGGCGAGGCCTTAACCACAGGGTCATCCCTACATGATATAGCATCACGATACCACCAATGTACATAGAGTCGTAGTAAATACACACGTACACGCACGCACGCGCGTGGGCACGGTTGGCGCAGTGGTTAAGCGATTGACTGAAGCGCTGCGTGTCGCGGGTTCGATTCCCGCACAGAACAAATATTCGTATGACCTGGGGCTGTACTATGACGTGTTAACATCATCATGATTCCGTTGTGAAAAAGAGATAGTGCTATCGGTCATGTATAGCTCCGTCCCTCTTTCACGCTGGAACAATGATGGAATTAACACGTCATAATACGGCCCCTGCAGATGTTGTTCCGGGTCTGGCTGTTTGTGTATGTGAATTTAAATGTTTGTAAACGCACCCACGATAAAGGAGAAATGCCAATTGTGGACCAACGTTTAAAAAAAATGAGTAACGACTAATACATTTGAATAGAAGTTAGTACCCAGCAGATACATGTTTTAAACTAGTCTCACCTTGTAATTAAGTTAGTAGTTTCACTCTCAGGCTCAACCGGCCCCCGTTTCGGCGAGCCCACACTACCGCTAGCGTTTAAATCAGTCTTATAACTTTTAACAGGCGTCCGTTTCTCCGCCTTATCATCGTTACATCTCTCTATACTTATTGCTGCCCTCGTACAAGTTACATCCTTCGGCAAGTAACTCACCACCGTCATGCGACATTGAACCTTATTGTCAGTGATATAAACACCTCGTTCCGGCGGCACTAACGTCGCCGATACGACCTTGAAACATTCGTTCAACTCTGTAACGACGGTTTCGGTCTTCTTGGATAGGTCTTCTCGTATCGATTTCATCATTTCCTCGAAATAGAAGTTTCTGACTAGGATTTCTAATTCGGCTGTGCTTGCTATTGTTGCTGAGAGTTTTGTGTATCTGAAAGAAGAAAACGTAAGTGATTTTTTTTATCATTGTTTTTGTTTTAATAAGTTGTGATGTATTTCTGCAATGTGCAAAAGAGTACAAGCATGCCAAGGAGCGCTTTACACGCTATTAAATAGCGCTGGTTTTTATTTTTAAATCAGTCTGTAGTCAATGTCTACCAAGTAGAAAGTACTGACAGTCATGGACAAAGAATTCTAATATTTAATTCTGCCCACATTTCTAAACGGTATGATCTGAGTTTCCAGTCTAGTCAGGGAACATGTTACATGCAGAATTAAAACTAAAAAAGTTACTAACATTTTCCAGAAATGTTAATCGAGAATGTCAATTTCAAAATTACGTTCAAAGCTCTAAAAACTCCTACATCTCATTGATAAAACTTACCTATCCATATCATTCATCTTCTTAGCAGCTGCCACCAGTTCAAGCCTGGTTTGTGCAGCCAGGTCCCGCCAGCCTTGCTCCTCATAAGACCTGAGAGCATCCATGAGGAATACAACCGCTTTACCGGTTTCGCCTAACTCGGAGTAGAAGGCTGCTAAATCCCGGCCTATTAGACGGGCGAACCTGAAATTGTGAAAGGAAAGTTTAGTGAGACTCGAAGTAATAGTAATAATAAATAAATCTTTATTGCAGACCATATAATCAAATCACTATGGAAAAATTTAATGAACGAAATGTATTTTCTTTGCAAAATTGTCCCTGGATGAAGCAGATAACGTTAATGTTTTAGTTTAGTTTGGGTACAGTATATTCTGATTTAGACTGACGTGAATCATTGCAATTTGACCCTTATGTCACCTAGATTTAAGGGACTGAATACTTATTCATTTGTATCTGAACTATCTTTTCTGTATCAGTCGGCGAGCGATGTAGGTTGTTAGTCTTATTTTTACACACCAAGATTAAACAGCCAATAAAAAAAAAGTGAGACATCTAATAACTTCTTCCGCTCTGGGCGGAGCGGAAGGGCGTGTCAGACTCTTACTGACTAAAACCCTACCGTGTTCCTTCAGTTGCCAGTGCCAGGCGCCACGGTAACCCTTTCGGACTTTCCCGCAACCCTGGCAGTAGATTTAACACCCATGGAGGCTTTTTTAATTAAATCCAGGTGAACCAATTCTAGATTTGGCCAGTTTCATGCGTGGCAAGCTACTCCTACTATTAAAATTCTCTGCAAAACCTACCTTAACCTTCCAATATGCTTATAAGTCCCCATAGCAAGCTCAGCCAGTTCCAAGTAATACTGCTGGAAGCAGGTCTTGCTACACAACGCTTCCTTCAACCTATCAGTTGGTGTTGGATGTTGGTTGTTGGTCTCATTGTCTCCCATTCCTGCTGATAGCATTACTACTAGGTGCAGTTGTTCTGAAGACGGGTCTGGCGAGCCTGGGAGTAAGCCACAGAGTTTGCCTAATTCATGGAGCTATAACAAGGAATTATGTAGTTAGAAAGGAAGGGATTATTTTGATATCTTATCGTGGCAGAGTAATTTGTGCATAGTAAATCTGTTTTGTGCACACTTGTTTGTTTTATATTTATAATAAATCTTTCGTGAAACACAGCCGTGTTTATTAATGGGCGCTTTTATAATGAATAAAGAACACCCATTGTTGACAGATTTATTCACATGCATGTTTTAGCATTCCCTGATTATTATCAGTGCTTATTCATGAACTTGAGTGTTGATGTGAGTAAAGTTGTAAGCATGACACCAATGAAAACGTCATTTAGTATGATCATGCAGGCTTATCGTTGTTTGAAGGGCACAATTCCTTCCACCAAAAAAAAAACACCTGCTTGAGAAATGTCTTTCCTTTCTAGGATAATCAAAAAATGGGCCAGTTCGGGTCGGATTCGCGGACTAAAAAGGTGGCTAGTTATGTCAGTTTGGATTGGACATTCATTACGTAATTCAAGGATACATCATTCAATAAACTGTGCTGGCTTGAAGCCAATATTTGAAATAACAACAGTAGTCGTCAAGGGCGTGTCCAAGAGGCTCGGCTGTCGGTGATTGATATTAGATATGTGTAACAAAAATAAAATGACGATTATGTCCTACTTATCATAATAAGCCAAAAATAGCGAAATTTCAAGAATCGATTGATTGTTAGACTTTTAGGTTTCTGAATTTCTAATGTGCATCAACAAGCTGCATAGGTTATGTACTTTTCCTTATTTTTTAACGATACCAGTACTATTGAAGCTTCGATGTCTTTAAGAAACATGTGCGTTCGGTGCTTTGTTATTAGCAGTCACACATGCAAACCACATGTCAAAGTCAAAGCATTTATTTCAAATAGGCACATAAAAGGCACTTTTGAACGTCAACATTTACATTTAAATAGAATTGATTCTAGTCGCCCCTTCCAAAAGGTAGTTTCGTATGGAGAAGAAACTCCACCGTTACTCTTTTAAAATGTGTTACAATATTTTGTATACATTAATTATATAATTATATGTGAAGACGATGCACCTATAATAAAAATTACCCTACCACAATAGGTAAAAAGAATTTAATAAACGTAGCAATGATAAATAAGTTAATACATGGTGTTCACATATTTACAAACATTGTAAAAGTATACGATTTCCCAAATTATGTAAACAAGTAATATGTCAGTGTGTGAGTTAAAGTAATCACAGAATGTAAATCAATGTCATAAAAAATAATTAACTATACAATTAAAGTACATGCACGCAACGTTTCTGAACTCTTATGAGTTATTGGTGCTAGTTGAACTAAACTTATACAGAATGAAATTGCGCCAAATTAAAATATATAATTCAACGTGTTATAAATAAAATCTAGAGCATGTCATTAGGCCGAGAAAAAGGAAAGGGATGCACACACGTGCGCATAGGCAAGCGATTTGGCAACGTCATCGCTTGCCCTTTTTTTTCGTAGGAACGGTCAATATTAGGTAAATGACCGCTAGCTCCACGCGTTGCCAACTTGCTTCATGTAATGAACTTTGCGATGAATGGATTGCTCTTCGGGCGCGCGCTAAAATTTGATACGTTAATTTTCACATGTGTTTAAGATTTTTTACTGAAACGCCGACAATTCGTTTCTACTTAAACGCAATAACTTAGTTTGCACTATCTAAAAGAATAATTACACGATTTTTTTTCAAGAATGTAGTTTTGGGAAATGACAATTTTTAATGATTATGTAACAGTCACTGAACCTTCTATTTCGAGTTGGCGCATGTTTTCAATTTCATCCTGTATATAGGGTAGCAGGGACATCGACGCGCAAACTGAAACCATGAATTCAGCACATGACTCTAGATAAAAAAATAAAAAAACATTGTCGTTTATCAAAAAAAATCCGCTGTCGCATAGAAAAGTGCCATACCTACGCGGTCTTTTATTTATAATTGGCGAAAAAATTCAATGTAGGGGTGTTCAAAATCATGTGCTGAATTCATGGTTTCATTTTGCGCGTCGATGTCCCTGCCACACTGTATTTTTAAATACCTTATCCTTAGCATTATGCAGTAGAGGAGCTTGAGTCGCAGTACACATATCAAGCTCATTATTAATAGCTGCCAGTCTTTCACATGCGCGCAACGTTTCTGCGCATGTAAGTCAAACCCCAATACATTTATTGACTGCTTACCTTATCCTTTGCATTATGCAACAGTGGCGCTTGAGTAGCAGTACACATATCTAACGCGTTATTATTAGCTGCCAGTCGTTCACATGCGCGCAACGTTTCTGCGCATGCGAGTTGCGCCCAGCATTCGGCCGCGCCTTCCACTGCAGTTGCGCCTAGTAGGGATAGCTCCACTAGAGTATTGTGGACGGTGGATAGGCAGCGGGAGGCGATCTGGAAGGTAAAGATAGGATGGTTTTTGAATAAAATACGAAAACACAGCAAAATTGTCCTGGTGATACCGACATGCGACTGAAAAGTTGTGGAAATCGCTTGTCATGGTATGGTATATGATGCGAAGGAATGAGAAAAACGTCGTGAGGGAAGTTCTGAGTGCGAAAGTGGATGGCTATAAGTGTAGGATAAATAAACAATGGCTGGACTGTTTGAAAGATGATATGGCTACGAAGTGGGTGACAACTGAGATGACGACTAGAGATGGACGGGAAATGAAGCCACTCCAGCTCCTTCTTCAACGCTGCTGCGCCTTTTCCAAATAAATTAGGTTATGGGCAGAATTATGACACAGGCATACCACAAAGAGGATCGAAATCTGATAAAGAATGTAGTAGAAGAGGTCGTGGTTCTTGGGTGGACGGTCCCTTTAACCGATGTAGACCTACATAATATTTAGGGATGAGTAACTAGATCCCTTTAATAGAATTTTTGAAAGGCGATTGACCAGATGATACTCTTCGAAAATGACAAACATACACTAAGATAGTTTCAATGATAGTTTGTTATTTTGTCACTTTTTATTCAAGCGAAAATGACAAACATGCACAGACAAATTTTTATTCGTGCATATATAAATTAATTCTTATCACTGAGTATTGTTCTAAATATAAACCTCGTGATTAACAACAGTTAACAGATTAACTGCTCATCCCGTTTATTATCATGCCCATCACTGCGTAACGACTTATTTCCTGAGTGACATAATTCCACCTTTTTTGTCTGCACTTGACCTACCACAATAGTTCAATATACGACTAAATACATAGCATGGGTAATGATAAGTCGTATGCGTTATACATGGCTGGCCATGGGGAAAATATTGTTTTGAAATATATAGGTGGACATGTTAATCAAAGTGAGTAACGTGATTGAATAGAAACGTATCTTGGACATAAGTTATCACTATAAAATGTATGCCATTCGCAGTATGCCGCTTTCAGCGTAACCAGTTAGTGCTAAATATTTGTTTAATTCTTAGTGAAAACTGCCTGACAGCAGGTTGCTGTCAAACAGACAAGAGTAATAGTATAGTACTCAATTTGCATTGACTGTTTTAAGTAAATTCATTAGTTTTTTTTTTGCGTTTTTCTTTTTATTTACATTTTATAGTTTGTTGAGGGATTAAGTTTTAAAATATTAGAGAAACTGAAAGTACGTAATCAAAAAAAATCCTATCGAAACAGTTTTTCATTTGCTTTAGTGTGAATACACGTTCTGACAAGTAAAAACAATTATTTCAACTCAGGAATCTTTACCAAGAAGTACTCCACTGACAATTCGGAACATACGTTCGACGTTATAAATAATTCACGATGCAACACTTTATTGGACAGTAATTGCTTCGTAATTATCTTCAGTTCTCGCGTTTGATTGTTTGCACATACATCATAAATACTTTAAATAGGCTAGCTATTTGGTTTACGAGTCTTCGTTTTCTAGTGTTTACTGAATTGAGTGGAGACGAAATGTGAGAAAGGCGTTTCTTGCAAAAGAGTAAAGAAAAGAGTACTCAATATGCACAATTCATAATTTTGTTAAATATAACATAATTTCACGCCTGTAACCCCCGATGGGTATGGTAGACGTGAACCTTTCTATAGTACACACATGTAATAGGAGGCGAGCCTATTGCCAACGACGCAGGTGCCTTTTGGCAGTAGCCACCATTTTCAGATCGTCATCGTCGTGTTACCTGGCTAGTCTTGCTAAGCAAGTACATGAATGCCTATAGATAAATGATACCCAATGTGGTCTATATCGACCCCCAGAGTTGTTGACGACCTAGGTCGTAGGTTGTTTTTTTTCTTTTACATCTCACTACAGTTAAGACACCAGTCAAAACACATTTGATGTTGATGAATTTTCAAAAATGCAATATTAGCTAAGAACCCAAAACTAAAGAATAAGGCAAGTGGTATATGAGACAAAAAAGTTTGGGGACCTCTGCTATAGATGGAGGCTATGTTCAGCGATCGATCGCAAAAGGCTAAATTGATTCATTAAACATTGACCAAAATATACAGAAAGAAAATATGTAATACTAGCTTTTCTCCGCAGCTTCGCCCGTGTGTAGGTCTGAAATTATCCCACGGGAACATACAGTTACCGGAATAAGAAATATCCTATGTCCTAATTCGAACCTAAGTCATGGTCTACCTGCGTGCCACATTTCATCGAATGCCGTTTAGCCGTGAAAAGTTAACAGACAGACAGTTACTTTTGCATTTATAATATTAGTTTGTATATTTTTCTGAAAAGCATTTGTGATTAAGACCCATTCCAGTTTGTTTGTTACTTGTAGTCGTTATTGTCGCCCATATTCAGCAGACTTAAACGGACTGATTTTCATCAGCTAATATCAATGTCCACTAATTGCCTACATGCATCATTAAGCAATGTAAAACTGGCAGAGATTAATCTAATAAATCAGAATAATCGGCCGTGTTAATAATCGCAGTATTCAGGCGCGCGTGGGTTACGATACGTGAGACGGAGTTATATTTCATGTAACGCATGAAGTGGTAGAAACAAGATGCATGTAAATGGGTATCATGGATACTCCGACAGCTTAAATCCAGTTATTCTAACTGAACAGACAACAGTGCTGCTGGGGAGTTTGTTCTGCCACTTCTTCTTCCCAGCTAAAGCACTAGGAAGTGGTGAAGGGCGGGGGTTTTGGGGGGACTGTCTTATGTGATTTTGACGTTCAAAAAGTGCTGATTCTCGGCCTAGTTTGAATAAATGACTTTTGATTTTGATTTTTTTATTTAAAAAAATAATGTACGATACTTAAGGGGGATGCGCTAAGGTAACCCGCGAAATTAATAATAATAACATTTATTTCGCTCTCAGAGTACAACAAAAACTTAATCTATGTACAGTACAATTTAATAAGATATTTGATGGTTGCACATACGTAATTGATGATCTACGAACTCCCAAACTAAGTCGACCTTGTATTTTGGGAGAATTCTAATAAAGTAACGTTTTTTGCAATTTGCAGGTCACTGTCAGTGAAAAATTTAGCACACCAGCTTGTGTTGGTTAGGTTTGCTTTTGACTATTTATTCAGAAACAGGACTTAGGGCTCCCACACATAAACACGATACGACGTCACATCGTGCTACGACACGGCATCGGTTCATGATGCGACGTCGTATCGTCGCTACGTGCCACGATTTCGTCGTGAGGTCGGTCGCCCGTCGCAGTAAATCTCGAAAAATGGACCGCACTTGACGTGTTCTCCTCGTGCTGATATTAAGAAGACGAAAAAAGAAGAAACAGATACACAGAAGATACTGGATGCATCCATTTCTTACAAATATGAATAATGAGTGAGAAATATAACGTCTTGAAAATGGATCCCGGAAAGTGCTCGTCGTAGATTCCCACGATACGACGTCGCATCGTGAAACGATGCCGCGTCGTAGCACGATGCGACGTCGTATCGTGTTTATGTGTGGGAGCCCTTACTTGTCGACTTAGGTCTACAGAAAAGCCTGACAATTATGAGAATGTTGACAAGAGCGAGCATTGCGAGCTCGAAAATTTTTACATCCTGTATTTAAGTTTTGCAAATTTAAGGGTCCCACTGCTGAACATATTTTGGCCTTGTTTGGGATTTGGCAGGGGGACCAGGGCGGACCGCCCCTGCCGCCCCCCCTCTTACTCCACCAGTGTGTATGCTTCTTACAGAGTAATGTACATTCGGTAAACGTAATTAAATAATGATTATTGCGCTTACAAACAGTAATAAAATAATAAATTGGGTATTGTGTGAAGGGGTAGAGTATTGCGAAGAATGTGATTGTTTTTCCACATTTTCGCTCTATTCTCACTAATACCGCGGAGTGCCCGATTACTGGTTGGGGGCCGCGAACTGCGTCTTTTACCATAGAATATAGAAGTTTGCGGCACCGTTGTACAATGAAAGTGAAGAGGACAAAGTCTTTGGAAAGATGTCTTGTATACTTCTTCTTGCACGACATCAGAAAAACGACGGCAAAAAAAATCAATCCCCTAATTTGCCGCCCCTAAACTCTGCCGCCCTATGCTCAAGCCTAGATAGTTATCCTGCTGGTAAATCCGCCACTGATTAGGATGCATGACATACCTTCGCGCGATCTTTCAAGTCGCTTAAGAACGTAATTTTTCAGGAATATGGCTAGGGTAATCGCGTATTCACGCGACGATCGCTTTCGATTAGGACGCAAGTTTATGGGCCGCACTTGAGAATGGTACTGGTAAAATACATAAGCATTGACGTGGATTTTGTATTATTAGGTATGTGTAATGATTTAAAGATGAGCATACGATGATAATAATGACTGTTTGCATTACCGTAATCCGAAATCACGCAAGTCTATTTTCAATGTTATTTTTTGTGTTTTCAATGTCTAACGGCAGGTTTGAAAGTGAAAGTCTTTAGTCACTAAAAGGCGTATGCCCGTTTTCACTTACACTAGACGATACTCAAAATGAATGCCCGTCGAATTTTCAACTTTCGACGCTGAGCCGAGCGGTGAAAAACCAACAGCACGATTTTATTTAGGCATGCATTTAAGGTGTCGCCTAGTGTTATTAAAAACAGTCATTATTCGCCGGTAAACATGCTTTCTATAATATACACAACTCGTATAGGCACATAATAATACAATGAGTGTTATTTGGACCAAATATAATAATAATAAATTAATAAACGTACATTAACATGCATTGTTTATTGATAAAAATGCAATATGTAGTGTAGTCATTATTCCCTTTTATAAAGTCATTGCAGCAGGCTGATAAGTGATAACACTAATACCTATGCATATATAGGTACCTATATTCCATGCTTTTGCCTTATTCTCGTGGGAAAATACAAAAATAGCTTGATAAAACAGTAATAAGAAAAATTATGTAAAACAAATAGGTATTACAAACAGATAATAAACATACCTCCCAAGGTTTCGATGAAGGTAGTAACATGGCACTTTGACGTTGGAACAAATAGCTTCTAAAATCCAACAAGGAAGCTTTATTCTTAATAATCAGCTCCCTAAGATGTTGAGGAACCAAGGCAGTTAACCGCACCGCTTGCCATGAAGTCACAGGTTGCTTGAAAGTCTCAAGCCATTTTGGACTCTCCGTCACATTTGAATTGAGCACAAATTGGGAGAACAGAGCATCTAATTCGTCATACTGGACTAACGCCTCGTCGTACAAGCCTAGCATTTCCAAGACGAATGCTAGCTGTTCCTGAAAAACAAAGGATATTAAGTATTTTTGTTAGTATTTATTTATTTTATTATTTATGTACACAGTAAAACAGATACAGATACGACATATTAGTATTGAGTACATAGGTACTGCTTATTTCTTAAGAAATTTCTTCCAGCAGACCCGCGAAAGGAGAAATGTAGACTATGAACAACAACGTGTTTGTTCTGTGGAACAAGAAGAGAATAATTTGATATTGTGACGTCTTAAACTAGAATATTAAACATACCTACATATAATGCAAAAAATTAACATAGAAGTACTAAAAATATATAAATTCTCACAGTTAAGAGGAAAGGTGATGCTCTTTTACTCGATATTTGAATTGAGAAACAGATTCTAAATCTCGAATGCTAGGCGGAAGTGAGTTCCAAAATCATACAGCATACATTATTACATTATTTTTTACAGTAAAAATTCTATGAGGTTTGAAAGCTACATTTTATTGGTTGGTTTTAGTTCGATAGTATGTCGGTTCGAAACGCCTACTGTTCCGAGACATTTAATTACTATTCTTATTCATTAAAGACGTTAAGGAATATTAGATTATTAACCAAGGGGATAAAGCTGTCTTAGTCTTGGGTGAACTTAAATCCCTCGCTACACTCAGGACTCGTCTTAAATCCCTCGCTTCACCCTCGCTACGCTCGGGAGTAAACCTCGAGTCCTTCATTACGCTCGCGATTTAAATCGTCACCCGCGACAGAAGACACTGCTTTATCCCCTTGGTTAATAATCTACTATTCCTTAACGTCGTTAATGAATAAGAATAGTAATTAAATGTCACGGAACAGTAGGCGTTTCGAACCGACATACTATCGAACTAATAAATTACCGAACTAATGAGCAATCGCTGTAGGGTTTTTCGCAACGGGATTATTCGCACAAACGTTACATCGCACCAATAAAGCATCGATGGAATAAAACATCGTACAACTGAATTATCGACACACCGTGTTCGATATAATAAATATCGAATCATCAACTTTCGAAATCAAGTAGGGAACCCGCACATGGGCATCAGTACATTAAAATGCACTTTGGTACTAAAGATATTCACTTATCAATGACTAGCTTCTGCCCACGAGTTCGTCTTGCGTGAAATTTATTGTTCCCCCGACCCACCCACCCGTCGCATCACACGTCATCGCCTGCCCGCACTGTTACTTCGTTTTCGCTGAGCGTTATTTCTGACTTTTTTTCTTTTTGCTCGGCTGCTAAGGGTCCTAGTGTGATGTTAGCCTATAGGCTTCCTCCAATTTTTTTAAAACTGACTGGTAGTCCCAGAGATTAGCACATTCAAACAAACTCTTCGGCTTTATTATTAGTATAGATTTAGTAGGATAACATAGTTTGACATTTTTTTTTTAAATAATTAGCCAAAGATTCCTTACCTGCAGAATAAAATATTTACAAAAATCCCAATCAGGATCATTTCGTTTCTCTCTCTGTTCTCTCATATATTCCTCGAATTTTATAAGAGCCTTATTATATGCTACGAGGACAAAATGTCTAATCTTTGCCACTAAAGCCCTCCAAGACTCTGCACTCCTTGCCTCAGATTTGATAGGATTTATAACAGAGATAAATCTATCCTCTGTCTGTTTTATGCCAAAATCACCTTTGATTTTGTCCAAGACTGTGGTCCTCGGTAATAATTTGTTTGTTTTTCGTATGTCATAAGTTTCTACTAATATTATCATCCAGTCCGTTATACCATTTTTTTCGAGTTGTTTCAGCCATGCCTCTATATCTTCTCTTAAAGTTGTCTTGTAGTATTCTATGTCCTGTAAATGAAGATTGATGTGTCAATTTTAATTTTTTAATAGGAAAAAAGAAGTAACAAAAGGACAATGGGTAATTTTGTATTGGCCTCATACCCAAAAAAATAATTGACTATAGCATTATAAATTATGTTTGTCTTTTATGCCCCCTCATGGAGTAGTTTAATTAATCCTAAGACAGCATGTCTGAATTCACTTGGGAGAAAAGTGATATGTGAAGAATTTAAGTTGATTAATAGAATAAAATAATTAAATAAAAGAATGTCAAAGTTCTTTACATACATAAAATCACGCTTTCTTCCCATGGGGGTAGGCAGAAACTACAGAACGCCATCTGCTACGATCCTTACATACTCCTGTTGCTTCATTTAGGTTCATACATCTGGTCACACACGCACGCCCGATGCGAGTACTATGCCCTGACCTTTCTGAAGAACATCACCAATAAGGTCATTACATGCCCTTCTAGGGTGTCCACTCCCGGCGTTTCCACTCACATCGGCCTTGTAAATACCCATTGATAGTCGTCTTTCATTCATCCTCTAAACATGACCAAACCATCTAAGCATACTCTATTCAATTTTTGTCACTACATCTTCTTTTAAACCGCAGTGTGTGTGCTCTTACCTATTTTCCTTTAAATAAAAAATACCCGAATTTTAAGTTTCATTTTAAATTCAATAATTGTACAGTACCAGATACATAATTAAACTAACAAAGCACTAGTAGAAGTTATTGGGAGATAGGGAAGTGGTAAATCAGGAAATAACAATCAGCCTATAATGATCCCACTGTTGCGATATGTGACTCCTCTAAGTGAGAGGGAGTGGGCCGTAATCCGCCATGCGGGCCCAGTGCAAGTTGGTAGATGTCACATGTCTTTGATTTTTTGGTTCTAGGACATGCCGGTTTCCTCACAATATTTTCCTTCACTGTTCCCTGTTCCGATAAAAACTAAGTTTGAAAGTTTTCCAGGAATACTAATGAAAACCAACCCAGACAGCTAGAAATAAAATAAGAATTACTTTACTGTGTGAGTTACTCAAGTAATTGCATTGCATTTTACTAGCTACAAAATATACACGACACACTTACAGGTTTTAGTTATTAAATTTATTATCAACAATTTTTAAAGCAAAGAATGCTATCAAATAAGAACTTTAGTTAAAAACCAATAAGTACATTTTATCAGTAGAACGTAACAAAACCTTATCGGGAATCTATGTTTTATTGTTACTTGACTATTTAGGTATGGTTGAAACCAACATCTCTAAATAGTATAAAGCAAACTCCCTGTTTACGTCAGCCTGTTTCTCCGCTTACTTCTTTTGAACTATGCAACGGGTTTTGATACGTTTTTCACTATCATTTACAGATTATTTTTCCAGAATGTTTATATGTAAAATACATGCAATATGCATAGTAGAGAAAAGCCGAGAATTTCAAAGATTGTTAACGCTGGGTAAACCTTACGAGATAGATCTGCAGAAAAGTCCCAGATGGTATACGTCTATCTCCTAAGGATAACCCACAGTAATTATTTTTATCTTTTATTTATTACTAATATATTAAGGGTTATTTATGAAGCTATTTTTAACAATACAGTATTAATCCTTATCCAATCAAATACATTCAATACATTGAGTATTTAATGTAGATTAAAATTGCCCTTTACTGCATACCATAAAGTGAATAGATATCACATATTTAAAATTATTAATCGCTTGCAGCAAAACGGGTGGTCAGCAGGCATGCCCTGAATGAAAAAACAACTCGAAACATTGTATATAAAGACAGTCTGTAGTTATACTACCTCCATCACATACTCTGAACTCCCGTGCAAAACCGGGGCGGATCGCAAGTTAAATTATAAATGGAAAAGTGAGTCTCCCTATTTCGTTGGTAAGTATTCATAAGTAAACTTTGAATATGATAGAATAGTTCATTTTGATCAAAGAGTACTGTGTTACTAAGCAAAACATTAAAGAAAAAATAATGTTATCTACAAAGTAGATTGGGTAAAAGGCAAAAAAAAACTTGAAAAAAATAAAGATAAATATGATGTTTTCTTAAAATTGTAGAACAACAATGGGATATTAAAAGATTAATAAAAAAATATACAAACCACACAGTCCGTCCAATAAATATGGAAAATTGGTTTCTTCAATAAGTTCAGCTCAGGCTGTGCCCTGTCTTTATTATACTTGGTGAACGAAGCCTCCAAATACACAGACTTGGTGGCTCGTCCGTATGACCGTCTCCATTCACATGAGTCCTGCGGTATGGCGGCCACTAGGGGCGCCTCAAGGGTGCAAAACAGATTCCAGTCTCCCGCGCCTTACATCAATAAAAAATTATTTGTTTATACACAACAAAATAATCACAGATTTGCATAAACATAAGGTGTAGAAACTTACATGTAACAATCGGTTTATGTGTCATGCCTTCACGGTCGCCTGTTAAATTATCGACACCCTTCATTTTTCACCTGCTTTTCATCATCAGCACAATCCGTCGATTTTGCGGGCATGACACAAATAACACTACGATTATTAGTCCGAATGGAATCCACCCACTTTATTCGTAAATATTAATTTACAACGAACTTATGGATACAGCAGTTCTGTGGCAACTGATAATTAATTACGGTGGATATTTTCATTAATTCTCATTATTTTTAACTCGTTTTGACTTTTTTGAAGAAATTAAAAACGAGAATTTGTCAAACCTCGCTGTCATCACCCAACTCGACAGATATTTACGTTTCGTTTCATCATGTTATTGTTGTCATATATTACAAAAAAGTAACAATTATTATTTTATTTTGTAATTGTATCTATTTATTGATAAATGACAATAAAACTAACTCAACCAGTTAGTTGTTTTAGACAAAGCGTAGATTTGTCGATCTTGGTGTCACCGAGTCGGTAAAAGATAGATCATCAGTGAGAGCATGACAACCTGGCGGTGAGTTTGTGTCTTGAACACATTGAGCTAATTATATAAGTCAATGAACGGAACGGACGATTAGAAGATGATGACTTTCACACATCACACATCGTGTGAAAGTGGAACGCGAATCTCGAGCCAATATTTGTCTAACCGTCCCATTTGATCCCCACATCCCACTCTTAGGAAAATGTGTAGGGTTTTACTTCCAAGAGCACGCTGCGTGCATGTTGAAGTCTGAAAATATGACCCTGACCTTCACCCCAAGGCAATGGGTGTCAGATGTGGATCTCCCCAAATCAGTTTATTTCTAATTTTCTATGGTTCAAAAGCAAAAAGCCTTGGGACTATACAAAAGTGATGAAAATGACTGTTGGCTGGCAACATTCTTCGATATGCTCTATACACAGAGAACTTTTTTTTTTTAGGCTCTATATGTCTATGGACCGCCAAAATGTCGCATTCTGTTTTGGTATCGTCTCACAATAAAAGAAATTAATTTCGGTAATTTACTCATTAATTTAGTGAATAAAAGCAAAGTCATTAAATGCTTTCATTTATAAATATTTAAAGCAAATCTGGTGGATCAATCAGGTAATTTCCTAGCTCCTAGATATCCTAGAACAGATAATTTCGCTAAGTGAATAATTCCTTTTATTTTTAGTTTTATTATGACTTATTTTTGTGAATTTCTGATATAAATTATGTTCCTAGCCGTATTTCGGACGGCCTAACTTAGAGTTTAACAAATTTGTCATACAATATTGACGTTCTCTATTATTTAGCTTTTGTATTCTGATTTGAAATTAATTAAATGCTGATTACTTTGTCAAATTATTTCACTAGGATTGCAGCATTCTATTTTATTTTAGCCTACAAAATAAAGTAAAACTCCCTTTAATTTCGTCGATATCAGCGTTCTATTTGCAAATTGCTGTATTTGTAACCTACAATTCTGTATATTGTATCCTCAGTCATGAATACCACAGCGCCAACGTCGGCGGATGCATGCCTGAGCATCGTGCACTCGCTGATGTGCCATAGACAGGGTGGAGAGAGTGAGGGCTTCTCCAAGCGTGCCATTGAGTCACTTGTGAAGAAACTGAAAGAGAAGCGAGATGAGTTAGATTCTCTCATAACGGCAATAACTACCAATGGAGCACACCCTAGTAAATGTGTTACGATACAGAGGACCCTTGATGGCAGATTACAGGTATTTTCTTGACCAATTATTTATTTAATGTCACAAAGTTGAGTGCAATACTTCTACACAAAAATACAGGTTGAGAAGGCTGCTTAGACGAGATCGCAGAAAGCGATAAGGCCATCCGTTGTATATTTTGTAGTGTTTGATTTATTTTTCCAGTGTACAATAAAGTATACAACGTGGTGCGTACCTATTTATTTAATGTCACAAAGTTGAGTGCGATACTTCTACACAAAAATACAGGTCGAGAAGGCTGCTTAGACGAGATCGCAGAAAGCGATAAGGCCATCCGTTGTATATTTTGTAGTGTTTGATTTATTTTTCCAGTGTACAATAAAGTATACAAAGTGGTGCGTACCTTATCACTTAAAATTATACCCGTAGTATTTACATGTAGCTCGACGAAATCTATGGAGCAGCAGATTTTTGTAGTGAATGGATTTCATTCAAATTTTGTATAACGTCTAAGTATACCATGTAGTATATGTGGTATAATTTAATGTGATAAGGTATGCGCCACTCTGTATACATAAATATAATTGCCTTACAATTTTGAAATTTGATGTTTGGCAACCTTTTATCATAATTAACCTACTTTTGTGGGTGAACAAGTAAGATATGGTGGAAGGGTGAGAGAGAGTGAACTCTCTGAAATCCATATAATAAATAATACAAAGATGGAAGGAGTAGACGAAGGTCTTTGACCAGCATTGGGACAGAGCAGGTTAAGAAAAGAATGTTCTAACATAATTTTAGTGTCTTGAATGCATACATTGAAAAATTAATGCTCTATTTGGTCATAATATAAGGTTAAAGGCTGTTAAAATAATTTAATATCATACTGTAATATTTAAATATATTTTTTTTAAATATTTATTCAAATGCAAATATTTTTTACCATTTATTTTTTAGCAAAATTCATTCTACCCTATTTCTACCCAAACACTCTTAGTTGTAGTATGGTAACAATTTTTTGATTTGAACTATTGAATTACTGAATATGATTAAAAGTTCAAGTATAACTTTTCAGCAGAACTTTTCTTTGCCTTTAGTTTTGAGTTAAGTTACCATAAATAGTATTCTGTCTATTTGTCTATCACATATAACTTGGGCAAGGGTTTGGCAATGACTTTTTTGTTGGGACGTGCTAGATTTCCGTAGCACTCAGTAGAAGTAAATATTATCTGAATGAGTCTCTCTCTGAATTCATCTTATTTCCTTAGGTATCCAGAAAGATTCTGACGTTGACATGGTTTACCTCTCTCCCCGCTTTCTACTCCTTTAATCTTGAAAGCTGATTGGAGCCATGTGAAAAGTTTACAGAATGGTATTGCTCATTTAAAATATTGGGCAATGGTTGTCCATGCATTGGGTTCTGAATGGTCTTCTATTAATATTTTAGAGTATTGTTCAGAAAGTTTTAATTTATCAACATTTCGTAACAATAGTCTCATTATTGGTTTTAAAACAAATATCGATGGCAGCAAAGTAGAAACGGTCATCTACAAAATCGCAATTTTACAGGAGAGCAGATTTAGTAAAAAATTATTGTCATTTTGAGAGTTATGGACCGATTAACATGAAATTTTCTATGATGCATTAAAATAACGTTCTCTATGACTTGTGTAACAGGTTTTATCGCTATGTCGTTGTTTTATTGAAATAATGTAGATGTCTTTTTTACTCTGAAAGAACTTTGACATAGAAGAAGACACCTGCCTGATATATGTTGTGATAAAAAGCGCCTATTACATTTAAAATATCTAAACTAAACTAAGATAATAATCTCCAGTAATACTTTTAAGGATATTTAAAGAAAATCTAAGCCACATGTAAACAGTATTTCTCTTTTTTTGACGAAATTTTGTAGATGCCTTTATTTACTTTGCATTTAACATTTTATACACTATCAATAAATGAGTTATCTACCACTAAACTCCACTTATGTCTAACAGTTAAACTAATTTATTTAGTTCCCAAACAACGAAAAATATATATTTTTAAATAAAAATGCAATATACATATTAATTACTATGTTTTATTACTAGACATTAAACATGTGACACAACATTAGACATTAACATCGAATGTAGGTAGATGTCTTCATTTACGTGCCAGAATTTCTTCATTATTTTGAAATTTGAAAATATATTTAATACGGACTTATAGATTATAAGCTCATTTTTGGTAAAAAATGCATTTTCACAAAAATGTAGATGTCCGTTTTACTTTGCTGCCATCGATATGGTAACATGCAGTTTTTCAGTTGTGCTTCAAATTATCATCAAATATTCATAAATCAATTAAGTACCAAACTTAAATCACACACTTTTAATTATCTATTCTGTTGGAATGAGATTTTTGCTTTATCTTTAGCTTCTGCCCGCAACTTTGTCCGCGATTTGCTCGGCTCCTTAGGGTCGTAGCGTGATGTTAAATAGCCTATAAACTTCCTCAAGAATTAGGCTATCAAATGCTAAAAGATTTTTTCAAATCCGACTGGTGGTCCGCCTTCAAACAAAGAAACTTTCCCGTTTGATTATATTAGTATAGAACTATAGATGATACATTCAAACGGCCTACCCCTTCCCATGTCCATAGAACTGTACAACGAAATACACCAAATTCATCCCCATTTTCAGCTAGACAAGCCCCCATTTTGACCACGAAAGTATTGTTTCAGGTGGCCGGTCGAAAAGGTTTCCCGCACGTGATCTATGCACGCATATGGCGGTGGCCAGACCTACACAAAAATGAATTAAAACACGTCAAATTCTGCCAGTTTGCTTTCGACCTAAAATGTGACTCTGTCTGTGTGAACCCCTACCATTACGAGAGGGTTGTCTCCCCAGGAATCGGTCAGTATTAGTATTATGTCTCTATTAGTTATGTCAATTGTGTTGCTAACCGGTTTTAGACTAGCCTAGACAATAGTCTGTCTAGACAGACCCCTACTATAGTGAATGTTGCTATTACCTATTATTATTTTACCCTAAATCTTGTTTCACACTTTCTCAGTACATTCCAGTTGCTTCAAGACTTCCTTCAATAAAAGTCGATTTCGCTTGTCAGTAATACAGTGTACGCGTGTTTATGTGTTCCAATGAAGAAAACATTTTCAGATTTATCAGGTCTCACCCTGCAATCGGGCCCCAGTAGGTTAGTAAAGGACGAATACACGGCCGGCCTGAGTGGAAACGGCATGGACATGGACACTGGGGAGATGGTGACCATACAGCACCATGCGACCAGCCCTCGGCATCATCATACGCCGATGCCGCATCACCATCAGCAGTTCCAGACGACGAATATCATTATTAATCAGGGACAAAGTATGTGGACTTTATTTGAAGGATTTCTGTTGTGAAGTTGAAGGAAGAAAACACATTTGTATGCCATAGCCTGGGTGGAAGATTTATTTTTAAGAGGCGAGCATTGAAGCTAGATTCTATGTCATCTCATGTTTAAGGTCATATTTTCGTCTTGTTCATCCAGCCTATGTCATCCAGTGTTGATTCCATTAGTATCTGTGTAACTTTTATTTTTCGCTGCATGCTAAATATTATTTTGCGTTATGTGGTTACTAGCGCCTGAAGGCGTTCCGAACATGTTTTCGCCGACGCACGCGCCGCGCACGCCGCTGCGGGCGCCCGCCCCCCCGCACGCTCCGCTCGCCCCGCCCATGGGCCACGGGGGCCCCGCGCCGCAGATGTGTGGGCCGCACCCGGGGCCCATGGCGGGGCCACAAATGGTCGGGGCCCAGTCGCCGCTAGGAGGAGGAATGGGCCAAGGACAGATGTCTTCTCCTCGCCTGGCAGCAGCCCCTACAATGTCACCAGCAACGCCTCAAATGCCTTCAATGAATAGGCCGATGTCGCTACCCAGTCCGCAACAGATGGCGATGGCTCAACAACGCGCGGTGGCTCCGAAACTCGAACCCCCCGATACGATGGATGCTCGCGCTATGTGGCTGCCTAAACGAATGAACCATTGTAAGCTTTATTTTTTTGATTTGCACTGTATTTTTAATTTGAATTCACATTTTTTTTCTTAATTTTGGGACATTCTAATTTAACTTGAAAATTTCATGTTTATATTTATGTATATTTAATGACCGCTGCCTGTATTCTGTTTCCGGAAGTTGTAAGTTAACAAAGGCTCTTTTAAAGTTATTATTAATGACAATTTAATGTGGCTACGTGTGTTCTAGCGGCCATGCCAGTTACTATGTCTCCGGGTGCCACCACTCCGCTCATTGATGGCTCAACCACCACCTTCTTCACTTCGGATCAAACTTCCAATGATTCTCCTCAGCTTACGCAAACCTTGTCTAGTAAGTTAACTTAATTTATTTTAAATAAAATTTCCGATGTAAAGTACGATGTTCTGTAGTTGTTTTGTTAGATTTCAAACTGTTATAAATGTATCAACAATTTCAGATTGATTAGGATAAAACTTCAGTTCACCTGTAATCATTTTCAAACTTTTTCTTCTACTATTATATCTCTCCATACCAGATACTGCTCCCAATTGCCAATTGCAAAAAAGTCGATTATCGTGCCTTGTTGTACGTGAAGCGGTGCTTATAAACAAACAGGACGACGATCTGTGAGAAACAGACCATAAAGTGCAGATACTTTCGTCTCCTACAGCCTAATAAACAACTTATTCATGTCATCAGATACCCACGCAGCCGGTACGGTATCGCCCGGTTCCGGCGAAGGCTCCCAACAGAACGGGTTTACGACTGATGGTAGCCCTGCGCCCCAACCAAGCCCCTTGCCACACCGCACGCAACATCAGCAGCAACAAGGTATATTTGTAACCCCTGACTGAAAAAGTGGGGTGTTACTTATAAGTTTAACGTATGTCTGTCTGCGGCATCGTAGCTCCCAAGCGGCTGAACCGATTTAGTTTTTTTTTGTTTTGTTTGAAAGGTGACTTGATCGAGAGAGTTAGCTAAAAAAAAAAAATAAGAAAGTATGTTCAGCCGTTTTTAGAGGTTTTTGTTTGTGTCGGGGGGTTTTCTAATTTTAAATTTAACTTTTATTAAAAGTAAAGATGAGTCAAAGTGTAAAGGGAGATTTTAGTTAGAATGTTTTATATCATGAGGATTTATAATGTATTTTAACGATTGTTTAATTTTGTCTAAACTTATTAGGACCAGCAGGAGTGTTCTAACGTAGCACGTAATTCGTTTTGGACACAAATTATATTATATGGCACGTTTGGCATAGTGGTTAAGCGATTAAGCGCTGTTGCGCTGCGTGTCGCGGGTTCGATTCCCGCACGGAACAAATATTTTTATGACCTACAAGTAGTTGTTCCGGGTCTGGCTGTTTATGTATGTGAGTTTAAATGTTTGTATACGCTCCCACAATACAGGAGAATTTACTATTGTAGGGAAAAAAAAAACTAGCTCTGTGTCAAACAGTCAGCCAATAATTTTCATTCTTCTCTAACATGGTGCCTAAAACCGATATCAGACACTTCAGTTTTCAATAATTTTTGTCTTTCACAACAATATACTAAAACTAAATAGTAACAACGGGTTTCATAAGTCAATGCAGCTGAAAAGTTTGAAAAGAACGGTTTCTCTTCATATATTAATGATTGTTCATTTACCCAGGCACTTGGACCGGCAACAACACACTGACGTACAGACAGAGCCTGGCGCCGCCGCCCGCCGCGCCGCCTGTACCCCTCGACGCGCCACCACATCATCATTACTGTAAGTTGTACTTAGATAAGTTATCATAGTACACTAATAGACGTATAGCGCTACAAGGTTATTGTGGCGCGTGGCCAAAATCGTAACTAACGCCCCCATCTTGTTTTTCGAATACATATACATAATACATTTCACAAAACAATTGCACAAATGTTTACCAACAGCGCCCCCCTATCAGCGTCATTCAATTATATTATTTTTATTTAAGTGCAACGTTCGTAAGTACGCTGTACTGGTACAGCGTCCTAACTATTGTTTGCCTCACCGGACGACGTCACTACGTCAGCGCCGGCTGTCGCTGAAAATAAGCGCTGGGGCTCTGTCTTGCATAGGGTCGCAGCATAATGCTGAGCGATAGCCGTTTTGCGTGGATGTGACGCATGTTTCCCCCCAACCTTTTCTTACTTTTTGTGTTTGTGTTATTTTTGCGTCATATTTACCGCAAATAGACGCATTTTCTTTCATTCTTTCTTTCATTCCGAGCGCCTAAAGATTCTTGTAGCAGGATAAGTACACCGATGGGCGTGATCCTAAAGCCCCACTTACTCGTGCCCGTGGCATACCATAAAATTGAAGCAACAATTGACTGGCACTGGTGTTTCCACAGAACAGATAAAACAGGTTAGAAAGGAAATAGTTCCTGATTTGTATTAGAACGCGTGTCGCCGCTTGCGTCCCACTCCTTAACTCCACTACAAGCAAGAGACCAATACGTACGCGTATTACACACACAAATAAACCACACGCACTTAGATAGTGAGTTTGCTATTGCTTGTCACACTAATACAAACACTGCGTTTGACGTACACTCACTCACGCGCAAAAGGTAATTTATTTCTCACGCATGTTACGGCGACCAAAAGGTCGATTACTTATATCGAAAAAATTACTGTAATTTATAAGTTAGCAATTTTTCTCTATATTTCCGGGAAGAGGGGGACAATTAGTGTGGACTTCCTAAATACATATAAATAATTCAAACTCAAAGCATTTATTTCAAATAAACCAACTACAGGCACTTTTGAATTGTCAAGGGTTCGGTCAGTCAGAAAGATGAAGCTAGTTGCCCATTCCAAAGCGTAGTAGGTACCTATGGAGAAGAACGGGCAAGAAACTCCATGGACACTCTTTTAAATCGAAATATTGTTACAAAAAAGTGGTTACATCATTCATGTTGAAATAATACATGTGAGAACGATGTAGAAAGACGTGCACGTTAAAAGTGTCCGTAATAAAAAGATAAAAACCATTCAGCAATTCAAATAAGCCGTGGCAGCTAAGAAATTACCTGTGCCACGTTCAAGTCAATGAAAGACGAACCCAGTAAGTTTTATAGTAGGTACATAGTGCTCACACGTGCTATGCAATTATACAATACTAAGAGATTGAATTTATACAATGCACAGATAGATTGTACAACCTTCATCAGCTCACAATATTTTCGAATGCTAATCGATTCGTTTAGTCGCTCTTGTAGAGCAGGACCAGCGCTGAGCCAAGCATTTTTGTCAGCGATATAATCCCCCAACTTATAATATGCTTGGCTGTATAGTGTGCGTTTTAGACAAGATTTAAATTTCGTTTCATTCAGTTGGAATATGTGGGGAGGTATTTTATTGTAACATTTTAAACAGTACCCCATGAAGGATGAATCTACATACTTTAGCCAGTCTGAAACCTGGTTGAACTAATTGGTCCCTATTTCTAGTCCTTTAATTGTGTCTTTCACCTCTTTTACTGAAGATTTAAATTTTTCCTTAATACTGTCAAATTAAGGGGGAACATCTAACATAGCCGCGAAATTCAAATTTTCTTTAGTTTTTTGCTAATTTCAGCTCTGTTTTATGTCAGCATATATATAGTATATCAGTATATAATGTATAACGCAAGGAGATATATCTATGTACATATATACACAGTATACATATAGCTCATGGGAAGCGTGCGGTGACAATGACGCGAGTTTCACGCTTTTTGTTCACCCAAAAAGTACACATATATACATAGTATACATATAGTATTCCATGATTTTGTTCACCAAAAAAAGTGCTCAACGCGCCTAAAGAAGTTTTCACTTAAAAAATACTAGAATATTTTAAAATTGAACAATAATTTAAACTCAATTTAAATGCTGATTTTATTATTGTCCCTGAAATAATACGAATTTATTAAGTAACATGCGCTTTGCTATCTTTTAAATTCGATTTTTTCAAAATAAAGTGCAATCTTAAATTAATATATTTTCCAATAATAGCCTTAGTTAGGTCTGTAACATGGTTTGCAGTAGGATATAATCCAACCTGATGATTACTAATGTTGCTAAATAATTCAGTTCCGACGAAGCTGCGCAAAATCTTTGCTGCCAACATATGTTTGTTAATATTCCGGAGATTGAAAACCTACTCAGAAACTAAATTAAAAACGCACTATAAACAATAATTGGTGATAGTAAACAAAGTTATTTTAATTATAATATTACTGATAATAATCAGCTGTATCAAACACACATACTTAATATCGACATTATTTACAACTTGGTACAACACTATCGATAAGCATGGATTTCGCCGAATTTCAGCTTTGGCTAGGCGTACGCGACGTTCTCAGTGAACGCAATACATTGCGCGATCACTGATCTAGTACAAGATGCTACCCATGCATTGCAAGCAATGTATAATTTTGCAACTACTGTTGCGATTGTATCGTTTTTATCTACAAACTACATAATACTATAGTAATAATTACAAATATCAGTTGTATTTTAAGGTTTTTGGACTTACCGGTGAAAAGAAATCCCTTCCCGGGCTACACTACACACCTGTCTTCTTTTCCGACACGTTATAATAGCGCAAGACGGCATAATTCTTTGTTTTTCACGGAGCGTCGTACGTTGTCACAATATAAGCGCGACTGTTAGCCCGTGAAACAAATTTCGGTTGACTTTTGAGCGTTTGCTCATAAGTGCGGCGTGCCTGCCCCGCCCACAAGGCCCTTCTAACCTCTTTTATCTGTTCTGTGGGTGTTTCTATCTTCAACTTCTGGCTGCATGACCAGATCCAGCTCCATGGTACAAATTATTGCAATGTCACCGGAGTTACATAGGTATACCAAGTTTCCGCTCAATCGGATGCCAGGAAGTGCTTGGAAACACATGTAAACGAAATAAGTTTTAAAAAAATCTTGAGAAGACATTCAATAAAATTGAATCAAATATTTGGCAGCGCAATACAGGCAATCCTTGAATCAACGAGTCATGAAGTTCGTCACTTTCTTATTCCTATCTATTTTGTGTATAAACTTTTTGGCCACCTGTCCCACCGCTTCCTTGTAAGTTCCGATATGATGATGTTATGAGATACATATATTAATGCGCCATCACCACGGGCGAGAGTATCGCGGCGTTAGTAGCATCAAATCCAATAGAAACTTTGGAGCTATCTCCACACGGCGATATCATCGTGGCGAGAATTTGATGGGACGGCGAGACTATCGCCCCGATTCTCTCGCCCGTGGAGATGGTGCCTAATAGTTGAACGCTGACTGTTCACACCACCGGCGAGAACTCTCAACTCTCTCTCTCTCGTCAAACAAAGACTCGTTTTAAGTTGCTAGCTCTACGCGCTTCTCGTTAATCGCCGGCGATAGGGACAGGTGCCTTAACAGCTCTACTACTTTTCTCTCGTCACGATAGACAAAAATTCGCTCCCGACCTTATACCGCAATATTTTACTAAGTCTACAGAAAAAAATGTGTAACACAGAAATTACAAATATATATGAGTTTCCAATACAATTGTGTGGGTTAGAGTTTTGTGGTACACGGACTTGTAAAATTTACAAATTTGTAACTTAAATATTTGTGGTATAGGGCCCTGGAGTCCAAACTCCAGTATAGAAAAAGCTTATTGAAACTAAACACTTAATCATTGTCCCTTTCAACCAAAGCACCTGGCAGAGAATGTCTAAGGCATTAAGTCCACCTTTATTTGTGCGCGAAAAGTTTAAATAAATAAAGAGTAGACTCTTCTATTCAAGATAACGGTAACCCAGGCGGTCTCCTCTCAAATCAGCCGGCGCCCGAGTACTGGTGTTCGGTAGCCTACTTCGAGCTGGACACGCAGGTCGGGGAGACATTCAAGGTGCCCTCCAGTCGACCCAACGTTACCGTGAGTATGATATCGACTTATACACACGCGCCTTAGGTATGTGAGCGGTGGGGGAGGGGGCGCTTGCTGTCATGACTCAGTACGGCGCCGCCCCTCCCCCACCGCTCATATACCTAAGGCGTGGCCAACTAGTTCCGCGTGGACTATAGTGGAGACTATTATTATCAACTAGCTCGCGATGTGCGCGTGAAATTTCGGCCCTCCACCCACCGCGTCACAGACTATCGTCGGCCCGCGCTTTTACTTTATAGTCTGACTTTTCTTCTTTTTGCTCGGCTCCTCAGGGTCGTAGCTTGATGTTAAATAGCCTACACCATTCCTGAAGAATCGGGATATCAAGTGCAAAAATAATTCTTCAAATACGACTGGTAGTTTCAGAGATTAGCGCGTTCAAACAAACAACTCTTTAGATTTATTATTAATAATAGAAGATTTTGCATTGACTTACTCACGAATTTTTGAAGAGATCGTGATGTTGAAATACAAGACCTGTTGTTAATTATTGATTTCATTTAGATTGGTTAACCATAAACAAAAATACCAAAAATTAATCATTATGTAAGAAAACTTGAAATTAGATGACTAGTTTATATTTGCTTGTAGTTAATTGCAGTTGCGCGTTCTTGGGTTATCCTAAATAACTCGGGAGTTAACAGCTAACTCGGTCATCAAATAATTCATCTTGCGCGCCACCAAGAGTTGGAGGTAAACCTAGACCTTTAAATATTTAACCCACCTATGTGGGAGGGTTAAGTCGCTAAACTCTGGGTTAGTGTTTAGTAATTTCAAAATAAATTGACGTTACATTGTTCGAAGTGCAGTAAGTGAAAATTCGGTACTATATCAGCGGGCAATATATTCATAAGCTCATATAAAAATAAATACAAATTATAAAACACTTAAAACATATTTTTCCTTATCTGACGTTTTCGTCAATCAATAAATTATATCTCCATGGAAACCACATACAATACGATTAAAATGACACGTTATAAAATTCAAAGACAAGAAAGTATTAGACCACGTTCGCACGGACGTAAAAATATCGTGGCGGGATTTTTTCGCACACTGGATCTTTAACGCTCTGCTTAGTGCCGAGAGTTGAAAATCAAACTATCTCTTTTCGACAAGCTGGGATGCACACTCTGTTGGATTCTCAATGCTCAGTTCAACACCTAGAGTTGGAAATCCAGTGTACGATACAATAGTGCGTAACGCAGAGTAAAATAATAATAATAAAATAACATAGAATAGAATTTCAAAGACATTACAATTCTATTTTATGTGTCATCGATTGAACTGCAATGTTCCCAACTCAAAAAACACAAATGTCTGGTTAACAAACCCGGTGTTACTTTTTAGTGGCGCATCGCTTTAATAAGAGTTAAAATGTTAGTTACTTAACTCCGATTTTACAAATTCTACATTTATTCATTTAACCCGACTAAACGTGCAAGTGGGCCTTAGTAATAGGGTTCCGTTGGTGACCTTTGGGTACGGAACCCTAATAATATAGTACAGGGAGTTCTTTCCTTGGGTCTAGAAACTTTGCATGCCCAATATGAATATGACATAATTGATTTGCTTTTCCAGGTGGATGGCTATGTGGACCCTTCAGGTGGCAACAGATTCTGTTTGGGTGCCCTCAGTAACGTTCACAGGACAGAACAGAGTGAACGCGCGAGGTAAGATATTATTATTATCATCATAAATACCTTTCTATTTTTTTTTATCATCGATATATTGCTACTCAAGGCAGGCCCGCCTGCCTTGAGCAGCAAGCGGGGTTTAGACGTGCTAGGCGCCGAGGCGGTTGCCTCCCCGACGCCTTCTTCTCCGAGCAGGATCAGCCCTCTCCCGATCCCGCTCGGCGGCCTCCTTGACCATCACGGTTTCACAGGAGGCTACTTCCTTCCTATTTTCTGTCTCCGCCAGCATAGCCCTCACTACAGCCGGTACTCACCGAAGCAACCATGTCCGGTGAGCACCTGGGTGAGTCTGTAGGAGATGCGCTCCTCTCTTTTCATCCAGGCTTTGAAGTGCGGCAGAGCGGTTTCGACCACGCGCTTGCACGAATATTGCGGGTGTTGTAGCCGCTCGCGCCACCTCTCGAGTGCGTGTCGCCGTTCCTGCCGCCTCAGCGTCACGAAAGCGCTTCCTGGCACACTATTTCCGCTTTGGAGGATATCGCGATAGCGGTCGTAGACTTTCGCGTCCATATCCGCCAGGATGTCCAGCGGCGGAAAGCGTGCCAGGAGAGTTGCCGCCTCAAAGGATATAGTCCGGTATCCTCGTGCAGTACGATTGGCCATCTTCCGCTGCAGTCTATTGACTTTAGTCCTGCAGCGTCGGACGCCTGACAGTCTATCTGACCATACAGGTGCCCCGTAAAGGACCATCGATCGCACGACACCCGCGTATAGGCGGCAAACTTCCTCTCGTGGTCCTCCGAGACTGGGCAGCAGTTTATGCAAAGCGCCCACTGTCTTCTTCGATCCAGGAAACCAAGGGCTCGAAGTGCTCTTCGAAGCCCCACCGACCGTCCAGGGTAAGGCCAAGATACTTTATGTATGTACCCACCTGGACTTGCGCATCTCCGACATAGACCAACGAGCTGGGTGGCTCTCTGCTCTTCGGCAGTTTGTAGAACCATAACGCCTCAGTTTTATGAGGCGCTATCTCCAGATCCAGCTCGCGGATTGAACTCACGACTCTCGCCACCCCGAGCTCGGAAAGCCGGATGGTCTCCTCAAATGTGTCCCCGTCGGCTAACACCAAAGTGTCGTCTACGTAGCAAACGATATTAACGCCGACGGGGAGGTCGACACGCAGGATCGCGTCGTATGCTAGGTTCCATAAGAGAGGTCCTAGAACCGACCCTTGCGGAACCCCACACGTAATATAATGCAATGATATAGTAATATAGTATGCAGTATGGCATAGTAAGGAGACTCTCACAGATTTACTTCTTGAAACACATACGGTCTGGAAAGTTTATAGAGGTATGAGGAACAGGGTGTAAAGTTGATTCATTCACCATAAGGGACCCAAAAGGGAGGATCCTCCGACCAGACGGGTGTTGTGTCTGGTGGGCTACTGCCCGATCTCTCGGTCCCCAAATTTGGTGTCCCGTCGTTGGGTTTCCCTCTCCCTCCATGGGGTAATCCTTTTATTGCACACCTAGGCGCTGAGGGGTTCACCCCCCCCCCACCCTCAGCGTTTTGCAGTGAGTTTCTTGGGTGTGACTGTAGGAGCGCCTGAAGTGCTTCACGACACCCGTGCGACCAAGCCCCTGCCGGATGAGATTCCTAGTTCCTTAGGGAAGGTCCGGCAAGAGCCGATCAAGCACCGGGGGCTTCGGTTTTGGTTGGCGGTCACCTACATTGGAGGCTGTGTCCGACGGCTAATGTCGGGACATTGTATATAATTATGCTAGTTGCGCGGTAAACTCTAATTTCGCGATGCAGGATTTTGCGTGACGTCGGTAGGATGCGTAGCTCGCATGTGGCGTTGTAGATGCCGCCACAAGTAGATAGATATCTTGTTATTTTGCGTGACGTCGGTAGGATGCGTAGCTCGCATGTGGCGTTGTAGATGCCGCCACAAGTAGATAGATATCTTGTTATTTTGCGTGACGTCGGTAGGATGCGTAGCTCGCATGTGGCGTTGTAGATGCCGCCACAAGTAGATAGGTATCTTGTTATTTTGCGTGACGTCGGTAGGATGCGTAGCTCGCATGTGGCGTTGTAGATGCCGCCACAAGTAGATAGATATCTTGTTATTTTGCGTGACGTCGGTAGGATGCGTAGCTCGCATGTGGCGTTGTAGATGCCGCCACAAGTAGATAGGTATCTTGTTATTTTGCGTGACGTCGGTAGGATGCGTAGCTCGCATGTGGCGTTGTAGATGCCGCCACAAGTAGATAGGTATCTTGTTATTTTGCGTGACGTCGGTAGGATGCGTAGCTCGCATGTGGCGTTGTAGATGCCGCCACAAGTAGATAGATATCTTGTTATTTTGCGTGACGTCGGTAGGATGCGTAGCTCGCATGTAGCGTTGTAGATGCCGCCACAAGTAGATAGATATCTTGTTATTTTTGGTGTGCGCACTTTGGCTGTAAAATCGCCAAACGGCATGACGCTCTCTCATGCCGACATGCCCCCTCTACGCCACCGCTCTAGACTCCCTTGTGTATGTGCGCGCGCATACTATACTATACTTTTTATTATAATATATATATTGTAATGAAACAGAAAGATTTAGTATTAACTAGTTTATTAAAAACGGTTACAACAATCGAATGTAGATGTAGAAAGCGAGAGTGACTTGTCAAAAACGTTGATCGCAGACAGAGGTGTGTTCGTTGAGAAACACACTATTAAGGAACGCGCGTATCGTTCAGAAACAACGAGGTTATGTCAGGTTTATGTTCATATTCCAACAATATAATAGAAAGAGACAGAGAGAGAGGGATAGTTTTCATGGCTTTCGAGGGGGATGAAGCCATTAGTGAAGTCAAAATAAAAAACCAAGTGGCGGCTGCGTAAATTTTCAAATTTGTCGAGTTGAAGAAAAAGCGTAAGGAACATCGTTCCTGACGGGGGTCCCCCGACACCACACGTTTTTTTGGTCTTGCCATAGATTTTTTTTTCCAATATAGACTTCATAGAAAATTAAATAGAAGAAGGTTAAAATTATACACGGGTGACACACTGGGCGGTCTTATCGCTAGAAGCGATCTTTTAAAGACACCCTTTGGATTTATTAAGGAGAATAATTTACAACAAGACACCTGGCGCAGAATTTTATAGTCAAATATGCAAATACGTAGGGTCAGCGTAAATATGCAGGGTCTGCGCAACATTTGCGCGTCACTGCTTTATGCGCTTGAACTTTGCTTCTTTACCGTGGTTACGCCATTTTTGCAAACAATCTTTTATATTCCAGACTACACATCGGAAAAGGCGTGCAACTAGACCTACGCGGTGAAGGCGACGTCTGGCTACGTTGTCTATCAGACCACTCCGTCTTCGTACAGTCGTACTACTTAGACCGAGAGGCCGGACGAGCGCCCGGCGACGCCGTGCATAAGATATACCCCTCCGCCTGCATCAAGGTAACATACTTCATTACGAGACAGGTGTCCGTCAGACTACTCGGTCTTGTACAGTCGTACTACTGCACCGAGAGCGGGATGCCGTGCATAAGATGTACCCCTCCGCCTACATCAAGTTAATGTTGCAAATACACATTTATTCTTTATTAAGACAAGGCAGTTTTTAGTCTGCCACGATCTGCGACCCAAAAGCTATCTATGGTTATTCCATATTCATTCATTCCTCTTTTTGTACAAGTATGCTGGCTACGCGTGCTTGGTATATTTTCATTGCATTTCACGACACAAGAAAAGAGTAATCCCAACATTTGGAAGAGGACGAACACGAAAAATGTCTATCCTTATTATATATTATCAATATGTATTTATGGTCTTAACTGTTTTCATATTTTTCCCAGAACTGAAAAAGAAGAATCTGTTCACTTCACTTTCACTTTGCTTTGTAATGCACATCCATCCATTCACAGCCATTCGTGAAACGATTCATTTCTCAATTCTTTTGCGGGTTTAGTGAAAAACGAAAAAAAATCTAGTTGATATTGAGATGGATGGATATCCTCGATTTGAAATACATAACGGGTTTTCCCACCGAGATAGGCAGAAACTCGCAAAAACAATAACATACTATTGCATTTCTACAGAATCTACTCCAAATATGTTTGTAACCTGTTTTTGTCTGCTCATTGCATGATGGAACCTACTTTACCGACTCATCATTATATAGGGTGGCAGGGCCACGACGCGCAAACTGAAACCATGAATTCATCACATGATTCTAGTCGATTCTACCGGAGAAATTTTTCGTCGGTTATAAAAAAAATCCAGTTGTTTCATAGAAAAGTGCAATACCTACGCGCTCAAAATGTATCAAACAGCAATATAAAAAAAATAAAACTGACGCAGAAGTTTAGAATCTTTTACTGAATCCAGGGCAATAGGTTGCGCTTCGAGTTCCCTGCCACCCTGTGTTATATTGCGTCGGTAGTGTCAATACCGCAATAATACATTACTGCAGCGGCCAGCAAAAGAGGCATTGATGGACGAACGTGTAAATGAGGGCCGAGGCGATTAAAATACAATTACTTTTCAAAATCAATGACGAACAACGAACAATAATATTGTTAAAGTGTACATTTGTTTTTTTTTCAATAAACAGCTTCTATTTGCAAGCCAGTTCGAAATTTAAATAAAACCTTTGATAAGTCGTCTCCTTGGTTGCCATGTTTCAGAGTAAAAGATCGTTCCATTTTTAAATTACACGATATATATGAGTTTACTATGTAATTTATTTGGCCGCTAAACCACGACAGATATGAATTTTCATACAACTTTTGCCGGCCGCTGCTCGCATGTATTTGGCCAGTACAGCAAATTCGATTTATCTCGAAGAAGGTTATCAAAATAACGCTCAAATTCCCAAGCATGTTTGAGAAAAATTACATTCAGCCATCTTCTTTATATGTTAGTATGATGAACTCATCCCTATTCCCGTCAGGTATTCGACCTGCGCCAGTGCCACCGCCAGATGCAGAGCCAGGCGGCCACCGCGCAGGCCGCGGCCGCCGCGCAGGCCGCCGCCGTGGCCGGACACATACAGCCGCAGCATCCTACTATGAACAAGTGTACGTTGGCCATATATATGCGCTGGGATTGTTGACCGCTCTGGCCGTAGTTGCGCGGGAGAACTGCGTGTGGACGTGTGTAAATAAAAATAGGGACTGGTCTTGACCAAAAAGCGACTCAGCTAAGTTCATATTAAATTTGTTGGCGAATCTTTAGTGACGTGATTGTTATCGATATCGATTGCATCTATTTTTTCAACAGACAATTGGGATTGGAAAATTGGTACTCGCACAGGAATATCACAAACTAAACACACTCTTATAAACGTAAAAGACAAAATAACTTCCACTCGTTGCTAAGTTCAGAGCGGTCAAGAATTTTGACGCTCCAGCTTCTGTAGTATCACCCGTAGACCGTAGTTTGTTAGTTAGCTTATTTAAGTTTGACTTTTTGTATAAAAATGCTGACCTTTTTTGACCGTCAAAACATAGATTACTTAAGCTGACGAACCGGTGCGTCTTGTTAAGTTGCCTTTCCATTGATAATGTTTGTGGAAATTATTCCAACAAGATCCGGCAAAAGAAAGATAAGCACGGGTTTCACTACTATAAGAAATTTTTACAGCAGTGAAACCCGTACTCAATTTGAACCTATGTACATACATAACACAGCTAAAAAAGTAGGAAAGTGAAATAATTCGAAAATAAATACACTCAGGAAAGAAATATCATTTAGAAAAGACCCTGACACCATAACCGTGATTACCGAGTCCGGTCCATGTGTGCCTGAAGTATCTCAATGGCGTACGTTTATCGCGAAACGTAGCGCCGTGCAGTTCAAAATGGCAAAACAATATCGACCTTGCTTACGTTGAAATAAAGTCGAAAGAAAATAAAATGTAATCAGAACTTTCGGGACTTATAGAAAATACCCGAAACATGATGACCGTGTCCAGTCCATGTGTGTCTGAAGTATCTAAATGGCGCAGGTTTATCGGCAGCGGCGGGCATCGGGGTCGACGACCTGAGGCGGCTGTGCATCGTACGGTTGTCCTTTGTCAAAGGGTGGGGGCCAGACTATCCCAGGACTTCTATCAAGGAGACGCCTTGCTGGGTTGAGGTACATCTGCATAGGTGAGGAAGATTCTATTTTTATTTGGTATTAAATAAGGCTTTTAGAGAACGACGGGAAGTTTATCAACTTGTTTCTGCACCAAGAAGCGGGTTTAAACTCTGGCTTGATTTACCAATGTGGCTTAGGAGCGGAAAGTAGAAGATTAGCTGGTGACATCGATTAATAAACTTGACTTTCAATGCATAAAATGAAAACAATCTTGCAGGATGCCTCCAAAAAGCCGTTTGATGTCTTTGAGAATTATTGTACAGCTTTACTTTTTATTGCAACTGAATAAAAAGTGTATTATTCTTTGCCATCAGAAAATCTGTTCGATCTGTACTGAGTCCCACAGATGGTAAACTCTACAACCCTCTAGTTCATATAATCCTATTGAATGACAATTTCATAAAATATCAATCCATAGGATTATATGAATGTAGAGAGTTGTATTGATGAATTCTGTTAATACATACTTGTTAAAGTTGCGAATTATATTTTGTTCAACATACAACCTGGCACTGATCTGCAAATTGCAAAAAACGTAAGAAAATTTGAATTTCGCGGGCTACCTGGCGCTTCCACATTAAAGGAAAAGAATTTGATAAAAACTTAGTTAAATGGTCAGCAAGCCATCAATTAGAAAGATGACATGTCTGCTGGATTAAAGGCATTTGCCCTGTCTTGGGACAAATTCGGGCTGGATTTTGAATTGATCTATTCTCAACACTAGAGAATTTCCTGAACTAGCTTGTGTTAATCAAATTTTCACAATATCCTCAGAGCCCTGCAACTCCTCGACGAGGTCCTGCACACGATGCCAATCGACGGTCCTCGGAGCACCATCGAGTAGGAGTTGATCGGCTTCTTTTGAGGCCTTCGAGCGACCGCGCGCGTCGCATCCCAAGCGACCCCCACACTAGTGCGAGACAAGGACGACCTAGTCGATGTATTGATAAATAGTGATGTGATTGTATCGAGTGAAACGTGCGGGAGTGACCGTGTGTCATACTACTTGTGTGTCACTGCAGCGGTGAAGATGGTGGTGATATATTGTTGTTGGAACTTTATCTTAAATTTGTTGTAACTTTATGTTGTTCTAGCATAAGTAGTATGCCATACTTTTCATTCTAAAAGAGTAAGATGCCATATGAATAGCATTTATTTAAGTCATTATTTTTAAACAAAATTTGTGATCACAAAATTACGTATTTGGCCTACGTCTTCCAAATTTATTTGTTGTTCGTCTTCCGGCAGTAAAATTGTTTAATTCATTTGGTTTGGTAAAGAAATTGTTGGTTTTAGAAACATGTTTGCACCAGTCGTGAATGTGCATCGCTCGTTAAAATGAGGTGAACTTATAATTTATGTCTTGTATCTATTTATACTAATGAATAAGTAGTTGCAGTAAATAAGTTAAATATTATAAATATGTATGTAACAGTATTGAGATGGAACAAACTAAAGAACATATAAGGGATCTCAGTAAAATATTTTCCACAAATCCTAAATGAAGTTTTAATAATGTAAGATATTAGTATTTATAAAAAAGTATATGAAAGACGAATACAAACATTGTCATTGCTCAACAGAAATGAAATGAGTTAGTGATTATTTGTATAAAAACAAACGAATATTAGTAACAGCTATACCAAATTAAGGCATTTTTTTATAATAAATCCTAGTGTAGACGATATAAAACAAGACATAAATAAGGTTCAACTTGAAAGAAGCCAAATGGGAATTAGCTTTCGATAGAGATAAGCTATCGCGTTGTTTTAAGGTAGATTTAGAGTAATTTATGATATTTGTAACGTTAAGGCGCGAGGGCCGAGGCGTGCGGAGGGAAAGGCTGTATTTTTGTTAGCGTGAAGTGTGCCTCATTAGAGGAATTGCATGGACACTAATTATAAAAGCACACGCACTACGCGTACCTACATTTACCTATGTGTAAGTATGTATAGTGTGTGCATGGTCTCTATTTCGTTATTTATTTAGTTCTAAAAGTACATAAGTTCATGCAATTTCGCTAAGTCTTTAGATGATCTGTGATGTGCTAACAAAACGTGTATAGTATGCGTGCGCGCACTCGATGTCGGCTAATGTCAAGTTCTCACAAAAGAGTGTGACTATTATTTTCAGTGAATGTCTACACTAGCTGTAAGTTGAATAAAATGACATATTTTGTGTACGAAAAAACGTAAGTCGTTATAGATATTAAGGTTAGTAATGGTGTTTTAAAAAAGTGTATGAGATTTTTTGTCGTTTGCTTAAGATTTGCTTTAATTATTATTACTTGGCAGATTAATAATTATCTTGTGTTGAATGATTTTATACAGTCACTGTTAGTGAACGTTAGTGTTTTCGATTTTTTTTTATCATAATTATTTTTTATCAAGATGAATACGATCGATTGTCGATGATAAACAACTAATATAGTGTTTATTATTTTAACTCTAACAGAGAATATTATGCTTGCAGTTTTCTTTTTACATAAAATAATCAGTTTTTATTCATGTTCAATTTTACGTTGATAGCGATTGATCATCACAAAATATTATATTATTTTTGTTATTGCTTATAACGGTTTAGTTTATGCGACGGAATTTTACAATTTACAATTATTAATATTGTTACCAATGTCTTTGTAAAGATTCGGATTATGAAAGTTTTGTAAATAGTACAATTTATTGAATATTTTTACTATTATGTGAAGCGTGGTCGCGCTCCCAAATTGCAAAGAAAAGAAATCGCGAGACGGTACTTAGTCTAAACTATATATAATCATTAAAATTTTCTCTTAGAAGCTTCTCACAAAAAATCGTGTATCAAAAATACCTCTTTATAGTGATGAAAAGGATTCAAAGGGTTTTAGATGATATTAGATATGTGGTAAGTTTTTTAAATGATGTTGAAGTTTTGAAATACTAAAGATATTTGTCAAATTCTACATAGGACAGTTATCGAGAGCGAACCGTAATGTGTCACCTCTCGCGTACAATTATTATATTGTGGCCCATTGATTAACAGTTATTGGAGATATACCGAAGTTATCCAAAGTTTGAAGACTAATGTTTGTTGTTCGTATGGACTTTAATAAACTGTGGCTTTTGTAAATAATTGCGTCGTATTCTTGTTTAAAACAAGTTGATTGAACGTTTCGGCGACATCGTTGTGGTCCTATATCCCGTTGGAAAATTATTTCGAGTAATTACAAGCGATTTTAGAAGTTATTGCGATTAGCATAAGGTCTGCCAAGTTAGAACAAGATTGGTGGCATCTTAGGTAATATTAAGCGTTAGTATTGATTTAAAGGCGAATTTTCTGCTTGCCTGTATAAAAGTTTCTTGAACAGACGTGATATTTTTATTGGACCATTGATTTTGAAAATCGGTCATATCACGGAGCAAATACAAAGAGGAGATGTTGTAATAAGGTTTCTGTATGAAACAACGGGTGACACTTTACGGGGTGAGGGGTGATCAGATCCCGCCCACTTCTTTATTTTACATCTACTGGTCAATAGCAAAACTATTCGCTCGTCCTGTTGATTTTACTTTGTAGTTATGTAACTATCTCACACTAGATGTCACTACATGCAGAATGAAGAACTATTTTAATAAATTACGCATAAAATTACTGACAAATGAAATGTGATGCCATCCATAGCATCAGAACGTCTATCCGAGTAGTTTTTACAAGATAAAACACCACACTTCATTCTTTTTTTCTTCTAGCGCAAATATGCTGTAAAAACGGAACGTTTACAGAGCTGTGCACAGGACGAACGCCAACAATACACTGACTAAGGCCACGCCTACATGATGACGTCAGGACCTAGTTGAGAATCACAGTGCACAGTTGCTTAGGTCGTCTCCTCTTTGTATTTGCTCCGTGGGTCATATTGTTTTGGTAGCTACTGTGTTTGTGTAAGAGGTTGGTATACATTTCGAATTCAATAGAATGTAAAAACAAAATGGTTTTTTAAAAAGGCAAGTTGAAACGCTGCATGCACTAATAATGACATTTAATATTAACACATTAATAGTTTATTCAGTTTGACAATTAAATAGGGTAAAAATCTTGTCATGATTGTTGTAAACACAATGTCCTCGCAATTTTACATATGAATTTTGTGAATTCTAGTAATATTAAGAAACTGCCATGTATTTTGACACTACACTGTTGTTTTTCACTTAAAAGCTGGTGTTTGTTGAAAAAGAGGGATGTAGAATGCACATCGTGTAACATAGCCTTAAGCGCATAGTTAAGAGTGGAACTATGAAAGAAATGAATATAAAGGTTATTCCTATAATAATCGTTTTATTTTACTTAAGTATGTAGTGTATAGTCGAACTCGTAATTTCTTTTTCACCTTTTTTTTTTTTTTTGAGCATGTGAAATCATCAAATAACTTCTCCCGTACTGGGCAGAGCAGGAGGGCGTGTCAGACTCTTACTGACTAAAACCCACCCGTGTTCCTTCAGTTGCCTGTGCCAGGGGCCACGGTATCCCTCTCGGACTTTCCCGCAACCCTAACAGGCATCGGCCCTAGCGGACCCCGTCATTAGTGCTGAAATCTCTTTGAGGCGCGCGTGGAACACAACGCGCCGTCGACCCGGGCCTGGTCCTTATCGAACGGCGAGTTGGCCATTGCTCGCCGTTCGCAAGCCCACGCCTCCGACGCCCAGGGCGTCTCCTGCGGCGGCTAGGGGCGTGAGGGCGCGAATTTTGCCTCTCCCTCACGCGTTCTGCCTCCTCCTTCGCGAACATTACTGCTTCGCAGAAAGAGGTGACGGCTTCCCAAGCCCCCTCGCTCCGTACCATGGCCTGGACCAAGGCCGGACGCGAGAGATCGCCACCGCCAATCGCCTCCACGAGGACACGGCGGTGCTCCGCCCAAGCCGGGCAGACATCCACCGTATGCTCCACCGTGTCCTCCTGGCGATCCACACAGTGGTGACACCCGGGCGTTTCCTCCCGCCTTATCCGGAACAGGAACCTCCCGAAACAACCGTGTCCGGTGAGGACCTGCGTCAGGCGGACGCCGTGGCGCCTCTCTAGCTACTCCTCAAAGAGTGGACTTATCGCCGCAATTGTGGCGTGCCCAGCGCTGGGTTGCGACAATCGCACTCTCCTTGCCTCCCTGAGATCCCGCCGGAGCTCTGTCCGCTGTACCGTGATTTCTCGCGGCAGCGGAGCTACGCCCCGGCGTTTCGCCTCCTCGCGCCACTCCCAAATATGCGCAAGGACTTTTGCCTCCAGATCCCATGGCGGTAATCCGGCAAGGAGGCTCGCCGCCTCGCCGAAGACCGTACGGTATCCCCGGACCAGCCGGGTGGCCATGACCCTTTGGGGCGCGTTCAACCGGCGGGCTGGCCGCCGCCTCAAGGAGCGCGCCCACACCGGTGCCCCGTAAAGGGCCATGGAACGCACGACCCCCGCGTAGAGCCTCCGGCAGGAGGCGTTTGGCCCCCCTAGATTGGGCAGGAGCCGCTTCAAGGCAGCCCCGGCACTTTCCAGTCTGGGAGCCAAACGTCGGAAATGCTCCACGAAGTTCCACCGGCTGTCGAGGACGAGTCCCAGGTACTTCATCGTCGACTCGACGCCGATGTGGTGTGGTGATTTGGGAACCCGACGGTGGTTCTTTATCACCCTAAGGTTGAATGTCACTTGCACACATGACAAGCATCCTAACTGCGTAACACTTCCAATCACAAACCAAGGGTTTTGAAGGAAACTCATAATTTACTGATTCATAGGTTTGAAAAAATCGTCTGCTCAACAACGCAAAATAACGCGATGAACGTGGTTGAATGGTCCTAATGAAAAACATTGCGATAAATAGTAATATTTTTAGTTACTCCACAGGTATATTTGTCTTTGTGACAGTTTCAGAAAGTTTCAACCTTACATAGTGAAGTTTCAATTTACTGGGAATTGTTATCAAAAGTGGTGGTAAAGTAATTACGAGGTCGACC
This sequence comes from Brachylomia viminalis, assembly GCA_937001585.2. Classification (NCBI taxonomy): domain Eukaryota; kingdom Metazoa; phylum Arthropoda; class Insecta; order Lepidoptera; family Noctuidae; genus Brachylomia; species Brachylomia viminalis. The sequence goes on along the minus strand of OW443316.2, from coordinate 14,290,612 downwards.
TGCTGAATCAAAGCATTTATTTCAAATAAACCAATTACAGGCACTTTTGAATTGTCAAGGGGTCGGTCAGTCAGAAAGATGAAGCTAGTTGCCCATTCCAAAGCGTAGTAGGTACCTATGGAGAAGAACGGGCAAGAAACTCCATGGACACTCTTTTAAATCAAAATATTGTTACAAAAAAGTGGTTACATCATTCATGTTGTAATTATACATGTGAGAACGATGTAGAAACACGTGCACGTTAAAAGCGTCCGTAATAAAAAGATTTAAAAAAAAAAAAACTATTATGGAATTAAAATAAGCCGTGGCAGCTAAGAAATGACCAGTGCCTACTGACGGCGCCCGTTCAGCGAACATGACGTATGGATCAGCACCATTTAGCTCAACCATTTTGAAGGGAACTCAATGATCCAATCATGATCCAATACACACGCCACCACCAGCGACACATTTGAGTGAGCATGACATACTCTCAGCCGCCAGGGCACATTCAAGTCAATGAAAAACGAACCCAGTAACCTTTATAGTGGGTACATAGTGCTCACACATGTGCTATGCAATTATACAATACTAAGAGATTGAATTTATACAATGCAAAGATAGGTTGTACAATCTTCATCAGCTCCAACATTATTTTCGAATGCTAATTAATTAGTTTACGCGCCTTTGTGGAGCAGGACCAGCGCCGAGCCAAGCATTTTTGTCAGCGATATAATCCCCCAACTTATAATATGCTTGGTTGTATAGTGTGCGTTTTATACAAGATTTAAATTTCGTTTCATTCAGTTGGAGTATGTGGGGAGGTATTTTATTGTAACATTTTAAACAGTACCCCATGAAGGATGAGTCTACTTTAGCCAGTCTGAAACCTGGTTGAACTAATTGGTCCCTATTTCTAGTCCTGTAGTTGTGTCTTTCACCTCTTTTACTGAAAATATTTAAATTTTTCCTTACGTACCTACATGATGTTTTCATAAATATATTGACAAGGTACCGTCATGATGTTAATGTCTTTAAACAGTTCCCTTAGAGAATCGCGCCTGCTGAGGCTGTATATTGCTCTGATAGCTCTTTTCTGCAGAATAAAAATAGACTCAATATCGGCAGCCCGTCCCCATAATAAAATACCGTAAGACATGATACTATGAAAATAGCTGAAATAGACTAGCCTCGCGGTATCTACATTAGTAAATTGACGGATTTTCCTTACAGCATAAGCTGCTGAACTTAGCCGTCCTGCAAGAGATGTCAAATGAGGACCCCATTGCAGCATTGAGTCGAGCGTTATCCCCAGGAAAACAGTTTCATCGACAAATTCTAGTTTCTCGTTATTCAATACTATGTCACAATCACTACTTTTAACATTCGGTAAAGCAAATCTTATGCAATTCGTTTTTTTCCCATTTAATACTAAATTATTAGCAGTGAACCAATTATGTACCTGCAGTAGGGCATTATTTACGTCGTCAAGAATTGATGCACGTCTATTTATTTTAAAGATAAAAGAAGTATCGTCAGCAAATAACACCATCTGTGGTTGGTTTTTAAATAAATGGTGTAGATCATTAATATATACTAAAAAGAGGAAGGGACCTAATATCGATCCTTGTGGAACACCCATTTGTACTTTTAAATGAAGTGAATTGACACCATTTATTTGCACTTTTTGTTGTCTATCATTTAAATAAGATTGTACTAAACTAAGCGCAAGTTTACCTAGGCCGTAATGCTCAAGTTTTAAGAGCAAGGTTTCGTGATCAACGCAGTCAAATGCCTTGGAGAGGTCACAAAAGATCCCTATGGCATCCTGGGCCTCCTCCCACGCTGTAAATATGTGTTTTAATAAAGTGACACCGGCGTCAGTCGTACAACGTCCTTTGGTGAAACCATATTGCTGACCGTGTAAGATTTTGTTGGTGTTAAAATGGTTAAGCATTTGATTGAGCATTACCTTTTCGAATACAATTCAACCGATCACCCATAGACTGAGAAAGACGCGGGAAGTTAGATAATTTTTCACCAGAATAAGATGCATTCAAGGACGGGCAATGAGTTTAATTTATAAATACAAGAAACAACACGAATCGTAGGAATTATTACTTTGTAAGCCCAGGTAGTTTAGGAGGGGGTTTTTTCTATCAGGAATTCCCAGTGGGAAAGAAATCATATCTCCTATTGGTGGAGTTCCGAGAATGTGTTCAACCCTATGCTTTGTTCATTAAAATCTTTCTACGAACGCAATAAAACTTTCACGATTGTGTGAGGACTATCTTATTGTAAATAGGTTTTCTCAAGTGTTCTACAGTCACAAATTATAATTAAACTATGTTTATTCATAGCGATATCTGTGTTTCAAACTTTATTGTCCTTCCAAATAAATGTCGTAAGGCATAAGAAGAAGCGAGAAACAACAGGGTATACTACGTTTGCTGTTGAGGGTAGCGTGTTTACTGGTTTTTAACCTAGTTATCGAGTTGCTTGAATATTTTCTATCAAGCGCATTATTCATGATTCATTGATCTTCAAGTGACTAGCAGCAGTCGCTGCCAAGAACTAAAATACTAATAAATGTTTCGAGAAAGTCCCTAATTCCGAGTGGAGGGTTGCAAGACAGCTCAACTCCAAGCCTGATGCTGCGTTGTGACACTTCATTACTGATGCAAATGGAGAGTTTAAATTCGGCCTGGTACCTGCTGGGCAGTACAAACTCCTGGCATTGCCCGCACCACCTGGAATTCAAAATGTAATATAAATGAGGAAAGTAACTATTTCAAACATCAACTGGCTGTTCGATCAGCGAGGATAGGCTGCGCTTACCGGTGACCACCCCTAACACATCGGGAACACGGAAAGCCGTCAGGCAATCTTGCGAATGTCAATGGTCACTCGAAAGCAAGAACGTTTGAAAATGTCTAATCTAAGCACGGCCCACAGATCATGGAGACGCCTCGGTGGCTACTGCTAGAGGCGGCACTGTCAACAATTTTCATACAAACCAAGCCTATAGAAACGGAAGGCTTTGAAGGCGCTCCGTGACAGAAAAAGTGCGCTCAACGCGTTTTCGGTGACATGAATTTTATTAGTACCACCATCTCTAGACGCTGGCGGCGCGGCTACTACGTGCTCTGTGGTAGCTGCCCTCGCCTGTCTGACGGCATCTGACGACGTCAGTCGCTCCATATAGACAATATTTAGCCGCATCTTACTTGACTAGAAGCCCACCTTAGACCTGGTTACATGGGCGGATCCAGATTTCGAGTCAGTGTGTGTGTAGGGAGGGGGTCACTTGGACAGGCTCCAATCAATGATTATGTCCGGATTTTATATACACTTTGACATTAATGAATTTTATATACATATACTATGACAAGAGTATTTACTTTGTAAAGTATTATGCTATTATTTTAACTATTGTGAATGTGAGAACTATGTTGGTCATTGCTTTTTTTTGTATTTTTACTCTTAGTGTAATCATGATCTGGCAGTTTGAGTAACTTGTGCGGCCTACTCAAATGACCTTTCTTTGGTATTGTTCGTCGAATCGTTGAGCTCCTTAAGTTCTGAGTTGAGCTGCACGATTGCTGACAATTGCGTGCACTGACTGGACAGGTCCACTCAATCTGTGTGGTTCTTTCCTCAAAAGACCATTTCAGACACCGATCTACATAGCCTTCACATGATCTGACCAAGATTCTGTCTGGACTTTAAAAGAGACTGTGACCTCTAAGTTTGTTTCGGCCTTTCTTCTCAGAGTAGTCAGATAGGAAATGCCGACCTCATATAGTTTAAAAAAAAATATTATTGACGTGTAAAAGTGTTTGTAAAAACCTACAAAAAAAAAAAAAAAATTAAAAATGGCAGGCTAAACCTGTCGGGGGGCCCGGGCGGCAAAACAAAAACTTCTCAGTTTATGTAGTAACATTTTGCAAAAAAATAATCCAACAAAAAAAAACAAGTATATCGTACGTAATTATACTCTTCCAACGCCATGGACCTCGCAACCAGCAAAATTGTTTTTTTCAGGGAGGCATTTTTATCTCCTCGATAGGCTATTTACGGAAAGCAAGAATATATAGAAAGCAAGAGCGAGCGAAGCGAGCTCGAAAATATCTGCACACTGCCTTTGTAGGTACCTATAGGTAAAGTTTTCTTTTGAAAAGTCATACTTACATGCTTCGGAGTCACTTTGTTGACTTATGCAGAAAGTTTGAGAATGTAGGATGCAAGAGCGAGCTCAAAATTTTAGCACCCTACATTTCTTTTTGCATACGTTCGGGGCCTCTAACTCTAAACTGCTTCTTTGACCGTGTTTTGAGATTTCATTAAAAAGTACTTCTTAAGATTTGGGAGACTCGCAGGACCGGGTTTGTCTTGACACTATTCTGGGGCATTCCATTTCCACTTCAATTTGCTCAGCTTCTTTTGCCTCTTCAAAAAGTTGTCGTAAGCCTGTGCCCGCCTGGTTCCTTTTTTGTCGTAGGACACTCATTGTATCATATACAGCGTCCGTAGCCCTTTAAAAAACCAAATGAGCTCGACTGGCGACTACGAGCGGAATTAACGGCCCGCGGCCGGATTGGTTAATTGCTAGACAGACCAGCAGTGCGCGGGGGCGGCAAAGGGCGCAGGCATCGCGGCGATGTGGGGTCACCGACACATCGGATGAACGGAAGCACGGCCGCAAAGGAATGGGGGGGCTGGTGGCGCGGCGCGGCAAAATCAAACTTGGAATCGTGCGAGCAATATTTATTCACAATGAACAAAGTAGTGCAACAAAATCTAAATATTTTAATTCACATTATAAACGTACATGGTTACTTATGAAACCTCAGAAGCTAGGTACACGGTGGTCGTTTCCTACGGAGAAGAGCCGGCAAGGAAATACAAGGTCCATCATCACATAATTATAATAACAGCACATATTAGATATGTTTGTCGTCCGCGCATGTATGGCACACACATTCGTGGCCACATCATACATAGTGTTTGATGAAAAGTTTCAACGAGATTATAAAAATTATTGGTGGTCGACCTAGAGACAGCACAGGGGTCATGGCCCCCATGACCCCCGCCCGGCCCCCTGGATCCGCCCTTGCCTAGTTAGTAAAATAAAAAGGTGGATACCCGCTGATCTTCTCTGTCTTATCTCACACCTCATTGTTGGTCACTCCACTATAAATACTGCGCGACTCACTCCCGCTCATCGGCACCATTCCAATCGACCGCACGCTCACTTTCCAACAACGTACACACAGCGACACGGTGTCATTTCGCAATAGTTATTAGCATTGATGGTGTTTATTGTAGGAGACACAGTTTTTCGTGTATGTAGGTGGAATAGTTTTACAGTGCTATTTTCGTGTGTGACCTGTGGCACTGGCCCTCAGATTTTTTGACGCTTTCATTGCTATTCCTCATAGTTTGGAGGAAATAACTGAGGAATTAAAGGAATGTTAACTTGATTACTGTTTTTGTAACTCTTAACACCACTGCTGCTGATTGATTTGAATCCACGTCAATCGGCGCTAAGCTGCAAGCTGATCGTTGTATGTGGAGCTAAGTAATTTCTCTGAAATGTAAATGAATTTGCTATATTTACGAGTCCATATGAGTCCTCTACCCATTATATTCTTCTGTCGTAGAAAAGGCATAAGCATAAGCAAGAGCCCGAGAGGTACCTATTTTAGGGTAAAACGAAAGTACCTCTTGAAGTATCTATAACTACTAGGGTAACCCTACTCTCGTTTCACGAACAAAGTGTAACTTAACGTCTTCAGAATCCAACAAACAGTAAAAATGTTTGAGTATGCAGTAAGACAAGGTTTAAATATTTACAAGTGTAGTCTGCGGAATGGCGAGAGGCGAGAATATTCCGAAATATTAGTTTTATTTTTAGCGTACGAGGCCGGCCCTGTTTACATATTTTTCTCTTTACGATCGAGTTATTTCACAGCTTCCCAAACGATTTCCTTCGAATTTTATTTTTTTTGAGAATTTAAAATTGTACATTTAATTTGAGGTTTATCAATTGTTCGGAAAATAGGAACTTAAACGTAAGATTTATACGTTTAAATGTCGTCAGGGCGTGGTTATAAAAGCATTGGAAGTAAAGCTTTATGATAAGCTTCAGAAATCATGTCACTGCTGTTTTTGTCTGTCTTGGCTCGCCTCCTTCAGTTTCTGGAAGTCAATCACGAGTTAAAAAAGTATATCTTAAGAGGATATAATAGTTTTATCATCATATTGATTAAATTCTCTTTTTAATTTAAATTTCAAGCATTGTATCGTATTAGTCTGTATAAGGCATGATGGGGTTAGCGTATCCATTGGGATAAAAACTCCAATTAATCAATAAAAATAAAAAAGAGGATAGTTTCACGGCTTCTAGGTGAGTCAGTTTCATCTGTCTCCTCAATGCTCTCCATAGTGAGGACTAACAGATCTACTGAAATCCACTCTTCACATCACACTCACAGCATTCTATGAAAATTAGCTTTCCTGAAAGTTGAGATCAAATCACATTAGACACATAAGACAGAACCATAGATAAGGATCTGTTCCCAGCCAAATGAGCTTGCGACCAGAATAATTAAGCAAAATAAAACTTGGCTTAAGGCCGGGAAACTGTAAGAGTTGTTTTTCACACACAATTATTAGGACTTTTCCCGACTCGTCTCGAACTTTTTTGCCATCAATCATGGTCATCAAAGAATTTCATTTTCATCCTTTGTTCCATGCATAATCTTGAATGCCTTTGTTTTGAGAATAGTTACTTGTACACATTATGGGTCTGAATTTGTCTTATTGTAGAGCCAAATATAAGGCTTCAATCTCATACATAAGGAAAACGAGCATTGATCATTGCGTGTTGACGATTTGAGACTTAACATAATATAGAATCACGCCTTACCCTTCGTCCCCGAAGGGTAAGGCACATTTCGCCAGCTATGTTTAAGTCCCATGTAATAGGTGGCGAGCCTATTGCCATCAACCGGGCACAAATTCAAACTCCGGGCTGCTCCTGAGGAATCCCAGATGGAAATCTACATCTTTTTAATAAAATAAGTGATAGACATAATTTTAATACAAGAAATAAAGATAAAATAGATCAACCATTTTTCAGATTAGCTAAAGTACATACATCTTTTATGGGGTACTGTGTTAAATGCTACAACAAAATACCTTGTCATATATTGCAATTAAATGAAATAAATTTTAAAACTCATATAAAAAGTTCACTGTGTAAACAAGCATATTACAAATTAGAGGATTATATCCAAGATAAGAATGCTTGGAAACATGCTGGTCCAGCTCCATAGGACAATCTAGGGTCTAGACAAAATTAAAACTTGTTGCTACTTTGATTGTATAGTTTATTATTTTTATGACATTGGTTTACATTCTGTGACTACTTTAACTCACACACTGACATATTAATTGGTTACATAATTTGGGAAATCGTATACTTTTACAATGTTTGTAAATATGTGAACACCATAGTATCTATCACTTAATTAACTTAATTATCATTGCTACGTTTATTAAATTCTTTTTACCTATTTTGGTTGGGTAATTTTTATTATAGGTGCATCGTCTTCACATATAATTATATAATTAATGTATACAAAGTATTGTAACACATTTTAAAAGAGTAACGATGGAGTTTCTTGCCCACTCTTCTCCATACGAAACTACCTTTTGGAAGGGGCGACTAGAATCAATTCTATTTAAATGTAAATGTTGACGTTCAATAGTGACTTTTATGTGCCTATTTGAAATAAATGCTTTGACTTTGACTTTGAAATATCCAATAACAGTTTGCCAGACCCGGGAATCGAACCCAGGACCTCATAAGATTTGAGACTTAGTTATCCTAAATCCATGTTTTTTCAGAAAATGTTCTGTGGCGTCCAAGAATAATTAAGAAACTACCTAACCAACATAAAATATAAACTGAAAAAAGTCTCACTTGAAATTAAAAAAATACGACATTTAAAAACACTTTCAGTCTGGAAACATCACGCAAAACATTATGATCTTGAAATGATTTAGAGTTCAACCTTCAAATTCGTGTTGTTATTTTCGTTTATGTCATACCTCGTCCTTGCCACTTTAAACCTTGTGAACCACGAATAGATCGATACAGGTTTGCGCATGATTCATCAGGTCACTTTGATATTGGCACACGGCATTTCCGATCCGTTTATACCGCAAATGAGTTTGTGTTTATTAATTAAAGGCTGTCTGTTTGCGCTTGAGTCACTTTAAAAATTTTTGGAAAGATAATTTTAGAGTTTCCTTATGATATAACGTTTTAAAGGAATATCTTTGTTTTTGTTAAAAACAAGGTAAGCTATACGGGGTTGTTGAAAGCGCTTCTTATGAGTCGAGAGTTTATAAAGCAGCGGGACGAGCACGGCCTATACCGTTATAGGCTTGAGTCACACATAATTATCACAGTTTGGGAGCAAAAACCGTGATAAAATGCGTGACTCAAGCCTATCACAGAGGCCGTGCTCGCCCCGCAGTCGGTAGTAGAGTCAAAAAATTATACTCTCTTTTTCCTTTCGACTCAATAATGCAGGATATATAAGCTCCCGTCATCGTCAACTTCCTGCCTTTGTCCCACTGGTACTTGTGGTAGGTGCAACATGTTTCCTTCTTCCATTCTCCCCTGTCAACCGTCACGCATCATTCACTGCCTTCTCTTTCAAATCATTCACAAAATCAATCCATGATGACTGTAAGCTCCCGTATGATAGGGAATCCCTTGTACTGAAATTATTACCTGACGGTAAACCCGCTAGAGTTATTGGTATGAGAACCGAATCAGGGTTTGACTATGCAGGTACTATAGGTACACCTCTGCCTTATCCTTCGAAGATTACAGGCGTGATGTTATGCAGTGTTTGTGAAATCTAAAATAATGAGGCGACAATATTAATCCGCTTCCGACTGGGTACAGTTAAGCTCATTATTTTGACAATATTATGCCCTAAATTGAACGAGAAATGGCTTTTCAAGTAAACCTTGCCATTCTCAAGAGACAGGTGGCCTATAATCAGCAGTACAGAACAAGACTGGCAATGAGGATGATGAGGGAAGCCTTCTGAAGTCTTGAATAGTCTGACTAAGTCAGTATTATTGGCTTGTGAAGATTGTGCATCCTGCGCATTAAGTCTGATCCACGTGTATATGATTTCAGTCAATCAGGTCCATTACACATTACAAGTGTCTAAACAGCTAGCCTTGGGCGTTGCATACTACTCACGATTTCTTCCTCTCCAGAATAATTCGTTATTGATACTTCATCTAACATATTTGATTTGCTTCTAAGTCAAGATTTCCGTGGGCTTTCTAGACTAGGTATGCAACATAACATCAACACACATGACGTATTCTCCGAAGTGTCTGTTCATCCACATTTCGCCGGCTATGTATAAAAGTCCCATGCAAAACGGGTAGGCAGACAAGAGGCAGGTGCTTCCTATAATTTATCGTTGAAATTGTGTCAGGTCTTAAAACAGTAATCTAGAAAATCTTGTAAATGTTAATAAATTTCGGTGATTAGAATAATTTTGATTATAAAATTATCGAATCAGATTTAAAAAAAAAAACTTTTTTTTGCATGTTCTAATGAGGTTATTAAAGTTTATCATAAATTGATGGTCCTTCAAATTCATCACAATGTCATCACAGATTCTTTATACTTATAATATAATTCCTAACGCTATCGTTACTTGTCTAACGATAATTTTAGAAATATGATTAATAAAAAGACATGAGTAACTAGCCTAATTATAATCTGTGATTTGCAAAACATTGCTAAGTGCGCGGGACGAAGACTGAAGCAAGTCTACAGGCGGGCAACAGCGAAACTTTTCATGATTTTAGTGATGGGCAAAAGTTTCAGACAAAACGTCGATAGGTACAGTTGTCAATGAGGAAGATTCTACGTAAGAGAAGGTCGATTCGGCATAAGACATACTTAAAAATTAGATATACCTACTTAAGGTACTAAAACCTATTGGAAAATGCCGTTTAATTTAAAATGGAAAATTGATATTCCCTGTGTATTTGAATGTACCTATTTAGTTGTAGGTGCCATAAAGGGTAGCAGCACTCAATTTGGAAACTGTTGACGTCTTACGTGAACTGATTAAGTTCGAGTCAATCAAGCATGGCATGTAACGCTTATTTAACTAGTCAAAAACAATACTGCCATGCATTACTTACTTTACTGCAAATCACCACGCTACACATCGGAGCTGTTATTTATAGACTCGATGTTATTAAATATGCAAGTTCAAACATGAAATTATTTCTCTCATTAACACTATTCTCGTTAACCCCTCCAGCTCGACCTTTACTCAAGCTTCACAACAATAGAGCAAACAGGGCGGGTGGGGCAAACCCCCAACCCTCCAATCGCCCATCCTCTCGACATAACTCGTATCGTCTCTTCCCGTGTACGTAGCTACGTTTGCTCGTACAATAACATTTTACGTTTGGTCGCACAACAACTCTCTTACCAAAACCAACATATCGATATTGATACTCGCTCAATCCCATCACTATTCGCTCGCAAGCGAATCGCGCGGACGTCGTTCTATACTGGCCGCGCGGCCGGCATCACATCCGAACGAACGAACTGTCCCACTCGTGTGCCGCGTTTGCGAACCCTGCACTATCCTGTTACAACTTACAACCCTATTTTGAAAAAATATTCTTAGACCTTATTTATCTTTTGTTATTTTTTGTGCTGTGCTGACGGAGTTTGGATTTTTATAAAATAAAGAAATTCAGGTGAGTCGAGACTATAAGTAAATCTAATTGTTTAATACAGTATTATTTATTTTATTTTTGTAAGTAGTGACTTGATGGAAAGATTTTGGGATACTGACACAGTAATGTTTATAAACGTCGAAAATTCATGAAAGAGCTTTGCATTAAAGAACGACCCGTTTTAAAGAAGTCAATATTTTTGCTGAAATAACCAAACCGGTAAGGAGCGATAAATGTTTGATTAAAAGATAGTCGAGTTTGTTCCAGGGAATAATTAATTTTCAGCTCACTTTTGTGCCTTGATAATATTTGTACAAATTCACATCTATCTTAGCAACATTGCTTTAAAGCGTGTAGTAATAGTGTAGCTTTGTACTCGATAGTAATATGTCGTATGTGTATTTATTTTACTGTGTGTATATAGATAATAAAATCCATGCATTCGAGGTAAGCAGAAAGCTTCAAGGCTCTTCATTCTTCGTAAATCGTGATATATTCGGAGTGCAAATTAAACCCAAGAAGTATTTCCTTGAATTTAATATTAGTTTTCTATTTATACAGCTCAATAAAATGTATAAATACTTCTCGTAGACATGTGATTTAGATATCTACGTCACGATTGGCGGTAACGCTTCAGCAGAAATATCATAATGATGAGTGCTAGGCTACATATAAAAACCAGCCGAATGCATAACTTCCTCCTTTTTTTGAAGTCGGTTAAAAAGGACCGGTTATAATATCACGCATATAATCCCAGAAGAGTTGGGCAGAGGTGTAGGTACCTATAGTACAACCACAGCTCGCTAGTAATGTTTAAGCTCCATGTAATAGATTGCGAGCCTATTGCCATCAAAATCCAGACTCTGGGCTGCCGCTGAAAAATCCAAATGCAATAACACTTCCCGACCCGGGGATCGAACCCAGGACTTCATGCTCTGCTTGCGAACATACATACATAATTATGTTGCTTACGGCGCGACGTGGTTCTTGCAAACACCCTTGACAGAATCTCTTAGCAGTGAACTGGTGTTGACCCAAGTATCTTTACAGCTGCATCTTTGAGGATCTAATGAACGCCACTGACGCTACCATTTACTGCTGTTTGAAAAACCCAATTACGTTTTAAAGAGTAACCGTGGAGTTTCTTGTCGGCTCTTATCCATCATAGGAAACGACCAATTGGAACCGTGCACAAAGCTTCTGCCGTTTCATAAGAGCCCATGTAGGTTTATTTGAATTTTAGTGGTTTAGTTTTAGTAAACTGGAGGTTAGGACTTAGGACACATCCGCGAAAATGTTGCCCGGGCCCATCCTTTGTCGGCAACGTGTAGTTACATGGGTTATAGTCCTATTTCAACCATTAAACGTTGACCGCTGTACAACGAGCGTCATAATAAAATAACATAAAATATTGATGACGCTTAGAAGGCAAATCGTCGTAATCACCTCGCTTGCACACGGATGGCCACAGATTGTTATTATAAACAGCTTCATATCTTAATTTCCATAGTTTTGCGAAAACGGTGAGAAAACAAAGGTGGCCGATAAAAACTCCGCAATATAAGCGAATGAGCTTTCCAGTTTTAACTCTTCATTTTGTTTTCAAGAAGTTTTTTGTTTACTTTCAACATAAATCTTAAAGGAGTTTATTTTGTGTAGGGATATCTTTATTGTGTAACTATGAGCGCGTAGTTGACCTTCCGCCAGCTACGTAAGCTTTATGATGAGTAATGTACAGGTTGAAACATCGTTAGAACAAAGCTCTGAGTTCACTGCAAATAATGACATACTATGGAGTAGACAGAGAGGAGCACAGAATGTATGTGTAATGTCTCTCCTTTGATGTTAATTAAATTTGCATAGTCCCAGAAACATGGACACGCAGTTAGGTACATATTGTAGGCAATCTATTATCTAAAATATTACAGCAAAATCAGTATAATCGACTGTTAAAACGGTATAAATACTAGATTTAGGTTCAGTCGCCATTAATATTTACTAGTTGAGTTCCTAAATAAATAATTGTTCTAAATTGGATATAAAGAGTTTGCTTTTCGTTTGTTGGTAATTAGCATAATTAATATATAGGTAATTATTGGTATTGGTATTGGTATCTAATTGTTGTTGTTGAGTACTTACTTACATGCTCCACCTCATTAGCAATCAGTTCATGGAACTTTACAATTAATTTTATTACAATAATACGCTTAGATAGGTAATGAATGAGCTTCAGTAATTAAATTTGTTGTTGTTTACAGCACAATCGATCTTTAAAGTAATTGCAAAGTAAAAGAATCGGCCATGTTTTTATCCTGTGAGTGAATGTATCGCATGCCTATTATTGTACAGATAACCAGGAATTTAGGTGGTGAATAAGAAAAACAGCTTATTATATTCCTAACAATATTCCGAGATCACGCATTCGTAAGCCAAACAAAACTTTGGCGATTATAGCCAATCCTTCTACACGTGCAGTTTGTGGGTGAAGTATACGCAGAGGGCCTACAACGTCCTACGCGTTCAGTACAATAATGGTTTTAGGATGTTGCTGGGGCTTCCGCGCTTCTGTAGCGCTTCGCAGATGTTCGCGGAAGCCCGTGTTGACGATTTCCATACAATAATGAGAAAGAGGGCGGCGTCAATTATGGGTAGGCTGCGTGGAGGCCCCAACAGCATCTTGAAAACATTGATTGATAAGGTGGACAGCCCCTTTATTAGGCACTGGATGCAGAGGCACGTGCCACCATCTGTTGGGCCACGTAGGTATTAGTTGTTGTTAGGTTAGTTTGTAAGTTTTACTAACATAGTTTGTAAGTTGTTGTTACTAACGCTATGGATTGTGTGTATTTTTATATGTGGTCCGCAATAAATGAATTATATATAGTTAGATCTTCGCAAAAACTTCAATGTATAGCCATTACGTTTTCATTAAGCAGTGGGCGTTTTACGTAGATATTACCATGATGCATCACAATCACGATGCAATTACATTTCAAAGACATGTTGTGCACTTCAAAATATCAGCCGCGATGACAGATACATTATAAATAACGTTGTATAATGAGTTAATGACACATTAACGCGTCATGTAAGCTCGGTACAAGTGACGTCACATCGACTCGGATTTAGAAGCACGCGCGGGCGCAAACAGACATAAACAGCAGTTTCCCAGAAAGTCTACTGATCATTGTGTTGGGATTTACCTGGATTTCATGTAACTAATATCTACCGATAGTGTTCCGGTAATCGGTGTTAGGGGTGAAATAGTTTCAGATGAAAAAAAAATCGAGATTCCTAAATAGATACCTCGGCGAAGAAGCTAAGCAACGGGTCACAGTAAGTTGTGCTAGAAACTGCTAACTACCTATAAAGGTTGTGCGTAATGGTAATCGGGATAAAAACTGCCACTAGCCTATCATTTGTCCATGAATCTGAATACTACCTGCAGTGCGATTTTGTAACCATCTCACCGTGAAAATTTAAGAGGGCTATCACAAATTTTCTTGTATTTGAGTGTTTGTAGAGTCTCACACTCAAATACAAGAAAAAAATTGATATTTATTTAGAGCACTCCCGAGTGAAATAATTAAACTTTCACAGGCATATTTTTTTTTTAAATTTTGTGGCTATATCTCTATTATGATTGTAAATGTAATGTATGGTCAATCCCTAGCATCAGTGACGACACTGACACTGACAGACACTGACACTGACTGACTGATGACACTGACAGCTCACTCCACGCAAGTCTTCACGGTGAGATTTTTACAGAATCGACCAGCTGTACCACCTGTGCTACCTGACCAGACCTGAATCATCTACCATGCCTTTTACTAACAATATTGGGGTTGGCTTGGCTTCCAGTCTAACTGAACGCAGCTGAATACTAGTATTTTACGTGGAGCCACTGCCTATCGGACCTCCACAACCCAGTTACTGGGTAACAAAATACCCCTTGGTAAGACTGGTGGTCAGACTTTCAGGCTTCTGACTATCCGTAACGACTGTAAAATATGTACATGACCGCCGGGACCATCAGCTTAACGTGCATACCGAGGCACGTAAAGGTCTCGGTATGAAAGGGATGGTCACCCATCAACAGATCGACTGCGGCTAGGGTAGCTGCCCTGACTGTTACAGAATAATTATTAAAATATGACCCTTTGCGCAGCGGTTAATAAGTTCGGGCATTCATTTGTTTCACAAATCAGGCATTCATTTGTTTCACAAATATATTCATATAATTCGTAGAAGAAAACTAAAGGAGAAATCCTCTTTATTACTTCTCGGTTTCCGATTGAGCTGAAATTTTGCATGCCTATGTAAATCGGTTGACAATGCAATATTATTATGACATTGAGCTGATCTGATGATGGAGCCGGAAGGTGGCCATGGGAACTGTAATAAAACGACGCCACCGCATCGAGTTTGAGCTCGTATGATTTGTCTTGACCAGGAAGGGGGCATCCTGGGAGGCGGCTATGGGAACTCTGTAATAAAACGACGCAACCTTATCGAGTTTTGGCTCGTTTCTTTCGTCTGAATAAGTAATTTAGTTAAAACGAAAAATAAAAAGTAAATAACATAGAAATGACTTAACTAGGTACCTACATAATTAACATCATAAATACTAAAAAGTAAAAATAAACAAAGGATTTTTTTTTTAAAAACAAGCATTTAAGTAAGTAATAGAAGGTAGGTGCTACTAAAAATTTACTATAAAGTTAAAAATAATTTTTGGAAATTGGAATTGGAATTTCGTTTTCAAATTAAGGCGTGTTACATTTTTACAACAAGAGAAAAAAGAGGGTGTAACACGAAAAACGAAATTCCAATTCCAAATTATTTTTAACTTTTTGGTTCTTTCTAATTTACAACTTACAAAATAATTTAGAATTATATTCGTAGTTTTAAGAAATCCACCTTTAATTTAACCGTCACAATAATAGTACTTCGGTTACAAAACTTTCTTCCTTCCACTAAATCCGTCTGCAAAGAGGTCTTGGCACAGGTGCATGTAATTAATAAGTCGGCCATTTTGTCACTGTAATAACCGTTTGCACCTGAAGTTTCAGCTGTATAGCTGTATTCGTGGCCAAACCGCTGATATTATTACGATATTTCCTGTCGTAAAGAGAACGTATGTTTCGTTTCGCGTTGAGAATAATTCGGAGAATCAATGTTGTATAAATGCGTAATTATACCATTTTTTAAATGCATAACTGCTTTCATTCCTAAGGCGTGAATCTAGCCATGAACTAAAAAAATCGAATAAAATTGAAATTGTTTTATAAAATAAAGCAATGTTTCATTGTATGCTTTTCATAAATTTATTTCTAAGGTGGTCCTAGAAAACAGAATGCTTTTATTTTGTTAATAGGGGACCAACTAAAACTTAAAACTTAGTAGGTAAGTACTTTCACCCCCTGAAAAAACATTGAATTCAAATTCAGCCTGTGGTTTTACTTTATGAAAGAGGGAAACAAAGAATTCTTGAATTTCGATAAGCCATCAAGCGTTGTCGTTATCGTAAGAAAGGCAACGTAAAATGTTATGATATATAAACAAAAGATATTTAAGTAACGCGTTGCTGAAATTTTATGACCATTGACGGCGCAAGGGGTTAGCCATGAAGAAGATGGCAGGTCAAAGTAAACTCCTTCTTCTAAGTAGGAGCTCTAAGCCGACTTTACTTTATAGAAACTTTATAGAAACGACTTTATAGAAACGACGTTAAACATAGGTATTTACAATTTAAAAGAGTATATTAAGTGTTTTGGTAATCTTAAGGTTAACCATTGACGAAGGGTTACTTTTAGGGCATGGTTTTAATTGAATAAAATCTGTAGACACTTACATTACTTTTCTTTCAACCACCCAAGTTTTCGTTCTTAAGGTGATTTTGTAAATAGAAACCTGAAACAAACAAGTCTATAACAACAATTTGTAATTCATAAATTCATGTAATTTTTCTTATATAAACAGCAGTTTAAAAAAACACTGAGACTTAGCGCTGTCAACAGTGATGTGGGGCGGGTTTCGTAAACATGTGTGCACAGAGCAAGCTGTACTTTTGCATGCTTCACTGTATTATTCGCAACGCTGCCTGTCTTGATTTTTTATATGGTAAAAATAATATAATATAATTTGACGTTTCATTAGTTGGCTATCACCTGCATTCTATACCGCTCATCTTCACTTGTTTAAGAGTTCAAAAGAAACCTGTTGACAAACGGTTTGTGATTGATATGATCTAAGATTGGGAGCAAGGGGTAATGGAAATAAAATTAATGTAAAACCTGGACATAGTATTTTGCTGAGTAATGATTGAGACTTGATGGTGCCTATGCGACATATAAGTTTCCTAATATCTGACGGATGTGAAAATCGCTTAACGAAGTCGAATGTGTCACTTGTTCTTTCCGTCATTGTGTTTATTTTTGTATCGGCCTGTACCTGGGAACCTCGCGGCTATGGAGATATTGATTGTCAACGTTAGCATTTTATCTGACTTTTTGTTACGAAAACAAGCTTTAAATGTTATAACTCAACTTTAAACACCGCCATAACCCCTGTACCATTGCATGCACCCCATAGGCACAACGTTTTGCGCGCATTGAGCGCTACTGTAAACAGCGTTTTTACACCAAAAATTAAATTCGTGTCTCAGCAATAATTTTTGTGCAATATTACTTAATTTGGTGTACAGGTTGCGTATGGTGTAATGACGGCTATGTGATGGGTCTTGTTACACTCTGTATGTAGTCCGTACAATTGGATAGATTTTTCTAAAATACAAACCTAGGGGACAACTATTTACAATCAGTTAGGACATTTGACGTTTTCTTTAACACTTGACATATCGAACTTTCGACTTCAAGTTTTGATGAAGACCATAATATAGAGGAGAAAGTCATACTAATGAGCACCCTCTGATATCAACTGGTGCAGTTAAATTTACTGTTACTATCTGTAAGTAAGCCGTAGTACGTGTTACAATTCCACACATTACATTCCTCAAAGTTCCGCACCTGCCACCGAGGTCGGCCGATCATACCGTCCAGTATGAAAGCTCCTCACTTCACCTGCGCCGGCGCACGGCCCAGTTGCACGTCCTCGGCTAACAATAGTCCCTTTAAAACGCGCCGCTGCCAGCGTTATCATAAGTTTCATAACACAGTGCACAGTGCGAAGTGTTTGGATGAAAGGGAGCGGATAGCACTTTTGATTTCATCTTTATGGGAAACTTATATCTAACAATATGATTGTGAATTAATAATTAGGTCAATTCAATCAATTATTGTTGATGATGACGTTAATCAACAACAAAATTAGTTATTTAGGTATCTAATCAAAAACTATGTTTCACTTTCAAGCTATTTTTTAAATTATTTGTTAAGCACATAAATAACGTAATTTTCAAAAACCTTTTCCACAATGAGTTAAGATGTTATTTTTGCTCCTTAATTTATTATCATAGAGCAAAAATTTTACCTTTACTCATTTTGGAAATCGGTAGCAGTTTAGGAACGTAAAAAAACTACAATAGGCAATCCCCATACATACGTAAAGCCTACTTGATTATGTTTATAAAGGGCGTAACTATATTAGGTACTTTCCAAAGTTTTTCATGTGTGAAATTGGCAAAACACACTTTTGCCTGAATAGTAGGTACCTATGTAGGATCATAGAGTATGTTTCTTCTATTTATAGCTTTGTGACATGGCCCTGGAACATAATAATAACTCCAATATATTTTATTAGGTACAGTAGCATGCGCCATCTTTTCTCGCTCCCCACCCACTTTCTGTCACGTTGTGTTTATACTAGAATAATGCCAACAAGATATATAATTATATTTGCATTCTCTTGCCCTGAATATTTCCTTAGATATATATTAAATATTAGTTTAGAAAATAATATATTATTTATATTTAAATATACCACCACGTGAAAGAACATGCAACAATTTCGACTGTTGAATGAAATTCGGAGCTCCGTGAATTAAATACTATAGCTCCTAATAAACAAATGAATGAATATATTGAAACGTGTGCCGTCTTATTACAAAACGAATTCTAACTTTAGTCCAAATCCAAAACTTCGACCCAAATATTGTATTTTGAACTTTATTCCGACAAACGTAAAGTTCTTAATACAAATTTGACAACTTAGACTCGGGTTTGATGTCAGTTTTTGTATTTAGAATTTTAGCTTTGTCGGAATTGAATTCGAAATTCAAAAACGGCTCGATGGTTTAAACTGGTGTCTAAAGATAAAACATGTTTTGTAATGAGGCCGTTAAAGTTGGTCCCGGCTGTCATTCGTAGATCTTTGACAGTCGTTACGGGTAGTAAGAATCCCGAAAGTCTGACAACCGGTCATACCAAGGCGTATCGTATTACCCAGTAACTGGGTTGTGGGCTGTGGAGGTCAGATAGGCAGTCGCTCCATGTTAAATACTGGTATTCAGCTGCATCCAGTTAGACTGAAAGCTGACCCCAACATTGTTGGGAAAAAGCTGCGGCATATTGCTAAAAAAGTTTAAAGTTAGAAAATGAAAAAAATGTTTCAATACTACTTAGGTATATGTTACTCAAAAGAACTATGGATATTATAACACACGTTATAGGAATGGGAAGGCGCAGTTAGAACCTAAATATAATGTTGGCGCTAAGCCATGCACTATAATTATAGTAAGAGTGCCAAAATTCTATGAGCATTACATGCCATGTCTGGCATCAATACTGTATGGACATTCGTTAGTCCTGGACTGTGACTAATGTCTATATGCTTTGGGACGTAAATATTTTGTGACAATGATACTGAATATTTGGCCGATGAGAGCAGTGTGTATTTTGTCGAATAGGATACGTCTAGATGTATTTGTACAGCACAATGATATTAAACAGAAAGAAAAGTAATTTTAGTTGCCAAAACACGATACAAATCAAAACAATTTAAAGGTCATAATTGCTCACTTATAATGTTCCCCAGTCTCTACAAAAATAACCACAATGATACGTTAAAAATCAGAAGAAGACTAGATACCATCTTTTCGTTCAATCTACCCATAAATACATATTTATTGCCTCAAACTATTTCAAAACTCGACAATCTATTAGCATATATCGAAGATGCAAAAGGCTTAAACAAATCTGCATAACAAAACTGCTCCAGTTTCCACAAATAGACTTTCCCCAAGCTTCCGACCTTGGCCAAACGAAGCATATGGTATAGATCATGAGGCGAGCTTTCCGAAAAACACGTGTTTACACGATTACAAGGCGTGATCTCATTTCACAGGAACGAGAGCTGTATTTGTATGGACTGTTGACTGCATCCGAAATTGAAGAAAATGGCTGAGAACGGGTAAGGAAGTTTACCAATTTAAAATTTTCACGTAAAACGTGTTCGTTGGCTTCAGAAATGCAAGGTTGGCTTTTAGAAGTTATGATTGACATAAATAATTCTCGAGAAATAGCAGACGTAAATAACTATTGTATTATTGTTCCAAATTCCGAAATGAATGTCGACGTTTACGACTTCAGACAGCATGCGAAGCCACTAAAGCTCGATCGCATAAATCTTCTACGAAACTATTCCAAATCAGAATGAGGCACATCAATACCACGATTAATAAAAATATTCTATTTTGATATTGTACAACGATTTCCGGATAACTGGCTTAAAGTGGAATAGGTCACATCAGCCGCCCTCGACGGGCAGTAAGAAAGTGTCCACGATGTCAGTCTATGTAAAAATAACGTGAATCTTGGCTGGTTTCCAGGTATGGCCCAACCGCTGGACACATCGGCAGAATTCCCAACTACGGAAAAACTCAGGTTAACGTAAGTTTTAAGTTTTGATACTTTCATTGTGGTGATGGATGGATTGTCTGAGATGGAGGTGCAGCATTTTCAATGAATATGATGGATTTTGTTACATAGCTTTTTGATCTAAATAAATATAATTTTCGTGTTCGTGTCCCTATGCTGTTTGATTAACTTCATAGTTTTTTTGTAGACATGATTCTAAAGCTACATGCATGCTTTTCTAGCCACTAGTTTTATACTCTTTCTAAAAAAATAATGACCGTCGAGTTTTTCTATATATTTGTAACCTCGTAATAACGTCGTCTTTTATGTCATTTCCAGCCAATGGGTGCCTACGAACCACCAGCATGCATTCAGAACGCCATGATGACAAAGGATAAAAAGCCCTTTACATACACACCAGGTGGCCTCGATCTGTCCCAGATTAAAACTCCCAGCATGGCGAGAAGAATGGCAAGGCAGCGGTCTCACGAAGACCATGAACAACAACAACAGTACTACGCTCAACAACCAACCAATGGTGGCTACCATCCCCAAGGAGGAACAGCCCCTCCGCCACCCCCGCCACCATCAATGCCCGTTCCTCCTCCTCCACCACCACCAATAGTCATCCAAGCACCAAACTCGAAATCCCCCAAACCCATTGCAACCGGCGAACGCCCCGAAATTGTTATTCCTGAAAATCCCATTGGAATGTTACGAAAAACGAATAGCCCTTACCACTGGGAGGTTGAGAAGGCAGAACTACAGAAGTTAGGAAATACTCCTAAGTACGTAGATAAAGTACCCAGTCCACTGACGGTTAAAATGCCTCCGTCTTCCTTCACGCAGCAGCAGCCCCAGACTTATACACCGCCATCGCAGAACAACTTCCAACGTTCACCGTATAGCAATCAACGTAACCCTGAAAGCCCTATCTATAAGCCTGAAGCTCAGTATGCTCACCAACATTCTGCCTCCCCACAAGGATCGCCACCAACGAGAGACATTTTACAACGACAGGACTCTCAATTCAATAAGAGTCCTCAACCATATGCTGGCATGCCTTCCTCAAACAGCTCGCCCTATTCACCTAGCCCCAATAACAATTGGAGACAACCAGAGAAAAGGGACTCTCCTGCTAACAATGTTCACAGCAGCCCACAATCCATACACTCCAATCGTAGTCCATTTTCACCAAGCACACAACAGTACTCCCCAAATAATCAGCAATATTCACCGAATAACCAGCAGTATGCCCCTAACTATCAAAATCAAAGTCCACCTTCCAACTCAGGTCCTGTTTTCCATACCTTACCCAGAGTAGGACAAAGAAACACAGAACCACAGAACAATAATGTGGTGTACAATAACACAAAACAGAGTCTTCCCAATGACTCTAATGCAGCTCCTTGGAGGACAGCTACCCTAAACAGAAATCCTAGGGAGCAAGAAAATCAACAACTTATTTATAATAATGCTAATTCAAATCAAGAGCAGTACATCCCTCCGTGGAAAGTTAACCAGAACAATAACACCGCGGTTAATAACGATAATACTCATGCTCCTGCATGGAAACCAGAAAATAAACCTCAGCAGCAATACATCCCACCATGGATTAATTCACAGGACTCCAATAACAACCGGGTTCAGGAGAATAACACTGCACCTTGGAGATCTCATGAGGCTCCCTCATCACCTCCAAAGTCGAACCAGCAGGAACAACCTCGTTACCAATCGACGATGTCCATTCCTGTGACACCTAGGAAACAAAACCCACAACCGGAATACAATAACACACCACAAAAAGAGGTAGTCTATGTCAATGAGGAGCCAGTGTACTTTTGTCCAGAAAGTCCGAAGTCTATTCCTCCCTGGGTGAAAACACAGAAGGAAAAGACGAAGACTCCTCCTCCGACCTGGGTTCAAAGGCCTTTAGATGGCAGGAAAAGTCTCTCCAGGGAGTTGAACACACCACCCCGAGACACGAACCAAGAACCAGAATGGGTGAGAAAGAGTAATGAAATGCAAAGGGGTGCCCGCGAAGTGATCAGCCCTCCTAAATACCAGCAGCCAGTACAACCATCATGGTCGACACGGCCTTCAGAAAACCGTAAAAGTTTGCCAAGGGATAATGCACCTGGTTCCCCGGGCACAAGGGTCATTCCTATCCAGATGGAGGTATCGACAACGGAGACGAGAGATTCTAGGCACGGTGGTCATCCACAGCCTGGACTGAGGATTACAATTGGAATGAACCAGAATCCAGAAGCTCGTGCGCCTTTCTCGCCACCGACCCAACGCATCATGAGGGTATTGTCACCACAACTAGTGAGGTTAGAAGACTCAAACCAACAGCCTGATCTGCCGACCCTAAACAGAAGTTTCCAAGACAATCAGCCAAAGACGAGGATAATTCCAATTCAGATTGAAGGTGGAAATGGCGGGGCAAATAAGAGGTAAATATTTGGAATTCTATATTTAGGACGATTAAATGGCAAACCTATTTTCAATCTGTGTTTCTATCTTGTAGCCTGCCACAATTATAGGCACAAAAAACAATGTTATCTATAATTATATCTCTACAAATTTTCAAACAACTTGTAGATGAAATCCAAGCACACTCAATTACGTCACTGCCATTTAAATAACGTCTCAAACTCCAGGATTACTTAAATATCTTCATCTAAATATCACATTACAATTGTCTATCCTCGTTTCAGCTTCGGTGGGCGGTATTAAGGGAGCTACTGGTCCAAAGTAAACATTTTTTACTGCACCGCTTCTAAATGACTCAGTGTTTCGCTTGCTTTATATTTAGCGTGCTCTTCCACACGTTCTAATTTTATTTAACACTAATCGAATCATTCTATAACGCTGTTGCCGTAATTAATTGGGTATGCAGGTTCATCACGATCTTTAATAGGCCATTAATATCAGGTCACGGCTATTTTCTTAAATTGTACCTACTGTTTGGTGCACCATCCATCAGCGGCTAAATTTTTGCGCTTTTTAACGTTGTATTTTGTTTAAAACTGTGTTATATTTTGTTTTTTTTCTTCTAAAAATGGTAATATCAATAAAATATCGTTTAAAACCAATCTTCATACATAAAATAAAAATTAAACAAATAAGTCTAATATTTTTCTGCCATTGTAAAATAACAGTGTTATCTGAAAAAACTATAAAAAACATTTCGTACAAAACTGAATAACAATACACTAAAATATTAAAACCTCTTCTCTAAAAAACACATCATCCTCACATAAAGAATAAGAAGAAAGAAAGGAGAAGATCGTGCTACAACTAAAACGAATACATTTTATATATTAACTAATAATCATTTTATACTATACATTTTCAGCGTATACTACCACAAGTTTACGCAAGAGGGGCCCCCACGACAATCGAAGGCATTCAGGGTTCTGCAGATCATCACAGGTACCGAGGATCTGGACGACATCCAAGTGATTGAAAAACATCATGGATACACGGATTTATAAAAAAAATATGTAAATATATATATATAATTTTCTTAATAAGCATAATTATAAATTTTTGGCGATAATCATAATAAATGATCCACGTCAATCCACGTGAGTAAACACTTTTAAAGTTATATATTTTATCCCGAAAATGTATTTTATATTATGTGAATAGCCATTGTTTTTTAATTATCAATTTGCTAAATTTATGCACTAATAGTATTATAAGTTATAAATTAAGTCTCAGAATAAATTATTGGACTTGGAACTAAGTTCATCTAATTTAACTCTCTAGAACATATATTATATTTTGTCCTGGCGTCGGATTGATGATAAATTATTTTTATTTTAGACACAAAATTAGCGATGTAATATATCTTTTCGTCAATAAACTTTATAATTATATTAATAAATGAAGAAGTACAGAAATTTACACGTATTATTAATTTAATTAACGATATAATTATATTATTTAATGTATAAATCTTACGAATAATTATACGTTTTGTATATAAATCGAATAATAATGGCGAACCGAAATATTATACTAATTTCGGTATTTTACTAATGATCATGAACACAGCTAGCTTACCAAAGAAATCTTAGATGTAATTAATAAATTATTCTTATATAACAGAATAATGCTTAAATTATAGTTTCAACATATATTACTTAGGTGTAAGTGTAGGTTTTTTAATTATTAGCTATAATAGTTGTTTTAAAAGTTACCAAATCTACATATTATTTACTCTACATTTAGATTTCGTAATTCATTAATTTATATTTCCTCTTACTAATGTACCTCACTTTATATTTATTTTATATTTGTTGCCTGTATTTTATTTATATTTAAAAACTTTATATATTTATTTCTTCTTCATAATTCAATTCATAGTCCCTACTAATCCTTAATTAAGTTCTATATTTATAATATATTAATAAATATATATATTTTTTGTTTTTGGACCGGATTAACGAAGGTATGGATACTAACAAATTAATTCTGGAAGATTCGTGTTTTCATAACGATGTTGGCATTTCAGAAGTTCCCGAAAAAAAAATTGTTTTGTGTATTGTGTATTAACTAAAAATTATTGTTTAGGACTATAGTGATGTGACTGGTTAATACACTTTATAGGTTATGTTCCACCTTTCTGTTTAAAGTTATTGTTTATCTTTCATAGTTATTAAATACGTGTAATTTATGGATTTCTATATTTAGAAATCGATTATATAATTGTAATGTACTTATAGTTTATATTTTATTTTAATAATTCAAATTTATTGGAAATAATAATTATCCCAAAAATAGATAGAGAATTGTGTTCCTATATTAAAAATATATATTTAGTATTATTTTATGACCAGTTAACATCACTATATTGTTTTAAACATATTGAAATCAGACGAGGGGTGTGGCAATCTAGTCAGTGTGATCTTTCTAAGTATATTACGTATATTATTATACATATACGCCTAGGTATTATAACATTTATTTTATATTAAAATTATTATAGATTTTATATTTTGCTTAATCTTATTACATATTATATAGTATTTAAGTAACTATAATTTAATTTTATAATAAAAAGTTATAAAACGGTATTAGTCTTTATCTTTCTGGAGGTTTGATAATTGCTTATCAAAGAAAACTGTTCTTGTTAATGGGAAGGAACTTAAGAACAATATTACTATAGAGCTTTCGTGATGACTAAATAATAATAATAATAATTATGTAGCTCTTCAACGATAACTTAGAAAACGGAGTAAAAAATGTGTTTACATCGGTATTTCACCCCGAAACTAAAAATTATTATTTGTTTTTATCAAGTGTCCTATCTTTTTGCCACGAGCTAGTCACAATTGAGTTTTTTTTTCTTATTTAACCTGTATTGTCCCACTGCTGGGCTAAAGTTTCTCCCATAGCTTTCCAATTTCCCCTGTATGTTGCCCTTTCCAGCCAATCTCCCATAAACGTGATGTAAATGGTTTTTTATTATAAATAATAATATTTCAATAACTAATCTAATTTTCATTATTACAATTATTACATTACATTTTTGTTCCTAGAAGTTACAAAAGAACTGATTTGCGACATTCTAATAATTGTTGACTCTTGTCCATAAGCACTTTTGAAAACGAGCTAGAGTTATTCTTGCTTCAAGTAAATCATTATATATTAAGTGGCGAATAAACGATTCAAGAAAAAGGATTGATTTTCCACGGTAATAAAATATTATGAGGAAAGAAACGGACCTATATTGGACCTATAATGATGTGAACACTAAAACTACCAAGTGGCTCCATCTGTAGTTTTCAGCAGTGACTTCTAAAGTGATCGGCCACAGGCCATTGCTGTTAGTTACACAGTATCACCACCATTCACAAAGTTAATAGTGCTGCCATCTGTCAAAAGGTATTGGAAAAATAAATCTAGAGAGACATTCTGTTTTAACAACAACCCACATCCTAACCAAAACTCAGCCCTCACCAAACAAAATGGATTACTCTTATTGCTGTAAAATGTATTTATTGCATGTATTCGTAATCTTCAGACATGGTTAGGTGCGATTGCTAGTTTAAAAAAAATGTGATTATTTATTTCAAAGTTAGTCTAAACATTAATTTTATTCGATGGATGGTTCATATTTGTTGTACACAAACAAACCTATTTAATTCATTATAATGATCATCATCAGCCTACAGCAGTCCACTGCTGGACATAGGCCTCTCTAATAGCACGTCATTTAGCTCGATTCTCGGCAACTCTCATCTAGCTGCTTCCAGCCACCCTGCGAAGATCGTCGCTCCACCTAGCCCGAAGGCGTCCTACCTTACGATCACCGATTCGCGGTCTCCACTCAAGAACACGTCTACCCCAACGGTCATCGGTTGTACGGCTAATATGGCCGGCCCATTGCCACTTCAGCTTGCTTATTCTGTGAGCTATGTCGACGACTTTGGTTCTCTGCCGGATCACCTCATTCTGGATTCACTGCTCATTACTGATTAGCAACAATGACTTCAACCATTCAGTAATATGTAATTACAATATTATTCGCGTCAAATGTGGCATTTTTTTTTTACAATTGGTAATGTTGTACATCGTTTTTATCATAGTTAGTGTTATTGCTGTACAATTAAAAATAAGTTTACAGAACGTAAAACTTTTTAAAAATCTGTCCCTGTCTTGTTTGTATAAACATGTGTCATTAATCAGGTTAGTAGTGTTAGCTTTGAAAGGCGAAGTACCGAGAGATTGTTTACGTTGTCCATTGGTTAAAACGTTAGCGAAAATGACTGCCAATTATTGTTTAAAAAAACACAATCAACTGGTTTTAAATAAATGATTGGTGTGAGAAAGTAAAAAGAAAACCTTTCATTTGGTATATGACGCATTACCTAATTATTTTGAATACGCGAAATATTAAGCAAGCAACTTTTTTTATTTTTCCTCTAAAGTTAGACATTTCGGGTTACGATTTTATTCGGTGGGGGCGTCGATATTATTGTTACGATCCTGGTAAAATATGTAAGTGTAAACCCACTGTCGTTACGATAGCTTTTTCCACGAATACAATTTGATTCAGGCCATTAGGTTCCTTCAAATAAAAGTTGTGATAATTCATGTTGGCTACGAGCTACGACGGCTACGATGGCTACGACTGCTACGAGCTACGAAATTTCGTAGAGGGCTCAGGGGTTGAGTTTCGAAAAACACTAGCTTAGCGCACCATACCCTATAAGGAATACCTATTACTTCTTACGTTTAATTATAAGATGTTAAAGTTATGCGGAGCAGTGGTATTTTGAACACAGGCAGGTTTTCTTTGTGTCATTATTTCATCACGGCTGCTCTCAAAACGGTGAACTAAAACATCGTGAGAAAACCGGCATGTCCTAGCACAAAAAAATTAAGACGTGTAACATCCACCATCCCTCAGTGGGCCTGGGTGGTGGATTATGGCCCCATAATCCACCATGTAGGCCTCCACTCTGTGAGAGGGGGAGTGGCCGTACCTCTTACAGAGAGGAGACCTTTGTCCTAGCAGTGGGAACTTTGTAGACTGATTATGCTATAACGTGTATGGTTGTCAGTAATTCACTAAACTATTTTATAAGTACATTAGGCGCAGTTTTTATCTAACACTAACTCCTGCCCGCGACTTTTCCTCGTAAAATTTCTTGCTCCCACCACATCGCATCGCATCGCCCGCCCGCGGTATTACTTCGTTATCGCTTAACGTTATTTCTGACTGTTTTTTCTTTTTGTTTGGCGACTTAGTGGCCTAGCGTGATGTTAAATAACCTATAGCCTTCCTCAAGAAGGGGACTATCCAAATGTAAAATAATTTTTCCAATCCGACGGGTAGTTCCAGAGATTAGCGCGTTCAAACAAACAAACAATCTCTTCAGCTTTATTATTAGTATAGATAGAGATAATATGAAGATATTAATATTTTTTTAAACATCTCAAGGATCCTGTTTTATAACACATTTTTTGTAAGGTCCAGAATTAATCAGACAAAATCACGACATTACCTAATTCAATAGAAAAATAACTCCTAAAGGTATTATTACATCTTCGTTTAACTTCGTAATTATTCGGAAATAGTTCCGTAGGCGCCGATATGTCTGAGCACGCCACAATTGCGGCGATATGTCCCCTCTTTGAGGAGTGGCAAGAGAGGCGCCATGGCGTCCTCACCTTCCGCCTGACGCAGGTCCTCACCAGACACAGTTGCTTCGGGAGGTTCCTGTTCCGGATAAGGCAGGAGGAAACGCCCGGGTGTCACCATTGTGTGGATCGCCCGGAGGACACGGTGGAACATACGGTGGAGGTTTGCCCAGCTTGGGCGGAGTACCACCGTGTCCTCGTGGAGGCGATTGACGGTGGCGATTTCTCGCGGTACGGAGCGAGAGGGCATGAGAAGCCGCCATCTCCTGCTGCGAAGCAGTAATGCTCACTCGCGGAGGCGGAACGCGTGAGGGAGAGACAAAATTCGCGCACTCACGCCGCTAGCCGCCGCAGGAGACGCCCTGGGCGTCGGGAATTTCAAGCCGATTCCCGGCCACCGTAGGCGCGGATTTGCGGACGGCGAGCCGCCCATTGCTCGCCGTCCGATAAGGACCAAGCCCGGGTTGACGGCGCGTTGTGTTCCACGTGCGCCTCAAAGAGATGTCAGCTCCAAATGACGGGGTCCACTAGGGCTGATGCCTGCCAGTGTTGCGGGAAAGTCCGAAAGGGTTACTGTGACCCCTGGCACAGGCAACTGAAGGAACACGGGTGGATTTTAGTCAGTAAGAGTCTGACACGATCTCCCGGTCCGCCCACAGCGAGAGAAGTTATTTGATGACTTCCCAGCATCAAAAAAAAAAAACGCGCTGATGTGTCGAAGGTCAGTAATATTTGCAACTAAAAAACATGTACAGTCGAACAAGGTATGTATGCGTGATGTTAGATTCCTGCCTATAACCTTCCTCAAGATGTGGACTATCAAAGGCCAAAATAATTTTTCAAATCCTACTTGTAGTTCCAGAGATAATCGCACTCAAACAAAAAAACTGACTCTTCAGTTTTATTATATTAGTATTAGTAGTTATAGATCTAATACATTCAATAACCCACAAACTCTGGGTATTACACTGGGTCATAAGGACACATCTAATCAGTTTTATCAGCCCGTGACATCCCTGATTTAGTCTAATGGATATTTACGATGCCTGCCGAGGCAGTAAAAAGCACATATAAAACTTCTTTTATTTAACATATGTACGAACAGTGGTCTCGATAACAAACGCTTTTTATGGCTTAACGTACGGCCCGTATCAGATTATGTGATGAACTAGCTTTTTGTTTTTGTGCATGTTTCAGTTATTTTTGTTCCAATGTGTTAAGGGTTGGTAAATGTTTTATTTCTGTAAGTAGGTTTGTACAAACACTTTTAGACGTCAATCATATTTTTTTAAACTAGATGAGGTCGGCGTTTCCTATCTGACTACTCTGAGAAGAAAGGCACACACAGACACACACACACAGAGGTCTCTTTTAAAGTCCAGACAGAATCTTGGTCAGATCATGTGAAGTCTATGTAGATCGGTGTCTGAAATTGTCTTTTGAGGAAAGAACCACAAAGATTGAGTGGACCTGTCCAGTCAGTGCAAGCAATTGTCAGCAATCGTGCAGCTCAACTCAGAACTTAAGGAGCTCAACGATTCGACGAACAATACCAAAGAAATGACATTTGAGTAGGCCGCATAAGTTACTCAAACTGCCAGATCATGATTACACTAAGAGAGAAAAATAAGCGCTGTTCATAATGATCATGCATTTAGAAGGCTTAAGATCGATGTGTATGTGTGTGTGTGTGTGTGTAAACCTTGATTTTTATGATTGAAATAATCAACTTATTGGCTTTTGGGTAACACGTTACTTGTCCTACGGTGAGTTTTAAATAGCTTTTGAAATAGCTCGATTGGTCCGAAGTTCAAACCAACAGATTCAAACAAATTCGATTTGTTTCAGAACTCGAAGATATATGTGTCCACCAGTTTGAAATTAAGCATAATATTACACAACATTTTTGACTTTTTTAGTGTCAAATAAACTAACAAGGTTTTTAGCTAGTAAGTTCAATGCAAGACTTCGATATTCACTTGCGGTGACAGAAAGCACATTAATAGCTCTGACCACCAAAGCGCAGTGAGCATTTACGGGGATCTGGGCTCGTTCCTGGACTGAAGAAGAGATTCCCTGACAATTGTTTCCATGCTGCAGTGGAAACATAAATAGCAGGTGGATATTAGCCTGTTCAGTTCCATTAACCACATAGGTTCAGATTGTTGAACAAGGTACTTACTGTGACTCAGATAGTGGACCTTTTAAATATAATACTACCATTACCTACTTGTTTTTTAATCTTCGCTATCTCACTGCTGGACAGAAGTCGCCCCCATAATTTTTCGTGCTCTTTTCTGCCAAACACTCAAGAACGAGTCCAGGTCGTCACGCCAGCGTTGCTTAGGCATGCCTCGTGACGACGCCCGTCTTGCTGCGCTCTTTTTTTGCAGGTTGTTGGTAATCCTCATGGATGTCCTCCACCCTGGGGAGGACGGAGAGGTCTGTCTCCTACTGACTAAAATCACCGTGTTCCCACGCAATTTTGCACCGGAGGCTACGGGGAAACTTAAGCACTCTTCAACGCAGCCCCCGACTGGTGCCCAGCCTCTGCGGGCGCCGTCTGGTCAAGCGGTGGGAGTGAGGTGTTTGACTCCCCCCGCGACGTCTAAGAGGAGGGCGCGTGGAACATTACGCGCCACCACCTCGGGTCTTACTACATGATAGACTCTGTTGACTCTGGATCCATTTAGGGCGGCTGGAAGAGGGCGTTATCTGCCCTCAGACGACGCCCGGTGCGCCTGCTGCGGGCCGGAAGAGCACTCGAGGTCGCACTCTCCCTTTCCGCTGCCTCCTTCTGCGACATGACATTTTCGCAGTAGGAGATCACCGCGTCCCACGACGGTGCGCCGCCGACCATAGAACGAATCACAGCCGGCAGCGACAGGTCGCTTCCCACTTCCGAAACGAGCTCACGGAGCGGGTCCTCCTAAGCTGCACACTCTGCAAGCGTATGCCACGCCCTGTCCTCCTGACAATGGACGCAGTGAAGACACCGAGCGTCTGGCTCCCTGCCTATGCGATGCAGGTACTTCCCGAAGCAGCCGTGCCCCGAGAGCACCTGCATCGCCCTAAATGACAGGGAGCCGTGCCTCCTCCCGAGCCAGCCGTCGAGCACCGGCCGGACCGCCCCGATGGTGGCAAGACTGGCAGTAGGACGTAAAAGCCTGTCCCGCCTAACCACCACCAAGACCTGGCGGAGCTCGGAACGGCGCAGCGTGATCTGCCGCTGCACCAGTACCAAGCCCCGGGTACGCGCCTCTTCAAACCACCGATGCAGTGACGCGAGGGCTCTCGCTTCCCTACGTGACTGGCTCAACGATTCTGATGCATCCTACCCCTCGATCCATTACCTTAGTATGCGAAAAACGCACGTATTTTTATGTAGGTTTTTCACGCGCACATACGTAATAAAAGCAACGTTTTCCATCAAAAGTTAATAGCTGTTTTTATTTTGTCGTATATCTAAATCCATATCAAAGCGTCTCAGAACTTGGCACCGATATCTTTCATACATCTAGAAAGAAGGGTGTTTACATCGAAAGTAGTTTTATTTATATTTTCACTAATTTTCAAATGGTTTCAATGCCATTCTGGTATCACAAACAAATACCAATGCCAGTCATGTGGGTCAAACCTAGTTTCAATGAATTATTAAAATGAATGTTCGAATACATTTTCTCGTACCTACTTTTAGATCAGAAAAATAAGATTAAAGAAAGAAAGAATAACGTTTATTTGGACACAGTTCGTGAAACACAGAATACAAGTAACAAAATAAAAAAAAGTGAAAACATAGGTAAGAAAGGTAGAAGTGATTACATGGGTAGGACGATACTTGTCATTTCAAGATCCTCCTAATGTCTTTAAATCTAAATATACTTATATCGTAGTGGGTGGAGGGTCTAAACATATTACCTATTATTGATATTGAAATACTCACCGGGAAAGAGAAACATGAAGTCTAAAAACGCTACTGATATTTAGGTGAGTATTTTTTTTCCTTATAGATACCTGATGTGTATTCAAAAATAATACATAAAAAGAGGCTCTTAAAGTATTTAATTGATTATGCGTTAGTTATCAGACTATCCAATTACTAGCTGCGCCCGACGGTTTCACCCGCATAAGTCTCGATCCCGTAAGAAAATCGGGATAAAAAGTATCCTATGTTCTAATCCTTGTCATGGTCTACCCATGTGCCCAATTTCATCCAAATCGGTTCAGTCGTTTTTGCGTGAAAGAATAACAAACAAACATACAAAGAATAAAATCTTTTCTCCTTATTATAATATTAGTTTAGATAAAGGTTGAGTTTAGGTAGGTTGGCAATTTGAGTGGCTTTTATTTAGCAGTGGCAGTCCACTGCTTGAGAAATGCCGGTTCCGTCATAACCGTCATCCTATAGCAGCCTTTAGGATGATGATGAAACCAATAACGTGTCCTGGATTTGTTTGCCAAACTGAACTACAAAAATATACTCCAGTTGGGCCGGTTTCCTCCTTGCAACAGCTAAATATCAAAACATATCTTCCTTCCTTCAACGATCTTTGGCCACGTTACATAGCCGAGCAATATATCTATAGCCAGGCAATTATTCCTTCGTCCACATTCTTTCACAAACAGTTTAGCAGTAGGACATGTTTATTTTGGACGTCAACGTTTGCGTTTATTCGCGGGGCGACAACGTGACGTCAAGATGACGACAAGAGTTTTTTTTGTCGGATTTTATTGAAGAAGCGTGACCAGTGCGTGATTACTGATTATAGTGCAGTTGAATGTCGAGAGATTGCTGGATGTGTCTAGTTTTAAATGATTTTGCGACCAAGTCTTAAGTAGTTACAGAATTTTTATCTCATGTAGCGACGCGCGCTTTACTTGTGGTAACTAAGTGAACAAACACGCTGTTGATGTGTGTGTGAAGACGAGTAGGGTCAGCACACGGGGTCAGTACGTAACACACACACTTCCGACTTCGCCATTGTGTCGGACGGTACCGAGACCTCCTGCGCTTACACACACATTCACAGCATGTTTGTACACTTGATAACTACAAGTAAAGCGCGCGCCACTCGTGAGATATAAATACTATATTTGATTTTGTACCTAGTGTAAATAGTTACTATTGAGTTTAAATATAAATTATATAACTTTCGAAAACCCCACTGCAAATATAGTAGACAATAATCGATTTCGAAGAAAATTTAGATAAAACATACATACATATTATTCAATAATTTTCGGAGCAGTGGTGGCCAAGTGGTGCTTAATGGCTGCAACTTACGAGTTGTAAGTCGTAGGTTCGAACCCAGACAAGCGCTTTACTTTGTGTAAATAGTTTCATTATCACTGTTCTCAAAACGGTGAACGAAAACATCGTGAGGAAGCCAGCATGTCCTAGAACCAAAAAAATCTAAGACATGTGACATCTACCAACCCGCACTGGGCCCGCGTGGAGGATTACGGCCCACTCCCTCTCACCGAGAGGAGGCCTGTGTCCCAGTAGTGGGGTGGTGGGCGGTGGTATTCAATACCAAGACCTGTCGCCAAAAAACCGTGCATTTGCGTGTAGAATTAAGCTTCATAATACGAGTACGCGCTAGGTCTACGAACTTCGTAGTAGAATTTTTGATCTCATTTTTGCCAATGACTTGCCTGGGGCACTTGCCATTATTATTAAGCTATGAAAAATCTGTTAGTGTTTATATTAGGGGTGCGTAGGGCTTGGCACTTTTCGACAATTCTTACATATTCCCCACGGACTACGAATGACCGTTCTTTCTTTGATTTTGTATCTGGCAAATTTACCAGCAATAAATCTCAATAGTTTTCGATATCTTCGAATGTTCAATGAAATGTTTTTGGTGGGTAACATACCTATTCATCGCAAGGAACCCTCTCCACGCGAGTTCAACTAGCACTAAGGTTTTTTTTTTATTATCACGAATGCACACCGATTTCTCAGTTTATTGGGCCGATTATAGTGATTATTTGTGACTAGATACCATTATTTTTTAGGCTGAATTGTAAATTTGTGTGCGCAAAAAACTAAAACATATTCTTTATTTTATTACTCTGTCACTAAGTCACATCTAGTCGTTCTACGTCACCACACAATAATTGCCGCCGGCTTGCCAACGGAACTGTGACGTACATATTGTCTTGTATTATTACAGAACTCTTATCTGCTGCAATTGAAACTAACTCCATCCCGCATATGACGCTAATAGAAGAGATACGGGTTGGAGGTTGGAGCATGTGGTATTTTGCTACAGCAAAACAAACATCTTTTATTCTATTCATTTAATTAACATTTAGGGAGCAGTTGTGCCAAGCAATTCTTAATAATGCGGTACCTAAATCTATGTTTTTAAGTATGAAATCACATGACACTCACTTTCAATTTTAACTTAGGTACATTTTATGTTTTTGAACACTTTTACCACTGAAAAGCAAACCTTTAGTTACGTTTGACTGTTTTTACATACAAATCTGTATTTCATGCTATTAACTTCCTCCATGAATCTTAGAATATTTTTATACTTTGACATTTTCATTGTAACTTTTATTTTCGTCAGTTTTCCTTTTCTATAAAGCTTATGTTGAGGCCAGTTCGAGTAATAAGGTCGAAATCCGTTCTTATTGTTCTGGCCGACAATCAAATATGAAGTAATTTGATTTATCGTCGTCTTAGAGTGAAAACCTCGGGAATGCATTTTTACTCATATTTATTTTATTGCCTTTCTAGGAAGATAACCTCGCAACGCACGTCTTGATCTGACTAATTTGTTCGTTGATAAAAGCGGGTTAAATTTACATATTAATTCATAAAAAAACATACAAGACGCCGTACAAAATGTTTACAGCACGCAGTTTTTTCTTCCTCCTGAAAAGTTACTTCTTTTATTACACATACGAGGTTTTCACTCTAAGGTATCGTTATGTTTCAAACATTGAACACATACTTCCAGAACGTCTCACAGGGACTATAAAAGTGGCCGTCAGTCCTGGCAAAAGTCAGCCCCGATCCGATATCTCGTACTCTCCAAACCGCAGCCGACAAGCTTGGCGCATGGTTTAGAAAATGGAGAATCGAAGTCTACCCCGACAAGAGTCAAGCGGTTCTCTTCTGGAAAACGCGACTCAAACACAGACCTGACGACCCCCGTCCGATCAAGATGTTTGGCAAGCCGATCCCTTGGCAGAAGCAAGCCAAATATCTGGGGGTGACTTTGGACAGACAGCTCTCCTTCTCAGAGCACATAAAGGTGGTTCGTTCATGAGCCGCCTTTGCTCTCTATAGACTACATTCCGTTTTAAATGCACGCAGTAAATTGTCACTCAGATGCAAACTGCGCATTTATACGGCATGCATCCGCCCCATCATGACATATGCCTGTGCTGTTTTCGCACAGGCACACCCCCGACACGTTCATAGGATGCAGACCCTACAGAACCGTTTCCTTCGTAAAGCAACGGGTTCCCCCTGGTTCGTTCGTAACAAAAACTTACACTTAGATTTGAAAATCCCCACCATTCAGTAATTCATGAAACGCGCCTGCAAGCGTTTCTTTGACACCGCTGGCAGCCATCGCAACCCTCTGGTTGTGAAGGCCGCCAGTTACGTTCACTCTAGGATCAGTAAAATCCGCCGTCCAAGGCATGCACTGACACTCCTCCAGGAAAGCAGTAGGGCCACATTATACAGCAGACACAGACACAAATCGAAATTACGACCTCGCCGCCGAGGTCCTCCGCGTCCGCGATCCTCCCCGATTAATTGCCCTCCCTGTCCCTTGATCGGATCCGAGCCAGCTGGTGGCGTAGCTGAGCCAGTAGTTTTAAATCTCCCAGATAATAATAATTAAGAATCTAATTTGATCCAGCCTGCCCCCAACTTGCTGTCCTCCCCCAGCGACGCCCTAAGCCGAGGTTCGTGTCCCACAGGGGGTGCCCTTAGGTGATGGTCGCTTAGCTTTAATTAATATTATGCCCCTGGCTGGAGGCTTTGCGTTCGCTCAAAGGCACCACAGGAAAGACCGGTTAAGCAGTCACGGCCTCTCAAGGCCAATTGCGAGATGCCATACACAAAAAAAAAATGGCAACAGTCAGTCTTGTTCAATCTTGAAGCAGCAGTCCTTAGCGCAGTCTTCAGACAGTTTTTAATCAAATTCGGTTCAGTTCCTAACTCAGTCTCTGCCATATTTATACTAGCTAAAAAATCAGTTATTTACGGCAAGCAATTATTTGTGGCAACTATTGTGTGTATGTGACCAATTCCCTCTGCTCTCTAAATGCATGGCATGAGACGCCGCAGCCGGCTACTCCTAGACGTCCCCGTCACTGGGTCGTTCTTTCCACGTGCCGTAGGAGCCCAGGGACACTCCCTCTACCGAGAGGTGCTTCTGCAACGTCGGGACATTCCAATCACGTGGTGTGGGGCACTAACGCGGGCCTCTTGCTGGCGTGGTGTTTTTAGGGCTTTACAACGAGGCCGCAAACGAAACGTAATTTGTGAATACCTCCTAAGATTTTTCCTCTTCTGGACAGGGTTGACGACGACACACCCTCCTCCACGACGGTCTTCCTGATCCTGTTCGGCGTGGGACGATACTACCCCAATCTCGCCCAGCTTCACCACTACCAGCCGTTCCTTCTACATTTTGCTGCTGGTTCCGCGCCGAAGCCGACTTGAAGCTCCTACACATTTTATATGCATTGTGTGTTTCTATTGTCGTTTTTTATGTGATTTACAATAAGCCCTCCGGCTAATCGTAACGTTACAAGCAGCCAGTGGTAGTCACAGTGTGCATGGAAGTTATGGAGTGATGCGAACAGCACGGTTGTTGTTTTGTTAAAAAATGGGTGGATGTCGTGATGGAGCATGACATAATTGTACAAATAATTAGGTAAATAAACATTTTCTCTCGTCTATCAATCATCTATCTCATCAATTTCATTTAATCCTTTGCAATCCTTCACATATTCGAAAATTTAGTACGCTCAACAACGTAAATAACGCAATGAATGTTGAACTGTCAAAATGAAAGCCATTCCGGCTGCTAGTGTGACATGCAACATACTATCGAGGAAGTTCATATCTATGCACCTTTAGGACTATTTTTCCCTGTAGCGCTCGGGCGCTAACAGTAACTAACGTAAAACAGATGCGGTCATCGTGTTCACGGGATTTTGTTCTAAACCTGCTTAGATATGAACTTCCTCGATAGTACCTATCTACGGAAAACAGTTAATTCTGTTGACGAAAAGAGATTATATGACATTAATCTAATATTACATTAATTGCTAAGATTAAAAAGTCAATAAGAGGCGCTAAATTGACCATACGTATGTACAAAATAGGAGAGAGAGAGAGATGTGTTTAGTGAGAGATCTATAATTGTGACGAAAGTATATAAATAAATAAATAGAACGGACCCTCACATTATTTTGTAGGTCGTTAGCGTAATTAATGTGCTGGGGAAAACCTTACCTCATGTCAGTTTTACACGGCAGTGTTTTGGGGACAGCAGGAAAATTCAACGTTTTAATAAAAAAATACTAGGAATGTAACTACATAAATGTTTATTTCATATTACGTAGGTAGCGCTGACTGCCCTTTAATATATATAATGAAAAAATATGCGCGCCTGAACCCACTGAGTGCCAAAAATTATTTGATGATTGACGATCAATATCTGTTAGAATGAATATTATGTTGAATGTTTATGGTACTTTTATACTTTGAATGTTGTTTATGAAATAAACAATGTCGTCGAAATTGCTACGGGGCTATAGAAAAAAATTTGAAATTACTTATTCCACATTGAAGTTTAAAAATAGATATTTAGAAGGAACGGTCATCGTTCTGCGTCATTTCGTGTCATAGAATGGACAATCTATGCATGCGAAAGTAACTCTTGTCTATCTGTTACTTGTTCATGCCTATAGCTAGCCTTTTTGTTTTTTTTTGAACTTGGCAATTATCAAATAACTTCTCCCGCTCTAGGTGGAGCGGGAGGGCGTGTCAGACTCATACTGACTAAAACCCACCCGTGTTCCTTCAGTTGCCTGTGCCAGGGACCACGGTAACCCT
Source organism: Brachylomia viminalis (assembly GCA_937001585.2). NCBI lineage: Eukaryota > Metazoa > Arthropoda > Insecta > Lepidoptera > Noctuidae > Brachylomia > Brachylomia viminalis. The sequence goes on along the minus strand of OW443316.2, from coordinate 14,251,753 downwards.
TTCGGACTTTCCCGAAACCCTGGCTGGCAACGGCCCTAGCGGACCCCGTCATTGTTGCTGACATCTCAATGAGGCGCGCGTGGAACACAACGCACCGTAGACCCGGGCCTGGTCCTTATCGGACGGCGAGCTACCCATTGCTCGCCATCCGCAAGCCCACGCCTACGGTGGCCGGGAATCGGCCTGGTATTCCCGACGCCCTGGGTGTCTCCTGCAGCGACTAGGGGCGTGAGGGCGCGAATTTTGCCTCTCCCTCACGCGTTCCGCCTCCTCCTCCATCCAAGGTGACGGTTTCCCATGCTCTCTCGCTCCGTATCATGGCCTGAACCAGGGCCGGACGCGAGAGATGCCTATAGCTAGCCTGGGATCTGGACAAAACATAGACTGTTTGTACTGGATATTTGTATTAAAAATGATGAAATACACACAGACGAAGTATAAGCAATAGCTGTTCTATCTTTAAACTTAGTCCGAATGTGTACCTATACAGCAGAATGTTGGAGACATCTACGTGCAACCTGTAACCATTTATTCAGTAAATGATTCTGAAGCCCCCTGCGGTAAAAAATTAAACGCCTATTAAAAAAAAATGGAACAGCAGATTTTTTTCTTATAACCGATGACAGATTTCTACGATTGGGATCATGTGCTGAATTCATTGTTACTAGTTTGCACATCGATGTGCAAAATTTGCCACCCTGTATTTAATTACAGGGGCCATTTTTGTATTGGATTGTTTCAAAGAAGATACCTAAACTTTCTTTGTTTGTACATTCCTGTAATGACCATCAGGCAGTCTTACTCAACGTAAATTTAACGCTGCCTAAGCTAAATCGTCCTCAGACTATTAGCAAATTAAACACAAACAAAGTCGAATTTATTATTTGTGCAACAATGATTTTAGCCTAGTTTACATACAATACTGCTGACGCTAATTTGGCTTTATTGTACTTAATGAAACATGTCCAACAAGCAATATTACGTAACACGACAGTTTCTACAGTAAATAAGAAATTTTACAATATTAAACCCGGACTAATTCGGTGTACGTAGGTCACACTATAAATTTTGCGTAACTTAAAAAAACCACATGTTATAACCAAAATTTTATGTTTATTTCTTTTCAAAATACTCTCCTTTACATTTTAAACATTTTTTCATGAGATCGAACCATTTTTTAAAACAGGAGGACCACAGATCTGAAGGCATGTTTTCTACGTGTTGGTTGAACGCTGTCACTGCCTCTTCGGAGTTGGTAAAAGTGAAACCTCTCATCAAATCTTTGATTTTGGGGAAAATACAGAAATCACAGGGTGCTAGGTCGGGGCTATGCGCAAGATGGGTGACGAGTTGTACTTTTTCGGAAGCAAAAAATGACTTTGTTTTGTTGGCCGTGTGTGAAGAAGCGTTGTCATGTTGTAGGAGATCGCGGCTTTTGGATCGTCTTTCGTGAACTTTTTCTAACACCCTGGGTAAACAAATGGTAGAATAACACTCGGCATTAACACTCTTTTGATCTTCAAGTGGAATTGTACAGATGGGACCCGTAGCTGAGAAAAAAAACGCGTCATTTTTTTAACAACGTTTCTCGCCTGCCTTACTTTTGTTGGCCTGTTCTCATTTTCCAACACCCATTCACAAGATTGCTGTTTTTTTTCGGGTTCAAAACAATAAATCCACGTTTCATCTCCTGTGACTATATCATAAACAGAATTAGAATGTCCGTGGTCGTACTTCAGTAGCATCTGTGAGCACCATTCCACGCGAGCCCGCTTCTGCTCCGCTGTCAGTTCATGAGGGATCCAACGACAACAAAGTTTCCGAACTTTCAATTCTTCGTGTAAAATTTTCTGAATTTGGCTCATACCAATCCCCAATATTCCTCGAATTGTCTCATAGGTAATCCGCGGGTTTTCTTCAATTAGCCGCTTAACAATAGCCACATTATTTTCGTTGACGGCAGTTGAAAGCCGCCCTTCACGAAATTCGTCATGTAAAGAAACTCGACCTCTCTCAAATTCAGCAAACCATCGCCTCACGGTACTCAAACAAGATGCTTCTCTCCCAAAAGCATTTTGAAGACGAGCGGCACAGTCTTGCGGAGAGAGAGAACTTTTAAAATCATAAAAAATCATCGCTCTAAAATCTTTTCGACTTAATTCCATTTTCGTTGCGTACGTAGAATTTTGATGTGTGATAAAAACAATAGACAAATGATTTCCCGCCAATTGTTTTTTTTATTACTAAGAAGGTTGCAACGTTTAAAAAAATATAACATTCGAAATTCAAATAGTTCCGATTAGCTAGAAGTGCAAAACTTTTAGTGTGCCCCATGTATAAGACACAGAGATAAATATATCTAAACAGCGTGAATCAAATTCGAGTTTATTGCTGGCTAATACTTTAACGCATATATTTCGAATCTGTCTTTATGGTCTTTCCGAAGGAATTTTCCCTAGTTGTCTAAAAAAGGCAGTTGTAATCCCTATTTTTTTATCTAGAAGTAAAAACGTAGTTAATAATTATAGGCCAATATCCTTACTCCCCTCAATTTTTAAAATACTAGAGAAATTTATAAACAGTAGACTACCTACCTAGAAAAAAAAACATCTTATCCCCTGCGCAATTTGGTTTTAGAGCCAAACCGTCGACAGCCGATGCATATCCGGTGTATAGCCTGACTGATAATATTTCAGAAGAACTCGGCAAAGGAAACCAGACCCTGGGAGTCTTTTTCGATTAAGCCAAGGCCTTCGACACGGTGTCTGTTTCAGTTCTTTTGAACAAATTAGAGATCATAGGATCATAAGGGGAATGCCGCTGAATTTTTTTACTGATTATTTAAACCGCTGGTACCAATATGTTAGAATAGATGATATCACGAGCGATGAGCAGATAAATACTGGTTTAGGTGTTCCTCAAGTAAGTATTCTGGGCCCCACCCTCTTCCTTATTTATATTTACGACTTGTGCAATCTAAATATAAAAGACCGCAAAATAATATCATATGCCGATGACATTGCGTTAATATTTAGCGCTAAAGCCAGTAGCGAACTGTTTGAAATCGCTCAACTAGGTTTTAATACTGTGACTAATTGGCTTCAAAGCAATTTACTAAACATTAAATGGTAATAAGACAAAATATATTCCCTTCTCCATTCGTAATTCTCAACTTAACATTACTAACCCTTATCTATATGCCCATCAATGTGGTAATCACCATGTGTAATTGTCCTTTTATCCACAAAAGGAGCCACATAAAATACCTGGGGGTATTAATGGACAGCACACTCTCTTTTAAAAAACATATTGAAGACCTAGTTAAACGAGTGCGCAAACTAATAAAAAAAAATATATATTTCAATTACAATGGGCATTTAGATAAAAATTTTTGGAGATCTCCTTTTAAGCAAGGAATTGCTTGTATTAGGAGGTTCCGCACTTCCACTTAACATTAATTACTTTGCAATTGAAATTGAAGTGTAGACAAAGTAAACATGCAGACTAAAAATAAAAATAAAAGCGGTAAATTAACATTATACAAATGGCATTGCAATACAACAACGCTTTCCGGGTGTTGTTGGGGCTGCCGCGTTTTTGCAGCGCGTCTGGTATGTTTGCCGACGCAAATGTTGACAGCTTTTCAACCGTCATGCGCAAGAGATGCGCATCGTTATTATATCGGTTTTGCGCCAGCCCCAACACTATCCTGAGGACGTTGGCAGACCGCTGGGACTCTCCGATTCTAGGACGCTGGATACGACTCCATGCGGTGAAGTAGATTGGGATGGGAAAGTCTCTAGCGGGTGTACTTAGTTTAAAATTTATATAATTACCCGTTACTTTAGTTTATTTACTAACACTTGATTAAAGGCATTTTATACTGGTACTAACAAACTATGGAACTTGATTCTGAATTAAATGTTATTATTGCAAAAGAATGAACGTTGTACAGGAGAAAAAGGCCAAATCGCGCGAGTACGTGTGATGCGTGTGTTACGAGTGAGTAATGTTAGTGTGGAAGTGAGTGAGTGTGGGTGTGGGTGTAAGGGTGAGTAGTGAGGTTGTATGGAGTGTGAGTTATAATAAGCGATGTTTAGTTCATTTATCGTGAATGAAAATCGTGACTAGCACTAAGTACAAAAGTGCGCCTATTTTGTGTTATGCGGGTGAAACCGGAAGGCGATGCTAGTAATTAAAAAAAATATATATGTTTTAAAAAAATTGTGAACATTAGCAGATTCATAATTAATCACACAAGTTTATTTGACCCTATGTCAAGCTATAATTCTATACTGTATCACTTCTTGGAGTGGCGCACCAAAAACTACATATTTTTTTTTCCTCTTGAAAGAACCCAGAGAGCAATTTTAAAGGTCATGCAATGCACTAACCGTTCGCCAGCTATTCATTATGCACTTAGTATTAAGGGGCCGACAACAGCTAAAGCGCGGTCACTGTCGGACTGCATAGAAAAGAAAGAGAAGCGCAATGACACAAAGTTGGTAATTTATTGCAAAATTTGAAGCAATTTACAAAAAATCTATTGATTGGACTAAAAAATGAATACACTATCACGTTAATATGCTGCTTGAAGAGCAATCTGAAAAAAAAAACAGAATGATTGCATGTATATTAGTATGGTTTGTAATAGTTAAAAGAAATTTTTAGGGGTAAATTCGTGACTTTTTTCTATCGTACCAAACTAGTTGTATTATGTTTTCAACACACTATCTAACTAGTATTATATATCCTGAAGAATATCATATATTTTTCTGATTTTGTTTACTGCAGTGGATCATATACTTTAAGACATTATAAAACTTGCGTTTAGGTCATGTAGTCCCCTTAAAAGAGCACACCATGCTTGCCTACAATGCCGATAACACTAACAAGACACGGAATGATATAGTATGCACTCCGATCATATTATGATCTGAGAGTATGCATATCTCCCCGAGGACAAGGTGGAGCATACGGTGGGGGCCTGCCCTGCATGGGCGGAGCACCGCCGTGTCCTCGTAGAGGCGATCGGCAGCGGCGGCGACCTCTCACGCCCGGCCCTGGTTCAAGCCATGGTCCGGGGCGAGGGGGAGTGGGAGGCAGTCGCCTCCTTCTGCGAAGCAGTCATGCTAGCGAAGGAGGTGGCGGGACGGGAGAGGGAGAGAGTCTCCCGTCCAAGCCGCCGCGGTGGACGCTCCGGGCGTCGGGAGCCGCGTGACGACTCCCGGCCACCGTAGGCGCGGGCCTGCGGGCGGTGAGTAATGGGTATCTCACCGTTCGATCAGGACCAGGCCCGTGCTGGACGGCGCGTACGTGTTCCACGCGCGCCTCAAAGAGATGTCAGCATCAAAGAGGGGGCCCACTAGGGCCCAAGCCTACCGGGAAAGCGGGATCATCCGAAAGGGGTACCGCTGACCCAGAACATAAAGGGCCAAGGAAGGAACACGGGTGGGTTTTAGTCAGTAAGAGTCTGACACTCCCTTCCGCTCCACCCAGAGCGGGAGGGGTCATTTGATGATTTCCAATCCTCAAAAAAAAAAAAAGAGTATGCATATCTAATGCAGCCTGAAAACATTTCATGTCTTTGTAGAAAGATTTTTAACATTCTTAGGCACATTCCTGTACAATAGATTAAATAGTAAACTAAATATCTATAAATACAATTTCTATAGCTGTAAAAAAACTGATACTTAATTTTTTACTAACCATCGACTATGCACAGACAGAAGACCTGCTTATTGTCTGCAAATAGAACTGCTTACATGCTATTCTACTTTTATTTACCTAAGTTTTAATTTAGTTTTTACGTTATGCTCATTGTTAATTTATTACATTAAGTATTTATTTATTTATATTTTCTTTAATGTACACCACAAAAAACATAACAACAAAAATAAAATTGAAAATTATTTAATAAACAATGGGCGGCCTTATCGCTTTCTGCGATCTCTTCCAGGCAACCTTGGAATGGATGGAGATTTTCCTGAACATAAAATGGGGCTGTTATTGGTGCAAATAATAAGTATCTATACAATACACTAAAATAGATACACATATATACATATCTTAAATAATAGATACATAAATACGTACATACTAAATTTATAAGCAACGAAAATAAATGAAGACTATAGATAATTACAATAACGAGAACAAGATCACAACGACAAGTAATGTTCCTTCACGAGTCTTTTAAACACAAGCAATGACGGCGCGCGTTTAATTTCAACTGGCAATGCATTCCACAAACGAGCGGCCTGGACAGTAAAGGATTTGTCGAGGAAAGTTGTGGAAAGCATAGGCATTTTAAGCTTCAAGTTATCTGATGACCTTAGAAATTTCGTGTGGGAGTCGCAAAGAAACTGGAAACGTTTCTTAAGATAGAGAGGAGTGGAAGGGGAGAAGATCACATTATAAAAAAGAGAAAGGATATGAGCGTTCCAGCGAAGGCGAATTGGTAACCACTTGAGCTTCACACGAAATTCGGAAACATGGTCATATTTGCGCAAACCGAATATGAATCTTATACAAAAAATTTTAAGCCGCTCAAGTTTATCGAGTAGGTCTTGGGTAAGGTCAAGATAGCTGACATCAGCATAGTCAAGGATGGGTAGAAGAAGCGATTGTGCAAGCGCAATCTTGGTGGCAGTCGGTAAAAAATTACGCAATCTTTTCAAAGATGCAGCGGATGCAAAAAGCTTGCGGCTAACTTCCTGTAGCTGGGCAGTCCAAGAAAAGTTCTTATCAATGAATATCCCCAAGTTAACACATATTTATGCACATTCTAGGCAAATTAGCAACTGTGCGCTATTTTAATTATTAAGGTATTCATTGTAAATGTATCCCCTTTTTATAAATAAACGATTTTATTATTATTATTATTCCAATAGGTTAAAAAAGGGATTGGGGGTAAGGGTATTAATAACCTCTCAGATTAATCAATAAACTTTAACTGTCTTAATTCCATTGAGACAAAGTCAATTACTTGGAACACGGTCCACATTTAATGTCCGTCGTCAGTGATCCGTAACACGGGGTATAAAGAGCCTGTCTTTATTGGCCGTGGATCGTCAACAGCGTTTTGTTACCCTTCGATCGGATTTGTGGGGTTAATTCTTGGAATTGAATAGGTAATTTCAACGTGGTGATTTTAGGGCTTAATTTTAACGACTAACTGTTTATGGTATGACATCAAGATTGGGAGCATTAAAATAAATATTCTATTTACGAAACGGTTTGAAAGCGATTGTCATTAGTCTAGGCTATAGGTTCTCAACTTTCACAATTCAGTTTGAGAATAAATTTTTTTCTACTAATTTTTTTTAACTTACCGTCTGTCGTGAATCAGAAACAGCTATTCCCACGATCATTGCGGACCCACCATACCACTGGCCATACCCCTGGTGGTATAGTGGGTCTAAAACTATACCACTGTGAAAATAGTGTTGTGGACTACAAGATCATCTGGCTTTAATGGTCACAGTTCTAACCTAACCTAACTCAAATGATTCACCAAGTAATTTTTGTCAGTGGTATAGTTTTAGACCCACCATACCACCAGGGGTATGGTGGGTCCACACACCCCACGATTATATTTAAAAGTATTATATTATAATAATTAGTCGCAAGATAGGTTATCAACGGTCCCTAATTGTCTCTGGTAGTACTTCTGCTGCCCCCCTGAAAGTATCAAACGCCCACAAGGGGGCGTTATCGCCCACGTTCAGAACTTATGGTCTATAGTGTAAAGACAGCTTATGTACAAAGGCACATTGCCTTTGTACACACGGCTACATATCAAGCTATACATTTCCAGTTTACACAGACCTCTCATTGTAAGGAAATCCTATACAATGCGAGATCACATTATACTGGAACTATATAGCTTGATCTGTAGCCGTGCGTACATACTGTCCTTACATTATGGTAACATGATTTTTGTAATTACGACAATCTATATCTGTACATATTATAAATTAAAGTCGCTTTTCGTGTCTGTCTGTAAGAGCGCGTAGTTCTTCTCAACTACGCAATTTTGATGCGGTTTTCACCATCATTTACTCAATACTCAATTTCTTTATTGCGTTCCAAAATGTACATATTTAAGTTTACATTAGCTGGTAGGTTGTAATAACGACACAATTTTGGACCCTGTCAGGCACAGCATAGAATAATTATGGGAGAGAGGAGGAAGAGCACTGAGTGTTTACTTCTAATACAAAAAAAAAATATTGCACATTACGTTATTATTACTCATAAAGGTAAATCTTCTAGGTATTTATATATTATAATATAAGTTGGTATAGACATTAATATAGACTATTGCGGGGTTTAATTGCAAGTATTTTATTATAATATATAATTATTTTATGTACATATTTATAATTTGTCATTTAAGTATTCATTTACACTATAATAGGTTTTATTTATTAGGAATGTTTTTAATTTATTTAAGAAAATGTTATATTTATCTATATTTTTAATGGATTCTGGCAGCTTATTGTATAATTTTATAGACATAACGTAGGCACTGTCAGAGTGCATTTTTAGTCGTGACGTTGGTAGATTGAGCTTATTTCTGTGCCTAAGTGTTATTTTTTTTTGTATATCTTCCCTTTTGGTGTAGAAGTCTGGGTATTTACGTACGAATTTGCAAATTGCGAAAATATAGAGGGAGGGTAGGGGAAGAATTTTCATTTCTTGCAAGCTTTTAGATAATGCAATCCGGAAGGTTTATATGTATAATAAAATAATATTAAAATCATCATATTCATCTGTCTAGCCTTTTCCCAACTATATATATGTTGGGGTCGGCTTCCAGTCTATCCGGATGCAGCTGAATACCAGTACTTTACATGGAGCGACTGCCTATCTGACCTCCACAACCCAGTTACTGCATCGGTATTACGGTACCCCTTGGTAAGACTGGTTGTCAGACTTTCGGGCTTCTGACGACCTGAAACGACTGTCAAAAATCCACGAATGATAGCCGGGACCAACGGCTTAACGTGCTTCCCGAGGCACGGAGGGGTCTTGGTATGTAAAGATGGTCACCCATCCACGGACCAACCGCGGCAAGCGTAGCTTAAACATCAGGTTAAGCTATGCTTGCCGCGGCTGTTATTACTAATAGCGACGGCCACAAGCCCCGCAATATTAAAATAACAAAGTATAATAAAGAAATCGCGATGTTAAGTGAAGTCGTAAAAATCGTGCGAAGCGCGGACGGTTCGCTTGTGAAGAATAAGAAGATCAACTCAGCTGCAGCGTCACATCATTTAGGGAATTTGGAGCGATTAAAATAAACTTCCTTGAAAATGAGGGCGGGTTGCGAACGTGTCGTACCTACGGATTACCGTTGCAACATACATTGCCAAATTAATTAATTACGTACATAACATAACTGTATTTCATTTTAATCATGGTCTGCTGAAATATTCCTGAAACTAGCTCTTTTGGCTATCGCTATCTCATGCCATGATTTCTTCCTTTTTTTTGCGTCAAATCACAAACACCAAGATCCAGATTAATTATCTGCATGATATCTGCAACAACTGATGGCACGTCCCCGTTTAGCACATCTATTTTATAAGATGGCCGATTATTACTCGGTAACCTGTAGAGTCTACTTAGCTGTGATAGTTTTCATTTTAACTTCGTTTTTATATACTAATTTCGTGAATACTTTTCACATATCCAAAAACAACGATTTATTTGATAGTGGGACACGTGACTATAAAAAATGGCCACTTTAAAGCTAACCTGGTGTCCTGAAATAAAGGCCTTACGCCTACCTTAGGCACCAGTCTCCCACAGTATTATTAAAACTATTCATCATTTGAAAATGTACTTGAATCCTAAAATGTTTATGACCCTTACCAAAAATGACCACTTTAAAGCTTATTATTTGGCAGACGAATCCTTGAATCGTATTTTTTTCATATTGACCCCTAATTTTTTTTAAATCCAATCCAACGACATCCCACAAAATAGAATAGACGAAAAAAAAAATGTTCCTCGCTTTACCTATAAGGGAGGGCGGTACCCTACAAACTTGGAGCCACATGCTTCCTCGCGGCAGCTTGTGACTACTCCAACCACCATTCTTACAAGTGAAAGTCTCTTCAGGCGAGGTTGCAGTACTTTTTAACTTTCTTAAACCTCTGTAAATCTAGCCAAACGTAAAAGATGCGCAATCATTTTTTTTTTGGAAAATTGAACTTGCGGTCAAGCGCTGTGTGAAGACAGAAACGTGAATTATAATAATTGGCTCGAAAAAAAAAACATAAAGATGACACTAAATCACTATTAAAACGTGTACCTTGAAGAGATTCCATCATGAAACCATGAAAAAGTTATATCAAAAGATAAGGCAATTTTTTTTAGGGCATGTTGTTTTTTGATTTAGTTAATAGTTTTCAAATATATAAAATTCTAGCAGTTCAAGTGTTTGTACCGGCCGGCCAGTGCCCGCCGAGACGCAATTACATACACACCGCACTACAAGAGCACCTTAAGAGAGAGCAAGGAAAGATTTTTCGCAAGTCTAATCGACATGGAACCGTTGAACAGGAAAGATATAATTAATGAAAAAAAAATTTACTTAGTAAGCTCGATTTTCGACTCCAGCAAATATTCAAGAAATTACGTAACCAATTATTAATAAAAACAACTCCAAAACTATGAAACTTGTATCCAATAAAACAGTGATGTCACCTGGCCATCCCGTGTCCGTTAATTAACAATTTCATGAGCATCGTCGCGGAATTATGATGCCCAACACTATTACCTATGTTGATGGCAAATAGATCCCCATAAAATGGCCGCCGTCTTTATTGAGGATCTTAACCTGTAACTTGGGGATTTACGGATGTAATTACTTTGTGTGGTAAGGATTAGGATGTCTTTTATTGTATTGGCAGGTAGTTATTAAAGGGTTGCCGTAGGGAGGAATTTGGAGTAAATGGTCTGAAATCGCAGCAAGAAGCAAAGGTAGAGTAGGTATTCGTTCTTTCTCTCTAGGTAGGTACGAGAAAATGCATTTGTCCTAAAGTAGGAAAGTTTGAGATACATATGTTACGAGTTACGAGATGCAGTTGTGCAGATGTATTTGAGATGCAGTATATAGAGCGACCGACTCCACGTCATACCAGGTTGTCACACCAGTGTGACGACGAGTATTTTTTTCCTCGTCGTCACACCGTTAGTTGTACAACATCTTTTATAAATAAGATTGAGGTACCTAAGTATCAAGTATATATTACTTGTATCACTTCACAGACTGTTTGTTTTCATCCAACTATTATTTTTTTCTATCTTAATATCTTTACCTACTCGCAAAAAGGTTAGGCTAGAACAGCGACCCCTACGCACGAGCCGAGCAAGCGAAGCGAGCGAAGCGTTCGTGTCGCGGCAGCGGCCGGCGAGTGTCAAAAACGACCAGAATACACAGTATTAATAAACTGTAGGCGAGTTGTCCATTAGGTATTTCAAACATAGTTGAAATATCTTAAAAAATCATTAGATTGATCGATCGTTAGTGCGATTAATTTTAGTTTTATCAAAATTAAGTAAAACAGTACATGAGTCGACTAATATGCGTTAGATAGGATAGGTAGGCAGATGGGGGATTTATCTATTACCACTAATGTTGTGATACAAAAGGTGTAGTAAAACCAACGGTGTGACGACGAGGAAAAAAAATACTCGTCGTCACACTGGTGTGACAACCTGGTGTGACGTGGAGTCGGAAATTATATATAGATCATGCTGACGCTAGAGACTGATGTATAAATTAAATATTGTAATATATTTTATTAGGCCTCTCTTCCATCTTTTCACTTTTCCCGGTCTACAGGCATTGCGTGCCAATTAGAAGAAGAAGTAAGTACTCCTTTTAGAAGGAGTTCAGCTCATCCCGCAATCCTGCCACGTAGTCGTCTCCTGCTATTTGGGATCTACTGAGCGGTGGTTTTTTGCGTATTGCTGATCCGACATGCGACAGATGTGGCCAGACCATTTTAAAATAGTGTTTGTTTTATATGCAAATAATGTATTTTATATGTTATCTCTTGACCAACTCATGGGCGTCTACTGCTAAACCTAATAGGCAAATAAACAAACTAACGTCAGGCCAACGCGAGACAAAATAAAGAATGTAAGCAAACTTTCAGCGGTTCATAACATTTTTATATAAAGAAAGTTTTTTTTTGTGGTGGAATGATCTGTCAAAGGTTGTCTAGAGCTACCAGGCTGTCATAATTAAAATGAACAACCACTCACAATAACACTAAAAATCAACAAGAAAAACTGTCAATAACGAATTAATAAAAAACTAAACAAATACGGAAACGAAAAAAATCGTATCACTTCGAAAGCTGTCCTAACAGGAATTAGCTTGTTCAAAAAACTTTCTTCTTTCTTTCCTGTACCACGAATCACACAACGACAGCCGTCGACGACCAACTGACGTCATTATTGCGTGCGAGAGATAAGGACGGAGATAATAATCGCTCGCTATCGTAATGTAACTCAATAAAGGTCAGGTTGTTTACGTATTTTATCTCGTCTCGTTGGACTTACTTTAGTGGTGACGATCGTAGAAAATAATCACAGACGATAAGTTGATCAATGATTATCGTAATGTAATTAACTTTTTCATTGTTAACTATTATTTGTTTTTTTCTTTTTTGTTGTTTATTGTTGTTTTATTGTTAGTAAAAGTATTACTAAGTTCGATCTAGGTAATCTTGAAACACTTGAACTAAGTAATTTAACTAAGTTACCTAAGTTGTCTTATGAGTTTGTTCTATCGCCTACTCGTCTTAAGTTTTTGTTTTTAACGTCTAACTTATTCGCAGCAATTAGAAGTTATTTGAATTGAATTATAACTATGGAAAGAAAAGTAATCCGATTACCTTCGAATAATCTGCTGGCAAATGCAGGCTGTTGAGGTCGATTTGTTTTTATTCAAAGACGAGACAAATTTTCGGGTAATATTTTAGACCTAGATGGCGCCGGCATTTCCTAGCTGTGTAATCCCTAAGAAGAAATGCCGTTACAAAGTCAGAGTTTTAAAGTCCAAACATTATATTATTACTTGAGTCTAACAATGCAGGGCTATATGTCTGGAAGAGCCTTTTGAAGAAAGAGCCATTGCAGCTTTAAGTTCACCTACCCCGATAGACGGCATGCATGCATCAGTCATCATGTAGCTCAACCCTACTTTAGGGAGCTCAACGACAACATCACACGACACTACCAAGGTTGCCTGGAAGAGATCGCAGAAAGCGATAAGGCCGCCCATTGGATATTTTGTAGTGTATGATTTATTTTTTGCTATGTATTTTATGGTGGAAGTACAATAAAGAATATATAAATAAATAATGATGTAGCAATTGCCAAACCACAATAGCAATAGCCCACAATTCCTATCGGCATATTTAATAGCTTTCACAGGTATACGAATTGACGAGGAAACAATCAAACTGATCGGATTGTGTCGCCGAAGCTCAATTAACTCGGTAGTGGCGGCGTTTGCGCCGATAGCTCCCGAGCCGAGCTCGTCCGACGAGCGCCGATAGTCACATTGTCACTCCGCTTTGAAATAGGAACGCACTTTGAAAATGAAAAATTTAAGCCCTATAGTTTTTATAATGTAACTGAAAACTGTGCAGTGCCTATGAGTGATACCGACGCGGATTTAAAAATAAAATGATGCTGGGAAATTGGTTTTGGTAGTTTTTGAACGAAAACTGAGGCATAATACGAGTACCTGCAGGTTTTGTCAAAGCTGCATAAAGTTCACAGAATTTTCTGTCTAAATGCAAAGATCTAGCTGCAAATGTGTTAAAAAGTAAAAGTTTTGTCTCTTGTCCGTTTGGTACTTTTTCTCGTTAAATGATAAATGATTTATTTCTGTAAGTAGGTTAGAAGAGGTCGGCGTTTCCTATCTGACTACTCTGAGAAGAAAGGCCGAAACAAACTCAGAGGTCGCAGTCTCTTTTAAAGTTCAGACATAATCTTGGTCAGATCATGTGAAGACTATGTAAAAATGTGTTAAATTCCATTTTAGTTGTGTCAAAATTATTTTTAAATTAGAGATTTTCTTTTGCAGAATAGCTTTAAGATTCTCATAGCCAAAAGTAAGGAATTTTAGTGATAGTTTAGTTCGGTGTACAACAGAATTGGCATCAATGTGTTGAAAACATAATACAACTAATTTGGTACGATTTAAAAAAAGACATACCTCCATAAAAATATTTTAACGATTAAAAACATACTAAACATAATTATGCAATCATTATGTTTTTTTTTTCAGATTTTTCTTCAAGCTCAAGCACCATATTAACGTGATAATGTTTTCATTTGTTAGTCCAATCAATAGATTTTTTGTAAATAGAGAATTGCTTCATATTTTGCAATAAATTACCAGCTTTGTGTCATCGCGCTTCTCTTCCTTTTCTATGCAGTCCGACAGTGACCGCACTTTAGCTGTGGTCAGCCCCTTAAGTCCAAACTGTAACCAGACTATCTCAAAATAATATATTGTAAATAATGATCTCAACATTCTCAATTATTGGTTTCCAGATGCAAGCTGTTCTTGAACCATGAATCACGTCGTTTTGTTTATGGTAAGGCAGCGAAAATACTATAGTTCAGAATTAATGTTCATATACATCATTATTGTACGAACGTTGATACATGGCGATTAAAAGGCTTCCCAGATCTGCAGTTAGAATAATGTTATTCGAGAACTGCAATGTGGGAGTTAGCAATAACAGTCACTATAATTTTATTGGCTTGTAAACATCCTCCGTTGGACGGTTTTATTTTATTTTATTGTATTAGGAAAAATAAACAAGTTCACAATTTATATAATATCTAGTACTATTAGTATTTTATTCGTTTGGCTCGTTGGTCTTCTTTGACCAACTTTTTTTTGGTTCTTCATGCCAATTTTGAGTTTTCTTTTCTAGAGCACCCCAATTTTTTTACTCACCATCTGTCGCGAATCTGAAACAGCTATTGCCGCGATTATATATAAACGTGTCATATTATATAGTCGTAAGGTCCCATCTCAACGCCCCCTAATTTTCTCTGGGTCTTCTACTGCCCCCCAGAAAGTCTCAAACGCCCAACGGGGAAATTATCGCCCACGTTGAGAACCTATGGCCGAGTCGCATAATCGCAAGCATGACTGTTGAGCCTGAAATACAGGTTTTGATTTCTTAACTGGGCAGTGTTATTAAGTTTCTCCATCAGGAGTTTCTCAGTAGCTATCCGGGTTCCGCAATTGGTTTCCGAACTAGGGAATCGATTGCAATCGGTTTTAGGTTCGTGACCGCTAAATTACGTAAACTTTCAAATGAATATTATCATATAGAGATGAACCTAAGTTATCTCGATAGAAACAGCATTGATTAAGGACCAACTAGTATTAAAGTGTTAACCCTGAATGTACTAATAACTATAATAGTTAAGCGTTATGGCTTAAAATAACGAGTCGATCCTGACGAGCCGCAACCTTAAAGCGTAGTACGCCTTGACAGAATCGCAGGTGATACGACGACAGTGTGTCTTCTATGCGGCTGGTAGAAGCACCTAAAAGCTCTCGTGCCTGGTGAATAGCCCCGTACCCGGAAAAAGGGCCGGAAGCAGCTCTTTTTAACTGGTTCTACACCTACGACAAATAAAATAAGGCCTAAAACCAGAGAAAAGGCTAAAACATTCGCTGAAAGAGCCAATATAGAAAAATACATATTAAATTCGATGAATATCTTACACCATTTGTGCAGGACTCAATAATATAACTTGGCTAATTGCAGATATCAGAACGTGACAACTTGAAACATGATTAGGAATTAAGGTAAATTATAATCAATAAATTTACTTGACTAATTTAATATTAGGAGACGAAAATTTATAAAAACGACTTGATTCATTTCATATTTTTCAGCAACTGAAGTTTCTTTTCCATAATCAAATTAGAGCCTTGCAAAATTTAGAATAAAAATTTGATGACCAGTCTTAAGAACTAGAAAAAATAACTTAATAGGTTGAAACCTAGAGTACACGCTGCAATATGAAAGTATTTACGGTACTTATAATAAATAAATGATTTTTAAATGTTTTGTCTGTCTGTCTGTTTGTTTCAGCTCGTCTCCAAAATGGCTAGACCGAATTTGATGAAATTATATGTAGGGATACTTTGAACCCTGTGGAAAGACATAGGCTACTTTTTATCGACATACAACGCGGGCGAAGCTGCGGGCGGAAGCTAGTCCTTGACAAAAAAAATGTAATGTTTCTAAAAATAATCGACCCAATATCCAGCACAGTATGGACAGCTGTAACTCTAGTATTCCCAGTTCCCGAGGTTGCTCGTAAGTCGTAACCATTCGGTAATAATGCTATTAAACCTGGCCTTGTAGACGAAACAGTTGTGAAGAATGTATAGCCGTTTATTGTATGCTGATGTTTCAAGATCATTAATTGAAGTGGTTTGCGCAAACCCTACTAATAGACATAATCTCTGTCTAGACAAAGTGACACTTCTTTTGTTTTTTGATAGCTCGCTGTAGAAGTCTTTCTAAGGCTGTTTGTCCACCGGCACCGTCAATGGGACGTCAACGAGAACGAGATGATGGCGTCGAAGTAGCGATACATACATTTACTGTGGCCGCGTGTCCACCGCACACCACCGGACGTCACGTTCGGTTCGCATTATCTCGTTGACGTCCTGCTGACGTTGTGCGGTGGACAAACAGTTTTAGGGTTATCGGTAATTTAGTCTTTAGTCTCTTTCGCTTCTATGGTGGTCATGGCTACGCCTACTGACCATGATATCGATATTCATAATATAATTTGCAAATGCCCATTCTTGAATATAAGCCTCTCGATGGCCGATACAATTGAATGCCAGGAGATTGTTCCACCTTATCTATTACGAGGGAAGGGTTAAAGTGAGCAAACCCTGGACCCCAATCATAGGAAGCCAGAGGAACACCGAGGAGTCGGCAGAGGGTATCCAGGAGGATAAAAACAAAAGAAGCTCCTTGCGATGGCCGAATAAGAAGTGGTCCTTAAAAGCTTCAATTAAAGAGAGGTGGAAAGAGAGTAGTGAGGCGTTTGGCATGCAGTGCAGCAGTAATAACTAGCTGATGCCGAATTTCCGACATCCACGCGAGCGAAGCTGCGGGCTTCGGTCGCGGCGATGTCGGCAATTATCCCACGAGAATGTGCTACCGGCACATAAAGTAGCCTATGTTACTCCTAATAACATCAGCTATCTGAATATCGTCTGGTATAATGGATTGGTTAGTTTAATGGATCAGTACCGTATATACTTTCATATGCATTTAGTAAATAGCTGTTATTTTGACATTACAAATAGACACATCAATTTTATTTATTTGTTTAGATAGACAAACTTTTTGCGGTATTCAAGGTGTCTAGAAGCAACTCAAACTCAAAGCATTTATTTCAATTAAACCATTTACAGGCACTTTTGAATTGTCAAGTGGTCGGTCAGTCAGAAATATGAAGCAGCAGCTCGTCATCATAAACAGCCTGACTTCACCCACTGCCCTTACTGGCCTCTCTTTTCCTGGGCCAATTCCAGCTACTGTCTCCTAATAAATGGGCTGTCGGTTTGTTTGCGAACGGTACATAAAAAGAAAATTCATCGCATTCATTTTATGAAGGGCCAAAGATTTCATCACGTACGCGGTCACGCGTGTGACGTCATCCTGCGCATGGGCACCTCGCATTGTAAACATTCACATATAACTGGGCTCGGGTTAAATAATGCTGTAGTTTTCTTTATTTACTGACACTGAGAGTGGTGTTAAGTGGTTTAACATGTAACATGTTAAGAAGAATTAATCCACGAGTTAAGAGAGTTATAAATAACTGAACGACGAACTTTACTGGAAATGGTACTGAAGCACCAGACAAAAGTAAAACAACAGATAAAAGATAACTTATAACTGAATAAAACTATCAGGTTACTAATAGTATTAAGTATTCAATTTTATCAGTTGTCAATTTAACGTCAATTTTGTGGATTTGAGGATGATACAAAGGGCAGACCAGAAAAAAGGAAATTAAAAAAAATACATATTCAAATCTATTTATTCTCTTTAGGAACTTCGTTGGATCGGTCAGCTTCTATATAACTGGAAACACGTATATACACAAAACTCATCAGACGTGAGTGCCAAATGTCCTTCGAAACTCAATTATTTGGCAAATCCGATATCGGTTTGCACAAAATAGTTTTTATCGTCGGTCATGTAATTTGTTTAAATTTAATTGTACTTTTGCGTGTGTTTTGTGTGTGTGTTATGTCTTTTGTGTGCATTGAATAAATGGTTTATCTATAAAAAGAAGGTATACTTCCTCTACGATACGAGTGAAATAGTGATAAACAGCTAGCAATAGGTAGGTATGCTGAAATTCACAAGTCAATGACCCGACGACATCCAGGAATTCTGGATATCTAAATAGACTGATAAAAGTCTAGAAATATGTTTACACATTTATACGTCGCCGTCATCCAATTTTAAATGGCCGCCAGAAATTCTTGTCTTTCTAACAGGTTTGAATTAATGCATCACATACTAATTTCAGGTCACTTTGAAATAATATTTATAACACGTGAAAACGATTCACGTATGAGTATATACTCAATACTCAATATCTTTATTGCTTTACCATAATGTGTACTTAGGTGGTAACTATATAATTTTGATCATTATGGACCCTGTAGGGCACAGCAAAAGGGTAGGAGAGAGGAAGCCTTGCTTTAGGAGATTTAAAATATTTACATTTCGCTTATCTATTAGATAACTATTATTTTAACTGCAAAATGTACTTAAATATAATAGATATGATATGATTTATGTATGTATGTGTTTATTGTAAGTATATGTAAATGGTACACCACTAACTAACAGAAACTTTAATCCATCGAAAAACTGTCGTAAAAGATCGCTTTCAGCGATAAGACCGCCCATTGTGTCACCCTATGTAACATTTCTACATTTATATATGTAATTTTTGTGGTGGTACATAATAGAGAGTATTCTATTCCACGTTTTAAAACAATCGGGACATTTAAATACTAGCTTTTGCGCTACCTTTAGAGGGCGAAAATGCCTTTGGTTTTTTCTCAACGTTCAAACTATTTGTTTGCACAAAATTTCATCAAAATCAGTTTAACGGTTTATGGTGTGACAACATAACCAACGGACAGACACTTTCGCATTTGCAATAATATTTTTATATTAATGTCTTTCACACTTAGCTTATTAATATGTGTGAAAGACATTCAATTTTATTAAACTATCGGGATATTTTTATATTTCAGTACGAAAGCTTTTAAACCCATTATAGTCGTGACGGTCATGTTTATACGCTTCAATCCCCGGATATTTATTAAAGAGATCATTCTGTAACGTTGCGGTTTTTATAATCACACTCATGATCATCGGTAATTTGTATTCCTCGTTTTTGTATTTCGTAGTACCAATAGTAGCTTTATGAGGAGATTAGTGCACTAACATTACAAAAGGAGTTATGACAGTTATCATAGTATAGTTTCTTCAGAAAGAGTTCATTGGGGGTACTAACCCCCGTTGAACTCGTTCTAACTATACCATACCAACCTGAATTTTCGCCTAGCAACGTATAGCATTGCATTATAATAGTTAAGATTGCCATTTTAACTTTGCAATTACACTAATGTCTCAAATCCTGTACTAGGGAGCTAGGTGAACGTGATTACAATCTATAGCAAACGGAGAGGTCCTAGCTACAATTAATAAAAGTATCCTATCAAATGACTTATTTTAATTCCTGAATACTTTTTTTTATCATTTTTATTACGGACGCTTTTAACGTGCACGTCTTTCTACATCGATCAAACATGTATAATTTGTTGTTTGTAACAACAAAAGAGCGTCCATGGAGTTTCTTGACCGTTCTTCTCCATAGGTACCTACCTACTACGCTTTGGAATGGGCAACTAGCTTCATCTTTCTGACTGACCGACCCCTTGACAATTTAAAAGTGCCTGTAATTGGTTTATTTGAAATAAATGCTTTGAGTTTGAATGCAGCACTTGCTGCTTTAAGTCAACAAAGCCAAAAGGTTTTCCCGTAACCAACTAAAAAAGAATGAAAATAATGGCAGCGAAAGTCTTGGTATTTTTTACTTTGAACTATTTTCACATCTCGAGTGTTTCAGCATTCCGCTAGCTGCTAGCTGTAACAATGTCTTAAGAAATCAACTTTTAAGGAAACCTTGTTTATAAGGCTGTTGGTAGTATAGTAGATAAGTGCCTATAATAAGTGGCATTCTTTCTTTCATGGTGGTGGTCTTGGCATGTCATGAAATAGCCATTCAATGGGATTCTATGAGCTTACAGGGTTGTATTGATGATTTCAATGATTATAATTCTATAAATACATACTTGATACGGTCGCGAATCATATTTTGTTCAACATACAACCTGGCCCTGACCTGCAAATTGCAAGATTTTAAGAAAATTTCAATTTCGTGGGTTACTCTGGCTCTTCCCGCCAGTGTAGCCCACGAAAGTCAAATTTTCCTTAAGGAAGTATTTTTTAGAGTAGGGAGTTTCTTTAAAACGTATAAGTACAAAACTTTTTTATACGTAGTAAGATTATTACTACAAAAACTAAACGTCCCTATAATTTATTTCACTTTTCTATCTGCATTTACAGCAATACACAACATAATATCACGCCGTTCTTCCACGAAAGATGAGGCAGAGGCGTACCTACCTACACTTACATTGACTGTATCATCTAGTTTAATCATTAACCGGATAAACGTCATTGTTGTTATGTATTTTGTGTCAATAAAGGTCTTTATTTCTTTAGCTGAATCTCAATAACTACTGCGAAAAATGTCAAAGGGGTAATTTTAAAACTCCGGTGATTGCACTTAGCAATCGTCCAAACTGCAAGCAGCAATTCCTACACGTACTCAAAAAAAATCACTACAATCCCATTTTATAATAAAACAGCTCTAATTTCTAGCTCTTACAACAGTAACAACGTGTAAACAAACAAAATAAGGTCAGCCCCATGCTAAATTAACCGAGAACCACGATACGACGCGTGCGCAGTATTATGACGGCTCTAAGAATATGACGAGGAACTAAATGAATTGGTTGGTAAGGTCGACGTGTATTTCTGGATTATATGACATATTAAAACGCCTGTGAAGGTTTGTGAACCTGCTTTTTAAGCATTACATGACTTAATATCACGCCTTTGTATTCAGTGCACCCATATTTCGCCAGAACAGCTATATTTAAGTCCTATGTAGGTAGTAGGGGGTGAGCCTGTTGCCATCCACCGGTCACGAATCCAGACTTCAGTCTGGTAATAAGAAAATCCTATTGGAAAAACGCAATGTCCTTTGCTTGAGCTGGAAACATGGCCCTATTTAATTTAACGGCGAAATTTTTGTAAAAAAAAATAGCCAAATTTACGCCTTGACTGTCGTATTGTCTGTCACCAGTCACCTGATCAATCGATCATAAATAAACAGAAAAATAATAATGAATACCCTGGTCTGCGTCTTCTTGAGCACTAGTTTTGCGGGATAAAAACCTGGCACAAAACATTGTGAAATTCAATTTTATTTACTAGAATCGGTATTAGACGAGGGAAGTTCAGTTATGTGTGAAAGGGTAAGAACCGGGAGTGGTGGCACAAATAAAGAAAATACTACGTCCAGTAGTATGGGCTGCGATATACTGTATTCAACTTAGGAACAGGTAAGAAGCAGGGTTTTCATTATTGTTATTATTATTTATTATAACATTTATTTAGGGACACGCCCATAGTGTTAGTAACAATAGTAATGGTTAGTAGATGTTCACGCGTATACGCCGTGACACACGCACACTACAGCCGACAGGCGGACGCGGGGAAGGCAAGCACGAGGGAGCGGGGGGCAGGAGCGGGTCACGCGGCCCACCGTCCCTGACGGCGACGACACAGCATCGACAGCACGTTGTACAGGCTGGTCGCTTTGTTAGACCTACTTTCTATATATTTGTTGTAAATTTTAAAGTAAAATAAACCGTAATTAATATAGTTAATAATATAAAATCAATCATTGAAGAGTCCCTGCTTTGTTCCTGACCTCATACTCGCACATAAGAGAGAAACACACATCATAAACAGTAGACATACATGTTTTATTGAGTATGGAGTTTCATTCAATGTCGCAGCATTGGAGACTCCCATCTATCTGCGAATTAACTCAAGACTACCACTATACCGGCACACTACCGCACCAGCACCTATAATATCACTTTACCAGCACTTTGTCACGCTGGAATACACGCCTTTGTCACGCATGTCGCGTCTGGTGGTAAAAATACTTTAATCTAATGGTAATACCTGTTGTCTCAGACTAAATATTTTACAGGGACTCCCAGACACCCACGTCATTCATTCACACATCATCATTTTTTCATATATCATCACATACATCGCCACCTTATCGTGTCACCTCAGAGAAAACGCTATCATAAAACTGACAATTCCAATAGTTTCCCACGTCAAGTATATTTATCAAATACAAAAAAAAACTCCAACTCAAAGCATTTATTTTAAATAAACCGATAACAGGCACTTTTGAATTATCAAGGGATCGGTCAGTCAGAAAGATGAAGCTAGTTTCCCATTCCAAAGCGTAGTAGGTATCTATGGAGAAGAACAGGAAAGAAACTACACCGGTCATATGCGAAGTTTTCTTGTGAAGGTAGGTATACATTTGTTTTATTTCAATGCGCAGGCGCATTTAAACACGCAATGGCTATTAGTGCGAAATAACACATTAACGTTTAAAGATCTCACTTTTACGGCGGTTACTGGAACTGCAATAAGCAGCTAATTTTGAATGTATTTTTGTGAGAAAATGGGTCATGAGAAATTAGAGCACGTGGGAGGAAAAAGGATTATTGCGAATGTAAAGGAAATAACCATTCTCTTGTAAAAGCACTGGTTCGTTTTTCAGGATAGCTTAATAACTGTCATAAAAAGACATAAAACAGCTAAAACTATGGAAAGCATTTTCACTTTAATAACCAAAAACAACTTGTCTCTTTAGATACTAAATATTTCCATGGCATCACTAAATGGCTGTACATTCTTTGTACTAACCACATTATATGCAAATAAATGAATTTGATTTGATAAGCGTTCGTAAGACGATTTTTTTTTTGTTTCTGGGATGGAATATTCTCCTGGATGTCCGCCGCGGCGGGCGGCGGGGTCTGTCAGACTCTTGCTGCCTAAAAACCACCCCGGCGTTCCATCTCACACCTATGCCGGAGGTCGCGGGAACGTAAGATCCTTCCGCAACCCCCGACTGCCCACCGCTGCGGGCCTTCTCGGGTCTGGAGGTGGTATTTGTGTATTTGAGGTATTTGACTGCCCCCGCGACGTCTAAGAGGGGCGCGCGTGGAACACTACGCGCCGCCATCTCGGGTCCTGATGTGCGTGGGAGGCGACGGTCGTCCCCGAGTCCGTCGCCCCTGGACGCATTTAGGGGGGCTGGAAGAGAGCGTTGTCAGCCCTCCGCCGACGCCCGGTGCGCCTGCTGCGGGCTAGTTGAGCGGACGAGATTTCCCTCTTCCTTTCTGCAGCCTCCTTCTGCGAAACAACTGTTTCGCAGAAGGAAACCACCGCGTCCCGGACTCTTCGCTGCCGAGCATCGACTCGAGTACGGCCGGCAGCAACAAGTCACTGCCTACTTCTGAGATGAGAGCACGGTGCGGCTCCTCCCAAGCGGCACACTCTGCCAGCGTATGCCGCGCCGTGTCCTCCCGGCAGTCGACGCAGTGGTGACACCGGGCGTCCGGCTCCCTGTTTATGCGACACAGGTACTTCCCGAAGCAACCATGCCCCGAGAGCACCTGCGTCATCCGAAACGACAGCGAACCGTGCCTCCTCCCAAGTCAGCGCTCGAGCACCGGCTGGACCGCCTCGATGGTGACGAGGCCGGCGGTAGGGCGCGATAGCCTGTCCCACCATTCCGCCACCAGGACCTCGCAAAGCTGAGACCGATGCAGCTCCATGTGTCACTGCATCAGTCCCTCGCCCCACGCCCTCGCTTCCTCGCGCTACCGATGGAATGACGCGAGTAGCTGTTGCTGAATCTAGGTTGACCTCTCTCGGAAATATATCTCTGACAATATTAGAGACCGAATTGAACCACATTAAAATACATTGGCAAATAAATGTGTCTGACGATGAAAACGTTGGCGAAATCGCGCGGAATTCTCTAGGCATACACGCATGCATACATTATATGTATCTTTATGTGATACCTATATATAATTATGTACATGTGTGGGCTCTAGTATGCGAGTGATGCGAGATCATTGACATGCAGCTCCATCACCCACGTGCTGCCAACAAAACCATTAAGAAGATGCCACTGGATTAAAAAAATGCACCCAGCTATAAAGACCAATACTTGTAATGTCAAAATAACTGACAGATCCATGAAAAAAAAGTGACGTTCGATATTTAAAAGTTAAAAAAGGTTGGAATGTAAATGCTTTTATGTCGAAATTGAAAATTCGTTCTAATAGAAACATTTGAATTATAGAAAGCAACGGAAATGAGGAACATTTGCTTTTTATGATATTTCAAAGGCGTCAACGATGACGCGTGAAAGCGGAAGAATCGATGCTAATTAGCGACGAAAACTTTTACGTTTGAAAATCGAAAAGTCGGCGCGTGTTGCGCAATTCAGTTCTGAAAATACCGTCGTTGTTTCGTGCGTCCGCGCATCGACCTTGGTGACGACACTGATAGATCGCGCGCTTACCCACGCGCAGCGTAGGGGTGAACTTTCTAAACGAAAACAGAATGTGGATTTAAACAATACAACCATTTGTTATCTTGTCAAAATTACATTGTTGTAAAACGTAAATTAAAATGCAAGAAAACTGTTGTAATTTACTGTCTTGTCACTTAAATGAATTATTTGTTTCCGTTTGTAACAAGTAATAATAAAGAGAAAATTGTATTTTAATGCCCAATTTTTTAGCCAGACAAAACTATTTATTTTTGTAAAGTTTTCCTCGCCAACCCTGACATTAATATTTAACATGTTGAATTAGTTATAAATATAACGGAACAGACATATTGTTACAGGCTGGATTTTATTTATAAACTGCAATATTTTGTAGTTAAAATTAATTATCTTGCCACTGGAGGCCACTGCGCATACTCATATTTTGTAAATTAATTTATTATTTTGGTTAGCTCTACTATTTCAGCACGAAGCGCAGTGAAATGTGATTGAATTGAATTTTATTTGTATATTAATTTTGGTTGATACGTTGAATGAGTAGGTACTAGTACCAGTTTGCGGGTTTACCAAATGTGTGGTGGTTGTCGTGGTTGATGCTCCTGAAGTTTGCCAGGAGACCTCTGAAGTAACGTAGGAACGGAAAACAGAATTAGACATTGTTAATAGCTAATGGCTGTCCTATGAAAATATTAACTAACAGATCATACGATACCAAAATACGTAACTATAGCCTATTTTTTTTTCTCCCGCTCTGGGCAGAGCGGAAGGGCGTGTCAGACTCTTACTGACTAAAACCCACCCGTGTTCCTTCAGTTGCCTGTGCCAGGGGCCACGGTATCCCTCTCGGACTTTCCCGCAACCCTGGCAGGCATCGGCAATCGGCCTGCAATTCCCGACGCCCAGGGCGTCTCCTGCGGGGGCTAGGGGCCTGAGGGCGCGAATTTTGCCTCTCCCTCACGCGTTCCGCATCCTCCTTCGCGAACATTACTGCTTCGCAGAAGGAGGTGACGGCTTCCCAAGCCCTCTCGCTCCGTACCATGGCCTGGACCAGGGCCGGACGCGAGAGATTGCCACCGCCAATCGCCTGCAAGAGGACACGGCGGTGCTCCGCCCAAGCCGGGCAGACCTCCACCGTATGCTCCACCGTGTCCTCCGGGCGATCCACACAACGGTGACACCTGGGAGTTTCCTCCCGCCTTATACAGGAACCTTAACAGGAACCTCCCGAAACAAGCGTGTCCGGTGAGGACCTGCGCCAGGCGGAAGGTAAGGACGCCGTGGCGCCTCTCTAGCCACTCCTCAAAGTGGGGACTTATCGCCGCAATTGTGGCGTGCCCAGCGGTGGGTTGCGACAATCGCACTTTCCATGCCGCCCTGAGATCCCGCCGGAGACGTAACTATAGCCTACGAAACGTACGAAACAAAATACTGCACGTAAAAGAAAACTTCCCAAGTACAAACTCAAAATAAACAGCGAAGGATTTCAAAACGTTTACCTTAATCTGGCTTTTATGATACAAACACAGCATTATGGTGAAGTACCTAGATATAAAGAATTAGGTCGGAACATGTAAGAACAAGAAAACAGATGGACAAAACATAGAAGTGCAACATTAGAGTCATTTATTCTTGGAACAAAAGTATGTATTGCACTCGGAACCGCTGAAAAGAGATAATAGAGAAGGCTAATTCTTACTGAAAATAAATAAAACTGAAATTGACACTTACATATTGCCACAATAATAGGCAAACTAAAAGAACGTAAAATTAATGACATTTAAGGCCGACTTTTCAATCGTCAGATAACTTTTAGGTCTGAGGAATAAAAATTGCGGTTTTGTATAGAAAATATGTCAAACAATCTATAGAAAATGTATAGCTAATATATCAAACAATGTATAGAAAATGTATATCAGATTTATAGAAAATATGTCAAACAATGTATATAAAATTTATAGAAAATATGTCAAACAAAATATGTCAAATGTATAGAAAATATGAAAATATGAAGTTATCCGACGATTAAAAAATGGGACCAGTCTGATTGTTCGTTCAAGAATTAGACTGCTGCCAAAGCCCAACGAACTGAAAGTCGCACAATGTTTTGACCTTTCTTTCCTATACCCCTAAACATTAATTGATTAGATTACAAGCTAGACGCGATGATACTACTTTGTTTGTGAGATAAGCGAACTGGACCTACTGTAAAATTTTCTTAGTTCCCTAACCGTGCAGAGAGCGAGCTAGGGTAAACAATAATTGAAGTGTACTACAGTTTACCGGAATTTTCATAGTCTATGTACCACATATTTATAAACAAGTATTTCAACAATGTAACAATACAAGGCGGTATTTTAGTATGCGTGAACGTTCACTTTGAAATAAAATCATAACATTGTAAAGTGATTTTATTTTGATGTTCCCAACTTTCTTTATTGTGTCAATGAGAAATAATTATAGGTAACTATTGAAGAATGAAGTGGCGAGGAAACGTTGAAACAAAAAAAAATAAGTTCATGAACAAATGTTATGGAGCAATCTAAAGCAAGCGTCCATATAGGCATCCCAGTCCACTGCTGGACATAGGCCTCTCCCAGGCTGCGCCACAACACCCTGTCCTCCGCCTTCCGCATCCAGCCTGTCCCAGCCACTTTCTTGAGGTCGTCGGTCCATCTAGCTTGGGGGCCACCCACGCTACGCTTGCCGATACGCGGTCTCCACTCCAGGACTCGTCTACTCCACCGGCCATCGGTCCTTCGACTAACATGGCCAGCACACTGCAACTAGAGCTAAAAAAAAAGCAAAGCAAAAATAATAAAAGTTTTATTTGTCAATTAATAACGTGCACTTAGGAGCCGAGCCAACGATTCCGATCAGATAGTTTGACTGTGTCAATGGCATCATTATCATTATCATTCATCGGAAACAAGAGACAAATTAGTTTAGAATAATGAGTGCTAAATTGCTATAGCATAGATCAATCGACCTTTGCTTAATATGCCATGTGATGCAAATTCTGAGCTATGAATCTCAACAATTGGTTGTCAAACTAATATATGTATTATGTATTTTATTGTAATTCGTGGATTTAGAAAACATAATATCACAAACAGTATTTATTCTGCTAATTATGTTAACTTTACTACTGTTTTTAAATTTACAAGGAATAACGTAAAATCTCAAAAGGGATTCTCATCATTACAAATAAAATTAAATAAATCATTACATAAAATAAAATAAGTTTTCACAATATTGCAACAAAACAGATAATAAAATCTCAATGCAATTGAAATTAACGAATGAGTGGGAACAAATAATAAGGGTCACTGACTTGAAATTAAAATAAAATGTCTAATTATAAGGGTCACAGAATTAAAATTAATTAAAAAAAAAACACAACTCTTATAATTGCCAAACCAGAAATCGCGCAAAAATCAACTGCTCCATACATTAATTATGATCGTATTACTCGCCGAATCTTGCGCCGACCCCAAATTAATTAGGATTTAAGGGCATTTGAATAATGATGTTAAACTCGACAAAATGTAGAGAACAGCTGTTTTTTTTTTGTTACACATTGAGCACTAATATCTATCTTATTTCACACTATTAAAACGCGAGTCATTTCCTATATTGTCAAAATCCAAGTTTACTGAATATTTTATCATCCATTTTATACTTTTAAAGCATCGAGGATCAAAAAACAATTGTTCAGTCAAAAACCTGTTGTATATCTAAGCCGAACTGTACCTATTGTAAACTCTGTATTGCCAGCTATTGCTAGTCAACAGCCATGTCAATAACTATTGTCGATTATTTGTGTTGCCAGCGCTGTCGAAGCGGATTCTTTTTTTTTTGATTTTCATCGGCAATTGTTATCCTATTTTAACGTCGATGGATTTGTTAGCATTTTGATTGGTGAATTGGTTTTCAATGCCGTAACTGATTTTTTTGTATGATTAATCTATACTAATAATATTATAAAGAGGTAAAGTTTGTGAGCTTGTGAGGTTGTAGGGGGTAATCTCTGAAACTACGAGTCCGATTTCAAAAATTGTTTTTGCTGTTGATAGCCTAATTCTTGAGGAAGACTATGGGCTATTTAAAATCACGCTAGCTCCCTTAGGAGCCGAGTAAAAAGAAAAATAGTCAGAAAGAACGCTAAGTGAAGTCGAAATAATAGCGTGAGCAGGCTATACGTTGAACGCGAACGGGGTGGGGCGGGGGAACTATACATTTCACACGGACGAAGTCGCTGGCAGAAGCTAACTGTACTTATAATATTCATATTGGAACGGTCGCATTCACTTGTTACTCGCCTGTCTGAGTTTGTTTCGGTGTTTCTTCTAAGAGTAGTCGGATAGATAAACCGACCCCATCTAGTGATTAATATACTGTTTGTATAAGCCTATTTACAAAATATAATATCATTCAAGATTTCGCAGTTGAACTTTTTTTTAGCATCTCATTAAAACTTTGCCCATCTTTAACTCATTTATATACAACTCGTCAGTATGGAATTCTAGTCTTGCAATCTTGATAGATTCACCTGAATCACTATTTCAGACTGAGTGGCTGTCGTCTCATTTCTGAGACCCATTATTTGGGAGTTTCAACATCCTAAAGTTTGATCGATTTTCAGACTTCTAGACTTAAGACGTAACCACTGTTCGGGTTCCTATGACAAATGAGATGGACGATTTAACGGCTGAGACGGGGATAATATACAGGGTTAGTTTTCAAACACTTGCCTAATTTAGGGGTGTGGTACAGACCATCAAACTGGACAACTTTCTCCATGGTACCAATATCGTAATCGTGAAAACAAAATCAACTGTCCCATACAAAACTTCAATACCCACTCGACCTAAATGTATGGGACGGCAGATTTTTTTTTGCGATTACGATTTTTGTCTTATGGAGAGAATTGTTCAGTCTGTTAGGCAGGTCTTTGAAAACTAACCGTGTACCTATATTCAATTAATATAATGAATCAATCCTCACCCATCTACAGATTAACCCCGACGAATGCCGCTTTACTTTACAGAATATTTTTTTTATCAATGTTATAGAGTATACCTGACGTTACCTACTGAAAGTAGATAAAATCAGGATTTTTTTATTTTTATTAAATTGACTACTAATTTGTATTATCATTATATTCAAATCACATACTGTCATTCTTTGCCATTTGTAGTGCATTTGTTAGCGTGTCAATTTCATAAACAATTGATGGCCCTAACTCTACATTCTATAACCCTCTAAAATAAGCATCTGTGATTTAAATATTGTAATTTTATTTGCTTAAAGCACTATCTATCCTGGGTTTAAGAGCCATTATAAATTAAAGTTAATAGTCTAGCAGCTCGAGGCATACTAAGAATGTTTAAAGTAAGATGCATTGTGTGAGTGCAAAGTTCTGGGTAAAGGATACAGAAGACATTGTAGCACCTACTTTAGCTCTTATTTTTAACAATTGTATCGACTGTGGAGAGTTTCCTGACCTCATGAAAAATAGTAAAATAATACCTTTGTTTAAATCAGGTAGTACTACAGACCCCACAAATTATAGACCTATTTCAGTACTACCTACCTTTAGTAAAATTTTTGAGAAATTAATTTTAGCCCAATTGCAAAGATTTTTTAATAAACATAAATTATTACATAGTAAACAGTTCGGTTTTACAAGGGGTCGTTCAACTACTGATGCCGGTGTTGAACTTTTAGGACATATCTATAATGCATGGGAAGATAAATGCGATGCCTTGGGCATTTTTTGTGATTTGTCCAAGGCGTTCGATTGCGTTCTTCATGAAACGCTAATCAGGAAACTCCGCCACTACGGGATCCGGAACACCGCTCTGGATCTTCTTACTTCATACTTGAATAATAGGGTTCAGAGCGTTGACGTTAATGGTAAAAGATCTCCCGGATCTATAGTAACAATGGGAGTCCCACAGGGCTCAATTCTTGGTCCTTTTTTGTTTCTTATTTATATTAATGACTTGCCTTACCTCATAAAGGATAATCATGATATAGTGTTGTTTGCGGACGATACTTCACTTTTGTTTAAACTTAAACGTCAGCAGCTGGTTACTGACGATGTAAATAGCGCGATCTCAAAAGTAGTTCACTGGTTCAATGTTAATAATTTACTACTTAATGAAAAAAAAACCAAATGCATTAAGTTTACGCTGCCTCACGTTAGACAGGTGTTAACTAATGTATTGATAAAGGGCAGAGAATTGAATCCTGAAGATAGCACAGTATTCTTGGGCTTAACTTTGGATGCTAAGCTTCAGTGGGGCCCACACATAGATAAATTATCAAAAAAGCTTAGCTCCGCAGCATACGCTGTTAGAAAAATTCGTAATTTAACTGACATAGAGACAGCCCGTTTAGTGTACTTTAGCTATTTTCATAGTGTAATGTCGTATGGTATTCTGTTGTGGGGAAATGCCGCCGACATTCAGACTATCTTTGTTTTGCAGAAAAGAGCTGTTCGATCAATTTATAAGTTAAGCCCGAGACACACTCTCAGAGAGAAATTTAAGGAGATTAATGTAATGACTGTGCCTTCACAGTATATTTTTGAAAATCTTTTATATGCCCATAAAAATATAAACTTGTTTAAAAGATACAGTGATATCCATAATATAAATACTAGGAACAAACACAGCTTCGTTGTACCTACAACAAGGCTCAAGAAAATAGGTGGCTCGTTCAGATGTCAATGTATACGCTTTTATAATAAACTTCCAAGCCACGTTCAAGATCTAAGCCTTAATAAATTCAAATCATTCATTAAACGTAAGTTGTGCCAGAAAGGCTTTTATACAGTTAAGGATTATATTGAGGACAAAAAGGCTTGGGATTGAGTTGTTCCAATTTTCTGCATACTGAATGTTTTCTTTTATTTCTGTTACATACACTGATAAATTGATAATTATTATAACAGAACGACTTGAATACTTACCTTGAGAAGTACAATTTATTGTTTTAATAATATTGTGAATTTGAGGACTATGTGGGTCATTGTTTCAGTTTTAATCATGATCTGGCAGTTTAAGTAGTTCATGCGGCCTACCCAAATGTCCTTTCTTTGGTATTGTTCGTCGAATCGTTGAGCTCCTAAAGTTCTGAGTTGAGCTGCACGGTTCCTGACAAATGCGTGCACTGACTGGACAGGTCCTCTTAATCTGCGTGGTTCTTTCCTCAGAAGACCATTTCAGATACTAATCTACATGGTCCTCAAAGATTATGTTCGAATATTTATATACACATTGACATTAATGAATTTTATACATACAATGACATGAGTAATTACTTTGTAAAGTATTATATTATTTAAATTATTGTGAATGTGAAGATTATGTGGATTATTACTTTTTTATTTTATTTCTTAGTTAGTTTCACGATCTGGCAGCTTGAGTAATTTATGCGGCCTACCCAAATGTCCTTTCTTTGGTATTGTTCGTCGAATCGTTGTGCTCCTTAAGTTCTCAGTTGAGCGGCAAGATTACTGACAAATGCGTGCACTGACTGGACAGGTCCGCTCAATCTGTATGGTTTTTCCTCAAAAGACCGTTTCAGACACCAATCTACATGGTCTTCACATGATCTGACCAAGATTATGTCTGGACTTTAAAAGAGACTGTGACCTCTGAGTTTGTTTCGGCCTTTCTTCTCAGAGTAGTCAGTTATGAAACGCCGACCTCATCTAGTTTTAAAAATATGATTGACGTGTAAAAGTGTTTGTAACAAACCTACTTACAGAAATAAAATCATTTATCATTATCATTTATCATTTATCATTGAAGTACCTATTCATATTTTTCCTAAGGTTTTTGCAAACCTGATCAACATTTTGGAATAGAAACTCTAGAATAAGAATCTTGAATAAGGTGAAAATCTGTAGAGTTCACGAATGTATTGCGAATAATAGCAGGTAATTTTTTCCTTCTTTTAATATAGGTAAGGTACGGGTTGGTGAGTAAGTACTGACAAATGAATTCACTTGTTTTTTCTTGGTTTCACAGAAAAGCGGTGCACGCGACATAGTGTCTGAAATTGACCGGCGAATGTCGTCACTAAAAACGTTATTTAATTTTATGAAAGTAAGTTAGTTTGTTTTCCTAGAGAGCGTTTTTTTGATATCGTAAAGTCATGACTGCGGCCGTTATGTGGCGGCCACCGCTCTTCCAGGAATCCGTAGCTTTAGTGGGTACACATTTTGTACACTTTTCACCACAGTTCTCTGCAATCTAACAAAAAGTAAAAATATGTACATATTTCACAAAGAAGAAGAGTATCTACGTACAAGGCTAATACTTTGAGATATGCGTTGCTACCCAACATCACAACAAAGGAGGAATGCTCCTTCAAAAGCACAAATACTTATACTTTATAGAACTCTTTATTAAATATCTGGTACTGCAAACAGAACAGAGTCGTCTACATAATAAAATGGAGAATTCTACATATTTGACGTATGTTAGCGGTTGCAATAAAACAACCAAATGCTACAGTGTATTGCATTGTCTATTTTTCCTATAATGTTTTATTTGGTAAACAAATATGGTATGAAAAACATTGGTTTTGCATCAATCCTATGAACGTCTAGTTCCTTGTATTAATCTACATTATTCGTTCACCGGCAGACAACGCAATGTGGTCTAGAATGTGATCTAGAATGTGGTCTAGAATGTGGTCTAGAGTGTGGTCTAGAATGTGGTCTAGAATGTATTCCAGAATGTGGTCTAGAA
The DNA here is from genome assembly GCA_937001585.2 of Brachylomia viminalis. Classification (NCBI taxonomy): domain Eukaryota; kingdom Metazoa; phylum Arthropoda; class Insecta; order Lepidoptera; family Noctuidae; genus Brachylomia; species Brachylomia viminalis. The sequence continues at coordinate 14,218,112 of OW443316.2, read as the reverse complement.
TGTGGTCTATAATGTGGTCTAGAATGTAGTCTAGAATGTGGTCTAGAATGTGTTCTAGAATGTGGTCTAGAATGTGGTCTAGAATGTGGTCTAGAAGCATGGAATTTTGTACAGAAGTTATTTTTTATGGGATAAAATGGGCCTGCCGAGCTATTCTGTATCTCGCCATGAAAACTTTGGTGAAGTGAGTTTGACGTGAGCTGTCAATAGTGTCAATCCCTAGCCTCAGGTGGAATGACCGCTCACTTCACACAAGTTTTCGCGGTGATATTGTTACAGAATACATCGGGTGTTCTTGACCTCGATCTCGCCTGATGGAAAGTGATGGATAACTTCCTTTTAAAATGAAGGTGAATATGGAAGTTCGTAAATCATTTCGAGTAACCCTTTTTGACAAATCAAAATCTTATTAACGAATACGACAAGCAAAGAAAAATGTACTTTACAGAAGTATTGTTGTGGCTCTCAATTAAATAGAAATCGAATTTCTGTTGTAATTGAAATTCCAATGTTGTAAACAGATTTAGTTTTATTTTGATCTAAATGCCCGATTCTTGTCTTGATCGTCATTGGTAGAAATAAACTGTCGTATCTTTGCCAATATTAAAGAATTTAGAGGTAACTCCGGACTTCAATGTTACTTAGGGAATTGGATTTAGTTAGGCATTTATTATATTTAGCCCTGCGTCACTTTGACGTTATCAAGAAAAACTAGAAAGTTTAAGTCTAGGCGCAAACGAGCCACCGGCCACAGCCACCGGTAGTCCAGCGACAAGCAGTTCACATGCTTTTCATACGTTTTGTATAGATTCGTCGCACGGGTGTGGCCGGTGGCGGCTGTCCGCTACAGCAGTACTCAACACCTCAGCAAGAAGCGACAGCCACCGGTGGTTGTGGCTGGTGGCTCACGTGCGCTAACCCTAAGTTATAAAATAAATAAAAAAACCGAATTCCAAAGTAAAACACTACAAAGTGAAAAATAACTTTAATTAAGTATTAATTTTTTATTTTATTTTTATTTTAGCGTTTTCCACCGACTTCCGAAATTAAAGTAATTTTTCACATTGTGGTGTTTTTTTTTGGAAGTCTGTTGTTATTTTTTGTAAAAAAGTTTTTTATTTTCAACTCTTTAGTTATGGTACCTACCCCACACAAAACGATCGTCTTACACGCCCACGTCCGTTTGAAGCCGGTTTTGTTTTTTTAAAAATAATTTATTGTTGATTTATAAGTACTTATGACCTACCAAACAAAAAAGAATCATAAAAATCAATTCATAATTGGCGGAATGATCGAGTAACAAACATACAAAAAAAAAACATACATCCGAATTGAGAAACCCCTCCTTTTTTGAAGTCGCTTAAAAAGTGGAATAAATCGGTGCAATAACAGCAACAATCACAGAAGGAAGCAACTTCATTTAGAAAAAAACATTTTGTTTTTCCCATTCTTTTAATCACCACTGACTAGTGACGACTGTCTGTTCATTGCATATACCTAATGTTAAGAGCCCTGCGCTCGATCGAAAGGTTTACAACTTAAATATCCGGAATTGTTTTCGTAAAGTTGAAGAATACAATTTTCACCCGCTTTGGCTCAAAATCTCTTTACAACTTTCGACAACTTGGTATAAGCGATAGTTATCTCAGCATGCATATGCACACAATCTGCGTGGAACAACACTTCGCCTCTCATAAACTTCGCAGAAATCGCTCAAGAAGCGATATTACTCAACTTAAAGTTACGTCGACTTGCTGAATAAGCCCCGTACAGACTACATGCGAGGGCACGGACTATTGAACGGATGGAGTGACGACTATGTGACAGATTGGTGCGGTCGACATCTGTATAACTGTCCAAGGATCTCTTTTCGCGTGGCCGAAATCGGGATTAACGTCACTATTTTGTTTTTCAATACACATCACAATTTTTTACCAACAGCCCCTCCCTGTCAAAGTCATTGGATCCTTGTTGCAATTTTCACAAACATTGTGGTATCGGTGTGGCGTATATCATAATATAATTTTGACGTCTAAGCCACTACTGTATATGGCTCACGTTAGGCGATTCCACCAACGTTTGTGATTTTGCCATAACAATTACGTTCTACATGCAAATTGGTGATTGCATTGTGTTGTTCTTATTACAACGGACGTGGCTTCTTATCTTTTCTTGACATAATCCAGCGTTTGTCTGGAACTACACTGATGGCTATCATTAACTCCAATAGTAGGTTTCTCCAGTAGTAGTAGCTTAGGATGTTAAAACTAATTAAGAGGCGTCTATCTCTTAATTTGTTTTAACACCCTAAGCCCACGTTCGCACGGACGTAAATATATCGCGGCGGGATTTTATCGCGTAATGGATTTTCAACTCTCGGTGTTAAGCCGAGCGTTGATAATCTAAAAGAGTGCATCCCAGCGCGTCGAAAAAACACACTGTTAGATATTGAACTCTCGGCGCTAAGCAGACCGTTGAAAATCTAGTGTGCGATTATATCCCGCCGTGATATTACTACGTCCGTGCGTGCGTGGGCTCAGGTTGAATGTCACTTGCACGCCATAACACGACTAGGTTTATTTGTCTATGTGAAAGTTAGATAATTTCCACCTTACTGAAGTTTCAATTTACTGGGAATTGTCGTCAAAAGTGATAAAGCAGGAAGGATCGCCTATTCTGACTGATTCAATTACTCGAATTCATATCTTTATTTGCTTTCCATAATGTTTATAGGTGTTACAATGCGTTAAAGTTAAGGTTCAGTTACGGACCCAGTAGGGCACTGAATAAGCTTCAAACGAAAATTAATGAGCACTCTGTTTACACTCTACTCGGTTGCATAACATAGTACTTCATGCTTTAAGGTAATCGATACATTTGCTTGGCAGACGGCTGCTGGTGCGGCGTGAACATTAAAGTGTTATGTTACCAATTTAGATGTACGGAACTCTCTGCCGGCGCGTGAAGTGTTAACTTTAACAGGGTTTAAATTTAAAATAATGCCACTATCATTCGGCACGTGGTAAATGATAAATGATTTTATTTCTGTAAGTAGGTTTGAACAAACACTTTTACACGTCAATCATATTTTTTTTAAACTAGATGGGGTCGGCGTTTCCTATCTGACTACTCTGAGAAGAAAGGCCGAAACAAACTCAGAGGTCACAGTCTCTTTTAAAGTCCAGACAAAATCTTGGTCAGGTCATGTGAAAGCTATGTAGATCGGTGTCTGCAATGGTCTTTTGAGGAAAGAACCACACAGATTGAGTGGACCTGTCCAGTCAGTGCACGCAATTGTCAGTAATCGTGCAGCTCAACTTAGACTCAAGGAGCTCAACGATTCGACGAACAATACCAAAGAAAGGACATTTGAGTAGGCCGCATAAATTACTCAAACTGCCAGATCATGATTACGTTGAGAAAAATACAAAAATAAATATAAATAAATCAATGACCGACATAGTTCTCACATTCACAATAATTAGAATAGTATTATAATAATCTTTGAGGACCATGTAGATTTGTGTCTGAAATGGTCTTTTGAGGAAAGAACCACACAGATTGAGTGGACCTGTCCAGTCAGTGCACGCATTTGTCAGTACCCGTGTAGCTCAACTCAGAACTTAAGGAGCTCAACGATTCGACGAACAATACCAAAGAAAGGACATTTGGGTAGGCCGCATCAGCTACTCAAACTGCCAGAACATGATTAAAACTGCAACAAAAACACACATAGTCCTCACATTCACAATAATTTAAAATAATATAATACTTTATACAGTAAATATTAGTGTCATTGTATATGTAAATAAGTATAGATACTTATAGCAAAGATTAAAAGTAAAAATAGTTAGCGAAATAAAATAAATGGTGGTTGTAAACATAGAAATATTTAGTTTTTGTTGTGTAATATCTTTCCTCTCGCTTTCCTGCAATCTGTGGGAGTGATTTTGTGAAATGCGACGGAAGTGTGTAACAGGAAGCCCGGGAAGCGTGCGCTATTTGCTTTGACCAATGAGCGCGCGCGGTGGTAGAGTTGGCCGTCACATGGTATCAACCCATTTTCCGAGAGGTTGGTACTGTCAGCCAACGGTTGCGTGTGTGTGACGAGAAAAAATGCATTACTCCTAGTTAAACAATTAAATAAAATACAATTTTCATTAAAAATAATTATTCTTCGTTACGAAAAATCATTTCAAATAATACCTGAATCATTTTTTTAGGATATAATGTTAATGTTTTGCTTATTACCAAGATGCGATGTCAGATGTTACACATCATATGCGACTACTGTAAGGCTCGATTAGTTTTATTTTAGGCATTTATCTTGGTTATTTGATAACAATAACCTATTTCTGTACTTAAGTATCTATTTTATTTATAATTATTATTTATATTATTATGTATTAAGTTCTGTTTACGTTTTGGTTTTTATTATTTATTTCTGCTTGAGTATAGTTTTCAACATTGGCGTTTGTTAGCTGACATAATGCCAAATAAGTTTAATGTTTTTGTGTTTCGTAATGTTAATTACATATTACTGTATAGAATCCAGCTCTTCCAACTGAACAGACAGCAGTGCTGCTGGGGAGATTGTTGCGCCACTTCTTCTTCCCTGCTAAAGCACTAGGAAGTGGTGAAGGGGGGAGCGTTTTGGGGGACTGTCTTATGTAATTTTGACGTTCAAAAAGTGCTGATTCTCAGCCTTGTTTGAATAAATTACTTTTGATTTTGAATTCATTGATGTATTTTTAATAGCTTTTTTATCATTAATCCTCTCAACCAAAGCTCCTGCCATCTAATCTCTCCACTACTCTTGGTTGACTGGTAGAGAATGCCTGAGGCATTAAGTCCACCGTTGTACCTTTATGTGTGTGCGAAAAGTTTAAATAAATAAATGTATATTAAATGCAAAGATGAAAAGAATAAATAAATATGAGACAACATCCACACAAGGTCTTCAGGTCCCGAGCTAGGTAGAGCCTGTACTACGGAATTAAAGGTTATTTCCATCTAAACATAATCTTTTTCATCTAGCGGCTAAAACTGTCGACGAATCTTCGAAGTAAACGAATATCGAGATGAAAACGTTTTAAACGCTAATGCTTATATTGATACTGGCTATAAAATAATAATGATTCTTTAATCACAAATCTGACAGTGGGTGTTAATAACATAAGTAAACATACACTGAATAATTTCAGGGGAATTTTATAGCTTTCTGCTGTCTTGTAAACTTCATCAAAGTAATGTTTACATCATAAAAATTATGACAATAAAAACTAAAATGTGATAGAGATGAATCTGTTATCTGTAATAATTGGATTAGTTGTTGAACTCCTTCGGTTGTTGTCTTCGTGACCGTACTGTACATAAATGGTTTTTAATTGATGCTTTATTTTTGTATTATGTTCTATCAAAGTTAAAATTAAAGCATTTATTTAAGTTAGTAGCTTTTGCTCTCGGCTTTGACTGTGTGGATGTCGGAAAATATACCACGTGAACGTACCGGGGATTAAAATTAAAATTAAACAATGTATTCGGTTATACCTACATTGTTTTCACATATAAATCTATTGAAAGAAAGAAAAAGAAAGAAAGAAAATGCGTTTATTTGCGGTAAACATGACGCAAAAAATTTGAAAAGGTTGGGGAAACATGCGTCACATCTACGCAAAACGGCTATCGCTCAGCATTATGCTGCGACCCTATGCAAGACAGAGCCCCAGCGCTGGTTTTCAGCGACAGCCGGCTATTGGTTTATGCAGCGCACGCCACTAAGCTTCCATACCAGTCGGCATGATTTTTTCCCACATCTTCAACAATCATCGTCATATTTCAGCCAATTCACAAAGAATCTTAATGAATTATAAACATAAACATTCCTCATGAATCACTCCGTCCATCGACGAAAACCGTATGAAAACCCGCCCGGTAGTTTTGAGTTTACTGCGTTCAGACAGACAGACAAACAAGGCGGGGGACTGTGTATTTTAATATGTTGTGATAAAAATTACAGGCACTTTTATATTATCTCGGTCAATTAGAAAGCTCGTTATCTGTTCCAAAACGTAAGTCTCCGTGGAGAAAAACAGACAAGAAACTTCATGGACACTCTTTTTACAAACTTTTTTCCCAATAACTGATTTCCTTTACTATAAGTACCTACGTGGTATTTGTTAGTAGCTACTCAACGTAATTAGCAGCTTATAAACATGTTTTGTGATATTATAATTAGCACGCTGGCAGCCGGACAGCCTGCCTGGTCGCAGTGTGATGAAATAGTGCGCAGGTGCTACTGCTAATCATTCTGATAATAATGATATTGTCCACTTACGCAGACAATAGGATTGGCAAGATAGCGATAGGCTCCATTATGATTACTTTATAATATAATAGCTTCTGCCCGCGGTTTCACCCGCGTGGATGTCGGAAATTATTCCACAGGAACGTGTTACCAGTTCCATAAGTAGCCTATGTCCTTCACCAGGATGCCATCTATCTCCTTGTCCAATTTTATCGAAATCCGTGCAGTGGTTTAGGCGTAAAAGGGTAACATAGAGACAGAGTTATGAATGTATAATAATTAGTATGGATTACATTTTGAACGGAAACTGTGACAAAACCAATGGGCTAAGGAACCTTGAGCGGAGAAAAACACATGTTTAAAGCTGCATTTTTAGTTTGTTGTAAAGATAAGTTTGTATATCTGAGAATAAGACCAGATTAAGAATAAAAATACCTAGATTATCGGCCATGCAACCCGCCCCGACACTTGCTCGAGCCAGCCCGAGGCGCAGCGCCGCTGAGCCTGTAGCTTTAAATTCGTCCCTAAATAATCATTTCGATCCACCTTGTCCCTTGCTGCCCTCCCCCAACGACGCCCTAAGCCGAGGTCCGTAGCCCACACGGGTGCCCTTAGCGTATAGTCGCCTAGATTTATTCTTCGTTGGTCCCACTGAGTTTTGTCCTACATAAAAAATTCCTGGGTCGTCCCAAACAAAATGCTTCCTTCGTCCCAAAATATAATTTTAATTATTTTATTCTCGCTTCGTCCTATTATATATTCCTTCAACGGCCCAATTTTTTTTTGTGTATGCCGAAATTACTTTTTTGTACAATCGGCAAAAAAGGGTTACGTATTATTGAATATTAAACATCAATCAACTATTTGTATTAGACGTTTTATATATATGTCTTGGTTTACTGTTGATCCAATTTTATTTATGAATGTTGACTTTAAATGCTTGTTTTATCCATGATTGTGTAATAATAAAAAAAAAAACGACTTTTCGTTAGTAATGATTGTTGATTTAATTTTAAATGGTGCATGGTGTTATATAATAATAAAAAAATGTTATTTAAAGCTTTTGTTTTGATACTCTCATTTAATTGTTGGTCGGTAAAGTTTTCAGTAATTAAAATTATAATGTGTTAAATATTGTATTACAGATCTGACTGTTCTGTGTATTTAAACTGTAGTAATGATAAGATGATTATTATACCATATCTGTGATCTTGATTGTGATACCGGATAATAAAGATGATTTATGCCTAAATGTTTAGAATTGTTTTATTATTAAATTATTGTTTAAAAAATTTCAAATATGTATTTTTTTTTGTTAACTGTACCTTTAAAGTACTCGTTATTTGGGACGAAGCACAACTTTAAATGTGATATGGGACAAACTACGATTTTTTTGGAATGTGGGACAAAACTTCAGGACGAACGAAGAATAATAAATCAGTCGCCTAGTCTATAAGACATTAAGCCCTGGCCGGAGGCCTTAGTTTATTAAGGCAACCACAGGCAAGCCCGGTTAAGCAGCCGACCACCTCCTAGGTTGACCTGCAAGATGCAATTAAAAAAAAAGCCCATGCAGCATGTGTCTCATATTTTCTATTATAAATAATAATATTTATTTATTAAAACTTTATAAACAAGTAAAAAATACTGTACAAAGACGGACTTAATGTTTGAGCCATTTTCTATATACCAGTCTACCTTAGGGTGATGCTGAGAGGAAACACGGCTGGTGCAACTTAAGGGATGGATAACTCGAATAAGAAAAAAGAAATACTAATACATAGATACATATATATATATATATATAAACAAAATAGACATTGTAAGGAGAGGCTTGTGGCTAAGTAAAATAACAGTCGGACGGGTCGATCGAGCAGGTTAAGCTACGCTTGCCGCGGTTGGTCCGTGGATGGGTGACCAACTTCACGTTTCAAGACTCCGCCGTGCCTCGGAAAGCACGTTAAGCGTTTGGTCCCGGCTGTCATTCGTAGATCTTTGGCAGTCGTTACGGGTCGTCAATAGCCCGAAAGTCTGACAGCAAGTCTTACCAAGGGATATCGTATTACCCAGTAGCTGGGTTGTGGAGGTCAGATAGGCAGTCGCTTCGTGTAAAATACTGGTATTTAGCTGCATCCGGTTAGACTGGAAGCCAACCCCAACATAATTGGAAGAAGGCTACATAGATTATGATAACAATTATCAACATCATCATCATCATTTCTCCTCTAAGAGAAAACGACACAACGCTGGATAATTCTGTCCACTTCTTAAAAATATGTTCACTGGCCTTCACTTTAAAAGACAAACAACTGGTTGCCATCCTGATCTTCAGAGGGAGCGCTTTCCAAAGAAAGACCGCCTGGACAAAGAAATAAGAGTGAATGAATCCTAAGCGGTGAGGACATCGTAGAAGACGACTGATTGATTTGCCGATTGATTGATATCTCGTAATAGACAACATAACAACAAGGACTTCAGGTCCCGAACTAGGTAGAGCCTGTACTACGGTAACCTGATGACTGATATACATACTTATACGCATACACACGCAGGTGTCTGCGTGTGTATATGACTCAATGACTGAACTGATTGATTGATTGTTTGACCTGTGTAGGTCAAACAATCAATCAATCAGTTTATTAGTGAAACATAGGTGTTTACATAAATAGGTGGGCTATGTTTTGTCATATTATTAATACATACAAATTGATAAGTGACACATTAGATGTCATTACATTATGTGACTTAGAAAAAATAATATTTTAATAATAATTTTTTATTTAAATACATGAACAGAAAAGAGGAAACAAAAACAAAAAAAAAACAAATGCAATAAAATCAATAAATAGTCACAGTACTTATTTATTAAAGGGTATAATGCATTATTATAATAATTGGTCATTCAAAAATTCGTCTACAGTATAATAACATTCGTGTAATTAATTATGTAGTAAGAGCTTTTTTAAACTTATATAATGTCATGTTTTTTATGTCATCAGACTTTTATTAATCACTGTATGTGCAAAAATACTTTTCCGCATCAACAGACATGTTCATGCACACAAAATGTTTGACTTGTCCGGGGATCGAACCCGGGACCAGCGGCTCAGAAGGCAGGGTCGCTACCAACTGCACCACCCGGTCAGCAATGTGCAATTTACCTATCAAACATTCGTGGAAGTTGGATGAGAAAGCTATCCAAGAGTACTCCTCTACAGTAGCTACTACGAGACACTTGCAAAGACAATTGAAATGTTGTAAATCTAACTAAATGGCTCATTTACCTATTACTTCCAGTAGGTAACCATCTTTTTCACAGTTTAAGATTTCATGAGACGTTTCAGTAGAGAACAATCTTAAACTAGAGAGAAAACTGAGCTAGCGAATCTCAAGGGATAGAAAGAAAAGCTTTGAACGCAGATTATGATACAGCGTATCATAAATAAAGTGCAACAAAAGAGAGACCTTTGTTGCAGTGACATAGATATTAGTTGTAACAGAAACAAATGCCAGCTGTAACCACGTTGCAACACTCATGTGACAGGGGCGCTAATTCATAATTAAAATATACCTTTTATTAAAACATAGTATTAATGTCGGTATGGCAAGCTGACCCTGTAATTGATTTGATTTCTATTGGTATGTTTGAATTTATTTGCTAACGATACATTCATTGAAGGGCTTGTAATACCCATTTCACAATTTAAACTATTAAGCTTTTGTTTTTAAGAACAATAGTGAGCCGTCTGCTTTTTGACATTCGCAACTAGAACCACTAAACATAGAAGAAAGCCCGTGAATCAACAAAAAAACACATATTTATACTTCTTTTATTATGAATATAGAGAGTAAAAACACTACTTGTAGGTAGGTACCAGAACTACCTATAGATATTGTAAGTAGTTACACTAATTATTTAAAATAGCCACACAAGAAAACACCCGCAGATGCACGTACGCCAAACTATTATACAATACACCGCAAAATGCCGGCAAAATACCGAATTACTGCCAAATTTACTGACGCCCCGTCAACCAGACTTCAGAAATTCAACTCGTCGAAGTTTGACAGACATTGTTAAGTCATAGGATAGTTCGGAATAGTCTACAAACCTAGAACTGCCACAGAACTAAATTCTGGCTAAGCACGGTGAGCTAAACTTTAACTCAAGGTTTTATTGGAAATAACGTTAGGGGGCAAACTTTGTGGTCGCTGTGCTTTTGTTCGTTATGCTGTTTTATATAAAGAACAAAAATATTATATTGAAACCTAAAACAAAAGACGGTGATCTTTTGTTTTTGCGCTTCAACATTTAACACAAATAAAATCTAGCTTTGGTGTACATAGCAAGCTGTTGTTAGACAGCAAATTGGAATACAAACCCTGGTTCTGCGCCTTTCTTTCCTTTTCCTCGTACCAGTTCATCCACCGAAGGGTTTCAGGGTAGCTAACTGCTACTTGCTACTGTTACTTCACGATACGGTAATAGTTTAATTTTTTTTTTTCTGATAGTTACCTGGCAACAAATGAGTCGCGTCCTTGCAACTATAGATTATGCAATTTACAACATTCCTTTGTTTTGGAAGAATAACAAAATACACACTCAATACACGCCTTCAAATCTGTCAACGGGTTTTCAAAATCGTGAAATGAATTGCCAAAGGTCGGGTGATATTTCAAAAGATTTTTGAAGCACATCATTTTTCTCTGTCACCAGTATTAAAACAAAATAGGTTCTTTTGTTTGAAGATTAGGTAGTTGATTTATATGTAGGGATTTATTAGTATTATTAAGATAGCCAGCGATTAATGAAAATTATCTTTTTTTCAGGGCGTTTGAGAAGGAATCGCAACATCGAAAGGATTTTAAGTTCGTGCTGAAATCAATATCAGTCTGTCAATTCAAAAAAAAAATATGTATTAAAATTTTTCTTTCTACCCAAAATGTCAAAAGTTTCAATGGACTTTCAGAACCTAATAAAATATTCAAAGCATTACTTAAAAGTTTTAGTCAAAATCAATAGTTTCGTAAAACGCAAAAATCTTTTTCATATTCATCTCTCTGTGAGTGTGAAGTACGGCAGTTTTGTAACTTTTCACTGAAACTCCGCCACTGCTCTAAAATTTATGTTTGAATCCTTTTTACTTTCGTTTTGAATTTATTCCGTTGACCTATATGTTAGGTTATCCGACATTGAGCGCGACAGCCGACCGGGGTCGGATGAGGACGTACGAAGTTTGTAAAGATGACTTGTCAAGCCCAACTGAAGGTCGCCGATGACTTGGAAGCCTTTCAATCCTCTCTTTAATATCAACACTGCTGGAATTATCAATGTACTACGTAGGGAACGCTGAGAAACTGGAAACATTCGAGTTGGCATTAGTGTTACGACCGCCGCGCGTACTTGTCGCGTTCTGGCTTTTCGCTCAAACAATAAAATTATAAGCGATTCGTTTATAAATAGCCGATTCGGGCTCGCGGGCGTGTGTCGAGAGGGAGCCGCGTAGTTCTTCTCTGGAGGTCTGGAAGCGTGCGGTGCGCAGGCGCAACCACTCGAGACTGCTCACAGGTACACCTGTCTCACCTAACGCAATGTCATTATCACTATTATAATAACAGACGTGGATAACAAAGCTCAAAACTCACCGGCCATTCACCGGAGTGTCGTTGGCACGGAAAAACACGAGTTAATTTGCAGTTCAAGTGTACAGGAAGTAATTATGGTGTGGGAAATATGTTAACGAGTAGGGAAGTAGGGAAGTGGTGACTGTCGGGTTCAGAGGAAAAGTGTTTGGTTAACTTGGACCGGTTGAGCTTTGTGTTTAATTAAAACTGTCGACTGTTATCTAGTTAATGCTGTAACCTGCTTTAATGTGTAGTTAATTAAGTTTCTTGTGTGATGGGATGCAGTTTGTGTTTATTTTTATATAAACGTTTTTAAGATTTTTTCGTAAAAGGTGAAGTGAATTTTGTTTTCTATCGAAATGAGAAAGTTTTTTCTAATGAAATTAGGTACCTATCAAAAGTTCCATTGATTTATTTGCTTTAATCGACAATTTTTTTTGTAGATATCTACACATAAGCTTATTTAAGCTTCTGTGTAGCTATTGTAGGACGGCGTTAATTTCATGATAAAATACCATAAGTAATTTAAAATATTTTCATCAAAACTATTCCATATTCTTCGAATATAATTTAATTACGTTGATTGATCTGGATATTCAGAACTTTCATTGGATATATATATTCAAAGACATTTCCAAAGATTCAAAGAAAATTCCAAAGTTATATAATTATACAGTGTTATTCCTTAGTTACGAGAAATGATAGGATATTTTTATTAGTTTGCGTGGGCGGAGACATTTTGTAACATTTTCCGCTGGCGCACTACATTCTATATCAAATCTATTCTAGGCGATACATAAATCTCGCTGGCTCAATGAGCTACTCGCTTTTAAAAACAAAATGTTTATTACTTTAATATGTCAGCTCCTATGATGGACAGGGATATTTTTGACTCCAATAAACAGTTAAAACTTCAAAGTTCTCTTTAATTGACTGCCAGTTAAGTTGTAACAGATGTTACTGGAAAAGGGTCCAGAATATTTACTAAAAACCAAACATTCCTCGAAAAAGCTGACGATATTTTTAGACAAGAAAACTGTTTTATTTTGATTGAAACCATTCCACGAAACAACAAATTATTTGAATACAGACTTCTTCCTCTGATAAAGCGTAGGCATGGACATAGGTCACATTATATGCCAATAAGCATATTCTATTCTACCACCACGTAATCATTACCAAAGTCCAAAAAATATCGTCTACGTTGGACCCATCACAAGGATATACAGCGTGTAAAAAAAAAAAAAAGGTTCGGTCAAAATTAAGGATGTGGTACAGACCATCTCATCACCATCAAACTGAACCACTTTCTCCATGCGACCAACATAGTAATCGCGGACAAATTATCAGACCCATTTATTTGAGTCGAGTAGGCATTGAAGTTCTGTATGGGACGACATTAATTTATCTAGATACATCGCAGTGATCAATTTTCAGGAGACTGTCTACTGCAAATAGTTCTACTTCTGTCATGCACAAACATACACACATCTCGTAAACATACAAGTCTAGGTCAACCAAACATTACTGGCACAGCATGAATTAATCCCGCGACCCTGGATACCGAAGGTCGCCCTCGCTACTGGATTTCCGATCGCTATAATCGTTATAATCTTTTCGGATATTTAGAAGATCCCAACAGTTATTTCAAATATTTTTAACTCCATTTTATGTTGTTTCAGCCTTGCATTTCGTCATGTATGATATCATGTGTTATAACAGTGTTAATTAGTTACGTCTTCGTCTGAATATGTATGAACAGATCCTTTGAATTTTTTGCTCAGTATAAGATCTTTGTTTATGAAGATATTTTTCACAAGACTTTTCATGCCTTTGGTTGCCGTACAGGCCTGGCCAAGGGAAAAGTTATCAGTTAAGATTCGAGGGGAATGTGATTGCAAGAAATTAAAATATAAGGTGAAATAATCTTGCGTGTTCTCCTTTTTTTGACCTTATTTTGTAACGTGATGAAAAGCCTGAGAAGCACTACTGTTAGATTGGCTCTTAAAATGTTTAAATATAAATTTATCATTGTGTCTTTTATCAGTAACAAAATAAAGGAGACAGGAAAAGCTGTGCTTCAAACCAATGCCTACCCAATGTACTTTATTAAGGGTATTTGAATCGTTATTATTTCCATAATGAAGTTTTAGGTGGAGTGCTTTTATTTTGACGTGAGGGTGGTTGTTTACCATCTTTGTAGACATTTATTTTCAATCCATCTGCGGCCATCTAGAACGTATTTAAACACTTTTATCGATGCACACGTTGTTTGACGGTTAAATAGTTTATTTCCCTGGAGTGTGGTAGAAAAAAAAACAGTTTTTCGGCTCGCTGCCACGAACGGAAGAGTGAATGATCTCACCACGTTGCTGGGCTAACAATATTCATAAACCATGCTCTAACAAACATACAGAATTGTAAATTATTATTTTTTGTAAGCCAGACTTTTTGAACATGCTGTAAACACTTTTGGGTCACCTTCATATCAGATAAATTAATAATATTATGTGATTGAGTATCTTAAAAGTAGATGAAAGTATTTTTTATCGACTTAATAAAAGGAGGAGTATTTTTTTTACACGTTTGTTACCTCAGAACTCCGTCATTTATAAACCGATTTGAAAAGTTTTACTTTGGTTTGAAAGAATATACTTTCAGATTGGTCCCATACAAATTTGTTGAATTTCTGCTTTTGAGTCAGCTTCAATAATACGTCTTTCTTCCACTTAGTGTATGTTGATGATGTTGTAATAACTTCCTGTCACTGTTATTTACATCGAAACTAGTGGTACACGACTTTGTTTGGGCTCAAAAATGTCACGAAAGTTGTCTGTACATGATCCTTTTTATCATAGCATGCAAAAGTGTTTTTGAGCTGGAAGCTCACAGCTTAGGCTCTAAGTGAAGTCACTTCTTAAGCAGGGTGGCTGGTAGTGGATGGGTCACAGTGGCTAGGGATCGAACACAGGGCGAGCAACTGAAAAGCCCTATATCTAGCAGAGACTGGAGGCTCACCCAAATGTTTAAATCTAGGACGCTAAAGACCCCAGTTCCCAAATCTAGCAGCTATATAGATTACCACCTTTCTCATCGGTATATGTATCTTTGTTTTGCACACGAACTAGTTTATTCAATCACAATCAGACTAGTCTGCATTGCCAAAAGTCTTACTTGTAAATCAACATTAGGAAATGGATTGCATAGAGATTTATAACTAGTCTATCGCTACGTTTCAATCTGGTTACGTCGGGAACTTTGTACATTTAGTTGAATGAGAAATTTGTTAAAACAAGAACTGATGTTGTTTTGGTCTTGTTAGGGATGGGAATGTACTTAAATGTTTGTGATTCTTTTTCTGAGAATGAAAATTTTGTGGTATCAAACGTGCATATTTCGATTAATGAAAGACAACTAGCGACAAGTGCTTTTTGCGTTTTTACGACTTACAAAAAACACCGAGATTTCTTTACTAAGTATATGTGTATGTTTCTCAGTAGAAGCCGGGATGATTTCATTTATTAAATTATATATAATAATAAATATTTATAAGGCAGGGTCTCGGTAATCCGAACACTTAAATTTTCACCCTGTTCGGATCATTGAGGCATTCGGATGTATGTATATCTTTTAAAAGGTGTTTATTGAATTTAAACATTGATTCAAACGCACAAAAATGGTTAGAGAAATGCACAAAATTTCGGAACGACGCACGGTGAACGAGACGACGCGTACGTGTAGCACACAAAGTAATAATAATTTATTGCATATACAAGGATCACATTGCACTGCAAACATTTAGATGACATAATTAATTAAAGCGTTAACATAGGAGTACAATAATTTTAAACTCTATCCCTTCAACTAGGTCTGGCCTGTATCTTAGGAGATAGGGTTCAGCCATTGAGTTAGACTAATTTAATATAATTATTAAAAGACAATCACAAGTGAAACCAGTGACGAAGCGGTACCTTAAAACGTAAATAATTAACATTAACAATAAAAACTAAAACTATGAAGGTATGAACATTAAAGTGAATGAACACTGAGTGGCGTTGCGATACTCTATAAGATAGCGGCATGCGCGAGCGGTGGGCTCGTTCGGATTATCGAGGCCCTACTATAATTTTTTTTTTTTTTTTTGGATTGGATTTTCATTTTTGGATTAATGCCCAGTTGATGGCAATAGGGTCGTCCCTTATTATATGGGACTTAAATATAACTGGCAAAATATGTGTACTATATGTAGGCTCATCACTGCGTTACCCTGCGGATAACACATATAATGTTATATGTGTTTACTATTAATGTATCATATTTAGACATCGGATATTCGGATGCATGTTTACCTAAAGTTAATTTATAGCTATATAAGTATGGAAGCGGCTTCAATTTTTTTTTTTTATAAAAAGACCTAGTTATTTCAATAGGTTCCTACATGAATTATTCTAAATATAATGTAGTCCGTTATCTTACCTTGACGTTGTTTGCTATGGCAGTTATGTATCCTACCATCTTTACAATGTTAGGTAGGTAGATATGCAACCGATTCTATAGTCAGATAAAACACTAAAGTTGTCGATTCTGGAATCGCGGGATTTTTAAGATCGACACAAAAGAGCATTCTATATAAGCCAACATTTTAAAGTAAGTAAATGTACATCCGATTCTATAATCAGAAACCTAAATTTGTCGATCCCGGAACCGCGGGATTTTTTCGATACAAAAGCGCATTCCATATTAGCCAACATCTCAACTTTAGGTGAATATGCAGTTTATACTTTTGCAGCTATCATCGTTTTACTGGTTGTACATAGTCTTGTGTTATTGTTCCGAAATAAACATTTTTTTATTTTTTTATTCTCTAAACATATACATAAAGCTTCCGGAAAAATATGATGACTATCCGTTGCGTAGTTAAGACGAACAACACGGTCGCGCAGACACTCACGAAAAGCGACTTTAATTTGTAATATGTATAGGTAGATATAGAGATATGATATACCTAGATATGTTTAGATAATCTTGCATATTGTCCTGGCTGCCATAATGAGGGGACTACATGACCTAAATGCAAGTTTTATAATGCCTAAAAGTATATGATCCACGGCAGTAAACAAAATCAGAAAAATATATGATATTCTTCAGGATCTTTGGCACGACAGAAAAAAGTCACGAAGATACCTTTAAAAAATTATTTCAACGATTAAAAACCATAACAATACAGATGCAATCAATCTGTTTTTTTTTCAAGCAACATATTAACGTGGTAGTCTGATAGTGTTTTAATTTTTTAGCCCAATTAATAGATTTCTTGTAAATAGAGAATTGCTTCATATTTTACAATAAATTATCAGCTTTGTGTCATCGCGCGTCTCTTTCTTTTCTATGCAGTCCGACAGTGACCGCGCTTTAGCTGTTGTCAGCCCTTTAATATTCTTAGACAATTCGTTCAGGCACGTGTACCATCTTAATAGTGTTTTGTCGAAATATTAAAGAGACATGGTAGATTATTGTCAGTGATCTTAATTAAGTGCTAAATATTGAAGTCTGGCTCGATTTTGGCTCCTTGACACAATAGTTTTATCATCAATGTCAGTATCATCGATTCTCAGCTCATATTCTGAGAGTCGATGATAGTGACATTGATATTCAAACATAAATATCGACACACCAACATATTCAGCGTGCATCAGATGTGTGTTCAATATTTAAGAATGTGGTACTGACTATCAAACTGAACAACTATCTCCACCGGACCAACATCGTAATCGCGAAAAATTATCAGCTGTCCCTTACATTTGGATCGAGTAGATATTGAAGTTTTTTTATGCGACAGCTGATTATTTGTTCGATATACAATGTGTAACTGAATATTATGAAAGTAGTTAGTTCAGAATCGTTTACTGAATCGATTTCTGTAATTTTTAATATAGGTAATTTTTAATACAGGTAATTTTTAATACAGGTAATTTTTAATATAGGTAATTATTATCCAAAAAATAATTAACTCTACGTAAATTACAGTCACACTTCCGCTGTACAGTCAAAACAAACCAAAATAGACGAAGTACCTATTACACTAGACCAATATTACGTGTGCGTGCGTGTGCAGATTTGTAATGTGACCACAATTTTCTCCCACAATCAGTATAACTAATTTAATAAACAAACAATGTTTTATACGTAAAAGTAAAATTATAACATAATATTCTAATTGGGGTGTTTGGTGGTGTGCGATGTGTAACATTGACCAGTGATGTGTCCATGGAGTTTCTTGCCCGTTCTTCTCCATAAGTACCTACTACGCTTTGGAATGGGCAACTAGCTTCATATTTCTGACTGACCGACCACTTGACAATTCAAAAGTGGCTGTAAATGGTTTAATTGAAATAAATGCTTTGAGTTTGAGTTTGCATAACCAAAATATTTCCGGGACATGTATTTTGGTCGATAAAATATCGACTAACAGGATTGGTCCAAGGAGCGCACGAGTCAGCACGAGGCGAGGATTAGTGATGAAAATAAATGACACTTTTGGCCATTTTCCTAATAGCACTATTTAGTACAAATTCCCTTAAATTAGGGTCAAGACTACATGACAGATTATGTAGGTACCTACAGGAACATAGAATCTTGTTCATAGTTACTTCCTAACAACACAACAATTTTAATAGGTGCCAGAATATGACGTTAGTTGGCATAAATACGTAATGCCACCATATCTAACGGTAGTTGACAGTATATAAAAGTGTTTTTTTATTGTGACAAGCTGCCAACTGACTAAATAGTGGAAGTGAGCTAGGTTCGAGTATAATAGAATAACTTTTCCATCGTGGGAGCCATGCTCTCTGCTACACCTATTAACTTTTACTTACAATATAAACCGGAAAGGTTTGTTATTTACGCACCATTTAAGTAGTTCCCCTTTGTGATGGGATTGAGTTTTAAGGGTCAAGAACAAGAGTTCCAAATAGCGGAGCCGCTCAGGCCATCATCCTGCATGCCAGGGTTGCAGGAAAGTCCGAAAGGGTTACCGTGGCCCCTGGCACAGGCAACTGAAGGAACACGGGTGGGTTTTAGTCAGTAAGAGTCTGACACGCCCTCCCGCTCTGCCCAGAGCGGGAGAAGTTATTTGACACTTCCCGACCTCAAAAAAAAAAGGCCTTCTTCCTATGGTGTAGGCAGAAACTACAGAATGGCATCTGCTACGACCTGTACATACTCCTGTGGCTTCGTTTACGTTCATACATTTGGTCGTACACACACGTTGCTTGCGAGTACTTCGCTCCTGACACCTCAGAATAACACCAGAGAGACAACTAAATGCCCTTCTAGGGCGTCCCCTCCCGGCGTTTCCACTCAAGTCTGATAGTAAGAGTTTTTGTAAGTCGCCTTTCATTCATACTCTCAACATGACCAAACCAGCTAGGCATACTCTTTTTAATGTTTGTTACTACATCTTCTTTTAAACCGCAACATTTTTTTAAGTATAATTTTTTTAAGTATTTGTAGCTAACAAAGGCGTAGTATATTATTGCATTATTATTAATATACTACGCCTTTGTTTGTATACCGTTTTGAAACGGTGAAGAAAAAATCGAAAGACCTGTGACATCTACCAACCCGCACTGGGTCCGCGTGGTGGATTACGGCGCACTCCCTCTCACTGAGAGGAGGCCTGTGTCTCAGCAGTGAGAACACTATAGGCTGATGATGATATTAATGCACTTCCATTAAATATCTTCTGGACCCTTAGTTAGTCGCCTTTCACTCATCCTCTCAACATGACCAAACCATCTAACCGGACACACTAATCAATCTGTATATCATACTCAGAACACTAAAGCCTGATCGATATATAATCAGCAGGTAAATCTATTGTCACATATCTAATGAATGAGCTATTGTGATTGCCTAACCCTAAATCACAATAACCTTTCAAGTAATTAATTTGAAAGACAATGGATTAACACTTTCACTGTTCGCGAAGCAGACACAATAGTTAAATTCAACAATCACTGTGAATAATATGTGATGTGACAGGGAAGGGATTAAATTGAATAGCCTTTCAAAAACCTTGGTTTAGTAAATAAACCGTATTCTGATGTAGAAAGATGAGATGAGAACATACATATTGTCTTTTCCAAAAATATCTGATTAAAACAAAGACTTTAAATTATAATATAATAATATAATATAATATGGGACGACATTCACTCAAGGTCTTCAGGTCCCGAACTAGGCAGAGCCTGTACTACGGTAACCTGATGACTGATATACATACTTATATACGTATACACACCCAGACACAGGTCAAACAGACATGTTCATGCACACAAATGTTTGACTTGTCCGGGGATCGAACCCGGAACCAGCGGCTCAGAAGGCAGGGTCGCTACCAACTGCGCCAACCGGTCAGTCGTATATATTAGCAATGTAAAGAAATGGATCAGAAACGCGTACCTGTGGATGCCAATTTGTAGTGCCACTTACTAAATGAGTGCTTTGATTCGACTCTGTGAATACTTTAACCCGAATTACTAAAATAAATTGACATAAAAAAAATGGACAATTGAGGTTAATTTTATAACCAAAATTTTTGTCGAAGATTTTTCAATCACAATTTAATATCTAATGTTATTCAAACAATACTTTATTGTTGGGAAAAGTGTTGAGATATAAAGTTGAAACAGATAAACGAGTTACTAATTGATTGCGTAAGAATTTAACCTGAGGGGCAATTCCCGTATTTATAAGAACGTTCGCATTCTAATCCCAGTATCAATTTGTAAAAAAAATTATATACTTACGTACATTTTTGACATTTGATTGTCGCTGAGATGAGATTGCGACTTGATTTTGAACGTTTTTAATTACGGGAATTGGCATTCTGAACATGGTTTGTTTACACTTTCATTAGATACTTTTGGAACAGACCATATCTATACAACGTGTCGTTTTGCATTCTCGTCAAATTTCAGGAGGCTGTTATGAAAGACATAAATAATCAAATAAAATTACGATCCTGCTCAATAATTAACACATACTTGTTTTTTTAGGTATTTAAGTTTGACAGTATTTCAGAATACTCCACTTTCAAGAACAGAATCGCCCCGTTGCGTATGCGGTAGGCAGTGTCGTACGACTATGTCGCTGTGTGCATGCGTTACAGTTACTGCGCAGTTACAGGGCGGTATCACACGGGCCCTACACATGCCGAATTCTGAAAAATACAAAAAAATAAAAATATATACTTACTTATTTTATTATTTATTCGTGTCGGGAATCATTAGCATAGTTACCTCCTCGAATTTGACGAGGATGCAAAACAACACCTTGTATAATAACATCACGCTGTGTTCAGCGAAGGAGTAGGCAGAGGTACAACCATATCTCACCAGTTATGTTATGTAATAGAGGCTAGCCATTGCCATCATGAGGATAAATCTAGAATTATTTTATTTTAATTATGGATTGTTTTGTTTAAATTTCTGTTTGCTGTACTCTGGACACTCAACGTGTACGTCTTATTTACATCGTTCTCACATAACAGCGCTGAGCGCTGAGTTGCTGGATTCATTTTCTCCTCTACCGATCGTTATTTCTCCTGCAAAAGGTTTATTTTGTTTATATGTATGTATCTATATATTAGTATTTATTCTTGTATTTTATAGTAATTTCCGAGCTATCTATCCCGTATGTTGCACCTGCCATGGTATATCTCTGCATCACCCTAAGGTTGACTGGTAGAAAATGCCTCAGGCATTAAGTCCGCCTTTTTACAGTGTTTTTTTTTACTTGTGCATAAAGTTTTAATAAATAAATAAATAATTATACCTATATTCAACATTAATGATGTAACTAATATTTATGTAACAATATAATTTAAAAGAGTGTCCATGGAGTTTCTTATCCGTTCTTCTCCATAGGTAACTACTACGCTTTGGAATGGGCAACTAGCTTCATATTTCTGACTGACCGACCACTTGACAATTCAAGAGTGCCTGTAAATGGTTTAATTGAAATACATGCTTTAAGTTTGAGTTTGCGAAGCTACTAAGAGAAAATATCCTAATGGTAAAACTCCAACATGACATTGCGTGACCTAGGGATCGAACTCATGACCCATATGCCGTCTGCCCATTATATCACTCTTGAAAATCCTCTTGGATGTCCGCCGCCCTGGGGCGGGCGACGGGGTCTGTGAAACTCTTACTGACTAAAAACCACCCCGGTGTACCATCTCACACCTACGCCTGGGGTCGCGGGAACGTACGATCCTTCCGCAACCCCCGACTGGTGCCAGCCCGCCACTGCGAGCCTCTTCGGGTCTGGGGGGGGGGGGGGGGGGGGGGGGTCCCCCAAGCACCGCCACTTCGACCGGTCCTGGGCTTCCCTATCCAGCGGATTCCTGCGGTCTTCACAAGGCCATCGGTCCACCTTGTGGAAGGCCTTTCAATCCAACGCTACGTCTTCCGGTACGCAGTCGCCTTCCAGAACCTTTCGGCCCCATCGACCATCTCTTCTGCGAGCAATGCCCACTGCCACTTAGGTTTGGCAATTTTTCGAGCTATGTCGGTTACCTTGCTCTCGTGTGGATCTCTTCATGCTTTAACTTCAAGCATAGCCCAAAATAATATTCTGCCTAGCCTAAAGTACCTAGTGCCTAGTTTAAAGTTTTGTTTAACCTGTTGTATTAAATATGTTGTAGTTGTTTATTATCCCTTAATAAATAAAATAAAATAAACCAAGTTAGCAGTCAAAGGTGAAAATTCTTGCTCCAACACTCCAACATCACAACATCAAAGTGGCGTCTACGTGCACTATAAATCTTTGATTACGTCACCTGCGCCGGCGCCGCCAGACAGGTGTACTCTGCCACGTTATTACGACTTATGAATGATACGACTCACGGGCGTATCACGTTTATTATTGTTTTTATTTACGTTTCCTGAATGTATTGTATTTACCGGTAGTGTGGAGATGTAGTACTATGAGTTATGATTGAGTTGAATTTTCCATTCGGAAAGTTTTGATGGCAGTTGAGATAGATAGTCCACAGTTTCTAGTTATGGCTTATACGTAGTAGATTTTCTGGAAACTTGAACACTGAACAAACAGTTTAAACATCAATATACAGGGTGTGGCGTAAATAATGAATAACCCTGAAACTGTCAATCGGCCAGATTATTATCTATCATTTACCCCACTTATATCGCCATATGCCCATCAATGACCAAATTATTGATATTTTTAATAAAAATCGTAGGTACCTACTTCGTAAAAATCAGCTGCCATTTTTACAATTGGTGAATTTTTCTCGTTTTGTTTTTTTATATCACTCCTGAATATTTGTATTATCAGACCAGTATTGAGATTTTTTTATTACAATCTAAGATAACATTGCAAAAAATACTTATTCTTAAATTTGACACACGGTTGGCGCAGTGGTTAAGCGATTGACTGCTGCGTTACGTGTCTCGGGTTCGATCCCCGCACGGAACAAATATTTGTATGACCTGCAAGTAGTTGTTCCGGGTCTGGCTGTTTGTGTATGTGACTTTAAATGTTTGTAAACGCACCCACGATACAGGAGAAATTCCTAGTGTGGGGCAACGTTTAAATAAAAATAAAAAAAAATTCTACGGAATTACGCAATTTTAAGCCCCTATGTCGAAAAAAAATGTACGCGTATGTAGACGATATAAGTGGGGTAAATCATAGCTGATAATCTGGCCAATCGACAGTTTCAGGGTTATCCATTATTTACGCCACACCTTGTATACATACATAAACTCACGCCCTATTCCCATTGGGGTAGGCAGAACCTACAGAACGCCACCCACAAAAGTAAAGTGATACTTAGTAAACCTCATCTCTTTGTAATGTATCTCATTCATAGTGTCACAAATACATTGACGCACTTTTGGTTTAGATTGGCACGTACTGCGATCTCCAAGTCTTGACAAACGTGATAATTATAGCAATAGATATTTGATCCTTGTTTTCCACACAAGGAAGCTCAAGTTTAACAAATAATTTCATTATTCTCTAGCCCTTATCCCAATCTATGTGGGGTCGGCGCAAAATATCTTCTTCCGTACCTACTTCTCCAATAGTTGTCAGTAGGGTGCACCCTCTTTCTCGCGTGCAGCGCATTAACTAACAAATCATTTATGGATTGATAACACGATCAATTAATTAGAAAAGCTTCATGCAGTCATAATGTTGAAAAACAATCCTACCACATTGAAAATATTTTTGCATAACATATAAAGAATATCACGAAAATATGACACGATTAAGTTTAAAAGCAGAATATAATCTTAAAAGTGTTTCGGAAATTAGTGTTATTCGCTCAGAAGATTGGGTTCATCAGTATTAATTTGAATGAGTTCTATTAAACTTTGGCTGGCCTCCAACGAATTTTCCTCGTCTCTAGTTTTATTGATATATCTTTCGTTGAAGCATCTCTGATTATTATTCTTACTGTTTTAATGGTTAATCTGCTAGAAAAACCACGAAAATGGATTGTTTGCAGCTGTTTTCTACTGGTTCAATGAAATATGATCTGTGACCACTTTTAATCTTTTATTACTTATTTACTGTGGTTTCCTGTTATCATAATTATTGACAGTTGTTAGTTACTTCTAAGGCTGGTAGGAAATATTCATCACTTGTAAACTTCCTTCATCATCATATTTCTGTCCTAGTTCTCGTGTCAACCGTCACGCTATCATTGACTGCGTTTTCTTTCATATCATCCCTCATACAATCTTCCTTCATCGTAAGAGAAAAGATTGCTCTCCGCACAATATTGCTATGTTCCAGTTTTAATGAAAACAAGGTATCCAATTACAGCTATGCAAAGTGTCTTTTCTATTTTGTCTATGGTCTGTACGTAAGGCTTGATCCCCTCAGTGTAATGTTGTGGTGTTGAATATCCCATCATCATGATAATATTATTTTATACAAGCCACGTGTCCGATAGGATTTACCACGGGCAAAAACGACCAAAGTTTTTATGGAAGCATATGTATGCTACAATAGGATATGAAAGTATGTACTTTCATATCCTATTTAACGCCTTTAGGGGATCAACTCAGTCATCGCAGTCGACTGCTGGACATAGGCCTCTCCCAGGCTACGCCACAACACCCTGTCCTGCGCTTTCCGCATCCAGTATGTCCCTGCCACCTTTTTAAGGTCGTAGGTCGAACTAGCGTCCCACAATCCTTCAGGGGAAGAATTTTAAAATTCCCATCCTCTTTCTTTCTCATTCTTCTTTGCTCTCAGTGGATTTGCTGTGCGTTGTCTGTCAGTAAATTTAAGAATTTTACTAAGTAGAAAAGTATTCTGATTGCCAACCTGCCTATATTCCAGACCATATAACCAACCAGGAAAACAAAATTAACCAAACTAAAATCTAAAACTCCTACGTTTACAATTAAAACCCAAGTTTACTTACAGCCCTCATGCAGTTTTCATCACATCATAATATATATTAAGTTACCAGCATAATGTTCCGCAACAAAACAGTATGTTTTATCTCACATCACGGACGTATCTTGTGTGTAACATTTTGTAGGATTTCTCTCTTCCCTGTTGTTTTAGTTTGAACTTAGTTTGCCTTAACCAAAGTTCAGCTTACTGCTTTTTCATATTTGTTACGTTGTTTGTTTGGTGTTTATGTAGTTTCATTGTTATTGTGAACGTTGAGGTTTCTAACTACATAATTAATTTAATTAATTTTTTTTTTAATATTATTGTGTGAAGTTCGTTTCGTTCGTTTTTTTTTGTTATCATTCATATCATGAAACCCTATCACTCAATACCTGGCACCAGGCGAGCATCTTCCTGCACGGCGAAACCTTTCGTGGTCCACTCGGAAGTCCCTGACCCGTCTCCGAACCCAAGTGGGAAGATGAACTACAACCTACCTCGACAGAATGGCAGCAGGGTGAAGCTGTGTCGAGAACTATATTCCACCTCTTATCCTGCCCTTTATGCCCAAACAAATGCAACCAAAGTGACCTTTGCGCTGCCACCGACGAAGCCATGAAAGTGGCGAAGTTTGGGTCTATTAAATGGCTTCTACGAGTGGTGACACTTAAGTAAAGTATGGCTGGCATATCCGGTACATCATCATCGGCATATAATGTTCCCACTGCTGAGACACAGGCCTCCTCTCGGTGAGAGGGAATGGGTCATAATCCACCACGCGGACCCAGGGCGGGATGGTAGATGTCACATGTCATCGAATTTTTGGTTCTAGGACATGCCGGTTTCCTCACGATGTTTTCCTTCACCGTTTTGAGAGCAGTGGTGATGAAATAATTTACACAAAGTAAAGCGCTTGTCTGGGTTCAAACCTACGACTTACAACTCGTAAGTTGCGGCCGATATACTGGGCCACCACTGCTCGGTGCCGGTACAGCCTTGCAGAATGCCTCCGATATGTACACATGGCCTGGCTTATTTCAAATTTGCATTTATTTATCCAGAAGATATTGTTCATACCACACAAAGGAAGGTAGGTAGACCTCAGCCAGTCAGCCTAACCAATCAGGAAAACAGGTCTGATATTTGTTATGTGTACCATACAAAGCTTCAGGAAAATCTAAAGATATCCGGTTCAGGTCTTTAGAAGGGATAAGGAAGGATAAGTCCTTAGTCCTTTATACCTCTGACCCTTTTGCGCCGTGACCTCTTTCTCAGAGTTTGACGAATTATTAGTTAGGTGAACGACACTTTTAGTATAAGTGAAATGTAGGTACATCGACCCCGGTTATAATTATAATAACTTTCGTTTAGGTAATCTGTTGCTTAATAGATTTTCGTCTTTGAAGTTTCATAGATGTAGTAATCAGGAAGGAACCGGTCATGGTTCTCGTTTCATTTTTTTTTGTGCAGAAAAATAAGTAGATACGATTTGTGGTTTTTTGTAATGCTGAAGAATGGTTCTTTCAACTAAATATTTTACACAGGGTGTTAGACATTCAAATGCCTTGCCAATTGACTGTGTTTGCGCACTTTATGGTGCGGTACGAAGTAATTTTTTACGTAAAGACAAAAGCGCATCGCGGCAACAAATAAGGTGCAAAACAGCGATGCGTTTGATGTTGGTTGAATCGAATGACCACCACATTTTGCAGTATAAATTATTTTAAAAAGTAAATGCACGACTCAGTGGAATAGTTTTAAGGCATTTCTTTAGTGGGTTGAATTCCCTTTATTATTATTACATAAAATATGATAGTTGACGCCAAAAACTGTGAGATATATTCGATTCGAAAATATTTTTTAGAGCTCGGTTTTGCGATTTTTATATCATGATACTATTTTTTTTCTTTGAACATTTGACAATACACTCGATTTTCTGTTTTGTAACATGTACTAATACCGTTTTACGGTATCCTACGAGTACGTTTGGGCAACGCCTTAAATAGGTAGTGGTAAAATAGTGCCCTCTACTACCCATAATTTCAAGCGTTGTCGATTTCCTTCGTTCTAACAAAACACCCAACAAGGCCGCAAAATATATCTCTACACCCAATATACTATGAATTTCTCGTCCTAAATTCTAAGTCCTTTCAACCGACGTAGTCCACGAACAGCACCCGTCCGAATAGCACCGACGCGAATAGCACCGAGCCTAGTCCACGAACAGCACCTATCAATATTTTTGGCAGGTGCTATTCGTGGATACAAATCTATTTTATTATTTGTGTCCACGAACAGCACCTACGGCTCGGCAGCCTAGTGCTGGGATGCATTTGTTTAACAGGACATTATTAAATGAAACATATCGATAAAAATCACTAGAACGTTTATTAAGAAATATGTCTAGGCGACATTTAAATATAAGAAAAAACAATAAAAAACCTTATGATAATAATTATTAATCTTACAAAATAATAAATCTGTAACACTTTCTTAATTTTTAATGTATCACAATCAGTCTTTTCAGATCACCTCACCTTTATTGCAAAATTAGACTTAGTTTAATCTTACTAAATAATATCACTTTCTTATTTTATAATATATCACAATCAGTCTCCACATATCACATTTATTGAAAAATCAGCAAATACAAATATTTCGGTCTAGGCGACATTTAAATATAAGAAAAAACAATAAAAAGTCTTATGATAATAATTACTAATCTTACAAAATTATAAATCTGTAACACTTTCTTAATTTTTAATGTATCACAATCAGTCTATTCACATCAAAGGTGATGAGAGTAGCGATACTGTGTAACGTGCAAAGACACGTGACACAGTATCGCTACTCTACAATTCTTATAGGGTGCAGCTTGTCGTACCCTTGCGCATTGCGAGCAAGCAATTTTCGACCGATTCCACCCATCGGACGCCATACATTGGACCTTTGGCTGATAGTGCGTTAAGACTGTTTATCGTGTAGCCGTGATTTCTTGTCACTGTTCTAGCGACGCGACAATGCGCCGGAGCACACGAAAGTATGACGAATTTAACCGAACGCTTCCGGAGCTTGTTTACGTAAAATTGCAAATAATATTATTAGTTCGGATAGCTCGGCAGGGCACAAAGGGACGTCACAAGAATAGTTTATAATAGTTTGTATCTGTATGTTCCGTGCTAACAAAAGGTGTAGTAGATTTATTAGTGAGTATCTATAAAACACAATAATGGAGCCTGTTGCCGGTAGAAGTGATAAAAATAGTAACATTAGCTACATTTCCAGTAGAAAAGGAGCGCCATTACTAATACATAGTGATAGACAGTACAGAAAATTCAAAACATATAAAAATAATGCTAATGTGTTATGGCGGTGCATAAAAATATCGTGTAGAGGGTTCCTGACGCTTGATGGCAATGAAGATGTAATAAAAATTACAGAACACACCTGTGAACCCATGAGCAGTGCCCAGACAG
This sequence comes from Brachylomia viminalis, assembly GCA_937001585.2. Lineage (NCBI taxonomy): Eukaryota > Metazoa > Arthropoda > Insecta > Lepidoptera > Noctuidae > Brachylomia > Brachylomia viminalis. The sequence goes on along the minus strand of OW443316.2, from coordinate 14,189,258 downwards.
AAATAAAGAAAAGTATGGATGAACTTCGACAAGAAGCTGCAGCCACCGATGGTCCTATTCCTACGTTATACAAGAGCAAAATAAATAAACTACTCGATGAAGGTCTCAACTTAGTAGCCGATTGCCCAAATTATAAAAACATTAAGTCTAGTCTTTATAACATAAGAAATAGGGCTTGTGGAGTTAGCCGACTAAATGCAAAAACCGCGGGCGAGGTACAAGTAAGTAATCTTCTAGCCGCCATCCTATTAATATTATTATATTATATTATTATTCTTTTATTTTTTTATTCACAATATAAAAAATTGCAATTTGAAATATATAAATTTAATCAGTAGGTAGTAGTTCACATAGACTATGAAGTAAAAAAATTAAAACAACTATTTTTTTATTTTGCTAAAACTGTACGTTGAAAGTTAGTGTTTTAATTTTTTTCTAGATCCGTGATTTTGTTACACACAATGATATATCTACCTAATTTGTCTATTTATGAACACCTTTTCTAGGTACTTTCCCCATATTATTAAATATTTTTTTTAAATATTATTTGTTTTTTATAATTATATTTATTAAAAATGTAATTTTATGATATTGCTTATGGATTATAGGAGTATAATAGTAATAATGTTTGGACATCTATATACAGCACCATTTAATCCTAAACTAAGCTAATCTATTTATTTTAAGGTACCCAAACAATATTTGGACTTCTTGTTAGCTGATTACTACGATGGGAAAAATCGAATTCTACTATTCGCCACGTCAAGAAGCAAAGAAGAACTTGCCAAAACACGTCATCTGTATTGTGATGGAACTTTTAAATCTGCGCCGAAACCTTTTCTGCAGATTTATAGTATCCATGGTGATATCGATGGTGTCGTTAAGCCGTTAGCATATGCTATGCTTCTAAATAAAAAAATGTCTACATATAAAACATTATTTCAATTATTAAAATCTTCGATACCAGCAATGACTGTAGATTTTTTCACGAGTGACTTTGAAGAAGCCGCAGTGAGAGGAATACTGTCTGTATTTCCCAACGTAGCAGTAAAGGGATGTTACTTTCACTTTAAGAAGGCGTTAAAAAAAAAACAGAAGGAGCTAGGTCTTAACGACAATAGTATATATAGAAAGCACGTTGCTCTATGTACAGTGCTCCCTTATTTGCCACCGAATGATTTAGATGACGCTTGGCTTTACATTATGAGTGAGAGTCCTCAAGATAGTAATATAACAAAATTTAACGACTACATGATCACACAATGGATTGACCACAAATTTTGGTCAAACAAATGGTGTTGTTATGGCCAGACTCACAAAACGAACAATTATACTGAGACTCATTATTCGGTCATTAACAAATCAATTAATAAAAATAATAAGAACTTACTTAATGTTTTAAGAGTCTTACAGGAAAACTGTAAGAATTTCACTGACATACGAAAAAAATTTGCTACTTCTAATTCACAAAAAAATGCCGCAAAAAGAAACCAACTAATAGACAATATTATAAAAGAATATAAAAGTGGATTTATTTCTCTTGGCCACTGCATGGAAAAGCTGCGATTTTAAGGCTTTCTATTTTTAAATTTAAATTAGAATAATGTAACACCTGCGCAATCGACGGATAGTGAAGGACAATATACAAAATGTTCACGGAGCGCTGTTATTAGTACATCAATAAGGATCTAAGGCTGATTTTGCTGATTTTTCAATAAATGTGATATGTGGAGACTGATTGTGATACATTAAAAATTAAGAAAGTGTTACAGATTTATAATTTTGTAAGATTAGTAATTATTATCATAAGACTTTTTATTGTTTTTTCTTATATTTAAATGTCGCCTAGACCGAAATATTTGTATTTGCTGATTTTTCAATAAATGTGATATGTGGAGACTGATTGTGATACATTAAAAATTAAGAAAGTGTTACAGATTTATAATTTTGTAAGATTAGTAATTATTATCATAAGACTTTTTATTGTTTTTTCTTATATTTAAATGTCGCCTAGACCGAAATATTTGTATTTGCTGATTTTTCAATAAATGTGATATGTGGAGACTGATTGTGATACATTAAAAATTAAGAAAGTGTTACAGATTTATAATTTTGTAAGATTAGTAATTATTATCATAAGACTTTTTATTGTTTTTTCTTATATTTAAATGTCGCCTAGACCGAAATATTTGTATTTGCTGATTTTTCAATAAATGTGATATGTGGAGACTGATTGTGATACATTAAAAATTAAGAAAGTGTTACAGATTTATAATTTTGTAAGATTAGTAATTATTATCATAAGACTTTTTATTGTTTTTTCTTATATTTAAATGTCGCCTAGACCGAAATATTTGTATTTGCTGATTTTTCAATAAATGTGATATGTGGAGACTGATTGTGATACATTAAAAATTAAGAAAGTGTTACAGATTTATAATTTTGTAAGATTAGTAATTATTATCATAAGACTTTTTATTGTTTTTTCTTATATTTAAATGTCGCCTAGACCGAAATATTTGTATTTGCTGATTTTTCAATAAATGTGATATGTGGAGACTGATTGTGATACATTAAAAATTAAGAAAGTGTTACAGATTTATAATTTTGTAAGATTAGTAATTATTATCATAAGACTTTTTATTGTTTTTTCTTATATTTAAATGTCGCCTAGACCGAAATATTTGTATTTGCTGATTTTTCAATAAATGTGATATGTGGAGACTGATTGTGATACATTAAAAATTAAGAAAGTGTTACAGATTTATAATTTTGTAAGATTAGTAATTATTATCATAAGACTTTTTATTGTTTTTTCTTATATTTAAATGTCGCCTAGACCGAAATATTTGTATTTGCTGATTTTTCAATAAATGTGATATGTGGAGACTGATTGTGATATATTATAAAATAAGAAAGTGATATTATTTAGTAAGATTAAACTAAGTCTAATTTTGCAATAAAGGTGAGGTGATCTGAAAAGACTGATTGTGATACATTAAAAATTAAGAAAGTGTTACAGATTTATTATTTTGTAAGATTAATAATTATTATCATAAGGCTTTTTATTGTTTTTTCTTATATTTAAATGTCGCCTAGACATATTTCTTAATAAACGTTCTAGTGATTTTTATCGATATGTTTCATTTAATAATGTCCTGTTAAACAAATGCATCCCAGCACTAGGCTGCCGAGCCGTAGGTGCTGTTCGTGGACACAAATAATAAAATAGATTTGTATCCACGAATAGCACCTGCCAAAAATATTGATAGGTGCTGTTCGTGGACTAGGCTCGGTGCTATTCGCGCCGGTGCTATTCGGACGGGTGCTGTTCGTGGACTACGTCTTTCAACCGTCTCCACGTACCTTTGTACACGTTTACACAAATACATAGTGTAAATATCTTCCGACCAAATAATACTATACCTACTGGGACCCGTCATCAATCACACCGTGTTATCTTTAAGTTTGAGTTCTGTGCGCATAAGGAAGGTCACATACTACGGATCGTTTGCCCAACTATAAATAAACCGTAGTTGGAATGGTATTATTCAACTCTTTCTTTAACACAATTATTTAGTAGGTACCAAACACAGACTCGGTGTCATTTATTTTACACCCAGCACGCAATAGAGACGGTTTATATGCTCGGTTCCTATAAACAAAAGCGAAACGTTTTGCTTACCAATGGTAGCATTTTTTATTACCATACTGGTCATTTAAATGGATTTTACCTGTGATAGTTACTTCCTTAAGGGAAGGTCTACTATGCAAAGCTATGAGGTGTTTGCTTCATTATTGGTAAAGCTACAAGAGACCTAATTTTAACCAATAACGGTCCGTAAAATAGAGGAATCGGCCATCTTCCGTCGATAGTTTAATCATGTTTCTGGTGTAATGGGTCAAGGACAACTCATCTCAGTCACTTTAGGATAAATGGTGAATTGAAGTTCAGGCGTTTGATATCTAATCTAAAACCCTACAACTATTTTGAAGGCGCAGCGGTCGACCGTAGTCTTTGTATTATGAAAATGAGTTGGTGTTATAAGAGCATTGTCATGTTAATTTAGGATCACGATTTACAACAACGTTTACAACTAGACTACTGACTAACGTGGATCAACGTTGTATACTGACATAGATCGCTTGAATCGATCGATCGATCGATCGTTTGACCGCCTAAATAATCGTAAATCCGGTCACCAGAAGAGACAAGTAACCAGGGTCGTCGGATATAGTTGAAGTTTAGTAAGAAACCGATGAATGTTGTCGAATAAAATTTAATTTGTTTGATAGAAAACAAACCAGTTCATTTATCAAATTAAACCGTACTACATAAAAGTGTTTGTCCGATGTCGGTAGATCTCATTTAATCGAAGTTAGCCGACTGGAGTGGTATTACTCCAAACTTTCGAGTCCGTGAGCAATCGGCCGTCCGTCCGTGTGCAGACATCCTAAGATTCCTCATACTGAATGGAGAATGGATGTATAGGTAGGTCTGGCAGGCAGCCAAACCGTAGGTGGTAAAAGGTGTTTTACAGGTGACGGCTGTCTCCTGCCAAGTGGTAATGAACTTAGAGAGTGCGTCCACCTCGGAGTTTTTAGTTTTTGTGAGTCTAGAGTTCCGTGTTTGTGTTCGGGTGAGCTCGGATCACCTCGGATTTCAGAACTACGATGTTGTTTCATTTTTTCTAGCGATGTGGTTAGTGTCTACTGGCATTCGGCTTTTGTTCTATAGTGCGTAGTAGTTTTTGAAGTAGGAATGATTTTTTTTCGTTTAGCGTGGTTTCCAAACTTAGACAGCTTATAATTTTAATAGCAATTACAAGCTGCTTAGTGTCTTTATGATTAAAAAAAAATATCAGTTTTAGAAAATATAATTCCACCTCTTGGATTAGATCGGTTTAATATTAACGTAACATCAAGTCCCATGTAATCGGTTGGGATCGGTTTTTATCTTGTGATTATTTTATCAAATAAATGTTTTTTTTATTTTAATTTTTTTCGAACGTTGCCCCACACTAGGTATTTCTCCCGTATCGTGGGTGCGCTTACAAACATTTAAACTCACATACACAAACAGCCAGACCCGGAACAACTACTTGCAGGTCATACAAATATTTGTTCCGTGCGGGAATCAAACCCGCGATACGAAGCGCAGCAGTCAATCGCTTAACCACTGCGCCAACCGTGTCGTCACACCGATTGTTCCACTTAAGCACAAAATATCCATACACCCACTGTGTATCTACACTGTTAAACAGTTCATAAAATAACAAAATAAACGTTAAATGCTAGCACGTGTTTTGTAGCTAAAACTTTAGATAATATCAATTTTAGACGAACAGGGAAGTAAAATGTTTTCAACTTTCAGCTTGAAATGAAACGGAAGCTTGTAAAACATTTAACATAAACACGATATAAAATCTTTCATTAAAAACGATTGCTATAAAATAAACATTGTTGAGTTACCACGATTGGTTTGTAAACAACGCTGGATGAAAAAACTGCATGCCTAAAAATAATTTTCGTTTGATAAGTAAACAATCTGAAATCGCCAAGCCATCTTGAGCAAGCGTGGCGATCAATGCTCGACCCTTCTCGTTATGAGAAGAGGTTTTTGGCCGTCAGTACGACAATAATACGCAGGTATGATAACTTAAAAATTGGCGTGTTAGCTTGACGGTTGACAGACACTTTTCTTTACCTATTATCTAAAAAGGTTTCAAGTTCAAAACCTGGGATGTAGGTACCTTCTTACTTGCATGACGTAGCTCATGACCGTGACCTGCAATACCTAGAACAACAAGGTAATAATAAAATTAGTGGCCATATTTAGAAGTTCAGTGTGGCTTAAAATTTATCGGCACTCATATCATCAATTCGAAAGACAGATATAGTAAGGATAGGTTGGTGACGACAACAGAGGGGTAATTCTCGTAATTTTAAGAACGTTCGCAGTCTAATCTCAGTGTCAATATGTCAAAAATACCTTTAATTTCCTTACATATTTGACAAGTTTTTGACATTGACTGTCGCTGAGATGAGATTGCGACTAGATTTTGAACGTTTTTAATTACGGGAATTGCCCTTCAGATATCGTGGTGGTAGATTCTTTCAATGACGCTCTTTGACATAACTTCGTTAGGAAATTGGAGACTGGACAAAAGTGGTCTATAGGCCAATAGCGATACGGTTTGATATAATTACGGGTTGGCGGATACCTCATCTATACTCTTGTGCAATTAAATAATTATTATTTAACAATTAAATTATTTTATTTATGGATTGTTTTGTTTAAATTTCTATTTGCTGTACTCTGGACACTCAACGTGTACGTCTTATTTACATCGTTCTCACATATAATTATACCTATATTCAACATTATTGATATAGCTAATATTTATGTAACAATATAATTTAAAAGAGTGTCCATGGAGTTTCTTGCCCGTTCTTCTCCATAGGTACCTACTACGCTTTGGAATGGGCAACTAACTCCATGTTTCTGAGCGACCGACCACTTGACAATTCAAAAGTGACTCTATATGGTTTAATTGAAATAAATGCTTTGAGTTTGCAAAGGTGCATCCAAATCTGACCTGACAATTTTGAGAAAAGTACACTTTTATTATATACAGGCTTTACCTAAACCGTTGTATCTAAAAGAAAACGTTCTTAGAAGACAGTCCTTAACTTTTTACGTAATTGGTAACTCCATTCACAGATTTTGTAAAAATGAGTAGTCAGCTAGAAAAATGACAATTTTCACGTTTTATTTTTATAGTGCTGAATTTCGTATATCTAAGGATTAACAGGCTTCTAGACCAAACGAGGTTGGAGTATCACACAAATATCAAAACCATAATTATGACGTGTCCGTGGGTATAGACCGTGGTTGCCATACTTTGCCCAGTCTCCTTTTGTAATCTGGGTGGGGTATTTAGGTACGTACGTCATCTTTGTCTTTGTTAAACATCAAACAGCTATCTAATATAGGGCATATCACTAGTTACCTAGTTACTCGCTACACCCATTATACTTACTATTTTTGATTGATGTAATTTCGTTCATAGCCCCAGTTTTTTTTTACTATCCTGTCGACAAGTCAACGATCCTGAAATAGGGATGTGTCATTGAAAAGTATATTGGTTTTAGTTTTTAGGTATTTTTGTCATTATTAGGAATTTGGTCTAGTGATTCAGAGTTTGACATAGCTTATACGTGTTTTCACAGCTTCGATGATGAGTTTTTTGTAAAAATAATAATGCGTGTGGGTGGTTTTCCTGGTTCATCATAATTTTAAAGATAGATATTTTTTTCGGGAAAGGCAGCGATAGAGGTTTACTTGCGAGAACTATCAGAGAAAACCGATTGCATTTCAGAGGGACAATTCCCGTATGTTTAGGAACGTTCGCATTCTATTCTCAGTCTCAATCTGTCAAAAATTGTATAGGGTTTACCTACATTATTGACGTTTGTTTGTCGCTGAGATGAGAATTGCCACTTGATTTTAATTGAATTACCGGTATTGGCCTTCAGTTTGTACCATGCTCTTTAAACACTTTGGTGGACTTGATAAACACACGCACATGAACCTCCCACGACACACCACTTTCTGAAGTCTGGACAAAAATTCGTTCAGTGCTTCAAAGAGACAAATGCGACTTTGCCAACCAATATTGCAGTAACCAATATTTTGTAACAATTTTTTTATTTATAAGAGTGCCCATGGAGTTTCTTGCCCTTTCTTCTCCAAAGGAATCTACTACGCTATAAAACGGGCAACTAGCTTCATCTTTGACAACTCAAAAGTGCCTATCATTGAAATAAATGCTTTGACTTTGAACTTGCTCAATATTGGTATTGGATCCAGTTATTAATTCTCTAAGACTGGTATGGTACTTTACCGATAATCGTAGACCAAAAGCTATTGCATATCAATCGGGTTACAATATCTGCTACAATTACACTGCTTGCCAAATTTACGACGAGAGTGACATTTATGTCACCCGCAGCCATTATTGTCACAGTCTGTCTCAAGAATATCCATAGGAAAAAATAAAAACACATGTAAAAAAAATGGAAACAAAACTAGCGGATTTTTTAATGTTACCAAATCTGGCATGCAACACGTTTATCATAGACCAAAAGCTTTGACATATCAATTGCTTGACACTGCCTGCTGTCATTACACAGCTTGCCAAATATACGGCAAGAGTGACATGGTACCCGCGGCTGTTATTGTCACAGGCGGGCTGTGATATGGCAGTTATTATCGTCATAAATGTACAAGTGATCTATGAAGGGTGGCACCGAGTTGATGGCAGTGCCAAAACAATGTATATTGTCGTGTAATTGTCACGGCTATTAACGCGTAATGGTCTGGATGGAGCAGTGGTGACCCAGTGGTAACGGCCGTGACTTACGAGTTGTTGCTCGTAGGTTCGAACCCAGACCGGCGCTTTACTCTGTGTAAATTATTTCATCACCAATGCTCTCAAAACGGAGGAGGTCTGTTTCCCAGCAGTGGGAACATTATAAGCTGATGCTGATGATGATGATTTGGATGGTTTCTACCAATTAGGTGGTTCAGCCGAGATACATTTGCATTAATCACCACGTTTGATCTTGGTGTGAAGGCGATTTACAATTTTTATACTAAAGTTCCCACATTAAAGGCTAATTTGATCACTGTCTGCTAGTTATTTATGTAATGCTATGCTACATATTCTGTCGGTTGTCATTTTGACTATTTAACATAGTTAGACAGTACGTCAAGCTTACAGATTATTGCAAAATTGGCCCTAAGCTTTAGAGTTGTTAATTTTCATTTGTTAGGAATGTCCTGTACTGTACATTGTACAGGGGCCGTACTATGACGTGTTAATTCCATCATTGTTCCAGCGTGAAAGAGAGACGGAGCTCTACATGACCGATAGCACTATCTCTTTTTCGCAACGGAATCATGATGGTGTTAACACGTCATAGTACGACCCCTGTACTTAGTCAGTCCGTGGCGAAGTGCAATTGTTTTTATTCAACTCTATGGTATATACTAAAATAACACCTGCAGTGTCTTTTTTCTATCACACAGCCAGGCAAATGTACGGCGAGAGTGGCATGTCACCCGCGGCCATTATTGTCACAGTCGGGCTGCGATATGGCAGTTATTATCGTCATAAATGTACAAGTGATCTATGATGGGTCGCACCGAGTTGATGGCAGTGCCAAAATATTGGAGACTGTGTTTAATGTCGTGTTATTATCGCGACTATTAACGCGTAAGAGTTATGATTTGGATGGTTTCTAAGAGGAGAACAAAACGAGAAAGAAAGAGAATGTTTTACTTTGTAATATTTCTTGATATTTGCACGTGACAAATATGTCTGTACCTAATTATGTTGTTACCATCTTGCATGCATGACATATTTTCTTGTATGTTTGACACATGTTTAAGCAAATAAGAAGGAAAGAAAGAAGATAAATTTATTTGACCTAAGTTAAAGCACACAATATTCACACAAAAACAGACAAACAGAAAATACTTAAAATAGCATTGTGTGCCTCACGGCTGCGCCAAAGAGGCTCAGTTCAGCATAAATGCTAGACAACTAGTGCCTGACGCTGGTTTTCAACTGGACCTTATGTTACGAGGACGTATTACGGATGTAAATCAGTAATAAAATGTTATCCTCACTCATCTTACCAATTAGTTAGTAGTTTGATCTTCCTCCCACTGCAGGACAAAAGCCTCTTCTCATCTGTATGAGAAGAGGCTTTTGTGATCAATGCTTTGCCTGTGGAAGGCACGAGCATTGATCACCACGCTTGCTCAAGACGGGTTGGCGATGTCAGACTTACATTGACAATAAGTCCAGGTTTCCTCACGATGTTTTCCTTCACCGATGACAGTAATGACCAAGGTATCCTCAGAAAGTACGTATGAATTGAAAAGGTCACATTTGTACTTGCCTGTGGTTATTTAGCACTATCCTGTAGAGTGTAGACCATACGATTTTTGCTTTACCACTGTCACTCCTAGTCACATAATCAGCCTATAATGTTCCCACTGCTGGGACACAGGCCTCCTCTCGGTGAGAGGGAGTGGGCCGTAATCCACCACGCGGGCCCAGTGCGGGTTGGTAGATGTCACATGTCTCTCGAATTTTTGGTTCTAGGACATGCCGATTTCCTCACGATGTTTTGCTTCACCCACCGTTTTGAGAGCAATGGTGATGAAATAATTTACACAAAGTAAAGCGCCTGTCTGGGTTCGAACCTACGACCTTTTTTTTTTTTTTTTTTTTGTGGGTGGGAAATCATCAAATAACTTCTCCCGCTCTGGGCAGAGCAGGAGGGCGTGTCAGACTCTTACTGACTAAAACCCACCCGTGTTCCTTCAGTTGCCTGTGCCAGGGGCCACGGTATCCCTCTTGGACTTTTCCGCAACCCTAGCAGGCATCGGTCCTAGCAAAGCCCGTCATTGGTGCTGACATCTCTTTGAGGCGCGCGTGGAACACAACGCGCCGTCGACCCGGGCCTGGTCCTTATCGAACGGCGAGCTGCCCATTGCTCGCCGTTCACAAGCCCACGCCTACGGTGGCCGGGAATCGGCCTGCGATTCCCGACGCCCAGGGCGTCTCCTGCGGCGGCTAGGGGCGTGAGGGCGCAAATTTTGCCTCTCCCTCGCGCGCTCCGCCTCCTCCTTCGCGAACATTACTGCTTCGCAGAAGGAGGTGACGGCTTCCCAAGCCCTCTCGCTCCGTACCATGGCCTGGACCAAGGCCGGACGCGAGAGATCGCCACCGCCAATCGCCTCCACGAGGACACGGCGGTGCTCCGCCCAAGCCGGGCAGACCTCCACCGTATGCTCCACCGTGTCCTCCGGGCGATCCACACAATGGTGACACTCGGGCGTTTCCTCCCGCCTTATCCGGAACAGGAACCTCCCGAAACAACCGTGTCCGGTGAGGACCTGCGTCAGGCGGAAAGTGAGGACGCCGTGGCGCCTCTCTAGCCACTCCTCAAAGAGGGGACTTATCGCCGCAATTGTGGCGTGCCCAGTCGAACCTACGACCTGCAACTCGTAAGCCACTAACTATTACCACTGGGCCTCCACTGCTATCCCAGTCACATTGAGAGTCAATTTCACGAGCATCTGTAAGTCGTTAAATGCCATGCAAAACATTTTGTCGGTTGCCATTGTGATGGTTTTGCATAGTGTGCTTATCGAGACATTAGTCACTAACTACTACAGAGTATTCCGAAATTTCCCCTAAGTTCTGGTCTATATGGAAAGCAATCAATCGACTGCAGACCCAAATACGCCGTTGCTAGCACAATCTAGCGAAATGGGAGATTAATTACACAACCGACAGTGCTGCTAACCAAACCGTGTACCATTTATGTTGAAGTGTACAAGGTGTCCACACACCTGCACTTCTGGACCACCTGATACACCTGGACCTTCTGAGGCCAATTTGGTAATTATTTTTACTCTTGCCGTCGACTCAAAAAAGTACAAGAATCCCCTAAACTTTACATTTCTTAATTTTTATTTGAACGTTAAGAATGCGAAGAGGATTTTTTCTGCTCTCATGCACATCAAACATTTTATAATAGGTGTTTGCATTGTTTTTTATTCAACTATTGTATACGCTAATATAATTCCTACAGTATCTTGTTTATAAACACATTAAATACCTCTACTTTATTCGTTTACAAGTGATCCATCAAACTAACTAGTTATCTTCTCATCCATCAACGTACGTCAAACGGAAACCAAATTGAGTCCAGAAGCTATTTAATGGAAGTGCATTAATATACTGTGAAACCTGGTTAAGTGGGACCTGAATAAGTGAGAAACCTCTATCATTGAGAGTTGCAATGAGGTCCCGGTTCTTTTTCATTAAATTACCTCTGTTAATGGGACTTTTTGAACCTGGTTAAATGAGATTAGAATTCTAAAACTTTTTCGATGTTTACCTCTATAATTTAGACTCTGTAGCTCAATTACCTGTATAACATGTTTTTGTAACATGTATCTTTGGTGTATGCTTTGTTGGTTGTCCTTAAATAAATAAATAAGTGAGACCAATTAATCACAAACAATTACTGTATTGTTTTTTTTCGACGCAATACATTATGTATGTACATTCATACCTACATTAAATTCATAACACCAAAAATATGTATTTTTATTAACATTTCCACCTCTAAAAATGGAATAACGCAACCTCTGTAAGGGCGGGCCTCTGTAAATGGGACAACTATAATTTTAAACCTGCTTAATTGGAAAACTGGATTATTGGAAACCCTCAATAATTGGTACATAATAATTATGTCTTGGTCCCTTGAGATCTCAATTAACCAGGTTTCACTGTACTACGCTTTTAGTCGCTACAAATAACAGAGGGGCAATTCCCGTATTTTTAAGACCGTTCGCATTCTAATCTCAGTCTCAATCTGTCAAAATTACAATCAATTTACATACATTTTTGACAGGTTTTTGACATTGATTGTCGCTGAGACGAGATTGCGACTTGAATTTGAACGTTTTTTAAGTACGAGAATTGGCCTACTGATGTAAAAAGACACTTAAGGCGAAAGGATAGGCCAAACTACAAAATAGACCTCTCTTTGAAGGACTACTACTACTAGACGGATGGACCAAATATATAAAAAAATAATACCTAATTCGCATAACATATTTGACTTTAAATTTTAAGTTTATTTTTTTTATTATTGTTTATACTTTTGTCGGAAAAAAATCGAATATATCCTCTTTAAATCTGCAATAATTTGCTTACTGCTTTCAAAGAACTGAAGCGATTTAAATATTTTTTTCACACTATCATAGGCAATTTATTGCTTTATTAAATTTAAGTTCAAAATTGTACAAAATTATTACTTATAGGTGCCGTTAAATCAATAATATCATAATACCGGCGCTGGCGCTCACTCAGACGCGAGGGCCAGTCTCACCCTAGCGTTTGCACGGGGAGGCTGTGTCGCATGTTAGCGCGCTCCGCTCTATAAACTTTACGTGAAAGAGTAAACAGTGCAGATAGTACGTTTGGTACAGTAGTACGGTTGAGCTATTCTTTTTCTATTTATTGATCGAAGAAAACACTATCAAAGAAAAGCGAAAATTTATGAGTATTGAAAACGAAGAAAAATCTAGCCAGCCACAAAAAAAAAACAAAAAACTATAGAAAAAGAAAATGAAGAAGTGAAGTCAAGATCCAACGAAAGTAATACAGAAGAAAAAGAAAATACATGGAAATTAAATTATAATGATAGCAATACAGAAGAAAAAAGAAATGAAGATATTATATTAAAGTCAAACTCTAATGAAAGCAATACAGATGAAACTACGTACCTATTTACAATCTAGGTTTGTTAGGGAAATGCAATTTAACTAGTTTTGATTGGTTAATAACAATTTTTTTAAATGGTCCAAATAAAATGTTAAGTAAATAGTATTTTGATATTTTCGTTTTTATGGTTTCGTAGCCAAATGACATAAACCATTTTTCTCCAAGTCAAGTCATTTGAAATATAGACACTTCCAGAGTGGTCAAATGTGCGCCCCTCTAATTTTTAAAATAAGTGTAAAATAAATTATGTGCTGGTAGATCTCAATGAAAAATTTCAATGAAAATTGGTTTGAACGAGATGTAGTCATAAAGCCCGGTTTCCACCGCGAGCGGAACGGACCCATTATTGACTTCGTTAAAATCGCAAACGCAAACGGCATACTTGTATTTCCTTTGTTGGTGGAAGTTTAACGAAGTCATTAATGGGTCCGTTCCGCTCGCGATGGAAACTGGGCTTTAGTTTTCGAGATATAGCACATGTTCAAAAACCGCAAATATAAATTTGTCATTCATACAAACACTATGGAAAACAAAGTTAAAAACAAAACTGCTTGCTACTACGGAACCCTTCATGGGGGAGTCCGACTCGCACTTGGACAGTTTTTTATTAGTCTAAGCACATTAATAAAAAGCGTTATTATTTCTTTTCACAAAAACAAATTGAAATTTTATGTATTTTGATTTAAGTACTCTAACTACAATAACTGTACTCGGTAAAGAATATTTTGTTCTCAAAACAAGCATTGCAAATGTTCTGAGTCTGCCTACATTCAATCGATTTATGATGATAAAAGGTAGTATTGTAGCGACAAAATTCTTCGAACGCATCTGCGTCCGGTGATACTCTTTGACGGTCGGGGGATGAGCGGGCGCGCGGGGCGGTCAGCGCGCTGGCCGCTTGTTTCACGTTCAATTCTCAAGGACGTTGGGCTATCCTTTCGCCTTAATGAAGCCGAGCGTCACTTGCACTCCCTGTCATTGTTATAATTTTTTTTGTACTGGACCATACTTGGGAACCTTCTGGTTATGGAGATATTGAAGGTCAAAATTCCAACTTTTACTCACGTTTTTTACGAAAAGAATATTTTAATGTTATAACCAGTGATCGGATAATCGGGCGCTTATATACCTAAACTTCTTCCCACGAAAGAATAATATGGACATTCCTTTCTGAATAAATAAGTAATCCCGGGTTTTCGGGATTGAACAATTTTGTAAAAACAACTATTACACACTTATTGAAATTATAGCAGTGGTTATTTTGATTTATTATCTTTATTTTATTCAAAACAAATGGAATATCATTAAAAATTATGTGCACAATGTGGGCAAGAACTGGGAATTGATTTATCTATCTAACAGATTACGATTAGTGATCATTTCGACAGATTTATTGTATTTTATACGAACAGAAGACTAAAAAATATGAATAAGTTTCACTACGATTTCTGACTATATTTTGTATGCAGGTAAAATTTTTAGCAATCTCATTAATTTCAAACGATTCCGGGATCCGGGATTCTGAAAGGCATATCCGTATTATTCTTTCGTGGGAATAAAAGTTAAATTTAAGTATATTAGCGCCCGATTATCCGATCACTGGTTATATATTTTATTTATTTATGTATATTGTTATATTATCACCACACAAGCTTAAATGGCCCCACGACCCCTACACTGTTGCAAGCACCCCTAAGCACAATGTTTTGCGTGTGTTACATTGAGAGCAAACATTAAATTTTCACACCAAAAATAAAAGCCGTTCGCCAGCAATTATTTTTGTGCTATGTTACTTAGTTTGATGTACAGAATGTGTAGATGACGGCTATGTGATGGGCCTTTTTACACCCTGTATTAATATCTGAATGGGTTTTTTAGTTTACAAGCAGTGTCTGTTGTAAGACTAGTGAAAAATAATGTTCTATTGCCATTTTATTGTTACAACCTTCACTTAAGGACCAGTTTCGTTTACGGTGATTTTTATTTTTTAAACTGAAATTGGTTGTGTAAACACAACCTGCGACAGTTTTCCAACTCATGATCATTATCATCATTGTTCAACCGAAAGAGTTTCCTGCACACATAGGCGTCCCCAAGCATCATCACAACGGCCAGACCTGCACTTCCCGCGTCCAGTAGAATCATGCTTTTCTTACTGAATTATCAATAAATTGCTCTTAATAAAAGGTACATTGTACGCACGGCTAGAGATCAAGCTATACTTTCCATTATAAGCTGATCTCGCATTTTATAGGATTCCCTTACAATGGGAGGTCAGTGTAAACTGGAAATGTGTAGCTTGATGACTTTAGCCGTGGGTACCAGGTTCTGCCAGCAACTTCGTCTGCGTGAAATTTCTTGTTCCCCCGCCCCACCCCGTCGCATCACATCGCCTGCCCGCGCTATCACTTGGTTTACGCTTAGCGTTCTTTCAGCCTTTTTTTCTTTATGCTTGGCTCCTAAGGGTCATAGCATGATCTTAAGTAGCCTATAGCCTATAGAGGTACAAGGAACAGGGTGTAAATTTCACTCATACCTCCATAGAAAAGGGAGGATCCTCCGACGAGACGGGTGTCGTGTCTGGTGGGCAACTGCTCGATGGTTGATGTCGGGAAGTTGTATTTATGCTAGTCGCGCGGTAAACTCTGCTTGCGCGATGCAGGATTTGCGTGACGTCAGTAGGTATGACGCGCAGCTCGGATGTGGCGATACCGCTACAAGCCTTCCCCAAGAGTTGGGCTACCAAATGCAAAAAGAATTCAAATCGACTGGTAGTTCCAGAGATTACCCCCTACATACAAACTACAAACAAACATATTTTACCTCTTTATAATTTTCTAGGTATAGAACAGACAGATCAGACCGACCTGCGTACACTTATACTTCATAGCTATTCATCCAGCTGGCGCGGTTAATGCACGTATTCTTTTATGCACTCACAGTTGATAAGTACGGTCGGCTTACGTTACGTTACGTTTACGTTAAAAATGTGACGTAAGTAGGTATAACATCAACTGACAACTTTGACAAGTAACGTGACAATTTTCAAAAGTGATTAACGTTTTCAGTACAAAGGTAGAACATGCCGTATGTCTTGTGCCCAAGTACTGATGAAATGACAAGTGATTGGTTGAAAAATATAAAATGGGGTATTTATGATTGGCGTATATACAACGTGTAACAGAATAGACGCAAGTCCTGAGAGTAGTTTGCTCATAATTGACTACTGAATCCATTTTAGTAACTATAAATATAGGTATTTTTTTCCAAAATTATGTATTTTGCAATTCTGATCGTCGATTGAGCCAAAGAAAATTAAAACTTATTGCAAGGCAATAAGACTCAATTTTAAATACATAAAGTAATGCTAGGGTCAACACAATTTTCTTAAATAATAGTAAGCTTTAAAAACAAATTTTTTGTTTATTGTAAAATGCTTTTAACTCAATACTCTAATAATTGGGGTGTATGAGGTCTTGCGTTAATTATGTTACACCTTGGTTATATGTAGATTCAGACAGTTCGGTAGTATAAGAAGTTACCTTTTGCATCTAAATTGAGCTTAATGTCATTCTACATAAGTGACAAAAAATTGTTGGTAAAGCCACGATTATTAAAACATACATAAAACATGAACAAATACAAAACATACTCGTACCTAATTAGAAACACCTTTGAGGCGAAATAATTACACCGTTCCATTTTTAAACCGCCAGAGAGAATGGCATCGTATTTAAAGAGAAATTTCGAGCAAGCCTTTTGATACATCAAGTGCGTTAATGGCGACAAAATTATCTTAAAATTTGAATTTCAAACTCTCACAAATAATTCAAACGATCGGGTCGTTATTACAAACTGGAATTAAAATACAATGAATAAATTAAAGACACCGAGTTGCGATTAATCTTGTTTATGTAAATAGGTAATACATAACGTTTTACATTGCTTGAAAATTAGGTGCGTTTAGGTAAGAAATCAGGTCACGGGAATCTAGGAAGTACGAAAACGTGTTGAGCTGATGACACTGCAAATCGTGGAAAAACGCAGTAAATAAAGGATTAGCCTAAACTTGAAGTACGTTGTAAAGAAAAATACTAGGATGTCTCTTTGTATCGTTTTTATTGATTTTAGAACAGTCATTTCGCGCTCAAAAAGGGGGGTTACCTAGAAAGTATTTCGGGAATTTTGAAGCGAGCGGGCAAAGGTACAAGGCGGCAAAGTGAAAATTCAAAAAGAGCACGTCGGTATCAATAAATCACCAATTTTTAAAAACTCCCGAATGGAATTCCCAGTACCTACCCCCTCCCCCTGGCGGATGAGCTAAAATACATTTATATATGTGTCGTTTCGCTCGGTACTGAAGACGATAAACTCGCAAAACGTCGTCCACAAAAACACAAATTAATTATCTTTTCTTATCATATCTTATTTTATCAAGGATAGTGAAGTGAAAGAGAGTGCGCAAAATTTTGTAATAGTGCATTACATGTTGATTAGGCCTACAAAGGTACCACAAAAAAACGAACGACTTACTCTACCGCATAGTGGTATAAAAGTATGTTATTTGACCAAAACCAAAATTTGACTTTGCGGCGCCATCGCCAGTACGCTAAAACTAAGAATTTTATTTAAAAAAAGAAGCTAAAAAAAATTAAGAAATTTTTCTCTACAGTCATTTATTTCCGAACTATTTTCATCATAAAATGAGTCGGAAAGGAGATATTGTCAAAAACGTGTTTATGAGGGCCATTTTTCCAATATGGCGGGCGGTCTGAGCGGTAAAGTTACGAGGTGGTAAAATGAAAATTCGAAAAGAGCACGACGTAATCAACTTATTTATTTTATCATTTAATTCAAGCAACAAGACTCATAGTGTTAGTAACAAAATACTTATAACTATGTTAGTAAAACATTAACACAGAAACAATTGGCGACATCACTGCTGCAAGGACCGGCCCAGCCGATACCTTCCAGCAGTGGCTCACAAACGCACAATCGAGCCTGCTTGTTACCATAGACAGGATGCTGTTGGTACTGCCCAGCACCCTACTAACCAGGAAACTGCATCACAGTGTAATCACCAATTTTTTGAACTCCCGGAATACTTTCCAGTTAAAGCTACCAGATGACTGGACTATTCGGTATTATTATCAACTAGCTGACCCGACAGATATCGTCCTGTGCAAATTTCAATAATTCAACCGAAAATCCCATAGTTATAAATATTGTCAGTTTTTCCCGAACCTTCCAGTTTTCAGTTTTTAACCGGCAACGTTTTCAGCTTTTCTTTCCCTTACAACTTTATTCGGGTTATTAAGAACATTTAAAATACAAAATAGCCAAATCGGTCCAGTCGTTCTGAAGCAATAGGCTTACCAAAACAGCGTCTCATGATTATTTGAATAAAAGATGAACTACAATAGATAGGCATCTGAAACTTAACTCAATTTTACGAGCAATCCCAGGAAACTGAAATTCCAAAATCAAAATTAATAATCCAATGAAAAATAATCTAATTAAGAAACTGGCCCGAGAATCGAGTTCAAGGCCTCTAGTTCCGCACAGCTTATTGCCACTAAACCAATGAAGCAATTCTAATAACAAGAATAGATTTCTTACCCAAACGTTGGCAGAGGTTCTTTAAATCACATTTAACGATTTAGTACACGACTGTACCGGTGGCAGGGTTGGCCGATTTAAATTTAATTTACATCTCTAAATGACCAAATCCAAAGAAAACAAAATTTAAATTTAACTATTTTTTTTAAATAATAATCTTTTAGATATATGAACGATTACAATGTTCTACGAGCAGGTGCATACTAAATATATTAGGTACCTCTACCTAGGCCTCTATCAACTTTTTAAGCAAAAAGGATCAGTTTCGATGATCAACATGGTAAATAGGTACGTTAGTCGAATATTTGCCAATTTTGTAACTGTCAAATTGTCTTAATAAAATATTAGCAACTTTAAGAAAAAGTTTAACCACGTTTTTTTTAAATAATAAAAAACGTAATTTTAAATAGAAATGAAAATAAAATTGCCCACCCCTGACCAGTATGTAGTTTGTCGGTACATCTCGTCGTGGCAAAAGGCCAAAGTCCCGAAACGATTCCTCCACAATAACACATTATCTGTGTATTATGTCTATTGTACTCGATTGTACCTATGTAGTTTTACAGGAATGTACTTACGTACAAACTTTTTGGAAAAGTGTCAAATGGTTGTAAGTAATTTTCGTAGCTGTGAAGAGATATTTTGATTTCTGCGTTGATGAAAGTGGTTTATTGCATTGTAAATATTATATTTAACAACAATATTTCGTAATTAAATGGAGAGCTAGTGCTCTTAGGAAACGTTTTAATAAAATGCTGTTCGTTGGTGAGCGCATCACCGACGCGCGACCGATTTGCCTATTTTTTGTTTTAAATGTTTGGAATAGTCCGAATAAAGTTTAAAGGAGAAAGCATGGAAAAGTTGCCCGGAAAATTGGAAAAAACTGAAAGTGGGAATTGAGTTTTAGACAGGGCAACGTATGTCGGGTCAGCTAATATCAAACAATAGGTACAAACCGTAGTTATCTGTGACGAAGTATAAGTGCGTCAGGCGCATACTGAAAACTATTTATTTACCCGAGAATATAAAGCAAATATTTATGTCATCCATATTTTCCCGCTAAATCAATTCAACCAGCCAAAAAATAATGAAATGTCAAAACTTACCTTCTCCCACAAACTGATTAATTTACAAAATAGTATTCCTAGAATACCTACAGTTGTTAATTATGTTAACTTAGAATACTACAGTTTAATGAGAAAATTTTATATAAATGTAGGAAAAATGTCAGGCCGTACATTAAGCTATAAACTTTAATAACATATAAATTAATTGTTGCTTGATTGCTAACTTTTACATTTCTTCGGCATTATTGTAAAATAAATAATCGAACATTTTTGGGTTAATTAAGCCGGTTTTTGTTAAGTCAGTTTTGTTCAGTCAGTTTTGTTCAGTCAGTTTTGTTCAGTCAGTTTAGTTCAGTCAGTTTTGTTTAGTCGTGGTTTTTTTTTAAGTTAGCAAATTGGAGTATGTAGGTAGTAGAAGTTTATCCTTGCCAAGACGGCATGGAATCTTTGCAAAACTGAACATACTAAACATTGTTAAAATCTAAGTTAAAGGTAGGTTAAAAGGGTCTGTAGGTCACAACTCCCTATGTAGATACAGAGTAGCTACCCACACAGCCACAAGTTCTAGTGATAAAAGCCACCATACTCGGCGGCATCAGTCAACCCACGTCATGCGACCACCCCATAGTATATTATAATTATAATCATACGGCTAGATGCCTGTAAATTGGAAACACGACTTTAACAATGCAGGATTAACTTATGTAGGTGTAATCCATCGTCTCGTACGCTTACCGTAATAATAAGTATTCAATGCAATATGTAATAATAATAATGCAATAGCATGTTTTTTTAACTATTCGTTCTTGAAAAGTATAATAAGTACATTGTTCCCGACACACCTACCTACTATAAAATTACATATACACAAATCAACCAAAACTCCTCCATCGCGACATTTCACCAAAAATGCGTCTCATATAAAATTTTTTGGTTACGTCAGCTCAAAGTAACTCCATAGATACTAGACATTATTCTGCTCCCGAATCGTAAACTAAGTTACCCTTTGCTCTGGGATTGCGATATTCAATCTTGGGACCATGCTATCATGTTTTATCTGAACCGAGGGAGCCATCAAAACAAATGTTATAAGAAATATTGCTGTCGAGTCTAGGGGAAGTGCCTTTAGTGAAAGAATTTGGAGTGTACTTAGAATGTGGCTCAAAAACACAGTATTTACCAGAATTTTAGCCTTAAATTGACCCTCTGTAGGGTAATCCCTTATTATGTGTTATTATTAATCCCTTATTAATCCCTTGTTATGTATTTTTTTTAGCTGCCTCCTAATGGAGGCAGCTAAAAAAACACATAACAAATATTTACGCCTGTAGGTAATCCCCAAAGGATAGGCAGAGGTCTACACCCACAATTCGGCAAAGTCCCATGTAATAGGGGGCAAGCCTATTGCCATCAACCGGGCACAAATTCAGACTCCAGGCTGATACTGAGAAACTGATGATTGGAATTGTACCTAGAACCTCATGCTCAGCGGAAGCGCTAGGAAAAAAACATTAAAAAAAAAACGAGTGTGCTTTAGACCACACAACTGAAGTAAAACTTCTTTAGCTCCATCCATATGCGTTCGCCTCGCCCGATCACACTTTTCGTAACGCTCTCGTCATGCATTCGCCAGCTTACTCCCCAAGCCAAGCGTGCCTAAAGAAGTTTTACTTCAAAAAGATGTAGAGGTGAGTCCGATGTCATGGCACATGTAAAAATCATCAATATTTTAAAATCACTTCATCATGCAATGGCAGTGACAAAATCATCAATGGCTAAATCATTACTTGAATTAACGTCGGTGATTCGGACGGGCCGTCTCGGGCGCTGCGAATTGCGACGTTGCGAGGTTGCGCGTAACTATAACTAATGATAATTTCACAAAGCCGTTCCGCGATCATTTCAGCACTTATAATTGAGGTGACGTAATCTTATACTCAAGTAAAAAATCATCGATATTTTTTTGTCATTGTCATGCAGTCATTGATACAGGCAAATCATCACTCAGCCGAACTCTATTAAAAAGGACTGTTCCGACATGCAGCTAGCCGGGGTTCAATCCACCGTGTCGAGCAGAGTTATTAAACAATTCTATTAGGAAATTCTCAGTTGTAACTTACGTGTTTGTAGCAGATAGGCTCATTATCTTTATTATTTATTATTAATAATAATATTAATTTAATAAATAAATTACTAGCATCAGGTGGAATGACAACTCACTTCAACGAACGAATAATTATAATAAAACTTAGCAGTCATGAAGCCAAAAATAAGGTAAAAACGTAATTACTGCAATTGGATTATGACAACACTGAAAATCTAATGACCCTTCATGTATAATCCTATTTACTACAGATTTACTCACATCTTCAAACTCACCAGCAAACCCTAGCACTATCTAATGGTACTTACTAAGAGGAATTATATATAGTAGTGACAGACAAATGTCCTATGATAAATATTAGAACGTCAAATAGCTGAACACTATCCCCTGAGATGCAGGTTCCCGCCTAATTCAGGGGCTAGGGTCATTACTGTGTGCACCTTATTATGATCACCACCAAAATTATGAAATACTTGTCATGTAATAATGTCTATTGTCTACTGTCTATTATTATAATTGTAACTTTTAATGGTGAGAATATAGTACATTACTTCAGCGGCCAGCAAAAGAGGCATTGATGGACGAACGTGTAAATGTGGGCCGAGGTGAAGCCGAGGCTTATACAATATGTAAGTCCATCAATGCCTAGTTGTGGCCAAAGCTTGTATAGTACCTACTTTTCTCAAAATCAATGACGAACAACGCACAGCAATAATTTTTCCCGCGTTAAAGTTACCTCCTTGGTTGCCATGTTTCGGAGTACAAGATCGTTCCATTTTTTAATTACACGATAGATATGAGTTTACTATGTAATTTATTTAGCCGCTAAACCACGACAGATATGGATTTTCATACAACTTTTGCCGCCCGCTGCTCGCATGTATTTGGCCAGTACCTACAGCAATTTCGATTTATCTCGAAAAAGTTTGTCAAAATAATCCTCTAATTTCCAAGCATGTTTGAGAAACGCTATTTCTATTTATTCGGTGTGATTTTTACAAAATAGAGCCACAAATATACGTCATGCGACTTATATAATACAGGGTGGCTCCCCATCGACGCGCAAACTGTTACCATGGGTTCAGTGCATGATTATGACCTCCACTGCGTTGAAATTAGTCGTGGGTTATCAAAACAATAATCTGCTGTTTGATAGAAAAGTGCAATACCTACGCGGTCAAAATGTATGGAACAGCTACTTCTTTTTATAACCGACGAAAAACTTCAACTCATTCATAATTAGCTCGCCATCCGATAAGGACCAGGCCCTTGTCGACGGTGCGTTGTGTTCCACGAACGCCTCAAAGAGACGTCAGCGACAACGACGGGGTCCGCTAGGGCCGATGCCTGCCAGCGTTGCGGAAAAGTCCGAAAGGGTTACCGTGGCCTCTGGCACAGGCAACTGAAGGAACACGGGTGGCTTTTAGTCAGTAAGAGTCTGACACGGCGCCCTCCCGCTCCGCCCAGAGCGGGAGAAGTTATTTGACGAATTCCCAACAAAAAAACAAATAAAAGAAAGGGGGGATCTGAATCATGTACTGAATTCATGGTTACAGTTTGCAAGTTGATATTCCTGGTACCCGGTATAACTAGAAAACTGTATAACACTGCCTACCCCTTCCTCAAATATAAGCGTGAGTTGTTATTTCATGAAAAAACTTGTTATAAATAGACCGAGTTTGGTAAAAACATAATATTTCGTTTTCTTGTTTTGCATTCGTCTAGGACATATTATAGTGGGCGTCCTTTATCTTCCAGCGAGACAACAGTGAACCAACTTGTTATTTAGTTCTCTATATTTATAAAATCCGTCATTTTAACTGCCCACGTATGACCGACTTCTTGTTTTAATATGTTTAAAACTGAAATAAATTATATTTATTTCACTGTTGACTTTTATTGTAAAACGAATCATTTTATAAAATGGCGCAGTTGGAATAAATAACTTGAATTTTTTTATTGTAATAACTGTTAATGTATAACAGTCGACATGAAAAGTGGGTGATTATTGTAACAAAAAGAAAAAAAAAAGGAGATGCTCTCAAAACTTTCTTTCTTTCATTCCATAATATTATGACGAAAGTGGCAATTACTATTACATATTGCCCGCGAATTCGTCCACGTTAAATTTCTTGTTCCCCGCCCCACCCCGTCGCATCGCATCGCCTGTGCGTTGCGTGCGTGCGTATCACTTCGTTTTCGCTTAGCGTTCTTTCTGCCTTTCGTTCTTTTTGCTCGGCTCCTGAGGGTCCTAGCGTGATGTTAAATAGCTTATTACTGACCTCAAGAATTGGGCTATCAATGCCAAAAAATTGTTTTGGAATCCGACGGGTAGTTCCAGAGATGACCCCGTACATACAAACTTCAAACCAACAAACAAATTTTACCTCTTTATAATATTATTATAAGTATAGATTGTACTTACCTATTTCGCAGCATAAGCATCACTGCTAGGACACAGGCCTCCTCTTTGTGAGAGGGACTTTTGTTTCTGTAAATTTCATTTGAAAATCTAAAATATACAAATTTAAATTTTATTTTCTTGTTTATGAAAATTCACTGTGTAGGTATATACCAGTGTCCTACAATGTTACTATCTAATTATACACACCTAACAAATCATTTATTTATTTATTTATAATGGCTTACTTACCAACTAAACACACATTCTGCTAAACTGAATGAAACCACAGTCTTTATCATAATTAACAAACACTTCAAAATGTATATACGACTTAATCCGCTCTCCTAGTTAATTTATTTTAGTCAAATATAAATTTATTCGAATCATCGAATTAATTTATTCGACTTGCAAATTTTATTTGTAAACGGTTTATTCTGCAATGGAAACTAAGTGTGTATCGAATAATCCGATTAGCTTATCGATATAGGATCAACTATTAAAATTATTATAACGGCCAGAGATTAAATCGAAAGTCAATTGGAAGGTTTTATTTATGTTTGTTCGGCTCACGCATTCATGTGTGTTATTTAAACTTGATTAAGTACATAGTTTAATGTAGGTACGGACATTGGTTTTACGTAATCGATATATACAATGTGTAACAGAATAAACGCAAGTCCTGAAAGTAGTTTGCTCATAATTGACTACTGAATCGATTTCAGTAGCTATAAAAATAGGTATTTTTTACAAAAACTATGTATTTTGCAATACCGACCGCCAATTGAGCCAAAGAAAATTAAATCTTATTTCAAGGCAGTAAGACTCAATTTTAAATGCATAAAGTACGATAAGGCACTAGGGTCAACACGACTTTCTTAATAATAATAGTTAGCTTTAATAAAAAATTGTTTTGGTCATTGTATTATGCTTTTATCTCAATACTCTAATTGGGGTGTATGAGGTCTTGCGTTAATTATGTTACACGTTGTATATATAGATAACGTCTATAATATAGTATATTTTCCACTAGCTTTTGCTCGCGACTTTGTCCGCGTTTTATTGCTTGTTTTAACATAAAATATATCGTATGACATGACACTCGTAAATACCTTAAGTTCCTATTAGTGAAATAATTTTCGGAATCGTTTCAGCAGTTCGTATATATAAATTATAAATATATTCCTACATACAAACTCACAAACTTTACCTCTTTATATAATTAAGTATAGAGTACATATTTACAGACTTGATACGACAGAGGGGCTTTCATTTAAACTGCCTTTATTAGGGGTGCTAATTAATGCAGCTTCTTTAAAATGTCATTCTCGTCTGCAAATATATTTAGTTGTCTAATGAATGAATAGGTCAGCGACGAACTTTTAGCGTCTAATAAATGGTTTATAAGCGACCATATATTGTAAAACAAGCTACTGTTAATATGACGCAACATGGTGATAATTCTTAAGCAACTAAATTTGTGATATGTCTACTCATTGCCAGCTTCTAATAAGTGTATCAACTTCATCTATAAAATAATATCAACGTACTCTAATTTCATAGAGTCACCTTTATTTTTATACTTTAGCATAAGTAATTGATGAGTGAATCTACTATATTTGAACATAAAATTTCCTTATTATTTTCATCAAATAATGGTCAATGAAAGCTCTAATTTCATGTATTCGCCTATCTATTTATAATGTTACCATAAGTAATTGACTATTATACCTACCCAAATGAACACACAAAAAATATTACTGTACATTGCGGCGTGATATTTACTCATTTTTAGGCAAAATTATGTAATGATTAAGTAAACATCATACTGTTATAACCTCATCTAACCCAAATGATTCACCAACAATATTATAGAGGGGATCTGGCGCTTGGCGGCCGCTGCCGCGGCACGCTCGCTTCGCTCGCTCGCCTTCGCGCGCTAATGGTCACTGTTCTAACCTAACCTAACCTAACCACCCACATGATTCACCAACCTTATAGGGGATCTGTTAGATGAGGAGAATAAGAAAACATATTAACGTTACTAAGAAATATAGCGATGAGGGGGTTTGGCGATCCACGCCGCAATGTACAGCGATTTGAAGTGGGGGTAATAAGGTCCCAGTCGCCACCCGGTGGCAACTGGGATTTTTTTCTCCCAATTGCCACCTGGTGGCAATCCATGTGGGGGCGACTGGGACTATACCCAAATGGCCGGTCGCGCCCCTCTGATTCCCAACGAGCGTCAGGTACACTCCCGCGCTTGTGTTGCAAACTTTCACGAAAAAAGAATATGATTTATTAATTTAGTTGTTGAATGAAAAACTTTGATTGCTAATTTTGAGGCTGGAATTTGATTTTATTAGCAGACAGATGTTGAATCTCTAAAATATATAAAGTAGCTCACTTACAACATTAGTCGCCGAGTTATCAAATCAGAAGTAAATATATTTATCGGTAGCTCGGAGTCATATTAATTTACGCTCGTAAATTGACGCTGGTTTTCTGATATTCTGTTGGAATAGTAAAGATGATGAATTAATATAATTGAAGCTGTTCTATTAACTCGTCGCCTACATATAAAAAAAGACGCTAGGTTGCAGGTGCTAAATAAAACTTTTGTTGCCGCACATATAATTTCCCCTTTATTAGTAACATTTTCAAGCTCTGTACCAAAACTCAATTAAATAGGAGCAGTAGTTTGGTCGCAAATGATTTTTAATGTTTTTGCCCCGTTTGAACACGATGTATCTTTCCTAACAGCTGATTATGTCTATACGCATAAGTCATGCACCGTACAACGATAAAGCTGAGTAACCTACGATACGTTGTTGCCGCTCTGACAAGTAACAAGTACAACCAAATATTTTCGCTAAAAAGATGGCAATGCAAACAAGGAAGCAATAAATACACACCCACTTGCACTTTTATTACAAAGGGTGGTTGCGTTTTACTCTGATTTTTAGGCAAATTAGTTTGATTGAAAAAAAAAAACTCATTTCTGGTGCTTTTTATTTTTACACCGTATCGAATTAATACTAAACACGTATAGTATACGTAGTGTAATTTAATGCCCCTCTGTCATACCAACTCTGTATTGCGCATTTTCCACAAAAGCTCATGAAAGCATTGAATATCTATACCTACCCCACAAGATCTTTGCATTTTTACGAGAATCAACAGCCAAAGCTGTACGAAAAATAATAAAATTCCTTAAACAAACAAAATAAGGCACCACCCTGATCATATTATGCAGACACCACTACCCACTAAAACTATCTCGCGGAACAGAATTTGCCTTTCAAGCCGGCAAGATTTTTCCGCAAGGAATAACAATATTTCATACAAGTAACTGCTCGCGGTCTATCCTCTACAAACAAGCCAACGTGCATCAACGAAGGGTATTTCCTTGCAGTTTCATAGCTATATTTTTTCAGCATTATCTTTTAAAAGCTGGGAGAAAAAAGTGCTGTGAATCGCCCGGTTGTCCGCTGCGATATAAAATAGTGCTGCGCTCCGGCAGTCGATTTATGTGGATGGTCTGGATCTATTTTTACGTTCTCTCGCGAAAAAATAGTTTATTATGACGTGAAGTTTTCCATTCGGATTCGTCTGTTCGTTCGTATGGAGCTCTGATAACGCTTTAACTCTTTAAGCGGGGTTAACGGACGTTCCTTGGATTGTTGCCTAATGTTCTCTTGATGAGCGGCTTTTGTGTTCTTTTTTGGTATCGATTTGGAGAAGCATGTTTCTAATGGTGAAACAACAAGCTGTAACTAGCGTTTTTAAAGAAGCTGCGGATTTGATTTAGATGTTTTCTGCCGTTGACGATGCAAAATCAACCACTTGAGACTAAGAACAGAAAATTCATGAATATAGAATATCATGTTATTATCTTAGAATACAGGGTTAAATTAAATTAGCTGGCGAAACTCTGCAGACGTGATATATTGATATTTAAAATAAACAGCTGTTTTTTTTGGATCTGCAATAATGAAAGAAAGAAAGAACGAAAGAAATATAGGTTTATTTGTAACAGAAAGACGTGCATACAAAAAAGATAATTAATTACTTAGCTCTAATAATTAGGAAAAAATAAATAACAAATAAGATCTATAATCACGAGCACAAAACAGAAATGGTCGACAGCTGCACGTCATGACTGTGACAAGAAGGCGTCCACTCAGCGTGATGCTGTGCTATGGATGAAGATAGGCTGAAAGTAATCTACTTAATAAAAATCATAAATTCATTCCCTCATTATCGCAAAATGCTCTGACCAAAGCGCTGGTTTTTGAAGCATGAAATTTTGTACAGGTATTTCTTATAATTATATACATACAAGGTGTAACAGAATAAACTCAAGTCCTGAAAGTAGTTTGCTTATAATTGACTACTGAATCGATTTCACTTACTATTAATATAGGTATTTTTTTAAAATTTTATTTATTTTGCTATACTGACCGCCGATTGAGCCAAAGAAAATTAAATCTTTTTTCAAGACTCAATTTTAAATGCATAAAGTAATGTTCGACATAAAGTAAAGGTTGTAGTGGTACACGATTTTCTTAATAATAAGAGTTATCTTTAAAAAAAATTTTTTTGGTCATTGTATAATTCTTTTAACTCAATACTCTAATCGGGGTGTATGAGGTCTTGTGTTAATTATGTTACATGTTGTATAACGAAGATGATCACTAAAGAAGGATTTTTGAAAATTCATCCCCTAAAGCGATTAGATAGCGGAAGGAAGTTAGTTAGTAGGCTACATAAACTTCAGTAAACATCTCCTTCAATCGACTTAAACACGTGACAGTTCCACCTCCATTTCCCGCCATCAATATATCAAAGAATAAATCAAGCAATAATAAACCAATAACAGCATTGCAAACGTCCGATATATTAGTTCCGGCTGATCCGGGAGATCTGGGAGATCCGTAAGATCCGCATAGCTAGATAGCCGGAGAAGCAGTAACGATGTGAGAACGAGGTTGATATTACGTCTTAATGTTATTGCTGTCGACACCGGATCCGATTGTCCGGGCTCCGGGCAAAGGTATCCGTCTTGATTTGTTATACAGCCAAGAAATAGGGTTTAATGGCTTGTGTTAAAAGATTGAGTGTTGTGGAGATCTGTTTTAGATTTAGCATAATCAGCGTATAATGTACTGCTGGGACACAGATCTGCTCTCGGTGAGAGGGAGTGGGCCGTTATCCACCACGCGGGCCCAGTGCGGGTTGGTAGATATCACATGTCTTTGAATTTTTGGTTCTAGGACATGCCAATTTCCTCACGATGTTTTCCTTCACCGTTTTGAGAGCAATGGTGATGAAATAATTTACACAAAGTAAAGCCCCTGTCTGGGTTCGAACCTATGACCTGCAACTCGTAAGTTGCGGCCATTACCGCTGGGCCACCACTGCTGCTGCAGTTTTAGATTTAAATTTTAAATAAATCGTAAAAAAATAGTGCTACTAAAAATAAACGTAAATAACATTTGTTCCATCTTTTCCCAAAACTTATAATTTGGGGAAACCTGTTGAAAAACTGCCTCGTTAGTGTAGTGGTTACAAGCGCTTCTACCATGACCACCACATACTACCATGCTAGCTGCTGAGCATCAGGTCCTGGGCTCCATTCGGGCGGAGAGATATCGGGTGTTTCCATCTCTGGAACTTCTCAGTTTTCCCCGTCGATGGCAATAGGCTCGCCCAATATAACATGGGGCAATGTAATACTACGTTCAGTTGAAAAAAAATGCGCATTTTTTGTAGCGAAATGGTTATTATGGGTAGTTGTTAATTGTTTTAGTTTTTGTTTATAGAAGCTTAATAATGATAAATCATAAATGATTTTATTTCTGTAAGTAGGTTTGTACAAACTCTTTTACACGTCAAACATATTTTAACAACTAGATGGGGTCGGCGTTTCCTTTCTGACTACTCTGAGAATAAAGGCCGAAACAAACTCAGAGGTCACAGTCTCTTTTAAAGTTCAGACATAATCTTGGTTAGATCATGTGAAGACCATGTAGATTGGTGTCTGAAACGGTCTTTTGAGGAAAAACCATACAGATTGAGCAGATTCATATTTAAAATAATATAATACTTTACAAAGTAAATATTCATGTCATTGTATGTATAAAATTCATCAATGTCAATGTGTATATGTCGTAGGATAATTTGATACTTCGAATTTTCGCGAAAATCCTAGGGGTTTTGCGAAAACGCGGATAATTAGACATAGGCGAAAAATTATCAAATCTTACTGGACAAAGTCAGGACCTAACCTAACCTAACTAACAATAGAAGGGTATCTGGCGCTTGGCGGCCGCTGCCGCGGCACGCTCGCTTCGCTCGCTCGCCTTCGCGCGCTAATGGTCACTGTTCTAACCTAAATTTTTCGCCTATGTCTAATTATCCGCGTTTTCGCAAAACCCCTAGGATTTTCGCGAAAATTCGAAGTATCAAATTATCCTACGACATATTATATAAAAGTTTGGACATAATCTTTGAGGACCATGTAGATTGGTGTCTGAAATGGTCTTCAAAGAACCACACAGATTAAGAGGACTTGTCCAGTCAGTGCATTCAAAAGCCACAGTCAGTGGACAAGTGGGGCTTGTGGCTTAGTAATAAGAGCCGCACGGGTCCATCGATCAGGTTAAGCTACGCTTGCCGCGGTTGGTCCGTGGATGGGTGACCATCTTTACATACCAAGACCCCTCCGTGCCTCGGAAAGCACGTTAAGTCGTTAGTCCCGGCTGTCATTCGTGGATCTGTGATAATCGTCAGAAGCCCGAAAGTCTCACAACCAGTCTTACCAAGGGTATCGTATTACCCAGTAACTGGGTTGTGAAGGTCAGATAGGTAGTCGGTCCATGTAAATACTGGTATTCAGCTGCATCTGGTTAGACTGGAAGCCGACCCCAACATCATTGAGAAAAGACAGATGAGTCAGTGGACTAGTGGCTTGGCATTAGTACTCGTAAATGCAGTAGTAATTAAGAGTAAAATCACAGACACAGGAAATTGCAAACAACTTCATAGAAAATTATATTTTATTTAAATAAGTTATTATTGAAAGTTAGTCACAACACTCATAGTCATAACATACCTAGGTACGGTGGGCTGCATCAATTGGGTACCCCAGTTGTATTAAAATTAATTTTGAAAGGGGGTACTCACATCGTGACGCTCACTGTACCTACTGCTGTTTTAGTTTAAAAATCGATTTTGCTAACACTAGCGAAAAGGCATTGAAAATAACATACAAATCCAGAAGTTGGATCCATACACTGGAAAAGTCAGGCAAATTATTTGTCAAGCAAATTGACTACCAACTAAAATTGTCCGTACCTATATTCAAATCACAAATGTCTTTCTTTGACAATTGCATGAAATGGCTTTAACAACAAACTAACGTAGGGTGTGAATTTGCTTACGAACTAATTTCCCTGACTGCACTTACAATAATGACGACACGGTTGGCGCAGTGGTTAAGCAATTGACTGCTGCGTTACGTGTCGCGGGTTCGATCCCCGCACGGATCAAATATTTGTATGACCTGCAAGTAGTTGTTCCGGGTCTGGCTGTTTGTGTATGTGAGTTTAAATGTTTGTAAACGCACCCACGATACAGGAGAAATTTCTAGTGTGGGGCAACGTTTTTAAAAAAGAAAAAAAAAACATTAAACTCAAACAAAACAAAAACCAAACAAAAATAAATCAAACATAAACAGATTTATTATTTATCTATGAACTATTACCTACCACTTACATTTGTTTTTACAGGGGGTACCCAATACAACAATGAATTATGGTTGAAGGTACGAAGACTACTTTCAAAACCCTCAAATTAACTATCGTAACTAACTGAAAAACAATACCTTTATTAATCCCTATTTCCCGGAGCTTATTACACGAAACTTCACCTCTCTAGTTTTCTAATTGTTAGCCGGAATTAATTAAACGTTCAGATTAGAACGTAATACGGATAAAATAACTATGAAATAGGGACCGGGTCCGGGGGCCCTTTGGAAATACCGACAATTCGTCCAAAAGTTATTTAGGAACGTTAAAAGTTAATTTCGAACGTAGACCTTCAGATTATTGTAGCACTAAATTGGAGATAATGGGGCTGGAATTTAGTGCGTTTTCGTAGCGTAAACGCTTCTATTGGTTTAGTCGTAAATAAGGTTAATTTGCTGAATATTTTCGTTTTGTTTATGAAATCGGCTCAAAGTGAAGTACAGTCGAAATATTCCGTAGATATCTCACTGTATTAACTTAGATGAAGTGAGCTAGAAGTGGGCTGTCAATGTCAATCCGGTGGAATGGCCGCTCACTTCACCTTAGTTTTCATAGTAAGATTTTTATAGAATAGATTGGCTGAAGTATTTGATAAAGATGATGTAGGTACACCATCTGCATCGAGGTTGAACCAAAATATACAAAAACTACTATTGTTAAGAAAATTATAAGAGCGAGTGTCGACCGGATGTTATGTGAGTGATTGTAATCTAATGATCGAAAATGACTATACAAGGTGGCAGGGACTCCTTCTGCGAAGCAGTACTGCTCGCGAAGGAGGAGGCGGAACGCGTAAGGGGGAGAGGCAAAATTCGCGCCCTCACGCCCCTAGTCGCCGCAGAAGACGCCCTGGGCGTCAGGAATCCCAGGCCGATTCCCGGCCACCGTAGGCGCGGACTTTTGGACGGCGAGCAATGGGTAGCTCGCCGTCCGATAAGGACCAGGCTCGGGCCGACAGCGCGTTGTGTTCCACGCTCAAAGAGATGTCAGCTCGAATGCCGATGCCTGCCAGGTTTGCGGGAAAGTCCGAAAGGGTTACCGTGGCCCCTGGCACAGGCAACTGAAGGAACACGGGTGGGTTTTAGTCAGTAAGTCAGTAAGAGTCTGACACGCCCTCCCGCTCCACCCAGAGCGGGAGAAGTTATTTGATGACTTCCCATCCAAAAAAAAGGGTGGCAGGATCATCAACGCGCAAACTGTAACCATGCATTCAGCACATGATTCTAGACCCTCACGGTCTTATTACAAAACAAGGTTTTTCTTTTGACATGGTTTAAACCATCGAGCCTGTTTTTGAAATAAGAACCTAACTGAAATCGAAATACAGTTCCTTTTACAAAACTGACAACTTAGTCCGGTCTTAGATTGTCAATTTTGTATTAAGAACTTTACTAAAGTCGGCATAAAGTTCCAAATACAAAAACTAAATCGAATGTGTAGGTTGGGGCTAAAGTTAGATCGTGTTTTGTAATAAGACGGTTAGTGTAGATATTTTCTGTCAGTTATGAAAAACAACTACTGTTTCATAGAAAACTGCAACACCTACGCGGTCAAAATGTATGGAACAGCTTTTTTTTTCAATAACCGATAAAAAATTTCATCGCGGGGGGTTCAGTATCACGAGAGTACTAAATACATGGTGTTAGTTTGCGTGTCGCCCTGTGTACGTGTAAATTCACAAAAGGAAAATGTGATGACCTGTTGAATACCAGGAGTGGAACCCTTTCTGCAATATTGCACTTAAATATAATGCGGCAAATAAAGAGAAGTGGCTTCTAAAAATTCCGAAATCTAGAGTAGGTAACCTACGAGAATTTAGGGCGATTTCCACCAAGCTTTTATACCTAGAATAAGTCTCATCCTGAGAATTAATTTTGAATTGCTGACCGTTTTATCACACTAGAACTGTCAGACGTCAATTTTATTCCACGGATAAAATATATCTGACATTGGTAAAATCAGCCCTTAATCGAATTCCTTGAAAAAATTCCTAATTTTTGCAACCACTCATACAATAAGTTATCTCGGTACTCATCCATCAATGATTCTCCGAAGTCAAACATTAAAAAACAAAGTTACGTAATAGAAATTCGCACAGAAATACGTAACTCTGGGCTATTGTCGGCCATTACAGACTAACATTAGACTGAATAATGCGCCAATCATTAAATTCGATTTGATAATCATTACCATCATCAGTCGAAATAATTCGAATACCCACTTTATGATTGTAAAATCAACCTTTAAGCTAATTTTCTTTTAATATAAACCACCCGTGACCGCAAGCGCTCTTGTCGAGTTCGATTCCTGGCGAAAGTAAGTTTATTTGTTTGTTGGTTTGTTACGCTTTCACGCCGAAACGATTTGGATGAAATTTAGCACACACATAGACCATGACTTGGATAAGGTTATAGGCTACTTCTTATCCTGGATCACTGACGACGTCGCGAGCAACAGCTAATAGTTTATATTACAATTTGCAATGAGAGACTTTGATACAATGTATTCAGCTGTTTTGATCTAGTTAGTAGTTTCATCGGAACTGCCTCGTTGATCTAGTGGCGGTAAGCGCTACTGCTGAGGATGAGGTCCTGGGTTCGATTACCAGGTCGGGCATAGTGTTATTGGGTTTTTCCATAAGGGACTTCTGAGTGGCCGCCCGAAGCCTGTATTTGTGCCCGGTTGATGACAATGGCTTCGCCCCCTATTACTTGGGACTTATGTAAACATAACTAGCCAAATATAGCTGTATCTACTATGGGTACACCTCTGCCTAAACCTTCAGCGATAACAGGCGAGATGTTATATACTTATGTACGACACGTTTGGTGTAGTGGCTACAGTGGCTAAGTGTAGTCAGCGAAACCAAATGGTCCTGGGTTCGAATCCCGGTAGGGGCAAATGTTTGTATGATGAATATGGACATTTGTACCCGAGTCATGGATGTACATTTATAATATGTATGTATTTACGAAAAAAAAAAATGTATTTAAGTAGTGTATCAACCATCTGGTATCCATAACACAAGCCTTAAGTGTTAAGTGCTTAACTTGGAACTAGATGGTGCTGTGTGCAATGTCAGACGATATTTATTATTATTTTATTATGTATAAACCCAGTAAAATAGGATACAAAATGTCTAGGTTGTGTTTAAACAAGTGTATCGCCTTCCTAATTACTTTACATATAGATGTTTTTCAGTTTGCACTGACATTGAAGTTTCTGCTCTATGAAATAAACAATGTTTTAGCAGGTATTGCCAAAAATTATATTAAGTTTCTGAAATGGTCTGTCTGGTCGAAAGAAAAAGGCCAGGGTTTCCCAAAATATCGTTCACTTTTTGAACAAATGTTGTATCTATTCTATAAAACAAAACCCTGCCATATATTATATTCAATGTACCGTACCCGTCTTACCAAGGGGTATCGTGTTACCCAGTACCGGGGTTGTGGAGGTCAGCTATGCAGTCGCTCCTTGTAAAATACTGGTATTCTGTAGCATCCGTTTAGACTGGAATCTGACCCTAACATAGCAGCTAGGCAGCATAATCAGATAGGCAGATTTATTGATATCTAATGTATCTGCATTGATATCTAATGTATCTGCATTGATATCTAATGTATCTGCATTGATATCTAATGTATCTGCATTGATATCTAATGTATCTGCAATACATCGATTGCAGATTAGTATTTTATAAACCGAATAAGTTTTTGTATCAATTAGGAAAGTAAATTATACGTGAAACTCTATGAAACATATAAAACAGTTCGTGTAATATACTTAGTTATCAGAAGCGTAAAACTGGCTGAATATCTACTAAATATTTTACGACAAGCGTAATTCGTGTTAATGTTTGTTATCTTAGCGTATGCCAAATTTCGTAGTTATTCGCTGCGCGTTGTTATTAGGTAAGTAGTAAACTAAAATATATTTCTATTTATTTCAGCCAAACATCACCCACCTTTTTTAATGATTTTTGACGGAGCGTTTTACAGGGTTATTGGTAAAACACCATCAACCTCTTGAGGGGTCATTGTGTGAGCATTATGAACAACTTTAACTATGGGACCAAATAAAATGCCCCAAAAAAAATCTGCTGTTCCCTACATTTTGACGAGTTCTGCAAACATAAATGTAGGGAACAGCAGATTTTTTTTTTAAATTATATTTTTTGAAAAAAATAATTAAAAAATAATTTTATTTATTTAACCATTTATGTACACACTTATATAAACAGACAAGAAGAAAATATCAGAAAAATAGGTACAAAGGTGATGCTTATTTCTAATGAAATCTCTTCCAGCATACCTGCGATAGGATAGTAGTTAAGAGATGTAGACAGCGTGTGTAAGCGTAAAAGAGAAAATAAAATACATAAAATCAAAAACAGTTCACTTAAGAGCGTTTATACCTTATGAGTGGCAACGTCGCAATTTAGTGTCATATTTCGTGGTTTTCAATTTTTATCATTTAATCGGAGCTATATTTTAAAAATCTGTTTAATTAACTTTTTAGAATTACGTGAAAGTGTTTAAAAAGTAAGTAACCGTAATGCTTACAGTTATTTTACAATGAAAATAACGCCCTGCAAGTTTCCAATGTATTATTTGCATATAAATAGAACTGAAAACGCAAAGATTTCTTACCTTTTACACAGTTTTCACATAATTCTAAAAAGTTAATTAAACAGATTTTTAAAATATAGCTCCGATTAAATGATAAAAATTTAAAACCACGAAATATGACACTACATTGCGACGTTGCCACTCATAAGGTATAAACGCTCTTAATAAAACAAATAATATGAGAATATACATACATACATACAAACATACATACATACTTCTAAAATAAATAACACTAGAATATTAATATAAACACAACTATGACGAAGTGGAAAGATACTGTTCTTTCACTCTTCTTTTAAAAACTGCAACAGTTTGGCAGTGCCTAATATCAGGCGGAAGTGAATTCCACAACCGCACCGCGTGCACAGTGTTTTACTTAGCAACAGAGCAATTTTTATTTTAGATGATGCCTATATATAATATATACACATTGCAAAAATACGAGTTCATTCATAAAGATTCTCAAAGCTGTTTAACAGTTTTAATGTCTTTTAAATGTTTCTTTATCATAATACTTTGAAACCAATGCTCCATTACTGTTTTATTTTATTGCTCCCGTATTGGATTGAACGGTATACTAAAAGAAATGCATACACTAAACCTTTGATACCCGTGGACTGTTCCGGTTAAACATAAAGTGAATAGGGCTGTCGCATAGACTATAGAGACTTGACTTTGTGCACAGACTATATTTACATTGGGACATTGGCATCACGCCTTTCTCTACTAAATTCTAATGGGGGTAGCAACACAGTGACTGCAAAACGAAAGAGGACGGGCTTAGATCTAGGCCAGTCTAGGTTAAGAGCGTTTATACCTTATGAGTGGCAACGTCGCAATTTAGTGTCATATTTCGTGGTTTTCAATTTTTATCATTTAATCGGAGCTATAATTTAAAAGTCTGTTTAATTAACTTTTTAGAATTAGGTACGTGAAAGTGTTTAAAAAGTAAGTAACCGTAATGCTTACAGTTATTTTACAATGAAAATAACGCCCTGCAAGTTTCCAATGTATTATTTGCATATAAATAGAACTGTAAACGCAACGATTTCTTACCTTTTACACAGTTTTCACATAATTCTAAAAAGTTAATTAAACAGATTTTTAAAATATGGCTCCGATTAAATGATAAAAATTGAAAACCACGAAATATGACACTAAATTGCGACGTTGCCACTCATAAGGTATAAACGCTCTTAATATAATATGTATTTTTAGAACAGCAACACTGATTTTAATTCATACGTGGTGGCCCACAGGTAAAAACAATATACAGAGTGATACAAAAATACACAAGCTGAACCCCTCTGCATTGAAATGTTTGGTCGGTTATAAAAAAAAATATTTGCTCTGCCTTACATTTTGATATTGCACTTTTCTATGAAAAAACTGTTTTTTTTTATAACCGATGATAAATATCAACGGAGGTCGGCTTAGAATCGTGTACTGAATCCATGGTATCTGATTGTGCGTCAATGTACTTACCTGCCACCATGTACATGCTTTAAAAAAAAAACCTTCTATGTTCACATTAATAATTAGCTACGTACATACGTAATACAATAAGAATTTCTGTCTCAACATAATCTTGCCTTTAGTACGTTTGAAAAAGTTAAGTTGAAGTATATTTTTATTAATATACTTTACTTAATATACTTTTTATAATATGTCTGTTTTTGTGTAATATTGTGTGCTTTAACCTGGGTCAAATAAATTTATTTTCTTTCTTTCTTTATTAAATCCGGCAGCCCTACCGCCACACACTCTCCTACTAATCCGAAACGGAATACCAACCAGGCATTGTTGGTTTCTCTGAGCCAATTATTACAAAACAAACTTAATTTATAGCCCACAAAATTGCCCAATAGTGGACATAAGCGGAATAAATAAGGAGTTGTTTTAAAGTTTTAAGCGACAGATGTTAAGACAGACTGATATTTTTTCACAAAACAATGTCTTATTTTTGGAAAATATGGAAGGAAACTGTAAAACTACTGTTTTTTTGTTTTCGTTATGCGTTTGCCCTATTTAGAGCGAAGTAGGAGGAAAATAAGTTATTTTAAGGTATTTGTAAATAGTTTTTATCACTAGGATAAGCAGTATTGATGCCATAAAATTCGCGCCCTCCCGCTCTGCCCAGAGCGGGAGAAGTTATTTGATGATTTCCCGCCCTCCAAAAAAGAAAAAATATTGATGCCATAAAGCACTTTTGGGGTTAATGCATTTTTTTACATTCATTTCTTACATTTACAGGTAACAACAACAGCTATATTGGGTGCATAAAATTGTATAACAAAATACCAAATTCCATAGAAACGCTACCATTTTCTGGAATTAAAAATAATTTGACGAGGATATTAATAGCAAAAATATATTATAGTGTACACACGGCTACACATCAAGCTATACATTTCCAGTTTACACTGACCTCTCATTGTAAGGAAATCCTATACAATGCGAGTTCAGCATATACTGGAAAAATATAGCTTGATCTGCAGCCGTGCGTACATGAGTTTTTAGATTATAAATTGTAAGTTTTGTAAATTGTACGGTCATTTTAAATTATTAATGTGTGGCGAACCTCTCCCATTATTGACATGATTATTATTGACATTTATGATTATTATTTTTTCATTATTATAATGACATTTATTTAATTTGATAATACAATTTAAATGAGACTATCTGTTTAATGACTGCATGATTATGATCTATAATTAATTTAAATAAAATATGTAACTTTATTTTAAGAGAACAATTTTGTACACTTTACCAACCTTCTGTAGGTACCTTATTTCTGCAAATAAATTATTCGGATTTTGTTCATAATTATTTACAGCCACTTATAAAAAAAACGTTTAGAAACGTCTCTGAATGTATTTCCAAAAAAAAAGCTTACTGCTAATTATGACTAAAATATACTTTCTTTGTTTACAGAATGGCGTCCAAAGGAGAATCGGTTAAAACGGAAGTCAAAGTGAGTATTATTACTATTAATTTGAGTACTTTTATGTAATGTTCAAAATAATAGGACTATAAATATTAGTAGGTATGTATAATAGACAACAACCTAGGTACCTAGTAAAAATCTTCGTTCCACCAACAATCGTCTTCTACGATGTCCTTCTCACCGTTCCGGCTTCATTCATTCTTCTTTCTTTGTCCAGGCGGTTTTTCTTTGGAATGCGCTCCCTCTGAATATCAGGACAGCAACCAGTCGGTTATCTTTTAAAGTGAAGACACGTGAACATATCCGTCAGAAGTTGGCCGAAACATTCCAGCGCTGAGTTGCTGGATTCGTTTTCTCCTCTACCGATCGTTATTTCTCCTGACTAAGGTTTATTTTGTTAATATGTACATATTATGTATTAGTATTTATTCTTGTATTTTAAAGTAATTTCCGAGCTATCTATCCCGTATGTTGCACCTGCCATGGTTTATCTCTGCATCACCCTAAGGTTGACTGGTAGAAAATGCCTCAGGCATTAAGTCCGCCTTTGTACAGTTTTTTTTTAAACTTGTGTATAAAGTTTCAATAAATAAAATAAGGGGGAAGCGTCAAGCCAGCCCGCGAAATTCAAATGTTAATGATTATAATTCTGTTAATACATACTTGTTACGGCCGCGAATATTTTGATCGGCATACAAACTAATACTGATCTGCAAATTGAAAAAAAACGTAAGAAAATTTGAATATCGCGGGCTGGCTTGACGGTCTTTTGCCGATCGTAACGAGATTACTCCAAAGAAAAATGCTTTTATAAACCATGCAAATGAGGTACTTAAGAAGTAAATATACATTGAAAAGTTTTCCACTTTAACTCGACCCATTAATTGACTTTTCCATCTTAGGAGGAAATTCAAGGAATGTACTACAAACTTCAACAATATACATAGAGCGTAGGAACGAGGAATATATTCTATTGTTTATGGTTTTGTACTAGAAAACGTTGAAAGTGAATGGTGTGAAAACTAACGGGAATCTTTTGAGGGAAGTCGTTTTGAGAAGCTATGGAAGTTGATGGCAGATTTTGTGATAACAAAGAGTCTCGTTACATTTTAATGTTACCAAATAGAAGACGTTTTATATTTGAGAGAGATTAGCAACAGTATTTATTGCTTTGTCATAAGTCATTTATTCATGAACAATAATTGGTATCTGAAATTACATAGTAAAAGAGAAAAGACATTAAAAATACATAAGGGAATAATAAAAAAAAAATATGAACAGCATTTTTTTTATAAAAGTTGCTGATAAAAAGCTTGTGTTAAATTGTAAACGATCATCATCATTTACCTAGCTTCCAGTCCAGCTGGATGCAGCTGAATACCAGAATTGTAAACGACCGTGATCATCAAAATAAGGCAACATTCAAAAACAGAAAAAAAAGAAAGAAGTCAAAAGGAAGACAATATTAAAGAATAACAGAAAGAAGACAATATTAAAGGATAACGCGTTCTCTATCAAGCAAAGCCTAATTAGTCTTCGAAAACATTTCTACATTGTCGGGATCACTCACTCTCTCACAAAAAAAATACACAAAAAAACGAGAAAATATAGTTACTTATATTACTTAGTTTATTAGTTACTTGTATTGTGTGCTTCAAGGCTGCGCCAAATAGGTTCAGCTTATGCTTACGTATATTCCTGATTATGTAACAAATATCTATTAAACAAGCGGTACTGGAACCCAAATAATTCCTCCATCAAGGCACACTCATAAATTATTAAAGACATATTCAGGAGGAGACGGCCGGTGTACCGGGTACCTGTGTACCGGGTAGCCGGTTCAGGACCTCGGGGGCACGGAAAATGCCAGATTATACATATACGACAATGTATATACCCACTCATAAATATTGAAAGCCAATAGTGAAACTGGTATCGTAATGAATGGTAGAAAATGCCTCAGGCATTAAGTCCGCCTTTGTACAGTATTATTTTTTTACTTGTGCATAAAGTTTTAATAAATAAATAAATAAAAACTGTCCAGCCGTAATCAGAGCAAATAGTGGTTGTTGTTGAAATGTGGATTCGATGAGTTCTTTTTCAGTGAGATTTTGAAGTACCTATTTTGTGGAAACTAGGTGTGAACACTTGTGTTTGTTACTTTACAAGTGATATATTGAGAATATCACTCAAAATTAAATATCATCCGATTTGAAAAACTTCCACAAAAATAATGATAAGAACTTTGGATTTTTTTATTTGCTGACTGTACCGATATTAACAAGGAAAGAAAAAAAAACTAGTAAATTGTCACCC
The DNA here is from genome assembly GCA_937001585.2 of Brachylomia viminalis. Lineage (NCBI taxonomy): Eukaryota > Metazoa > Arthropoda > Insecta > Lepidoptera > Noctuidae > Brachylomia > Brachylomia viminalis. Next base: position 14,146,980 of record OW443316.2, on the reverse strand, counting down.
ATCACTTCTGGGGAGTTTTGCTGGATAATTTAATTTGACCCTGATTAAATAATATATAGAAATATATATATCACGAATTACCGATAGTGTAAAATCGATGTTGATTCTACGGAAAACTAATAAAAGAGGTCCGAAGTAGACCAATACTATATTGACTAAGTCGAAAGCGACGACATTTGCTCAGATTGCTACAATTCAACTGACTCTTACGATGACGCTACTCGAATCGGGACACAATCTAGTAATGTTTCTTAGCGAAATTGGTTAAGCGGTGATTGGAAACCATCATTATTTTCGTGACGGACGTGTGCTAAGGCTCTAAGGCGGAAGCGTAAGGGTAGCCCGCGAAATTCAATATTCCTTAAGTTTTTGCAATTCGCAGGTCAGTATCAAGTTGTATGTTGATCTAAATATGATTTGCGACCGTAACCAATATTTATTTATAGAATTATATTTATAAAAACCACCAATTAAACAATCTAAGTTCATATTCATATCATTTGTCTTTAAAGACAAAACATCTGTTTTGATTGATAGTTTATTTTACAAACTAAAATAACTATTCATTAATTTTCATTATTACTAATAACGCTTAGATAAACCTTGGATGAGGTAATCGATCAAATGATTAATAATGTTTTAACATTTTTCTCTTCTTGAATTTTTATGAACGAAATTTTGTTTTGCTTATTTCAAATACTTTGTAGAAGGTTGACATAGTTTTTATCCAGCAGATGTATTTAGGTCAATAAAATTGTATACAAGTTATTGTTTTATAGTGTTGAATTTAGGTCATTGTCATATTGAACCAATAAAGTTGTTCGTTTCCAACTTTTGTCTAATATTTTTTTATTTTACATATTGACCGCCGCGGTCGGATTAATACGACAAATGTTTTTGTGCCCGTGTCGCCTTAGTCGTATATATACGACTGAGAACGTATGTTCGTTTCTTGTTATGTATTTCATTGCACGACCTAGGTATTCATTTTTCGATTTATGAGCTGGCCGCCGGGGCACGGCAATTGATATAAAACCAAGCGGTCAAAAGGTTAAATCCTTTTTCTTACTGTTTCATAGCTTCTGCCTGCGACTTAGTGTCCCCGTGAAATTTCCTTGTTTTAACATATAATATACCCAATGATACTTGGCTATACTGTAGCTTCTCATTGTTGAATGAATTTTCGGAATCGGGTCAGCAGTTCAAAAGATTACCCCCTACAAACATACTCACAATTTTTTTTTAATAATATTGTTACTTACGTCAAAAAGAAAAAAAAATATTTCAGGTTCTCCCATATTAAAATTACACATTTACGACACACGAGATAAATACAAATCACAATTTAACATAAAAATTTAAAAATAATAATAATAAATACAATGCCAACAAATTAGAACTACAAACTATTAAAGTATTATTTGTAAAAATAATAAAACGCCAAGTCATCCTAAATTAGCATTTACCAGACGTAATATAAGATCATTATTTTGATTAAACAGCAATCAAAGAGAATTACATTTGTTATTGACACAACGCCTATGGTATATCCGAATAATGACAGTATCGAATCCATTGGAATTACAATATAATCCATCTTTGCGACAACAAACAACAACACGAAAGCGTACAATGAAACTGTAAATTTGCGACCTTGGATTAGCCAAAGTCGTACAACATTATTCTTCATTAGACCCTATGACTTCTCTGAGCCAACTTAACGGCACACCACTTAAAGCCAAGAACTTTATTCCCGACACGAAAGTGCCAACGAAAGCCCTTGGATTTATAGCCCTTTTATTTGACAACTCTTTAAAAGACACTCGAATTGACTTTGTTTACGCAAACATAGTACAGTCGTGCGTGTCGAAACGACAGATGAATCCAGCTATTAGTGCCAGCCCCTGAATTATAACTATTCATTAAAAACATTCCACAAATAAATTATTCTACTGGCGAAATTAAAACATTCAGATGCTATTTCGATGCAGTACACACTTTCGAGTGCACGAAATCTTCAAGAAATGCATCGAAACGAAATATTGTTAATATGTAATGGATCCGATATTCTCAATATGTGTGAATGCCATTCGATTCAGTAGCAAATGTAAGCAATGTCGAACCAGAGAGTTTTGGTTTGGAGCCAACATTAATAGCGGGGTGATATTTGGACGAGCGACCGCTGTCGGCTGTAAATCTCGCGATAAAGCTGCATATATATAAATATTTCACTTTCAACATCAAAACTATGCTCCGCCTTTAAAAGAGACACGAGAAAAATGTATCAACTTTACAGTAAAACAAATTCAACACCCGCCTTGAATCCTTGTAAAGATCAAGTACACTGGAATACAGAAATATAAAATCATCGTTTTATTTTAAACTCTTCCGAACGCGGAAAATAGAAATAGAAAAATAGGACAATGTCATATAATAGCGGTGTTCGCAAAGGTGGATGAACTATGCGATGAAATATAAAGCGGTGAGAATGCGGGCGAGACCTACGTCAGTGATCGGTCGTGATGCAATCGCAATGGTGCAAGTAAGATGAACGGTAGCAACATCGCGGATGAATGGAAGCGTAGGATTGCAATAAATAATAATCGCGAAACTGTCGGAAGTATTATGGATGTTGTTTTGACGATTTGCTCAAGACAAATTGTAGACGAGGCGCCCGATATTGGGGTCGGTACCAAAATACATGGCGGCGGCGGAGCATACGGCAGTAGGCGGCAGGCGGCGTACGCGCCGACCGCGCGCACCACCTCCCGGATTCAAATGTACCGGCTCGTTTACTACACCCGCGCTATATTTAACCGCTGCGACCAGATTAATATCTGCATATTCCGTCACAAAAATAAGTGATCCGTCTCTCGAAAGTTGTGATGTGAAAATTTATCTACGACTAGTGTTGCTACCTTCAGTGTGAGATATAAATGTGCTCGCTAGATAAACAAATACGCTCCTAGATCTGTAATTCACTCCATTACAGGAAGTAAATACATATAAAATTTTGTGGTGAACATCGGACCTCGTGAGTACCTCGTATCTATTTTCTTCTCTTTTGTCAATTTGCCAAATCGCGTCCCGAGCTTTTAACTTTAAAAAAATTATGTTATAAATAATAATCCATCGTAAACTTTATGATGTATGCCAATGGTTTTGGAGTAACGTTAGAAAACTTATTTCAGCAAAATGAATCCACCGTCAGCGCTGCACGGCGCGATGAGCCGGGACCGCAAACCGTTCACCTACACCCCGGGCGGACTCGATCTCTCAGAGATTAAGTCCGAGCGTATGGCGAAACGGCTAATGAGGAATGCTATGAATCAAGGAGTCCCTGAAACGCCAGCGCACCCTGTTCACTCGCAGTCAAATACATCGGCTCCAGTAGCACTCCCTAATTACAATTGTTTGCCAGTTCAAGTGTTCCCAACGTTCAACTTGCCATCGAATCCAAAATCTTTACTCAGAACTAGGAGCGACTCAAGAGAAACTCCGATTCAAAGAATTGTGCCATCGACTGTACACAATACAAGATTTGATAATCATGATACATTTAATAACAATAATAAATATACGCCAACGTACTCGCAGGTAAACAATAACAGACCTGTGTCTATGTATGAGTATAACACACCGCCCGCGCCGGCGCCGGTAAATACTTACAGTTTACCGAGAGTGAATTATGGCAGCGATGGATATACGGCTCCAGTACTTCCGGAAATAAGTTACGAGGCAGAGTATTTCCGTGCCCCACCGAAAGTTTATAGTGCAAATGAACAGTTACCTAAGTTGGAAATAAGTGAGGATAAAGACGGACTTCCTATTAATGAAAGTGTAGAAACAAGTTTAGATTTGACAATCAAACCGTTAGCTGAAGTGACTATTCCAACATTTGTTCCTACACCCGCAGTAACAAATGATGTGGTTATTCCAATTATTGTTCCTACACCCGTAGTAACAAATGATGTGGTGATTCCAATTATTGCTCCTACACCCGCAGTAACAAATGATGTGGTTATTCCAATTATTGTTCCTACACCCGTAGTAACAAATGATGTGGTTATTCCAATTATTGTTCCTACACCCGCAGTAACAAATGATGTGGTTATTCCAATTATTGTTCCTACACCCGTAGTAACAAATGATGTGGATATTTCGATTATTGTTCCTACAACGATAGTAACAAATGAAGCGACTATTTCAACAATATCTTCTACACCAGTAGTAACAGAGGACGTGACTATTCCAACAATTTATCCAACACCCGTTTTAACAAAGCCTGTTGAAGAAAATGCAGGGACTGAAAATGAACAGGTTCAATTAAAATTACTGTATACTTATTATGTCTATATCTATTTGTCTGTTTACGTTGTCTGTTATACATACTTACTATACAACATTACGGAACTATAGAGAACATACTAACGAACTCTCATTGTGAGTTTAAACGTTTTGTTATTCGTATTTAATTATATTTATACTTATTTGTACATATACACATATCACAGTATTTATTTATTTAGTTGTTGATACGTATCTAATAAATAGTGCTAAACCAATTCACCTATAGAAACAATATACTCATTATAATATGTTTTCATTTAATTTCCAGAGAGAAGTCAAAGTGGTAAAGAAACAAGTTAAGAAAGAAAGTAAAGTAGAGGAACATAATGGTAATCAGAATGGCGACGCAAATGTTGAGGCTGAAATGACTGTGAAATTGCCAACAAAGAAATCGGCAGCTAAAACTGAAACTAAAGTAGAAGTCGTAAAGAAAATTCTACCCGATGGATCTGTCGAGGAAGTGAAAACTACAACAACAAAAACAACAATTGACGGAAGGACTGAAATCAAAACAAAAACTGAAACAACAATAATTCCGAAGGAAGAAGAATCTGAAGAGGAAGTCCTAGAAGAGGAGGATGAGGAGGGAGAGGTTGAAGAAGTTCAGGATGAAGAACCTCAGACAACAACAGTGACGAAAACAGTTGCCGCTCCTAAAGAAAATGGGCAGGAGAGCAAAGTTGTCAAAACTGAAGAAAGGTCTGAATCAACGACAACAACGACTAAGAAAGTAGTCGTAGTTCAAGACTCTCCTAAAGAAAAACAGTCTGTGGAAGTAGAAGACCAACAAGAACAAGAAGAAGAGGAAGATGAAGAGGAGGTCGTTGAAGAAGCAGAACCAGTGACGGTCGTTGTGAAAAAACAACCGACCCCAGAGCCACCTGTGGTCGAATCTAAACCAGTTGCAGAAGAAGAAGAGGAGGAGGAGGTTGAGGAAGAACCTGAGGAAGAAGAAAAGCCAGCACCAAAAGAAGCAAAGAAAGAAGTAGAACCAGAAGAGGAAGAAGTTGAAGAAGATGAAGTTTTAGAAGTGAAAAAACAGGAAGTAAAAGCATCTCCTCCTAATGATGAGGAAGAGGAAGAAGAAGAAGAGGAAGAATATGAGGAGGCCGAAGAAAAGGAGGAAACCAAAGTAGACATTAAAAAAGAGACTGAAGTTAAGGAAACCAAAGAAGAAGAAGATGAAGAAGAGGTTGAAACCGTTGAAGAAGAAGTAAAAGCCATCTCAGAGAAACCTGCTGAAGAGTTCAAGGAAACACCTAGGGAACCAGAAGAGAAAGTGATTAGGGTAGAAGTTGTGCCCCCTGAGGAGCCGAAAGAAGAAAAACCTGAACCAGCATCCCAGACACAATACAATATACCTAATAGGGAACCATCCATTCCTCTTGACAAAGTCGAAGATGTTGAAATCAAGCCTATTGGAAGTTCACCAATCATTTCTAAAACTCACACTGAAAACACTGAAATTATCACGAGCACAATCGACCCATCGAGTGGACTCAGCAGACAGACAGAATACAATAAAATTGAAAATATTGTTACAGTGAACCGCACTACAAAGATTCTTGATCACAATTACGAGAATTTGACGCAACAAGGTATTCCGACCGTCAGGACATATTTTCCGCCTCCTAGTATAGATAGAATTTCCACTTCCCCTTTGCCTTCAAGACCTTACCAACCTGTATATCCTCCTGCACCGACTACTGAAAGACGTCACAGTCTGCTCTTAGAAAGGCTTAGCATGGAACGTCAAATGCCTACAGATATTTACCAATATGGTAATCAAAATAATCAGTCTTACGATCAGAATCAGTCTGCAAGTGAACCCCGGGCTGAGGTTCTCACTGTTAGCAATGTGAAACCTAGTTCGATTACTAGCGACCAGCAGTGGTACCAAAAAACGAATCAGAATCTTATTTACAATAATGTTTCGTCTACCCCTACACCTACTGGTCAGCCTTGGGCTCAGCCTAAATCCCAACCTCAGCCACAGCAGCAATATCAGCCGCAACAGCACACACAGTATCAGGCACAGCATCAACCCCAACAGCAGTACCAGCTACCTACACAACAGTACCAATCTTCGCCTACACCACAGCCCCAATACCAGCCTTCTCCAACCCCCCAGCCTCAATACCAGCCGTCTTCCACTCCCCAGTACCAACACTCTTACTCAGAGCCCGCTCCCGAAAGGGCACCATCAAGTTACTCTGCATACACACCTACACCTGCATGGGTATCCAACACTGACTCACAGCAGAACACCACACAATCTAATCAATACTCTTACCAAGACACTTCAGACAGCTACGTAAAATCTACACAGCAATACTCCTCAAGCTACGTCCCTCCCCCATGGGAGCAGGACACTAGCTACACATCAGTCAATAACACTTCACAAGTTTACTACGCACCGGCTCCGCTGCCTGAATCTCAATCGTACAATCCCGCTCCTGCGTCCGGCTGGAATCCCCCACCAGCGAAATTCTCTAAGAACACACCAATTGCCTATATACCACCAGCACCAAACCAATCCTTTGTTAGGTCCGCTTCTGTCTCCCGGTATATCACTGTCCCAGAGTCTACTTACATCCCGTCGGAGACCAAGTATCAGCCACAGCCTGATCCTTCCCCACAGTACTACTACGATAACAATGAACCTTCGGAGGAGGTTGAGCCTCAATGGCGTAGAGAGCTAAGGGAATTCACTGAGAAAACTTCCCAAACTACTACTACTACAACTACAGAGCAAACCAACGTGCAGCCTCCATGGCAAGCAGAAACTAATTATCCGAAGAATCCGTCCGTAGCGTATACGCCGACCCCAACTTGGAGCCAGACCTTAAGACCGCGTTCTTTCCGCGAGAGGAGTTTTGAATCTGAATATGTATCGCAAGAGTGGCCGAAGAACGCTACTAACACTTTGGGCAGGGGCAGGCCTTTGAGTACCATCGGCAAGAGTGTGGACGCGCCGATTCCCGAGAGGACCCGAGGTGTGTCGGTGGACCGGTACAACCCCGGCAGCTACCACTCGCCGTCGGAACACCCGCCTGTGCAGGCGCATACACTGACGACCCCGGTGCCGCACGGTGGCTACCACAACCCGAACGTGCCTGCGTATCATACTCGTGCTTCAGCTGAACCAAGGTGAGTGAGACAAAAAATTTATCACATACATTAAAACCTCTTTTATCATTCAGGTATATTCATATTCATTCATTTATTTCAGATAATTAAAATCCATATATTGTTAGTAAATATCATCAACAATATTAGCTTACAATTATATTAGTATTGTTAGTACTTATCTTTAAGCAGACTACTATATAAAACCATTCACTACCCTTTTTTTTTTTTTTTTTTTGAGGATGGGAAATCATCAAATGACCCCTCCCGCTCTGGGTGGAGCGGAAGGGAGTGTCAGACTCTTACTGACTAAAACTTCCTTCCTTGGCCCTTTATGTTCCGGGTCAGCGGTACCCCTTATGGATGATCCCGCTTTCCCGGCAGGCTTGGGCCCTAGTGGGCCCCTCTTCGATGCTGACATCTCTTTGAGGCGCGCGTGGAACACGTACGCGCCGTCCGGCACGGGCCTGATCCTGATCGGACGGTGAGCTACCCATTACTCACCGCCCGCAGGCCCGCGCCTACGGTGGCCGAGAGTCGTCACGCGGCTCCCGACGCCCGGAGCGTCCACCGCGGCGGCTTGGACGGGAGACTCTCTCCCTCTCCCGTCCCGCCACCTCCTTCGCTAGCATGACTGCTTCGCAGAAGGAGGCGCCTGCCTCCCACTCCCCCTCGCCCCGGACCATGGCTTGAACCAAGGCCGGGCGTGAGAGGTCGCTACTGCTTCCGATCGCCTCTACGAGGACACGGCGGTGCTCCGCCCATGCAGGGCAGGCCCCCACCGTATGCTCCACCGTGTCCTCGGGGCGATCATCGCAGTGGTGACACCCGGGCGTTTCCTCCCGCCTGATGATGTGCAGGAACCTCCCAAAACTTCCGTGTCCGGTGAGGACCTGCGTCAGGCGGTAGGTGAGGACGCCGTGACGCCTCTCTAGCCACTCCTCAAATAGGGGACTTATCGCCGCAATTGTGGCGTGCCCTACCATTCACTACCCTCACCCAGTGTGTTTGAATGGGGCAGTCAAAACGAGCAGCAATGACTTTCAGAATGCAATTTTTAGCCCCCCGACACTACATATCCAGACACATCCTGATACTTTAGTACTTGTGCGAAGCTCCAGGTGTTGTCTATGAACAAAATATATTGGTTTATTAACTTACTCTGCTTTCTAATAAGTCTTTGATTGTAATCTACGGAACGTCATAAAAGTCTTCAAAATATATTTGTAACCAGGGAGCACTCAGCACTATTTAAAGCTCCAGATTTAGCAAAATAATCTCCCAACATTCCTTCAAATGGTCATCATTGTTAAAATGAAACCGAAACGTTTTCTCAAAATAACCTCGATGTTTTTGCTATTTTCAGAGAGCAACCGACTTCGTACCAGACGCGCGTGTACCGGGAATCCCGTGCCAGCCCCCTGCAGTCCAGATCCTTTAAGTATCTGCAATGGATCACCGGCACTGAAAATTAAACCAGTTAGGACTAACTTAATTTTAAGCCTCCTATAAATATTAATTTTACTCGAAAGGTATAAAGTTATAAACATCGTTTGTAAGAAATGTTCTATTTATGTAAATTGAGGAATGTGATGCTGACAACTGTAGGTAGACTAAAGAAATCCTTCAAGATAATCCTAAAATTCTCTAGACCGAATTCATAGCGATTGTCGACGAAGAGAATGTTTGTCGTGTATAGGTCGAAACGAATCGATTATGAGGTGCTGTAAATTTTAAGTTAGGTTCTTTTAAATCTCTATCTTGTCTGTAATTAATTTTCATTTTCAAATAATGTACATACAGTTTGCCACGGGCCTTTTTATACGTACTAAATGCATGTTTTCAAGTATTTATTTCTCTCGTCTCATTTATATCATTTTTGTATTGAGAATCTGCGCGATGTTGTGATAAATATTTTGTATTATTGATTGTTCTAACCTAGTCAATGGAGACGTGAATGTCGCTAGTCTTAGCTCTTTAACATAAACAATACACTGATGCATTTCTGCTTCATTTAGTACTAATTCAGTACTTCAAAAATTAAGTTTAATAATATTACAATTAGCATTCATTTATATTGTTCGAGATTTAAAAATTGTTTTGCTGTCCAATGGATTCGAAATTCAAATACAATAACAATGATTTCGAAATATTTTTTAACTCATTAATGAACAATAATTTTTACTGTCCATCGTTTAAAAATATATTTCGGTTTCATTGAAAATTTTGAATGAAGCAAAACTATTTTTAATTTTCATAAAACAATATTTGTAAACATAAAAATTAATTGTATTATTAGTGTGTACACATGATACATTGCGTCTTTTGTTAAAAAAAGAACGATTTATGTGCATTAGTTTGTACACGTTTTGCTTTATTAATTTACTTACCTATCCTAAATATTACCTTATCTATTTAATAAAAGCTACAAATAACCGAAATATAAAAAAAACAAAGGTGTGTTTTATAAAGTTTCTTGTCTATTACATAACATAACAAAATAAAATAGATGCATGGTCCTTAAGTTGTAACACAGTATTGTTTAATTTTTATGTTATTTGTGAAATCATTGTTGAGTTTTATTTAATAAAATATTCAAGTTTATTGTTTGTTTACTTCATTCGTATTTAGGTAGCGGTAAAAGTTGCGCAGTATGAAACTTTAGCCATAAAGTTAGAATAGAGTACTCTTTATTATTTACACCATAAAATTACAGATATAAATGTAGAAATTTTACATAGGGTGACACAATGGGCGGTCTTATCGCTAAAAGCGATCTTTTACAGACAACCATTGGATGGATGAAAGGGAGAAGAAGAGACAATACTGTAGGTAGTCAGTGGTGTACCATTTACATATACAATAAATACATTCATACATAAAACATATACTTTTCTATATACAGGGTTATTGATAATAATAATCCTTTATTTCGGGCAACTAAGGCCCATAAAACACAATACATATATTATTATAAGCATAAAACAATAACTATAAACTAAAAGTAAAGACTACTGCACACGAAGTGACGGCGGCGTCGAGTTACACTGCGAGGTGTCGCGTAGCCGGCCGCGGAAACGCCGATACAGCACACCTCTTCCTTGCAAAACTCTTCCTTGAGGAAGGTCATCAAATAGTGAGTAGGAACGCGCACCACGAACGACTTGAAATTAGTGTCATGGCGCCCCTCCAACTTTTCCACCCTCAAGGTTCAGTTGATCTTCACCCGTATGTACTCTACGATGTCCTGAGCCTTCGTAGAGTGGTGCAAAAGGCACACGTATAGCAGCGTCGCCGGTACTGCAGGACGCAGCAGTATGTTAGCTCCTGCCAGTGCCGTCCCACACTGGTTGCGATAAGTAGGCTTTCTCTTCTTTCTCACCACCTTGAAACCGTGACTCTTCGGCGGAACCAGATCATGGTTCATGGTTGCACAGCACCTTTAGTTGCGCTCGGTGCTGAGCGACTATGCTTTCCCCATTTGATTTATCTGCTGGTCGTTTCTTTTGCGACACAGCAGGTTTTATCTTGGCGACAATTATAATATGTCGACAGTCCATTAGGGGGATGTAGGGGAGGTCCTTTGGTTGCAAATGAGCCCTTATGACACCTATGTAAATGTCAACTATTTCCGAGTAATTTGATACTTAATATTTTTTGTCGTTGTTGTATAAACTTCGAACATTTATAAAAAAAATAAACAATTCATGTTTTTTTAAATTTATGTTTATCTGCTTCCACTTCAATACATATTATAATTATTTTATATTTGATTATTATCAACTATAAAATGACAATTATCTTTAATATTTTTTTAAATCAGAACATAATTTTCATAATTTTGAGCAGGTTAGTTGACTAAAATTGATTTCTGCAAAAACACATACTTTATTGACAGAACATTCCAAAAATATGTATGTACAACTTCGCAGCTGCTATCCAACGAGATACAATAAGATAACAGAAGGCCAATTCCCGTAATCAAAAACGTTCAAAATCAAGTCGCAATCTCATCTCAGCGACAGTCAAGTGTCAAAAATGTAGGTAAACGTAAACGCTATACAATTTTTGACAGATTGAGACTGAGATTAGAATGCGAACGTTCTTAAAAATACGGGAATTGCCCCTCAGATATCTTCCAAAAAAAAAATATATGAAATTAAGTAGGTACTGGAAAATGGTTGACATTTGCATGGGGGTAATAGAAATAATAGGCCCATTTACAACCAAACGACCCCTTTTTTATGCAAATGTCAACAATTTCCGAGTAATTAGATTCCAAAATGTAAACGATATTTTGGGTAACCTTGGCCTTTCTTATTCGCCAAGATTATTCGAGAGATTCGCGCCATTTCTGAAACCTAATGTAATTTTTGCCAATACCTGCTAAGACGTCGTCGTTTGATTTATAATACGGAAACTTCAATGTCATTGCAAACTGACAAACGTCTCTAAGTAAAGTAAGTAAGTGGGAGATACACTTGTACTACTCAGAACCCCGTGCCGCGGCGGTTTTTTACAATCGATGCCCGCGCGAAATTACGTGATCGCCGCTCTAGTGTAAACAATGGGTTTTTCTAAGTATTAGATTGTTTTTGTTAAAGCTGATAACAGGGCCGGGCACCCAGGGTACCCAGGGGGCATTGACTGTAGTTTGCTATTGAGAACGAGAGTTTCCCGCGGACACTAAACAGACATTTTATATCCTATTTCACTGAGTTTATAATAACAGACTGCATCGTTGGTATAGTGGCCAGAAGCTCTATTGCTGTGCGTAGGGTCCTGAGTTCGACTCCCAGGTCGTGCAAAGTGTTATAACTAGATTTTAAAGACTTGGCTTCTAAAGCTTACATGGCTTGCTTCACGTAGAACAAAAAGCTGATAATTAAAAAAACATAATATCGCACCTGTATTCTCTAAAGGTGTTGGCAGAGGACACCCAAATTGGGCAGTACCTACACCCATATTTCAACGACGACGACGTTGCTTAGAAGTTCCATGTAATATTAGATGAGCTTATTGTCAATAACTGGGCACTTATAAATTCCGCTGGAAAACCCCACCCCTTGTCTGTCAATTGAACTGATTATGTTCGGTAACAATAGAAAAGTAATTGTGTCTCATTAGCGACGGTTGAGCTCATAATTAAAAATTACATCACCCATGCTGTCTGTTCACCAGAAAATCTTACATAATTAAAACTCTACAGCAAACAAGTAACTCCACAAGCTACTTAACATAATTAATTAAATAAATTCTCAGTTAATTCACTTTGCGGAACCTTTTAGAATGCAAGGTTGCGGTCACGCCCCCGCAAATAAGGATACACGTCTTTAATCCCCCCTCTCTTAACCCCTCTTTGACCCACAAAACCGTAAAAATCTTTCTTAACAGCACTAGTACAGGGAAATGCTCTCTTCCTTCAACCAAAGTACTCTGTGTCGACGTGCATCCCTTGTACATTATGCGATTTTAAAATGCACTGATTTCAAACGTGGAAAAAGGTTTTTTACGTAATCCTTTTCGGTTGAGACCACTTGGCAGAATGGGGTTGGGTATTTTTTAATGAATTGGAATTTTAGTTTAGTTGAATTCTTTTTGGAGTCTCTAGGAATTTTGTTGGACTAGAATTCTGTGTAAAACCGTAGACAGAGAATGCTATAGACGCCTGCAAAGCGTGTCGCAGAAAGAGACAAAATAAAAATACGTCACACATTTAGGGTTACCGTGTGAGAAAAATTTACCCCACAATTTAAAATGTCTATAGAAAATTTATTTTTGTAAAAATCGTCTTTAATAATAATTTAATCGTCGTGTCCGTTCAAAATACATATTTGGGAACCTAGATATTCTGTAATACAATCGGAATAAATACACCCTAGCTACAGATTCCTAGATACAGGAATGTTTGATTTACAAATTATTTTGGTACTTATTACGTTTGTTTGCATGAACTACGCATGCTCCCTCAACCCCTTAAGAGCAGGAGAGAGTGACTATGGATGATGATGATGTGATTCTAAATACCTACATTTTCTTAGATGACAGTAGTATCTGGCTTTGTGAGTAAATAATACAAGTTTATTTTTAATTAGCTTTTATTGATTTTACACGTTATTGTCCTTAATTGTCCGTCAATAACGTATTTCAATAAGTATATTATAGTAATTTGTAAGTACAAATACTTGTACATAGAAATTATTATAATATACTGTACTAACAAGAATGCTTAAATTATTTTCAATTTCCATATTCGTTTCTTCATGTAAACTGATGGAGGAAGATGACGGAAGACAGGCCTTTGATTCCTAAAAAAATATATTATCTTTAAGACGTTAATACAAAATAGATGTAAAAAGATGTTGTTTACGGAAAAAGATATTTCAAATTCTTGATCGATATTTTGAATCGCGTTCAGAGTTTAAGATAAGCCTGTCTCAGTCATTTATTGCACATAAAATGTACAAAATAATAGTTCGCAACAGATAATTGTATATAATAGTTTTAAAAACACTGAACATAATATGTTCAGTGTTTAATAAGTATTCAGTTAATAACATATTAAGTTTCGATACAGGTTTTATTTGTTTTTTTATATTGTTGGGTTTTGAGAACCAATGAAAGACACAGTTATAATTTCAACTGATTAATTTATTATATTTATTTGGCAGGAGAGGTGTGTGTGCACTCTCGCTTGCTCCAGACGGAACACTAACGTCTAAACTATATTAAAGTTATGCACAATGTAAATATGTATTAAAGAGTTAAAGACTCTCAAACTACGTTATATTTAACTTTTTTTTTTTCAAAATGTCTGCTGCAAATTATTGATGACGGTTTTGGTGTCCAATCTGTTCGTCCTGTAGCTACGATCCAATTCCGACGTAAATTATCATCTTCAGAAAAACTGCAACAAGCCATTAATCTTTCAGATATACAATTAACTAACTGCGCCCCGCGCTTTTACCCGCATGTGTCTCGGTTCCGTGAGAATATTGCGATAAAAAGTATCCTATGTCCTAACCGAAGTAATTTACCGATGTGCCAAATTTCATCCAAATCCGTTCAACCGTTTTAGCGGGAAAGCGTAACAAACAAACCAACAAATAAACTCAATTTCGTATTACATATTTCGTACATATAATATTAGTTAGGATTAGGATACACACTACATAATACATATTTCCCATAAAAGTGGGCAATAATTTATGGAAAATTGGCAACACCAAAATCCTTAGGTTAGAATTTTGCCGAGGCGCGTGTAGATTGTTTCCACACAATGATGCGAAACCGGTGCACATCCCTGGTGCGTAGGGTGCGGGCCAGCCGCAACAGTATCCTGAATGCTTTTGCTGAACGTTTTGACTGTCAGTACGTGAAACACTGCTGCATAGTTCTCGTACTGCCTAAAGTTAAGATATTATTTTAATTTTAATGTGGTTAGCTAATAACAATTCAATTAATTTTTCATTTTATTTTTTTAAATGTATACTTTTGAAATTGAAATGGAATTCTTTAATTTTAATTCATATAATTTTTAAATTAGTTTAATTTAATTGTATGAAAATAAATAAATAATGATAATATTATACACAAACAAGGAAATGTAGCACTTCATTGGACTAGGACTAATGTATACGTCATTAACAGATATTATGCACAATAATGAAGGCTTTCTGAAATGACGTTCACTAGATGGCAGCACAGAGACGTCAAGTTTCAAAAGTTGTCCTGTCAAACGTTTCAAAACGCCTATATTTTTTAGTCTGAATGAATGATGAACGATTCATTCGTTCATCATTCATTCAAACGAATGATGAACGTCATCATATATTTTATACTCATTGTCGACATGAAAGACCTCTTGTCAAAGTGGCGGCAACTGGTGGCGTGAATTTTCATGAAAAAAAGACAAGAAGGAAAAAAAAAAAAATTAAACTATAAGTAAAAGTTATTAACAACCTCGTTGGTCTAGTGGTCGCTACTGCTGAGCCGGCTACTGCTAGTCGGGCGAAGTTTTATTGGGTTTATCCATCAGGAAGTTCACAGTAGCAGCCTGGAGTCACGATTTGACCCTGGTTTATGGCATTAGGCTCGCCCCCTATTATATGGGACAGCTAGGCTCATCACCGCAAGGTTGCCTGCTTGTCGATCTTCTACAGATTGTACTTCGGTGAGTGTGCCCAAGAACTCCACAACCTCATTCGTCCAGCCCCCTTCTTCCATTGGTCATCTAGACGCACTGCAGGTTACCATCCTTACCTAGTTGCTATTCCACCAATTCGCACTAAGCGTTTCCAAATGTCTTTTGTAATGAGCAGCAAAAGGGTGGAACTCTCTACCTGCGTCTGTGTCTCCAAATGCATACAACCCTAATATCTTCAAAGTGAGAGTGAACAGGCTTCTTCTGGTTAAGCTCATTCCATCATCGACTCTGCCTCTATCTCTAATGTGGGTTTGTTCTTGAGTCTAGTCTAGGTCACTACCTAGACTAGACTCAAGAACAAACCCCCCTTTTAAAAAAAAGAAAACTTTACCATAACTGGTGACATGTTGGTCTACTGCATAGATATAATCTACAGGTACACCTCTGCCTTATCGTTTGGGGATTACAGTCGAGTTTTTAAATGCTGTTTTCTATTGCACGAAAATATATATTTATATACGGGTGGAAACTTTCAGGGGGTTCTTTACAAATAGTACGGGAAAAGTTTTTTGCAATTTGTGACTTTTTGAGGACTCCAACGATGGTTGGTCCCATAAAAGTTTTTAATCAGTATTAGAAACAGGATCGATTGGCATCTAAAAATGTTTTTGTATGAAATGGCTATTTTCTTGCTAACTGTATTTTTTTTTGAAAATCTGTGAATGGGGATCAAAATTCCATAAAAAAATATGGATAGTCTCCTAAGACCATTTTCGCGTAGCTGCAACGGACAAGGTACTTCCCCTTACTGCTCCGCTGAAAGTTTCGACCCTGTACATATTTTTTTTTTTAGATAATTTCCACACAAGGTCTTCAGGCCCCAAACTAGCTGGTGTTCAATAATGTATTAAAACAATAACAAACGTTTATAAATACTTTTTGTCCTTGTCAATGAAATGAGTGTAACAACACCTACATTAGTTACTAGTAGTCCGCGAATTTCCAATTTCCTTACGTTTTTTGCAATTTCAAGGTCAATATCAGGTTGTATGTTGATCAAAATAATATTCGCGCGTAACAAATACGTATTTTCAGAACCACTATTTAAAAGAAACAACTAAACGTGGAAATAAACAAGACATCGTAACAAAAAAACATCAGTTTTCTTATAAACAGAGTCACGCGTATTCTGTAGGAACTATCCCTATTTACTTATAGTAATTACGTGTGGCTCCGTTTATACGAATACTGATGCTATTTCGATGTCATATAACCTTCAACCCGCGGAATAACAAAACGCTTCCAATGACACCTCGTTTGTCAAAATACGATGAGTATAGTGCGTTTCATCAAAGAAGTCCCTTCGCTGTAATGTTGGTAGCGCTTAAATGAGTGCTGCCAGGCTGTGAAAATTATATTACCCAGTAAATCAGTATAAATTGAAAACGAAAATTTATTTTGGTTGTTCTTTTTGTTTGGTCACCTTTCAACAAAGGTCTATAGAAAATTATACCTTACGTGTAAAGATAAGTATTCATAAAATTAAACTCTTAATATAACCATAATAATTATTTATTTGCGAAACTTCTTAATAAGCTGTAATGATTAACAACAAAATTACTTTTTAAAATAACTGTGCTCCTCCAAAGGACCTACACCCGATATAGCACTATCTCCAGGGTCAGTATCGTCTGAAGTATCTCCTATAGTATATCTAGTCATCTCCTACTTCTATTATAAATCGATCTATTTTGTTATCAACAGTTACTCCATTGTTGAAGTACTTATCTTCTATGGTTTCTACGTGGCTGCATTCTTTTATCCACTCTTCTGGCGTGCTACTGCAAATTGCCACTTCAGTTATTTTTACAATATTTTTTGCTTCCTGACCCACGTTTTTTTCAGCAATCCGCCTTTACAAAAGACTCCATATGAGTTCGATTGGATTCAGGTCACAATGATAAGGAGGAAGTCTTACAACTTTATGACCGTGTTCTTTTAACAATGAATCGACTTCGTAGATAGGTGGTTCTTTATGGTCGTTAATTATTTTAAAAGGTGTAGGTAGGCACCTACGGGGTAGCAGCGGGGACTAGGGAGCATCTAGTTCTGGCAATGGCAACCCTATTTTATGGCGGCGACGCGAAGTCTCACACATTCTAATGGAATTATTGCCGCTTTGTTACGTTTTTCACTCTCACAAAACGTTTTGACTTTCAACACCAACTCTCTTTCGCCACTTTTAAGTGTCTTCGGCGTGATTAAAACCGTAAAACAACTATAAATCTTGGAAAAACTCAACAAAGCCTACGATGCGTCTAGCGTTTGACGTTCTTGACAGTCAGGTGTGCCAATATAACGGCGAAGGGAATTCTTTCGTGAAACGCACAATAATGTATGAGTAAGAGTTATGAAGGAACAGATGAATATACATACATACATAGCCTGTCAAAATAATATATCTCCTTTGGCTTTGCCGTAGACACCCGTCTACGGCAAAGCCAAAGGAGATATTTATGATTTTTTATAATCATCAATTCTCTTCATCAATCATCAACTCTCTAACTTTAAATTACCTTATTTCATGAAATTACGTCAATTCTAACTTACAGAGTTGTATTGATGATAATACTTCGGTAAATACGTAAGTTGTTACCCTTAAAGGTAAAGAAAATCGTTGTAAATCTTAGTCTTTATTCAAGCAGTGTTCCTCCAAAAACACTTTTACCAAAACAGTTCATACCTTTACTAATCCTATTATCCTACCTCAAGACCCACAAAAGGCGGTCCCCTGAGAATATCCAAAATACCACTCGTTAAGCGATTAAGGGCCTAATGTTTTCGATTTCACGATAAAAAACGGTTCGGTTACAAGTCCCGTACAATTTGCCGGGACGAATACCCCGTGGAGCTTCGTTATATCCCGCTAGAGGGGAGCCTTTTATCTTTGAGGAGAAAAGAAATACCGAAAATTGCTCTAATTTATACTCCGTGCGTGTAAGTATTCTGTTGGCGCGGTGTTTGAAGGTTGAATTGTGGACGATTTAGGAATATGGGGTTTTGTCGTCGGTAACTTGAGGGTTATGTTGTGATTCTTGATTAAGTAAGTTGGTTTGCTTTTTAATTATAATTTCGTATCATGTAAGACACGGAATCACGAGAAGTCCTACCGTAAATAGTACCAATTGTGTTATTCAGACAGTTTTTCTTACTTTGCTGGCCGAAACTTGATTCAGGGGGCTACTCTCCCTCTCAGGAGGAGGCACGGCTCCCTGTCATTTCGGGCGACGCAGGTGCTCTCGGGGCATGGTTGCTTCGGGAAGTAACTGTGTCGCATAAACAGGGAGCCGGACGCCCGGTGTCACCACTGCGTCGACTGCCGGGAGGACACGGCGGGCGGCGCGGCATACGCTGGCAAAGTGTGCCGCTTGGGAGGAGCCGCCGTGCCTTTATCTCAGAAGTAGGCAGTGACTTGTCGCTGTCGGCCGTAATTGGATCGATGGTCGGCAGCGACGAGTCCTGGGATGCGGTGGTTTCCTTCTGCGAAACAATCGTCTCGCAAAAGGAGGCTGCGGAAAGGGAAAGGGAGATCTCGTCCACTCACCCGGCCCGCAGAAGGCGCACTAGGCATCGGCGGAGGGCGGCTGGTGGCCGGAGGTTGCGGAAGGACCGTACGTTCCCGCGACCCCCAGCGTAGGTGTGAGATGGAACATCGGGGTGGTTTTTAGTTAGTAAGAGTCTGGCAGACCCCGCCGCCCGCCCCAGGGCTTCGGATATCCATGAGGATTTTCCACCCCGGAAACAAAAAAAAAAGGGGGCTACTCTCTAAGTCCGTCGACGAAGATACGGGACCGTCCGAAAGTAGTTGATCCGTCAAATCATGTGTCACGTTCAATTTTTCGGACGAGCGAATACATATCGGTATAATCGTATTGTTATTTGTTATTCACTCTTAGTTCGGGAACCGAACTAATCATAATTATGTTCATATGTGATACGGAGTACGTAATGCCCGTAATTGCGGCCGAAACTACTCACGGACTTCGAACTTCGAGAGTAGACCCCCTGATCTTTGTTTCGTGTTTGGTAATACAGTTCTTGCCTGCCAGATTTATGTATTAAGTTGCGGTAAGAAGCAAATTTTTAGGTAATTGACAATAGCGTATCGCGGCAACAAATATAGTTCAAAACAGCGATGCGTTTGATGTTAGTTGAATCGAATGACCACACCAATTAATGCAGTTTTAATAAAATAAAATAAAAATGCACGGCTCAGTGGAATACCTTTTAGGTATTTCTTTAGTTGATTGAATTCCCTTCGTTATCATTACATAAAATATGATAGTTAACGCTCAAAATATTGAGAATAATGGACGAAAAAAGTTTTTTTGAACATGATTTTTTTATCGTGATAATATTTAATTTAAGAAATATTTTTGGATAAATTTCTTTGAACACTTGACAATACACAAAAAAATTTTTGAGCTTGTTATGTGTACCAATACGCATAACTGTTCCTGTGTAACGGTGTCCTACGTTTGCGCAGCGCCTTAAGACACAACCAAGACGCAGCAGAAAGCCAGCCTAGTCTTGTTATGTGTACCAATACGCATAACTGTGCGCCATAAAACTGAGTGTTTTACGGTGTCCTACGTTTGCGCAGACCAAGTGTGAACACAGTTGGGTGAAAATATTACATCTAATATACATATACGATTGAAAATTCAAGGGGAAGCTCTTGTCTAAATAATAACAGTCATACGCGTCGATCGAACTTTAAGCTACGCTTGGCGCGGTAGGTTCGTGGATGGGTTATGGATGGTCATCCATGACATATCGAGACTCCTCCGTGCCTCGGAAAGCACGTTAAGCTGTTGGTCCCGGCTGTTATTTGTACATCTTAGACAGTCGTTACGGGTCGTCAGTAAGTAGCCCGAAAGTCTGACAACCAGTCTTACCAAGGAGTATCGTATTACCCAGTAACTGGGTTGTGGAGGTCAGATAGGCAGTCGCTCCATGTAAAATACTGGTATTCAGCTGCATCCGGTAAGACTGGAAGCCGACCCCAACTAAGTTAGGTAGAGGAGATTCGGAATAATATTCTGGGGCAATTTAACTCAAAAGAAACGAAAGGAGCGTTCAAAGCGCAAAAGCGCTGCATACGGGCTATGTTTGGGTTGCAAACTAGTGACAGTTGACATGACAGCAAACTAATGTTTGTACAGCACATAATTCTAACACTTCCGTCACTTTACTTATTAGAAATATAGCTGTTTGTAAAATCCAATCCTCATTTTTGTTTCCCCTTCGGATTAATAATACAGGTAGAAATAGACGTGAGAAGTACAGACTTTGGGTGCAATCACTCTCCGCCAAAACAGCATTACTAAGTAAAAGGCCCCATTAATATATAATAAAATCCCGAATTCCCTTAAAAAAATTAATGTTATATCATTCAAGACAGAATTTAAAAATTTGCCAATTAGTAAGCGATATTATTATGTTATGAGTTTTTGAATGACAAATTTTGAAATTAGATCCTTTAATTCGTTTTATTTCTTTTTATTGTTTTAATTATGAATATAATATATATATAATATATATGTTGACTGTATTTTTGTATTGATTGAAATTGGATATTTGAATTGATTGAATTTTGACTATAATTTAATTATTTCCTAATTTATAATTCCAATTACTTACATAAATCATAAACTATTTTGTACGCCGAATATGGCAAAACATATTGAACCGGCCATTTTAAACTCGTTTCCATCCCTATGTGCATATCTATGTATCATGTTACACATGTTTATACAAATAAATGAATCTTTATCTTCAAGGCTGGGCAGATGATGACCATACAAATTCACACCTACATACGGAAGACATAGTAATATAAAGTTTGTATGTCTTACGTAGGAGTGTTTAGAAACGCGTAGGTACCAACCTACGTTAGACCATTTTCACTAGATTACCGAAAACGAAAAAGACTCTCTAAACGCCTCTCATAGTATACTTCCAAACTGTCAAAGGGTCTGTCATTCCTATACAAAAGTCCCTTTCGTACCTTAGGGACCACCCCGATATTTATGGGGATCAAATGATAGGGGCTCAATTCTTTTTCCATCGAGTTCTATCGGTTCTGAAGGTATGTGGAGTTGTGTTGAAGCTTCGATCGTTTCTATATTCAAATGTTGGCAATTGTCTTTTTTTTTGTGGTAAATGCAAGTTCAATTATTTTGTGGTCTTTCTAAATTCAATTTCCATAGAGTTCTATCGATTCTGAAGGTATGTGGAGTTGTGTTGAAATTTCGATCGATTCTGTATTTACATGTTGATGGCAATTGTTTTTTTTGGGGTAGAAAATGCAAGTTCAATTGTTGTTTGATCTTTCCATGTTGGTAGGTTTTTTGGGTTAGCTCTCTGTATATTATTGTTCCCATTGCATTTGTTTTTGGTAGTCACAAGTTTTGTTTAAATCTGACATCTACGAGTGTACTTATTACTATAAAGACTTTCTGTCAGATATGATTTTTTTTTGCATATGATAGCCCATTTCTTGAGGAAGGTTATAGGCTATTTAACATTACGCTATGACTCTTAGGAGCTGAGCAGAAAGCTAAAAACTCAAAAAGAACGCAAAGCGAAAACGAAGTATTAGCGCGGGCAGGTGACGCGATGCGACGCGGTGGGTCGGGGGTACAAGAAATTGCATGCGGGCGAAGTCACAGGCAGAAAACTAGTTTTTAATATAATTAACGATAGATCATTTTTAAAAATAAAATAGAAAATCTAGTTTCAAATGACTATTTTATTATTCCATGTAAAATACGGTTAAATTTTTTACAGTTTACGTTATTGGGGTCAGATGGATAGCCTGCTTTAATTGTAGCATAGTGTGGAACTCGCAGCACAGAGTGATAAATGAAAATTTAAAGGCAATATCTGCATTAGAAATCGATTGTGGGTATTGTATCTGCGGCAGTAGGTAAGTGATCTGTTCATGTTATCTGCACAATGAGTTAGTTAGTAAATATGTAGATGAATGTCAGCTTCCTCATCATTGATCTATTTAGCAGACTGTACCTACTCATGAACAATATTACTTATATTTTTTGATCTGTGACATTATATAAAAAAGCTCTCACTTCAAAGTTACCAAATTACATACAGCTCAACAATTTTATAGATTTGCTCCACTTACAAAACCCATAAAGTTATAGGCGGCAAGTAAAAAGCGGCAGAGTGCGAGTCGGACTCGTACACGAAGGGTTCCGTGCCATCGTATAATATTTAACACTTCAATTTTATTTTTAACAAATTGGTTTTACAAAAAACGCCGAAAAAAACACGTGTCTTGTTGGGGGACCCCTTTATTTGTTCTTATAGCGGCCATAGTAGTACATACTCTGAAAATTTCAAGTGTCTACCTATTACGGTTCAAAAGATACAGCCCTGTGACAGACAGACGGACAGCGGATCCTTAGTAAGAGGGTCCCGTTGGCACTCTTTGGGTACGGAACTCTAAAAATCACATTACTATCAATCATACTATTTTGCGTACAAAGTTAAACGAAGTAAACGTTTCGCAGTAGAGCGATAATAGTCGGTGTTTGGAGAAGTTTACGACAACTTTCGCGAACTATAAAGACTTCCCTTGGAGTAAGGCATCTGTCCCACCGCCAACGAGGAAGCGACGGGCTACCAACGATTTTACACGCTCCAGAAACGAACAAAAGATTGTAGGTTCCGTGTATACATACATACGTACGTACATCATACATCACGTCGGGGTCACCAATATGGAGGCACGAGGAACAGGGCGTAAAGTTCACTCATACCTCCATAGAAAAGGGAGGATCCTCCGACCAGACGGGTGTCGTGTCTGGTGGGCAACTGCCCAATGATTGATGTCGGGAACTTGTATATATGCTACTCGCGCAGTAAACTCTGCTTGCGCGGTGCAGGATTTGTGTGACGTCAGTATGACGCGCAGCTCGCATGTGGCGATGTAGATACCGCTACACATGTATTAATAGTGTGTGTGATAACTATACACTCGCGTGCAAAAAAATCGATCTAGTCGATTCTCTTCTATTTGAAACAAGATAATTCAACAATTATAATTAACAATAACCTAATATTTTGTGTATTATTGTCTCCCTAAATGTATGTAGATTACGTCTGTGAAATGTTTTTTCAAAACAGATTAATTCGTGTTTGTCGAATAAAAACCTAATTTTTTTCAAGTCGGTTAAATATTAAATTTACGTGATCAATAATCGATCAGTAATAAACAAAATTAAGTTTTTATCAACTTCACTGACAAAAAAGTCACGCAGTTTTTCCAATCATTAGTGAGTGATGACGAAATCTGAATAATCGAGTCGATCTGGTCAAGAATATTGTTTTTATCAAAGTATATGGTTTAAGTAAATAAACTTTTACCTATAAACAGTACCAATTAATTAAAATATACTCGTACATTAACATTTTTGAGATACCTTGCCTCAAATATAGAACATGGTGCGGGCCAGTTTTTTTGCATGCAAGTGTATTAATAGTTGATCGCTGACTCGCCAGCGAGAGCTCGTTTGTCGCAGCGATAAGAGCTAACTTGCTCAGCGACGCTCGCATAGCGGGTAGAACCACACGAAACTGAACGGTGTTCCAGTCTCGCTGAGAGACTCACACATGGTACAATGCATACCAGCGAGTATACGGATCGCCAACTAGTTTTTACTTCCTAGCTCTACTCTCATCTGGTTAGCACACGTTCGCACGGACGTAAAAATATCGCGGCCGGACTTTATCGTGTTTTCAACTCTGTGTTTAGCTGAGTATTGAGAACCCATTAGATAATCGAGGACTGGATTTTCAACTCTCGGTGTTTAGCTGAGCATTGAGAATGCATTAGAGCTCATCCCAGAACGTCAAAAAATACACTGTTGCATTTTCAACTCTCGGCGCTAAGCAGTGCGTTGAAAACCAAGTGTCAAAAAATCGCCGAAGGAATAAATTGCCCGTGCCTCCTGAGCTTAATCGCCGGCGGCGGCGGCGGGACAGGTGCGTAAGGATGCGACTTCACAAACTTTTGTAGTGCGAGTTAGTTTTCATGAATATCGTGTAAGGTGTATATTTTAAGAGCTTTCTTAGATTCGCTTACGTTGAGTGTAATGTTATGTTAAGTTTAATTAGTCTTGATATAAGATTAAAGACGGACGGAAGACGGATTAAGGTTTCAGACACCAATCTACATGGTCTTCACATGATCTGACCAAGATTATGTCTGGACTTTAAAAGAGACTGTGACCTCTGAGTTTGTTTCGGCCTGTCTTCTCAGAGTAGTCAGTTATGAAACGCCGACCTCATCTAGTTTTAAAAATATGATTGACGTGTAAAAGTGTTTGTAACAAACCTACTTACAGAAATAAAATCATTTATCATTTATTTATCATTTAAGAGTTCCTACTAAGATTTTTTACCCCCAAGAAATTATAGTATTAGGTATTTACCTATGAAATTGCCGTTTAGTATACAGAAAGTTAAAGTCATTTTTAAATATATATAAATATTTTTTATTTCTATCAATCAAAACATGCACCCATGCTATCGATGCATCTCTGCCAGCGCAGTGGTAATTTTTCAATGCCCTTCTGGAAGAAATCAGGTGTACGGGAGCCAACAAACTCTTCAAAGGCATTTTGTACTGCCTCTCGGGTATTGAATTTTTTCCCTGCCAAGAAGTTGTCCAAATTTTGGAAAAAGTAGAAGTCTGTCGGCGCAACGTCGGGTAGTCTGGATTTTTCCATCTGGAATTTCTCAATAGCAGCCCACAGTCTAGATTTGGGCCAGGTTGATGGCAATAGGCTCGCCCCCTATTACACGAGAATTAAACATAGCTGGCAAATGTAGGTGTACTGTAAATTCAACTTTGCCCAACCCTTCGGAGAAAAACGAGCTTTAGTACTATGATAATTAATTATATAATTTCATAATATAGGTACTGACCTTTCGACTGTTTTGTCGAACGATACCCATATTCATAAAGCTAGAATTTTGTGCATTACGATTAATATATACAAATAAATAATGAAAGAAAGAAATATAAATATGTTGTTTGGAACACGCACAGGAAATACTTATAATAAAAAAAGAACATTACATCTAACAAAATCATGAAAAAAAAATGTTATTTTCCTTTTTAAAAAAACGTTGCCCCACACTAGGAATTTCTCCTGTATCGTGGGTGCGTTTACAAACATTTAAACCCACACACAAACAGCCAGATCCGGAACAACTACTTGCAGGTCATACAAAAATATTTGTTCCGTGCGCGAATCGAACCCGGGACACGCAGCGCAGCAGTCAACCGCTTAAACACTGCGCCAACCTTTCCATTTATACTTTTATGTTTATCTAAGATTAAAAATAACAAAATAGTGAAAACAACAAAAATAAAGAGAAGACCTAAGCGAGGCCAAAAAGGCTCCTATCTCAGGATGATGCGGCGATATTTGAAAAACAAACAAATACTGCAGCTCTAGTATTCTGATCCGCTGTGATGCCAGGGACACACCTACGGAAATATAAAAGTGGTAGTTAATAAAATACAATCTAATAATTAATAATACAAAAGTAAATGAAAACCGTATTTCTTACGATAATAATAGTTGAATATTACGATCGACCCAAACCCGATGCTCTATCATCGCTAGTCCATGCTACACACCGACTATTGTCTTAATTGTCTATGGTCTATGACAAACGAAGGGACGCGAGCACAGAGTACTTTTAGACGCGAGTGCTGGCGATGTAATAGCCTCATGATCATCATCAGTGTTCCCACTGCTGGGACACAGGCCTCCTCTGGGTGAGAGGGAGTGGGCCGTAATCCACCACGCGGGCCCAGTGCGGGTTGGTAGATGTCACAATCATGTTTCTCGAATTTTTGATTCTACGACATGCCGGTTGCCTCTCAATGCTTTCCTTTACCGTTTTGAGAGCAGTGGTGATGAAATAATTTACACAAAGTTAAGCGCCTATCTGGGTTCGAACCTACGACCTACAACTCGTAAGCCACGGCCGTTACCACTGGTAATAGTCTGTCAATATCAAATTAAAAGAAATATACATATAAATTCCAACTATTTCGAACATTGCAGTTGGTGAGACCATTACGTCCAGTTTTTCCCTATACATTTTTCTTAATCTTGGGAAAACGATGGTTTTTAGATAGTACCTACCAACGAAGTTCAATTGATATCGCAAAAGTCATATTAAGTTGCACCAGCCAGGCCCTGCAGTCTCGACATAGTTAGCAATCGTTTTCGGTTGCTAAGTCCTAACAATCCAGATGTAATGATATTTGGTGGTCTCCACGCTCAAATTTATCGGTTGTTACTGGTATTTTAGGTAGGTACCGGTAGGTAACAACCGATAAATTTGAGTGTCGAGACTGCCAAACATTTACATCAACATTTACATCTGGATTGTTAGGACTTAGCGACCGAAAACGATTGCTAACTATGTCGAGACTGCAGGGCCAGGTTTGAGTTCTTAAACTGGAGTTTAAAATACGGGTCCGTAACGGATTTCAACCATTCTTTGAACTCGCAAATCTTATAACACACCCAGCCACTAAAACCGCACACAGTACAACCAATTTAACAACCCAAGAACACACAAACGGAAACATTATACTTAACAATACTTTTCTTGAACCAACATGTTACAAACAGCTGTTAAGCTGGCAATATCCGTGATACAATACTGCAAATTTACGAGGCACAGTCGTTTGCTGCAACAACAATAACGTGAAATGCCTCGCCATTTGACAGTATTATACTGGTAACGTTTGGATTAGTGCAGTAATCATGATGCAGTGGGCTGTGAACTAGAATGTTCTAGCATTGCTGTTGACTATGATTCCGTCTGTGGGAAATAGACGGTGTTCGTGTATTACGTCGTGAGATGAGGTTTCGGGTGGAGGATATATTATTATAGTAAGTAAGTATGTATGTATAGGTGGGGATTGTGGCTAAGTAATAACAACCGCACGGATCGATCGATCAGGTTAAGCTACGCGTGCCCCGATTGGTCCGTGGATGGGTTCTCGGACAGCACGTTAAACCGTTGGTCCCGGCTGTCATTCGTGGATCCTTGACAGTCTTTACGGGTCGTCAGAATCCCTAAAGTGTGAATACCGAGGGGAGTCCGAGAGAAGTTATTTGATGATATCCCACCCTCAAAAAAAAAAAAAAAAAAGTAGCCCGCGAAATTCCAATTTTCTTACGTTTTTTACAATTTCCAGGTCAGTATCAGGTTTTATGTTGATCTAAATATGATTCATGACCGTATCAAATCATTATAAGAATTATTATCATACAAATCATCAATACCCAATCATCAATATCTCTATGGTCATATTACCATATTGAATGACAATTTCATGAAATCATGACATTTGAGGCCAATTCTAACTTAAGGAGTTGTATTTGATGATGTTAATGATTATAATTCTGTTAACATACTTGTTACGGTCGCGAATCATTATTTTAACCTACATACAACCTGACACTGCCTGCAAATGGTAAAATACGTAAGCAAAAGTGAATTTGGCGGGCTACTTTAGCGCATCCCCCTAAAAACAAAACAACAAAACAATTGTACAGATGTGCAAATTGCTTAGAGCATTTATGCTCTAAGGCAAATTGTTACCAGTAGTATAGCCCCTTCTGTCAACGTCATTTAAACGGCAAAAAATACCTAATGCCAGTGTATTTGCCTCAGACTAAGGAAAAGAAGAATAGACATGACATACCTACGAAAAAAACGTGCATACCTAAAATGTGAGTCTGGCACAAAGATGGCGGCTTGCGGTAGAGCTTTTTTTTTTTTTTTTTTTTTTTTTTTTTTTGTGGGTGGGAAATCATCAAATAACTTCTCCCGCTCTGGGCAGAGCAGGAGGGCGTGTCAGACTCTTACTGACTAAAACCCACCCGTGTTCCTTCAGTTGCCTGTGCCAGGGGCCACGGTAACCCTCTTGGACTTTTCCGCAACCCTAGCAGGCATCGGTCCTAGCAAACCCCGTCATTGGTGCTGACATCTCTTTGAGGCGCGCGTGGAACACAACGCGCCGTCGACCCGGGCCTGGTCCTTATCGAACGGCGAGCTGCCCATTGCTCGCCGTTCGCAAGCCCGCGCCTACGGTGGCCGGGAATCGGCCTGCGATTCCCGACGCCCAGGGCGTCTCCTGCGGCGGCTAGGGGCGTGAGGGCGCAAACTTTGCCTCTCCCTCACGCGTTCCGCCTCCTCCTTCGCGAACATTACTGCTTCGCAGAAGGAGGTGACGGCTTCCCAAGCCCTCTCGCTCCGTACCATGGCCTGGACCAAGGCCGGTTGGGGTGCATGTTGAAGTGGGGTGCATGTTGAAGAGCCTCCTCGTGGCGCACCCTGGGCAACGTCAGCTCCCATTGCCCACCAGGTTTCGGTGGGCCATGGGGGCTGGCGGCTAATCTTTAACAAATGAGGAAAGGTCATGGTTCCAATCACCGATCATGCTTGATGGTCGGTGAAGGGAACCGGGCTACGGACGGCTTGCGGTAGAGCTGCGCGCATTATAATATCAAAATTTCCTTCAAAACACTGAAAGAAACAAGTTGCTATGACAACTGATGTACTTGTTGGCCGTGACAAAACATGGCGACCGGCCGCAGTGAGATAGGCTGTATACTGTTCGTTATGCCGAGTCCTTTCTTTTCTTTAGTCTGAGGTATTTGCATGCCATGTTGTTTTGTTTAGAATCGACAGATTTTATGATTTTGACCTTTTTTAGTACCAGAATCAGTTCGACCAAAAAAGACAAATGTCTTTTCTATGTTTGCGTGTCATAGACCCAGAATCTAGCGAGAAGTATTGCGTTTTCAGTAGCTGCCATTAGTTCCACCAGCATGCATGACAGGACATGCAACACAAGTTTTATATTTTTATTACGGATGCTTTTAACATGCACGTCTTTCTAGATCGTTCTCACATGTATAATTTCAACATGAATGATCTAACCACTTTTTTGTAACAATATTTTGATTTAAAAGAGTGTCCATGGAGTTTCTTGCCCGTTCTTCTCCATAGGTACCTACTACGCTTTGGAATGGGCAACTAGCTTCATCTTTCTGACTGACCGACCCCTTGACAATTCAAAAGTGCCTGTCACTGGTTTATTTGAAATAAATGCTTTGAGTTTGAGTTTGAAGTTAAGTGTCCGATCATTAGAGGAATAACAACTCAGCAGTCCAGGGGGTGATTGCGAAACACATTAACAGGAGGGACGGCTTTCATTTTGGTCGTTCAACAACATTCATAGTGCATTGCGTTTTTTATGTTGTTGAGCAAACATTTTTTTCCGAACATATAAAGCAATGGATTAGCAATATCCTTCAAAATGATTCAGATTGTGATTGATAGTAGGTATATGTTACGCAATTAGGGTGCAGGCAGGAGATATAAGAATTAATGAATAATACGGTTTTCATTTACTTTGGTATTCTTATTAGATGTTATTGTTTATTCTGTTTATTAGTATTTTTATAAGAAATTATGTCCTCTAGTGGGATTTATTTTATGTCCGTAGGTGTGTCCGTGGCATCACAACAGGCCCTATCAGAATACCAGCGCTGCGGTATTTGTTTGTTTTTCAAATATCGCAGCATCATGCAGCATCCTTTTTGGCCTCGCACAGATCTTCTCTTTATTCTTTTTTTTTTTTATTGTTTTCATGATTTTGTTAGATTTAATGTTCTTTTTTTAATTTATTATTTATTATTATTATTTGTATTTCCTGTGCGTGTCCCAAATAAAATATTTTTCTTTCTTTCAAAGTCCAAAATTTCAAGATTTTCTAGTTAGACAGATACTTCTATTACTGCAAGAAAAACTACGAGAAGTACCTATTACTGGCCATTTCTCATCTTTTATTCTACTTATATATTTAACATTTAAAGAGCTGTTGTGCCCAATAGTTCTTTCTTTAACTCAGTATCTAAATCTACGTTTTCAAGTATGAAATCGTATGACACTGATTTAACACACATTTCATATGTCTTTGAACACTTTTACCGGTGAAAAGCAAACCTTTAGTTTAAATAATGTTGATACATCCAAATCTGTATTTCATATTAGGTATTAATTTCCTCCTTATAAAAAATCTTAGAATATTTTTATACTTTGGCAAAGAGTTATTTACAAATTCTCCTAAGAACTTTTCCTCCTCTGACAGGGTTGATGACAACACGAGGATCCTGATCCTGATCCTGTTTTGCGTAAAATACCGCAGCCCTGTCCTCATCCAGCTCAACTATTCCCTGCCAATCCTGTAACATGTTGCTGGAACCGTTCCTGACTCAAAGCGCCTAGAGCTGCGTGAAGCTAAAGTCGGCCTGAAGTTTCTACAGTCTCACACTTTTTTATCCCTTATATTACTTAATATTCCTTTTTATACATGTGACACAATATTGGCACTCCGGCTAATCGTAACGTGGCAATATTTATCTATGACAAATGGCCAATGCAATTTACCAAAGTCACAACTGTCATTCAAAACCCAAACCAACAGATTAGCTTCAATTACTGATCACTGACGCTTTAACTTTGACTGCACATCGACACCCGACGAAACGGTCGTCACTCGCCCGTTATATATTTAGCCGCAGCTGTCACGTCACTCAGTGTTGGACACTTCACGCGGGCTGGTGGGACATGTGTCGGAGCTACAAACTTAGTTTGCGTTAAAAATAATGCACGTGTCAGAGTTTGCGCTTTTGTTTTTGAAGTTAAACTTTTCAGGCGGCGATTCGCTAATTGGACGAGAATTGAGAGTGAAACAAGGACGCCTCACGTTAAGGTACATTTCGTTACATGAGAGAGAAAAAAGATATCTCTCTCTGTCTCTCACACTAAATCTCTCATTTTTGATAGGTGTTTAGTTTTTTAGGAGGGTTTTATTTACAGTGGTCATCATCGTCGTCGTCATTTCAGCCGAAAGACGACCACAGGACAGGTCCACTCAATCTGTGTGGTTCTTTCCTCAAAAGATTCAGATCCATTTCAGACACAAATATACATGGTCCTCAAAGATTATTATAATATTATTCTAATTATTGTGAATGTGAGAACTATGTCAGTCATTGGTATTTTTATATTTATTTTTGTATTTTTCTCAGCGTAATCTTGATCTGGCAGTTTGAGTAATTTATGCGGCCTACCTACTCAAATGTCCTTTCTTTGGTATTGTTCGTCGAATCGTTGAGCTCCTTGAGTCTAAGTTGAGCTGCACGGTTACTGACAATTGCGTGCACTGACTGGACAGGTCCACTCAATCTGTGTGGTTCTTTCCTCAAAAGACCATTGCAGATACCGATCTACATATCTTTCACATGATCTGACAAAGATTTTGTCTGGACTTTAAAAGAGACTGTGACCTCTGAGTTTGTTTCGGCCTTTCTTCTCAGAGTAGTCAGATAGGAAACGCCGACCCCATCTAGTTTAAAAAAAATATGATTGACGTGTAAAAGTGTTTGTTCAAACCTACTTACAGAAATAAAATCATTTATCATTTATCACAGTTTGACATAGGTCTTCCTCAATCAGCGCCACTTCGACCGGTTCTGCGCTTCCTGCATCCAGGGAATTCCTGTCGCCTTCACATGGTCATCGGTCCACCTTGTATCCCGGCGTACCAACGCTACGTCTTTCGGTACGCGGTACAGACAGTTACTGACGATGTAAATAATGCTCTAGCTAAAATAGTGCATTGGTTTCGTTTACTTTCAAACGAGGAAACTACTAAATGTACCTATTATTAGATTTCTGACACCTAACGTTAAGCAGGTGAAAACCAATGTAAGTACTAGTAAATGAGGCGGGATTGGATCTTGTGGTCACCACTGTGTTCTTAGGTATTACTTTAGACTCGAAACTACAGTGGGGCTCACATATAACCAAATTGTCGAAGCGGCTTAGTTCTGCAGCGCACGCGGTCTATAAAACCCGTCATTTGACTGATGTATCAACAGCTGATTAGTATACAGGGTGTTTTTGACAGCCCTCCGCAAACTGATAGGGTGGCTTCAGTACATCATATTAAGATGACCGGTACATGAAATTCTTTCAGGAACATTAAGGGAATCCAAAAAACCAGATTTGTTTTATGGGGGGATCGTTACCGTGGCAAAACGCACGTAGCGGACGGCAGCGCAGCGAGCTTGAGCGAGGCTGCCCCCGCCCCCAGCGCGCTCCCCGGCGCACCTGGGCCGCGTCTTTTATTACGTTACGTTACGTTACGGCATATTTTTTTTTTCCTGAGGAAATTTCCAGTGGTATATGATTCAGAATAAGGAGCTGAATCAATCCTGTGTTTTTGTGGAGGGCTGTCAAAAACACCCTGTATTTTAGTTATTTCTATAGTGTATCCTCGTATGGCATTTTACTGTGGGGAAATGCAGCCGACATTCTGGCTATATTTGTGTTGCAGAAACTAGCCATTCGAGCAATTTATAACCTAAGTTGTAGGCATTCACTGAGGGATAAATTTCAGGAAATAAACATAATGACAGTCGCATCTCAATATGTATATGAAAGATCGTCATGATTTACTCCACTAGATTCAAACATCATGTATATAATATAATACGGGTATCGAGCAATGACAACACACTGGGTGCGATACACAGAGTTCATTAAATGCACGAATGAACACAATAACTACAAATTAACATATTAACAGCACAACGAATCGAGTACAGTTCCGTGACGTCTTCACTCAGATGCGATCTGACACTGAAATGTCTTCCTCGCCGCCCGTCAGCTTAAAAACATCACGACTCTGTAGAAGCGCGCTGTAAGGTGTAGGTGTAGGTTGGTCACGTGATGTTGCCAGTGGCGCGCTTGCGATTCGTTTCGTGTCCGTTGGGAAGTCGCTGCGTCCCCGTAAGAGGGCGCGGCTAGCGGTTCCGGGGCTTCGCCCCCCGGCCGCGGATGCAGTACGGCGGCCCGTAAATACGGGCCTCTCATTTGGTCCGCTACAGTATGGCTTGTTAGCCGCGGTCGGGCGCGTGTTTGTTACACGCGCCCGTGTTTCGTGTCCGTTCGTCCGGATCCGACATTTATATAAGAACCTGATTTCTGTAAAAAAGAATATTAATCTATATTCTGAACACAGCGACATTCATAACATAAATACTAGAGACAAATATTTACCTATTGTGCCTACGACTGGGCTCCAAAATATTAATAATTTATTTAAGTACCGAAGTACACGTTTTTACATCAAACTCCCAAGCCATGTTAAAGAACTAAGCCTCAATAAATTTAAATCAATTATTAAACAGAAACTCTGTCAAAAGGTTTCTATAAAGCTAAAGATTACTTGGATGACAAAGAGGCTTGGGATTAATTAAGCAACAAGCCGTTATATACTAAATGTTTTAGAATAAAATTAATATTGTCATTTTAATTTTTATTGATTTACGTGACATAACTTATGATATTTTTTTATGACATTTAGGCCCGCTTGTACCAAAACTTTGAGTTAAATAAATAACTCGAGGTTTACTAACTCAGTGTTAATGTTTTAAATTTTTAACTCACAGTATAAATTGCACCAGTAAAAATTAACCCAGAGTCAACTAACCCGAGTCTTGTCATGTTCATTTGTTATGTTCATTCATTCTTTTTACATCCGGCAAAATATGGTAGATCGAATGCTAAATGAATTAGTATACTGCTCTCTCTCGCTCCACAGTACTTTGAATAAGTCTATTCCTTTATGTCAGATTAGAAATGACACATGGTTCTTTGTCGCGTTATATTGACTGTCGTGACTTGAGCGTGTTGCATTTGCATTGTTGTATATACTTATTATTTTGTGAAAATAAATTAGGCGGACGCGGAATATCTTCAAAATGGAAAAAAAAAACCTCGGTTACACGGTTCATTCGACTTCATTCGCACATGAGTACAATCTATTGCCCCAATGATACGTGGAAATCGTGCAATCTGGTAAAATTCCAATGCCGCCTGCCTTTGCTCTTCACCGGTAGTTGGCATAAATATAAATTGTGGATATAACCGAGCTATAGCACCAGTGACCTTATGTATGATCCTGCATGCTGTTGACTCATGTACCCCAATGACATCTCCGCAGGTCAGTAATTGACTTCCAGTGGCGTAAAACCGTAATGTACAGACGCCAGCACATCAAGCTACTACAATCTGTCAAATTTCTTTAATAGATTTTCAACTTTATCGCTAAAGCATTAAGGTTCAAGGTTGATTGGGAAAATTTGACAGTTTCGGGTAGCTTGACCTGCTGGCGTCTGTACATAGTAGTTGGTACATAGGTGATACAGCCTCACTGGAAAAATAAAATTAAACAATACTTTATATAGGTACCTATTATTAGTTGTATTGTACCTACATATGATACACTAGCAGCGTAGCAACACATAGTAGGTCATTATCATTGCACTTAAATCCAATATCCAGTCTATTTCACACTAATTACTAAAAACGTAATGGCGGTCACATGTAGGTACTTACTTTTTATTCGCATTTGTATATTGCAATCTATTTTCAATTTTATCCAATAAATAGAGAACAGTTTCTTTTTGTAGACGAAATCTTCTATGAAAATCTTTGTCTCTTTGTGAGTAAAAATGATCAGTCCGTTCCGCAATTCTTCTGTTATAAAAGTCTGAACTAATGTATTCGATGATCTCTTCATCATCATCAGACAACAACCATTGATTTATCATTTTCAGGACAAAATAAAACCGATATCACTAAATGCAACAAACACAAGACACAAACAAAGCAAATTTTGACATTACTAACCCAGAGTTAGTTGACTTAACCCTCCCACATCAGTCGGTTAAAAATTTAAAAATTAAACTCATGGTTATCCCCTAACTCTTGATGGTGCAAGACATCATTAGAATTTAACTCCAAAGTAGCATTTACCTCCGAGTTAGCCGTGATAACCTAGCTTGGCGCAAGTGGGCCTTAAAGAGAAAACCGACTGTGAACGTGAGTACCATGCAGGCTAGATTGAATACATGAATTTATAACTGTCTGGCGGTTTCGAGTATTTTCTATATGGCCTATACGAAAATGTCCTGCAGATAGGGTAGCGTCGTGTGACGGGTCGTTGAGCTCCCTAAAATAGGGTTGAGCTACACGATGACTGATGCATGCATCTTTTGGGACAGGTCAACTCGAAGTTGCAATGCCTCTTTTTTCAAAAGGCCCGTCCAGGCATGGCCCTGCATTGTTAGACTCACATAAAGTATGAAGTAAGTTGTATGTATGTATGTATATTCTCATATTATTTGTTTTATTTTATTAAGTGAATTGTTTTTGATTTTATGTATTTTATTTTCTCTTTTACTCTTACACACGCTGTCTACATCTCTAAATCTACTATCCTATCGCAGGTATGCTGGAAGAGATTTCATTAGAAATAAGCATCACCTTTGTACCTATTTTTCTGTTATTTTCTTCTTGTCTGTTTATATAAGTGTGTAAGTACATAAATGGTTAATATATAAATAAATAAAATCCTAATAAAATAATGTTTGGACTTTAAAAGAGACCATGCCCATTGAGTGTGTTTCGGCATATCTTGTCAGGGATCAGTCAGCTAGGAAATCCCGACGCCATCTAGTTTTAAAATATTGACCAACAAAATATTGACGACGTGTAGAAGTGTCTTAACATATCTACTTACAGAAATAAATAAACATTTCACTCCAGAACCTTTCGGCCCCATCGGCCATCTGTTCTGCGAGCAATGTGCCCTGCCTACTACCACATAAGCTTGGCAATTCTTCGGGCTATGTCGTTTACCTTGGTTCTCCTGCGGATCTCTTCATTTCTGATTCAATCACATAGGGAAAATCTCCAAGCATAGCCCTCACACACACACAGTGATAATTTAAATTATTTCAAAAAGAACACCACGTTCTTTTTTCAAATAATTTAAATGAGGAATCATAGATTAAGGCCCGCTTGCACGACAACTAACTAAACACGTTTAGCGCTAACCGAATTTAAAGCATCGTTCTTTTTCTGACAATCGTTTGAAGACGATAGAGACAGATATTAAGTTTTGAATAGCGGTTTATGTATTTTGTTATTTGTGGTGCAACTGAGGTCGTAACATACAAATCTGACATGTACAGTCAGCAAACGAGATTAGTAACCAGCCAAGAAAGTGAACTGTTTGCCTAAGTGGATAATTTATTTAGAGTCAAGAAAAATATCACAACAAAGCTTGTTGTGATATTTTTATTTAAATTATTAAATGTAATTCTATGTTTATTAAATTTGTTTGTATACCTTAAGCCACCTGTAACATAAAGAATTTCTAAGCAGCAAACACATCTGAACTTGTTTTAATTGCCTTTTAAGTGTAAAAGGCTTGAGCACACCACTCGCGTTTACACCGCGCTTTATGCATTAAAGTCAGAGAAGCTCTCAAAAGAAGCAGTAATGTGTTTAAAGTTCTTACGTGTGTCCTCTAGAGTTAGTAAACTCAGCATTTAGTAGATAGTGTAGGCGGCTATGGTGGCTATAATAAGGGGCCATCCATAAATTACGTCACAAAATTTTACGATCATTTTTGTTTGACCCCTCCCCTGGTGTGACGTCACATATTTTTGTTGCTAATATTTTAAATTTGACTAGGCAGATGGAGTTTTAATACTTTATATCTACATATACATGTGACGCCACGAAGCTTATGGATCCCCCTCTTGTCAGACGATGTCACACTTCGTTGACCCCCTCCCCCTTAACTTGTGATTTTATTTCTGGGTGGCACCTAATAGGTATACTCGGAATCAATGTAAAAGTCATAAATAAATAATACCAAAAAAATAAGAATTTAAAGATTCATATTTGTTTTAACACTGCACAACCATACCGCCTTAGAAAACCGAAACAGTGTTCATTCAAAAAAATAATCTCCGTTTCGAAACCTAAAAACAGACGAAAGCCATATCAAAGGATGTAACCAATCACGTTGCAGCATTGTTCGAAGCACGAGTACAGCAGATTGCCCCCTCCATTCCTGACCCCCCTCCCCCTGATGGAACCGCTCTCATTCCTTTTTATGATCCCGGTAACGTGGAAAGTTTGTGCGGGAGACGGTAACTGATACCGAAGCGGACGGGCTTCAAGTAAGACAATAACAGATGTACCGATAGCTCAGCTACAGTGCTGACATCTACAACTTACGGAAGAATTTTACAACTTGAGAAAGATTTAAAAATGTTTACCCTCCTTGAAGTTTTGGATAAATTGTTTTTGTGTTCTTCTTCTTTACTACCTTTGTTAAAAGAAGTGGAGTCTGACAAAATGTTTGTGAGTAAAACCACATGATACTAAAGTACTTTACTGTGGTACTTAAAACTTAGAACTTTATTTACTTACTTACCATAAAGTAGGTATTATTTTTTCACATGTTTAGTACCAAAATAAAACCTTCGTAGTTTCGTCATGCCCGATTCTGTTTATCCATAATCCATAGTCTGTTATAAAGTGATAACGAGCTTGTCTTCCATAGCTCTCTATAACCGAATCTCCATGACTGAATTGAATACAAAGTACTACTTAAATACTATTTATTTTATAATTGAAAGCGTCAAAACTACACGACCATTTCCCTGCCTTTAATAAATTGAAAATTCAACTTAAAAATGTTACTTGTAAAATTATTTACAACGTGCGACATAACCACATAACCTCAAAGATTTATGGTACCACAGACTATATTTAACTTCCTTGCTAAGATTTTTATTATTTTTTTCAAGCTTAACATCACTATATTAACGTAAACAGGAATTTATTACAGCGACTAGGAAGCTGGGGACGCACGTAGAACAACGGGACGGCTCATAATTAAAAAAGTCATGTACATACGCGGAAAAAGGTTTTATCACACAAAAGTTGTGAGCAAATGAAGAGTAAGGCGAATTAGGGCGCACGCGGGGTCCGGACTTTTTAGGGTTGCCAAGTAAAATTTGAGCTATTTGGTCCCATTTTAGTGGCTTTGTTTTGGACTGAAAACGGACACGTGTACGTTTCTATAACTACTATGTTTGTCGAATCGATAACAAGTAGAGCACGAGATACATTATATATCATTATTTATTTTTATTGTTTAAAAGCAGGCTCAAAGAGACCGATAGCGAAATTTATCTAAACTTTGTCTCAAAAGTAGTAAATAAGCAGGTTTTTTTTTTTAATTTTCCCCCACACTAGGATTTTCTCCTGTATTGTGGGTGCGTTTACAAGCATTTAAACTCACATACACAAACAGCCAGACCCGGAACAACTACTTGTAGGTCATACAAATATTTGTTCCGTGCGGTATCGAACCCGCGACACGCAGCGCAGCAGTCAATCGCTTAACCACTGCGCCAACCATGCCGTCAACCCGTTGTGTGCCGTTTGAGACACGATCTTAGCACACACGCTAAAAATAAACATAGCGAAATGAGTTTGCATTAAAACTACAACTTGACACCAAGCCCTGGGTACAAACTTCTAAAAATTTCGTTTCGGTCTTGGACACAAAAATAGTTAACAGAATTAAGCTGAGCGAGCGAGCGGAATTCTGACGAGTTTCTAATGAACCGTCTCCTATTAGCGAGGAGTTTTCACGTTCTCACGAAATATGAGAGCTTGCCACACTAAAAAATAATAACCGCAGGACGAAGTGACGTAATCTAAGTAGGGAAGTCCGTTATGTAAGTCCGTGCTGGAAGATAATTCTTTTCTGTATTTTTGGAGGTACTCTGAAAATTGTTGTGGTATTTGTGAAATGGAAATAAAATATTTTGCAAGTACGGAGTTGTTTTCGTTTTAGGTGTTGAATTGTTTTCTATTTTGTCTTTTGATTGTCCGTTTCTCCTAAGAAGTCTAGGAAACTACAAGTTCTGCAATTGGTTTACATGTCCATGATTAGTTTTGCATTTGAAGTATATGTATAGGTATGTACCTATGTACTTCAAATACCTACCTATTACTAGCGTGAATAGATTTCAGCTGATTTAGGTTAACAAATTATTCATACCGCTGCAGCAACATGAATTGTTTATCTAAAATCTTAAAAACTTCGACAGCAGCCGCTCCATAAAAGCCTGCATTCAAAATACAAATAGCCTGTACCAACATAGACAACGGCTGACGCCATCAAAATCATGCAATCTGTTTGTGCGAACTTTTTAAAATTCCAATTGGAACGCAGCAATCACTAGGAAGTGACACATCAAAGTGACGCGCAATAAAGCGTCCCATTCGAAATACGAATTTCGCGCCAAAACATCGCACTGGCCACTGACGAACAACCTTTTTCATGTTTTTGCTATGAATTTATAGTGTTCAATGTTTAAAATTTGCGGGTGTTAGGTTTATATTGATTTGTATATTTATGCTGTCCAGTGTCCATCGCAGATGATATAAATATGGAATTCGATTATTAGTTAAACCTGTCAATAAAACAATAGAGGCAGATTATTTTTACGCCAGTCATCATTTATTGAAGTAACACGATGAGTAGTCGAGTTAGGGACACACGACACACGGTCATACACCCAATGTGTCACATGTAATTATTATTAATCGATCCAATCGACTTAACAAATAAATCGACTCCATAACTGAACCGTGCAATCGATCAATAGGCAAAGCGGCCGAACAATACAAGAACTAATCGAAACTTTTAGTTAGTTTGGTAAACTGAGATCTACCGGTGCTTCGGGGAACTTTTGATTAGCCAAGAGATGCCCAATGGTCTTCGGTGATCTGCGAATGTTCTTACTTTTGTTTATTTGTGTTTACCGCGCGTAAACGAGATTTATACAACTCAATTACACAATATTTGTTATGGGTTAGTCGAGCCCAGCCAATTAATTTGATTTTGGAGGCAATTTATCGATAGTAGTATCGATAAGTAATCTTAATGAATATCGAAGATTCGATGCCAACCGTTTTAATTGCCTCGAAGTACTGTAGAAATTTGGGCAAAGAAGAGAGCAAAGATTCTATAAAGTACCCAAGGACCGAAGAATATTGGAAGTGGTTGGGACCGAGGGAACGATACGTACTTATTTGAACAATAATTGCGTTCGTATAATTTCTTGCTGCATCGTTATTACTTAACCTTTTGTTATGCAATTAATATGTATAAAATTTAAGGATTCACTCTATAAATCATACATTTTAGAAACACGATTACTTACTTGTAGTTTCGTCTATGGAAAAAAATCCGAAGTAATCTCCAATCCCATCTAAAAAAGAAATGAAACCCTTAGTACGGCGTAAATACTTCACGGAAGGTCATCAGTTTTTTTAAATAATAACATAACTACAAATGTTTTCTATAACGTATACATATAACATTTACGAAATATGTATTTGTTACGAAGGAATTGCCAAAATTTGCGCGGGAACCGCCATTCTAGCTTTTATGCTGTTATTCTAATTAGCGTCAGAAGTTCAGTGCGTCCTTAAAATTAAACCTAAAATACAAAATGGCGTCGCCATTTTTTTTGGCGCGCTGAGCGATTTTGGTTAGGGGAAAATCTTATGGGTTCGCATCACCGACATGATAATGTTAAGAGTAAATATGTAGCTATAAGGGTGACACAGCTGTTATTTCAGTCTTAAGTTTTCACTTTTGTGGGCAGTTCCCATGACTGCCTGCTTTTTTAAAATAAATAAATAGGTATATTCTGTATCAATTATCTCTTGCCTGCTATTCTACTACAACATAATCTTCAACTCGTAAATGCAGGGTGTCGCAACGTTGAATTCACGACGGGGTCTCGCGGACCCAAGCTACTCGTAATCTCCAATCAGACGCTGCTTACTGTACCGAATTAAATAGCACTCCAGTTCACGGATCATCGCCTTTGTGACCGGTTACCAACTTGGAGCCTTCATTTCAGTGGAGTGTGTGACTTTGTTGGGTTTATTAATTTGTTGGTCGACAAAAGTCAAACCAAATTTGGAAGAAAGAATGAATAACATTTATTTGCCAACAGTTCTGGCACAAAATACACATAAAAAAGGCAAAAGTGGCGTTTTTATGCCAGTAAAGTGAGAGGGCAATAGATGAAAATACTAATTAATTAAGTTTTAAGGCGTTATTTAATATATGGGTATATGATATATTTTCTTGTTTTGTAGGCCGTCTAGGGATATATTGATGATAGCTGATTGCCATAGATACCGCACACATATACGGTTGCTATATAATATGTCCTGTTTCCGCTAGGTTGACTTATACACTATTAGGAACCGCAATTGTAGAATTTATTTCACGCATACGTTACAAAAATATACAACACTAAAACATACAGGTATCCGAGTAACATAGCAACCAGATTTATTTATTTTAATTTCATCCGCGCAATCAGAGAATTCGATTGAGCAAACGCAATTTATTAGAAAAAAAACGTCATATCCCATACGCAACGCCCCACAAAATGAGATAAATCAAAAGCGAAATGTAATAAACGAAATAGCATATTGGTCGAGGGGCCAGTGTATTATTAAGGAAACATTTCGACCCTCCCCTCAAGTTATTATTGCAATAAATAAATAATTTCACTATTGCCATTTGTCACGTCACTCGACGTGTTTACTGTTACTGTTGCTGTACAGGAAACCACGTACGAAATAACCGTCTAAGTATTATGTTTCGCCCTCAGGGATTTTGGTTATTACGAGATATTACAGATAGCAATATAGTTACAACGTACCGATGGTCAATCGAACCCAACTATTATTGGGCAGAAATTCCCTCTCACGAAATTGTCGCATCGAATGGGTTAGGTCGTTGGTTGTTTGTCGTTCATCAAAGCGATGATTCTGGTGTTGAAGATCGCGAAATCCCGTTTAGATTGTAGTAAAAGCCAATATTTGTCGGTCTTCATTGAAATCCTGAAGCTCGAAGGTTTATTGGCAATTGGCGATAGGTCGGGGTCCCAGAGACCGTTGGTGATCGGTGGTTGTAAAAATCTTTATGGCGAATAAACTATACGGCAGCGTAGGGTTAAGTGTGATTAGGGTATGCTGCGTGTTGCGAAATCGACACCTTTGGATGAGGGGTTACTGCCGTTTTGAATTCAGAACGCGTTGAATGACTTATACGATTTAGTAATCAGATCTTGCAACAACACATTGATAGGAAAAGCTTTGCAGCACTGCTATATAAGGTTTGTTTTGAGCATCTAAACAGGAATGAGGAAATAAGAATGCATTAAAACTATAAAATACAGAAAACAATGTTCCATTAAGTTCAGTATAATGTCAAATGACCGACGAGGTATACCGCCTGGCGCTGATTTTTAGCTGCAGCCCACGAGTGCCATACGCTGGAGTATTAAACACATAGGGACATGCACATGTCCGTGTTCATCACATAAGAGAATAAATATAAGCTGATACCTAATATAAAATAGCTCATACAAAATCAAAATGTTGTGTCAAACATGTGTGCGTGTGTGTTGTGTCGAAATGGTGCAAATGAAATTGTTGTGTCGAAATGGTAAAAATAATTGACTGACCGGTTGGCGCAGTTGGTAGCGGCC
This sequence comes from Brachylomia viminalis, assembly GCA_937001585.2. Lineage (NCBI taxonomy): Eukaryota > Metazoa > Arthropoda > Insecta > Lepidoptera > Noctuidae > Brachylomia > Brachylomia viminalis. Next base: position 14,103,696 of record OW443316.2, on the reverse strand, counting down.
CTGCCTTCTGAGCCGCTGGTCCCGGGTTCGATCCCCGGACAAGTCAAACATTTGTGTGCATGAACATGTCTGTTTGACCTGTGTCTGGGTGTGTATATGTATATAAGTATGTAGGTATATCAGTCATCAGGTTACCGTAGTACAGGCTCTGCCTAGTTCGGGACCTGAAGACATTGTGTGGATGTTGTCCCATATTATTATTATTATTAAATAGTGCATTATTTTTTATAAGTGTAGGTACGATATTTACATTTAGATGGATAGTTGAATAAAATGAACGTTACCTCAACAAGACCCCTTTGCAAAGCTAAATCCTGTTCCTGGTATTTCTATGTTCCCCTTTTATTCGTTCAGCTGTCATTTCAACAAAAGGCGTCTGCAGGTTAATGTCAGCTGCAGAACGTTGGAGTCTCCCCTTTGTTTTGGTAGGCAACTAGGCACTAATATTATACTTCTAAGAATACTTGCACTAATTTCTTGGAAATACCTTTAGTAAGTTTTCTATGATATCTCATGTAGGTAAGCTGCTGTGAAAAATGATAAACGATAAATTCATTTGCGCGAATACTGCAAATTGCTTTGCTGTTAGGCAACAAATTAAACTACAAATTCTCACAAAAATGTCGACTACATTAAATCAATTTAAATTCAAAACCATTGCCAACAGTCTACTCCCAGAAAAGTTCATGGAATCGCAAATGCAAGCCTACGCCGATTTTTACAAATGGAAAACTATAAAAGGTGTCGAGTCTGTAGCTGAATCAGTGCTTTTAGTCTACTTCCAGCATTCATCAGCATACACCAAATTACTGGCATTTTTAAAAAGGAAATCGTAAGGACATCGTGCTCAGAAATCAAAAGTTTTCACAGCTCAAAATGTGGAAACATGTCTAAATGAAGCTCCTGACCACAGTTTTCTTGCCACAAAAGTAAGTAAATACCTAATGATCGATTTTTTTGTAACTAAAATAGCTACATATGTACTTACTTCGAACTAGCGACCCGTTCATGCATCGATCGCTTGTGTGCGATCTACTGAAGCGTTGCGTAATGTTTTGACAAGCCAACGTGTCTAGATTTCAGCGCTCTATCCAAGTTAAATATTATTATAAGCCTTCGTTAGGTCTATGTGTCCTATTATTACAATTATATGTGTCAATAAAATCTAAGAAAATGTGGAACTTTTATTGCATAAGAATGAATATAATAATATATTAAAGTACGTAAATTACCTTTCTACTTACTAACCTACCTTTCTGTTTTTGTTACAGGTGGCCTTGATTTTTGGAGTGAATGGCGCTTGTCGCAGAAATGAACTCACATTAAAATCGAAGTGAAAAACTACGGTTTATTCGCCGTGTAGACACGGTCGTCAGTGTTGTATGGATCACTATGGAAGTATGTTGATGGACACGCTTTTTCTATGGCGCGATTTATACGCCGTACCGTAAAGAAACCGTGCCGTGTACGAAGGGCCTCAAGGTGTCTTCGTATTGGGTGAGCTTTAATCCCTCGCTGCACTCAGGATTCTAGGATTTTTAACTCCCTCGCATCGCTCAAGAGTTAACTCAAAACTCACTCGCTGCGCTCGGGAGCCTTTCAATCCTTCGTAACGTTCGGGATTAAAAAAAGCGCCTGTGACTTAAGACATCGCTTTATGCCCTTAGTAAATAATAAAATATTTTTTATAATTTCGAACACAATGTAAATTGTTTAGGAACAAATTGAATTTGTCCAAAAATTACAAAGTCACATTTCTACGACCGGTGCTATTTGAAGCAGAAAAATAGGAAAGAAAGTATATGCGGAATAGGCTCGACGTTGCGTCGCTGTCTCTGTCAGAATGGTGTTCAGATTGAATACGCACATACGGTCAAAAATCTGGGGGTGACCATGGATTCCTATTTATCATGGACTGCCCATGTTGCTCAAGTCAGTCGCAAAGTGCACTACACGTTCCATTCGTTGAAATGTCTCCAGAGCGTCTTGCCCTTGAACACCAACATCTCTCTTGCTCAAACTCTCATTCAGCCCATCATAGATTATGCCGATGTCTGTTATTTGGATGCCACCGAGGAGCTTTTGAATAAACTTGAGCGTTTGCAGAATATATGTATTCGTTTTGTTTTTAGCCTTAAAAAGTATGATCACGTTTCCAACTTTCGCAAGATACTCAAGTGGCTCCCCATTCGACTTCGCAGGAACTCTCGGATATTGTGTCTGCTATTCAACCTCCTTCACAATTCTAAAATGCCATCGTATCTGCGGGGGCGTTTTTCCTACGCCCGATCTTCAGATGCGCCTTGCAGGTCGCATCTTAGAAACCTCCTTAAGTCCCCTCCCCACTCCACCGACTTTTACTCCTATTCCTTCACTGTGCACGCGGTGCGGTTGTGGAATTCACTTCCGCCTGACATTAGGGACTGCCAAACTGTTCCAGTTTTTAAAAGAAGAGTGAAAGAACACTATCTTTCCACTTCGTCATAGTTGTGTATATATTAATATTCTAGTGTTATTTATTTTAGAAGTATGTATGTATGTTTGTATGTATGTATATTCTCATACTATTAGTTTTATTTTATTAAGTGAATTGTTTTTGATTTAATGTATTTTATTTTCTTTTTTACTCTTACACACGCTGTCTACATCTCTAAATCTACTATCCTATCGCAGGTATGCTGGAAGAGATTTCATTAGGCATAAGCATCACCTTTGTACCTATTTTTCTGTTTTTTTCTTCTGGTCTGTTTATATAAGTGTGTACATAAAATAATGGTTAAATAAAATAAAATAAAATAAATATGTAAACTACATTTTCAGATTGTCGCCTGTCACTTGTCATCTGTCAGTTTTATTAAATAGATTCCAGGGCCCTAGTGTAATTGCTTATTTCACATCATCTATATAGTTAGAGTACGCAGTACTCGCAACCGGCAGCGGCGTGAGTGTATGACCAGATAGATGTATGAACGTTAACGAAGCAAAAATACTACCTATATAAGGATCGCAGCAGCATGCGTAGCATGGCCACTATAGAAACGGAAGTAACGGAACTCAAAATGGCAGATTGTAGAAAGATTTCTACGACGCGATGTCAAAATTCAAGAAAATAATGACTTTTTTTGTTAAGAAAGTGCTTTGTCTTCTCTTCGTAAAGTAGATATATTATAGAAGTGTACATGCTACACATGCTGGTGGCGTTCTGTAGTTTTTTCCTACCCCATGGGAAGAACGTGTGAGTTTATTTATGAAATTAAATAAAATGCATATTTCTGTAAGTAGATCTTTTAATACACTATTTTACACGTCAATATTTTAAAACTAGATGGCGCCGGCATCTCCTAGCTGACTGATCCCTGAGAAGATATGCCGAAACAAATTCATAGGTCATGGCATCTTTTAAAGTCCAAACATTATATTATTAGGATTTTATGCGCGTCTAACAATGCAGGGCCATGTCTGGAAGGGCCTTTTGAAGAAAGAGCCATTGCAGCTTTGAGTTGACCTGTCCTAACAGACGGCATGCATGCATCAGTCATCGTGTAGCTCAACCTATTTTAGGGAGCTCAACGACCCGTCATACGACGCTACCAGATCTGCAGGACATTTGCGTAGGCCGTATAAAAAATACTCAAAACCAGACAGCTTTACAGTCATGAATTATATCTAGCCTGCATGGTACTCACATTCACAGTCAGTTTTCTCTTTAAATGTATAATGTATGTACGTCTACCTCATCATGTTAAAGATACCTACGGTATTAGAGCGTGAGCCTATAAACCATTAATCGGGCACAATTATACTCCAAGCTACTACTGATAACCTACCTAATGTAAAACCCGAATAACAACTCGACCAAACCCAGTAACCCAAGCAAGACCAATAGTGCCCCTTTTCACTAAGACTGGGACACACCTAAATGAATGCCAAAATAAAAGCGCACTCTTAGAACTGAGAGTTCAAAATCTAATAGTAGGTATACAAAAATATTTACCAAGTTGTTTATTTAGGTGTTTCCTAGTATTCGTGAAAATGGGCATAATGCAGTGAACATTATACAAGTCAAGCAGAAACCACTTCACTGACGCCATAATTTCAAATAATATAAATTTACCAAGTCGTTTATTTAGGTGTTTCCTAGTATTCGGGATAATGGGCATAATGCAGTGAACATTATACAAGTCAAGCAGAAACCACTTCACTGACGCCATAATTTCAAATAATATAAATTTACCAAGTCGTTTATTTAGGTGTTTCCTAGTATTCGGGATAATGGGCATAATGCAGTGAACATTATACAAGTCAAGCAGAAACCACTTCACTGACGCCATAATTTCAAATAATATAAATTTACCAAGTCGTTTATTTAGGTGTTTCCTAGTATTCGGGATAATGGGCATAATGCAGTGAACATTATACAAGTCAAGCAGAAACCACTTCACTGACGCCATAATTTCAAATAATATAAATTTACCAAGTCGTTTATTTAGGTGTTTCCTAGTATTCGGGATAATGGGCATAATGCAGTGAACATTATACAAGTCAAGCAGAAACCACTTCACTGACGCCATAATTTCAAATAATATAAATTTACCAAGTCGTTTATTTAGGTGTTTCCTAGTATTCGGGATAATGGGCATAATGCAGTGAACATTATACAAGTCAAGCAGAAACCACTTCACTGACGCCATAATTTCAAATAATATAAATTTACCAAGTCGTTTATTTAGGTGTTTCCTAGTATTCGGGATAATGGGCATAATGCAGTGAACATTATACAAGTCAAGCAGAAACCACTTCACTGACGCCATAATTTCAAATAATATAAATTTACCAAGTCGTTTATTTAGGTGTTTCCTAGTATTCGGGATAATGGGCATAATGCAGTGAACATTATACAAGTCAAGCAGAAACCACTTCACTGACGCCATAATTTCAAATAATATAAATTTACCAAGTCGTTTATTTAGGTGTTTCCTAGTATTCGGGATAATGGGCATAATGCAGTGAACATTATACAAGTCAAGCAGAAACCACTTCACTGACGCCATAATTTCAAATAATATAAATTTACCAAGTCGTTTATTTAGGTGTTTCCTAGTATTCGGGATAATGGGCATAATGCAGTGAACATTATACAAGTCAAGCAGAAACCACTTCACTGACGCCATAATTTCAAATAATATAAATTTACCAAGTCGTTTATTTAGGTGTTTCCTAGTATTCGGGATAATGGGCATAATGCAGTGAACATTATACAAGTCAAGCAGAAACCACTTCACTGACGCCATAATTTCAAATAATATAAATTTACCAAGTCGTTTATTTAGGTGTTTCCTAGTATTCGGGATAATGGGCATAATGCAGTGAACATTATACAAGTCAAGCAGAAACCACTTCACTGACGCCATAATTTCAAATAATATAAATTTACCAAGTCGTTTATTTAGGTGTTTCCTAGTATTCGGGATAATGGGCATAATGCAGTGAACATTATACAAGTCAAGCAGAAACCACTTCACTGACGCCATAATTTCAAATAATATAAATTTACCAAGTCGTTTATTTAGGTGTTTCCTAGTATTCGGGATAATGGGCATAATGCAGTGAACATTATACAAGTCAAGCAGAAACCACTTCACTGACGCCATAATTTCAAATAATATAAATTTACCAAGTCGTTTATTTAGGTGTTTCCTAGTATTCGGGATAATGGGCATAATGCAGTGAACATTATACAAGTCAAGCAGAAACCACTTCACTGACGCCATAATTTCAAATAATATAAATTTACCAAGTCGTTTATTTAGGTGTTTCCTAGTATTCGGGATAATGGGCATAATGCAGTGAACATTATACAAGTCAAGCAGAAACCACTTCACTGACGCCATAATTTCAAATAATATAAATTTACCAAGTCGTTTATTTAGGTGTTTCCTAGTATTCGGGATAATGGGCATAATGCAGTGAACATTATACAAGTCAAACAGAAACCTTTTCACTGTCGCCGTAATTTCCAAAATTGAAGGTTTTAAAACAAAAATCGTTGAAAACAAAGCTAAATCTCAGTACGACATGTTTGCTAAATATCTTTCCCGTGTCGGTGTCTCGTAAATCTCTATATAAACTAACGGGTAATGTTGTTTGTCCGAGTTTATGTCTGCCTTCATTACTGGTGGGAATGCGGTTTGGTATTTCTAAAGGCCAGTTAGGATTTAAAAGTAAAAATAGTCGTTTTGTTTGTAGCTTAGTTAATTCTAAGAGTTGAGGTCAAAATAGGCAGAAACGCGCACAAAAAAAAAAACAAAATAATTACTTGTTTTTTTTAAAGCGAGCGCTTATTTTAGACGTTTAAAAAAAACGTCACAGCAAAATAGGTTTTAAAAATCTTTATTTCTCATAAGAACATGAAACAATTCACGGACGATTTTTAAATTTAAATAAATAGTTATTTATCCAACACGTGAGGAAAGTTCGTTTTTCCTATGAGTTTTGATTTTGAGTCTTGAGCGAACGAAGGATTGAAAAATAGAATCACGAGAACCACGTGATTATAATTTTCAATCCTGAGTAAGCGAAAGACTCAACAAAACGAATAGCAAATGAACTTGCTCACATGTTGCATACAAAACTTTTCACCACTCCCAGCAAGAAAGTATTCAGTCATCATAGGTAAATAAATTAAATAGTCACAATAATTCTTTGATAAAAAGAGCTGTTATTCATAAAAATATTTAAAAAAAAAAAAATTTAAAACTTAAAATAAAAAAATCAGGCAAGGTTAGTTTCTGAACGGGGTCATTACTTTCCTCACTGTTCAAACAGTGAGGAAAAACCAACTTTCCTCACTGTTTTCGTAGAGGAAAGACACTTCTTTCGAGCGGGAGTGGTAAAAATTAAATTAATTGTCGTATAATGACGAAGCATGCAAAATCAGCCTCTGGAAATAATCGGGTAGCATATTTTATAGTGATTTCTTTGAACAGGAATTGTGCATTTCCAAACATACAAATATTTAAAACACGTGGAATTACCACTCACTTCTCAGTCTTCATCTAAAAACAGGATACAACTAATCAAAACCCTTATTTTCTGTATTTTAACCTACCAATCTAATCTACAAATTGTGTTTCCAATCAAACTAAAACGTTTCATCAATTTTCAATTTGTAAAACCAATACGGTCCACTACAAAGTACTACCATATCTTTGTTTTCCCAAACCATCCCATAAAAACAATGGGGTTTTAAGTTCCAACAACCTTTTATCTCGAATTGTTTCAGGATTCGGGATCCCTTTCATACCCGATACTCTATAGCGTCGAACGTCTGTTTTTCATCCCGCTCTTACGCTACAAAAATGAAAGAGATAGAACAATGGTTTGGGAATAGACCAGTGGGTAATATGTACGCCTACTTTGAAGTGTAAATCTGATGCTGGTATAAGTCCACGTTCGCACGGACGTAAAAATATCGCGAGAATTCCACGCTCGGCACTGGTCGTGGACGGTCGTACGCTCCGCTCCCCCCGCTACAGCTTGGTGAAAGAAAGAAAGAAAGAAAGAAAAAATGTTTATTCTGCACAAACAAAACGCACATTACAAATAAAAAAAATAATAAAAAAGAGACAAGTATACACATCCAACGTTGTCAAAAGCCTCATATTCAAGCATACTTAATGCCAACAATTGAGGTGAGTCACCTTCTTTTCTCTTTGCGTTCACGTCACAATTTTCGTAGTTACCCGAGTACTCCCGATCTTTCGGTCGATCCAATTTATTTAATCGATCGATTATTGATCGTAAAAAGTGGGGCCCTGTTGCACGATAAGACTGGCAACAGGATTACAAGCTTAGGGCGCACAGTTAGGCACTCACCTCCCTGTCTGCACCCGACAGGGAGGATACTCATCCCCGGGCAAATCCACCCGGGGAGTTAGGTTTAGGGCCGATAGGCTATTGATAGGTTTAAACTCACCCCTTGCAGTGGCTGATACCGTCATAGTGGCATTAGTAAGAGAGGTACTCCTCAAGGACCTGGACTCCGCCGCCAAATACGGAGCGAAGTTCGCTGCTCTTCAGCAGTCTCTCGAAACACTCACTCCATCCCCATCCGCATCAATCGCTGACTTCAGCGATGTCCTAGCTTTTGAACCCGTGGCCATGGACACGGATGATTCCGCGCCCCCATACCCCATTTACCTACGCTTCTGATAGCGAGTCCGCGAACTTGGCTGCTGAATGCCCCTCTTCTACCCATTCCTCTGAGGACGATGGCTTCACGCCAGTCCAGGGGAAGGGGACGAAGAGGAAGCAGAAGAAGTCGCCGGTTTTGCACGTAGACAAGAAGGCCAATACGGAGGCCACTAAGACCCCCTCTCCCCCCACGTCTGCCCCTCTGGCAACCCGCCCCCCTCTCCGTTAAAGCGTCGGAGAGTCCGCGTCGCCCCACCCCGACAGCTTCCGTTCTGAGGATGCTCTCCCCCGCCCCCTGTGTTCATTCAGGACAAAGGGAAGTCGACCGAAGTGTCCAAATGGTGTGTTGATCAAAATATCAACTACACCAACGCCCGATCCACCCAACAGGGTATTAAAGTCTAGGTCCCTACGTCATCTGACTACAGGGACCTGACTAGAATGCTCTCAGTGTGCGAAACGTAAGTTTCCACACTTACTTGCTCCCGGAAGAGCGTCAGACTCGCGTAGTCATCAAAAGGATCCCGCGCGAAATCCCCACCTCGAACATCAAGGCTGACCTTGAGGCCCAAAAAATCCCCGTGGACGAAGTACATAGAATGCACCGCTCTCGCGCCAGAGGCGGAGGGGCATAGCCATCTGTCCCCCGGTAGAAGGTCCCCACCCCATCTTCCAGGTACGCACTATTTGCGGCCTGATGGGGCGACCTTCAAAAGCCGTCGAAAAACGGTGTCATTGGCCAATGCCACCGTTGCCAACTATATGGCCACTCTCAGATGCACTGCCATGCGACGCCCGGGTGTGTCAAGTGCCTGGGTGAGCACGGCACTGCAGACTGCAGCCGGCCTAAGGACCGGACGCAATGCACAGAAGCCACCAAGCTGTGTGCTTTGAGGTCAGTCAGGGCACCCGGCTAACTACCGTGGATGCTGCAAAGCCCTAAAACAGACATCTTCTTCAAAGATGGCTAAACGCTTCAACGACAGACAGACCAGACTTTACCCCTCCCCCCCTCAGGGATATCCGGTTCCCTTGGCCCAGCTTCCTAGCCGGCCAAGTCCCCAAAAGACTAGCCCGTGGAACATCCACCATTAACCACCAGCAGGCTTTCCCTGCTCTAAGGACTCAGGGCCCCTCCCCACAAATCCCTCCTCTAATGCCCCTGCACAAAGTCAAAGTCAAAGCATTTATTTCAAATAGGCACTTATAAGGCACTTTTGAACGTCAACATTTACATTTAAATAGAATTGATTCTAGTCGCCCCTTCCAAAAGGTAGTTTCGTATGGAGAAGAATGGGCAAGAAACTCCATCGTTACTCTTTTAAAATGTGTTACAATACTTTGTACACATTAATTATATAATTATATGTGAAGACGATGCACCTATAATAAAAATTATCCTACCAAAATAGGTAAAAAGAATTTAATAAACGTAGCAATGATAAATAAGTTAATTAAGTGATAGATACATGGTGTTCACATATTTACAAACATTGTAAAAGTATACGATTTCCCAAATTATGTAACCAATTAATATGTCAGTGTGTGAGTTAAAGTAGTCACAGAATGTAAATCAATGTCATAAAAATAGCAAACCATACAATTAAAGTAGCAACAAGTTTTAATTTTGTCTAGACCCTAGATTGTCCTGTGGAGCTGGACCAGCATGTTTCCAAGCATTCTTATCTTGGATATAATCCTCTAATTTGTAATATGCTTGTTTACACAGTGAACTTTTTATATGAGTTTTAAATTTTCTTTCATTTAATTGCAATATAATACAAGGTATTTTGTATTTTGGTACACAACCCCCCAAACCCGCGCCTACTCCTAAAGCAGCCCCCGTCGCGATAACACCAGCCCTCCTCCCCCAGGGGTGGTAACGCCTTGGATGCTTTCAACATCATTGCAAGCCTTTGCAACCTTTACGGCCTTCCTCACCCCTCGCGCTACGAAGATGGCCAGCGAAATCGATGCCACCCGAAAGGCTGGCAACGTTTTCTCTCTTGCACTAATTAACCATAATGTATAATACAACCGTCTACGGTGGCCGGGAATCGGCTTGTGATTCCCGACGCCCAGGGCGTCTCCTGCGGTGCCACCAATCGCCTCCACGAGGACACGGCAGTGCTCCGCCCAAGCAGGCCACCGTATGCTCCACCGTGTCCTCCGGGTGATCCACCGAGTATGAGGTCTTGGGTTCGGTTCACGGACACAGTGTTATTGGGGTTTTCCATCTGGATTGTCTCAGTAGCAGCCGGAAGTCTGGTTTTGTGCCCGGTTGATGGCAATAGGCTCGCCCCCTATTACATTAGACTTAAATATAACTGGCAAAATGTGTGTGGGGGGTGGGGGGGGGGGTGGGGGGGGGGTTGATGCTATTTTATCAAGAGAAAACCGTCAGACATCTTTAGAAACGCAGTGTTTGGATAAAACTTCACTATAATTGCAATAATTAAAAGAACAAGAGTCCTCAATGTCGTCAATTGTTAGTGACGTACAACTGTGCAACATTCTAGACAACTTGTGTTTGAGCTTGATGTGAATCCAAGCTCCGAGTCAACAAACAAGAATAACTTGTAACAATGTCGACACGACAACGATGACGATGTCGTGTCTTGACGACACGTTTGGTGTAGTGGCTACAGTGGCTAAGTGTAGTCAGCGAAACCAAATGGTCCTGGGTTCGAATCCCGGTAGGGGCAAATGTTTGTATGATGAATATGGACATTTTTACCCGAGTCATGGATGTATATTTATAATATTATGTATGTATTTACGAAAAAAAATGTATTTAAGTAGTGTATCAACCATCTGGTATCCATAACACAAGCCTTAAGTGTTAAGTGCTTAACTTGGAACTAGATGGTGCTGTGTGCAATGTCAGACGATATTTATTTATTTTATTTATTTTTAATGTAAAGGAACTGATCTGAAGTTGTGGTCACATTTGTGTTAGACAACTATACTTAGGAGCTAATTGCGTGTCTATAGTCTAAGCATGTTTTCCTAAATTTCAAAGTTGATACTATAAATGCTTTGTAAAATATTACCTCTCATTGCTACTGTTCAAATAATGTACATTTATAGTGACAACACTGTTTTGCTATGCAGTACTGTTTCGTCTGTAATCTGTGGTAACTGTGTAAGAACTATATGTATAAATATGATTCGAGTACAAAATGTTTTCTCTCAAAATAAACATAAAAGGCTTTATTCTGTAATTATAACAGTTATTTTATGTCAATGAAGTGAGAAATTTTAAAACGTATATGAATAAAGGGGTGATGATATTGTAAGAAAGATTTAACTCTTGTCATTTCCTGATAAAGTAAACACTCCAGGAAGTAGGGAAAGGATATAAAAAAAAGATTCAGCAGATTATCATAAAAATAATCAAGAGCTGCATTAATCTATAAATTATAAAAAAATCGTGAGGCTAATGAAAACCCGCCAAACAATAGCAGTAAATAAAGGGAAAACAATCAACAATGAAATTGGCCACAATATGTAACGCATTGAACCAATAAAACAGGCGCTGCCCAAACGTAGGGCACCGAAAACACTCAGTTTTTTGTCGCACAGTTAGGCGTATTGGTACGGTCAGTACTCTGCATTTCCTGACCCCTCTTACAAAGAGGAAGATGGGAAGAGGGGTTAGGTTATGCAGGTTACTGTCTGTACATATTACAAGAAAGAAAAGACTTTCAAATATTATTCATAAAAAACGAAACAGAATCAGGGTAAAAAACTTTTTTGGCCGCATAATTCTCAAAATTTTGAGCGTAATCTATCATATTTTATGTACAGACGCCAGCAGGTCAAGCTACCCGAAACTGTCAAATTTTCCCAATCAACCTTGAACCTTAATGCTTTAGCGATAAAGTTGAAAATCTATTAAAGAAATTTGACAGATTGTAGTAGCTTGATGTGCTGGCGTCTGTACTTAATGATAATAAAGGGAACTCAATCAACTAAAGAAATATATAAATAAACCACTGAACCCTGTGCATTAATTTTTAAATTTCATTGAAACTGCAAAATTTGGTGGTCATTCGATTCAACTGTAGCGGTATCTACGTCGCCACATGCGAATTACGCATCGGTTCCCTATCCATTTGCATACAATTTTAAGACCTAATATAACTTAGCATAATTTTGTTTGGCATAATTATATTTTCGCATATTATAATTACGCATAACAGCTTACGCATAATTTCTCTAACCATAATATTCTAAAGCATAAATTTATTAAACATAAAGTTCTAAAGCATAACTTTATTAAGCATAATATCCTAAAGCATAAATTTATTAAGCATAACAATAATAATAAGGCGTAGTCGACGGAGCCCCGCTTCGCGGGGCCCCTATTTCTGTCTGCAGGGTTTAAAGGAACCTAACACGAAGGGGATGACGGGGGCTCGTCCGCTCGCTCCGCTCGCTCACTTGAGCCCCCGTCATCCCCTTCGAACCTAACCTGTCCGAGTCGGGGTGCCCCAATTCCCGAGCTCGCTTCGCTCGCTCTTGCATCCTAAGTTCTCATTGCCTTTTTACTAAATCGAGATGTGTTAGACCTTGGGGCAAAAATAAAAATACATAGTTAAGTTACATAATGCTATGTATAATAAATCATTAACGTGGAAATCCAAAATAAATACGTAAAAATAACTCAAATTTGTTTCCGTTATTTCTATTAATTGTATGCCTAAATATTATTATGCTAATAATCATTAGGCCTAGTAACGTTATGCGAATTAAGTTTCTGCCAAAACAAATTAGTCTTTAAGATGATTATGCCAACATAAAATGTATGCCTAAAAAAATTATGCCGAAGTAATATTATGCCAAAACAAATTGTGCCATAATCGTTATGCCGAAGTATATTAGGACAAAGAACATTATGCGAAAAGAAGGGATCCCTTACGCATCACACTGAGAACACGAAAATCTTGCATCGCGCAAGCAGAGTTTACCGCGCGACTAGCATATATACAACGTCCCGACATGCACATATGCTGCACATCTTTCCAGTTCTCGTAATGATGTAACGGAACGAGCATACCCCGTACCTTATGATGTTAAAGGCTTGCAATTGTCGAAAGAGCTTGTAATAGGTCTATTTGATTAAAAATATTTGACTTTGACTTATCATCAGCTCACCAGCATGAAGTGATGAATCTCAGAGCCAAACACCTGATTGGAAAGATTAAGAGAATCGTCGTAATCTTTCCGTCCCTCGTAATGCCTTTTCATCATAATATTATGGCCGGCTAAGTAATTTCCTTGGTTCTAAAACACAAAGTGCGATACCATCTAATGTTTTTACTCGACTTAGGGTAAGGTACCATAAATAAAAAGTGAAAAAAAAAACACTACTTACTTCCAAAAAAGAACACTATAGACTGAAAAATAACTTTAAGTCGGGTGTTCTTTTTCGTAATTTTTTTTATTTCGCGATGACGATTTTGGTCCCATGGAGAAAGTTGTTCAGTTTCATTGTCTGTACCACACACCTAAATTTGACCAATCTTTTCTGACACACGCTGTATAATTACCGTTCAAACCAATGATTAAAACCAATATAACATAACGTGCGAGCAATCCGTGGGGATTACCCCTTTACCCCATAATTTGGTACAAGAGTTGCGATGTAGCCTTTTCCCTACCTATAATAAATAGCACGAAGAAATATTAAAATGTGTGTGGAAAGGGCTGATTAAAACTGGGCATATTTTTGGGATAAGTTCTTTATTTTTGGGGAAATTAAGTATGTGGGGTTTAAGTCAGAAAAAGAAATAGCCGAATGATCTTTAGTTTATACCTACCTGTTAGATTGGAAGCTAACAACCTTCATCAGCTCCAACATTATTTTCGAATGCTAATTAATTAGTTTACGCGCTCTATTGGAGCAAGACCAGCCCTGAGCCAAGCATTTTTGTCAGTGATGAAATCCCCCAACTTAAGGCCCCACTCGAAAGGCCTTTAACGCACAAGAAAATTTATGTATAAATTGAATAATCTAGTTTTTTATGATTTATTAATCTTTAAATTTTCAACACAAAAGGCTAAGTAAAATATATTTATTCTTCATCAGTCAAGGCCTAATCTTGAATACCACAGAGCACGGACACGTCTCGGCGGCCGCTGCTAGAGGCGGCATTGTCCACACTTTCCATAGGTACAAACCAAACGTTTCACCGTTTACTCGTTCTACGACACAAATGACGTATATACTGACGGCTTTGAATGGTTGACCGTGCGTGATGACCAGTGATCGGAATATGTACCTACAGCTAAAATACCTAAAGGTCGTAAAAGAACAGAGACAAAGTGGAGACGCCTTACGACAAAATATTTTTTCGGGACTAAACGACCCAACGTCCTAACGTGATATGTATGAACGTAAAAAAAAGTGATATGGCGCGAGCGAAATAACAGTCAGATCAGAAGATAGATACCATGACCTGTGTAATAGTAAGCTTAGAGACATTGACTTTCCAGACCAATTTTTAACATGTGCTGATAAAATTTGTAATAACACTGAGCATAGAAAGGAACTGGACAAGTTGTACAGTGACATTGTGTCTGTATTATCGGAGTCAGCTATTCATACCTGTGAGCAGAAAGAGGCACGAATGAAAGGTCGTGTTGTTGGATGGAACAAGCATGTGCACGAGGCTCACACGGAGGCTCGGATAAGGCATCAGGTTTGGATACAACTCGGTGGACCTCACTTCGGTCGAGTATGGGATGAGATGCCTGAAAGCCAAAGAGTTTTTAAGGGCAGGCTTAAATGGTGCCACAAAAATCAAGACCAAATTAAAATGGACATTTTGGCTTCGCAAAGGACATCGAAAAACTTTGCTCAGTTTTGAAAGTCAACCAATAAGCTTAACCCTAAGCCGGGCCTTCCTGTGAGTATCGGGGGCCTTGATATTTCAGAGGATGTAGTCAATATGTTCAAGGATCTTTTTGTAGTGTCTTCACCACTGAGACCATCAAACGAGAGCGTCAGTGCTGAGGTTTGTCAGGGTAAGTCTCTTTCTTGTTTTTCTGCGAAGTAGGTGACTGAGGTTATTATTAAAATGTGTAGAGGCAACTCACCTGGACATGACAGTCTCAGTATTGAGCACCTGAAATATGCAGGCGTGCATTTGCCTAGGTTACTGGCTATGCGTTTCACGCTCTGTATCAGCCACTCGTACTTGCCAACGAACATGATGAAAACAGTGGTGGTCCCCATTGTAAAGAACAGAACTGGTGATGTCTCTGATCCATCCAAGTACAGACCTATATCGCTTGCCAATGTAATAGCGAAAGTATTGGACAGTTTGCTTGATAAAAAATTTGGTAATTATTTACAGTTACATGACGCACAGCTTGGGTTTAGGCCCAAGCTTTCCACTGAAAGCGCAATTCTTAGTCTCAAACAAACTGTCCGATATTACACGGACAGAGATACCCCCATTTATGCCTGTTTCCTAGACCTTTCCAGGGCGTTTGACCTTGTGGCCTATGATGTCCTGTGGAGATGCTGAGGGAAGCGGGAATATCAATCGAACTCCTGGAGATCTTTAAATAGTTATTAGTGTCTCTGTCCGAAACGTATAGGTTGGAGTGCGGGGTGAGGCAGGGTGGTTTGACCTCGCCAAAGCTCTTCAACCTGTACATAAACGGTCTGATCGCCGCGCTCAGCAGTATGCGTGTCGGAGGCTGGATAGACAACGTTTGTGTAAACAACTTAAGTTATGCAGACGACATGGTGCTGCTGGGCCTGACGGCTGGCGCGACCAGGGAGCTGTTACGCGTGTGTGAGCGATGTGTCACGAGTCGTGGGCTTGTCTACAATGTAAACAAAAGTGTATAATATGGTTTTTGAGGCCTCCGGTAAGCGTGTACGTAGCGACCCAGTTGTAATGTTGAACGGGCTGCCACTCAAAAGAGTTGACGAATTTAAATACCTGGGACACTTTCTAACCGGAGACCTTAAAGACGACGTAGATATATATCGAGAGCGCAGGGCGCTAGCGGTTAGGTCCAACATGCTGATACACAGGTTCGCTCGTTGTAGTATTGGCGTAAAGATTACGCTGTTTAAAGCGTATTGCCAATCATTCTACACGAGCGGCCTGTGGGTAAGGCATACTAAGAGATCGCTAGACGCCCTGCGTATTCAAAATAATAACTGCGTCAGGATGCTGTTGGGACTGCCGCGCTATTGTAGTGTCGGTCCGTCCGGTATGTTCGCATTTGCGCATACAGATGATTTTTACTCCATAACGCGCAAAAAAACTAATTCCACCCTCACAAGAGCGCGGTCTAGTTCTAATGGCATCCTGATTATGTTGGCTGTACGACGCACCTTGGTTGTCGCACGCTGTGGAGGTGCTGGTCAGAAGACCCCACAGCTAACCTTCCAAGTTTCGTCTAATCATGCAATTTTCTATTTTCTTTTTGTTTTCGTTTCTGTGGTTGTTTACCAACAATCGTTTTTAAGAACAATGTTACTAACAATTGAGCCTAGTTGATATAAATAAATAAATATTTAATTTAATTTAATTATAGGCTGATGATGACTACAAACTGGCATCGTCAGGTACGTTTTCTGACCCATTTTGTTTACATTTCAACCAGATGCTTTCGAAACAGACGTTAGATGCTGTCAGCGCGGCGATTCCGTACTCTATGTTAAATACTTAACCAAACAGTAGTCATTGGACGCATAAATTATTCGCTAAGAACCTCCTTTCAGAAACGGTTCGAAGAAAGCGAATAATTAAGAATTTAAACCATGAAAAGAGGATTAATTTCAGTTCGTATTTTGAAAGAAAGAAAAGAAAGAAAGAATAACGTATATTTGAACACAGTTCGTGAAACACAGAATACAAATAACAAAATAAAACAGTTTTAATAATGTTTCAATAACAATAGTGTGTGCCTCACGGCTGCGCCAAAAAGGATCATTTCAGCATTAACGCCAGACAGATGCTGTCTGACACTGGTTTTCTAATGAACCTTTAGGGAGAAGTGACGGGGAGTACAAACAGTTTCAACATAGGTTAATACCTAGGTAATAGGTAATACGGGCTGGACCTAATAAATAATACATATTTTCATAAATAAATAAATGAACTAGTAATCAAATATAATTACTTACAAAACTAAAACAACAAGAACCAACTTTTCTTTACCCTTTAATGTGCTTTCATCAACGAGATTGGTAAAGGAAACTTAAAAAAGTATTTTATCATTTACTATCCGCGCACCGCGGTTTCACCCGCATAAGTCTCGATCCCGTCGGCATATCGGGATAAAAAGAGTCCTATGTCCTAATCCAGCTCATGGACTACTCATGTGTCAAATTTCATCGAAATCCGTTCAGTTTATAGTACAGCTTATTAGTTTAGATGAAATTATTTTTGCTGATTTCAAAAGGTTTTATTTTCATAAAGACAATTTGTTTGTGTGTTTGAAATGTAAGTAAACCATTTATTACGATGGTAAGTATTTTGTTTTTTTATTTTTGTATTCAAAATCTGTAAACAATAACGAACATAAAGTCTGCCAAACTGCATAGCAGTTTGTCGGCAGTTGTTCTCGTCTAGCAATGTTTTATACAAATAAAAAAAACATTTCTCCAATTCAGATATTTATTTATTTTATTTTTATTTATTTTTATAAAACGTTGCCCCACACTAGGAATTTCTCCTGAATCGTGGGTGCGTTTACAAACATTTAAACTCACATACACAAACAGCCAGACCCGGAACAACTACTTGCAGGTCATACAAATATTTGTTATTTGTTTGCTTTTTGTTTGTTTGTTGATATTGTTGGTAACGGAAGGTTACGGAAGGCGAGGTGACATCTTAAAGAAGTGACGCGATTAGCTAGAAGGAGGCGCGTAGTGTACTGCTTGGACGGCACCTACTATAATGACCGGCACAAGTCACGAGCACAGAGTCACGCGAGAGTCCAGTAGACGACTAGCACCGACTTACTCAGTTCAATCTGACTGTCAGTTGTGCTCACGACTCATACCTCATTATCGTGTGCTTGGTTATTCCTTTTGGCTTGTGTAATTTCTATTTGGATAATATTTACAGTTTCTTTTGATATTTTTATAGTTTTTGTAAAGTGTTAAAGGAATTAAAGTTCGTTCATTTCTTTAAACTTATTTCACGTCTGATTCCTAACAATATTATTTACTCCTGAAATTGTGTATTTAAAGCTTGAAACATTTACCAGCATTTCAGTTCACAAGCTACAGGTACCTACCTGTAGCTTGTGAACTGAAATGCTGGTAAATGTTTTGGTTGTTGTTGTTTTTGTTTTGTTAGAAATGGGTTGATCGGGAGTGTTTTTCTTGTTGATGCTAACCTTAGCTTCAACAAGAAAAACACTCTCGATCGACCCATTTCTTTGGGAGCTACGATGCCATAGACAAACACAAAGATACACACCAACACACCTCTTTTTCCGTCAGAGGTTAAAAAGGGGAACTGTCTTGCAACGGGTGCTGTATAAACTGTTGCCGCTTTTCCTTCCACTTAGCTTTTCATTATTTTATTTCAATGGTGATAATGAAAATCAAAATATTTTATTTCACATAAACGTACCCGTGTATTTCAGAAACGTCAGAAGCTAGTTCCAATTGGTCGTTTCGTATGGAGAAGAGCCGGCAAGAAACTCCACGGTTACTCTTTTAAAAATAATTTGGCTTTTACAATGTTTTCAAATTACTGTGTGTGGAAGGACAATATAGGCCTGTCAACAAATATAGCCCACTCCCTCTCACAAAGAGGAGGCCTATGTCCCAGCAGTGGGGCCGATATAGGCTGATTGTGCTATTAAAATTAACGCTGTTTTCTCTATTTTTTACAATAAACCGAAAGACATAAATCGTTCTATATTTAGCTTTGGACACTTGATATAGAAGTATCCGTCATGATTTTGACGGCTTGATCTTTAGAATCGTCGACGACGCGTCGTGTCCGATGGGCAGTTGAATAATAAATAAAAAATACCATGAAATTATTATGAAGAAACCCTGTCCCGAGTTTATTAGTAATTCTGTGGAATTTACTGTTGATTAGGTATATAGCTTTATGTAGGCAGTAGTTAATTGAAAATGTTTAATGTGTTATGTAAGTTAGACGTTTTTAGAACTAAGTAAATAAAGCAAAAACTAATTTTTCTTTCAAATAAATTTGTTTTTACTTTTAAAAGTTTTTAGTCTCGAGCAGCTGACGATATCTACATAAAATTATACCTTTACAAAATCTCGTGATAAATGTGTTATGTGTTGACTGTACCATTTCCGTTCCTTTGTTAAAGGACCATGCTCATGAAACGATTTGCTAATTTGTTCTTATGTCTTTTTGCTATTAGGACCATCTGCTTTTAGAATGTTTCGATACGGAGGGAATAAAACATTGTGGTAATCCTTGGGGGAGACCTACCAGCACTGAACACAGTGCTCTTAATTTACAGGAAGAAAGAGAGAAAATATGTTTATTTGGCACATGGCTTATGTACTGTAGAGATACAACACAAACAAAAAACTACAAAGTGAAAAATAACTTTAATTTCGGAAGTCGGTGGCAAAAACTGAAATACAGATCCAAAGACACCGACCTCCGAAATTAAAGCTATTTTTATTAATTTAACTTTAAATTACCGGGAGACTGAAGATCTTCTCAAACCAATCCTATAGATGTATCTCAAAAACAGACGCATAGATACACTCATACATGCAGAATCACTCACCTGAGCACTCTCTTGCACGCACGCGCACAAATATTAACTTAAGTAAACAAGTAGCTTAATTCTTAATTTAATTTATGTTTATAATATTAATTGTTTTTATTAGTTTTACTCTTTATTTTATTACCATGTTTTTTTTACGAGTTCACTTTATATCACTTTCGAATCTTTTATTTATTATGTAACCTATCTTGGAAGCAGGGACCGAAAACCTTTATAAATTACGGTACAGGTATCGAAGAATTTTGGTTACTTCTACGACTAAGGTTACCGATATCTGGGTAACCAAGCAGGATACATATGTTACCTCTATTTATGTTACCGTTTTAATACCGGTTACCTAAAAATTACCTTGATTACGAGAAAGAAACAGAATATTGCAATGCCGACAATTTGTTGGCGTTAAGAAATGCTTTTTAAACATTATCAGTCAAATCGTCATGCTGTGCTGTTTACGTTTATTTTGTTTGCCATTTTGCGGAATATTTGAGTAAAAGTAAAAAAAAAGGAAATGAGTATAGGTAAGATAATATTACATTATTACATTGTAAATTGGTAGAATGCCATTTGATTATCTTGTAGCGGTATCTACATCGCCACATGCGAGGTGCGCGTCATACTGACGTCACGCAAATCCTCCACCGCGCAAGCAGAGTTTACCGCGCGACTAACATATATACCCGACAACAATCGTCGGGCAGTTGCCCACCAGACACGACACCCGTCTGGTCGGAGGATCCTCCCTTTTCTATGGAGGTATGATTGAACTTTACACCCTGTTCCTGATGCCTCTATTATCTTTTTCTCTCATCATAGAAATCAATTCGGTAATTTTGGTTTTGCTTAATTTGCGGAGAAACGTACGCGCCCGTTTTTCTAATAGTGGGCTACAATTTTTCGTAAACAAAGCTCGTAAACTATTCTTGCTGGCAATTTTTTTGAGAGCGCAAGAAGAGCGTAGATACCGGGCTCTGATACAAAGAGCGTCTCTGGTTGCCAGTTTGGTGGGGTTTCAAGGTATGCTGTGATCGGGCCCAGCTTGTTCCACGAGCATTTCCATCTATCCGGAACAACGCTATAAGCCTTTTTGACTTTCTCATAGCCCAAGAGCAATGCAAACTGTATCAGTTTACAGTAAATATTGTTGTCCTTGGTGATGTATGCCCAACAATGTTTCTTTACTCATGTGGTTGGCCAGCGGAAAATTAGAACGTTGCAAAGACATGACGCTCTCGTATACTACCTACTAGGTGCAAGGACAGTGGTCAAAAAACGCCAACTAAAAAGGTACCTATATAAACAAGACATCGTAACAAAATAACATCGGTTTCTGTTTTCGTATTACCAGAGTCACACGTAATCGGTATGATTTATATGTTAATTATAGGTACACACGGCTACACATCAAGCTATACAAACCAGTTTACGCTGGTCTCGCATCGTACGGAAATCCTATACAATGTGAGATCAGCTTATACTGGAAATGTACAGCTTGATGTGTAGCCGTGTGTACATGATTAGTAATTACGCGTGACTCCAGATTTACGAAAAATTTTGTGTATCTTGTTTACATCTTTTTAGTTGTCGTAGATGGGTTTTAATTTTAACTTTATTTTTTTATAAACATGTAAGTACATATTATTAGGTCCATATGATTCCACATATGAAATTGGCGTTTTGTATGGAAAAAGCAAAACGATTTTTAAAAAATGAATTTATTTTAACTAACCAATCAATGTATGTATCATTGTTATCTATGCACTTATTGTATCGGTAGCTCATTGAATCCTTTGCTGAAAAAATTGTGGGAGCGAGAATCAAAAAAAACTTTGAAGGTGGTTTTGACGCATATCTGACGGACAGAGCCGTCATCTACCCCGGTCGCGACGGGGAGTGGAACCGGCGAGAGATGTCGTGCGGTGTCCCACGGGGATCGGTTCTAGGGCCGCTCCTGTGGGACATCGGTTACGACTGGGTGCTGCGGGCTGACCTCCCTGATGGCGTCAGCGTGGTGTGCTACAAATCCGAGGCCATGTCTTTCCATGGGCCCCGGAACAGGCCACCATCGGGATCCCAACTAACGGTAGGAGGGGTTCACATCGGCGTCGAGTCCACGATGAAGTACTTAGGACTCGAGCTCGATAGCTGGTGGAACTTCGTGGAGCACTTCTGACGTTTGGCCCCCAAACTGGAACGGACTGGGGCCGCCCTCAAGCGGCTCCTGCCCAACCTGAGGGGTCCAAACGCCTCCTGCCGGAGGCTTTACACGGGGGTCGTGCGGTCCATGGCTACATATGGGGCCCCGGTGTGGGCGCGTTTACTGCGGCGGAGAGCCGCCCACTATCTGAACGCGCCCCAAAAGGTGGTAGCCGTAAGGCTGATCCGGGGCTACCGCACGATCTCGGGCGAGGCGGCAAGCCTCCTTGCCGGACTGCCGCCGTGGGATCTGGAGGCGATAGTCCTCGCGCGCCTGTATGAGTGGCACGCGGAGGCACTACGCCGGGGGGAAACCCCGCTTCCGCGGCAAATCGAGGCGGAGCGGACGGACCTCCGGCGCGATCTCATGGCGGCATGGAAAGAGCGACTGTCGCAACCCAGCGCAGGGCACGCCACGATAGCGGCGGTAAGACCCCTCTTTGAGGAGTGGCTAGAGACGCGTCACGGCGTCCTCACCTACCGCCTGACGCAGGTCCCTCACCGGACACGGATGTTTCGGGAGGTTCCTGCACATCATCAGGCGGGAGGAAGCGCCTGGGTGTCACCACTGCGATGATCGCCCCGAGGACACGGTGGAGCATACGGTGGGGGCCTGCCCTGCATGGGCGGAGCACCGCCGTGTCCTCGTAGAGGCGATCGGCAGCGGCGGCGACCTCTCACGCTCGGCCCTGGTTCAAGCCATGGTCCGGGGCGAGGGGGAGTGGGAGGCAGTCGCCTCCTTCTGCGAAGCAGTCATGCTAGCGAAGGAGGTGGCGGGACGGGAGAGGGAGAGAGTCTCCCGTCCAAGCCGCCACGGTGGACGCTCCGGGCGTCGGGAGCCGCGTGACGACTCCCGGCCACCGTAGGCGCGGGCCTGCGGGCGGTGAGTAATGGGTAGCTCACCGTCCAATCAGGACCAGGCCCGTGCTGGACGGCGCGTACGTGTTCCACGCGCGCCTCAAAGAATGTCAGCATCGAAGAGGGGGCCCACTAGGGCCCAAGCCTGAAGGGAAAGCGGGATCATCCAAAAGGGGTACCGCTGACCCGGAACATAAAGGGCCAAGGAAGGAACACGGGTGGGTTTTAGTCAGTAAGAGTCTGACACTCCCTTCCGCTCCACCCAGAGCGGGAAGGGTCATTTGATGATTTCCCATCGACAAAAAAAAAAAAGGTGGTTTTGACAGCCTCATCTTATATTGATTTGTTTCCTTGCAAGAAGTTGTCCAAATTCCGAAAAAAGTGGTAATCTGCTGGAGCAAGGTCCTGAGAGTACGGTGGGTGTCGGAGACGTTCCAATCGCAGCTCCTCTAATTTAGCGACCGTCTGTTGTGCAGTGTGTGGTCTAGCGTTGTCCTGAAGCAGCAGTGGGCTAAAGCAATTGACCAGTCCCGGTTGTTTAACGGCTAGCTTTTCCATCAGGGTTTGCAATTGTTGACAATACAGATCTGCTGTAATCGTCTGGCCAGATCTTAGGAAGCTGTAGTGGATGACACCGGCACTGGTCCACCAGACACTTTTCTGAGTCAACCTTTTTCTGAGTCAACTTTCGCTTGGGGCAATATTTGGCCGGTGCTCCTGGGTTCAACCATTGTGATGAGCGTTTCCGAGTATCGTACAGGATCCATTTTTCATCACAAGTAACGATACCGACGATTCTAAATCCCCTCGTTATTGTGACGTTTGAGTAATGTAACGCAGCACTCGACTCGTGTTTGCTGGTTTGCTACACTCAATTCATGCGGTACCCATTTTTCGAGCTTTTTCACGTTTCTAATTTATTTCAAGTGAATTAAAATTGTTTCATCACTCACACCGAACCCTGCTGCTAACTCTGACGTGGTTTGCGATGGATCCGCTTCCACTATCACTTTGAACTCTTCTTTATCAACTAGGGTCTCCGGCCGTCCACGGGGTTTGCTCTGTGTTCTAGAAATGTGGACCACATTTCTAGAACGAAAAGTTGGAACCAAAAACGTACCGTGTTTTCTTTTACAGTAGCTTACCCATACACAGTCAGCTTAAATATTATGTATTTTTTTCTTTTATATAATTTTTCAAGACATTGTATAATCATATCGGAGAGTGACGTAAGCAGTGAGGAAAATGAGTCGTCCATCTGCTGATGAATTAAAGAATACCGAAACTTCAATTGTGCAGATTGTGCTACAGCCACTGCCACCGGCATCTACTACGTTAGATCCAGATGCATCTACAACAGAATTAGATTCAAATGCTCTGCTCCAGATTTATCTGTTAATATGTCATCAAAAGAAATTATGGATAAGGGAATCCTGCCAAACTCAGTACAAAGTATGGAAGATTACAAGATTCACGAATGTTATTCTTTTTTAATCTTAATGGCAAAACCATTGTGTAAATTAGACGACAAAATACGCTATGAATGTATCTGTCCATAAAATAGTTCACATAATCATGGATAGCACTCAGGTACCACAAGTTCAAGCTCAATACCAAATATAGTACATATATTTTAAGACGCATTGTATGTCATAAGTTCATAACATGTTTATTATACTTATTATGCTTAGGGCCAAAAATTCAATCGCTAGTCGATTTTATGATGCCGCGTGGTGTCACAGTAACGTTGACGAAAAGTGATAGATACAGCACGAGACTTAACGGCTTAAAATTGACTTAAAATTGAGTAGCGTTTTAATATTTGGGCATTAGGTGTAAGAGCTTGATAAAACTAAAATTCAAAATTAAATACCTATAATTTCTGTAACAAGTTTAATTTTCTTCCAAATTTTGAGATCAACGTGAATAGTTTGACAAAATTGAAATACAAGGAAACTCTTTGACACACACACAGGCGATGTGCGCCCTTTGACTAATGCCGACGGCACGTGTTAGATAGAGGTAATTTTAATTCCGGTAACCGGTATTAATACTGGTTGTATTCAATTTAAGAATTAAGGTAACCTTTAATAATACCTGTAAAAAATATAAATGTTGTAACCGAAAAATACCCCTATTTATGATACCGGTTTCGGTCCCTGCTTGGAAGACGCTGGTGTCTGTGATACAATGATTTTCATTGATTAGTACAGGCATCAACGATACACTTTTTCTATAAAGTTCATTTTTAGTTGGAAAATTTGTTTTGTGAACCTTAAATGTGTTTTTTCTGAAAATAAATTGATTTATTTATTATTTATGTACACACAATAAAATACAAGAGATATGACATAATTATAAATTGAGTACAAAGGTACTGCTTATTTCTTAAGAAATTTCTTCCAGCAGACCTGCGAAAGGAGAAGTAAAAAAAAAACGTAGACAATAGTGCGTGAGAACAAGAAGAGAAAAATATGAATGTGTGAAGTCTAAAGCTAAAATATTAAATATACCTACTAATATACTACATAAATATACTACATAAAATGCAAAAAACTATTGATTATTATTATTACTTCATGAAAATTGTTCTACAAAGGCGCGTCGCGCTGTCGCGTATCGCATGTCTGCGGGGAGCCTTAATTCATTACGTCAATCAGTCCTACCTTCCTAGCTACCTTTTATACGACACTAGCTTTACTAACTTCGTTCGCGTGGAGTTTATCGTCATAACATGAAACATATCCTATGACACTCAAGAATAATGTAGCTTCCCATCAGTGAAAGAATTCTCAAAATCGGTCAGAAAAAAAAGGAAGAAAGAAATAATAAAATAAATAAATATTAAGAATTTTCAGAATCAGTAGTTCCGAAGATGACCCCCTACATACAAACTCACAAATTTTACCTCTTAATAAGATACACTGTTCGTTTAGAGGCAGCCGGTCTTAGACTTAAAGTATGTGCATCTAGTATGACCTACATCTGATTGTAAGATAAAGGTAACAAGTATCAATATGCAGAGAGGTATTTCGTAACCTTTTCCTTTTGCCTCGCATTCGAGTGGTGTATTTGAAAGCATCTACATTCTCACAATGATTCTATTTCTGTGGCTGTGGGTACTGCCCCTTGAGGTTACGGTTTTAAAATCGGCGGGTTTTATAAGCGGGTTTGTGGTAATTGATAAATCTTTAAGGAAATTACGTTCCTAAAGGTTCATTAGAAAATCAACGTCAGACAGCATCTGTCTGGCATTCATGCTGAAATGAACCTCTTTGGCGCAGCCGTGAGGCACACATTATTGTTGTTTAACAAGTATCAATATGCAGAGAGGTATTTCGTAACCTTTTCCTTTTGCCTCGCATTCGAGTGGTGTATTTGAAAGCATCTACATTCTCACAATGATTCTATTTCTGTGGCTGTGGGTACTGCCCCTTGAGGTTACGGTTTTAAAATCGGCGGGTTTTATAAGCGGGTTTGTGGTAATTGATAAATCTTTAAGGAAATTACGTTCCTAAAGGTTCATTAGAAAATCAACGTCAGACAGCAACTGTCTGGTATTAATGCTGAAATTAACCTTTTTCGCGTAGCCGTGAGGCACACATTAATGTTGTTAAAACATTAGTGTTTTATTTTGTTATTTGTATTTTGTGTTTCACGAACTGTGTCCAAACTACTTTATTATTTCTTTCTTTCATTCCTATGATTTTGTAAAGGTTTATGCCCATTGACGATTAAGGCGAACGTTAAGTTTACGATACCTCATGTTAGACAAGTAGAAACAAGTATTCTCATAAAGGGTGAAGAGTTGAAACCCGAAAATACCACAGTATTCTTAGGCATAACTTTGGATGCCAAGCTTCAATGGGGCCCCCATATAGATAAATTGTCAAAGAAGCTTAGCTCTGCAGCATACGCCGTTCGGAAAATTCGTGGTTTAACTGATTTAGAGACAGCCCGTTTAGTATACTTTAGTTATTTTCATAGTGTAATGTCGTACGGTATTCTGTTGTGGGGAAATGCCGCCGATATTCAGACGATTTTTGTTTTACAAAAAAGGGCAATTCGTTCAATTTATAAATTAAGTCCCAGACACTCCCTCAGAGACAAATTTAAAGGGATTAATATAATGACTGTGCCTTCTCAGTATATTTATGAAAATCTTTTGTATGCACATAAAAATATTAATCTGTTTAAAAAGTACAGTGATATCCATAATTTAAATACTACTTAGGAACAAGCACAAATTTGTTGTTCCTACTACCAGGCTCAAGAAAATAGATGGCTCGTTTAGATGCCAATGTATACGTTTTTATAATAAACTTCCTAGCCACATTCAAGCACTAAGCCTTAATAAATTCAAATCTTTTATAAAAAGAAAACTATGCCAGAATGCCTATTATACTGTCAAAGACTATATTGAGGACAAAAAGGCTTGGGATTGAGTTGCTCCAATAAAGCACAGGCAATTTTAATTTATTTTATTTCGCTAACTATTATTACTTTTAATCTTTGCTATAAGTATCTATACATCTATACTATATGATTGACGTGTAAAAGTGTTTGTTCAAACCTACTTACAGAAATAAAATCATTTATCATTATCAGAACTCGCTTTCTTTGGACAGAGAACACGCTTAAAGAATCCTAGATAAATATAAAGATGTAGGGATACGTATATATAACCTAAAAATACTTTATTATTTTCGAAAAGTTTACGTGCCCGAAGCGAATGTAATTTCAAAAGTGCGTAACAATCTGTTAAGGCGACACAATATTAAATTAAGTATATCAAACGGTTTCAATGCAGCAAAAGCAGCTATCTCAGCGTAACTATCACAATTTGTCATAAAAAGCGCACAAAAAATATGATCAGTAAATTACGGTTTTTAATGTAATTAAGGCGCTCCACGCTTCAAAAGTGGTGCAAACACACCACTTTTGTCCGACATAAAACTTAAAACCTTTTACTGCCACTCTTCCCGCATCACAAACATTCACGCGTCACCAAAACCGTCGTAACAACAACCCGAAAATCCGCTCAAAACCCGACTTAAAGGCCCAACACTACCCACATTCGGGCACGTCGCGCCGGTCCCTAAGCCATAAGCCGCGCCTTACCGAGATTACACGAACGCGCGCGGGACATTCGTCATTGTCATGGTGTGCGAACGCCTTTACGATTAATTCGAAGGCAGATCATCCGTCGTAGATCAACTTTGTATTGTGGTTACCCTTTCGGTTGATGATAGGGGCTTAAAGGATCTTAGGAAGTTGGAGATATAACAATGATAAGGAGGATAATAATATGTCGGTGTATTCACCCTTTGCATCGTCAATTGTCATCATGTGATCCAGCGATTACTAAATAAGGATCTCGTGATCAGTGTAATTACACTGAGTGAGGTCAGTGACGAAATAGGTTCTTGAACTGAGCTAAGACTGTCTTTAGGCGGCCTACCAAATGATGGGGTCCGGTAGGGCCGATGCCTGCCAGGGTCGCGGGAAAGTCCGAAAGGGTTACCGTGGTCTCTGGCACAGGCAACTGAAAGAACACGGATGGGTTTTAGTCAGTAAGAGTCTGACACGCCCTCCACTCGGCCCAAAGTGGGAGAAGTTATTTGATGATTTCCCACCATAAAAAAATAAGAAAAGGCGGCCTACAATATTTTTGCGCAATATCGCGAATTGCGCAATGTTTGGGACGTTTACAATTAGTATTGCACAATCATTGATCAAAAAGTTTGAGCGAGATTAAATCTCATTGAGTAATATTTTCATAGCACCGTGTGGGATCAATATTGCGGCTTTGGTTTTGGCAGGTTTTGCTCAATGCCGTCAATGTTATGCGTGAAAGTAATTGATCGTTTGAGTGCAAGGGCCGATTCAATAATATTGGGCAAACTTATTGTAAGTGTAATGGCCGCCAGACAGACTATCACATTATGAAAACAACAAAGGCGCGCAGACTCAACAGCAACATGTTTGGAGTTGGCGAAAGAAAAAACTTTTAAGTATTTACTTAGGTACTCTAGGTTACTCTAGGTAGACTTATGTCTTGATAAGTTCACTGTCATTGAAAAGTGTACGTAAGAATATCAAGGATTGTTGACGTGCAGAAACACTTAGCCAAAGTATTCAGTAGGGTTTAAAGAGTTTTCCTTATGAGGAAGCATCTACTCGAATGTTCTTAGAATACTAAACGGCACGTGTGTACTTACATTATCTTTTTTTTGGTCCACGTTTTATTAGGTAGACTAGCTTCAACCTGCGACATCGTCCGCGTGTTTCTTGTTCCTCCGACCCTCCCCAACGCGTCGTCGCATCGACCGCCCGCGCTATGACTCATTTTCGCTTAGCGTTCTTTCTAAGTATTTTGATTTTTGCTCAGCTCCTAAGGGTCATAACGTGATGCTAAACAGACTTTAACCTTTCTCAAAAATTAGGCTATCAGTTGCAAAAAGAAGTTTTCAAATCCAACTGGCAGTTCCAGAGATTAGCGTGTTCAAACAAACGAACTTTTCTGTAATATAATATTAGTATATAGATATATATATATATATATATATATATATATATATATATATATATATATATATATATATATATATATATATATGTATATATATACGCAGTGGTGGCCCAGTGGTAACGGCCGCGACTTACGAGTTGTAGGCCGTAGGTTCGAACCCCGACAGGCGCTTTACTTTGTGTAAATTATTTCATCACCACTGCTCCGTGCCTCGGAAAGCACGTTAAGCCGTTGGTCCCGGCTGTCATTCGTGGATCTTTGACAGTCGTTACGGGTCGTCAGAAGCCCGAAAGTCTGACAACCAGTCTTACCAAGGGGTATTGTATTACCCAGTAACTGGGTTGTGGAGGTCAGATAGGCAGTCGCTCCATGTAAAATACTGGTATTCAGCTGCATCCGGTTAGACTGGAAGCCGACCCCAACATACCTAGTTGGGAAAAGGCTAGGCAGGCAGGCAGATGGGTACAGATCTCCCAGAAAAAGTATGCGCTTCAGCAATCATCGCCTATCTACGGAAATACGAAAGTCCAATGAAGAACTCCAAAAATAAGCTGTTAAAACTCACAGTAGTAGATAATTACTTGTATTACCATGGTAATACAAAACAGGTGTTTGATTTTGAAAAAAAATAAAATTTCTATCGACAGTGTTGAGTTAGTAAGTCATCCACCTTATAGTCCTTTTTTTATTTTTGAGGGTTGGAAATCATCGAATAATTTCTCCCTGACTAAAACCCACCCGTGTGCCTTCAGTTGCCTGTGCCAGGGGCCACGATATCCCTCTCGGACTTTCCCGCAACCCTGGCAGGCATCGGCCCTAGCGGACCCCATCATTGATGCTGACATCTCTTTGAGGCGCGCGTGGACCACAACGCGCCATCGACCCGGGCCTGGTCCTTATCGAACGGCGAGCTGCCCATTGCTCGCCGTTAGCAAGTCCGCGCCTATGGTGGCCGGGAATCAGCATGGGATTCCCGACGCGCAGGGCGACTCCTACGGCGGCTAGGGGCGTGAGGGCGCGAATTTTGCCTCCGCCAATCGCCTGCACAAGGACATGGCGGTGTTCCGCCCAAGCCGGGCAGACCTCCACCGTGTCCTCCAGGCGATCTACACAATGGTGACACCCGGGCGTTTCCTCCTGCCTTATCCGGAACAGGAACCTCCAGAATCCTCCTTACAGTCCTGATCTGGCATCTTGTGACTTTTATTTATTTCCAAAAATAGAAGATAAACTTAGAGGAATTCGTTGTATGTGCCCTGAAGATGCCGTGGCTGCGTTAGAAAAAGGCGTGGAAGAAATCCCTAAAGAAGAGTGGGCCCACTGCTTCAGTTAAAGGTTCCGTCACGTGCGACGGTGCTTAGAAAGGAAAGGAAACTACTGCGAAAAACAATAGAAATATTAACAGGCTTTTACATCATTCCGTTTTTTATTTTATAAAAACTTTCAGTGTGACACACGTATACAACGTGCCGACATCAAACATCGGGCAGTTGCCCACCAGAATTGACACCCGTCTGGTCGGAGGATCCTTTTTTTTTTGTTTCCGGGTGGAAAATCCTTATGAATGTCCGCCGCCCTGGGGCGGGCGGCGGGGTCTGTCAGACTCTTACTGACTAAAAACCACCCCGGTGTTCCATCTCACACCTACGCCGGGGGTCGCGGGATCGTACGAACCTTCCGCAACCCCCGACTGGTGCCGGCCCGCCGCTGCGGGCCTCTTCAGGTCTGGGGGGGGAGTGAGGTGTTTGACTCCCCCCGCGACGTCTAAGACGGGCGCGCGTGGAACACTACGCGCTGCCACCTCGGGTCCTGATGTGTGGGGAGTGGCGGACGTCCCCGAGTCCGTCGCCCCTGGACCCATTTAGGGGGACTGGAAGAGGGCGTTGTCCGCCCTCCGCCGACGCCCGGTGCGCTTTCTGCGGGCCGGGTGAGTGGACGAGATCTCCCTCTCCCTTTCCACAGCCTCCTTCTGCGAGACGACTGTCTCGCAGAAGGAGTGGAGTGGAGGAAGTGTTCCTCAGAAACATCAACACGTGTTGAAAACTATTCTAGCTTCACTGGATGGGGTCGAAAATCTAGACACTAGGAACTTAGTAAGATACTCAGTTTATGTAAAAGTCTTGATAGATTTTGGAAAATGGCCTCTAGAAATAAATCAAATTTTTTGCATAAGCACTCAGATTGCACAGTGGTTCAGCGCCCGAACAAAGGCGGTCATAAACCTTCAATGGTGCCAGTTTTTTGTGCATTTTAGGTAATATAAAAATACTATCTAATTAATTTAGTTCATTTACTCACAAAATAATATATTTGTCACATTGACAGATCAATACATTACAAGAGAAATATTTATGTTTTTTATTCATACACTTTTTAGACAATTACTAGATAAACATTGATGTGTTTTTAATTATGGCTAAATAGTTTTATCATAAACGTATTACAAATAAATAAAAAATATTAGTAAACTATTTTTAATCAACAAAATATACTATCTTAAGACTAAAAACACCAGTTACAAAATTACTGACAATATCGAAATCTTATACATAATTAATACTAATTTTACAATATACTTATCTACACCTGCCGGTCGATTCTGTAACAATTTCACCGTGAAAACGTAGGTGAAGTGAGCTGTCGTTTCACCTGATGCTAGGGATTGACACTATTGACAACTCACTTCATGCTCACTTCACCTAAGTTTTCACGGTGAGATTGTTACAGAATAGCTCGGTAATGTCTAGCACTTCACTTGTATATAAGCTCTTTTTCTTTTGGGGAAGTTTCCGAAGACTGGTTATATAAAGGTCCGAACTGAGCATGAGTCATTTCTTTTTAGTAACCAGTATACTTAGGTAAGATGGTAAAGTGCCACATGAAGCTTTATTGTTGATGAAGGTCTTAATTAATAAATATTGATGCTTCGTCAACTTAGCCTGAACAAAAAGGGATAAGACCTCGTCCGTATTTATGTTCAGTCTTAAGCTAGTATTAGACGTATCAGAAGTATTGAGTAGTGCATTCACAGCAGAGTCATCTACTTGAGATAATTCTGCCAATCTTCTACGTTTCGAGCGCTTAGACAATTCTGAAAATCTTTCCTGTTGCGTCCGCGTTCGCAAGATGGCCCGGGCTGGTTCGCGTTTTCTTGAATGCACTTCTCATTATCCCTTACTAATTCAGGGTCGACCCCAGACAGGCGCTTTACTTTGTGTAAATTATTTCATCACCACTGCTCTCAAAACGGTGAAGGAAAACATCGAGAGGAAACATGTCTTAGAACCAAAAATTCGAAAGACATGTGACATCTACCAACCCGCACTGGGCTCCCGTGGTGGATTGCGGCCCACTCCCTCCAACCGAGAGGAGGCCTGTGTCCCAGCAGTGGGAACATTATAGGCTAATTATGATGATGATGACGAGCCGCCCTTGCTTCGCACGGTGTTTATGACTTGACAAAGTATAGAGATTTCTTTATTATACGTATGTTTTGTATTAATGTTTTATACACATTAATCTTTCGGAATATATTCTCCAAATGACAGTAGATACCGTATCAAAATCGTTCTTCGTTTCGAAGAAAAACGGCTTTAACTTATTAAATGTATATGTTACCGGCCAAACCCTGTTTATTTTGTCACTTGCAACGACTCAATCAGTTTAGCCCAGGCCAAACTAGTTTATCCTACAGTATTTAGGCCAAATTAGATTGTCCTGGGCTAAACTAGTATATCCTGACACGCGTAGGACAAACTGGTTTGGCCTGAAATCGGGTTTGGCCGGTATCTAACATATACATAAGTATCTGTTTGCCTGTTTAAAAGTAAATCCATGAAAACAGGGTATGAATATTCTTTGAAGTCCGATTTATCCCTATGGTCTCCAATAGATTTCCACAAAAGGCATTCTTTGTAGTAAAATGACAACGCCTACAGTATAAAAAAGTAAGTAACCATAAATAACACAAAATACTAGTTACTAATTAAAAACATTATTTATTATTCAGGTTCAAAACGAGTGCAGCTTTTGAACGAAAAGTTTCGATTACTTTTTAAACTTGCTCAGGTGCTTTTAAAATATTACCTTTAGACTAAGTACCAATAATTTAGTAGTTCTTGAGACTTTAAAGTACAACTGAAAATAGTTTTTCTTTGTTAGTAATTTCTGGAAGATGTAACTAGCTATTGCCAGCGGCTTCGCCCGCGTGCATGCCGGAAATAATACTACGGGATCGTACTACTAAGATAAAGAGTATTCTGTGTGTTAATCCAGGTTATAAACCATATGTGTGCCGAATTTCATCCAAATCTGTGAAGCCGATTTTGCTTGATTGAGTAACAAACATCAAAACATCTAAATATACAAACTCACATTTATAAAAAATATATTTTTCTATAATTATAATATTATATTATATTAGTAGGAAGTAGGATGAATACCAAAATAATATCATGTGATCAACGAATCAGATCTAAAGTTTGTACAAGTTAAAATACACAATAAGTCCTACTTAGATTTATTTATTAATTCACAAAAAACAAAAAGGACAAACATATTTTCATATTTAATGGCAGTTCCAAAAAAAATGTAATGCATAATCATTTACTTCATTTTGTAAAGAGTTATACGGTTTCCAAAGTTGTATAATAAATATGAAATGCGCAACTTTTTAAACATCGAAATATTTTTCTGCGTAACCGGTCTTACTCACAGAACAGATGTTTATCTGTTCTGTGGTCTTACTACTCCAGCTCATCACCAAATTTTGATTGTAACAAATAACAATCAGCTAAATAGATCCAAACAAAAGTTCCTAGCACCATGGAATATACAGCTCAGGCCGACGCTACTTAGTACCGAAGTATTTTCGACTTCGATATTAAATTCATCAGAGGGTGTCTAAAATTCGACGTCGCAGCGCCCGAACAGGCCTGGAGCAGATGGTGACTTCCGAAATAGACAGTATAGACGCTTCCTAACTTGCATCTTGATAGTTTCCACAGAATTTGTGAGTTAACAAAGGCATAGTGGACGGTTCAAAGTTCTGAGTTAAATAATAAGTTGGAGACTGCAAGGTAAGTATTGAGAATTTGAAATTAGATAAATGATTTATTTTCTGTAAGTAGGTTTGTACAAACACTTTTACACGTCAATCATATTTTAAAAACTATATGAGGTCGGCGCTTCTTATCTGACTACTCTGAGAAGAAAGGCCGAAACAAACTCAGAGATCACAGTCTTTTTTAAAGTCCAGACATAATCTTAGTCAGATGAATGAGTTGAAATGTATGGTAGAGAAGCAGGTAGTTTAAATGATTAAGCGCCGGTTTTTTGATGCGTAGATAACTCAACCATTAGTAAAAAAAAAAAAAAATTTGAAATTCAATTAATTTTAAATTTATATATTATTATAACGGGTGTTTTTGACAGCCCTCCGCAAACTGATAGGGTGGCTTCAGTACATCATATTAAGATGACCGGTACATGCAATTCTTTCAGGAACATTAAGGGAATCCAAAAAACCAGATTTGTTTTATGGGGGGACATCGTGATCACTTACCTCACACCCAATGTATCGTTACCGTGGCAAAACGCACGTAGTGGACGGCGGCGCAGCGAGCTTGAGCGAGGCTGCCCCCGCCCCCCGCGCGCTCCCCGGCGCAGCTGGGCCGCGTCTTTTATTACGTTACGTTACGTTACGGATTAATTTTTTTTTTTTCCTGAGAAAATTTCCAGTGGGATATGATTCAGAATAAGGAGCTGAATCAATCCTGTGTTTTTGTGGAGGGCTGTCAAAAACACCCTGTATATATCATATCAACACTTTTTGCCTAAATTTAACCATTAACTCAACCTAATGCTTGGATGGCTTCCTTTTTTTTTTGACGTTTGGAAATCATCAAATAACTTTTCCCGCTCTGGGCGGACCGGGAGGGCGTGTCAGACTATTACTGACGAAAACCCACCCGTGTTTCTTCAGTTACCTGTGCGAGAGGCCACGGTAACCCTTTCGGACTTTTCCGCAACCCTGGCAGGCATCGGCCCTAGCGGACCCCGTCGGAGCAGACGAATCCTGGAGTGGATACCGCGTAACGGCAAGCGTAGTGTGGGACACCCCCTCAGCTGAATGGTCCGACGACCTCAAAAAAGTGGCTGGGACAGACTGGACGCGGAAAGCGGAGGATAGGGTGTTGTAGCGCTGCACGAGAGAGGCCTATGTCCAGCGATGGACTGCGATAAGCTGAGTTGATTGATTGAAAGCGAGCGAGGTTTTTAAGGTTTCAATTGATTTTAGTGGGGTACTGGTAAAGAAATTTACAAATTCTTGAACAACTTTTTTGCTATCGCAAATGAGACCATATGACGTCTCCAGTGTGTAATCAGAACTATCATTTTTTGTTCCTGTTCGTTTCATTATTGATAATTTTCCAAACCGCTTTAATTTTATGGTCTGCTGATTTTACCTTGTTGCTAATGTATAGGGCTTTAGCTGTGTGTGTTCAAGTGTTCTAAAAAGTTCTAGAGTAAGTAGCAACATACTTATTAAAAGTTTCCGTGTTAATATAAGGCTTAAGGCCATAAAGTTCGAAAAGTCTTTCCCTACTTTTCCTAAGTCCTTTAGTTGCCCAGTCACTAAATAAAAACTTTGGGCTGGTACTTTGGTGTTCTTCTTAGAAGAATTATTGAACTCGGTTTGAACTACCAAAAATAATTAAGTATACAAAATATTAACATTATTCATTTTAAGGTCCTGATTACTTAACTTACAAATGAAAGTACTGTTTAAATTCACAGATGTTATTGGTCTCGATTGTATCTGAACTTTTTGAATTCGTATGTTAGGCTTAAAAGTTACGGTTTGACAGCTGTGATCAGAAGGGTGATAATTAACGATGGCATTATTTAAATAGTCGCAGCAACAAAAAACATTATCAATACATGTACCAGTAGTCGTAGTTGTTCGGGTTGGTTCTACAAACACATTTGACAGATTGATTGGTACCTATTTGAACTACTTTCTAAAACATCTTCCATTACTGACTCAAATATAGATTAGTTTTGATAATTTGGGGGTCTGTAAGCGCACACTATAACATGCTTATCTAGCTCAACACAAGCCAGTTCAATGCTATATTAACTAATGTGGAAATTGACCGACAAATACCTTCAGTTTTTTTTTTTTTGTTTCCGGGCTGGAAAATTCTCATGGATGTTCACCGCCCTGGGGCGGGCGCGGCGGGGTCTGTCAGACTCTTACTGACTAAAACCACCTCGGTGTTCTATCTCACACTTACGCCGGGGGTCGCGGGAACGTACGAATACCTACCGATAGTATAGCTATGTATGTCTTTACGAGTTTTTGGATTTTATAGAGGTATGAGGAACAGGGTGTAAAGTTCACTCATACCCATAGTAAAGGGAGGATTAGACGACCAGACGGGTGTCGAATCTGGTGGGCAACTGCCCGACAATTGATGTCGGGACGTTGTATATAATTATGCTAGTCGCGCGGTAAACTCTGCTTGCGCGATGCAAAAAATTTGTGGCGATGAAGAATACCGCTACAATTTCATACAACTTTTGATTAGGAT
This sequence comes from Brachylomia viminalis, assembly GCA_937001585.2. Lineage (NCBI taxonomy): Eukaryota > Metazoa > Arthropoda > Insecta > Lepidoptera > Noctuidae > Brachylomia > Brachylomia viminalis. The sequence continues at coordinate 14,066,556 of OW443316.2, read as the reverse complement.
TAGTGAACCACCAGGCAGCATTGATTTTCGGGTAAAACAACTAAGTAGCCGCACTATAATTATCATAGTTAATTAAGATGTAAGTGGTACCTCCTGTTGTGCAAACTAGTTAAAATTATTTGAGCTTACCGCCTTATCATTAGTACTATTACTAATTTATTGTGGTGCTAATTATAGACGACTTCTACAGACTAATTATGTCTGGGTTAATATTAGAAGCTAATAGCCTAAAACTAATGGGTAGATACACAGTTTCCCTAGTCGACCTTAGCTTATCAACTGTAATGTTCTAGGGCTATTCAATAAAAGGCGGACGTTCCAGAACAGAGCTATAATTGAACTGATTCATGTATAACTTATATCTACCGACATACTTACAAACTAATTAATAGGAAACTACCTACATTACACTCCTCCCTACTAAATTAATACTATTATCAACTAACAATTTAACAACTAACTTAACTACAGTAACAATACTTATTCTAAACCTTATAATTACGAACCTTAAACTTACACTGTCTAACGGCACGTTGTGGAGTCTGTGGCACTTGAGGCAAGGCAACCTGACTCTCAGCTGTAGGCTGAACCTCTACAGGTGTATCATTAATCGGTTGAGCCGGTGACGCCACTCCGCGCGGCGACACGACGCGAACCGGCGACCCCTCCGACTGAGCCCGCTCACCACTACCACTGCAATCATCCTCCTTACCAATCGTCTGAGAATCTGTGTCTGATCGCTCCGTAATACTAGGACCACTAGATACTAAGGATAATCTGTTCCCTGTTCTCCTACGTAATTGATCAATATGCCTATGGACTATTTCCCCACTTTGACCCTGGACTCTGTAGTCGCTAGGACCCCGACTATCTACTACTCGACCGGGAATCCATCTCTCCCCTTTTAAGTATTGTCGGTACCATACTTCTTCCCCTTCACCCCCTATGCACCTATTCGCCCCCTGTGCAGATTCAGCCTGTCGTAGTTGTGCTCGATGTACCCTGCTTTCCCTATCCGGTTTTATAGTATCCAGTCGAGTACGTATACGCCTGCCTAACAAAATCATTGCGGGGCTTTCTCCGGTTGTCGAATGTTCTACATTCCTATAGTGCAGTAAAAATGTCCACAATGCCCTATCTATATTGTGTTTTTCTGAAATTGCTTTTTTAATAACTCGTTTAAGGAGTCTAACGGCATTTTCTGCTAATCCATTTGAAGCGGGGTGGTAAGGGGCTGTAAAAATGTGTTCTATACCGTTAAACTTTGTAAATTCATGAAATTCTTTCGATGCGAACTGTGTACCATTATCACTAACTATTTGCTTAGGCAAACCCCATCTGCTAAATAACTCAGTTAATCTATCTATGAGACTAAAAGCTGTAGTGCTTGAAACATTGAAAACCTCCAACCATTTAGATGTGGCATCCACTACAACTAGGTATGTTCTCCCGCCTATAGGTCCCATATAGTCAATATGTATCCGGCTCCACGGTCGGTTTGGCCAGGGCCACATGCGCGGCGTCTGCCGAGGCGGCGCGTCCGCCTGGGCTGCACACACTTCGCACGCCCGACACATGTGTTCCACTGCTTCATCTACCCCGGGCCACCATACATAGCTACGTGCTAAAGCCTTTGATTTTACTATACCCATGTGTGGTTCATGCAACATTAATAGCACTTTATTCCTACACGCTTCCGGTACCACTAACCTGTGCCCCCACATAATACATCCCAATTCTTCATAAAGTTCATTTCTCCTATTGAAATACGGTTTTAAGTTGCTCAAGTCGCATTCATTTGGCCAACCATCTCTCAGATAACTTAATATTTTTGACAGTTCCGCATCTCGCATTGTTTGATGTTTAATATCATTGTAATCTAACAACAATGACTGTTGCACAAAATGCAAATGAGTTTGCTCCGGCTGTGCGGCCGTAATTGTTTGTTTACTCGGCGCTAGCGGTAACCTTGAAAATCCGTCCGCTCCGTTTTGATCGGTGCGCACGTACTCAATATTAAATGAGTAGGCTGATAAAATAATAGCCCATCTTTGCATTCGGCTCGCCACCATAGTCGGTATTCCTGTATTTGGACCGAATATCGACACTAACGGCTTATGATCCGTACGTAGGTTGAAATTACGCCCATATAAATACTGGTGAAATTTGTTAACACAAAATATAATCGCTAGCGCCTCACGATGTATTTGAGAGTAATTTTTTTCCGCTTCTGTAAGTGTGCGCGACGCGTAGGCTATCGGTCGCTCGCCTCGATCGCCCGGCTGCGAGAGGACCCCCCCTACCCCGCGCGCGCTCGCGTCACATGTCAATAATAGTGGTTTCTTGGGATCGTAATGTGCCAATACCTCCGCACTCGCAAGTATTTTTTTAATTTCCATAAATGTTTTCTCGCACTCAATCGACCAATGCCATTGCTTACCTTTCTTTAGTAGTTCATAAAGAGGTACTGACATACTACTCATATTCCTAACAAATTTTCCATAGAAGTTTATGATTCCTAGAAACGATCTTAACTCCGTTATGTTTGACGGACGAGGAATATTAATTATGGCCTCCACCTTGGCTGGATCTGTTTTAATTCCCTCGTTACTAATGACATACCCCAAATATTGTACTTCTTTTACTAAGAACACACATTTACTACTTTTCAACTTTAAACCGGAACGATGTAGTCTACTAAAAACCTGTTCTAGTGCTTCTAAATGTCCTTTTTTGTTTTTCCCTCCTATTATCACGTCGTCCAGGAATATTTCAACGTTAGGAATCCCCCTCAACAAATTGCACATGATACGCTGGAAAATTCCTGGACTTGAAGATAGACCGTATACTAACCGATTATATCTATAAAGACCCCTATGTGTATTTATCACTGTAAATTTCTTAGAGTCATCGAGTTCTATTTGATTATAGGCTTGGCTTAAATCTATTTTTGAAAAATAATTTGCTCCGCTAAGTTTAACTATTAAATCCTCGATTCTAGGCAATGGATAGCGATCAGTAAGTAATACTGGGTTGACGGTCGCCTTATAATCAGCACAGATTCTCAGCGATCCGTCAGGTTTATTTACCGGTACGAGCGGCGAGGCCCAGTCGGAGCAGTCCACGGCCTCGATGATGCCGTCGCGAAGCATGGCGTCCAGCTCGGCGTCGAGCCGCCCGAGCAGCGCGTACGGCACGGGCCGCGCGCGGTGGAACACCGGCGTCGCCCCATCGCGCACGCGCAGCGTTGCCTTGCCTCCAGTGTACAGCCCCAACCCGCCGCTAAATAATTCCTTATACCTGTTTAATAATACATTAATCTCGTTAGACATGTTAACTTCTTTCCAATTTATATTGTTACAGTTGCTAAAAACTGGAATTTTTATTTTTAACTCTGTTAACCACTGTCGGCCCAGTAATGAAGTGGTACCTCCCCCAATTACAAATAATTCTAGTTGTTTACTACAATCCCCGTAAGCTACAATCGGTTTGAACATTCCCAGGGGTTTTATTTTTGAGCCATCATAAAAATTTAATACTAAATTACTAGATTCTAGTTTATGATCACTAAAACACTTTTTATACGTCGCTTCACTAATGCATGATACCGCTGTACCAGTATCGACCTCCATAGAAACCGTAACGTTATTAATAAATATGGGCAACTTTACCGCTCTGTAATCGTTCAAGCACAGATGATGAAATTCCTCTTCTGTCGACCTCTTATCTTCTGGTAGATATTCACCCACATCCCCGTAGTACGCTGCTGAACGCCTGGGACCTGTGCTTTTGCCCGCGTACGCCGTCCTGTTCGAGCACACGCGTCGCAGGTGTCCCGGTTGCCCGCAGCTGCTGCACACGTAGTTGCGAAATCGACACTCGGAATACGAATGCTCCGTCGCTCCGCACCCCGTACAATTCAACGGTCGGCCGCCACCGCTTGCACCGCCGCGGCCGCCAGCATGCGGCCGCCCGTGAGTCGCGGGGCTGTGCCGCGCCCCCACCGTGCCCCGGATGACGCGCGCGCCCCGCTGCGCCCGCTGTCCCGCGCTGCCGCCGCCATCCCGGCTGCTGCCAAGCGCGTGCACCGCCTGCCCCGGCAGTGCCCCGCCTCCTGTTACGTCACCTACGCTGCCCAGCGCCTTCGACTCCACCGCGGCCGCGTTCCGCTCCGCCGCTTCTAATGAACTCGCTAACCTTACCGCGTCCGTATAGGATATTGTCTCGGCTTCCGCGAAAAGTCGTTGACGGATTACGTCACACCTTATGCCGCAGACAAACTGATCCCGCAAATTCTCGTTCAACGTTTCTTTAAATTTGCAATATCGTGATAGTTTCTTGAGCTCCGCTACGTACGCAGCTACGTTTTCCTCGCTAGCCTGTCTCCGTTGCCTGAACCGAAAACGTTCTGCAAGTACCGATGGCGATGGTTCTAGATGTTGACGTAATAGCTCGACTGCTGCGTCATACTTCAACTCTGCTGGCTTTTTGGGACTTGCAAGATTACACAACAATTCATACGCCTCGTCCCCCATAACGGCTATTAGCGTTGGCAATTTCGTACAGTCATCGATTTTATTCACTTTAAAGTACATTTCTAACCGGTCCACATACACTGACCACGTGCCGGACTTTATGTCAAATTCCTTAATTTTTCCTATTGACATCGTGTTACCCTGTGTCCGTACTCGCGACAAATCGGAAATATATGCACAAATACGAATACAATACGAATCACACGCGAAATTGTTCGAATTTTGAAATCCTCGTCGCCACTGTAATGTTCTAGGGCTATTCAATAAAAGGCGGACGTTCCAGAACAGAGCTATAATTGAACTGATTCATGTATAACTTATATCTACCGACATACTTACAAACTAATTAATAGGAAACTACCTACATTACATCAACATAAATGTTAGTGTCAAAAAATATAAGCTTGTCACTATGGTGACTAACTACGAAATGCATGTAATTATTTAACATGTGAATTTTGAGAACTTTGAGCACTTGTCAAACAGGCAAACGAACTACCGTTTGCCTGTTTGACAAGTGCTCAAAGTATGGGAAAGTACACAAAATTATTTTCTTACAATTTAACTTCAATAGATTGGTGACACTATCTTTTTTAACATTAAAGCTATTACCTATAAGTACAATAATAATGGCATTAGGATCATATTCATTCCTAGTTATTGAAAATATTATTTCTTTGTAGGAAGTCTGTGGCATACAATAGTTTTGAGAAGAATGACTCAGGTGTTTAAGTGATTTTCCTTACCCTTTTCCAAAACTATCAGAAAACATAATGGAGCAGTAACAAACTTTAATACTACAAGGGAGAGAACTAGCTTCTGTCTGAACAATTTGCAATGGACCTTGTTCAACATCCGATGTATCTTGATTGGGAATAAAGACCTGAGGACTTCCTGCCGGGGGCGGGTCCTCCGTTGCCTCGGGTTGGAGAGTGCCAAGATTGGATTTCTTTTACAATGAACAATAAGGGCTGCTGTGAGTCAGTGGGTCCTCTTTGACTGCGTTAGAGTTGCACCTGTCCACTAACTCATTTGCAGCAAGGACGTGATCCAAAATTAGTTTTTCAGAACTCATGTACTTTAATTTACCTAGAAGAAAACCACGTTCTTTCCTTAGTTTAATATTATTGGGATTGTGTTTTTGTTGTTTCCTAAATTTGCATTTATTTATGATTTTATTTAGTTTTGCGTATTTTTAATTTTATTTTGATTTACTTCATAACTATGTACTATTATTATTATGTTTCAATATAATCTTCAGTAAGGTTTATTAACCTGAGTACGTTCATTTTGTTTCTGTAAATTAGCAATTCGTAATTTTTTATGAATTAATTCTTCTTCTAGGTCCCTAACCTTACACAAACAGTCTTCATATAACTTATTGCATTTATTGAAACCATCCATTACTGAGCGCAGTTTGTCAAGTTCATCGACAACATCTAGGAATTGTTGATGGTCTACTAGCTCTTGTTTTAGGCTTGTATTTTTGTAAGCGAACTTCCCACTGTAATCTATTTCCTGTAACAGCTGTTCACATTTACTGTGTGAAGCCCTAATGTTTTGCAGGGTCGTTTTCAATTTGAGCTCCAAATCCTGAGCCACAGCCTTACGGGTCGTCACAGGAATCTACAATTTGCAGATATCCTGGGTAAAAAAGTTCCGTTTCTAGATTTTTTTCTCAAGCTGGCCATTCATATCATTCACAAAGAAGTTTTAACTTTCTATTTTTGGAATTTATAACCAGTCTGCAGGAAAAATAAAGAATAATTTTTAATAAGTTTACTAATAGGTAGGTAGTAGGTAAGTTGTAGGCAGGTAATATTTTGGTAATTTAACATTTTAACATATCAGAATGAAGCGGTGCGTACCGAACTTACGCTCTCATAGTTTGATGTTATTTGTTCCATGAAAGGATTATGGGATTAATTATTGCCGAAGTAGGTTCATGAAATATTAAAGTAACGTATTATTTAAAATCTATCCTGACTTATTGAAACATAATTTTAACTGGGATATGAAAAATTAAACAGACTTTGTAGGTAGCTTAATGTACGTACACCTAATCATATTATACATTTTGTGTTTCACATTCAGAGCGACTGATCAATACGAAGCTAAGCTGCAGGTTTAAAATATAAAAGAAGACTCAATAATTGGATTTCTAAAGCAAAACGTTTTTTCAACCAATTTCCAGACACGTCAAGAAAACCATCTCAAATAATATTTCTTTTCAATCAACTGTAAAGTCTGACAATTTCCTGAGAAAAATGAAAGCCAACATTTTTTAGCTTTTTGATTATCACGTATTCAATTTTGATGATACGAGGCCTCGGAGGCCTCGTAAACACATCACCTTCGGAATATCAAAGGAGACGCAGTGTGTGAAATAAATGGCGAAGCACAATCAACGATAAACGTTTCAGGGATCTAACATCAACGGGGTCATTAAGCAGAAAAATGGTGAGAAGGTGAGCAAATTAGATCAAAAGAATTGCTTTCTTAAAGGCTTCTTCAAACAGGCGCGACACAAATGGACCGCTCGTCGCGCGACAGGCGGTATCTTTGTGTCGCGTCGCGTGTCATGCCTGCTTGTAGAGCCCTTTAGCTCACGTTCGCACGAACGCAAAAATATCGCGGCAGGATTTTATCGCACACTGGATTTTTAACGCTTTGCTTAGCGCCGACAGTTGAAAATCCAAGAGTGTGGTTTTTTTTTGACGCGCTGGGATGCACTCTGTTAAATTCTCAACGCTCTGTTCAACACCGACATGGCGACAGTTATAAATGCAGTGCGCGATAAAATCCCGCCGTGACATTTTTACGTCCGTGCGAACGTGGGCTACGTTTGACTGGTGGCCATCGAAAACTGAGATTAGGTAACCTTTTGAAATGAACATGTCTTGCTACTATTATCAGTGTTGTTAATCAATCACGTAAAAGCGACTGAACGGATTTGGATGAAATTTGGCACACAGATAAACCGTAACCTCGGTTAGGACATAGGATACTTTTTGCCAACCTCCTCGTGGACGAAGCCGCGGGTAAAAGCCAGTATGTACTTATTGGTTACAAGCTACATGCTGTCGCGACGCGCCAGTATGCACGAGTCTTAAATACATTTTGTAAATCCATACCTACTCATTTCAATGAACGATGAGGGATATATTTTTGACACAAAAAAACAAACAAACAGAAAAGTTATTATTCTTTATTTCTTATGTTTCGATGATGTTATTGTCAATATTTTGCAGACTTGTTCTTCTGCTATTTACTTGTACAGTGACACGCCCGGAGCATTTACCTAAACGATTCCAAAGATTTCGCGAGGTTGGCTCGAAATTGCTACATTATAACATTGGAACAGATAATGCAACACAATAGATGTTGTACACAAACTGATGCCGTCTTATTACAAAACACGATCTAACTTTAGCCCCAACCTACACATTCGATTTAGTTTTTGTATTTGGAACTTTATGCCGACTTTTTTTTTTTTTTTTTTTTTTTGCCTGTCCCGGGAAACAAACCCAGGACCAGCAGTAGCGGTTGCAATAGCAACCACTTGACCTACAAGGCAGTCTAATAAATTATGGGGTTTAAATGGGGGGAGGTTTACATGACATCACGAGTCGTATCTCTGACTGTATTGTGTATGTCTAATTCTGTTATTGATTGTTTTAATGTGTAATATTTTTTTATACATTTTATTTAAATTATTTATTATTTATGTACACACAAATACTATATAATAATAATACATACATTAATCTGTCTGTGTAAATACCACGTTTAATATATATCTGTACATCTTTAAATTACCAGTGGTAGTTTATACTGCGGCGGCATCTACTTCGCCAGATTTTTGAGAAGATTGCTAGCAGTGACAATATTACAACTATATATGAACAATACCAAAGAAAGGATCACGGTTGCCAGAGCTGCGCCGAAATGCATCGCGGCGTGCGGCGCTCCAGGCCGCCAGTACGATTGCGCCGCTCCGGTCAAAAATTTGTCATGTGTCAAACGGTGTGAAATAGACTTATCAGTGCATTTTTCAAGGATTCTTTTTGTTCATTTAGTTTTTTATTATTATTCTTATTACGTAATTTATAAAATTAAATAAATGCTCAGTGGCAGCAGTGATGTGGTTGATAGTGGTAGTGCTTGTCAACCTTCAACATCGCTGAGCATACTGGAGAGATGTCCGCTGTGTACCCAGACACGGTTCTTTAAAGGTAAGCGGGGTCTGAATGTGCATATTGGCAAAGTGCACAGACCACCCAATGCACCCACCTCAGACCCTTTCTCAATAGCTACACCTGCTACACCAGCTACATCCACTTTTGACTCGTTTTGGAAAACACTTTCAAATTTCAAAAACTCTGTTCCTGTTTTGAAACGAGTTCCCCGCGGCGCTAGACCTTTAGTGGCACAACATCTAGCAGGTTGCGTTCGTCTTGCCGCCCGGGAGAACTCGCTAAGTGCTTGGGTACAACTGCTCACCTTCCCTTACAGAATTCTACATGTACAAAAGAATTTGGCAACCAAAAAGACATTAACTGCACAAATTAAAGAAAACTGTAATATTTCGACTCATAATTTAGATTCCAAATTACCGACACAGAAATATACCTCTTCAAGAGGTATGTCCCATCTGATCGAATCTAAGTTAGGGGAAGGTGACATTAGCGGAGCAGCCAGGATTCTTTTTAGTGATGATATGGTAGCACCGTGTTCTCCAGAAACAATCACAGCTCTGGAGAGCAAACACCCTGCCCCAGCGGATGGCCTTTCTTTCCCCGACCCCCCTAATCCGGATAATCACTCCCTCACCATTACAGGTCAAGAGTTGGTCACAGCCGTTTCCTCCTTCCGGACCGGCTCCGCTGGCGGCCTCGACGGCCTGAGTCCGCAGCACCTTAAGGACCTTATCTGTTCAGGCGCCGGGGCTGCTGGTGAATTGCTCTTGAAGGAGCTTACGGCTCTGATTAACCTTATGCTCTCCGGCAAGGTGAACGAAGCCGTCATCGACGTTCTGTACGGGGCAAATCTATGCGCCCTGCGTAAGAGGGATGGCGGCATTCGTCCAATTGCTGTGGGAACTACTTACCGTCGTATGGCAGCCAAGATTTGCTGTAAATTTTATGGTGAGGTTGTTTCGAAAAAATTTCAGCCCCTGCAGCTAGGATACGGCTCTAAAGGGGGCTGTGAGGCTGCCGTACACGCCTTGTCGACCTACCTAAATTCTGGCAAAGGAGAGGTCATCCTGAAGGTTGACATAAAGAATGCCTTCAATTCTGTTTATAGGGACACCTTGCTGGCAGAAACTAAAAAAGAAATACCTCAAATCTATAGTTTCCTTTGGCAATGCTACAGACATCCTTCTAAATTATTGTATCGGGACCACCTTTTGGAATCTGCTGTTGGCTGTCAACAAGGTGACCCCCTCGGACCAGTGATCTTTAGTTTAGCCATTCACCCAATTATTCGACAGCTAAATTCCAAATTTAACATTTGGTATCTTGACGATGGAACTTTGGGAGGCGATGTAGAAACCGTTTTAAAAGATCTACAATTCTTAGAAAATGAACTTCATTCCATTGGCCTTGATCTCAACCACTCGAAATGTGAACTTTATATGGCGGACAGTACTGACAGACATCTGACACTCCCCAAGTTTAACGCAATAGCTCCAGAAATCAAAATTATTGAAAAAAGCTCTCTTCGTCTTCTTGGGTCTCCTGTCTTCGAGAATTCCTTTCCCGTTTTTATTGAAGAAAAAATACAAAATTTCAAAGACGTTTCGGAAAGATTGTTCCAAATTAACATGCATTCGGCCTTAACCCTAATCCGTTATTGCTGTTTCGGCCCTAAATTAACATATTTCCTTCGCGCTTCCCATTTATGGAAGCACACTCACCTTTTAGAAAAAATGGACCAAATTATTCGACATACATTAACTTCGATTTTAAATGTGGCCATGGACGACCGAGCTTGGACACAAGCTACTCTTCCCATTCGTATGGGAGGCCTCGGCGTCCGCAAAATTTCTAGTGTTAGTTTACCGGCTTTCATATCCTCGGTCTACGGCACTGAAAAATTAATCAGGAAAATCCTAACCCCCACACTGATTAATTTTGATGTGCCATGCTTCACCGAGGCTATGCATGCCTGGAGACTCGCTTGCCCGAATTCAGATCAACCCGATAATCCATCTTCCCAGAGAAAGTGGGATGAGCCGCTTTGCAGAGTAGTACAGAACAATTTACTTAACACGTCTGCTACTACTGCGGAGCGTGCGCGCCTGCTTGCTGTGGGTAAGTGGGAGTCGGGTCTTTGGCTTCATGCACTACCGTCGTCGAACATAGGCACTTTGTTAGACGACACTACTTTCCGCCTCGCTGCTTGCCTACGACTAGGAGCTCCTTCTTGTTCTCCCCATCGCTGTCACTGTGGCGAAGTTGTCAACAGCCTTGGACACCATGGCCTGTCTTGCAGCCGAAGTGCGGGCCGCTTAGCTCGGCACGCGAACATAAATGACATCATCCGACGAGCTCTTGTCACCGTCGGCGTTCCAGCTGTATTAGAACCTAATGGCTTGGCACGCGACGATGGCAAGAGACCGGACGGCATGTCTTTATTTCCTTGGAAGGTGGGTAGGCCTTTAGTGTGGGATGCAACTTGTGTCGATACTCTTGCACCATCCCATCTTCCTGACTCGGCGTGCTGTGCAGGCGCTGCTGCTGCGGCTGCGGAAAACCTCAAACGGCGAAAGTATAATAACCTTATCGGCAATTATATTTTCGAGCCGTTTGGGGTTGAAACCCTCGGGCCGTGGGGTCCGAGTGCTCACGGTTTGTTCAACGAAATCTCCAAACGGCTTGTTGACACTTCCCGGGATCCAAGGGCTGGCCTTTACCTTGGCCAGAGGCTTAGCATTGCCATACAACGTGGCAATGCCGCCAGTCTCTTGGGTACTTTACCAGTCGACAGCGATGCAGAGGAATTTTTCGACGCCATATTTTAATTTGTTAATAGTTTTAGTTAGTTTAGGTTATTATATTTTATATTTTTGTTTGAGTTACTTACTTATTAAATTAAATGTGTGTTATAACCTACAATATTAATGTACACACAATAAAATACAAGAGATATGACAAAATTATAAATTGAGTACAAAGGTACTGCTTATTTCTTAAGAAATTTCTTCCAGCAGACCTGCGAAAGGAGAAGTAAAAAAGAAACGTAGACAATAGTGCGTGAGAACAAGAAGAGAAAAATATGAATGTGTGAAGTCTAAAGCTTAAATATTAAATATACCTACACATATAATGCAAAAAAAAAAAAAAAATAACATGTATACTTAAATAAATACATACTTAATGCTAAAATATATAAGCATATATATTTTAGTGCATTTTTCAAGGATTCTTTTTGTTCATTTAGTTTGTTATTATTATTCTTATTACGTAATTTATAAAATTAAATAAATGCTCAGTGGCAGCAGTGATGTGGTTGATAGTGGTAGTGCTTGTCAACCTTCAACATCGCTGAGCATACTGGAGAGATGTCCGCTGTGTACCCAGACACGGTTCTTTAAAGGTAAGCGGGGTCTGAATGTGCATATTGGCAAAGTGCACAGACCACCCAATGCACCCACCTCAGACCCTTTCTCAATAGCTACACCTGCTACACCAGCTACATCCACTTTTGACTCGTTTTGGAAAACACTTTCAAATTTCAAAAACTCTGTTCCTGTTTTGAAACGAGTTCCCCGCGGCGCTAGACCTTTAGTGGCACAACATCTAGCAGGTTGCGTTCGTCTTGCCGCCCGGGAGAACTCGCTAAGTGCTTGGGTACAACTGCTCACCTTCCCTTACAGAATTCTACATGTACAAAAGAATTTGGCAACCAAAAAGACATTAACTGCACAAATTAAAGAAAACTGTAATATTTCGACTCATAATTTAGATTCAAAATTACCGACACAGAAATATACCTCTTCAAGAGGTATGTCCCATCTGATCGAATCTAAGTTAGGGGAAGGTGACATTAGCGGAGCAGCCAGGATTCTTTTTAGTAATGATGTGGTAGCACCGTGTTCTCCAGAAACAATCGCAGCTCTGGAGAGCAAACACCCTGCCCCAGCGGATGGCCTTTCTTTGCCCGACCCCCCTAATCCGGATAATCACTCCCTCACCATTACAGGTCAAGAGTTGGTCACAGCCGTTTCCTCCTTCCGGACCGGCTCCGCTGGCGGCCTCGACGGCCTGAGTCCGCAGCACCTTAAGGACCTTATCTGTTCAGGCGCCGGGGCTGCTGGTGAATTGCTCTTGAAGGAGCTTACGGCTCTGATTAACCTTATGCTCTCCGGCAAGGTGAACGAAGCCATCATCGACGTTCTGTACGGGGCAAATCTATGCGCCCTGCGTAAGAGGGATGGCGGCATTCGTCCAATTGCTGTGGGAACTACTTACCGTCGTATGGCAGCCAAGATTTGCTGTAAATTTTATGGTGAGGTTGTTTCGAAAAAATTTCAGCCCCTGCAGCTAGGATACGGCTCTAAAGGGGGCTGTGAGGCTGCCGTACACGCCTTGTCGACCTACCTACATTCTGGCAAAGGAGAGGTCATCCTGAAGGTTGACATAAAGAATGCCTTCAATTCTGTTTATAGGGACACCTTGCTGGCAGAAACTAAAAAAGAAATACCTCAAATCTATAGTTTCCTTTGGCAATGCTACAGACATCCTTCTAAATTAATGTATCGGGACCACCTTTTGGATTCTGCTGTTGGCTGTCAACAAGGTGACCCCCTCGGACCAGTGATCTTTAGTTTAGCCATTCACCCAATTATTCGACAGCTAAATTCCAAATTTAACATTTGGTATCTTGACGATGGAACTTTGGGAGGCGATGTAGAAACCGTTTTAAAAGATCTACAATTCTTAGAACATGAACTTCATTCCATTGGCCTTGATCTCAACCACTCGAAATGTGAACTTTATATGGCGGACAGTACTGACAGACATCTGACACTCCCCAAGTTTAACGCAATAGCTCCAGAAATCAAAATTATTGAAAAAAGCTCTCTTCGTCTTCTTGGGTCTCCTGTCTTCGAGAACTCCTTTCCCGTTTTTATTGAAGAAAAAATACAAAATTTCAAAGACGTTTCGGAAAGATTGTTCCAAATTAACATGCATTCGGCCTTAACCCTAATCCGTTATTGCTGTTTCGGCCCTAAATTAACATATTTCCTTCGCGCTTCCCATTTATGGAAGCACACTCACCTTTTAGAAAAAAATGGACCAAATTATTCGACATACATTAACTTCGATTTTAAATGTGGCCATGGACGACCGAGCTTGGACACAAGCTACTCTTCCCATTCGTATGGGAGGCCTCGGCGTCCGCAAAATTTCTAGTATTAGTTTACCGGCTTTCATATCCTCGGTCTACGGCACTGAAAAATTAATCAGGAAAATCCTAACCCCCACACTGATTAATTTTGATGTGCCATGCTTCACCGAGGCTATGCATGCCTGGAGACTCGCTTGTCCGAATTCAGATCAACCCGATAATCCATCTTCCCAGAGAAAGTGGGATGAGCCGCTTTGCAGAGTAGTACAGAACAATTTACTTAACACGTCTGCTACTACTGCGGAGCGTGCGCGCCTGCTTGCTGTGGGTAAGTGGGAGTCGGGTCTTTGGCTTCATGCACTACCGTCGTCGAACATAGGCACTTTGTTAGACGACACTACTTTCCGCCTCGCTGCTTGCCTACGACTAGGAGCTCCTTCTTGTTCTCCCCATCGCTGTCACTGTGGCGAAGTTGTCAACAGCCTTGGACACCATGGCCTGTCTTGCAGCCGAAGTGCGGGCCGCTTAGCTCGGCACGCGAACATAAATGACATCATCCGACGAGCTCTTGTCACCGTCGGCGTTCCAGCTGTATTAGAACCTAATGGCTTGGCACGCGACGATGGCAAGAGACCGGACGGCATGTCTTTATTTCCTTGGAAGGTGGGTAGGCCTTTAGTGTGGGACGCAACTTGTGTCGATACTCTTGCGCCATCCCATCTTCCTGACTCGGCGTGCTGTGCAGGCGCTGCTGCTGCGGCTGCGGAAAACCTCAAACGGCGAAAGTATAATAACCTTATCGGCAATTATATTTTCGAGCCGTTTGGGGTTGAAACCCTCGGGCCGTGGGGTCCGAGTGCTCACGGTTTGTTCAACGAAATCTCCAAACGGCTTGTTGACACTTCCCGGGATCCAAGGGCTGGCCTTTACCTTGGCCAGAGGCTTAGCATTGCCATACAACGTGGCAATGCCGCCAGTCTCTTGGGTACTTTACCAGTCGACAGCGATGCAGAGGAATTTTTCGACGCCATATTTTAATTTGTTAATAGTTTTAGTTAGTTTAGGTTATTATATTTTATATTTTTGTTTGGTTAGTTTCTACTTCACCTGATATTATAAGTTGTATCAATCATACAGCATATATATATATATACTCCGTTAATTTGTTTAATTGTGACATTGGTTATGTAATCTGATGTGTATGTGTAATTTTATGTATTCTTGTTTATTTTAATGTACAGAATGTGTTTTTTTATTGGATTAATTATTAATCTATTGGCGATGTTAATCTGATTAGTACAAAGTGAGATTCAATAAAAGTTGGCCTGTCTAGTTGTTATCCTAAGTAAAAGTTCCTCTGTCCTAACTTTTTGGTGAGGTTAATTGATTGCTTAACTATGGACAAAGTTATCTAGTGTTCTTAGCAAACTTGTCCTTAGGAATTTATTGGAACAAATAAGATACGATAATACCGACCTGTGATTTTCTCACTGCCTCAAACACACAATACATGGTTACCACGTTTACTCCGTGTATATTTTTGATTTCAAACCATTTAGTTCAGCCGCTATATCGGGGTAAGTTAACGTTCATTCGCCGCGCCGTGACACCACCAAATTGACACTGACGGGTGGTGTCACTGGGAATGAATGGAATCTCTATTTCCCATGACATCACCGGCTATTAGTGATGTCCAGCTAACTAAGTCTACACTATGTCATATGTGTTTATGGTGAAGCGTGACGTAATATAATATAATATGAGACAACATCCACACATGGTCTTCAGGTCCCGAGGCAGAGCCTGTACTACGGTAACCTGATGACTGATATACATACTTATATACATATACACACCCAGACACAGGTCAAACAGACATGTTCATGCACACAAATGTTTGACTTGTCCGGGGATCGAACCCGGGACCAGCGGTTCAGAAGCCAGGGTCGCTACCAACTGCGCCAACCAGTCAGTCACGTATACGTAAGTATGTACTTACACAACAATTACGACATTTGTGTACGCAATAGAAGCCCTTAATAATAATACTACATAACTAGCTAAGAAGTAAATAATAGTAAGCAGCATTTACAAATTAGTAAATGTAGTGTTTTTTTTTTGCAAGAACTATTTAAATGGTTATCTAATAAATAAACATTCTACAACCATTTCAAAATACACATAACTAGGTACAGAAATAACCAGTTTAAATGTTTAATTTTATTAGCAAATCCGAATGTAATCTCAATATCTGAGTGTTTAATATTGAAATTCTAAGATAATGCTAGGTTTTAGTTTTGAGTACCACTTACAGACTCGTCAAAGGATAATAGTGTAGTGTTATCAGGTCGCTAGGTTGGTAGAGTTGAAAAGAAACGTCTGATTGGTTTCATGGTCCGGTTTAATGTGTCTTAAAATAACTTACAATTTAATACAAAACAGTATTGCTAAGGAAGCACTTTAAATAAGGCTGTCTACATACATGCTTAGTATTTGCTTACACACTACATCATCCCCGTTATTTGAAAAAAAAAATGAACATAAGAAACATTTTTTTTTTTTTTTTTTTTTTTCAACCCACTTAAAATTAACTTAACTATGGTTCCGTATACAATTTTGTTCTATTCTTATGAACTATGATATTTTTTCCATTAATATTTATTTTAACATTAGGGTTAAGGTCTTCTATTACAATATATGGGCCGGTGTACAAAGTATCCAATTTATTTCCTATCTCATTTTTCAACAACAGTGCATCACCTGATTTGTATATAATAGGATTTATTGACTTATCATAATTTATTTTTCTACGTTCTTTACTTAAAATTACATTATTTCTTGCATCTCTTTGTGCTTTTTGTAATCTGTATTTAAATTCCAAAACATAATTTTCAAAGTTATACAGTGGTTCTACAATATTACATAGATTATTAGGCAATCTACACACTTGTCCAAACACCAACTCGTAAGGTGTATATTTAGTCTCTGTATGTACAGTAGTGTTATATGAAAAACACCAATACTGTAACCATGAACTCCAATTTGAGGAATGATTATCTGTTTGGATTCGCAAATAGCTACCTAATACTTTATGTGAATTTTCTAATGACCCGATACTTTGATGGTGGTAAGCAGTCGCAATTGTTTGTTTTATATTTAAAATTTTGCATAATTCTGACATTAATTTAGAAATAAATTCAGTACCTCTATCACTTGCTATTTCATTTGGAATTCCATATCGTAAAATAAAGTTTTCTGCGAATACTTTAGCAACCTCTGTTGTAGTTTTAGTTTTTAAAGGGTATGCTTCAACATATTTGCTGAGCTCGCACTGTAATGTTAGAATGTAACTGTAGCCTAAATCATCTTTATCTAATGGACCTACAATATCTAAGTAAATTTTCTCAAAGGATGAAGATGCTGTAGATGTAATTGTTAATGGTTGCTTATGGATTTTAGTATATTTTTGTTTTTGACACTTGCCGCATTTTTGTACATAGCACCTAACGTCTTTTTCTATTGATGGCCAATAATAATATTTTTTAATTTTACTTATCATTCTCCTAATTCCTACATGACCACTACTAGGTAATAAGTGAAAGTCATTCATTATTACTTTCTTTTCGTCATCATCATTGATTCTTTGGACGTCCTTTACAACACATATTCGAGGTAAATCACTCGATTTATTTTTAGCAATATATTTAGCTATACTTTCGATGAGTTCTCTATTTTTTCGCGTTTTCATAATTATTATTTCTTCTACATTTTTTTCTTTGCAAAATATTGACATCTCTTCCAATAAATCGTCTCGCGAGTTTACTGATAAAGAAGATGAACTTGCAAACAAATTATTTTTACTTTTACAATAAACGAAAGTCCTATTTTTTGAGAAAGATAACGAATCGTTATTATTCAATGATTTAAGTAATCTGCGCAGATTTCTTTCCGGTAAAATAATTAATTCCACATCCATATCACATTTTTTAAGTACTTCAGCGACTTTAGGTTGATCAGACCTGTTGTTGTCATTCGAAGTCTCAGTACTCGTTGTCAAATCAGTTATTTGCTGAGCTTTTCTGAATTGTGCTCTAGTCATTACATTTACCAAATTGTTATTCATTTGTTTCAACTCGTCTGAAGTTAAAATAACTCTAGAAAGCGCATCAGCAACTACATTTTCCTTTCCTCTTACGTATTCTACCTTAAAGTCGTATTCCTCTAGTAATAGGCGAAATTTTGTTAAACGACTAGATGGATTTGACATGTTAAAAAGATAAAGCAAAGGTCTATGGTCGGTTCTAATTACAAATTTCTTTCCATATAGATATGGCCTAAAATACTTTATTGACCAAACTATTGCCAGAAGTTCCTTTTCTATTGTTGCATAATTTAGCTCTGCTTTATTTAAACCTCTACTAGCGTATGCAACAGGTTTTCCGTTAGAATTACTTAACACACTGCCAATAGCAAAACCAGAACTATCTGTTTGTAAAATAAACTCATTTTCTGTTGTAAAATTTGGATAATCTAAGACAGGTGGATTAGAAAGTAACTGTTTAAGAGTTTCAAAGGCATTCTGACATTCTGTTGTCCATTCAAATTGAACCTTCTTTCTACATAACTTGTTTAGTGGTTGTACAATAGCTGCAAAGTTGCGAATAAATTTCCTATAATAATTACTAAATGCAACAAAACGCTTGACGTCATCGGCACATGTCGGTGTCGGATAACTTTCAATTACTCGGATCTTTTCAGGGTCAGGCAAAATACCTGAGGATGATATTACATGCCCTAAGTAAAGAATTTGTCGCTTTAAAAATTCACATTTAGAAGGATTTAACTTTAATTTTACTTTTCGTAATCTTTCAAAAACTGACATGAGATTTTTATTATGTTCTGCTAAATTTCGACCAAATATAATTAAATCATCCAAATAAATAATGCATTTTTCGTAATTCAGACCTGACATTGCAACTGTCATTAATCTACTAAATGCAGATGGGCTAATTTTTAATCCCATAGGTAATCTACACATTTGGAATTGGCCTTTATCAGTAGTGAATGCAGTATACTTCCTAGATTCTTTTGATAAATTACACTGATAATAACTACGACTTAAATCGCAATGGCTGAAATAAAAAGCACCCGATAAAGACTCTAAAATGTCTGTAATATTCGGGAGAGGAAATTTGTCATCCTGTACTCTCTCATTTAATTGTCTGTAGTCTATCACTACTCTCCATTGACGTTTACCGCTTCTATCTAACTTCTTAGGCACTAGCAACAAAGGGCTGGACCACTCACTGCTGGTTTTTTCTATAATACCATCTCGTAACATGTCATCTATCTGCCTATTAAGTTCCTCTTTCTGCGTGAACGGAATTGGGTATTGTTTTCTATACACAGGCGTAGCATTATCTTTCAAATGAATTGATTGCTCATAAACGTTAGTAACACTTAATTTATCACCTGGTAAATGAAATATGTCCGAATATTTGGCACAAATTTGCTCGATAGACAGCTCTTCCTCCTTATTTAAGTATGAACCTAGATTAAGTAACGAAAACAAATTTCGAATTCTCTCTATATTAACATCTGGCCTTTCAAAATTACAAAATTCGTAGTTTTCTAATGTATCAACCTCGATGTCATTCAAACGTAGACTCACTTCCTCGTCTGTGGTATTCAGTAGTCTCACAGGAATCTTTCCATTTTTTGGCCTAGCTACTATACTAGCCAAAAAAATACCTGGAATAATTTCCTTAGGATAAATTACACAATCATAATTAATACGTGTAGGTATATATTTAATAACCTCACATCGCGGTGCGATGGTTAAATTATAGTTATAACAATGTAAAGGTAATGTCACTTTACTGTATCCCACTTTGAGAGATAAAGTATATGAGTCGTAATCTATAACACCGTAGTATAGTTTAATAAAATCTTGACCCAATATTCCTATTGACTTACATGGTAACTTCCTAAATATGTAAAACTTATGCTTAAAAATTATATTCTTGGATTCTAGAGTCAAGTAAACAAATCCTATAGGTTTTGTACTTCCTCCAATACCATGGATAGTTAAATCGCATTTATGCAACTCTAGTCTAGCTAAATTTAAAATTTCAGAATCAATACATGATAAAGAGGCCCCTGTATCTACTAAAAATTCTAGCTGTAACTTATTTAAACTTAAATTTACCCAATTAATGCTATCACAAGCAAAAACTTGATTAGGAACGAAAAAATTGTCCCAAATTCTGATCCGAAGAAAGATCATTACGACTATTTTCCGATGTTGGTAAACCATGTAGTTCATTCGCAATAAAATGATTTAAATTTCTATTATTAGAACGGTTTGCGCAATAGCCGCGATTTCCGCGAACATTCCTGGCACCGTAACTTGACGCTCCACGGCGATGTACATAGGTGCCGCGGCTGTCTCGCCACGTGTTCCTTGGCGCAGCAGAATTTTGATGCGCAACATGTGGTTGCCTACCATTATGGTTACTACCTCGAAAATATCTCGATGTATATCGACTACGAAATCCACGAAATGCAAATTTGTTATTTCGAGTAGGCTGGCGATTATATGACATAACGGCCTGACGGTCCGATGATGAGCTAGTCTCATCTTCGGCTACTCTAATGGCATCCTTTAATGAGGTCAGATTTCGTGCAGAAATAATTGTCCCTATCTTTTGGCTCCTTAAACCTTCGGAAAAACATCTAATAGCGTTCCTTTCATTGAGAGGTCGCAACACTTCGTACGCTTTATCATTTCCATTAGCCTGGGTTATTGTTAAGTCTACAAACAACTTTTCTAACTCCTGGCCAAACTCTGTTACTGACTTTTCACCTTGCCTAGCTTTTTGTAATCTAGACTGTAAAGCAGTATCTGACTTACGGGTAAGTAAATATTTACGCATATCTTCTAATAGCAACTCAACAGAAGTATAAGAAGTAGCTAACCGCATTTTTGCTCCACTTGTTAATCGACTCTTTAAAACAAAATTTATTAAAGTCGCCCTATCACCATCATCAAGCATTGAGTCATACAATTCAATCGCTGACATTAATTCACTGGTCACCTCCTCATCACCAGTCATTTTTGGCAATAGGCTTACAGCTGTCTTTAAATTAAACTTTTCACCTGATACTGACATTGTTGCTGATTTATTTTGACTTTGACCACTACTCGTACTAGATTCTACCTCAAATTTCAAAATTTTATCATAGCATTTGTTTATACATGAACACAGAAATAATAATTCTTTAGACACTTCTTTAGGCGAACTATTTAAAATAACTTTAAACGACACATATAAGTTCTTAGCTTCTAAAATCTTTTTTTCATAATTACTACCTACTCTCCTTGCAGGACCTAACTTAGAAATATAATCCGTACAATGTTTTAATTGCTTATAAATATCTGATAATTCTAATTCTATACTCATAATCCAATAATTAGATATTAGATTCCTCAATTTTACTCTAAAATTACACAAAACAAGTAGGTAAATTCACTCAATAAAACATATTATTTTATTTTATAAAAGATTTTGAGATGCGCGTGGGTATTGATTACAACTTACTTGTTGGTCTCGCTTACGCATTAGTTTCTGGATTCTCGCGCTCTCTGAAATCCCTGCGACGTCGATAGCTGACACGGGACAGGACTCGCTCCAAAGCATCACTCCTCAGCTGCTTCTGCATCCAGTTAGTGTGGCATCGCTTGTACAGGCAGAAGAATCCAATCAATACCGCCAACAGCATACAGGTGCATATTATGGACAGAAGAATGTTGTTCGTCTGAAGGTGTTCCGCCGTCGCTTTTGCGTGGTTGCTTCCAGCTGCAGACTGTGCAATAACCACTTGCTCCTTGCTTTGCGTAGATCCCATAGTCTTTCGAAGTCTTTAATTGCATATATCTCGAAGCTCGGTGCGACGTTCCAAAAATTGAAGATGGTTGAAGGCCGTTGCAGTATGGTAGAGTGGCACGAGGACTGGCAGGATTGCAGTGCGGTAATTACAGTGACATGAGGACTGGCAGAGTTGCAGTACGGTAATTACAGTGGCATGAGGACTGGCAGGATTGCAGTGCGGTAATTACAGTGACATGAGGACTGGCAGGGTCGCCATGTAGTGTTATCAGGTCGCTAGGTTGGTAGAGTTGAAAAGAAACGTCTGATTGGTTTCATGGTCCGGTTTAATGTGTCTTAAAATAACTTACAATTTAATACAAAACAGTATTGCTAAGGAAGCACTTTAAATAAGGCTGTCTACATACATGCTTAGTATTTGCTTACACACTACAATAGCTTAATTACATTTACGCTGAATTTGTCGTATTTAGGAGAGAATGCTTTCGAAATGGAATCGTTTATTCTGTAAATAGGATATCGGAGTCAATTTTACACGTCATATTAAAAACAAAAAGCTTGATGGAGTCGATATTTCCTAGCTGACTATTCCTGAGAAGAAATGGCAAAAAAAAAACTCAAGGGTCAAAGTCTCTTTTAAAGTAATCATAATCTCATAATAAATCATCATAATCTCATAATAATCATAATCATAGTCGTTGTCATAATCTTGACATAATCTTGTACAAACATAGTCTTTCTGATCAAGCGAAGAACATGTAGATATGTATTTAATTGGCGAGCTACCAAGCTTTGGCTGGTTGTGCATTTAAATCTACACGAATGTATTTGCTTTTATTGTATGCCAAAAATGGCATGTAAAAGATTCGTTTTGTTAATGTGTTCGTGCTGATCCATACGTCATGTTCGTGAACGGGCTCCAGCAGTAGGCACCGGTCATTTCTTAGCTGCTTGCTTGCTTATTTTAATTCCTGAATTGTTTATATCTTTTTATTACGGACGCTTTTAACATGCACATCTTTCTACATCATTCTCACTATATTTCAACTTGAATGATGTAACAACCATGGAGTTTCTTGCCCGTTCTTCTCCATAGGTACCTACTACGCTTTGGAATGGGCAACTAGCTTCATCTTTCTGACTGACCGACCCCTTGACAATTCAAAGGTGCCTGTAATTGGCTTATTTGAAATAAATGCTTTGAGTTTGAGTTTGAAGCTCGTTTGCACCACAATCACTACGCTCGTTTATGGCTAAACAAATTTAAAACTGCTTCGTTCGTCTAGTGGTCACAAGTGCTACTGCTAAGCATGCGGTCCTGGGTTTGGTTGAACCATCTGTGATTTGTCAGTAGCAGCTTGAAGTATGCGTTTAGGCCCGGTTGTTGGCAATGGTTCGGCCCCTGTCACATGAGACTTAAACAGAACTGGCGAAATGTGGAAGTACTATAGGTACACCCCTGCTTAAGCCTTAGAAGAACACAGGCGTTATGTTATTTTATGAATATAATGCATCGTTCTGTTTCTGTTAATCGTTTGAAGACGACTGAGACAGAATGATGATGTGGGTATGTTTAAGTGGGCCTAAATATTTTTGACACCCTGTATTCTAACACCTTTCCTGCCGACTGGCTAATAACTGTTGTAAAAATATGTACCCTTAACGAAGCCGAGAGTCACTTCGTCTTCCCGTTATTGTGATTTTCTTTTGTACTTTACCATACCTGGGAACTTCGAACGTTTTTTTTAACCTTTCTTTTACGAAAACAAGTATCATAAATATTATAATTTAACTTTAAATACTCCCATGATCCCTGTGGCGTTGCATGTACCCATGAGCACAATGTTTTGCGCGCGTTACACACACAGCAAACCACACCAACAATAAAAGTCGTTTCCCAGCAATTATTTTTGCAAAAAGTTAGTTAGTTTGATATAAAAATGCGTAGATGACGGCTTCGTCATAGGGCAAAATGTGTAGATAACGGCTTCGTCATGGGACAAAATGTGTAAATAATGGCTTTGTCATGGCACAAAATGTGTAGATAACGGCTTCTTCATGGGACAAAATGTGTAAATGACGGCTTCGTCATGGCACAAAATATGTAAATGGCGGCTTCGTAATGGGACAAAATGTGTAAATGATGGCTTCGTCATGGCACAAAATGTGTAGATAACGGCTTCGTCATGGCACAAAATGTGTAGATAACGGCTTCGTCATGGGACAAAATGTGTAAATGACGACTTCGTCATGGCACAAAATATGTAAATGACGGCTTCGTCATGGCCCAAAATATGTAAATGGCGGCTTCGTAATGGGACGAAATGTGTAAATGATGGCTTCGTCATGACACAAAATGTGTAGATAACGGCTTCGTCATGGCACAAAATGTGTAGATAACGGCTTCGTCATGGGACAAAATGTGTAAATGACGGCTTCGTCATGGCACAAAATATGTAAATGGCGGCTTCGTAATGGGACAAAATGTGTAAATGATGGCTTCGTCATGGATCTTTTCACTCTTTATTTTAGCCACTATACAGGGTGTTTGGCGCATGGACCGACACAATTTTTCCAGGGATTTGGGAGGTCATTAGCTAGGTTCTACCCATACACCCTTTGTCCCAAACGTCACGGTTGGTTACATATGATTTTTTTTTTATGAAAAAAACACCCAAAATATTTCCTTTTATTCGAAATAGTACGTTTTTTGTTTGTGGGTGTAGTGGCAGTGATACAACTGGTTTCAAGAAAATTCCTTACAAGCTTCCAAATTTTTATTTTTGTATGAAATTTTACAACTTCTAAATTCGTTAAAAAAAATTGGGGTAAAGGGTGTATGGGTAGAACCTAGCTAATGACCCCCCAAATCCCTGGAAACATTGTGTCGGTCCATGCGCCAAACACCCTGTATATTATTGTACTCTAGGTCGTTTCGTTATGATAGAAGAAGACCGAATAACTATCAAAAATAAATTGAATATAAATAACTACCCTTCGATAATCCGAAGGCGTAGAGGTGAAATACGTGACAGTATTAGAGAAAAAAGGGGCGCTATTATTATTTATCGAACACTGATTTAATATGTGGCTGCACTGATACTGTGGGTATCAGTTTTTGTAAGAGAAAAACCTAATATCCTTTCAACTTTAACGTAATGTTAGTTTTGTGGAGTATACGTACCTCAATGACTTTTTCAATTACGGACTTGTGTAAAGAAAGTACTGTTGTTTGACATGTAAAAGTATTTGTACAAACCAACTTACAGAAATAAATCATTTATCATTTACAACCAACACTATTTTAAGTTTAAAGATAATTATTAAAAAAGTTAAGTTAGATTAAAATTGCTTATTAGTCTTATACCTACGCTAGATTGTAAATAATTATTAAGAACTTGGTTCTTTTTAATAAATAAAAATAATAAAAAACACTTTTTGAGTTTATATTGGATATTACTGATATTGGTGAAAGAAAACATTTATTTATTTCACATGACAGGTTTCCTTTGCCATTACAGATAATAATAAATCTAATGCGACAAAGTAACTTAAGATAGACTTAACTTTACCTTACTTACATGCTACACGGTACGTGGCCCTTGTGAACTCACCCAAAGTACAGGTGAATATGTCTATGGCATCCGCCAACGTGTTGCGAGTGCGCAGCGCACGAGTCAGCGGTGCGCGCCCCAGCAGGTTAGTGGCCGCACTCGGCACCACCAGCAGCTGCGGCTTGCGCCGCCGCGCCACGTGCCTATCCGGTAAATTAAACCCTATTTCTGATAGTATCGTGAGGAAACCTTTTTTTTTTTTTTGTGGGTGGGAAATCATCAAATAACTTCTCCCGCTCTGGGCAGAGCAGGAGGGCGTGTCAGACTCTTACTGACTAAAATCCACCCGTGTTCCTTCACTTGCCTGTGCCAGGGGCCACGGTAACCCTCTTGGACTTTTCCGCAACCCTAGCAGGCATCGGTCCCAGCAAACGCCGTCGTTGGTGCTGACATCTCTTTGAGGCGCGCGTGGAACACAACGCGCCGTGGACCCGGGCCTGGTCCTTATCGAACGGCGAGCTGCCCATTGCTCGCCGTTCACAAGCCCACGCCTACGGTGGCCAGGAATCGGCCTGCGATTCCCGACGCCCAGGGCGTCTCCTGCGGCGGCTAGGGGCGTGAGGGCGCAAATTTTGCCTCTTCCTCACGCGTTCCGCCTCCTCCTTCGCGAACATTACTGCTTCGCAGAAGGAGGTGACGGCTTCCCAAGCCCTCTCGCTCCGTACCATGGCTTGGACCAAGGCCGGACGCGAGAGATCGCCACCGCCAATCGCCTCCACGAGGACACGGCGGTGCTCCGCCCAAGCCGGGCAGACCTCCACCGTATCGTGAGGAAACCTGGACTGGGGTTAATATAAGTCTGAGATCGCCAATCCGTTTTGAGCAAGCGTGGTGATTACTGCTCATGCCTTCTCCGTATGAGAAGTGGCTTTTGCCTTGCAGTGGGACCATAATAGGCGCCGTAAAGTTAAGAGACGTTTAAACGTCAAACATGTATGATTAAACAGTCGCTAACCATTACTTAACTTTAAGCAACGTTTATATATATGTAGTATAGTTTTATTATAGGTGCAGCGTCGTCTTCACATATTATTATGTAATTAACGTATACGAAATATGTAGTATAGTTTTATTATAGGTGCATCGTCTTCACATGTTATTATATAATTAATGTATACGAAATATTTGTAGTATAGTTTTATTATAGGTGCATCGTCTTCACATGTTATTATATCGAGGGGTGAAAGGCTATTTGTTTGAAGCGACATTTTGGACGATATTGACTTATATACATATTCGGATTCAGCGAATTTTTCTGTGTCGGCTGAGCCGGGTTTCGTACAATTCTGAGCACTTTTATGGCGCTTAAAACAATGCAATTTTAGTGCATATTTCTCAAACATGATGTATGATCCGACATCAAATTTGCCATATTTTTTTGGTATTTCATTTAAGCTGTACACAAAAACAGAGAATCGAAGCATAAGCCGTTATTCTCGTCCTAAAATTTTAGTTCGATGGCAGATCAATCGTTTTTCGATATAGCTAACTTTAGATGAAAAGTCTCTTCATACATTTTGCTTACGACTACTTACACTATGCAATGTCGCTTCAACCAATTTGCCGTCAGCCAAATTCATTAAGACATGTCGGTTCAACCCTTTTCACTGCAACTGTTTTGCACTCTGTTTGGAGCTGTATATATAAACTCCTTTCAAAACCTGAGACATCAAACAACTCATTAAGAATGTTCATCGTTGCTTAAGCAAACTTGCCTGTATCGTTAATAAAACCCAATTGGTAGTTAAACAAAATAGCCTATTCCTATTATTATTGAGTAACGTCGATTCAATCATTTTGCTTTCTCCTGCATAAGTACTGTAAAGTTACTTAAACCATTTTGCCTGCTGCTGATTAGTGACAATGTTGGAAGTTGAATCATTTTTCCTTACTCTAAAAATAAAGCGATACAGATCATTTTGTATTAAGCGACATTTATCTTGGAACTCATAACTGTTTTTTTATTGAAAATTATACAAAAACATTAAGGAATTTTTTTGCAATGAAGTTTTGCGATCCCCATTAAAGTAAGAGCAGTAGTTTTTTCATAACGATTTTTTTTCTAAATTTTGAATCTTTAAATGGCTCTCCTGTAAAGTTCGTAAAATGTCGCTTCAAACAAATAGCCTTTCACCCCTCGATATAATTAATGTATACGAAATATGTAGTATAGTTTTATTATAGGTGCATCGTCTTCACATGTTATTATATAATTAATGTATACGAAATATTGTAACACATTTTAAAAGAGTAACGGTGGAGTTTCTTGCCCATTCTTCTCCATACGAAACTAACTTTCGGAAGTGGCGACTAGAATCGATTCTATTTTAATGTAAATGTTGACGTTCACTCGCTTTGACTTTGACTTTGTAAATAAAGGTGGGAATGTTACTTCTTCATTCTTGCCTCTTTCCATACACTTAATCGAGTAAGTTGACGAAAACGTACCAACTTTTGCGTCGTGCACAGCTTGCACATAAACATTACATAACTTTTTGAAGCACGTCTAAGATAAGTCACCAAATTATCCCCGTATGCTTTTGAAACATTAATTTCCTTTAAAAATTAAAAATAAGGCAAGAAAACAAAGAAAAATAGGTTTATTTGCCACAGAAACACGTGCACACTTTATACATCTACACAATTAAATACAATTGAAGTGTCTGTTTGTAATGTCAAAATAACAGCTTTTTACTAAATGCTTACGAAAGTATATTATACGGTAAATATATAAAAAAAAAAAAAAATTTGTCTGTCTGTCTATTTGTTCTGGCTAATCTCCGAAACGGCTGGATCGATTTTGACGGGACTTTCTGGTAGATAGCTGTTGTTATAGGGAGTAACATAGGCTACTTTTTCTCCCGGTATCACGTTATCGTTTGATAATTTTCAACACCAACTAGCAAACCCACTGGCAGAAGCTAGTAAAAATAAGTACGGTTAATTGGGATAAAAACAAATTAGAACTATAATCTAATCTCACATCAGAAAAACGTATTTCTAAGTTATAAAACTTCAGTAGTTACCATAAAATAAACGAAGAAGCCCACATAGTCTGCTGTGTGGGCTGCGACTTGTAAACGCTGCCAGGGTTTCACATCAAACTTAGTCGGTGTTCCCACCCAATATCGGAACTATGTACAAAACAAATGGGAGACGAAACACTCATCAATCTATGTTTGTGTAGTGTTTATTTGTTAACAGTTTGTAAGTGTGTTTGTAGATTCATTGATAGGAGATAGTTTGAACGGGGTTTTTAGTTCATTAGTGGTCTGCTCATTTTATCTTCTCAAGTGCTCTTATCCTTTTGTCGGACTTCTTTGGATGAAACAACACTTTCACTTTGTTGGTGTATCGGCGCGTGCTAGCTGACACATGGCAAATATTTTAATTGAATTTTTTGTGTTTCGTAATGCTAATACATTGCATAATATTGTATAGAATCAAGTTCTTCTAACTTAACAGACAGCTGTGCTGCTGGGGAGTTTATTTTTATAAATGGCATATCGCAGGATGAGGTTGTCGGCTGTTTAATCGTGCTTGCCTGTAGGTGCCTCAAGGCCTCCAGACAGGGCTTAAAAAAACTAAGCAATTACACGCTAAGGGCACCCCCTATCGGGCATGGATCTCGGCTTAGGGTGTCGCTGGGGGAGCAAGAGACAGGCTGGATCGGATTATGTTGGGACGAATTTAAAGCTACAGGCTCAACGGCACGGACTGGCTCGAGCAAGGGTCGGGGCGGTAGAACAGTTGTCGGATTTTGTATTCTCTAAGAGTACTGGTGGCCTTAGTAGCCTCCTAGTGGCCTCCCTGGAGAAGGGTTGTGGCGTCGTCGGGAATAGATCAGGTATGCCTCGGTCAGCGAGTCCTTCTTATGCGGGAGGGAGTTTATCGAGCGGCCGCCGCACTCTGGGGATTGGGGTGTTTCATAGCCGAGTTGAAGAAACGCTTTGAGAGGCGTTTCATGAACGGCTAGATGGTGAGCCATCTGAGATTTGAGTGAAGTTTCTCATTGCGGACATAGAAGGGGGCTCCTATGACCTTTCTTAGGAAATGGTTTTGGAGTGTCTGCATCTTATGGAGATGATGTGGCTTAGTGTGAGCGAAGACGACGAAAGCATAGCTCGTGGTGGAAAGGATGATCGCAGAGTAAATGCGCAATTCGCACTTGAGTGACTGCGTATTTGCTGCGGGTGGTCAATATAAATTGGAGCTTACTGAGAGTGAAGGACGCACGCGAATGAGTGGCCTTTATGTGCTCACTGAAGGTAAGGTGGAGGAAAAGTATCACACCTAGGGATTTAGCTTGCTTCTCCCAAGGGATCGGATTGCATACATAGTGATCGGGCTGGGGAGGGGGGAGCTAGTCGACGCGATCTCGAGAAGAGAACTACCTGACTCTTATCGGGTTTGACCTCGATTCTCTATTTCCGGAACCAAGCCCCTAAGACGTTTGCAGAGATCTGGAGAGCGCGAGCGATAGAGTACTGACAGTGACCAGTATAGTAAATAGCAGTGTCAACGGTGTTGTGAATACTTTCGCTATGTCGAAGAATAACACGCCCGTCTTCGCGTTACGCTGGAAGCCAGCGCTTATGTGCTCTACGATGCGGTGGATCAGTTTCATGCAAGAGTGTTGGGTTCAGAAACCAAACTGCTCGTTGGGGAGGCTCTTTGCTTCGAAGTACCTGTGTCGCATAAACAGGGAGCCAGACGCCCGCTGTCACCACTACGTCGACTGCCGGGAGAACACGGCGTGGGATACGCTGGCAGAGTGTGCCGCTTCGGAGGAGCCGCGCCGTGCCCTCATCTCAGAAGTAGGCAGTGACTTGTCGCTGCCGGCCGTAGTCGATTCGATGGTCGGCAGCGGAGAGCCCTGGGACGCGGTGGTTTCCTTCTGCGAAACAGTCATCTCGCAGAAGGAAGCTGCGGAAAGGGAGAGGGAGATCTCGTCCACTCACCCGGCCCACACATCAGGGCCCGTGGTGGCGCGTAGTGTTTCACCCGCGTAGGTGTGAGATGGAACACTGGGTGGTTTTTAGTAAGTAAGAGTCTGACAGACCTCACCGCCCACCCCAGGATGGCGGACATCCATGAGGATTTTCCACGGAAAAAAAAAAGATCAGAATTGTGACCGACCGCGCTACATCCAAATTTGTTACTTGGCTATTCCCTTAAATATAGTTGAGCTTCCCAATGACTGATGCATGCATGCCGTCTGACAAACAACACCACGCCATAAACCACACCACAGGTCAACCCCAAAGCTGCAATGGCTCTTTCTTCTAAAGATCCTGCCAGACCCATGGTCCTGTATGGTTAGACTCACATAAAATCCTAATAATATAATCTTTGGACTCTAAAAGAGACCATGGCCTCTGAGTTTGCTTCGGCTTTTCTTCTCAGGGATCAGTCGGCTAGGAAATTCCAGCGCCATCTAGTTTTAAAACACTGACCAACAAAATATTGACGTGTAAAAGTGTCTCAAAAGATAAATAAACATTTTATTTCATATTTAGTATTTTTGGTATCCCAACATAGGAATTATTTGAGGCTCACAATTCATTACACATATATATTGAGTTAGATAATATTTTTCTGAAATCAAAATGGGAATTAATAGAGGTTCTAATAAATATAAGTACGCCCATCTATAAAATAAGTATTGACTATTAATCATCACTTCCAAACTCAATCAATAATTTTCAATCATCGATACCTAAGTACGTCACTGGTAAAACACATACGTTCCTACTAGAGATAAAAAAAACATTTACCAATTATTTCAACCTGAAGCTGTGTGAATCAACACTGATTGCTACTTCAACACCTGAATCAAAAGTAAATATGACTTTCGTCGAAACACTTCACATTAAAAACGTCGAGGAAATATTTCACGTTTCCTTTCATTCGTTCCATGGGTTATGGATGCCTCTGAGACTTTAACCGGATGTTTGCAGCTAATATACAATGGATTTATACAGCTTGTAGTGGGGACCGGATAAGACGATATTCTGATGTGAACTGCAGTGTATATGAAAGAAAGAAAGAAAGAAAATGCGTTTATTTGCGGTAAACATGACGCAAAAAATAACACAAACACAGAAAATATGAAAAGGTTGGGGGAAACATGCGTCACATCTACGCAAAACGGCTATCGCTCAGCATTATGCCGCGACCCTATGCAAGACAGAGCCCCAGCGCTGGTTTTCAGCGACAGCCGGCGCTGACGTAGTGACGTCGTCCGGTGAGGCAAACAATAGTTAGGACGCTGTACCAGTACAGCGTACTTACGAACGTTGCACTTAAATAAAAATAGTATAAATGTTATAGAATATACTAAACAGACATGTAAAAGGAAATAGATATGCTACGAGAATATCATCCTCAATAACGTTTTACGCTTTATGGCAACATTTCAAACCGTCTTATTTGACGTACACCCAACATACATACACCAAAGAAACGCTATGATGTAAGGAATTACAAAATGGCCAATGATGTAATGTGTTACTTATATTATGCAAAAGTTATGTGTCAGTGCTACAAGCGTTGGTGTATGAATGTGAAAGATGAGATGAGATGGACCCAGTAAAAATACCAAAACCTTGGAAACTGGAGGGTGGAGGGTGACCCGACATGCCAAACATTTCCATAAAGAGAGCTTTGGAGCTCCAAAAACAGGAAGTTATGACAAAATAATGTAAGTCAGAGTCACGAATAGAATTAGTACAACATAGAAAAACATAACTTAAATAAATAATACGATTGTTGGAATTAAATTTGAAATCTGATTATAAATGAATGAATAGAGAAATAATTATTTAGCATTATACATGGACAAGCAAAGATCAAAATGTATTTCAATAAATAGGCTGTCAACACAGAATTAATGTGGACAAGGGAAACGCCGCCAGCAGTCCCGGCAGACGGGACTGAATGCCATGCTGCAGCGCTGCTGGAGATCCAAAACCAACCACCGCAGGCCATGACCCATGAGGTGAGCAAAGAATAAAAATATCACCCTGTGTTTGGTGGATATATAGATACTTAGTACTATGCAGGGTGGCAGGGACATCAACGCGGACCCAGTTACCATGGGTTCCGTACGTGATTCTGAAACCCCCTGTTTTTCTTTTTTTTTTTTGGAAGTTTATTGATGATTTCCCCATCAAATAACTTCTCCCGCTCTGGGCAGAGCAGGAGGGCGTGTCAGACTCTTACTAACTAAAACCCACCCGAGTTCCTTCAGTTGCCTGTGCCAGGGGCTACGGTAACCATTTCGGACTTTTCCGCAACCCTGGCAGGCATCGGCCCTAGTGGACCCCGTCGTTGATGCTGACATCTCTTTAAGGCGCGCCGTCAACCCAGGCCTGATCCTTATCGGGCGGCGAGCTACCCATTGCTCGCCGTCCGCAAGCCCGCATCTACGGTGGCTGGGACTCGGCCTGGGCTTCCCGGCGCCCAGGGGTCTCCTGCGGCGACTAGGGACGTGAGGGCGCGAATTTTGCCTCTCCCTCACGGGTTCCACCTCCTCCTTCGCGAGCATTACTGCTTCGCAGAAGGGGGTGACAGCTTAGTCATTCTGTCTGAGATGAGGCGTTTGGAATAGTGATTGCAATATGATCTGAAACTAGATTAAAATGCTGAAGCGTTGATTTTTTTGGTAATGTAGCGGTATCTACATCACTACATGCGAACTACGCATCACACTGACGTCACGCAAAATCCTGCATCGCGCAAGCAGAGTTTACCGCTCGACTAGCATATATACAACTTCCCAACATCAATAATCGGGTAGTTGCCCACCAGACACGACACCCGTCTGGTCGGAGAATCCTCCTGTTACTATGGGTATGAGTGAACTTTACACCCTGTTCCTCAAACATCTATAGTAACTTTATGACAATGATTCAATTTTTCTGTGAAAGGTTGGACTTTTCAAGGTACAAACAGCGATAAAAAAAGTTGTAAAATTTTATAATTTTAGTCTGTTCTAAGCTGAAGGAGTGCAGAAAAGTAAAGAAGAAAAGAGACGTATTTAAATAATAAACATGAATGTAAACGTTATCGTTCAACCCTTATTGATTCCGACCAATTAAAAGTACTCTGACGAATGTTTCGATTTAAAAGACCCCCAAATCGGTTTAACTAATTAAGACCTTGTTAGTCACCAGTAGGTACTAATACCATTTAACCACCCTCCGACAAATTAAATCGACGACACAATGTAACCGTCAAATGCTTACCAAAACAGGCCCGGCCATAGAATACAAACGAAATACAGAAGTGCCACTTCTTTTACGAATGCATTCTAAATGCCTACAGTCTCGTGTTGTCAAGGTAACACTGTCAGCGGGGCTAGTACGGCCTCTGTGATAGGCTTGAGTAACGCATTTTATTACGGTTTTTGCTCTCTAACAGTGATAAAAATGTGTGACTCAAGCCTATCACAGTAGGCCGTGCTCGCCCCGCTGGGTTGTGTCATTGCTTTATTTTCGAAGATGATGACAACCCTTAGCTTGGGAAAGCGTGGGTTGTAGCAGTTCAGGATGGAGGAGTCGATTATAAGTTTCATATCAGCAGTATCAACGCGAGCAGAAAGTAAAGCTAGGAAAACTATTTCTTAAGCAAATTCAGTCCATCCAGTGGTATGAAATGGCTATAAAATGACAAATTGACGTAGAGTGTTAATTTTCTTTACAATTTATGTCCCTGCTGTACAGTAACTGAGAGTAATGTAACACACGTGAGTGAAAGAGACGACACCCTAATACGATTTTTTTCTAAAACTTGATGTAAGTACCGTATTTGTGCGTAATGCGTCGGGGTGTGGCTGGGTGCCTACTGTCCATGAGTTTCGCATCTATACGAACTTTTAATTCGCTGGTCCAGCCTACAGGGCAGGGTATTTAAAACAGTGAACATGTTAAAAAGCCGTGGCAGTTACAAGGGTTGGGGCATTCCCAGAGGCGACAGCGAGACGGGGGTTGGTTGACAGTGGTAGTCACATGTCCAGAGAGCGAAAATATACCTGTTTGAACCTGTTTTAAAATTTACAAGAGTTTATTATTGTGCGTAGGATTCTTGTGGAGAAAACAAAATCATCACCTAAATAAGACCTTGTCTGTTTTTGAGTGTGTACATAAACTGTCGAACAAATAAATATTTTTTTTTATGTAACCTGCGATAATAACTATCCCGTCCACAGTATGATGTCCAAATATCTTGGTTAAATATAATAGTTCAGAAGTTAACATGCCGCTACTTGAATAAGATACAAAAAACAGATTTTTAAAGACTACTTGTGCCAGCCATCAATTGCTAAAAGCCTCATAATCAGAATCAGAATATTTATCGGCAAAACATAGGTATTTACGCGCTATGTTTTGCCGGACAGGCGTACAAATATTTAGTAAAAAATACTTAAACACTAAATAAAACAAGACAAAAATAAACTAAGAAATATTGAAAATTATCATTTATAAAATCTGGAACAGTTAACATTTTTCAATTAATAGCGAGGTGAGAGTTTTCTTAAACTTTGCTAATGGTTATTTTTTATAATATGAGGTATTTTATTATAAATTTTCGAAGCAATTCCAAAAAAAACTCTTTTTCATCAAAGCGGTTCTGCATTTTATCTGGCATAATTGATTGATGTATTGAGAACGCCAAATTTGAGAATTTTTGAAAAATGCCAGAGGAGCAATAGTCCCACTTTGTTAAAAGCGTTCTCTAATCTCAGGCTAAATCTGTCGAAAATAATGCAAAAATAACTCTATGGGGCCATCCATAAATTACATCATGCGTAGTTCTTGATTTTTAGAGCCCCGTCATTGTCACAGATGGTCATATTTGTGTATGCGTAGTGTTACGTCAAAAAATATTCATTACTTTTTTTGTAGTTTTTTTTTTTATACTTATGAGGTCACAAAACTTATGACTCGCCAGCGCCCCCCACCCTTTATCACATGAATTCATACTTAGTTGACCCCGTCCGTCCCCCTTAACGTGTGATGTAATTCATTGACGATCCCAAATTTTCCTACATTTTTGACATTGTAAGTCACTGTGATGAAATTTTGAAACTAGGTTTTGAACTTTTTTAAATACGGGAAAGGCCGATCTATTCTGTGATCATCACAACGTGAAAACTTGGGTAAAGTGAGCTTGAAGTGAGCTGTCAATAGTGTCCATCCCTAGCATCAGTGGGGTGACACTGACAGCTCACTTCACGCAAGTCTTCACGATTACATTTTTACAGAATCGACCGGCAGGTTGAATGACAGTTCACTTCACCTAAGTTTTCACAATTATATTTTTACTGAATAGAACGGCAGGGCTTCAGATGTACTTTGGACAGCCTGCTCGCTTCCAATCTTGGTTACTGGTCAATGTTTTCACCAAGACATGAGCAATCTCACAGAAGAAGATGAGACAAAAAGGCAAATTAAAGAAGCATAACCAGAAAGATAATTACCAAAACGTCAATTATTCAACACACACTACAACTCAATCATGATCTACACATTAAGCCTACGTGTTTGAGTATTCACCAGCCTCAGATGGACGCAGGTAATCGATTCAAACTAAATAGAGTCGGTAATCCAATACTCCCAGTGGTAGGCAATCAAGTATCAGGAATTACTTACCTACGCGTGCGAACATCTGGAGCTGGTAAGCAGGTATAAAGGTATCTACATGATTTTATGAAAGAAGTAATGTGGAGTAAAGTTTTGTAAATGGTTTGTATAGGCTGATTTTTATTAGGTAGCTAGTGACCCGATACCGCTTCGCACGTTTTTTAGGACTTCACAAAGCATCGAGATTTCTTTCTACACCTGGGAGCAAATAAATCGAGCCACTTCCTTTTTTCACGTTTAATGGTTATTATTTTTGGTATTCTGGAACGTATCAATTCAAAAACTATATCGCCAAAGAGGTTATATAATAACCTTTACAATGAGGGTAAATTATTGGATGATAATCTTATTGAATGATAAAGTATTTGCTCTGAAAGAAAAAACGGTAATTTTGATAGAATATTGTAGGGTTAAAACAGTCCAGAAAAAAAAACAATTAAAAACAAAATGAAATAATAATAAAACAATAACAAAACCTCTAATAAACCCTTTCTTAACGGAGTACAATCTAAACGTTAGAAGTAAATTAAATGAGATAATTTTAGTCTACCCTTTAAACTAAACTTTAAATGAAACGTTCGTGAACGGGCGCTGTCAGTTGGGACTGGTCATCTCTTAGCCACCACGGCTTATTTTTAATTATTTTATTATGGATTGTTTTGTTTGAATTTATATTTGCTGTACACTGGACACTCAATGTGTACGTCTTATTTATATCGTTCTCACATATAATTATACCTATATACGAGATTAATGATGTAACTAATATTTATGTAACAATATAATTTAAAAGAGTGTCCATGGAGTTTCTTGCCCGTTCTTCTCCATAGGTACCTACTACGCTTTGGAATGGGCAACTAGCTTCATATTTCTGACTGACCGACCACTTGACAATTCAAAAGTGCCTGTAAATGGTTTAATTGAAATAAATGCTTTGAGTTTGAAAAGATTAATTTTAAGATACAACAAACTACCCTAATTATAAAGGTTAATAAATAAACTTTTAGGCGGTATATGTTTCGAATTGATACGTTCCATAGTACCAGAAATAATAACCATTATACGTGGAAAAATGGAAGTGGCTCGATTTATTTGCTCCCAAGTGTATGTACGTTTAATATTAATGTGGTATACACATAAGTCTTTCGGAATAAA
This sequence comes from Brachylomia viminalis, assembly GCA_937001585.2. Taxonomy (NCBI): domain Eukaryota; kingdom Metazoa; phylum Arthropoda; class Insecta; order Lepidoptera; family Noctuidae; genus Brachylomia; species Brachylomia viminalis. The sequence continues at coordinate 14,029,360 of OW443316.2, read as the reverse complement.
TTCTCTAAATAATATTGCAAAACCACATCAAAATCCGCTGCGTAGTTTAGAAAAACAACGCATTCACACAGGCAGACACGAAAAGAGACTTACATTTATAAAATATATAAAAGAACCATAACCAAAGTTCATGAAATGGTATTAAATATTTTTTTATTATTTATTTAAGATGGGTTTGCTCTTGACTCTAGTCTAGGTCAGTGGTGACAGAGACAGAGTCGACGGTGGAGTGAGCTTACCCAGATGAATCTTGTTCACTCTCACTTTAAAGAGATTCGGTTGTATGCGTTCGGAAAAACAGACGCAGGTAGAGGTATTCATGAGGTAGGCAACATTATCTGTGCCAATATTGGTGCTGGGACTCAGACGTATTCTCTGTGAGAGAGTGACGGATTTGTCACCGTAGGCAAACGGATTGGTGATAGCCGTTTGTTTTTTTAGCTAGTACCGTCGCCGTCGTTGGCCCTTTCTACAGGCGGTAAGTCACGAGGTCTTTGACGACACTCATAGGTAGAAAGTTGGTGGCAGATATTTTGCCAAAAATCACGAAACACAAAGTTTAATGTTTTGTAAATAAAACAGCGTAAAAAACACAGTGTTAATTGAAAGGTGATAATGAAAGATTCAAAGACTAAGAGTGCTCCTTTCAGTATACAACCTAGCACCCGTCGTGGCTAGAGGAAATTCGCTAAACTTTCAGGCAAGCTCAACTTTCAGGCAAGCTTAACTTCGCTACTCAAGTGTCGCTGTCGGTCGGAATGTGTTAATGAGTTTGGAAAACGTTTCGGTATGTTACATTGTATTAAGTTTTTTGTTTTCGTTAAGCATAGGGGTCATATACTCTATTGTTTGGGGATCAAAATGTCGATTGTTCAAGACTGTAAGAGGAACATATACATTTGGGAGGGTATAAGTTAACCGTGGGCAATGATGGATTGTATCATCATTGAGATATTTTTGGAATCGTCGGGAAGTCAGGATACGGAGATCGGAATAAAACTACTAGTCATCGTTACAACTATATTCCAATTGACACCGAGCTACATGAAAAGATTGCATATTTTATAGTTACCCACATCTCTATACAATAATGAGTTAGAACATTAATTGGGTTTACCCACATAGGTACATCACAAAATAATGTCAAGAATGACATGCAGTTTGGAAGTCAAATCGTCGCCATAGAGTGATAACCTCGGGAATGCATTTTTACTCAAATTTATTTTATTGCGTTTCTATGAAGAAAACCTCGGAATGCACCCGCCATCTTATAGTATCGAACAGTTCTGGATATAAAGGTGGGTTAAATTTCCATATTAATTATGATCATTTGGCCAACCTGTGTTATACCAATTTTATCCTTGTAGGCGCAGCGTATCTTCTTTCATATAATAATAATAATAATTTATTTGTCAGAAAACAATGATCCATAGTATGGTTAGTAACAATTGAAACTTATAAACTATGTTAGTAGGCACAAAAATCACAAAATAAATATTACAAAATTAAATAAATTGGATTCACGATTTAAAATAAAATTGTAACATTAGTCTGTACGTGAACCATACAGCAGTGGTTCACGTACTGACAGTCAAAACGTTCAGAAAACGCACTCAGGATACCGTTGCGGCTGCCCCGCATCCTACGCACCAGGGATGTGCACCGTTTGCGCATGATTGTGTGGAAACAATCCACACGAGCTTCGGCAAACATCCCCGACGCGCTACAGAAGCGAGGCAGCCTCAAGAGCACCCTGAACGCGTTGTTATACTGGACACGTAGGGCTCTGTACTGTTTTTGCGTGTAATCCAACCACAGACTGCCAGTATAAAAGGACGTACAGAATGCCCTAAACAGGGCTATTTTGACGTCCCTCGAGCACCGAGCAAATCTGCGAGCGATCATATTCGCACGAACAGACAGCGCCCTACGTTCCCTTTCGATGTCTGCATCATCTTTCAGGTCAGAGGTTAATAAATGTCCAAGATATTTAAACATGTAAACTCTTTTAAGTGGGCATCCGTTGAGCTTAATTGCTGGTAAGTAATTTGGACTCCCCCTGGCCTAAAAGACCATGCATTCGCTCTTGCTCGTATTATACAGCAAACCATGTTCTCTTGCATATTCTTCACAAATGCCAATCAGTTTTGCCACTCCACAGACAGAGGCGCTCAGCAGCACCATATCGTCTGCGTAGCTGATATTGTTAAGGCACACACCGCCAATATGGCAACCGACATGCATGCTGCTGAGCCTCTCTATCAGTGCATTAATGTATAAGTTGAAGAGCTTCGGTGAGGTTAGCCCCCCTTGCCTCACACCGCACTCCAATCTATACGGGGCTGAGTAAGCCCCCGACCATCGAACAACATTGATATAGGTACCTATCTCTTTCAGTCGTCATCTCAGTACTCATCCTCATTCTAGCTAACTATCACCATTAACCATTCCACACGATACATCCATTTTCTTATGTCTTCCTTTTGAGTATAAATGTAGATGAACACATTCATACTTAAAAGTTTTCTCACGACATGTCCCTCAATGAAAGGTTCTAAGAAGCGTAGTCAGTATAAATCACATTTCAATAACATTCAATATAATAATCCCCAAGTTTTGACTTACGACACCCAAGGGTGAACAGTTGTCTCTTCTTAGACAAAACATCGCCAAACAAATTGCAAAAAACCGGCCAAGTACGAGTTGGACTCGCACACGAAGATTTCCGTACCAAAAGGCAAAAAACGCCGAAAAAAAGTCCGAATTTCTTATATGGAGATCCCCATAAATTTTACACTTTATTTCATTTTTGTTATTTGTTGTTATAGCGGTGTAGCGGTATCTACATCGCCACATGCGAGCTGCATGTGTCATGCATGCAGAGTTTACTGCGCGACTAGCTAATATACAACTTCCCGACATTAATTAGTGGTGATGAAATTAAATACAAAAGGTGGTATACTGGGTGTTCGGCACAACGTTGAACATACGAACATGGCAGATACGAGTGGGGTCGTCTGCTATCTACTCAGCTCAAATGATTTGACCTAGGCCCCATAGATTTGTTTATTTTGTTTTATTTTTAATTTCATGAGTTGGTTTCATTCTTCTACACGTGGGGCTTTTACCAATCAAGTACTTACCCAATACACTATCGATTTTTAATTTTTACCACGATTACATGGTGATTACACGATTACATTTTACATTTCACAAAAATCGAATTGCATCAAAATCCCCTTTTTGAACTAAAATTGGTCAAGAACTCTTAAGTTTTTTTTTTTAATAAAAAAAATTACATAGGTACCGTTCGAATGGCCATGCACCAAGGATGTTTCTATGAAATCCTAAGTCTTCAATCACTTTTAGTTATTTTTTTAATGCAATGTAAAGAAAAGCTTAAAATCATGTTTTACCTCTTTTTGTAATGTTTGAAGGGTCATAACTTTTTGTCTAGCTGTTATCTGCACCAAACAATAGTTTGACAGGAATCTACCAACAGTCGAGACAAAAAAGTGTTGCCATTTTCGTCTATCCTACATAAAGTAATCTTACTTCAAAGGTTTCAAACTCATAAAAATAGGTTATTAAAATATATATATATATATATATATATTATATATAAATGGTTTAATTGAAATAAATGCGTTGAGCAACATTTTAAATGTTTTTGAAACACCCGAGCTAAATAAAGTTGACTGTTTTATTTGCTTAATTAATCCCTCCCTAATAAAAGGCTAGTCTCATCGTGTTCTAATCATTGTATAGTCGATGAGGGTATTTTCTATACTACAGACATTTTAGCTAGAGCTTTTGTTATTTTTTTTGTAACTTTTATACTGTCATTTTTCTTATATTTTTTTGTGAATGTTGTGCACGTCTGTACTTGACGTAAACACTAGTCTATGTCTCTGCTCTCTGTTATTTGTAAATGTTTGTGTTTGTGTTGTCGATGTGGTTTAAGAATAAATAAATATTGTCAATGTGTGTGAGTGTCCAAGAAGTTTCTAGCCTGGCCCTGCAGTCTCGACATAGTTAGCAATCGTTTTCGGTTGCTAAGTCCTAACAATCCAAATTTAAATGTTGATTTAAATGTTTGGTAGTCTCGACACTCAAATTTATCGGTTGTTACCTACCGGTACCTACCTAAAATACCAGTAACAACCGATAAATTTGAGTGTGGAGACCACCAAATATCGTTACATCTGGATTGTTAGGACTTAGCAACCGAAAACGATTGCTAACTATGTCGAGACTGCAGGGCCAGTTCTACTCTATAGAGATCTACGTTTTGTAATGGGTAACTTCCAACTTTCTCACTACTTGACCGACTCCTAGGTTTAAAAACCTTTTTATAAAAAAAAAACAACCGACTTCCAAAAAAAAAACACTATAAAGTGAAAAATAACTTTAATTTCGGAAGTCGGTGTCTTTTTTTTTTTTTTTTTCTTGTGGATGGGAAATCATCAAATGACTCCTCCCGCTCTGGGTGGAGCGGAAGGGAGTCGGTGTCTTTGGTTTTGTATTTTCGTTTTTGTCACCGACTTCCGAAATTAAAGTTATTTTTCACTTTGTAGTGTTTTCTTTGGAAGTCGGTAGTTTTTTATAATAAAAAAGTTTTTATTTTTCACTTTTTAATTGCGGTAACTACCTACCCCACAAAAAATCGTATACCACTACTTGCTATATATAATTTTGTATAAATCAAGCTTGAATACTATGTGCTGCAACTAGCTTCCAGTTGCGAAAAAATATGCTAATAACTTTGATAGACAATGTGGGTGTACCCTGATATACTGAATACATCTGCGTAACCCTTTAGAGTGTACAGGTGTGATGTTATGTTGTGTGATTGCGTAAACAATGCATATTTATGGGATAGGAGCGATCGCGGTTGATTTGCTGTAATTTTGTGAAGAGTTCCTGTTGTCTGTCTCCGAAACTCATCATCAGATCTATATGAAATTTAAATGGGACCATTTCTGAATAAACCTTTTTCTAACAAAAATATATTTATTGTAATTCCGTCTATATATGACGGAGTTATGCCCGAAAATACAAAAAAAAAACATCCGAATTGATAATCTCCTCATTTTTTAAATCGGTTAAAAAGACTATCAGAGAAATATTGACCTAGCCACCTTAAGTGTAATTATTGCTTGCACTGCCCGGCCGGTATAGCAGCGTCTTTGTTTCTCATCGACCAATAGCAACACGCTGTGCAAATAGCAACTAAACTCAAAAAATATAGTTAACTCAAAACGTTAAAAAGCTGATAGCTTTCTCTTCTCCGATCCTTTTGTTTCTATAGTAGGTAAAAGAAACCCAAATGTCCAGATGTTTTGGGCTAACAGCCCAAATGACCAGATGTGCACATGAGCGCAAAATCTTTTAAGTAAAAAATTGCCGTTACTTTTTTCGTCCCTTTTTATTCCACTGTTATTGGTTGATGCAAAAGGGGGCGGAAATCAGTCTTAGTCATCTATGCTAGGATTTTGTTTTAAAATTGGCTAGGTCAATATTTCTCTGATAGTACATGGCAATAAAAGCGTTGAGTTTGAGTCCAATGGTCTGGGTCCTCTGTGTTTCAAATGAACAATAAGATATGCCTAACATTTAAGAACATCACATTCATAAACTTGATGGTTTATTCGATTTCATTATTAAAACGAGTAAAAATAACAATGAACAGACCAAGTAACAATCTATGCAAAAGAGGCATAGAACCTACAGAAATAAAATATTTTACGCCGATTGAATGAAGGCACTCAAAAGTAACCATAAATAAACAGTAAAATCTGAAAGCGAACGAATCTACGAAGGAAAGGGTTTTGATTGGCATAAAAGTTATTCTCAGTTTTTCTAGTTGTTGTGTAGAACACCCTTTTTTTTTTGAGGCTGGGAAATCATCAAATAACTTCTCCCGCTCTGGGTGGAGCGGGAAGGCGTGTCAGACTCTTACTGACTAAAACCCACCCGTGTCCCTTCGGTTCCCTGTGCCAGGGGCCACAGTAACCCTTTCAGACTTTCCCGCAACCCTGGCAGGTATCAGCCCTAGCGGACCCCGTCATTGGTGCTGACATCTCATTGAGGCGCGCGTGGAATACAACAATACAACGCGCCGTCGACCCGGGCCTGGTCCTTATCGGACGGCGAGCTACCCATTGCTCGCCGTCCGCAAGCCCGCGCCTACGGTGGCCGGGAATCGGCTTGGGATTCCCGACGCCCAGGGCGTTTCCTGCGGCGGCTAGGAGCGTGAGGGTGCCAATTTTGCCTCCTCCTTCGCGAGCATTACTGCTTCGCAGAAGGAGGTGACGGCTTCCCATGCCCTCTCGCTCCGTACCATGGCCTGGACCAGGGCCGGATGCGAGAGCCCGCCACCGCCAATCGCCTACACGAGGACATGACGGTGCTCCGCCCAAGCCGGGCAGACCTCCACTGTATGCAACACCGTGTCCCCCGGGCGATCCACACAATGGTGACACCCGGGCGTTTCCGCCCGCCTTATCCGGAACAAGAACCTCCCGAAACAACCGTGTCCGGTGAGGACCTGCGTCAGGCGGAAGGTGAGGACGCCGTGGCGCCTCTCTAGCCACTCCTCAAAGAGGGGACTTATCGCCGCAATTGTGGCGTGCCCAGCGCTGGGTTGCGACAATCGCACTCTCCATGCTGCCCTGAGGTTTAGAATATCCTGCCTTTGCTTTTGAGCTTTTTGTAATACCTCGATATCATGATAAAACCGGCCAAGTGCGAGTTCGACTCGCACTTGGCCGGTTTTTTTTTTATCAGTGTTAAACTCAAACTCAAAGCATTTATTTCAAATAAACCAATTACAGGCAAACAAAAAAAATTAAAGTTACGAAACTATTAATAATAATTAAAGTGCTTTAAGACTTTTAATTTCACCTAGAAGATGTTGTTCCCTTGTGTTGCTACAAGTGTTGGTGCAACTGGCAAGCAGTGGGCAATGAATGAGGCAAATTAGAATCGTATTTTAATAAATCTCTGGAATGCCCATTCAAAGATTGTTTATGCTTAAATTCTCTTCCAAGTTCAAAGAGGATTATAAATTCGAACGTAAATCTGAAAGACCGAGCAACTTTTTTCATAGTTCTAAAATGAATTCCTTTTTTATTAGGTTTGATTTACGATTTCTACGCGAATAAGCAGTGATATCTATAGCACCCCGTTGCAGAGTGGATTTGGAAGTATTTTTTTTTTATTGGGAATATTATATTATTATTAAATAACATAACACCACGTCCATTTCCCCGAAGGATTAGGCAGAAGTGTACCTATAGTACACTCACAATTCGCAAATTATGTTCATGTCCCACGTAATAGGGGGCGAGCCTATTGCCATCAACCCAGCACAAATCCAGACTCCTACTGAGGATCCCCGGATAGGAAAAACTAATAACCTGTGATTCGAACTCAGGACCTCGTGCTTAATAATAGCGCTTGCGACCTAGACCAACGAGGCAGTCATCGTTATTATTTGGTATATTGAGTACTCAGATCATATATGTGTTTATATGATCTGAGATTGAGTGCTAATTTTTGACCGCGGCTTCGTCCGCGTGTAGTTCGGAAATTTATATTATTTTGATACCTTAATGTCATCAGTCGTAGTATAGTCGGCCTGTTTTGCTCTCATTGTTAGTTAGGACACAGGCTTCCTCTCTGTGAGAGGGAGTGGGCCGAAATTCACCACGCGGGCCCAGTGCGGGTTGGTAGATGTCGCATGTCTTCGGATTTTTCCTCCCCCTCCATCGTCATGATATTTACCTTCACCGTTTTTGAGAGCAGTGGTGATGAAATAATGTACACAAAGTAAAGCGCCTGTCAGGATTCGAATCTACGACCTAATCTACGACTACTCGTAAGTCACAGCCGTTACCACTGGGCCACCACTGCTCTCCAATCAGTCGTCTCATTTATGTAGGTGTTTAAAAAATACGAAGCTATTTGTTTTAACTATAGGACCTTTTAGACCTTCACCCAACACTTTTCTGAATTAAACTCTACCGTCCACGTGTATCCCCCACTTTATTACTTTAGTATGGAAATTATAAAGCAACTTTCGGGCAACCAGACTTGGGCAACCCGTGCAATTGGGGCAATGGGGCAGCCCTGTTAATAGCTCCGATGGCCCTTCAGAATGCTTTGATGAGTGTAGTTCTAGTTTAGTTTTAGTTGTATTGCTTGTAAATTGTCCAATAGAGGAAACTGAAAATTGACACAGTAAGGGACTGTGAATTTAATTTTCAGTTTAGTTGGACTAAAGTAGGGTAGGTAGGTATCTAATGGGTGTAGTTTGTGTTGCTCGGTATAACTAGGTACCTAATTACTATTGCGCGGTAAAATAATAGAAGTGGAGATATTTAAAATGAAACCTCTGCTTAATGTATAGAGGGTTTTTAATATTTATCTTTTGTTCTGCATGGTTATAGAGATATGTAACTTTTTACGGATATTCTACTAAAAAGTTATTGACTGTATGCCCATGAAATGCATACTTATAAGATACTTTGAACTGTAAAGTCATTGCGATAAGAATTTTGTGTTTATAAACACCCCACTTCATAATTATGATGTGCTTCATAAAGATAAGATGCGTACCTAGTACTGGCAACGAAGGCGAGCGTAAGAAAATATGCATAAATGTAGAAGATGCAAATGAAAGATCTTAGCTCGTCGTGTTTTGTTCTGTTCAGTTTCTACCTACAAAATGTACATTTTAATTTCAACCATACATTATTTTTAATTCAGATGTCTATAACGAGCCACCCTGTCGTACATGTATACAAAAGTTTGGTGTCAACACGTATAAAATGTGGGGACTAGAAATGAAAATACTAGCAATACTAGTCCACAGGAGTATTTTGATTTTCAAACCAAACAAATAGCAATAGTTAGGCCGTATTTCGGCCATAGCGGTCAACGGAGACTAGCTTTCGCCGCGGGAGATATTGGTACCGATTCCCTTGTTCACAAACTAAACTAAATTTAAGTTGAATGCATATTTTTCTTTCTATTTCATTATGAAAAGGACAGAAGACAAAATATTAGTTTAGTCCTGTCAAATTAGTCAGCACCTGACGTAATTTGATATAATTTTAGTAGTCAACTTTTTAATCACGTCTAAACTTGTATGGAGTAGTGTCAGGCGCTGACTAATTTGACAGGACTAAACTAAAATTTATCTTCTGTCCTTTTCATAATGAAATAGAAAGAAAAAGATGCATTCAACTTAAATTTAATTTAGTTTGTGAACAAGGGTATCGGCACCATTGTAGTGATCAAGTGTGTGTGCACAGGTGCGCACTCTCTTCCCTCACTCTCGTCCAATAGGACGGCACGCAATCCGACACGACTGGAGAGAGATCAGGCGCAGGAGCACCGGCTTAACGTGTTTTCCGCTCTCACCGCCAACTTCCAAACTTTACTAAGAAATTCTTAATGGAAAAACTAAATAACACTTTGCACGACCTGGGAATCTAAGCCAGGTACCCCAAGCTCAGCAGTCGTGCTTGCAACCGAGACCAAACGGGGCAGTTAAACAAAGTAAATAGTAGTGATGGGCTGACTATAGGGTTTGCCTAACAACCAACTACACTACACTACACTACTACTATTTATTACTGTTAAATGCCCGTGACTTTACAGCGGGCCCTATCAGAAGACCAGCGTTGCGGCATTTTTTTTTTTTAAATGTCGCAGCATCATGCTGAGATAGGAGCCTTTTGGCCTCGTATAGGAAATTCTGTTTCCTTTTTCTTTTGTTACTTTTTGTTTTTATATGGTTTGGTTTTTTATTTTATAATTTAGTTTGTGCACTTCCTGTAGGTACAAGTCGCAATAAACACTTTTTCTTTCTTTCTTTCTCTTTCAACTGGCTATAGTGACTAAACCACTGGATATATTCCATTATTTTTTTGTAAAACGACTAGGAACGTCATTAGATATACGGAGTTTAAATACTAGTCTTGTCGTCGTTTCCACATTGTATAATGCGTGACGAACTGAATCAAGGTAATGGAAGAACATTACTCATCGATTGCACCCCCATATTTTTCTGCAATATCCGAACTGTCAACATACTCTGACGTCTGCTTACCTCTTCGGAGAATACAGGTGTTATGTTACTTACTATATCGTTTAATACTTTCTAAATAACTACTCTCTCTCTAAGCAAGAAATTCGTAGTTTAGACCGACGTTACGGGCGTTTAAAACAACTAGCGACCCGCCTCTGGGGTCTACTCTCTAAGCACGAAATCTGTAGTTTAGACCGAAGTTACGGGCGTTTAAAACAACTAGCGACCCGCCTCTGGGGTCTACTCTCTAAGCACGAAATCTGTAGTTTAGACCGAAGTTACGGGCGTTTAAAACAACTAGCGACCCGCCTCTGGGGTCTACTCTCTAAGCACGAAATCTGTAGTTTAGACCGAAGTTACGGGCGTTTAAAACAACTAGCGACCCGCCTCTGGGGTCTACTCTCTAAGCACGAAATCTGTAGTTTAGACCGAAGTTACGGGCGTTTAAAACAACTAGCGACCCGCCTCTGGGGTCTACTCTCTAAGCACGAAATCTGTAGTTTAGACCGAAGTTACGGGCGTTTAAAACAACTAGCGACCCGCCTCTGGGGTCTACTCTCTAAGCACGAAATCTGTAGTTTAGACCGAAGTTACGGGCGTTTAAAACAACTAGCGACCCGCCTCTGGGGTCTACTCTCTAAGCACGAAATCTGTAGTTTAGACCGAAGTTACGGGCGTTTAAAACAACTAGCGACCCGCCTCTGGGGTCTACTCTCTAAGCACGAAATCTGTAGTTTAGACCGAAGTTACGGGCGTTTAAAACAACTAGCGACCCGCCTCTGGGGTCTACTCTCTAAGCACGAAATCTGTAGTTTAGACCGAAGTTACGGGCGTTTAAAACAACTAGCGACCCGCCTCTGGGGTCTACTCTCTAAGCACGAAATCTGTAGTTTAGACCGAAGTTACGGGCGTTTAAAACAACTAGCGACCCGCCTCTGGGGTCTACTCTCTAAGCACGAAATCTGTAGTTTAGACCGAAGTTACGGGCGTTTAAAACAACTAGCGACCCGCCTCTGGGGTCTACTCTCTAAGCACGAAATCTGTAGTTTAGACCGAAGTTACGGGCGTTTAAAACAACTAGCGACCCGCCTCTGGGGTCTACTCTCTAAGCACGAAATCTGTAGTTTAGACCGAAGTTACGGGCGTTTAAAACAACTAGCGACCCGCCTCTGGGGTCTACTCTCTAAGCACGAAATCTGTAGTTTAGACCGAAGTTACGGGCGTTTAAAACAACTAGCGACCCGCCTCTGGGGTCTACTCTCTAAGCACGAAATCTGTAGCTTAGACCGAAGTTACGGGCGTTTAAAACAACTAGCGACCCGCCTCTGGGGTCTACTCTCTAAGCACGAAATCTGTAGTTTAGACCGAAGTTACGGGCGTTTAAAACAACTAGCGACCCGCCTCTGGGGTCTACTCTCTAAGCACGAAATCTGTAGTTTAGACCGAAGTTACGGGCGTTTAAAACAACTAGCGACCCGCCTCTGGGGTCTACTCTCTAAGCACGAAATCTGTAGCTTAGACCGAAGTTACGGGCGTTTAAAACAACTAGCGACCCGCCTCTGGGGTCTACTCTCTAAGCACGAAATCTGTAGTTTAGACCGAAGTTACGGGCGTTTAAAACAACTAGCGACCCGCCTCTGGGGTCTACTCTCTAAGCACGAAATCTGTAGTTTAGACCGAAGTTACGGGCGTTTAAAACAACTAGCGACCCGCCTCTGGGGTCTACTCTCTAAGCACGAAATCTGTAGTTTAGACCGAAGTTACGGGCGTTTAAAACAACTAGCGACCCGCCTCTGGGGTCTACTCTCTAAGCACGAAATCTGTAGTTTAGACCGAAGTTACGGGCGTTTAAAACAACTAGCGACCCGCCTCTGGGGTCTACTCTCTAAGCACGAAATCTGTAGTTTAGACCGAAGTTACGGGCGTTTAAAACAACTAGCGACCCGCCTCTGGGGTCTACTCTCTAAGCACGAAATCTGTAGTTTAGACCGAAGTTACGGGCGTTTAAAACAACTAGCGACCCGCCTCTGGGGTCTACTCTCTAAGCACGAAATCTGTAGTTTAGACCGAAGTTACGGGCGTTTAAAACAACTAGCGACCCGCCTCTGGGGTCTACTCTCTAAGCACGAAATCTGTAGTTTAGACCGAAGTTACGGGCGTTTAAAACAACTAGCGACCCGCCTCTGGGGTCTACTCTCTAAGCACGAAATCTGTAGTTTAGACCGAAGTTACGGGCGTTTAAAACAACTAGCGACCCGCCTCTGGGGTCTACTCTCTAAGCACGAAATCTGTAGTTTAGACCGAAGTTACGGGCGTTTAAAACAACTAGCGACCCGCCTCTGGGGTCTACTCTCTAAGCACGAAATCTGTAGTTTAGACCGAAGTTACGGGCGTTTAAAACAACTAGCGACCCGCCTCTGGGGTCTACTCTCTAAGCACGAAATCTGTAGTTTAGACCGAAGTTACGGGCGTTTAAAACAACTAGCGACCCGCCTCTGGGGTCTACTCTCTAAGCACGAAATCTGTAGTTTAGACCGAAGTTACGGGCGTTTAAAACAACTAGCGACCCGCCTCTGGGGTCTACTCTCTAAGCACGAAATCTGTAGTTTAGACCGAAGTTACGGGCGTTTAAAACAACTAGCGACCCGCCTCTGGGGTCTACTCTCTAAGCACGAAATCTGTAGTTTAGACCGAAGTTACGGGCGTTTAAAACAACTAGCGACCCGCCTCTGGGGTCTACTCTCTAAGCACGAAATCTGTAGTTTAGACCGAAGTTACGGGCGTTTAAAACAACTAGCGACCCGCCTCTGGGGTCTACTCTCTAAGCACGAAATCTGTAGTTTAGACCGAAGTTACGGGCGTTTAAAACAACTAGCGACCCGCCTCTGGGGTCTACTCTCTAAGCACGAAATCTGTAGTTTAGACCGAAGTTACGGGCGTTTAAAACAACTAGCGACCCGCCTCTGGGGTCTACTCTCTAAGCACGAAATCTGTAGCTTAGACCGAAGTTACGGGCGTTTAAAACAACTAGCGACCCGCCTCTGGGGTCTACTCTCTAAGCACGAAATCTGTAGTTTAGACCGAAGTTACGGGCGTTTAAAACAACTAGCGACCCGCCTCTGGGGTCTACTCTCTAAGCACGAAATCTGTAGTTTAGACCGAAGTTACGGGCGTTTAAAACAACTAGCGACCCGCCTCTGGGGTATACTCTCTAAGCACGAAATCTGTAGTTTAGACCGAAGTTACGGGCGTTTAAAACAACTAGCGACCCGCCTCTGGGGTCTACTCTCTAAGCACGAAATCTGTAGTTTAGACCGAAGTTACGGGCGTTTAAAACAACTAGCGACCCGCCTCTGGGGTCTACTCTCTAAGCACGAAATCTGTAGTTTAGACCGAAGTTACGGGCGTTTAAAACAACTAGCGACCCGCCTCTGGGGTCTACTCTCTAAGCACGAAATCTGTAGTTTAGACCGAAGTTACGGGCGTTTAAAACAACTAGCGACCCGCCTCTGGGGTCTACTCTCTAAGCACGAAATCTGTAGTTTAGACCGAAGTTACGGGCGTTTAAAACAACTAGCGACCCGCCTCTGGGGTCTACTCTCTAAGCACGAAATCTGTAGTTTAGACCGAAGTTACGGGCGTTTAAAACAACTAGCGACCCGCCTCTGGGGTCTACTCTCTAAGCACGAAATCTGTAGTTTAGACCGAAGTTACGGGCGTTTAAAACAACTAGCGACCCGCCTCTGGGGGTCTACTCTCTAAGCACGAAATCCATAGTTTAGACCGAAGTTACGGGCGTTTTAAATAACTAGCGACCCGCCCATGGGGGTCTGCTCTCTATGCACGAAATCCATAGTTTAGACCGAAGTTACGGGCGTTTTAAATATATAGCGACCCGCTCATGGGGGTCTGCTCTCTAAGCACGAAATCCATAGTTTAGACCGAAGTTACGGGCGTTTTAAATAACTAGCGACCCGCCCATGGGGGTCTGCTCTCTAAGCACGAAATCCATAGTTTAGACTAAAGTTACGGGCGTTTTAAATAACTAGCGACCCGCCCATGGGGGTCTGCTCTCTAAGCACGAAATCCATAGTTTAGACCGAAGTTACGGGCGTTTTAAATAACTAGCAACCCGCCCAGGGGGGGTCTGCTCTCTAAGCACGAAATCCATAGTTTAGACCGAAGTTACGGGCGTTTTAAATAACTAGCGACCCGCCCATGGGGGTCTGCTCTCTATGCACGAAATCCATAGTTTAGACCGAAGTTACGAGCGTTTTAAATATATAGCGACCCGCCCATGGGGGTCTGCTCTCTAAGCACGAAATCCATAGTTTAGACCGAAGGAAGTTACGGGCGTTTTAAATAACTAGCGACCCGCCCATGGGGGTCTGCTCTCTAAGCACGAAATCCATAGTTTAGACCGAAGGAAGTTACGGGTGTTTTAAATAACTAGCGACCCACCCATGGGGGTCTGCTCTCTATGCACGAAATCCATAGTTTAGACCGAAGTTACGGGCGTTTTAAATATATAGCGACCCGCTCATGGGGGTCTGCTCTCTAAGCACGAAATCCATAGTTTAGACCGAAGTTACGGGCGTTTTAAATAACTAGCGACCCGCCCATGGGGGTCTGCTCTCTAAGCACGAAATCCATAGTTTAGACCGAAGTTACGGGCGTTTTAAATAACTAGCGACCCGCCCATGGGGGTCTGCTCTCTATGCACGAAATCCATAGTTTAGACCGAAGTTACGGGCGTTTTAAATATATAGCGACCCGCTCATGGGGGTCTGCTCTCTAAGCACGAAATCCATAGTTTAGACCGAAGTTACGGGCGTTTTAAATAACTAGCGACCCGCCCATGGGGGTCTGCTCTCTAAGCACGAAATCCATAGTTTAGACCGAAGTTACGGGCGTTTTAAATAACTAGCGACCCGCCCATGGGGGTCTGCTCTCTAAGCACGAAATCAATAGTTTAGACCGAAGTTACGGGCGTTTTAAATAACTAGCGACCCGCCCATGGGGGTCTGCTCTCTAAGCACGAAATCCATAGTTTAGACCGAAGTTACGGGCGTTTTAAATAACTAGCGACCCGCCCATGGGGGTCTGCTCTCTATGCACGAAATCCATAGTTTAGACCGAAGTTACGGGCGTTTTAAATAACTAGCGACCCGCCCATGGGGGTCTGCTCTCTAAGCACGAAATCCATAGTTTAGACCGAAGTTACGGGCGTTTTAAATAACTAGCGACCCGCCCATGGGGGTCTGCTCTCTAAGCACGAAATCCATAGTTTAGACCGAAGTTACGGGCGTTTTAAATAACTAGCGACCCGCCCATGGGGGTCTGCTCTCTAAGCACGAAATCCATAGTTTAGACCGAAGTTACGGGCGTTTTAAATAACCAGTGACCCGCCCATGGGGTCTACTCTAAGCACGAAATCCGTAATTTAGACCGAAGTTACGGGCGTTTCCTTATCCGTATCACATAAGGACATAAAATTAGTTTAGGGCCCAAACTAAGAATGAATGACAACATAATAACAATAAAATAACACAACAACGATACATTTTACTATCTATTTGCGCCACTTTCTTGTCTTATCTTATAATATTCACTCGACTCTAAAGTATTATTTATTCTGAAGCTGTATTTGTTGTCCATTGTTAAAAAGGAAACTATAATATTCTATCAATAATAGGTACTTTGCGTTGACAGACTATTGCATCGCCTGCGCTCGCGTCCCTTCGTTTGTCATACACCATAGCCAATAGTCTGTCTGTAGCATGGACAAGAGATGTTGGAGCGTCGGGTGTGGGTCGATCTTAATATTCGACTATATCTTGAGAAATATGATTTTCATTTACTTTAGTATTCTTATTATATGTTATTGTTTATTCTATTTATTAGTATTTTTATAAGAAATTATGTCCTTTAGTGGGATTTATTTTATGTCCGTAGGTGTGTCCCTAGCATCACAACGGGCCCTATTAGAATACTAGAGCTGCAGTATTTGTTTGTTTTTCAAATATCGCAGCATCATGCTGAGATAGGAGCCTTTTTGGCCTCGCACAGGTCTTCTCTTTATTCTTTTTTTTATTGTTTTCATGATTTTGTTAGATTTAATGTTCTTTTTTATTTTATTGTTCTGTTATTATTATTTGTATTTCCTGTGCGTGTCCCAAATAAAATATTTTTCATTCTTTCTTTCAAAAAAATCTGTTTATTTATGTATGTATTATTTATGTACACACAGTAAAATACAAGAGATATGACATAATTATATATATATATATATTTTTTTATTATTCATAAAATAGTTTAAATGCTTTTTTTAACATTAAACATACCACACAAACCATCGCGTGTTTAACAGCGGTATGACCAGACACGGCAACTCGGTGCCACTACATCTTAATTATTAGGTACAAAAACTTTTTTTCCTTTTCTATATCGCACGTCAATCTAGAAAGTATCTTTTTAACACATTTGAGCAGTTCTTCGCATTAATTACATTGCAGATTTACTAGATTACTAGACTCCGGACCCAGGTTGGCCGAAGCAAGGAAAACCTATTGGGTGGAGACTCATAGACGAATCCGCCTCAGAGTGTAAACGTGGTGCTGTTCCACAAACGATGGGACACTTATTAACATGTCCTCCGTGTCCTGTCAGCTCCACGTTACAGGATTTAATGGACGCCAAACATGTAGCCGAATTCAGCGCCAAGTCTATTTTCATTGCCATTGCATAAAAGAAACCATCGGGTGTAAAGGGATACGCTAATTTGCAAATAAATATTACCATTAAGAAGCAGAATATTATTATTATAGATATATATAAATGACAAGGATGAAAATCAACAACTTACGCGTAGCAGGATATCCTGCAAAAACGGATCATAGAAAACTTTTGTTAACATCAGCAAGAGAGACCCTTGTGTTACCAACTATCCCAAACGGAATAGGTATGGGACCGTATAATAAGTTACCTGTAAGAATATATAAATAAAGCACAAAGCACACATGATCTGCACAATGTGTGGGCATTACTTCCACGACATTACCCGATGTGGAGGACCCGGCTTTATTTTATACAGGGTGGCTTATTATGAATACTTTCTTATTTTGTTTTGCCATGGCCGTAGTTTCGTTTAGATTTATTCTGTATCCTCAGGCTAAGTTTTAGTTTTGGAGATAGTTAAATAAATAAAGTCCGTTTTTGGCTGGACATTCATAACTTGGAACTACAGCTTTCGCTTGTCAAATGATATCTACCAGAAATAAATAAAAGATAAAACTTAGTGGAAGAAATAGTAAAGCTTAGCTAAGGAAAGGTTTATCTTCAGCAACTTCTTTACATACTGAAGACGAATGACGGGCTCGTAGCTAAATGATAACAGCCGCATGGGTCCATTGAAGGTTAAGCTACATTTGCCGCGGTCGGTTCGTGGATGGGAATGGAACTCTCTACCTGCGTCTGTGTTTCCGAACGCATACAACCTTAATCTCTTCAAAGTGAAAGTGAACAGGCTTCATCTGGGTAAGCACACTCCATCGTTGACTCTGTCTCTGTCACCACTGACCTAGACTAGAGTCAAGAGGAAACTTATCTTAAATAAGAAAATAAAAAATGCCATCCGACCATCTGTGACCATCCGTTACATTTTGAGAATCCTCTGTGCATCGGAAAGTACGTAAAGCTGTTGGTCCCGGCTGTCATTCGTAGATTGACAGTCGTTACAGATACTCAGAAGCCCGAAAGTCTGCCAACTAGTCTTACCAAGGGGTATCGGGTTACCCAGTAACTGGGTTTTGGAGGTAAGATAGGCAGTCGCTCCAAGAAAATTACTGGTATTCAGCTGCATCCGATTAGGTTAGGTTAGACTGGCTGCATCCGGTTAGACTCGAAGCCGACCCCAATATAGTTGGGAAAAAGCAGATTGATTGACAGACTGAGGACGAACTAGCGTCAATTGAAAATCATGGTCACTGCATGATGGCGACTTTTAAGGGGACTACATGACCTAAACGCAAGTTTTATAATGCCTAAAAGTATATGATCCACGGCAGTAAACAAAATCAGAAAATTATATTATATTCTTCAGAATATATGCTAGTTAGATAGTGTGTTGAAAAGATAATACTTACAACTAATTTGGTGTGATAGAAAAAAGTCACGAAGATAGCTCTAAAAATTATTTTAACGATTAAAAAGCATACTAATATACATGCAACCAATCTGTTTTTTTTTTCAGATTCTTCTTCATACAACATAGGTGATAATAGTGTTATAATTTTTTAGTCCAATCAATAGATTTTTAGTAAATAGAGAATTGCTTAATATATTGCAATAAATTACCAGCGTTGTGACATCGCGCTTCTCTATCTTTTCTTTACAGTCCGACAGTGACCGCGCTTTAGCTGTTTAGCCTTAAGTTTATTTATGATGCTTTCCTTTACAGAATTGACTTTGACAGGACATAAAGTATGAAAAAAGACTTTGCATCTTGGTACCTACCTAAAAAATATTCGGTCCAGTATGTCATGTGTCTTACTTGACTAAAATGAATCAGCCTGTACTCCAAAGTACCTAAATGATACAATGGCGGACGAAGGTAAAGACTTTTATTTACTTTTACGAGTGTATTTGTTCGTTTGTTATTTTTATAACGTTTGTCGCTAAACTACTGTGGGTGACGTTTTGGTAAACAACTTGAGTGGGGAGCGGGGAGGGGGGCATGAAGATGAAGGATATAATAGTCTATACAGGGTTAGTTTTCAAAGATGATTCAGTATCGATAATATATTCAATAAATTAATTGTCAATTCATGTTTCTTTTTACTGAGTATTGTTATAAATTTATGTACAAGATTAGTAGCACCTACTCAATATCGTTTAGGCGCGATTGGTCCAATTCACGATTGGTCCAATATAAAAAAAAACAATTCGCGGGTAGGTTAGGTTAGGTTATGTTAGAACTGTGACCACACAACGCACGAGCCGAGCGAGCGAAGCGAGCGGTGCCGCGGCAGCGGCCGGCGAGTGCCAGGGTCCGTTTTGACACGAGAGGATTTAAATCGATTTGTTCGAGGATTTGTTTTGCTTTTGGGAATGAGCTAGTAAAACAAGTTAGGATTAATTGTAATATGATTATGAATAAGATTATAAATATAGTACAATATATATACATAAAAATGTTTAATTTCTGAACTACTTTATATTGGACCGACCGCGAATTGGACCAATCGCGGCTAAACCTTTGAAAACTAACCCTGTATAGCTTCAGTAGGATTTGCGAAGACTCGTATTATGAACTAAGAAGTATGGTAACCTCGTTTTTCGTTCGTGACCTCGTTACCACTGACAACAATTCCCAGTAGATTGAATAAGAATAAGAAATTTTATTTGCTCAGACATGTCTATACACATACAGAATTAAAATAATACATGCGTGCACGATCTTAAATAAGAGTGGCACACGACATGTCTGCCATATCTCATGGCGTGCAAATATCAGTAGGTACAATTATAGTGATTGATCAATGATTTTTTAATTTTTCACTTTTAAATCACTAAATCAGTCACAGTTAGACAATTTTCTTATATTCAATCATTTACGTTATCCAATTATTTACTATTATTTTCCTTGTCCCGTATTACAGATTACAATGATCACAATGAAGATTTTCATCACTTTAATAGGCATTCAATTATACTTACCTAATAGCATTTATATTAGAGTCACATTTAAGTTCTCCACTACTACATGACCCTAATTACTACAATGTTAGCTATATTTATTTATTTGTAATAATCACTATGAGTCGTTTAAACATTCTGTAATACTATAATAAGCTTTTTGTGCCAAAAACAATTTCATTGTTTGTTTAAAATAAGGTATATTTTGCTCTTACCAACTTTTGGGCAATTTGTTGTAGGTTCAAACTATCTAACTGTCACATTGGTCTTGCCACAAATATAGACCTTGGTGAGTAATATGCACTCGTGAACATGAAAGAACTTTATTTATTCCTGTCAAGATTTTTTTTTTGCTATCTACATTTGGCTTGCCATTTTCTAAAAACAGAATAGGGACAATAGCTGCTAAACTCCCCGCCCACTTCGCCAATTCATTTCTTTTCTCTCTTCATACTGTGGCAGCAGTCAGCAGCCCTGTTTGTACGTGCTGTTAGCGGTGGGGGCCCGGATTTTCGTCCAACACTCGCTGACTAATCCCTGGCCGACTAGCACTTTAGGACTCTCGTGAAGGTTTAGGAGTTAGGCGACTTATTTTGAAATAATTATAAAAGGAGTTATTCAGTCATTTATTAAGATGTTATTATACTCTAGATGAATATAATAATGACTAATCTCTATAATTATATAATGCTGACATACATTTTAATACTTTTTCTCAAACATGCTTGGAAATTTGAGCATTATTTTGACAACCTTCCGAAGAAGGTAATGCTCAAATTGCTCGAAAGATAAATCAAAATTGCTGTAAATACATGCGAGCAGCGGCCGGCAAAAGTTGTATGAAAATCCTTAACTGTCGCGCTTTAGCGGCCAAATAAATTACATAGTAAACTCATATCTATCGTGTAATTTAAAAATGGAACGATCTTTTACTCCTAAACATGGCAACCAAGAAGGAGGAGACATATCAAAGGTTTTATTTAAATTTCGAACTAGCTTGCAAATTGAAAAAAAAAAGCAAATTAACACTTTAACGCGGGAAAAATTATTGTTGTTCGTTGTTCGTCATTGATTTTAAAAAGTAATTGTATTTTAATTTCGGCGCATTATCTGAGAAAAGTACTATACAAGCCTTGGCCACAACTAGGCATTGATGGCAAAAGAACACTTTGGCGTCGAAGTACTCACTCGTCCATATCGCTGTCATCCGGAAAGGTGCTGTAGGTACCTCAGTTCATATTTATATGATCTGAGTGCTGTACTGTGTACTTAATCATTTAATTATGCAATGTATGCAAGCGTGGGGATCAATGATCGTTTCTGCTATGTGAAAAGAAACGTTGTTGTGGGTTGGATTATACAGATTGATCTCCTTCTTCTTTTCGAGTAGATGGTGAATAAATGTTTTTTGTATCGGTAATACGGAAACGTGAAATAATTCAGATTGATAATCTAATTATACGTTTTCTTCCTGTTTTAATTTTTACTTCAAACTGGCCGTCACATTCCAATTACTCAGTCCTGTTTTCCACGAAATCATGAAAAGATACTAAAAAGGATTTAATGGTGAAAATTAATTGAAAATAATAATGGCAATTTCAAAATAATGAGTGCCGCTACTGTAAGCGGTGAATTAAATTTAAAATTAAGTTATTTATTCAAGTTGAGTAAGTATTCGATTTAATTTTACTGTTGACCTTTTATCGTAAACAGACATTGGTGCCGATTCTCTTGTCACAAAATTCTTTAAACTACACTAAAAATCACGACGATTTTCCATTCTTTAATTGACTAAAGTGACATTAGTTCACTATATTTTAGTTTGACAGCACTAAGATGGCACTGAGTTATTAATTTAGTGAAAATGGCAATTTTGCTATTCTGAATTCCATTAAAAAAACACGTCGAGGCTGCAAATCTTGTGCGCCTCAGGCTCTAAATAAAAAATCACGGGTTAGGGCAAACAAGCACCACGTGGAGTCGCGATTGTCAAATTCCGTTTCAGTTGTGTCAAAATTATTTTTAAATTTAGAGTTTTCTTTTTGCAGATTATCTTTAAGATTCTCATAGCCAAAAGTAAGTAATTTTAGTGATAGATTAGTTACTTTAGTTCGGTGTACAAGAGAGTC
The DNA here is from genome assembly GCA_937001585.2 of Brachylomia viminalis. NCBI lineage: Eukaryota > Metazoa > Arthropoda > Insecta > Lepidoptera > Noctuidae > Brachylomia > Brachylomia viminalis. Next base: position 14,007,436 of record OW443316.2, on the reverse strand, counting down.
GCCACCATTATTTATTTGATTAAAAATAGGTTCATCGAAGTATAGTTTTATGTAAAACCTCACTAGCTAAGTTCATTGAATGCAGGTTTGTGAGTAATCGTCATCTGTTTAGGTAATAATGCAATGGATAGAATTCGATACCACATCCTTCTGCTTGCACATCGAGCTCTACACCGTTGGGTTATTCCTAATAGTCGCTTGTGATGGCACTCCTTGGACAGTCAGCCTTGCTAAAATCTTAAAGAGAAAAAGAAACAAAAATGGTCTAATCTGCACATAAAACTGCACGTCATAAAAATTATACACGGTAATCCAAAAGTCGAGTGTTCGAATGATAAATAATAAAAATATTGAAAAGTTTAAATCTCGCTGACTGTTTTATACAACGTGGAGACAACAACAATACCACAATAAATAAAGTCACTAGCAATACTAATGCATTAGAGTATTTTGGAATTAAATATCAAATAAATCCTAGCATCGATATAAAATAAAATAAAAATACAGTAGGTATTTTTTCGTTAATATTAATTAGGCACATTTCATTATTTAATATATTTAATTAGTTTATTATTAGTTTATATCTCACAGTTAAGACAGTTCATCAATTTATTGATTAGATTTATAAATAATGTCAATAATTACAATTTAAATAAGTGTTCGTAAATTTGTATATAGTTATACATCATCTATTAATTAAAAACATCTGTCACAAAGCCAATTGTTTAAAGTTCTATTAAATTCTAAATTATTAATGTTCCTTATTTTTTCCGGCAGTTTATTATACATTTTTATCGCCATGGTGTAGCAGTTTCTGTTATATAACTTTAATCTGCTTCGAGGTACTACCAGAAGTTATGGTACTATTTTTATTTTAAATAGGGCCTAATCATGCTGCTTATGTTTTAGAAAATACCGAACCGTATCAAACGCATCGACCTCAACGGGAGCGCTAACAAAAGTGTCGTGATTTTATCTGTTATCACCGGCTGGCTTACGGGCCGGCCTCAGTTAAATCCTGTGACGTCACCACTGACCACGAATGCCTCTCAATTGTTATGCTAATCTATCACTGTTGGTGATTAAGGTATTAGTTTATTAAGTTGCTTGATGAGCTGTATCGGAAATACGTAAATGGTAGATTTATACTTATGGACCAGTTGAAAACCAGCATCTTAGTTGTGTGGCATTTAGGTATGCTGCATATTCAGCATATAATGTTCCCACTGCTGGGACACAGGCCACCTCTCTGTTAGAGGCTGTGGGCCGTGACCCAACACGCGGGCCCAGTGCGGGTTGGTTGATGTGTAATGTATTAGAATTTTTGGTTCTAGGACATGCCGGTTTCCTCACGAAGTTTTCCTTCACCGTTTTGAGAGCAGTGCAGTGGTGATGAAAGAAATTACACAAAGTAAAGTGCCTGTCTGAGTTCGAACCTACGACCTACACTACAACTCGTAAGTCGCTGCCGTAATCTCTAGGCCACCACTGCTCGCTCGGTAGGTATGCTGAACTGGTCCTATTTGGTGCAGCCGCGAGGCACAAAATACTGAGATAAGATATTTTTTGTATTTTGTTTATGTGTATTGTGTGCCTTAACCTGGTTCAAATAAATATATTTGCTTTCTTTCTTTTTATTTTTAAGATTTTTCCCGCTATTTAAAGATAAAGATATTTTATTTGACGACACGTTTGGTGTAGTGGCTACAATCGCTAAGTGTAGTCAGCGAAACCAAATGGTCCTGGGTTCGAATCCCGGTAGGGGCAAATGTTTGTATGATGAATATGGACATTTGTACCCGAGTCATGGATGTATATTTATAATATGTATGTATTTACGAAAAAAAAATGTATTTAAGTAGTGTATCAACCATCTGGTATCCATAACACAAGCCTTAAGTGCTTAACTTGGAACTAGATGGTGCTGTGTGCAATGTCAGACGATATTTATTTATTTATTTTATTTATTTATTTTGCAAATACAGGTAAAAGTCATGGTGGTACATAATATAAATACAGAAACAGCCATATTTTGCCAATCACAAGGCATGCAAAAGTGTAGAGATTACAATTAAAATACATATTTACTATTCCATTACATAATACAATTCTAGTTCATCATTCATAAATGATAAATGATAAATGATTTTATTTCTGTAAGTAGGTTTGAACAAACACTTTTATACGTCAATCATATTTTTTTTTTAAACTAGATGGGGTCGGCGTTTCCTATCTGACTACTGTGAAAAGAAAGGCCGAAACAAACTCAGAGGTCACAGTCTCTTTTAAAGTCCAGACAAAATCTTGGTCAGGTCATGTGAAAGCTATGTAGATCGGTGTCTGCAATGGTCTTTTGAGGAAAGAACCACACAGATTGAGTGGACCTGTCCAGTCAGTGCACGCAATTGTCAGTAATCGTGCAGCTCAACTTAGACTCAAGGAGCTCAACGATTCGACGAACAATACCAAAGAAAGGACATTTGAGTAGGCCGCATAAATTACTCAAACTGTCAGATCATGATTACGTTGAGAAAAATACAAAATTAAATATAAATAAATCAATGACCAACATAGTTCTCACATTCACAATAATTAGAATAATATTATAATAATCTTTGAGGACCATGTAGATTTGTGTCTGAAATGGTCTTTTGAGGAAAGAACCACACAGATTCACTAATAATTATCAATGTTCAACTATTCAATTCATTTAATACATAAGATAATTCTGATTCATCAATAATAAAAGTCAATAATAAAATTAATGTCACAATTTCTAATAGTTATTTAAATACAATATATAAAATAGTCAAACAATTTCTTTTTCCAATAAAAAATCTTCAACCCTATAATAAACTTCGTCTACTAAAATGTTACTATTGTACATTAAATTAGAACTGTAAACTACGGAGACTGTTATTTATCTGTACCTGAATACTCTTTTATTTTAAGTGTGCTGAAAAATTTTAGACATCGTTCTTCAGTTTGAGTGTGTATTTAGTTTTAAACGTTATTAGGAAAGCAATAACAGCAACTACTTTGAAAAGGGTACCTTTTTTTTTTTTTTGATGGTGGGAAATCATCAAATAACTTCTCCCGCTCTGGGCGGGCGTGTCAGACTCTTACTGAGTAAAACCCACCCGTGTTCCTTCAGTTGCCTGTGCCAGGGGCCACGGTATCCCTCTCGGAATTTCCCGCCTAGGCGACCTGGCGCCTAGCGGACCCCGTCATTGGTGCTGATATCTCTTTGAGGCGCGCGTGGAACACAACGCGCCGTCAATCCGGGCCTGGTCCTTATCGAACGGCGAGCTGCCCATTGCTCGCCGTTCGCAAGCCCGCGCCTACGGTGGCCAGAAATCGGCCTGCTGTATATTTCTGTGCTTGATCTATTACATAAGTAAGGGTAGTATATAGACGAGTGACTGTAAATTAAAGTTTTAAGTGACAAAAATAATTAATTTATGTTATAGTTTTACTAAGTGAGCGAATGACTGCGAGTGACGAGAAATCAACGGAACAGCAACTTACAAACATTAATTTGAGTTATTTAAAATACAAAATGAGAAGCTTCATAATAGTTGAGCGACCTAATATTTTTTTGAGAGTAAACGTTACTTCCTGCATTTGTTTCAATATTTAGCAAATGATTTATTTATAGTGAGCGGCATTTTATCTTAAGGCGCGGACCGACTACGATTTTAATCGCTATTACCGCACTCACACAACCGCATCTGCGCGTTTTACGGTAATTATGCACACACTCGCAAACGCTAACACGGGCGTTTGTGTGCTCAAGGAAAGTTGCATAGTATACGTAAGGAAATCAGATGTTTTCTGTTGAATATACTTACTTATGACGTGCGTTCTAAAATTCGATGTAATTACAGTGTCGGTTCATAATATGATACAATAAATAATTACACATAACAATTTAAAAAAAAACATCACTACTGTTTATTTTTATTACAGTACATGATAAACAGGTCAAATATAAACATTCCGAATTTTACCCGACTGCTCTAGAAGAGGAATTATGCTTTTCGGGTGTAAGTCAGTATCAGGGATGGAAGGGTTAATTAAATGGGTAGTTATGCCATTTCAAACTAATGTTTGTGTTTTAGATAGGTACTTAGTGGGTGCGGTAAAAAAATAGAAAATAAAACCAACATAAAGGCCCTCGGACCACTTAAAAATCACATAAACTCTAAATAAATGCAATAATATCACAGCTCCAAAGTGACAAATGCCATAATGTTTCTAAGAAAATGCGGAGCCGGGACGGAAGCTAGAATTCTGAAAAATTTAGACGATAGAGGGATCATCCACGGGAATGGAAGCTGCTGCTGGCTGAATATTAGTTGGTATTTGCTAAAATTGGTAAAACAGTGCGTGAATTGAACTAAAGTTCTGTGGCGGACTACTAAGGCTACTCACTGCCTAATATTGAAGTGAAAATTCAGTCTCAGTGGAAATATGGGCAATAAAAATAAAATGTTGCGAAAGAGTTTTACAAGAAAAAGACGAAAAACTCGAAAAAATGATGGAATGTTTGGGTAAGTAGGATGATTACGGTATTGTATCATAACATTTGAAATTTGTATTTAGTTTAGTTTACTTACGAAACTGTATAAATCTATAGAAACGGCATTGACAATTTCTACAAACATTTTGCTAAATCCAAAAACAAATAGGTGCACTCTATTTTGATGTCTATAGAATGCATATTTGAATGCGCCTAGTGCAAACGTCTCTGGTCGAAGCAACCATCGAGGCGATAGCCATATTGCAATAGTAGGTATAAGTAACAAAAACAAACTTGCAGATAAATCAGAGTGCGTTCGTAATTATTATAATAATATAAATACTGCACACTAGTTATACAACGTGGCGCTACTATGGTGACTTTAATTTAATACACGGGTAGGGCTAGTGCCCATTAACCATATAAATATTGATAGGTTAAAATAATACGTAAACTGAAAAAAAAATGTTTTCAAACAAACTAAATAATAAAAAAGTCATTAAAATTGGGATCACCCTTGCAAAAATTCATTCATGAAATTACTTACCTAGCTCGCTTACGTTAACTCGGAGCGGCAATGTGTCGGTTCGCGGGCTGGCAACCGCGCATCGCGTCTTGTACCTACTCGTGATCGGTCCGATTCTTTGACGGCATATTATCAAAGAAACCGAGCGGCGCAAGTGGTACAAACACTTATCACATCACCCTCTCTTGTTACTATTAGTAATAACTGTCATCACTAATCACTGCCATCACGATCATAAGTTTACACAAGCACTAATAGCACAAATAAATGCGTCCGTATCGCAAGAGGTGTAAACGTACCTACTAGATAAGAAAACGAAAACCAATCAAAGTGTCTTTATCGCAGTACCATGATCTAATTACTATCCTAATTACACAAAAAGAAATAAATAAAACAATAGCTAAGAGTCTTTTTCGCGACGTAATTATGCGCACTAGTGTAAATAAGTGCGTCAAGGACACGGGTTCGACTAGCACTAGAAAAGCAAAAAAAGAATTCGTGTTCGGTGCGGCGGGTGGGTGGAAGGGAGAGCGCGCGTCGCCTGCGCTGCTCGCCAACAAAGGAAATTTCCTTAAATTCGCCTACTCTATGCATTTGTTTCATCCTAATAGTATTGCTTATTCGTTTTAATTTCATTGATGCGAAGTTATGATCCGTGACCGAGGGAAATGACCGCTGCGCGACAGTTCTTTAAGTACAGGTTGCTCTAAGATGCTATTTCCTAAATTCTTTAATAAATCTGTAAATAATAACGTTTAATGGAAATAAAAAATTGTCATGAAACGAAAATGTGAAAACGTATATGTGTGTTAAATTAAGGTCACCATTGCAGCGCCACGCTGTATATAAAGCATTTTGATTCTTTTGTAAGATTATTTTTATAATATTTATTGAGTCATTAGACCATTGCCGATAATTTTTGAAAACGAAAAAAGTCACAGTAGGCTGAAACCCATTGGAAAAGAAAGAGAATATAACAAAAATGAAAGGAAAAATAATTTACGGGCGATCCGAGGTCGGGAAGTGGGGGTTTAAGGGTAAAAAGCGGTTTATCTCGATTTCCGGCAAAACTACAAGTCTTATGGAAAAAAGTGTAATAGCAAAGTTGTAGGTAATAAAAAGATCTACAACTTTTGTATTCACACTTTTTTCAAGTAACCTCAAAATTTATGTGAAAAATTCAAATAACCAAGTTCTTGGTTTTTTATTTTTATCTTTTACACAGCAATTATTTTTTTTACCGAGTTTTAAAAAAGCAGATATTTTCACGTGAGAATTTTCGATTGAAAATTAGGGTGCTTTTTCGATATTAGGTCAAAATAAGGTGAAAAAAACAAATATTTTAAATCAATAAAAATACAGTGTGCTTGAAACATAAAAAGGTAAGTATTCGGCAAATTTCGCGAAAAAAAAAATGCTGTGTAAAAGATAAAAATATAAAACCAAAAACTTGGTTATTTGAATTTTTCACATAAATTTTGAGGTTACTTGAAAAAAGTGTGAATACAAAAGTTGTAGATCTTTTTATTACCTACAACTTTGCTATTACACTTTTTTCCATAAGACTTGTAGTTTTGCCGGAAATCGAGATAACCCCCACTTCCCGACCTCGGATCGCCCGTAAATTATTTTTCCTTTCATTTTTGTTATATTCTCTTTCTTTTCCAATGGGTCAGCCTACTGTGACTTTCTTCGTTTTCAAAAATTATCGGCACTGGTCTAATGAGTCAATAAATATTATAAAAATAATCTTACAAAAGAATCAAAATGCTTTTTATATAACTAGTACAATATTTATATTATTATAATAATTACGAACGCACTCTGATTTATCTGCAAGTTGGTTTTTGTTACTTATACCTACTATTGCAATATGGCTATCGCCTCGATGCAGCGATGGTTGCTTCGACCAGAGACGTTTGCACTAGGCGCATTCAAATATGCATTCTATAGACATCAAAATAGAGTGCACCTATTTGTTTTTGGATTTAGCAAAATGTTTGTAGAAATTGTCAATACCGTTTCTATAGATTTATACAGTTTCGTAAGTATACTAAACTAAATACAAACAAATGTTATTATGATACAATACCGTAATCATCCTACTTACCCAAACATTCCATCATTTTTTCGAGTTTTTCGTCTTTTTCTTGTAAAACTCTTTCGCAACATTTTATTTTTATTGCCCATATTTCCACTGAGACTGAATTTTCACTTCAATATTAGGCAGTGAGTAGCCTTAGTAGTCCGCCACAGAACTTTAGTTCAATTCACACACTGTTTTCAGTCATAAATTACTTGAAAACTACAATCGAATTATGCACAGAGCGTCCGGTGCCAACCATCCAAGTCGAGCGCTGCCCGACGACTAAAGTATGACCGCGTAAACTATTGTCACCACTATGGAGCGTCAATAAGATTGAAAATTGAAAATGATATTTGTGTTGAAATGTGACGTAAGCTGCGAATGGGCATTTATTTTACTGCTTTTCTTTAGATTATTTAAAATATAGACATAAAATTAAATAATGGTTTGGTTAAAGTTTTAAAAAAATGGAAAACCTACTAAATTCTTAAAAAAAAAACTGTTGTTATCGCTGGAAATACAGAGATCTTCGACGTCAAAGTTTATTTTTGTGCTACAACTTCCCAATTTTTTATTGGGAATATCAAACTATTATTTATTATTCTGTTCGGTTTAAATTCTTCTTAATACCCTTCTCTGTTCACTGTATTTTTCGCGTTACTTATTTTTATTACATTACGTCATACTCGACGTTCTAAGAAACCAATTTTTGGGAATATTGAGATAACACCCCGCCTTAAATGAAGTGTTTCGAATAGAAAAACCACTTTGAAAAATACTATAATATAGGTACTCAATTGGAAAAATCGTCTCTTTCTTAATATTGAAGTTCCCTCTCTGTATTTCTAGTCGCTCACTGAGTCATTTAGTCGCACGGCTAGAATTTTAATATCTGAAATGGATTAATCACAACCCACTTTTAGTAAGCTCGTTCTAGATTTTATTATTAATCAATATTCGTCGTTAGTTCAGTTACTTTTTAGCTTACTCAAATTCATACCGCTCAAGTTATTAAAACAGTAGGTAAGTACCTACCTATGTCATCATCAGTTGCTAAGTTTTTTTTTATGCGACTATATTTCACAACTAAATAACGATAATCCTTAGGAGTAACAGGAACCTCTCTATCAAATCGAACAAAACCCTAAACAAAGCCCACACAATGATTCACCATTAATACCCGAACACCATCAACAAAGTTATAAATGATTCGTCATTTACTTAAGTGCCCAAAAGGACCCCGCAACTGCCAGACCACCGGCCGCAACGCCTGCAATAACCACGGAATATATAGTTTCAGAAGGTCAGGTCCAACAACGAGCGAAAAAATACGCACAAATAGACACGCTTCACATACAGTGAGTGCAAGCGCAAGTAACGACAGTCATTTGTTTGATGTAGTTTGAGATTGCTTTGCGCCCTATGTACAGCTTTCCAAAAAAAAGTATGCGCTTAGGGAATGATCGTCTATCGTAGGCCATACGAACGCGCGATGTTGAGATCTAATATATAAGAGCTGTTACAATTACAACTATGGAAGTAGTTGTCGGTTTTGTATTACCATGTTTACAATATTATAGATTAACAACTCTAAGCAGTTCAAAATCTTTTCAAAACTTTTCGAGTGACAAATGACGATCTGAGACTGCAGTAGGTTATCCGACAGAGAGAAAACTTCATACAAACGCGCAATGATAGGTGCACTACTACAAAGCGCGGTAGTACAAAACTTAGGAGCAATGCCTCCCAAAATTCGCGTCCTCACGCCCCTAGTCGCCGCAGGAGACGCCCTGGGCGTCGGAAGTTACAGGCCGATTCCCGGCCACCGTAGGCGCGTGCTTGCGGACGGCGAGCAATTGGTAGCTCGCCGTCCGATTAGGACCAGGCCCGGGTTGACGGCGCATTGTGTTCCACGCGCGCCTCAAAGAGATATCAGTACCAATGACGGGGTCCACTAGGGCCGATGCCTGCCAGGGTGCGGGAAAGTCCGAAAGGGTTACCGTGGCCCCTGGCACAGGCAACTGAAGGAACACGAGAGGGTTTTAGTCAGTAAGAGTCTGACGCGCCCTCCCGCTCCGCCCAGAGGGGGAGAAGTTATTTGATGATATCGCACCCTCAAAAAAAAGGAGCAATGCCTCTGTGGGGGGTTAAGTACTCAGTGGCACGACGTTCGTGCTAATTCACAAACATGATTATTCTCGAAGCGCATACTTTTCTTTACAAAGCTGTATGTACATACGTACGCATCTGTATGTGCGTGCGCCTGTTTTTGCTCGATGAAGCCGAGCTTCTGTAGGTACCTATATATTTTGTGCTGTTGCGACCACACCATTACACATATTAACGTCTATTTAGTTCTTGATAAAGTTCGCGGCGAACCACAAAGTTTGTATTTCTGGTATTTATACTGGAGCGTTTAGATTTGCTTGCGGTGAAGCTTCGATTGTGGTAGGAGCCTGTTGCTTCTAGCATAATGTGGTGGAATGAGAGTAATAAAGGTTTTGTTTGCACACTCCTAACGGCCAACTTTTATCACCCCAGATGCTGAACAACTTGAGCAAATAACCGTTTAAAATTCTTTGGTACAGAATTTGGTAATAGCATCTTCATCAAACTGGTCAAAAGACCTCACAGAATAAGCAAGCTAAAGTGGCAATGGGACGGCCATATTAGCCGTAGAACCGATGACCGTTGGGGTAGACGTGTTCTTGATTGGAGACTGTGAATCGGCCAACGAAAGGTAGGACGCTCTCAGGATAGGTGGAGCGACGATATTCGCAGGGTGGCTGGTAGCAGCTGTATGAGAGTTGCCGAGAATCAAGCTGAATGGCGTGCAATTGGAGAGGCCTATGATATCATTCAAAAAGTTTTTCGCATCAGCGTGTTTGCGATAACGTCATTCGATATAGTGGTTTTCGATTCAATGTGTTTTCGAACTGGCGTACGACTCGCAAAGTTTTTCGAAACAGCGTGCGTCGAAACCATGTCATTCAAATCTTTATAACACTCCCATGTCCAGCAGTAGACTGCTATAGGCTTGTAGCGGTATCTACATAGCCACATGACGTCACGAAAATCCTGCATCGCGCAAGCAGAGTTTACCGCGCGCCTAGCATATATATATACAACTTCCCGACATCAATCATCGGGCAGTTGCCACCAGACACGACACCCGTCTGGTCGGAGGATCCACCCTTTTCTATGGAGGTATGAGTGAACTTTACACCCTGTTCCTCGTGCCTCTATAGGCTGATGTCGATCTTCATCAAAACATTTTCTGACCTCTTTCTGCTGAGCAAGTAAGTGGTAAATGTAAGTAAGCGGAAAAGAACCGCAGTTACCGACGTTGCTTGCAGATTAAGCAAGCTGAAGTGGCAGTGGGCTGGCCATGTTTGTCGAAGGACCGATGGCCGGTAGAGCAGACGAATCCTGGAGTGGCGACCGCGTACCGGCAAGCGTAGCGTGAGATGGCCCAGCTAGATGGACCGACGACCTTAAGAAAGTGGCTGGAGCAGATTGGATGTGGAAGGCGGATGACAGGGGGTTGTGGCGCAGCCTGGGAGAGGTCTATGTCCAGCAGTCGACTGCGATGGGCTGAGTTGATTGATTGTTCATTGAGCAAGTAAGTAACAAGCTTTTGAATTAGCCATGATTATTTAGCTTTAGCAATGCCTAGTGAAGTTATTTTCTAATAGCCCTTTCTTTTTACCGCCCACCTATTTCCACCTAGTGAGAACTCTCCATAACATTATGCTTATTTGAATTTCCCTAGAGCGTTATATCAGCTTTAATTCTGTAAATGCACTCTGTGTATAGTCTAAAGAGTTGTATTATCAGTCCATAATGTTCCCACTGCTGGGACACAGGCCTCTTCTCTGTGAGAGGGAGTGGGACGTAATCCACCACGCGGGCCCAGTGCGGGATGGCGAATGTCACATGTCTTCGAATTTTTAGCTCTAGGACATGCCGGTTTCGTCACGTTGTTTTCCTTCGCGTTTTGCAAGCAGTGGTAATGAAATAACTTACACAAAGTAAAGTGCCTGTTTGGGTTCGAACCCACCGCCTAACAACTCGAAAGTCGCGGTCGCTACCACTGGAATCTAAAGAGTCCTCTTGTTAAATAAGTAACTTATTTTAAAACACTAATATAATGAGTCAATTCACAAATAGGTGCTAGATTATAGACTGCTTAAACGTATGGTACCTGCCAATCTAATAATTAATTATATCACTTCCACCCCGGAATATTAAACCATTACACACAAGAGGATCCACAGGGCACGATAAAAAAAAGGAAATTACTTTATCTTAATCTAACACACTTGTCTTTAAAACCATTTATAACCACAAAAACACCCAAAATTACTTACATAGCAACTAAATATAAGATGAATTCGTGCAATAAACAGTTAAAGCAAACAAAATTCCTGTACTTAGGTACTTATTTGAGGCGAACCTTCGGAATATATCTTAATTAGAGGCCCTCCAGGGACTGAAGCCCGTGTATAAGAATCGTTTTCACCTTTTAATTATTATAGGATTTTCTGTTTGATGTTTTGCTTGTTGTAGGTAGATGGTTAATGCTAAAGGGTAAAAAAAAATAAAAGAAAAGGGTATCTTCATGGTTTTGATTTTTAATAGGTATAGTCGTAAATTCACATTTAGGTAGGTAATATAAAGCCCAAATTTGAAGTAAAAATATTGTTAATCGCAACTTCGTCTGCGTGAAATTTCTGATTCCTCCCACAGGGTGGCGTCGTATCGCATTGCCTGCCCGCGCTATTATTTCGGTTTCGCTTAGCGATCTTTCTGACTTTTGTCTTTTTGCTCATCTCCTTAGGGCCATAGCGTGATGTTAAACAGTCTATAGCCTCTAATAAAAATCCGACTCTATCTATCCGACGAATCGAAATCCGACTCTATCAGTCGGATTTCAAAAACAGACAACACAAATTTACAATCAAAAAAATACCTCTTGATATTATTAAGTATAAGTAGAAATGAAATTATCTATTTTGTTGCGCGTAGTTCTTGGAAAAGAAAAACCTATCCCGGTTGTTTGTTGTCTTTAATGGTGATTAGATAGGGGTGACCGGGGCTACAATTAACAGAGATAAGTATTGACAAGCGAGTTTCTCTAAAACCATGCAATGGATTGGTCAGCTGCGGTCCATGCGTCGTGGCAATGCAATGAGTTGTATGCCGGCGATGACATTTGTACGCAGGTACATTTTAGTATTTTAGTTTTTTTTTTTTAGAGTTGATTCTTTTAAGTACCTAGGCCATTTAGTCACTCCCGATTTGAAAGATGATACAGACATTGAACGGGAACGAAGGGCGCTGTCGGTCAGAGCGAATATGGTGATCCGTAGGTTCGCACGTTGCTCAGTACAGGTTAAAATTACTCTCTTTAGAGCCTACTGTACAACTTTATATACATGTAGCCTATGGACCAACTACACGCAGAGATCGTACGGCGCCCTTCGTGTCCAGTACAACAATGCGTTCAGGATGTTGTTGGGTCTCCCCCGTTACTGCAGCGCCTCGACAATGTTTGCAGAGGCACGCGTAGATTGTTTTTACGCAATGATGCGCAAGAGAGGCACGTCGCTGGTGCGGCGAGTGCGGGGGAGCTCCAACAGCATGCTGGCCGCGCTTTCAGAAAGGCTCGACTGCGCCTACATAAATCATTGCTGCAGGTTGCACATTGGATGCGGGTAATTCATGTTTGTGTTGTCCAATAATTTAAAATTTTTTTTGCTCAAATAATTTTCCTGATTTGTATTATTCTTATTTTATCAATGTGACTGGTTGTAATAATTAATAATGTGTATATGAGTCTTGTTATCTTGAAATAAATGATTATTTATTTATTTTATTTTAACTTAACAATTTTGGCTTGATTTATGCTTGAAATTATATACGGTGTTATGACTATGTTTTTTGTTTGTTTACAAGCATATTTTATACTTCAATCAGTAAAAGAGGTGAAAGACACAACTATAGGACTAGAGATAGGGACCAATTAGTTCAACCAGGTTTCAGACGGGCTAAAGTAGACTCGTCCTTCATGGGGTATTGTTTAAAATGTTACAATAAAATACCTACCTACATACTCCAACTGAATGAAACGAAATTTAAATCTTGTATCAAACGCACACTATGTAGTCAATCATATTGTGAGTTAGGGTATTACATCGCTGTAAATAATGCTTGGCTCAGGGCTGGTCCTGCTCCACAATATTCTTGGAGCTGATGAAAATTGTAACAACTACCATTAAATTTAATCTCTTAGTTATTGTATAATTGTATAGAACATGGGTGAGCACTGAGCACTAAAGAAAGAAAGAAAGAAAAATAGATTTAATAGTCACAGAAACACGTGCATATTAAAAGATAATTAGCTCTAATATTAAGAAAAAAGTTAAAATAACAACAAAGAGATCTCTAATCACGAGCACAAAACAGAAATCGTCGACAGCTGCACGTCATGACTGTGACAAGAAGGCTTCCACCCAGCATGATGCTGTGCTATGGGAGACCCACAGCACAGCGCTGATTTTCAGTGGTTACCCGAAAAGGACGTACGGAAACCAAGTCAGGTTCAATGATTGGTACTACTTATACTTAACGAAATAAAATAAAACAAACAGAACATTCTTAGAATATAAAGCAAGTACGAGTACATAAACAACCAATTATTTGAACAGATATTATTTGATAACATCAGAATGTTATCAAATAATATAATATTATTATTAATCCGCAGGTATTACCGTGCGCGCACAATTAAAGTACCTACCCAAAACATTAATTACACAGGAATATCAATTCATTATCTATGCTCAGTGCTTTGTCTCGCTCCCACAATCACCGCCGCGTCGCGGTCTTCGCCGTTGCCCGCGCGCGCGCTCATGAAATCTTGTTTGTAGTACAGTAGCATAATCATTGCATTTACCTATGTATGTATGTATCTACTATAAAGCTACAATTTACTGGGTTAGGCTTTCATTGACTTGAATGTGCCCTGGCGGCTGAGAGTACGTCATGCTCACTCAAAGGTCTCACGTGGTGGCGTGTGTGTTGGATCATTAAGTTCCCTTCAAAACGGTTAAACTGAATGGTACTGATCCATACGTCATATTTGTGAACGGGCGCCATCAGTAGGGACTGGTCATCTCTTAGCTGCCACGGCTTATTCTAATTCCTGAATTGTTTTTTTATTTTTTTATTACGGACGCTTTTAACGTGCATGTCTTTCTACATCGTTCTCACATGTATAATTTCAACATGAATGTTGTAACCAATTTTATGTAACAATATTTTGATTTAAAAGAGTGTCCATGGAGTTTCTTGCCCGTTCTTCTCCATAGGTACGGTTTCTACGCTTTGGAATAGGCAACTAGCTTCATCTTTCTCACTGACCAACCCCTTGACAATTCTAAAGTGCCTGTAATTGGTTTATTTGAAAACAATGCTTTGTTTGAGTTTGAATTTGAGTCTAGAATTGAATCATTTCGAAGCTACAACTAAAATCCAACATTTCTTAATTGTGGCCCCTGCCTCCCCTACGTCAAGAGAATAGCAGATGTAGATGGAATTTATTATGTGCACGTATAAATTACTAATAATACATATAAATGTAGAAAAAATAGAACGATAACAATTCCGTTTTCTATCTGTCTCTGTTCAATGTATAGCGGTATACAACGTGCCGCTACAGTGGCGACATATAGTTAACACACGGGTAGGGCGAGTGGCCAGTAATCATAAAAAATATATAAAAATAATAGAATTATTCCAAAATTGAAAACTACCGCCTGCGCCACTCGCAGGACATAGGGCTCTCTCTTTCCTTCAATTCGCCTACTCTTTGTACGTTATTCGTTTTAATTTAATTCATGCGATGTCATGATCGGTTACCCTGGCAAATAACCTCAGCGCTAGAGTTCTTTAAGTTCAGGTTGCTCCAAGATGCTATTTTGGAAAATTGAAGTAAATGTTTTATTTTTGCATTATATGTAGGTATATTTATTATTCTATTTGAAGATGTCACAATATCAAATTCTTCTCTTCTTGTTCTCACACACTATTGTCTACATTTCTTTTTCATTTCTCCTTTCGCAGGTCTGCTGGAAGAAATTTCTTAAGAAATAAGCAGTACCTTTGTACTCAATACTATTATATCGTATATGTATCTATTTTACTGAGTACATAAATAATAGAATAAATAAATAAAGAATAACGTTTACTTGGACACCGTTTGTGGAACACAAAATACATTAAAATGAAGTGAAAATAATGTTTTAACAACAATAATGTGTGCCTCACGGGAACGCCAAAAAGGTTCATTTCAGCATTAATGCTAGACAGATACTGGTTGGCGCTGGTTTGCTAATGAACCTGTAGGGACAAGTGACGAGGAGTATAAATAGTTTCGACGCAGGTACCTAATACATAAATTTTATACGTATAAAAAAAACTAGTAATCAAATATCATCATCATCATCAGCCTATATTCGTCCACTGCTGGACGTAGGCCTCTCCTAGTGAACGCCACTGAGACCGATCTTCAGCTCTCCTCATTCAGTCTCAAATAAAAATAAAATATAATTACTTACAAAAAACAAAAAAACGAAAACAACAAGAACTATCTCAGCAAAACCTGTTCTTAGCAATTAGCTAGATTTATCCGTCCACGATGCAACAAAACTTTCATTATACTTCCAACAACTACAACATCTATCCTTATGATTATCGCATATCCACAAACTTGAGTGCAAACATTGACCGTTATACCCAGAGTTCTGCATACCTTCTAAGCGAAAACGGGCATGAAGATAAGTGCTATCAGCCCTCTATAGCCCTATGGGCAGTATGGGCAAGTGCCTATCTGCCTCAATAGAGCATTATTTGCCCGTTCCATTAGTGGGCAAGACTTTGCTGTTTCGACAATGGGATCCTTTGATACAAATCCAACAAAATGGAGTAGGTATGTTGTTGTAAGTATACAGGGTGGTCCAAATAGTGACGTCAATAAAAAAGAAATTGAGTCCTCATACCAAGGGGTATCCGAAAATACCTCATGTATGTTCCGCGATTTTTGATATTGAAAAAGAAAATTTACTTTTAATTGTATGAATGTAAATATCTCACTTTCAATAATAGTTATTTATGATACTAGTGCGGTAAGTTGGTTTTTACAAACGAGTAGACGAATGTAAGCCCGAGACGAAGTCGAGGGCTTACCATAGTCACGAGTTTGTATTACCAATTTCCGCGCGTGTGTCATACAACGTTTTTCAACACATTTGCGAGAAAACAGTACAATAGGTAATTAAACACACTTTTGTTTATAAAAATATCAGTCAGAAAGTCGCAACAATAACAATCTTTGACGTTTCTAATATGAAAATGGCGCTACGTGCGCGTGGTGAAAATTAGAATCGCAATATTCGAGTCGAAAAGCATCTTTCGTCTCATTTTCTCTTTAATACTAAAGTGAGATAAAGGTATTGAGCAAAAGCGCTTCCAAGGAGGTTCGATCATTCTTATTTATTCTCGTAATTTGAAACTCCTTGGTGGAATTCTTATATAATTTTATATGGTAATTAAAAAAAACCGTAAAGAATACGCACGGCGCTATACGACGAAGGGGGCGGTAAAACAAAGGTAAAACATGTACTTAGGTGAGAGTACCTATTTTACCGCCCGTTCCGTTGTATGGTGCGTAATTTTTAACTTTCAAACAATGTATACAGGCTTCGTAAATGCATTTTTTGAGCAAATGTGTTGAAAAAATTATTGTATCTTGCACCAATGTTAGGAAGATATTTTTTTATACATGAAAGGGTATTTCATGATAGCCTCAAAGCAAAAAAAAATATAAAAAGAGCTTGTCGAAAAAAGAGAAGTATACATTTTTAAAGACCTCCCCGAAGACTTTCCCCAAAAATTAAAAAAAAATATATGCATATCTCCTAAACTATCAAAAATAAAGAAAGAAAGAAAGAAAGAAAAAGTGTTTATTGCGACTCGTACAGGAAGTGCACAAACTAAATTATAAAATAAAAAACCAAACTATATAAAAACAAAAAGTAACAAAAGAAAAAGGAAACAGAAACAGAAATCGCGGAACATACACGAGATATTTTCGGATACTCGTAGGTATGAGGAATATTTTTTATTTTATTGACGTCACTATTTGGACCAGCTTGTATAATATTTTGTGTACTTTGAACCGCTCTTGGTGGCCAGCTATTGAGATATTTGGTTTAAATATATTCGAAAAACACCTAAAATATACTGATCCTCATGAAAACATTCCTTACATCAGACTTAGCTAAATAAGTCGCTTATGATTCCAACCAGCTTCAGATACTTATTATCCTGATATCAAACTTCTATAATGTTGTGTCGTAAGTCTTGGAAAGTATTAAACTTTCCTCTACCTAATATCTATCAGCGTGTGTGACATATGTCGTGATGGCCCAGTAGTTAAGGCATCGCCTCTCATGCACGAGCTTATAGGTTCAAATCCGGATAAGTACCAATGTGACTTTGTCAATTCGTATCATTGTCTAAGTTTATTATGGACACCACTGCAATCGGTAAAGGAAAACATCGTGAGGAGATTTGGACTTATAATCAAAATAGGTCTGAAATCACCAATCCATCTTAAGCAAGCGCGGTAATTAACGCTCGTGCCTTCTCTTTGTGAAGAGAGGCCTTCGTCCTGGAGATGGACAGTAACTGGCTGGTAATATTATTATTTAACTAGCTGCATCCCGCGGGATCCCGTGGAAATATCGAGATAAAAGTATCCTATGTCTAATTCAGATCATGGTCTACCCATGTGCCAAATTTCATTCAAATCCATTCAGCCGTTTTAGTAACAAACAAACAAGCATACAAAAAATCTAATCTTTTCTCTTTTTAATATTATTACAGTTTAGATAACTTAGTTCACATAATCGTACCTGTAACCTCTATCTAAGGAAAAAGATCAGATGCAAACCATCATTCATATAAAATCTGACACAGATTTACGGAACACCGAAGATCCCGACCAAAAATCTGTTAGTACTTTTATAATAACCTAGAAGCGGCAAAAGTTGGAGAAGTGTCTCCTTACTTAACGACCAGCACACCTGCGCAGTTCGCGACAGGCTCACTCCGCTGAAAATACCGAAAACTTGTACATTTTCTGTAAGGATACCACGCTTTTGATGTATGAAAGATGTAGATTGAAAACCACTGTCACAGACTGTTGACAGATGGCCTGAATAGACACCAGCCGGTCAATTCTGTAACAGTCTCACCGTGAAAACTTAGGCAACTTGACAACTCACTTCAAGCTCACTTCACCGAAGTTTCCACTGTGAGATTGTTACAGAATAGCTCGGCTGTTACCAAGAGCAACGGCGAGGTGTCTTCGTCTAATGACTGATGTGTCTCAACATCACCGACAGCAGCAGTACTGCTATGTCCTGGTTGTAATGGTAAGAATCAAAAGGAACAACGCAATAATTGTGCTTGGTCGCAGAAACAGGTAAGGTGCTAGTATCGGCAAAAATAATAACTTCACCGAGTTAAACAGTTCATAATAAAAAACCAAAAAAACTTGTTTACAATAAAAAACAACTAACTTCCGAAAAAAAACACTATGAAATCAAAAATTATTTTAATTTCGGAAGTCAATGTCTTTGGATCTTTTGGATATTGTTATTTTATGCCACCGACTGTCGAAATTAAAGTTATTTTCAAGATACACAAATTTGATTAAATACCAACGTATTATCGAAGCTTAAAAGCTAATTCAAGTTATATGGGACCACCACGCAAGCTTCCTCTACCAAATGCAAAAACAGTTTTCTTAATCGGTTCACAATATTGACGAATGATGAAAATACATTTAAAAAAATACATACGAGTGCTCACAAACATATATAACCTCCTCCTTTTTTGATCTCGAGTAAAAACATGCAAGCAGAAGAAGAGAAGACAAAAGAGAGAAGATAGCATGCAGAAGTCAACCTTGCGAAAAGTTCTAGTGATGATAACAGGCAGCAGCTTTCATTAGTAAATACCCTAGAATAGGTTCTAGATTCAACAAAGTCATGTATGCCTGTTTCAAATAATTTGTTATTCTGCTTTAATATATAACTATAGGCACTGAAAGTGTAATTTTCGGGATATAATTTGGTGCCCAAAATCTCATGGCCTCCCTACAGCCTTTATAGTGGTCCCAGTTATTTTAAATGAGTTTTTAAACTCTCGTGCATAGACGAAACGTCGACATGATGCCGCCGTAAAGGCAGCCGATATTTTGAACTACCCACTAAATATGTGTTAGTTTCAAACTGTCGTATATGATGTTCTTGCAGTGTTATGAGTTGAATTTTAAGAGGAGAACGACCTATTTTGTTTTACTATTTGTTCGATTACTGTATCTTCAGGTAAACGATTCTAGCAGTAATTCAATTAGGTTGTAGCTGTATCTACATCGCCACATGCGTATTACGCATCACATCGACGTCACGCAAAATTATACATCGCGCAAGGAGAGTTTACCGCGCAACTAGCATATACTACTCGGTCGAATTAACTGTGCACCTGGAGTTGATGACGTCATTTCAACGCTTTGTTTGCGACGTGGCGAGCGCGGGGAGGTGAGCGGTGTTGCGGGGGGAGAAATGGCATTCCAGCGAGGTGCACAGTTAACTCGACCGAGTATTATGTATACAACGCCCCGACATCAATCGTCGAGCAGTTGCTGTGCAGCAGCAGCGCACCAGACTCAATACTCGTCTGGTCGGAGGATACTCCCTTTATTATGGGTATGGGTGAACTTTACACCCTGTTCCTCATAATTCTATAAGGTCATGAGGAGGTAGGCCCATATATTATATGGGTTGGACGATCAATCTGAATCCCTTGACTTGTCTTTTATCATGGTTTAAATTTAGACAGAACTACTATTATACGACTCAAATACTACACAAATGGTAAAAAATACCTTCAAAGAAATACAAAAAGGAACAATGAAAAATTATAACCGTTTCAAGATATTAAAAGAGGGGAGCGAGGTAAAGTGAGCAAAGTGATATCAACTATACAAAGCACGGATATCTTGGGCTCAATGAGGACTGATTGCCCGAATCGCGACTCTTTCTACCGTAAACTCTTTTTTTTCTTAGTGTCCTATTTATGTTTATTTGAGGGCGTTGCTTGCGGAATGTTCACGTATGTAGGTCATCGATTATTGTGGACATCTTCTACGGGGTCAAGACCATACCGTGATTAGTTCGAACATGGGTGACTATTCTGTACACTTCGGGTGATTATTTAGATTAAACCGTCAGTCCCAGCTGTCATAAAAATACCTATGAAATTACAATTATTATGAAGCCTGAATGTTTGTTAACCGTTGTGACCGAGGTAACTATTTAGTAATCTGTGACCGAGGTTAGAATTAGTGTTATACACGGTGACATTTGAATCACAGTTTTGCTAGAACAAACGTTGTTCAGACCATGGTCTACAACCATTCTATAGCATCCAATAGAAAAAAAAACGTCATTGGTTTTCGAAAAAAATACAAAAAGGCAATGTTTAAAACTGTCGGGATTATCGGTACGCCCTACAACACAGACACTGCGGCTGCGACGCGCGGCGCTCGCGTCTTGATTCAATATCGCTACTGTGATGAGTACTTTGATGTTACGGTTAATGTTTCAAACATTATTACACGTTTGAGCAACATAAGACTAATTTGAGAACTCCTAGATTAGTTTGTTTTAATAACACATTTGATGCTGTAGAATAGTAGTAGACCATGGTCTGAACAACGTTTGTTCTAGCAAAACTGTGATTCAAATGTCACCGTGTATAATTTTGATAGGCTCCAATACTTTTATTTCGATGGTCAAAATATTATTCCCCTCATTAAACGTCATCTGCCTAGCCTATTACCAACTCAGTTGGGTTCGGCTTCCAGTCTTACCAGATGCAGCTGAATACCAATGTTTTACATGGACCGACTGCATATCTGACCTCCACAACCCAGTTACTGGGTAATACAATACCCCTTTGTAAGACTGGTTGGAAGGTTCTATATTTAACAGTAGATATTTAGGGGTTTAAACGAAGATGTTACGCAAGACCTACATTCGCCTTTGTACTTCAATTGGCTGGCTAGATTAATAACGTTACTTGACCAAGTAAAAACAAGAAGAAAACATCTTTATTCTAGACGAAAACAGAAACATTTTCTGAACCCACATATTTTCGCTGATTGCTTACATAATTAATAATTCTCTCGGACAGTTATTGATAGTTTTTGTCACTCTTCAGAATATGATATTGGGTTAATGATAGAAACCATTTGGGTAATGGATAGATAATAATATAAATAATGTTGGTGCCGCGGCCTTTTCTTGGGAGTGAAAGATTTTTCTACTATATTTAGTAGGTAAGTAAAGTTTTGTATGTAATTTATTAGTTGCGGTTTTATAAATATATTGGGTGCCCCTGCTACTTATTGCAAAGATCTATTCGTTTTAAATAAACAACGAGAATTGCGCAGTACTGTTGCTCGCAGCCTTTGATGATTTCAGACAAAGTATTGAATTCTTCTCTCAATTTTCTCACAATAATAATGGTATTTGTTAACGTTATAATATTTAATAGTTAACCAATATTGTAAAAAAAAGTTTACCTCATGTCTCGATAGATGGCATTGGTCGATTTAAATTCACGCTATGAAAAAAAAAATGAAAAAATGTTTATTAGTTTTAACAAGTTTTCTTACATTACTACTCGTAGGTAGTGATTGGAGCCTCCTTTTAAGCTAATAAAGCCTGTATTAGGAGTCTCCGCTCTTCCATACATTTTTGGTATTAACTATAAACTTGTTTATTTATAACAATAATAAAAAAAATATATAATAAAGGAATCTAATCTAGGAAAACTAAGGATAATTTATAAGTTAGGCTAATAAGTGCTTTCAGAATTCAAATTGTTAGTAACAAGTGTAGTTGTGTGTGATAGAGTGATTATGTGTAATTGTGATTGGGTTGTTGTAATCTGTGTTGTGTTTGAATGTGTGGTATGTGTGTGTTATGTCATTATGTGTGTGGGTGGGAGTACCTATATCATGAGCGAATGAGATTGAGCCTTAGGATACTAATAATGCCTCTGTTTCCTCATAATTCAGCGGTTTTATCCATTGAGCAAATTTTTTTTTTATATTCATTTAGTTTTCTATTGTATACGTAAGTTTCCCCATTACATTTGTTATAAAGTTGAGCAGACCGTTATTTAAATTGGATGCTAGCAAATTTAGTTTTGGTTTGGGGAACATCTGCTACTAAGTCTTTTCTTCTTTTTAAATTTAAGTTAGGGTCTTAGGGAAGGGATTTGTGTTTTTTAATTATGGTTCTATTAATGTATAGTTTTCTCACCGATAATAAGTTGCTAATTTGGTAGAGGTGTTGGGTAGAAAATCTCATGTTTTTAAAATACATCATCTTAATTAGAGCACGTTGACCCCGCTCAAGATCAATGAATTTAGTTTTTGCTGCACCACCCAAAATGGGGATGCAGTACGTCAAAACAGATTGCACCAAAGCTATGTAGATTACATTAAGGAGGTGTCTCGGGTTATTCGTACTAGTAGGTACAACTTTTGGAACAATATGCCTTAGGGTCTTAAAAATCCAGCTTAATTTTCTTATCCTGTTATTGACCTGCTCAAGGTGAGGATACCAGGATAGGTTTTGGTCGACCATAACACCTAGATATTTTGTTTGTGTTACCTTATCTAATGTTGGACATGGACAATTACATGAGTCATCACAGGTGTGTACTCTCAAATTAAGTTCTGTGCTAGGCTGGGAACGATTGGATACACTAAAGCAGATATAATTGGTTTTAGCTGTGTTAAAAGTCAGTAAGTTATCTTTGAGAAATCTAGCCACTTGGGTCATACCAGCCTCAGCACTCAAAGAAACATCATGCCAGGTCCTCCCAGTGAAAACGACAGCGGTGTCATCAGCATAGGAAAATACTGTAGCATTGTTGATACTGTGGCTGCAGAGGTCATTAATATACAGGAGAAACAATGTAGGACCCAACACGCTTCCCTGGGGGACACCAAACGTGACATTAGCATCGCGACTAACGAATGTTCCTACCTTGACTCGTTGCTTTCGGTTCGACAAGTAGTCTTTTGCGAATTTAAGCGGTGTTCCTCTTATTCCCGCTGCTTCCAATTGGTTTATCAGGATGGGAATAGAGACGGTGTCAAAAGCCTTTTTTAGGTCCAGAAATACAGTCAGACACTTGGTACCCTTATCCAGATTATCAGCTGAGTGCAAAGAGCAGTAACTGCATCCTCTGTTGAAATTCCCTGCCTAAACCCAAATGCTGCTTAGAATATTAAATTGATTAAAGTATCTAATAAGTCTGTCATTAAATATTTTTTCTATTATCTTGGACATAGCTGGTAAAATGGATATAGGCCTGTAAATATTGACATCGTCTCTATCCCCCCCCTTGTGAACTAGAATGATGATAGATTGTTTGAGCGGCGTAGGAAAGACTCCCTTCGCAAAACAAAGATTGATCAAATGAGTATAGGAACGATTTCCAGGCCTACGTGTTTCAAAAATCTGGTGGACACCTTTTTTTTTTTTTTTTTTGTTTCCGGTGTGGAAAATCCTCATGGATGTCCGCCGCCCTGGGGCGGGCGGCGGGGTCTGTCAGACTCTTACTGACTAAAAACCACCCCGGTGTTCCATCTCACACCTACGCCGGGGGTCGCGGGAACGTACGATCCTTCCGCAACCCCCGACTGGTGCCGGCCCGCCACTGCGGGCCTCTTCGGGTCTGGGGGGGGGGGAGAGAGGTGTTTTACTCCCCCCGTGACGCCTAAGAGGGGCGCGCGTGGAACACTACGCGCCGCCACCTCGGGTCCTGGTGTGTGGGTAGTGACGGACGTCCCCGTGCCCGTCGCCCCTGGACCCATTTAGGGGGGCTGGAAGAGGGCGTTGTCCGCCCTCCGCCGACGCCCGGTGCGCCTTCTGCGGGCCGGGTGAGTGGATGAGATCTCCCTTTCCGCAGCCTCCTTCAGCGAGACGACTGTTTCGCAGAAGGAGACCACCGCGTCCCAGGACTCGGCGCTGCTGACCATCGATTCGACTACGGCCGGCAGCGACAAGTCACTGCCTACTTCTGAGATGAGGGCACAGCGCGGCTCCTCCCAAGCGGCACACTCTGCCAGCGTATGCCACGCCGTGTCCTCCCGGCAGTCGACGCAGTGGTGACACCGGGTGTCCGGCTCCCTGTTTATGCGACACAGGTACTTCCCGAAGCAACCATGCCCCGAGAGCACCTGCGTCGCCCGAAACGACAGGGAGCCGTGCCTCCTCCCAAGCCAACGCTCGAGCACCGGCCGGACCGCCTCGATGGTGACGATCGATGGTGACTGTCCCGCCATTCCGCCACCAGGACCTCGCGAAGCTGAGACCGACGCAGCTCCATGTGTCGCTGCATCGGTCCCTCGCCTCGCGCCCTCGCTTCCTCGCGCCACTGATACAATGACGCGAGTACTTTCGCCTCAAGGTCCCAGGGCGGGGATCCGGCCAGTACGCAGCCCGCCTCGTAGGAGATCGTGCGATACCCCCTGATGACTCTGATGGCCATCGCCCTCTGCGGCTTTCGCAAAACAGCGATGCTGCCGGCCGTCAGGTCAGAGGCCCACACCGGGGCCCCATACAGGGCCATGGATCGCACGATCCCCACGTAGAGCCACCTACAGGCGGCGCTCGGGCCCCCCAGATTGGGAAGCAGAGTTGCGAGTGCGCCAGCCGCGCCCAGCAACTTGGGCGCCAGCCGTCGGAAGTGGGGCCCGAAGTCCCATCGGCTGTCGAGCACCAATCCTAGGTACTTTATGGTGGACTCGACAGCGATCCGAGCCCCCCCGACCACGATGTGTGAGCCGGGTGGTGGCGCCCGCCGGGGGCCATGAAACACCATACCCTCCGACTTGCTGAGGGCCACCTCCAGGCCTAGGCGACGTATGCGGCCCACCACCTGTGAGACCGCAGCCGTCGCCAGCAACGCTGCCTCCCTGTGCGAGCTCCCCCGGGCAGTGACCAGCGTGTCATCTGCATAACAAGTCAGGTCTACGCCCGGTTGGACCCCGCCCCTCAGCACCCAGTCGTACCCGATGTTCCACAGGAGCGGCCCTAGGACCGAACCCTGCGGAACACCGCACGACATGCGGCGCTGGTTTCCGCCATCGCGTCCCACGTAGGTGACACACCTATCCGACAGATGGACACCTTATCCCAACCTGATTGATGCGCTGTCAGATTCAAGGTTCATCAGAATCCTACCCACTTCGTGGGCATTCGTATCCAAAAGAACAAATGAGTTTGCTTGAGACGGCAGCGATGGTTTGTCTGCTTTAAGAGTGCCAGGTTTAGGTATTGATGGTTGAATATTTTGGGCCAAATCTTTGCCAATGTTAACAAAATAATCATTGGTGTAATTCACCGACTCAGTTGGACTCGATTTAAGGGACAGTAGTTCTGTATCCTGACTTTTATTATTATTGGTGTAAGTCACAGTTTTAATATTTTTCCAACAACTTATTGTTTGAGACTGATTTAGCAAGTAGTTCCCTTTCAAATTTTCTTTTTAATTTTTTTATTAACTTGTTGCAGTAGTTGCGGTATCGTTGGTAAGTTATTATAAGAACATCATAAAAGGATCACCACGGGTTTTCTTTCGCAATTTGTTGCGATTTATAATGCATCTCAATATGCCAGCGGTGATCCAAGGTTTAATGGTACGCTTGCTATTAGGGATTGTTTTGATAACCGTATTATTATTTAAAGACTCGATAAGTTTATGTATTAACACATCAGCTAATTGATCAAGGTCATCACAGAACAGCAGCTCTGCTAATTTATTTTCTTTAATGTTTTCTAGGGCTTGTTCAAAATTAACTGTGGAGGTAGTTTTGTTAGCAATTAGTTTAGATTTTAATTTCGATAATGACATTTAAACGTAGTGAAGTGGTCGGTTATAGTAATTGTATGGAGGATGGCAATAAATGCTGAAACTGTTTTTTTTATTAATTTTCATCATAAAGTGGTCTAAACAGCTCAATTCACGTGTTGGCAGAGCATGACCAGAAAGTATGCCGTAAAGTGATAACATATTCAGATAATTTACTCTGTTTTTATATTCGTGAATCGGTTCATTGTCTTTAGATTTGAGGTTAATGTTAATGTCCCCCGCTATAACAATGTTTTGTTGAGAACATTTTAAAATATTGAGATGTGTACTAAGAGAGTCCAAAAAACAGTCTGCGTTTGTGTTGGATGGGGAGCGGTTAATTCCAAGAATAATGTTATTGTGAATGTCCAACTGAAGGCAGGATGCTTGAGCCAGGCTTATTTCTTTTATTTTAGGTTTTAGTGTTTTTTTTACATAAACAACCACTCCGTCATTCTGATTTAGCTGGCGTGTTGTTTGGAATGACAGGTAGTTGCTGATTTGGGGAATAGGTTTATGGGATTGTAACCTTCACTCAGTTAGAATAATTATGTCCGTTTCAAATTTGAGAGTTGACAGCAAGAGTTCGAAGTCATTAAAATTGCAGTATATGCTTCGTATATTTTGCGAAATAATGGTCAAATGCTATGGTTTCGTTACCACGCAAAGTATAAGCGACCTCGAATATTTCAAATAAATGTCTCCGTTCTGAGTACGTGGTGTAGTTTTATTGCAAAAAAATACTCCTTCTGGACTAAAATGTTGAATTTGCAAAATGTCTCGTCGACGATCAGTATTTATTATGTAAAATGTTCTGACGGAAGTATTGTGATTGTGATTCTAAGGTAAAACGCTTAGATAGTATCTATACAAATAACATTGATTAAGGAATAAGTAATAACAAACTGTTGGCTTCATAAATATGCGAAGTTTTTATTCACCGGTGCACACAACTCTTCCCTAAATTTTATATTACGCGTGTGCATGTTAGTAAAAATTATTTGTTGGTAAGAGAAAATCTCTGGAAGTACCAATCAGATTACAACTTTTTTTTCACTTATATATAGCTACACTATTGCCGACTGCCATGAGCCATGTTTATACCATAGTTGACTTCCACGGGGAAGAAATCGTAAGCAGAAAAAAAATAATTGTATTACTGCACTAAGCGAAGGCCGTACCTACATTTCATGACATCGTATTGGAAGATATTCGATTGCTAGGGAGTGCATTAACTTCCGAAAGAGACTTCTAAAACTCTGGAGTCATTAAATTCTTCTTTGCAGTTTGATTTTGTTACTATTGTTGTAGGCTATTATCATTCAAACAAAATCAATATGCTTATTCAAAACCTTTTTCAAAGAACTAACTTAGAGCCAGACCTCAATGATCTGAGAGCCAGACACATCAAAGAAAATATATCCAATCATGTGGTAAGGTGGTTTGCTGGAAATGGGGTAAATAGGTCGAAGCGTTACCGAATCAGTAATTATCCTGACAGGTCGGGTCCGTCATGCATCTAATTAAATTTAGAGTTAGGGTATTCTGATAGGGATAGTTTATTATGGTCCCTTCTCTATTAAAGACAATGTTGTTTATAATTCCGCTTACGCATTTGGGAATACGGCTTCCGTATACACTGGAAGGCTTGTTTATTTATTTATTTAACCATTTATGTACACACATATACCTATAAACAGACAAGAAGAGAAGAACAGAAAAATAGGTACAAAGGTGATGGTTATTTCTAATGAAATCTCTTCCAGCATACCTGCGATAGGATTGTAGATTTAGAGATGTAGACAGCGTGTGTTAGAGTAAAAGATGAAATAAAATACGTAAAATCAAAAACAATTCACATAATAAAATAAAACAAATAATATGAGAATGTTATGTTGTTGTATAAGTCGCGGGTTATTTTGAAAAATCGAATCTTTGTGAAAATGGCAGGGTTTTTTCAAACGAACTGATTATTAGGAAAGATTTTCGTAATAATACTAGCGAATGTCATGATTTTTGTAATTAAAGTAATTAAAGGTGTATAAGGACAAACCTATTGAGGTTTTTGTGATGTTTATGTTTATATTTTGTTTTGTTCTTTAATTAATAAACAATAAAAAAAAATACGAAATCGAAGGTCGCATAAAATTACACTGTACAGATTTTTTGGGATGTTGTTAAGATAGATACCAATAGTGTAAGCCAAGTTTGCAGCATCGGGAGACCTGTGCTAACTGCGTGGGCTCGCAAAACCTCGAAATTTTCGGACTTTTGTCAGTTTTCTAAAAGTTAAAGTTAGTTTAGTTAGTTAAAGTTTTTCTAATAGGTGCATCCTACAGAAAAAAATATCGTACTCGTTTTCATAACAGTTCCTAAAAGTTTCAGTAGGTATATAAAAATTCAAAATTATAGTTTTAGCTAACTAGTTTACAACTTCATCTGTCATGACTTTCCTCGTCTGACGAGTATTTTAACCCGGAATTATATTCTGCTCGGAAGACGATTATTACTACAATGTTTAACTTTTTTTGCAAAAATGGCAGTTGTTTGAAGTGCTGTATCTCGAGTTCTATTGGAGCTACAGACTTACGGCTGCGCTGAAATTGTAGCTTTTTCCTTAGGATAAATCTTTTAGAAGTTGTAAGTAAAACATTAGAAAAAGTTCGAAATTTTCGAGTAACAACAACGAAAAAAAATTGTATAGTGCAATTTTTTTTGCGACCTAACAATATTTTTTTGCCTTCGGTGACTGGCCTAGTAGGTACGTTTTCTTTTACATAAAGATCCGGATTGAGTCCTGTTTAGGAATATATATTGTTGTTATAGGTATAATTGCAGTCAGGTTAGAATGTGGCAGATTTTTTGCTTTCTTCGTGGTGGTTATTTTAATATATTCCATATTCAGATTTTAAAACAATTATTGGACGGACTTTTTTATCACTTCCGGATAGGTTCTGGTTAGTTACATTATTTCACGCCAAAACAGAGTGCATTTTGAAACTAAATAAGGTCACCTTGGATTCAGAACATGATTCTGGACCAGGTACGTTGAAATTTTTCGTCTGTTACTTAAAACAAACATTTGCTGCTCCATACGTTTTGACCGCGTTGGTGATTTTTTCTGTTTTGTTTTTATATAACCGACGAAACATTTCTACGCTAGGGTGCTTAGAATCTACGGTGGACGCCATCATGCGCGTGCGGGCCCTCACGACGGGGGATGCTGTGGCACGGGGTGGGGTCGTCTTGGCGGTGTCTTTAGACATCGCCAATGCCTTCAATACCCTGACCTGAAGTTGCATCAGGGAGGCACTCCGGTATCACCGGATGCCGACCTACCTCTGTCGCGTGGTCGAGGCCTATTTGACGGACAGGGCCGTCATCTACCCCGGTCACCAGGGAGTATGGAACCGGCAAGAGATGTCGTGCGGTGTCCCACAGGGATCGGTCCTGAGGCCGCATCTGTGGGACATCGGATACGACTGGGTGCTGCGCGCCGACCTCCCTAGCGGCGTCAGCGTGGTTTGTTACGCTGACGACACGCTGGTCCTGGCGCAGGGGAGGTCGCACCAGGCGGCGGCCGAACTAGCGACACGCGGGGTTGCGACAATCGTCGAGAGGATCCGGCAATTGGGACTCGAGGTGGCCCTGCACAAGTCCGAGGCCATGTGTTTTCATGGCCCTCGGAACACGCCACCGTCGGGTTCCCAAATAACGGTAGGAGGGGTTCACATCGGCGTCGAGTCGACGATGAAGTACCTGGGACTCGTCCTCGACAGCCGGTGGAACTTCGTGGAGCATTTCCGACGTTTGGCTCCCAGACTGGAAAGGGCCGGGGCTGCCTTAAAGCGGCTCCTGCCCAATCTAGGGGGGCCAAACGCCTCCTGCCGGAGGCTCTACGCGGGGGTCATGCGGTCCATGGCCCTTTACGGGGCACCGGTGTGGGCGCGTTCCTTTAGGCGGCGGCCAGCCCGCTGGTTGAACGCGCCTCAAAGGGTCATGGCCACCCGGCTGGTCTGGGGATACCGTACGGTCTCCGGTGAGGCGGCGAGCCTCCTTGCCGGATTACCGCCATGGGACCTGGAGGCAAAAGTCCTCGCGCACGTTTGGGAGTGGCGCGAGGAGGCGAAACGCCGGGGTGTAGCTCCGCTGCCGCGAGAAATCACGGTACAGCGGACAGAGCTCCGGCGGGATCTCAGGGCGGCATGGAGAGTGCCAGTGTCGCAACCCAGCACTGGGCACGCCACAATTGCGGCGATAAGTCCCCTCTTTGAGGAGTGGCTAGAGAGGCGCTACGGCGTCCTCACCTTCCGCCTGACGCAGGTCCTCACCGGACACGGTTGTTTCGGGAGGTTCCTGTTCCGGATAAGCCGGGAGGAAACGCCCGGGTGTCACCATTGTGTGGATCGCCCGGAGGACACGGTGGAGCATACGGTGGAGGTCTGCCCGGCTTGGGCGGAGCACCGCCGTGTCCTCGTGGAGGCGATTGGCAGTGGCGATCTCTCGCGTCCGGCCTTAGTCCAGGCCATGGTACGGAGCGAGAGGGCTTGGGAAGCCGTCACCTCCTTCTGCGAAGCAGTAATGTTCGCGAAGGAGGAGGCAGAACGTGTGAGGGAGAGGCAAAATTGGCGACCTCACGCCCCTAGCCGCCGCAGGAGACGCCCTGGGCGTCGGGAATCGCAGGCCGATTCCCGGCCACCGTAGGCGCGGCCTTGCGAACGGCGAGCAATGGGCAGCTCGCCGTTCGATAAGGACCAGGCCCGGGTCGACGGCGCGTTGTGTTCCACGCGCGCCTCAAAGAGATGTCAGCACCAATGACGGGGTTTGCTAGGACCGATGCCTGCTAGGGTTGCGGAAAAGTCCAAGAGGGTTACCGTGGCCCCTGGCACAGGCAACTGAAGGAATACGGGTGGGTTTTAGTCAGTAGGAGTCTGACACGCCCTCCTGCTCTGCCCAGAGCGGGAGAAGTTATTTGAAGATTTCCTACCCATAAAAAAAAAAGGGTGCTTAGAATCATATGCTGAATTAATGATTTCAGTTTGCGCGGTGATGTGACTGCTACCCTGTTTAACTAGGTCTGAAGGCCAATTCCCGTAATTAAAAACGTTCAAATTCAAGTCGCAATCTCATCTCAGCGACAGTCTAATGTCAAAAATGTAGGTAAGCGCTATACAATTTTTGACAGATTGACACTGATATTAGAATGCGAACGTTCTTAAAATACGGGAATTGCCCCTCAGATTTTTTCTCGCGGTTTAGCCCTGGAATCTCATGCTTTAGTGAAAAGATAAGTCCGTCAGCATATCTATGTAAGTACGATACACAAGCAAGTATTATTGTGGTATCAAATTGTAACATTCAATTCGAAGCAGCGAGAGGGTACCGCGTTCGTGCTGATGAATATTAATTTAACAAATAAACGTATTATCCTGCGCCCCGTTAGAGGTCGCTGCTAAGCTACGAAAACCACGATGTTGTTGGTATTGTGATGGTTCTACAATGCTACAAACTTGTTCCTATTCTTTTCCCTATTTATCTTAGTTTTTTTTCTTGTTGATTCTTCTTCAGGCTGATTTATTTTATATTATTTCTTTTAATAATATAAGAATGCCTTCAGATGATTGTTGGGGCTTCCATGTTACTGCAGTCCATCAGGAATGTTTGCCGAAGCACATACTGATGGTTTCAATACCATGCTGCGCAAAAGGCTTGCGTCCATGATGCGCAGGGTGCATGGGAGCGTTAACGGTATTCTGAAGGTCATCAATGATAAGCCATGATGCGCCATTATGGCGCATTGGGTACATGTACCTACATTTGGATAACCCGGAGTGTCAGGAGAGCGCAACAGATTTATGAACAACATTTTTGTATTGCATTTGTTACCAACTTAACATAAAAAAGTATCACAACATCATATGGATCAAGCTCTGAACTGCAGTATTTTTATTTTTATTGTTTTAATAACCTTTGTCTATCAAATAGCAACGATAAATTCTGAAGTACGTTTGAATAATTGTCACAAGTACAAAATATTTTTCAAGCAAATTGTCTACCAAAAATGGTCCGTTTATTCAAATCACAACTGTCATCCTTTGACAGTTTTATGAAATAAAACGGCCCTTTTAATACGGCCAATTGTGATTACTAGGGTGTCAATTAGCTTAACAATTAATTTCCCTGACTTATGATGTGGTAGTTTAAGGCAGAAGATTGGAGCGAAAATAAAAACGCAATCGGGCAATAAATGTTTAGAGATCCTAAAATAAAAGAAATCTTATCTCCGTTGAGTTAAGACTCCTTTTATTAATATTATGTATGGAAAAAGCAAAACGATTTTTTTTTAATGAAATTATTTTAATTAATCAATCAAAGTATGTACCATTGTTATCACTTTCGCCATTTTATCGGTAGTTCATTGATTCCTTTGCTGAAAAAATGGTAGGAGCGCGAATCAGTCAATCTTTGAAGGCGGTTTTGACAGCCTCATCGGAATAGTATTTTTTTCTTTGCAAGAAGTTGTCCAAAATCTAGAAAAAGTGGCAATCTGTTGGAGCAAGGTCCGGGGAGTACGGTGGGAGACGTTCCAATCGCAGCTCCTTTAATTTAGCGACCGTCTGTTGTGCAGTGTGTGGTCTAGCGTTGTCCTAATGCAGCAGTGATAGTTCATCACAAGTAACGATACGATTCTTAATCCCCTCTTTATTGTGACGGTTGAGTAATGTAACGCAGCACTCGACTCGTGTTTGTTGGGTTGCTTCACTCAATTCATGCGGTACCCATTTTTCGAGCTTTTTTACTTTTCCAATTTGTTTCAAGTGAATTAAAATGCATCACGCACACCGAAGCCTGCCGCTAACTCTGACGTGGTTTGCGATGGATCCGCTTCCACGACCACTTTTAATTCTTCATTATCAACTAGGGTCTCCGGCCGTCCACGGGGTTTGTTCTGTAGGTCAAAATTTCCAGAACGAAAACGTTGGCACCAAAAACGAACCGTGTTTTCTTTTACGTTAGCTTCCCCATACCCATTTTTTTATTTATTTTTTTGTTTCCGGTGTGGAAAATCCTCATGGATGTCCGCCGCCCTGGGGCGGGCGGCGGGGTCTGTCAGACTCTTACTGACTATAAACCACCCCGGTGTTCCATCTCACACCTACGCGTCTACGGTCGCGGGAACGTACGATCCTTCCGCAACCCCGACTGGTGCCGGCCCGCCACTGCGGGCCTCTTCGGGTCTGGGGGGGGGGGGGGGGGGGGGAGTGAGGTGTTGGACTCCCCCCGTGACGTCTAAGAGGAGCGCGCGTGGAACACTACGCGCCGCCACCTCGGGTCTTGATGTGTGGGGGGCGACGGACGTCCCCGAGTCCGTCTCCCCTGGACCCATTTAGGGGGGCTGGAAGAGGGCGTTATCCGCCCTCCGCCGACGCCCGGTGCGCCTTTTACGGGCCGGGTGAGTAGATGAGATCTCCCTCTCCCTTTCCGCAGCCTCCTCCTGCGAGACGACTGTTTCGCAGAAGGAGATCACCGCGTCCTAGGACTCGGCGCTGCTGACCATCGATTCGACTACGGCCGGCAGCGACAAGTCACTGCCTACTTCTGAGATGAGGGCACGGCGCGGCTCCTCCCAAGCGGCACACTCTGCCAGCGTATGCCACGCCGTGTCCTCCCGGCAGTCGACGCAGTGGTGACACAGGGAGGCAGCGTTGCTGGCGACGGCTGCGGTCTCACAGATGGTGGGCCGCATCTGTCGCCTAGGCCTGGAGGTGGCCCTCAGCAAGTCGGAGGCCATGGTGTTTCATGGCCCCCGGCGGGCGCCACCACCCAGCTCACACATTGTGGTCGGGGGGGCTCGGATCGCTGTCGAGTCCACCATGAAGTACCTAGGATTGGAGCTCGACAGCAGGTGGGACTTCAGGCCCCACTTCCGACGGCTGGCGCCCAAGTTGCTGGATGCAGCTGGCGCACTCCCAACGCTGCGTCCCAATCTGGGGGCCCGAGCGCCGCCTGTAGGCGGCTCTACGTGGGGATCGTGCGTTCCATGGCCCTGTATGGGGCCCCGGTGTGGGCCTCTGACTTGACGGCCGGCAGCATCGCTGTTTTGCGAAAGCCGCAGAGGGCAATGGCCGTCAGAGTCATCAGGGGGTATCGCACGATCTCCTACGAGGCGGGATGCGTACTGGCCGGATCCCCGCCCTGGGACCTCGAGGCGAAAGTACTCGCGTCATTTTATCGGTGGTGCGAGGAAGCGAAGGCGCGGGGCGAGGGACCGATGCAGCGACACTTGGAGCTGCGTTGGTCTCAGCTTCGCGGGGTCCTGGTGGCAGAATGGCGGGACAGGCTTTCACGCCCTACCGCCGGTCTCGTCACCATCGAGGCGGTCCGGCCGGAGCTCGCGCGCTGGCTCGGGAGGAGGCACGGCTCCCTGTCGTTTCGGGTGACGCAGGTGCTCTCTGGGCATGGTTGCTTCGGGAAGTACCTGTGTCGCATAAACAGGGAGCCGGGCGCCCGGTGTCACCACTGCGTCGACTGCCGGGAGGACACGGCGTGGCATACGCTGGCAGAGTGTGTCGCTTGGGAGGAGCCGCGCCGTGCCCTCATCTCAGAAGTAGCCCCCATACCCATACCCATAATTAACCCTTCGAGCTGTTACTGCAGCGCTGGTGCTACGGTGGAACTCGTGAATAACCCGATATTTTAAGTTTTCCATATTGTGTATGGAGGGTAAGGAGAACTATCCCTGTGTATGAAAAGTGTCCGTTAAAATGTGCTACATTAGGGTGGCGCCACAGTAGCCACCGGGTAAATTTTTAAAGCAATAATTTTAGGCTATGTTTACAAAATAATGTTGGACTATGTAGATTGTTGAGGTATGGTATACTGGACTGTCTCTAACAACTCTAGTAACTAAAGATAATTAAATTTTCTTACTCGGCATACTTCAGTCCGTTAACAACTGCTACATTCATACCATACCATTTGCCTACGCTTGCGCCAATTTGGAGGGTTTTTGAACTATTATTTACTGTATAAGCTGGACACTTTTTCAACTTTCTCCCCATAAGAGATAGTTCTCCTTACCTCTACCCTCCATAATATTGTGAACAGAACGATGTCAAAGAAAAATCAAATGGCGCGAAAACAAATAAATCGCTAAATTGGAAACACACATACACAAGCCTAAGTTTGAAACAAATTTGAATTTGGAATTCTTAACCAGACGCCAGATATTTGAAATCAAAGTAACCAGTTTGACAAAACGCCAATTTCATATACAATAAGGAAGCTTTTCATATTTGGAAGTTTTTTTTATGAAGAAGTAGCAAAACAAAAACTATATAGGGTGATAAGGACAACGAGGCGCAACCTTACGCGTTACCATGGATTCAGCACTTGATCCTAGACCCCCAAGCGTAGAAATGTTTAGTAGGCTATCAAAAATAAAAATAGCTCTTTCATACATTTGACCACGCAGGTATTGCACTTTTGTATGAAACAGCAGATTTTCCTTTTGATAGCCTACTAAACATTTCTACGCTAGGGGTCTAGGATCAAGTGCTGAATTCATGCTTACGGTTTGCGCGTCGGTGTCACTTTTTTTTTGATGGTGAGAAATCATCAAATAACTTTATTTATTTTTTATTTTATTTATTTATTTATTTACGTACACACGCTACCATTACAGTGTCCCAATTCCCAACTTCTCCCGCTCTGGGCGAAGTGGGAGGGCGTGTCAGACTCTTACTGACTAAAACCCACCCGTGTTCCTTCAGTTGCCTGTGCCAGGGGCCACGGTAACCCTTTCGGACTTTCCCGCCACCCCGGCAGGGCGTCTGTGTCCCTACCACATTGAATACGAAACAGAAGCTTCCGCTTCTAATTTTACCATTCGCCCATTTCCTGGCCCTCGCCGCACCGTTAATACGGATTCCTCAGCTTGAATTATTAATGAAATCTACTGAAACCATAATAAATTAGAATGTAAAGATTATTAAAAATCCTGCGTTTAGCTGTTTCCTTTGTGAAATGAGTAACAGCCGTTTACCACATCGGTATATATATATATTCGTATGTCTTTCTTTTATTTAATTTGGACACCGTCGTTGATATTCTTGTTTTGTTCTTAAGTGTACAATAAAAGACTCGTGAAGTTATTCCACTTGTGTTATTGCCTACCACTTCCTTATTATAAATTAATACATAAAACACGTTAAGAGAACAAACTTGTACGAATAAAACAGATATTTACTTGTGCACAGTAAGAGCTAATTGACAGGATATTCTGGCTAGAAGTTGGAGAGGAATAAGGGACGTGCGTTTGCAGAGCATTATATACCCCTATGTTTGACTAATGGGCAAGCTCGAGCTCTGTGGTCGTTGGCCTCTAGGTACGATAAAATGCAATATCACTTGTGTTTAATTTTACGGTCAAACGTACGTTCTGATTTCTCTCAGTCGTATGTACATGACTCAATTAATGATGTAGTGTGTAAATAATTGTTAGTCTTCGTTAAATATGTTTGTAGATATTGTGTGTGTTGTAAATTATATAGTCAATGTTAGTCATTGTAAGCAATAGGTATTGATATAATTCCTCGTTTGTTGTCTATGACAAACGAAGCGTCAATGTGACAGTTGACCTGACAAACGAGGAATATTATGTATGTGAGGATAAGCAATGTGCTGTGTAATGTTTACAATTTGTTTTTAATTATGGGAAAATAATAAGCCAACGGTGGTAACCGCTACAGTTTCTTGATATTTAAATATAATTTAATTTATGGTCTTCTGTGTTTCTTTCGTCTTTCATGTGTTCTTTTTTATTACCGAACGATAACTTTTTTCCCTTTTAAATCTCATATTTCTGTGGTCCGTTTTGCCTGGATCCCTTTTTCCTTTTGTCATAAAGCACATTACTGGTTAATGCCTATCGCTATCCTCCATATAGTTTGATATTAGATCAGTCATCAGTCACTTTACTTACAGAGACAGCCAGAACGTTATTATCTTAGGCCAACAAACTGTAGGTCAATTGAAATTCGTCAAATCGTCTGCGCTCACGTGGGCGACGGCGTTGAGTATATAATAATAATAATAAAAATCCAACCTTACGTCCAAGCTGAACACCTAGCTACGTGGGGGGCGGACACGCGTACTGTACGTCTGTACTAAAAACTTACGCGGCTAACAAGGCAAGGTAACCCTTTATGGTGTAATGTTTGTATTTTTTACTTAGGTTCTGGCTATTAGATCTTATATTATACGTTCCCTCCAATTATCTGCATGGCCATTGTCTGTTCTTTAACCATTCCTAGGCCTCTATATTTTAAGTTATTTATATTTTCTCATGCTCTCCCAATGTTTATTTACCTTTTGTAATGTCAGATAATGACAAGCCTAGGTTTTATTTTTAATGTATTGCTAGAGCTGCCAGTAGGTAAGGTTGTATGGGTATTAGACCTTATTATAAACTATTATTCTTCTTTTATGTTCTAGAATCATTGTTAAAAATTTTATATGTCAACCGATCTGAAAAGGAAGGGAGCCGGGACCGTCAGACCAGATTACTCTTGGTGCTCGCCTTGGCAGGAGGTCCTGAAGTTTATATAGCGCTCGGTGGGAGGGCTGTGCCCTCTGATAGTGTGGGCTGTGCTTGAACAAACAAATCTACGCGTCCTTCTACACCAGACTATGTTGGAAAGTCGCTAGACCGGCGATGGCTACCCTTGGCGTCAGTTCAGGATACTGACGCAAGAAGATTACGTCGTGGTCTACAATAATCTAGTGACGCCGACGGCTGGTAGATCTCAGCCCTCTGCCTGCCTCCTCTACCACGCCCTGCCCCTCCGAGGTCGGTGACGTGGTCTGCTCAAGGACCCCTCCTTTTACAACCTGCGAACCTCTCTAGAAGAAACGCTTGGACCTCAACTTATACCCGGTTTCCCTGACTTTATATTCTATCTCAATTATATTATTTTACCATTTCTTCTTTTTTGCTTTTTCTTTTAAGCCGGGACTCCTCCAGTCCTGGTGACAGTTCCCTCCTTGACGTTTACATTTTTCCCCTCCCGGGAAAATGTAACGTTACAATCTGGCGCCCAATTTTTACTAACCCCTCCCTCTTTAAACTTTTTCAGCCCTCTCAAAATTCTAAAACCAACTTGCTCAAGTGATTTTTATTTGGTAAGCTTTTATTCTCATCACCTCATCCACCTCAACCTTTACCAACACTTCTTTATACTGAAACATATATATACACACACACATACACACGAACTTTTACCCACTGGTAATTGTCATCCATTCTTCGCTTGCAAGTGTTCTTAAAACCATTCGTGGTCACTTACAAGTTGGGGTTTGGCTTACTCTACGACGTACTACAGGAGAATATCCTATAGTCGTTACCACCTAGGTACATTATAACTCTATACTAATACCTCACTATACTGCATCCCACACACTTGCACACCACTGCGGTTACCCACTGGTAATCGTAACCAGTCTTCGCTAGTGAGTGTTCTTAAAACCATTCGTGGTCACTTACTAGTTGGGGGCTGGCACACTTCACGACGACTGCAGGACAATATCCTGTGGTTGTTTATACAAAACACATACATCAACACTTTAAACATTACTTCATTTAGTTTGATTTGTTACCACGGCTAGTGCAACCTTTATGAAAATTACTTGAAATTTACATACCTAGACTAAACTATTTTTTTTTAATCTGAAACATGGAGAAACTGTCACCAGTTGTTATCATTTTAGAGGATCAGAACGGCTTAAGAGGAAAATGGTACGTTAAAGATTGTATAGTGTAGTTTTCTATCTGCTGTGTTTTTGTATAAAATTGTTTTTTTTTTCTTAATGTCTTGTAATATTTTATGTCTAAAAGTTTTTTAATCTTTACTTCTCAACAATTTTTTATTGATTTATAGTGCTTATTTTAATTTTTAAACTTGAATGACTTAAACGG
Source organism: Brachylomia viminalis (assembly GCA_937001585.2). Classification (NCBI taxonomy): domain Eukaryota; kingdom Metazoa; phylum Arthropoda; class Insecta; order Lepidoptera; family Noctuidae; genus Brachylomia; species Brachylomia viminalis. Next base: position 13,968,258 of record OW443316.2, on the reverse strand, counting down.
TCGTTTTTTCCTTGAGGTCTCTAGAAATAATTTTTACTTATTTTTTTTAACATTTAACATTAAGTTCATTGTAAATACTTCCACAAGTTTTACTTACTACAAAAACCTTTGGCATATTTTTCTCCACTTCTTTTTTTATAGAGCGGTACACAACTCTTTAAATAAGCCATTGTGTCGAGCAGTACTTAACTCGTTAAATAAGCCTTAGTGTGTAGATACCTTTATCTTTTTTAATACTTGAACTTAGCTGCTTGAAAAGGCAATTATGCTTTGAACCTTGACTGCTTTTCTTAAGCTGGAAAGCTTTGTAAATATTTCTTCTAGTTTTAACGGGTTTTTTAAAAGGTGCGGATTACGACACCTAATTAAAATAAATAAGCCTTCGTAACTCTAAAAAAAATATTTTTTCCTTGTGGAGTATGAGTCATAGAATGTGAACCATATCCCCTAAGTATGTTGGTGATGTATGATTGAGGGAGTATGAAATGTGGGTTGATGTAAGGTGTATGAAAGGGCAAGGTTTTTTTTTTACAACATCGAAATTTTCTCAGTTGTTAATTTTCTGGGGTTATCGGGTAATGTAATTTTATCTTTTGTAAAACTTTCTGTACCACTATAAATAATCATATAGGTTAATTTTAGCTGGTAAATGCCTTATCTTACTTAACAACAAAATTTTTTTCATTGTAATCAAAAATTTTCGGGGTTTGTCGGGGAAATGTAATGTTTGTATTTTTTACTTAGGTTCTGGCTATTAGATCTTATATTATACGTTCCCTCCAATTATCTGCATGGCCATTGTCTGTTCTTTAACCATTCCTAGGCCTCTATATTTTAAGTTATTTATATTTTCTCATGCTCTCCCAATGTTTATTTACCTTTTGTAATGTCAGATAATGACAAGCCTAGGTTTTATTTTTAATGTATTGCTAGAGCTGCCAGTAGGTAAGGTTGTATGGGTATTAGACCTTATTATAAACTATTATTCTTCTTTTATGTTCTAGAATCATTGTTAAAAATTTTATATGTCAACCGATCCGAAAAGGAAGGGAGCCGGGACCGTCAGACCAGATTACTCTTGGTGCTCGCCTTGGCAGGAGGTCCTGAAGTTTATATAGCGCTCGGTGGGAGGGCTGTGCCCTCTGATAGTGTGGGCTGTGCTTGAACAAACAAATCTACGCGTCCTTCTACACCAGACTATGTTGGAAAGTCGCTAGACCGGCGATGGCTACCCTTGGCGTCAGTTCAGGATACTGACGCAAGAAGATTACGTCGTGGTCTACAATAATCTAGTGACGCCGACGGCTGGTAGATCTCAGCACTCTGCCTGCCTCCTCTACCACGCCCTGCCCCTCCGAGGTCGGTGACGTGGTCTGCTCAAGGACCCCTCCTTTTACAACCTGCGAACCTCTCTAGAAGAAACGCTTGGACCTCAACTTATACCCGGTTTCCCTGACTTTATATTCTATCTCAATTATATTATTTTACCATTTCTTCTTTTTGCTTTTTCTTTTAAGCCGGGACTCCTCCAGTCCTGGTGACAGTTCCCTCCTTGACGTTTACATTTTTCCCCTCCCGGGAAAATGTAACGTTACAATCGAGATGAGTAGTAAAAGAGTATAATATTATTTACGGTCGCTTCCCGGGGAGCACCGGGGCGCATCTGGAGCCGATGCTAGGTGCCACAGCATGCGAACCATCGGCGGTGAGGAGCTGAGCAAGCGGGCTCCTACCGACAAAATTGTTACAGCTGGTCGTAGTGAGCTGAACAGGCGGGCTCACTACGTAGAAGCCACAGCCGATCCCACGGGCGATGATACCATTTCGTTATTCTCATCCACCCCTTCGACTCGCCCCTCCTACATGAGAAGAAGAACAGCTAGCTTGTCCACCACTAGCACACTTGATAGTGTTGTGCAAGATGTCAACCTTGACTCTGAACTTGCACCCACTACAAGCACTCCTAGTACGCGCAGACGATGGACCCCTGAAATGAATTCAAGTTCATATTGCGCACTTATCTTCAATTAACTTCACTAGATATAGACAGAAGAACTTATCTTGAACCGCTCCACCTAAAATTTACAGAAAAATTCCGAACATGCAGGTTAGTCGACAGAGAATAGGAGACCGACGAAGAGCTATAATAAATAACAAATTACTACCACAAAAAACAATAGATGATATACGAAACGAAGTAAAAGACGAGCTAGCCCAACTACAGTCAAACCATTTTACGCTACAGACACAAAACTCTAGCGAGCTTAGACAACAAATACTTACACCTACACAATCTACAAAAATACAACCTACAACACTAGAGATACAAAGCACACAAAATAGAACACAGAACCGAATGAGATGGACCAGTGATTACAACGAAGCTATAATGCGGTCATATTATAGAGTTCCAGCTTTGGGCACTAATTAAACTACATATCGAAAACCTATGTACGAAGATTTCATTAATCAATTCCCTTCACTTGCTCACCTAAGTGAACAACGAATAGCTGATCAAAGAAGAGCAATAATAAACAATACATACTTAAGCGATGAGAAATTAAATTCATTAAAGTTACAGGTATCGAAAGAACTCGGTATAGATAACACACGCAATTACAATAGTGAAATGATAGCCGTTAATACTAAATTAAACAATACCAATAACGAGTTAACAAATAACATTGATACAAACTCTATAGACGAACCTACACCTAATATAGAAACATCGGACAACACTGAAATAACTAGTGCAGACATTCTTCTTAACCCACAAATTAATTTAAAAAGGGACCCAATAATAGACGATTATTTCCAACAAGCATTCCAATTTTATAAAGGCACTAGCCCTACTAATAGAATTTATATTCCAAAACAAAAACCATCAAAAAATCTTGCAAGAATAATTAGCTACCTAAACAAAATCATTCTCCCTGAACATATTAACAACGACACAAACTTCCATACATTCCAGACCTTCATATATTGTGCGGCATGGACCGTTGCTAAGGTTAATGGAGCCAAGATAACACTCGAACCAAGAGAAATATCACGAGGTACAAAAACAAAATATAAACCAAAATGGCAAAGACGACTAGAACAAAAACTAAACGATTTACGATCAAAAATATGTAGAATAACACAGTTTATTAACGGCAGCAGGAGTAGAAAATTAAAGAAGCATGTAAACAAGATCATAAAACTATATAGAATTCATACCGTTCACGAAGAACCAAATACACAAGTAGCACACACTCTAGACACACTTAAACAAAAACTCTCAGTTGTAACAGGCCGGCTTCAAAGATATAACGCATGCACTTTAAGAAAACAACAAAATGCTCAATTCACCCAAAACGAAAAACTTTTCTATCGCAATATCAGGCAGGCAACAACAAATGCTCAGAATTACAACCCAAATATTGATGAGTTGAACACTCCTAATCCAGAGGCATTACAAAACTTCTGGGCAGGAATATGGGAACAAACTGTTCATCATAACGCCCAAGCAGATTGGATAAAAAGCACAACTATCAAATAGCACAAACATTCAGGCAATGGCATTTGAGCACATCTCCCCACAAATATTTCATAAAGTTCTAGCTCGCCTACATAATTGGAAAGCACCTGGATCAAACCACATCCATAGTTACTGGTACAAAAAATTCACAGCAGTTCATTGTTATTTATATAATTTTATAAACAGCTTCATCCAAGATCCCAAAATGATACCTTCTTATATAACGTCAGGCACAACTTACATGATACCGAAAGATCGCAATGGCCTCTCTAACCCAGCTAAATATAGACCTATTACATGCTTACAGACCTTGTATAAGATCATCACATCCTGCGTATCCGAAATGATATACGAACACATTGACGCCAATAACATCTTAGCCGAACAGCAAAAAGGATGCCGAAAATATAGTCAAGGCTGCAAAGAGCAATTAATCATAGATTCCGTTATCTTAAAAAGAGTTCAGAAATCCAAAACCGATTTATTCACCATGTATATTGATTACAAGAAAGCGTATGATTCTGTGCCCCATTCATGGCTTTTGCAAGTGTTAGAAATTTACAAAATAAACCCAATAATTGTTACATTTTTGGAGACGATGATGACAACTTGGTGTACAGTATTAAGACTCACCACCCCAACCGAAACAACAGATACTAGCCCAATTAAAATACAGAGAGGAATCTTCCAAGGAGATGCACTCAGCCCACTGTGGTTCTGCCTTGCTTTAAACCCCCTATCTAAAATATTAAACGCTAGCTCACTAGGTATTCCTTTAAATTCTACAGTTACCAACCGACCGACTGACCCACAGAATGGAGTTTTAAATCATTTACTGTATATGGATGATATTAAGTTGTACGCAGAAACCGAGAGTCAACTCTACGAGCTAGCTAACCTAGCAGAAACTTTCACAAATGACATTAAAATGGAGTTCGGCATAGATAAATGCAAAATAAATTCAGTTAGAGCAGGACAGAACTACCAACACCAATACACGTTAGGTACAGGAGAACGAATAGAGCCATTGGATGAACTAGACACTTATAAATACTTAGGTTATAATCAATCCCGTCAGATACACTATAAAGATACTAAACAAAATCTGAAACAACAATTTCAACACAGACTTAATACAATACTAAAAACACAGCTCTATTCACGAAACACCATAAAAGCAATCAACACCTTTGCTATACCTGTGCTCACCTATTCATTCGGGATAATAAACTGGACCAAAACTGACCTCAAAAACTTACAACGGAAAATCAACACTACAATGACTAAATTTCGCAAACATCACCCAAGATCTTGTATACAAAGGTTAACGTTACCGAGAAAAGAAGGAGGCAGAGGACTTATAGATATCCTAAACTTACACAACAGACAGATCACAACTCTTAGGCAATACTTCTTTGCCAAAACTGAATCTTCCCCACTCCACAAACTAATAGCACACAACGACAAGCACTTTACACCTCTTAATTTAAAAGACCCTACAGAACAAATAAACGAGAAAATTATAGATGACCAAACCAAATGTCAAGAGTGGACCCAGAAGTCTCTACACGGGAGACATCACCAAGATTTATGCCAAATAAATGTCGACAAAGATGCGTCGAACGCGTGGTTAAATCGAGGTGAACTATTCCCGGAGACTGAAGGGTTCATGCTTGCAATTCAAGACCAAGTTATTGAGACCAAAAACTACAGAAAATATATTATAAAGAATTTAACAACCGATACTTGTAGAAAGTGTAGTACTTCTCCAGAGACAATCCAACATATAACTGGTGCCTGCAAATCAATAGCCCAGACAGACTACAAACATCGAGATGATCAAGTAGCTAAAGTCATACATCTAAAACTAGCTCATAAATACAAGCTTATAGACACCGTAGTACCTTATTATAAATATAACCCTGAAACGGTATTAGAGAACCCCACAACAAAACTGTACTTCGACCGAGCCATACTCACAGATCGCACAATTCACTTTAACAGACCCGACATCACATTAATTAATAAAATAAACAAAACTGGGTTCTTTATTGACATTGCCGTGCCAAATACGCATAACTTACAGACTACAATAGCTGAAAAATTATCCAAATACACCGAACTAAAAGACGAAATAACCCGACTTTGGCATCTTCAAAAAGTCACAATAGTCCCCATAGTGCTATCTACGACAGGAGTAATTCCTAAACAGCTTCATCAGTCCCTTAGTTCCCTCAACCTGCCATCTAACACCTACCACCTGCTGCAGAAGGCAGTGATTCTAAATAGGTACATGCAGGCTAGTTAGAAAATTTCTTCAGTGTGAGTCGGACAACTTGCACCAATACTCCCACTCAAATATAGTTTCGTCTACCATACAGGCTACTTATAATACATATTACTCCCACACTTAACCCCACTGCTGGACACTTGGCTTAGGCCCGTGCCATCAGTTCTATCCGGCTATGCCGAGGAAAACAATTCCATAAACATAATAATAATATTTTTTTTTTTTTTTTATTCATAAGAGAGCATTTAGAGCTTCCTGATGACATAACTCATTCCAAGATGGCGTTATTCCTTTCAAAATTATTAAGGTAGACCTTTGTACGTGCGGGTACCTTCTTAAGGTCATCACTCATTAAAACAGCACCGTTCCGACACAGCAAATAACTTGTCATTCAATTTACGATTTCAAGTAATTGTATTAAAGTACATTTTACGATGACGATACGGAATAGCTTGCTCGGCTCGGCTCGGCTGTCTCCCTGTCGTCACCCGCAAATTCCCACACTCACTGGTAGCAAACCAATCTGTAAGCTGAAAACTAGCAAATAACAACAACTAACCAACTAGTAAGCGGGGCATGAACAGGAGCAACTGGAGTCATAGCTATTACACTCGACGAAGAATAGAATAATTTGTAAAAAAAAAGAAAAGGAGATATTGGGTGCTAATCATGTTAGAAAGACGGCGCGAGGACCGTGCCTAGGCGGCGAGGAGTCCCCGTGCGGATGGCGAGGCGCCGCGCACCGCCTTGCAAACCGCTAGCAGGCCTTTCTTCACCGGGGAGCGGGCTGCTCGGGAGCCACTTTTCTGTATTGTCATCGTAAAATTTACTCTAATGTATGCGCTGTTATAATCCTTTATTCTCATATTATTACATTCGCAAAATATTATATGATTGGTGACCTTTACCTTCTTTTCCCTTAATCGTAAACTAGAATGTTATAAGACTCCCAATGAAATAAATTGTCATCAAGGTCATCAAATCTCCGATAACCAATCGTTATTGATTACAGTAAAATATGACAGCCTATACTACCTAGGTATATTAGAGCTTAGAGTTATTGAACTAACTCATTGAACAACTGTACTAAAGCTAGATTTAGTACAATAGTTCAATGAGTTAGTTCATATGGATCAATCTAATACCTACGACAGTTGGACCATTCACCGGAAAGTTTCGCATAATTTCGGTCCATTCAGCTGAGATTAATGATGATGTATCACTCATCTCTGTTCAGCAACCACTATCCATTCTGGCTGGTCTGATTGGGAGCTTAGACTACTGATGTTACTAGATTTTGCCGTTTATGCTAGTTATTGTTTTCGTCTATGGACGACTAGCCTTTGCCCGGTAGCTTCGCCTCCATGGAGGTCGAAAAGTATCCCTCGGGAACGTGCTAACGGGAAAAAAATAGTGGTCTCTAACGTATCCCAGGTCATGGTCTATTCTTGCGCCAAATTTCATTCAAATCAGTTTAGTTCAAATCGTAGAAAGGTAATAGAAAAACTGTATTTTTATTTTTATCATGATTAAATGGATAATTTGATTTATAAAGATAACAGGCCCTACAAATAGGTAAGTGAGTAGGTACTTTTTGATAGAGTGGGTCAGTAGTTCAGTAATTTTCTATAGGAAAGTGTCATTAAACAGTTATTTTAGGAAAAACCTAAGCACCAAATCAATTGGATGCAACTTAAACAAAAATTTCTACTTGAAACAGTGTTCTAATTGAACCAGCACCCTAATTGCGTAACATACTTTAAATAAAATCAGATTTTTTTGTAGGAAGTTGCTAATCCATTGCTTCATATGTTTGAAACATTCGTTTGCTCAACAATGTAAAAAACGCAATGAATGTTGTTGAACTGTCAAAATGAAAGGCATTGCCAATGTTCACTGCTACAAGGATCTTAAGAGGGCTATCACATTTTTTCTTGTATTTGAGTGTTGGTAGAGTCTCACACTCAAATACAAGAAAAAATTTGATATTTATTTAGAGCACTCCCGAGAGAAATAATCAAACTTTCTCGGGCATTTTTATTTTTTATTTTGAGGCCATATATAAACCATAATCACACATCTAAACTGGGAGTTTTCAAGACTTTGAGACTCTTCAAATACTCAAATACAAGAAAAATTGTAGTCCTCTTAAGGGGCGGCCGAAATACGTTGATGGAGGAGCGCTGTTGATAAACATTTATGCAATTGCTTTGTGAAATGTCATTTGAAATGTATTAAAAACTAGCTTCAACCCGAAACTTCTTCCACGTGAAATTTCTTGTTCCCCCCCGCCCCACCGCGTCGCATCGCATCGCCTGCCCGCGTTGTTACTTCGTTTTCGCTTAGCGTTCTTTCTGACTTTTTCCTTTTTGCTCGGCTCCTAAGGGTCTTAGCGTGATGTTAAATAGCATATAGCCTTCCTCAAGAATTGGGCTATCAAATGCAAAAAGAATTTTTGAAATCCGATGTCATCTCCACAGATTACCTTCTCTACAAACTTACAAACAAAACAAATTTTACCTGTTTATAATTTTATAGTATAGAAAAACTGGCTAAGTGCGTGCCGGACCACGCACAATGAAGAGTTCCGTAGTTGGGATATATTTATCCCAAGGACTGGACTTACGAGTTTGTAGTTGAAAAACGTGTTCTCCCAAAATTCCAACTGCAATTAATGTAAGTTGGTCGACTATTACTCGTTAACTTGTAGAGCCTACTTAGCTGTGATAGATACTACTGCCGTGATTTTTTTCATATATCCGAAATCAGCCATTTTGCTGGCGGGACACTTGACTCTGTCAGAAATGAGCATTTTCAAGCTTAATATTACGAAAACGGATCCCTGAATCTAAAAAAAAAATATGGGTTTTACACACTCGCAATATTTTTCAACGGCCTGTACAACGACACCCACCTTACGAGTAGGGGAAGTACCCTAAAAAAATTACAGCTTTCTAGTACTGAGAGACTCTCAGCTAATCCGTGGACAGACAGACAGATGGACGGACATGGCGAAATTATAAGTGTTCCTTGTTGACTTTGTTGACTACGGAACCCTAAAAACAAAATGGCGATGTTAGTTCCGATTTTGGCCAACTGCCAAAATGAACTTGTGGCGCTTTAGGTGTGCCACGCAATTACACCACAGGTTCTTATAAAGCAGAATCAGTCGTATCACCAACTGCCTCATTATAAGTATAGTATTTTACCCCACGAAGCGACACGCGCTTTACTTGTGGTTACCAAGTGTACAAACATGCTGTGAATGTGTGTGCAGCTCTTGGTACCGTCCGAGACAATGGCGAATTCGGAAGGGAGTGTGTGTGTTCTGTGCTAACGCAACTCGTCTTCACACACCCATTCACAGCGTATTTGTACACATAGTTAGCTCAAGTAAAGCGCGCGTCGCTTCGTGAGATAAAAATACTGTACCTAGTGGAAAGGAGCAATAAACACCAACTAATAAATGGCATAAGCTCTGGCCTTCGGAAAAAAAACTTATAACCCGGGAAAAAGGAGACTTTTTCTACTTCAATTTTAGCCCAAACGAAAAAAGAATATCCTACTAGAATAACCTAAAAAAAAACTATTTTCTTACCTCTATCTAAACGTGAAGGCAAAACAGATTCTGTTTTTTTTTACATTGGAAAGGTACAATGAATCGTGACTTTAAGAGGGTACTTTATGGTAATTTTAGGCCATATATACGATCATAAAACAATTTAGGTACCCACAAAAGAGATTCAGGAATATATTGTTGCTTTCGTAAGATGGTTACATAATTTCTGTGTACTTGCCTATCTCATAAAATGTCTACCTACATTAGTTTTATAAAATTACAGACTTTGTAGAGTTTATTTATTTATTTGGGATCACCAACAAAGGATACACATAAACAATTTAGATCACAATAATAAAATAGGTTCTCTTGCGTGTGCTCCTTCAATTATAGGAGACCACAGCATGCACATATAACTAAGCGAAAACACGATAAAAAGAAAAAAAATACAAAATAAGTTAAAATAAATTATGGGATTTAAAAAAGAAAATAAAGTCAAGAGTGAGCATTCATATTACAGTGATAATATACATATGTTATTATTCTAAGTATACATACATATATTTTGGAGTTAACATGAAAAACACAACACTCATTTGTCTAACAATAATTTTGATCGAAAAACATAATTTAACACACCAATTGTGGTTTATTTTGCCTGTAGTTTGCTAGTTTGATGGCATATGGGCTATGGCTGTTAAAAAAATATAATGATTTGCCTACTCACATTGGATAAAATGCAAGGTTTCACAGTTATTTTATCTCTCTAAGCGACGCGCGCATTACTTGTGGTTACCAAGTGTACAAACACGCAGACAATGGCGAAGTCGGAAGTGTGTGTGTGTTATGTGCTGACACTACTCGTCTTCATGAACACATTCACAGCCTGTTTGTGCTCTTGGTTACCACAAGTAAAGCACGCGTCGCTTCGTGAGTTAAAAATACTATACAAGTAGGTAACTAGCTGTTGTTAAGTAATTGAGATAAGACTCTACACTACAATTTAATATTCCGTATGTATTTCTGTAGATATATGTATATAACACCAATATTAATACTCCAATAACCCACATACATTTATCACAATACAAACGCAAGGTGATGTTGAGCCCGTTGAGCTATGCGATTGCGTTAAGCTTGGTGAGCTGTGCTCAAATAAATCATTGGACAATTTAATAATACGCATAGCTGTTCTGTGCAGGATTAATGTTTCTGTCTTGTCGTTGATATACGTTTTTATTGTCATTGGTATATTGCTATTTGAGGTATTTTTGGGCCCTTAGGTAAATAGTGAAAACTGCATCAGAATCCTTCGCATAATTAAGAAGAACAAACAAACAGACAGACACGAAAAGCTACTTTAATTTGTAATTATATAGGTATAGATTCTGATGATTTTAAGTTTTCATAGAACTGTCGATGAAGTGGCCCTTTAGGCTAACGAATTAAGGTAACGTTTCTTTATTATTTATTACTCTGTCAAATTAGTTTTACCACAACATTTATTATGGGTCGTGGAGTCAGAACTCTTCCTGGGTTACAGATTTTGGGAATCCATGTTGTTGTCCGATTTACACACCCGTCAAAGTCAAGGTCAAAGCATTTATTTCAAGTAGGCACATAAAAGGCACTTTTGAACGTCAACATTTACATTAAAATAGAATTGATTCTAATCCCTCCTTCCAAACGGTAGTTTCGTATGGAGAAGAATGGACAAGAAACTCCACGGTTACTCTTTTAAAATGTGTTACAATATTTTGTATACATTAATTATATAATTATATATGGAGACGATGCACCTAAAATAAAACTACCATACCACAATAGGTAAAAAGAATTTAAAATGTAGCAATGACAAATAAGTTAATTATGTGATAGATACATGGTCGTCTGTGTAGTCGCGGCCTTACAATTTTAATTATGACAAAACTAAAAGGACTGTGACTAAGGACTACTAAGACTAAGGACTACTAAGACTAAGGTCTACTAACACTAAGGTCTACTAACACTAAGGTCTACTAAGACTAAGGTCTTCTAAGGCTAAGGACTACTAAGACGAAGGTCTACTAACACTAAGGTCTACTAACACTAAGGTCTACTAAGACTAAGGTCTTCTAAGGCTAAGGACTACTAAGACGAAGGTCTACTAACACTAAGGTCTACTAACACTAAGGTCTACTAAGACTAAGGTCTTCTAAGTCTAAGGACTACTAAGACGAAGGTCTACTAACACTAAGGTCTACTAACACTAAGGTCTACTAAGACTAAACGACTACTAAAACTAAGGACTACTAAGACTAAGGACTACTTAGGATTAGGCATAGGTGTACCTATAGTAAACCCACATTTCTCCAGCTATATTTAAGTCCCATGTAATAGGGGGCGAGCCTATTGCGAACAATCTGCCAGAATTCCAGATTCCAGATTGCTACTGTAAAATTCCTAATGAAAAACCCAATAACGCGTATATATTAATATTCTAGTGATATATATTTTTGAAGTATGTACTCGTATGTTTGTATTTTTGTATGTATGTATATTCTCATATTATTTGTTTTATTTTATTAAGTGAATTGTTTTTGGTTTTATGTATTTAATTTTCTCTACGCACGCTGTCTGCATCTCTAAATCTACTATCCTATCGCAGGTATGCTGGAAGAGATTTCATTCGAAATAAGCATCACCTTTGTAACTATTTTTCTGTTCTTTTCTTCTTGTCTGTTTATATACAGGATGTTCGGCAGAACGTTGAACATACGAAAATGGCAGATAGGTGGGGTCGTCTGCTATCTACCCAGCTCAAATGAAGTGACCTAGGTCCCATAGTTTTTTTTTATTTTTTTTTAATAACCGAATTTCATGAGTTTGTTTGATTTTTCTACACGGGAGGCCAATCAGGTACTTACCCAATACACTATCGATTTTTAATTTTCACCACGATTACATGATGTATTTTGCATTAAATATCACCAAAATCGAATTGCATCAAAATCCCCATTTTGAACTTAAATTGGTCAATAACTCAGTTAGTTAACTAACTTAGTTTTTTTTTTTTAAATAAACTAATAACATACCGTTCGAAAGGCCATACACCGAGGATGTTTCGATGAAATCCTAAGTCTTCAATCACTTTTAATTATTTTTTTAATGCAAAGCAAAGAAAAGCTTAAAATCATGTGTTACCCCTTTTTGTATTGTTTGAAAGTTCATAACTTTTTGTCTGGCTGTTAAAAGTGTTGCCAGTTTCGTCTATCCTACATAAAGTAATCTTACTTCAAAGTTTACAAACTCATAAATCGGATATTAAAAAAAAAAACAAAATAAAAAAATCTATGGGGCCTAGGTCAAATCATTTGGGCTAGGTAGATAGCTGACGACCCACCTATCTGCCATTTTCGTATGTTCAACGTTCTGCCAAACACCCTGTATGTGTATATAAATGCTTAAATAAATAAATAACACTTTGGCCGACCTGGATATCGAACGCAGGGCCTCATGCTTAGCTGTAGCGCTTACAACCACTAGATCAACGAGGCAGTTCCGATGAAAAAACTAACTGGACCAAAACGGCTGAATAAATGGTATCAAAAACTAACTAGACTAAAACGGCTGAATAAATGGTATTAAAAACTAACTAGACCAAAACGGCTGAATAAATGGTATCAAAAACTAACTAGACCAAAACGGCTGAATAAATGAAATGGTATCAAAAACTAACTAGATCAAAACGGCTGAATAAATGGTATCAAAAACTAACTAGACCAAAACGGCTGAATAAATGGTATCAAAAACTAACTAGACCAAAACGGCTGAATAAATGGTATCAAAAACTAACTAGACCAAAACGGCTGAATAAATGGTATCAAAAACTAACTAGACCAAAACGGCTAAATAAATGGTATCAGAGTCTCTGATTGCAAATTGTAATATAAAACAATTTATCAAAGTAAGTTTCCAATCTGCCTAGCCTTTCCCCAACTATGTTGAGGTCAGCTTCCAGTCTAACCGGATGCACCTGAGTACCAGTATTTTACATAGAGCGACTGCCTATTTGACCTTCACAACCCAGTTACTGGGTAATACGATATCCCTTGGTAAGACTGGTTGTCAGACTTTCGATCTTCTGACGACCCGTAACGACTGTCAAAGATCTACGAATGACAGCCGGGACCAACGGCTTAACGTGCTTTCCGTGGCACGGACCCATCCACAGACGAACCGCGGTAAGTAAAGCTTGACCTGATCGATCGACCCGTGCGCCTGATACTACTTAGCCACAAGCCCCAAGTTTTATTTAAGTTGTCCGTACCAATTATCTGCGAAAAACTTTGATATTGTATTGGTTTACTTACTTAAATAATTATATCTTAGTTTAATCAGAAAAAGTTCTAGAATTACTTATTTAGTCAATACAAACTAATTGACCAATCTTAATTCGATTAATTTTCTCTTTCAACAACTTCTAAATAAATTACTCAACAGTCATGAGATAATTAGAACTTTATTTAAATTAATTATTTACGAAATTGTGGTTTTTATCGTATCTTATATTCTTATTTTCGATCATCAAATCTAGATGGAAAAGGTAAAACGGCTTTTTCATAAAAAAAACTCTAGAATTATAGCAAGAGTATGGGCTGAGCAACGCCATCTGTCTTTTGTAATGACAAAAAAAACACGTTATGTTATCAGCAAAATCATTTACCTGGCATAGCAATTTTTTTTTTGATTAATTGAAATACATTACAATAATACCAGCCTGTTCGAATCAAGTCAAATCAAAATATTTTATTTCACAGAAACCTACATGGGCACTTAGGAAACGTCAGAAGTGCACGGCTCCAATTGGTCCTTTCCTGTAGAGAAGAGCCGGCAAGAAACTCCACGGTTACTCTTTTAAAAATAATTGGCTTTTACAATGTTTTCAAATTACAATGTTTATAGGTATGGGAGGACAGTGTAGGCCTGTCAACAGGTCAACAGAGATGCTACTGTCCCACTGCAGGCCAAAGGCGTCTTCTCATACAGAGACAGCACAAGCATTTATCACCACGCTTGCTCAAGAAACATGTGTATATCTATATAAGTATGTATATCAGTCATCAGGTTACCGTAGTACAGGCTCTGCCTAGTTCGGGACCTGAAGACCTTGTGTGGATGTTGTCCCATATTATTATTATTATTATCAAGAGGATACTCGGTATCGGTACACCTACTGGTGATTTCAGACTTATATTATTAGCCTTCTGCCCGCAACTCCGTCCGAGTGAAATTTCTTATTCCCCTGTTGCATCACCTGCCCGCGCTGTCACTAAATTTCGCTTAGCGTTCTTTATGTTTTTTTTTCTTCTTTTTGCTCGGCTCCTAAGGGTCATAGCGTGGTGTTAAATAGCCTATAGCCTTCCTCGAGAATTGGGCTATCAAATGCAAAAATAATTTTTCAATTCCGACCGGTAGTTCCAGAGATTACCCCCTACAAACAAACAAACAAACAAATTTTACCTCTTTATAATATCAAGTATAAATAAGTCCTGCCGGTCGATTCTGTAATAATCTCACCGTGATAGCTTAGGTGAAGTGAGCTAGCATTCCACCTGATGCTACGGATTGACACTATCGACAACTAGCTTCACCTATGTTATCACGGTGAGATTGTTACAGAATAGCTCGGCTGATTTCCTCACGATATTTTCCTTCGGCGATTAAACTAGTAAAGTAATTAATTGACAGTAAAACTAACCACCACAAAGACCAGTAGGTACCTACCTAACCACCTCTAATCACATCTTGAAGAAGCTGAAAATATTTTGAAAGTATTCTCGGTTCTACATAAAAAACAAAACAGCCAACAAAGAATACCTACAAAAAAATCTCGAATTGAACCTCCACAAACACATCACTATGAAATACGCAGCAACGTTACACATCATATGATAACATGGCTCGACATTTATTTGTCTAGACAATCCTGAAAGATTCAGATTTATTGTACACCCCCTTGACATTCTATTCGATATTGGGTAATATACAGATGAGGTACAGAAGTGTAACTGTTTATAGCTTTCTTGAATAACATGTAGGTAGAGGAGGAGGGTAGTGTCTAATATTATGATCATTCATTACATCTTCTAGTTTAATTGATTAAATCTATACCAAAATTATGAATGCGAAAGTAGCTCTGTCTGTCTGTCTGTTACTTTTTGATGTCTTAAACGGATTTCGATAAAAGTTGGCACACATGTAGACCATGACCTGGGACATGGAATACTTTTACTTCTTATCCCCACAGTACGTTCTCGTGGGATAATGTTTGACTGCCAGGCTGGTGAAGCCGCGGCCAAAAATGTGTTCGTCATAGATACTCATCTGGTTAGAATGGAAGCTGACCCCAACATGGTTGGGAATAAAGCTAGATAGATGAAAATGATTACGTCAAACTTTCTGCAGGGCTTTCGCTGACGGATAGAGCATTGATCACCACGCATACTAACTTGTCGGCGACGAGACCCTATCTGAGCACTATGGCGCAAGTAGTGGCGGGACCGCCGTGCAAAAGTAACGTAGATTATTAAGTTCACTAGTTAGAAAAGTTTAAAAAAGGATTTATTTAATGTTTCTATATTCTAATTAGTTTATTTAACTCACATTTATTATTAGTTTTTGCATTCCAAACAAATAAGACTGTATTGAAAGGATTTCTTACAAGAATAATGTTGTTCACGTATAATTACGTAAGTTGAAAACTCACTTTTTTGTTTATGGACGGATTTTGATAATTTTTGTTTTTAAAGATAGGTTTAGTCACAAAACTAATATATCTGTTTGAATTGTAAGAATCGGGCCATTAGTTTAGAAGATATAAGGGATTTTCTATAGTGAAAATGTGCCAACCTATGTTTTTAACAGTTTTTGTTCTAGAAACTTTTTATTGTTAATAGTTACGTTCCAAATTAATGTTTAATTAGATTAAGGACATAATAAGGTATAATATATACAAAAATTGTAAGGATATATCGATAAAATATAATAAAAAACGGCTTGACAGATTTCGGCTAAAGGGAAAATTACATGCAAAAGGGCCTCAAAAATCGCGGTCCTCATTAAGGTAACGTAGGCCGGCCGCTCCGTGTATAAATTCAGGGCCATTTGCCGGCAAAGGTCAGTCGCAGCTCAGCCGTCGAAGAGGCAACAACTACCAAGAAGCCGAAATCTGCCAACAAAACTTAAGAAGAAATTCTGCAGTTTCATTTCACCGCCTCTTCGCTGCCCATCTCTCCGTGGTCCTCCTAGTGGGTGTACCCCTACTAACCTATGCATTCAGGGGTGCGTGGTGACGTGTGTCGCCAGCGAGACAATAGGGTAAAACATACGTCAAAAACGTGGGAGACTGTCCCAGGCAACCGTAAGGTACTGAACATACCCCGGTAGCCGCAACAATTGGTCCTTCGAGCGTCGGATCCCTGCAAGAAGAAGACAGAAGATTGTGAGAAGCCTGCAAGATGCCAGTAACCAGGTCACAGAAGGATGCCCCCTTACGTCCCCCGTCCCGTCCTACCAATGTGGGCGCGACAGAAGAAGGTTCAGGGTCAGAAGGGGTCACGTCTGCGTCAGCGTCAGCATCATCAGGCACGTACACATCATCGGGCACGTACACTTCTTCGGGTGCAACGACTACGGCGGGGACCACGATAACAGAGACCACGGTTGAAACTGTGACCACAGCATCGTCCAAGAAGAAGGAAGATGCAAGAAAGGAGACGACAAAGAAGACCCCAGAAGATGCCCCGGAAGAGGGTGTTCGCAATTCAGGCGGAACCCTAAAACCGATGGGGGTCAGTCGTCGTGCCAGGTCTACAAAGACCACGAGCTCCTCAGCCAGAAGACGCGAGCTGGAAGCCAGAGAAGAATTAGCACGCCTGGAACTGAAACAAGCACAGGCTGCGGCGAAGCTAGCCCGTGTCAGACTGGAGATGACACAATATGAAGATGAGGACTCCGTGGATAATGATGAAGATCAGGCAAACAGAACAGCACAGGTGCAGAACTGGATTGAGTCATCAGTATTAGGAGATGGCAACAAGAAACAACCAGAGCAGCGAGGTCAGCACCCTGCAGAAGAGCCACAGAAGGTGAAGCCTGAAGAGAACTCTTCAACGAAAGGAGCTACGATCGAGATTCAAGCGTTGGCGACTGCATTGAAAGAAGCCTTTTCCACAAGAGGAGGACCAGCAGCGCAGCCAAGCTACATCCACGAGCTACCCTTCTTCGATGGCAGCAGCAGCGAGTGGTTGGCCTTCAAGGTTGTTTACGAAGATACAGCACCGATGTTCAACGAAGTCCAGAATATGGCGCGTTTAAGAAGAGCGCTGAAGGGCACTGCAAGAGAAGCTATCAAGAGCCTGTTGTACTCCGAAGCCTCTCCGTCAGAAGTAATGCAAGCCCTAAGAAGAAGATACGGAAGACCTGATGCACTGGTGTTGGCAGAATTGGACAAGGTCAAGGCATTACCGAAGATTTCAGAAAGCCCAAGAGACATCTGCATCTTCGCGAGCCAGGTCAACAACAGCGTAGCAGCAATTAAGGGTCTGAAGAAACCACAGTATCTGCATTCACCTGAGATGGTGAAGCAAATCTTAGAGAAGATGCCGACGGTGCTCAAATTCCGATGGTACGACTTCACTGCAGCATCAGAAGAAGGCGACTTCTCCGACCTGACGTTAGTATCCAGTTTCCTGAACACAGAAGCAGACAAATGTGGAGCCTTCGCGACTTCAGAAGAGAGGAGCGGGTTCAAGAAGACCAACCGACAAGCGACACATTCAACGAAGGAAAGGAACTTCAAAGAAAAGGATGCAAAGCAGCAAGAGAAGACTTGCCCTATGTGTGAGGGTGAACATTTTCTCGTCGAATGTCAGAAGTTCCAGAAGACGTCGGTGCAAGATCGGTGGGCAATAGTTAAGAAGAGTCGTGTCTGCTTCAAATGTCTTCAAGGGAAACACAGGAAGGAGAGTTGCAGAAAACCACCTTGCAAAGAATGCAAGAGGTGGCATCATCATCTGCTACACGTCGAATCAAAAGAAAGGACCTCTGAGGAAAAAAGGGAGACACCGCAAGAGGCATCAAGCGTCACAGCATCGGTGAACGCAATCAACAACACAAGGGCGTACCTGAAGATAGTTCCAGTAGAAGTCTTCGGGTCAAAAGGATCTAAGAAGATATTGGCTCTTATGGATGAAGGGTCAACCGTGTCACTCCTAGATGAGAAGGTGGCACAAGAAGTCGGCGCTCAAGGAAGCAAGGAAGAACTAGTCATTGAAACAGTGGGAGGCAGGTTGATAAGGAAAAAGGATTCTCAGAAGCTGGACCTCACGGTGAAAGGGCTTCATCAGGGAAGCAAGAAGACCTTGAAGAGAGTCCGCACTATCGACGAGTTGAAGCTTGCACCACAGTTTCTGGACAAGAATAGGATTCAAGATTATCCACACTTGAAGAAGATCGCCGACTCTCTGTATTACGAAGGGGAGTCACCTCAGTTGCTCATAGGTCAAGACAATTGGGAGCTAATTGTGACTCAAGAAGTAAGGAGAGGGAAACCAGGGGAACCAGTTGCTTCAAGAACAGGACTTGGATGGGTGCTCCACGGGTCAGACATCGGAGGGGCAAGACCAGTGCACTTTCTGAACACATGTCTGCATGTCAGCACACCAGAAGAAGAGATGCATCAAGCCATCAAGGATCACTTCGCAATAGAAGCACTTGGTGTGCAACCAAGAAGACCTACTACGGATTCAGAAGGAAGAGCACTCACCATCCTAGAAAAAACCTGCAGAAGACTTGAAGATGGTCGATTCGAAGCTGGACTTCTGTGGAAGAATGAAGAAGAACAGATGCCAGAGAGCTACACGTCTGCCAAGAACCGATTGATCAACATTGAAAAGAAGATGGACAAGGATCCTCAATTGAAGGCGGAATACAGCAAGCAGATCCAGCATCTAATCGACAACAAATATGCAGAAAAAACACCTGAAGCACAAGAAGATTCCAAGAAACTATGGTACCTCCCTCATTTCTCCGTGGTTCATCCACTGAAGAAGAAGATAAGGATCGTCTTCGACGCTGCAGCCAAGTCAAAAGGAAGAAGCCTCAACGACGCTCTACTGCCTGGACCAGATCTACTACAGTCGCTCTTCGGTGTACTACTGAGATTCCGACAAGGACCTTTAGCAGTGGCGGCTGACATCAGGGAAATGTTTCTGCAAGTTCGCATCAGACCAGAAGATAGAGACAGCCTGAGGTTCCTGTGGCGCGGGGATCATCGCGACGTGTCACCGAAGAAGTACAGGATGACGTCAGTTATCTTCGGTGCAACATCATCTCCGAGCACAGCCATCTACGTGAAGAACCGAAACGCAGCGGACTACAAGGAACAGTATCCAGAGGCAACAAGGGCAGTCGAGCTGAACCACTACATGGACGACTACTTACACAGCTTCCATTCAGAAGAAGACTTCAGAAGGGTAACAGCGCAGGTAGACTTCATACATAAGAAGGCGGGCTTCGAACTCAGGGGATGGGCATCAAACCAACCTGAGTTACTGCAAAACGTGAAGACAGAAGCAATCGAAAAGACGGAAGTGGACCTTGGTGAGAAAGAAGAAAAGACACTGGGACTACGCTGGTTCACAGAAAGGGACTCCATCGGCTTCAGGGCAAACCTCCGGAACACTCCAGAAGAAATAGCCAAAGGGTTCAAGGTGCCTACGAAGAGAGAAGTCACCAGTGCAGTCATGTCAACTTTCGATCCACTGGGATTAGCATCACCAGTCCTCATCCAAGGCAAGAAGCTGCTTCAGAACATATGGCGGAGCGGCGTCGGTTGGGATGAAGAAATAGAAGAAAAGGAATATGAAGCATGGAACACATATCTAAAGAAGATGGAGCTTCTACAAGACCTTCAGATCCCGAGATGTTTGGCGCCACATCGCACCGAGGGGGAGCTGCACACTTTCACAGATGCGAGTGAAACAGCGTATGCAGCTACAGTCTACTGGAGAACAGAAGACACAAAGGGAACATACCACGTCAGCTTGGTGGCAGCAAAAGTACGAGTCACTCCATTGAAACCGGTATCGATCCCGAGATTAGAACTGCAAGCGGCCCTCCTTGGAAGCAGACTGGCTCATTCAGTAGAAGAAGAAATGGATCTGAAGATTGTCAAGAAAACGTTCTGGACAGACTCCAGCATCGTGCTCTCCTGGATCAAGACAGACCACAAGAACTACCGACGGGCAACTTACCCAAAGAGAGGCTGATGCACAGTAACCCTCCCTTTACGTGCACCGGCGTAGATTACTTCGGCCCAATGACGATCTCCGTAGCAAGACGTCAAGAAAAGAGATGGGGTGCTCTCTTCACATGCCTAACCACAAGGGCTGTGCACATTGAGCTCACTCCTTCCCTCTCCACCGACAGCATGATCATGGCGCTACGACGATTCGCCGCGAGAAGAGGAATGCCGAAGACCATCTACTCCGACAACGGGACCAACTTCGTCGGCGCAAATAATGAACTTCAACAAGCGCTTGACGACATGAAGAAAGAAGACCTCACCTCAGAAGCGGAGAAGCTCGGCGTGCAGTGGCTATTCATCCCTCCTGGTGCGCCTAACATGGGCGGCGCATGGGAGCGTTTGGTGCGATCAATAAAAACCGCACTAGACGCCACACTCAACGAAAGGCATCCACGAGAGGAGGTACTCCACACCCTCCTATTAGAGGCCGAGCACATAGTCAACTCTCGGCCTCTCACCCACCTCTCCGAGAGCCCTGAGGAGGAAGCACTCACTCCAAACCACTTCCTCCTCGGGCGATCCTGCGGCGCGGCGAGAATCGGCAACTTCCAAGACGACGAGCTGGTGGGCCGGCACACATGGAAGACCACGCAGCGACTTGCCGACCACTTCTGGCAACGTTGGCTGCGCGAATACCTGCCCACACTACTGCCAAGGAAGACAGCGGGAAGAAGCAGCGCCACAGACCTGCGCGTCGGAGACATCGTCCTGATCGTCGACCAGAGCCTACCCCGATGCACCTGGCCACGCGGCAGAATCCAGCAGGTGTATCCAGGACCAGACGGGCGGATCAGAATCGTCGACATCGAGACGCGAGGAGGAGTGCTGCGAAGACCCAGTTCGAGAGTGGTGTTGTTGGTGCCGGGAGTTTCGCCGAGCCTGGAGGACGGTGCTGCGCACGAGGGGGAGAATGTCGGCGACGAGACCCTATCTGAGCACTATGGCGCAAGTAGTGGCGGGACCGCCGTGCAAAAGTAACGTAGATAAATTAAGTTCACTAGTTAGAAAAGTTTAAAAAAGGATTTATTTAATGTTTCTATATTCTAATTAGTTTATTTAACTCACATTTATTATTAGTTTTTGCATTCCAAACAAATAAGACTGTATTGAAAGGATTTCTTACAAGAATAATGTTCTTCACGTATAATTACGTAAGTTGAAAACTCACTTTTTTGTTTATGGACGGATTTTGATAATTTTTGTTTTTAAAGATAGGTTTAGTCACAAAACTAATATATCTGTTTGAATTGTAAGAATCGGGCCATTAGTTTAGAAGATATAAGGGATTTTCTATAGTGAAAATGTGCCAACCTATGTTTTTAACAGTTTTTGTTCTAGAAACTTTTTATTGTTAATAGTTACGTTCCAAATTAATGTTTAATTAGATTAAGGACATAATAAGGTATAATATATACAAAAATTGTAAGGATATATCGATAAAATATAATAAAAAACGGCTTGACAGATTTCGGCTAAAGGGAAAATTACATGCAAAAGGGCCTCAAAAATCGCGGTCCTCATTAAGGTAACGTAGGCCGGCCGCTCCGTGTATAAATTCAGGGCCATTTGCCGGCAAAGGTCAGTCGCAGCTCAGCCGTCGAAGAGGCAACAACTACCAAGAAGCCGAAATCTGCCAACAAAACTTAAGAAGAAATTCTGCAGTTTCATTTCACCGCCTCTTCGCTGCCCATCTCTCCGTGGTCCTCCTAGTGGGTGTACCCCTACTAACCTACGCATTCAGGGGTGCGTGGTGACGTGTGTCGCCAGCGAGACAATAGGGTAAAACATACGTCAAAAACGTGGGAGACTGTCCCAGGCAACCGTAAGGTACTGAACATACCCCGGTAGCCGCAACATAACTAGTGTTGGTGATAAGATCATTATAGTCAAGTCCAAGTTTACTTACGAAGTTTTCCTTCACTGTAAATGTAACTGTAAGATATGTACACGACTAAAGAGTACATACATAATATGAAATCGGAAAGTACCATTGGTACTGGTTAGGTTAAAACCCGAAAGTTGTGCCAAAGATCACGAGTTCTTGACGTTCCACCATTTGGGCATCATTAGAGCATCCTACCCAAATGTCCTTTCTTTGGTATTGCTCGTCGAATCGTTGAGCTTGTAGCGGTATTTACATCGCAACTTGAGAACTACGTCACACTGACGTCACGCAAAGTCCTGCATCGCGCAAGCAAAGTTTACCGCGCAACTAGCATATATACAACGTCCCGACAACAATCGTCGGGCAGTTGCCCACCAGACACAACACCCGTCTGGTCGGAGGATCCTCCCTTTTCTATGGATGTATGAGTGAACTTTACACCCTGTTCATTGTCCCTCCATAAGCTCCTTAAAATCTGAGTCGAGCTGCACGACCACTGACACATGCTTGCACTGACAGGACAGGTCCACTCAACCTAAGTGGTTTTTCCTCAAAAAGCCATTTCAGACACCAATCTACATGGTCTTCACATGGTCTGACCAAGATTATGTCTGGACCCAAAAGAGACTGTGATCTTTGAGATTGTTTCGGCCTTTCTTTTCAGAGTAGTCAGATAGGAAACGCAGACCTCATCTAGTTTTTCAAATATGATTGACGTGTAAAAGTGTTTGTACAAACCTACTTACAGAAATACAATAATGTATCATTATAATTGAAATCGTAGCCTATGTGATAGCTCATAATATATGTGAAACATAACATAGCACCACGCTTGTAATCCACGAAGGATTAGGCAGAGGTGTACCTATAGAACACGCTCATTTTGCCAGGTATATTTAAGTCCCAAGTAATAGGGGGCGACCCTATTGCGAACAATCTGGTATACATCCAGACTTCGAGCTGCCACTGAGAAATCCCTGAAAGAAAACCCAATTACACTGCCCGACCTGGTAATCGAACCCAAGACCTGATGCTGATCTAGGTTATCTAGACGCACTGCAAGTTACCGCAGCTGTTGCTGTTATATCCTTACTTAGTTGCTATTCCACCAATTCGCACTAAACGTTTCCAAATGTCTTTTGTAATGCGCACAGCAAAAGAGTGGAACTCTCTACCTGTCTGTGTTTCCGAATACATACAACCCTAATCTCTTCAAAGTGAGAGTGAACAGGCTTCTTCTGGGTAAGCTCACTCCACCGTCGACTCTGTCTCTGTCACCGCTGACCTAGACTAAAGTCAAGAGCAAACCTATATTAAATAAAAAATTAAAATGGTGAGGAGTAGCGCTTGCAACCACTAGCCCAATGAGGGAGTCTCATAAGTAGTCAGGCATAAATTTTTTTCGAGTTGAACTACTTTCCTTTTGTGTACGATAGTACAATATAATAATATAGTTCTGATATACTTGTCTTGCCATGGTTACTCGTAAATGCGCAACGAATAAAATATATTGTGACCTAATAAAACACATATTTCTGTAGTTCTTGTATCTACAAGATTTTTACTAAATTCAACCTTTATTTTTCTTTCAGCTTCTTTGTTTTAAGAAGAATCTCCAAGCCCACCTACTCCAGATAACATAGATTAGATATTAAATTTTTTAAGAAAGTAGTTCTTATATTATTATATTATGCTTAGATCTATTCTTGTGGCTTAGTAATAACAGCCGCATGGGTCGATCGATCAGGTTAAGCTACGCTTGCCGCGGTTGGTCCGTGGATGGGTGATCAGCTTTACATACCAAGACCCCGCCGTGCCTCGGAAAGCACGTTAAGCCGTTGGTCCCGGCTGTCATTCGTATATCTTTGACAGTCGTTACGGATCGTCAGAAGCAAGAAAGTCTGACAACCAGTCTTACAAAGGGGTATCGTATTACCCAGTAACAGGGTTGTGAAGGTCAGATAGCCAGTCACTCCATGTAAAATACTGGTATTCAGCTGCATCTGGTTAGACTGGAAGCCAACCTCACCATAGTAGAGAAAAGGCTAGGCAAATGATGATGCTTAGATCTATTCTAAACCAAGATGATATAAACGATGCTATAGCTCAATTGCTAAGGAGTTCGTCCTGACAACAGATATTGATTCCGAACTACCGATAGCACTATAGATATGAAACCCTTGGCACAAACAATAGTAAACTTATGGGGGATTCACACTAGGTCAATTTTCGGCGTGCGGCTGTTCGTTTACCAAATCGCCACGGGTTCCCTCTATCTCGCAGAATCTTGACGCTCCGAAATTTATTTGGCTTAACACACCCGGCATAATCTTAAACGAATATTTTTATGGCATAAAAATTATTTAGTATAAATATTGTTTGGCCGAATCTTTATGTAGGTCCGATTTTGCAATGGCATACTTTTAAGATGGCAGAATTTTATTTGGCAAAGTTAACATTCTGTATAATTTCGTTTAGCATACTTTTTTTTTATTATTTGCTACAAAAGTTAGTGACAGAAATGAATCGCTGCAAAACCGACTCCACATAGTCTTGTCTGACCTACTCCTAGACTGTAATTTAAAGCCGCGTAGGCGCGGAGGGGCGAGGCGGCCCGCAAACTGAGGAGCAGGTGGTTTCAACGCTCGCCGCCGCGGCTGATACTCGCAATAAAATATTAGGTTAGGTTAGGTTAGAACTGAACGCGAGGAAGAGCGGGCACGGGGCTCGAGGCCGGTGCAGCGGCAGATCGCGCTGCGCCGAGAGGAGCTCCGTCAGGTCTTGGTGGCGGCTAAGGCTTCTGCGCCCTACCTTGCTACGCCTTGCTACCGTCGAGGCGATCCGGCCAGTACTCGACGACTGGCTCGGGAGAAGGCACGGCTCCCTGTCGTTTAGGGTGACGCAGGTGCTGTCGGGGCGCGCGCCTCTGAGGCGATGCACGGGTAGTTAAACACCTCACTACCCCGTGCAGGAGACGTGGCCCGGAAAGGCCGGGCCAGCACTAGTGTGGGGCTGCGGAAGAATTTGGATTCCCGCGGCCCCGCGCGCACGTGCTAGGAGACACCGGGGTGGTTTTAGCCGGTAAGAGTCCGGCACGCCCCTCCGCCTTTTCCCCATGCGGAGGTAGTCCATGAATATTTCCCCCCGTAAAAAAAAAAGGGTATATTATAGATATGAAATATTATATGCCAAAAGGTGATTCTTACTGCAAACTTTCCAAGATATGATAGTTCGTCCTTTTAACGACTATCGATATGAAATGTATGCCAAAAGACGATTCTGACTGTGAACTTTCTGCGATATGATGCTTCTACTTCTTAAATATTATGTACATGAAATTTATGCATAAAGATAATTATGACTTACAAACTTATGAGTTTTGAATGTATGCTATATGAGTGTGTGCCAAACGATTTTCTGCCAAATGAAGTTTATGCTATTCGCTGTTATGCAAAATAATATTATGATATAAAAAGTTCTGCAATGAAGGATAGACCCAATCGCCACATAAACCGAATCGCCACCCCATTTACACGGGTCGAGAAATATCGCAAATCCCTGTGACTAGTTCATTTTGCATCAAAATGTCAACCTTCATGCGGCGGGCGATGGCCACGACTGAGAATTTTCACGGTCGATGTTAGTCACACGCCACATGCAACCTGTCGCCGCACGACAAAACTCGAAACCTACTCTACTTTGGAACTTGCGATTTTGGTCACCTGTGACCTAGCCGAATTGCGATTTAGGCAGTAAAGCTTGGATTAATTAGGAGATATAAACCAAAAGCTACGAATGATATTAGCAATCTACAAAGCTAAAAAACTAAATGACATAAATGATAAATGATTTTATTTCTGTAAGTAGGTTTGTACAAACACTTTTACACGTCAATCATATTTTAAAAACTAGATGAGGTCGGCGTTTCCTATCTGACTACTCTGAGAAGAAAGGCCGAAACAAACTCAGAGGTCACTGTCTCTTTTAAAGTCCAGACATAATCTTGGTCAGATCATGTGAAGACCGTGTAGATTGGTGTTTGAAACGGTCTTTTGAGGAAAAACCATACAGATTGAGCGGACCTGTCCAGTCAGTGCACGCATTTGTCAGTAATCTTGCCGCTCAACTGAGAACTTAAGGAGCACAACGATTAGCACTAACCTAACCTAACTTCTAACCCCAATTACTGTACCCATTTGCTGACAACCCACAATATGCAACCCACGATTAGCCCACAGGAATTATAAGGCGGATACTTAATACCTCTTTGCTCCAGCGCCCTAATTACACCACTCTAGTAATTACCAGAGAACAGTATAAATACAGATCAAACAAGATTTAAAGACTTGAAACGCAATGTATACGCAGAGCACGTAATGGATGGCAATTACAAGAATGCATCGAGTGACAAAAAGCCAATTACATTGAAAGCTCTCCGGGTGGTGTTTTGCAGATTCTGCCAACTTTGCGAGCAATGTAAGTTGAAATTCAGTTTGATTCTGAAAGTTTAACGGTTGCACAATGACAGTGAGCTTATTGATGGATTGATTGCGTTGATGCAGTTTTTGTATAATGGATAAAATGATATAGGAGTTCTGCATGGAAGTGCAAACGGTATATTCTGGATAGTGACATACACTGCAAGCAATCTATATCCAACATTTTATTTTGAATAAAACTTGTGCCTATAGTTGAAAAAAAAAACTGTACCTACAAAGGCGGACTATTTAAATTACTTATTAGCAGAGGTCGGAATTAGGTAGAGTTATTTATGTACTTACACTGATTTCATACAGCGAAAGAATAAAGTGGATATGCCTCAGATCCCGAGATTAATCTTAAAGAGCAGAAAAAATCCGTGGTTTATTAAATAAAAAAGTTATACAGTAATGTCGGAAGCGATCACTTCCAATCCTAGTGTTACTTAGAATGAATCGGACAAGGAAAATTATTCTGATGGGTTGTTTGAATAACCAAACCCTCACGAGTCTAGGCTAGAACCAAAAGTATTTTCTTATTTATAAAAAAAGGCGAGGTATAAGTATGAGAATTTGCTTAAGACTATTAATAATTTGTATTGTGAATTAACTTAAATACTAATAAAAATTGTATGTTAATTACCATTGTTTTATTTGCCTGTATAACTTTGAGGTTTTTATTATTATTTATTTGTAATATTGTTGGCCACACGGGATTGTCCATTAGAAATCCCGGGAAGATCCATATTAATATCAACATATCGATGCAAGTACATAAATAACTATACCTAATTCCGACCTCTGCTTATTAGTGAATAGGCTAGATTGTACATCATGTGAATAAAGTATCGCCAGATGATGGCTTTTAATTTAATTTCTTAATTTATGAACAAGAGGAACTATGGAAAAAAAATTGGCCCTTCATTTTGTCAAACTATGCGAACTTACATGTACGGAGCAGCAGTTTTTAATGCGTTTTCGGGTTTCGTCCCATTGTAAAAGTGGTTTATAGTCATGGTATACTATTACACTTCGCCGGGTATAGCATTTCGAGACACAGTGGTCACGTGGGAGACTCAAGTCTACGACATCCATTACACATACACAATACTGGTAACACAGAACAGTGGTACCAGTATTGTGTAATAATAACTCCTAGCCTCCTTTATTACCTGTGCGAGTCCGATAAAACAGTGTGGTTTTAATGAACAAGTACGTTGGTATATGGTTAAAATGAATTGTTTCGTTTGATTAGAAAAACTAAACGACAATTTAAATGATTTATACATATTTTTTAATAGAATTGGGACAGAATATGTTTCCATTATTTCGTGTTTTGTGGCAATAAAGTGGCAACTGGATATGTGTCATTCCTGGAATGCGAGATCTTGTTTTTTAGAGCGTGTTTATAATGATGAGTAAAATGACCCGCTGAGAGTATTACAGTTATTTCAATAATACCTTGTAGGTATATCTTTTGTTTTGCAGTACATCTGTAGTTTCCAATGGTAGCAATAATCATTCAACATCAGAAGCCCAATTCCCGTAACTATAAACGTTCAAAATCATGTCGCAATCTCATCTCAGCGACAGTCAAATGTCAAAAATGTAGGTAAACGCTATACAATTTTTGACAGATTGAGACTGAGATTAGAATGCGAACGTTCTTAAAAATACGGGAATTGCTCCTCAGGTGTTAACCCCATTATGAAAAATGCATAAACAAATCCAAATCCAATGACAGCAACCGAAAAACTATCAAAATGAACACCCCGAAAAGGCACAAAACATAAATATTAAAATTTGAAGACGAGCCCAACAATCTTGGCGGCATATTGGTAATGGCAATCTATTGGCCATGGATCGTGGTAAAGGACCCGGCGGCACGTGCCTCGATTGTCGATATCGCTAGATAAACACCCCAGTGTGAGCCACGGTCCATGGAAGTATGTGATGCGATTATAGGGTGTAGAGTTTATAGTCCTTGTGTGACAGTGCACTTTGTTGAAATAGGGTTTAAGTAAACGGGTTATGTTGAAAATATTCCACAATCATGGATAAGTAAGTAAACTTTTACTATTGATTATCAATAGTTTTAGGAACAAGAGGTAGAGATAAATAAAAAAAAACAATAATCACATAGATTTTACCAATTTTCTCAGCATTAATTAATCTTAAATAAAAAAATAAAATCACACTAGCAAACAACCGGTAATCTTAATATGCATGTAGAAATTCAAATAAATAACGACAAATGGCAAGTAGCGACGATCACCTGACAACCTTTCCGTTCGAGAGCCGACCGACAAATGACCGATTTAACTTTTTTTTTTTTTTTTTTGTATGGCATCTCGCAGTTGGCCTTGAGAGGCCGTGACTGCTTAACCGGTCAATCCTGTGGTGCCTTCGAGCTAACTCAAAGCCTCCAGCCAGGGGCATAATATTAATTATAAACTAAGCGACCATCACCTAAGGGCACCCTCTGTGGGGTACGAACCTCGGCTTAGGGGACCGATTTACTCGCAGAACGGTCCTTTTATAGTGTGGCTGTCAGGTGACGACACAAAATGCTATCTGTCATGGCGTCTATGCTAATAATAGCATTCGCATCTTGTGACCTCCTGGTATTTACGCTACCTCTCCAAGCCATGGTTGACGTAAAAGGCATGGTTCAGAAGATGACCGTAGCCTACCAGAGAGTTAAGCAAACACCAATAATGATAATGAATGTCAATAAGCTTCAATCACTAGATGTATGGTGAATCAAAGATGGCGAACGAGCCATGTAAGCAAAGCGGTGAACGTTTAGTTTGATTTTTAACAAAAAGTTCGTTGTCTCTTGACCTTATAATGAATTGTACCATTGTTGTATTAAAAGAAAGAAAGAAAAATATTTTATTTGCGACACGCACAGGAAATTCAAACAATAAAAAAAGAACATTAAATCTAACAAAACCATGAAAACAATAAAAGAAGAATTTGAACTATGTACCTACTATAAAGTTTACTGGGTTCGTCTTTCGTTGACTTGAATGTGCCCTGGCGGCTGAGAGTAGGTCATGCTCACTCAAATGTGTCGCTGGTGGTGGCGTGTGATCATTAAGTTCCCTTCAAAATGGTTGAGCTGAATGGTGCTGATCCATACGTCAAGTTCGTGAACGGGCACCGTCAGTAGGCGCTGGTCATTTCTTAGCAGCCACGACTTTTTTAAATTCCTGAATTGTTTTTATCTTTTTATTACGGACGCTTTTAACGTGCACGTCTTTCTACATCGTTCTCACATGTATAATTTCAACATGAATGATGTAACTACTTTTTGGTAAAAATATATTTTGATTTAAAAGAGTGTCCATGGAGTTTCTTGCCTTCCATAGGTACCTAGTACGCTTTGGAATGGGCAACTAGCTTCATATTTCTGACTGACCGACCCCTTGACAATTAGAAGTGCCTGTAATTGATTTATTTGAAATAAATGCTTTGAGTTTCAGTTCGATTGCTTTAATTAATTAACCTAGATACCTATGAATGTCTCACTTACCTAAATAAACTCCTCCAACTTTGGTCTCTCCAACAAAACCACACAAATCCAAAATAAACAACATCTTATCAGATAAACGTGTGAAAACTATTCTATCCGAGTCGCATACTCTCATTACGTTAGACTCTTTAGGGGATTAGCTACGTGCCTCCCACTCCTCAATGAAGACATATGGAGGATTCCGTGTTTGCATAACAAATACCATGGGCTACAGGCCTAATTAAGAGTAATTGCGAGCTCCTTCGAGATTGTAAGAACAAGGGACGAGGGATGCATGGTAATGCCATATTGTGTAGGGATAAGAAAGTGGAATGGAAGTGGTCATAAGGAAACGATTTGAGTTGAAATTGGGCAGTGGTTTTAGTAAAGACTTATATGACTAAATTGTTCCTGACCTACTGCGGTTTCTGAAATGGTTGGCTGTGACAGGATTTTTGTAAGAAATAGCTGTTTCTCTGAATCAATATAAAAATATTTGACAAAACAAAACTCGAACAGTACATAATGTTTAGTTGTATGGTTGTTTTAAGGTCGCAGCAGATCCGATGTTAGCTAGAAGATAATATGGGTTGTTCAATGATTGACTCAATCCTTTAAAAAAAACTAAAATTCGTACATACTTAACTACTAAGATTCTTTTTATCCCTGAAAATATTTGGAATTGAATATTCATAGCAATTTTCTACTACCAACCATTCCACTACAATACCGGTTGCGACAACACAATGTTCGTCTCAATAACAAACAAAAAAAAATCGATAAAATAAAAATAGAAAATACAAAACCGTCAAACGCCAAATAAGTTCAGTTAGCAACCGCAAACAGAGGTCGGGTGTATCGAAGTTAACAGTTTATTTCCTACGTGTTCTTGGGACAAATACGATTTTCTTGGTACGTGCTCCACCGTACTGTGGCAGGGCTTGAATTCTACCTACAATTGCGAGAGTCCACTTTATAAAATTGTTATGTTTTTTTATTCTTTGACGGCGGTAAGTGAAATTGGAATGGACATTGAGAGTTTCGGATCGAAATATTGTATTTACTGGATCTAAAATTCGAGAAACGGAATAATTGATAAGTATGGAAGTTCTGGGCTAGGTTTTTACCTGGCTGTGTCCGGTTTTTGATAAAAACAAACCATCTCTTTGTTAAAATTTATGGATAATTAACATAATATTATGACGAGTCACAACCAACGTCAGGTATGTTATGAGTTGCCTGTTATAAAGGGGCGGGCATA
The DNA here is from genome assembly GCA_937001585.2 of Brachylomia viminalis. Lineage (NCBI taxonomy): Eukaryota > Metazoa > Arthropoda > Insecta > Lepidoptera > Noctuidae > Brachylomia > Brachylomia viminalis. The sequence goes on along the minus strand of OW443316.2, from coordinate 13,936,398 downwards.
CTTAGATTTTTCTGATGGAAAAACTCAATAAACACAAAAAAAAAAAAAAAAAAAAAAAAAAAAAAAAAAAAAAAAAACACTTTGGTCAACCCTGGGAACGAAACCATAACTAGCTCAGCAGTCGTGTTTGCAAAAATAAACTAACTATCCAGTCAAGGAGTTTCTTTACGATTCGGAAAAAAATTTACATAATTTTTGATTTATTACTTAATTTTATATTATACTAGCTGCGCTCCACGGTTTCACTCGCATAGGTCTCGATCCCATGAGAATATCGGGATAAAAAGTATCCTATGTCCTATCCTCGTCATGTTCTACCCATGTGCCAAATTTCACCAAACTCCGATCAGCTTATAACGGCTGATCGGAGTTTCGTGAAGGCGTAACAAAAAATCAAATCTGTGCTCTTTATAATATTATTATTTTTAATGTGTCTAACATATTTCGGGAAGTCGGTATCCTGGGTTCCCGGACCTTTGGAAACCGTACGAGGGGCCGCAGCTAACTCGCAGAGGCCGGTTAGACGCTTTCAATGAAATGAGGCACCAACCCTGGGTTATCCCTGCACTATGCAAGTGCACCCAATGACAACCCCCAGTTGCAAGTTGGTGTAGGACTATTGCAGAACGCGGTGGAGGCTGCGGAAAGGGAGAGGGAGCTCTCGTCCACTCACCCGGCCCGCAGAAGGCGCACCGGGCGTCGGCGGAGGGCGGATAACGCCCTCTTCCAGCCCCCCTAAATGGGTCCAGGGGCGACGGACTCATGGAAGTCCGTCGCCCCCCATACATCAGGACCCGAGGTGGCGGCGCGTAGTGTACCACGCGCGCCCCTCTTAGACGTCACGGGGGGAGTCAAACACCTCACTCCCCCCCCCCCCCCCCCCCCAGACCCGAAGAGCAGTCGGGAGTTGCGGAAGGATCGTACGTTCCCGCGACCCCCCGGCGTAGGTGTGAGATGGAACACTGGGGTGGTTTTTAGTCAGTAAGAGTCTCACAGACCCTGCCGCCCGCCCCAGGGCGGCGGACATCCATGAGGATTTTCCACCCCGGAAACAAAAAAAAAAAAAAAAGGACTATTGCAGAATATGGAAATAAAGGTATTGGACTATGGATTTAGGTGGCTAAAGTGTACTGGTTACCTAAAACTATGAGAGAACTATGGCCCTGTTTTATACATATCCACGGATAAAATGGCAGGGAGTGAGTTGCACACTCAATAATGTGTCCCCGAAAATGGTCGCTAGCACATAGTGACGTAGCGACGAGGGAGCAACATATTATGAGGTGCTTGAAGAGTGGAGAGGTATTCCACGGCTATCAGGACAATCCCGGAGGTACGGTCAAGATCCCTACCAGCATCTTACTGGAATACTTCCTTCCTCCGAGCACGTTTGGTCTTGCGAATCTCCACTTACGCCAATAAAGGCAAGAATGAGGTGGGAGGTCAGTTACTCGTCAGTGTTCACTCCAGCAGCAAGCCAGAGATGAGGAGCGTAACTTCTCCCGGAAGATAGGGTCCGTGGGGTCGCTATTGCCCAACAGCTCGCCACATGCTGCCCTGCGGGTTTATGTATCTCTCTTGGTGTGGCTCCTCATCCTAGACTTGTTTCGGCAAAGTAGACTTTATCTGCACATACATAGAGTTCGGAGCGCGCAAGCCCCACCACGACGTCAACGTAGAGATACGGCGATGGGGATATTATTATTATAAGTTTAGATGGGCTGGCCACGTCTGCCGCATGCCCAATGAGCTGTGGGCCAAAATAACCACTATGTGGAGCCCTAAGACAGCTAGAAGGCGTCGTGGCAGACCCCGTAGTGTATGGCGGGATGCACTGGACAAAACAAACGACTAGCATGCGTATCATGTGCAAGTGTGCAAGCATGTGTAATTTTATTTATTGCTGTTTATTTTAATGTAATTTGTTTTTATTTGATTGATTTTTTTATATAATCTATGGATATGTCTGGAATAAATAAATAATAATAATAAAGTAGCATGGCCACTATAGAAACAGTCGAAACGGAAGACAAAATGTCAGATTATAGAAAGATTTCTACGGTGCGATGTCAAAATTCAAGAAAAGAATGACTTTTGTTAAGAGAGTGATTTGTCTTCTCTGCGCACAGTAGAGATAGAAGTGGTCATGCTACGCATGCTGTGGTCAGAGAGGCCTTTTCTCAACTATGTTGGGGTTAGCTTCCAGTCTAACCAGATGCAGCTGAATCTCCAGTATTTTACATGGAGCGACTACCTGGTTGTTCCTGGAGTACCAGGTTGTTCCTACTACCAGGCTCAAGAAAATAGGTGGCTCGTTTAGATGCCAATGTATACGTTTTTATAATTAACTTCCTAGCCACATTCAAGCACTAAGCCTTAATAAATTCAAATGTTTTATAAAAAGGAAACTATGCCAGAATGCCTATTATACTGTCAAAGACTATATCGAGGACAAGAAGGCTTGGGATTGAGTTGCTCCACTAAAGCACAGACAATGTTAATTTATTTTATTTTGCTAACTATTTTTACTTTTAATCTTTGCTATAAGTATCTATACTTATTTACATATACAATGACACTAATATTTACTGTATAAAGTATTATAATAATATTATTTTTGATTATTGTGAATGTGAGGATTAAGTGTGTTTTAGTTTCAGTTTTAATCATGTTCTGGCAGTTTGGCCTACTCAAATGTCCTTTCTTTGGTATTGTTCGTCGAATCGTTGAGCTCCTTAAGTCTAAGTTGAGCTGCACGATTACTGACAATTCGTGCACTGACTGGACAGGTCCACTCAATCTGTGTGGTTCTTTCCTCAAAAGACCATTTCAGACACCGATCTACATAGCCTTCACATGATCTGACCAAGATTTTGTCTGGACTTTAAAAGAGACTGTGACCTCTGAGTTTGTTTCGGCCTTTCTTCTCAGAGTAGTCAGATAGGAAATGCCGACCTCATCTAGTTTTTAAAATACGATTGACGTGTAAAAGTGTTTGTTCAAACCTACTTACAGAAATAAAATCATTTATCATTTACCTATCTGACCTCCAAAACCCAGTAACTGGGTATTACGATATCCCTAAGTAAGACTGGTTGTCAGCCTTTCGGGCTTCTGACGACCCGTAACGACTGTCAAAGATCCACGAATGGCAGCCGGGACCAACGCCTTAACGTGCTTTCCGAGGTATGGAGGGGTCTTGGTATGTAAAGATGGTCACCCATCCACGGACCAACCGTGGCAAGCGTAGCTTAACCTGATCGATTGTCCCGTACGGCTGTTATTACTTAGCCACAAGCCAGGCTAACAGTAACAGTATATTATTTAGTCGTGGGCGATTCTACATCTGCCAGGGTTGCGGGGAAGTCTGAAAGGGTAACCGCGGCCCCTGGCACAGGCAACTGAAGGAACACGGGTGGGCTTTAGTCAGTAAGAGTCTAACACGCCCTCCCGCTCCGCCCAGAGCGGGAGAAGTTATTCGACGATTTACCAAAGCAAAAAAATAATAATGGGCTATTCTACACACAAGTGACAGGTAACTGTCAAATAGGCTAGTCTGCTAAAATAACAGGACGCTAAAAATAACTACACTTGCTTGCATCATACATGCACGCAATAGAGAATCAAGGGTTAATATCCACCGTACACACGAGAGGCAAAATTTTTAACGGAAAAAGTTCGTTATTAATTCCAAAGCTCATTTTATGTGGTCCCCACATGACCGTCGCTTTTATTAAATTTCTTTCAGAAATAACGAACACTAAAAATGTTGTTATAACACAATTACTTCGTAAGAAAAGGAAATTGAAAAAGTTGAATGGAAATATGTTGAAGTCAGGTTCGACAAGAAAATAATGTTGAGGGTAGTTATTTTTTTGTGTGGCGAGATTTTCAAGATGGCGTTTTAGGTGGAATAGTTTTATGAAAGTGGATTAGGCTTAGATTTTTTGTAACAGTTAGATATAGCATAGATCTAGTTTGTTAAAGCATATACGCGCTAAGACTCGACATGTTTAATAGATTGAATGTTTCATATTATGTTTTAACATAGCTTCGTATAATTTGATTTGGTCTTCTGTATGGTAATTATTATTCCCCGCGTAATCTTACCACGCGCAGACCACGCCAATATCGTGTCTGTAGAAATATCATAATTATGTGTGCTCAAAGACAAATAATTGTCTATGGCACATTATGAAATCACGTGCCTGTTTGAAGTTTTGTTCGACAGTATTCGAACATAAAACTAGTAATTGCTAATACTCCATTTTGAACATCAATAATTCCTAAAGTAGGTATCATTTTATATTTTATTTTACCTTTTTTATTGCGGCATTAAAAACCTTAATGCTAATTTTAATTAAACAAAAAAAAAAGGATATTAATGTGACAGCTGTGTTACTTATTTATTGAAATTAATGCTTTTGAACGTACCTACTTACTTCTACGTCTGTTTTCAAAAGCTGTCCAAATATGTTTACATATGGTTTACATGTACATACTTACCTATTTTATTTGTTATTAGGGTTCTTGTAGATTTTGAAATAATATATTACCGACAATAACTGATTGGACCATTTCGTGATTGAAGGGAATAAGCGTTAGTATTATCATTTGCCACCTACCTACACTATTTTTATACAAAAGTTCACTAGAGACTTGGAGCTTCATAACATACATTGATTTACTTGTATTTACATTTATTTCAGTACGAGAAAAGGTACCTATGTTGCCATCCGATCTCGGGCTATTTATTAAAGTGAATAAAACCATTAGATAGTACCTATTATTAAAGCTACAATGTCCCTTGTGTATGTAGATACAAAAAACTATTGTTTCTTACCTCCTTCCATATGAGTTTCGCTAAATTTTACCCGAACACAATCTTCCTACAATCGAAACTACAACGTTTCCGTACGGTTGTAAAGCGAGGTATTTTGACAGTTCAAACCACGCCAACTTCGCGTTCATTTCGGGCGGTTTCGTTCATTGTGTCGATGTCGTAGAGAATACGTTATTAGCAGATGTCGTGATTAGCAAAGGAAATAACGTGGTATTGGAGGTGGAGTGAACAGGCTTCTTCTGGGTAACCTCACTCCATCGTCGACTCTGTCTCTGTCACCACTCACCTAGACTAGAGACACGAGCAAACCCAACTAAAAATAAAAAAAAAGGAATCTATAAGTGGTCATAGTGAATTAGGGCCCAGAGGACTTACTTTATTTTATATTAACTAAAATATAGGCTAAGAAGTATTGGATACTAAATAATTATTATTCTTCCAAATGATACTGAAATATCAATAAGAGCTAACGGAAATCCACTGGAATGCACAGAAAAATACATATACTAGGGAAAAACAATCCGTTTTGACCTGTTTTGACAGAAAAAACAATGATATAGAAATAGAAGAAGAGTATACAGGGTTATTGGTAAAACACCATCAACCTCTTGAGGGGTCATTGTACTCAACATTACGAACAACTTTTACTATGGGACCAAATATGAAATCGCGAGAAAAAAAAACAGCTGTTCCCTACATTTAGCTTTGCAGAACTCGGGACCAGCTGATTTTTTTTCGCTATTTCATATTTGGTCCTATAGTAAAAGTTGTTCTTAATGATGAGTACAATGACCCCTCAAGAGGTTGATGGTGTTTTACTAATAACCCTGTATAGCACATCGCCCCTTCCCCGAAGGGTAAGACAGAGGTGTAACTATAGTACACCCATCTTTCGCCAGCTATGTTTAAGTCTCATCTAACAGGGGGCGAGCCTATTGCCACCAACCGGGCACAAATCCAGACTCCGAGCTGCTTCTCAGAAATTCCAGATGGAAAAACCCAATAACACTTTCCCCGATCTGGGAATCAAACCCAGGACCTCATGCTTAGCAGTAGCGCTGACGACCACTAGACCATAGAGGTTTATTTTTTTACCAAATCGTAAAAAAACGGGTCCTGTAACATGAGTTTTACGATCAGGATTCATTCTTAAACCATTTATTACCTGGTCGATCAATCTATGTAACCATTTGCTACCAGAACACGAGATCCATCATAGATTATTCTACTTTATCTAAACCTACCTCCCCAGAGGTCGCTATAGTAACTAGTTGTACATAAAATCAGGAGTAGTGATGTATCACAAATCGTTTACATAAGTAGGGCCATTCTGTCTGATTTAGTGCTGGGACCGCTGACTCAGTAGCCGGCAAGTCACTCTCTGTACATTCGTGTCTGATTATATGGTTGGTTTTTACGCTGTTTTGTGGTTGAGGGATAGTAATATTAGTTCTTCTGCCTTATTCGGCGGGATGCAGAGTGTTTCTGATACGTTTTGGGGTCTTAAGTGGGGATTCTGCTCGTCAAAGACTACAATTTATATGGATTCCATTTTCTTTTTTTGGATATGAAACATCTGTAGCCGCAGGTAAAACCGATTGCTGGCGTGGCGACGCATGCCGTGGTGACGCGTCGCCATGCTATATTTTAACAATTTATTTCTTAAAAAAAAACTGAATACTTATTTGGTTTTTGATTATGCCATATTCATTTTTTGATGTGTAACATCTAGGTATAGCGGCACGTAAAACTGATTGGTGGCGTGGCGACGCATGCCGTGGCGAGGCGTCGCCACGCTGTATTTTAAATAAAGATCAATTTATTTCTTAAAAAAAAACTGAATATTTGTTTTCTTGTATTAAACCATTCTTTCATGAATGGTTTTCGATGTTTCACATCTGCCAGGCGTCCCGAGACCTGCCTTCCAAAGCCGGTTTTCCGCCCTGGAGGCCATTGTCCTGCGCCCCCCACTAGCGGCGAGCCAGCCGGCCGCGAGCCGGCAGAAGGCGGTCCCATTTGCCGCCGTCGCAGCTGCCGCGGCCAAACCTGGCTCGTCGGGGCAAAGGAAGGCCCCCCCCGTGCTGAAACCCGCGGGGACACCCATGCCCAGGGAGGGCGGGACGGCAACACAGACGGCGAGGGCAACGGCCCCGGCTGTAAGACGGCCGCCCCCACCTCCTATATCTCCTCCGGCTGGCGCCGAATGGCAAGTAGCCGGGGAGAAGAGGAAGGCCGGTAAGGCGGCAAGGGCGGCCAAAAGGAAGGAGAGGCGGCAGCGGCAAAAAGCGCGAAGCGTCGCGGCTAGGCTCCGCGCCCCGAAATCCGCAGCTGTAGTGATTACGCTAAAGCCGGAAGCGGAAAAGAAGGGCGTGTCCTACCGCGACGTGCTAGCCAAGGTGGGAAAGGCGGTGAGCCTCGAGGAGATCGGCGCCACCGAAGGCATCCGGGTGAGGCTCACGGCGACTGGGGCCCGGATGCTTGAGATCCCCGGTGCGGCCAGCGGCCCGGCCGCTGACGCTCTGGCCGAAAGGCTTAGGGCGTCCTTAAATGCGGACGAGGCCCGAGTGTCCAGGCCCACCAAGTGCGCTGACATGCGCATCCTGGGCCTGAACGACTCGGTGACGGTAGGAGAGGTGGTGGCCGCCGTCGTTAGGACTGGAGGGTGCTCTGCCGAGCAGGTGAGGACAGGCACCATCGGTCCTGACTTCAAGGGGATGCGAGCCGTTACGGTGAGCTGCCCTGTGTCGGCGGCCAAAAAAATAGCCGAGGGCCGTAGGCTACTGGTGGGCTGGGTTTCCGCGCAGGTGAAACTGCTGGAACCCAGACCTCTGAGGTGCTTCCGCTGCCACGTGGGCAACCACGTGGGAGCTAAATGCACCTCGGAGGTGGACCGCAGCCACCACTGCTTCCGCTGTGGTCAGCCCGGTCACAAGGCCGGGTCTTGTAATGCCGCGCCGCACTGCACCGTATGTGCGGCAGCTGGCAAGCCAGCCGATCACCGGATGGGGAGCAAGGCCTGCGCTCCACCCGCCAGAGCCAGGGGCAGGGGCAAGCCCTCCGCCATCGCCGTCACTGCCGCAGCCGCCGCCACTGCCGTTGCCGCTGCCGCCTCGACCGTCATCGTCGCCGCCGTCACCACTGCGGCGGGGCCCTCACAGAGGGCTCGGGAGGAGGCTGACATGGAGTGCCAATAACGGCCCCATTACGCCTCCTCCAGGCGAACATCAACCACTGCGCCTCTGCTCAGGATCTGTTGCTCCAGAGCATGGCGCAGTGGTCGATTAACATCGCCGTGGTCGCTGAGCCGTACTTTGTCCCGCCCAGGGATGACTGGGTGGAGGACCTGAGCGGCTCAGTGACCCTAATTTCGTCGGCCGCCACCGGTACTCCGTCCCTCGAGGCAGTCACGAGGGGACGGGGTTGCGTGGCAGCACGGTTCGGGGAGATTGTAGTGGTGGGGGTATACTTCTCCCCGAACCGAACTCTTGCCGAGTTCCACAACTCCCTTGCGGAGTTGAAAGTCGTCGTCGTCGGGTTCCGTTCCCTCCCCGTGCTCGTCCTCGGGGATTTCAATGCCAAGAATGTGGCTTGGGGTTCCCGGTATACGGACACACGGGGCAGGATGGTGGAGGACTGGGCTCTGGAGACAGGCCTGGTCGTCCTAAATCGGGGTTCTGTCCCCACGTGTGTGCGGATGCGGGGTGAATCGGTGGTGGACATCTCGTTCGCCAGCCCCGCTCTGTCACCGCGTGTCCTTGACTGGCGCGTCATAGAGGGGGTGGAGACCTATTCCGACCACCGGTACATCCGGTTTGACGTCTCCGCCCAGACCTCGAGCGCGCTGGTCCGACAGGCCCCGAGTGGTCCGCGGTGGGCGCTGAAACAGCTGGACCGGGAGCTCCTCCTGGAAGCCTCGATCGTGCAGGCCTGGGTGTCATCACCGGACAGGCCTGCTGACATCAACGTCGAGGCGGAGTGGTTCCGGGAGGCCATGTCCGAAATATGCGACGTGGCAATGCCCCGGGCCCAGCCCGGACGCGCTCAGCGCCAGGTGTGCTGGTGGTCGCCAGAGTTGACGACTTTACGCAGTGCGTGCGTCACTGCGCGACGCCGGTACACCAGGCACCGCAGGCTCCGTATTCGCCCTCCGGATACGGAAGCCATTCAGGCGGAGCTGTACGAGGGGTACAGAGCGGCGAAGACCGCCCTCCAAGCGGAGATCCTGCGGGCCAAGGGACTGGCCCGCGAGGAGTCCCCTACCCCAGGACGCCCCTACAAATTGGTGCGTGAGAAGCTCCGCCCATGGGCTCCCCCGCTGACGCAGAGTCTCCGGCCCCAGCTCGTGGAGGACGTGGTGAGCACTCTGTTCCCTTGTAGAGTGGACCATATCTCCCCGCCCATGGCTCCGCCTACTGCGGTGCTGAATGCGGACCACACCGCCGACGACGACGACGATGCTCCGGAGGTGACCGAGGTAGAGCTGCGAGTGGCGGTACGTAGGCTGAGTGCTAAAAATACCGCCCCAGGACCCGACGGCTTACCTGGGAAAGCCTGGGTCCTGGCCTCGGAGGCTCTCGGGCCTCGACTAAGGGGGCTCCTAAGCGCATGCATGGAGAGGGGCCAGTTCCCACTTCGTTGGAAGACGGGGAAACTGGTCCTCATCAAGAAGCCGGGGCGCCCGAGAGTCCGCTTACCGGCCCATCGTGCTGCTCGACGAGGTGGGCAAGCTCTTTGAGAGAGTCATTGCAGACCGCCTCGTCGGGCGGCTGGTGCGGGTGGGGCCGGATTTGGCGGAGAGCCAGTTTGGCTTCCGCAGGGGGTGCTCTACGGTGGATGCCATCATGCGCGTGCGGGCCCTCACGACGGGGGATGCTGTGGCCCGGGGTGGGGTCGTCTTGGCGGTGTCTCTAGACATCGCCAATGCCTTCAATACCCTGCCCTGGAGTTGCATCAGGGAGGCACTCCGGTATCACCGGATGCCGACCTACCTCTGTCGTGTGGTCGAGGCCTATTTGACGGACAGGGCCGTCATCTACCCCGGTCACCAGGGAGTATGGAACCGGCAAGAGATGTCGTGCGGTGTCCCACAGGGATCGGTCCTGGGGCCGCATCTGTGGGATATCGGCTACGACTGGGTGCTGCGCGCCGACCTGCCCAGCGGCGTCAGCGTGGTTTGTTACGCTGACGACACGCTAGTCCTGGCGCAGGGAAGGTCGCACCAGGCGGCGGCCGAACTAGCGACACGCGGGGTTGCGACAATCGTCGAGAGGATCCGGCAATTGGGACTCGAGGTGGCCCTGCACAAGTCCGAGGCCATGTGTTTTCATGGTCCTCGGAACACGCCACCGTCGGGTTCCCAAATAACGGTAGGAGGGGTTCACATCGGCGTCGAGTCGACGATGAAGTACCTGGGACTCGTCCTCGACAGCCGGTGGAACTTCGTGGAGCATTTCCGACGTTTGGCTCCCAGACTGGAAAGGGCCGGGGCTGCCTTAAAGCGGCTCCTGCCCAATCTAGGGGGGCCAAACGCCTCCTACCGGAGGCTCTACGCGGGGGTCGTGCGGTCCATGGCCCTTTACGGGGCACCGGTGTGGGCGCGTTCCTTGAGGCGGCGGCCAGCCCGCTGGTTGAACGCGCCCCAAAGGGTCATGGCCATCCGGCTGGTCCGGGGATACCGTACGGTCTCCGGTGAGGCGGCGAGCCTCCTTGCCGGATTACCGCCATGGGATCTGGAGGCAAAAGTCCTCGCGCACGTTTGGGAGTGGCGCGAGGAGGCGAAACGCCGGGGCGTAGCTCCGCTGCCGCGAGAAATCACGGTACAGCGGACATACCCAAGTAGCAAAATTCTCCTATAGTAATCGACTTATAAGACTAAACGTCTTATAGGAATCTAATAGACGCTTTGACCAAGATCAGTGATCTTACAACAGCATCTTACAAGATGATTTGCGCTACAAGTACATACGATTCTATAACTAGTTTTATAAACGTTTACAGGATTACTTTATACGATTCTTACTAGAACTTGCAGTCTAATAAGCGCAAGTTATAAAACTAATTAGCAAAGTGCTGATTTTGTTCCTATAAACGCATTTAATATGATTATTTGATCTTGTTAACGTCTTGTTTCATTCTACTATAAGACATGCACTTCTAAAAACGTCTTAGTTAAAGCTGCTATAGGTCAAGGATATTAAAGGATTGATTTGTCTTAGTCGTGACTTCTAATAGATAGTTAGCACCAAACTAGCATGCCCCTCGATTTTTATAGGTAAGATTCTACTCTTAAGTGTCCTACATTTGCTATTACTAGAGCAATCAGCCATTTTGTTTTCATTTTGCGATTTGTTAGAGAAAGCAAGAAAAAATAAAAATGGATTTAAACAAATGGAAACGATTTAAGCGTAGTGGTAGTTATCGAAGAAGAGTTTCGAAAAAGTACTTAGAAATGAAATCGGGATCGGAGTACCGGTCGATCCTCTTCTTGAATAAAAGTGAGTCTGGGGAAGTTAGTGATGGTTCCGTACAACGTGAAATCGAAATAAACGTAGAAGACTGCGAAGATAATTTTTCTGATAGTTACTATAATCAAGAAAATAAATTGTTACATAAAATAATTGTTACATACTCTGTGATGTAGAATATATAAGTATGTAACGTAATTTTAAATAGGAGCAAAGAAAATAAACAACAGTATTTAGATTAACCTTTCTTTAATTATAATAATCAACATACTTATACTATGACAATTATTGGAAGTCACAAATGACATAATGTTTTAATAGTTAAGGAACATGTTACTTTTTAATGTATATTATTAGAAAATGAACGCACAATCATTATTGTTCTTAACGATTCAATCTAATATCTTAACAATCAGTAGGTATTCTTAACAATTACAAAATATGAGGTGCAAATAAAACTATCGGTATAACTTTATGGGATGACTCACACATCATACTCATAAACTTTTACCAAAGGGCCGATATCAAATTCGCAAAAAAAAATTGGCCTCTCCATTCTGTTCTAAGAACAGCTAATCGCGAATTCAATATAGGTTTCTTGATAAAAGTTGTTGAGTATGATGGGCTAAGCCATCCCCCATAAAGTTATACTGATACTTCTACTTACACCCTTTTTATAAGTTATCTAATAATATTTGTCATTAAATGCACTATAATAAATCAGTCTACTAAAACTCAGTATAAGTCTTATCATTTTGTACTCTTACGAATCAGACAACTCCCGACAATCTTCGAGATAATTATATTAGGTATTAGGTAGGTTTAGTAGGTATGGTTATCCAATACCATTGTAGTTTTCACATTTAATATTGGAACAGATCCATTAAATGGAAGTAAGTACCTATACAAAATAACAAATCAAATAGGTAAACAAAGTTTTGCTCAAACAAAGTAATCAATAAAAAAAGAAGACCATTCCTAATTACCTTTTCCTACATACTATTAAAAATCGAAAATTTTGGCTGCAAAAGAAATTAAAAAGTTCGTATAACTTGCACGAAGTTCATGCAGAATAACTGCAATCCGATATACCTACTTGGAGTCAAGAGATAATCTTTATTCTTCATCAAATGTGGAACAACCTGGCAGATCAATTCCTGGAAACACCATCGTCTCTGGTTGTGGCTGATCTACCTGATTTTCGGCTGACTCTGCCGGTTGGGATTGCGGTGTGTTCTTAGTTTTCTTCTGTCTATTTTTCTTTGCAGATAACCTTAATTGCTTATTATTACATCGCTGAAGTGAGTTTCTCAGAATAATTTTGAGGAACTTGTGGCAATCAACTAAAGTGAACTCTCCATCTGATTCATGAATTATATTGAAGAATAATTTTATTGTATTCGTAAAGCCTTTGAAGCATATTTTTATTTTATCTGATTTTGAACCTCCAGCCCATGAGCAATCCTTTAAAAAGTTTATTTCAAATAAAACATCTATTAATATATAGGCGTTGTTATATCCTTTTCCTTTGCCCTTACTGCATACAACTGAAAGTTTACTCTTCAGTTCAGATATGAATTTCGGATCGTTATTCAATAGTAAATTTTCAAATTCTTGAAATTCTTTTAAACTGCTAATGGGCTTAATGTCTGATGATTGGGTTCTGTCAGCTGGTTTACAAAGTTGTTTTACAATTTCTTCAAATTGTGTTTGCATTTCTGAAAGTTTAGATAGTACCTATGTTGTTTTGAGTTTGAAATAGTATTTGGTGATTTTCGTTGATTGTATTTAAAGTAGCCGTAACTGTTTTCACGCCTTCTGATATTTCATCAAGTTTCGGTAATACATAATTCGTCACACGTGAATCTTCAATTTGTTGTAATATAATAGGACTTTGTGGTTCTTCCGAAACAGGTATAGTTACAACGTTTGGTATGGTTTTTTCAGCAGTAACAACCAGTTCTTGATTGTCAAAATATTCATATGGCGTAGACTGTTCTATTATATCATCAGAATTTAAAATATTTTTATTATAATTCTGAAACAAAGGCATATTTTACAAATTTACGTTAAACAAATTATTATATGAATACCCTAACAATCGCAACAAAGTAGGAGATATTCACTGACTAGACAGTTTGTACGTAACATTCGAACCAAATAAACAAACAATTAGTAGACAAGGCTCATCAAGTTGAGATGTAGTACAGGAGTGTAAATAAACGATTGAGTCAATATCTTTATCAAACTACTATATTAAAGGTACTGAATCAGGCCTCGAATTTTTATCGTGTTTTTAGAGTTTGTATAGAGGAGAGCGCACTGTGAGTTTTCAACCAACCTTAGAACATTCTGCGGCCATATCATTGAAATTGCTTTGTATGCTATTCTTTAATTTGCTCGTGTATTGAAGTTGCCTTGTACGATGGCCTATGTCGGGCTCTGTTTCAGTGTCCGAGTTTTGACACATCGCGTCAATTATTGACTCTGCCTTTTGAAGACTTACTATGTTTTTTCTTTTTAAAATACAATTTTTGATTGACCAACTTTCTTCTGGTTCACAATTTTCATTTCTTTGTAATTTGTCGGAATTTTTTCTGGCCAATATAAGACCCCATCTTGTTCCCATTGCTGTGGGACTGCTACTAGCAGAGATTTCCCTCGCTCTATAGTTTGAACTACTTTGTATGGCATAATTTCCTGGTTACAGCGAATCTAAAAAACAAGGTAAGTAATTAAGTAGGTGCATGTACCTTCATTCAACATGATGCTAAACTGTTCTACAGGAAAATAAAGTTTAAATTTTAAAAGTTTTAGAAATTAACATTCGTAAGGTAAAGTGAAGATGAGTTAAAATCTAGTAGAAAGGGTGTTCGTGGGTAGATTAGCAAGGTCATCACAGATATCGATGAGAGATGAGAGATCACAGAGAGCGAGACTGACGCATGACGATTTGAGAAGAGAATATCCGGCTCAGAGAGCGGTGGTGGGGGTCGTGCAATGTAAAAAAAAAAGTCATCACGTGTTTGATCCTATTCTCGTAATAATCATATCAAAATGCAAAAAAAAAAGTTTTTACCGAAAAAATAACTTGAAAGTTACTGATAATGACGTAATATAATATATTACCGTTTTGCATCCCTACACTGTCCGTCTTGATTTATGTCGACACTATTCTGAAAATATTAGTTCTGATTAAAACATTATCCTACATGTATTGGCATGCGGGGTTCTTTCTGTTGTATTTCTCTAAAAGAACCCTAAAACTTAAATATGGTGGCCAAGTAGGTATATCCTGTAGTAGTCTGAACTTTGACTAAATTGTTTTAAAAAGGTTTTGATAATGCAATATTATGGCACGTGATCTGAATCCAATGGCGGCTTAAGTATTTGTTAATTATTATCGAGTAAACAAATAATAAATATGTTTAGTTTTGAAGGGGCATGAAGATATGTTTATTATCATCGAACACTTTATCAATAAAATTAATTTCGCAAGTTTAGTAGGCATTATTTACACAAAAGACAAAAGTTACCTATGTTAAGCTATAATACTTAGATATTTTAATGTGGATCACTTACCCTTTGAAATTATTATATTTTTTCTTAAGACACCAGCACGTCACCGTTACAAAACTAATGAGGAACGAATGCTCTAGTAATGGCATCACAATGACAACTGTTGGATCAATTACACTAGTAGCTGCACGCGCCAGATCTTTAGACGACTAATCGCGCTTGCTCAGTGCGTTTACCGGATCTTTATAGGACTATTATATCTTGTAAAAGCAACTAATAAGATAATTATAAAATCGAATTGCACTTTACCGGACTGTAAAAAACGACTATAAGGCGTTATAGTCCTTTAAACTGCGCCCAAATGCGGTTCTATAAACGTTTGTAAGATTTCTATAGGACTTAAAAATACGTGCTCCTAGGATACTTACAGGGCCATATTTTGCTACTTGGGTAGCTCCGGCGGGATCTCAGGGCGGCATGGAGAGTGCGATTGTCGCAACCCAGCGCTGGGCACGCCACAATTGCGGCGATAAGTCCCCTCTTTGAGGAGTGGCTAGAGAGGCGCCACGGCGTCTTCACCTTCCGCCTGACGCAGGTCCTCACCGGACACGGTTGTTTCGGGAGGTTCCTGTTCCGGATAAGGCGGGAGTAAACGCCCGGGTGTCACCATTGTGTGGATCGCCCGGAGGACACGGTGGAGCATACGGTGGAGGTCTGCCCGGCTTGGGCGGAGCACCGCCGTGTCCTCGTGGAGGCGATTGGCGGTGGCGATCTCTCGCGTCCGGCCTTGGTCCAGGCCATGGTACGGAGCGAGAGGGCTTGGGAAGCCGTCACCTCCTTCTGCGAAGCAGTAATGTTCGCGAAGGAGGAGGCGGAACGCGTGAGGGAGAGGCAAAGTTTGCGCCCTCACGCCCCTAGCCGCCGCAGGAGACGCCCTGGGCGTCGGGAATCGCAGGCCGATTCCCGGCCACCGTAGGCGCGGGCTTGCGAACGGCGAGCAATGGGCAGCTCGCCGTTCGATAAGGACCAGGCCCGGGTCGACGGCGCGTTGTGTTCCACGCGCGCCTCAAAGAGATGTCAGCACCAATGACGGGGTTTGCTAGGACCGATGCCTGCAACTGAAGGAACACGGGTGGGTTTTAGTCAGTAAGAGTCTGACACGCCCTCCTGCTCTGCCCAGAGCGGGAGAAGTTATTTGATGATTTCCCACAAACAAAAAAAAAAAAAAAAAAAAAAAAAGGCGTCCCGAGACGGTTCATTTTTTTTTCTATTATAATTAAAATGACATAGGGAACACAAAATTATAAGGTTTTTAACGGTATTTTCCGAAAGTTGGCAACGTCGAAAATAGATAGTAATTTATTGAAAGAATATTTTGTTGTATTTTTTTTTATTGCGGAATGTGTCGTCTGCTCTGTACATCGATCACGCCAAAGTGAGGAGACTAGAATTTAAGTATTTTAAGTATGAATCATATTATTGCTTGACACAACCACTAAACTGCGTACACATTATCAGTGGTCACCCAATTCGATATAGTTCACCAACATGGCGGCCGGTGGACCTGACGGAAATATCAAACATTTAACTTAGTTCAGTGTATTTGACGAGCCGCAATCAAACTGATGTGTGCGAGTTATCTGGAATGACACTCAAATTACTGTTAGATAAGCGTTTAAGTTAAAAGAGGAAGTGGGTTTTGTAGATGATTGATAGATTTTGAGAGCTTTCATGATGACAATGCATGAATGCATGTGTGTAGCTTAGTATTGTTTTGAGTCGCTTATTTTACCTGAAACATGTAATTTTATGTAACTACGATCATACTTAGTTTACTCGACTGTTTTCATGTGTGAATTTGTGTGTACCTCGGAAGAAGCGGGTTAGACATTTTTGTAGGTCAGTCAGAAGCTCGACAAATCAAAATCAAAAGTCATTTATTCAAATTAGGCTGAGAATCAGCACTTTTGAACGTCAAAATCACATAAGACAGTCCCCCCAAAACGCCCAACCTTCACCACTTCCTAGTGCTTTAGCTGGGAAGAAGAAGTGGCGGAACAAACTCCCCAGCAGCACTGCTGTCTGTTCAGTTCTGGATTCTATATAGTATTATATATATATTATAATCAGAACTGGATTCTATATAGTAATAAGTAATTAACATTACGAAACACAAAAATATTTAAATTATTTGCCATATGACAGTTAACCCTTTGAAAGGCATTGCCTATTAAAAGGTTAAGAAAGACAGATAACTTTAAAGCAAATTCAAAATCCTCTTCTGAATTTAAGCCACAAAACGCAGGTTTCAGGTTAATGTTAAAGGTTTCAAAACGCTCATTCCTTACAAATGTCCAGTGCGTACGCTATGAATAAGAGGCGGGGCAAACTCCCTAACAACACTTCTCTGGCAATCTCATTTGAAAAGTGAATATTAATGAAGTACTTAGTAAAGAAGAAGAAAGAAAGAAAGAAAGAAAAAATGTTTATTCTGCACAAACAAAACGCACATTACAAATAAAAAAAAATAAAAAAACAGACAAGTATACACATCCAACGTTGTCAAAAGCCTCATATTCCAAGCATACATATTGCCGACAATTTTGCCCATTGCTTGATGTGTCAGTGCCAGAGACCAAAGACAAGACACCTTAGTTGACATCTCTAAGTAGTATGTAGTAGCTTTTCTAATTTTATTTTAAGTATATGATTCCCGTTCACCGCTTATACCTTCTACCAAAAAGCTCCGTTCGCGAGTTTTGTATCGCTATGAATATCACACGCCGCCTGGGACTAGTGACTAATTCCGCCACAACATACAACGCGACCGGAATAAACGGAGCGTGGTATAGGCACACTGTATGCAAACGTGCCTGTAAATATATGTATACTGGACTAAACGTTTATATTGGGTATATTTTTAGAAGAAAATGTTGGGACCAATGTTTGCTGTTTTGGGAGTCGATTTTTGTTTATTGACCATGTCGTTTTATATTTTTTTTTTTGAAATTTTTAACATCAGGGCGGAAGATTTAGCTTTGGAAGCTTGGAAGGTCTACCTCAAGGTGGACCGATGACTTTATAAAGGCTTTAGTAATCCGCTGGATGCGGGAAGCACAAAACCGGTCAAATCCAGTCCGGCGGTGCTTGGGGGAGGCCTGTCTTTCGTCTTAAATGATGATGATGATGCTTATCATGCATAATCAGAATATAATGTTCCCACTGCTAGGACACAGGCCTCCTCTCGTTGAGAAGGTGTGGGCTGTAATCCACCACGCGGGCCCAGTGGGGTTTGGTAATGTCACAAGTCTTTCTTTGTTTTTGTTTCAATTGTGTCTCAATTTTTGTTTCCTTATAATGTTTTCAACCCTTCACCGTTTTGAAAGCAGTGGTGATGAAATAATTTACACAAAGTAAAGCGCCTGTCTGGGTTCGAACCTATGACCTACAACTTGTAAGTCGCGGCCGTTACCATTGGGCCACTACTGAAGAAAGAAAGAAAGAAAGAAAAAATGTTTATTCTGCACAAACAAAACGCACATTACAAATAAAAAAAAAAAAAAAAAAAAGACAAGTATACACATCGATGTTGACCGTTGTTGATGATGATTTGACATCAATGGTAGGATTTTACGTATGTATATTTTTTTTAGATTCAGTCTAATATCAAGATTGACATCACAGCCTTGTTGTAGTGGCATGGAAAGCCATGACCTCCTTCTGCGAAGCATTAATGCTCACGAAGGCGGAGGCGGAACGCGTGTGGGAGAGGCGGAATTCGCACCCTCACGCCCCTAGTCGCCGCAGGAGACGCCCAGAGCGTCATTAATCCCAGGCCGATTCCCGGCCACAGTAGGCGCAGGCTTGCGGACGGCGAGCAATGGTTAGCTCGCCGTCCGATGAGGACCAGGCCCGGGCCGACGGCGCGTGGTGTTCCACGCGCGCCTCAAAGAGATGTCAGCAACAATGACGGGGTTCGCTAGGGCCGATACCTGCCAGGGTTGCGGGAAAGTCCAAAAGGGTTACCGTGGCCTTTGGCACAGGCAACTGAAGGAACATGGGTGGGTTTCAGTCAGTAAAAGCCTGACACGCCCTCCCGCTTCGCCCAGAGCGGGAGAAGTTATTTGAAGATTTCCCACCCTCAAAAAAAATTAAACCCTTGTTGTTGTAAAAACTTTTGATATGAGAGTCATAGTCCCGCGCTTTTTATAATACAGAGACAGAATATGAAGTACCTCTTAGCTCTCAAACTATTTCATGGAAAGCAAATTTGTAAATACCTATGTAGAAGATACCCTAAAAGAGTGTCCATGAAATTTCTTGTCAATTCTTCACCATAGGAGCCTACTACGTTTTGGAATGGGATTCATTATCAAATGAGTTTTAATTCTAAAGTATTATTGCAGGCGATATTACTACATGGAAATGTAGTACACATGGCTACATGGCGATATTATCTCAAAAAGAGAAAAAATGGGTGTCATAAGCGCTTAGAGCGGTTCTGCACTACATCCGATCCGAATCCGAATTCCGGATCCGAGTTCGGATCTAGTGCGCAACCCCTCATAGAAATAACACTATGGCTACTTCGGACCGACATTACTCGGATTCGGATCGGGTGCAGTGCAGAACTACTCTTAGACTAGCAACAGCTTTAAAATCATTGAATTGAATTTGAAATTTCCTTGTTGCTCAGGAGTATTTTACAATGAGATGTACAATGCAATAGTCCAGCGGTTATAATGGTTTATAGCCTCTCTTTGTATTATAATAACAATTAGAGCGCATACAGAAAATATTTTTAATCTACAAGGGCCTTTTCTGCGAGAATAGCTAAAAAGGTTCCAAGCTACGCAAAACGTCTCAAAAAATTTGGCATGACCTCACTCGAAAAACGTAGACATAATACTGATTTTATCTTTCTGTTCAAAGTTCTTCACAGTAAAATAGACTGCCCCCAGTAGCTTTACCCCCAGTTGTTAAGTAAGTTTAATTTTAACATAGCCCATAAATATCCACGTCACCCTATCAAACTGTTACGTCCCCCTTTCCGCAGAACTGTTTCAGGGTCTCACTCTCCAGTCCCGAGACTTTGCAGACTTCTTAACAATAATTGTTATGAAGGGATCGATATTTGTTGCAATTCACTTCAAAAGTTCAAGCGCCAAGTCCACCATAATAGATAACCATTTCGTTTACGTAACGCACGATGTCACCGACTATTGTCAACTGTTCGCATTGAAATTGTGTAAAAATTTGCGTCATTTCTGCACTTATACCTACTGTCATTTTTGTTAATTTTTATATATATTGTTTTTGCATGCCGTGTCTATCCCTCATTTGTGCACTTGGATTGTATGGCTTTAACCAATAAATAAATAAATAGCGCTAAAAATATCCCATGGGAGGCACATGCAAATAAGTCCTTGCCTATAAATGTACTGCCACATGCGATATTAACACATGACACATAGCGATATTATCCTCTAAGAAATGACCATGAAGGACTAGCTTCTAGCCTGGGAACAGCTGTAAAATAAAAAGTACTTCCACCCACCCAACATGAAACAAATTACTCCCAAAAATATCCAACCAAAACCGTTTTCCTTCGTTTCCGTCCTCCATTTACGAAGGAATCAGGTGAACAGGAATTAACGAAGGCGAAAACAAAAGACCCATCTCAGATTTAGGCTCCAATTAAAAGTTGAACCTTTGTGAGACAAACTAACTGAGGTGCTAAGTCGATCGGTCGACCCTTCGTAATCATTACAGCGATTCTTTCTCGTGAATTTTTGAAAGCTGAAATGTCAAAGGAAAGTGTTTTAAGTTGGAACCAACGAGTTTTTTGTGTATTTTGGGTGTTGTCTATGAAGGTGAATTGGTTTTAATTGAGTGATTCTTTTGTTTAGTTTAAGGCTTACCTATTTATTTTGTTTATTTTTTAGACTCTTCAACAATGAGTACACTGTACTTTACAAGTTGCACATTGCTAACTTAAGTCTAAACGCCTCATTACTTTTAGAAAAGCACAGCGTGCACAATATGCGCAGATAGTAACACAATTAATTAATTAAAACAAGACATCACAGTTCAAATAAAATGTTAATTATTAAAAGCTTAATTGGTTACTATTATTAATACCATAGATTAAATTAGATAAACTGCACCATAATAATAAAAATTGTGCGTGTCAGCTCCGATGCGTGGCTGCAGTTTACTCCTGGAAAACGATTGTCTTAAAATATATATTATAGGCAAAGGAAGTAAATGAACCATATATTTAAGCAAGCAGACTATCGAAGCTCTCGAACGTAAAAATGCGGAACTAATAAATAAAAATTATAACTTGGAAACCCGTGTAGGTGTCTTAGAACAACGTCTGCAAGAGATAGAACAAGAGAAGCTTGCAAAGTATTTAGAAATCGCAAATATGCCAAATCAAAATCAGGAAGATGTCAGATTCTGGTGGATAACATTGCCCTTAAACTAAATTAGCCCAAAGCAGAGATCAAAAGTGCACGAAGACTCCATGGATCGAAAGAATAGTCAGCCAACATTGTACTAGTGGAGACTAAAGACGTAGACGTACAAGAAAACTGGATCACTGCCGCCAAAAGTGTCAAGCCAACTGTTTCCGATGTACTTCCTAAAAACATCTTGAAAAACAACATAAATGTTATAAGTGTGAGAGAAGCCATGACAAAAATTACAAGCAACTATTCTGGCATGCCAAGCAAGAGCTAAAGACAATCACAACTTCAAGTGCGAGTGGTTCAAAAGAGGACTAGTCAAAATTCGCAAGGGAGACGGTGGAAAAGTTAGTATCCTACGAACCATCAATGATATATACTGACTAGATATCAAGTACAGTAAGTCGGCATGACATCGCAAATCAATATAAAACAAAGCATTAAACGAATATTGTCTTAATAAAAAACAATGGTGAATTCTTTTTGTGATATTAATGAGATTAATGACTGTTTAAATGTCTGTTTTAATGTTTTAACGACTTCATAAATTGTACCCCTAACCATCAATTTAACCTATTGTGCATGCATATTAATATTCAACCAATAAACAAAAACTTCTCCGCATTAAAGCAAATGATTCTTATCTAAAAAAAAATATCGATGTCATCATTCTAGCTGAAAGCAACATATCCGAAAACAATAGTGTTCTATATTAAATAAGCGGGTGCGGAATGTACACAGCCTTGCGTGAGTTCTGAAGGGGTGGTGGCATTATAGTTTATGTGAATAATAAACATAAATGTAGCATCATAAACGTGAAAACCATACACTTTGAAAGTTAATTCTGTACCGTCAACACCCATTCGAACTATATTGCGAACCTGTGTGTGGTATACCGACCACCAAGCTCTAATAAAATTCTACCTATATATTGACGTACTACAAACTTCACTACAAAAATTCAATAAAAGCACAGAAATTCACTAAAGGCAGGGAGGGAGGGAGGATATTGGGAGATACTAACATAGATGTCAAAACGGACGTAAGGCATAAATATAATGTAGCATAGGCCTTTTGTGCGGGATCACTGAACACACTAGAATAGCACTATCTAACGGGAAAATAAGTAAATCTTGTATCGATCATTAAACACACATCAAAAAAGTCTAAGCAACATGTACGGTATTGAACTTTTTTTACTGTTGTAATATATTTATATTTCTTTTATAAATAATAACAACGCATTTTTTTATGCATTAGTGACTAAAGCTACAAAATCCTTCATTCAATTGTTCATTTATTGACACTAATTAACAAATTATGTGTACCGTAACATACGTAGTATAAAATAAACTTAAAACGAAATTAAACTTTTGTTTTACAAAATGAAATAACGACATTTTTTTAAATTATTTGGTAATTCAACATAAAGTGTGACCGCCTCTGTTGTTTAAAACTGGTCGGCAACGATTTTTCATTGAATTTATAAGATTGTCTATCTGACCCTGCGGCAATCGCTCCCAATGGAGTTTTGACAAGACTTTCAGTTATTGGGTTGTCGACACTCCGTCCAGGTTCTCTAGAACACGTCTCTGGAGCATGCCCTATGCGTGCTCGATGGGATTGAGGACTGGCGATTGTGCAGGCCACGGCAATACCCGGATTTTTTCCATTGCCAGGTACTCTCTGGTTCTCCGAGCTGTGTGCAAACGCGCATTGTCATGCATCAGCGTGAAATCTGAGCCAAGACTCTGGACGCATCTCAGCCGTTCAGCATTTCCGGGACGACAATACACTTCTCGTATCAGGCCTAAATCCAGACCGGGACTCATCGCAAAATAAAATTTAATCCCATAGCTCCTGGGTCCATATCAAGTGTTCCCTACACCATTCGTTTCAACGGGCGCGATTCCCATGGCGTGTAGGTGGAGAATTACAATTCTCAAGCGGTGAGCTTGAAACCTACCTCCCGGGCGGTTAATATCGGATGACGTCTTGCAGTAACTTGTATGTATCGGTCCTGTCGAGCAGTTGTACTCCTTCCACGTGTTGGGTGCTGCTCAGCAGGATCCTCTGTATTAACGTAACGCAGCCAAAGACGACAAATCACGCTCTAATTGACACCAAAATGCCGAGATACCTGGGACTGATTTCTTCCCGCTTGTAGCATTACAGGTTTACGCCCCGACCTCGACACACCCCGACGATGAGGTGGAGACCATGTATGAGGATATTTCCAGAGCAATGCATGGCTCTAAAACTCACTTCACCGTTGTCATGGGGGACTTTAACGCGAGACTGGGCAAACGAAGCGATGATGAGCTGCGAGTGGGGCAATTTGGAGTTGGACGTCGGAACCACCGGGGCCACCTACTGGCCAGTTTTACGGAGAAGAAATGCCTCTTTATGATGAATTCCTTCTTCAGAAAACGGGAGCACAGAAGTGATCACCGTATGGTAAGAGGCACATTGAACTTAAATATTAAGCTGGAAAGATCTCGACTGATGAAGTCTACGCTCCGCCCAGCACCGATCTAAGTCCAAAACCCCGAGAGCTTTCAGCTCGAACTTCAAAATCATTTCGAGTGCCTAGGGAGCTCCGTGGACGAATATAACGATGGGTTCGTGGAAGCTGTCCATACGGTCGGGTCCAAGATCTTTAAGACCCGTCGTACGAACACAAAAAAGAAGCTCTATGATCCTACTTTGCGGCTCATGAAGGAGAGGCGCGAAATGATCCTGCAGTCTTCAGATGACGCGCTGAAGTACCGGCAGCTCAATAGACGGATCTCTAAGTCCTTGAAAAGTGACCTTCGCCGCTTCAATACAGACCGCATTGAGGTCGCGATAGAGCGGAATAAAGGCTCTAAGGTCTTTGCTAGAGATCTGTCTATTGGCCAGAGCCAGCTTACTAAACTGAAGACCGATGATGGCAGGATCGTATCCGCCAAACCTGAGCTGCTGAGAGAGATCGAGAATTTCTATGGACAGTTATACACATCTACAAGTAACCCCGTTACGAATCTGGCTAACGACCCAAGAGCTAGATTGACCCGACACTATACCGAAGACATCCCGGACGTCAGCCTGTACGAGATAAGGATGGCTCTGAAGCAACTCAAAAACAACAAGGCACCGAGTGATGACGGAATTACGGCAGAGCTCCTGAAAGCCGGCGGAAAACCCGTTCTTAGGGCCCTCCAAAAGCTGTTCGGTTCCGTCATACTCGAGGGTAAAACACCAAAGGCATGGAACAGAGGTGTGGTGATACTTTTCTTTAAGAAGGGCGATAATGCCCTACTTAAGAACTATAGGCCCATCTCACTTCTGAGCCATGTCTACAAACTGTTTTAAAGAGTCATCACAAACCGTCTCGCGCGCAGGTTTGACGACTTCCAGCCTCCCGAACAAGCCGGATTCCGTAAAGGCTTTAGCACCGTGGACCACATACATACGTTGCGACAGGTTATACAGAAGACCGAAGAGTATAACCTGCCTCTCTGCTTAGCATTTGTGGACTACGAGAAAGCCTTTGATTCGATCGAGACATGGGCTGTACTGCAGTCTCTTCAACGGTGCCAGATTGACTATCGGTACATCGAGGTGCTGAAGTGTCTGTACAAAAACGCCACTATTTCAGTCCGACTCCAGGATAAGACCTCGAAACCTATCCTTCTGCAGCGAGGTGTGAGACAGGGAGACGTTATCTCTCCGAAACTGTTCACCGCTGCACTGGAGGATGTCTTCAAGGTTCTGGACTGGAAAGGGGATGGCATTAACCATTATCATTAATGGCGAGTACATAACTCGCCTTCGGTTTGCCGACGATATCGTAGTCATGGCTGAGACTATGGAGGACCTCAGTACAATGCTCGATGACCTCAGTAGAGCCTCCGAAAGAGTGGGTCTTAAAATGAACATGGACAAAACGAAGGTCATGTTAAATGCCCACGTAACACCCACTCTCATGAAGATCGGAGACGCTACACTCAAAGTCGTGGACGAGTATGTATACTAAGGACAAGTTGTCCAGTTAAGTAGGTCCAACTTCGAGAAAGAGGTCAATCGTCGAATCCGACTCGGCTGGGCAGCGTTCGGGAAGCTACGCAATATCTTCTCGTCCCACATACCGCAGTGCCTCAAGACGAAAGTCTTTGACCAGTGCGTGTTGCCAGTGATGACATATGGTACTGAAACGTGGTCGCTCACAATGGGCCTTATAAGAAGGCTAAAAGTCTGGTATCTGCTGGACATGTCCAGGATGTAGAGGAAATAAGAACAAAACAGGGACACAGTTCAATAATTCAAGCTCGCATCATAAGACAAACATCTATTACTTTGACACCTTACAGAACGTCTTTAAAGGTAAGCAATTAATCTCCGTTTGAACTCATAATCTGTTTGATTGAGTTTTAATAGACGTAATATTTAAATATTGATTTGTTTGCAGATGAATACAGCACGAGTAATCACAAATGTCAAATGTCATTGTATCTATAACCAAAGTGGTAAATGCAAGCACATCGCTGCTTTGATCCACTACATAAACCATGAACACAGCATGTCAAAAACAAGTCATGAATCGAATCCATCAGCTCTAAAAAGAAATTGAATTTATGTAGGTAAAATGTATTCTTTGAATAATATCAAATAAAGGATTTAAATAATATAATTATAACACTTTTTTCTCTTGACGGCAGCTATCCATTTCTTGCATTGTTCCAGTTTCCAAGTAGCTGTTGGGAATCGGTAAAATTTGCATTTACTATTTCTGCATATTCTTTTTCAGTCAGTATTCATTCAGTATTCTTGCAATTTACAACACAACCACTGCTGTGACCCATTTTTGTTGGCGGAATAATGCGATTACTAAAATAAGGTAGATAAGTCTAAACAGATTGCTTTGCCATTGACAGATATAACAGAGCCTACATTATTTCTAGTTTTGGCCACCATGAGCGCTGCAATAGATTATAATTACCCCCACCTAGTACTTCGCACCTAGCGAATATGCGTGACCTCGTACACAAGACCTTTTTACGGCGCCTCTAGGTACTGTAGCGGTATCTACATTGCCACATGCGAATTACGCATCACACTGACGTCACGCAAAATCCTGCATCGCGCAAGCAGAGTTTACCACGCAACTAGCATATATACAACATCCCGACATCAATCGTCGGGTAGTTGCCCACCAGACACAACACCCGTTTGGTCGGAGGTCCTCCCTTTTTTATGGAGGTATGAATGAAATTTACACCCTGTTCCTCATCCTATAGTACCACTAGGGCTCGGATAAATATGTAAACACATATTTTTAATTTGAATCATTTTCATTCATTATTTGGTTTTCTCCATAAATTATGATGAATCGAGCTGGGAAACGAGGGTTTTAGAATCCATATTTTTCCATATTTCAAGGTTAAGACCATATTTTTAGAATTTAATTACATTAGTCCATATTTCTTATCTTTATAAATGATTTTATTTCTGTAAGTAGGTTTGAACAAACACTTTTACACGTCAATCATATTTTTTTTAGACTAGCTGAGGTCGGCGTTTCCTATCTGACTACTCTGAGAAGAAATACATATACTCAATATAAAGCGTTTTTCCGTTCAAACAGAAGGAGCTTCAATTTTGAAAATTTGAAGAAACATATCGTTGTAAACTGCAACAACTCGAATACTCAAACTCAAAGCATTTATTTCAAATAAACCAATTACAGGCACTTTTGAATCGTCAAGGGGTCGGTCAGTCAGAAAGATGAAGCTAGTTGCCCATTCCAAAGCGTAGTAGGTACCTATGGAGAAGAACGGGCAACGAGAAACTCCATGGACACTCTTTTAAATCAAAGTAATGTTACAAAAAAGTGGTTACATCATTCATGTTGTAATTATACATGTGAGAACGGTGTAGAAAGACGTGCACGTTAAAAGCGTCCGTAATAAAAAGATAAAAACAATTAAGGAATTAAAATAAGCCGTGGCAGCTAAGAAATTACCATTACTAAATTTTGGCTAAATAATTTAATTTCGTTGATTTTTATATATTTTTCAAACAATTATGTACAATAAAGTGTTATAAGTTTGGTAATAGTTGTATTTTTTATTTAGTCCATATTTTTCCATATTTTCGTTTTTTAGACCAATATTATATGTACATATTACGGGATTATAAGCACATATTTATCCGAGCCCTATACCACACAGGCTGACCATCGCGCTATCAGCTCGCGTGTTCTGGCGTGAGAATACAGGGTGTATAACTGTTTATGTAGGTGCTTTGTACTCTAAGTGCTTACTGTTTGTTTTATTTTATTTTGTTATAAGTAGTACCAATCATTGAACCTGACTTGGTTTCCGTACGACCTTTTCAGGTAACCACTGAAAATCAGCGCTGTGCTGTGGGTCCCCCATAGCACAGCATCATGCGCTGAGTGGAAGCCTTCTTGTCACAGTCATGACGTGCAGCTGTCGACTATTTCTGTTTTGTGCTCGTGATCTCTTTGTTATTTTTACTTTTTTTTTTTCTTAATTATTAGAGCCTAATTGTCTATTTTGTACGCACGTGTTTCTGTGACAAATAAATCTATTTTTCTTTCTTTCATATAAGACCCACCTTGATCAAATTTACGCACTTCAACTGCGTATATTAAAAGCGATTTGTCCCGCATAACATTAAGAATATAAATACAAAAATTACTACCATACATTATTTGCATTCTGAATGATAAAACCTATACATGAAAAAAACTAAATTTGCACTATTAAAATAAGATTTTTTTCATGAAAATTTAGAGAAAACCATAAATAATGTAATTTGGACTCGTAGCGTCATCAATGCTAAGCTGTTACTTCCAAAGTATACTATATATTAATATATAGGTAGTTGATTAATAAGGTAAGGTATTTATATACTCTAATGATCTTTTGCCGTGTAAATTCGTGTACTTTGGAAGTAACAGCTTAGCATTGATAACGCTACGATAACTACATATTAATACAAATTAACTACATATTACTAAAAACATACTTTTAGGAACACTCTGTATTAATTCGAAATCAGTCCTCCGCCAATTTTGTTATAAGGACGGACGGTCAGATTGGTCACCGATGTTCACTCGTTGGTATTTGGTAAATACTTTGCATAAACACCCGTTGTAATTTTATTTGTTGTTTCTTTTTAAACTAAGCATTTATGTGGTTATAGTGCTCTAAATTGTGTACTCGATGATTTTGGTTCAATTAAATACCTATATAAAATGTATGTATACTGCCGAGTAAACAAATAAAAGAAAAATAAAATAAATTTATTTAAATTGATTAGATAAAATAATATATATTAGGTACATTAATTATATCATAATAAAAGTTACTACCTACTTCACAATGAGTGATAGAAACTATCAATACTCGAATATCAAGTACAAATGGTGCGCCTGTGCGGAGTAAGTGGTGACAATTTACAGAAAGCAGAAAGATTATTACGCTGCACCTAATAATCTCGAAATGTTATGCAACTGAGGTGTGATCAACCCGCAAGTGCGAGGACTGCTAGTCATTTTAGCAGCAACACAGCAACTGATTGATCACGGTCAGTTTCGCAGCCCACCGCATGCGCAAGCTCAGGCCCACAATATTCACCTGTTCTCGAAGAGAACACCTTGGATTATTTTGAAGGATACCCGCGACGGAGTACCAGAGTGGCTTCTTCAAGCGATCGGCTTGCTGGAAATGGTGATCGGTCGAGAGACCTAGTTTCCATACTGTCCACATTAAAACTGTGGCGCTGAGGATTGGGGAGCGCTATGAAAACATCGCTTGATTTTACTACCCATCTATTTCTCATCCCGTGCACTATACTATGAACCGTTTGTTAAGGAGTAAACTCCAATAATTGTAGTTGTACCATATCACTAAACACGTTTAGCGCTAAGTGAATTTCATAACATCGTTATGTTCCTGTCAATCATTTGAAGATTATAGGGACAAAATGCAGTTTTAAATATAATTAGCGTTATACGGAACATGGGGGCACTCAACATTGTGTCCAGCGTATCCTGTTGTCTACGCGCTAAAAGGAGTTGGTGGACGCTACTGAAGGTTCCAAGCTTGTAGCCAAATTCTGGGTTGAATGTAAATATAGATTGCCATCGACACGATAAGAGAAAGAACCGTTAAAAGCATTTAGTGATTTCTGGTGCAAGTGGACCTAGGAATATGTTTTCTGTAGTAATTTATTTAGGGCCATATGGTCCGGTACGGAGATAACGACTAATAGAGAAATAATGCAAAAAAAGACATGTTGCGCCGACTGCCGACCCCAAATAAAATAGGATAAGGGTAGGAGAGTGACGATAATGGCCCCGAGAGGGTTGCAAAAAAGTTACGCGAATGAGTTCAAAATTGTGTTCCAAAAATAGAGTTATCTCTGAGGAGCTTCTGGTATCCTACTAAAATTTCAGAAAATTAATAGTTTTGAACAGAAACTCTTCCAGAAACAAATTCACGTGTTAATTCTACCAATAGATACGTATATAACTGAATACACAGACAATCCAACTTATCAGACTGAATGATAACTGGATCAAAATTTGAGGAGCTAAGGCAGTGAGGAGTTTCTGCTCGGATCCGATACTATTGTAATGGAATCGAGACGTGAGCAAATTACTGAATAGAAACTTGGATTGGATGGTACTGGATAGGGAATGGACGAAAAATACCTCAAGCATTTTCTAGGACATAAATCTATATTTTTTTTATGACATCATCGATTATGATTTGATAGTATTCAATTATTGTTTCATTGTTATTTGATGTTTATAATTGTTAAGTTGTTTCTTTTTTATTTGGTTATGTTCTAGTACGCTAATTGATAGTGCCGTGCTTTCCTATAATTTAGATTCATGCGAGATCAAAATTATGACAAAGACTGTTGGTTATTGCTTTGTATGTATTTATTTGGAAAGCCTCTATATAAATAAATAAAAGGCTTTTAAAAAAATCTTGCAGTTATATCTTTTACTACGTTTGTAATGAGTCTATGAGTACTTACCGACTGAGTAGTTGTTTAATTAAGTAAATTAAAGGGCCATAGGTGCCGATGCTCTTGTACACCGAACTAAACTATTACTAAAATTCCTTAGGTACTTTTGGCTACGAGAATCTTAAAGCTATTCTGCAAAAAAATTTCAACATGTTTAAAAATAATTTTGACTCAACTTAAATCGGATTCTGACAATCGCGACTCCACGTGGTACTTGTTTGCCCTACGCTGTGATTTTTTTAGAGCTATACGCGCGCTGGGGGCAGCCACGACGTGTTTTATTAAATATGGAATTTTTCACTTTTTGTATGGAAAATATGAAAAATTATTACCTATATCTTGAGCTTGAAGGGTTTATGGGTTCTTTCAAGGAGTCGAAATTTTCATTATTTTTGCGATAGGACACACCATTTTCGAGATATTATTATAAGCAAAAGAAAAGAAAAATTATACAGTATTGTTTTTGCACCTGAAGTCAAGGTATTGGGGTGAATTATAGTTCATGACAACTAATTTTATTCCACACCTTTTTAATCACGATAAAAAATGGTCAGAATTATTCTAACTAATTCTGATTATAACTAACCAAATTTATTATTAACCAAAATTTTAGGTAAAAAACGTCAAATTCAGAATAGCAAAATTACCATTGTCAATAGATTAATAACTCAGCGGCATCTTAGTGCTATCAAACTAAAATATAGAACAAAGTTAAGTTGTGTCACTTTAGTCAATTTCAGAAAGGGAAATCGTCGTTTGACAGGAATAAACTAAATTTTGGTGATTTTTTGTCTAGTTTAGAGAATTTTGTGACAAGAGAATCGGCACCATAGTAAGCTGAATAAATAGTAACTAAGGGAAAACATCATTTTACAGAGAAACTGTCCCTTCGGTTGCAGGTCAGGTCGCTGTTACTATTCCTGTACTTTAAATTCTTAGTTACAGACGCCTCCCAAGTTACAATAGAATAACCTAATCGATATACATAATACATAGAGAACTGTTTAAAGTTATCCCCTAACCCGATTTGCTTACGATTTATTCACAAGTTCCCAATATGTAATGTAACACACAATTCTAACCTATTTAGCCTCCACGAGGAAGCTAAGTCTATGACAGAATTTTGAACTTGTAATTTTTTGGTAAATGTTTTCTACGGAGAATGGCTGGTCTAGTCATAGATACGGTCGGATACAAACATATCGGATAAAAGGGTCGCAATCACTCACTAAAATACATTAGTACCTACTTACATATCACATTCATCTGTATTTAGAAGGAAGGAAATTCAACTTTGTATTACAATACTTAAAAAAAATAGAAAATAAACCAGATGAATTGAGGGACCTCCTGCTTTTTAAATGTGTGTTACCTCCGAACTTCGTCATTTATAAAACGATTTGAAAATATCATCTTCTGTTTGAAAATATATACTTCTAGATTGGTCCCTTACATTTGGTCAAGTTTTGATGATTGCTTTTTGAGTCAGCTTCAATATTATGTTTTTTTTGTCCACTTATTTATATATTAACTTTAAAAATTACAAAAATATGCACTGATATGTATATGACTATGTATTAATTAATTTATTTTTCTCGTTAAATTAATTATTAAAACCATACAATGTCAAGGATAAGGAAAACGTTCCACTTATTGTTTGTTGATGACATTGTAATAAGTCCCTGTCACTGTTACTTGCATTGCAAGTAGTGGTATACGACTTTGTTTGGGATAGTTACAACAACTAAAAAGTGAAAAACTAAAACATTTTCACAAAAAAAACCACCGACCTCCAAAACAACTCTACAAAGTGAAAAATTACATTAATATCGGAAGCCGGCGGTAAACAGCGTGAGGGAGATGCAAAATTCGCGCCCTCACACCCATAGCCGCCGCAGGAGACGCCCTGGGCGTCGGGAATCGCAAGCTAATTCCCGGCCACCGTAGGCGCGGGCTTGCGAACGGCGAGCAATGGGCAGCTCGCCGTTCGATAAGGACCAGGCCCGGGTCGATGGCGTGTTGTGTTCCTCGCGCGCCTCAAAGAGATGTCAGCATCAGTGACGAGGTCCGCTAGGGCCGTTGCCTTTTTTTTTTTTTTTTTGGGTGGGAAATCATCAAATAACTTCTCCCGCTCTGGGCAGAGCAGGAGGGCGTGTCAGACTCTTACTGACTAAAACCCACCCGTGTTCCTTCAGTTGCCTGTGCCAGGGGCCACGGTAACCCTCTTGGACTTTTCCGCAACCCTAGCAGGCATCGGTCCTAGCAAACCCCGTCATTGGTGCTGACATCTCTTTGAGGCGCGCGTGGAACACAACGCGCCGTCGACCCGGGCCTGGTCCTTATCGAACGGCGAGCTGCCCATTGCTCGCCGTTCGCAAGCCCGCGCCTACGGTGGCCGGGAATCGGCCTGCGATTCCCGACGCCCAGGGCGTCTCCTGCGGCGGCTAGGGGCGTGAGGGCGCAAATTTTGCCTCTCCCTCACGCGTTCCGCCTCCTCCTTCGCGAACATTACTGCTTCGCAGAAGGAGGTGACGGCTTCCCAAGCCCTCTCGCTCCGTACCATGGCCGGGACCAAGGCCGGACGCGAGAGATCGCCACCGCCAATCGCCTCCACGAGGACACGGCGGTGCTCCGCCCAAGCCGGGCAGACCTCCACCGTATGCTCCACCGTGTCATCCGGGCGATCCACGCAATGGTGACACCCGGGCGTTTCCTCCCTCCCGCCTTATCCGGAACAGGAACCTCCCGAAACAACCGTGTCCGGTGAGGACCTGCGTCAGGCGGAAGGTGAGGACGCCGTGGCGCCTCTCTAGCCACTCCTCAAAGAGGGGACTTATCGCCGCAATTGTGGCGTGCCCAGCGCTGGGTTGCGACAATCGCACTCTCCATGCCGCCCTGAGATCCCGCCGGAGCTCTGTCCGCTGTACCGTGATTTCTCGCGGCAGCGGAGCTACGCCCCGGCGTTTCGCCTCCTCGCGCCACTCCCAAACGTACGCTAGGACTTTTGCCTCCAGATCCTAGGGCCGATGCTTGCCAGCACGGTTGGCGCAGTGGTTAAGCGATTGACTGCTGCGCTGCGTGTCGCGGGTTCGATTCCCGCACGGAACAAATATTTGTACGACCTACAAGTAATTGTTCCGGGTCTGGCTGTTTGTGTATGTGACTTTAAATGTTTGTAAACGCACCTACAATACAGGAGAAATTCCTAGTGTGGGGCAACTGTGCGAGAAACTCCGAGGGGGATAACGTGGCTCCTGGTACAGGCAACTGAAGGAACACGGGTGGGTTTTAGTCAGTGAGAGTCTGACACGCCCTCCCGCTCTGCCCAGAGCGAGAAAAGTTATTTGATGATTTCCCACCCACAAAAAAAAAACCAGCCGGTAAACAACAAACTACAAAAAAAAAATACCAAAGACACCGACTTCCAAAAAAAAGCACTACAAAGTGAAAAATTACTTAAAATTTTTCACTTTGTAGTGCTTTTTTTTGGAAGTCGGTGGTTTTACAACAATAATTATTTCACTATTTTTGTTTGAATAACATGATTTTACGACACGGTTGGCGCAGTGGTTAAGCAATTGACTGCTGCGTTACGTGTCGCGGGTACGATCCCCGCACGGAACAAATATTTGTATGACATGCAAGTAGTTGTTCCGGGTCTGGCTGTTTGTGTATGTGAGTTTAAATGTTTGTAAACGCACCCACGATACAGGAGAAATTCCTAGTGTGGGGCAACGTTTTTTTTTTCAAAAAAAAAAAAAAAAAATTACCTCAATCGTCAAATAAAAAACATATCCTAAGGTGCTCAGTCAGTATTCAAATATTGAATATAAGTAGGTATTGGGCACCCTACAAATGATTGCATTACACACACATTTGGGACGAAAAATGAAAGTAGGTTTATTGTCTATGTTAATATATTGATTAAAATTTTAAAAATATATCAATATTTAGTAGGGTCATCGTTTTCTCTATAATCACCGCAGCTATCCTTTGGGGCATACTGCGTACAAGCTTTGTGCATTCAAAATACGTTATCTATTGTTTTAATTAACGTTTGAATATACCGCGCGGGTTATTATTAAACAGATAGCTTTGTTTTTGTTATACTTTATTTGTTGCACGTGTTCTAAAGGGGGTGCCCAATACTTTTGGTCAAGGATGTAGTTCTCCATTTGTAAGTAGAACTACAAATTAGCGTCCGTTACGTGTAACATTACGTATTTAGATCCATTTGATTACATTTTCATCATTCGTTTTGTAACAGACTATAAAATATACATTTAAAATATTAGAAACGCGAAAGATAATTTAATCAATCGAGTTCAGGACCACTGTGTTTGCAGTTCAGTTTACTTTGTCTGGTTGGTCAGTCGCAATTGACTGTGCAACAAATATATATATTTTTTTTTTTTTTTTTTTTTTTTATATGCTGCGTAGGTATAATATAAACTTACGACACACATTTGGGGTCACACTGAAAGATTTTAGAATAGCCCAGTAAGAAAAGCAGACGATGAAAAATTTATTTAAATTTCTACTTAAGAACTCTTTGGGAATCTGTAGATGATAAAGATAAATTCATGTCATTTGTTTTTACAAATTGGCGGCAGTTTAGAAAGTGTCTGTCGTGTGTCGAAATGGATTTGACTAGAGAAAATGTTCGTTCAATGATTTATTACAACTTTCGTTGCGGTCTTACTCAACAACAATGTTACGATATACTTCGATTAGCATTTCATGACGAAGCCCCATCCTGTGCCACTGATTTAATGAGTTTAAACGTGGTCGAAGCAAACTTAATTCGTGAGAAGGACGTCCTTTTACGGCGGCTACTGAAGATAACGTGAGTGCTGTGCGGCTAATAATAGAAGCTGATAGAAGGGTAACATATCAACAGATTCGGGCAGCTGTAGGCATTGGTATGAGTCAAGTACAAAAAGTCTTACATGAATATTTAGGCGTCAGAAAGCTTTGTATTAAGTGGATAGGTACCTCATAATTTGACGGAAGATCAAAAACGCCGTCGTTTGAAGTGACTCGAATGCTGTATATGACATCGTCACAGGTGATGAAAGCTGGATATATTGTTACGAACCCGAAACCAAAAGGCAATCTGCGCAATGTATATGTTTGGAAGATTAGCCGACAAAAGTAAAGAAGGGCAAAAGTCAAGGGAAAAAGATGATTGCCTCATTCTTTGGACAGACGGGTCATTTCGCAACAATTGTCCTAGAAGATTAAAATACTGTTATTGCAGATTGGCATGTCAATCATTGTTTACCAGTTGCTCCAGCTCACTCCGCCAGATGGACTATCGAATATTTGTCTATCGAAAGTGTGGAGTTCGTAAGTCATCTTCCTTACAGTCCTGACCTGGCACCTTGAAACTTTTATTTATTTTCTCAAATAAAATATAAACTTAGAGGAATTCGTTTTATGAACCCTGAAGAGGCAGCTTGAAAAGGTGTGAAAGAAATCCCTAAAGAAGTGTGGGCTTCAGTCAATGGTTCCAACGCACACGACGGTACTTAGAAAGGAACGAAGACTACTTCGAAAAGCAATAAAAATACTAACAGGCTTCTACATCATTCCGGTTTTTATTTTCTAAAAACTTTCAGTGTGACCCACGTATACATATGATTACTCCTTCATTCAAGTGAACATTTTCTGTTTCAGGTTTGCTGAAATAAAAGTTTTTATCTTAGAGAAGAAACTGTGCATTTTACATATTATTTTACACTTTATTGTATGGGGAATGATCAGGACAAAAAAATATGAAATTTCATACGGTCCTACGGAAAAACATCAGATGGAATCAGTAAATAAAAATTATCCTTAGCATTTGAAGATTGATTACTCGCAACAACAACCAAATCTCTTTCAAAAACTCTCAAACAAAAGACTACGTAAACAACTAGCTACAGCCAATCCCGGTTACTTCGAACAAAAGCAGTTTTCTTGTACAACATCCATTATTCAGAGAGAGATATAAGCAATTCTCTATTGTCATACCACCCGCGAGTGACCATCCGGGCGGAATCGATTGCGTCCATCACTAGTTGGAATCGAGACGAGTGCATCAATCGATTCTGATATTACTTCGTTTGCGAGTCGCGTGGATGCTGTCGGAAAATCGGGATGATTTTGTAATGGGATTCTGTTGGTGTGGTGTCTGGTTTTCGTAAAAATGGGCGTCTGTTTTTTTAAGAGCAACAAAATTGCTAGTTTCGTTTTGATTCTCACTTGATTGGGGCGAGCCTATAGCCATTTAAGTAGGCATGGATCCAGAATTCAGGGCAGCTACTGAGATATAAGTACCTAATCAATAAACTCAGCCCACTGCTGGACTTAGGCCTCTCCCAGGCTTCGCCACAACACCCTGTCCTCTGCCTTTCGCATCCAGCCTGTCCCAGTCACTTTCGTCTGTCCATCTAGCGGGGGGGAGTCTCACGCTATGCTTGCCGATACGCGGTCTCCACTCCAGGACTCGTCTGCTCCACCGGCTATCGGTCCTTCGACAAACATGGCCAGCCCACTGCCACTTCTGCTTGCTTACTCTGCAAGCTATGTCGAGAACCTAATAGTTCAACTTGGGAATTGAACCCAAAACCAGACGCTCAGCAGTAATGATTGCGACCAATAGTTGGTTTATTGGTCTCAAGACAGTTTTGAATCAGATTTAAAAACTATAAGAAGGTCAAATCTATGTTTGACATTCAGTGTTTATAGGAAAAAAAAACTATACAATGCAATACTTTCTCATTGAAAAATAACTCAAAATTAGTTCTACAAAAGCTTCACAAGACGCGAAGTAAACGTCACGCGACAAAATAGCGTCATCTAAGAGGAATCCCGAGTGTGTTTACTTGAGAGGAGTGCCGGAATGCGAAAGTAGGAAGACTGAAACCTATACGCTAAGGAATTTATCTACGAAGATGTTTCTAAAACCTACTAGTCTTTACCCGCGGTTTCGCTCGCGTGGATGGCGGAAAATATCCCACATGTGTGTTAATCCAGGTTTTGAGCCAATTTCATCGAAATCCGTTCAGCCGTTTTTGCGCCAATCCGGAACATACATACAGACAAACGGGCAAGAATTCTACGTTAATATTTTATGATATAGATATGGACATCATTATATTACCTACTCTACTCTACGGTTGTCAAAGTTGGAGACTAACAAAGGCAGTTAGTTACAAACAAACTTCAAGCCGTCCAACGAGCAATTGAGAGGAGTATGTTAGGGATCAAACTCCAAGACCGAAAAAGAAGCAAAGGTATACTAGTAGACCCGCATGGCTATTCACAACCATTCGACAGGCTGTCGTATCGAAAATGACACATTTTCAATTACTGATTTGCCTTGTCCCCGACAGCATATAGCTGTTGGAAGAATCGCGGTCGTGTTTTTTATTTAAACAGACAAAATTTTCGGGTTTTGGATGTGTCAGCCTTAAAAGGACTCCTTTGATAACATTGATTGATCTTCGATTTGGCACGGAAGCGTATCGATCGGTTGTGAATAGCTATGCAGCACTAAAGCAATAGATGCTGTGGAACTAGCTTGCAAGTTGAAATGGCGATGGGCAGGACACGTAGCCAGAGCCACATATGGACGCTGGAGTACGAGGGTTCCCCGATGTAGACCCTGGCACCGCTGGTGAGACAATATTGTGTCTGTTTACTAGAATAGCCCAAGACAGAGAGGAATGGCGAAAGATGGAGGAGGCCATCGCCCTTAATTGGGTACAGAATAATAATTTAAAAAAGAAACACATTTTGTTGTTCATTTATTTTATTTCATTTAATCCGTCTAAGCAATATATATTTTTCGTGGAAATACATGTTTAATGAAAGAATTAATATTTTTTTTAGTTTTTCGAAAAAACGTTTTCCTGACCTATTATGTACTTTTTGGATACCTATTATAAGGCTTAAATAATAAAGAAATGAAGATAGATATGTTGTTAGAGATGCGCGTATGATGGGATGCTGATCCATGCGTCATGTTCGTGAACGGGCGCTGTCAGTTGGGACTGGTCATCTCTTAGCCACCACGACTTATTTTAATTATTTTGTTATGGATTGTTCTGTTTAAATTTATATTTGCTGTACACTGTACACTCAATGTGTACCTACGTCTTATTTACATCGTTCTCACATATAATTATACCTATATTCAACATTAATGATGTAACTAATATTTATGTAACAATATAATTTAAAAGAGTGTCCATGGAGTTTCTTGCCCGTTCTTCTCCATAGGTACCTACTACGCTTTGGAATGGGCAACTAGCTTCATATTTCTGACTGACCGACCACTTGACAATTCAAAAGTGCCTGTAAATGGTTTAATTGAGATAAATGCTTTGAGTTTGAGTTGAGTTTGAGTTTGAGCTGTAGATTTCCCTTTATGTCTGGATCAAAATACTTTTTAGTAGGACTAATATTGGAAAACACGATGACGACAAAGTGAAAATATCTCTTGTGTCCGTAATTCTAACAGCAATCTTTCAACTAGATGTCAGTCCTTGCCTGGGCGAGACTTTTGTAAGAACCACTGTCCACTACGACTAATAAAATACAGCACTGATTTAAGGCGGCAGTTGTTTGACTTGGTTTTGGTAAATTAAAATTACAAAATGCATGTTCGACTGTGAAAACTGAGCCGTAAACTAAATAAAATTGAGTCGTAACAAATATTTCAACAGGTAATAATAATAATAATAATGGCAACACCGTGTCAACAAAACGTCTTATTTTCCAGTTTTTTTATAATTTTAATATATATCGTAATAACCCAGTTTTACTAAAGTTTCTCATTCAAAATTAATCCATCCACTATACTTGTGCATAAAGTTTTAATAAATAAATAAATAAATAAAATGGAAATAAATTATATCAAAAACTACCGATTCGGAGGTGACATGACAGTTGTCACCTCCGAACAACAATGAATAAAATAATAAAACGAAGAAAATTAAGATAGCATGTTGACGAGACAAGCCGCACGTCAAGCACGACCACCACCTCCGGACTCTTCGCTCAGCTCCGCCTCGCCGCCACAGGTATCCAGCCCCTCTGTGAGCGCTGTGACGACACCGGCCGCGGCAGTTGCGTCGAGCTCGAGCGACGAGTATTTCTCTCCGCCCACGTCGCCACCACCTGCTCGTCGACGGGGAGGACGCCGGCCGCCGGATGGCTTAGGACCTCGAGGCCCAACGGCCTCTGATAGGGTCCCAGCTCCCGGCGGAAGTGTGCAGCGCATGAGATGGACGAGATCCATTAATGAAAATGTCATGCGCTCATACTATGGGGCTACAGAGGGGGGAAACAATCTGACCGCGTACCGTGTTCGGATGCTCTCTCTTTTTCAGGTGCTTGAGCCAGCTGTCAACGTTTCGGCACAACGACTGTCGGATCAGGTGCGAGTCATCCAGCGTAATCATATGTTGGATGACTCTGTACTTGATCGCCTGCGAAATGAAATGCAGAGTGGCCATATCATCGCCCCCCAGTCGCAGACTGTTGTACATCCGCAACCCAATATAACGCATGCTGACGAAGGGAGTAATGATAGGGCTACAAATGTAAGTAGTCAGTGCAATGAGCAATTGAGGAGTGCTTTGGAGGATGCGATTCAGGAATATCGCTTCATGCCGCCCGAACTTAGGCCACGCTTACCTCGTTTGCCCATGCATAACAAAAATAGGGCGCTGGTGGCGGTCCTGGATTCGCAGTTATCAAACTATTTTGATACCTGCGAAGACCTCACCGATATTCATTCAATTCTGTACTGCGCAGCAGTAGCAGCATGTCGTGTAGCTCACGTCAAATTTGCAAATGACACTAGAGCTACACGACCGAAACCAAACGTACCAGCTTGGCAGTGCAGAATTGAACGCCGTATTGGTGGGGCCAGGACGCTCATCGGCAAACTAATCTGCTTCAAGGAGGGCAATACTCGTCCTAGAGTGATGCGCTTTGTGAGACGGGCATTCTCAGGGACTGATATCAGTCCCCAAGACTATATGTCTTGTGTCACAGAGCGCATCGACTTCCTGAAGCAGAAAGTGTATGCATGGGCAAACCGTATTCGTCGGTATAGGCGGCGAGTAGAACGATACACTCAGAATCGCACCTTCCAGAGCGATGAAAGGTGGGTTTATAGGGGTTGGGAGCGACCGGACCATGGTGTGACTGAGACGTGCCTACCGGATGATGATGCCATGTGTTCCTTCTGGCGCAGCATCTGGTCGGTACCTGTCAGTCACACCGAAGGTGATTGGACTCGGAAAGTCGAGCGAGCCTGCGATCTGATACCAGAAATGGGGGCTATTACCATCTGTCCCCAAGATGTAGCTCGTGCAGTCCGTCCACTACCCAACTGGAAGTCTCCAGGGCCGGATGGACTGCACAACTTTTGGATTAAATGGTTCACAAGATCGCACGCTCGCTTGGCATCTCAGTTTCAGACAACTTTGGAATCTGGTTCGCTACCTCAATTCCTAACGACAGGAATTACCCACCTGCTTCATAAATCAGGTAGCACCGCGGAACCCAAGAATTATAGGCCGATCACGTGTTTACCGACGGTCTATAAAGTTCTTACATCCATTTTGAGAACTAAAATTAACAAACATATAGACACCAACTCCATCATGTCTGCCTCTCAAAATGGATGTAGGAATAGGTCCCGCGGTACTAAGGAGCTACTCCTCATTGATATGACCATTAGCCAACAGGTTCGTCGTTCCCGAAAGGATCTGTCGACATGTTGGATAGATTATAAGAAGGCCTATGACTCGGTACCGCATACATGGCTCGTGAGGGTGTTAGAGTTGTATAAAGTAGATACAATTCTTCGCACCTTCCTAATGTCATGTATGCGGCAATGGAGGACGGTCCTTCACTATCCAGGATGTCGAAATATTCATGGGAATAGCGAACCGATAAGGATCGAGCGAGGCATATTTCAGGGCGATAGTTTGAGTCCGCTTTGGTTCTGCTTAGCCTTGAATCCTCTAAGCACATTGCTGGAGGATTCAGGTCTAGGCTATCGGTTGAGGAGAGGTGGTCAGGTTATATCGCACCTCCTCTACATGGATGACCTAAAACTCTTTGCCCCCAACAATTTGCAACTGATGGAGCTACTGAAAGTAACTCAAACTTTCAGTAGCGCCATCAGGATGGAATTTGGTGTGGACAAATGTGCGGTCATGCATGTAAAGCGAGGGGAGATTGTTGAATCCGTGGGAACCCAACTCTCGGATTCCACAAACCTTAGAGCCCTCTCCGCATCCGAAACCTATAAGTATTTGGGTATGTCGGAAACGTTAGGCATCAATGTTACTGACATGAAGCAGTCATTGAGGGAACGCTTCTTTGGCCGCCTGAAAAAAGTACTTAATAGTCTTCTATCAGGCGGAAACAAGGTGCGCGCCTTCAACGGTTGGGTCATGCCAGTTTTGATGTACTCTTTCGGCATACTCAAATGGACTCAGACCGAACTCGACGCCCTGGATAGGAGGGTCCGTACGCTGCTGACTGCAAATCGAATGCATCACCCACGATCATCGGTAATGAGGCTGTATATCCCACGAAAGTGTGGAGGTCGAGGCTTTTTAAACGCTAAGACCCTCCACAATCGCGAGATATGCAGTCTCAGGGAATATTTCCTAGAAACCGACGTGGGTATGCATCGAGATGTAGTCATGGTGGACAAGGGCCTCACCCCGCTCTCCTTGGCTAAAGAGAACTGGCGCAAACCTGTAGTGCTAGACACTAATGATCGCATGGAGATATGGCAGAGTAAGGAGCTCCACGGACGCTTTTTCCGGGCCCTACATGGACCGGATGTAGATCTACTAGCGTCCGTTGCCTGGCTGCGTTTCGGTGACCTCTTTGGAGAAACCGAAGGTTTTGTCTGTGCAATTATGGACGAAGTTATGATGACGAACAATTACCGGAGATTTATTGTGAAAGACGGCACGGTTGACATCTGTCGGGCATGCCACCGGCCGGGAGAATCAATCAGGCATATCATCTCCGGGTGTTCTCGTCTAGCTAACGGAGAGTACTTGCATAGACACAACCTTGTAGCCAGGATAATCCATCAGCAGCTTGCTCTGAAATACAACCTTGTGGAATCGGAGGTACCGTACTACAGGTATGTGCCCGACCCAGTTCTCGAAAATGGTAATATCACATTGTACTGGGATCGATCCATCATCACTGACAGGACTATTGTTGCCAATAAGCCTGATATAGTGGTGGTGGATCGATTGGAGCGACGCGCAATGATTGTTGACATAACCATCCCGCATGATGAGAACCTCGTGAAAGCCGAGAAAGATAAACAAATCAAGTATCTTGACTTGGCTCACGAGGTTGTCGACATTTGGGATGTGGGCTCAGCGGTCATTGTGCCGATAGTCGTGACAGCCAATGGGCTAATACCCAAGAGCCTCGACCAACACCTAAGGAGGCTCTCGTTAGGCAGCTGGATCAAGGGCTTGATTCAGAAAGCGGTACTTCTGGACACGGCCCGCATTGTTAGGAAGTTTCTCTCTCTGAAGCCCTGACCGCCGGTAGCTTGGACCCTGTTCCCGATACCGGTGGGCTACTATTTTTTATATTTTTAAATGTTTTTGGTATCTTTTTATTTATAAAAATATTTAAAAATGTAATTTATATGTATGTTAATGAAATAAAGATAATAATAATAATAATAATAATCGCACCTTCCAGAGCGATGAAAGGTGGGTTTATAGGGGTTGGGAGCGACCGGACCATGGTGTGACTGAGACGTGCCTACCGGATGATGATGCCATGTGTTCCTTCTGGCGCAGCATCTGGTCGGTACCTGTCAGTCACACCGAAGGTGATTGGACTCGGAAAGTCGAGCGAGCCTGCGATCTGATACCAGAAATGGGGGCTATTACCATCTGCCCCCAAGATGTAGCTCGTGCAGTCCGTCCACTACCCAACTGGAAGTCTCCAGGGCCGGATGGACTGCACAACTTTTGGATTAAATGGTTCACAAGATCGCACGCTCGCTTGGCATCTCAGTTTCAGACAACTTTGGAATCTGGTTCGCTACCCCAATTCCTAACGACAGGAATTACCCACCTGCTTCATAAATCAGGTAGCACCGCGGAACCCAAGAATTATAGGCCGATCACGTGTTTACCGACGGTCTATAAAGTTCTTACATCCATTTTGAGAACTAAAATTAACAAACATATAGACACCAACTCCATCATGTCTGCCTCTCAAAATGGATGTAGGAATAGGTCCCGCGGTACTAAGGAGCTACTCCTCATTGATATGACCATTAGCCAACAGGTTCGTCGTTCCCGAAAGGATCTGTCGACATGTTGGATAGATTATAAGAAGGCCTATGACTCGGTACCGCATACATGGCTCGTGAGGGTGTTAGAGTTGTATAAAGTAGATACAATTCTTCGCACCTTCCTAATGTCATGTATGCGGCAATGGAGGACGGTCCTTCACTATCCAGGATGTCGAAATATTCATGGGAATAGCGAACCGATAAGGATCGAGCGAGGCATATTTCAGGGCGATAGTTTGAGTCCGCTTTGGTTCTGCTTAGCCTTGAATCCTCTAAGCACACTGCTGGAGGATTCAGGTCTAGGCTATCGGTTGAGGAGAGGTGGTCAGGTTATATCGCACCTCCTCTACATGGATGACCTAAAACTCTTTGCCCCCAACAATTTGCAACTGATGGAGCTACTGAAAGTAACTCAAACTTTCAGTAGCGCCATCAGGATGGAATTTGGTGTGGACAAATGTGCGGTCATGCATGTAAAGCGAGGGGAGATTGTTGAATCCGTGGGAACCCAACTCTCGGATTCCACAAATCTTAGAACCCTCTCCGCATCCGAAACCTATAAGTATTTGGGTATGTCGGAAACGTTAGGCATCAATGTTACTGACATGAAGCAATCGTTGAAGGAACGCTTCTTTGGCCGCCTGAAAAAAGTACTTAATAGTCTTCTATCAGGCGGAAACAAGGTGCGCGCCTTCAACGGTTGGGTCATGCCGGTTTTGATGTACTCTTTCGGCATACTCAAATGGACTCAGGCCGAACTCGACGCCCTGGATAGGAGGGTCCGTACGCTGCTGACTGCAAATCGAATGCATCACCCACGATCATCGGTAATGAGGCTGTATATCCCGCGAAAGTGTGGAGGTCGAGGCTTTTTAAACGCTAAGACCCTCCACAATCGCGAGATATGCAGTCTCAGGGAATATTTCCTAGAAACCGACGTAGGTATGCATCGAGATGTAGTCACGGTGGACAAGGGCCTCACCCCGCTCTCCTTGGCTAAAGAGAACTG
This sequence comes from Brachylomia viminalis, assembly GCA_937001585.2. Classification (NCBI taxonomy): domain Eukaryota; kingdom Metazoa; phylum Arthropoda; class Insecta; order Lepidoptera; family Noctuidae; genus Brachylomia; species Brachylomia viminalis. Next base: position 13,891,688 of record OW443316.2, on the reverse strand, counting down.
GCGCAAACCTGTAGTGCTTGACACTAATGATCGCATGGAGGTATGGCAGAGTAAGGAGCTCCACGGACGCTTTTTCCGGGCCCTACATGGACCGGATATAGATCTACTAGCGTCCGTTGCCTGGCTGCGTTTCGGTGACCTCTTTGGAGAAACCGAAGGTTTTGTCTGTGCAATTATGGACGAAGTTATGATGACGAACAATTACCGGAGATTTATTGTGAAAGACGGCACGGTTGACATCTGTCGGGCATGCCACCGGCCGGGAGAATCAATCAGGCATATTATCTCCGGGTGTTCTCGTCTAGCTAACGGAGAGTACTTGCATAGACACAACCTTGTAGCCAGGATAATCCATCAGCAGCTTGCTCTGAAATACAACCTTGTGGAATCGGAGGTACCGTACTACAGGTATGTGCCCGACCCAGTTCTCGAAAATGGTAATATCACATTGTACTGGGATCGATCCATCATCACTGACAGGACTATTGTTGCCAATAAGCCTGATATAGTGGTGGTGGATCGATTGGAGCGACGCGCAATGATTGTTGACATAACCATCCCGCATGATGAGAACCTCGTGAAAGCCGAGAAAGATAAACAAATCAAGTATCTTGACTTGGCTCACGAGGTTGTCGACATTTGGGATGTGGGCTCAGCGGTCATTGTGCCGATAGTCGTGACAGCCAATGGGCTAATACCCAAGAGCCTCGACCAACACCTAAGGAGGCTCTCGTTAGGCAGCTGGATCAAGGGCTTGATTCAGAAAGCGGTACTTCTGGACACGGCCCGCATTGTTAGGAAGTTTCTCTCTCTGGAGCCCTGACCGCCGGTAGCTTGGACCCTGTTCCCGATACCGGTGGGCTACTATTTTTTATATTTTTAAATGTTTTTGGTATCTTTTTATTTATAAAAATATTTAAAAATGTAATTTATATGTATGTTAATGAAATAAAGGAAATAATAATAATAAAATAATTAAGCAGTAAAATGACTGAACGTGCAGTTACCTACGTGAGAGCAGTTGACAAATCGCAATTAGAAATCTAACTTAGAAGTAGCGCTCGCCGGCCGGCCGCTGCCGCGGCAACGCTCGCTTCGTTCGCTCGGCTCGCACGCGGTTGATCACAGTTCTAACCTAGCCTACTCTATTTGACTCCATTTGGTCAGGGTGCCCCTGGCTTAGTTACTGTGACCAATCAGCTCAGCAACCTAATCTATTAACTGCCGAACTATTTATCTAACTGCTTATTTCAAGATTCTAACTGTACATTCATTTATTATACTACTTGAGTATTGCAGAAAAAAATTATTAGTAATTTTAAGCACGTTCACAGTCTGATCTCAGTCTCAATCTGTCAAAAATACAATCAATTTCCATACATTTTGACAAGTTTTTGACATTGATTGTCGCTGTGATGAGATTGCGACTTGAATTTGAACGTTTTTTAAGTACGAGTATATCGGGTATATCGGGTATCGTAATAACTTCCCTAATGTTTAAATAACAGTAATTGTAAAAATGATTATCTATAAAATAATTTAACTAAGATAAATAGCAAAATATTTGTTATGCGGTTCTCGGAAATTGTAGACTAAAACGAAGACTACGAGACTAGAGCCTACCTATCTGCGTGGCTACTGGCTACCTTTCAGTAGTTTCAGTTCATCAGTCCACCACAGACTACCTACCTACATAAAGTCGAACTTTAAGACTGATCAAAAACCTAAAATATATATAGTACATACTAATTCCATGAGATATATTTTTTCATTCATGTCAAATCATTTTTTACACAAATCTTAAATGCAATTTATGTAGCGGTGTCTGCTTATGTGAAAGTAGTTTAACTTGATTTTTTTTAATGAATTAGTTTAAACGTATTATTACCGACATAAACCATAGAAAGTAATTACAATAACTAAACATAACTAGATCCATCCCATAACAAAATAAACCCACACATTGACACCGCCGAAATCCGCCCCAATTAATAAACGTAACATCCGGTGAACAAATAACTGGTTACCGGAAGCGGCGTCGTCGGCGCAAGCGCATAGACGTCGTCGGTCGCTACAAACGCACGGCGCGCTTCCGATGCACGCCGCACCATTTCCGTACTCCGTGGGACAGCCGACCTGTGGGGAGTGTCAAGAAGCAAAAAGATTCCGAAGTACCACTGAAACTTTTTTGCTGGTGAACTAAAAGACATGAATAACTTCAATGACGTCCAAAACTTTCTGATTGTTAATGAAATTATGGGTCCCGTTGGACCTATTGTAGACAGAAGCTTGGAGAGTTACCTACTTTTCCTGTACACATGACATCAAAAAAGTGCAAGTTCTTTAAACTTTGGGCTACCAAGACCACGATATAAATACATGAAAAAACGTCTCTTTAATTGTTAACACGCTAAGCAGGCACCTACCTAGGGCTCAAGAAAACGAATTCAGGGCGTTTTTCCTTCCTCACCCGCAAGCGTGAGCGTAGCGCTTGTGATGCACCAGCAAACTCCCCATGCCCTGCGTGTCTGTGGCAGGCATGACAGGAAAAGTTGTACGAAACGATAGGATGCGGGTCTGGGGGCCTACACTCTAAATCTGTCAACGAGAATACGGGTACGTCCGAAACTAGTTCGATATTTAAAAGTGAACCCTACTCCCGCTTAATTAACTATTCCGGACGGGCAAAAACACATCGGGAGTAAGGATAACTGTCTAAACGTTTTGTCATTAATTTTTACTTCGGGCCCCGGACTAATCTTATGTCCGTAAGTAATACGGAGTAGCAAACGCCCGTTACTCCGGCCGAAATTACTTATTTCATGCTTAGAGAGACCCCCAGACTCAGACACACATCTATCTGACCGAAAAAATGCGCTAAATTCGTTTTTTTCACCCATCGGTAGATGCTTGACACCTTTATGATGTTTTTCTATCAATCTCGGACAGACCTGAACTTCTGCTTATCTTAGTGACAGTCAAACACGTCACGGCTATCTTCTGTGACGTATTAGTGCTGGGACACACAAACCAGCGGGAATTTTAATTGATTCCATCCGACATGGCGGTTTAATACTGGTCTAAATTATGGCTTTCATTAACGGTGACTTACCTACCGTGTGATTGTTTTTCATAGAGTACGGAATAAAAGGATTCTGGAAAATGTGTAACAATGATGTTTATTGCTCAAAATATTGCCACTTTCCAACTTTCTTCTATCAGGATGTGATTAAGTCAAGACTTTGTGTAATGGTTTTCCCTAATACGTGGCAGGATTTTAAAAATCCGTCCAAGACGAAAATTTTACTGAACCATGATTTAATTTCATTTTTTTGTCGGAAAAGACTGATTAATCATGATAAATAAAAGTCTATAAAAGTTGAGCTTCATGAAGCTCAACTTTTATAGGCTTTATTACTTGACTGGTGGCTTTGTTACAAACATTAAGGTTGTAACTTAATATTGAAAAGTTTCGACGACGAACGTGTAAATGTGGACCGAGGCGAAGCCGAGGCACACATACGTAAGCCCATCAATGTCTAGTTGTGGCCAAGGATAGTAAAGCACCTACTTTTCTCAAATAAAGCGCGGAAATTAAAATACAATTACTTTTCAAAACCAATGAAGATCAACGAGCAACAATATTTTTTCCCGCGTTAACTTTAACGCGGGAAAAAATATGTGTGGTGGTGGTGGTGTGTGTGTGTGTTTTTTTTAAAACAGCTTTCTATTTGCAAGCCAGTTGGAAATTTAAATAAAACCTATGATAAGTTACCTCCTTGGTTGCCATGTTTCGTACGTTTCGGAGTAAAAGATCGTTCCATTTTTTTTAAATTACACGGTAGTACTTAAGAGTTTACTATGTAATTTATTTGGCCGCTAAACCACGACAGATATGGATTTTCATACAACTTTTGCCGGCCGCTGCTCGCATGTATTTGGTCAGTTTCGATTTATCTCGAAGAAGGTTGTCAAAATAATGCTCAAATTCCCAAGCATGTTTGAGAAAATAACTTTTAAAAGGTAGGTGTAGGTTTTATAGAAGTACCTAGTACTTGTGTTTTCTTTTTTTTCAGACACTCAAAAATCTTATCAAACCACCAATAAAAGGTAAAATCTACCAACAATTTCACGTCAATCGTTCCTTCAGCAAGCTCAGTCCGGAAATTCAAACACGAAACATATGAAGGAAGGAGGCTGTCGCCGACGCAAATCCGCTTAACCCTAGAAGTTAGTCTAGCGCCAACCAGAATACATTGGAATTATGCAGAGTCTGCGCTCTGGGAACAAATAACTTGGTTTAAACGCTGTTTTATAGCGCAGAATTATTACGTAATGTACGCGGAAAGGAATGGAGGATTTGTTTGTTTAACGTTTATAAAGAAGACTGCTTTTAAATGAAGTAACTAATGTAGTTTAAAACTATTCTAACGGCTGATTTTACCGAAGTCAGATATATTTTATCTGTGGAATAAAATTAACGTTTGACAGAGGGGCTGAAAGCAAAAGCGCCTCTGCCCAAGATTTTTTTGGCGACCAGTAGGAAAAACTGTTATCGTTTACATGGTCTTCAAATTAGCAGATTTATTTGTCTGAGATCATAGATCATTTTAATAGCCATTAAAAACACTCAAACTATGGAAACGAGCGTATTTTTAAGAGAAAAATTTAAATTTTGGGCAGGACAGTAATATTTTTGCATCTCAGCTTTGGAAAGTGTAAGATTTTTGCATCCAAACGCTTGGACAGTGCCACTTTTGCACCTAACACATTTTCATTGAATGTATGGTTACAGCTAGCAAAACAGGAAACCAAATAAAATTAATTTGTACCTACTAAAAATGTATTCTAACAAAAAATATATTTGTATGGTTATCAAGGACAAAGAAGTATTCCCAATCTAGGGGGGCCCAACGCTTCCTGCCGGAGGCTTTACGCGGGGATCGTGGGGTCCATGGCCCTTTACGGGGCAACGGTGTGGGCGCGTGTCTTGAGGCGGCGGCCAGCCCGCCGGCTGAATGCGCCCCAAAGGGTCACGACCACCCGGCTCGTCCGGGGGTACCGTACGGTCTCCGGTGAGGCGGCGAGCCTCCTTGCCGGATTACCGCCATGGGATCTGGAGGCAAAAGTCCTCGCACACTTTTGGGAGTGGCGCGTGGAGGCGAAACGCCGGGGCGTAACTCCGCTGCCGCGAGAAATCACGATACAGTGGACAGAGCTCCGGCGTGATCTCAGGGCGGCATGGAGAGTGCGATTGTCGCAACCCAGCGCTGGGCACGCCACAATTGCGGCAATAAGTCCTGTCTTTGAGGAGTGGCTAGAGAGGCGCCACGGCGTCCTCACCTTCCGCCTGATGCAGGTCCTCACCGGACATGGTTGTTTCGGGAGGTTCCTGTTCCGGATAAGGCGGGAGGAAATGCCCGGGTGTCACCATTGTGTGGATCGCCCGGAGAACACGGTGGAGCATACGGTGCAGGTCTGCCCGGCTTGGGCGGAGCACCGCCGTGTCTTCGTGGAGGCGATGGGCGGTGGCGATCTCTCGCGTCCGGCCCTGGTCTAGGCCATGGTACGGAGCGAAAGGGCTTGGGAAGCCGTCACCTCCTTCTGCGAAGCAGAAATGTTCGCGAAGGAGGAGGCGGAACAAGTGAGGGAGAGGCAAAATTCACGCCCTCACGCCCCTAGCCACCGCAGGCCATCGCAGGCCGATTCCCGGCCACCGTAGGCGTGGGCTTGCGAAAGGCGAGCAATGGGCAGCTCGCCGTTCGATAAGGACCAGGCCCGGGTCGACGGCGCATTGTGTTCCACGCGCGCCTCAAAGAGATGTCAGCACCAATGACGGGGTCCGCCAGGGCCGATGCCTGCTAGGGTTGCGGGAAAGTCCGAGAGGGATACCGTGGCCCCTGGCACAGGCCACTGAAGGAACACGGGTGGGTTTTAGTCAGTAAGAGCGGGAGAAGTTATTTGATGACTTCCCACCATCACAAAAAAAAAAAAAGGACAAAGAAGTATTATTACAATACAATTTTTTTAAACTACACAAATTTAATCCTCTGATCGTCCATTTTAAACTAAAGATACACTAATCTATGATATCTGTTTCAAAAATAAATAATAATAGTTTATTTCATAATGGGATTGCAAAGTTTACAAATGTTGCATTTATATTTTTAGGATCAGATAAAAAATAAAGGTGGCTGAGGTACTGCACTCCTAGATAGGCTAAGATATAGCCTTAATTATAAGTTAAGGAGAGATTGTAAAAGTATCGTGTGCTTATTATAAAATTTGAAACAACATCTGTAAGTGTACTATACAATAGCTATTTTTAATATTAATATAAAAAAATAGTTTATAGTCTGGCGTCTCATTTGCATCAGTAGCTCGGTTCAGAACTTTCTTGTAATAGTTAAGCTGTTTTAGTACCTATGGTAAATCCTTAGATCAAACAAGAATCAAGACATAGCGCTGTCAACAATGACGTGACGCCAGTTTTGTAAACATGTGTGCGCTTAGTGAGGTGTAGTTTGGTTGTAAATTGGGTTGTCAATGTGTGCGTGTGAGCGTGTACGCACAGAGCATGGTGTAGTTTTGTATGCGTTACTGCATTGTTCGTAGCGCTGTCATTATTTTTTATTTGGTCCGAGGGAAAAACTGACAAAACTTTTAAATTTATTCTTACGATAAGACTTATTCTAGGTACAAAAGATTGGTGAAATTTGCCCTAAGAAAGAGTTGTCTGATGGATTAAATTTCGCACCGGTCGCAAGCGCTTCTACCTTATTTATTATGCTTGGAGGTTGTCTACTATTTCTAAAACTTGCCATCAAAATATCACAGAATTTCATGACATTGTAAACCAGAAAATTTATTAAAAAAGGAATGAGGATTTGGGAGCCACTGTATCAAACTTTTGCCCACCCAAAACCGTTCCGTCCACGTTCCGTACAAGCTTTCTAGATAACCGTTTCAAAAGGCGTTTTAAAAAAAGCGTCAATAAAAAGCTCACTATATAAAACCCAGCCCATTGAAACAGAACCTATAAAAAAACTCTTATCGTCCTACAACAAAGAGTTATTCAATCTCAAAACACAAACACAAAATAAGTCAATAAAACTTCCTATGAAACTGTAAACAAAGCTGCTTTCAGCCGCTTTACAAACGAGTAGTCCTATATAGCGTCCCTTCTCTGCAGTATATCACAATACTTATTTGAAGAGGATAATGTTGGTAGAGAGACTAGCAAAGAGAGACTATTGTGCTGGAACCTTTTAGCTAACTATAGTAGAAAATGGCCATAAGATGGTCGAGAAGGCTTTCATTCAAGTGTTGCTAGGGAATCCTTTTTTTTTTTAAGAATAACTGCTTTTTATAGTCTGAGAAATAGGTTTGTTGGGAAAATATTTTTATCGTCAATAGGACTATGGATTTATTGTTCAAAGCTTCATTGTGCTTTAAGAACTAAGTTGATTGTTTTGTTGTGAGTTGAGATCAAAATACTTTTATTCTGTCAATGCTTTCTAAGGTTTATTACATTTAAATGCGTTTTATTACTTTGCAAATCAATGTAACGCTAATTAAATAGCTGGGTCCACACCGGACGATCCAGTGCGCTCCGATCGCGCGCGTCTCGCGATCAGAGCGCACAAGATCGGCCGGTGTGGAGCTATTCACCAACACAAATTGATGGTATGAAAAGTTGAGAAGTTATTTCAAAATTAATTTGTGTTTATGTGTAGATAAAGTTGATTATTGACTGCTCAGGATTTTGATTGGCAGCGAGACAAATGAAACGCTGCTTTAATACACGAGGTCTGTATTGCAACTGTAGTTAACTAAACAAATTAACACTAGGAGCGGTTACGCACACATTCAAACTCAACAATTGGTTTTACAATGAAATCGGTATCCTCTTCGAATGAAAAGGTTATTTTCATGCTCTAAAAGTATCCTATGTTTTAAATCAAGGTTATAAACTATCGATGTGCCAAATTTTACATATTATCGTGAATTCATGCAAGCCTAGTACTTTTTGTTAGGTTACTGCACAGAAATTGTAACGTACTACCGAGATAATAGTAGATTATTAACCAAGGGGATAAAGCAGTGTCTTCTGTCGCGGGTGACGATTTAAATCGCGAGCGTAATGAAGGACTCGAGGTTTACTCCCGAGCGTAGCGAGGGTGTTAAAAACTTAAATCACGAGCGAAGCGAAGGATTTAAGACGAGTCCTGAGTGTAGCGAGGGATTTAAGTTCACCCAAGACTAAGACAGCTTTATCACCGAGGAAAATACTCTACTTTTCGTACCATTTGCGAAAAAAATAACACAATAATAATATGAGATAAGCATTTATTAAAAATAATGACAATTAAACGTATTTTTAGAACATTAACTTATTTATAAAAATAAATTAAAATAAACTTAACGTATTTGAAGAAAACAAATAGGTACGCGGCAAATTCCTAGACTAATATTTTTTTGTCGGAAAAGCAAAGGCATCAAGCTCATACGGCCTCGTCGGTTTTCGTAATTTTATTTAATAATCATAACTGCATGATAAATGCGTATTCGTTTTCATAAAGATGTATAATGCTTTATATACAAACTCAATGGTATAAACACAGATGTAGTTCAGTATAAATTTCGGTAAGTATTCCAAATTTAAATCACATTCTCCCCCTAGAGGATGAACGAAATTCAGTACAATTTTCTTTCCCTGTTTTTAACAGATTAAAAATGACTATTGTTATGTTCGCTTTTTGTGGCATAAAATGTCACTTTTTTGAGCAAGCGGTACGAAAAAGTATCTTATGTTCTAACAAGTCATGGTCTATGCTTCGATCAACAATAGTACCGTACTAGATTACCGATGAGCGCAACAAAAACGGCCGGTAAAATAGGACCACAAAAATAATGTTGTGGTCTTATTTTGCAACATAGCGTTTTCAACCGTATTGCTTAGAAGTTATGTTTTATTTTTCTATAAATATTTTATTTTTATTTTCAAAACTACGTTTACTTTTCAATCGAAGTAGTAAAATTTCATCTAAATCAGTTCAGCCGTTTTAGCGTGTTAACAATTAACAAAAAAAAACTCACTTTCGCATTTAAAATATTATTAGTTGGGATAAATAAGTGTTTTTTTATTGAACAACCAGACCCAAATTTTTCAGTGCGACCAATGGGACTTAAAAATAAAATAACTTAATTATTCCCGTTCGTCCCACTAACAAAATCAGTGGGATGAACGGGAATAAATTTAATATTATTTATTAATTCCTGTTTGTCCCATCAATGGGATGAAGGCAGTGGGACGAACGGGTCTACACGGTTATTTTAAAGTCTTTCCATTCATTAGGAAAGGAAATCAATCCTCACAAATTGACTATCGCTAAAAGCGAGAAAATTTAAGAGAAAACTAGTAAATGTAACAGATGCAGGGACTGACTGTTAATATCAGTCCGATTCCAGCGATCGCTCCGAATTCATTGCGGTGTGTCTTTGAACACTACACACTACTGCTAAGAACGACTAGCACAAACACTTTTGTCATGTATTACAAACCAATCTTTGTTGATATTTGATATTATTTATTTATTTGATATCGTTGTTGACGAAAATGTATATGCGTAGGTACCGAAGCTTCGACTTAACTACACAGAGGACGCGCATCATTCACACGGACGTAAAGCCGCGGGATTTTATCGCACACTGGATTTTCAACTCTCGGTGTTGAACCGAGTGTAGCGGTATCAACATCACCACATGCGAACTACGCATCACACTGACGTCACGAAAATCCTGCATCGCGCAAGCAGAGTTTACCGCGCGATTAGCATAATATACAACTTCCCGACTTCAATCATCGGGCAGTTGCCCACCAGACACGACACCCGTCTGGTCGGAGGCCCTCCCTTTAGTACGTATGAGGGAACTTTACACCCTGTTCCTCGTGCCTCTATACGAGCAATGAGAATCTTATAGAGTGCACCCCAGCACGTCGTAAAAACACACGGTTGAATTTTCAACTCTCGGCTGTAAGCAGTGCGTTGAAGATCCAGTGCGCGAAAAACTGCCGCCGCGATATCTTTACGTGCAGGGAACTTGGACGTATCTGGGGTCTGTTCTCTAAGCACTTAATCCGTAGTTTCGGCCGGATTACCGGGCGTTTGCAACTCCGTATCACCTACGGACATAACATTAGTTTGGGGCTCAAACTAAAAATTTATGATAAAACGTTTAGACAGTTATCCTTACTCCCCATGTGTTTTTGCCCGTCCAGAATAGTTAATTAATCGGGAGTAGGGTTCACTTTTAAGTATCGAACTACTTTTGGACGGGCCCGTATCCTCGTTGAGCGACTTAGAGAGAAGGCCCCCTGTTGATGAAAGAAACGTTCTGACGTTTTTATAGAGAACTTTAAATTGATGTTGTTCCACCTATTCAGTTTGTTGAGATTGAAAACTCCTGCTTTTATCTATTTATTTTAGTTTGAATTATCGACTAGTTTAAGAAGTAATTTTTCTTTGTTTTTTAGCTTTGCTACACACTATTGTGGACTATCCATTCATACGGGAATCAGCACCGCGAGTTGTAGCGCAGTAGGTCGATACTTAGTCATTGTGATAATCGAGAAGCGGGCTTTCCGGGTAACCACTGAAATTCAGCGCTGTGCTGTAATCCCCATAGCACAGCATCATGCTGGAGTGCCGGAATTGTGTCGGAATTATGTAGAGTTATTTATGTACTTACACTAATTTCATACAGCGAAAAAATACAGTGGATATGCCTCAAATCCCGAGATTAATTTTAAAGAGTAGAAAAATCCCGTGATTTATTAAATAAAAAAGTTATACAGTAATGTCGGAAACGAACACTTCAAATCTTGAATGAATCGGACAAGGAAAATGATTCTGATGGGCCGTTTGAATAAGCAAACCCTCACGAGTCTAGGCTAGAATCAAAAGTATTTACTTATTTATAAAAAAGGCGAGTTATAAGTATGAGAATTTGCTTAAGACTATTAATAATTTGTATTGTGAATTAATGTAAATACTGATAAAAATTGTATGTTAATTATCTTTGTTTCATTTGTGTCTATCTCTGAGGTTTTTATTATTATTTATTTGTAATATTGTTGGCTGCACGGGATTGTCCATTAGAAATCCCGGGAAGATCTATATTAATATCAACATTTCGATTCAAGTACATAAATAACTCTACCTAATTCCGACCTCTGGTAATTATAGATCTTTTTTGTTTTTCTTATTTATTTATTTATTTAACCATTTATGTACACACTTATATAAACAGACAAGAAGAAAAAAACAGAAAAATAGGTACAAAGGTGATGCTTATTTCTAATGAAATCTCTTCCAACATACCTGCGATAGGATAGTAGATTTAGAGATGTAGACAGCGTGTGTAAGAGTAAAAGAGAAAATAAAATACATAAAATCAAAAATAATTCACTTAATAAAATAAAACAAATAATATGAGAATAATATGATAATTATTAGAGCTATTTATCTTTTTTGTATGCACGTGCTTCTGTGACAAATAAACATATTTTTCTTTCTTTACTGTGACGTCATCAAGTCACCAAACATGCTCGCCTTCCTCACTTCCCATATCCACTGTTCGGGGTTAGGGTTAGATTAAAATATACTAAGTTTGAAGATTGTAAAGATTGATATATTTCAGTAATATAAATGGGATAACAATTAAATCTAATGAGGTGAATAGGATGAGGTTGAGTCGCGCCCGATATGCTTTCCGAAAGCGTACTGACTATTTTACTTAGGTGATACATAAAATATTCAATGCATGTAGCGCGGTGTCGCAATTACGCTGACATGTGTTTCTTATTGTTCGGTGATTGACCCGAACATGCTCCCGAGGGAGAAAAGGATGACGTTGGTAAGTATGTCAAGTTAGTAATGAAATTAATACTAACAAGGTGAAGACAATGTTCTTAAAATAATAAAATATGTAGTTATGTAGGGTTAGTTACGTTAAATGATGAGATGAGGGTAACATTACAACTTAAACAGAGTCTCTACAGTTTAAATCAGGAAGAGAAAACACACGAAAGATCGGTGAAGAACCTCTATCTTCCCTTTTTTTTAGGCACTCACTAGATAGAGCTAGTCTCTTAAGATCACTTTTCACTGATTTACTACTAGATTGCCCATTTTCCCTAAATTCACTACACTCAATCACAACACTTTCTGGAACATTGTGTGGAGATGGCAACCCAGTCGCCGCAGATGCTGCTGACCGCTCTACTGTGGGAGTGGAACGATTTCCATTACGTCGCCGTTGCCGCCAACATTTAAGACAGTAAACTACCACCAATAACAAGATGAACGATATGACGAGATATATAGCAGCATACTGATGAACGTCGTGGTAGGAGATATTGGTGCTCAAAGGTTCAGTCTGCTTCATGATCTCAAGACTTCTCCTAATAGCTTCAAATTGCATGAGGTTATCTGAGTTATTGGGATTAAGCTCATATGAGATTTTTGGCATGGTGATATTTATCATATGATTGATTGGTGATATTTCTGGCGAGATAATATTTGTCGTTAAGCTAATTTTACTAGACAATCTTTTGTTTGAATACACCATAAAATTTTCTGTTTTTACTAAACAGCCTTCCCCTACACGCAACAGACCAGCACCTGCTAACCTAACTGCCTGCACTTGATTTTCACACAAAAGTTTGACGTTACATTCATTGCAGCATAAATAAAAATATTTGTTTTCTGATGTTAACTCTCTCCAGTCATTCTTGCACGAAGTAGTTTTAGTTTTACAAGTTCTTGTGCCTGGGATTGTTTCGCAAAGGCTATGATCATCTTTCATGTGGTGAATAGGCTTTCTGATATGGCACAGAATAGTCGCAGGGTTTTGTAATATGCAGGCCTGTAGATCCGTGTCTGTGACGGTCAAATACGAATCTTTTCTCATATTGATGGCTGCTAATTTAGAGATAGTTTTGACCTTCATGATCATGTTATCTTTCACAATGCGTGGAACCGGGATAAGATTGAATACCTCGTAAACATCCCTTTCAATCAGGGGTATCTTTATTTCGATAATTAGGTATTTTCCAGAGTATTTAGCTCTTACTTTGAGCAAGCTGTAAAGATCTTTAAGGTTAAGATTGTCGACAGGAACTACCAAGTCTCCAGATATTTGTGCGGAAATTATGCTTAGCTCTGATCTGAGTTGCTTCGGAGATATTAAATGAAAATCTAATTTTCCACTATAAATGTCAGTTACTGTATCCAAAATTGAATCCTGGATTCTTCGAAGGGTAAACAGCAAGTTGTTGGCAGTGAAAGCCGAAGTTATAAAATCTGTGAACATAGTTACATTTTGCACTTGCAAGGCGAGATTTTTATAAGTATCTTGGAGATAATTAAGCTTTTGATTAATTAATTTATGATGTTTGTTAATAGTATTCTCCATCCTTTTCATGAGATTGAATTCAGCTTCTACGATAGACGTTTGGTTCTTCCAGAGGTTGTATAGATGGTTTTCATTATGCTTTAAAAGGTCAATATCCTTCTCATATTTTTCTGCAAATCGTTGGTCCAACACTCCGAATAAACTATTTGCAACGTAGCCTACTCCGTCTAGCAAGCCGCGTCTCCGCCGTTTCTTATTAGTCATAAATGAGTCATTCATCATGACAATATTATTGTAATGTTTAATTTCTTCGAACTCGTGCTCGAGTTGTAACATGACGCCGTCGCAAGGTGTTTGTGTTCGGATCGTAGAGCATAAGGTTTCAAGATACTCGATATATTTTAATAATGCCGCCGTTCCTTCTTGATAAGGCTTTGTGTCATAATAGACTATTAAATGCCAATCATCTCTAATTAAGTGCATATTAGATATTTTGTCGAAGTAGACACTATTGTTTGTCAGCACGGTGAGGTTGTAGGATGCTTGAGCGGTGTTTATTAGTGACAGTAAAAATAATGTCAAAGATAAAACCATAGCTGAGAATGAGATAGGTCGTTTTTTCCTAGTAGCTAGAGGTTTATTTTCAACTTTTGGGGCATTTGAATCTTGATCAATACCATTTGTTGGCAGTAAGGATAGTTTTACAACTGGGCGTTTTAAGATCCCGTTTTTGGTTTTAAGTGTGACGACCCTTACGTGCCCATCGCTTCCAGGATGCAGCGTTACTACGCGACCTAGACTCCACTTTCCTGGTGGAAGGTTGTCGTCTTTTATAATAACGATGTCGTTAAGATTGAGATCCTTTTGGTGCTGCCGCCATTTGGCCCTAGTGGAAAGCTGCGTGAGGTAGTCAGTCTTCCACTTAGCCCATATATCTTGGTATATTTTTTGCGTCAGGTGCCATCGTGTTCTGAGATCATGCTCTGTTTCGAAAATCGTTAAGTTGGGGCCACTTGCCAGAAAGTGAGCCGGGGTCAGAAAGTCTAAATCCTCAGGATCTTCTGTCAGAGAGCACAGTGGTCTAGAGTTCAAACAAGCCTCGAGTTGGGATAATAGGGTAATATATTCCTCGTAGGTTAGTTTTTGCTCTCCCACGACCCGTTTGAGATGGTGTTTAAGGCTCTTCACTGCGGCTTCCCAGAGTCCGCCAGCAGATGGCCATGATGGGGCGTTAAAGTGCCACTCAATATTCATTTCAGAGATTGTCGAGCTTACTTCTTGATCAGATAAGATGCTTGAGATTTCGGAAAGCTCCTGTTTTAAGATTTTGTTGGCTCCTATGAAGTTAGTTCCCTGGTCACTGTAGATGTGGCCAGGAACTCCTCTTCTAGCCGACATTCGTCGAAGTGCGGCAATAAATGCTGACGCTGTGAGATCTGAGACTATTTCTAAATGTATAGCTTTAGTCACCATGCAAACAAAAACTGCGACGTATCCTTTACAGGTTTTAATGCCACGACCTTTGTTTGCCTTCATAAAGATGTGTCCGGTATAATCTACTCCAGTGTGGTAAAAGGGTCGGTTAGGAATCAATCGTGCTGGAGGTAGGTCGCCCATGATTTGATGTTGTGATGTGGGGTTATTTCTTATACATTTGACACACATTCTTAATCGTTTCTTTGTAACTCTGTTGCCTCCAAGAATCCAGAATTTACTTCTTATAAATGCAGTAGTCATTTTTGCTCCACCGTGAAATACAAGTTCGTGGGATTCATCTATGATAAGATCTGCCAGTTTCGACTTATTCGGTATTATGATGGGATGCTTCATTTCGGGATCAAGATTCGAATGTTTAAGTCTACCTCCGACACGGAGTACTTGATTGGAGTCCAGTATGGGATTGAGATTAAGAATCTGGCTTTTCTTATTTAGTGGGTCATTGTTTTTCAACCGCGATATTTCTTCGTGGAAATATTCATTTTGAACGTGCTTGATTAACATTTCTCTTGCTGTCTTTATATTTTGCAGAGTAAGAAAACTAGTGCGTTGTTTCTTGTAAACAACAATGTTGATGAATTTGTTGATGTAAGCTAATACTCGAGTCACTTTCCTTAAAGTGCTATATTTTGTTAAAAGGTGAATAACTATGGAATTTTTGGGGTTAATGATGACCGTGTTTACTTTTTCTTTTTTCCTCAGTTCTTCGCTACTTGTATAAATCGGCATCTTATGATATTCTTTTGGGTTGTATTGTAGCAACCAGTCGGGCCCTTGCCACCACAGTGAGTGGTTGGCTAATTGAGCAGCAGGTAAACTACGACTTGCGCAATCTGCGGGGTTTTCCTTGGATTTTACGTAACTCCAGTTATCTTTAGGGATTATTTCTGTAATGCTCCTCACTCGATTTGCAACAAAGGGTTTCCATTTCTCCGGTTCGCCACTTAACCAACCTAGAGCGGCCGTTGAATCAATCCACCCATAAACATGAACCTTGTAGCTTTTTAGGGCTAAGATTATTTTATGCATAAGCTTTGACAGCAAGAGAGCGCCGCAAAGTTCCAAGCGCGGGATGGATTGTGGTTTTTTCAGCGGGATTACTTTTGACTTCCCTGCAATGAGAGTTACATGGGTTTCATTTTCTCTTTGTATTTTGCAATACACGACGCAAGCGTATGCTTTTGTGCTAGCGTCACAAAAGCCATGTAGTTCGATGGTATCTTTATCCTGAGTTTCAATCCAACGTGGAATTTTAAATCGAGATATGTGAGCTAGATCGGCTTTAATTATATTCCATTCTAACGCAATATCTTGAGGGACAGGGTGGTCCCAACCCAGGTCTGATTTCCATAACTCTTGAAACAAGATCTTGAGCTTTATTGTGACTGGTGCTAGCCAGCCCAAAGGGTCGAAAATTTTCGATATCTGAGATAGGAATTGTCTTTTTGTAAGTATGTCTTGTGAGTTAAATTCTATAGGGTGAAAGATAAATAGATCGTTTTTTGGTTCCCACCTAAGACCTAATGTTTTGGTTGACTCCAATTGCTTGAAGTCAAAGTCTTCCTTTAGAGGTGCGTCAGAACTATCTATTATTTCCGGTAAGTTTGATCGCCATTTTCTGAGATTAAACCCTCCAGATTTGAGGAGGTTGATCATCTCAGCTTTGAGCTGTTTTGCTGCTCCCGCTGAATGTGCTCCATGCATGAGATCATCCATGTAAAATGAGTGCTCTAAGATATCAGGAGCGCAGCTATGCGGATAGTTTGGCCTTTCATCGTTGGCCAGTTGCTTCAGTGTCATCATGGCCAAAAAAGGTGCAGCTTTTGTGCCATAGGTAACTGTCGCTAACTGGTATTCTTTTAAAGGGTGTGTTTGATTGTTCCGCCAGATAATTTTCTGATATTTCTGATCGTCGGGATGCAACCAGATTTTGCGAAACATCTTTTCTATATCTGCTGTAAAAGCATATCTAAATTGTCTCCATTTTAAGATAAGACTCTGAAGATCTTGTTGTAAATTGGGTCCTCGGCACATAAGATCATTGAGGCTGTAACCGCTCGAGGTTTTTGCCGAGGCATTGAAGACAACTCGCAGTTTGGTAGTTGCTGACTCAAGTCGTTGGACGCAATGGTGCGATAAGTAGCAGTCCGGCTGTACGTGTGGCGCAATTGGTGTCATATGTCCGAGCTCTAGGTATTCAGAAATAAACGTTTTATAGTCACGTGCCACAGCTGGCTGTTTACTTAATTTCCGCTCTATTTGGAAGAATTGAGCAAACGATTTTGTTTTCGACTCGCCAATATTTTCCTCAAAGTTTTCTTTGAATGGTATTTTCACGACGTAGCTTCCATCTTGCCGTCTTGAGGTCGAAGATTGGTAGAAGTCGATGCATTTTTGATCTTCTTCTGATATCGCTGGAGGTTCATGTATGTCCTCCACTTCCCAAAATTGCTGAATCTCTTCGATATTATTTAAGAGCACATTGCAATGGTACGTTTTGTAGTTGCCGCTTAGGATCCATCCCAACTGAGTTTGTTGGGCTATGGGCAACATACCTTCTGATCGACAAATACCGTCCATAAGGATAGTGGAATAGATATCTGCCCCAAATAAGATGTCGATTGGCCTACTTTTATAGAATTCGGGATCTGCTAGAGTTATTTGGTTAAGAGTAGGCCAGTCTGGTTTAGGCAAGGTACAGCTTGGTAAGTTATTTATCAGTCTGTTCATTATATACACGTCCGTTTCAAAGGTAAAATCGCTAACTAACGATAAACATTTAATGGTAATCCTGCCCTTACAGTTGTTTTCCTTATTTCCTATCCCAGATATATAACCGTTGCATTTCCGGCGTGGTAGTCTAAGCAACTGAGCTGCGCTTTCCCTAATAATGGATGTCTGTGACCCTTGATCTAAAAGAACTCTCATTTTTTGGTAGGATCCGTCCGTTGCTTGTACGTTAATTATTGCCGTGGCAAGCAATATTTCTGAGGGTTCTTTAAGAAGCGATGCGTCTGTGTTTCTTTCTTGCTGTTGGGATGGCGATTTCGTAATCGTGGCTGTATTTGACCCAGACCGATGTGACGTAAATGCTTCATGCAAAATGGTATTGTGGTCTTTATTGCATTCTTTGCATCTTATTTCGGAAAGGCATTTTTTGCCTTCGTGGTAATGTAAGCAATTAATGCAAAGATTCAATTTTGCGATAGTATTTTTCCGTTCATGAGGTTGCAATTCCATTAACTTTTGACATGCATGAATTCGATGATCGTCGGAAGTGCAAATAGGGCATTGCTTGCGATAGTTATTTTTGCGTTTGGACTTTGACGATTGCGAAACTTGGTTTGTTGAGTAATTACTTTTGGGATTGTTATAATTTCGGCTATAATTGGAACCTTTTGAAAAGGACGGTTTGTTATTATTGGATTGAGATAAGTATGATTTCTGCGTGGAATTTTCAAGCTTCTTACGTGAAGTTTCCAGCATCATAAACTTAGTTTCTAGAAAATTAAGGAAATCTTCTAAGACGGGCAACTCTCGCGGGGATTTTAAAGCTTGTAGATAATCTTCATATGTTTCCGAGTCCAGTTTTTGGGACAATATACATACGAGGAAGGGATCCCAGGAAGTCACATCGACTCCAAGGTTCTTGATAGCATTTACGCTCTCGTACGTAGAGTCGTGAATGCGTTTTATATGATTTGCTGACTGTTGCTGGTTTGCAGGGATGTTCATGATATTGTTAAGATGAGATGTAAAGATCAGTCGTTTATTATTATAACGATGATTAAGGATATTCCAGCACACTAGATAATTGTCGGTGCTAATTTGGAGATGTTGGATCAATTTTTCGGGTTCACCTTTGACCTTACTCTTTAAAAACTGCATCTTTTGCGCATTCGACAAAGAGGGGTTATTGTGCACTGCTTCGGTAAAGAGATCTTTGAATGAAATCCACTTATTGTAGTTTCCCTCAAATTCAGCTATCTCCATTTTAGGGGTAGATTTTTCAATATGCGCGACGGACCACATTTTCTTATTGATGTCTTTCTTGATTTTGTTATAATATTTCTCGTAATGAGTAAATTGTTCTTCGTACTCGGGGTTCGATCCGCCACACTCGTTGTCCAGCTCCCAATGAAGTGAGTCAATAGCAGCCCAACGAGATTGTATCGTCTTCAGGAGGTCTTCGAACTCCCATTTTTCCGTGACGAGATCAAGGTCGATGTTGGAAGATGTTCTTAAGAAAGCCTTAAAGTTGGTAGCTTGCTTTTTTAAGAGAATTTCGGCTCTACTCTCTTCAAGAGCAGGAGTTTTAGCAGCTGCTTGGGATGCGAGGTTTAAAGATTGAGATTCCGCAGTAGGCTGGAACGTAGGAGGTTTCAATTCAGGGGTTTGCGGTCTGTTTGCGAGAGGGATATAGTTCTGAATAGTAGATTTAATGTTATTATATTTTTCAGTCATTTGATCGTATTGATTAGTACTGAAATATGTATGAGATTTATCACCAAAAGATAACAAAGTCATGTGATTATTATGGAACTCTGTAAAGTATTGTTCCAAGGTAGCTAATCGACGACGTAGGTAGTCTGAGGTCTTGCGCTCTGCACCATCCTTCTTGAAATTGGTGAAGAGCCCATTTATGGCTTCAATCAGTTGATGTTGGGTTGATAAAATGTCTTCCATTTTCGACATTACAGGGATAACAAAGAGACCTTACTTGTACTGAAGGCTTCTTCGGAGATCAAATGTCCTTGCGATGGCTGCAAGAACAAACCTGGAGTAGCAGCGCGATGAGATGATGCGATGCTCTCGTAAAACCAGGTTCAACAGGATCAGCAGGATGATGAAAGTTTTGATTCACTCAATTCTGTTCACCAGGGTCTGGTTACAAGATTCAAGCGAGACACTCACACTGTACAGTTAGTGGATACACACGAATTGCACTAATGTACACGCGTCGGTCCCGCTATAATAGGCTCGAAGGACCAATGTTCGGGGTTAGGGTTAGATTAAAATATACTAAGTTTGAAGATTGTAAAGATTGATATATATATCTGTTTAAGTTGTAATGTTACCCTCATCTCATCATTTAACGTAACTAACCCTACATAACTACATATTTTATTATTTTAAGAACATTGTCTTCACCTTGTTAGTATTAATTTCATTACTAACTTGACATACTTACCAACGTCATCCTTTTCTCCCTCGGGAGCATGTTCGGGTCAATCACCGAACAATAAGAAACACATGTCAGCGTAATTGCGACACCGCGCTACATGCATTGAATATTTTATGTATCACCTAAGTAAAATAGTCGATATGCTTTCCGAAAGCGTACTGACTATTTTACTTAGGTGATACATAAAATATTCAATGCATGTAGCGCGGTGTCGCAATTACGCTGACATGTGTTTCTTATTGTTCGGTGATTGACCCGAACATCCACCCAGCAATATAACTCCACCAGTAACCACCAACTGTTATTTTCACAGTGCCTGACTTTTGGACAATAAAGTAATGTTCGACTGCATCGTTTGTATGACTATTCATTGATAGGAATAGTTTTTCAAACGGTTCAGTATTGGCGGGTTTTGATCGTTACAAAGCTATTAGAATCTTTGAATCCGACGGGTGAGCTTTGAAGGTCGTTTCGTTGAATTGTGGGCAGTGAAACGCGGCTTGGATGAGTGGAGGAATGTATTGGGTTTCAATCTGGTCTATGAAGAGATTGGTACAAAGTAGAGGAGATTTATAGCCAGTTGGATGATACGGGTTTGAAGATAATTGTACCTGTTGCTCTAGATGGTTTTATTATATGTAGGTATATTTAATATTCTATTTTAAGACGTCACAAAATCAAGTTCTTCTCTTCTTGTTCTCACACTCTATAGTCTACATTTCTTTTTCATTTCTCCTTTCGCAGGTCTGCTGGAAGAAATTTCTTAAGAAATAAGCAGTACCTATGTACTCAATACTAATATGTCGTATATGTATCTGTTTTACTGTGTGTACATAAATAATAAAATGTATTTATTTATTTAACACTTAAGCACACAAATGTACAGAGGCGGACTTAATGCCATAGGCATTTTTTACCAGTCAACCTTTGGGTGATGCGGAGACAAACAGTGGCAGGTGCAATTTATAATGCTATTTTAGGATTAAATATTTTTAAATATATAATCCTAAAATACACGCATAAACTTATTTAGTCTATAAATACATATAATACATAAACCTAATTATATATAAATAATAATGTTAATATGAGACAACATCCACACAAGGTCTTCAGGTCCCGAATTAGGCAGAGCCTGTACTACGGTAACCTGATGACTGATATACATAAACACACCCAGACACAGGTCAAACAGACATGTTCATGCACACAAATGTTTGACTTGTCCGGGGATCGAACCCGGGACCAGCGGTTCAGAAAGCAGGGTCACTACCAACTGCGCCAACCGGTCAGTCAAAATATAAGCAGATAAATATAAGCACAAATAAATGAACATAAATACACGAATATGCTAAAAACAAATAAGACAAACAATGACAAAAACAAATGTAACAGGTATTTAATCGAACCCGAAATAGTTTTCATTTTGATTTTGTAATTATGCTAATCGACACGCTATGCGCTAGTACAATAATAGTGCGTCTTTTTCTGACCCATAATTAAAATCAATAAATATCATCTTCATTTTAATCACTTTTGATTAACTGACTTGTGCGTAAATCCAAACCGGTGTTGTACCTACTATTTAAACTTTAGCGACCATTATTCTAAAGTAAATTTCCATTAGCTGGTGCAAATTTCAAGCTAACAAAAGGTGAAAAAGGATATTAATTGCCAAAAAAATGGCCATAAAAGAAAGTCAAACTTCATTTTCATTTTATACTGCAGAGCCACTGACTGACTGACTGACAAGTCGTTTCTCGAAATGGTTGCGAGATGGGTTAGGGGTTTGTTTATATTATATTATTGCAATTTGACAGCTAATGTGAAATTGTAACTACAATTTGCGCCAAGCAACTAAACAGTAATAAGTAAGTATTACTAAACGAAATATCATCATCTCAATAATCCGTGCCACTAGCATTCGCGGCACAAGGCTGAAGTTGTTCGGCTTTGACGATGGAGCAGCCCTACCTAGACACGACTGATGTGCATGCGACCGACGAACTGAGAAGACGTCGTCGATTGCAATAAATGGCGATGGATCAATGAGCTTATTTTATTAGATAATTCATCAATAAATTTGACAGTATTATAGATTAGCATTAGGTTAGATTAGATTATTTTGTATTGTATTTTAATGAACAAAGATTCTCATAATATTATAATTAAACTACGTAATGTTCAAACATAATGTAAATTGTTTTATGCATAAATACTTAAATGAAATTAATATCACTTGTTTCCTAAAAAACAAAAACATTTTCTCTCAAATTCGTGTCACCACTCCAGAATAGAAACCACTACATTTCTTTGTCAAAAATACACAGAAGCTCTCGCTTATCCACTTAGTGTGGGGAGACACTATTATGGCAGTGTATATTGCTACCCACTACTGCTATCCCCGCGCTATCCTCTTGACGGGCACTCTGGCTTGTTGACCCTGGCCATAGAGTAAGAAATCTGTCTAGAAGGTAACCACTGCACCGCCACTCTATCATTTACTTTCATTGATGCCTGCAAAATAACCACATAGAGCTCCCCGCCAACCCTACGTGACCCACGCTTGCCCAGGTCAAAATAGTTTTTCCAGTAATATCGACAGTCGAGCGATGAGTGCGTTAGTTAGGTATACCATACCTACTCTGACGATAGCTGTCATCGATCATTAGAAATTGAGATCTGCAATCGATGCTTATCAACCATACTATACATACCTTTTTTTTTTTTTTTTTTTGTTTTCGGGGGGAAACCTTCAAAAGGCACCCGACCTCCGGGGAGGGAGGTCGGGGAGTGTGGGATTTTTACCTCACTAAAACCACCCCGGTGATCACCATCAGCACATAGGGGCGGTCCCGGTTCCTCTTAAAAGACCAATTCCGGAACCACCCCTGTGCAATGCCTGTAAGGCACATCCCTGGGATACTATACATACCTACTATCCAAGTCGATTCATGACATCGATCCTCGTAGCTCGATTGAGTGTGTTATCACCCTAGTGACGATAAACCTTGAATTGAACGTTATATCCACCCAACTTAATGTCCAAGCAATCACTGTCCATTCCAAGGTTTCCTAAAAGAGACTTCAGAATGCAATAAGGCCGCCCGTTGTATGTTTTGTAGTGTTTGATTTATTCTGGGGCACAATATAGTGTATTTAGATAAATGTAAGCACATAATCTCAACAGCACGTAAGCACATAATTGGGCAGTGGTGGCCCGGTGGTAACGGCCCCGACTTATGTCGTAGGTTCGAACCCAGCCAGGCACATTATTTTATGTAATTTATTTCAACCCCACTGTTCTCAAAACGGTGATGGAAAACATCGTGAGGACACCTGCATGTCCTAGAACCAAAACTTCAAAGACATTTGACATCCGTCAACCCGCACTGGACCCGCGTAGTGGATTATGGCTCCCTCTCACAGAGGAGGCCTGTGTCCCAGCAGTGGGAACGTTATAGGCTGACTACCTACGCCACATATTTTTTCATTTTAAGTTCTAAAGCATTTAGAATGCGTTCGGAGCATGAGTGTCTCTTCTACATATTCTTACTCTATGTCCTGGTCTCGATAGCGGTCACACAATGGCCGATCCTTCGCCACTGCCATTTCATTCCATTTCAATTTGATGGGGAAGTATTGCAAGTTTTGTTTGAGTGGATTGGTAATTTTAGTACTTTTGGTTACCTACGGTTTCCTGTTTTATGAACAATGTATTTAATAGTTATCGAGTAGACATTTCGATATTCGATGTTAGATAGTGCTAAATGGTGATTCTGAACTTTTATGCTTATTGACTTTCGCATTTATTGGTTAGCCTTGATTAGAATAGAATAGAATCCTCTTTATTATGTACACCAAAAAATTACAAATATAAATGTAGAAATTTTACATAGGGTGACACAATGGGCGGTCTTATCGCTAGAAGCGATCTTTTACAGACAACCTTTGGATGGATTAAAGGGAGAAGGAGGCAATACTGCAGGTATTCAGTGGTGTACCAATTACATATACAATAAATACGATAAGACATATACTTATCTACATATACTGAGTTGATACGACAGAGGGGCTTTCCTTTAAACTGCCTATACTAGGTACCATTTTCAAGCTCTGTACCAAAAATCTATTAAATAGGAGCAGTAGTTTATTCGCAAATGATTTTTTAAGTTTTTGCCATGTTTGAACATGATGTATCTATCCTAACAGCTGATTATGTCTGACGCAAGTCACAAGTACCTACAACCAAATATGTTCGCTACAAAGATGGCAATGCAAACAAGGAAGCAATAAATACACATACACTTGTACTTTCATTACAAATGGTGGTCGCGTTTTACTCTGATTTTCAAGCTATTTAGTTTGTTTGAAAAAAAACACAGCTCATTTGTGGTGCTTTTTATTATTATACCGTATCGAATTAATACTAAACACGTAGTGTAATTTAATGCCCCTCTGACATATCAACTCTGTATAATATGTATATAGTATGGATTCTACATATATGCAATAAATGAAACCACATACTTGTTATCGCAGTAGCTGACCATATCCAAAAAAATTACGAAAAAAGTAGACTTTTAATTTTTAGTAAATTTGAACACTGTAGAATTAGATCACTAAGTCAATAATTCAATGAACTTAAATTCTTAAACAATGAAAAGAGACGTTGCCACGCAGTGCAAACGATCACGACGCTGAACTAAAAGGTATGTTTTCGAAACAGAGTGCTTACTTTTACTGAATTTAATTTGATATTTATTTTGTTTGAAAATTTCACTTTTTTAATTTACGGTTTTAAAATGAAATAGGTATTAAATTTTGCTATATTTCTGAGGACTAGTATTACTTGTGTTTTCGTTTATTGCATATATTATTATTATTATATATGTGGTTTCCATGCTGTATACAATAATAATCATGAAACAAGAGCAAGGAAGCCATATGCAATGATGATTGTTACTCAAAAGATACATAACATCACGCCTATGTATCGATTCTCCAAAGGACAGATGCGTACCTATAATTACCTACACCAACATTTAGCTAGTCATGTTTCGGTACCATGTCTAGATTCCGGGCTGCTGTATGGACAACTTGATAATATTTTGCCCGAACTAGGAATCAAACCCAGGACCTCACGCAAAGAGACTGTCACTACAAAGACGGAAAAAACAGATTAAAACATTGACAGATTTCAGTCATCGTCCGATTTGCCGAAAACTCACAATTACCTATGAGTGGACCAAATTCGACATAACAGTCAGCAAACAACATATTCAAACCACGTCACAAACGTACACGTTTGAAAATGACCCAAAAACCCCGGTCGGATTCATCCCCACTCATGCGTGTCCACAAACTGAAAAAATCATTCTCAACCCACTTGAAACCACTCGTGCGCAAATCTTGACACATCAATACTGTCATACGCACGCCGCCATTTTGTCGAAAGGCCGCCATATTAGAATTCGAGATGCGTGCACTACGAATCGTAAAATAAGAGTTATTTGCGTACCGGAACGTTAACCACTAAAATGTTTCGCTTATTTCGGTTCACGCGGCTACAAGCTATCTTTTTGCCGTAAATATTTTATGGGGATACGTCAAGGATCGTCGTATTGCTACCTCAGGTTTAACGATCTCAATTACGGGTAAGGGTTTAAGGTGACGTTAGACATGCTTATAGAGGTACGAGGAACAGGGTGTAAAGTTCACTCATACCTCCATAGAAAAGGGAGGATCCTCCGACCAGACGGTTGTCGTGTCTGGTGGGCAACTGCCCAAGGATTGTTGTCGGGAAGTTGTATATATGCTAGTCGCGCGGTAAACTCTGCTTGCGCGATGCAGGATTTGCGTGCCGTCAGTATGACGCGCAGCTCGCATGTGGCGATGTAGATACCGCTACATGCTCGTTTAGGTACACAATTAGGCCCTTTGTACAAGGCACGGTTTCTTTAAAGTAATACTAAGTTAAGTGTCTTAGTCCGGGCCGTACGGCCTTCCCGGCTGGCAGCGGCCTGGCGGCGGCGGCGGCGGCGGCGCGTGCCGTGTAATCTTTTCATGCGTAAACCACTGAACGGATTTCGCAAGATTTTGGCAAAGAGATAGATGTCCTGGTAGCACAATCCTGTGTGATAATTTCCGACATCCACGTGGGCGAAGCTACTACTAAATAAACTATTAAAATAAAAATATAATAACCTAAACTAACTAAAACTATTAACAACTTAGAATATGGCGTCGAAAAATTCCTCCGCATCGCTGTCGACTCGTAATGTACCCAAGAGACTGGCAGCAGTGCCACGTTGTATGGCCATGCTTAGCCTCTGGCCAAGGTAAAAGCTAGCCCTTGGGTCACGGGAAGTGTGAACCAGCCGTTTGGAGATTTGGTTGAACAACCCACGAGCACTCGGACCCCACGGGCTAACGTTTCATGATTGATATATCCTATGCGGCTTACTCAAATGTCCTTTCTTTGGTATTGTTCTTCGAATCGTTGAGCTCCTTAAGTTCTGAGTTCAGCTGCATGATAACCGACAAATGCGTTCGCTGACTGGTCAGGTCAAAAAAAAAAGGCTCAATCTGTGTGGTTACACAGATTGAGCCTGAATAAAAAATAATCCTTATGATGAAGCCTTTCGATCGAAATGATAAAGCTACAGGGTATTTATTTTTCTCATGTAACGGATTCGATTTCCGGTTCAACCATGTAATTAATTAAATATCTATGAATGCGGTTTAAATTGTTTTTTAAATTCAAATAATGTCTTCATTCAGTAAAATGTTCCATCTACAATATTCAAGGTACTTTCCCTCCATGTGGCATATCCGTGGGACGCCCTGTATATATTTTTTTAATTACTTTATTATAATTTACTTTCATCTATTTCTTTAAAATAACATAGATTTCGGCAAAATATTTACCATTTTTTCAATGATGGAAACGTTCTCTGTCTACGTATGGAAATGAAAAATAATGGCTGAATAGCTAGTAGCCGGCCACAGTAAAAAAAATAATTGGCGGAAAAGTGTCAATCCGGGCATCATTTGTTTTTTCGAGATATAGAGTTTGTTAATACTTCCGTATAGCAGAGATTTGTATTAACACAATGAGTTCATCTGATTCAGATATGGATTTAACGTCTGATTTCATAAGAGAAGATGCTCATTTTTTTCTTTAGCTAATTCATGTTAATAATTTTACTTTCCTTGTAATGAAAAGCACAGTGTTTACCTCGGGTTAAAGACTTATTTAGTCCCTCGAACTATTGGCCCATCCTCGTCTCGGCAATAAGTTACTTTCACTCCTAGGGTAATAATGTACTATTGTACAAACCTACTTACAGAAATAAAATCATTTATCCTACCGACACTGTGACGCAAACACGTTACGTCACTCACGAAAAGAAAATAGAAACTCACAGTAGGTGTGGCGAGCGGCAAGTAAACCCGTACGTTTGAACGCAGCACGAAACATCACGCCACCTTTCTTAAGCCACACCTCCGAGAGATAAGGATAGCTATGTGTGCGTAGAGAGGCGCACACGCAGGCGACCGCTGCTCGGCGATCCTTTGTCTACGATGAAGACGACGCACACACGCGCGCCGCTCGGCACTGTGACGTATTTTGTTTACTCGCTAGTATAAATACCTGTGTGCCGATGGTTGCGAGACTCATTCATTACTGCTTTGTACCTTGCTTATATGCTTGAACTTTTGCGTAATATATCAGTACTTGTTATTAAGCTTATTCGCATTTCATTTATACTCATCTGCACCGACAAGTACCTGCCTGCCTGCTTGTCCCTTTGCTAGCGCTCGCACAGTAAGCGGCTAGAATAGCGTTCATTTATCACACCGCTACTGCCACTTCATTGGTGACCCCGATTCCGTTGTCAAGAGGAGAAAATGGAGACTAGCAAAGAGAAGGAAGGATTACTGGAAGCATGCCGTGTTGGTGTAAGGACACCGACGTTCAACCCAGACGACCCCGAGTTATGGTTCGCCCAACTGGAAGGCCAGTTCGCGTTGACAGCCATGACCCAGGACACAACCAGGTTCTACTTCGTTTTAGCACAGCTGGAACCACAACACAGCGCGGAAATTAGAGACCTGGTTGTTAATCCACCAGCAACTGGGAAATATGAGAAGCTGAAGACGGAATTAATCAGGAGGCTATCTGCGTCACAGGAGCGAAAAATCAAGCAATTAATTATGCATGAAGAACTCGGCGACAGGAAACCGTCGCAGTTCCTACGCCACTTACAACACTTGGCTGGACCGACAGTCCCAGCAGAATTCATCAGAACTATCTGGGCAAGTCGGCTTCCCACTAACCTGCAGACAATCATCGTGTCGCAAGCAACACTGTCCCTGGAGGAGTTGGCCGATTTAGCGGATCGCATAACCGATTTGGTTCCAGTAACCGGGCAAGTAGCCAGTACCAGTACTGGCCCGCCAGTAACAACTGATCCGAAAAATGCTGCTGTGGACGCGCTGACTAAAACTGTGGCAGAATTAAGCCGAAGGTTCGACAACATGAGCATGGACCTGCGCAGCCGTCACCGCTCACGGTCACGTGGATCGAGGCATGGTTCACCATATCGTTCTCGCTCGCGCTCGCGCTCCAGATCCAGACCCCGAGATCACTCACTATGCTGGTACCATGACCGGTTTGGAGACAGGGCGCGCAAATGTACGCAGCCATGCAAGCACAGCAAGCAGCCGGTAAACTCCCAAGGCAGCCATTAGTGGCGGTACAAGACTGCCTAGCTGTAACAAGCCGCCTGTTCATCACGGATCGCAAGACGAAGATACAATATCTTATAGATACGGGTTCAGACCTGTGTGTATTCCCGCGATCCGCTGTTCGGGAGCCACGCTGCAAGACCAAATACGAGTTGTTCGCCGCAAATGGTACAATTATAGCCACCTACGGTTACCAATCAATCACTCTCGACTTGGGTCTTCGTCGAGCTTTCACATGGCAGTTTATAATAGCAGACGTATCGAAGCCAATCATCGGTATCGACTTCTTGGGTTATTACAACCTACTTGTTGACTGCCGCAACCAACGGCTAATCGACAATATGACTTCACTAACAACTGCAGCAACCAATCAACATGCAAACGAGGCCATATCGTCAGTCCGCACAACCACAGAAGGCACGGTTTACCAACAGCTGCTGAGGGAATATCCAGATCTCACACGCCCAGCAGGTAGACCAGGCGCCACAAAGCATACCACGGTGCACCACATCCGTACTACGCCGGGCCCACCCGTATACAGCCGCCCTCGCCGCCTCGACCCTGAGCGGTTGAAAATAGCCAAACAGGAGTTCGAGGACATGCTTCAGCTGGGAACAGCTCGCAGATCAGAGAGTGCTTGGTCGTCGCCGCTACATCTAGCACGCAAGAAGAACGACGGCTGGAGACCGTGTGGCGACTACAGATCTTTAAACGCACGCACTATTCCAGACCGCTATCCAGTTCGGCATGTGCAAGACTTCGTGCATCATCTGGTTGGAAGCACAATCTACTCTACTGTTGATTTGGTTAAGGCCTACAACCAAATACCAGTCACAGAAGAAGATATTCCAAAGACCGCCATAACGACACCTTTCGGATTATTCGAGTTCCCCTTCATGACCTTCGGTCTTCGCAACGCTGCACAAACATTCCAGCGATTTATGGATGAGGTGCTCCGAGGCCTAGATTTTTGTTATACCTACCTGGATGACATCTTAATCTCCAGCAGTAGCGTCAACCAGCATCAACAGCACCTCAGACAACTCTTCGAAAGGCTGACAGAGTATGGAGTGCTAATAAACACAAGCAAATGCACATTTGGACAAGCGACAGTGAATTTCCTGGGACACGAAGTTTCAGCAGCAGGAATCAAACCTCTTCACACAAAAGTACAGGCCATCCAAGACTATCCAGTGCCTAAGAACATCAAAGACCTCAGAAGATTCCTTGGCATGATAAACTTTTATCGGAAATTTCTACCAGCAGCAGCATCCATGCAGGCACCACTGCACAAACTTTTAACGGGCCCCAAAATCAAAGGATCACAACAAATACAATTGACTCCGGAACAACTACAGGCTTTCAACAAATGCAAACAAAGTCTGTCAGAGGCCACACTGCTTGTTCATCCAGATCCAACCGCAGAACTCGCTGTACAAACAGACGCCTCAGATACGGCAATCGGTGCTGTACTACAGCAAAAACAGGGCAAAGAATGGCAACCCTTAGCATTCTTCTCCAGGAAATTGAGCCCTGCCCAGACTAAGTACAGCCCATATGACCGCGAGCTTCTGGCTATATATGAGGCCATACGATACTTCAAGTTCATGGTTGAAGCAAGGACATTCACAGTTTTGACTGATCACAAACCACTGACATTCGTGTACAGCAAACCTCGTCAAAACTGCTCCCCTCGTCAATTCAGATATCTCGATTTTATCAGCCAGTACACAACAGATATCCAGTTCGTGGCTGGTAAAGACAACGTGGTAGCAGACGCCTTATCGCGGATTAACGACATCAATTTGCCAATAGACTACCAGTCCCTGGCCAGAGAACAGGAAACCGATGAGGAACTTCAAGACCTCCTACTTAATGGCTCCAGTCTGAAACTCAAGAAAATCCGACTGCCAGAAGCAGGGCTTGAGTTATACTGCGACATCGCATCGGGGACACGCCCATTTCTCACCAAACGGTTTCGCAAGCATGCCTTCGATACCCTTCACGGCCTGAGTCACCCTGGTGGTAAAGCAACAGTTCGCTTAGTAACCGAAAGGTATGTTTGGCCAGGCGTAAGAAGAGACTGTCGACAATGGGCCAAAGAATGTGAAGCATGCCAGCGAAGCAAAGTGTCCAGACATACGTCAGCACCTTTGACAGCTTTTCAGACACCTTCAGCACGGTTCCGGCACATCCACATTGACTTGGTCGGTCCCTTACCATTATGTTCTGGCTACAAGTACTGCCTCACCATAGTCGACCGCGTGACGCGTTGGCCTGAGGCGTACCCGCTACAGGACATCACGGCGGAGACCTGCGCAGCTGCCTTGACGTCAGGGTGGATCGCGCGGTTCGGCAGCCCCGAGCATATCACCACCGATCGGGGCAGACAGTTCGAGTGCCACACCTTCAAGGAACTCGCTGCCCTAATCGGGGCATCACATCACCTAACCACAGCTTACCATCCCGCGGCTAACGGCCTGGTGGAAAGGCTACACCGCCAGATGAAAGCCGCCATCACCTGCCACGCTAAGTCAAACTGGACTGAAGTGTTGCCATGGGTTTTACTAGGCATACGCAGCGCTTACAAGGAAGACCTGCAAACGTCTGCCGCAGAGCTGGTGTACGGTGAGCCACTCCGTCTGCCAGGACAGTTCTTCACTTCTACCCCAGAGGAGACAGTCGACATGACCAGCCTGATCAGCAGACTCCGCTCACACATGAGTAAGCTAACACCACAACCTACTTCCTGGCACACTAGTTCTACTCAACCGTTCTATGTGCCCAGGGACCTGAATACAGCTACCCATGTTTTCATGAGACAAGGCCCCGCACGAAGGTCGCTAGAAGCTCCGTATTTAGGACCATACAAGGTCCTGCATCGAGACCAGAAGACATTCGACCTAGATGTGAAGGGAAAGCAGCAAAAAGTCACAATTGACCGGCTAAAACCAGCATATTTAGCAAACGAGCAACCTGCCATGACGTCACATCAACAACAACCAGAAGCCCAGGTCACGGTCAAGAAAACAAAAAGCGGGCGCACAGTTCGATTCCCGGATTACTATCGTCCGTAGACAAGCTACGACTCACCAGGGGAGTGGTGTGGCGAGCGGCAAGTAAACCCGTACGTTTGAACGCAGCACGAAACATCACGCCACCTTTCTTAAGCCACACCTCCGAGAGATAAGGATAGCTATGTGTGCGTAGAGAGGCGCACACGCAGGCGACCGCTGCTCGGCGATCCTTTGTCTACGATGAAGACGACGCACACACGCGCGCCGCTCGGCACTGTGACGTATTTTGTTTACTCGCTAGTATAAATACCTGTGTGCCGATGGTTGCGAGACTCATTCATTACTGCTTTGTACCTTGCTTATATGCTTGAACTTTTGCGTAATATATCAGTACTTGTTATTAAGCTTATTCGCATTTCATTTATACTCATCTGCACCGACAAGTACCTGCCTGCCTGCTTGTCCCTTTGCTAGCGCTCGCACAGTAAGCGGCTAGAATAGCGTTCATTTATCACACCGCTACTGCCACTTCAGTAGGTATACACTTTCTCCTGTATAACTAGTAAATAAATACGTCATATTTAATTAATTGCCTTTTGTATAAAAACGCCAGGGTCAAACACACTACATGAATAAAATATGAACGGGACGGTTGCCATAACTACTGTTTATGACAATGGTGGGGGAAGGGGGGTTCTTTACTACGTTTTGCGAGGTAGGAGTGAAAGTGTAGGCTTCTTTTTAAGTGTGGGTGGTAGGTGTGGTATATTAAGTGACTAATTGTGTGTCCTATGGGGTTTTTTGTCCGGTTTATAATTACCAGTACCTTGGCTGATTCTAAGTCCTAACAAGCGGATAACTATTATCACAGCGCACTTTTAAGTTTACCTTTACTTGCATAAAATGTGGTAAATATAAATCATGTTATAGATATCATAATGCAGGACATATTCCATTATGACACAGTAGCATGAAAATTATATAAAACACAGGTATGTGACAACTTATGGACGCGATTGGCGGTGGCGATCTCTCGCGTCCGGCCCTGGTCCAGGTCATGGTACGGAGCGAGAGGGCATGGGAAGCCGTCACCTCCTTCTGCGAAGCAGTAATGCTCGCGAAGGAGAGCGCGTGTGGGAGAGGCAAAATTCGCGCCCTCACGCCCCTAGCCGCTGCAGGAGACACCCTGGGCGTCGGGAATCCCAAGCCCATTCCCGGTCACCGTTGGCGCGGGCTTGCGGATGGCGAGCAATGGGCAGCTCGCCGTCCTATAAGAACTAGGCCCGGGTCGACGACGCGTTATGTTCCACGCGCGCCTCAAAGGGATTTAAGCAACAATGACGGGGTCGCCTAGGGCATCGGCCGTAGCGGACCCCGCCATTGTTGCGTGATTGTTGCAGGCATCGGTCTGCCAGGGTTGCGGGAAAGTCCGAAAAGGTTAGCGTGGCCCCTGGCACAGGCAACTGAAGGAACACGAGAGGGTTTTAGTCAGTAAGAGTCTAACATGCCCTCCCGATCCACCCAGAGCGGGAGAAGTTATTTGAGGATTCCCCACCATAAAAAAGGTATCTGACAACCTTTATACGTGTTACAAGTTATTAAGGCGCTTCCCTGAGCAAACGACCGTGAGTGTTCGGTATTTCTCAGTCCCGTCTGTCTTACCCGCTCTGTACCGCTCCCTCCGCTCAACCCTGTATCATAGAATTTTTGGAATTATTTTAATAAAAACAGAAAATCGATTTTCTGAAATAAAATAAAACGTGAATTATTCAGACTTTTTGATTATTTATCCATTAGTTTAGTCCCCAAATTAATAGAACGCGCCTTAATTCACCTTTAGCAAAAAAGGCATGCAATCAATAATTTTAGTATTACTTAGAGATTTTAAATGTATTTATAACACATAAAAACAAATAAGAACGTGCATTGTGATGATAGGATATCGAAAATTAATAATATGCTTTTTGATGTAGTTTATTTCCCTTAATTAAATAATTAATAGCCTCCGAATAACGCACTATCGCAAGGTCATCAAGCTTTTGAGATAGTTTCGGGCTCTGGTGTTAAAGTTGCTTCGAAGATTTCACAGGTGAGACCAGACTATTCACTCCGCAGATTTTGATGAGCATGCGTCGATTTTTAATAGTGCTGTCATAGTTTGAAACTTGTTCTCATTTGTATGTCCAATGTAACGGTACTTTCTTGCCCGTTCTTCTCCATAGGTACATACTACGCTTTGGAATGAGCGACTAGCTTCATATTTCTGCCTGACCGACCACTTGACAATTCAAAAGTGCCTGTAAATGGTTTAATTGAAATAAATGCTTAGAGTTCGAGTTTGGGCTTTCCCTCTGCTTCAAAAATGTTATGGAATATGCGTAAAACTTTACCAAACTCTGATCATTAAAAGCTTTTGCTAGGTACTGTATGAAACCTACACTTTTACAGTTTTCAGTGTACCAAACTACACTAGATTTTCCTCTGATATCAAAATAAAAATGCACGCAGTGCTGTATAGAATAAATTTTAAAATGGAGGTCTGAAAAATATTCTTTTACAATGATAAAAAAACATTACGCGCTGTATTTTTTTCGCCTTGTTGTTTGTAGAGTGATCTTGTTGAGGTCGAAATGGTGTATTGAAAAGTGGCATTTCATTATCATCATCCACGTCCCGACTTCACCCATTGGTGAGCATGGGCCTCTTTTTTCTTGTGCCAATCTCCACGTGGCATTTAGTTACATTTTTTTAAAGCGGGTTAGTTTCAGATAAAGCGACTTGTAAGTTTTTAACCGACTTCAAAAAGGAGGAGGTTTTTAATTCGGATGATTTTTTTTAATGTATATTCGGACATAACTCCGTTATATAAAGACGGAATTGCATAATTCTTTTTTTTGCTCAAAAGAAGTTTATTTCGAAATGCTCCCATTTAAATTTCATATTATCAAATTCATTTTATTTTCCCGCTGTTGCTGCTATCGCATAAATATGCATTGTTTACGTAATCACACAACATAACATCACACCTGTACACTCGAAAGGGTTACGCAGATGTATTCAGTATATCAGGGTACACCCACATTGTGTGGATCGCCTAGAGGACACGGTGGAGCATACGGTGGAGGTCTGCCCGGCTTGGGCGGAGCACCGCCTTGTCCTCGTGCAGGCGATTGGCGGTGGCGATCTCTCGCGTCTGACTCTGGTCCAGGCCATGGTACGGAGCGAGAGGACTTGGAAAGCCGTCACCTCCTTCTGCGAAGCATAAATGCTCGAGAAGGAGGAGGCGAAACGCGTGATGGAAAGGCAAAATTCGCGCCCTCACGCCCCTAGCCGCCGCAGGAGACGCCCTGGGTGTCGAGAATCACAAGCTGATTCCCGGCCACCGGAGGCGCGGTTTCGAACGGCGAGCAATGGGCAGCTCGCCGTTCGATAAGGACCAGGCCCGGGTCGATGGCGCGTTGTGTTCCGAGCGCGCCTCAAAGGGAGTCAGCATCAATGACGGGCTCCGCTAGGGCCGATGCCTGCCAGGGTTACCGTGCCGTGGCCCCTGGTACAGGCAACTGAAGGAACACGGGTGGGTTTTAGTCAGTAAAAGCCTGACACGCCCTCCCGCTCTGCCCAGAGAGGAAGAGGTTATTTGATGATTTCCCACACTTAAAAAATAAAATAAAAGAGTAAGTACACCCACATTGTCTATCAAGGTTATTAGCATATTTTTTCGCGACTGGAAGCTAGTTGTAGCACATTGTATTCAAGCTTGATTTATACAAAATTACATAGCAAGTAGTGGTATACGATTTTTTGTGGGGTAGGTACCGCAACTATTAAAAGCAACGACTTCCAAAAAAAAACACTACACAGTGAAAAATAACTGGTCGGTGACAAAAACAAAAATACAAAACCGAAGACACCGACTTCCGAAATTAAAGTTATTTTCCACTTTGCAGTGTTTTTTTGGAAGTCGTTTTTTTTTTAATAAAAAAAGTTTTTATTTCATTATTTAGACGACAAAACATAGTGTGTCAGAGAGTTGTGGTCATATTTAAGGAACAGACCATCAAACATTTTCTATGTGGTCCCATGAAGATGGTTGTTCAGTTTGATGGTCACATCGCACTAGCGAAAAAAATATTAGCTGTCCCCACAGAACTTCAATAGGTTCCTACTCGACCCAAATCTAAGGTACGGCTGATTATTTTCATAGTTCATTTGCAATATTTTAAAAGCGAAGAAACATATTTGACCAAAGTCTGCGCGCAACATTCCACAAAACGAGCATCGCTATCTGCCTCAAATCCTCAAACAAAAAAGGCAAATAAAAATAAGCATTCTTCACTTAAAACCTCTATTCAAAACAAAGACAAATATTGTCTCGTTGAAAATAAACAGATAAAACTAGATGCGGACTATCGTCAGACTGTACAGCGCATTTAAAGATTAAATTGTGAACATAATTCGTTCCCGGAGAGTGTAGACTCAGCATAGATAGGTCCAGAAGGACAACATAGACACGTATCATATGAGTCGCTAAATTTCAAAATCAGGCTAGTCCACTTTTGATAGTCGTCGACTATTTCATTGTCGTTGAAAGACGATTCCAGTTCAATTCTATGAATAATTCTATCAAAATCTCCCAAGTCCATGTAGATTTCATACAAAACTGCTTTGAAAACAATTATTTTTTTCAAACTAAGCCTTGCCATAGTCAATTTTGATCAAAACAAGTCAAGTTCTCGTGAACCAATCGGAGCTTGCGTTTATAACAAGATGGCTGCCAGTTGCGTCTTGCTTGTTGCGGTGTACGGTGATTGTGTGAAGTCTAATGAAAAACATCTATATGGTGATTTAAAATCAGAATTTCGTGTTATACTATTGAAATAATCAAACCAAAGCACTAAATAATATGGCACTAGAAATTGACATCCACAGGTACGTTTTCTGATCCATTAGTTTACATGTCATCAGATACTTTTGCAATAGCCTACCTATAGTTAGACCAAGTGCAAGCGCACTCGCGACGGGCATTTTTTTGAGATCACCGTACGTACGCATCTGTGTGTGCGTGCGTCAGTTTTCGCTCATTGTAAAGAGCTGACCTTCTGTACCTATCTATTCTGTAGGGAAGATAAAACGGAACGATCGGTTACCCGTAGAAAACTCATTTTCGGACTCCTTTGATCATTGCCAGCGAAAAAAAATAAAAAGGAACACGTGCGCAAACAATGCAGGGAGAAAACTAAACTATTTTTTTGAGGAATCGTTTGAATATGCGAATGTTTTCTGTACTGTTTGCTGCAAGATTATTTCTGTGAATTGTTGGAGTGTGGTATTTTTTTCGATTTTTTTTTTGTGTCCCTGAATAGAAATTAGTGCCGCAGGCAGTAATGCTATCTATGTACACTCGCAGTCACTAGTCGCTGGCGACTCGTTGGAAGGTCGCTGGTGATTTCCATACCTCACGTTGACACAGTTTCTGGCAGTCAATTAGTGGCTAGCCATGTCAAAACCTATGTGTGGACATGATATTTTGAAATTGCTAGCTAGTCGCTGACGTCGAAAGTCGCTGGGTGTATACCTAGCATAAAGCTAGACAAAAAAGTATAGACGTGGTATTTTTTCTGGCAACTTAATGTCCAAAGCTGTGTATGAATGTGCTTTTGGTTACTTTTTTCCTTCAGCACTTAATTTAAACAGCTGGAATTAAAGCAATGATCAGAGGGGCAATTCTCGTATTTTTAAGAACGTTCGCATTCTAATCTCAGTCTCAATCTGTCAAAAATTGTATAGCGCTTACCTACATTTTTGACATTTGATTGTCGCTGAGATGAGATTGTGACTTGAATTTGAACGTTTTTAATTACGGGAATTGGTCTTCTGAAATCGTCAAAATGCATAGAGCTGACGTCGTTTCTTTTCTGTAAGAGAAGAGGCATTTGGCCACTTAAATAATTACAAGTAATTGTCAGGTAAAACTCACTGCTCAGATCCTAGCATTATGGCCTGCTTCACTACCTGATACCGGACATTGCAGAGAATCCCTATCCGGATCCCCATACTGTGAAAAGCCTTTACTAATATTAAATTATCATTAATATGTAACTCCTAACCAAGCATTCACACAAATAAATTATACAAACAAAATGATTTCACGAAAGCCGCCACAATCTCCATGGTGTAAAGTTTTGCTAAGCAGTAAGATTAAACTGTATAATTTGCAGACACGGTATTAAAGAGAATAAGTTCGCCGGTTTAATTGTAGAACTCCCGAGACTCTCCTAAACTTTGTACTTTTGGTCATAGAGTGAGAAAACCGCATAGAAGTGAAACTCTAAGTTAAAGTACATACAGCACATAATCGGCCTATAATGTTCCCACTGCTGGGACACTGGCCTCCTCTCGGTGAGAGGGAGTGGGCTGTAATCCACCACGCAGGCCCAGTGTGGGTTGGTAGCTGTCACATTTCTTCGAAATTTTGGTTCTAGGACGTGCCGGTTTACTCCCTGGTATAGTATTTTTATCTCACGAAGCTACACGCGCTTTACTTGTGGTTACCAAGTGTACAAACACGCTGTGAATGTTGTGTAAGCGGAGGAACTCTCGGTACTGTCCAAAACAATGGCAAAGTCGAAAGTGTGTGAGTGTGTGTGGGTGTTATGAGCTGACGCTACTCGTCGTCACGCACACATTCACAGTACTTGTACACTTGGTTACCACAAGTAAAGCACGCGTCACTTCTTGAGATAAAAATACTGTACGCGTATGTAGCAAACGTGAGTCTCTTAGCGAGTGTTCTGTCCGCCAAGCGAGTTCGCTGAGCGAGTACTCTCTTTAATAGTTCCTGTCGCTGCGACAAATGAGTAGGTACTCGCCAGCGGCGGCGGTGTGAACAGTCAGCGACCAACTATTAATAAATGTATCTCCTTTACCTACGTGGGACCTTTCTTACGTTTTTTGGCTGAGATAATTGTTGATCTAGTCGAGCTAGTCGCTTCCTTGCACTTTTTATTTTACTTTATTTATAAAGCGGGGAACGTTGGCAGCGTGGGCTGCAAGTGAAGTTACTCACACCATAAGCGAGGTGATGGCGCTGAAGTAAAGATACATACATTTACTGTGGCCGCGTGTCCACCGCACGCCGGTTGGAATAATCTCGTTTCTCGTGGACGTCCCGTTGACGGTGGCGGTGGACAAACAGTGTAAGACCCGTTGTACACGGTACGGGTCGCTAGCCGAACCGTAGAATAATCGTGTGAGCTTGTTAATATACGCCAAACCACCAGACGACGCATACGGCGACGCCGCGCGCCGTCGTGCCGTAGTACCACCGTATCTGTCAACAAGCTTCCATAGTGATCCATACAACACTGCCGACCGTCGAATCAACCGTAGTTTTACACGGCAAAACTTCAGCTTTCACGGCAAGAAAAACGTGTATGTAGCTAATATGTGTATGTGTGTGTGCAGCAGCAAGTCAAGTTACCACAAACTGACAAATTTTCTCATTCAATTTTGAACTTAACCTTCAACATTTTAAGGTTTAAAATCATTTGGAGAAAATTGACAGCTTCGTATAACTCATTGTGATGGCGACTGTACAACAGGCCTAACTTTGTATTGTTTATAAATGTGTTGTATTAAGTATTAATTAATGTTAATAAGGTATATGGTAGTGGTTCTGTGTTATTGTTATGTATGAGTTATATATATTTTAGAATAGATAGTATGATAAAGAAGTTTCTTATTAGGTTAATTTAATATTGTAAGTATATAAACACTGGAGGGACAGGCGTGTAAACCGTGTAAAAATTACAAGACTATTGGTGACGGTAAGATGATGTCCGTAGCAAATCTCAGCAAATAAACAAAGCAGTACCTGTGATCTTCTTGTGGAGTCCCGAAGAGGCTTCTAAGCTGGTGTCCACCGGGCTTGATTTTGTGCACGTCACGTAAAAGTCTATGTATCACAATTAATCGGACGCGGGTTAATTATATTAATGTTGTATGACAGAACAGCATATCCCCAAGGATTACGGCATACTATTCATAACTTTTTCGTTATAGCGGGCGCGATGAATCAAGATTTTAAACGTGGTTTTGCGGTGAGAGGAAAATGCGTCCCGATGGAGCGCGCGCACTTTCACATCTGACAGCTGTCATTAGCTGACAATCGCCGCTGGATTCTCTGTGGTCGTTTCACACGTCCGCAAAAGCATTTATGTATAAGGCTGACTACAGATACTTTACCAACGCCCACAATAAAAGATTATTATCTAAAGGGCGATAACTTGCCACACCAAACACCACACCATTGCATTAGGTTAATCATTGATAGTTGTAAAGGTAAGATAAATAATTAAACTGTGTAAGTATTTCCGAAATAACTGAAACAGCTGCCAGTATCCACTACTACAGTGTAGGCAATTAGAATGCGTTCGAAGGAGTGTCACTTCTAAATCTTTGTTACTCTATGTCTGGGCTCTGGGTGTTGTAAAACAGAAACACGGCGGCTTTCTTAAAGTTTGTATGATCTTCGCTATGTACTGTTGCATTGTTATGTAATTAGGTTTTAATCTTAGCCGGGTGGAATATTATTTTTGGATTAGAAGGGATTTTGAGGGTGATGATTAGGTATGTGCTTCAGAGACGGAACGTTTTGGGGTTGGAGTGTGTTCCAAGGCGTCAGCACAACAGAATGTAAAAGTACCTCCAGAAGGTAGCAGGTACCTACAGTCGGCGTAGTACGGAGTTTCGTTGAACCAAGAAGCCAGCTTAAACTGGTTTTACTAACAACTGGTGTGCGGTCTTCGGTAACTACTTACATTTGTGTCTATTATATTTGTGTTGGAACGAGAAGCCGAACGAAGTCCTCAAGATAAGGAAGACATGTTTGCTTTCCTCATCAAAAAAAACCACATAAAATACATCAGCCAATCTCCTGCAGTTTAATTAAAATTGGTCCCTTAATAGGTTAAGGCGATCGAGTATACGTAAAGATAGGACATACCTATATCTAGGATTTGTAGTATACATGATCGAAATAACAAAACATTCTAAGCACTAACTTCATTAGTAGGTACCTAGAACACTGCATTGTAAATGCTAACTACATCTTCTTAAATTAATTAATTGACAGACAACACG
The DNA here is from genome assembly GCA_937001585.2 of Brachylomia viminalis. NCBI lineage: Eukaryota > Metazoa > Arthropoda > Insecta > Lepidoptera > Noctuidae > Brachylomia > Brachylomia viminalis. Next base: position 13,850,675 of record OW443316.2, on the reverse strand, counting down.
CAAACATAACCTCTGAGTCTCGAAGCAGGAAATGTCGCACAAGAGTTCCACCAATAATCAAGATAAGCACTAAGGATTTTTTTTAAATTCATCCCCTAATCGGATTTAAATTTGTATGAAAGTTAGTAACTTCTGCCGAAGAGAAACCCTACATAGCTTCTAGTTTAGAAGCTAGCGTCATTGATTTTTTCTGAATGTCAAACAATAACGTCCAAAATGTCTTCATTGTCTACCTACACAACAGTACCTAATACTTTATAATCTTCTGAATAAACAAAGAAGAATTATGCAAATAGACTGATTATGCAGAAAGCAATCAAAAATAAATAGCTGCTGCCAGAACGTAAATTCTCAATTTGAATTGTTGTGTCCGTTCGGTCTCACCTGCTGCGGTTCGATTTTGGAACCACCGTGAAAACTTAGGTGAAGTGAGCGTGGAGTGAGCTGTCATTGCCATCCCACTGATGCTAGGGATTGACCAAGCATTACCTTTAAAATCATAATCGAGATTTAAATACATTTTTAATGCTAATACTATTGATCATTTTATATTATTTCAAAGTGTCTGAAGTTTACTAATTAGGGTTTTTTAAATAAAATAGCAAAACAGAATTTCAGTCGAAACTCAACTTTGTTTTTATATTTTTTTCCTAAGCTAGCTACAAAAAAAAAAATGCACATGGCCATTGTTTGTTACTATGGACCCATTGTTTACTGATGTAATAAATGCAATCCCAAGAAGGCCTAATCGGGTGGCTGCTATGACTACGAGAATCGGATAAATCACGAAATAATCATCTCACCGACAGAAAATACATCACACAACACAACAGACGAAATAAAACAGTTGAATTAGGATACATAATATTATTAAAATCTCGATTATGATTGTAAGTGTAATGCTTAGTCAATCCCTAGCATCAGTGGGATGACACTGACAGCTCACTCCACGCTCACTTCACCTAAGTTTTCTCGGTGATATTTCTACCAAATAGCAATGCAGTTTTCATAAACGAGCCTTGTCTAGTTTAAGCTTATAACAGGTTTAAAAAGACACTTAAGGTGAAAGGATAGGCCAAACTACAAAATAGACCTCTCTTTGAAGGACTACTACTACTAGACGGATGGACCAAATATATTAAAAAAAATACCTAATTCGCATAACATATTTGACTTTAAATTTTAAGTTTAATTTTTTTATTATTGTTTATACTTTTGTCGGAAAAAAATCGAATATATCCTCTTTAAATCTGCAATAATTTGCTTACTGCTTTCAAAGAACTGAAGCGATTTAAATATTTTTTTCACACTATCATAGACAATTTATTGCTTTATAAAATTTAAGTTCAAAATTGTACAAAATTATTACTTATAGGTGCCGTTAAATCAATAATATCATAATACCGGCGCTGGCGCTCACTCAGACGCGAGGGCCAGTCTCACCCTAGCGTTTGCACGGGGAGGCTGTGTCGCATGTTAGCGCGCTCCGCTCTATAAACTTTACGTGAAAGAGTAAACAGTGCAGATAGTACGTTTGGTACAGTAGTACGGTTGAGCTATTCTTTTTCTATTTATTGATCGAAGAAAACACTATCAAAGAAAAGCGAAAATTTATGAGTATTGAAAACGGAAGAAAAATCTAGCCAGCCACAAAAAAAAAACAAAAAACTATAGAAAAAGAAAATGAAGAAGTGAAGTCAAGATCCAACGAAAGTAATACAGAAGAAACAGAAAATACATGGAAATTAAATTATAATGATAGCAATACAGAAGAAAAAAGAAATGAAGATGTTATATTAAAGTCAAACTCTAATGAAAGCAATACAGATGAAACTACGTATTTACAATCTACGTTTGTTAGGGAAATGCAATTTAACTAGTTTTGATTGGTTAATATTTTTTTTTTAAATGGTCCAAGTAAAATGTTAAGTAAATATTATTTTGATATTTTCGTTTTTATGGTTTCGTAGCCAAATGACATAAACCATTTTTCTCCATGTCAAGTCATTTGAAATATAGACACTTCCAGAGTGGTCAAATGTGCGCCCCTCTAATTTTTAAAATAAGTGTAAAATAAAATATGTGCTGGTAGATCTCAATGAAAAATTTCAATGAAAATTGGTTTGAACGAGATGTAGTCATAAAGCCCGGTTTCCACCGCGAGCGGAACGGACCCATTATTGACTTCGTTAAAATCGCAAACGCAAACTGCATACTTATAATAATAATAATAATAAATAATAATAATAATAATATGGGACAACATCCACACAAGGTCTTCAGGTCCCGAACTAGGCAGAGCCTGTACTACGGTAACCTGATGACTGATATACATACTTATATACATATACACACCCAGACACAGGTCAAACAGACATGTTCATGCACACAAATGTTTGACTTGTCCGGGGATCGAACCCGGAACCAGCGGCTCAGAAGGCAGGGTCGCTACCAACTGCGCCAACCGGTCAGTCATACTTGTATTTCCTTTGTTGGTGGAAGTTTAACGAAGTCATTAATGGGTCCGTTCCGCTCGCGATGGAAACTGGGCTTTAGTTTTCGAGATATAGCACATGTTCAAAAACCGCAAATATAAATTTGTCATTCATACAAACACTATGGAAAACAAAGTTAAAAACAAAACTTTGCTTGCTACTACGGAACCCTTCATGGGGGAGTCCGACTCGCACTTGGACAGTTTTTTATTAGTCTAAGCACATTAATAAAAAGCGTTATTATTTCTTTTCACAAAAACAAATTGAAATATGTATTTTGATTTACTCTAACTACAATAACTGTACTCGGTAAAGAATATTTTGTTCTCAAAACAAGCATTGCAAATGTTCTGAGTCTGCCTACATTCAATCGATTTATGATGATAAAAGGTAGTATTGTAGCGACAAAAATTCTTCGAACGCATCTGCGTCCGGTGATACTCTTTGACGGTCGGGGGATGAGCGGGCGCGCGGGGCGGTCAGCGCGCTGGCCGCTTGTTTCACGTTCAATGCTCAAGGACGTTGGGCTATCCTTTCGCCTTAACGAAGCTGAGAGTCACTTGTACTCCCCGTTATTGTAATATTTTTTTGTACTGGACCGCACCTGGGAACCTTTTGGTTACGGAGATATTGCAGGTCAAAATTCCAACTATTACTGACGTATTTTTCCAAATCAAGTTATTAATGTACCCCCACCGACCCCTATACCGTTGCATGCATCATATTGCGCACTACCGCAAACAGCAAATATTCACACCAAAAATAAAACTCGTTTCCTAGCAATTATTTTTGTGCTAGGTTAGTTAGTTTGATGTACGGAATGCCTAGTCGACGGCTATGTGATGGGTCTATTTACACCCTGTTAACATAACTCTTCCTCCCATGGGGGTGGGTAGAACCTATAGAACGCCACCTGCCACGAATCTTACATACTTCTTTGGCTCGTTGACATCTAGTCATACACGCACCGGGACGTAACTCCGCTGCCGCGAGAAATTAAGGCACAGTGGACAGAGCTCCGGTGGGATCTCAGGGCGACATCGACATAGAGAGTGCGATTGTCGCAACCCAGCGCTGGGCACGCCACAATTGCGGCGATAAATCCCCTCTTTGAGGAGTGGCTAGAGAGGTGCCACAGCGTCCTCACCTTCCGCCTGACGCAGTTCCTCACCTGACATGGTTGCTTCGGGAGGTTCCTGTTCCGGATAAGGCGGGAGGAAACGTCCGGGTGTCACCATTGTGTGGATCGCCTGGAGGACACGGTCGAGCATACGGTGGAGGGCTGCCCGGCTTGGGCGGAGCACCGCCGTGTCGTCGTGCAGGCGATTGGCGGTGGCGATCTCTCGCATCCGGCCCTGGTCCAGGCCATGGTACGGAGCGAGAGGGCATGTGAAGCCGTCACCTCCTTCTGCGAAGCACTAATGCACGCGAAGGAGGAAGCGGAACGCGTGAGGGAAAGGTAAAATTCGCGCCCTCACGCGCCTAGCCGCCGCAGGAGACGCCCTGGGCGTCAGGTATCCCAAGCTAATTCCCGGCCACTGTAGGCGCGCCTTGCGAATGGCGAGCAATGGGTAGCTCGCCATCCGATAAGGACCAGGCCCGGGTCGACGGCACGTTATGTTCCACGCGCGCCTCAAAGAGATGTCAGCACCAATGACAGGTGTCCGCTAGGGCCGATGCCTGGCAGGGTAGCGGGAAAGTCCGAAAGGGTTACCGTGGCCCCTGGCACAGGCAACTGAAGGAACACGGGTGGGTTTTAGCCAGTAAGAGTCTGACACGCCCTCCCGCTCCGCCCAGAGGGGGACAAGTTATTTGATGATATCCCACCCTCAAAACAAAAGTCATACACGTACGCCACCCGGGTGCGAATACTACCCACTTGTCTGCAGTATTACGATAACGCAAGTATATACAGGGTCAATAGGTATTATTTTATTAGTAAATAAATGTGCCTACTTTTGTAGAGATATTATTTACATAAAACTACTTTTTATCCACCTACCCTCTTGTGTCAAACATATTTTATAAGTAATAAAGTACATATTTCTTATTTCATTCATATACAAAATTCGTAACATACTATCGTATCATCGCATCTTATTCCTATTGGTCTCTTAGACTGTTTGGATAAACATTTGAATGCAAGAAACTACTCTTCTATTACAGATAATATCTAACACGCAAATCAAAGCAAGGAATACCCTAAAATATCGTCAACTAAATCGAGATTCATCTCCCTGAATCTCATTTAATTACTGGATCGCCGGAAGCTTAGGTCTCAAACATTTTGCTGTATCAAAACCACTAGGTACCTACCTTTAGAGAAAGTTAGCTATTTCAAATGTATTTACATTTAATACCTTTATTAAATTCGATTCCTCCTTTAATATAAATAATATTACAGACCTTTAGAAACAATTTGCCTACTAATGCTTTAACTTATTAACTAATGAAGTCCGATATCGATACCTTGAAAGTCTTTTCGAAAAAAGTGTGTTAAAAAGGGTGGGGAGAACAATACGACCGTAAATTATACTCTGTATATACCTACAACCATGACCTCCCCAATCTACGAAATAAAATTGAATGAAGTACAAAATATCCAATTAAACTCAAACTCAAACGGTCTTATTACAAAACAAGGTTTTTCTTTTGACATGGTTTAAACCATCGAGCCTGTTTTTGAAATAAGAACATAACTGAAATCGAAATACAGTTCCTTTTACAAAACTGTCAACTTAGTCCGGTCTTAGATTGTCAATTTTGTATTAAGAACTTTACTAAAGTCGGCATAAAGTTCCAAATACAAAAACTAAATCGAATGTGTAGGTTGGGGCTAAAGTTAGATCGTGTTTTGTAATAAGACGGAAACGGTCTTATTACAAAACAAGGTTTTTCTTTTGACATGGTTTAAACCATCGAACCTGTTTTTGAAATAAGAACCTAACAGAAATCGAAATACAGTTCCTATTACAAAACTGACAACTTGGTCTGGTCTTAGATTGTCTATTTTGTATTAAGAACTTTACTAAAGTCGGCACAAAGTTCCAAATACAAAAACTAAATCGAAGATTTAGGCTCGGGCTAAAGTTAGATCGTGTTTTGTAATAAGACGGAAAGCATTTATTAAAAAAAGAAAACAATTACAGGCACTTTTGAGTTTTCAATCGGTCGGTCAGTCAAAAAGATGAAGCTAGTTGCCCCTTCCAAAGCGTAGTAGGTACCTATGGAGAAGAACGGGCACGAAACTCCATGGACACTCTTTTAAACCAAAATATTGTTACAAAAAAGTGGTTACATCTTTCGTGTTGAAATTATATATGTGAGAACGATGTAGAAAGACGTGCACGTTAAAAGCGTCCGTAATAAAAAGATTAAAACGTTTCAGGAATTAAAATAAGCCGTGGCGGCTAGGAAATGACCAGTGCCTACTGACGGCGCCCGTTCACGAACATGACATATCACTATAGCTAGCTAGTCGGCTCATTGTATGGATATAGATGTAGAGTAATTTGTATACATTTATTTATTCATTTAATACTTCGAGCATAAAAAGTACAGAGGCGGACTTAATGCCATAGGCATTTTCTACCAGTCAATCTTTGGGTAATGCAGTGACAAACAGTGGTAGGTGCAACTACGAAAAGTTGAGGAATAAACGAGGGTTATTGGCAGTTAAAACGCTCACAGGTAATTTCTAAGGGGACTACATGACCTAAACGCAAGTTATATAATGCCTAGAAGTATTATTAAAAAAATATTGCACTGCAGTAAACAAAATCAGAAAAATATATGATAATCTTCAGGGTATATGCTAGTTAGATAGTGTGTTGACAACATAATACAACTAATTTGGTACGATGGAAAAAAGTCACGAAGATACCTCTAAAAATTTCTTTTAACGATTAAAAACCATACTAATATACATGCAATCATTCTGGTTTTTTTTGCAGGTTGTTTTTCAAGCAACATATTAACGTGATAGTGTTTTAATTTTTTAGTCCAATCAATAGATTTCTTGTAAATAGAGAATTGCTTCATATTTTGTAATAAATTACCAGCTTTGTGTCATCGCTCTTCTCTTTTTTTTCTATGCAGTCCGACAGTGACCGCGCTTTAGCTGTTGTCAGCCCCTTAAGATATGAAACAAATATTACATAAGAAGTTTTCAGTATTCGCTTACACTTATCCCGAACAAACAACCCCACAAAACTACAACCTTACGACACCAAAACAAACACAAATAACAAACTTACAAAAACATCGTAAACAAAAGTTTAATTTCAAGTACAGAATAATTTATTTTAATAAAGATAGCAAGGAGTGCATCCAACCAATCGGGTGGCGTCAAATAATCCGGTTTCCACCGCTCGTTACCAGTTTAATCCAATTCCTTTCGGTTGAAACTAGAAAAGTTCTCGATTCAACCGCGACCGAGCGGCGGAATGAATGTAGCGAACACACGGACACACACAAAGACAGATAATCAGTACTAAATTAGATGAGCATCCCTTTTACATGGGAATTTAATTAAATATTGAACTAGTAATCAGTTTTAATTTAGTGACAGTTTTTAGCTACGGTGTGTGTTTGGCGCTACTGGATTTTGAGTTTGTTTATGCTTGATAATGAATAGAATAGAGTAGTAATAGTAGGTACCGCCATATTTCACCATTTGGCATTCAAACATTTGTTTATCATTTACCTACTTAAAATAAACCAAAAGCCAGATTCATCAAATCCAGAGCAATTCAGCCAACTTTTTTCTCTGATAAAAACTTAGTCAAAATATTGAGCTTACGTAATTTGGTCTTGTTTTGTGCAAACATGCAGGTAAGCTCGTGATGTGTGATTTTGATATTACCTAAACTGAAGCGTAAGCTTTGGGGTTGCAATCTGTTTTATTTCAATTTTGCGTTGTAGCGTGCCCAGCGTTGGGTTGCGACAATCGCACTCTCCATGCCGCCCTGAGATCCCGCCGGAGCTCTGTCCGCTGTGCCATGATTTTTCGCGGCAGCGGATTTACGCCGTTTCGCCTCCTGGCGCCACTCCCATGTGGGCGCGAGGACTTTTGCCTCCAGATCCCATGGCGATAATCCGACAAGGAGGCTCGCCACCTCACCGGAGACTGTACGGTATCTGCGGACCAGCCGGATGAACACTTCCCTGTGGTACCCCATAGTAGTTTGCTAAGTACGGTGAGCAAAAGGTTTCCTGGGTGTTAGTTTCGAAACACATTTTTTTTAATCTCCGTGCATTTTTGTCGGCCTCTTATGTAGCTTTCGAGCCAACTATAAGCAACCAGTTTAGTTTGTCCATTGCCCCTCTAACCATAGCCATACGCCGTTTCATCTCATCCACGCAGCTGCCGTTAATCGCAATCATAGCACCAAAATATACTTAGGATTGAACTACGTCGCAGTTCGCGATCTGTGTCATCTCTGGCGAGTTATTGTTGCTGCGGTCTACAACTAAGAGGTGTAAGGGGGAGAATGACAATAACAACATCTAGTCAGCCCCAGTCGACCTCACCTGCACGCCCTACGAGTTTGTACACAAGCAACCAGGGACGACAGCCTTTCAGCTGTCGCCGTGCTCCCTGCTAGACAACAAACGAAGCAATGGCAACCGAGCTGTGGCGGTATAACCACTCACCTGCTTGGGCAACCAGGCTGCAGAGGCATCAGCAGCCACTGCAAAAAATACCGATGCAGAAGGCAAGGGGAAACCACTGCATTTATCTTCCCAAGACAGTCATAATGAAGACCAAGATGATGATTGTAGACCGCAGCAACCTTATTAACACTCGCACTTAAAACACTTAAACACAATTCCTTCTCGAAGAACTAAACAAAATGCTACAAAAAGAGCCAGCTTCAGAACCCAGACACAATAATTTTGTAGGGCAGCAGAGCGAATGCTCATTGCGCTCCCAAGGCGAGATAAATTTGCATTCGTACTGTATACCAGAATAACGGACTGTCCGAAAGGAGGTGAGCAGTAAAACAATTGTTATTATGAGAACTTGCACCCGATGTGCCCGCAAATAAGTTTTGGTGTGTGCCCATTGATGTTGGAGAAAATACCTGATGTAACATGCAGTTTAATTTTGTACAATTTTACACTGAAAACCTAGTATGAAAACAGGCCGGCTGATGATTCGATGAGAAACATTTCCAAAGACGAATGATTTTTGTAAAAACCTAGTTGTTTTCTTATCATTATAGTTCTTATTTCGGCTTATATGAATATGTTACGATACATTTTTACCTGCCATATTCGTCTCACGGCAACGGGTGCAATGCAAATAGTTCAATGGCATCTCCCTGGTGCTCACTATAAGGTACTGCGTTTGTTATTGTTTTGTTATAAGCAGAAAGAAAATAACTACCGATTAAAATCCGAAAGGAATCCCGATAATTCCGACATTAGAAAAAAGCATTCATATCTGTATTTTTTAAATCGTTATATAGATGTTTGTTGGTGTATCCTTGGCACCACAGCGGCCCCTATCAGAATAATTTTTTTCTTTGACGTTTTTTTGGCGGTATTTAATGTTATTTTTTTATTTTAAAATGTATTTTTTTTGCAGTTTGTATTTCCTTTGCGCGTTTTAAATAAAATATTTTTCTTTTCTTCTTTCTATTATGAAATACTATTATGTAATCTCGTGTAACCATGGAAACAGATACTAGGAGTGCATATTTTCAGTAGATAGATATAGCAGCGTCCTTGTTAAGCTCGGGCCCTCTATAACGAAAACCGCAACGGAATCATTGGAATATTACCTTTGTATAATTAAAACAATTTAAATATTGTTGCACTTAGTTTACTTTTTGAGACATCGCCAAGCGGTTGGTCGACTCTTCACGTGAACGCTGGCCTATTTTAGGGCCAAAGAATCAGCATTTTGGGTACTTTTCCTGTTGACAGCAATGAAGACAAATTTTTTGATGCCCTGTGATTGTATCGCCCCCTTTTTTTTTAAACTTGTACATAATATTATAAAGATTATTAGCTCGTAAACACATTGAGTTTTCTGACAATAAATAACTCTTTACGTCACCGTAACCAACCTCAAATTACTGTTTCTCGGAGAAGAAAACAAGTATTTTTGTCTTAAAGTTTCAAGTATAATTGAAATAATACTACTACTAAAAGTTTGGAAAGTAGAGCTTGTATAAAACCACAGCCCAGTGTCGTTTGACGGAACCTTTTTATAGTTTTGACTACCTTCTGCGCGTGAAGTTTCTCATTTTTACATAAAACATACGATATGGCACTCAGCAATCGTGTACCGTAAAACCTAAAGGCAACCAAATATGGATGCAGGGGTAAATTGGGACGAAACTTTAAAACGGATTTTAACGTTGAAATACAAAACGCCAATTTCACATGTACCTAAGGACCTAACGGTCCTTACATTATGAAATTGGCGTTTTGTCAAAATGGCCACTTTGATCTCAAACATCTGGCGTTTGGTTAGGAATTCCAAATTCTTATTTATTTAAAATTTAGGCTTGTATATTTGTGTTTCAAATTTAGCGATTCATTTGTTTTCGCGCCATTTGATTTTTCTTTGATATCGTTCTGTTCACATTATGGAAAACTTAAAATATTGGGTTATTTACGAATACGAGTTCCACCGTGGCATCGAGGATTAATGATGTGTATTCCCAAGCTACCGTAAAAGAAAACACGGTACTTTTTTGGTTACAACGTTTTGGTTCTGGAAATTTTGACCTACAGAACAGACCCTGTAGACGGCCGGAGACCCTAGTTGATAATGAAGAATTAAAAGTGATCGTGGAAGCGGATCCATCGCAAACCACGTCAGAGTTAGCGGCAGCCTTCGGTGAGAGTGATAAAACAATTTTAATTCACTTGAAACAAATTGGAAAAGTGAAAAAGCTCGAAAATGGGTACCGTATGAATTGAGTGAAGCAAACCAACAAACACGAGTCGAGTGCTGCGTTACAGAATGCCCGATCCGGAATAGTTAATTAATCGGGAGTAGTTCACTTTTAAGTATCGAACTACTTTTGGACGGGCTCGAATCCTCATTGACGGGCCCTCGGGTGTAGCGTTACGTAGTTTCTGCCTTCCCCCACGGGAAGAAGGCGTGAATTTATGCATGTGTACCAACAAAAATTATTCACCGTTAAACTCATATAAAACAACCACAACCTCTTCTAATGAATTCTCTATCACAGCAATATTTAAAAAAAAAAACAAAAATGTTACACAGAAACTTAATAAGTCAACAAGAATACCCGGTATCAACTCTGCCCAGTTAAAGTAGACAACAAGCATAAATTCACCGGCCAGTCGGCTAAGATTTTAATTTAACTTGAACCATTATTCTTAATTTGTTAGTAGAATTTTAAAAGGCAAAGTTGGTATCATGTTGGCAATGTTGCCACCTTCAGACAGACAATTCCCTTGTCTCTGACCATAATATATGGGTCCACTTATTGTTGTGAGCAATTGCCCATAAAAAGTTGTTTTGTTAATGAAAAATGATGGAAATGTGCTTTTTTGGGTCATTTTTGGCTGAAACGGTAGTTTAAGTTGAATTTACGGGATTGTTTTGAAAGGGGGTCGCGAGTGGTGTGTACGAGTAAGTGGTATATAGATTGTGAGTTTTTATTTTTAATGGATTTGCTCTTGACTCTAGTCTAGGTCAGTGGTGGCAGAGACAGAGTCGACGATGGAGTGAGCTTACCCAGAAGAAGCCTGAAGAAGCCCTTATCCTTAAGTTTGGTGACCCGTAACATAGGCATTTTATGCCTTTTTCGGGCACCAGTGTCTCACAAATGTTAAGCCATTTTTTTATAGATTTAACGCCTGTCCACGACCACATTTGTGATGAGAAATAAATGCCCGCTTATGTATCCAACTTTGTTTACCTATATTAGGCATGGTTGGATACAATGTACAATGAGCTGAGAGTTAGGCGTGAGTTCGCACTTGTCTCATATTTCTTTAAATTAATTAGAGGCAAGATACATAACACCAGGCTTGTTTTTTCTGTGTTTGAGTGTGCCCTACAGATATGTGTGGCGGTGACGACAACGGCCTCAACTGCTGGCTGCCACGAGAGTGGCCGCACTAATCTGTTAAGGGGACTAAATTACCTAATCGCAAGTTTTATAATGCCTAAAAGTATATAATCCACTACAGTAAACAAAATCAGAAAAAAATATATGATTTTCTTCAGGATAATTATGCTAGTAGTAGTAGATAGTGTGTTGGAAACATAATACAACTAATTTGGTACGATAGAAAAAAATCACGAAGATACCTCTAAAAATTTCTTTTACCGATTAAAAACCATACTAATATACATGCAATCATTCTCGTTTTTCTCACATTGATCTTCAAGCAAAAATAAGCAATAAGGGAAGCAAACAATAAGAGAATCTGAACCCACCGTAGCCGGCCACCGTAGGCGCGGGCTTACGGACTGCGAGCAATGGGTAGCTCGCCGTCCGTTAAGAACCAGGCCCGGGTTGACGGCGTGTTGTGTTCCAAGCGCGCCTCAATGAGATGTCAACACCAAATTACGGGTCCGCTAGGGCCGATTCCTGCCAGGGTTGCTGGAAGAAAGGTCAGAATGGGTTGCTGTGGCCCCTGGCACAGGCAACTGAAGGAACACGGTTGGGTTTTAGTCAGTACGAGTCTGACACGCTCTCCCGCTCCGCCGAGAGCGAGCGAAGTTATTTGATGATTTCTCACGTTCAAGTTTAAGATAGGAAAGTAACCGAAAAATATACCTTTCCCGCCCAATCACACCTGTCTTTCACCAGTCCATATATTTTAAAAATGACAATCAATAGGATTCTAGGCTGCCAAAAGGAAGGGTTATAAAGTGTTAAGATGTTCACATTAACATATCGAAATTTCTATAGACAGCAATCGTTAACGTTTCATATTTAAGACTAGCTGCTGCCCGTGGCTTCATCCGCGTGGATGTCAGGAATTATCCCATTAAAACGTATTACCGGGACAAAGTATGTGGCCTATGTTAGTCCTTATAACATCAACTATCTGCCAATGACAGTCCCGTCAAAATCGGTTCAGCCGTTTCGGAGATTAGCCTTGACAAACAGACAGACAGTAAGAGAGACAACAATAAAAAAAATGGTATTTTGTTATACGCACGGTACATCATTTCATATGTATTTAGTAAAAGCTGTTATTTTGACATTACAAACACACTTAACAAAGTGTCGTATTTACTTTGATTTCATATTTTTTAAATATTATTTTAGTGCCGAATTGTAGTGTCCACTGTGGCAGTACTGTTGGAGTAAAAACTATATTTCCATTATAGCAACTGAATGCATTATTTTGCTTTGGCAACACTTAGAAATAACGGTTATGATATTATCGTCATTTCTGCGTGGGGCAAAAGTCATTCAAAATGGTGAAATAGAGTGCGGAGCGAGTTGTCCTTTGATTGTGAAAGAGAAACTACAGTTGTGCGGATTAAAAGTATTAGCTAGAAAAGACTTGTTTTCTTTATAAAAGATTCTTTGACACTTAACAGTCCAGTAAAACAATAAAACCGAGAACCCAAAAACACGCTTATCGAATTTCTTAAACAGTGGAAACATCTGCCTGGTTCCCGTCCGAAATTAAAATTCTTCCTCAAAAGATGGATGCCATTCAATTTGTTTAGAACTCACGAACAATTCCGAGGTAACTGCACTTGTTAGAACGAAGGCATTCAATTCTAATTTTACCTTGTTTTTACCTTCCAGCTCCTATTTACGAGAGAACTCACAAATTGCTCGAAAACTTTTGTTTTTTTATAAGTTTTCAAGTTTTATTTTTGGTGGAGACATTTTTCATTATGAAAGTTTGATCTAATAGGGGGTGAAAATAAATGGGAAAGACGACAAGCACTTGCGACTTGACGACGTTTATATGAATGATGGCATTGTCAGCATATTTGGTTATAAATATATATGTAATACTAGACTTACTTTGTCCGCGTGTATGTCGGAAATTATACCACAGGATCGTGCTTCCGGGACATCTATCTCCTTGCCAAAATCTTGCGAAATCCGTTCAGTGGTTTACACACGAAAAAATAACAGGGCACGCGCCGCCCCGCCGCCGCCGGCCACTCTGCCACCGCATTTTAAATCTCTGATATCTTCTAAGATATTAATTTTAATGATATGGTGTAAAGGGCAATTTTGATCTACATTTAATGTACAATAAATCTAACGTTTTTAATTGGGTAAGGAATAATACTGATCCAGAACTGGATGATATCAATTGAGCAGTGCCTGAATGAGGTGTGCGATGATAAGCTTCTGATGGTAAGCTCAGCACTGAGCAGAAACTAAAAATTAGCAATCTTTGCCGAAAAGTTGGACATGGAGTTTCGCAAATGGCTGTTCAATACCAGTCGTTAAAGCAAAAAGCCATTCAAACCCATATCTTAAAACCATGACCGAAGCTCGAGACCTATCCGACTGTCTAACGGAGATGAACCGGACGATTCAGGAGTCCTGTGCGATGCAGGGTGCGGGTACATCTTTTGCAGATATGGTGAAGAAGGGGTCCAACAGTTTAGTTTAGCTCCGTGGCGGTTTATCCCTGTGATAATTCAAAGACCAGGGACGAAACCAAGACCATGGTCCAAAAAATCATATGCCCTGGAGAAATGAAGCTGAAAGTACGAAGCGTACGTAAAATAGGAAAAGGAGGATTGATAATCAGCACTGAGACCAAAGATGACCTAGATAAGCTTTAAGCAAACAGTCCAACTCGCTTCGTCAGGGCTTACTGTCGACGAACCTCAAAAGCGCAAACCTCGCATTATAGTTATAGGAGTTCCCACATCCATGTCTGAAAATGAGGTTTATAAATGTACCTATGAACAGAACTTACCCGACAAACTGCCGACTATGTCCCAAGATACATTTTTGACCTCAATAAAACTGAGCCACAAATCTGGCAGGAAAGATGCTGAGAATTGCAACTATATCATAGAAGTTCCAGCCATTATTCGCAAGGCCCTCATCACACAAGACAGATTATTTATAAATTGGATGTCCTGTCCGGTACGAGACTTCACACTGGTAACTAGATGTTACATGTGCCAGCAGTATGGTCATGCAGCCAAAACATGCAAAGTTGCTGCCCCCACATGCGGCCATTGCGGTGAAGAAGGGCACAAAATCCAACACTGCGCAAAAAAGGCCAATCCGCCAAAATGTGCTACATGTTTGCGCTAAAAGCAAGCCAACCACAAGACTGGAGACAGATTGCCCGGCAAAAAACAGCTGCCGAATACATGTACATTAATTCGATAGATTATGAAGGCGCCTAAGAGCGCCACATAAGTAGGTACTAGTTTATATTTTAGACTTAATTTATTGTTGTAATCTTTTTTTTTAGTTTAATATGGATGATAACTTAATTACCGATATAGATAACACATTTTTAACTTCATCAAAGACATGTGACGTTGAGGACTGCAGACAATACCTTTCCGACTATCAAAATTCGCTAACCATAATGACCCAAAACATCCGTAGTATTTATAAGAACATAGATAGCTTAATAAAAAAGAGTGTTCTGGGTATTGCCCCACATATTTACAATAAAATTCCAGACGCCATAAATAAATTAAATTTAACACATTTCAAGATAAAAATGAAATTACTACTTGTTGATAAATGTTATTATACTGTAGAAGAATACTTAGATGACAAATTGATTTAGAATGACATTACTCTATTGTTAATAAATTTCTTTTTCATTAACTACCGATCTATAAAAGTGACTTAAAATAATTGACATTAATCGTAGCTATTTTAAATTTACATTTATAATGAAATAAGTTTTTAATCAATTTGTACTAATTTAAATTTGAACACCATATTTGTACGCCTCATGACATAACATAGCACTCTATCTCATCTAAGCTAAGATCTATATTTTATAAACACCTATGTTAACAAATAAATAAATGATTATGATTAATGTTTTTCTTCATAGACTTATCTTTGAATGTGATATATTGGTACTTACCGAGTGCTGGCTATCTAATCGCTACGATGACCTCCAAGTAATATTGGGTTACAGCTTATTACATACCACAATAAACCACAATCAAAATGATGGTGTGGTAGTCTCTGCCAAGGAATCAATAAAGGTCACAGTTGAGGTACATACTCTACAAGACTGTATGAGTAAATGTTTAGTTATTAAAATTGGTACAACCACAGCTATAATCGCTATGTATAGATCCCCTTCCTATAGAAACTTAGATCCTTTTAACAATTCCCTAAATCAGATTTTTCAAACACTACGCCCTTTTAAGAATGTTATACTAACAGGTGATTTAAATATAAATATTGGCTCCAAAAACTGCGATGCAGGGAACCAAGATTGCCTTAATATCTGCTCCTCGCTCACACATTGCCTACTCATCAGAGCGGTTCCTGCCTCGATCATATGATGATCACAACCAGCCTATCATACTCGTATATTACGCTTGTTACTAACTCAACAATTACTGACCATCGCGCAGTCTTACTCAACTTAAATTTAACGCTGCCTAAGCTAACTCGTCCTCAGACTATTAGCAAATTAAGCACAAACAAACTCGAATACGATTTGTGCAACATTGATTTTAGCCTAGTTTACAATTCTGCTGACGCTAATTTGGCTTTATCGTACTTAATAAAACATGTTCAACAAGCAATATTACGTAACACGTCAGTTTCTACAGTTAATAAGAAATTTTATAATATTAAACCATGGATTACCCCGGGACTTAATTCGCTGTATAAGACACAGAGATAAACTTTATCAGAGAACTAAAAGATACCCTGATAATCTAATAATTCAAACCACCTATAAAAGATACAGGAATTTCTGCAACAATCTCCTAAAAAATAATTGTGTAAAACTGAATTAAATAAAGCAGGTAAAAATACCAAGCAACTTTGGAAACATATTAAAAACGGTTCACTAAATTTTCACCAAAACTCCATTGACAAATTTTCATTTTACAACCGACGCGACGCGGCGACGTTTCGTACCTACACTATTTATTTCGAAAACAACTTATTCCGCAAATGTTTTATTTTATAAACACTCGTTTTACAAACATTTATTTGGCAAACAATTCTTTAATAAAAATGCATCAGATGCTATTTAATCATTTATACATTTTTCATTTCTCATTTAGATTCATTAGGATAAATCACGTTTCTACTAAATATCATTTCCTCATTGGTTTAAAGAAACCTAACCGAACCTAGCTCCCCGTGACGTCGACCGTCTAGGGTTAGCGTTTCCGTCAGCAGGTCGACGGAGCCCCGCTCGGCGGGGCTCCTATTTCTGTCTGCAGGGCTTAAAGGAACCTACACTATTACACTTGCAATTAAGCTAATGTGAGTTTTCTTTTAATTACGTTATATTAAGCAAATTTGTGTAATGTCTTTATTCTAAACGTTGTTTATGAAATAAAATGAAAAAATAATGAATTGTGTGTCAAATAATACGTTATTAAATAATAGTTTATCGGATAATTATTTTGCTAAGTGAAATATTTGGTAAACTTGTTGTTGTAGAATGATGAAATGACAAATAATGTTTTCGCCAATCGTTGCTTGTCAAGTAAACATTTTTGAATTAATGTTTGTTGAACTGACTGGTCACCTAATAAACCTCACCAATATAATTTCAACAGCATGAATCAAATTCGAGTTTATTGCTGGCTAATCCTTCAGCCTCTTATCAGCTAACAATGTAAATAACTTTTTTGTAAATATTGGGAAAGCTCTTGCCAAACAGATTCCGAAATACTGCGACCAACCATCTTTCCAAAAATTAAGCAATAACTGTAACCCCAAATGTTTTGCCATGTTGGATACTGATGAAGATGAAATAACCCGAATTATTTCGGGGCTAAAAGAGGACTGTGCTTAAATTATCCCATCCAATTGATGGGATAATTTAAGCAAAAATAAAAAACATATATAAAATAAATTAATAATGAATCAAAAATAAATTTTACCCTTAAATTTTTTAAGCATATTGTGGTACCTCCCTTAACGCATATATTTCGAATCTGTCTTTCCGAAGGAATTTTCCCTAGTGGTCTATAAAAGGCAGTTGTAATCCCTATCTTTAAACCTGGAAGTAAAGACGTAGTTAATAATTATAGGCCAATATCCTTACACCCTCAATTTCAAAAATACTAGAGAACATTATGAACAGTAGACTAGTTAACTACCTAGAAAAAAACAACATATTATCCCCTGCGCAATTTGGTTTGAGAGCCAAACTGTCGACAGCCAATGCGGTGCATAGCCTGACTGATTATCTTTCAGAATAACTCGGCAAAGGAAACCAGACCCTAGGAGTCTTTCTTGATCGAGCCAAGGCCTTCGACACGGTGTCTGTTTCTGTTCTTCTGAACAAATTAGAGATCATAGGAATAAGCGGAACGCCGCTGAAACTTTTTCCTGACTATTTAGACCACTGGTACCAATATGTTAGAATGTAATTATAATATCACGAGCGATGAGCAGAAAAATACTAGTTTTGGTGTACCTCTGGGGATATTCTGGGCCCCACCCTCTTCCTTATTTATATTAACGACTTGTGTAATCTAAATATTAAAGACGGCAAAATAATATCATATGCCGACGACACGGCGTTAATATTTAGCACTAAAGCCAGTAGCGAACTGTTCGAAATCGCTCAACTAGGTTTTAATACTATGACTAATTGGCTTCAAAGCAATTTACTAACATTAAATGCCGACAAGACTAAATATATTCACTTCTCCATGCGCAAAATTAATTACACAAGTGTATTTGGCCTTATGTCAATCTATAATTCAATACTGTATCACTTCTTGGGGTGGCGCACAAAAAACTAATTTGCTTCCTCTTGAAAGAGCTCAGAGAGCAATTTTAAAGGTAGCAAACTTCCTTCCCTTCTTTTTTCCCACAGATCTGCTATATAAATCCTGCAATGTACTAACCGTTCGCCAGCTTTTCATTATGCACTTAGTATTAAAAGAGCACACCATGCTTGCCTACAATGCCGATAACTCTAACAGGAGATGGAATGATCTAGTATGTATATCTAATGCAACCTCAAAACATGTCTTTGTAGATCGATTTTTAACATTCTTAGGCCCATTCCTGTACAATAGATTAAATAGAAAACTAAGTATCTATAAACTAAATTACTATAGCTGTAAAGAAATTATAATTAAATATTTACTAACCATTGATTATGCACATACAGAAGACCTACTTATTGTCTGCAAATAGAACTGCTAACATGATATTTTACTTTTATTTATTTAAGTTTTAATTTAGTTTTAAGTTATACTCATTGTTAATTTATTACGTTAAGTATTTATGCACTTTCTAGCCCGAAGCACAGGTTCAATCTAGTTCAAGCAAATTAGCAACTGTGCGCTATTTTAATTGTTAAGGTATTCATCGTAAATGTATCCCTTTTTATAAATAAACGTTTTTTTTATTTATTCTAATATTTAAAAGGTTATAGAGGTATGAGGAACAGGGTGTAAAGTACGCTCATACCTCCATAGAAAAGGGAGGATCCTCCGACGAGACGGGTGTCGTATCTAGTGGGCAACTGCCCGACGATTGCTGTCGGGACGTTGTATACAATATGTAACGTAATTAACGCACACCCTCAAACACCCCAATTAGAATATTATGTTATAATCATAATATATACACTTAATTTTTAATTTAACATGTATATGCATTGTTATTTATTAAATTAGTTATACCAATTCTGGGAGAAATTTATGGTCATACTACTACGCACGCAGCGCACACAGTCGCACAAGCAGTTACCGCGCCGCTCGACACAACACAACGAAACTACGGAAAAAGCCGACAATTTGATACACGATTGTTTACGTTAAAGAAATATTATGAAACATTAACCGACGACGTCCGAGAAAAGAATTGTTTATTTACGGTCTATGTCTAGTAAACATTATGATTGCGTCTTTCCATCACACTTTTCAGGCTTTGGACTGTCAACTCTGAATAATTTCGTTTATTGAATATGATACAATGCCAATCGGCAATGAACTGCTGAAAATAAGAGGCGGTACGACAACATTATTCAGAGACGGCATGTTTAAAAGATTGAATCAAAATATTTAAAGTAATTTAAAAAATCAAATAACTTACATACTGATGGCCTAAACACTCATACGACGTTGTCTTTTTAACACACTTTCAAAATGTCCACCACCTTGTTCAATACATTTTAATGCCCGTTTTCTTAATTGATGTTTTAATTTAGAAAGCACTTCAGTGTCATTTCTCACTATTTCAAAAGCGTTCACTATCCTATTTTTTAGGTCCTCGGCACTTGTTGTATCACTAAAATAAACTAACGATTTAATTCGTCCCCACAAAAAAAAGTCAAGAGGCGTCAAATCAGCTGATCTGGGGGGCCACTGGATAGGGCCGCCGCGACCGATCCAGCGCTCTCCAAACTCTTCATCAAGGTGCTGCCGAACACTTCTAGTGAAATGGGCAGGGGCACCATCGTGTTGGTAGAATACCTCTTGTAAATTATGAAGAGGAATGTCTTCTAGCAGCGTAGGTAGAGTTTCTCGTAAAAACAGTAAATATGCGTCTCCTGTTAATCTTTGTAAGAAGACTGGCCCCAGTATGTGTGTACCAATGACACCGGCCCAGACGTTAACTGAGAAACGGTGTTGGAAGGAATCCACTCTGCATGCGTGAGGATTTTCGTGCATCCACAAATGTGTGTTATGTTGATTGTACATCCCCACGCGTGTGAATGTACTTTCGTCGGTCCAAATTATGTTCCGCTGCCAATTTTCTAATAACCAGCGGCTGAACTGCAAACGTGGTACGTAATCGTTTGGAGTCAACTCCTGGCATCTTCTGAGGTGGAATGGATGTTCTTTATCACCACGAAGTGTTCTCCACACATGCATATGACTACATTCAAAGTGTGGCGCTGCTTCTCGGGTACTGGCATGGGGATTCTCATCGAAATAGTCCAGGATTTCGTTTTGAAGACGAGTACGTGTACGCACGTTGGCTCCCCTATCGATGGCTGTGTTTGGACGGAACCTTCCGTGGTCGCGAAGCCGCTGAGTAGCAGCTAACATTGTCCTGCGGTCCACTCTTGTACCATACCTTTGGTTAAATGTTCTGCAAGCTAGAGCCACATTATCACCACACGTTGCCAAAGTCCTCACCATTTCGGTATACTGAACGTTAGTGTATTGGAAAGACATTGCGCGCGAAAGAATTATTTGATAACACTAACTACGTAACTTCTTTCCACTAATATTGCCCGCGCGTGACTAATGTTGAAAGTTGACTAAACTTGAAAGGGAACGAAAGTAAGTAGGTGGTTTATCCACGGAGCAATTGTGTCCTTTGTCCAGTTCCTGTTAGTGTGTGCGTGCGGTCAAATCGCTAAGTTTACAATGCATTTGTTAACGTTCTTGGAATAAGGTTTATTTTTCTTTATTTTGTATTGAATGATGGAATTTTTATGAATACAAATAAAACTGCGATTTTAAAAGTCTTATTACTTTGACTTACGGTCCATTTCAATTTGTTTTGATTGTACAGGGTTAATATGACAATAATATCCGTAGTTTTAATTATTTTTGGGATAAAAAATTACCTATATTAAAAATTATATAAATCGATTCAGTAAACGATTCTGAACAAACTATTTTCAGGATGTGCGTTAATTAAGTTACATGTTGTATATGCTAGTTGCGCGGTAGACTCTGCTTGCGTGATGCAGGATTTTGCGTGACGTCAGTGTTATGCGTAGTTCGCATGTAGCGATGTGGACACCGGTACAAGATAAAAATGGTTACTGTGGGTTATCCTTAAATAATCTATTCACATATAATTATCTAATTAATGTATACAAAATATTGTAACACATTTTAAAAGAGTAACGGTGGAGTTTCTTGCCCATTTTTCTCCATACGAAACTACCTTTTGGAAGGGGCGACTAGAATCAATTCTATTTAAATGTAAAGGTTGACGTTCAAAAGCGCCTTTTATGTGCCTATTTGAAATAAATGCTTTGACTTTGAATTTGACCTTAGGAGATAGACATACAGAGTTGATACGACAGAGGGGCTTTCCTTTAAACTGCCTATACTGGGTACCATTTTCAAGCTCTGTACCAAAAATCTATTAAATAGGAACAGAAGTTTAGTCGCAAATGATTTTTAAATTTTTTGTCCCGTTTGAACACGTTGTATCTTTCCAAACAGCTGATTATGTCTATACGCATAGGTCATGCACCATAAAACGATAATTCTGAGTATAACCTACGATGCGTTGTTGCCGCTCTGACGCAAGTCATAAGTACAACCAAATATTTTCGCTAAAAAGATGGCAATAAATACACGCACACTTGCACTTTCATTACAAAGGGTGGTTGCGTCTTACTCTGATTTGTAAGCTATTTAGTTTGTTTGAAAAAAAAACTCATTTATGGTGCTTTTTGTTTTTATACCGTATTGAATTAATACTAAACACTTATTGTTATACGAAGTGTAATTTAATGCCCCTCTGTCATATCAACTCTGTATACGAAACCCTTCATCCTAAATCACTATGTCTATTGATGATAACCGCATTAAAATCCGAAGCGTCGTTTAAAATATCTAAGCATACGAGTACATACAAAAAAGCGACTAATTTATACCATGTAATAAAGTAAGAAAGATAAATTACATAAATTAGTTTTTCGTACCACTTCCTCAGAAAAGTGACATTCTATGCCACAAAAAGCGAACATAACAATAGTAATTTTTAATCTGTTAAAAACAGGGAAAGAAAATTGTACTGAATTTCATTCATCCTCTAGGGGGAGAATGTGATTTAAATTTGGAATACTTACCGAAATTCATACTGAACTACATCTGTGTTTACACCATTGAGTTTGTATATAAAGCATTACACATCTTTTTGAAAAAGGAATACGCATTTATTATGCAGTTATGATTATTAAATAAAATTACGAAAACCGACGAGGCCGTATGAGCTTGATGCCTTTGCTTTTCCGACAAAAAAATATTAGTCTAGGAATTTGCCGCGTTTTTGTTTTCTTCAAATACATAAACGTTAAGTTTATTTTAATTTATTTTTATAAATAAGTTTAATGTTATAAAAATACGTTTAATTGTCATTATTTTTAATAAATGCTTATCTCATATTATTATTGTGTTAATTTTTTCGCAAATGGTACGAAAAGTAGAGTATTTTCCTCGGTGATATAGCTGTCTTAGTCTTGGGTGAACTTAAATCCCTCGCTACACTCAGGACTCGTCTTAAATCCCTCGCTTCGCTCGTGATTTAAGTTTTTAACACCCTCGCTACGCTCGGGAGTAAACCTGGAGTCCTTCATTACGCTCGCGATTTAAATCGTCACCCGCGACAGAAGACACTGCTTTATCCCCTTGGTTAATAATCTACTATTTGTTTCGTCTTTAGACTGATAGCTTATTATTCTGGATTTTACAATTTAGATATTTACGCAGTACGTAAAAAGATTAATAGGTAAATATGTCTTCTGAAATGTAATAAGGTACAGTCTACTTCAAAAATATGTACACATCGAAGATACCTAATTAATTTGATTTTCGTGTACCCAATGTCTACAGATTGCTACAATATTTTGGAACAAAGACCAATCAATGAAATCTTGTTCGTATATATATCTTTTTGAGGCTGACTGTACTAGTTAAAAACGAATAGGTACTCAAGGTAACAGCCAATGTACGAGCTACGCTGTACATTGACCTTTTGTAGTTTGTATGTCACACTCATTTATGCACATCTATACTGTTTAGGTGTGCATTTCTCTAACTTAATATGTAATCGTGTAAGAATACTTTAGTAGCAATAAATCCATCAAGGGAGTCACTTGTCTACTCATTTACATAACAATACCTTACAAGTCTACATAACAAGTACATAACATTTTCACTGTTGGGAGTTACGCCCCAACATTTGGTCCTTCGAGCCATTTTGTGTTGTGTGATTAAGATCTTTTACGGTCGCGAATCGGTTGGACTGGTCTCTCACAAGCGAGTCGCCCCAGTAACCAATTGAGAATCGCATTATCGTAGAAGGGAAAGGTTACACGATACAAAGAACCAGGAGTGTGGAGCAACAGTCTACTACTCAAAACAAGAAGTTCGTCTGGAATTCGTCGAGAAGTGTGACAACATGACGTCGTCAGCAGATACCTACGAAAATCAGCGTGAACTTTACGAAAACATCAAGAAAGTCGGCATCAACATAAAGAAAGATGGCTGGGACAGGAAGAACTCGGACTACTTCAAACGGCGTCTGCAGATGCTGGAAAATTTATGGAGTGAATTCCAGTTCAACCATGACCGTCTGTCGACAGAAGTGGGTGTGAGTCATCCTTATTTTACAAGTAATTTATATAACACAGCGTTGCAGTGTTATAAAGATGTCAAGGAGTTAATCCTCCAACAACATCAGCAACTGTCGTCGCACAAAGGGTCCGTTGGACCTTCGGCGCAACCGCCACCGCTCGTAGGTACGCTTCAACAAGAGAAAGCAAGTACATCGAGCATAACAATACAACAACAAGAGCAAGAGAGCGAGGAGGGAGAAGAAGCCACAAACACAGATGAGAATAGCGGTGACAACAACATGAATCAACCGCCTCCTCGTCAACAACAAAACCCTAACAAGAGGGATACAGGGTCCAATAGCAAGTTGGACGATCTTCTTCGTAAACAATCAGCTAACTTCAAAGCCTTCATGAGAGCAGTCGCCATCACTCAAGTGGACTTCATCTCTGAAAAGTGGGAATTTCAAGATGCACTGCACACCTTGCAGGCGCGTTGGTCGGCGATTGACAGTCTTCATTGGGAGATAGAGTGCGAACTCGACGGGGACAAGAACGCTATCTATGAAGAGCGCTATACAAGATTTGAAAGCCAATATCTCGACCTGAAGAAGGCTTTAAATACAAAAATGTGGTCTGGAGCTTATCGAGAAAAGACAACACCAAAATTGGAGATACCGGTCTTTCATGGCAAATTTAATCAGTGGATACCATTCAAAGACCTCTTCACTGAAGCCATCCACAACAACTCATCCTTATCAAATGCACAGAAAATGCAATTTTTAAAAAGCAAGGTCCAAGGTGAAGCTGAAAGACTGATACAACACTTACAGATAAGCTCAGACAACTATGTAGTATGTTGGGATATTATTAACAACCGCTACAACAACAAAAAACTCATATTTACATCGCACATCAACATGCTCTTCAATTTGCCAACAATGCAACAACAGGCATTGGCGCCAATCAAGAAAATGCACGACGTCACAATCGAATGTCTGCACGCCATCAAGAATTTGGAAGTGGATGTCAGAACCTGGGATCCGCTACTAGTACATATTTTGGCGCAAAAGCTGGACGCTGTAACATATTCTGATTACATTGAGTCACTGAAGAACTCGCGAGAATTGCCTACATTAAAGGATTTTCTGGACTACTTAGAGGCGAAGTTTACATCAATGGAATCGTCGCAGCGTAAACAAGAAAGCTATCAGAAATCAAGTTCTGGAACAAATCATCATCAAGAAGCTGCCCATAACAAGAAAAATTACAATTTTAACAAGAATCAAGCGGCTAGTAACAACAAGGTTACGAAATCCTACCATGCGTCAAGAATTATTTGTCCACTCTGCAATGACGAGCATGGACTCTATTTTTGTGCTAAGTTTATAGAAATGTCGAATGACGAAAGACTTAACACAATCAACAAATTACAAGTTTGCATTAATTGCCTGTACAGCCACAACGGGAAAAAATGTACATCGGCCAACCGATGTCGCAAGTGCAAAGCTAAGCACAACACGCTAATGCACGAAGCCGCTGCAAAAAACAATGAACAACCCAATTCTTCATCTCACGTCTCACAAAACAATGAAACTTCAGAGGTCCTATTAGCAACCGCTATTGTCAAGGTAGAGGGAGCTGATGGAACACTGCACAACATGCGAGCTCTTGTCGATCAAGGGTCTCAAATATCATTAATAACAGAACGCGCTGCGCAACTTCTTGGGAACAAACGCCAGAAATGCAAAGGAGTTGTATCCGGAATTGGGGAAAAAGAGAGCAATTGCAAGGGTATGACAACAATTTCATGCAGCTCTGCCGTCAGCGAATTTACATTCAAGAAATCAGTATACATTATGAAAAACTTAATCAAGAATTTACCAAACAAATCTTTCGCAAAACCATCATGGCCTCATATACAAAACATCGGCTTGGCGGATCCGGATTTCAATAGCAGCCGTCCAGTAGATCTACTATTTGGAGCAGACATTTACTCCCAGATCATACTAGGAGGAATGGTCAAAAGCGAAGACGTCAATCAGCCTATCGCACAACAAACCAAATTAGGATGGCTACTATGCGGAAACGTCAGAACATTTCATTGCAACGTAGTCTTGAACAATCTGGAGGACATGATACAGGTTTGGGACTCCGAAGATATCAAGGATCAAGCCAATTTTTCTGAGGAAGACCAGAAATGCATTGAGTTCTACTCCAAAACAACACAACGCTTACAAAATGGAAGATACGAAGTAAGACTACCAATGAGACATGACTGGGAGTGGAAGCTGGGCTCGTCTAAACAAATGGCAATTGCGCAATTCAAAACGTTGGAACGTAGATTCGAGAAACAACAAGAATTAGCAAAAGCCTACAAAGAGTTCATAACAGAATACATTGACTTAGGTCATATGCAAAAATCAGCGTGTAACAAGACACTCAACTGCTATTTGCCGCACCACGGCGTCGAACGCGCCGAGTCAACAACAACTAAATACAGAGTGGTGTTTAATGCATCCGCAAAAACATCTACAGGATGGAGTTTGAACGACCTTATGTACAAAGGTCCAAACCTACAACAAGATCTGCAAACAACACTGATGCAGTGGAGGCAATACAAGTACGCCTATACAGCGGACATCGAAAAAATGTACAGACAGATTTTAGTGGCCCACTGTGACCAGAATCTACAACAGATTGTGTGGCGAGAATCACCGGAAGAACCTATACATTCTTTCCAACTCGCCACAGTAACATATGGCACCAAGGCAGCGCCGTTCTTGGCCATAATGACATTACGAAGATTGGCAGAAGACGAGCGACAACATTTTCCGGAAGCTTCAAAGGTAGTGGAGGAGTCATTTTACGTCGATGACCTCGTTCACGGATCTCATACCATTGAAAAAGCACAAGAGCTAATTTCGGACCTAAACCAATTACTTAAGAGTGGGGGGTTTAACCTCAGAAAATGGTCATCAAACGAACCTGCACTCTTGGAGAATTCTACAATACAACAGAACAATGAAAACACTGTTTTCAACTTCAAAACAGAACAAACATCAAAAACATTGGGCCTGTGCTGGAATCCGACAGAGGACAAATTCACATTCCAATGTTCGATTTCAAGCGTCAACAAAAAACAAACAAAACGCAGCTTATTAGCTGAAATATCAAAACTGTTTGACCCACTTGGCTGGCTGGCTCCTGTATCTACAAAATTGAAATTGCTATTTCAAAAACTATGGGAGGTCAAATTACAATGGGATGACGAAGTCCCGGATAGCATACACAAGGAATGGTGCAAAGTACAAGCTGACATTACGGCGGTAAACTTGTGTGAAGTTCCAAGATGGCTTAGATGTGATGGGAAACAAGTAATAGAACTACATGGCTTCAGTGACGCCTCCCTGGATGCCTATGCATGTGTCATCTATGCACGAGTTCACCCGTCAACAATCGTCACACTTGTCGCTGCAAAATCGAAAATTGTGCCACACAGAAAAATAACAACGTTGCCGCGACTAGAACTAAATGGAGCACACCTACTTTGCAAATTAATGCAAAAGGTTAAGGAATCTTTACATCAACAAGAAGTTCGAGTTTATGGCTGGACAGATTCGATGGTGGTCCTGGGTTGGATACAAGGAGACCCATCACGATGGAAAACATACGTAGAGAATCGAGTACAAAAAATAAACTCTGTAATACCGCGCTCGTGTTGGGACTACGTCAAATCAAGCGAAAATCCCGCTGACGCCGCAAGCCGAGGCCAGTATGCCGGTCAGCTGAAGGAAAACAGACTGTGGTGGGAAGGTCCTAAGTGGCTACCATCATTTGAAATAAAAAAACCAAATAAAAAAGGTCTACAAGTCAGATCAAGACATAAAAACAACGGCAACGAAACAAGTCAATGCTGCCCAAATCAACAGAGAAACAAGTAATATTATACAAGAATTATTACAAAAACATAGCTCTATAAATCATGTCATTCGCATAGTGGCATGGATACAAAGAGCATTGAACTTAAAACTTCGAACATTGGACTCGAAACATTGTCAATTACCAAGTTATCTTACGTTGCAAGAATTAAACAGCGCAACTAAGGCAATTGTGAAACAAACACAACAAAATGTATTTGACACGGATTTGAGTCATTTGCGTAAACACGGTACAGTGTCATCACACAGCAAATTACTACCTCTCAATCCTTACATTGATCAAGAAGGATTGCTAAGAGTTGGAGGAAGATTACAGAAGGCTACGCTAACAGAAGAAATGAAACATCCGATGATCATTCCCTACGACGGCCGTTTAACGCATTTGCTCATCGATCAAGCCCATCAAATGACCTTTCATGGAGGACCGCGACTCACTTTATCGCACCTTCGTCAAAAATACTGGATCATCGGTGGCGTGCGAGTAACGAAGATGCAAGTTAGAAGATGCGTAACCTGTCGCAAAATAAGTCCAACAAAACAACAACAAGTCATGGGGGAACTACCGAGCGCAAGAATAAACCCTGCCCCGCCATTCTACCATACAGGAGTGGACTATACAGGATTCGTCGACGTCAAGATGAATAAAGGGAGAGGGGCTAAGTCAACAAAAGGTTACATCGCCATCTTTATTTGCATGGTGACAAAGGCAGTACACATTGAATTAGTGTCTGACCTTACAAGTTCGGCATTTTTGGCAGCCCTTAACAGAATGGCAGCACGGAGAGGCGCCCCCCGCCATTTATACAGCGATAACGGCACGAACTTTGTCGGAGCTAATCGACTGCTAATGGAACAATACGGGGAAATAGAAAACAGCTATAGAAACGAAGAATTACAGAAGATAGTCGCCGAGATGGCCATACAGTGGCATTTCAACGCTCCGGCATGGCCATCGGCGGGTGGATTGTGGGAACGAGCCGTAAGAAGCTTGAAACACCATTTAAAAAGAGTGGTGGGTGAGCAGAGATTAACATTCGAGGAGTTCACTACTATCTTAACAAAACTAGAAGCTTGTCTGAACTCGAGACCACTGTGTGCGCTGAGTGAAAATGTTGAAGATCTCGACTGTCTAACACCAGCACACTTTCTAACAGGAAGGTCAGGGTTGACCGTCATCGAAAAAAGAGAAGACGCCCGAACAAGATGGGAGCTGACTAGAAAAATGTACACAGAAATTTGGAAGAAATGGAAAAATGAGTACCTGTGCCAATTGTTAGCAAGAACAAAGTGGCAGAAGCCGCGGGACAATCTGAAAGTTGGTGACTTGGTTGTTGTTAATGACGACCAGCGTCCCGCAGGAAAATGGTCAATGGGTCGAGTAACAGAACTCCACCCGGGAGACGACGGATATGTTCGTGTCGTAACCCTAAAAACAAGAAATGGCATCATAAAGAGACCCATTACTAAGCTATCTATTCTACCAATAGACAGCGAGGAAAACTCCAAACCACCAAACACCGAAAATAAACACAAGAATACAACAAAACGTCAACAATCTACAAGTACAAGCAAAATCAACTTCATTGGATTAGTGATGACCCTGCTATACCTACTTAGTCCAGCAACAGCGACAACAAACAAAACAGACTTTATCGAATTGCAACAAGGGCTATATTTCGATAAGTCAACCAACATGAGGCTGATTCGTGACGAGTGGAAAATAGTAGTGTATTACGACGTCAAACCCTATTGGCATGGTACTGCAGTGTTCAATAAGTTCAATGACCATCTCGAAAACATATGTTCACAACTAAAACAGAAGACACAATGTGACATTATTTCGTTACAATTACATCACGCATTCGCCGAGCTCGAACACTACAACCGTTTGTTGCTGAATCCGCAAGGTCGGGTGAATATGAGAAGCAAACGCGGCCTTGTCAACGGTGTCGGGTCAATCGCACGCTCCCTGTTCGGAGTATTGGATGACCAATTCGCCGAACAATACCAACGAGACATCGAACTCATACATGAAAATGAGAAACATCTGGCTCTATTAGCCAAAAATCAAACAACTATTATCGAAGCCGAATACAACATACTTCGGAGAGCAGAAGAAACAATCGAAAAACAACACAAATTATTCAATCAACATCTGCTTAACCTAGACAAACTAACGAGTAACCTTCAGCAAGAGATTGAGTCTCAAGAACTATCAATCGAATTTGTGATGTCGGCTATCTCGGCAAACAGCTTCATAGAGCACCTAAGAAACGTGCAAGAGATTCTTTTGGACACGGTAACCAACATTTACAATGGCAAGATGAACTTACACCTCATTGCGCCAGAACAGTTACGAGATGAGTTGAACGTCATATCGGGTCAGCTGTCAAAGGATGTGGCCCTTCCCATCAGAAACATTCAAGAAGATTTTTTCCGCCTGTATCATCTTCTACAAGTGAAGGCAAGAATGTCAGAACGATATCTTATCATTGAGATACGGGTGCCGTTAATCAGCAGAGAAAATTACGAAGTTTACCACATCATACCGGTCCCAAAAAGGAACGGCGGCGAAATGGTTACACTACTGCCTATAGCGGAACTATTAGCCATCAATATACAAAAGGATTATTTTCTACCGATGACAATAACTGACCTACATCAATGCATTGATCAAGACAGTGCGACTCTGTTGTGCCCCATGAAGACACCAGTATACCATATGAAATCCGACGAGAACCTCTGCATTAGAAACAAAGGCTCGCCGGACTGCAAAACAAAACAAGAAACCTGTCGAGACACATGGCTGGAACTTAACAACATAAATAGCTACCTATACTTTTGCTGTGACGCATGCAAAATACGCGTTATATGCGGAAATCAAGTTTCAACAAAGGTACTTAGAAACGCAGGGGTAATGACACTCGGTAGTGACTGCACTATCAATAGTGAGACGTTCACTGTTCATTCCCAAAGACAATTCACAGACATAATTCATGCCCAGGTCGAAGAAGTCACGATGGTGATTCCCCCAATCAATCGGGTAATCAACCTATCTGTACCGGTTGTGAAACAAGAACCCAAAGAAGACACGGTAACGGAGCAGAGCTCATTACTGCGAGATCTGGGAAAACAAATAGAACAGATGAAAGCCGCAACATCAGATGGCATTATATCCGATCGGGCAACATACCACGATGTCCACCAATACGTCGCCATATACATATTGGCAGCAGCAGCAGCGACAGCAGGCGCAATCTACGCGTACCACCGACTTCGGAAACATTACAGGAGTCAACTGATACCTATGGCACCACCTGTTCCGAACCCAGCGCCACGGAGGAGGTCAACTGCAAGCATCGTGGACAACGCGGTGTCTAACGTCACAGACGACAACAGTGTGACGCACTCATCCAGTGCACACACACTGAACAAAGCAACGTCGCCTATTGCGCGTTGTGATTTGATAGTATAAGGATTGGATTATATAATTTAATTTTAGATTTTGTCCTCTTTTTACATTTTATATCTTAACATAACATATACATTTTTTATCATAACAACATTTACATTTTTTAATAAACTGTTGTAGTTTGTGAGTGGGCAATATGTACGAGCTACGCTGTACATTGACCTTTTGTAGTTTGTATGTCACACTCATTTATGCACATCTATACTGTTTAGGTGTGCATTTCTCTAACTTAATATGTAATCGTGTAAGAATACTTTAGTAGCAATAAATCCATCAAGGGAGTCACTTGTCTACTCATTTACATAACAATACCTTACAAGTCTACATAACAAGTACATAACATTTTCACTGTTGGGAGTTACGCCCCAACAGCCAATACTCCTCTGAGCTTTTATAGACAACTACAGTTCTAGGAACCAACATAATATCTACGAATAAGACTGTTTAATAAGTCTTGGGCAAAAAGGCTTCTAAGAAAGGCTGTGTTCCTCGTAGTATTAAAATTAATTCAGTGAAGGATCACAGGCAAAGTTATGAAATTCAAAATGAGCAATTGGAATTGAAACTGATAAAGTTTTCGAATAAACGCGGTTTTATAGAGGTTTGGTTTATTAATTAGGGTTTCATACACTAGGTAAAAGGAGTAGGGTAAGGATCGTAGCAGGTAGCGTTCTGTAGGTCCTGCCTACCCCCATGGGCAGAAGGCGTGAGTTTATGAGTGTATGTTATGCGCTTGTAGCGGTATCTACATCGCCACATGCGAGCTACTCGTCATACTGACGTCACGCAAATCCTGCATCGCGCAAGCAGAGTTTACCGCGCGACTAGCATATATACAACTTCCCGACATCAATCGTCGGGCAGTTGCCCACCAGACACGACACCCGTGTGGTCGAAGGATCCTCCCTTTTGCTATGGAGGTATGAGTGAACTTTACACCCCGTTCCTCGTACCCCTATACACTATCCACGTGGTGTTGATAGAAGTTTTTCTATCCAGCTGGCCCACCAGAGTCACTGCAACGAAATCGGTGTAAACTGTTAGTTTGTTCAATGTACACACAGCAGCAGGTCAAGTTACCACAATCTGTCAAAATTATCTCATTCGATTTTGAACTTAACCTTCAACATTTTAAGGTTTAAAACCATTAGGAGGAATTTGACAGTTTCGTATAACCTGATATGCTGGCGACTGTACCTGTCTAATCGAACGAAAATATTCAATGTACCTCCGCCACAAAGGCAGAAATGACATTTAATTTCGGTGTCTATCCATCGGGGGCCCTTCGATATTTTATTGCTCAGAGACTTGAACATTTTATTTATTTATTTACTAGCTAATACGTTGCAAAGCCTTTTTTCCACCATGTGCCAAATTTCATCCAAATCCATCCAGTCGTTTTAGCGTGAAAGTGTAACAAACGAACAAACTAACAAACTTACTTTCGTATTTATAATATTATCATCGCTTCGCCTGGCCCCTCGGAGGTTCTGAGCCAAACCGGTTACAGTATTGTTATCTCACGAAGCGACACGCGCTTTGCTTGTGGGTAACCAAGTATACAAACACGCTGTGAATGTCTGCGTGAAAACAAGTAGTGTCAGCACATAACACTCACACACACACACTTCCGATTTTAACATTATCTCGGACGGTTCCGAGAGCTCCTCCGCTTACACACTCATTCACAGCGTGTTTGTACGCTTGGTAACCACAAGTAAAGCGCGCGTGGCTTCGTGAGATTAAAATACTAAATTAAAATACGTGTTTACGAAGGGTTGACGTCTGGTTGACGACGAGCTGATGACGTGAGGTGATGCCGACTCGGAGCAGAACTTAGGATATGTGTGTACGAGGGCTTTGAAGCAAAAGTTTAGATGCTTAGATGTTTGACTGGTTCTAATTCTGTGTCTAGTGTTTGTCTAAGGGCCAAACACTTTAAAAACACTACGTACTGCATCAAGAATAAAACGATAAGTTTTTTACTACTTTTTGTTTATACTTCATCTGTAACTTCAGAAGGTACTCAAAATATAAATGAAGCGTCGGCCAACCCAGCTGACAATGTAATAACATATAAAATTCAATCGCAAACTCTTGGCTTGGTTACCCCAATTTGAAAACTTGCAGGATTTAAATATGCAAGAGTGCGCATGACTGCGGAAGTCGGGAGGGCAAACTTGCACACTGCTAACTGCCGTGTTTGCTACTCTATCAAAATGCTGGCGTGGAATTGTGGACGAAAAGCAAAATATTCTTTCATAACTTAGGTATAGGTACATGTATGGAGGGTAGAGGTAAGGAGAACGTCTCTGTGTGTGAAAAGTGTCCGTTAAAATGTGCTACATAAGGCTGGCGCCACAGTAGCCACCGGGTAAATTTTAAAAGCAATAATTTTAGGTTATGTTTACAAAATAATGTTGGACAACGTAAATTGTTGAGGTATGGTATACTGGACTGTCACTAACTACTATCGTCACTAAAAATATTAAATTTTCTAACTTGGCTTATTTCAATCCGTCAATTTTCTAATTCGGCATACTTCAGTCCGCCACATTCACTGCTACATTCATACCACACCATTTGCCTACGCTAGCGCTATTTTGGAGGGTTTTTGAATTATTATTTACTGTTTAAGATGGACACTTTTTCAACGTTCCCCACGTATGAGATAGTTCTCCATACATGCATGGAATAAAACAAAGTTGCCGTGTCTGTCTGTATGACCGCTTTGTTCTTCTAAACTGCGCAACGGGTTTTGATGCGGTTTTCACCATCAGTTAAAGAATTTATTCCGGTAGGTTTAAGTATGTGTTTTATACACTAAACTTCGGCCGCGTGAACCCGACCCACCGCGTCGTATCGCATCGCCCGCCCGTGCTATTTCTTCGTTTTTGCTTAGCGTTCTTTCTGACTTTTTTTCTTTTTGCTCGACTTCTAAAGGCCATAGAAGCCATGGTCAATATGCTATAGCCTTTCTTTGCAAAAATATTTTTTCAAATTTGACACATTGTTCGAGAGATTAGCGCGTTCAAGCAAACAAACAAACTCTTCAGCTTTGGCACATAATAGATATAAATAAGATGTTATTAGAATATAATCTAGGTCGTTCTACTTAGTAGAAAGACCTAGATTAAGACAAATTGGTAGTAGAATTGGTAGTAATGGTAGAATCTACTACCAATTTATAGGTTTTCGGATTTTTTGGAAGGTTAATTCTAATGCTTATAATTTTCGCGGGATCTCTGGCGCTTTCGCCTTCTTTCTTTAAGTATAAGATTTATCTTGATTCTTAAAAGAGAATCTAGCTAGAGCATACGTTTTCTAGCATAAAACCTTCACGTTCTAGAATTTTAAAAGATTCCACGTAAGATAAAATTAAAAGTAATAACATTAGAACTAGCTCGAGGCTATTTTAGCTCGGTTAGCTAATGTTTATTTTGATGAATATTCAGATTTTCAGCGGTTTCATCCAGTTTCATACTGCGATGCGTTTCGCGTGAATATATTTGAATTCATTCAGCTCTTTATTTCAGAACAATTCAAATTCATTGTTTTACGAAAACTAGTTAAATTTTTGAAAGGTGGTGCTAATAAAAAAATTGTTCGTTGTGCATCTGTATTTATTTTATTGATTTTGAAAGGTAAATTGAATGTCGGTATTTAAGTTTTTTGGTTGGCTATGTTGATTTTGTGCATAAGAAAGTAATTTTAACTAATTAATTATAACTAATTAACAAAAATGTGGTCCAGCCAGCAGTATGGGGTTGCTTTTAAGTTAACCAAAAGGTGTCTATGGTACTAGAGTTAGATCATTATAATGCCTTTGTCGAGATCTAATAGAAATATTATAAAATACAAAAAAAAAACAAAATTGTTTATTGTTGCAAATAGAAAATTACATTACATTTAAACGTGTTTGGAGTCTCCTTTTATGCAAACAATGCCTGTATTAGACGGCCCCGCTCTTTCACATCATTGTCGTACACTTAAACTTACTAGAGTTTATTTAGTGTACTGTGTCCTTAGGGGTAAATATGCACCGATTCCCGGCCACCGTAGGCGCGGGCTTGCGGATGGCGAGCAATGGGCAGCTCGCCGTTCGATAAGGACCAGGCCCGGGTCGACGGCGCGTTGTGTTCCACGCGCGCCTCAAAGAGATGTCAGCATCAATAAAGGGGTCCGCTAGGGCCAATGCCTGCCAGGGTTGCGGGAAAGTCCGAGAGGGATACCGTGGCCCCTGGCACAGGCAACTGAAGGAACACGGGTGGGTTTTAGTCAGTAAGAGTTTGACAAAAAAAAGGGGGTAAATATGCAATGCAAGTACATATTTCTACATTTAGCTTACATTTAATAATGTCAAGAAAATAATTATACAAATCTTAAAGTAATGCAATTAAATTAATTAGTGTTGCAATTTAAATTAGGAACTGTAAAAATAAAAATTAAATTTATAAAACTTATTCCCAGTTAGTGCGTGTAATGGTGTGTATAGTGTGGTGTGGTGTGATCTGCGCCACATACCACAATATAATTTTCTAATAATTAAAAATAAACCATTTCAATAGTCTATTGCTCAACACAGTACCTACATAATCATACATTTCTAGATGTCATGTGAATGCGCCATCCTCTGTGTTGGACCAATTAAGGCATGCAAAATGATCAATAAAATAATACCATGTCATAAATTCCAATTAATACCTTATATACTTTCATAAATTCCAATTAATACCCTATTAGTTCTTTTGATAAATGCCTGTATATCCACCGCAAAATCATTCTCTAATGTTTAGATAACCAAATCAGTCTATAATTAGTCACCAACCCCCGTACATTATGATTAATCATTACTGATGAATAGCTCAAGCAATTAATTGCTTTGCAATGTGACGTCACGGTTGACATTCCAGTGATATTCGCCTAATGATCCCGTAAATTGCTCACAGCAGTAATTGCCGCGAAAAATCTATGAATTTGCTGATTAATTGGTTTTTGAATGAATGGCGATTAGCAGGGCACAGCATTGAAGTAATCGATATGGGAAATGTTGGGCCGATGACCCCGCAAACACGTATTCTACCTACATCATCATCATCTTTAAATTTCTAAATCAATCAAATTTCTAATCTTGATTACAGGGCGCGGCTGGTTTCAGTAGATTACAACCATCGTTGCAAGAAGGTACCGTTTTCTACCACTTTAATGTAGACGTCTGATCTCGCAAATGGTTCGATTGCGATCGCGGACGCGGAGGACCTCGGCGGCGAGGTCGGAATTTCAATTTGCTATCCCGGAGGAGGGTAATGGGGTAGTCAAGGTCGGTCAGTACATGCCTTGGACAGCGGATTCTATTGATTCTAGAGGGGACATAGCTGGCGGCCTTCATAACCAGAGGGTTGCGATGGCTGCCGGCGGTATCAAAGAAACGCTTGGAAGCGCGTTTCATGAATTACTGAATAGAATTTTTAGTTCGGGCCCCGGACTAATCTTATGTCCGTAGGTGATACGGAGTAGGAAGCGTCCGTAGCTTCAGCCGAAACGACGGACTTCGTGCTTAGTGCGAAGCAGGGGGTCGCACGGATTTTACGGATTGAAAAAACATAAAGATTTCTTTATCATATCTACGTTATATATTTATATTTTATACACATAAACCTTTCGGAATAAATTCTCTAAATGATGTTGAAAACCGCATCAAAATCCGCTGCGTAGCTTAGAAAAACAACGCATTCACACAGGCAGACACGAAAAGAGACTTCAATTTATAATACAATGTATACATATATACCTAGATGGAAGTAACCGGCTCTTAGTATTAAAGTCTAAACTCAAGAGCCGTCACAATGTCTGAAACTGTATAAAGCACCGCAAGTGACATGATATTAAAACACTTAATGGACCACATCATATAATATTCCCTCATAAACTAACAATGTAACTAACTGGAGTTACGAATTCCTACAATGTACGTCATTTTCTTCTCCTTTTTGTTTCTGGGCGTTTTAGATCCTTATTGTGCCGTAAAATAAATATTTTTAGTACCTACATAACTTTTTTTTTTCTACATTTAAGTTTATCTGTAATTTTTATGGTATACATGATAAAGAGTATTCAATTCTATTTTATTTTTTTCTCCTACTTCCAAGGCTTGAAATACCGGTATTTTTGGGAACCGTGTGATACCGGTACCAGAGTAGTACCTGTACTATTGGTATCGGTACTGTATCGACCGATACTAAACAAAAATATTTCCGTCAGTTACAGTGAGAAAACAGATATAGTAAATGAAAAGGATAGTTAATAGGCATTAGAAAAATTACTTCAAGGTTGCTTCAATCGTAAGAGGTTCCTCGTACAAATATGAGCAAGGTACGCGCCGGCTACCTGAATTTGGTACCGGTACTTGTTAGGTGGAGTACTGGTACCCGTCTGGAACCGGTATCCAGGTACCGAAATGGCAAGAAGCGCTAAGTACCGATACAGAACCTGTACTTTTAGTAACGGTGCTCAGTTCTTACCTCGTCGGCATAGATTTGTTTTGTACCACTTTTGACAAAAATTCCCAGTAATTTGACACTTCAATAAGGTTTAAAATATCCAACTGTCACGATCCTATCGTTTTAAGAAGTGCAAGTGACAAGGCCTTCCACAAGGTATAGGTACCGATGACCTAGTAAAGGCCGCAGGAATCCACTCGATGCGAAAAGCACAAAATCGGTCGACGAGGCGCGCGGTGCTTGGGGAGGCATATGACGAGCAGTAGACGTTTTTCGGCTGAAATGATAATGATGAAGTGATATTCACCCTTAAGGTGGTAAAACAATTACGAGGTTGACTATGGGCGCACATTTAGTTACCTAATGCAGAATCCTGCCGTACATAATATTATGAAACAGATCGAGTTTTATGAAAAAATCGTTCTGTTTCGTTTCGTTCTTCGTTTCTGTCCTAACTAGTCCCAACGAATATTATGAATGCGAAAGTAAGTTTGTTAGTTACGCTTTCCCACTAAAATGGCTGAACGGAACCATAACCTACGTTAGGACATAGGACACTTTTTATTCCGTTATTCCCACGGGTTCGAAACGTATGCGGCTAAAACCACGAGGCACAGCTAGTCTCTCATAAGTAAGTATGTGACGGTCTCTGCGTAAAGCCAAATGGATGTGTTCTAAACACATCCATCAAAGTAGCTCTGTGTATCTGTCTGTCTGTTAACGTTTTCCGCCTAAGCCTCTGAAGTAATCGTTATACTTGACAGATCGGAAGCCTGGGACCTGGAAAGGGACATAGGCTACTTTTCATATTAGGTAGTTGTATTAAAAAAAATATGAAATACAAAGTACACGCAGAAGAAGTTGCGGGCAACAGCTAGTGTACTGTTTATACCTACGCCTTGGTGCTGTAGAATGCATTGCATTCACTGCATTTTACTGCTTAATTACTTACTTGCATTGAACTTAATTTCCATAACGTTTATCATGTTATTATGACAACTAAAACAAACAGTGTTACCCACTTTAAACAGTTTCAATCCCTGAAATCCTCGTCATTTATTCAGTGATTAAACAAAACTAAGTACAGCCCGCGAACCGTATCAAATCCGCATGAAATCTCTTCGTAACTTCACGTCAACTATTTGAGTGTTGTTACAAAGTCTCTGACTTAGGAGCGTAGAAACAAGGGAGATATTGAAAGGGTAATTTGATAATATAGTAGAGATACAGTCATTTATATGAAACATAACATAACATTTATATGAAACAAAAAAGAGTTTAGATTCAAACAATGCGCGGTTAGGTTGCATTTCAAGAAATGTCTTTTTAACACTGTACGGGCAGTAACTCCGTACACGTAGATGTAGTATGTAGATGGACGAACCACACGGGATGAGTACAGGGAATAAAATCACTGTTTTGTGTCCGTAAATGATTGACAGTTTATTCGTAAAAACATTAAATTATATAAACATGAAGTAGGTTACTTGTGGTGGGTGCAATAGCCTAGTCAGCGACTATACACAAGTAATCGATGAGTGGGTCAATGCTTATTCAGGTAAAACCTAAAACAATTAATATCATGTGGCGATGCCCGTACAAACTCACACACACACACGCACGCACACGCACACGCACACGCACACGCACACGCACGCACACGCACTTTTATTATCTATATAGGTATACATACATACTCGTACATGGGTGTGGATCTATGTATCTATGTAACGGAATTTTCGAACTCGATTTCCATCCCCTTCAAATCGCCGGATTGATTTGAAACTTCGCACACTTGTCAAGGACCGATGACAATACAATAGTTTAAATAGTTTGTCCCATTATTCTTGCCAGGATCCTCAGGATTAACGATTTCTTCATCCCTGATACCCAGTAGTGTCTTTGTGCCAAGTGTATACAATAAACTTTCCGGAGAGGGAGCCTGAGAAACGGCTACCACATCCAAGGAAGGCAGCAGGCGCGCAAATTTCCCATTTGTTACATATGTTACCGACTCTGAATAAAATATTGTGTATGTACCGTAGTTTTCCAACAAGTTGTATCGAATTACAATTGTAGCTAAAATCTACAAAATCTTCACTTCAACGGTGAATTGATGTAATAATAAATATAAAAACAAACTGAGCCGCGTTTAGAGACATGCATGGTGCAAACTTTGAGTTAAGCATGCGACTACTCATAGGAGTAGTCAGGGAGTTATGTACGCCATATAACTATTGTTCTTAGCCGTGCATTGAGACATGCATGGTTCGATCTTTGCGACAAGCATATGACTAGTTAAATTCTTTCATCCGTTATAACCCGGCTAGCCACAGAACCGACCATCGACAGTTGATAAGACAGACACAGTTGGGCACTACGGTTATACGATCAGCAAAAAGTAACCGATTTCTGCCAGCTAAGAATTAACAGCAAACAGTTCCAAAAAAAAAAAACAGACACGCTTTTGTAGCAGTAGCTAACTGTTAGCTAACAGTAAAATATTTACAACAATTGACATCAAGCATCCCAAACTAATTACTGAATGAGATGGCGATTTTTGACAGTTCAATCTACTAAGCCGCGTAAAAAACTTCGTTCGGAAAAAAAAAAAAAAAAAACACGTATCTGTAGTTAGCCGCACTAAAAAATAGCAAATAAATAGGTAGTAGTTTAAAAAACCTAACACGTTTTTGTAGGTAACCGAACTAATAGTAGTTTTTTTAGTTAATCGCTCTATTCTCATTTGATTTATTCTTCGTTTGGCCCACTGAGTTTCGTCCTACATAAAAAAATCCTGGGTCGTCCCAAACAATATGCTTCCTTCGTCCCAAAATATAATTTTAATTATTTTATTCTCGCTTCGTCCTACTGTATATTCCTTCTACGGCCCATTTTTTTTGTATATGCCAATATTATTTTTTTTACAATCGGCAAAAAAGGGTTACGTATTAATAAATATTTAACATCAATCAACTATTTGTGTTAGACGTTGTCTCTTGGTTTATTGTTGATCCAATTTTTATTTATAAATTTAGATTTTTAAAATGCTTGTTTTATCCGTAATTGTGTAATAATCTCAATTTTATCGACTTTTCATTAGCTCTGATTGTTGATTTAATTTTATATGCCGCATGGTGTTTTTGAAATAATTTTTTTTTATGCCTTTGTTTTGATACTCTCTGAACTGAATTGTTAGTCGGTAATTTTTTCAGTACTTAAAATTATAATGTCTTAAATATTGTTTATTACAGATCTGATTGTTCTGTATAATTAAACTGTAGTAATGATAAGATGATTTATGCCTAAATGTTGAAAATGTTTTATTATTATTATATTATTGTTACAAAAATTTCAAATACGTAATATTTTTTTTGTTTACCTTTAAGATACCTAGGTACTTGTTATTTGGGACGAAGCACCGCTTCAATAGTGATATGGGACAAACAAAGATTTTTTTAGAATTTGGGACAATACTTCAGGACGAATGAAGAATAAATCTCTGATTTTAAACTTTTTGAGAATTATTTTCTAATTTTTAGTTCGGTTACCTACAAAAGCGTGTCTTTTTGGTTTTTTTAAGCTACTATTTATTTTATTGATTTCACCCGTTTATCTGTTTACAGGTGACTATCGAAAACAAACCTCAAGAGCCCATTTCTAAAGATAAGTATGCCTCCCAAAAAATGCTACAAAAACTATGTTCTAAAGTGATACAGTAAGTCAGGAGAAATATGCTAGCCATCCTCTCTGAAGATCACATGGAACAGCTATTAATCTGACTACTTCAGAAGCTTTGTCGTGTCAAGGAGTCGTCCACAGGTTCAAAGAAAACAAGATTGTAGTTGTGAGATAGTGACCGGTCTCTAAGAATCTCATCCAGCTCTGGAAAGGTAGGATTTCAAAGTAATTTTGAATCATACCGTGGAAAACCAAATACCATTTCTAGAATCTCCATAATTTACGTGATCCTGGTTACAAACTTTCCCGATTGTAAACTGTAACTCGGAGTCACTAACTCGCGATCGTAAAACGAAAGTTTAATATTCAAATAGTAATTAAAAATAATGCACGGCAAACTGTTCGGTTACTTTGTTGTGTCTGAAATATGGTGGCGAGCTAAATAAATATAGTGGTGAGTTAAAAGACGCCATTTTGCTTGTGTGTTGCATGGTTTATGTGTATTTTTAGGGTTCCGTTTTTTCTTTTTAGGTAAAAAGAAAAAACAGAACCCTCAGAGGATCACTTCGTTGTCCGGCTGTCTGTCTGTCGGTCTGTCAAGACCCTTTTTCTTAGGAACGCGTGGAGGTATCAAGTATCGTGATGACCCAGTGGTCAGCCTTGCCTCTCATGCACGAGATTCCAATGCCAATGAGCCTTTTTCGCTTAATCTATAGGATAGCAGACTAGGTAATACGGGCTGGTGTCCGCAACTCCACGTCAATGCGCGTATTTTGCGTACGGGATAGCAGACTAAAAATAATACTAACAATATGTACATGTATATACTTAAAAAGAAGGAAAAGAATCATAGGGCGTCAAAAATTCGTTCGCATCGCTGTCAACAGGAAAAGTGCCCAAAACGCTGGCAGCATTGCCACGTTGTATGTCGATGTCGACTCTTTGGCCAAAAACTAGGCCAGCCCTCTGGTCACGTGAAGAGTCGACCAACCGCTTGGCGATGTCTCGAAAAATCAAGTAGACACTCGGACTCCTTGGCCCTAGGTGTTTCAACCCCAAACGGCTTGAACATATAACTCCAAATTAGATTGCAATATTTTCGCCGTTTGAGGTTTTCCACACCAACAGCACAACAGCAGCAGTTTGGCAGTAGCCAACCCAGCACAGTCCGCCGTACTAGAAAGAAGAAGTATAGGTATCAAGTTGAAATTAATATCAAATATGTAAGTCTACGGTCCCTTGGAGCTCTAAAAAAAATCAAGCCTCTAACACAATAAAAAAATACGGCCATATATGCAAGCGACACGCACTTGGTCGGTTTTTTCTATGGCTTTATTGTTGGCAATGCATGTAGGTTCTGTATTATGATTAGTTTTTGCTGTATCTGATTATTAAACTTTTTCTATGTAGATAATGTGAGATTTTATATTACCTTTAAGATGTCCCGCATTTATTTATAGTCAGTTCTCTGATTGTCATGCTCACTCAAATGTGTCGCTGGTGGTGGCGTGTGTATTGGATCATTGAGTTCCCTTCAAAATGGTTGACCTGAATGGTGCTGATCCATACGTCATGTTCGTGAACGGGTGCCGTTAGTAGGCACTGGTCATTTCTTAGCTGCCACGGCTTATTTTAATTCCATAATTGTTTTTTTTTTATCTTTTTATTTCGGACGCTTTTATTGTGCCCGTCTTTCTACATCGTTCTCACGTGTATAATTACAACATGAATGATGTTTCCACTTTTTTGTAACAATATTTTGATTTAAAAGAGTGTCCATGGAGTTTCTTGTCCGTTCTTCTCCGTAGGTACCTACTACGCTTTGGAATGGGCAACTAGCTTCATCTTTCTGACTGACCGACCCCTTGACAATTCAAAAGTGCCTGTAATTGGTTTATTTGAAATAAATGCTTTGAGTTGAGTTTGAGTTGAGTTATAATGTTAAGAAGAGCGTAGTTTCAACCACATCTAATGCTAGTTGATGGAAAATGATACACCCTGTCCTTGACGAAATCCTTCCTATCCTATGCCATATATCCTAAACAACTCTGTAACCAATGGTGTTTTTCCATCGAAGTGGAAAGAGGCAAAAATCACTCCTGTACCCAAAAAATCCAATCCTACTTCCTTTTCCGAATACCGTCCAGTCTCCATCTTTCCTTTCCCTTCCAAAGTCATTGAACGCCTTGTCCACAATCAGCTTAGTGCTTTCCTTTGTAAGAATAGTCTGCTGAATCCTTTCCAATCCGGTTTTCGTCCTGGTCACCGCTACAGCCTTAGATATCGTCATTACATAATATGATGACATACGATTAGGCATGGAAGCAGGTAATCTGACGGTTCTTTGGTTA
Source organism: Brachylomia viminalis (assembly GCA_937001585.2). Taxonomy (NCBI): domain Eukaryota; kingdom Metazoa; phylum Arthropoda; class Insecta; order Lepidoptera; family Noctuidae; genus Brachylomia; species Brachylomia viminalis. The sequence continues at coordinate 13,806,800 of OW443316.2, read as the reverse complement.
CTGGATTTTAGTAACGCGATTAATACTGTTGATTTCGATATCCTGATTGACTGGTTTCGTAGTTACTTGTATGGATGCCGGCGGCGTATATGCATATAAGAGTCTTGCTCTTCTTGGTGTTGTACTTCTGAAGGTGTACCTCAGGATGGCGTTTTATTTCCTTTACTATTCGCAATATTTATAAACTCTATTTACAAAAACCTTCTATCTTCCTACCACTTTTATGTAGATGATTTACAAATATACAAACAAGCTGCCCTTTAGGATTTGCCTGATGCAAAATTGCAATTGATATCCTAAACAAGGATATAGGTTTAATTTGCGAGTGAAGTGAGGCACATGGGTTGCAGGTTAATTCATCGAAGACTCAGTTCATTGTTGTTGGCATCTCAAGGATTACCCCCAAGATAAGCTGGTCGCAGCTTCCCCAAGTGAAAAGGTTAAGAACCTTGGTGTTTGGATCGACAAACATCTTTCATGGGGTCCCCAGTTACAGGACGTAAGTCGCAAAATTTTAGCATTTGGTGAGTCCCTGAGACGATTGCGGAACTTTCTTCCAACTGCCACTAAAACTGCGCTTGCACAATCCCTTTTACTTCCTATCCTTGACTACGCTGATGTTAGTTATCTCGAACTCACTGAGGCACAACTAGATAAACTGAGCGACTTCAAAACTTTTGCATAAGATTTTTATTTGGCCTGCGCAAATAATTTGACCACATAATTATCTGAATTTCGTACAAAGCTTAAGTTGCTTCCCATACGTCTTCGCCGTAATTTTCATATCTTATTTCAGCTCTACAGTACTGTTCAACTCTACAACCCCCTCTTATCTTAAAGAACGTTGCAAGTTCCTTCGTGACACACATAATTAGATATATGCGAGGTCATCGGAAAACTTAAGACTAGAGACGCCGATGCATTCCACCAGTTTTTATTACAAGTATTTTACAGTTCAAGCAGTACGGTTATGGAATGCCTTGCCCGTGTCGATAAGGCGTGCTCAATCTTTGTCTAGTTTTAAAATTCTGGTTAAAAACACTTCCTTAAACTACACTCTCCTTAAAGATCATCATTACATATGGTTTCCTTGCTCTTGTTTTATGTTTATTATTGTGTTTATTATAAGTAAAATTTATTGAAAAAAAGCGTGAGGTATTTTATCAGATATTTTCATGATGACGCTAATTTTACATAATTATATTCACAAAAATATTTAAAACAATTGACATCAAGCACCGCACGCTTTATTACAATAAAATATTTTTTTTTGTTAGTCACTACCTATTCTTATTTTAAACTTATTGAAAATGATTTTCTACTTTTTAGTTCGGGTATCTACAAAAGCGTGTTTTTAGTTTTTTTTTTAACTATTCTTTATGTTATTATCTCACTTGTGGAGAAAGCACGAGCTATTTCTGTGAATCAAAGCTATAATAATATTGAATAAATACCAACCTTACGCCAAACTTGTCGAGAAATCTTATGATAACGAACAGAATCGATAAAACTTTCTTGTAAGTAAAAGAATGATTAAACGGTTAATGGGGATGGCATTATAAGTACGTAAATACCTTATTTGAATTTGGCAACATTGCCCTCTCGAAATTTGGATTGTCAGCGAAATGCACGTATTTTTGTGTAAGGCGGGCCCTAAACGATCAAATATATTGCACAATATCACGAATTGCGCAATATTTTTGACCGTTTAGGGTAAGTATTGAATATTATGCAATAATTGAACAAAAGTTTGAGAGTTTTTTATTAATATTGGACCATATTTTTTCTTTGTACCGTGTAGGGTATTACGCAATATTTGTAGTCTATTTTTACAAGTTTTTATTTAACTTGTTAGCTTAGACAACGACTAAATGCGCGTAAAAGTGGCATCTCAGAGTTCCATAATTATTAAGGAAAGGCAATGTGAAGAAAATACCACTATGACATATTAAATCTTCAAGAGTACCCAGAGTCGCCAGATACCGTATTGATAGCCATTGAAAAGGCGGTATAGCTCCCCTCATATCTATTTGTATTTTATTTCTCAATCAATGGTGTTACCAACTCTAATATGTCATGATTTCCAAAATAAAAATTAATAAGATTAGTAGTGATTTTAAATACTAAATATAAAATTGAAACTATGTGATTTGCCTCAATGGTTTTTGTATCAGTGTAGTCATGAGTTTAAAAGTATCTTATTTGACAGTTACCGAAAAGTAATGGTTTTATAACGAAACGGAATGGAAATAATTATGATGTTTGGAGCATCGCCTAGTTTCTAGGTTAGTTCTCTTCGAGCTTTGAAATCAAAAGGCCTTCTTCAAGAAGTCTATATTGATATTATGTTGAGTACCAAATTAAATAGTTGGTCAATTAATGCTATTGTTTGTACGTGTGCAAGAATTGAAATACAGAAATGTTTATACTGAAAAAGGTGTGCTCATTTCAAATAACTCTTGTAATTTTAGCAATTAATGCATTATTACAAAAAAAAAACCTTTTCTCAGTTAACGCCAAGTGATTTAAAAGATGTTCGTGAGTATATTTCAGCCCTTTCTTATACCAATCTATCGACCAGCGATGATTTTATTTTTGCGTTTAACCACAAGAGCACCACGATAGCTGCGGCCAAATCTTGATCATTGATCGTTTCAATGCAAGGGTCATTCAATATTATTGCACAATAAAAGTAATGCACTATCTTACTGTAGATGTAGGGTCTACCATACTAGAGTAAGTTTGCGCAATATTTGTATGGCGCAATATTATTGAATCAGCCTTTGCACTAGAATGATAAATTTTCACGCAATAACATTGACAGCCCATAAGCTTCGATATTTTCGTGTGAACAAAACCTGCGCAATCTTATCTACACGACGCAATTAAAATATGGTGCATTAACAATTAAACTCGCTCAAACTTTTGTTCAATACTTACCCTAAACGGTCAAAAACATTGCGCAATTCATGATGTGCAATATAATGGTTCGTTTCATGGGCGTTTTGATCGTTTAGGGCCCGTATAAGAAAAAATATATTATTACCATAAATATTAAAGGAATATTCCTTTTTTATTGCCGTAACAAATAGCTAATATTTTTGAAGTATTATTGAAGTACACAAGCCCTACACATCACATCCAGCAGTGGCCTCAAAAACAACAATAAAGTCTAATAAAGTAAGATTCCTACACTTTTGGAAAAACCAATCAGCAAAATTAGTTCCAAGTAAATAAAGACTTTATTCAGCCAAATTGCCTAGATACAAGAAATTAGATGAGATTTTATCTAAATGAAGACAATAAAACATGCTTAAACTAGAGATTTAGTGGAACAAACATGGCTACTAATACAAATACAAGTACATAACGTACACATTACGTAATTTGCTTGAGCAACTTGACAAACAATAGTCGGTACCTATTCGAGGACTAATAATATAAACTACAATAATACTAATATAAAACGTATATTTTCTCTACACAAGTTATTGTACATCCAGTTAATATTCGACAATAGTGCACAAACAAGGAGCTAACTTTGTGAGAGACTGGTGGCTTGTTTTTTTTTTGGTTTGGGAAATCATCAAATAACTTCTCCCGCTCAGGGTGGAGCGGGAGGGCGTGTCAGACTCTTACTGACTAAAACCCACCCGTGTTCCTTCAGTTGCCTGTGCCAGGGGCCAGTTTAACCTATTCCGCAACCCTAGCAGGCAGTGGTCCTAGCGGACCCCATCATTTGGTGCTGACATCTCTTTGAGGCGCGCGTGGAACACAACGCGCCGTCGACCCGGACCTGGTCCTTATCGGACGGCGAGCTGCCCATTGCTCGCCGTCCGCAAGCTCGTGCCTACGGTGGCCGTGAATCGGTCTGGGATTCCCAACGACCAGGGCGTCTCCTGCGGCGGCTAGGGGCGTGAGGGCACGAATTTTGCCTCTCCCTCACGCGTTCCGCCTCCTCCTTCGCGAGCATTACTGCTTCGCAGAAGGAGATGACGGCTTCCCATGCCCTCTCGCTCCGTACTATGGCCTGGACCAGGGCCGGACGCGAGAGATTGCCACCGCCAATCACCCCCACAAGGACTCGATGGTGCTCCGCCCAAGCAGGGCAGACCTCCACCGTATGCTCCACCGTCTCCTCCGGGCGATCCACACAATGGTGACACCCAAGCGTTTCCTCCCGCCTTATCCGGAACAGGAATCTCCCAAAACAACCGTGTCTGGTGAGAACCTGCGTCAGGCGGAAGGTGAGGACGCCGTGGCGCCTCTCTAGCCATTTCTCAAAGAGGAGACACAGCGGCCGTTACGTCGCGGTCACCGCTTTTCTAGGAAACTGTAGCTTAAGTCCTGGTAATTTAACATCATTTGCCTAGCCTTTTACTGGGTAACACGCCCTTGGCAAAACTGGTTTTCAGTCGACTGGTTTTCACGAAGGGGTCTCGGTATGTTATTGATAGACACCCATCCACGGACCGACCTCGGCGAGCGTTATTATTTAGCCACGAGCCACAGTAATTATGGACTATCAATTTCACTATAAGACTCTATCAAAACCCAGTGATACTCCCTAACAATCAGCTACTCAATTGGCAACCCGTCACATCAGGTTAACGATGTGAGTAGGCATCCCTACAGCTGCCATTGTCCACACTTGATGACCTATAGTAATGCCTGAAGCGTTACTGTAGCTCCGAAGCTAAAAAAAGAAAAAACATTTATTTCCAACAGCGCAATAACAACCATGAGAATAACAATCTATACGTGTCGAGACAGGAGGCCGATCGGAGCTGGATTCTGCACCGTTGAACATTATTACTGGGCGTGGATGTGTGTTGCGGGGGAGTAGAAAAACGCTGAAGATGATTTTGTTTTTTAGGTTATATTTGAACTTAACATTTATAAAACGAAACGTTGGACAGTTTCTAAACACTTGTGGTCCGTACGATGTCCGTTGGTCAAGAGAGCTGCGCCACGCCATTGTAGCGCTCTCGTTGACTCGCACGAACGTCAGGCTAGACTCTGTCGAAGCCCAGTCGGGGGTTGCGGAAGGATCGTACGTTCCCGCGACCCCCGGCGTAGGTGTGAGATGGAACACCGGGGTGGTTTTTAGTCAGTAAGAGTCTGACAGACCCCGCCGCCCGCCCCAGGGCGGTTGACATCCATGAGGATTTTCCACCCCGGAAACAAAAAAAAAAAAAAAGACTGTCGAAGCAAGCCAACCTCACACTTGCGTTTCGTTGTCAATTGACATCCCGTAATCATGACTCTTCCGATATACGTAAATAGAAAAGGAAAAAAAATATACAAAATAAAATAAAAATAAGATCTCATGTCGTGCGTGGATATATGGTTGTTAGAGAGTAATTCACACTGACCTTCGTACTAGTAAAAACTGTATCACGGTAGGTCAGTCTTCCCCGTTCTCCAATAATCACACACTTAAGCACTTTATAGTGAACATTAACATTTCGAGACATAAAGCAGTCCTGCGATTCTGTAACCATCTCACCGTAAAAACTTAGGTGAAGTGAGCGTGGAGTGAGCTGTCAGTGTCATCCCACTGATGCTAGGGATTGACCAAGCATTACATTTACAATCATAAACAAGATTCTAATAATATTTTTTATGCAAATTCTATATTATTTCAAAGCTACGAGTAGTATCTAAGTGTCTCAACATTACTATTTTGGGGGTTTAAAAAAAATGCAAAATAGAAATTCAGTCACAACTCAACGTTGTTTTTTTTTTAATTACTTAGGCGCGTGCGCGTCACGCACCGACTATAAATAAAATAAAAAAAGAATATTGAACAACTTAACTACATTCTAGCTTTTAAATAATATAAAATAATAAAAAATATTATTAAAATCTCGATGTAAATGAAACGTTGGTCAATCCCTAGTATCAGTGGAATGACAATGACAGGCTCACTCCACGCAAGTCTTCACGGTGAGATTTTTACAGAATCGACCGGCTGGTGTTTGGTATTAATCTATCTATACTACCAATCTAAGCTATCGTTACTACCAATCGTAAGGTGGGTAAAACTAAAAATTATTAAGTATATGCAAAATATTTAGACAAAAAATTGTCAAAAGAGGAGGGTCTGCTAATTCGTACCATACAAATGAACGAAGCAAGTGACACGCCTTACCTAAATACCGCAAAAGTACTTACAAGGTAATATAGCGAGAGAGCATTGTGAAAATAAAATAATCAAATTGACCGCGAAAATACCGTAAAGGGTCAATCACATTAGGCTCACAACATACCTCCAAGGGGTTCATACAAAGGGATTCCACGTAAAATCATTGTATTACTTATGTACACGGAAAATATCTTGAAGATTACAAAGGTGTGGTTCTTCGGCAAAAAGGGTCAGTAGAATATGAGGTATTTTTCATTTACATAAAAGTTGATGTTAGCTTTTCTGTTTCAAGGGAATACTTTTTTAGATATTTTTTGTTTCATCTGTAAACAAAAGATAGCTCTTGTAAAAGTTCAAGGTTTATTCATTTCATTATTGACTGCCATGTGGTTCTAGTAGTCCCAAGACCTACAGCTGAGCACAAGGTCCTGGGTTCGATTCCCAGGTCGGGTAAAGTGTTATTTCCATCAGGAATTTCACAGTAGCATTCCGGTGTTAGGATTTGTGCCCGATTGATGGTAATAGGCTATTGAGTGTATACTAATTAACTTATTTATTTACGAATACCTACCTTCTTATATTTAGTTTTAAGATTACCTTGTATTTCTCTTACTAAGTGAATTGTGAAATAAATGTCTTAAACCGTATTGTCACACAAGTTTCCTTAATTTTATTTGGGTGTAGCGCATTACCCTCGATGACCATCGGGTGTGCCAGCTGCATACGACAGGAAAGGTGATGGTCGGCGAATGGAATCGCCGCCGCGCCGTACCCGTAGCGAGCTCGACGCGGAACCGCGGGTAAAATATGTACCCGGCGCGGAGCTCATTGAAGCCCAGATTTGGCAGAAGTTGGTAGCCTGGAGCCAAACCTTCGGATGCCACCGATAATTCCGGATTGAACTCTGGAGATGGTGAGCCGGAACTTTGGACCATGATAACTATATAACGTCCAACGTGTCACAAGATGGCCAATAAAAGTCATTTCCGCTAATTGTGACACCAAAGCATAAGCAAAGCGATGATGTAATAGTGAGCTAATGAAGGTGGTGTGTGGTGGTCACAATCAGTACGGAGTTTACAAAATGGAAGTGAGAAGCTCGACATGACTTGCAGATTTTGAATATATCGAAAATTCCCATATAATGCACAAAGCTAATGGGAAATAGGTTGCATGGAGAAATAATAATGCAGAAGGCATAATTAGCTTAAAATAATAAGAGGTTATGAGCAAACAGGCACACGCCCTAAACTAACCTACTTAGGTAGGTACACAAAATATAAAACTTATTAGCTGTTCAACACTTACCCAGTATGGGGTTACGAAGACACAGATTTTAATAATGTTGACTAATATGAGTCAATAAAAACCGTTGCCTGCTTTAGGGTTTTAAAATGGTGGAGACCATTGTATGTAAGGTCACAAGTGATTCAGGATCAAGTGAACGTGCGTTTTTGCCCGTAGCAAGATTTCGAATGTGCTGTTCATCGTGAGTGAATGGCACACGAAGGTGTCGCAAGTAGATATAGGTCCTCTTCATACCTTCGGATATGCCAACACCGCGCGTCACTAGTACGGACAGCTAATTTATGTTGTTTAGTAACATACGACGCCCCTAATATTATTATAACGCCTGTGGTTGGTCTTAGCATTTTATTGTTGTCATTTTGTTATTTTAATTAAAGTAACGATACAACGTTATATTGTTGTGAAGTCTTAAGTTAGAAATAACTTCGCAAAATATACGCAAATTATGCGATGTCATTTTTAATCTAATCTTATCTTTGGGTCAACTACACGAAAAGGTCGCTGGATGTTCTACGCGTCCCAATATAATAATGTTTTTAGGTTGCTGTTGTGACTGCCTCGCTTTAGCAGTGTCTCTGAAATGTTCGCGGTAACTCATACCGATGGGTTTCATAAAATCATCCGCAAAAAGTAACGCCAAAAGAGCAATAGGTACAATCAGCGTCACAATGCGGGAACCCCCCCTTCAAAGTTAATTTTAATACAACTGACAACTTGATAACACAATAACAAGTAAATATACCGGTTTACCCCGGAACCTGCCCAAGTAAGTACTGATGTCACTCAGATTTTCCCTCGCGAATCGTGAGTGATGTGCTACCGACTTGAGCCGCATACAACGATACTACATTAGCTGGGCTTGAAACTGGTGGCATTGACGTGTGTATTCAGCCTTAGTGTAGGGGTAAGTGAGTTTATGGGGTGAGATTTATTAATATTACTATTAGAGACGAAGGGTTGAATGATTTCGAAAAAGGTTCGGAAATATGTTCGTAACTATTTATTGGCATTTATTTATTAACAAAACACAACATAACATCACGCCTATAATCCCCGATGGAAAAGGCAGAGGTGTATCTAAAGGATACACGCATTTTGCCAGTTATGATTAAAGCCGATGTAATTGGGGGCGAGGCCATTGCCATCAACCGGACACGAATCCAGACTCCGATCTGCTACTCTATAACTCTAGATTGAAAAACCCGATAACACTTTGCGTAACCAGGGAATCGAACCCAGGACCTTATGGTCAATAGTGGCGGTTAAGCCCACTAGACCAATGAAGCAGTCTCTTATTTATCATTTAATACTTCAAAGGCATTTTCTCGACTCACCACATGTATCTAATTGTTATATTTAAAAAGAAATCGTTCAATAACTTTTATTTTTTATTGTTTTTAAAACGTTGCCCCACACTAGTAATTTCTCCTGTATTGTGGGTGCGTTTACAAACATTTAAACCCACATACACAAACGGCCAGACCCGGAACAACTACTTGCAGGTCATACAAATATTTGTTCCGTGCGGGGATCGAACCCGCGACACGTTACGCAGCAGTCAATCGCATAACCACTGCGCCAACCGTGTCGTCAAAAATAACTGGCAAGAATTTGTGAGTATATTACTATAATTTACATCCGTTGACGGAGTCTTCGCTCCACAAATGTCTACCTTCGAAAAACATCTGGGAGTTGCACTCGCTGACCTCTGGAATAGGTCCTTTAGCGTAGTGATGGGTTGGCTAAGATCAAGAATCATCATCTCAATAATCCGTGCCTCTAGCATGTGCATTCGCAGCACAAGGCATAAACCAATAGCCATTAAACATTAAAACCAAATATTATATTATAACCCAATATTATATATTAATACTTATATACATTAAAGCCATTTAAACCAATAGCCAAGTTATTCGGCTTCGACGATGGAGCAGCTCTACCTAGACACGACCGATGTAGATGCGGCCGACGAACTGAGAAGACATCGATTGCAATAAAGAGCGACGGATCAATGAGCTCATTTTATTAGTTAATTAATCAATAATTTGACAGTACTATAGTTATAGATTATTTTGTATTTATTTTATGAATGAATAAAAACTGAATTATATATTACTTACTTAAAATATAGCTATAATAACTGATAGATAGCCCTTTGCACGAGCTTTTATTTGATGTAGTGCTAACCTAGACATAATAATCATATAACTAGACTAATGCCGGTTTATTTCTGCAAATTTTATTTAAAAGAAGGAACGCTCCATGATGAGTTCGCCTTTGAAATGAAACTAGTATACATTCGTTAGGAGTTTTATAACAAAATGACACGGCTTTTTTTACACACAGACCTTTAACAAAGAATATAATATACAAATACTAGCTGATCGGACAGACGTTGTCCTGTTTCCTAGAACTCGATTGCAGCGCCACCTACCGGGTCCAATTGTGGATCTAAACAATCCAGACTCAAACATCTACGACTAAAAAATATAAACTCAAACACACAAAAAAATACATAATCTGTCCAGCCGTTTAGGAGGAGTTCAGTGACATACAACGGATTACAACGTACAGGAGAATTATATACAGGGTCAAATTAAATTAACTAGCGATACTCCGTAGAAATGATGAGTATCGATATCTAAACATGATAAAACAAAAAATAAATTAATTTGATGATATTTTTTTTGTGGGGGTGTTCGATCACATGTAATGTATTCACTTGAAATATCAGTTTAAAAATCATTTTTTTGTGTACACTTCACAGACGTGATTGCTATCGCTATCTGAACACGATAAAACATATTTCTTCAACTCATCCTTCAAGTAACGACATTACCTACCAGCGAACGTAGACCCCTAATAAAAACATCAAATCTATTTTATTTTTATTTTATCGTGTTTAGATATCGATACCCATTACGTCTGCGGAGTTTCACTAGCTAATTGAATTTGACCCTGTAAACCCTGTATAAAGATGAAACTTTATATTTTAATGTTCATGCACAAGTTCTTTTTTCTCAGTTAGTTTAATCACGTTCTGGCAGTTTGAGTAATTTATGCGGCCTACACAAATGTCCTTTCTTTGGTATTGTTCGTCGAATCGTTGAGCTTCTTAAGTTCCGAGTTGAGCTGCACGATTACTGACACATGCGTGCATTGACTGGATAGGTCCACTCAATCTGTGTAGTTTTTCCTCAAAAGACCATTTCAGACACCAATCTAAATGGTCTTCACATGATCTGACCAAGATTATGCCTGGACTTTAAAAGAGACTGACCTCTGAGTTTGTTTTGGCATTTCTTCTCAGAGTGGTCTGATAGGAAACGCCGACCTCTACTAGTTTTTTAAAATATGATTGACGTATAAAAGTGTTTGTACAAACCAACTTACAGAAAGTAATATTATTTATTAATATTCACAAAAACTTCTTACGTTAAATAAACTATCAAACTATTAAAATTAAAATAGAATAACCTAAACTTACTAAAACTATCAACAAATCAGAATAAGGCGTCGAAAAATTATAATTAATTAATATAAGAAGTTTTTGTTACAGAAATAATTCCTAATTTATATTTTTTTTAAAGAAATTAAAAAAAAAAATTGTAATTCAGAAAGTGGCACTGGTTATTACGAGTACCTAAAAAGTGGTGTAGAGATCGGTTGTCATGGTATGACTGCGTGATGCGGAGGATTGAGGAAAAGGCTGTGAGGAAAGTTTTGAGTTATTTATAGGATAAGAGTAGGGAACACCAATGAAACGATGGATGGACTGTGTGTGTGTGACTAGAAAGGTGGTGACTACTGAAGTATGGAAGAACGAGACATGCTTCGCTGACTGCAAATAAATTGTGATAGTGAGCCTACAAAAAATCGTATAAATATATAATAATTATGTCGATCTATCTATATACACCTAAACAAAATCAACAAAAGATAAAAAAACTAAAAAAAAAACATAAGACAAACACACAAAAAGAACAAAAAACAAAATAAAACAATACAACTACTTGTCAAAACACAACTACAACTGCAACTTGTCTAAACACGTCGTCCACATATCTTTCTTTTGCTGTGCCCGACAGGAACCATGATTGTTTACATTGTGGAATGCAATAAAGAATTGAGTATTGAGTAAATACAAGATTGTTCCAAATTAAATTTTACAAATGGCTATCTGCTAATAGTTTTTACAGTGTTAAGGAGATCCTCAAACGTAAAATCGCATGATGTAAAATTTGCACGCTAATATCTATGAAGCAAAACATGTTTGCTCACATTATTAACACTACCATCTTTTATACCAAGTTTATAGCAAAAAAAAAAATTACTATTACTATAAAAGTCGGTCTGCAAAAATGAATTTACCAACCATCAGTAAACGCTTATTGGAAAACTAAAAACTGTTACTTGCAGTCACTCTAAACATCAGTCAATTAGAACACTCGTGTGCAATAAATACTTTACCGGAAAGCTTTTAGAAAAATTGAAATTTTTGATCGATACCGATACAGGCGGACTGACGACTGGGCACACCACAATTGCGGCGATAAGTCCCCTCTTTGAGAAGTGGCTAGTTAGGCGCCACGGCGTCCTCACCTTCCGCCTGACGCAGGTCCTCACCGGACACGGTTGTTTTGGGAGGTTCCTGTTCCGGATAAGGCGGGAGGAAACGCCCAGGTGTCACCATTGTGTGGATCGCCCGGAGGATACAGTGGAGTATACGGTGGAGGTCTGCCCGGCTTGGGCGGAGCACCGCCGTGTCCTCGTGGAGGCGATTGGCGGTGGCGATCTCTCGCGTCCGGCCCTGGTCCAGGCCATGGTACAAAGCGAGAGGGACTGGGTAGCCGTCACCTCCTTCTGCGAAGCAGTAATGTTCGCGAAGGAGGAGGCGGAACGCTTGAGGGAGAGGCAAAATTCGCGGCCTCACGCCCCTAGCCGCCGTAGGAGACGCCCTGGACGTCGGTAATCGCAGGATGATTCCCGGCCACCGTAGGTGTGGGCTTGGCAATGGGCAGCTCGCCGTTCGATAAGGACCAGGCGCGGGTTGACGGCACGTTGTGTTCCACGCGCGCCTCAAAGAGATGTCAGCACCAATGACCGGGTCCACTAGGGCCGATGCCTGCTAGGGTTGCGGAAAAGTCCGAGAGGGATACCGTGGCTCCTGGCACAGGCAACTGAAGGAACACGGGTGGGTTTTAGTCATTAAGAGTCTGACACGCCCTCCTGCTCTGCCCAGAGCGGGAGAAGTTATTTGATGACTTCCCACACTCAAAAAAAAAAAACAAAAGGCGGACTGACGACTGTGACTAGGCAATTACACTATGACAAAGTAGGTCATACAGTACTGGTAAACAATAAAGTACACGGTTCTATAGATCGTTTGCAATATTTCGCCCACGTTGACAACCCCCCGCCATTCACAAAGACTTATGAACCGGGTCCACTTACCCAGCATAACATGAAATCGAATTTCTAAAGAAATCAAGTGAAGTGTATAAGAGGCAAAGCTCTAATTATATTTGTCGGTGGAGGGTAAATAAAATTGATAGAGAAAACTGGTCGGTGAACTAGACGATGCTGGGCTATCTAATTGACACGGGACCTCTTATAACTCTTTTATAAGGAAGTGATCTTATCATTATTTTTAGAAGCAGTAAAAGGTTCAGAGAATTTTTAGATTTTACTTAGATTAACAAGACATGGATCAAGTACAAGGAAAACTATCAAAAAGCGGTTTTAATATCATTTAAGAACCATAAGTCGTGGAAGTTGTTACTTAAAATGCCTAATGCCTCGTTTACGGAGATTCGGGGCGTCGCGCGTCGCGTGCGGCGTGGCGTCTCGCGTCTCTCTCGATCTCGACCACGCTGTATGAGAGCGAGAGAGACGCGATCCGCCACGCCGCACGCGACGCGCGACGCTCCGCGTCTCCGTAAACGAGTCCCAGCCATTACGCCCGCCTCTGTACTAATTGTGTGCTTAGAAGATAAAATTAATATATAATGGTACACTATTCAGTCAAACGTATTTTCTGTGAACATCTAATCGCGTTAACCTGAACAACAGCAACGTTTCTTAATTACCGCTGCTTCATTGTGGAAAAGTGGGACTCTACCATAATCTTGGGGTGAAATTGGTGCCAAGCTTCGTGATAATTAAGCTCTATTTTGAATTACCCATCTCAACTTCATAGAAATACGAATACAAGAAATACGACAAATACGAATTCCGGGATGATTCTGAGAAGAACGAAATGGAAAAACCCAAGGACACTGTCCCCGATTAGTGCCTTTGCCATTAAGTGGACACGGCTCCAGGCCAGCTATTACTGAGAATTATTCTTAAGGGGACACATGAACTAAACGCAAGTTTTATAATGCCTAAGAGTTTATGATCCGCTGCAGTAAACAAAATCAGAAAAATATATGATATTCTTCAGGTTATATGCTAGTTAGATTGTGTGTTGATAACAAAATACAACTAATTTGGTACGATAGAAAAAAGTCACGAAGATACCCCAAAAAATATATATATAAGTATATAATTCTATAATTATTATTCCGCAAAATTTCTAGTGTTAGTTTACCGGCTTTCATATCCTCGGTCTACGGCACTGAAAAATTAATCAGGAAAATCCTAACCCCCACACTGATTAATTTTGATGTGCCATGCTTCACCGAGGCTATGCATGCCTGGAGACTCGCTTGTCCGAATTCAGATCAACCTGATAATCCATCTTCCCAGAGAAAGTGGGATGAGCCGCTTTGCAGAGTAGTACAGAACAATTTACTTAACACGTCTGCTACTACTGCGGAGCGTGCGCGCCTGCTTGTGGGTAAGTGGGAGTCGGGTCTTTGGCTTCATGCACTACCGTCGTCGAACATAGGCACTTTGTTAGACGACACTACTTTCCGCCTCGCTGCTTGCCTACGACTAGGAGCTCCTTCTTGTTCTCCCCATCGCTGTCACTGTGGCGAAGTTGTCAACAGCCTTGGACACCATGGCCTGTCTTGCAGCCGAAGTGCGGGCCGCTTAGCTCGGCACGCGAACATAAATGACATCATCCGACGAGCTCTTGTCACCGTCGGCGTTCCAGCTGTATTAGAACCTAATGGCTTGGCACGCGACGATGGCAAGAGACCGGACGGCATGTCTTTATTTCCTTGGAAGGTGGGTAGGCCTTTAGTGTGGGACGCAACTTGTGTCGATACTCTTGCGCCATCCCATCTTGCTGACTCGGCGTGCTGTGCAGGCGCTGCTGCTGCGGCTGCGGAAAACCTCAAACGGCGAAAGTATAATAACCTTATCGGCAATTATATTTTCGAGCCGTTTGGGGTTGAAACCCTCGGGCCGTGGGGTCCGAGTGCTCACGGTTTGTTCTACGAAATCTCCAAACGGCTTGTTGACACTTCCCGGGATCCAAGGGCTGGCCTTTACCTTGGCCAGAGGCTTAGCATTGCCATACAACGTGGCAATGCCGCCAGTCTCTTGGGTACTTTACCAGTCGACAGCGATGCAGAGGAATTTTTCGACGCCATATTTTAATTTGTTAATAGTTTTAGTTAGTTTAGGTTATTATATTTTATATTTTTGTTTGGTTAGTTTATATAGTTATTTGAAAACAAATAAATATTCTAAGTATATAATATATATATAATATGTGTATGTATATGTATATGTACATGCAATCATTATTTTTCTTTTTTTAGTTTGTTCTTCAAGCAACATATTGAACGTGATAGTCTTTTTTTTTTTTTTGTGTAGGTAATCAATAGATTGTTTGTAAATAGATAATTGCTTCATATTTTGCAATAAATTACGAGCGTTGTGTCATCGCGCTTCTCTTTCTTTTCTATGCAGTGCGACAGTGACCGCGCTTCAGTTGTTGTCAGCCCCTTAATGACAAAACCAAATTTAACAGCTTTTCCGAACCCGCCACTGCAAGTTTAGCAGTCACGCTTTTTTTTTTTTTTTTTTTTTGAGGATGGGAAATCATCAAATGACTCCTCCCGCTCTGGGTGGAGCGAAAGGGAGTGTCAGACTCTTACTGACTAAAACCCACCCGTGTTCCTTCCTTGGCCCTTTATGTTCCGGGTCAGCGGTACCCCTTTTGGATGATCCCGCTTTCCCGGCAGGCTTGGGCCCTAGTGGACCCCCTCTATGATGCTGACATCTCTTTGAGGCGCGCGTGGAACACGTACGCGCCGTCCAGCACGGGCCTGGTCCTGATCGGACGGTGAGCTACCCATTACTCACCGCCCGCAGGCCCGCGCCTACGGTGGCCGGGAGTCGTCCCGCGGCTCCCGACGCCCGGAGCGTCCACCGCGGCGGCTTGGACGGGAGACTCTCTCCCTCTCCCGTCCCGCCACCTCCTTCGCTAGCATGACTGCTTCGCAGAAGGAGGCGACTGCCTCCCACTCCCCCTCGCCCCGGACCATGGCTTGAACCAAGGCCGGGCGTGAGAGATCGCCGCCGCTGCCCATCGCCTCTACGAGGACACGGCTGTGCCCCGCCCATGCAGGGCAGGCCCCCACCGTATGCTCCACCGTGTCCTCGGGGCGATCATCGCAGTGGTGACACCCGGGCGTTTCCTCCCGCCTGATGATGTGCAGGAACCTCCCGAAACTTCCGTGTCCGGTGAGGACCTACGTCAGGCGGTAGGTGAGGACGCCGTGACGCCTCTCTAGCCACTCCTCAAAGAGGGGTCTTACCGCCGCTATCGTGGCGTGCCCTGCGCTGGGTTGCGACAGTCGCTCTTTCCATGCCGCCATGAGATCGCGCCGGAGGTCCGTCCGCTCCGCCGCGATTTGCCGCGGAAGCGGGGTTTCCCCCCGGCGTAGTGCCTCCGCGCGCCACTCATACAGGCGCGCGAGGACTATCGCCTCCAGATCCCACGGCGGCAGTCCGGCAAGGTAGCAGTCACGCTTACAAATACAAAACCAATGAGGCCACCTAAATCAATCCAAATCCGATGAACCACTGGGTTTATCTATTTCAGAACCATTCGACTAAACAAAATGCTTAGAAATATCCTTTATTATATTAAAAACCCTACCTAAAATTTGCAACAGACTAACTAAACTATGTCAAACAGTAAATTATATTTAAGTGCTAAGTTTCACGCTACGGGATCCTCAGAGAATAGTCGGGAGTGCACTCTGCAACAGCGTTGCTTGTGCAATGCTAAATATCAATACATAACATTTTGCACAGTGCTGCAGTTTTAGCGAGAATTAGAATTTAAGGTCTTAACTTGCTATTGGGACCGCGGAAGGGGTACTAGTAGTGTTATTCAAATTATGACCCCTGAGCCAAACATAGCTTCAAATACGCAAATCCCGACGAAGTAGTGATATTTGAGGTCGGGTGCAAAGTTTGAACCAGTCTTATTTTGCACTTCGCCTTTCCAACTTGCAAAAACTTTTAACAATTAGTGTTCAAATGTTTTTACCTACCAGGCTGTAAACAAACTCGTCACATAGACTTATTTACGGATTCTGTACATCAAACTACGTATCATTGAGCAAAAATTATTGCTGGGCATCGATTTTTTGTGTGAAAAATCGTTGTTCGTGTTCAGTAAAGCACTCAAAATATTGTACTTATGGGTGCATGCAACGATATAGGAATGGTGTAGGTGTTTGAAGTTAAGTAAAGCATTTGAAACCTGTTTTCGTGATGTTTTGTTAAGGGGCTGATGACAACAGCTAAAGCGCGGTCATTGTCGGATTGCATAGAAAAGAAGGAGAAGCGCGATGACACAAAGCTGGTAATTTATTGCAAAATATGAAGCGATTCTCTATTTACAAAAAATCTACTGATTGAACCAAAAACTGAAAACACTATCACGTTAATATGTTGCTTGAAGAACAATCTCAAAAAAAAAAAACAGAATGATTGCATGTATATTAATATGGTTTTTAATCGTTAAAAGAAATTTTTAGGATGGTTATCTTCGTGACTTTTTTCTATCGTACCAAATTAGTGGTATTATGTTTTCAACACACTATCGAACTAGCATAAATCCTGAAGAAAATCATATATTTTTCTGTTTTTTTTTTTTTACTGAAGTGGATCATATACTTTTAGGCATCATAAAACTCGCGTTTAGGTCACGTAGTCCCCTTAATGTTGACCTTTAATATCTCCGTAACGAAACACTGACGGCCACAACGGCAACGGCAACGACCGTGTCGGCAAAGGTTCCTTAAATTCCTTCCTGTTATAAGTAACTAGCGCCGACTTATGGGGCTGTCGGACTGTTCGTAGGTATACTAAACTAAAGCCACGCTAGACCTACTTGCGAAAATATCTTTACAAAAAGAATATTTTGCAATCGCCAAAATACACTGGGGGTCTAGGACACTTAGTAATTAATGCTCGTTCGTAATCAGTATAGATAAAGACGATTTATTTAAATTTAACGTTTATTATTGCTTCAAGTTATGGTATGCCCAGGCCATTAAATCGCACCATGGAAATGGGACTTTAGAAGAGGCTTCTGCCCAGGGCCGTCTTCAATCTATTTGAGACCCTGGTTACTTTAGGATAATGGGGCTCCTATGGAGAATGCAGGATGCAAGAGGTTAGGTTTTGTTTTGACCATTCATACAGAAATAGGAGTTACTTTGTCGACTAATGCAGAAAAGTTGAAGAACTAAAAAAACGGAAGATGTACCTATGAGCAAGCGATGCGAGCTCGAAAATTTATACGTCTCCGTCTTGGATTTACTTAGGTTTTTGAAGTGAAAACTTCTTTAGGCGCGTTGAGCACTTATTGGGTGAACAAAAATCATGGAACTCTCGTCATCGTCACCGAACGCTTTCCATGAGCTATATGTATACCTACTGTGTCTAAATGCCTACTTTTTGGGTGAATAAAAAGCGTCAAACTCGCGTCATCGTCACCGCACGCTTCCCATGAGATGCTCATGAGCTCATGCTCATGAGCTCGACGATGCAATTCCCAAGTTAGGTACTTAGTTTTCACTTCTATCGGCAGTCCCCAAAGACTGCCCCGCATGTTTTTTTTTTTTTGACAGCCTCTAGCTACATCGCTGGTAGGAACTAGAGGGCTCCATGGATCGCAAACTCTGGGCACTTGCCCAGAATGGCCAATGGAAAAGACTGCCCGGCTCTGCCCTCTGTAAGAAAGTTCCAGGTAGGTAAGCTATAGGTAAATAGAAGATATCTACAGTTACCAGTATTCATGATTCATGCAGTCTAGACAATCTCGCAATTGAACTAAAATTATCATTAAAACTACGTTATATGAACATTTTCGACTAGAAGTCTTTCAAATGAGTTTTCTTAAACCTAGCCCAGTTATAAATTGGTCTATAAAAGTGATAGGTTTTAGTCTGAAATGTGGTAGCTACTTCTACGTTAGATGCTCTTAGAATTTCTAATGAATTAATTTCTTAATGGAATTACGAAATGAAGTGATTTCTTTAAGCGGTGGTGCGCTTAACCTCGTTCTGTTAAGTAATTATAAAGTATAACACTATTTAATTTAAGCAGAAACATATTCAAAAAAAGATTAGCCTTTAAAAAAAAAACAACTTTCCTATCGCAGGTATGCTTGAAGCGGCGAGCAATGGGCAGCTCACCGTCCGATAAGGACCAGGCCTGGGTCGACGGCGCGTTGTGTACCACGAGCGCCTCAAAAAGATGTCAGCACCAATGACGGGGTCCGCTAGGGCCGTTGCCTGCCAGGGTTGCGGGAAAGTCCGAAAGGGACCCGCGTGGCCCCTGGCACAGGCAACTGAAGGAACACGAGTGGGTTTTAGTCAGTAAGAGTCAGACCCTTGATGAATATCCAACCTAAAAAAAAAGGTATGCTTGACTTTATAATTTGACATCCTTATGTAACTCTGACATTGTTCATATTAATCTAATTTTGTATGCCTATCGGCGGGACATGGTTTATACAATAGATTTATATTGAAAAACACCTGTAATCACATAAGTTTCACAAAATAAATAAATGAAATGAAATGAAGAGATTAAAAAAAAAAAAAGCAACTCCTTTGTACGTATTTTTCTGTTACTTTCTTGTCTGTTTATATGTGTGTAAATGTAAATAAGGGTCAGCTCAGACCGAGACGCGACGCGACGCGACGCGACGCGACGTGACCAGTGATTTCGCGCTGCGCCGCGCGGCGCAGCGCAACGTCGCGAGGCGCATCTTGAAATCGTTGGCAACACGACGCCTCGCTGCGCCGCGCGGCGTCTCGCTGCGCAGCGAGACGCCGCGCGGCGCAGCGGAACGTGTAGCTGCATTCGCCACGATCACCCGCCCCGCCCGTCCACCCGCACTCTACCATTTGCATGTAATAATCATAAAATTTTTCTGGATAATTGGCAAGGTGGTCATAAGCCAAGCTTAGAGCATTAAACCAAAGCCAAGGTATGAAATTCACCATGAATTATTCTATTTCTCCACAAATTATGCACCCAAATACTCCTGTGTGATGTCTTCTTTTTAATTTTATTTTTGTTTTCTTCTTCCTCTTCCTCTTCTGCGAGAAGTCCGATTATAACAAGATCCCAGTCTATCATTATAATTTCACTCGAGCACTCGACCGAACTGCATCAATTCTACACGAAGTCTGGACGAAAATAGTTCGCCACGGTGACCTCGGCTGCGCCTCGCGGCGTCGCGCTGCGCAGCGCCGCTCCTGCACGCCGCGCGCACCGGCTGCGTCGCTCTACGCCGCGAGGCGCAGCGCGGCGCAGCGCGGCGCAGCGCTGCGCCGCGCTGCGCCGCGCAATTCTCACAATGAAATGTGTATCTTTTCGTGTAGAAAATAAAGTTGTATTTTGAGTCGCTCTTTTCAAATGTGCGCGCAGCGTCGCGTCGCGTCGCGTCTCGGTGTGAGCTGACCCTAAATGATTAAATAAATAAATATAAAAATATATTCGACTAGCGAACCATATGCGCTTCATCGAGACTCAATAATATGCCAAAATTAAAAATCCTACGATGTATTCCTCTAGAAACAAATGCTGATGGCTCATTTACACTCACGCCTCGCGGCTCGTCTCGTGTCGGCTATATGTCGTTCGCTCGTCAACATAATACTCAATACTCAGTTCTTTATTGCATCCACAATGTAGGTCAATTTATGTCCACACTCTCGCGGCGCGTTCAGTTGTTTTCGAACTATCGACTATGGAGGACGTCGAAGTATTAGCGGCATCAACTCTTTCTTTACTGAGCTTCTACTACTACGCAACTAATTTACAAACAATAAAAAAACGACGTCGCCGTAGAAGATGGTGGATGTTATCGATTCGTCGAAATGAATCTTGTCTGAATCATCAAACACAAACAATAAAAAAACGACGTCGCCGTAGAAGATGGTGGATGTTATCGATTCATCGAAATGAATCTTGTCTGAATCATCTCTGAATCCTAGCGTACCATATCGGGACCAATCCATTGCATTAAAAAAAATCTAAACAATTCACACTACTCACAACGCAACCGGCATGGCAAAACGTTGGTAACCGAATAAAGACCGAACGCGTGTGTAAACACCACGTGCGCTTCCCCCGTGAGCCCCTTTGACTCGTGCCCAAAAAACCGCTTCCGACGCGAGCGCTGCGAATGGCGAGACGAGCTGCGAGGCGAGCCACGAACGCACCGATTACATAGGCGTCTCGTGGTTCGCCTCGCGGCTCTTCTCTTCGCTCGCGCGAGTGTAATTGAGGTATGAGACAGACGGACAAAAAAAATGATTTTATAAAGGTTTCGTTTACCTTTTTTAGGGCTGACCCTTAAAAAAAATACATCAACCACGTACGAGTATGTAGCGTGCATCAAAAGATTTTACAAACAATTTATATCTAATAATGTCAAAATATATCCGCGCTATTAATAAATTCCGTAGAAAAATCTAGTAGCTTCACTAATTGCGTTACCAGCACTCTTAAACTAGCGTCCAAGAAAATTAAAAAGAAACATTTTTAAACCCAGTCCCCATTTCAGAACTCATTGTGAATTCAATGAAATTCAGGAGACAAAAGCCTTCATTTTTCTTTTACGTCCTTTACTTTCCCCTTTTCAGTTCCGTGATAAGTTCTTCCCAAAATATCAGTTAGATAATTCCACAAAAATGACTTAGAAGTTGCCAATGTTTGTTTATTTCTTTCCTTTTTTAAATTTGACTTTTTAATTCGGAAAGAGCCTTTCAGCTGTTTTAATCTTCTTATAAGATTGTGAGATTGTCCAAATTAAAATTCAGCAAAGCACTGCTTAGTTTTATCGCGTTTTATAAACAATTCTGTTTCTCATTTAAATGAGTCTTATCCATTTTGCGAATAATAATTATTATGGGATTAAGCAATACGAGGTATTTAAAGAAAGTAATTTAATTTGTAGGTTGGAGAAGGAAAATTGACTCTTTGTGATTAAGCGATCCCGAGTACTTACTTTGTGAAAACGAACAGGAAAATAAAATTATACGTTTAATAAATTCGTAATTGAAATTCTTTCATTATTATATTCGTAGGCTGCTGATATTTTTATAAGAAATTAAGTTTATTAACTTTCTACTGTAAGTATTTTTCTTTTTGGTGTTTGGTAATAACATAAAGTAGGTACTAATTTATTCACAATATATTTACAAAAACTTATTTTACTAAATAAACTATCAAACTATTAAAATTAAAATATAATAACCTAAACTAACTAAAACTATTAACAAATTAAAATATGGCGTCGATCCCCCGCATCGCTGTCGACTGGTAATGTACCCAAGAGACTGTCGGCATTGCCACATTGGTTGTATGGCAATGCTAAGCCTCTGGCCAAGATAAAGGCCAGCCCTTGGGTACGGGAACTGTCAACAAGTCGTTTGGAGATTTCGTTAAACAAACCGTGAGCACTCGGACCCCACGGCCTGAGGGTTTCAACCCCAAACGGCTCGAAAATATAATTACCGATAAGGTTATTATACTTTCGCGGCTTAAAGTTTACTGCAGCCGCAGCAGCAGCGCCAGCACAGCACGCCAAGTCAGGAAGATGGGATGGCGCAAGAGTATCGACACACGTTGCGTCCCACACTAAAGGCCTACCCCCCTTCCAAGGAAATAAAGACATGCCGTCCGGTCTTTTGCCATCGTCGCGTGCCAAGCCATTAGGCATATATAATACAGCTGGGACGCCGACGGTGACAAGAGCTCGTCGGAGGATATCATTTAGGTTCGCGTGCTGAGCTAAGTGGCCCGCACTTTGACTGCAAGACAGGCCGTGGTGTCCGAGGCTGTTGACAACTTCGCCACGTTGACAACTTCGCCACAGTGACAGCGATGAGGAGAACAACAACGAGCTCCTAGTCGTAGGGAAGCAGCGAGGCGGAACGTAGTGTCGTCGAACAAAGTGCCTATGTTCGACGACGGTAGTGCATGAAGCCAAAGACCCGACTCCCACTTACCCACAGCAAGTACGCTCCGCAGTAGTAGCAGACGACGTGTTAAGTAAATTGTTCTGTACTACTCTGCAAAGCGGCTCATCCCACTGCCTCTGGGAAGACGGATTATCGGGTTGATCAGAATTCGGGCAAGCGAGTGTCCAGGCATCCATAGCCTCGGTGAAGCACGGCACATCAAAATGAATCAGTGTGGGGGCTAGGATTTTCCTGATTAATTTTTCAGTGCCGTAGACCGAGGATATGAAAGCCGGTAAACTAACACTAGAAATTTTGCGGACGCCAAGGCCTCCCATACGAATGGGAAGAGTAGCTTGTGTCCAAGCTCGGTCGTCCATGGCCACATTTAAAATCGAAGATAGTGTATGTCGAATAATTTGGTCCATTTTGTCTAAAAGGTGAGTGTGCTTCCATAAACGCGAAGAAAATAATTATGTTAATTTTGGGCCGAAACAGCAATAACGGATTAAGGTTAAGGCCTAATAATGCATGTTAATTTGGAACAATCTTTCCGAAACGTCATTGAAATGTTGTATTTTTTTCAAATCGGGAAAGTAATTCTCGAAGACTCAATAATTTTGATTTCTGGAGCTATTGCGTTAAATTTGGGGAGTGTCAGATGTCTGTCAGTACTGTCCGCGATATAAAGTTCGCATTTCAAGTGGTTGAGATCAAGGCCAATGGAATGAAATTCATTTTTAAGAATTGTAGGTCATTTAAAACGGTTTCTACATCGCCTGCCAAAGTTCCATCGTCAAGATACCAAACGTTAAATTTGGAATTTAGCTGTCGAAATTATTCGACAGCTAAATTCCAACTAAAAATCACTGGTCCGAGGGGGTCACCTTGTTGACAGCCAACAGCAGATTCTAGAAGGTGGTCCGGATACAGTAATTTAGAAGGGTGTCTGTAGCATTGCCAAAGGAAACTGTAGATTTGGGGTATTTCTTTTTTAGTTTCTGCCAGCAAGGAGTCCCTTTAAACAGAATTAAAGGCATTCTTTATGTATGTATTTATTCATTCTTTCTTTAGGTACAAGTTTAGGTATAAGCATTTTAAGAACTGAGAAAATAATATCGTTTCGACATTATTATTTATTAATACTAATCAAAATCAGAAGTCGTTTATTCAAACTAGGCTGTTAATCAGCACTTTTTGAACGTCAAAATTACATAAGACAGTCCCCCAAAACGCCCGCCCTTCACCACTTCCTAGTGCTTTAGCTGGGAAGAAGAAGTGGCGTAACAAACTTCCCAGCAGCACAGCTGTCTGTTCAGTTAGAAGAACTGGATTCTATACAGTAGTAAGTAATTAACATTACGAAACACAAAACAGTAAATAAAATTATTTGCCATATGTCAGCTAGCACATGCCAATATTGTAAACTATACTCAAGCAGAAATAAAAAATAAACACGTAAACAGAACTCAATACATAATAAAAGCCTCCAGGCATAAAGGGCCTGCCCGCTTACATATGCAATGCTGCGTTATGTTTATATATGTAGCTGTAACTTGAAGTCACAAATGATAAACTAGGACCTTCGAAGCAACATAAAGAAACAGTTAATTACTAATAACAAAACCAATATTGTAGTATAATACAATTGGGTGTCGGTTCTATAGGTACTTACAACTCTGCCTTACCCTTCTTAGAATACAGACGTGATGTTACATGTGTAAGTATGTGTATTTAATACTATTTAAACTAATTTTCGATCCGCAAACTTTCACATCGTTAAAAGCTTTAATAAACTATTTAAGCAGTTTACTTTAATGTAGAACCTAAAAAAACTACAAGAGCCGCCATAAAATATGTCATCTCAAGTTCCATTCCAAATTCAAACATGTCAATCACAAACAAACTATGACACTACTTCCTCCATAATGTGGTTTACGTCGCAGAGGGAGCCACTAGTATGCTGCAAGGAAGACGTGTACTGCTCCTGTATCCTCCCTAGAGTATAGATCAATATGCAGGATGGATTTCCATGGCACTGTTATGGTATGAGATACCAATAGTTTCTGATCGATGGCAAACGGAACGTATATATATGTCTGAAGGGGACATTTGAAGTAGGTCTTAAATTATTGTGTGATACATGTTGTTTATTGCTATGCTATGTTGAGAGGATGAATGCAAGGCGACTAACAGGGGGTATTTACGAGTACTAGGCAGATGTGAGTGGAAACGCCAGGAGGAGATTACCTAAAAGGATATCTAGTGACCTTATTGTTGATGTTCTTCAGAAAGTGTTTATGTATGATTGTGTAAATGTTATGTAACCCTGTGAATAATTACTCAACTCGTGTATTCAACAGTATACCACGTAATAATACATGACGGCATGAGACAAAGATGACGAATGATGATGAAGATGATGTCGTAAAATGCGAATAACTTTCGTTTCTGAATCTGCTAATGTGCGCTTTTATAATATCTAACGTGACGTCGTTATCGAGGACGTCCACGTCCACGTCGTTAAATAGTATGGAAATGCAAGCACGTTATAACGTTACCGTGGATGGTTTAAAAGTGTCTTTATATTATATACATATATTTCCATAGATTTTACTTCCATAAGTTATCGTGATGCCGTGCACGTCCACGATAATACCGTCACGTTAGAAATGATAAAAGCGCACATTGTGTTGTGGTTTACCAAAGGAAGATTTGATATGTTGAAAACATCTCAAATTCGATAGTGATTAAGAAAATAGAATTGTATATTGAACATTGCGAGTTTCTTTAAGTTTTGTGTTCCTGTTTGAGGGGTATATAGTCACACACGTGACTTAGTTGCTTTGTATATGGGTGGTGACGGGACAGTGCCACGTAGAGAACGTTCAAAGCGTGAGTTATTGTAATTGTAATGGACAAAGGTTTAGTACGGGCTTCTTAATATCTAGTGGCGCAAAGTAGAAATTGGTAGGTTAACATCTAGAGGCGCAACGTAAAAATTGGTAGGTTAACATCTAGTGCCGTAACGTAGAAATTAGTAGGTTAACATCTAGTGGCACAACGCAGAAATTGGTAGGTTAACATTTAGTGCCGTAACGTAGAAATTGGTAGGTTAAAATCTAGTGGCGCAACGTAGAAATTGGTAAGTTAACATCTAGTGGCGCAACGTAGAAATTGGTAAGTTAACATCTAGTTGCGCAACTTAGAAATTGGTAGGTTAAAATCTAGTGGCGCAACGTAGAAATTGGTAGGTTAACATCTAGTGGCGCAACGTAGAAATTGGTAGGTTAACATCTAGTGGCGCAACGTAGACATTGGTAAGTTAACATCTAGTTGCGCAACTTAGAAATTGGTAGGTTTAAATCTAGTCGCGCAACGTAGAAATTGGTAGGTTAACATCTAGTGGCGCAACGTAGAAATTGGTAGGTTAACATCTAGTGGCGCAACTTAGAAATTGGTAGGTTAACATCTAGTGGCGCAACTTAGAAATTGGTAGGTTAAAATCTAGTGGCGCAACGTAGAAATTGGTAAGTTAACATCTAGTGGCGCAACGTAGAAATTGGTAAGTTAACATCTAGTTGCGCAACTTAGAAATTGGTAGGTTAAAATCTAGTGGCGCAACGTAGAAATTGGTAGGTTAACATCTAGTGGCGCAACGTAGAAATTGGTAGGTTAACATCTAGTGGCGCAACGTAGACATTGGTAAGTTAACATCTAGTTGCGCAACTTAGAAATTGGTAGGTTTAAATCTAGTCGCGCAACGTAGAAATTGGTAGGTTAACATCTAGTGGCGCAACGTAGAAATTGGTAGGTTAACATCTAGTGGCGCAACTTAGAAATTGGTAGGTTAACATCTAGTGGCGCAACTTAGAAATTGGTAGGTTAAAATCTAGTCGCGCAACGTAGAAATTGGTAGGTTAACATCTAGTGGCGCAACGTAGAAATTGGTAGGTTAACATCTAGTGGCGCAAAGTAGAAATTGGTAGGTTAACATCTAGAGGCGCAACGTAAAAATTGGTAGGTTAACATCTAGTGCCGTAACGTAGAAATTGGTAGGTTAACATCTAGTGGCACAACGCAGAAATTGGTAGGTTAACATCTAGTGGCACAACTTAGAAATTGGTAAGTTAACATCTAGTGCCGCAACGTAGAAATTGGTAGGTTAACATCTAGTGGCGCAAAGTAGAAATTGGTAGGTTAACATCTAGAGGCGCAACGTAAAAATTGGTAGGTTAACATCTAGTGCCGTAACGTAGAAATTGGTAGGTTAACATCTAGTGGCACAACGCAGAAATTGGTAGGTTAACATCTAGTGGCGCAACTTAAAAATTGGTAAGTTAACATCTAGTGCCGCAACGTAGAAATTGGTAGGTTAACATTTAGTGCCGTAACGTAGAAATTAGTAGGTTAACATCTAGTGGCGCAACGTAGACATTGGTAAGTTAACATCTAGTTGCGCAACTTAGAAATTGGTAGGTTAAAATCTAGTCGCGCAACGTAGAAATTGGTAGGTTAACATCTAGTGGCGCAACGTAGAAATTGATAGGTTAACATCTAGTGGCGCAACTTAGAAATTGGTAGGTTAACATCTAGTGGCGCAACTTAGAAATTGGTAAGTTAACATCTAGTGGCACAACGCAGAAATTGGTAGGTAATGTTAACGTCGTGAGCATTAACTATACTTACTAACTACGAACTATAGTTTCGCTATTTATTTCAAAAGGATGTGGAGTTGTGGCCTAACACATAACTGTTATTTCTTGAAAACAATCGCCGCATATCTAATTATGAAAACTAATTCTACATTCGCTTGAGCGATCGAATGCAACCAGAGTTATTTATCTACCACCCTGAACGATGTAAGGTTCCCTTTTGCAGACAAACTTTACAGTACCTATTTGCTAGGTTTGAAAATTATTTAATTTTATATTTACGTGTATTTTGCATGCGGTCGGCAACGAAAAGCTTTCTTTTGTACTAGTGCCTCTGCGGGTCACTCCTTAGGTACTTGTTTGGTGCACTGCATAAGCGTTAGCGGTTTATTGCAGAGTACATTTATTTGTCCCGTATTGTTTTTTCATTTCAACGGCTGCTGCCTTTTAGTTTGGTTTATTACCGTTTCTGTCATGGTTGGTCGATGATTGCCAATTCAATGCAAATTGGCAACAAACTTTCTGTTTGCATTAAAATTTTGTCTGCTTCAGGGATATCAGAATTTGTACCTACAGCCAGGGGAATTCATTGTTTTGTAGAGTAACACACTAGGTACCTCAATGTATACCATGGCTTTACATACGAGTATCCAAGAATGACAATAAGTTTTCATATGAATTTAGGATATAGAGCCACGAAGAACGCGGTATAAAGTTTTCTTTGGAATGCGCTCCCTCTGAAAATCAGGACAGCAACCAGTCGGTTATCATTTAAAGTGAAGGCACGTGAACATATCCGTCAGAAGTTAGCTGAAACCTCCCAGCGCTGGGTTGCTGGATTCCTTTTCTCCTCTACCGGTCTTTATTTCTCCTGACCAAGGTTTATTTCAAACTCAAACTCAAACTCAAAGCATTTATTTCAAATAAACCAATTACAGGCACTTTTGAATTGTCAAGGGGTCGGTCAGTCAGAAAGATGAAGCTAGTTGCCCATTCCAAAGCGTAGTAGGTACCTATGGAGAAGAACGGGCAAGAAACTCCATGGACACTCTTTTAAATCAAAATATTGTTACAAAAAAGTGGTTACATCATTCATGTTGTAATTATACATGTGAGAACGATGTAGAAACACGTGCACGTTAAAAGCGTCCGTAATAAAAATATAAAAACAATTATGGAATTAAAATAAGCCGTGGCAGCTAAGAAATGACCAGTGCCTACTGACGGCGCCCGTTCACGAACATGACGTATGGATCAGCACCATTCAGCTCAACCATTTTGAAGGGAACTCAATGATCCAATACACACGCCACCACCAGCGACACATTTGAGTGAGCATGACATACTCTCAGCCGCCAGGGCACATTCAAGTCAATGAAAGACGAACCCAGTAAGCTTTATAGTGGGTACATAGTGCTCACACATTTTGTTTATATGTATGTATCTGGTATCTGTAAATGGTTTATCTATCTATCTATATAATAGTATTAATTCTTGTATTTTATAGCCATTTCCGAGCTATCTATCCCGTATGTTGCACCTGCCATGGTATATCTCTGCATCACCCTAAGGCTGACTGGTAGAAAATGCCTCAGGCATTAAGTCCGCCTTTGTACAGTATTTTATTTTACTTGTGCATAAAGTTTTAATAAATAAATAAAGTTCACTCGTACCTCCATAGAAAATGGAGAATCCTCCGACCAGACGGGTGTCGTGTCTGGTGGGCAACTGCCCGATGATTGATGTCGGGAAGTTGTTTATATGCTAGTGGTGCGGTAAACTCTGCTTGCGCGATGCAGGATTTGCATGACGTCAGTACGACGCGCAGCTCGCATGAGGCGATGTAGATACCGCTTCAAGGGAAAGAACTTCACAGTTTGTAACCATACATACATACATAAACTCACGCCTTCTTCCCATGGGGGTAGGCAGAAACTACAGACCGCCACTTGCTGCGATACTTGGTGTAACCAATATCCTAAAAAACCCACAAAAATACCTTTGAAAATCGCTCCGCTACCTCTTATAACCCACGGCACAGCCATATCTCCCGGCTAGTAACAACAAGCGCCTGGATATGACAGTTTTTATTGTGCCCCAAGACCAGCGAGGGCGGAGTTAAATGTATGCGTGTGTGTGTGACTATAACTAAAAGATAATCGTGAGTGCTTGAGATACTGGCTTTGTATGGAAAATGATTTCTTTAGTGCACGAGCGAAGGATTTCAGGGAATTCCGCGGGGAGTTGAGAGAAGTAAGTGGATGAAACTAGAATTTGTGAATCATTCGTTTTGTTAATTGTATTTTCAGGCCAGCTCACTTTAAATACTTAGTACTAGTCATATTTATGACAAGATGTAGGTTCTACAGTTTATTTTTTAAGATGGATCCTACGAGTAAGTTGTAGCCCGCCAAATTCAAATTTTCTTGGTTTTTTTTCTTTGCAATTTGCAGCTTTTATTTTACGTTTGAATTTGTTCTACCTAAAAATGTTCATATGAAATATTCTGAAAAATTCTTAGGTGGAACTAATTTTCCAAAATTTGACGATTGATATGAAGTTTATGATTATTGTTGGCCCAAGATGCCATAGGGATCTTTTGTGACCCGTCCAAGGCATTTGACTGCGCTGATCACGAAACCTTGCTCTTAAAACTTGAGCATTACGGGCTAGGTAAACTCGCGCTTAGTTTAGTACAATCTTCTCTTTATTTTCTCTTCTTCTCTTTATTTATGTATTTATTAAAACTTTATGCACAAGTAAAAAAAAATACTGTACAAAGGCGGACTTAATGCCTGAGGCATTTTCTACCAGTCAACCTTAGGGTGATGCAGAGATATACCATGGCAGATGCAACATACGGGATAGATAGCTCGGAAATTACTATAAAATACAAGAATAAATACTAATATATAGATACATAGATACATACATATAAACAAAATAAACCTTGGTTGGTTGGTAAGGAAAATCCGTCAATTTACTAATGTAGACACCGCGAGGCTAGTCTATTTCATCTATTTTCATAGTATCATGTCTTACGGTATTTTATTATGGGGACGGGCTGCCGATATTGAGTCTATTTTTATTCTGCTATTCTGCAGAAAAGTGCTATCAGAGCAATATACAGCCTCCGCAGTCGCGGTTCTCTAAGGGAACTGTTTAAAGACATTAACATCATGACGGTAGCTTGTCAATATATTTATCAAAACATCATGTACTACGTAAGAAAAAATTTAAATCTTTTCAGTAAAAGAGGTGAAAGACACAACTATAGGACTAGAAATAGGGACCAATCAGTTCAACCAGGTTTCAAACTGGCTAAAGTAGACTCATCCTTCATGGGGTACTGTTTAAAATGTTACAATAAAATACCTTCCCCACTTAGTCCAACCGAATGAAATGAAATTTAAATCTTGTATAAAACGCACACTATACAGCCAAGCATATTATAAGTTGGGGGATTATATCGCTGATAAAAATGTATTTGTGAGTCACAAAATCTGCATGTTTTCGCTGAACGAAACCAATCATTTAACATAGTTTACAGGAGTAGAACAGTAAGTAGAACCGCCAAAACATATCGATAATTACCTATGTACTGTATTTTAATCCTTTCAGTTTTTATAGTTTGCTGCTACCGTACGACAAGTGAAACCGATATATCAACTAACTCTCTTCAATAATAATAGTATGCATCATACTTATCCATACTTTTTTTTGAGAGTGGGATATCATCAAATAAGTTCTCCCGCTCTGGGTGGAGCGGCAGGGCGTGTTAGACTCTTACTGACTAAAACCCACCCGTGTTCCTTCAGTTGCCTGTGCCAGGGGCCACTGTGACAGACTTATCAGACGGCGAGCTGCGCATTGCTCACCGTCCGCAAGCCCGCGCCTACGGTGGCCGGGAATTGGCCTGGGATTCTCTACGCCCAGGGCGTCTCCTGCGGCGACTAAGGGCGTGAGGGTGCGAATTTTGCCTCTCTCTGACGCGTTCCGGATCCTGCTTCGCGAGCATTACTGCTTTGCAAAAGGAGGTGACGGCTTCCCAAGCCCTCTCGCTCCGTACCGTGGCGTGGACCAGGGCCGGACGCGAGAGATCGCCACCGCCAATCGTCTCACATGGCGGTGCTCCGGCCAAGCAGGGCAGATCTCCACCTTATGATCCACCGTGTCCTCCGGGCGATCCACACAATGGTGACAAACGTGCGTTTCCTCCCGCCTTAACCGGAACAGGAACCTCCTGAAGCAACCGTGTCCGGTGAGGACCTTCGTCAGGCAGAAGGTGAGGACGCCGTGACGCCTCTCTAGATACTCCTCAAAGAGTGGACTTATCACCGCAATTGTGGCGTGCCCAGCGCTGGGTTGCGACAATCGCACTCTCCATACCGCCCTGAGATCCCGCCGGAGCTCTGTCCACTGTGCCGTAATCAGGCAAGGAGGCTCGTCGCCTCACCGGAGACCGTACGGTATCCCCGGACCAGCTGGATGGCCATGACCCTTTGGGACGCGTTCAACCGGCGGGCTGGCCGCCGCCTCAAGGAACGACTAATCCATACTTTTTTTTTTTATATACGTTGCCCCACACTAGGAATTTCTCCTGTATTGTGGGTGCGTTTACAAACATTTTTACAAATATTTGTTCCGTGCGGGGATCGAACCCGCGACACGTAACGCAGCAGTCAATCGCTTAACCACTGCGCCAACCGTGCCGTCAAACCTGTTGCCGTCATACCTGACATTATAAAAACGAAAGTAACTCGGTCTGTCTGTCCGTCTGTCCATCTGTGTGTATGTATGTTTACGGCTATTCCACTGAGCTGTTTGTGATGAAATTTGTTATGGATAGTCTGATGCCTGGAGAAGTACATAGGTCACTTTTTATCAACACACCACGCGGGCGTAGCCACGGGCGGAAGCTAGTATATTATATTTTTAGTCTTAATAGGTTTATACGCGTCTTTATATCTAATAATATTTACTCCTAATCATTCATTATAAATTGCACCTACCACTGTTTGTCTCTGCATCACCCAAAGGTTGACTGGTAGAAAATGCCTATGACATTAAGTCCGCCTCTGTACATTTGTGTGCATAGTAATAAATAAATACAGCAAAAACGCCACAACAAAATATTCATATCTTTAAAACCCCCTGGTAGAAGCGCCTTCCGTTATTAGTGAACTCACTTCAATTATACACAGGAACATTCGACTGCCCCCCACCGCTATTGACATATTCAGTTGCAGTGTCAGTCGGACGACGCGCGCCACTTCCGGCGGATGTGGCTTGTCATTTCCGGTAGCGGAGGCTTGCACGCTGCACGCGACATTGTATACAGGGTGTGGTAGGGAGTAAGATAAGGGATGCTTTAATTGTTTGTAGTTGCATTAATGTTGATTATCTTGATGATGATGACGTAGGTAGGTTTAAGTTGTTAAATGGTTTGAGATATTTTGATTAACTCTGTTTTAATGGTTTTTAGATGTTTTGCGATGACCACATAATCCAGAATAATATTATAAATTCTAAAGTTGCTATGTCTGTCTGTCTGTATGTTTTCTTTCAATGCCTAAACCACTGAGCAGATTTCGATAAGCTGTGACAAGGAAATAGATGGCATCCTGGGGAAGGACAAAGGTTACTTTTTGTCTCAAAAATAACAGCACACCTAATAACAGCAACACAAACAAATATTGACCAAAAAAAGATACCACTAGGACTTTTTATAGACTTAAAGAAAGCTTTCGACACCGTTAGCCACTCAATATTACTACAAAAGCTCAGCAACATAGGTGTCTCAGGGGTGGCACACAAAATGATTTACTCATACCTAAAGCATGGGTATCAAATAGTAAAAGTCGGGGAATACCAAAGTAAACCACACAGCACAGGCTCATTTGGTGTGCCCCAGGGTTCGGTTCTTGGACCACTATTCTTTCATAATTACATCAATACCGTGCACGAAATTTCATTACACGGACACTTTTCCCTTTATGCTTTATGTTTTTTCAGTTTAGCTTTTGTTGTTATGTTTTTTGTGGTGTACAATAAAGAATATATAAATAAATAAATAAATACCTGTCTTTTTTACTATGTCACTTCGATTAACGATATGGTCAACCAAGTGCAAGAAGACTTAAACACATTATCTATTTGGTCCCAACAAAATCTACTTACAATTAATGCTCATAAGCCTAGTTATGTCATTTTTAAACCCAAAAATAAAATAATACCAGCTCACCCCCCGCCTTGACCATTGATAATCATATAATACAGCAAAAACAGTACGAAAAATACCTAGGGCTACGAGTAGACTGTCAGTTAAACTACAAAATACAAATTGATCACATCAGATCCAAGCTATCCTCACTTTTAGGCTCATTGCGTAATGTTGTGCATTGCCTTCCTCATCGAGTTCACCAGACCATTTATAACACGTTAGTGAAGCCACATCTGATGTACCTAATTGAAATAGGGGCACCGCGCCAAAAACTAACTTAAAGTACCTACAGCGCTCAAAATAAAATTATATAACTATTATTCCACTACGATAACCTTACACCCACAATTAACATTTACAGGGAAACAAAACTCATGAGTATTAAACAACTTCATGCATGCTGTACCAGCATACTCATAAGAAAAACTCTAAACAACTCCATTCACTCACAAATACACTTCACTAAAATACATCAAGCACATAATCGCAGCAGTCGTAGGAAGGATCACATTTTGCTACTACGAGTGCAAACAGTCAATGGCGAGAGAACAATTATTTTTGCGGGAGTACAACCAAATAATACACTTCTTAGAGGTAAAGAATGCGAACTCGTATAATATTTTCAAAACTAAATTAAAAAATCACATTCTAAATGATCAACATTATTTATCTAGAATATTTGCGACCACGGTAATTTTTTGTTGTGCGGGTGGATTGTAAAGTTTTAAGTTTTGTGTTCGTTAATGTTATTTGCGTACGAAGTGAAATGTTATTACGTAAATGATTTTGTTGTAAAGAAAAACAATATGCTTAGTTTGTGTGTCAAAGTTCTTATAATATATTTAAGTTTTAAAAATGTTCTCAAGTAAGTGAAATCTTTGTAATTTCCTATTGAGAAATAATTTCTTTAACCATAAAATAATCCTAAAATGGGGTTATATAGGGGATGAAAGTTTGTATGGGAAAATTTGCATTTCTTAAATTAGGAATATGAAAGAAAAAAAAAATTGTTCCAGCGTTTTTGTAAAATCATCCCCAAGGGGATAAAGAGAAAAAAAAGAGAATAAAAGGGGGTAAAAGAGGGGATCGTGTAAAAATTCACATGATTATTGAAATTTTTGTATAGGTTCCTCTTTTAAAGAGATTTAAGGATTTGGAAATATAGTCGGAACCCCTTGAGATATCATATATTGTAGTAATAATTTTATTTCAATCGGTCCACCCGCTAAAACTTTATTACAACTTGAAGTTATAAAATAACTCAGCTAATACGAGGGTAACACTGAAAGTTTTTAGAAAGTAAAAAACGGAATGATATAGAAGCCTGTTAATATTTTTATTGCTTTTCGAAATAGTGTCCGTTCCTTTCTAAGCAATATTGACAGTAGCAGTGGGCCCCCTCTTCTTTAGGGATTTCTTCCACTTTTTTTTCTAACGCAGCCACAGCATCTTCAGGGTTCATAAAACGAATTCCTCGAAGTTTGTCTTTTATTTTTGGAAATAAATAAAAGTCACAAGGTGCCAGGTCAGGACTGTAAGGAGGATGACTTACTATCTCCACACTTTCGTTAAACAAATATTCGATAGTCCGTCTGGCGGAGTGAGCTAGAGCGTTGTCATGGTGGAGGAGGATCCTGTTTCTTGGGCGCTGTTGTCTAACTTTTTCTAAGACAACTGGTAAACAATGACTGACATACCAATCTGCAGTAACAGTCTTTTTATCTTTTATGACAATTGTTGCGAAATGACCCGTTCGTCCTAAGAATGATGCAATGATCTTTTTCCCTTGACTTCTGCCCTTCTTTACTTTTGTCTGCAAATCTTCGAATGGAAACATCCGTTGCGCAGATTGTCTTTTGGTTTCGGGTTCGTAACAATACGAGTACCTATATCCAGCTTTCATCACCTGTGACGATTTCATATACAGCATTTGAGTCACCTCCGTCATACTTTTCAAGCATTGAGCGGCACCAATCCAAAGGACGGCGCTTTTGATCTTCCATCAAATGATGAGGTATCCATCTAGTACAAAGCTTTCTGTCGTCTAAATGTTCATGTAAGACTTTTTGTACTTTACTCATTCCAATGCCTAAAGCTGCCCGAATCTGTTGATATGTCACCCTTCTATCTAGCTTCTATCATTAGCCGCACAGCACTCATGTTATCTTTAGTGG
Source organism: Brachylomia viminalis (assembly GCA_937001585.2). Lineage (NCBI taxonomy): Eukaryota > Metazoa > Arthropoda > Insecta > Lepidoptera > Noctuidae > Brachylomia > Brachylomia viminalis. Next base: position 13,770,894 of record OW443316.2, on the reverse strand, counting down.
TCGCCGTAGAAGGACGTCCTTCTCGCTAATCATCAGTGAGTTTGCTTCCACCACGTTTAAACTCATTAAACTAGTTCTGAACAGTGGCACGGGATGGGGATTAATCATGAAATGCTAGTCGAAGTCTATTTTAACATTGTTGTTGAGTAAGACGTACTGCAACGGAAGTTGTAATAAATCATTGTACGATAATTTTCTCTAGTCAGATCCATTTCGACGACATTTTATCGACAGTCACTTTCTTAATTGCCGCCAATTTGTAAAAACAAATGACTTACGAATTCATTACACATCTACAGATTCCTAAAGAGTTCCGGATTCGAAATTTAAATAAATTTTTCATCGGCTGCTTTTCTTACTGGCCTATTCTAAAAACTTTCACACACCTAAGTAAGTAATACGTGGTCAATGGCGGCGCTAGAGTATTTTAAATGAATGATGATAATATTAAATTGAATTATTATTATTTCTCAGTCAAACATTTAAATATAAAAAAGATCATTTGCATTTAGTATCTGTCTGTCTGTTACCTTTTCACTCTTTAACGGCTGAATGAATATGGTTGATAGGATACTATTTATCTCGGTAGCATGTTCCAGTGGGATTATTTACGACTTCAACGCGGACGAAACCGCAGGCAGAGGCTATAGTAAATAATTATTGTACTACAGTGCTTAATATCTAGGTTGCTACGCTGAATAAACTGAAGAATCCTTTGTATGATAATGAATAAAAAAATACTTTACAAAACTTAAATAATGATGAGTTTCTTTTTTTTCATCCTTGAAAGAAATTGAATCAGTAAAGAAAATTGGTGTAAAAATAATTGTGTCACTTTCTCCATAAGTAAATCGTTCATTTCACCATACATTATAATCAATCTCTATTTACATGCGTTACTGTCATGGGGAACGCCAAATACTTCAGCGGGAAAATTCTGTTCCACGCTCAGCCATTTTAAATTGGGCTTAACGTACAGGAGGAAGCGATTTTATGACTCGAATTATTTTACGGATTTTATTGTTTTTGCATACTGTTAAATTCTGGCAAGAATCATAAGTATACTTACATTTAAAATTCTTGCTACTAGGGCATTGTGTTCCATTACTAAGATGGCCTACAATTTAATAGGAATCTTATTTTCTGGAAGCTTCGCCACGACTGCGTGCTGACTGATTGAAATTTGTCAAAGTGATCGTGAACGAAAAGCGACCAATCGGTGACAAGACAAAGTACTTAGCGTCATCTCGCAGCAAACTTTTTAACAAGAAACTCTTATTCATTCAAAAGCTTCATTATAAATAGTAAGCATTTTTTTGAGATTCTTAAACAGCTGGTAAAGAAATTTTTAGGTACTAGTTATTTTTCTTATCGCTTAATCTTCTCTTTATTAGCTTTGTCTTTAAAGCTCAAGTCATACTATGAGGCTTTCTGATTGGTTTCCGACTTCTAGTACCTAACCTGTCAACACTGCAAGAAGAAAAATTAGGTACAACCCCAAAAAGATTGACAAACAAAGCTTCTAATCCGCTACCCGCTGGCGTTTGTACTACACATTTCCCGGTCATCAATGTCCCCGGAGCCCCAGTGCGCTTCAGATTTATTCTCTTAAAAATCAGAAATGCCTAGATATTAGCGTGATTAAAAAACTTTAAAAGTACGGGAGTTGTCTCATTTATTTAATGTAAATAAATGGATTTTATCCCTCCAAGATATGGTCAGTAATTTGTGATCATAAAATAAAAAAAGAGGGCTAGGTGTTTTTGTCGCTTTCTCACCAATCTCAAAATTGATTATTGAGTTTTGAGATTGGTGAGAAAGTGACAAAATTACCTTATGATCATGACAAGATGTCTAAATTCAATACCTACCTTTAAACTAGGATATTGAAAACCAACTTTGTCTACGAATAGGTCAATAAATTAAAATGGCCTTTTATTCCATGAATGCCACCAAAAAGTACTAACCGAATTCGCACACTACATTTCAAAATCATCAAAACTACCGACAAAAACAATATCTCGTGACCACGAAGTGAACTCAGCTGATCCCAGGTCACAATGCCCACTTGTCCACATAGCGACTCCGAATCAACAACAGTTGCCATTTATTCAGAACATCATTTAAAACATTACCACCAAAAACACAAAAAAGCAATACCTACTTTATGGCTGGCGCAGAATGGGGCGGGCCACGCCAAAACGCAACGCATTGCAAATCCTCCTTCAAAACTTGCGTAAGTTTTCTATTAACCAACAACGCACAGTACAGGCGGACGGCACCGCACTTTTTTCTATAATAATGCTTTGTACTAAGGACCGTGGCGGCTGAAATATACAGGGTTATTGGTAAAACACCATCACCCTCTTAAGGGGTCATTGTACTCATCATTACGAACAACTTTTACTATGGGAACAAAATGAAATCGCGAAAAAAAATCTGCTGGTCCGTACATTTTGACGAGTTCTGCAAACATAAATGTAGGGAACAGCAATTTTTTTTTGTCCAATAGTAAAAGTTGTTTATAATGATGAGTACAATGACCCCTTAAGAGGTTGATGGTGTTTTACCAATAACCCTGTACATGTGCTTGGCTTGCATACTACAAAACTCATACCACTCGGTCACCAGCTAAACCCAGGTCACATAGCCCACTAGACCACTTAGCAAGAATGAATCAACAACGATTGCAATTTATTCAGAGCATCGATCGACTGTCTTCGACCGGCATCAATTATTCAATGGTAGGAACCACCTGGCCGATGGGTGGAAGGTGGTGGGACGCTATGGTATTTTAAGATTGTATTAGTGCTGGCTACCGTTGCAAACTATTTCTTGAAGAGTGGCATCGAGTAGAAATGGAAGTCAAACATAGTTACGAAGAAAGATGGAAATCAGCTGTTGCTTTTTCGGCAGAATTTATCAAAGATTCCCAAGTTGACTTTATTTATTGCTTCGTTTATTTTTAATGCTGCCAATAATAACGAGGAATGGCAGCTTTGTGGACAAAGGCATACTCTTTAGGTCATAATAGCGTAGATATTCTATTCATTATTATTTATACATAAAAATGAAATGCTGTTTTGTTGGTAAGCGCATCACTTGGTACTCAAGTACCAAGGCTGGACCGATTGGGCTAATTTTTGTTTTACAATGTTTACTAGTACGAATATAAAATAAAACATTAGCCAGTGGATTCTGTATAAGTAAAAACAGCTGCACGGGTCAATCGATCACGTTAAGCTACGGTTGCCGCGGTTGGTCCGTGGATGGGTGACCATCTTTAAATAGCAAGACCCTTCCGTGCCTCGGTAAGCACGTTAAGCCAATGGTCCCGGCTGTCATTCGTGGATCTTTGACAGTCGATAGGAGTCATCAGAAGCCCGAAAGTCTGACAACCAGTCTTACCAAGGGGTATCGTTTCGAAATGAAATGATGATGATGATGAAATGATTTTTATTTCTGTAAGTAGGTTTGTACAAACACTTTTACACGTCAAACATATATTTTTAAAACTAGATGAGGTCGGCGTTTCCTATCTGACTACTCTGAGAAGAAAGGCCGAAATAAACTCAGAGGTCACAGTATCTTTTAAAGTCCAGACAAAATCTTGGTCAGATCATGTGAAGGCTATGTAGATCGGTATCTAAAATGGTCTTTTGAATAAAGATCCACACAGTTTGAGTGGGCCTGTCCAGTCAGTGCACGCAATTATCAGCAATCGTGCAGCTCAACTCAAAACTTAAGGAGCTCAACGATTCGACGAACAATACCAAAAAAAGGACATTTGAGTAGGCCGCATAAATTACACAAACTGACAGATCATGATTAAACTAACTGAGAAAAATACAAAAAAGGCAATGACTGCCATAGTTCTCACATTCACAATAATTAAAATATTATTATGATACTTTACAAAGTAAATACTCATGTCATAGTATATATAAAATACATCAATGTCAATGTGTATATAAAAATCCGGACATAATCTTTGAGGACCATGTTAACAGTGTCTGTAATGGTCTATTGAGGAAAGAACCACACAGATTGAGTGGACCTGTCCAGTCAGTGCACGCGTGTACAAAATGGTTTGTTGCTTGGGGGTACTTTGGAGTAGCTTAATTAATCCCAAGCCTTTTTGTCATCCAAGTAATCTTTAACGTTATAGAAGCCTTTTCGACAGAGTTTCGGTTTAATAAATGATTTAAATTTATTGAGGCTCAGTCCTTTAACATGGCTTGGGAGTTTGTTGTAAAAACGTATACTTTGGCACTTAAATGATTTACAATTTTTTTGGAGCCTAGTCGTGGGCACAATTAGTAAATCTTTGTTTGTAGTATTTATGTTATGAATGTCGCTGTGTTTAGAGTATAGATTAATTTCCTTTTTTACCAAGATTTATTTATTTATTATTTATGTACACACAATAAAATACAAGAGATATGACATAATTATAAATTGAGTACAAAGGATTAAATAATAAGAATAATAATAAGAGTAATAAGTTAATAATAAGTAATAATAGTTAGTAATAAGTTAGTAATAAGATTATTATAATAAAGATGAAATAATGTTTTTTTTACATAAATCAGGTTCTCATATACATATTGAGATGCGACTGTCATGATGTTTATTTCCTTAAATTTATCCCTCAGTGAATGCCTACAACTTAGGTTATAAATTGCTCAAATGGCTCGTTTCTGCAGCACAAATATAGCCAGAATGTCGGCTGCATATCCCCACAGCAAAATGTACACTATGGAAATAACTATAATAAACTAATGGAGCTGTTTCTACATCAGTCAAGTGACGGATTTTATAGACCGCATAGGCTGCAGAGCTAAGCCGCTTCGACGATTTGCTTTTATGTGGGCCCCACTGTAGCTTCGAGTCCAAAGTAATACCTAAGAACACAGTGGTGTCCACAAGATTCAATTCCGCCCCGTTAACTAATACATTGGTTTTCACCTGCTTAACGTTAGGTGTCAAAAATCTAATACATTTAGTCTTTTTCACGTTTAAAAGTAAATTATTAACACTAAACCAATGCACTATTTTAGCTATTACCCATTAACTAGGTTGTGGAGGTCGGATATCCAGTTGCTCCATGTAAAATACTGGTATTCAGCTGCATCCGGTTAGACTGGAAGCTGACCCCAAGATAGTTGATAGCCGACGATGACGAGTCCGAATTAGGTTTTTATGGAAAGAAAAATTGGAAAATCCGGAAAACTGAAAGTATTTTTTCTATGGGATTCTTATTGAACTCAAGAACATATTGAAATGTTGACAGGAAAGACTGTCGGGTTAGCTAGTTTCCAATATACAGAGTGGCAGCGACATTGACGCGAGTGTGACCATGCATCCAGAAGTAGAAACTTTTAGTGGGTTATCAAAAAAAAACAGCTGTTTCATAGAAAAAAAAAGTGCAATACCTACTGTACTCACGCTGACAAGTTGCAGGTCGATGTCCCTGCCACCCTGTACATGTTCCAAGTAAATACCACTTTAAAAGTACGTGTAGGAACCTATACCAATTATAAGATGGTATGGCATAAATATAAATATGTATAAAGATTATATTTATATTTATGCTTAAGGAAGGTTTGGACACCATCAATGATGTCAATACATTTCGCATACACAACTCTATGAGCCCATGGTAATATTGTAGCGATATCTACATCGCCACATGCGAGCTGCGCGTCATACTGAAGTCACGTAAATCCTGCATCGCGCAAGCAGAGTTTACCGCGCGACTAACATATACAACAACGCTTCGACATCAATCGTCGGGCAGTTGCACACCAGACACAACACCCGTCTGGTCGGAGGATTCTCCCTTTTCTATGGAGGTATGAGTGAACTTTACACCCTATTCCTCGTGCCTCTATCCTATAAAGCTTATGTTAAGGCCAGTTAGTGTTATAAGGTCAGGGTCTTTATTGTTTCTGGCCGACTTTAATTTTTTTAATTTTTTTTTATTTCACATGACATGTTTCCTTTGCCATTACAGATGATAATAAATCTAATGCGACAAAGTAACTTAAAATATACTTAACTATACCTTACATGCTACACGGTACGTGGCCCTTGTGAACTCACCCAGTGTACAGGTGAATATGTCTATGGCATCCGCCACCGTGTTAAGAGTGCGCAGCACACGAGACAGCGGTGCACGCCCCAGCAGGTTAGTGCGCGCACTCGACACCACGACCAGCTACGGCTTGCGCCACCGCGCCACGCACCTATCCGGTAAATGAAACTCTATTTCTGATAGTATACCTGAGTTTTGTATACTTCCTCTTAAAAGTTTGAAAAGATACGTTGCCAGTGCAACTTCACGCCTAATTTCTAATTGATAGTAGCCCACCATACCGAGACAGAATTAGGTAGGATACAGTAACGGGTATCCCGGGTTATCCCATAGAGCTTTAAATAAATAAATGTGACGAATTTGGTTTGTATCCGTTCGAGCATATTTTTGTACTTTATTTCAATCGGGCTCCAGACAGCCGCATTATATTCCAGATGACTCCTCACAAGAGCCTCATACAAAACCCTTAATACACTGATGTTTGTGAAGTCATTTGCCTGACGCAGCACAAATGCCAGATTCCTATACGCCTTTTTACAAACGTGTACCACGTGTTTGCGAAACTGCAGATCACTGGCGAAATGAATGCCTAAATCCTTAACCTCCATGACACGCTGCAGCGCCTCCCCGTCCATGCTGTACCGGTGGTATTGTGGGATTCGTGTGCGTGTGAATGAAAGCACCGAGCATTTTGGTACATAAAAGTATAGCTTATTGCAGTGACTCCATTCAGTGACCCTATCCAAGTCGTGCTGCAGCATGTCATGATCCGCAGTGTCTTTATGACTACAGACAACTTAAGGTCGTCAGCAAATAGCATGCATGTTGACCTGACTGCCTTTGGTAAATCATTTACCATAATAATAAATAAAAAGGGTCCCAAATTAGTACCCTGGCTGACGCCCGATCTGGTGTAGTAGGGCTCCGAGAAGTGTCCGCCACAGTCCACATGCTGATGTCTATCTTGAAAATAACTGGTGAAGAACTTTACAGTATGAAATGTGCAACACATACCCGCCAGCAACAAGAGTGTGTCGTGGTCGACTGTGTCGAACGCCTTCTTAAAGTCCAGATAGGTTACGTCAACCTGAAGCCCAGCGTCAACAGCTGGTACCAACTGAGTCATCAAGTGAAGCAAGTTCCCCGTTGTACAGCGCCCAGGACGGAAGCCGTGCTGCGTATCAGACAAATGAGGGCCTATCTGTGCATAAAGGCAATTGTGAACAGCCATCTTGAATACCTTGGCTGCTGCGCTCAGTACCGCAATTGGCTTGAAGTCACTGACATCCGTACCACCACAACCTTTCGGTATAGGTACCACCCGCGTAAGTTTCCAACTACTAGGAAAGTGTGCCACAGACAAACAAACATTAAATATGTGCAGTAAAGGTTCTATTAATATCATGCGGCAATTTCTCAAAATGAAGGGCGGAATACCATCCGGACCCACTGAGCGCTTAGGCGGTAGACCAGTCAGCGCGCGCCGGGCGGCCGCCCGCTCGAGGCAGGCGAGGTGCGCATACGCGCCGCTTGGCGCTGCCTCCTCGCACACCGCCCCTGCGCTCAGCATGCCCGCTGTTGCGCTGTACACAGAATTAAAGAATCGTGCATATTCCTTAGCGGATTCATCACCAGATAGAACTCGTCCCTATTTGATCAATTTGTACTGACTAGAAGTGTCTTTTTTCGACCTTACGTAATTCCAGAATGATTTAGGGTCTGTAGCGAGATGGTTCTGTACTCGATCTCTGTACCGGAGGTGAGAACTCGCTGTTTCCGCCTTCACCCTTGCCCGACACTGAGAGATTATGATTAAGTAGAATTATCTTTTGAAATAAGATACATCCGTCTAGTATAAATACAATCCCACAGCCCAAATAAAGGCAGTCTAGTTTTGATCTTCAAATATAAGAAGCACTTTTATTATCCTGGTGAGCACCGGCCGACCAGCTCAAAGTCCTCCCTCGGGCATCTCTGCCCTATGCTGGGATAGTCCTGCTGCTCAGCGCATGGACGCAGTAGACCGGACCCCAAAGATCCTACTGCATGGCATGAGGATGCTGAAGCCCGGGGAGTCCCACAGAAGCACTAACCACCTACTTCCAGGTGCTGGGTGGCGTAGGGCGTTGCAGTCCCGTCCTCGCTCCTGCGCTGATGCTCCTGGGTCCTGTGGCGTGCGTCTCGCGCTGAAGACCTGTTCCTATACCTAATTACTTAGTAGGACTTACTAAATCCATACATTGTTGTATTTACTAGTTCCTACTCATCTTTTTATACTAAATCATGGTTTTGTATTGTACTCTTATTTTATTTGGATTACATTCTTTTAAATTACAGTCCATTACATTTTAGTTTAGTCCTTAGTTAGGTCCCTAACATGACTTACAATAAAATTTGCTCGTAACGTTACAGTTTGGCGCCAAACGTGGGGCGCCGCAGCCTGTTACTCCTGGACCGGGAGGTCTCCGACACTAGGGTGCCCGTCCCACGTGGTAGGACATTCCTCCTGCCAAGCGCGAGGCGCTGCTGACATTCCACTCACGTGAGTTAACGACGACACGACCTCCTCCACGAAGTTCCAGCTGATTTGTTCGACGTAGTTACCCATCTTCGTCCAGTTCCACCGCTAACTGCCACTACATCTTGCTCCTGACTCCATGCCTAAGCCGACCTGAAGCTCCTACTCATCTTTTTATACTTTAAGTTTTTGTATAGCACTATTAATTTTTTAAATGTGACTTATAATTTGCCCTCCAGCTAATCGCTAACGTAACACCTTTCGGGTAAACTAGACGTGATGTTATGTTTATTTATATATTTTTTAAATAAATATACTTTATTGTACCTACACCAGCAGATACATAAGTAAACCACAAATTAAACTCTAAAAAACATTATTTTTTTACTGACAAACTCATATCACCAACAATATTAATAATGCCAATTCGGCGCTAATCGACTGCAAAGCTGAAGTGTGTCACCTATTTCATAATAAAAGTGTGTTACAAGCAACAAGATTACATTTTTCAGCTGTTAGAGCAAGCTCGTAAGGAAACTTGCGACAATGTTGTACTTACTTGGAACTTTAGTCCATATGCAGTGCAAACGTACAGCCACATGCAAAAGTGTTAAGGAAAATAGAATTTTATGACTTATGGAGCTGAAACGTGGACGTGGTAACAAAACGAAATACTTAATAGGCTCTTTGCTCTCGAGATAAGCTTTTTTTTAATGCTTTAAATTAATCCCTAAAAACTATTCTAATGCTCATGTCATATTAAAATAGGTAAGTAAAATTATCCGATGTTGAGATTTAGGTTACATAGTCCGAACATCAGTCCAAAAGCGTATGAAATTGTACAATAGTATCCCAACCTAATGATAATCCAATCAGTCTCTAATGAAGTCGATGATTGCCAAACTTGGACTTCGTCCAAAATGTAATTAATCCCCAATTTGCAAAACATTTTTCTTTCTATGCTTTATCAGAGTATTATGTGCACATTTCATTTTCACTCACACAAAACACAATTTCAAAAACGTAAATGTCATTTTACTTCCACCGAATACCCCAACAAGTGCCCATTTTTATATCACGAATGTGGGTATAAACGCTGTCCGCGATATGAAAAATTTAAATCACAAACGAAATATTGTAGAGTTTTCTCACCGAGTGTACTTTCAGTGGAACACTACTTGGCACTCTTGCGTTATATGCGTTTTGCATAATACTTAACCATATATTTTAGCACGGAAGTGCTCCGTATATGAAAGTATGTCTGAAAAATTTACAAAAAAAAGTCTAGAATATGTTTGACTTCCTTCGTGAAATATTTTTTGCTAAATTAGGTGGGTAGTGTAAAAGCAGGTTATTTGTTTAAGAAAGCATGAGAGTTTCTTATTTTTATTTCCAGCATTTGGGTAAAACATCTGTGTTGCTTCCGGGTAGGTGCTTTTCCTTCCATTCATTTATTTCAATGAAAGTTTAAGCACTTAAAAATATTTTTTTTTATAAAAAAATGTATAGGACACTATTCATGTGTAAATAAACTTTTTAAATATTAGTGGGATCATTCTTACAGGAAAAGCACAGTTATCATTATTAATAGTTTTTAATTATTTTGAGTTCTCGATGGAACTTTTCAGAAAAGTTTTACTGTTTTATAATGATGAAGGGAGTTCCGTTCGTCTTGTTAAAACTCAACAACGCACACGCTTCCTGTACAACGAGTGTCCTATTTACAATTCTAATGTCTGACCGTACTTACCCCGGCTAGGCTGAAGGCCTGCTAATGTAACCCGGTCTGTTCGGACGTGAATCCGTACGTTTTAGTCACATTACACGAGTCGACGCTAGGCCTATCCGCCTGTCATTATTCATCTGAAGTTGGGACCTAATGACCGATGAGAATTTTGATAGCATTGCTTGTACACGCGGCAAAAAAAATAAGCAAGCGGTCTCGGGCGAGGTACAATCATATTTACAAAATGTTGATTAGTTTCGAACGTGGTCACCTTAAACTCGTTAAGTACTTGTGGCGGCATCTACATCGCCACATGTGAACTACGCATCACACTGACGTCACGCTTAATCCTGCATCGCGCAAGCAAAGTTTACCGCGCGAATAGAATATATACAACACCCTGATATCAATCGTCAGGCAGTTGCCCACCAGACACAACACCCGTTTGGTTGGAGGATCCTCCCTTTTCTATAGAAAATGAGTGAACTTTACACCCTGTTTCTCATATATACTTTTCATTTGATGTAATTATATTATACGATGCAACTGGTGACGTTGTGTCGAGGTTCTAATGCTAATACTACATGGTCGCGCGATAAAGCGAACTACTACACGTCGCGCCGTGCGCTCTCTGTTTTACAGCGAGACGTCGAGCGACATGCGACACAGAGCGCGCGAATTGTAGTTCGCCTTATCGCGACAATGTGGCCGCAGCATAAGCATGGTTAGGCAAGGTTTTCGTAAGTCGACCGTCCATGTTCCTGCGCTTTTATAATTTGTTTAATATATTATATAATTTAATATAAAATATTATTTTCTTTAGTATTTTCATCTGCACAAAACATAAGTCTACAAGTGATTATTTTTTAAATAAGAACTCACCAGTCACAGTCACAGTTGTAATACAGCCGTTTGTTTGTCCTTTTGCAAAATAATAAATCAAAACTCTCGGGTGGCGCGTGGGAAGTGAAATTCAAGGTAAAAGGTCACCTTTGAAAAACGTCTGTTTGCTAGTCTAAAATTATAGTACCTACCTAAAGGTTGACAGACATGATACACCTGTTTCTAACTATTCTGTAGTACAATGTAGGTTAAGGTTAATGCTACTCAATTGGGTTATACAATTCCTTACAGATTTTCTAGAAAAATTACGCGTTTCGGCTATCATCATCTATCTGCAGTATTACGAACGCGTAATGATCTAATATAAAGCGAATACAACCATGGAAGTACTTGCCTATTTTGTTTTACCAAGATTACCAAATTATAGGTTACTCTATGCAATTCCAAAACAACTTTTCAAAGCTGTGGAGTCACAGATGACGAGGTGCGACTACAGTAGGTAATCCAACAGAGAGAAAACTTCAAACAAACGCGTTATGATAGGTGCGAAGCGCGGCAGTACAAAACTTAGCAGATATACCTGTGTTACTGTGGTTACTCTGTGATTACTGAAGCGCATACCTTTTCTGGTTTAAATTTTAAAACTGTGGTACTAAGTTTTGAAGGCCAGTGTATGTAGATTAGTTAACAATTAGAACTTTCAACAATACTTTTAAAAAAATATACAATATTTACCTTAGTATGTAACAAAGCATTACAAAGAGTACACTTACGGCCTCAATAAATAACCCACTTATCAGTGTTCGTGATTTTAAAACTCGCTCCAATTTATTTCAGTATCGTGAACGCCGCGACTTTTAATTTATTCCCGACGGCATATATTTATGATAGCAATACATCTGATAAAGTCAGTCGACAACGTGCTCTGGACTAATTGTGAATATCCTGTTGTCCTCATATTGGGAATTTTTGCTTGAATTTTTTGCACTATTAATTTGTGTTCGACGATGAACGGAATGGCAGCATTTGGGAAGCTTCGTTGAGTTTTCTCGTCACGTATTCCGCAGAGCCTAAAGACTAAAGTCTTCAATTAGTGCGTCCTGCCTGTTATGACTTACGGAGCCGAAACTTGGACATTCACGGTACGGCTGGTCCATAAATTCAAGGTCGCTCAGAGAGCTATGGAACGAGCTATGCTTGGAGTCTCTCTGAAGGATAGGATCCGAAATGAGGTGATCCGGCAGAGAAACAAAATTTTCGACATAACTCACAGAATAAGCAAGCTGAAGTGGCAATGGGCCGGTCATATTAGCCGTAGAACCAATGACCGTTGGGGTAGACGTGTTCTTGAGTGGAGACCGCGAATCGGCAAACGTAAGGTAGGATGCCCCCAGGCTAAGTGGAGCGACGATCTTCGCAGGGTGGCTGGTAGCAGCTGGATGAGAGTTGCCGAGAATCGAGCAAAATGGCGTGCAATTAGAGAGGCCTACGTCCAGCAGTGGACTGCTGTAGGCTGATGATGATAAAATGGAAATGAAAAATGTGGCATAGTTATCAGTTCAGCATCACGATTCCGATTGAAAACGAATTGTAAAGATTTATTATGAAACCCTTCAGTTCAAATTCAGTAATTAAAATTGAACATCTTAATAGGTCTAAGTATATGAATTAAAGTCGCTTTTTGTGTGACCCTGTTATTCTTCTAAACTACAAAACGGATTTTGATGCGGTTTTTACCAGCATTTAGAGACTTCATTCCGGAAGGTTTGATAATAATAAACTTTCATGTAATGAAGAGATTTTGATGTTTTGTCAAGTCATATAAACCGTGCGTAACTGGGGCGGGTCGCTGGTCATAATTATAATACAAATACGTAAGATCTTGGCCAGTATTTAATTAAAAGAAAACGTAACGACAGTTGTAAGATTGTCGTACACAATATCGTAATGTTGCTGTTCGCAATTTTATTATTGCTAACACTAACGTATTTACGGTCTAATTTCTGTAGAGTAGTAAGGCACCCATTACGTGTTGTAATGGAAATTCTTGACCATTAGCCGTATCTTGATATTAAGTTTTTTTCTATTTGTGAGAATTTCTTGTGTTGTTTCTTCTTGCAAATAAATTATGGAAATGGTTTCCTTAATTGTCTGTTCAATTCAAGCCGTAATGTTTTATTAGTTACTGAATTATTTATCACGAGCTTCATACTCAGGAACAGTGCTTTATTTCATGTTGGTAATATAAAATTGTACATCAAAGGTATTCAGTCTTTCAGTCAACATAAAAGTGATGATTGCACCAAGTATAAGTTGCAGATTAAACTATTAATTTAATGGTAACAATCAACTTAAAAGTCATCATCATCATTCATAATTAAGTAATATTAAAGGCTCCTACAAACAGGCGCGTCACGCGACGCGAATCGCACGCCGCACAAAGACACCGCCTGTCGCGCGACGAGCGGTGCCTTCGTGCCGCGCGCGATTAGCCTCGCGTGTCGCGCCAGTCTGCACGAGACATAAAAAAGAATATAGGAAGACCTACGACTTGTTGACATAGTTATGCAACGGGTGTACAGATTAAAGAGGCGATTTCCTCTACCTGCACTGAACGTATCATCATGATTAGATCATGATAAATTCATGATACTATCATCTTGTCAGCTATCATCAGCTTCACCTGTAGTCAAAGTTTCCTCACACTATACTTGTTTATTATATATTATATATATTCTGTATGAGGAAACTTCGACAACAGGAATTAATGGGTTTGTCTCAATATTTTTACCTACGTCATTAAAATCCAAAATATAAACATTTTACCGTAAATTATATTAAATTCTTAAACAAAGGTAATTTTTATTCATTCGTCATATAATTCAATGAATATTATTTATTGCTATAATTTCCGAGCTGATTTATATCTTCGAATTAGTTGTTTTCAATTCATACCTTATTCCCGTTATGTGTAGATATACACATACGCAAAAGGAATTAAGGCGCATTTACCTGTTATGCATGCTTAATATATCATGTATACTATAAAATTATACTTCACCATTGTCGAAGTGGACTTGTACGGCCTTATTACAAAACAAGGTTTTTCTTTTGACATGGTTTAGACCATCGAGCCTGTTTTTGAAATAAGAACATAACTGAAATCGAAATACAGTTCCTTTTACAAAACTGTCAACTTAGTCCGGTCTTAGATTGTCAATTTTGTATTAAGAACTTTACTAAAGTCGGCATAAAGTTCCAAATACAAAAACTAAATCGAATGTGTAGGTTGGGGCTAAAGTTAGATCGTGTTTTGTAATAAGACGGGTAAAATGTAACACCCGAAATCTAATTGGAAAACTAACGTCAAAATGTTTGACAATCCGAATCTCCTTCATGATAGCAATAGCAACAGTCAGTTACGTAACACGAATGCAGCAGCAATTATCCGCAACTAGAGGGACTCCTAATTCCCTAGAGATTCTCCACACAGTCACATCACATAATTAGTTACGACCAAATCGGATTAGACCGACATCCTGAAAGATTACTAACCTAGGACACTTGGACTTTCATTTTGATTATAGGTACTTCAAATAGTTAGGGAACTAACTAGGTTTAGCTAGACATCTTCGTTCAGAATCTATGCTTGAACAGTTAAAGGCAACTTCCTCAAACTCGATGGTGGTCGCTGCTTAACCTTATGATCCTGTGGTATGATCCTCAATAAATTTGGGTCTCCAGCTAGGGTATAAAACTTATAAAATAAGCGACTACACGCTATGGCCACCCCCAGTAGGGTACGGACCTCAGCTTAGGACGTCGCTGGGGGAGGGCAGTAAGGGGATAGGCTGGATTGGATTAAGATTATTGATGTGAAACATCTATAGCCGCACGTAAAACCGATTGCTGGCGTGGCGACGCGTCGCCATGCGCAAGTGACTGTGTGATTCTTTTATTTTCATATTTATTTCCTGTTTGAATGAAATAACAATTTATTTCTTTAAAAAAACTGAATAATTGGTTTTTGATTATGCCATATTTACTTTCTTGTATTAAACCATTCTTTCATACTTATTTACTGTACAAACTATTTTCGATGTTTCACATCTGCCAGGCGTCACGCGACGGCTCAATTTTTTTGGGATTTATTTAAAGCTACAGGCTCAGCGGTGCGGGCTGGCTCGAGCAAGGATCGGGGTAGTTTGGGGTTCATTGGCAAACGATACTTTGTAACCTTGTTTCTATTTATTCGGCGCATGTGGATAGGTAACCAGGGGGGCAATTTCTGTATTTTATACGTCTAATTTCCCTACATTTTTGTCAAGCTTTTAACAATAATTGATGAGATTGGGACGAGATTTAGAAAATTTTAATTTACGGGAATTGGCCATCTGATGTATGGACGTGGAGGAAGCAAGAGAAGTAGGTATGGACTAGAAGATAATAGAATAGAAGAGATGAGAATAGAATAGAACAGAATATGTTGGGACCTTTGATATCGTGGTTGGAGAAGGTTATAAATAAAAATTCATTGTCCAGTATATTTTAGTCTGTTTGCGGGAAAGTCCAAAAGGGTTACCGTGGCCCCTGGCACAGCCAACTGTATGAACACGGGTGGGTTTTAGTCAGTAAGAGTCTGATACGCCCTCCCGGTCCGCCCAGAGCGGGAGAAGTTATTTGATCATTTTCAACGCTCAAAAAAAAAAGTATAAAGTCTGTCAACTGATGATCATGAATAATAAGCACAGTGACGCTTTATATATAGTGTGTACAGAACACAAGTTATTGCTGCGGGTAAGACGACTTGCCGCTAAACTGTATGGGCGCGGATCATTGTATTTAGCATTGTTAGCATTATTGTTACCTGTAGTCCCTACATACCTCCCCTCTTTTTAAATAAAAATATTGTTTGGTTTATATTCTTCTATCTTCTCTTGGCATTCATCATTGTGGCCTGGCGCCAACAACACAAACTCTGCAGATTGAGCTACGATCGAGCAGCACAATATAAACAACCCAAAAGTCTAAAGGCAGACGCGCAAACAGACGCGACACGCGACGCGAATCCTTCGAGACAGGCGGTGCCTTTGTGTCGCGGTCGCGTCACGTGTTGCGCCGGTTTGTAGGAACCTTTACATTAAACAACTTACACGTTGCCTATAACACTGAAATAACATGAAATACTCTGTTTATCATTTCGTTGGCGGTTGTCTTGCCTACGTGTGATTACATACTGTTGCAGTAACTATATAAGTATGTTGTGATGCTTATACACATCAAAAGTGTCTAAGGATCGAGCACGTTTTTGCTAGTTACAAAAAATCTGGCTTGCTAATTATATTTTTTGTAACTCTTAAGGTACGGTACTTTTTTAGTAAATTTAGTCATTTCAAAAGGGAAATGGTTTTTGAATTTCGGTCAAAAGATGAAAAGCTTCTGTCAAGTCATATTCCTATATAATTTGTATTTATTCATACACGAAATATTTTAAGAGATACACCTATTAACCGGTACTGAACCTATAGACACGAAACCTTTTTTATCTCTAAATGTTTTTTTTATTTTAAAACTGACAGATATTTTGCATAAAACTTTTAGTTCCTATTCTATGAATTACTCGCCCGCCGCACGCCGCGCGCCGCCTCATCGAAACGTCTCGTCTTTTCTGTGTCGAGCAGCGTGTTGGTGAGGTTTTGTTCGCATGCATGTCTGAAATCAAATCATAATATTTTATTTTACATAAACCTACATGCGCACTTGTGAAACATCAGAAGCTAGGTGAACGGTTCCAATTGGTCGTTTCCTATGGAGACGAACCGGCAAGTTCCTTGCCGGTTCGTCTCCACGGTTACTCTTTTAAAAATAATTGGCTTGTACTATGTTTTCAAAATACAGTGTTTATAGGCATGGGAGGACAGTTTAGGCCTGTCAACAGGTACCTGGTACACACGGCTACACATCAAGCTATACATTTCCAGTTTACACTGAACTCTCATTGTTCGGAAATCCTATACAATGCGAGATCAGCTTATACTGGAAATGTATAGCTTGATCTGTAGCCGTGTGTACTTAACAAGATAGAAAGTGATCAACAATGGTCTCCGGGCGACCGTGTAAGCATGTTAGTTATTTCGCGTCCTAATGGTTACCGCACCCGACAGTCTGTGTGCTGGCGGACGTAAACACCTGCCCTCACCTCCTATTACATGAGGCATAACAATATCACTGGTGAACTCTTATAGTGGACGTACGAAAATACATCTCTGCCTATCTCTACGGAGAAAGCAGGCGTGATGATGTTAAAAATAAACCAACGCAGGTAGACTTCGTGACTCGATCTAGTCTTATTTTAATAGCTTTTCGCTTACAATAATAAATAATAAATGTGAATTTAAACCACCCAAACCCAAGGTAAGTAGGTACATTATTAAATTCCCTCCTTAAAGTTTTACGAAAAGTTTAAAACAAATTTTAATACTAATCTACAGTACCTGCACATATTTATTTATTTATTTATTGACACACCAACGACTTATTCACTAAAACATTACATTAAAAATATTCCACATAACAGCTTTGCGGTGAATTTGTCACTTATAGGTGTGCACAGCACTTGTATAATCAATAATAAAAATTAAAATGGAAATATATGATCATAAAAAATTAAAATTTACAAAGTTTACATTGAATTGAAAATGACAAGTAGTTAAATTAAAATACAGTATAATTAAAAAATTAAAAAAACATCAGTCAAATTGGAATAGTAAAACGATTATAAATTGGAACTATAAAAATACAAATAAATTAGTTAAATTGGAATATTATAACAATTATAAATATAAATTGAAATCAAAAATAACAAATAAATTAGGACATCATTATTACATTAATTATAAATAAGAATAGGAAAATTTAATTAAATGAAATTGTACAATATTAAATAAATTGGATGGAGTCTCACAAATACACAAATAACATTTTGTAAAAGAATTAAACAAACAGATCGATCAAGAACTGAGGACGCACATATGTAAGCCAGGTAAATACTAATAATCAGCTGATATATGCAACTCGAATTCAATAAGTTAGTGACCTCTGTGAGGTTACGAGCACATGAATTAAAAATCGAGCGTTAGCACAGATTTATAAATATGTAGTTACTACTTGGTCGAATTAACTGTGCACCTCGCTGGAATGCCATTTCTCCCCCGCAACACCGCTCACCTCCCCGCGCTCGCCACGTCGCAAACAAAGCGTTGAAATGACGTCATCAACTCCAGGTGCACAGTTAATTCGACCAAGCTGTAGATACTACGCGTTAGTATGAAGCTTTTAATTAAGCGTCGCCGCCTTAAGCGGGAACACTACCACATGAGTAGATAAACATGTGACACTACTATACGCCCAGCTATGTTATTTAATAATATTTATTCATATAATTGGTTGTATAAGTATTTGCTTTGTATTCTAAGAGCTTAATGTTCATTCATTCATTCATTTTTCTTTTGTTTTTCTTATTGGTTTGTTTTTATTAGTTTTTAATTTTTATTGGTTTTAAAAAATGTGTAACTTAACTTATACCTAATTAGCATAACGAAGTAGTTGAACTAATCGAGGAAGAGCGAGGTTTATCCCATCACAAGTATCTTCGGATTACTTTCTGGGAAGCCCCGGCAACTTAATTGTATCTAGATTTAAGATAATAAACACATTTTTTTTTTTAATGTTTATTTTATTTTGATATAGTACCAATCATTGAACCTGGCTTGGTTTCCGTACGCCTTTTTCGTGGACTACAAACAATCAGCGCTGTTGGTCCCCCATAGCACAGCATCATGCTGGTTGGAAGCCTTCTTGTCTCAGTCATGACGTGCAGCTGTCGAGTATTTTTGTTTTGTGGTCGTGATTAATGTGATTATAGATCTTTTTTTGTTTTTATTAACTTATATAATAGAGCTAATTATGTGTTTGTATGCATGTGTTTCTGTGACAAATAATCCTATTTTTCTTTCTTTCTTTCATGTTTGCGTGACCTGTCACCGACAAGGCGCTCGGGGCGTGCACCCCAGCCCGCTCGGGTACAAACCGGTTTGAACCAGCTCAGTAACGGATAAAGTTAAGGTGTGCCAGCAGCACGTATAGTTTTATTATTGTTTTTACATTAAATATTAGGTAAAAATTATATATGAGGCTTGCGCACTTGCGTTCTACTCTTTGATCATTCATAAAAACTTCGCGCGCCGTTTTAGTACCGCCGCTCGCTTCAATGGCAGTAAATAAATACTACGTAGAAACGATTAAAAATAAGAACGAGCCAGTATTTATTATGCGTGTCAAGTATTTTTTTAAATGTTTAATTGGCTGCCGTACCAGCTATAGGTGTATCTCTTAAAATATTTCGTGTACGAATAGATACACCCACAGCTAATATTTGCGACCTACCATCACATTTTAAAGTCAGGATTAAGTAAAAAGTCCAGCATAAGCAAAAATCGCGAAATGTCTTTATTAATGCAAAAGCAATTTTATTGTACTTCGTCGATCTGTACATACGAAAACATTTTATTTAATCAATCTAAATATAAATTTTTATTTATTTTCAATAGGGCCATAACATAATTATATTTTTAATACCTTGATCCCTCGACACTTTTGATGTGTGTATTACGTTACCGAGAATTATTATCGAAAGCGTTACATAAAATATAATTTATTGTTTATGCATAACATACCTAGTTTTATTTCATTTTCAGTCAACAAATCCCAAAGTTATAATTGAAAAACTAATTTTCATCCACTTGGTATCGATACACTACAGTCGAAATACTACTACTATGTACATTACAAGACAGGACAGGACATGACAGGACCGGACAGGACAGAATAATAAGGAAGAGGGGGACGAGGAGGAGGAGGCTGTCAAGATCCCATCAGGTAGCGTTCTGAATTTTTTGCCTACCTACATGGAAAAAGTCGCAGACCCGTAGATCTGCAACTTTTTCCATGCTTTTTCCATTAAAGCTTACAGTGTTGTAATGTCGTTCTGGTTCTTCCCCACCAAGGGATAGCCAAAATCAATGCATAATCAAAATATCGATAATATCTCAACCACTGGGAATCTAACGGCTCGTGTACATCTAATCCGTCATCGCCCGAGCAAAACTTGAACGTCGTCGGTCGAACTCGGCCGATCAAAAAGAAAGTGACTGCGTACGTTTAAGTTACCGCACTTCAACGGACGATGTCAGATTACGTATACGCCTCGCGTAGCGCTGACAAGCATTTTAGAACGATTGTTAATATAAAATGCTATAAACTGCTAACGTCGTGACGTAATGTTTTGCAGGAACATAAGCGGCGTCACTCAGTAAAATAGACACAACATAAACATAATATGGGTACTTCCTAAGCGCTCCTAAAGACGTGCAAAATAAAACCATCATCATCATCAACATCCACCTAACCTTTTTCCACCTATGTTGGGGCCGGCTTCCAGTCTAACCGGAAGCAGCTGAATACCAGAATTTTACATGGAGCGACTGCCTATCTTACTTCCACAGCCTAGCTACTGGGTAATACGATAACTCTTGGTACTCGTAAGACTGGTTTCGGTGGACTTTCGGGCTTCTGACTTCTTCATAATATAGGTACAGCCCGCGTCAAACTTTGTGACCGCCCCGAAACTAGGCTCATTGCATTGCGTAGAAAACAAGACATAGAACCTTCATGGTTTTAGTTCTTCTTTTAAAAAATGTGTAACATTCGATTATCGACTTTCAGTTGTTTTTTTTTTTATTCAGCTAAGACAAGAAAGATGGATACTTCGAAAATTCGAGTTATTTTTGAATACGAGTTCCGACGCGGAACTAATGCGGCAGAAACAGCTCGCATTATCAATGTTGCGTTTAGAGAGGGGACTGCTAATGAACGCACCGTGCGATTTTGGTTTAAACGCTTTCGTGATGGAAACTTTGATTTGAAGAACGTACCACGTGAAAGACCACCCACACAGGTGAATAACAATGAAATAAAAGAGACGGTGGACGCCGATCCGAGCCAAACTACCCAGGAATTAGCGGCATGGTTTAACGTTACCTTACCAACAATATTGACTCATTTGCGTCAAATCAATAAAATAAAAAATATGAGAAATGGGTGCCTCATGATTTGACTGATCTGCAGAAAGAAACGCGTCTTGAAACTTGTGTTGCCTTGTTGAATCGATACAGAAATGAAGGAATATTGGATCGAATTGTGACATGAATTGAAAAGTGGATTCTTTACGATAACCGTAAGCGAAAAATGCAATGGCTGACCCCAGGTCAAACGACGCAACGGTGTCCTAAAGCAAAACTTACCAATAAAAAGGTAATGGTAACTGTTTGGTGGTCTCAGCATGGTGTTATTCACTATAGCTTTCTCCGATCTGGCCAAGCAATAACGGCAGATGCAGTCTACTGTGCCGAACTCCGAACAATGATAGCAAAACTAGCAGTGAAACAGCCCCGACTCATGGATCGATCTTCACCATTATTGCTCCATGATAACGCGAGACCTCATACTATAGCGAAAGAGAGTTTGTGAGAGCGTCAGTAGTGTCTTATATGTGGGTTCTGCTGAGGCTGGGCATAGGTGCAGTGTAGAAATAACACGGAGGAACAATGCTTGACGTTTATTCAGTGTTTCACAGCGAACAAAAAAGGGGCTCAAAAGTCGGTTACATGGTATTTTATATGCGCGTACAATCAATGTTGCCAACTTAAAAAAATACAACTCGATACATCGATATGATTTAAAATTAGACAAGAATGTAATCAGCAATAAAATTAATAACTAATTAATAATTAACTAAACATTAACCAGGAATCAATCCGAGGAAAAAGTCTGTTACAACAATAGCAGTTAAGTAAATATTCGTTGGAGGTGACGTCACTGCTTCCGCTGAGACGTAGTCTCCCGGTAGGCTCCCTGCGTTGGTAACAACAGCACGAGAAGCCGTTTTAACTCTACAGGAACTGCAATTAGAAACCATTCGTCACCCTCCATATTCGCCAGACCTTGCTCCAACGGACTACCATTTTTTTCATGATTTGGACAATTTTCTACGTGATAAAAAGTTTTCTTCTCAGGAGGCAGTACAAAATGCTTTCACACAGTTTGTCGAATCTAGATCACGACAGTTCTATCGCAAAGGCATAAATGACCTTCCTATTAGATGGCAGCAATGTATAGATAATAATGGTAATTATTTTGATTAAATAAATATGTTAAAAAAAAACGAACTTAATTTTTTCAGTACAAATCGGCAGTTTCATACTTTAACCCCTAATATTAATATTTTTCTGGAACTAACTTAAAAAAAAAAACTCGAATAACGCTTGTAAACCCCGAAAAGTTAGGCACAGGTGTACACCCACATTCTTTTAATAAACATACTTCATCCACCAACCCGCACTAAGCCCGCGTGGTGGTTTACGGCCCACTCCCTCTCACATAGAGTCCTGTGTCCCAGCAGTGGGAACATTATTGGCTGATTATGCTAAACAGACTTCAATCTCCAAGATCTTGAAAAAACATTAACAAGACTCCATAAAATTATGCAAAACATGCAAAATACATAGCTTTTAATGAGATTGCGGCTACTACGATAATTATTCTGATTCGCGAACATAACAAGTTGGCAGAAGTTGTAATTATTTAAATTAAACAATTTTAACGATAATGTTGTAAGTTAGAAAAGTAGGTTAAAGTGTTTGACAGAACGTAGAACGTGAACGTGTCAGTAGAACGTGAGTGATTAAAACCATTCACTCAATTATTCCCTGCGACTAGGAGCTCCTTGTTGTTCTCCTCATCGCTGTCACTGTGGCGAAGTTGTCAACAGCTTCGGACACCACGGCCTGTCTTGCAGCCGAAGTGCGGGCCGCTAGACTCGGCACGCGAACATAAATTACATCATCCGACGAGCTCTTGTCACCGTCTGCGTTCCAGCTATATTAGAACCTAATATACTATGTCAAGAGCATGTCTTTATTTCCTTGAAAGATGGGTAGTCCTTTCATGTGGGACGCAACGTGTGTCGATACTCTTGCGCCATCCTATCATCCTAGCTCGGCATGCTGTGCTGGCGCTGCTGCTGCGGAAAACCTCAAGCGGCGAAAGTATAATTACCTTATCGGTATTTATATTTTCAAGCCGTTTGGGGTTGAAACCCTCGAGCCGTGGGGTCCGAGTGCTCACGGTTTGTTCGACGAAATCTTCAAACGGCTGGTTGACACTTCCCGTGACCCAAGGGCTGGTTTTTAACTTGGCCAGAGGCTAAGCATTGCCATACAACGTGGCGATGCTGCCAGTCTCTTGGGTACATTACCAGTCGCCAGCGATTCGGAGGAATTTTTCGACGCCATATTCTAATTTGTTAATAGTTTTAGTTTGTTCAGGTTATTATATTTTAATTTTAACAGTTTGTTAGTTTATTTAGTGTAAAAAGCTTTTGTGGATAAAATTTAGATTATCCATCTAATTTTGAATCAGACCACTGACCAACAAATACCTAGATTACAAATAATGAGCCAATCAACCAATCATAACTAAAAACACTAACCAAATAGTTTGACAAATGCGACAGAAGCGCATTATTAAACCGGTGATACTGCATCAATTGTGTGCCACTTTTAGTTGGTCACTGATCGCTAGTCTATTCAAATACATTAATTACAATCCTCCATGAATCAATTGGGGTCGGTCCAGAGTGATCGCGGAATCGAATGAATTAACATATAATCTAATTTTGAATCAGACAACTGACAACCAATACCTCTATTATGAATAATGAGCCCGAATCCAACCAATCACAACTTAACACACAAACAAATAGTTTGACAAATGCGACAGAAGCGCATTATTAAACCGGTGATACTGCATCAATTGTGTGCCACTTTTAATTGGTCACTGATCGCTAGTATATTCAAATACATTAATTACAATCCTCCATGAATCAATTCGGCTCGGTCCAGGGTGACCGCGGAATCGAATGAATTAGCATTCAATTTAGGTCCCGAGGTGAAGTTATTTGTCTCGATGCTCAATAGTTTGGAAACAGTGGATATTTGGAAAGCAAGTTATTTATTTTTTTAGGCGAAGTTAGAAGTAGTGCGAAGTTAGTTTATACGAAGTAATTTAATTAGGCGTAGAAAAATGCAGCTAAATAACTTTGAGGGGTATTCTTAATCGGTGCTTAATTTCCTGGACAGCTAGGTACGTTTGCATTTTAATCATATGCTTACTAAAAAAAGTAGAGGCTGACCTAAGGTTGTTGAGTATATATTTGCTGGCTTAGGTACTTATCTTGTCACCTAGGCATGAACTTTTCTATCTATCTCGACAAGGAGGAAAAGTTGCCTTTCCTTAAATTTTTTTTTGAGCCGATGGTGCTGACCCATGCGTCATGGTCGTGAACGGGCGCTGATAGTTGGGACTGGTCATCTCTTAGCCGCCACGGCTTATTTTAATTATGGATTGTTTTGTTTAAATTTCTATTAGCTGTACTCTGGACACTCAACGTGTACGTCTTATTTACATCGTTCTCACATATAATCATACCTATATTCAACATTAATGATGTAACTAATATTTAGGCAACAATATGATTTAAAAGAGTGTAGGTGGGGGGGGTCTGTATGTATGCTTTCGCGGTTGCGCAACGACATGCTTTGCTTTGCTTTGCTTGGTAGTATAGATGCAGGCCTACTCTGCCGCTTCCTTCAGAGGTGGTAGGGTGGCGGGGTCTTGAGGGAGAGCGCTACAGTCGTGATGATCCTCAAGGCAAGTCTGGCGGATGCACCTTCCCGAGGTTGCCACCCCGTTCTTGGTCTAATTCCTTAAGAAATAGACGTAACAAAAACCTCCAGGCGCCTTTTATCTTAACACATCCCTTCCCCATCCTTCATCCTACCCATATCCCCATTCCTCCCACCTCCATCTCTCCAATTCCCACTCCTAACCGCGACCCCTCAGTGACTGGGTGGGTGCGGGCTCGTCCATCCCTAAAATAAGCTGATGACGAGTAGGAGTAAGTAGTCACCTGCGCTAGGACCTGCGCAGTTGAGCGCCGTGAGCGGGGATGAAGGAGTCCTGGGGGGTTGAGCCGAGCGCCTCTGGTTGTAATGTGCCCGTAAGGCAACACGCCCCCTTTGGTCTGGATTTCAAGCGAAACGGTGGCCCTACCCATTAGCCAAGGGTGGGGAAATGGCCACTGTGTCCCGTCAGAGGGCCACTGGCGAGGTGCGTGAGGTCCGCTGAGGTCGTCCTCGGACGGCCAAAGCGGTAGGTAAAGGTCATGCTGACGGTGTAAGTGAGGGTTGATCAGTTCGTTGGGGGTGGCCTTTTGGACCCCCTACGCCAACCCGATCGAGCACCCGATGTCGCACTGTAAGCCAGCCTTGCGCCCCTATATCTCTCTGGTAGTCCTAACGTTCGAGCTTCTTATTAGTGAGACGTTCCCAGTTGCCGGCTCCATGGAGGGTGGGAGCCAGAGAGACGAATTTTACAAAATCATTTAACATGGAAAATTCAAGGCCAGTTAAATCTACAGACCTGGGAGTGGAGGCGAAAGCCAATGAGACTCCCAAGGGAGGTGCTTGCACTTCCCTCGCCCCTGGTGGCCATGCGGTTAACGCCGTTGGTACCAGCGCGGGTGCAGGTCCGGCTGTGGCGAGAACCACAGCTAAGACCAAAAACAAAAAGTCCCGGAACAAACAAAGGACGCCGGCGCTGATTGGGACCAGTACCGACCCTTCCAATACTCAGGCGAAGACGGCGACGACTAATACCAGTGCCGGTCTGACCCTCCCCACACAGACTCCGGCGCTGGGTAATACCAGCACCGGGCTTCCTGCCAAACATCCTCATCCTTCTGTGGCTCCTCAAGCCTCCTCCCAACAGGCGGCCGTAACCGGTCAAATGGAGACGGCCGGCTGCGCTGAGGACGCTTTTTCGCGCGCCTGGCAGGTGCAGAAACGCAAGGGCAAGGGTAAACGCACTCAACAAGCCCGTTGCCCTTGCACTGAACCTTCAGTTCCATCCGAACAGGGTAAGAAGGAGGACAGAGTGACGAGGAAGGAGCGCCGCCAATCACGTTGGATGACAGGTAAGGGCTCCCGTAAACAGGCTACTGCCGCTAGGTCGGTCAAACCGGCAAGCGGCCAGCTGAACTTCTCCGACGGGAAGCGGTCGCAGGCAGAGACCGGCGCAAGCCGGCCAGCGCCCAGCCGACCGTCAACCAGTTTTCCGGAGAGACCGGCTAAAGGTAGCAATGACACACAGCGACCCGATTGGAAGGATCAGGCCGCGGCCAAGCGAGCTCTCAACGAGACCTCGTCACCTCGAGGGGAGCATAAGCGGCCGCGGCTTGATCAATCCAAGAGGGTTGATCAACGAAGCTACGCCCAAGCTGCAAGTGCTACCCTCGACGTCGCGATCACCTGCTACCGCACGGGGATCCTCAGCAAGGACGTATCGGACCAGGTACTCGCTGCTATCCAGAAGCAGATCATACTCGAGGCCTGCTCCCCCAAACCAGACACTCCAGGGCCGACCTTCAACGCCAAGCCGCTGTTCACCGGGGGTGTCCTGAAGCTGTGGTGCGGAAACGACCACACCTTAGGATGGCTAAGGAAGACTGTCTCCGACCTTTCTCTCCCGACTAGCATCTCGTTGGTCGTCAAGAGTCAGGCGGAGATTATGAAACGTGCTCGATGTGGGATCGTGATCCCAGACGAGCAAGGGGTATTTGGTGAGCCGACCAATATTGGGCGTGCTCTCAGTTACCAAAACCCCTGGGTAGACATCAAGAGGTGGGTGCTCTTGCATGCCGACAAGCAGGCCGCAGCGTGGTTCGTGGTGGTCGGTATCCCTGAGGACCAAATCCCGGCCCTGATGGAGGCCGGACGCCGTCTCTCAATAGGATTAGGGGCGGTGTACGTGAAGTTCCAGGGTCGGAACGGCAGGTTCACCGACGTCCCTCAGGGATGGGACCCCACCACGGAAACCATTGGCAACGCGCCAATTGTACTGCAGACACCAGCAGGGGAGTCCACTCCCCCAGCATCATGCAACCCGGAAGCATCCGCGGCCGCTGCTACCACAGCAGAGTTGGCCGTGTTTGATGCCGCCATCGTGGGAGCCGTCCCTTCATCGGGCGAGGAGTTGGACGACATTACCCTGTCTCCGGCTTCGGGTCGGGGAGGGGACGGTTTCGACGAGGGCGACCTGTTTGCCGGGCTGAGACTGGAAGGGGACGAGGGGGGTTCGACCAACGATGGCGTTCCCTTCGTCGACCTGTAGAGTCCTCCAGGCTAACCTCCACCACAGTCAGACCGCGACGGCTCAGCTCCGCAAGTGGCTGGAGGTTCAGCACACGGCCATTGCCCTGATCCAGGAGCCGTGGATTAGGGCGGGCCGCATACAAGGACTCTCAAATCTTGGCGGTAAGCTCCTGGTCACCACAGATCATGATCACCCCAGATCGTGCATCTTTGTCACAGGTAACCTCAAAACACAGATCTTAACAGACTTCTGTTGCAGAGATGTCTCTGCAGCAAGTATGCGTATACAGCGTGACGACGCCCCGGAAAGGGTGATCGTTTTCGCCTCGGCCTACATGCCTGAGGCGGAAGCGCCGCCTCCGCACGACCTCGCCCGCCTCGTGAGCTATTGCGAGAGAGGTGGGTTTGCGGTCGTCGTCGGGGCCGACGCCAACGCTCACCACCAGCTGTGGGGTATGGACACGCAAAACGAGAGGGGTAAGGCATTGGTTGACTACCTATTCTCGACTAACCTATCCCTACTAAACACTGGCTCCGAACCAACATTCGTAACCAGGAGAAGCCGAACAATCATAGATCTCACGCTGGTATCGGAGGGCGCGGCGGAACTTACCACTGGGTGGCGGGTCTCCAAGGAGGCCTCCTGCTCTGATCACAGGTGGATCCGCTTCGACATCCAGGTCTGTGTTCCACCAACACCACCACGGCACATTCCGCGAAACACGGATCGAGCCAACTATACACGTAGCCTTGTATCCAAGCTTACGACACTAAACAATCCGACGACATTTGCGGATACGACACAGATTGAGGTACATGTAAGCCAGCTTACTAAATCAATAATAGACAGCTACCATACTGTCTGCCCAGAGACCACCCCGCGTAGCGCTCCGGGCAAGCAACCCTGGTGGGGGGCTGATCTGGAGCGCAAGCGCGGTAAGGTAAGGAAAGCTCTGAACAGAGCCATGAACACATGTGTGGATGAGGACTGGGACAACTATTACGCAGCCAAATCCAGCTACAAAAAATGCATCAGGTTCAGGAGTACCACGGGATGGCGCAAATTCTGTGGTAGCATAGAGTCCTGTCAGCAGGCTAACAGGGTAAGGAAAGTACTGTCACAGCAGTACACACCTGGGCCCGTTACACTCCGCAAACCGGACAATACACTCACTTCCTCGCCAGAAGAAACGAGACGCGTCCTTATGGAAACTCACTTCCCTGGCTGTACCTTTGCGCAGGTAATCGCCTGGCAAGATGTACTACAAACACCAACAGAAAATGAATGGCTTTATGCAAGTAGGGTGATCACGTTGGAGAAGCTCCAATGGGCCATCCGTAGCTTCCATCCTTTCAAGGCAGCCGGTCCTGACGGAGTGTTCCCCGCCTTGCTACAGTGGGGTGGAACCGCTGTCGCAATAAGACTGGTGCCCCTAATGAGGGCGTGCCTGGCCCTTAGATACGTTCCTAAAGGTTGGAGGGAAGTGAAAGTAATATTCATCCCCAAGCCAGGTAAGGGAGACTACACAAACGCCAAATCCCATAGACCCATAAGCCTCACCTCCTTTCTACTAAAGACTCTGGAAAGGCTGTGTGACAGGGAGCTGAGGGACGGCGCTCTGAAAACCATACCGCTACACGGTAATCAACACGCATACAGCTCGGGTAAGTCGACTGAATCTGCCCTTCATCTAGTAGTCAGCCAGATAGAGGAAGCGATTCATCAGAAAGGCACCTGCCTGGGCACTTTCATAGACATCGAAGGTGCCTTCGACAAAACAAACTTCTCCAGCATCAGCGGCGCCCTCTATAGACATGGCGTTGAACAGGTACTAGCGGACTGGATTACTAACATGCTAAGCAAACGAGTAGTTCGCCTTGAGGATGAGCAGCAGCTGGCCATGATAGCCAGAGGCTGCCCCCAGGGTGGGGTGCTGTCCCCTTTTCTGTGGAATATGGTGATTAACGATCTCATAACCAAACTCAACGCCAATCGTTACTACACAATAGGGTATGCAGATGACCTCGCAATCCTTGTATCGGGGAAGGTGACGGGTACGATCTGCAACCTTACTCAGCAAGCGCTACGAATCGTAGAGAGATGGTGCAGGGAATTTGACCTATCAGTGAACCCCACTAAAACTGAACTGGTTATGTTTACCCAGAAACGAGCATTAGGCCCGTTCCGTCTACCAAAACTTTTCAATACAGAACTGCAGTTGACCAACGAAGTCAAGTATCTCGGGGTCATTCTGGACAGTAAGTTAAACTGGAGTAGTCACTTGGACAACAAACTAAACAGGGCCTGCATAACCTTCTGGCAGTGCAGGAGAATGATAGGTAAGAAGTGGGGCCTATCCCCTAAAATTATACTATGGCTGTACACCACAGTGATACGCCCTATGATCACCTACGGGGCCGTGGTCTGGTGGCCCCGTACTGAGTTGGGTACAGCTACTAGCAAACTACAACGCCTGCAAAGACTAGCCTGCATGGCCACCACAGGCTGCATGAGGACCACTCCGACTGCAGCTATCGAAGCCATGCTGGGACTACCACCGCTCCACCTGTTCATACAGCAGGAAGCGACGATGGCGGCGTTCGTCTAAATGCACTAGATCTCTGGGGTAAGAGAGATTTACCACACACCGCGCTGCTTGAGGGACTCAGCAAGCAGTTCCCCATTACGAAAGCCATAAATGACCGGGTACCCAAACAATTTATATTTGATAAAAAATACAAAATCCAACTTCATGAGGATCGCCGATGCGAGGGCTTGCGCCCGGCAGAGCTGCGCATCTTCACGGATGGATCCAAAACAGGTAGTGGCACAGGTGCTGGAATCTTCTCGGAGGACTTCAATATACGCATCTCCACACCATTGGGGGTCCATAACACAGTGTTCCAGGCCGAATGCATGGGTATTTCTCTAGCCGCCTCTGCCATCATGGCCAGGGAAGTTAAAGAACACTCGATCCGCATACTCTCAGACAGCATGGCCGTTCTGCAAGCGCTGAACAGTCACACCGTTGATTCTGGGCTAATATACGAGTGCCACCAGCGCCTAAACCAGGTGGGCAACCTCAATAACATAACCATTCAATGGATCAAAGGACACAGCGGCTCGCTAGGCAACGATGCAGCCGACGAACTTGCCAGAAGGGGGTCGAACGCTGTACCAGTGGGTCCCGAACCCATCGTGCCACTCCCCTTCGGGTTCATACGCACTCTGGTAAGGAAACGCACCAGGGACCAACATCACAAACTATGGGTGGACCAACGTGAGTGCAGGCAGGCTAGGGAAGCACTCCCCACAATCGATGGCCGCTTCACGAAACAGGTTCTCCGACTAACCAAGCAACAGCTGCGTACAGTCACAGCAGCTGTAACTGGTCACGGATCATTTAATAAACACCTCTTTGTATTAGGAGTCACGGACAGTCCGCTGTGCAGGGCCTGCATGGGGGAGGACGAGACAGCAGCCCATGTGCTTCTAAGCTGCCCGGTGGTCACCACATACAGGGCAAAGTACTTCGGCAACCCAGGTACCCTACGTGAGATTGTCAGCAACACCAAGGCGTTGCTGGCCTTTCTCGAGGAGCTGGGGTGGATCGAATAACCGATTTTCCCACCCGTACGCAAAATACGCGCATTGACGTGGAGTTGCGGACACCAGCCCGTATTATCTATCTATCTATCTAAGAGTGTAGGTACATGGAGTTTCTTGTCCGTTCTTCTCCATAGGTGCCTACTGCGCGTTGGAATGGGCAACTAGCCGCATATTTCTGACTGTCCGACCACTTGACAATTCAAAAGTGCCTGTAAATGGTTTAATTGAAATAAATGCTTTGAGTTTGAGATTATTGTTTTTTTCTTTTACGATTTATCCCATATGAATTAATACAGACAAACAAACACTTTTTTATACCTACAAATTTTAATAAAATAACATAAATAGAGTATGTAACATATACTCATTTAATCTGAGAGTGTCGAGCCACCGTTCATAAATGGCTTCATACTCTTACTTAGGAAGAGCTTGAAAACTTAGTTAAAACGTAACATGTACATAAACACGCACTCACAACACAACACCAAACACACGCACAACACAACACATCGCATGCACACTCACGTACAACACTCCGCACGCACAACACGACACACCCACACACATGCACAACACATCACCACACACACGCTTGCCTAATGATTACCATACCGTTTTGCTTTTATATTATTTTCTTTTTATTATTATTTGTTATTTTCCTGTGTAATTTTCTTTTTAAGTTAAAAATAATTTGTCAACGCTGGAGCACTAACGCATAAAACATATTTGTATGGGCGTTAATGGCTGCGACACAGTTTATAACTAATGAAGTCATTACCGTACATAATTTTACTGTAATTTTTTTGTTTTTTATTTCCAATAAATATATAAATTAAACAATCAATATTTCTAACATAACAGCTATCACTGGAGCTCTACCTTTAGCTAATCATAAATTACATACCATTAATTGAACGTGTATTATAATTATATGATAGTAACCTATACTGATATCTTATTAAATATGGTCCCAATGCGGTGGCTATGTCGTGAAACATGCTAGTGAACCAAATTGAGCTCGACAGTATTCTGTAAACTATTCTAAAATAAAGAAGGCTGCTGCACAGCTATTCAAAAACATTCGACAGGCTTCCGAGTCGAAAATTATATATATTCGGTTACTTGATATGCCTAGTGCCCGATCGCAAACCGCTGTCAGAAGAATAGTAGTTTGGTTTCGGATTTGTGCGACGCTTAGACTTCCTTTGATAACATTGATTGATGTTCGATTCAGCACTGAAGAGTATCGAATGTTTGTGAATAGTGGCTGCTGGTCTAATAATATATGAAAGACAGTGAGATATATGACACAACATCCACACAAGGTCTTCAGGTCCCGAACTAGGCAGAGCCTGTACTACGGTAACCTGATACACATACTTATATACATATACACATAATCTATATATACATAATAAAACAGTAACGAAGTAAAAACTGTTCATTGAATATTTTTGAAAAAACGTAATTGCTACGGGGTGTGGGAATGAGTCTAATGCCGGAATTATACGAGTACCTAGTTGTTAGAGTTTTTGTCCGTTTGTCTGTTTGTCTGGATGTATGTTACGGGTTGGCGTAAAAACGGCTGACCGGATTTGGATGAAATTTGGCACACAGATAGCTTATAACCTGGATTAACACATGGGGTACATTTTGGGTGGGATTTATTCCGACATCTACACAGGGCGAAGCTGCGGACAAAAACTAGTTTGAAAATAAAGTTAGAAATAATCTCCAGTTTCAGGGATATTTTCAAGTGTAACGTGAAATACAGGGTGGCAGGGACATCGGCGTGCCATATGTTACCATGGATTCAAGACATGATACATAACACCCCCCCTTTTTTTTAGGGTGGCAAGTCATCAAATAACTATTTCCGCTCTGGGCGAAGCGGGAGGGCGTGTCAGACTCTTACTGACTAAAACCCACCCGTGTTCCTTCAGTTGCCTGTGCCAGGGGCCACGGTGTCTACGACGAGACACTGGAGCTTGGTGCTCAATAAAACGAAGGAGTTTTACTTTAAACTATGGATTTATATCAGGAGAAAACATTACACTTCGTTCTATTATGAATTTAAATAAATTAGAATACAAAAACAAGTTAAAATATGCGGATCGATGTTCGTCCTTATTAGAGTTTTTGTTGTAATCAATTAATCCACAAGTCGGGTAGAAGTTTTTCCTTAGCCGATTTATTTGTTTGTGAACTACCGTCACTTATGTGCGTCTGATCGGATACAGTCTCCTATAACAACTTGTCATGGAGACTAAAGCCACTAAAGCATCAGGCGCAAACATCTTCCCCGCCGTTAAAGGCCTCCGGTCTTTAACCTTCACTCAATAAGATGCTCCGTCGCAGGCAGAGGACAGAGCCGTTTGAGGGGCCTCCGATAACATCCCTGTGGTGTTTGAACATCTGCGACCCGACATATTCCATCAGGACCCGGAAAAAGTTTGCTGATTCGGCCCGTACGCCAGCACAATGGTGGTAAGTTGTCTTCCTGAATCAGTACTAGGTCGCCAACGCTCAGTGGAGTACAATCGGTGCGCCATTTTGATCGTTGCTGCAGCTCAGCCAGGTACTCCCTCTGCCATCTCCTCCAAAAGTGCTGCCGGATTTGTTCAAGTCGTTGGTAGCGCTTCAGTTGAGTGGACTTGCAATTTTCTAGGCTCGGTGAAGGCAGCGCAGTTAGCGGCCGTCCAAGCAGGAAGTGCCCTGGGGTGAGGAAAAGGAGGTCGTTTGGAGACATGGACATGGGGTAAAGTGGGCGGCTATTTAATATGGCTTCCACTTGTGCGAACAACGTGGATATCTCTTCAAAATTTAAATGCGTGTTGCCCATTACACGTCTTATATGATGTTTAGCGGATTTTACCCCGGCCTCCCAGATACCACCAAAGTGGGGAGCGTAAGCAGGTGAAAACAAAAATTTAATTTCTTCTTCGTTAGAGAAATCTGTAATTGCTTGGCGATTATATTTCAAAAAGTTGCCAATTTCTTTGGCAGCGGCCACAAAATTGCGGCCGTTGTCACTAAAAATTTCAGTAGGCTTACCCCGACGGGATATGAACCTACGCAGGGTAAGAATGAAAGCGTCCTTCGAAAGATCACTTACCGCTTCCAAGTGTACGCACTTGTACCTTAAGCAAACAAAAATGCATAAATAGCATTTTGTGACCCTTGATCCGCGACCCTTCCTATTTGAGATATAAAAGGGTCCGGCAAAATCTACACCAACGCTACGAAACGGGAAATCCACCGTAACGCGCTGAGAGGGCAAGTTCCCCATTAAGGGTTTTAAAGTCTTGCCCTGTACCTTTCTGCATGTGATGCAGTTGCGCACAGTCCTCCTAGCGAGATGTCGCCCATTGATAGGCCACACGTATTGCCTGACACTAGCGAGGAGAAGCTGTGGGCCAGCATGTAGTTTGTGTAAGTGTTCCCGCTCAAAGATTAGTTCAGTGAGATGGTGTGAGGAATGTAGTAGGATAGGGTGCTTGCTGCCAAATGGAATAGCGGAAGCATCCAGTCGGCCTCCTACTCGTATTAACCCATTTGCGTCCATGAAAGGTGTAAGCGCTATGATAGGTGATTTTGTACTAATAGAATTTTCTTTAGTTAACAAATCGTACTCCACAGGAAAAGATTCCTGTTGAGCCTTACGACATAAAAGATAAAATGAATTTTGTAATTCTTCTAAATTAAGGGCATCACAACGCCGAGAATTAGGATTGCGCAAATTATAAAAATATCTTAATGCATACGCGTAATCTCGTTTTAACTTATTTAATTGATTATATTTATGATAGGGAATTATTGAAGAATTATCTATCTTAGCAACAATGTTTGACCTTGTTTCAGGAATTTCAAAATCGTGTTTATTTGGTAAGGTAGGCCAAGAAGATTCGCCTTGAAGTAAAAATTTAGGCCCTGACCACCACAGACTACGATCTTTAATCTCTTCGGGATAAACGCCGCGCGAGACGAGATCAGCAGGATTCTCAGAGGTAGGTACATAACGCCAACAAGAAACATCTGATGATTCCAGTATTTCTGCTGTTCTATTAGCCACGAAGGTCTTTAATCTTCTAGAGCTGGTATGCAGCCAAGCAAGGACGACACTGGAGTCGCACCAATATAGTTTACGTGCTACTGGGTACCTCAAGGAATCCACGACGGCCTTGCAGAGTCGAACAGCTAGTAAGGCGGCACACAGCTCCAAACGAGGTATAGTACAGGCCTTGATTGGTGCCACCTTTGACTTGGAACACAAAAGGTTGACATGCACGATACCTCCTTCATCAATAGACCTTACATAGACGCAAGTGCCATAAGCTCTTTGGGAGGCGTCGCTGAACATATGTAGCTCTGTAACAACAGGTGACTCACATAGAACCTGTCTCGGCAGTGTAAATGTAGCTAGACTAGACAGATTATTGGAAAACTTACGCCAAGCTCTTTCTATTTCCTCGGAAAGAGGTTCGTCCCAGCCAACCTTGTCAAGCCAAAGTTGCTGCATTATTAATTTAGGAATAATAATACAGGGGCTGACAAAACCGAGTGGGTCAAAGATTTTAAACGATGTTGATAAAATATAGCGCTTTGTTATTTTGTCATTGATAGGGGGAATTTCGAAAGAATAATGTAGACTATCAGTTTTAGAATTCCACCCTAAACCGAGAGCATTTGAGGACTCACTAATGATATGGGTGTCTGTAGAGTTTTCGGAGCAGGCTTCAAGAACGCTAGCCGAATTAGATTTATATTTTCGTAGATTGAAACATGCCGCCTTAAGGGCTTCCGATACAGATTTTTGAATATGTATAAGTTCCTTCTCAGAATTACAGCCCGTAATTAAGTCGTCTACGTATAGATCATGTTGTATAATCGTTCTAATGAGTGGATCCCCGCACTCCTCACCTGATTGCCAAAGACACCTTGTACTCAAAAAACTTGCACTTGTGAAACCGTAAGTCACCGTATTTAAACGTAACGTCTTAAGGGGCTGACGCTCGTCTTCTCTCCATAGAATAAGCTGAAGATTTAGATCTGACTCGTCCACCAATATTTGCCGAAATAATTTTTCGACGTCTGCTGCTAACAGATATTTGTAGAATCGAGCTCGAATTAATATGGAGAAAAGAGAGTCTTGAATTTGAGGCCCAACCATTTGTATGTCATTGACAGAGAGGCCCGAGGAAGTGCGAGCTGATGCATCGAAGACTACGCGAATTTTTGTAGATTCGCTGTTTTCTCTGAACACAGGATGATGAGGTAAGAAATAACATAAATTAGAATTCAAGTTATTTAGCGCAATTTCAGAGAGGTGACCTAATTCTGCATATTCTCTGATAAATTCAGTATTTTGCGACTTAACTTCAGGCTGCCTTCTAAATCGGCGTTCCAAATTATAAAATCTTTTCTTGGCCATTTTGTAGGAGTCACCGAGACAATCCGGTGAGTCAATAAGAGGTAACTTGACAGAGAATCTGCCGTTTCTTAAGCGGCCGGTGTGCTGTAAGAAATCACTTAAATAAGATTTAGATGGGATTTCTTCAAGTTCCCAAAATCTATTTAATTTTAATTCTATGTTTTCATCATAAGAAAATTGGGTAAGTACATACAAATACAAATACAAATATTCTTTATTGTGGTACATAGGTAAGCAATAAGTTGTTACATGTTTCCGAAATTGTACACAGCTATGACCCACCATAATGGCGTACAATAATTTTAAGGTAAGTAACATTTATAACATAAGCACAGCACAATCAAATAGAAAATTGAAATAATAACAATTTGAAAATATAATAAACGAAATTTTTTTACATGTCAAGGCAGCAATCAAATTGTCGAGACATAAATTATAAATGCAGTTAGAATTAAATAACCCAAATTAAAAAGTATACACATATTACTCATCAGGGGAACAATTAAAGTTAAATGACATCATCGAGATAATCCTTCAGAGTGTAGTAACATTTGTCTACTAACAATTGAAATAATTTCTTTTTATAATTGTGCAAGTCTAAATCTTTAATTGTCTTTGGCAATTTATTATATATGTCAGGTATTAGATAAAAAACACTTTTGTGGAAAAGAGCAGTTTTGTGGGGTTCACGTGTCATTTTGTCTTTATGTCTGGCTCTATTACTAAATTTGAAACGGTGAATATTTAATTTAGCGAAAATGGCACATTCGTAAATAAACATACAGGGAAGTGGTAGTATTTTTAGTTTCTTAAAATGTGGAACACAGGTGTCTTTTGAATCAATGTTTACGATTGATCGGATACACCGCTTTTGCGCCTTAAAGGCTAGGTCTTTGTTGGTCGAATTGCCCCAGAACATAAGACCGTACCTCAAAATGGAAGAGACATAACCATGATATGCACTAAGAACAGCAGATTTGTCTGCTATTTTACTTAATTTATAAAGGGCATACGACTGTTGATTTAAGCGTTTACAGACATAATCTATGTGATTTTTCCAGTTAAGTCTTCTGTCAATATGTAGCCCCAAAAACTTTATTTCATCTATTTCTTCAATATTTGTATCTTTGAATGTTATGTTTAAATTTGGCGATGCTAGAAAATTTTGTCTAAATTTCATAATTTTTGTTTTTGACAGATTTATGTTTAAATTATTAGATGATAGCCATTCAGTTGCATTAGTTAAAAACATATCAATCTCCGCATTAATGCTAGAGTGCAAATTGTCACCATCAAACAGAACTGTGCTGTCGTCAGCAAAAAGCGTCATCTGATGGTGCGTTATGGATGGTAAATCATTAATATATACAATAAAGAGTAATGGTCCCAATACGCTACCTTGTGGTACCCCAAAACGGACATTAGTGAACTGAGATTCGTAAACTTTTTCTTCTTTCGATATTGGGCATACTCTATTTATTTGAGTAGCTTGGTGTCTATCGCTTAAATAGGATTTTATTAGATTATTAACATTACCCCTAACACCATAGTCATTTAATTTTTGGAGCAAAATGTCATGACGAACGTGGTCAAAAGCTTTTGACATGTCTAAGTACATGATTGCATTTAATATCCTTAGGTTGTTTATGTTGCAGGGGGCCTCCAATTAACCAGCCCAACTTTGAGTCGTGCAACTTAGGATAATTAGGGCCTAATGAGCGCTGATCACAACCTATAATGTCCCAAAATAAATCTGAGCCTATTAGAATATCTATGAAAGAAGGCTGATTGAATTTGGGATCTGCTAAGATTATATTTTTAGGAATATTAAACGATCTAATATCAATTACCGCAATGGGGACTAAAGCTGTTAGTTCTTTCATAACATAAAAGTTAGAAATAACGTCGAATGGTGTATTTAACGATTTTAATTGGGCAATGCAATATTCAGTTATTGTGCCTGCATCGCTGTTGCCAAAACCGATTACCTTTGCAGCATTGATAGGGCAGTTCTCTAATGATAACCTTTGTTTCAGGCCTAGACTTATGAAAGAGGATTGGCTGCCACAATCAAGCAGGGCTCGCACCGTTTCAGATTTACTAGTCTTGGGATTGACTATTTCAATCAAGGCAGTACAAAGAAGAGCATGTTCGTTACCTTGATTGTTACAGTTAGCCAACGTCTCAGAAGGACCGTCGGTATTAGTACTAGCTAAACTGTCAGCCTTTCCAGTAGGAAGGTGCAACATAGAATTGTGTCTCTTGTTGCATTCACTACAACGGCCTAAACGACATCTAAATGTAGGGTGACCCGACCTTAAACAATTAAGACACAATTTCAATTTAGTTGCCTCGGCTATACGCTCGCTTATGCTCCTTGCCTTAAACGATGGACAATCAAATATTTTATGATCAGCATTACAGCATCGGCAGAGGTATGACGAGGATGATTGTGTTTGTGGTTGGTTACTACTGCTAATGTATGCATGTGCTTTAGTATGACGTATGTAGTCCGGTTTCTTTGAATGGCCTTCTGAACGTTTATCATGATTGGGTTTAAAGGCGTTGTCTGACTTGCTGCGGTGCAAGGCCTCAAGCACGGCTGCACGATCATTTAAAAATTTATAAAATTCCTTAAGCGTAGGGGTGTCTGTTGGCAACGCGTTACGGTGTTCCTCCCATTTAACAAAGTTGTTATTGTCCAACTTGGAAGCGACTAAGTGAATGACAAGGGCATCCCAATGCTCAGTGGCTTGTCCTAAGTTGGAGAGGGCACGCATATTTTTTGTCACGTGGTCAACCAAGAAACGCAATGATTTTTCGGACTCCTTATTTACAGAATTAATGTTAAATAATGCGCTGAGATGATGACTTATCAGCAAACGTTTATTGTCGTAACGTTCAAGTAATAGGTTCCAAGCTTCCCGATAGTTATCAGTAGATACTTCTAGATTTGAAACGGTTCGTGCTGCTTCACCTTCTAAATAAGAAATTAAATAATGAAACTTGTTCACTGAACTAATTCTACTATTTTCATGTATTAAGGATTGGAACGTGTCACGAAATTCCATCCATCGGAAGTATGATCCGTCAAATTTAGATACCTGTATCAAAGGTAGCCTGAAACCGATCTCATTATGATCGACAGTGCAATTAGTTGTATTGTGAGGACTGCTTGAGTCGTGGACGCCTTCATCCCTACCGTGCAATTGTAACAACTCTTGAGCCATTACAATATTGCTAATGAATTCCTTCTCTATATTTTCTCGTTCTTCAAGTTCATCCTCCAACCCACTACAATTATAAATTTCAATTTGACTTTGTAAGTCATCGAACCTTGAAGATAAGGTTTCAAATTTACTAAGTTTAAGTGTAAGTTCCGCCCTATGTGTTGTAGTAAAAGTGTCAAACTGTGATATTTTTTCTAAATAATTTTTAAACTTTGTTACTTGGCCCTTGACGGAACTACGTCTAACATTTAATTCCGCCAAGCTCTTGGCATCATCACCTAAACCCATTATGACTGTTTATTTCAAACAAAATTCTCACGAAAAAGAAATTAAAGTTAAGTAAGTATGTAAGATTGAAATAAACTTAAGAAAAACTAACGTTAAAATAAACCAAATAAAGTAATAAAGAATACGCTCACGCCCCTGGTTGGTGGTCTCTGCCGCACGGGAAGCCGAAGTCGCAGGCACCGGTCTGCGGACAGCCTTAGGCTGCACAGACGTTGCGCGCTACGGCAACGACGCTCAGCGATGCACGGGAAACGTAGGCAAATCTGAAATGTTCGGCGGAATAATCACTAAACGGAACTAAATAGGCACAGCAGCCTGTGGAAATATTTTCCTAAAAGAAATACAACAAACCTAAGTTTGTAATAACTTCAGGTTTGTAGGTACTTTGAGATATAAATAGTATAAAATTCACTTGAAAATCCACCCAAAACGGTAAAAAATTTAAATATCCAGGCGTAGATATCCTTAGAAACTGTCGCTGATACTAAATAATAGCGAACTTATGGAAATGTATAGAAAACCATAATTTAAGAAAGTATGACGCAATACTGTAACCTTGACAAAGGTGAACCTATAAAAATATGAGATTGCACAAGTGGAAAACCATATAGACATTGGATAAGGACGTAGGCTACGTGGTTTGAACGGAAGTTTAGGGATTAAGGAAAGGCACTTAGCTGCAGAAATTCTGCTGCGCTGCGGTGTGACGCTGTATTTAGCATCAATATCCGGCGGTGCTAAGTACTGCTTATGTTCTTCCGATGTACGTGCTTCTTCCAAGGGCTGGATGCGGCGCGGTGCTGACCGACTGACAGCTGCGGCGCGGTGCTGACCAACTCCAGCTAGACCTTGGTACTCCGAATTTCCTTTCCGATTCTGTCCTGTCACGGTCGCCAATTATGTCTACGACGAGACACTGGAGCTTGGTGCTCAATAAAACGAAGGAGTTTTACTTTAAACTATGGATTTATATCAGGAGAAAACATTATACTTCGTTCTATTATGAATTTAAATAAATTAGAATACAAAAACAAGTTAAAATATGCGGATCGATGTTCGTCCTTATTAGAGTTTTTGTTGTAATCAATTAATCCACAAGTCGGGTAGAAGTTTTTCCTTAGCCGATTTATTTGTTTGTGAACTACCGTCACTTATGTGCGTCTGATCGGATACAGTCTCCTATAACAACTTGTCATGGAGACTAAAGCCACTAAAGCATCAGGCGCAAACACACGGTAACCCTTTCGTACTTACCCGCAACCCTGGCAGGCACCGGCCCTAGCGGACCCCGTCATTGATGCTGACATCTCTATGAGGCGCGCGTGGAACACAACGCGTCGTCGACCCGGGCCTGGTCCTTATCGGACGGCGACCTAAGACATTGCTCACCGTCCGCAAGCCCGCGCCTCCGGTGGCCGTGAAGCGGCTTGGGATTCCCGACGCCCAGGGCGTCTCCTGCGGCGACGTGAGGGCGCGAATTGTGTCTCTCTCTCACGCGTTCCGCCTCCTTCTTCGCGAGAGTAGGCGCTCCGAATCCATTGTTACACTTTGCGCGTTGATATTCCTGCTATCCTGAATACTTTGCCAAACGACTATTCATCGGACATGTCAAAACACGATACTTGCAATCATATTTTGTATCTGTTAATTTATTTATTCACACAAAGAGAAATAAAAATATTTTAAAACTACATAAGGTCGGTGTTCAGATGGAGTTCAACCGTTAATTTGCAAAATACTGGAAGTGTAGTATTTTCCAATGAAGTAGTTGATATTATATTTTGACACTAGCTTCTGCACGCGGCTTCGCCCGCGAGGATGTCGGCAATTATCCCACGGGAATGTGCTACCGGGACAAATAGTAGCCTATGTTACTCCTTATAACATCAGCTTCATCCAGTGAATGTCTCGGCACAATCGGTCCAGCCGTTTCCGAGATTAGCCGGAACAAACAACCAGTCAGACAAAAAGATAAAGGTGGTTTTGTTTACGTAGTAACTATTTAGTAATCTGTGTTTTTGTTATAAGTACCGTATATACTTCCTTATGCATTTGGTAAAAAACTGTTATTTTGACATTACAAACAGACACTTCAATTTTTATCCCCTCGTCTGTCGATTGAAATG
Source organism: Brachylomia viminalis (assembly GCA_937001585.2). Taxonomy (NCBI): domain Eukaryota; kingdom Metazoa; phylum Arthropoda; class Insecta; order Lepidoptera; family Noctuidae; genus Brachylomia; species Brachylomia viminalis. The sequence continues at coordinate 13,728,697 of OW443316.2, read as the reverse complement.
ATAAGTTCGGTAACAATAGAACAGTAATTTTGTCTCATTTAGCGACAGTTGAGCTCTTATTAGCAGTTGAGCTCAGTTGAGCTATGCTTGGAGTCTCTCTGAAGGATAAAATCCGAAAAGAGGTGATCCGCCAGAGAACCAAGGTAACCGACATAGCCCAAAGACTAAGCAAGCTAAAGTGGCAATGGGCTGGTCACATCTCTCACAGAACCGACAATCGTTGGGGAAAACGAGTTTTAGAGTGGAGATCGCGTTTAGGCAAACGTAGTGTAGGACGCCCACCGGCCAGGTGGAGTGACGACTTTCGAAAGGCGGCTGGCAGAGATTGGATGGGGAGAGCCGAAGATTGGGCTCAGTGGCGATCACTAGGAGAGGCCTACGTCCAACAGTGGACGAATAAAGGCTGATGATAATGATGATGACGATGAACTCTTATTTGTATATGTATCATAGATGTAGAGATTAGTCTATCTATGTTCACAACTTTATTATCATAATGAGCTTGTTGTGTCCCATTCCAGGCCAAAATCTTTCTTCCAGGCCTTTCTTCTATCTTTCCAAGGTTCTCTCTCTTTTGCAATCAGAGCCCAATGCTTTAGGTGGGAGTCTAACTCGCCACGCCATCTTCTCCTGGGAATACCAAGTCGCCGGTTCCTGTTGTTCGGTATCAAATCTCTTGCTACTTTCGCTCAAGTCTAAAGCCACATGCGACAAATGTGGCCTGTCCAGTTGCATTTTAAATCGGCGGTTTTTTTACTCACGCTTGCGATTTAAAGAGAAAAAAAATAAAGAAAGAAAGACATACGTTTATTTGCGGTAAACATGACGTAGAACAAACACAAAAAAGAATAAGTTGGGGGAAAATATGCGTCACATCCACGAAAAACGGCAATTGCTCAGCGTGATGCTACAACCCTACGCGAGACCGAGCCCCAGCGCTCACCGCAGGTCGAATTTAATCAAGATAAATCATAGACAACTAATATCTACAATTGAAGTCCCCACCTAAATTGATGAGTAGAAGTGGAAATTCCAGGCAGACTGACATTGGCTTCGTCTGAGCATGCAGGATATAAACCGGTTTTATCTGAATGTAACCAGTACTCACAGTTAACATAATTACAAATATTGAACTTTGATACGAACAACCCAGTAGATACGGATGAACTTTTTTTTTAAGTTTTGTGTGGTTATGTATAGATAAATAAGTTTACTTTAACCTACGACACAGTCTTTCGAAAACTAAGTTGAAACAGTCAAATATTTACGACCAACTTACCTGGGGGGCAAGTTTATTAGTTTACAAACGTTGCAATGGTCTCGCCATTGTGAGTTTCTGACTGATTTTGTATGGCAAAACTGTCAAAAACTCGCAATTTTAAGACCGTTGCAACTTTTGTAAATTTTTAGACTTGGCTCCCTGGAAATTGTACATGAGATACACTTTTTGTGAAATTCCTTCAAATATTGCTACGTATTTTTATCGGTTTAAGAGCTAATTAATTATATTCTCTATCTCTATTTTTGGTTGGTTTTTTACCGTTATCACCATGATTTCTGCATCAGCATAACCAGCCTATAATATTCCCACTGCTGTGACACAGGCCTCCTCTCTATGAGAAGGAGTGGGCCGTAATCCACCACGCGGGCCCAGTTGGTGGATGTCACATGTCTTCGAATTTTTGGTTCTAAGACATGCCCGGTTTCCTCACGATGTTTTCCTTCGCCGTTTTGAGAGCAGTGATGATGAAATTAAATACACTAAGTAAACTGCCTGCCTGGGTTTGAACTCACAACCTAAATCTCGTAAGTCAGGGCCGATACCACTGGGCCACTATTGATCTCTGCTCAAAATTATGTTTGCTTCACATTTAATTCTATTTTCAAAATAGATTAGAGTAAATGCTTGCACTGACTGGACTGATCCACTCAAATCTGTGTGGTTCTTTCCTCAAAAGACCATTAATTCAGACGCATAGCTACATGGTCCTCAAATGATCGAACCAAGAGTATGTCTGGACTTTTAAATAAACTTTGGTCTCTAAGTTTGTTTCGCCATATCTTCTCAGGGGTGGTCAGATAGGAAATGTCGACTCCATTTAGCTTATTTTTTTTATATGACGTATAAAAGTGATTCCGTTACAATAAACAATTTATTTAATTTCAAATGTAAAATTAACAACATAACACCACTACTGATTTACATAAGGCCATAGGCTCGTCCCCTGTTACATGGTACTTAAACAAAACTAGCGAAATGTGGGTGTAGGTACTATAGGTACAGTCGCGACAGTTCCGGTGAATCACAATTTTTTTTTTTTTTTTTTGTGGGAAATCATCAATTAATAACTTCTCCCGCTCTGGGCAGAGTGGGAGGGCGTGTCAGACTCTTACTGACTAAAACCCACCCGTGTTCCTTCAGTTGCCTGTGCCAGGGGCCACGGTATCCCTCTCGGACTTTTCCGCAACCCTAGCAGGCATCGCATCGGTCCTAGCAGACCTCGTCAGTGGTGCTGACATCTCTTTGAGGCGCGCGTGGAACACAACGCGCCGTCGACCCGGGCCTGGTCCTTATCGAACGGCGAGCTGCCCATTGCTCGCCGTTCGCAAGCCCACGCCTACGGTGGCCGGGAATAGGCCTGTGATTCCCGACGCCCAGGGCGTCTCCTGCGGCGGCTAGGGGCGTGAGGGCGCGAATTTTGCCTCTCCCTCACGCGTTCCGCCTCCTCCTTCGCGAACATTACTGCTTCGCAGAAGGAGGTGACGGCTTCCCAAGCCCTCTCGCTCCGTACCATGGCCTGGACCAGGGCCGGACGCGAGAGATCGCCACTGCCAAACGCCTCCACGAGGACACGGCGGTGCTCCGCCCAAGCCGGGCAGACCTCCATCCGGTGAATCACCCCTAAGGCCAGTATCGCTTGCACCCGACGGTCGTCCAAACGCAGAGCTAGCCCCACCCCTTACGCACACACGCACAAATAACTGTGTTTCTACTGTAAGCAGCTTAGTTGTATTTGTGCGCGTGAGTTGTAATATCAGTTAGGCAGTCTTTATTCATTATTCGTTTTATTTGTGTTAATGCTATGAGTCGATATGCCATCGAAAATGTATTGGGAATTTGGGATCGCATGTGACCTGAGTGGTTTTTGCAGAAAATAATGACAGTTTATTTGTGAAGACAAATTATTGTTGTAAGCTATTAAGTGCGCAACATTTTTTTTTTGTGTTAAATAAATTATGATTAAATAATTACTTTAATATGGATTGGTTTGAAGCTATCTTTTATATTTGACATTAGTATGTACAGCCTTATCCCTTTAATCAGTAATGCACTTAATTAATGAAATATATATTTCATTAATTAAGTGCATTACTGAAATATATATTTCATTAATTAAGTGCATTACTGATTAAAGGGATAAGGCTCTCTGATAAAATAAGCGGAACGAAAAATAAAATATTCGTTTGTAAATTATACAAATCATTTAGTAAGTACTAATGTATATGTACGTAAATGTTTAATATGCTTTTAATAACTACACTTTAACTACATAATTACGTTAAAATCGCAAATAAATATAATTATCTCAATTGTAGTTTTTATTTTGAGTTTTATTTTGTAGTATGGACGATAAATACTAGTGTAACCTACCTAGTATAGAAGTCTTTCTCGGAGGAAAAAGTTAAACAGCGCATATTTATAGGAATTTTTCAAATAAATAATTTATCTTAAGTATTTGCCACCTACATTTAAAACTCGGTCTTAGTTCCCTGAAATAGGACTGCTTTTATCTCCACAAATTGGTTTCGCCAAACCGGCTTTACTTTTGAATAATAGAACAAAAGGATAAGTCGTCTAATGGCGGGTGCAGATTAAACCATTGCGCAAACGTGATCGTTTGTTAATTTGTTTATTGTCCATTAGTCATACGGCTAACGGACTCGGCTCGGGAACTAAGGTAATACTATCAATAAAACTGAAATGTAGAATAGTTTTAAATATTGCTGATCAAATCTTTTTTATTTTGGTAATAAATAAAACAACAGTGTTCAATTAAAATCATAATTATATTTAATGTTATTCTACATAATTTACGAACAATTGAATGAACACCTTCTTTTACCACAAATTAAAAAGAACATTTTACAATATGTAGTTCTTAATTATTCTTATCTCTATCATTATTTATATTGAGATCTTAAGGGATCAGCTCCCTAATTGCGTAACACACTGTCAATCACGATCTGAATCATTTGAAGGATATTGCTGATCCGTTGCTTCATATGTTCGAAAAAATTGTCTACTCATGAACGTAAATAACGCAATGAATGTTGTTGAACTGTCAAAATGAAAACTATTCCTACTATTAGTGTTTCACGCCATTACCCCACAGGAATAAAAGCTGTAGATCGAACACATAAATACCTATCTCTTAATCCTATCCTTATTCCTATCTCTCTATCTTTCTTTTCAGACAGCAATACATTCCTTATTACTATCAAATTTTTAAACGAATAACTAGTTATTAAATTGGTTATTCACTCATTAACAATATAACTTCATGCTAATGAAATTTACTATTTATTTCAAAATTAAAAGTAATAGCGTATCGTGTCGATTGAAAAATAATCCAATTAATTGCATTTTTGAAACTCCAGATATAATTATTAATCTTCTAGCATATTTATCAAACCAATAAACGTCAATTTCAATACAAGTAGTTTTACACAATATCATAAATTATTATACATAAAAAAACATTAACACCAGTATAGTCAATCATACTTTTAAATTCGAAGAAAAAAAAGCCCAAGAAAAAAGTATCAACACATTATTGATCTAAGTTTGCGACATACGGTTTCACCGCTTTGAAAAAGGATGCTTGTATCTTACCTGATTAGTTTCGCCGATCCGGCTTTACATTAAACAACAGAACAAAGGGATGAACCGTTTAGTGGCGGGTGCAGATTTTTGTGAATGCAAGTTTTGGGAGCCTCTTGTGATTCGCCAAAATTATTTGTGGGCCGACTGCTTATTACACGTTACACGTTGTTACACACGTTCCGTAGTTCAAAGCATTTTGTCAGATCAACGGTTCACAGTTCGTGACCGCGATAGTACATTTCGGCTAACCCTTTGGGACACAAGCGTCGTGCTATGTTATTTGATAACCTTTAAAAAAATATGACCGATTTCCTCAGTTATCGATAGGTTTCCATTCCAATTCAATATCGGGAGAACAATGCGAACATTGACACTATCGGTACTGGTCCAGTTTCGATACAATCGGCCTGCCTCACTTCCTGCCGGTCGATTCTGTAAAAATCTCACCGTGAACACTTGCGTGGAGTGAGCTATCAGTGTCATCCCACTGATTCTAGAGATTACTTTCTAGAGATTAGAACTACATTTACAAACATAATCGAGATTTTAATAATATTTTTTATCCAAATTCTATTGATAATTTTATATTATATCAAAGCTAGTATGTAGTTAAGTGGCTAACCATTACTATTTTCGGGTTTAAAAAAAAATTGCAATAAATAAATTCAGTCAGAAACTCATTGTTGGTTTTTTTAAGAGCTTTGAAATAATATAAAATTATCAATAGAATTAGCATAAAAAATATTATTGAAAACTCGATTATGATTGTAAATATAATCCTCGGTCAATCCTACAGCATCAGTGGTGGCGGCACTGACAGCTCACTCCACGCTCATTTCACCTAAGTTTTCACGGTGAGACGGTTACAGAATCGCACTGCTGGTTTAGTCGTTAGGTTATAGTACGTAGTCGTTATGGTACGTTAGGTGGTTTAGGCAATGAACTTTCAGAACAATACCTACCTTGAAGAGAATTAAAAACACCGATAAGTTGGGATGGACTTTCAGTTGCTAACGAAAGAATATGTTTTTAAATTGTTTCAACAATCCTGAATTACGGCCCGCTTCCTCTCTCTCTAGTCCCAGCATTGGGAACATTATAACATTATACAATTAACATTATATTACTTATAGGCTGATTATGAAAGTCTGTGAACCTACCGCGAAACGATTTATTATCGTGAGAAATACGGTTTTCATTAACTTTTGTATTTTTAGTAGATGTTATTGTTTATTTTATTTATTAGTATTTTTATTAAAAAAATATGTCCTCTAGTGGGATTTATTTTATGCCCATAGGTGTGACCGTGGCATCACAACGAGCCCAATTGTTTTTCAAATATCGCAGCATCATGCTGAGATAGGAGCCTTCTTGACCTCGCACGGGTCTTCTCTTTATTTTTTTATTGTTTTCATAATTTTGTTAGATTTAATGTTCTTTTTTGTATTATTTTGAAATAGTTTTCTTTCTTTCTTTCTTTTAAACCTACATAATTTTACTTTATTTATTCATTTAGTAACTGCGCTACGTATCCTTTTTTTTTAGGGTGGGAAATCATCAAATAACTTCTCCCGCTCTGGGCAGAGTGGGAGGGCGTATCAGACTCTTACTGACTAAAACCCACCCGTGTTCCTTCAGTTGCCTGTGCTAGGGGCCACGGTATCCCTCTCGGACTTTCCCGCAACCCTAGCAGGCATCGGCCCTAGCGGACCCCGTCATTGGTGCTGACATCTCTTTGAGGCGCGCGTGGAACAAAACGCGCCGTCGACCCGGGCCTGGTCCTTATCGAAAGGCGAGCTGCCCATTGCTCGCCGTTCGCAAGCCCACGCCTACGGTGGCCGGGAATAGGCCTGAGATTCCCGAAGCCCAGGGAGTCTCCAGCGGCGGCTAGGGGCGTGAGGGCGCGAATTTTGCCTCTCCCTCAAGCGTTCCGCCTCCTCCTTCGCGAACATTACTGCTTCGCAGAAGGAGGTGACGGCTTCCCAAGCCCTCTCGCTCCGTTCCATGGCCTGGACCAGGGCCGGACGTGAGAGATCGCCACCGCCAATCGCCTCCACGAGGACACGGCGGTGCTCCACCCAAGCCGGGCAGACCTCCACCGTATGATCCACCGTGTCCTCCGGGCGATCCACACAATGGTGACACCCGGGCGTTTCCTCCCGCCTTATCCGGAACAGGAACCTCCCGAAATAACCGTGTCCGGTGAGGACCTGCGTCAGGCGGAAGGTGAGGACGCCATGGCGCCTCTCTAGCCACTCCTCAAAGAGGGGACTTATAGCCGCAATGGTGGCGTGCCCAGCGCTACGTATCCTGGCGCGTGGATTTGATCCTCGCACGGGACGATTACGAATGTTTGACCCACAGACAGTAATGTTGCTGTGGGCTCGGCTGTTTGTGTATTAGATTGAGTTGTGTGTTGGTAAACGCCCCCACGGTACATGAGAAATCCTGTGCGGCAACCTTGTATAAAAGAAAAAACGATAAGAAACAAGAAAACACAACAATACTAATATGTCGTATCTGTATCTGTTTTACTGTGTGTACATAAATAATAAATAAAAACGATCACCAATGAATATAGTATACCTACACATATATTTTTTTCAAAAATACAATGTGGTCAAACTAAACCTTCGTGGTATCAACACATTCTATTTTGAAAACGATTTAAACTTCAAACACACTCATTTTCAAAAATAGAATGCACAATTTTATTGACAGTTTCCAGAAAGCGTAGTAGGTGGCGTTAGTTTGTTTCAACGAATCAATTATCTCCGCTGATAAGGTTTTCTAAGAAAATAGTAGTAAATGAATGCGGAGATAAGTCTGCAATCATTCGTCTTTCTGTGAGACACTCACACAATGTGCAAATACGTAGCTTGAGCAGGAATTAGTGAGCTCCTATCCCGTCTTATTAGTTAGGGCTGCCACTCATGAGATAGTGAAGAGTTTCGTTTAAAGAATGATCTAGAAAATTGGAAACTGACACCAACATTATTATACCAAGCGTTCCCATACATTTTGACTCACAGAAATCTAAAAGATTATAACGAAAACTGTTGAAATTAATAGTGTGAGTTTTGTTTTCTACTTTGTTTAGATACTCGCAGAAAACGATAAATTGGTCCGTATTATGGCATTGGATAACACCAGTCCTGATTCTGAACTAATTCATCAGACAATAGTCCCGAACGACTACTAATTAGAAAATAAAACCTGCCTAAGAATCAACGATGCTTTGCGTTTCTAAAGTAGCTTGATGATGAAGAAAATTATTGCGAAGAAGATATCTTTATATTACGCATAAGTACTGTGGTTTGACAGTTTTTGTATGGAAAATATGTCAAACTGTCAGTTTTTTTTTTTTTTTAATCGCCCAAAAGGGCAGGCTATAGTCTTTTGACCATACCGCCTCGTCTTCTGTACAGAATTTCTTACGTGTCAAACTGTCAGATTTATTCTTCAGATATAAGTCATCTGACTATTGAAAAATCAGCCCTAAGAAAAGGGTTGATATTTTCGTTAAAAAAAAAGGTTTGAACCTCTTACTAGTTCACCAGCATTCCTTCTCGTTTTATGAAGAAGACGCTTAACCGATGCTGAGGGACGAAGTCCTTCAGTATTTTCATTCTTAATACTTGATAAACCTACCGAAGCCCGTTGGGTAGTGTGACGAAATTCTTATTTTGTATTTTCTACTTTTTATATATATTTTTTGTTTATATTCGGTCTATTAAAAAAATAAAATTATACGTATTTAGTGGCAGAAGTAAGAGTGTTTTCTTTTCTTTTACGCTACAAAATTTACATCTAGATATTTTTATTTTATCTATCTCAAGCTCAAAACATTCATTTTAGATAAACCATTTATGGCCACTATTAAACTGTCAAGGAGTCGGTCAGTCAGAAAGATGAAGCTAGTCGCCAATTTCAAAGTGTAGTAGGTTTCTATGGAGAACAACTGGCAAGAAACTTCATGGGTACTTTTTAAAATCAAATAACTTCAAGCATGGCAACCCTAACAAGATTATCGTTACTCGCAACACCTTGCGAATCGGAAGTATTTATTCATGTAGACGCAATCTGTATCCGATCGGAATCAGCGTCTAACTAAGATGTTTTCCCGGAAATACATTTATTGTGTTTCGTTTTAATTCTGTACATTTGTGTGCTTAGAGTATTATATTAATTCATTAATATTCAACGGAGATATGAAAAGTATTATCCTGTTTCCAACCGTGAACTGAGTCTATTGCAGTCGACTGCTGGACTTAGGCCTCTTCTAGACTGCGCCACAGCACTCTGTCGTCCACCTTCCGCATCCAGTCTGTCTGTCCCAGCCACCTTTTTAAGGTCGTCGGTCCATGCAGCTCGGCAGCGTCCCAAACTACGCTTGACGATGCGCGGTCGCCACTCCAGGGCCTGCAGTCTCGACATAGTTAGCAATCGTTTTCGGTTGCTAAGTCCTAACAATCCAGATGTAACGATATTTGGTGGTCTCCACACTCAAATTTATCGGTTGTTACTGGTATTTTAGGTAGGTACCGGTAGGTAACAACCGATAAATTTGAGTGTACAGACCACCAAATATCGTTACATCTGGATTGCAGGGCCAGGACTCGTCTGCTCCAACGGCCATCGGTTCTTCGACCAACATAGCCAGCCCACTGCCACTTCAGATTGCTTAGGTACTCAGCAATCTATGGAAATGGTAACTCCGGTTCTATTCCGGGCGTAGCAAGGGAATAATAAACAAAATCGGGTACCTACTTTTTGTACGATACATTATGGACTATATTTAAACGCGGACGGAAACGCGAAGAACAATTATTATGAAAAAAATTGGATGATGTAATGACTCTCCGTGACAATTGATACAGGACATCTGAAAACTGAAAGAAGAAAGGACTATTTGAAAGTATACATATTAATCAGTATTAAAAACAATACCTACTGTGGTAAATGAAACAATAGAATGACATAATGATAAATAAGTAAACCGTAAATTGTGATTTCAATAAAATAAAATATTTTTGAAAGTCATTGTTTTAATTTTCACAAGCGCACGCACTCATTGAATAAATCTAACAAGACATTCCTGGATATGAATCATAATAATTGGTATTATGATTCATCATAATTTTATAACATTATTTTATGAAACTGTTTCATGTTGAGGGGTACTAAAATACGAGTGTGTTTAAAAACCGAGCCGTAGGCGAACTTTTGAATAGTACAGCTCGCGCGATAAGAGTTTGGCTTTGACCGTTATTGCGCAGAAATCAGAAATTGGGTATCAACGAGCAATTAGCGGGGTGCGGGGCGGGTGTGTAGGCGCACGCGGTGCTCTGATTGACGCTCCAGTCGTTCCCTGCCTCTCGCATCGATACGACGTACCGCGCACTCCTGTTGTACAATCAAAAGTTCAAAAATCCGAAGGTCAAAGCCAAACTCTTATCGCGCGAGCTGTATCACACGAGTGCTCTAATAGCATATGTGCAGTTTGATACACTACTCTATCTATTCCCATACATTTGAATTGAACCTACTACATAAAAGATAAATGTTTCCGACGTAATGTAGTAACAAAAAAACATATGAATAGCGCCAAAACCCAGCATTTCACCGAGCATGCGCTAAAGTGGGCGCTGCCACAAACAAGTAAAAATTTAAATCAAAACTTTTTTGTAATGCTCGATAACTGGCGCGCCCCGCATATGCGTTCCATTAGATAAAAATATTGGATGGAAACTCCTTGGTGATACTAACTTCTTGGATTTGACCAGTGTCGTATAGGTAAAAAAATGGTTTAAGTACCTATATCATTTTCATAATATGATTATATTTTTAAATTTCGGTATTGTGTTTATAAAGTATGTCAATATAAACTCGTTTTGAAGTTTAATAATTGAACTTTACGATATGAGCATAATCAGCCTTTAATGTTCCCACTGCTGGGCCACATGCCTCCGCTCTGTGAGAGGGAATGGGCCGCAATCTACCACGCGGGCAGTGCGAGTTGGTAGATGTCACATGTCTTCGAATTTTTGGTTCTAGGACATGCCGGTTTCCTCACGATGTTTTCCTTCACCGTTTTGAGAGCAGTGGTGATGAAATAATTTACACAAAGTAAAGCACCTGTCGGGGTTTGAACCTATGACCTACAACTCGTAAGTCGGTATTGTACAAAGAGACATACGTAATTAAAGTTAGTCATACACTAAACAAGATTGTATATGTGGAGGTCAAAAGAAGCTTGAACAGCTGGCTCCTGAATTAAATAAAAATATAGGTACTGGTATCTGAGTAGCCAAATGTCTTTGACGCGTTCCTCAAAGACGTCGATCATTATACGATATTATACAGGGTGTTTTTGACAGCCCTCCGCAAACTGATAGGGTGGCTTCAGTAAATCATATTAAGATGACCGGTACATGAAATTCTTTCAGGAACATTAAGGGAATCCAAAAAACCAGATTTGTTTTATGGGGGGACCTCGTGATCACTTACCTCACACGCAATGTATCGTTACCGTGGCAAAACGCACGTAGCGGACGGCAGCGCAGCGAGCTTGAGCGAGGCTGCCCCCGCCCCCCACGCGCTCCCCGGCGCACCTGGGCCGCGTCTTTTATTACGTTACGTTACGGCATAATTTTTTTTTTTTCTGAGAAAATTTCCAGTGGGATATGATTCAGAATAAGGAGCTGAATCAATCCTGTGTTTTTGTGGAGGGCTGTCAAAAACACCCTGTATTTGCATCTCGTATCTGAGAATCCTTCGCTGCGCAGGATTCACCAACTTTGATCTCATGTTGCATAAATAACTATTGTATGCAATAGTACTTTATGTTAAATATAATGACAATATTACTCACTCAACCATCATCACCATCTGCCTGCCTTTTCCCAACGATGTTGAGGTCAGCTTCCAGTCTAACCGGATGCAGCTGAATACCAGTATTTTACATGGATCGACTGCATATCTGACCTCCACACCCCAGTTACCGAGTAAAACGATACCCCTTGTTAAGAGTAGTGGTCGTACTTTCGATCTTCTGACACCCGTAACGACTGTCAAAGAACTTAGAATGACAGCCGGGACCAACGGCTTAATGTGCTTTTCCGAGGAATGGAAGTGTCTCGGTAGGTATAGATGGTCATCCATCCATGGACCCACCGCGGCAAGCGTAGCTTATTCATATTAACTTTTAGCTAGAGCTTTTGTTCTTATATTGCTTTTGTCTTTTTATTTATTTTTTGTAACGTGAATACTGTGTTTTTTTTTCTTCTATTTTGTAGTGAATGCTGTGCTCGTCTGTAATTGACGTAAACACAATTATGTCCATGTCATGTTCTCATTTATTTGTAAATGTTTTGTGTTGTTGATGTGCCTTAATAACAATAAATAAATAAATAATATTCATTTATTTATTATTTGTCACAGGGGAAAAGACAGTTCTAACCAGTTATCAATTATCATTATTGTATCACTGTAACATTCCCATGAGGTGTACAATATTTATATTATGTACTATGTCAATATTATTGGCAATGTTAAAAAAATAATTCATAAAAATACAGTTACCTACATTCTTAATTGTTGGTGGTTGTTATCCATTGCATTGGTTGTTTTATTCAACCTCATTTTACATTCATTATTTATTATACATAATTATTACGGTCATACAATTTACGTAAAAAAAAAAAAAAAAAATCCGAAGAAAATAATAAATTAATAAATAATTCAAGAGAGAATTAAAAAAATGGTAATTAATTAGTAAGGGATATTATAATGTTACACAGTTTTTGAATGACAAATTTTGAACTTAGATCCTTTGACTAGTTTAATTTAATTTTATTGTTTTAATTATTATTATTTATCGACTGTATTTTTGTATTGATTGTAATTGGGTTTTTGAATTCATTGAATTTTGACTATAATTTAATTATTTCCTATTTTATAATTCCAATTACTTACATATCATAAACTATTTTGTACGCCGAATATGGCAAAACATGTTGAACCGGCCATTTTAAACTCGTTTCCATCCATATGTGCATATCTATGTATCATGTTACACATGTATATACAAATAAATGAATCTTTATCTGTAATAAAGCATACATATCATGGTTGGATACAATGAGCTGAGAGTTAGGCGTGAGTTCGCACTTGTCTCTTATTTATTTAAATTAATTAGAGGCAAGATACATAACGCCGACATATTAGGGTTGGTGTGTTTGAGGGTGCCCGACAGATATGTGTGGCGGCGACGGCCGCCTCAGCTGCTGGCTATACCTCGTGGCCGCACTAATCTGTTAAATGAGGCGCCCCTGATGCGGGCGCTTCGCACCCTAGCAGAGGAGATAGACGTTTTTGCGTGTACACTGAGTGAATTCACAAGGATAACATTATTAATTTATGTAATAAGTTTTAGATAATACGTTTTTAAGTTTGCTTCACTATTGCATTGGGTTATACCTGTAAAAATAGCTGTAAGTGAGGATATAAATAAATAAATAAGTAAAAAAAAAAAAAAAATATTTTTAGCCGAGCTCATCCTCAGTTACCTTCAGCGTAACCTTCGATAGACGCGAACGGCTGTTATTACGTAGCTACGAGCTCCTCCTTACTCGCTCAACTATCAGATAATAATCCATACATATAGACTACAAACTCCTTTTAAATATAACCTATAATTTCAGCCTCATTCTCCTGACCCAAGGCGAGTGTGTTCCACCGCATTATAAAATTATAAGGAACGCGAACCATTTGAAATAGACGACATGCAACCTTAAATAAATGCTTGTCCGAGGTTCTAAGGCAGGTCATTCGAGCTCGCATATATAATTCAGAAGGCAGTCGGCATCTGTGTCGATACATAATGCAGAAGCAATGCCACCTGGCCGCTAACGATTGATATCGGTAACTATACTTGTACGTGTGTGCTTGTCTGGAAGAAACAATGGGGTTTTTTAATATAATTTCGAAGAATTTACGCTTTGTTGTAGTTTGTGTGTGAAACGAGGATATTCAGTGTAAAAAAGAATAACAGAACTTTCTGAATGACGTGTATTTAAATAATAAATGTGCTTATATTTCTGATCCTCAACTCCTCAAGATGGGATTTCCCATTGGTGTTCTAAAAATACTGAATAGCCAATTAACTGCGACCAACTTGGATTGAGAGCTCGCTGGCCGCTTCGCTCGATCGGCTCGCGCGCGGTTGGTAACAACCTACGAGTAACCCCTTTGGTCGGGGTCGGGTTTGGGGCCCTAGTTTAGTTATTGTCACCGACTTTGTGAAAAGGTCAGAAGGTTAAAAAGAGGCTCATTTATTCAAAAAAGCGATCCAGCAGTAAGGACCAAAAAAGTTTTTAGAGGATCTATTAAATATTTCCCATATAGAATCAGCTTGGTACCCGAAGTAGCAATAGTTTCTCCAAGATTATTCAATCTGTATCTAAGGTACAAACTTACTGTACATAACCTTCTTCAAGAAGTTACGAAACTTCTTGGAATCAATGGCATTAATACAGCGTGTATCAGAAACAGGTGGTCATCACATACCATCAAACTGAACAACTTTCTTCATCGGACCAACATCGTGATCGCGAAACAATTATCAGCGGTCCCATTCAAAACTTACTCGACCCAAATATATTAATAATATGAGACAACATCCACACAAGGTCTTCAGGTCCCGAACTAGGCAGAGCCTGTACTACGGTAACCTGATGACTGATATACATACTTATATACATATACACACCCAGACACAGGTCAAACAGACATGTTCATGCGCACAAATGTTTGACTTGTCCGGGGATCGAACCCGGGACCAGTGGCTCAGAAGGCAGGGTCGCTACCAACTGCGCCAACCGGTCAGTCAAATTATTTAAATTATAGTCATATTATGGGACAACTGATTATTTTCCTTAAATGTTAATACGCGTTTCTGATACACGCTGTATAATTATTATCCTCTTTGACCGTCCATCATAGCGGGCTTAAAATTATCCACGATAAGCACTAGATCGGTGCTAAAGTAAGCATAATCAGCGGTGCTAGCACGGCCTCTGTGATAGGCTTGAGACACGCAAAATGCATGCATGACTCAAGTGTGTTTATTTATTTATTTATTGCATATAATAGTTATTTGTGCATCAAGAGAGCAAAGTGACTGACCGGTTGGTGCAGTTGGTAGCGACAAGTCAAACATTTGTGTGCACGAACATGTCTGTTTGACCTGTGTCTGGGTGTGTATATGTATATAAGTATGTATATCAGTCATCAGGTTATCGTAGTACAGGCTCTACCTAGTTCGGGACCTGAAGACCTTGTGTGAATGTTGTAAAAAAAAAATGGTTTTTGCTGCGAGTGAAACTGGCAGGGCGAGCACGGCCTCTGTGATAGGCTTGAGTCACGCATTTTATCTCGGCTTTTGCTCTCAAACTGTGATAAAAATGTGTGTGTGACTCAAGCCTATCACATTAGGCCATGCTCGCCCCGCAGAATGCATTACCGAGTTTATTTATTCAGGTAACGATTATAAAATTACCGTAACATAACGATAAGATAATTTGGTTAACGCAAGCCATTTGGTTAGTGCAGAACTAAAGCTGTTTTCATTTATGTCGATAGAATTTAGCATACGACAGTCTATACACTTTCATTTCCTGTGACAATAAAGATAGGGTTTCCTAAGCGAGCTAGTTAGGCCGCCACATATCATCCACAATTAACCGTCGAATGACGACACTGAAACGCTATTTATGAAAGTAAGTTTCCTTCTTTTGTTTTTTTTTCTCATTTAGTGTTAATCAGGATCTGGCAGAAGGAGTAATTTATGCGGCCTACCCAAATGTCCTTTCTTTGGTATTGTTCGTCGAATCGTTGAGCTCCTTAAGTTCTGAGTTGAGCTGCACGATTACTGACACACATGCGTGCACTGACTGGACAGGTCCACTCAATCTGTGTGGTTTTCCCTCAAAAGGCCATCACAGACACCAATCAACATGGTTTTCACATTATTTGACCAAGATTATTTCTGGACTTTAAAAGAGACTGTGACCCACGGAGTTTCTTCTTTCTAAACTCCGTGCTGTGACCCCTGAGTTTGTTTCGGCCTTTCTTCTCAGAGTTGCCAGATAAGAAACGCCGACCTCATCTAGTTTTTAAAATAATATTGACGTGTAAAAATGTTTGTACAAACCTCCTTACAGAAATAAATCGTTTATCTAGAGCGTTTTTGACACCATAGTGAAATGCCGGTGCCTTCAGGATGACGGCCATCACTGAGGCCGTTATGTGGCGGCCACCGCTGTCGAAAGAAACCCAAGGTTATGGAAACTGGATATCATTGGTTTTTGAAAAGCCTGGAATTTTGTGTGAAATTATGAAATTAATATGGATTTATTAATTAAATATTATTATTATTATGTAAAATACTGGTATTCAGCTGCATCCGGTTAGACTGGAAGCCGACCCCAACATACCTAGTTGGGAAAAGGCTAGGCAGATGATGATGATGAATATGGATTTATTAAGTTGGCTCTTTAGCAATCTTTATACTTCATAAATTATGGTTTGATTATTAGATTAGCTACTTCACAATAAATTACAATGATTGTTAAACCATACCATAGATTAAATCAAGAGTATTTTTTATTCTTTACATGCATTCTTAACATGCGCTCAAGCATGGCATAGTATACAAGTATGCATGTTTCACTCGAGAAGCGTCTATCACGATAGTGTCGACGTATTGTATGATAAAAATTGCATTTACTAATAAAATATGAACATCTAAGCAAAATATAACGTACTCAATGATGACAAAGAATTGAAAAAAACTATTTTACAATAAAAAAACAAACGACTTCCAAAAAAAAAGACTACAAGGGGAAAAATAACTTTAAATTCGGAAGTCGGTGTCTTTGGGTCTGTATTTTAGTTTTTTCCACCGACTCGCGACTTCAGAAATTAAAGATATTTTTCTCTTTGAAGTGTTTTTTTTTGGAAGTTGGTTGTTTTTTGTTTTTGTAAAACAGTTTGCATTTTTCACTTTTTAGTTATGGTACCTACCCCACATCAATTCGAAAACGATCATTTTACACGTCCACGTCCGTTTGAAGGCGTTTTTTTTTTAATAATTTATTGTTGATTTTTTTTAAACCGCTCGACCGTTTGCAATAAAATTTATATGGGACCACCTGTGAAGTATGACCTACCAAACAAAAAATTACCATCAAAATCAATTCATAATTGGCGGAATGATCGCGTAACAAACATACAAAAAAAAAATTACTGTCGTATTATTGAGCCTCCTCCTTTTTTTATGTCGGTTAATAAGTTTTAATTCGCTAAAGGTCGCTGCACACAGCGGGCGCGGCGCGGCGGGACGGGACGGCGACGCGACACTGAGCAGTTGTAATGTACTAGATATTACGGACGACGACGCCACACAGAGCCGTCCCGCTCGACGCGACGGTAACCGTCGCGCCACGCCGCCGCCGCGCCGAGCGGGAATACAAGATTATACGTACATCTAGTAGAAATGTATACAAAATATAGGTGTTTTTGACGTGATCGCGCCCGCAGTGTGACCGATGCCGCCGCGCCAGCGCCGCGTCGCCACCCCGCCACGCCGCACAGTGGATCGACTCCATACAAAGTTTCGGACATAGGATTTTTAAATGACACTTTTACGATTTTAGAAAAACTAGTGATGCCAAACTGTTCTCCTATATGATACAAGACCAAATCAATTAGATACATTTTTCGATTAAACTTCAATTTGAGAAGATATTTGACTTTAAGTGATTTCAATGTATGAAAATGTATATTCAAGTTAATGTATCTTCTGATTTTCTCACATTTTCTCCTTTTGACTCATATAGCAGATTTGTAGAGGTGTTTAGCAAAATTTTTCCCAAACACACTTGTGCCCCCCCGGGCCCCCCTTAGAAAATATTAAATTATTTTAAAATAAAATTTATTTTGATCAATTAATTAATCTACAGCAGTAAATACTAAGTAAAATTTAAATTTAAGAAAATATTATTTAAGATTAAATTAATTTAATCAAATATTCACTCAAATTTAATTATAAATTAGGAACATAATGAAAATAAACTATTATCTAAAAATCATTTTGATCAAGTATGAATGGAAACAGGAACAACTTAAATTTGGCTATTCATTGCCTGACTTACAAAAGTTTCCCAGCTACAAAATTTTAGTTCTACTGTTTTCTTTGCAATTGGTGAGTAATGATTCTTTGAGATCATTTTATTTTTTTTGTATTAATAAATTATATGTATAGATGATACTTTAATGAATTTTCTTATATTTTCCTAAGAGGGTTTTCCCTTAGAAAATATAAGACAATTTTAAAAATTAAATTTATTTTTAAATTAATGATTTACAAAAGTTAATATTTGGGTTAAAGTAAGTAAAAAAATGTTAATCTTGACAAAATTAATTTATTAAATATAAATAAAAGTTACTTTAAGATATTTTAAAATTATTTTGAAAATATAAAACATTCTTGTAAATACATACCTACAAATTTTACGTTAACTTTAATGATTATTTACATTTTTACAAACAGAGAAGGAACAGAAAAAATAAATAAAAGATGACTTAAAAAAAAAGGTTACAAATGAAAAAAAATATATAAGAAACTAAAGGCTACGCTAGTGTATCTTCTTCATTATCCGAAGATTCACTAGCAGTATCTTCATCGGTGTCACCGAAAATTTCATTCACATCCACGAAATTACTATCAACAGGTTCTTGGACCAGAAGTTCGTAGGTTTCCTTGAAAAAACCTCTTTTACTTTTCGTATCCATGCGTGGTCGAATTTGAGCCAACACAGGATCCGAAGAAATCAACAGGTTGTTCAAGATGTCTTCATTACAAGCTTTGCCACTAATTTTACGAGAATGCTGCTCTCTGAATCTTCGGAAGTCCTTATTCCTGGACTCTGAAACTTCTTCCGAAAGGAAACCTATTGGGACTACTGAAAGATGCTCTATGATTTGCGACCCATGCACAAGCAATTTATGAATACTTGGAGGCATGTTATACCAGGGATACAATTCCATATACAACTTGTTTGTTTCCTGGCAGAATTGCTTAAACTCTGGGATCTTAATTTTTTCACCCGATGAAATGCACTGTAGAATAACTGCAAATCTTTTCACAAGACCAACGTCTAATCCAGTCAGTGAAGCAGTTTTGTCAGGATCTCCAAAAAACCGACGAGCGCTGTTGCCATCGTTAGTAGTTCCACTACCTTGTTTCACTACATCAAGCAGCAATCCCGTTTCGCTTCTGAAATCTTCTTGGATTTTCAGTTTCCTGTCATTCATTTTTTTCTTATTTTCGTCTCCTCTAGCCTGCCATGTCTTAAATTCCAGCCTGTAGGCAATGTGAAGAAGACACTCCATGCATCGAATCCAAGCATGCAACGAACTTAGTCCATATTTGTACATATCTTCATTTGCTGGTTTGTCTTCAACTAACGCCAATTCATTCATCTCTCTTGGTCGAGCTTCACAAATGGTACAAGAGGATGTGGGAATGTCTGAAATGTACGATGCTATTTTACCATCAATCATCGTCATTAGTAGCTGGTGTTTGATATGGCTGTTCCGGATTATTGTAGGAGTAAGTTCTGAAATTTCTGTGTCAATCTCACTCTTTACAGACAAAACGTTAGCTTTATTTTCTTTCATAAACTTCCACATTATTGGACGGCAATATGAAGTTGATGAAGGACGCTCGTTTTGCCAAATAACTTCACCGTCTTCCGTAACTAATTTCAGTGGCACTAAACTAGCCATAAAAACACTTGCCATTAGGTCTTCGTTACTTTTCTGTTTATAAATACTTTGATCGGAAGCGCCATCAAAGCCCCATTTACTAATTAGTATTAGTTGTTGATCATCAATTGTGTTACTATCAACCAATGACTCAAACAGTCTTGCCGTAGTTAGGTCTAAAAGAGCTTGCAAATTGATTTTTGCTGATGTCTCTGTAACAACAATATTACTGTTGTCGGGATAACACTTTTTCTTTTCTTTTTGTAGTTTGTAATAACTTGGATATTTACTTATGCCTTTGTTCATGCTAAATTCTCTAAGAGTAATGTAGCGCCATTTAGATAATTTCAATGTAATATACAAGGCTAACGCATTTACTGCTGGTATTTCTATTTGTACATTTGGAGATTCTCCATCGATGTTTCTTTTGATGGCTGAAACAGCTTGTGGATTCTCCAGCATATATTTTAATACTTCAGCAACTTCATTATTTCCGGTTGACTTAAGTGCTTCTACAGTGGAAAACGCTAGTTCGTTAGCTTTACTTTTCGTACGTACTCGTGCGTTCTCCGAAAGGCGTCTACGCTTCTGACGTTCACTGAGATCTTCAAATGGCTTACGGGGCAGTTTCTGTGTAGACGTGGAGGCATCTTGCTTAGGTGATATATACTGTTCTTGTTTTGACGTTGATTCACTAGTATTCGGTGGTGATACAAAGTCAATTTGCTCGACGCTTGCTGCAGGTGCTGTTGCATTTTCCTTGTTGAACAGCGGCCATTGTATATCAGACTCAAGCCAACTAGAATTTATCTTGATAAACTTGTCTTTGCAATGCTTAGACTGTTTTGATTTTGCAAGAAGGCGGTAACAAAATTGGCGGCACCATATTTGTAACTCTGTTTTATCATCTTCACTCAAATCAAAATTAGAGTTTGTTATCAAAACATTGCACAAAAATAAATGATCGCGTATATCTTTATGGTTGCTCAAAGCAACATAAAGATCCAAGTAATTCACAAAGCCACGGAAAGACATAATGATGTCACGCGAAAGAAATTGCAGTGTAAACTAAATAAGAATTCTACAGCATGCACATTTATACTTGTTCTATTAACTACCCTCATTAGTAAAAGCCGTAGGCAAAACATATTTACTCAGAACTTTCCTGCTAACGGATTAAGCATGCATTTACTAATGTAAATAATAATCTGATTACAACATCCTAATTAACTATCACACTGCAGTGCAATAACTACTTACCAATATTAGTAATTAAGCTTACTTAAGTAATTGTTTTTTGTCATTAAAGAATCATTTATTAACAGAGAAACAATAATATAATGTCAAAGCATCATTACTCACCAATTGCAAAGGAAACAGAGAAACTAAAATTTCGTAGCTGGGAAACATTTTGTAAGTCAGGCAAGATATAGCCAAACTTAAGTTGTTCCTGTTTCCATTCAAACTTAAAACTAGATTTTTAGATAATAGTTTATTTTCATATATTATGTTCCTAATTTATAATTAAATTTGAGTTAATATTTGATAAAATTAATTTAATCTTAAGTAATATTTTCTTAAATTTAAATTTTACTTAGTATTTACTGCTGTAGATTAATTATTTGATCAAAATAAATTTTATTTTAAAATAATTTAATATTTTCTAAGGGGGGCCCGGGGGGGCACAAGTGTGTTTGGGAAAAATTTAGCTAAACACCTCTACAAATCTGCTATATGAGTCAAAAGGAGAAAATGTGAGAAAATCAGAAGATACATTAACTTGAATATACATTTTCATACATTGAAATCACTTAAAGTCAAATATCTTCTCAAATTGAAGTTTAATCGAAAAATGTATCTAATTGATTTGGTCTTGTATCATATAGGAGAACAGTTTGACATCATTAGTTTTTCTAAAATCGTAAAAGTGTAATTTAAAAATCCTATGTCCGAAACTTTGTATGGAGTCGATCCACTGTGCGCCGCGCCCCGCCACGCCGCGCCCGCTGTGTGCAGCGACCTTTACTTAGACCAACGCCGCGCCGCCGCGCCACGGCAGCGGCGCGGCGCCGCGCCGTAATGGCGTAACACATTAGCAGTAGGAATGGCTTTCATTTTGACAGTTCAACAACATTCATTGCGTTATTTACGTTGTTGAGCAGACACATTTTTCGAACATAAGAAGCAATGGATTAGCAATATCCTTCAAAATGATTCAGATTCTGATTGATTGTGTCTTACGCAATCAGGGTACTGATCAGTCGATCCATACTCTAAGAATACAGGATGAAATTGAATAGGTGCGCCAAATTAAAATATATAATTCAACGAAAAAAAAATAAAGAAAATTAAGAGCATATCATTCAGCCGAGAGAAAGGAAAGGGATGCATACGTGCGCGTAGGCAAGCGATTTGGCAACGTCGCGTCGCGTGCCCTTTTTTTTCGTAGGAACGATCAAAATTAGGTAAATGACCGCTACTTCAACACGTTGCCAACTTGCTTCATGTTGTGAACTCTGCAATGAATGGATTGCTCTTTGGGGGCGTGCTAAAATTCATACTTTCGTTTTTTTTTTATTTTCTTTTTTTTACTGGGCCGACGATAATTCGTGTCTACTTGAAGGGAATAACTTAATTTGCAAAACCTAAGGCGATAAATACACGACGTTTTTTTAAGAATTTAGATTTGGGAAATGGCAATTTATAAAAATTCATACTGTATAAGTATCGGGAATCCGGGAGTGATATGAAGATTCGACACATTCGAGCTGTTTAGAAAAACTTTGCGAGTGGTACGCCAGTTTTTAAACACATGGAATAAAAAACCGCTGTATCGAATGACGTTATCGCGAACACGCAGATGTGAAAAACTTTTTGAATGTTACCCTACAACGGAAGTCATGGTATCAAAATCAACTGTTGCGTTAATTTGTCTGGGTATCCAACTCGTGACCCCGATGTGACACAGCAAACCTCGTCTTTGGATTGGGTTTGGGAAACAAGAGCAGTGAGAAGTATTATTTTCAGTTTAATTTTTAGTTTAATTAATTTAGTCACAGTATTTCTTTTAACTTTAATTTAATTTAACGTGAGTAATGTGTACCTAACCTAGCTTTATAAATGCCGTGGAACTCTGTTATTGGCTAAGCTATAATTGTCATCATCTCGCTATCGCTGAGCAGTATAATATGCAGACTGTAAGATGCTGTAATCTATGACGCAACTGCATTGAGCTGTTCATTGATAGTGTGGTGAACATTCATAACTCATGTAATTTATTTATAAGCTGTTGAGTTTCCTAATAAATAAATAAATACATTTTTAATTACCTACCTTATGTATAGTAATCAACAAATCAAAATTGCAGGCCGTGAGTATTGCTTGTTGGTGGTGGAGTCTGGGCTATTTATTACCGAAAATTCTCAAAATTTTATGTATGGTTGTTTTCTTTTTTGTTTTTGTGGAATGGCATCTCGGTCCAGCGGGTCGCGCCCGTTTGGCAACGCTACATATAGGTACTTACCTATAGCGATGTATCGCGTGCACCAGGTACAGTCAGTATGCGGTGGCGATCTCTCACGTCCGGCCCTGGTCCAGGCCATGGAAGCCGTCACCTCCTTTTGCGAAGCAGTAATGCTCGGGAAGGAGGAGGCGGAATGCGTGAGGGAGAGGCAAAATTCGCGCCCTCACGCCCCTAGCCGACGCAGGAGGCGCCCTGGGCGTCGGGAATCCCAGGCCGATTCCAAGACACTGGGAGACACAGGCGAGCAATGGGTAGCTCGCCGTCAGATAAGGACCAGGCCCGGGTCGACGGCGCGTTGTATTCCACGCGCGCCTCAAAGAGATGTCAGCAACAATGACGGGGGGTATTATCTCCTACTCCATTATCTTTGGAACCGAACCATAATCATAGCTAACACTTTTATTGCATTTTTCAACAAATTCTGTTTTTTTTATGTAACTCAAAATCTGGTATAAAACGTGACAGAGTGTTTAGTTTCATTCAAAATTGTATTGTTCACTGTTGTACTTAAAGTACCACTGCACTTTAGTTTTTTATTACGACACCTTCAACGAATAGAGTCCTTGTTTTTTCTTATAGTTTAATATCTATGCACCCCTTATATATATATATATATTTTTAATACGGTTGGGTCTATACTGCCTCCTGCTTCCGCCATGGTAGCCAAGTGAGTCATGAAATTAGTATATTGTAGTAAATAACGCCTTTTGAACTAATAGGTAGTTACATACCTTTTTTTTCAAAAAGCTTCTTTTTCGTTCCGTAAAGTATTGTTTTGATACGAGTTTTTGTTCACAGCTCACAGATAAAGGCGTACTCAGAACCTTATTGCACCTGCTCTTCTTTTGTTAGAAATGTTTATTTTAATTATTTATTTTATTTTATTCTATTCGGAAAACTGACAGCTATATTATACAGTGTTCCTAAACAATATGAAACTGAAGGCCATTTACAAGTTTCCACAGATAAACACCAGAAATAGAAATAAAATAAAAACGAATGTCGGTACAAAATACCTTTTATATAAATTAGGAAAAAAATAGTATATTTATATTTTTTTTGTGTTTTCAACTTTTTACCTATGATCTTAAAAATATTTTCAGTTAGTCTATAGGTTATTTGTATTCTATGCAGTACTTAGTCATTAATATAGTAGATTGAAAATATACAAACTAAAACGAATATTAAATAAATTCGGCACACTAGAACTTATTACTCTGACTGTACTTTATCGTGTACTCAGGTACGTAATATCTACCCATGTAGGTATATCTCGAGTTGTCAAACAGGAGCGTTGCCAGACGGGCGCGACCCAGTCCAGCTACTGCACAGCGATTCGCCTCATGTTCCGCGTATATGTATGTATTTAGGGAGATGACTGCTTAAAAAGAGCACCGGGAGTAGAATGCTTCAAGGATCTTTTGGCACCTGAATGACATTGACGGGAGATAAATAAGCATATTTGTGAATTAGTCACAGAAATTGTATTAACAAAACAAGATGGGGGCGTTAGTTCCGCTTTTGGTCACGAGCCAAAAGGACCTTGTAACGTTGTATGAATAGGTACAGTCAGGGAAATGAGTTGTTTATAAAATTTACACTACATCACTTTGCTGTGTTATAGTAAACAACTGTCAGCAATGACAGCTTATATAATAGCAGCAGACATGATAAGTTGTGATTTGAATGAACGGAGTGTAGCGATATCTACATCGCCACATGCGAGCTGCGCGTCATACTGACGTCACGCAAATCCTGCATCGCGCAAGCAGAGTTTACCGCACGACTAGCATATATACAACTTCCCGACATCAATCACCGGGCAGTTGCCCACCAGACACGATACCCGTCTGATCAGAGGATCCTCCTTCTTCTATGGAGGTATGAGTGAACTTTACATCCTATTCCTCGTACCTCTCGTATTTAATTTGGTAGTCTATTTGATAAACAATAAATTTATCTGACTTTACATTTTAAGTGTCGTCATTCGTTGTAGCAATTGTCAAAGGCTTCGTATGAATTCGAATAAACTAGGGCAAACCCGAAATAAACACGCATGTTGTATTTAAACCGATTTATAAACATATAAATTCCCAAAAACAAACACGGTAATAAGTCCATGCTGCCCATGGCAGACTAGTATATTCAGCCTATAATTTTCCAACTGCTGGGACACCTCCACTCTCCGAGAAGGAGTGGGCAATAACTAGCTGTCACATGTCTTCGTATTTTTGGTTCTAGGACATGCCTACGTTTCCTCACGATGTTTTCCTTCACCGTTTTGAACACAAAGGTAATAAAATAAATTACACAGGGTGAGGTGCCTACCAGGGTTCGAACTCACGACCGTACCGGACCGACTCGTAAGTCGGGGCAGTTCCCACTGGGCCACCTCTACTCACGGCTGACTCATAACCACGAGTCAGCCGCGAGTAGAGGTGGCCCAGTCAACCGACTATTTAGCTCGAATTCAACGTTATCTGACATCCACGACCCAATTTCTGGGAAAGACTGATGTTCCAAGATCCCGTAAGTTTTACTGTATTCGTATTTTATGTACTTACTTATGATTAAAATATTCTTTAATTATTGTAAGACTTCCATTAGACCATTAACAGCTTAAGTTTAAAGAAGCTGTTTTATAAAGCCATCTAATTATCACGCTCGCGCGCTCATACTCACAGCGACCTTTTAATTGTGTCTGGGGGTAGTTCGGCCCCTACGATTGGTCTGGCTGCTTACAAATAGTACCCTGAGTATCATATGTATAAAAATGAAGACTCAGACTTTAAGTAAGATGACGTTATTTTTTTGCGCGCTTTAAAGCGTCTATAGTATCCGCCAGAAAACGCTACAATAAAACTCGTTAACGCCCTTCTACCAATGTATTCCAATATTACAAAACGATAAGAAAAAATGTAAGGCGAGTGTCGCTAACACGATCATAACAAACGTATCGCGGTAAGGGGCGTCCTTGACGCGTTCACTTGGCATGAATTACAAACCTTTTGGTCAAAACCATGTTAAGTCGTATTTATTTTGGTAGGTATTTTCTAGTATAACGAAACTCATAATATACCAAATAATAACCTTTATTTGACAATTTTATTGTTTAAAGTATTCTAATAAACTCCTTTCATTTAAATTAACAATAAAAAAAGTATTGTTTATTATGTACCTAAGATACCTATCTGTGTCTTATTGAGAAGAAATTTATAGTCTCACTAGATTAATTATAAGCTTACAGTGTTTGCAAAAATTCGGTGACATGAAAAAAAAATGTTGCATACAATTCAGAAGGGGGAATCTGTGTCCGAATTTTCACTCAAGGAACTTGCATTTTCTGATCTGTCTGAAACATTTATATTAAAACGAAGGACGCGATACATTATAACAAAATGGCTGACAGGTGATGCGCCTCTCTCGCTCTAACGTCACACTCAGCACCGAGTAGGTATGAGGGCATAACCTAAAAAAACATTATTTGTATACTTCATGTAGTTTGTGTTGTTTTTTTATTTTCATTATTTGTATACTTCTATGAATAAAAGTTAAAGCAAAATAAAGAATCCAATTATTGCATGCTCTTTTTATTGAAATATAAATTGAAAACATAATTAATCTCGAAAAATAAACACACCACAAAAACATATTTTTGAAATACATACTTACACAAAACTATAGCAATTTCATATTTAATTGTTTGAATATGTATTTTAGAAACTTTAAAAAAATATCACAATCATTCGCAAATTTACGTAGTATTTCTCACTTATTCCGTTAGGTTAAAAGTTTGGTATTATAAAACTGGAACGAAGCAGTATTAGCGATAGTTTTATATGACGAGCGATCATTATCGAAGATGTTTCGGGACTTTTTGGTACAAGTCGGATCAATGACTTTTATTCCAGCCTCATCGGGCGGCTACTATAGCTGAAATTACCGCCGACGGGAAGTGTCTGGCACTATTCATTATTAATTATTAACAATAATATTCTGTTAAACTTCCTTAAAAATCAACACTTTGACTTTAACAAAAGCGAGTAATGTTTTTACGTAGGTACCTTTAGTACCTAAGCTAGCAGTGCGTAAGTTCAAAGTACATACTGACACTACTCTATAACACACGTCATTTCGTTAGTCAGAAAGTAAGTAACGTCATAATGATATCATATGGATGAAGATATCATATGGAGCCATCCATAAATTACGTCACACGTCAAGAAGGATGTTAACAAAGTGTGACATCGTGTGTTATCAGTTACGTGACGTTACATGTATTGTATCAAACTAAAGTATTAAAACACAATAGTTCAACTGTAATTAATAACTTCAAATTATTCTCAAATCAACTAAATAAATATTATTATAAGGTTTAGAATGCAGTCATTATTATACACTTAGCTCACCAATGGGTATTAAGTATGACTACGTGGGTAGCCATGATGCTGCAAACAAAAAAGAACAAACGAATTGAAAACCTCCACCTTTGTTTGAATTCAGTTAGAAAAGACTCATTGAGTAATGAGTCGCTATCTAAAAATAACGAATAGAGATAATTAATCTACACAAATGTTCTTGCCGGATTTCCCCTGTTTTCTCCCAAACGTAAATCTAGTTGGCAGCTAACCAAATATTGAGGCAGGGATCACACCTCCCGCTGCGAAACTATAGCAGTGAAACCGCAGTAGTTCCACCATGACTTGTCCGCTGTATGACAAGCGAAACTGAAGCGAAACTGTCTGTTCTAACGTACAGATTTGATTATGATTCTATCTCTTCCTTGCGTGATTTTGCCGATCTGCTCGGAAGCCGGTTACACCTCCGCGCTCAGCTTGCTATTTTATTGTGGTGTGGGTTGTTTCGCACGTATCTGTGGCAGTGGAAAAGTTTATAAAGCGTAACGGCATTTTTTTGTAAAATGGATGTTCATTTTACAGAAAAACTAATCCAAGAGGTCTGAAGTAGACCTATAATGTATCAACTATGTTGAAAAAGAGGATATTTCAACTGACTCGCATGATGTTTCGCTACTCGAATCGCGACATAATGTAGTAATGTGTAGCAGCTGAATTCGTTTTGCGGTTTCGCATCATTATTTTCGCGTCGGAAGTGTGCTATGGCCCTTAGCACATTGTGAAATCATTTGTATTAATTTTTGTAATCTGAAACACGTTTATTTTATATATTATAAATTGGCACATGAATCGGGTATTTTCCTCAACTAAGTACTCATTAATACGCAATACAAACTGTGAGTCAAGTCAGGGTAGAGGAAATACATTTTAAATATTGGGTAATTGTGTTAATCAAAATGTAATTTACATTTAAAAGAAAATATGCAGTTTGGCAGACTTTATGTTTGTTATTGTTAACACAGATAAAATAAAAAATAAAAGTAAATAACGTTTGCACATTTTTTTGATATTTAATTTCATTTATATTGTATTCATATATATATTGTATTCACGGAGACGAGTTATTAGAGCGCTATCTCACTCACACAATTTTTTTACTGCGATTGGTCAGTGATAAACGCTAAGGCGGTGTACACAGTACGAGTACTTTTTAGTCTACTCATACTTCCCGTACTGTGCAGACGTGCTTTTACTTGTGACTGTATGCTCAACTTGTGAACCGGCTGGTGTATTGGATTTTATGATTGATTGCTTTCTTTTTTTTATGATTGATTATTTTGTAGTGATAGTACGGAGAGTGATGATGAGGTATAACTTTAGAATAGTAGAGCAGGAGGGAGGGGCTGGTAGTTGGGGGGAGGGGGGGAGAGGGTGACCCCCTCCCCCTGGCACCACTCCCATGAAGAGGTCACTCACCATTTCCGAGAAAAACGATCTTTTGTAACCTAACCTCAAAACACTCCAAAATTGCTTAAAAGGCTTAGTCGACGGAGCCCCGCTACGCGGGGCTCCTACTTCTGGGTGGTTTAAAAAAAAATAACCTCGAAGGAGGTGGCGGGGTCTGTGTTCGCTCGCTTCGCTCGCTCACTACGACCCCGCCACCTCCTTCTAACCTAAATCTATCCGAGTCGGGTTGCCCCCATGTCTTGAGCTCGCTTCGCTCGCTCTCGCATCTTAAGTTATCCTCGTAGCAGTAATAACTCAAAGTATTATTAGTATTTAATAATAAACTCGAGAAGAAACGGAATGAATGACCGAAACGAATGACAGTGACACAGACAAATGGCGTCTTTTTTTACGTTTCGTTTTACCGATGTAGCACGATATTTTACACCACAAGGCAATATATTGTGACAGCTTTGGTTGTCAATGACCCATTTTAACGTTCCAATCTACCTTTTATCGGATTTGAGGTTAGAAACTTATTTAATAAATTTCTCGAAAAATATGCATTACCTCGTAAAAAGAGTGGTAGCGTTATAATCGGGGACCCAAGCCCTATCAGATTTGGCCCTTTTTAATCCCCATATCCTGCTCTACCAAACTAAAGTCAAGCCGATGATGATGATGATGATATGTTATAAACTGGTATAGGTAGATATTATAATACAATAAAGAAATTTTAATCATTAACTTTCGATTTTATTTCTTTCCTTCATATCCATCAGATATATAAAAAAGTAGGTACTCACCCATAAAAAAAATCTATCAAATAAATGTCTCTCAATTTATACGACAGACGAAGCCGCAGGAATAAACCAAGTGAACCTTTAAGAAGCGCAGTGTGAACGCACATTTACATTTCTGAGGTATTGTTAACGCCCACTGACCCAAAAAAGATTTTTTTGTCTTCGTCATTTGTATGATAATGTGCGATAGAGAAGGCGCTATACTAACTCGTCTCCTTGAATACACTATAGCTTCTGCCCGCAACTTCCTCCGCGTGAAATTTCGGCCACCGACCCACCGCTTCGCGTCGCATTCGTTTTCGCTTAGCGTTCTTTCTGACATTTTTTTCGTTTTGCTCGGCTCCTGAGGGCCGTAGCGTGATATAAAATATCCTATAACCTTCCTCAAGAATTGGGCTATCAAATTCTAAAAGTTTTTTTTTATTCGACTAGTGGTTCCAGAGATAAGTGCGTTCAAACAAAGAAACAAACTTTTCCGGTTTATTATATTATATTAATAATAATAATAATATATGTATTGCGGACCTACGTCCAACCGTGGACGGCTTTTGTTTCAAATGATATAGGTATATGGATTAGAATTGAATATGTAATGGGCTAAAATGCTAACGCGTATCCAGGCCCTATTTAAATGAACTTCTTTTCTTTCTTTTCTTTTTTTTAAAAAACGTTGCCCCACACTAGGAATTTCTCCTGTATCGTGGGTGCGTTTACAAACATTTAAAACTCACATACACAAACAGCCAGACCCGGAACAACTACTTGCAGGTCATACAAATATTTGTTCCGTGCGGGGATCGAACCCGCGACACGTAATGCAGCAGTCAATTGCTTAACCACTGCGCCAACCGTGCCGACGACTGACGACCCTAAGGGCGGCTGGAGCAGACTGGATATGAAAGGAGAAGAACCAACGTTGTAGCGCCAACTAGGGTAGGCCTATATCTCCGGCAGTGACCTGCTATAGTTTGATTGATCGACCTATAATTTTATGAGTTTCGACTAACACAGATGCGTAACACGCTTGATTATCTATGTAAAAACAAGCAAAGGCTGATAACCAGCACCCTAACACGGTTTCAACCGCAATCCGAGAGTTTTAAAGGATATTTCTAATCCATTTCTTCATGGGTTTAATAAATTAGATTGCTCAATAACGTGATTAACGCAATGAACGCAATGCAATCAATTGTCATTTTGTGTCTGTTACGCAATTACCCCGCAGTTGTCTAAATAAATCTCTCGCAAAAACCTATACATTTTAATAACACTCAAAGAAAATTAAACAAGTGCAGCCGCAGCAAAAGCTATACTAATAATTACTACAATGATAGGGCGTCGTTAGGTGAATGCAATTTGTAGTGACACGGAACGAACGAACTGGGTCAGCGGACGTCTGTCGATGAAATCCGGCGAGTACCTATAAATATCGACAACGCGTGTCCCATCACTTTTATTTTGATTGCGTTTAAACTTATTTTAGATAAAAATATTTTACATGGTCAGCTTTACAATTTCGAAAAGTGTTATTAAGAATTATCAAAACTTTATCATTGTAGAACCTAGACCACTTACAAGATTAGATTAGATTTTAGAGGAATATAATATTATATAACGCCGGTAATCCCTGAAGGGTTAGGCCGAGGTGTACCGAGGTAACCTATTAGTACTCCCTCATTTCGCCAGTTATGTCAATAGGGGGCGAGCCAATTGCCGTCAACTGGGCACAAATCCAGACTCCGGGGTTTTGCTGAGAAAAACCTAATAACACTTTGCCCGACATGGTGACGCCGACGTGGGAATCGAGCCCAGGAACTCACGCTCAGCAGAAGCACTTGCAATCACTACATCAACGAGACAGCGAAACGAATACACAGGGTTGCTTGTAATTCGACGAATATCTGTCAGAAGCTGATAGGGGGGCCAAAATGCAACAAATTGAACCTCCTATATGTATGTCCGAAATTCAATAGTTTTCGAGATATTTAAATTTTAACGGTTTTTTTTAATATTTACCCAAAATTTGACATTTAATTCCAAATAAAAAAAAACTATGTATTGAATGGGTACCATTATAAAATGATATTGTAGCTGGCACTTCAATTAAGCTATGAACATAATTAAAAGTACTTAAGTAAACAAAATAATTAAAATGATGAGCAATTTAAGAATAATATCTTAACAATATTTTCATTTTAAGATAAAAAAAAATACTCGTTAGTAAAAAATTTAATTTCTGCCATACATAATTATGGGGGGTTCAATTTGTTGCATTTTGGCCCCCTATCAGCTCCTGACTGATATACGTCAGAATCAGAATCAGGAATATTTATTTGCCAACAATGTAGGAACAGGTTTTAGATGATACAGAATACAATGTTTCCGCTACATTCTACCTTACGGCGTGCAAAAACAATACTTAACATTACATTGACTTAAAATAACAAGACATCAAAAAATTAATACACATAAATAACTTGTCACATAAATAGTCCTTACATTAAAAAAATTAAAATTATGTTATCAAATTATAAATTATTGCAAAAAGGTATTTAAAATATCAATTACAAGAAAAAAGTCAAGGTACAGTTATAAATCTTTGTCATTCAGGAAGTCAACGTCGAATTACAAGTAACCCTGTATAATTGTGACCAAAATACTGACACAGTTACCATACATGATTTCAATTGTTTCCAATAAAGCACTCTAACAAACAAATGACCACCCACCCCGGGAGAATGCAACCATGTTTGGCAAAGAGTTTGGTGATCGTAGAATGTGGTTTTAGTTAAATAGATACATAAAATCACGCCTTTTTTCCGATAGGGGTTAGGCAGAAACTATAGAACGCCACGTGCTACGAATAACGATCGTAACATACTCCATACACGCGCACCGGTTTCGATTATTACGCACTTGACCTTTCTGAAGAACGTCACCAATAAGGTCACTATAAATATGTCCCTTCTTTTTTTTTCGGCGTTTTTACTCACAATTGCCTTGTAAATATCTTTTCTCAAACATGCTTGGAAATTTGAGCATTATTTTGACAACCTTCCAAAAGTAACTATGAATAAAATCTAGATTTTTCACACAAGTCAGTTATATCATGTATTACTTATATAAGATTTATCCATCAGAAATTCGTCAGTGCTGTAATAGACGTCCTCTTTCTTTATCAGAAGGTTTTAATAATTTTCCTGTTGCATATAAATATTGGCAACGTATTACCTATACCTGCAGGATTGGCGCCCTATACTTAATTATGTAGAATATACCAATAAGGTCACTATAAATATGTCCTTCTATATAGTGCGCCCTTCTTTTTTTTTCGGCGTTTTTACTCACAATTGCCTTGTAAATATCTTTTCTCAAACATGCTTGGAAATTTGAGCATTATTTTGACAACCTTCCAAAAGTAACTATGAATAAAATCTAGATTTTTCACACAAGTCAGTTATATCATGTATTACTTATATAAGATTTATCCATCAGAAATTCGTCAGTGCTGTAATAGACGTCCTCTTTCTTTATCAGAAGGTTTTAATAATTTTCCTGTTGCATATAAATATTGGCAACGTATTATACTTACCTGCAGAATTGGCGCCCTATAATTATGTAGAATATACTTTTCCGCTACAGTCCTGCCCCCCCCCCTCTCCCCCCCTGTAACCATATCATTCACACAGTCCATCCATCGTATCTTTGGTCTTCCCATACTGTTATAGGTACTCAGATACTCAAATAACCATGACATAAATTGAAATGGCTTTCAACCTTATCGCAAACTACTCGATTTCAGAAGGCCGATCTATTATTATAGGTACCGACATATTCAGCAGAACTTCATTAACGGTAGGTAAGACTGGAAGTTGATCTGAAAAAGTAAACTAGGAATTTCGAAAGTAAAATCATACTTCAAGGTCGTTGTACTAAACAAAACAATAGTTAGGTACGTATTCAGTCGTATCAGGCATTTCAAAAACACATTAATTGTGGCTACTGCAGGTGTGTCACTAATATACTAGTAATAATAATCTGCATATCACGAAGAATATAATACATATATGCATTCAATTCATCTAATCAATGTTGGCGTTAGAAAGAGACGGCACAACACCAACATTTATCAAACGTTTGACCATTAACTGCACGCTCCGTAGTTTTTTGGAAGCGTCGTCGTTTATTTATAAATGTTTCCATTGAAGGTTTTGTTCGTAAAAAGTATCTAAAATACTGGTTTTGAGTAGTTTTTGTTTTGAAACAAATCGACGCCTAATTTCCTTGTTTCCAGTGGAGAGTCGAGTTGAGATACACACGGGGCTTTCCAAGAAGGCGCACACACGCGTGTCCAACGTCCGCTGCGCTGGTTCGCTCACTCACACTCGTGCGCAGCTTGCAACTGTCAGCGCGCGCACAAATTGCGCAGACGCAGTGCTCACTCCGCGTTCCTCCGTTAATGAAGTAGAAAACGTTTTATAACTCGTTTTTATTCGTTTAAACTGTTTTTAGTAACTGTTTTATTGGATTTTCTTGCATTTTTAACTCTAGGTAAGTGTTTTTGACTTGTATATTAGTAATTTTGTTCGATTTTGTAAACGTTTTTTATTGTTAGTGGTGTTTCATTCAGCTGCTATAGTTTTAAATTGATAATTCCTGTGGTATCGTGTTTCGTGTCTAATATCAGTAGCAGTGTTTTTGTCCTTCTGTTAAATAAAGTAGTTTAAATATTGACGTTCTTTCAATTTAGGAAATTTATGCGGTCTCCATTCGATACGGTTTGATTTGTTTTAGTACCCGGCATTTTAATTACGCAAACTTCAAATTATATCGTTATGTCAAAACATGATTGTTTTCCGATTTAAAGGTCATGGTATAAGGGTATTTGATACAGAGGAATGAGGAAAATGTTGTAAGGAAAGTTTCAGTATGAAGGTCGATGGCTTTATGAGTAGAGGAAGACCGAAAAAACGATGGATGGCCTGGGTGATTGACGTTAAGGTTAGAAAATGGGTGACTACCGAGATGACGAGTAATAGAGAAATATGGAAAAAATACATCTTACGCCGACCATAAATACATATAAATATTGGGATTAGAGCAGGAGAATGATGTAGAAATTACGTTCATAAAATAAACGGAAATTTGATAGTTGTGTGATTTGATTACTAATTAGTTAATTAGTGTGTTTAGAATTTAGTGATACCTTGCTAATAAAATTTATTTATTTATTTACGTACACACGCTACCATTACAGTGTCCCAATTCGGTAGTGCAGTTAAATTACAATTCATGCAATAATTTATAACCTAATATTAATATACATGCCGTACAATATTTACAAATTAAAAACATAACACTTGTAACGTTACCCTTGCGAACTCGCTCAGTGAACATGCGAAGAGATCTATTCTGTCGGCAACCAAATTTAGTGTACATTATAAATTATAGGGTAGATATGAATAGAATTGACATAATGTTTTATGTAGTACATACATAGGGTAATCAATACGTAAAAAAAGCTTGGAAGCTGCGCACGCGCGGTCCTAGTAGGTACAGTGGAGCACACTGGTGGTGGTTGTTAAAACAAAACGTCAAAATGTTTTGCAATAATATTGGGCTCCACTGTACCTACCTACTAAGACCGCGCGTGCGCAGCTTCCAAGCTTTTTTTACGTATTGATTACCCTATAATACATATTAATCTATGGTATTGATGGCCTCATGTAGAAGCAGAACGCTTTTGCAAAATGTCACAACTAGCAAACGCATAGTTTTCAAAAAAAAACAATCCTAATTTTTTTTAAAAATTACGAAGTTCACTCCTAGATTGTTCCATTTTACGTTCAGACAATGTAACAGCGGATTGTAATGTTTTTTTAGTACTAAAAACTTAAGTAGGGAGCTACTATATTTATACAAGTTTCGTTCATTTTTAAATAATAATTAACTACTTTTGGCGATTTTTTTCTCGGCACCTATGGTTTTGCTGGGTAGAAAATACACAAAAAGTTTCTATTCTACAGAAAAAAATTGCTACTATGTAAAATTGCCGGTCCATAAAGTACAGTGCTTCCCTACATTTTTATCAGCATACTGTCTTCCTGTGAGCACTGGTGGCCTAGTAGTAACGGCCGCGACTTACGAGTTGTAGGTCGAAGGTTCGAACCCAGACAGGCGCTATACTTTGTGTAAATTATTTCATCACCATTGCTTTCAAAACGGAGAAGGAAAACATCGTGAGGAAACCAGCATGTCCTAGAACCAAAAAATCGAAGACATGTGACATCTACCAACCCGCACTGGGCCCGCGTGGTAGATTACAGACCACTAATTTGTCTCTTAGAGAGGAGGCCTGCGTGGCCTGTGTCCCAGCAGTGGGAACATTATAGGCTGATTATGCATTATGCATACTGTCTTCCGGAAAGAGATAAGAAATACTTCCCACGTTCCGATATCATTACATTGGCAAGAAAATTCATGTCCAAAGTTCACGTACTGTGTGTTTACGCATTTGCGCATTTCATAACTAATATCACTACATATCGACGACGAACTATACCAATATCTTCTATCTATTTTTAGAAAGTTTCAATACAATCACATTGAAGTTATTAACTACTTAAAGTTAGGAGGTATAAGCAGCAAAATTAGCGTAAATCATAATTTAGAAGTTATTTATAATAATGGGATAAATAGTCAAATATCGTGTTACGAGGTTTTGGCAGTACACGCGAAATATCAGTTTACGTCGAGTGGCATTAACGTCGAGTGTCGAGCGTCGAGTGGTAAAAACAAAAATTGGAAAAGGTAGTTAAGAGGTATTGGTAGCTGAACCGATTTGGATACGGTTTTCACCAATGGACGGAGTGAATCATGAGGGAGGTTTAGGTGTATATATCATTAACGGTTTGTATAAATTGGCAAAAATATGACGATTATTGCTGAAGATGTCGGAAAAAATCATGCTGACTGGGTGCTTTACTGGCTTGCACCGCGTAAACCAATAGGGTTATACTTAACGGGGCTGACATGATCTCACAATAACAAAAGTCCATAAAACAAAAGATTAAAAAAAAATAGGTTTATACGAAAAAAAAAAATGAGGATAATCTCTAACATCCCCGCGGGTGAAGTCACGGGCGAAAGCTAGTTAAAGTAAAAATGTGCATTAATCTTTTTTCCACAATTACCAATGAATTCATAAAATAATTATTAAAAACACTGTAGGTTGTAAAAACCCTTGGTTATTTACGTAAAGCGATATTCCTGTTTAAAGTAACTTTAAGGAAGTGGTTAGTTACTTATTTAGGCAAATAATATAGGTACTTATAAAACAAACAGCCTGATAAAAGCATTTCTAGCCTGTACCCTGTTACGATACAAATATAATGAACATACAAAATTAGTGCGCAGTTTTATCGTATTTACTAATACATCATTTGATTGACACTTCAGTACCTATCTCTGATTCCGGAAATATTTTACTTGTTTTTATAAATAAAAGTTGTAATTCTACTATCGACATAAAATAATATAAAATGTTGCCCATCCCTGTTTTCTTTTGACAACTGATACAAACTTATACGTAAAATAAAACTGCTATCGGTCTTTTCGAACCTCGTTTAGTTTTTAATTATTTTCTGCTTCACTACTTTTTTTTTTACATTTTGCGAGGACATATTCAAAAGATGGTTTTACAATAGCTGTAGTCAAGTTGAGGAATGACAAAACAATATAATTTAGCTCAGAGTAAAAACCCCGGTTGCCCAAAAAAAAAATGCTTAGAATACGCCGAACTT
Source organism: Brachylomia viminalis (assembly GCA_937001585.2). Taxonomy (NCBI): domain Eukaryota; kingdom Metazoa; phylum Arthropoda; class Insecta; order Lepidoptera; family Noctuidae; genus Brachylomia; species Brachylomia viminalis. The sequence goes on along the minus strand of OW443316.2, from coordinate 13,691,048 downwards.
AGTAAACCATGGCTTAACTGATTTTTTTTGTAACCTGCCAGCAATTGAAGAGAAATATTAGGTATGTATCTTTTCATTACCAATTTTGAAACGAAGTTCCTTTTAGGGGCTGACAACAGCTAAAGCGCGGTCACTGTCGGACTGCGTAGAAAAGAAAGAGAAGCGCGATGACACAAAGCTGGTAATTTATTGCAAAATACGAAGCAATTCTCTATTTACAAAAAAATCTATTGATTGAACAAAATAATTAAAACACTACCGCGTTAATAATTATGTTGCCTATAGAACAATCTGGAAAAAACAAAAACAGAATTGCATGTATGGTTTTTAATCGTTAAAAAATTTTTTTAGAGGTATAATCGTGACCTTTTTCTAACGTACCAAATTAGTTGTATTATGTTTTCAACACACTATCTTACTAGCATATATCCTGAAGAATATCATATATTTTTCTGATTTCGTTTACTGAAGTGGATCTTTTATAAATAAAAACCATTATTATTATATACTTGTAGGCATTATAAAACTTGCGTTTAGGTCATGTAGTCCCCTTAAAACGTTAGCGCATGTTATCTGCACACTTACGAGCTAGACCGAAAACGGAGTAACATTTTGACCGTAAAGACACTTTTTTTTTTAAATTAAGTAACTCTCAAACATTAATTTATTTCTTTGTGCCTGTTATTGAAAACATAATATACAGCGAAAGGAAGTTTGTTCCAACCGGGTGTCCCACTACACCTCTCGACTTTTTTATGGCCGTTGTGTCCCATTGCTCGGAAAAAGCCATTACCTACCGCCTCTTGATTACTTAGGTAAACATCTTTTATCATGTCAACATTACTTTAACAAGATAATTTATTTCACCGCGCCTGTTTAGTCCAAAAAGTTTGTTTATTCTTTACCAATTTAGAATCGATAAGGAAAATGATATCTGTTTATATTCAATCTGTATACACAACATTATGAGTATTATTATTAATAAATTCCTATAGTGAATTGACTTTAACATTTTATGACGCACATTTACGTCTTATCTATGAAACCGAGGCTGGTTCTACGTAAAAACTCGTCACATAAACCAACAGGTACTTATAAGGAAAAGTTGAAATAAACTAAAAGTTAGTTGAATGGTTCATTTTGAACCGACGACGACGATGGCCTTCGAGTCAACATCTAGCAAAATCAAAACTGACGGTGTGTCATCGCCCTAACGGATTGAGGAAAAAAAATGTATTAAGATGCTCGTGTGGTCAAACCAATAAAAAACTTTTATTGGTCTGAGCTCGTGTTACGTAACCTACTTTTACTGCAATATCAATCTTGTTCAACAAGTTTAAAATAAACATGGTTTTCTAAATACTTTTTAATAGGATTGGATTGATTTTGTTTTGTATCACCAACATTGATTAAACTGACGTTCGTCATCCTCCTGCTCTTAAGCTACGGCTTTCTAGAAGAGCGGTGGCCGCCACATAACGGCTGTCATAAAAATGATGGCACCGGGTTTTGACATTACTGTGTTAGAAAATGCTCTCTACGAAACACACGCCAACTTAAATTCATTCATATCGTTTCAGTGACGGCATTCACCGGTAAATTGCAAACGCTATGTCGCGGCCACCGCAGTCTTCCAACAACTCAGCCCATCACAGTCTACTGCTGGACATACAGCATGCAAACTCTTCCAGGCTACGCCACAACACCCTGTCCTCCGCCTTCCGCATCCAGTCTGTTCCAGTCACTTTCTTAAGGTCGTCGGTCCATCTAGCTGGGAGGCGTCCTACGCTATGCTTGCCGATACGCATTCTCCACTCCAGGACTCGTCTGCTCCACCGGCCATCGGTACTTCGACAAACATGGCGAGCCCACTGCCACTTCAGCTTGCTTACTCTGCAAGCTATGTCGGTAACTCCGGTTCTTTTTCGGACATGTCATTTCAGATTTTATCCTGCAAAGATCCAGCATAGCCCACTCCATAGTGCGCTGAGCGACCTTGAATTTGTGCACCAGCCCAACTGTCAGTGTCCACGTTACGGCACCGTGCGTCATAACGAACGAGCAGTGCACATTGGTTGAACACCTTACGTCTTCAAACATTGCGGGATAGGCGACGAGAAGACTTGAAGAAGTTTCCCAACCGCAGTCTTACGAAACCCTATCTTTGTCCAAATTCATTTGACGTCAGCGCAGCCCTAATTTTCTTCCATAATTATTTTTTAATGTATTGACCGCCCTATTCGGATTAATACGACATAATTATGTGTTCGTGCCCGTGCCGCCTCAGTCGTATAAATACGACTACGAGAACCAGTGTTCGTTTTTTGTTTTTTTTTATATCATAGCACGACTCTATTCGTCGTAGTATTTATTCTGCGGGCATGGCAATTGATATAAAAAAGCGGTCAATAGGTTAAAATTTGTCATCTCCAAATCATATTTCACACAATCCATCCATTGTTTCTTTCCCTACTCGATAAAGTCATCCACATTCATGTCGTCATTGACACTCATACGGATTACAATTACATTACACAAGTTCACTCTAACTGCACAACTGTTTCTAGGAAACACCGTGTACCACAGCACATAAAGGCTCCCGCAGACGCTAAGTACAACAATTTCCATGAAGAAGTTTTCATAGAAATTGTTCTACTAGAGTCGCGTCGCGCTGTGCGTCGCGACTGTTTGCGGGAGCCTTAATTCAACATAACATAACATCACGCCTGTATACCTCGAAGGGCCTATCAGAGGTGTACCTATAGTACACCCAAATTTCGCCAGTTGTGTTTTAAGTCTCATGTAATAGGGGGCGAGCCTATTGCCATCAACCGGGCACAAAACCAGACTCCGGGCTGATACTCAGAAATTCCAGATGGAAAAACTCAATAACACTTTGCCTGACCCGGGAATTGAACCCAGGACCTCGTGCTGAGCAATAGGCCTTGCGACTGCTAGACTTACGAGGCCAAATACATAATTATATACAAATACAAAAATACAGTACAAAAATAATAAGTTATGTTAATAGTACATTTTGGACTTTAAACCGCCAATTTACGCACAAAAATTCTTGGGTGTTTAGAAAGATCCGACAAAGGACCATGTAAGAATAGCAATAATTGCTATGATTTTAAATGCATAATTTTAATTATTATTAAATAGTATTCTTAATCACAATACTTATGATAGAGGACTTATTTATAGACTACATGTAGCCTAGAGGATACTAGATTAAACACGCATTTTTCCATTTTAGTGTTGCCATGACACCTAAAGAGAGTCGCTGCTGCGGTATCAACCTGCGTCCATTATGTTTCCTGATCGGATACCTGCATTTGGTGAGTACGGAAGCTCATTTCATTACCTTTAACAGAAACCTGCGGCGACATCTATACCGTCACATTCGAATTTCGAACTACGCAACACCGCTGACGTCACACAAATCCTTCATCGCGCAAGTAAAGTTTACCGCGAAATCTGCGTATTTAAAACAATAGCCCAACAATAATCATTGGCTTGTCGGACGCAACACCCATCTGGTCGGTGGATTCCCCCTTTTCAAAGGAACTTCCTACAGTGATACTTCATACGAAAAAAATAAAAATTGTCGAATTCTAGTTGGTTAAAAACTTCAATAAGTTATTTGCCTACCCAACCCAGTGGTATCTTTCTAATACAAGCAAAAGCTGGATCAAAATACTATTATTCAAATGGAAGAGTCTATTTTACTACGCTTTATAGTTTCATTATCGGTAGTGGAAGTAGGATTCGTAATTTACCAATAACGGTCGGTACATACAATGTGACTGCATCGATCATGTCGCATACATAGATAGTACTAACGATCTGTTATAGATTGAGTAACAATCAGTTGTAATTACCATTCGTAGAACCATAACAGCTAACGCATTGTCTTGATGTGATTCAATTAATGTCATCTGTGTACAAATGCTAGCTAGCTAGCCTAGCCTAGCTATTTCACAACCATGTTGGGGTCGGCTTCCAGTCTAACCGGATGCAGCTATCTGATTTCCACAACTCAGAAGACTGGTTGTCAGACTTTCGAGCCTCTGACGACCTGTAACGATTGTCAAAGACACACGAATAATAGCCGCAACTGAGGCACGGAAGGGTCTCGGTATGAAAAGATGACCAGCAACCACGGACCGACCTCGGCAATGATTCGTCGACCTGTAAGACTGTTATTGCTTAACCACAAAATAAAAATACATTGTTATACCTATTGGTAAACAGCCCTTTTTTTCTTTTTGAATGTCCGTCCAGTCTTCCAATGTTTTTGGTAACTTCGCCATCAAACATTTTTTCCCATAAACATATTTGCAACTTTTTTGTGTAACTGAATACTAAAATTAATTAATTCAAGACACAGACCTAGTTACAAAGCCACTCATAGACCACTAAGTCGTTTAGACTAGTTTAGACGTTTGCATTTGAGGCAAATTGACCCATCCGATCAAGTGTGTATATTGCCTATTAGCCGATCCAATTGCCAATATATATATAGACGCGGCTGTTCCGATCCAACGCTTTAAAGTGATCGGTGGTGCGCATCATTGATATTTGGAAGTTAGATTAAAATGCTTTTTGATTAGACGTGTAATTAAACTAGTGGAAATTTAGTTTAGTTTTCGAGTGGCACGTTTGGTTTGTTTGTGGCTATTTTGGTGCTTGTCGATCCCAAAAGACGACGATGTTTATTTAAATTGTAACAACAATTTAGTTACGTTTTGTGTGGATCTGGGTTGTGGGGGTCAGATAGGCAGTCGCTCCATCTAAAAAGCTGGTATGCAGCTGCATCCAGTTAGACTGAAATGAAACCCATCATAGTTCGAAAAAGGGTAGGTAGATGATGCCTGGTTCTACCTAGCAAACTATAATCTGTCCTTTGTGCTTGGGATGTAAAAATATCTCTCTTCAGTGGACAGCAGGATCGTTCTCAAGCAGAATAAATTCTCCAATACTTTACCCAGCTATGATGGATATGTCAACGAACCGCATGAAACCAAATCTCGTTGATCCGTAAACAGGAAATTCTAGTCCACAATGTTTACAAGTGCACTTCCTGGACTTCTACAATTTCCATAATAATAGCTATACTACTCCCTACTCATTCAAACCTGTACAAATTGGACCAGTAATTCAGTTTCACCCTTCTTTGTACTTGAAACCTCTGTTTCATAACTGAAATGAGGAAATAAAGGACCGATGAGGTCGCTAGTGCATTGTTGACCGTACAATGTAGGTCTAAAGTTTCACCTGACACATCATTCAGCGTAACCAGTGTTTCTTGAAACTTATGCTTTGCTTACAAAGGCAAACTTTGTATCAAATTGTACGTTAAATTAATATACGTCTCATGTTAGTCGATAAAATGGACGATGTTGTCTCCAATGTTGTTTCAGTGTGTTTTGTCCTTGTCTGATACGGTAACTTTTGGTATCATTCAATATCGGGAATTTAAGTTAAATGCAGGGTGTCAGGGACATAGACGCGCATACTGTAATCACGAATTCAGCACATGATGCAATAGGGAGAAATCTTTAGTCGATTACTTTAAAAAAATCTACTGTTTCATAGAAAAGTGCGATACATTTTTTTTTTAATGTTCAGAATCATGCATTGTATTCATAATTTTAATTTAGGCGTCGATGTCTCTGCCGCCCTGTATGTCTAGCCGCTCAGAACGTAGTTGTTATTGCAGAATATCGAGAACCAAGGCTTCAGGCTGCAATAACATCTCCGTTTTACACAATATCCTCCCTTCTGTTTTGACTAGTAAATAATAACTGTTTATATTCCAGGTATCCAGCGTCGTGGATCTCGTCTGCCATTTGTTGACAGTCGCCATTGTGACGAACGGGTTCCAATGTGATGTAAACAATGATAGCGTAAGTAATCTGATGATGTTGCCATGTGAATGTTGGTTGTATTGTTTTAAGGATTAGAGGAGTTTTAAAAAAAATGCTGCTTTGAGAGTTTTTGGTGTGGGTTTCTCACGAGGCTGTAGGTATCTAAATTATTGAACTTACTGATCGTTGTGGTAATATTTGATGGTTATTTAGCTATGGTCAGTAGTAGCGGGTGTTCTGTACTAAAAATTCCACCATCATTAACGGAATCTACTATGAATGAAATCTTGATGAAGATTTCAACCTTCATTCATATTATTACCATGAAGGAACCACAAGTTTCTAAATAGAGAGATATATTTTTTTGACTGACCGGTTGGTGCATTTGGTAGCGACCCTGCCTTCTGAGCCGCTGGTCCCGGGTTCGATTCCCGGTCAAGTCAAACATTTGTGTGCATGAACATGTATGTTTGACCTGTGTCTGGGTGTTTATATGTATATCAGTCCTGGTTACCGTACAGGTTCTACCTAGTTCGGGACCTGAAGACCTTGTGTGGATGTAGTCTCATATTATATTATATTTAGAATTGTAGATAGGCAGCTAATTGGTAAAACGCTTAATGATAACTATTTCCTTTTGCAAACAAAGTGAATCACAATTTTATCTTAAACGCTATCTAATCTCGTGTAACCAATGACCATGAATGATGATAAACTCTCTCCATGAATCACAAACCATGTTTAAGAAACATAAAGATACGACTTTCAAAACAAAAGAACCTACCTACAAGAATATAAGAAATACAGAAAGACAAAAACGTTATATCAGAGAAAATAGCTATTCGTGAAGAAACCAAGGTTAAAACATGAAGTTGAGTAATAAGTTAACTGACACAAGTCAGCATTGTTCTTATCATCATACGTCATGTTCGTGAACGGGCGCCGTCACGTCAGTAGGCACTGGTCATTTCTTAGCTGCCACGGCTTATTTTAATTCCATAATTGTTTTTATCTTTTTATTACGGACGCTTTTAACGTGCACGTCTTTCTACATCGTTCTCACATGTATAATTACAACAATGAATGATGTAACCACTTTATTGTAACAATATTTTGATTTAAAAGAGTGTCCATGGAGTTTCTTGCCCGTTCTTCTCCATAGGTACCTACTACGCTTTGGAATGGGCAACTAGCTTCATCTTTCTGACTGACCGACCCCTTGACAATTCAAAAGTGCCTGTAATTGGTTTATTTGAAATAAATGCTTTGAGTTTGAGTTTGAACAATAAGTAAAGTATCGGTTCTAATGAGGGCAATAATGTTAATGGTTTTAACGACGAAGTGTTTAGTAATTATGTAGTAACCAATTCACAGAATAGAATAATTTACTATTTTTATCTCGCGAAGCAATGCGCGTTTTACTTGTGGTTACAAAGTGTACAAACACGGTACCGTCCGAGACAATGGCGAAGTCGGAAGTGAGTGTGTGTTATCCTATACTATATTGTAGTCTGTGGTGTGTGTTGTGTGCTCAGTTGCTCACGCTACTCGTCTTCACGTACAAATTCACTGCGTGTTTGTACACTTGGTTACCACATGTAAAGCGCGCGTCGCTTCGTGAGATCAAAATAATGTACCAGTAGGCCAGCTTCATCAAAATTAAAAAAAAGCAAAATTCGTGCCCTAACGCCCCTAGCCGCCGCATGAGACGCCCTGGGCGTCGGGAATCGCAGGCCGATACCCGGCCACCGTAGGCGCGGGCTTGCGAACGGCGAGCAAAGGGCAGCTCGCCGTTCGATAAGGACCAGGCCCGGGTCGACGCGACGCACGGCGCGTTGTATTCCACGCGCGCCTCATAGAGATGTCAGCATCAATGACGGGGTCCGCTAGGGCCGATGCCTGACAGGGTTGCGGGAAAATCCGAGAGGGATATCGTGGCCCCTGGCACAGGCAATTGAAGGAACACGGGTGGGTTTTAGTCAGTAAGAGTCTGACACGCCCTCCCGCTCTGCCCAGAGCGGGAGAAGTTATTTGATGATTTCCCACCCACAAAAAAAAAATATTCCAGCTTAATCAAACGAGCGAAAACGCACGCACAAATAGACACGCTTGACGTAAAATGACTGGTCAAGAAAAAAATGAGATTGTTGCATACTTTAAAGATTTTTCTCTCATAGTTTAAAGATAAAATCGACAGATGAAATCTTGACATATTTGTCATTTAATAACGCGTTTAAGAGCGTTTATACCTTATGAGTGGCAAGGTCGCAATTTTGTGTCATATTTCGTGGTTTTCAATTTTTATCATTTAATCGGAGCTATATTTTAAAAATCTGTTTAATTAACTTTTTAGAATTACGCACACATTCACAGTGTGAATGTGTGCGAACAGCGACCGTGCGTCGTCGGCGTCGTCGGCCGACTAATGTGTGAATTTCACACATTAGTCGGCCGACGACGCCGACGCACGGTCGGCCATTATGCGCGCAAACGGCCACACTCATACATAATACATAAATATTCACTTATTTAAATGGGACTCAGTTTTGTCTTAGCGGAGTTCCGTCAGACTTTTTTTGTTAATTCATGTTTACAATTATGACCGGTCCAGTATTGTTGACTAGGGCTTATAACAATAGCAGGTACCCATAACTGCAACATATTTTTGCTAACATTAGTAGGTACCTACTTTACCCTTAAACCTATACAAGAAAACAAATACAAATAGGAAAAACCCTACTCATTACCAAGAAACAGCTGGCTAAGTCTCCCTTTTCCTCATTATTGGCATATTATTAGCAAAATATAAAGAAACGGTTGCATCAGTGAACAAGCCACCCATCGTCCGCGACGCCACTTAAAACTAACGTGTTACAAACTATCTCCTATTAGTTAAGGTTCAGGATAGAGTACCATATCTTAGCAAAAAGATGTTGCAATAATTTTTGTGGCTATGTACCTGCTATTATTATTTGGCACTATATTTTAAGCCTTAGGATGGGCTCGTGGTTAAGTAATAACAGCCGCAAGGTCCATCGATCAGGTTAAGCTCCGCTTACCGCAGCTGGTCCATGGATGGGTGACCATCTTTACATACCGAGACCCTTCCGTGCCTCGGAAAGCACGTTAAGCGGTTGGTCCCGGCTGTCATTCGTGGATCTTTGACACGTCAGATTCTTTCAGATCGTTGGGTCGTCAGATGCCCGAAAGTCTGACAACCAGTCTTACCACGGGATGTAGTGTTACCCAGTAACCGGATACAGCTGAATATCGTATTCAGCTGTATCCGGTTAGACTGGAAGCCGACCCCAAAATAGATGGGAAAAGTCTAGGCAGCTGACGATAAATTTAAGCCCTAGTAATACGATACAGGAACGGCGGTCTTAAGGTAATTCACGATCGACGTAAAACAATTATATAGTAATGTAACTCTTATCTCGATTAGGTAAGGTATAAATGAGAATGATTGCCGAGAGTTTGATCATACTCATGGCAATCATTCTAATTTATACTTTATATCAATGAGATACAAGTTACATTGTAATGACTAACTGATGGTTAATTACATCATTCAAATCATGAATACGTCGGTTATTGTTGAGTAGCGTCGTGAATGATGAAGTGTCTAAACACACTATGCCGAGGATACGCGACCGAAGTTCGGCATGATTACGCCTGCAATGCTATTTCAATTACTGGCGACACATTATGCCGAAATTACGTTGCGTTATAGCGTACAGCCGAACTTCGGTCGGGCGTAAGTTCAGCGGCAATTCGGCGGCAACGTATTCTGTAGAACACACATTATACGCGACCGAAGTTCGGTTCGATTGCCGGCGAAGATCGGGAGCGGGGAGCAGCGGGAGGCAGGCATGCCCCCGCCCGCGCCCCGCGTGTCCGCTCGTAGTGTTTATTATATATGTATAATTATGTATTCTGAATGTAGTATCTTTTTTCAAAATCTTGTTACTGATGAGAAATAACAGTTCGTCGAAAGATTGTATTGTCATGCGAAAATACTTAAAAAAATGAACGCGATAGGCTCTGTATTTTGCATAACGTTGAAACTGGCCATCTTGTAGTCTCGTAGAATTCAATGGGTGCACCCAATATTCTTTCTTGTATTTGTCCTCTTCTAAAGCCTCTGCAATTGCTATTACTGTAAAATAATCAATTTTTCGGGTTTCGCACCTCAAAAGTAATAACGGAACCCTAACAGGATCACTTTATTTTGCATTTGTCTGTCCGGCTGTTTAGATAACACGACACGACGCCACGACAGCGCTCGAAACACTGAATATACACACAAAATTGCGCAACTGAATTTCTGCCGCGTATGTTCGGCACTTATGGTGTGTCATATCAGCCGAATACGTTGGAAACTTGGAACGTAAAATCAGCCGCGCAACTTCGGTCGCGTACGTTCGGCATAGTGTGTTTAGACACTAAGTGTAACCGCAACCGACGCGGACGCATACACGCTACATTATTGTATTCTACGCAATAAACCGACCGCAACATGAAACTGAGATTTTGTACAAAGATTTCCGTATACCCAAAGAAAACATGCAGTTCCTTTGACTTTAATTACACGAGAAATAAACTCACACGCGATGTATTGTCACAACGGACGTAATTGTATACCATGGAAGATATTTATCTTAACACAGTACCGTACCTAAACAGAATTATTCGACGTTGTGAAACAATAAAGTTGAAGTTGAAAATAACGTTGGTTTTAAATACTTAAACAAAATAAAAATATGCAATTAAGACAAGAAAATAATGATGACTTACTAATTATTTATAAATAATAGCCTTTTGCAAATAGGCAGTTATCTTAAGGCGCGGACTGACTACGATTTTAATCGCTATTACCGCACTCACACAACCGCATCTGCGCGTTTTACGGTAATGCACACACTCGCAAACGCCAACACGGCCGTTTGTGTGCTCAAGGAAAGTTGCATAGTATACGTAAGGAAATCAGATGTTTTCTGTTGAATATACTTACTTATGACGTGCGTTCTAAAATTCGATGTAATTACAGTGTCGGTTCATAATATGATACAATAAATAATTACACATAACAATTAAAAAAAAAAACAATTAAATCACTACTGTTTATTTTTATTACAGTACATGATCAACAGGTCAAATATAAACATTCCGAATTTTACCCGACTGCTCTAGAAGGGGAATTATGCTTTTCGGGTGTAAGTCAGTATCAGGGATGGAAGGGTTAATTAAATGGGTAGTTATGCCATTTCAAACTAATGTTTGTGTTTTAGATAGGTACTTAGTGGGTGCGGTAAAAAAATAGAAAATAAAACCAACATAAAGGCCCTCGGACCACTTAAAAATCACATAAACTCTAAATAAATGCAATAATATCACAGCTCCAAAGTGACAAATGCCATAATGTTTCTAAGAAAATGCGGAGCCGGGACGGAAGCTAGAATTCTGAAAAATTTAGACGATAGAGGGATCATCCACGGGAATGGAAGCTGCTGCTGGCTGAATATTAGTTGGTATTTGCTAAAATTGGTAAAACAGTGCGTGAATTGAACTAAAGTTCTGTGGCGGACTACTAAGGCTACTCACTGCCTAATATTGAAGTGAAAATTCAGTCTCAGTGGAAATATGGGCAATAAAAATAAAATGTTGCGAAAGAGTTTTACAAGAAAAAGACGAAAAACTCGAAAAAATTATGGAATGTTTGGGTAAGTAGGATGATTACGGTATTGTATCATAACATTTGAAATTTGTATTTAGTTTAGTTTACTTACGAAACTGTATAAATCTATAGAAACGGTATTGACAATTTCTACAAACATTTTGCTAAATCCAAAAACAAATAGGTGCACTCTATTTTGATGTCTATAGAATGCATATTTGAATGCGCCTAGTGCAAACGTCTCTGGTCGAAGCAACCATCGAGGCGATAGCCATATTGCAATAGTAGGTATAAGTAACAAAAACAAACTTGCAGATAAATCAGAGTGCGTTAGTAATTATTATAATAATATAAATATTGCACTAGTTATATATAAAGCATTTTGATTCTTTTGTAAGATTATTTTTATAATATTTATTGAGTCATTCTCATTAGACCAGTGCCGATAATTTTTGAAAACGAAAAAAGTCACAGTAGGATGAAACCCATTGGAAAAGAAAGAAAATATAACAAAAATGAAAGGAAAAATAATTAACGGGCGATCCGAGGTCGGGAAGTGGGGGTTTAAGGGTAAAAAGCGGTTTATCTCGATTTCCGGCAAAACTACAAGACTTATGGAAAAAAGTGTAATGGCAAAGTTAGGTAATAAAAAGATCTACAACTTTTGTATTCACACTTTTTTCAAGTAACCTCAAAATTTATGTGAAAAATTCAAATAACCAAGTTCTTGGTTTTTATTTTTATCTTTTACACAGCAATTATTTTTTTTTACTGAGTTTTTAAAAAAGCAGATATTTTCACGTGAGAATTTTCGATTGAAAATTAGGGTGCTTTTTCGATATTAGGTCAAAATAAGGTGAAAAAAATAAATATTTTAATTCAATAAAAATACAGTGTGCTTTGAACATAAAAAGGTAAGTATTCAGCAAATTTCGCGAAAAAAAAAATGCTGTGTAAAAGATAAAAATATAAAACCAAAAACTTGGTTATTTGAATTTTTCACATAAATTTTGAGGTTACTTGAAAAAAGTGTGAATACAAAAGTTGTAGATCTTTTTATTACCTACAACTTTGCCATTACACTTTTTTTCCATAAGTCTTGTAGTTTTGCCGGAAATCGAGATAAACCGCTTTTTACCCTTAAACCCTCACTTCCCGACCTCGGATCGCCCGTAAATTATTTTTCCTTTCATTTTTGTTATATTCTCTTTCTTTTCCAATGGGTTTCATCCTACTGTGACTTTTTTCGTTTTCAAAAATTATCGGCACTGGTCTAATGAGAATGACTCAATAAATATTATAAAAATAATCTTACAAAAGAATCAAAATGCTTTATATATAACTAGTGCAATATTTATATTATTATAATAATTACGAACGCACTCTGATTTATCTGCAAGTTTGTTTTTGTTACTTATACCTACTATTGCAATATGGCTATCGCCTCGATGGTTGCTTCGACCAGAGACGTTTGCACTAGGCGCATTCAAATATGCATTCTATAGACATCAAAATAGAGTGCACCTATTTGTTTTTGGATTTAGCAAAATGTTTGTAGAAATTGTCAATACCGTTTCTATAGATTTATACAGTTTCGTAAGTAAACTAAACTAAATACAAATTTCACATGTTATGATACAATCCCGTAATCATCCTACTTACCCAAACATTCCATCATTTTTTCGAGTTTTTCGTCTTTTTCTTGTAAAACTCTTTCGCAACATTTTATTTTTATTGCCCATATTTCCACTGAGACTGAATTTTCACTTCAATATTAGGCAGTGAGTAGCCTTAGTAGTCCGCCACAGAACTTTAGTTCAATTCACGCACTGTTTTCAGTCATAAATTACTTGAAAACTACAATCGAATTATGCACAGAGCGTCCGGTGCCAACCATCCAAGTCGAGCGCTGCCCGACGACTAAAGTATGACCGCGTAAACTATTGTCACCACTATGGAGCGTCAATAAGATTGAAAATTGAAAATGATATTTGTGTTGAAATGTGACGTAAGCTGCGAATGGGCATTTATTTTACTGCTTTTCTTTAGATTATTTAAAATATAGACATAAAATTAAATAATATTTGGTTAAAGTTTAAAAAAAATGGAAAACCTACTAAATTCTTTAAAAAAAAAACTGTTGTTATCGCTGGAAATACAGAGATCTTCGACGTCAAAGTTTATTTTTGTGCTACAACTTCCCAATTTTTTATTGGGAATATCAAACTTTTATTTATTATTCTGTTCGGTTTAAATTCTTCTTTATACCCTTCTCTGTTCACTGTATTTTTCGCGTTACTTATTTTTATTACATTACGTCATACTCGACGTTCTAAGAAACCAATTTTTGGGAATATTGAGATAACACCGCGCCTTAAGAGCCCCTAACAATTTCGGCGCGTTACTAGTTTAGGTAACTATCGGAGCGCAGTGTGTCTCTGTGCGTTCGAGCTATACTCGTAGCTGACAATCGTAGTGTGCGTTGTCGTACGGTAAAGCGGAAAGTGACGGAAACAAAATAATCTTGGTCCGTAACCGCTATTATCAACACTATTTTTACTTTGAACATTGAGCAAACCGATAGTTGTAAACCTTACTTCCAAAAACATAACATTTTAACCCTTCCCTGTAGGTATATACATTCTAGAAACATGCAAATTTGTACGTAAACATCAAGAATTTTACTCCAAACGTGAAGACATTCAGTCACGCTATTTACTTAGACACCGATCTAGGCTAAACATACCAAGTTCTCGACTAAAAATGCACTTTAAAAGTCCCTACGTAATGTCCATCAAAGTATATATAACAAACTACCCGCATCAATAAGAAAAGAAGAAAAAAATCACATATTTAAAAAATAAACTTAGACAATTTTTAATTAATAAAAGCTACTATTCGCTTAATGAATATCTAAATGATAGACTTATAAAGTCATAATTTTAGCACCTAGACGAAAATTTAAAAACAATACATCTCTCTTATAAATACCTATTTACTTATATTTTATACTGTTAATTTTTCTTAGAAAGTACCTACCTACTATTTTATAATTATAAATTAAAAGTGCTTCCTCTCTCCTAGTTAGGAGAGAGGAAGCACTTTTAATTTAATACACTTTTAATTTTAAATTAGATCACATGGACCCTGTCGGGCACAGCAAAATAAGTGAGTTCACTTATTTTGCTGTGCCCGACAGGGTCCATGTGATCTAATTTTAAGTCTACCACCTAAGTTTACATGTGGAATGCAATAAAGTATTGAGTATTGAGTACTTACTAGGTTCCGTAATACTGGATGGATTTTATTGTGATTATAACGTAATAAGTAGTATTCCATAAAAATGAGCGTTATCTAGTACATTATTCATCAGTCATTCTTTGCTTTACTTTGTTATAATATGTGAATATTATGCTTACCGGTGTACTGTAACCTAAACTTATGATCAATAAACTTTTATTATTATTATTATTATTCACTATAGTAAAAGCGAACTATAAATTGTGACCAGTGTATAATTATGTATTAGGTCATTACCTATGAAATTGCTGTTTGGTCTAAAGACAGTTTAGTCATTCAAAACATGCACCCATGCTATCGATGCATCTCTGCCAGCGCAGTGGTAATTTTTCAATGCCCTTCTGGAAGAAGTCAGGTGTATGGGAGCCAACAAACTCTTCAAAGGCATTTTATACTGCCTCTCGGGTATTTATTTTTTTCCCTGCCAAGAAGTTGTTCAAATTTTGGAAAAAGTCGAAGTCTGTCGGCGTAAGGTCTGGTGAGTATGGTGGATGACGTAAAACTTCCAACCCTAGCTCTTATAGCTTAGAGACCGTTTGTGGTGCCGTATGAGATCGAGCATCTAGGAGCAGCGGGGACGAGCGATTAACCACGGCTGGCCGGAGATTTGCGTTCTTCTCCATCTTTGTGTCCAGTTCCTCACAGTACACATCCATTATTAACCCCTTGAAGGACACTGAACGAGACACAATAGAAGTTTTATTGTTATTACGTCTAGGGGCGTTTACTGTCCGCCAACGTGTTAATTAACCCATTTTAACAGGTGACATGCGTGACAGGGGTTGTATGGAAAGTAATGCCATCTAGCTGTGATTGTGTTATAACAATATGAAGAGGTTGCCATCCTTAAAAAATATTATTTATGAACTATAATTACTTACTTATTATACAGCCCATAAAAATTATTTTATTTCAAAAGTAGAACACATAAGTAATTTATACAGACAATAAATATGTAAAAACAGTTTTTAAGACAATAATAATCGTTTAATTTCTCATTTAAATGAAAAATTTTAACGTCTGTCGCTTTTGTGAATTGTGTGTGCTGACCACCCTAAGAAAGATGTCGGCACGTTACTGATGCGCATACATACTCATAATTTTCTCGTTCATATCGTCTCGTATCGTTTCGTTATTAAGTGTATTGTAAAACAACAGCTAAATTATTGAAGTTCACGATTATTCAATTTAGCGGAATTTACAATAGGTACACATTAATTTCAACCATTCAAGTACGAAAATACCAAATTATGTTATACATCTATAGCTATCTATAGAGAGACTGGTTCGATGAACAACTACCAGGCGGCGGCGTTGCTGTCGCAAGATATAAACTAAAACGTGAAGTTAGCTCTCTATCTCATATAGAGACTGTACTCTTTGAGCGCGACTGAATGCCTGGAGCGAGTGCATCGGTTTATAAGGCATTATTTACATATTTTATTACAATTATATAAGTAGTCAAAAATTAAATATAAAAATTGGGTTTGGTACATAAACGCCTCAAATTTTAATTTTTTTAACATTTATTGTTATTTTCAATAAAGAACAATGGGTAATTTTGTATGGAACCCGTACCCACCTTTGTAGCATTTTAGACTAGGTGTCATTTAGAAGAGGCTTAATTGACTAACTCAAAAATAAATGAACGAATGAATGAATGAATGGGAGACCGAAGTTATGATAACTTCTTTATTACATTTTTAATTGCAAAGTGTTATAGCAATCGCACCTTTTTCTGTTCTGTAGACCAAATAATTAACCAGTTGTTTTTTCTGCCTAAAGAGAGACCGACTTAGCTTCCTACCATTAGTTTTTGGTATGGAAAAAATATTAAATAAAAACCATAAATCTTAAAAAGCACAGTTTTATTACAAGACCAGCGCAAACATCATTTTTAAATTGTGTTGTTACTCTCAATGATTATATCATCCCAGGCACTTGCCGGACGCTCCGGAGGTGACCGAGGTAGAGCTGCGAGTGGCGGTACGTAGGCTGAGTGCTAAAAATACCGCCCCAGGACCCGACGGCTTACCTGGGAAAGCCTGGGTCCTGGCCTCGGACGCTCTCGGGCCTCGACTAAGGGCATGCATGGAGAGGGGCCAGTTCCCACTTCGTTGGAAGACGGGGAAACTGGTCCTCATCAAGAAGCCGGGGCGCGCAGCGGACTCTCCGTCCGCTTACCGGCCCATCGTGCTGCTCGACGAGGTGGGCAAGCTCTTTGAGAGAGTCATTGCAGACCGCCTCGTCGGGCGGCTGGTGCGGGTGGGGCCGGATTTGGCGGAGAGCCAGTTTGGCTTCCGCAGGGGGCGCTCTACGGTGGACGCCATCATGCGCGTGCGGGCACTCACGACGGGGGATGCTGTGGCCCGGGGTGGGGTCGTCATGGCGGTGTCTCTAGACATCGCCAATGCCTTCAATACCCTGCCCTGGAGTTGCATCAGGGAGGCACTCCGGTATCACCGGATGCTGACCTACCTCTGTCGTGTGGTTGAGGCCTATTTGACGGACAGGGCCGTCATCTACCCCGGTCACCAGGGAGTATGTAACCGGCAAGAGATGTCGTGCGGTGTCCCACAGGGATCGGTCCTGGGGCCGCATCTGTGGGATATCGGCTACGACTGGGTGCTGCGCGCTGACCTCCCCAGCGGCGTCAGCGTGGTTTGTTACGCTGACGACACGCTAGTCCTGGCGCAGGGGAGGTCGCACCAGGCGGCGGCCGAACTAGCGACACGCGGGGTTGCGACAATCGTCGAGAGGATCCGGCAATTGGGACTCGAGGTGGCCCTGCACAAGTCCGAGGCCATGTGTTTTCATGGTCCTCGGAACACGCCGCCGTCGGGTTCCCAAATAACGGTAGGAGGGGTTCATATCGGCGTCGAGTCGACGATGAAGTACCTGGGACTCGTCTTCGACAGCCGGTGGAACTTCGTGGAGCATTTCCGACATTTGGCTCCCAGACTGGAAAGGGCCGGGGCTGCCTTAATGCGGCTCCTGCCCAATCTAGGGGGGCCAAATGCCTCCTGCCGGAGGCTCTACGCGGGGTTCGTGCGGTCCATGGCCCTTTACGGGGCACCGGTGTGGGCGCGTTCCTTGAGGCGGCGGCCAGCCCGCTGGTTGAACGCGCCCCAAAGGGTCATGGCCACCCGGCTGGTCCGGGGATACCGTACGGTCTCCGGTGAGGCGGCGAGCCTCCTTGCCGGATTACCGCCATGGGATCTGGAGGCAAAAGTCCTCGCGCACGTTTGGGAGTGGCGCGAGGAGGCGAAACGCCGGGGCGTAGCTCCGCTGCCGCGAGAAATCACGGTACAGCGGACAGAGCTCCGGCGGGATCTCAGGGCGGCATGGAGAGTGCGATTGTCGCAACCCAGCGCTGGGCACGCCACAATTGCGGCGATAAGTCTCCTCTTTGAGGAGTGGCTAGAGAGTTGCCACGGCGTCCTCACCTTCCGCCTGACGCAGGTCCTCACCGGACACGGTTGTTTCGGGAGGTTCCTGTTCCGGATAAGGCGGGAGGAAACGCCCGGGTGTCACCATTGTGTGGATCGCCCGGAGGACACGGTGGAGCATACGGTGGAGGTCTGCCCGGCTTGGGCGGAGCACCGCCGTGTCCTCGTGGAGGCGATTGGCGGTGGCGATCTCTCGCGTCTGGCCTTGGTCCAGGCCATGGTACGGAGCGAGAGGGCTTGGGAAGCCATCACCTCCTTCTGCGAAACAGTAATGTTCGCGAAGGAGGAGGCGGAACGCGTGAGGGTGAGGCAAAGTTTGCGCCCTCACGCCCCTAGCCGCCGCAGGAGACGCCCTGGGCGTCGGGAATCGCAGGCCGATTCCCGGCCACCGTAGGCGCGGGCTTGCGAACGGTGAGCAATGGGCAGCTCGCCGTTCGATAAGGACCAGGCACGGGTCGACGGCGCGTTGTGTTCCACGCGCGCCTCAAAGAGATGTCAGCACCAATGACGGGGTTTGCTAGGACCGATGCCTGCTAGGGTTGCGGAAAAGTCCAAGAGGGTTACCGTGGCCCCTGGCACAGGCAACTGAAGGAACACGGGTGGGTTTTAGTCAGTAAGAGTCTGACACGCCCTCCTGCTCTGCCCAGAGCGGGAGAAGTTATTTGATGATTTCCCACCCACAAAAAAAAAAAAGGCACTTGCCGGACCTATGAAGTTATCTAGGTGCCTGCCAACACCTAAGTACCATATTATGCTAACAGTGTGAGCACAGGCACCTAGAGTTCTCATACCCGTCATGCAGGAGCAATAATAGGCTTCGATGGCTTCTCTGTTCTTTCTGGCTTCTCTCCAATTTTTACGACACAACGACGCTAGCGCATAATAGTTCGAAGTACCTAACGGATAAAATCGCAAAAACGTCGAATGTGCATGGGTCGCTTTTATTAAGGATTTTCGGCATTTTCAATGTCGAATATCTTTTTTCCCCCGCAAGCTGCAAAGTTGCCCCCATACAACAAATATATATATTTTCAAAGACCTTTCTAATGGTACCAATTTCAATTTGCTACATGGGTGGGTACGTTTTGTTCCATGTTCTTTACACACGTCGACGACGGTTTTGCACATGATTTTATTGCGTTTTTTCGACGCGGATCACATTTTTTTTAAGTAGGTACTAATTCATTAAACTTTAAAAAAATAAATCGTAGACTTACTAATATACTATAAGCCCAGTATTTCAGATTTGCCTCAGATTGTTATTTGCTACCAGTAAGCTAAAAAAGCATTTGAAAAACCTGTAGGCCAATTCTCGTACTTAAAAAACATTAAAATTCAAGTTGCAATCTCATCTCAGCGTCAATCAATGTCAAAAACCTGTCAAAAATGTATGTAAATTGATTGTAATTTTGACAGATTGAGACTGAGATTAGAATGCGAACGGTCTTAAAAATACGGGAATTGCCCCTCTGGTGTTTCGTGCTTACGTGAAAACGAGTGTTAGATTTTTATTTTTTGTAATTTATATTGAGTACTTAGCAAAATTTAAATTCATAGACTTACTAGATAAATAAGTGATGAATAATATTGTGCATTAAAAATATACAGATATCTTAAGGTTATTGAGAAATTTGCGCTGAAAAAACTAGATTTTTTTGTTTTTAGACCGCGAAACTGATAGGGGCTCTTAAAGTACGCTCAAATGATCAAGTATGATGATGAAGTATGCTCAAGTGATTGAAGAAATGAATATTCGTATCTACTTAGTTCAATCTCTACAATAGAGTAGGTTTCTAAAATAACCATAAGTAACAGACTCTTTTCTTCTACAGCTCCAATCAATCTCAATCCCATGGCTTGAACCCGTCCTCATCATGCTGAACCTCGGAACCCATGGCTTCTACCCCTACCCGCGGGTCTTCCGCAACCAGTATCACATCTACGTGGAAGAGATGTCCGTGGCCACAGAGCCCAGGTGCTACCCTGGAATGCTGCACATCTACCTCATTGATCTGCTCAATTTCCTTATCAACGTGATCTGGCTGAGGATCGTCGTTTCCTATATTGGCGCTGTTCACAAGGTAATCATTATGAGAATGTTCTCTACATAAGCATTACCTCAATATTAAGTTTAAAGAAAGACAAATAATAATAATATTCTTCATAATCTCGCATCGGCATTCGTACGAGGTGATCGCGTTCATTAGCTAATTAGTTTGTTTACGTCGAAGCGTGTACCGCACTGCGCTTGACACGACAGCGCGCGGCGGCCGCCCGTGTACCAATAGGTTTTTCCTACGGTCGCCGGTCGGCGCGACGCGACAACAGAAATGGATGAAATTACTACCGAACGGGAGATTACAAATGCAGTCGACTTGATGAGTGACCCGAGTGTACTCTATGAGCAAGAAATGAAGGATGAGGAACAATATTTGCAGGAGTATTCACAGGGAGCGTACGAAAATTGCGAAGAGCGGAGATCAAGTAAGAGAGAGAGAGAAAAAGAAGATGAGGATGGGTGGACGGAGGTTGTCAGAAACAAAGGCAAGAAATATAAGGGGGAAAAATTTGAAATTTACATTTCATCCAATGATAAGATGCCGAAACAGTTTGCACTGGCTAAAATATTTAAAAATGAGGGGATACTAAATATTGACAAGATTAAGTATATTAATGCTTACAAGATTAGAGTCGAGGTGGGAAATGAGGTCAGTATGGGGTTGCTGGAAAAGTGTAAGGAGATCACTGACAGAGGTTGGAGAATTCAAAAGGCTATGGAAGTTAATTTGTCATATGGTGTAATTAGAGACGTAGACATCGATCTGACCGAGAAGGAAATGTTGGAGCGTATTGAGTGTGCGGAACCCGCACAACTTGTGTCCGTCCAGAGACTCATGCGCAGAAACTCAGAAGGTGAAGGTTGGAAGCCCAGTGAGTCTGTACGCCTTTGCTTTAAGGGCTCATTCCGTCCAGCGTATATTTCCGTTGATGGATTGCGTATACGAGTCGAGCAGTACATATTTCCAGTGACCCAATGCTCACGTTGCTGGAAGCTTGGACATACGGTACAAAGATGTCCGTCAGCTAAGGTCAGATGCCCAAAATGTACCGATAATCACGATAATTGTGACACCACTTCATTTAAATGCACCAACTGTAATGGTCAACATATGGCTTTAGTGAGATCTTGCCCGGCATTCTTAAAAGAGAAGAGGTTGAGGGAGATAATGGCGGAATTTAATTGCACATACCGACGTGCTTTGACAATATACGTCCCAGTTAAGGAAATCAAACCAGTTGAACGTGTCATAACAGTATCAGAATCGAAGGATTTTGCGGCTACACAGCCTGGGAAGTTGTCCTTTTCGGCCTGTCTACAACAGCCTCGAACAGAAGTAGCAACACAGGCGCCTAGGGTGGACAGTCATCAGGCAAGTGCTAAGACTCATAAACAAAAACAGCCTAAGAAACCTAATGAAGTTGAGATGTTGGTACAAGACGATGGGATGGATAGACAAGAAGAATCAAATGAAGAGAAGAATAAGACGAGAGAAGTACAATTCAATGAGCTTATAAGTAGGCTAAAGGAAATTTTATTTTTGAAAGGAGAAACAGTGCATCAAAAGGTGCAAAGTTGTTTAAAATGCTGTGTTCAATGGGTAATATTAGTAGTAGTAGAAAATATTTCGGACTGGCCAATAATGAAGCTAATATTAGATTATGTCGGTTATAATGAATAATAATCTCATAAGACTTAATATTATTCAGTGGAATGCACAAAGTGTTCGCCCTAAGTCATTAGCATTAGAACAAATATTATGCCAAGAAAAAATTCACATTGCGGCACTGAGTGAAACGTGGCTGGAACCGGATAGTCAATTTAAGATGAGTGGCTATAGAATTTTCCGTAAAGATAGGCATGATTCATATGGTGGTGTAGCATTGCTGATACATAGATCTGTAGAAGCTTGTTCACATAATTTTAGGAGTAGTAATTCAGATATTGAAATAGTAATGGTCAAAATTAACAACTGTGAATTTATTGAATATGTATTCTCCGTTTATTGTGCACCTTCAGTTCGCACCAATCAATCAGACTGGGAGAATCTATTTAACAGCGTAGGCAAAAAAACTGTTATTTTAGGTGATTTTAACGCTCACCATTCGAATTGGTCTTACAAAACAGACTCGCGAGGTACACAAATGTACGATGCTCTCTTGGAAAGTAGTTTTGTAATTTTAAATGACAGTAAAAGTTTCACACGTATCAAATTAGTAAACAATCAGCTTCAAACATCTTCACCTGATCTAACATTAGCTACTTTTGACATCGCGATAAGGTTGAACTGGTCCACTACAAATGAAAACTTGGGCAGCGATCATCTTATCATTAAGGTGGTTACACATTTGGAAGCGAATCGGGATTACATAATTTCGCAACGTAACTATAAGAAGGCGGACTGGATATCATATCGAGATTTATTAGAATTCCTGTTTAAAGATTTTATATTGAGTGAGGATGACCTTCAAAAATCATATGACGAATTTGTTAATTGTTTGAACTTAGCAGCAGATCGTTTCATACCACATTATAAAATAAACCGTAATCCAAGCAATAACTTTTCACCTAAACCGTATTGGTACGCTTCCCTATCCAAATGTGTAGCTGAAAGGCGTCTAGCACTTTCGGAATTCCGACGTAACCCTAATCCGAATAATTTAATAAAATTGCAAGACAAAATAAGAATCTCTCAAAGATTAATCCGTCAATCTCGAGATAAATCCTGGCATGAGTTTTGTACTTCATTGGATGGTAAAACCACCCAAGGCGAAATGTGGCGCAAACTGAAGTGGCTAAAGGGTTATAATGTGCCCCGCTCCCACGTAGACAAGAAAAAAGCCAGTGAACTATTACGTAGCTTGACACCTGACTATGTACTTCCTGATGACCCAGAATTTGCTCCCGATAAAACAAGATTAGATATTTTTATTACAAGACAAGAATTAGATACTTGCATACGCCATAAAGATACGTCACCAGGTAGTGACAGAATATCGTATTCAATGATATACAATTTACCTAACATTGGAAAAAACATTTTATTAAAGTTATATAACTTGTTCTACGCATTAAGTTTTGTTCCTATACAGTGGCGAGATATCACTATTATTCCGATCCCGAAACCAGGTCGTGATCCGCAGTCATCCGGATCTCTGCGACCTATAGCTATGATATCGTGTATTTGCAAAACCTTTCATGGTATTTTAATTAAACGGTTGGAGTGGCACATTGAGAGAAATAACTTTTTATCGCCCCATACATCAGGTTTCAGAAAACATCATTCAACTTTAGACAATCTGGCAAGCTTAGTGTTATCAATTCAAACCGGTTTCTCTCATAATCAGATGACGATAGCTGCCTTTATGGATATCGACAATGCATACAATAACGTAGATATAAAAAGCTTAGTAAGTATTTTGCAACAATTAGGAGTTAGTTCTTTGATGTGTAGGTATTTGTGGAATTTTTTAAAAGAAAGATATTTAAGAATGCAGGTAGACTCGGTTTCATTTTGTAGGTATACGTGCCGCGGCTTGGCTCAAGGTGACCCTTTTTCACCTTTGCTTTTTAATTTAGCTACTATAAAGATTTGCAATAACATCAATAATGTTTGTATTTCACAATACGCAGACGATTTTGCGTTATACATAAAGTGTGATAATGCGCGGGAAGGAAGCAAACATATACAGTTAGGTCTAAATAAATTCGTTGAGCTGCTTTCTGAAATTGGGTTAGATATTTCACCTGCAAAGAGCAAAATATGTGTTTTTAAAAGAGGTTTTCGGAGGGAATTGGTCGATATAGCTATAAACGGAATGACGTTGGAAGTGGTAGATAATGTGAAATATTTGGGACTATGGTTGGACAGATCACTGCGCTGGGCAAAGCACATAAATGAATTGAGAGGTAAAAGTCTGAGATTATTAAATATTTTTAAAGCTGTGACGGGTGCGGGTTGGGGAATACATCCGATTGTTTTGAGACGGGTCTACATAGCTATGTTTCGTAGCAGGTTAGATTACGCTAGCGCGCTGTATGACAGTAGTTGTAAAACACATTTGGGCAAGCTGGACAAAATACAAAACCAATGCATGCGTATTATCGGAGGATTCATTAAAAGCACCGCAATACACGTGATGGAATGCGAACTCCATCTTCAGCCACTGAGTGCGCGTAGGTATTATCTTGCTGGCAAGTTCTGGTTCAGATGCAAGTCCTTTTCAGGTAATGAGATTATTAAAATCTTAGATGGGCTAAGTAATTATTGTCGTAATGTTTATTGGAGGTACAAGAAAAAACCCCTTTTAGTTTCAATTCATGAACATTTTAAAAATACCTCAGTATATTCAACAACACAATTAGAAATGTTTTCGTTGGACCTATGGGTTAGTGGTATAGATCTTTCTGTGGTACTGGAACCAGATATTAAGACCATCTGTAAGCCAAAACATCAGTATAAACCTTACGAATTACAACAGATTTGCAATGAATTGTTAATAAATACTTATTCACATTTTTATAAATTATACACAGATGGCTCGAAAAACGATGATGGCAGTAGTGGTTTGGCACTTTATGATCCTCAAACAAATAGCTCCATCCAATTGATGATTAACGCGAAAATTTCCATTATGTATACGGAGTTGATTGCCATAGCAGAGGCAATTTCTTACATTGATTCCTTTATGGTCGGGAAATATGTTATTTTGACAGATTCCAAGAGTGCTATTCAACATCTGGCTCGATGCACCTCGAATTTTCGAGGCACACCGATAGCCTATAACATTTTAGAATCGCTCCGCAAACTTAGGATTAGAAATAAAATAGTTAAAATTCAATGGGTACCCTCACATGTGGGCATAACAGGAAATGAAGAAGCCGATCGTCTGGCCAGAGAGGCTAGTTATAATGGAATACCATTCACCTGCTTACCCTTATTCTCGGATTGCTTATATTTAGTTAGGGAAAAGTGCACAGAGATTTGGAAAGAGCATTTTGATGAGAGGTCATTATCTAAAAGCATCTGGTATAAGACCATACAGCCTTCCCTTACGCCTTCACCGTGGTTCGCAGAGTCTGGTTTGTCTAGGACAGATGTTGTGACAGCCCTAAGACTTCGGTCCGGGCACATACCGCTAAACAACTTCGCGTTCCTGATGGGTAAATCCAATTCACCAAATTGTGCGGAGTGTGGCGTGGTTGAGGATGTTTACCATGTGTTGGCTGAATGTGGCCGGAACGAGGTTGAGAGGGTCAGCTTAAGGCTCAAATATGATGTGGATCTACGGGAAATTGGCATGTGTAACTTGATCCTGGCCCGTCCTCTGTCGGATGAGGCTAAGTTAATGTATAATTTAGTTAAATTAGCCATTAAGCGTAGATAAGTAAATCTTGTGAGGCCTATGAGGGTGGCATGATCATGTTTGATCAAACCTTCTATAAAATAAATAAAGAGAAAAAAAAAAAAAAAAAAAAAAATATTCTTCATAATCACAAACTCGGATGATTATTGAATGACTATTTTTTTTGCGTCATACTACAATGAGAGAAAGCACATAAACCATTAAGTAACTCCGCCTATGTTCAGGATTTTTGCTTGTGCAAAGCGATTGTGATGTCAGAAACTGCAATTAAGAGTCAAATTGCAATGCTCCATACAAGTTGGCGTCAGATTTTTCTGTACTCCAATCATATTAAAATTCCATTGAAATCCATTTATTGAGCAGTAAATATAACCTAAAATCTTTCCGAAAACAGAAAAACCCCGAGCCAATGCGCATGTTCCTGAGCCTGTCGGTCGTGAAATTGGTGATGCAAGCCATGTACTTCGGATACCAGCCATTCTTCTACGACGTCTACACCATTGAGACCGTCTGGTTTTTGAAGCTTACTGATATCTGTGAGTATCAAGTTTAATTGGTTCAAAGGGGTCTATTTCGGCACGATTTTTATCTTGGTACTTTTTTACTTTTGGGTGGGACAGACTGGATTTGGAAAGCGGAGGACAGGGTTTTGTGGAGCACCCTGGGAGAAGCGTATGCCCAGCAATGAACTGGGATAGGCTGAGTCGATTGTTGATAACTATACTTCATGTGATGTCCACCCACCCGCATACAGCTTGCTCCTGGCGTTGGAAGCATTATACGCATATTACGTTATCATACCAACGCTATATATACTAAAAGTAATATGAATTGACAAAGTAAGCAGAAATCGCTGATAAGGTTATGTCTAGTAACAACAATGTTTTTATTAAAGTAGTTACATATTGCTTCAGATATAAAACAACTTACACAGACCTTCATTTAAAATTAGAAAGTGGTTTCGATCCAACACTCGAAATATTATGGATCGAAGATTAAAATCAAAGTTTACTTGATTTTCGAAAGAATCAGTCCAAATGCATTGCCTTAAATTTCAAAAGATTTCATAAATGACTCAAATTACAACAGCAGAATCAAACTGCGCGCAGAATAACATCATACCATGTATTTAATAAGATACAGTTAAAATTAAAGGACACGTGTTCTATGTTGGAACTTCAACGTCGTCGTAAAATAACTGTCTCATACTTCGTATGATTCATGTGCAAGTTTGAAATCTAATTTGATATTTCTGTCAACCTTATTGTAATTCAATGCTTCAATGCAGCTAGCTCGTGACACCGCGTTTATAATAATAATATCTAGTGTCGGGATAACAGTAAACGTATATGTATATGCATTATATTATGCACGTTCAACATTTATAGTAACGAAACATATCTATGCAGCGCACTGTGCCCGTTCATATGCTGTTCTTTGTTTCATTCTGAATACATTTTAATTATAATGTTAAATTTGGTTGTCATAAACTATTTTCATCATAGACATCATGTGTGTTTTTTGTTATGTATGGTTTCAATGTATTTCTGAGTACCTACTGTTTTAAGTCCGAAGACACGGGCCCGTCCAAAAGTGGTTTGAAACTTTGAAGTGAACCTTACCCGTGATAACTTTTTCGGACAGCTAAAAACACATCGGGACTAGGGACAACTGTCACAGCATGGTGTCATTCATTCTTAGGTCGGACCACTAATCTTATGTCCGTAGGTGAAACGGAGTAGGAAACGCCCGTAACGTCGTCGGCCGAAACTATGGATTTCGCGCTTATAAAGTAGACCCCCTGGATTTATGCGATTCCAGTTAACAATTATTCTAACGTTATTGATCGGAAACGTGCCTATAATTTTATTTAGCGTTAAATTGATAGGTGTTTTTTAGAGCGTTCAGAAAAACTAAACATTAATGATGATTAAACTTAGTTATTTTCGAAAACCAAAATGCAGTTACAATTTTTTTTTCAGTGATCGCCGTCATCTTCGTGGTAATCGTCCAGAAATATACCAAAGCCCTGAGATTAGAAAATGCAGCTACCCAGAACATTGAGAAGCCGCCATCTTACATCGAGTGTCTGATCAATGGACCCATGCGTCCACCAGGCTATGATCACAAAAACGTAGAAGTTGTTATTGTGGATGAGGAGAAGAAAAACCCCATAGATAATGGTGAAAAGTCTTGATTGTTCTAGAAAATAATTAAAAATTTTAAGGGTCTCCTGCGAAAGATACCCCCGCTGTTGGCTAATTCAGAATAAAATAAATATTATAATGTAGATGAAGGTATAAACTGTGTACGACATATTTTTAAAAACATTGCTCTTGGATTATTTTGAGCAATAAAATCTTTATATTGTAAAAGTCAAATCTATTTTGGTATATACTCCACAGATTTAATATTTATAAACAACAATGTGTTAAATTATGTTACTAAAAGTTCTAATAGCTATCAGAAGAATGACTGTTTTTATAGTTTGGATGCTTCGATATTAACATTTATCTTTTTCCAATAATAATTGGCCCTGAAGACGAAGATGACTTAGAAAAATCTACCGTCGAAATTAGCAAAGTTTTTGAAAGTTTGCTCTTGCTCTAATATCAAGACTTATATTATATATTATAACATATTCGTTGTGATATTTTCTTGTTTATTGTGTTAGTACTTTCGTGGTAGAAACTTCTAGTAGCTAGAATTTGTTAAATGATTGCAATTTGATTGTCATTGGAATGGACGGCCGTCCTATAAAAAAATCTGGAAAAACTGGTTTTAACCAGAAAAAAACACTTTAAACCAGCTTGTAAAGTCAGTAACTGATGAAATATGGTACGTTCCGATTTTATGAAATCTCGCCTATTGTATTATTATTATAATTGTAAGGTTTGTATTCCTGTATTTTAAGTCTTGTGCAAGTATTATTTTATAGAAGAATGGTATTTGTGTTGGTTACGTACTGTGTTCGTAAGTATAAATCTGTTTTGTTTTATGTTTTTATTTGATTAATCTTATCTTTTTATAAGCAAGTGTTTCTGTGACAGATCTATTTTTCTTTCTTTCTATTTATGATATTATTCTGGTGTATGTAGATCTCCGTGATATTACCCTTTTTCTCCATTAATTTATGAATGAATATCGAATGAAAATTAAAGGTAAGTAATGTAATGTAATGAGTTCTTAGTAAATAAATATTTTAATATAATTACTGCTTTTTTTTAACTGTCCCTTTGTTATTGGCCTTCATTCATCCTCTCGTCATATGAAAACATTTTTTTTTTTAATTTTCAACATCCGTGCTCTTTCATTCCGACGTTGAACTGTATGTCATTGCTTATTATAAAAGAAAGTCGCCCCACTGCGTCTGTCTGTCTGACTGAACGCGATAAACTCAAAAACTACTGAACTGATTTTCATACCGGTTTACGATATGGACTGAGTGATTAACGAGGAAGGTTTAGATGTACAATTAATTAGGGTTTTGAGCAAATTGGCTGAAATATAACGATGATTGTTGAAGATGTCGAAAAAAATCATGCCGACTGGGAGCTTTACGACGTGCGCCGCGTATAGGTACCAATAGTTATAAGAAAACAATATTTAAAAAAAAACATGTATAATGTAGTGTATTAGAGTTGCTTACGGATACAATGGTTATTCTCACTATCGATCTGTATATACAAGCAAAAAGTCGGAGAAAAACTGTCTAATTATGTACGAAACATATCAAAATATTGTCTTCAATATACGATCACTGAGAGCTCCTTCCTGAACGCCAATGACGTATAAAAGCGTCGCCTAGTGTTGGGACTACCCACAAAATAAAATAAAATTCTACCCAGTAAGTAGGTAGGTTAAAAAAATGTTGTGGACCTACTTATGTACGATCAAGTTTTTTCGTTAGTCGGTAATGAATGGTACCTAGTATTTTTTGGTGTTGGTTAGCTTATTGTCGCCACAAGTTGCATATTTTTTCAATGATTTGATTAACCGATATGGATAAAAATAAGGGTAGGTAAGTAAATAATTATTTATTTTTTCTTCAAACCCTATTAAATTATGATAAAATTAACAAGTTATTTTCCTAAAAAACTTAACGAGTGAAAAAAATTACTAGTTTGGTGGGTTTACAAATAAAAAATATATAGCCGAACAGAAATTCAGTCAGAAACTCAATTTTCTTTTTTTCATTTTTCTTTTCGGTGTAAAGCAAATTTGCATGGACATTGTTTGTTATTAAGGACACATTGTTTACTGATTAAATAAATGCAATCCCAACAAAACCCACTCCGGTAGTTCTCGTAGTCGTAGCAACCACCCGATTGGGTCTTGTTGGCATTGCGTTTACATAATCAGTAAACAATTGGTCCATAATAACAAATAATGTCCATGCTCATTTTAGCTTATTTAGCCATATTAGCTTAAACGTGAATGTTTTATTTTATTTATCGTATTCGCGTGATGAGCGCGCCGAAAAATAAAAATAAAAACAAAATTCGAGATTCTGACAGAATTTCTGTTTTGCTATTTTATTAAAAAAAACTAATGTTTAGATACTCAAATACTAGCTTTGAAATAATATGAATTGATCAATAGAGTTAGTACAAAAGATATGATTAAAATCTCGATTATGATTGTAAATGTAATGCTTGGTCAATCCCTAGCATCAGTGGGACGACACTGACAGCTCACTTCACCTAAGTCTTCACGGTGAGATTTTTACAATATCCTTATGTAATACCAATCCTATCCAATATCAATATCCTTTAGCTTACTTATTGCTGTTCACTGATCATTAAAACTATATTAGGTGATTACCAAATTTATATTTTGTTAATTAACCTCATTAGAGGGTTATCTTTGCTAACTACACTCATTAAAGATGTGTTGACTAAAGTGCCTAGTGAATGAAAATATTTACTAGAACTCCTAATTGCTCACTTTCCAGATTGATATAACAGATTATAATTTGTGTTGTTGCAGGGTGGTCATGTAAGTACATTAAAATGATTAAATATCACTTAATACTTGGTATTTCGACTTAGTGCTTTATAACGAGTCGATAGAGAATTAACAAAATAAATATATGTATATATATTTTTTTTTTACTGCTGCAGTATACTTGGTATGTGAATAAAACTTAAATAATTAGTTCTAAAACCTTCTTTAAGAATATTACGGTCTAACTCGAAGTTCCAAAGATAAGCGGATTTTTCACACGAGCTTCATACAAATTTTACGTAAAAAAATTATAAGCACCCGTTGATATGCTAAATTTACCTTGTGTGAATATTTGAACATACTAATGGTAAAAAAAGCTAAAATCAATAAAAAACGACACAAAAAATTTAAATTCCTATGTCTATGAAAGTCGATTTTCAGCCCACCATGCGCCAGGGCGCGCGCTGAGCAAAGTTCAGTAAAGTGAACTTGTAGAATTTCGTAATAGTTTAATTGATGGTGATGATTGCATGAATATCAACGACTCGTTAGGTACGCACGGCTACAGATTCAAGCTATACATTTCCCGTATAAGCTGACCTCGCTTTGTATAGGATTTCCTTACAATGAGAGGTCAGTGTAAACTGGAAATTATAGCTTGATGTGTAGCCGTGTGTACACACACATCTTTTTTTAATTTAAATGGTTTGATAAAAACATTTCATATAGTAGCGCATCTCATCACGCTAAGTGTCGGATTGCGTTTAAGACATCGGCTGACAAGAGGTTCATACACAACGTATAACATAACTAACGCAAAACCTCATACACCCCAATTAGAGTACGTATTGAGTTAAAAGCATTACACAGTGTTTGATGCATCGTGTGCCAAGTTGAAATCGTTGACTGGGGGGTCAGCTGCTATCCTTTTAGACCCCTAAACACTTCTCATGCCCTGTGGATTTTTTTTCATCGACTTTTTCTTGCATAGCGTAAACTAGTTTGAACAAACGACGAACTGCTGCCGATGCACAGTGGTTCGAAATCGACGCTCCGTGGACATTGAAATCAAAATTTCTTTAGGCGAGAAATAAAAATTGGAACGGCTTTATTTTAGTATTATTTAAAATATTTGGTAATATGACAGCTATAGACAGCACCATCTCCGAAAAAAGAAATATTTAATATTTTTTTGTATGAAGAAAAACTCAAAAGTCGTTTTTTCTCACAACTTAATAAAACTTAAAGCCTGCGGCTTACATGGGGTGTTCTCCCACATGAGGCGATTCCGAAATACTATAAAACGCACACCCATGCGCGCCGCTTCACTCACAGCAGAGTGTTGAATTTCGAGAAATTCAGTCAGAAATCTTTACGTTGATTTAGGTGTGATCTTGAAAAATGTACAAAGTAATTGACTTTAGTGTGCTAATTTTATTAAAAATGATGAGAAATAATGGAATATACAATATAAAAAAACAAAATAAAACAGTCAAGTACAGACCCATTTACAATATAAATATTTTTTCAAATATTTCTTAAGATAATTTAAATCGTTGTTAGTAGATTATGTCAGTAGATAAAAAGTTTGACTTCATAATTACCATTTTTTTTTTTTTTATTAGTACAAAACCTACTTAATAATACTAAGAATAGGTAATTGTTTAAATAAGAAATACATATATTATTTCACCACTTCACTCAGACCAGTGATGAATTTCAAGAAATTTAGTGGATTTCTCGAAGGAGCTTATTATTTGATATCTTTGGGATAGGTACACATACCAACTGGAAACGATAATTACATAGTAATGATTGTTTGTTGTAATCTGTTCGTAATCTCAAGTTTAACACGAAATCAATGCTAAATGCATGTTAATTAACTTATGATAGTAATTTAGTCTCATCTCGTTAGTGCAAATTGCAAATATTGTTAACGAGTTAAGATACATTAGGTAAGGGCTATTTTTACGAAGTGTTTGAGCGTTTATACCTTATGAGTGGCAACGTCGCAGTTTAGTGTCATATTTCGTGGTTTTAAATTTTTATCATTTAATCGGAGCTATATTTTAAAAATCTGTTTAATTAACTTTTTAGAACTATGTGAAAACTGTGTAAAAGGTAAGAAATCGTTGCGTTTACAGTTCTATTTATATGCAAATAATACATTGGAAACTTGCAGGGCGTTATTTTCATTGTAAAATAACTGTAAGCATTACGGTTACTTATTTTTTAAACACTTTCACGTAATTCTAAAAAGTTAATTAAACAGATTTTTTAAATATAGCTCCGTATAACACACTCCGATTAGACACTAAATTGCGACGTTGCCACTCATAAGGTATAAACGCTCTTAACTACTATTAATTAAGATACGATTAAGAGGGATACTTTTATATAAATATTGACAACAGCGTCAAAATCATTAGTTTTTGTCAGCAACTGTTTGCGCTATAACACTAACTTCTTGCTTACGTGCTTACGTACTATCATGGAAGGATTTTATACAAATTTGGACATATTCATATTTGTGAAAACAAAAAGTTGCTTTTCGCAGCCCAGTATTTTGTTAGAAGCACTTCTAACCAAAGCGACAAATTTGTCTGAAGAAGAACAAAAAAAATTAAAACAGTTTTGGTCAAGTGTGTCAATATGTGTGTTTTGCATTGAAATTGGAAATCGTGTAATCGAACGATGCACACATTCGTCAAGAAGTTTAGTATGAGACTTGGCTAGAAAAAGAGATCGAATGGCCCAACTATCACTATTAACATACATCACCTAATAAACATCCACTCTTTATGTGTAATCCACCTAGGTATTTTAAGCACACGCGCTTAACATTCCCACATCCAAAACACACTACACACACAAACTCTCACTTCATTCACTATACTCAACACTATCACAAAACACCCCAAACACTTACCACACACAATCATCAAACAATTGCTCCTATCCAATCACTTTTCACTTTCTCATTCTCACATTTTTAAAGTTTACCACAAGTACCTACCTACAAAAATGCATCCACTTGACACAGTCCACTGGCACGTCTGCCACATTAGAATTATACAAGCATACCCTATATCCGGGCACTGCCCCCTAAGATACAGGCCTAGCCTAGTTTAGGGGACAGGGTTGAAAGTATTGTACACACGGCTACACATCAAGCTATACAAAACAGTTTACGCTGGTCTCGCATCGTACGGAAATCCTATACAATGTGAGATCAGCTTATACTGGAAATTTATAGCTTGATGTGTAGCCGTGTGTACTTATCAATATAAAACTAAATTAAGAACTCATAAAATGTATACAGTGCAATGTACTTGACCTCTGTGGTAATAAACAAACAATTTATTTATTTAACTTCATTAAAGACAAATTTGTACAAAGTGAAGTAATTGGATTGGTATCAATCGACTCTGTTACTGATACTGTTGAACCTTCAACCTCAAGTGCTAGTGGTATAAATGAAGGTGCATCCACGTCCAAAGTAACTACATGTACTGTTAGCACTACAACACTAAAAAGGAGCCCAAGAAAACCTTTCTCAGAATTATGCCAAAAACAGAAAAAGAGAAGAACTTTTATCGCATGACTCTCAGGAACTTGCATATGTTGCTGCAGTGAGTTGTGGTGATGAGAATGAGGACGTGAAAGATTTAATAAAATATATTACCGAGCATCCTGAAAAAGCAGCAGAGATCAAGAATTGTTTGAAAGGCAAGACAAATACTAACAAGTATTTAGCAGAGAAAGCGTTGGGTATATTGATTTCTTTGAAATTGTCGACGTGGCAGTATATAACTTTAAGGGAAACTGCGAAAGAAAGTGGAATTGATTTGTACCCAACATATTATTCAATTTTAAATGCCAAGAAGGCATGCTATCCGCCTGAGAGCGATATTGAAGTGACCGAACGAGGAGTCAAAGTAAAACTTGAAGCTATTTTGGACATCCCTGTCCCTCGACTTGCTAAAACATTAAACTTGGACCATTTGCAAGATAAATAACTCATCTTAATCTGCAAATGGGGCTTCCATGGTGCGTAGCAACTACAAGCAATGCATGAATGTAGATGAAGACGACTCTAGTGTTTTTATGTGCTCTTTTGTGCCCTTGCAATTGATGTGTGGTGTCGATTTGGTCTGGGAAAACCCAAAACCTTCTTCTACAATGCTTTGCAGACCAATTTATTTTAAGTTTATCAGCAAAAATAAGTTGGACATGAAGGAGGAAATAGATTTGATCGATGCTGAAATTAAAGCATTGAAGCCATCTATCATTGAAAATAATATACAAGTTAAACATTAACGGTCTTATTACAAAACAAGGTTTTTCTTTTGACATGGTTTAAACCATCGAGCCTGTTTTTGAAATAAGAACCTAACAGAAATCGAAATACAGTTACTTTTACAAAACTGACAACTTAGTACGATCTTAGATTGTCAATTTTGTATTAAGAACTTTAATAAAGTCGGCATAAAGTTGCATTTATAAAAACTGAGTCGAAGGGTTAGGCTCGGGCTAAAGTTAGATCGTGTTTTGTAATAAGACCGATACAGTCTTATTACAAAAAACTAAATAAACCTTGATTTAAACCTGTGCTACGAAGTCCAGGCTTATATGCAGAACCATGGTCTAAATTTGTCCGTATTACAAAACTTCAAAAAACCGTGGTCTTCTTAGTGCCGTCCTCAGAACAATAACTAAAGCATAGAAGGAAGCTAAATTTAACTAATATAGTCGTCTCTGTTTTCTTACACACTCATAACAGCATTAGAAAGAGACAGATGTAGGTTGCTCAAAATGCAAATCGTCACAAAGCAAACGTCAATTTGGCTACCTTGGCTACCTATATGATACTAAGTTTAAAAGCTACTTAACGTCTCAGGTTTTTGTCTATGACTTTGTTCATCGCATTTTTTCGTATAATGCTTATGGGCGCATGGGAGGTGAAGTGCTTCGTTGATTTTACGTGTTTTTGTAAAAAATACTACAAAATTAATAGTGATTTAGTGTAAATCGCAAAGCTTAAAGATTAAAATATAATGTCCTGCATTATAGTGGGATGTAAATCACATTCATCCCGCAAAGAAAATTATGCGGAAATCATAAGCTTCCATCGGTAAGTAATCAAATATGGTCATTTTATCGGTTTTGTATTCTCACTGTAGGTTATTTTGGCATTTTTTCAAATTATTTGAGCTTAGTGTACACGGTAGTGTTTTGAAATCAATATTTTATGCAATTAAATAATTGGATTCTAGGGAAAATATAAAATTTTAATCGGCATATAAATATTTTGCAATAGTGCTTGCAAAAATAAACTATCGATAGAATATCGATAGAACTAGCGTCATCTAAATTATTACATTATTTTTCTTTACACGTAGTTTTGGGAAGGATTAAATATTTAAGAGTGAAATAAATACCTAAATACCTACGGTCTTGCCAGCAAATCGTACGTATGAGTAATGAAATGACAGTGGTCAAAATCCGTGTGGCTCATGGTATAATAATTTAAACTCACGTGTGGCTATGATTTTTTTTGTCTTTTCAGATTTCCCTCCGATATTGATATGAGGCAAAAACGGATCAACGCTGTTGCACGTAACTACTGGGAATGGAAAAAACAACATTGTATTTGTTCCAAACATTTCAGCGATGACTGCTTTATTAAAATATTGCTACCAACGTCAATTTTTGATGATTTACTCGAACATTCATTCGATAATGATGTATTGGATGATCATAGAAATTTGTTGATTAAATTGATAAGCAAAGAATATTTAACAATTAGAATTCATTATATCGCTAAAATTATTATTCGATAAAATTATTATCTTCTCCTGTAGAAAAAGTAAGGACATTTCTAACTAAAACTATAATTTTTAAAAGACAGTGATTGAAATTTTTTGTTACTAGTTCCGTGGCCAATCGCTCTTTAAAAATTATTTATGCGTTTTCTTGGTAATTTCAATTTGTTAATAATTTATCCTGTGTTTATAAATAAATAAGTTGATCAGACAGAAGTGAGTTCTTTATTTCACCTTAGCATATTTTAGATTTAAGAGCGTTTATACCTTATGAGTGGCAACGTCGCAATTTAGTGTCATATTTCGCGGTTTTCAATTTTTATCATTTAATCGGAGCTATATTTTAAAAATCAGTTTAATTAACTTTTTAGAATTATGTGAAAACTGTGTAAAAGGTAAGAAATCGTTGCGTTTACAGTTCTATTTATATGCAAATAATACATTGGAAACTTGCAGGGCGTTATTTTCATTGTAAAATAACTGTAAGCATTACGATTACTTACTTTTTAAACACTTTTACGTAATTCTAAAAAGTTAATTAAACAGATTTTTTAAATATAGCTCCGATTAAATGATAAAAATTGAAAACCACGAAATATGACACTAAGTTGCGACGTTACCACTCTTAAGGTAGGTATAAACGCTCTTAATGCCAAGGAGCGATACCTTATACTAAGAAGTCGATATCGGTATTTATTTTATGCATAGTCACATCACCAGCTAATACTCTTTTGTCTATGACAGCGTACACTTCAAATGTCCTAAAGCGCCTTCTATGCTTTAGTTATTGTTCTGAGGTGCCGTCATTTGAACCATTGTCTTTGTAACAACCACAGAGTAATACAAATATTATTCGTTCACCATGTTATCATTCTATTGCAACGTTCCGTATGCTCAGAAATGAAAACTTTTTGTTAATACGCTAATGATTATTATGATGTTTAGGAGTGTTATAAATATTGAGAGTGTTAATTTGCATGGAATATTTGTTATTTCGTCGATTGCAGTTTTGTTTAGGTTTAAGCACATGACTTAATGTCGTATTAAGTACTAATAATACATCTAGGTACGTGTAACGAAACGTAAAATTTTCGCGCATTATATGAAACCATAACATTAAACAAAACCATCGCAAGTTGAACAAAGTTCATTTAGCTTTGGAATTTTTAAGTTATCGAAGTTTCTAATAGAACAATTGCCTCTTTGTATAGTATTACCTTCTATAGTAGGTAATTTTAATATCATATTGTGATGGACCAACAAAAGAAAAAATGATCTGAGAATTGGAGTACCGAAGAAAAAGTAAATAAACATAAATTACTTCGATTGACTTGAAATCAGTGTTTAATTGATTCAAATTTAATTTTAAATTATTTGATTGATTCGAACACGATTTATGTTGTGTCGGCGTGGCGTTCCCAACAACTCAGCGGCTTCAATATCCTCAATATCAATTAAATCGACCATGTTAAGATCCATTTTCGGGTAAAAACAACACAACACAATGAAAAAGATGCTATAAAATACAAGAGAAATTTTGGCTGATACGATTTAGACCATAGTTTGATCGTTTAAACTAGGGGCCGCCGAGGCGCCGCGTTAGACCATGATTATGGTCCACGGTTTTTCGAAAAACCACGTTTTGTAATAACATTTTGGTTTAAACCGTAGTTTATAGAGCTTTAAACCGGGGTTAACAGTTAAACCGCTTTTTGTAATAACACTGTCAATGTTAATGACCATGATAGATGGCAAAATAACGTCTCACCTGTCACAAATCTCTGTGCAAACATGTGACATCTGTAATGCTGTACCAAGTGAAATGAATGATTTGGAGAAGATTCACATGTAAGTTGAATATTGGAAATCTATGTTAAAATATATAGAATTTATTTATTTAATTGAAAAACACTTTTAACCTATTTATTCATATTTTAAGAAATCTATATCATCTGATATTTACAAGTACGGTTTGTCGACTTTGCATGCATGGATCAGATCCATGGAATGCCTGCTGCATATCGCTTACCGATTAGATTTTTAAAATGGCAAGCCAGAGATGAAGCTAGTAAAGCAGCTTTGAAAAGTCGCAAACAGACGATACAGCCAACATTTCGAGAGGAAATGGGACTCCTAGTGGATGATTGTGCATGTGGTGTTTACCTTTAAGTAAGTAATTGTTACACTGTTCAAAGTTTTTGTTAAATACATGTTATTTTTTGTCAAGATGTTAGTGTAAACAATTCTTGGTGAACCAAATAAATAAATAAATATTGTAAAACAAGGTTAGTTGATTTATTTATTTTGTATAATATCAAAGGGTTTTTTTGTTAGTGTAATATTATAAAACTTATCTAATAATGTTCTCATATCAATATTTTTATATAAAGGTGCTGGAACCACGAATGATGGCAACACGGCTAGAATTTTTTTCCAGTGTCCTGAGAAGACAGCAAATATCACTGGATTGAGTCAGGAGCTCATCCAAAAATACGCAACAATTCTCCGTGTTGTATCATCAGGACAGTCTATTAATATTGATTTGTTTGCCAATTATCTCGACGAAACTGCGCAGCTGTATGTGGAACTGTATGACTGGTATTTCATGCCTTCCAGTATCCACAAACTTCTGCTGCATGGAGCCGAAATAATAAAACATTTCAAGATTTTGCGAATTGGAGCGAGCTCAAAGGCTGATTTTAAAGGTTCTCTTCTTCAAACCTAGACTCTTTTCTACCCGGGAATTATATCAGGAAACTGGGGTACTAACTGTTAGACAGCTGTATATACTGCTTAGTTATTCGACAACATAAAGATGCATCGGCGTTTAATCAAGGAATAATTAATACAAGAAGGCATTACGCTGTTTGCAAAACATATAAAACTTAAACTAGATTTGCACCAAAATTCTATTACTGTATTGGACCTAAATTATACAATCATATTAATATATTTAAAAATATGTATATGTATTTTTTTGTATCCCTGCATTCCGAATTAGACCATAATCGCTCACAGCGATCACAATATCATCCAATAATTTGCATTCCGATTTAGATAACATGATTATCACAGGTAAGAGCTGTCAACAATTCGGAACGCTCGTGAACGCGCTCACAGTGCTCGCTAAACGTCAACCCCAAACCTTGTACTAAAACAACCAATTGGTTATTCTTCTGCAAATGGAAGTTCAATGCATTGGCACTTATAAGATGACTCAAATTTTGAGTTTGAGAACGATGATTGGTGCAGGGATGAAACTGATGACGAAGTGCTTATACAATAAGCGTATTTACATACTCCCGGCAAAGATTTACAGTTATTTATTGCTTGTCACAGATGAAAAGACATTTATTATAGTTGTATCACTGTAACTTACCCATGAGGTGTACAATATTTATATGTATGTCAATATTATTGGCTTTGTTAAAAATAATTAATAAAATACAATTACACTCTTAATTGGTGTGCGTTACGCCAGCGGAATGTGGTCGCTTTTCAGGATTTCGACTTGACAGATAGTTAGTCATCCATGTCGTGTAATTGTGCCCGAAATTTATAATTAGTGCGTCCAGCCGATTCAAAGATATTCACGAAAAACAGGTTCCGCTGGAGTAACGTTACCCCAGCGGCATGTTTTTTCCTGGTGGCCGTAGCTAAATACAAACTAGCTAATTAGATAGATATAATTTGTGTATAAAGGTACCCAAAATTAAAATTTGTGCGTCTTTAGATTTCGTGGTTATTCAAGATGCCGCTGGGGTAACGTTTAGCAAATTGCTGTATCTCATAAACGACATGACATGCATACATAACTACGATTTTTTTTTACTTCGATGGGTCTTAATTTGTGCTAAATTTGTGCAATTTTATTTTTTCCAAATCGATTACAGCGCGACTCGGAACGCACCCTATGTTACACCATTCATTGATGTACCGAGTAGATCTATGGCAATTACTTCACTTGAAACCGATAAAGAGTAAGTCTTTTGGTGAATATCTCGTAACAAAAAAAAAAATAATTAAACAGATACAGGTAAAAAGTTAATTAAACAGATTTTTAAAATATAGCTCCGATTAAATGATAAAAATTGAAAACCACGAAATATGACACGAAATTGCGACGTTGCCACTCATAAGGTATGAACGCTCAAATATCTTACCCGCCAACAAACTGTTTTCACTGATTACTTAAAACAGGTGTAATATTTCTTGGGTAACATACACACCAACAAAAAAGCCAACGGTAAGTAGGTATTCACAATGCGACCAAAATCAAAGAAGACAGACCTGAAAATGCCTGCAAATTGACTGTAAACGTAAAGATACGATCAGTTGTTTATAGAAACCGAATCGTTATTATCGCTTCCCCTAAAATTGCGCCTGCAATAATTCACATTAACCCTGAAACATGGCCTAGTATTTTGCCAAACTGGAAATCTGCACTAATTCTATTTACACGTACCCATTACGAAGCATTATTACCTGCTGGGAGCACTCCAAATCTCGTGCAGCACTAAATAGATAAGTACAGAAGTTCTACTCAAAAATGTACGCACACAAGGACACGCGTCAACGTACTTGCACTCGCGACGCGACTAGTCATTTCGACACGACGGAATCCGCGCGGCAAGCGCGCCGCTTTTGATCCGCGCAGTTTTCACCGTGGTGTATGCGTGTACAGGGGTACGTATTTGTTTGGGACATTATATGTGTGAATGCGCTTCTGTTTTTTCTAGTTGTATTGTATGGAGCCGGTCTTCTGTACATTGCTTTGTATTTTGTGCTTGCTGTTTCAGCTGAATCTCTGAATTAAATGAGATGCACTTATGGAACTGAACGCTACGTTTTAATATTGCTGTGATTTAGTGTTATGTTTTGGATGAAAAGTAGCTTAGGAGGATTAAAATTAAGAGACGGAGTAAATGGTAAAGTGTGAGACAGTAAGTAAGTTTAGGATCGATTACAATCTTCATTGTATTAATAAACATAAGATTTATCCGTTATATACACACATCAAAAGTGTCTAGGGATCAACATACAGGGTGTTTGGTAGGGAGCTGTACATACGCCTAGGGTAGAAACTAGGGATAGTCTGCTACCTACCCCCGCCCATTATATTGACCTTGGCCTCAAGGTTTTTTTTTAATTTATTTTTATTTTTTATTTGACTTTTTTGTGATTTTTTGACTAAAACTACCTGTAGCTCAAAATCTATCCATGGGACCGGTCGGCTAATGGTCTTGTTTTAATCGTTAGAGTCTTAGGGTCCTGCAAAAAATTATTTTACACCAGAAAATTGTGGAGAAGAAAAGTTATGGGGCCTGAAGTACCGTAGTAAGGTAAAGAAATAATTTTAAGGTAAGGTAGTAAGGTAAAAAAAACCTTGAGGCCAAGGTCAATATAATGGGCGGGGGTAGGTAGCAGACTATCCCTAGTTTCTACCCTAGGCGTATGTACAGCTCCCTACCAAACACCCTGTATATTTTTGCAATAACTTTTCTCCTGATTGATATTAATTAAAATTTTCTTTAAGGATTCATAAAATAAAGTGTTTTCGTTTGTCACAGTAACGATAAACCAAGTCACCTTTGCATTAATAAAGAAATTTGCCATTTTCCTAATAAAGGGATTTTTGACATTTGAACCACTAACACAAAAGTTCGAAAAAAAGACTGAAATAACAGTTTTCTTTAAAATTTTATTGGGTAACTTAAACAATTAATAATCCGTGTTTCTACCGCGAACACTAACAACACAAGAACATCGGTTTGGCATACTCAAAATGAGTTCATCCAAATCACGCTGTGGAATGGCCGCCCATGTTCGTTGCAACAACAAAAAAAGGTCTTCTTGCGACTGGATACCCTCCATATTCGGCAGAGCTCTTCTCTGTAGCATATCCCATGCATGCTCAATCGGGTTCAAGTCTGGCGACTGAGCAGGCCAGGGCAGGACATTGATGTTAGCTGCGGCGAGAGTCTGTCTTACAACTCTTGCGGTGTGCGGTCGTGCATTATCATGCATTAACTGAAATAAGGGACCGATTTGCACTTGTAGAGGAACGATGACGTCTGATACAATCGTCTCAGCATAAATTTGAGCGTTGAGGTTGCCTCTGATCCA
The DNA here is from genome assembly GCA_937001585.2 of Brachylomia viminalis. Lineage (NCBI taxonomy): Eukaryota > Metazoa > Arthropoda > Insecta > Lepidoptera > Noctuidae > Brachylomia > Brachylomia viminalis. The sequence continues at coordinate 13,648,426 of OW443316.2, read as the reverse complement.
AATCAACTCAGTTCTTCCGCCGATCCAAATACCCGCCCATACCATGATGGTTCCACCACTATAAGGATGGACTTCCTGGCAGGATTTTAATCGCTGTTGGCGTCCAGGGGTTCTCCAGTGTCGTATACGTCTTGTATCCGGTCTCATACCAAAACGAGACTCATCAGAAAAGCACACGAAACGCCATTGTTCTTCTGCCCAATTTCTGTGTTCAAGAGCCCATTGATATCGAATCCTACGATTGTGCATTGCTATAGGTGGTACCCGTAGCGGTCTTCGGGAATGAAGGTTCACTTCATGCAAGCGGTTTCTGACTGTTTGGTCGCTAATTAAGTTCCCTGAAGAGTGATGAAGCCTCACGGCTAACATCATGGCGGTTATTGTTGGAGCTCTTCGAGTTAAGATTTGAATGTATCGGTCTTGTCTCCGTGTGGTGCAGCGATACCGTCCTCCATGGCGCTCAGCCACGGTACCAGTGCTTCGGTAACGTGTCCAAAGTCGACTGATAACACTCTGACTTGTATTCAGAGCTAAAGCCACAGTACGTTGCCGGGAACCAGCTTCTATCATTCCCACGGCTCTGAGCATTTCTTCCCTGCTTAAATGACGTCGCCGCTCCATAATAACGTTGGTTTTAATCAGTAGTAGGGAAACAGTAGCACTAATAATGTCTTCAATGCGTTGTATGTTTTTATAGGGAAAATATTGACAGCTGATTTTCATCTTTTACTCGAATTTGATTCACAGTTCCTGATTCAAATTATGAAATGCACCAAAAAGGATCCATATAAATTTATAAAATCATAAATTTATTACAAAGCCACATCTTAATCTCAAGAAATCCGCATAAAAATGCTTGATCCCTAGACACTTTTGATGTGTGTAGATACCTTAGATGAAAAATAACTTATCTACACACGAAGCAATATCAATGGCGCAATCAAAATACTTACTTGTTAAGTAGTAACCTATGACCAGCGCGGTAGTTGCCTAACACACTAACAGTACCCAGGAATGCCTCTCATTTTGACAGTTCAACAACATACATTGCGCTATTTACGTTGTTGAGCAGATAAATTTTTCGAACATATGAAGCAATGGTATAGCAATAAACTTCAAAATGATTCAGATTCTAATTAATAGTTTGTCACGCAATTACGGTGCAGAAGTCAATGACTCGGATACAGCATCAATCGGTTTGCTGAATTTTGCACCATCTCTTATTAAAGCACCAACGAACATAAAGTATTAAATTATTTTGAAGTCTCCGTTGCTACTATGAGCCTTTAAATCAGAAACAAATTGCTCAACGAACCGAGTAATGTATTAAGTACAGTACGTAAACTGCGAGTCCCGTATGGCTGCCTGGCCATTGGCTTTTTTGTGCAGCGTCACTCAATCATACGCCCGATACGATAGAAGACTTGTAAAAAATTACACTCTTTTTTTGGCCGGTCGTGTAAAAATGCTTCGCAAATAGCCGAGTTTAAATCGATACAACATGGACGGGAAGTAAAAAAAACTGTCGATCGTCGAGGTAGAATAAGACTGAACCTACTCGTATCAGTAACATGCCTACTAGAATATCAGCTCCAAAAGTTCATTATAAACCTGGGAATGACTACAGTTAACGATCAAAACAATGGCTTAATCACCTAAATTCTAGATTTTGAAATTCATATATCGAGGAACCCCAAATATAACCACGCTTGAAAAACGGATTGGTGATGAATGTGGGGCCCTAATTAACAAACGTTACTATGGTCTCACCAGTGTGAGATTTTGACGGATTTGCCATACAAAATCTGTCAAAACTGACAATTTACATACATCTATACGCGAAAGATGCGAGACCATTGCAACGTTTGTAATTTAGTAGAATAAGGCTGCTTTTGTTATCGTTACACAAGAGGACATAACTGCCAATCCTCCTGATATATCTATCTTAGTAAGATCAAAGAATACCATCCCAGTGGCTCTGATATTTGCACTTTGCACTAAACCAAAAACAATTATCCCAAAAGCAACAACAGGATTATAAAAACGAGAACACTTCCAAATTGTAAGCTACAAAATTATTTCAGACCTTAATATCTACCTGGAATCTATCCAAAAGCGAATTCTCGTGGATTTCGTGGCAGCCTCTCGGCATACCGTAATACGCGCATATTAATTTCTGTTACGCTGTTTCTGAAAGGTACCCTGAGAGAAATGTTTGTGTAATGCTTTATACTGATATTATAAAGAGGTTAGCTTGCTTCTTGGATATTTCGAGGAAGTTTTTAGGGTAAAGTGGCTTGTTCAATTAGCCTCAAAGGGGTTGTTGTGCGTTGATGTTTGTAGTAAGAATAAGCCAATCGCAATCCTATCTATACAAGGTGTTGTTTTGCATCCTCGTCAAATTCGAGGAGGTAACTATGCTAATGATTCTCGACACGAATCAATAATAAAATATCAAATAAGTAGGTAGGTATTTATTTTTATTTTTTGTATATTTCGAAAATCGGCATGTGTAGGGCCCGTGTGATACCGCCCTGTAACTGCGCTGTAACTGTAACGCATGCACACAGCGACATAGTCGTACGACACTGCCTACCGCATACGCAACGGGGCGATTTTGTTCTTTGAAAGTGGAGTATTCTGAAATACTGTCAAACTTAAATACCTAAAAAAACAAGTATGTATTAATTATGTCTTTCATAACAGCCTCCTGAAATTTGACGAGGATGCAAAACAACACGTTGTATAAGGAACTTTCCTAGGGGTTTCTTAAGCCTGTTGAATTTAGTTGTTGTTATTAAGGTTATCTAAGTGTAGTATGGCTAACATTAGATTTGAGTTCAGGTTAGATAGTTTTGTGTTTATCGAATTTTTTGATACCGTGTTGTTAATATTTTATGCCAAGCTTTGGATCAACGCTTTATAAATCAAAAATTGTCAGTAGGTGTAATCTACATAACTGTTGATCCGAATGCATTTATTGAAATGACACCAAAGCACGTTATATGTCCAATTTGTATAACATATGTTCAAATAATCAGTTTGATTAAAGTAGAAGAAAACTTAAAAGAGAAACAACAATATATTTAAATAATGTTTAGGCAGAGTCTGGGATGAGATAAAAAAAAACTCAATTCAGAAACCGCTGTAAATCTACACAAATAAAAAACATACAGTTTCCCCATCAATACAAAACACTTACATAAGCAGATACAACGAACAGAAAATTTACTTCTCATCTAAATGTTAAATAGCTAAATCCGGTACAAAATCTCTAAACCCGAGATGAGTCGTCAAGTATTTTGCCCGGAATTCTTCCCGAGTCTCACGGATTCATTTATTGTGTCCCGGGACTCGGCACCGTTATGAGAACAATGTTACAAGCCAGATACCGAATTATGTTTCTTTAAATTCCTATCTTAATGTTTAAAAATATACAACAATTTAATTAGTACGGAAAAAGATAATATATAAGCTAACAGACTTATAATAATATTATTAAGAGCGTTTATACCTTATGAGTGGCAACATCGCGATTTAGTGTCATATTTCGTGGTTTTAAATTTATATCATTTAATCGGAGCTATATTTTAAAAATCTGTTTAATTAACTTTTTAGAATTACGTGAAAACTGTGCAAAAGGTAAGAAATCGTTGCGTTCACTGTTCTATTTATATGCAAATAATACATTGGAAACTTGCAGGGCGTTATTTTAATTGTAAAATAACTGTAAGCATTACGGTTACTTAATTTTTAAAAACTTTCACGTAATTCTAAAAAGTTAATTAAACAGATTTTTAAAATATAGCTCCGATTAAATGATAAAAATTTAAAACCTCGAAATATGACACTAAATTGCGACGTTGCCACTCATAAGGTATAAACGCTCTTAATTTGTATATTAAAAATGAAGGAAAAGAATCATAGGGCATCAAATAATTCGTCCGCATCGCTGTCAATAGGAAAAGTGGCCAAAAGGCTGGCAGCATCGCCACGTTGTATGTCGATGCTGATTCTTTGGTATTCTTTGGCCAAAAAATAGGCCAGCCCTCTGGTCACGTGAAGAGTCAACCAACCGCTTGGCGATGTCTCAAAAAACTAAGTGGGCACTCGGACCCCATAGCCATAGTGTTTCAACCCTAAACGGCTCGAACATATAACTCCTAATAAGATTCGAATATTTGCGCCGTCTGAGGTTTTCCGCACCTGCAGCAGTCGCCCCAGCAGAGCCCGCCGTACTAGGAAGATGGGATGGCGCAAGGGTGTCGACAAATGTTGCATCTCACCCCAATGGCCAGCCTAACTTCCGGGGCATTATGGTCATTCCGTCTGGTCTCTTCCCATCGTCGTGTGCCAAGCCGTTGAGTTCTAAAACAGCTGGCACCCCGGCGGTGACAAGAGCATGGCGGATGATGTCATTAATGCTGGCGTGCCGTGCTATCCAGCCTGTGCTCTTACTGCAAGATAGACCATGGTACCCAAGGCAGTCGATAGCTTCACCAGACTGACATCGATGCGGAGCTCCACAAGGAGCGCCCAGACGCAGACAAGTGTCGAGCCGGCAAGTGGTGTCACTCATCATAGTACCTATGTTAGGTGACGGTAGCGCCTGAAACCAGAGGCCTGACTCCCACTCCCCCACAGCCAGCAGGCGGACACGCTCTGCAGTATTGATGAACGTAGGTATTGATAAGAATATTCCGTACCAACCTGCAGAGCGGCTCATCCCACTGTTTCGGGGAAAATGGGTTCACGGGCCGATCTGTATACGGGCAAGCCGCTATCCAGGCATTTACCACATCAGTCAAGCACGGCACTTCAGAGTCAAACAGGGAGAGGGCTTAAATTTTCCCGGTCTACTTTTCGGTGCTGGTAAGCTAATACTGATAATTTTGTGGACGCCGAGGGCACCAAAATGGCGGCTTGAAGCCACCCTCGGTCGTCCACGGCCACAATTAAAATGGATATTTGTTTGCTTCGAATAATTTTGTCGATTTTGGCCAACTGATGTGGCGGCTGCCATAAAGGGGAAAAACGGAGAAAATATATAAGTATAAATATATAAATTTTCTGCATAGAATAATAAATTACTGAGAATTATCCCACGGGAACGTAATACCGGTATAAAAAGTATCATATGTATTAATCCAGGTTATAAACTATATGTGTGCCAAATTTCATCCAAATCCGTTCAGCCATTTTTGCGTGATTGAGTAACACACATCCAGACATCCAAACATACAAACTTTCACATTTAGCATATTATAGTAGGATTATGTATGTAAGAAACAAACTTTTTTAATAAAATAGGTGATAGACATGATTTTAAACACTAGAAATAAAGATAAAATTTATCAACCATTTTTCAGATTATCTAAAGTAGGTAGGTACATACATCTTATAAGTTACAACAAAATACCTTGTGATATAATGCAATTATATGAATGAAAAAAACGTAAGTCTTATAATGTTCACTTTGTAAACAAGCATATTACAAACTAGAGGATTATATCCTAGATAAGAATGCTTGGAAACATGCTGGTCCAGCTCCATAGGACAGTCAGAGTCTAGACAAAAGTGCCTGGTATTAGGCACTTTTGAAATAAATTATTTGACTTTGACATTGACGTCAGACAAATATAAATCCGGCTGTAAGAGGGCAAAGTGACATTCTATCAGCGACAACGATGATGGAAAATTAATAATTAAAATGTATTGGATTGACATAAGATAAATAAGTCGCTGTAGAAGTACGAAACGGGTTGAAACTTTGAGAGCGTTCGTCACTTGTCTAGGCCCAAACATATTTCATATATTCGCTACCATCTATGATCTACTTGGCAGTACCTATTTTTTTTTTGTTGTGGGTAAATCATCAAAAAACTTCTCCAGAGCTGGAGGGCGTGTCAGACTCTTACTAACTAAGCCCCACCCATGTTCAGTTGCCTGTGCCAGGGGCCACGGTAACCCTTTCGGACTTTCCCGCAACCCTGGCAGGCATCAGCCCTAGCTGACCCCGTCATTGTTGCTGACATCTCTTTGAGCCGCGCGGTACCTAAAGCCTAAGTGACTAATAATAATAGTGATTAACTACTATTATTAATTAGACATATTGCGTAGTAGGCTAATAACAAAAAAGTATTTACCATACCACCACGTTTAAAAAGACTATGCCACTTGTAAATCATTGATTTACTAAGGAACTGTTCCCCATAAGCAGTTTCCATTTAATAAAAAATGGTCTGAGCGTTCTTTCCTTGCTTGGTAAGGAATTTTATCACAGCACGATGTTCAATTTTCTCCATAGTTTCAGTTTTCTTCCGGTATGACTTGTTTAGCAGGCGAGTGTTTTATTTATTTATTTATTTAGGATCACCAACAAAAGATGTACACAATACATGACACATAAATAAAGAGTTACATCAGGTAATAAGTAAGTGTACTCCTTCACTTATAGGAGACCACAACATGCACAAAGTTAAACAACCAAGCTTACAAAGTTAAAATTTGGAAAAGTTAATTAATGGACACAAAACGTAAAACAAAAAAAAAACAAAAAGAAAATTACATAAAGATAAAACCTTTAGATATTGGTTTCTTATAATATTTAGACAGGGACTCGCAGATGTCTAAATTCGTAGTTTTAGATAACACGTTGTTGCCTACAAAGTCTTGGCACAGCCGCGTAATGACCGAGGTTTGTTTTTGAGCCATGGATGTAAAATAAGTGAAAAGTGTTAGGCCTGGAAATTTGCGTCGGAATTTTAATATCTAATGAGCTCAAGAGTTCACTGCAATCTATGGTTCCACTTAATATTTTATGGAGGATGATGCAATCCAGTTTCTTCCTACGACTGGTTAGTGTCTCCATGTGATAGGTAGTGCTTCAACCTGTCAGCGTAGCTAGTGAGTTGTTTAGCCAAGTGATCTCCGTAGCTCTGATGGTAAAGAAACCGTTTTTGAACACTCTCTAGGCGCTTGGGGTAAACCTCATAATGCGGATTCCATACCACAGAACTATATTCTAGGATTGGACGCACTAAAGTGTTGAAAAGCTTTATTTTTGTAGCGGGTCTTTTAAATTCCTTACTATTTCGCAAAACAAATCTCAGTACCCTAAAAGATCTTGAGACAATATTCAGGATATGCACATCGAACTTTAGCGCTTGATCAAGTTGAACTCCCAGGTCGCGAATTATGCACAGTTTTTTTACTTCAACTCCCTGTATGTAATATTTGTTCTCAAGAAATTTTTTGTTGCGAGTGAACTGGATGTAGTGACATTTACTGATATTCAAAAGCATTTTGTTTACTTTACACCAGTCTACAGTTTTCGTAAACAAATGACGCAATAGGGCTGAAACTCAAATGATATACTAATGATGAGTACCCAATTAGTATGACACTAAGCGAGCGCCCTATCCCCACTCCATCCCCTCCATTCCACGAACTTTTGGACCTCCCCTCGTATCTAAGTCCGTTGTAAGAAATGCGTGGGTCGTTCGTCAAAGTAATAATAACAGAAACGACAACACAACAGAAAATATACACTACCGCAAGCTTGGAGCCAAACGAACGAAGCGTATGATTTGTTTGACGGTTGACCTGACATTGACGTGAGTTCCACTTTGTTGCCTGTATAATAAAATATGGTGATCAATTGTGAAATCGATTTCAACCGATTACCTATATCGATTCAATTCAACCAATTTATTTTTACGACTTTTTTAGAAACGTTGATAAGTGTCACTGGGTAACCATTATGTAAAAAATAAGATTTTTTTAAAACTTATTTAAAGAAGACAACATTGAATCATTCTAAATTGTTTTAAAAAATCTTATTTATGAATTCAATAAATCAATCAACTTATTTCACCTGGCACCATTGTTTAAAAGTGGATGTCAATATTATTTTAATTAAATATATAATTTCTTATGCCCTGATAAAACTGCTTCACATTTCATGATTAACTACAAAAAAAAATAGAAAAAAAATATTGGTAAATATTTAATTTGTGTAACGTTAGGCCCAGATTCGCCCGTCTCCTTTGGTAGGTAGGTAATGTAAATACATAGTCTACTAATGTAGAATTCATTTTGTCCTCTGAGTTTTCCCCTGAATTTCTACATATTTGTACACGCCAAGGTTGCGTGATGTGTTACTTTCAGCGCATAGTGAGCACAAATTGATAATGAACGAAATCAAGCTAAACTAGGATTAAACCCTAACAAATATTTTGTAAAATATCCCAACATTGTTCGAATAATATGCAGCTATGCATACCAACATCGCATCATCATCATCTGCCTCTAATGTTCCCACTGTTGGGACACAGGCCGCCTCTTGGTGAGAGGGAGTGGGCCATAATCCACCAAGCGGGCACAGTGCGCGTTGGTAGATGTCACATGTCTTTCGAATTTTTGGTTCTTGGACATGCCGGTTTCCTCACGATGTTTTCCTTCGCCATTTTGAGAGCAATGGTGATGAAATAAATTACACAAAGTAATGCGCCTGTCTGGGTTCGAACTTACGACCTACAATTCGTCAGTCACAGCCGTTACCACTGGGTCACCACTGCCTGCATACCTACATATATATACCCAAAATGATCTAAACCTAAAATCACACCACAACACCCTTTCAGTTCGGGACGCTATTCTCGAATTCAACCCTCAGCTACCCAAGTTTGAAGGAAACCGTGCTACACAGGGTGTATTAGAAATGTATAGGCAGTTTAGTGACAGCCGTGGCAGGTACAGACAATTAAACTGAACAACTTTCCATGTGGAACCAACATCGTAATCGCGAAAAAATAATCTGCTATTCCATACAAAACTTCAATACCTACTCGACCCAGCTGATAATTTTTACGCGTTTAGATGTTGACCTCATGTGGAAAGTTGTTCAATTTGATGGTCTGTACGACTGCACCACACCCTTTAACACGACACATTTCTAACACACGCTGTATAGGTAGCAGCTTCAGTTTCGAGTTAACCGAGTCATTTCCAGGCTGTCCGTACTAAATCTAGTTCTACCGGTATTCAGAACAGCAACACAGACTTTTATTTGTTTAGAATTTGAAGATGAATTCGCAGAATCTTGCGGTTTTAGAAAATACAAGTCGTGGGCCCGATGGGATTTCCTCTCGGCGCTAGCCAGCGGTTTAAGTTTGTTTTAAAGAAGAATGAGGCTATTTGACCACGCGGGGTCCCCATGAAATGAACTGGCTTGTCTCTCGATTTAGGAACCTAATTGATAAAGAATTAATGTCGTATTAATACACAGTATCAAATTAAATTATTTAGCGAAACTCCGCAAACGTGATAGTATCGATATCTAAACATGATAAAACAAAAAAGAAATTAATTTTGCAGATGATTTTTTTTTGTGGTGTCATCTTTCGCAGTTAGTGTATTCACTTGAAATAACAGTTTAAAAAAACAGTATATTTTGTCAAAATTTCACAGCCGTGATCGATACCTAAGAACGATAAAAACATATTTTATCAACTCATACTTCATGTAACAACAGCACTAGCGGTCGTTGACCCCTAAAAACCAAACATCAAATCATTTTTATTTTATCGTTTTTAGATATCGTTACCCCTCACGTCTGCAGAGTTTCGCTAGCTAATTTAATTTGACCCTGTAATATCTATTTATCAATGTAGTACAACTCCTTCGGTACGACGCGCGACGTCAATTTCAACACGGACATTTACACTTCATTGATAGATAATCCAACTTAACACTGCAAGGATCAAACTTTTTTTTTGTGATTAAAAAGAACACTAGAATTCTTTCACGGACGAGCATTTTGACTGCAATGTGTTATTTGTTATGATTAAATAAATTTATTTCTCAATAAGAAATTACAAAGATTTCACTTACTTGAGAAAATTTTTAAAACATAAATATATTATAATAATTGTTTGACGCTAAGAAAGAGCTAGATGAGCCTTCCTTCGTCATAAAAAATATGCAAGGCTTAAAAAAGATCTCCAAACACGAAAATGAAAATTCACTGCACATCTTTTTAATAAAAAGCTTACTTAAATAATTTCCTAGTAAGTTAACACCGTTTAGATTTAGATCCTACCTAAAGACTTAAGATAGGTCCTGCAGGGGCCATAAAAATATTTCAAAAACTACACAATGGCTTATTCCGAGTCTTGTCACGTAATGGTCCCGTATATAATATATAATGTCCACTCATTTCCAAAGAGAGAATTCTCCAAGTGATTTACCTAGATACATCTCTAGACTCTAGGGAATTCTAGAGGATCACGTGATATGATACAATTAAGTGTGCACTTATTCGCTTGCCTTTATTAATTAGTTATGTTCAAAGACTAGTTTGCAGAAAGTAGATTGCATTTCACTCTTTCCGAGAATTATTTGAAAGAGTAAGAAGCTGTTTTCAGGAAAAACTAAAAACAGGAACGCAGCACGGTGCTTTTATCAGACGAGATAAACTAATACTCAAAGCTATCGTTATAAAGCTATATTTCTACGTCTTTCTAAAGCGAGATGTCCACTACGAACGTGAATTTTTCGGATATAAAAGTATCCTATGTCATTTGGGAATAGTGTAGCGTTTATATATTTATAAAAATATTGTAATTGGATCAGTATTTCCAGAGAATTCCTGTTACAAACATACAAAATCAAAAACAACTTAGCATTACTTACTCACAATACACACAGGCAGCTCAACATTATAACTTAATAATGCTCATAACGCTCTTGATTATCAAAATATAATGCGATTGTTTGAACAATCTTAACGGCTTGATCTCTTTCAAAACGTTTGCCTCCTTCATCCTTCTAATCTTTGACAAAATGCAAATTAGCGTCGTATGATGGCGCAGGGCGCCGAGACAGACTTCCAATGTTCTATGCTGGCGCCCTCCACCTGCACGATTGCTACCGCTTTATCCGGCAGTATTTATTGACTTTTGGAAACATGATAAGGGAGAATTCTTGACTTGATATGAAGGGGTTTTAATGAAGGGAGAAGTTGACACAAGTACTCATAAAGTTGTAACGAATTAGGCAGTAAGAGCTCTGTTTTTGCACAGTTATTGAGTTGTTTGTAAAACCCATCGAGACACTGCAACATTTTGAAAACAATACTAAATGCAGAGCACCAGGTAGGTTTCAAATCCTCACAAATAATGTAAATTTCTTATTGCAAGACTACAGTGCTCTGAAAGCTGACTTGCTGATCAATGAAAACCATATAAGAAGTTTCTGTTGTCCTTCAGTGCAACAAATTAACATGTTCCCTTATAATCCTCCTTTATTTACTTATGATAATTATCGATTATTCTTTAAAATTCAAAACTTTGAAGGAAATTTCAGGAAACCGACATGTCCAAGTACCAACAATTCGAAGAGTTGTGACATCCACCAACCTACACTGGGCCTGCGTGGTGGTGGGTATCAAGATCCTATATCAAATAAATTACTTGGACTGACTTCACCGCCCACTCCTTCTCACAGAGTGAAGGCCTGTGTCCTAGCAGTGGGATCATATTTTTTTTTTGAAGGTTGATAATGCTTTATGCTTAAATGTTCGTATTATGAACGAACCAATCCTGTCAAGATACAATATTGCGGGTCGCATGACCTAAATACTGCATGTGCAAGCAATTAAACGCTTACTAGTGCGTTCAATTAAGCGCCTTATTGTTGCATTCAATTAAGCGCCTTACTAGTGCATTCGACTAAGCGCCATTCAATTATTAGTCTAATTTACATCGATTTACATAAGATCCATTCGTTGATGCTGAAATCGGTTTAATTTAATTATGTAAAATAAATAAATAATAGCCTAGCCAGATAGAAATATCGATCATTATTTTAATTGTGTTAATTGAATATTTTTACTAAAATAGTAAAAATATTCGATTAAATTTTACTAATCAGAGAGGTTTTGAAGACACTCTGTCAAATTACAATCTATACTCAAAATAACGCCAGCGAGTTGGTTCTTGTGACCGCAGCAGTTTAAATAAAAACTTGGTACACCACATGCCTATAAGTATAGGTTTAAACCTTATAATGGGTTGTGTAAAATAATATTATAAAGAAGTAAAGTTTGTATGTAGGAGATATTCTCCGAAACTACTCATCCGATTTCAAATATTATGTCACTCTTAGAAAGCTACACTATGGCCGAGTGTTACCTATAGGATATATTTTATGGTATAGTTGTCTTCCATACGGACGAAGTCACGGGCAAAATTTAGTACATAATACCTAAGCAAGAAAAGTAAATACAAAAGATATTTGGTTTTTTAATGAATATTTTGTTGTCCATAGGTTCTCTAATTTGTTGTTGAGACTGAAAATAAATATGGTGAGTAAAGTCATTTACCGTAATTAAAACGTTCAAAATCTAGTTAAGATCTCCTCTCAGCGACAATCAATGTCAAAATCTAGATGCGATCTCCTCTCAGCGACAATCTATGTCAAAATCTAGTTGCGATCTCCTCTCAGCGACAATCAATGTCAAAATATAGTTGCGATCTCCTCTCAGCGACAATCAAAGTCAAAATCTAGTTAAGATCTCCTCTCAGCGACAATCAATGCAAAAATCTAGTTAAGCTCTCCTCTCAGTGACAATCAATGTCAAAATCTAGTTGCGATCTCCTCTCAGCGACAATCAATGTCAAAATCTAGTTGCGATGTCCTCTCGGCGACAATCAATGCCAAAATGTAGTTAAGCTGTCCTCTCAGTGACAATCAATGTCAAAATCTAGTTAAGATCTCCTCTCACCGACAATCAATGTCAAAATCTAATTAAGATCTCCTCTCAGCGACAAACAATGTCAAAAACTTGTCAAAAATGTAGCTGCACTTAGAGGTATTTTTGACTAATTGAGGCTGAGATTAGAATGCGACTTTATAAAAAATACGGAAATTGCCCCTCAGAAACGCTTTGTGTGATACATCAGGTAAAATTTGGTCTCAAACTAAAAATTTTTGTAAAAAATTTCTTCTCAACGAGATCTTATAAGTAAACTTTTCCTTATCATTTGCTCAATGGCAGTTCTGTGCATTTAATATTCAACAAGACAGCTTCAAAACCACTTCATCATCATCAGCCGGTTAGACTGAAAGATGATGAATGATCATCTTTCAGTCTAACCGGCTGCAGCTGAATACCATTTTTTTTTTTTTTTTTTTTAAACTTTGCCCCACACTAGGATTTTCTCCTGTATCGTGGGTGCGTTTACAAACATTTAAACTCACATACACAAACAGCCAGGCCCGGAACAACTACTTGCAGGTCATACAAATATTTCTTCCGTGCGGGGATCGAACCCGCGACACGTAACGCATTTTACATGGAGCGTCCGCCTATCTGACCCCCATAACCCAGTAGCTGGGTAATACGATACCCCTTGGTAAGACTGGCTGTCAGACTTTCGGGCTTGTGACGACCCGTATCGACTGTCAAAGATCTGCGAATGACAGCCGGGACCAACGGCTTAACGTGCTTTCCGAGGCACGGAGGGGTCTTGGTATGTAAAGATGGTCATCCATCCACTTACTGACAAAATTACTTTAAAAAAGCTGTCTTACATTACACTACTTATACTAAAATCTTCTTTATATCCTGAAAGATTAAACAAAGAATGAAGTGATGAAGTGTTAAACAAGATTTGTAACTCGAACAAGTCCATTATCACTTGCGGTGATTTTAATGTTAATTTATTAGAAAACTCAGGTTCTTGTAGTAAAATATTAAGTCTGTTTCAGTCCTACAATCTTGTAAACCTATTTTTGGAGCCCACTAGAATAACCCCTACTAGTGCAACATGCCTAGATAATATTTATACAGATGTTATACCAAGCCACAAAGAAATAATAAATTTACTAGATTCTGATCATTGCGGGCAAAGGATTACTATCCAAAACCAAATCAAGAAAGTGGCTAAAAAGGATATCACTGTCAACCCCAAAACTGCAAGTCGCTTGGAAGCTTTTAAAGTTAAACTCATTAATAAATTACCAGTTTTATCTATTAATTTTGATCCTAATCATCTATATGATGATTTTTTTAATATATACTGTAAACAATTTAATTCCACCTTTGTTCCCAAGACTATCTCGGTTAATAGCAACGCATCTTTCAGTGATTGGGCTACCATTGGTATTCATAAAAGTAGAACACGGCTTTATGAACTGTACAATGAAAGGACCGTTTTAAACACTGCTGAATTTAATTTATATGTTAGAAATTATTCAAAATTATTTAAAAAAGTTTGTTGTATGGCCAAGTCCCGTTATTTGAGTTCGAAGATTAAAAACAGTAGTAATGTAATTAAAACGACTTGGAATATTGTTAATAGTGAAACGGGAAGGTCTAGTAACCGAAATACTGACTACAGCCTGTCCATTAAAGACAACATAATAAAATCTGACTCACAAGTCGCCGCGGCCTTTGAAAATTTCTTTTCAGATATTCCCGTTTCAACTACTAAATCACTAAACTCATCACCTTCTGTTGCTGAGTATTTGCTTAAAGAAAATGTTAATGTTTGCGATTCGGAATTTCATTTTGAACATATTACTTGTAGAGATATAATTAAAACCTTTCACACTTTAAACGTAAAAAAGACTGCAGATCTGTGGGGTAATTCTGTAGAAGTTGCTAAGTCTATTATTGACATTGTAGCACCTACTTTAGCTCTTATTTTTAACAATTGTATCAACTGTGGAGAGTTTCCTGACCTCATGAAAAATAGTAAAATAATACCTTTGTTTAAATCAGGTAGTACTACAGACCCCACAAATTATAGACCTATTTCAGTACTACCTACCTTTAGTAAAATTTTTGAGAAATTAATTTTAGCCCAATTGCAAAGATTTTTTAATAAACATAAATTATTACATAGTAAACAGTTCGGTTTTACAAGGGGTCGTTCAACTACTGATGCCGGTGTTGAACTTTTAGGACATATCTATAATGCATGGGAAGATAAATGCGATGCCTTGGGCATTTTTTGTGATTTGTCCAAGGCGTTCGATTGCGTTCTTCATGAAACGCTAATCAGGAAACTCCGCCACTACGGGATCCGGAACACCGCTCTGGATCTTCTTACTTCATACTTGAATAATAGGGTTCAGAGCGTTGACGTTAATGGTAAAAGATCTCCCGGATCTATAGTAACAATGGGAGTCCCACAGGGCTCAATTCTTGGTCCTTTTTTGTTTCTTATTTATATTAATGACTTGCCTTACCTCATAAAGGATAATCATGATATAGTGTTGTTTGCGGACGATACTTCACTTTTGTTTAAACTTAAACGTCAGCAGCTGGTTACTGACGATGTAAATAGCGCGATCTCAAAAGTAGTTCACTGGTTCAATGTTAATAATTTACTACTTAATGAAAAAAAAACCAAATGCATTAAGTTTACGCTGCCTCACGTTAGACAGGTGTTAACTAATGTATTGATAAAGGGCAGAGAATTGAATCCTGAAGATAGCACAGTATTCTTGGGCTTAACTTTGGATGCTAAGCTTCAGTGGGGCCCACACATAGATAAACTATCAAAAAAGCTTAGCTCCGCAGCATACGCTGTTAGAAAAATTCGTAATTTAACTGACATAGAGACAGCCCGTTTAGTGTACTTTAGCTATTTTCATAGTGTAATGTCGTATGGTATTCTGTTGTGGGGAAATGCCGCCGACATTCAGACTATCTTTGTTTTGCAGAAAAGAGCTGTTCGATCAATTTATAAGTTAAGCCCGAGACACACTCTCAGAGAGAAATTTAAGGAGATTAATGTAATGACTGTGCCTTCACAGTATATTTTTGAAAATCTTTTATATGCCCATAAAAATATAAACTTGTTTAAAAAATACAGTGATATCCATAATATAAATACTAGGAACAAACACAGCTTCGTTGTACCTACCACAAGGCTCAAGAAAATAGGTGGCTCGTTCAGATGTCAATGTATACGCTTTTATAATAAACTTCCAAGCCACGTTCAAGATCTAAGCCTTAATAAATTCAAATCATTCATTAAACGTAAGTTGTGCCAGAAAGGCTTTTATACCGTTAAGGATTATATTGAGGACAAAAAGGCTTGGGATTGAGTTGTTCCAATTTTCTGCATACTGAATGTTTTCTTTTATTTCAGTTACATACACTGATAAATTGATAATTATTATAACAGAACGACTTGAATACTTACCTTGAGAAGTACAATTTATTGTTTTAATAATATTGTGAATTTGAGGACTATGTGGGTCATTGTTTCAGTTTTAATCATGATCTGGCAGTTTAAGTAGTTCATGCGGCCTACCCAAATGTCCTTTCTTTGGTATTGTTCGTCGAATCGTTGAGCTCCTAAAGTTCTGAGTTGAGCTGCACGGTTACTGACAAATGCGTGCACTGACTGGACAGGTCCTCTTAATCTGCGTGGTTCTTTCCTCAGAAGTCCATTTCAGATACTAATCTACATGGTCCTCAAAGATTATGTTCGAATATTTATATACACATTGACATTGATGAATTTTATACATACAATGACATGAGTAATTACTTTGTAAAGTATTATATTATTTAAATTATTGTGAATGTGAAGATTATGTGGATTATTACTTTTTTATTTTATTTCTTAGTTAGTTTCACGATCTGGCAGCTTGAGTAATTTATGCGGCCTACCCAAATGTCCTTTCTTTGGTATTGTTCGTCGAATCGTTGTGCTCCTTAAGTTCTCAGTTGAGCGGCAAGATTACTGACAAATGCGTGCACTGACTGGACAGGTCCGCTCAATCTGTATGGTTTTTCCTCAAAAGACCATTTCAGACACCAATCTACATGGTCTTCACATGATCTGACCAAGATTATGTCTGGACTTTAAAAGAGACTGTGACCTCTGAGTTTGTTTCGGCCTTTCTTCTCAGAGTAGTCAGTTATGAAACGCCGACCTCATCTAGTTTTAAAAATATGATTGACATGTAAAAGTGTTTGTAACAAACCTACTTACAGAAATAAAATCATTTATCATTTATCATTTAGAAACATAAGTGCCTTATAAACGAGCTGCCACCAAATATAATGCACTGACGTATAAAATAAACAGGGCTGTCTCACACTACTATCTTCGCTTCATTTTTCACTCTCAAGTCCCTGAAGTTTAATATCAGCGTCGTAAGACACCATGTGTTATTAATGGACACCAGACACTCGACACTCGACACTCCTGATAGAAAACTGCACCACTAGAGCTGGCTTTATTGAAATATTGCTTTTTTGTTCTACTTTGTTGCATTTTTCTGCTGGACAACGCTTGAGTTTTGCTTTGTATCTGGCAGGTTTTTGCTTTATTATATGATAACTGGGTTTTGTAGAATGTAACAAAAGCGATTTGACGTGCCAAAAAATCAAAAGTCTTTTATTCAAACTAGGCTGAGAATCAGCACTTTTTGAACGTCAAAATTACGTAAGACAGTCCCCCAAAACGCCCGCCCTTCACCACTTCCTAGTGCTTTATCTGGGAAGAAGTGACGCAACAAACTCCCCAACATCAGTTAGAAGAACTGGATTTTATACAATGATAAGTAATTAACATTACGAAACAGGAATCTAATTTGCTATTATGTCAGCTAGCATACGCCAATATACCAACAAAAAGACATAAATAATAAAATTTAACAGACCTTCATACCTAAATAAAAGCCTCCAGGCATAAACGACGTGCTCGCTTACATATGCGATACTGCATTATATGTATTCGAAAACACAGTAATGATATGAAGAAGCAGTCCTTATGACTCTGTGAAAATACGAGAATATCCCCCTAAATCGGTAGGAATATCGAGCATACCTTCTTATTTCTGGCACCTGAGAGCGCAATTATACTTTACCGCCATTTTAACTGTCAAGCGTCATTGCATTCTTGTGATTCTTTCGAGTGATGTCAAAACTTTTATCTAATAACAAAAAAATATTTTAAAGTGCTTTTTAACCACTGTAACCGAGTTAAATGAGTGTTAAAAGTGTTAGTGAGTGTGTTTTTTGTGCTTTTTGGAAACACAGCAGTGTATTTCACCAATACATAGAGCTGGTAGGTAGCGGTAAAGAGAACCACGAACGAGCCGGTATTGTTGCTTCGGATGGAGAGCAATTATCGGCAACTAGCTCTGGGGCATCGGAAAACCGCTCCTCCACATCCTTGGAGTTTGAGGAGGGCACGGCTTCACCCCTGCCCAATAAGCCTTCTCGTAGTTCGGCGCGAAACCGTAAGTACAAGTCGAAAAAGGTTCGCACCGATCCTCGTATTGATACCTTAATGTCGCAAATGTCGTATATTTCAAATTACTTAAGCCACTATCCCGTTTGAAGTATTTCGGAACCGTTCATTACATTGCCTACTTAGCCCGAGTCGCTGTCAATCAATTGGGGTTCTTTAAACACCGATATTGATGACAAGAAGATTATCCCAGCTAGTGATAGGGATAGGTTTTTAAAACTAAATAAGGTACAACAGTATGGCTCTCAGGCATGGAAAGGCCAAAAAGGAAACAAGCAGGTTTTGCAGGGCTGCTTGGCGACCCCAGGATTTACAGGCCTTCATATCAATGATGAATTAGGTCACTTTAATAAAAGCAAAGACCATCTGGCTTCAACTGAGTTGATTTTAGCTGGCTTATCCAATAAGGTTTTGGAACAGAGGCAGATATTAAGAACAGGATTAAAGTCAATTGTTGACTGGGCTAGTTCTAATCCATAGGGCTTAAATTCAAATATTTTGTTTGAGAAAATTTCTGTGATTTTGGACCGGGATCATTATATCATAAGAACTCGGAAACGACCATGCAAATTATGTGCGGAAAGCGTTTATGAAAGTTAGGCGTGAACGTATTTTAAAGGAAATTTCAAATGAAAATCTTAGAAACACGCTAAGAAATGTCCCACTCAGCTCCGAGTACTTATTTAGTAGAGAGGCTCTGCAACCTATAATACAGTCCCTCGGAGAGTCTCAGGTGTGGTTGAATACTCCAACCTATTTAAAAGAAAAGAAGTTTTCAGAGATTCATGCATTTCAAAACAGGAAAGGCTACAATAAAAATAAGACTAGGAAGTCTGATAAAAAGTTTAAACATAAATGGTTCGAAAGACTCGGCCCTTTCGTCAGCGTCGTTCCAATGTGCAGAGGTCAAACTCCAAGCCCAAAGAAAATTGACTCGCACGGCGCACCGGAATTTCAGAGGGGGATGCCTGAAATTTGCCACAGAAAAATGGGCTCAACTAGGGGCAAACCAGTTTATTTTAAAGTCAATAGCAAATTACCGCTTGCCCTTCAGGAAAATACCTTCTCTGAAATACCCGCCCAAATTATTTTTAGAATGTCTAGCTACCAAAGTTTCCCTGGAAATGACACAAATGGGCAAGGAGTTGAAAAGCAAGGGCATTTTAGAAAGACCAATAACCCTAGACCCAGGCTTCTTCTCAAAAATGTTCCAAATAAAGAAATCAGATGGGGGATTGCGCCCACTTTTCGACCTCAAGGCTCTAAATACATATGTAATGACAAAGCATTTTCATCTAATATCACAGATAGATGTAGTAGACTTTCTTCAGACAAACGACTGGTTAGTGAAGATCAATCTTCACCAGGCTTATTTCCATCTGAGTGTCGCGGAGACTCACAGAAGGTTTTTACGGGTTGTTTACGATGGAGAAATCCTTCAGTTAACAGCACTACCGTTCGGCCTGTCCTCGGCACCCCGCGCATTTGCAGTGGTTTCAAACTGGGTGGCCGAAATCCTCCGGGATCGGGGTGTACGCCTCTTAACCTAGATGACTATCTCCTGGCTTGTCAGGACAAATCCAAGCTTACGGCACAGGTTGCGGAAACGCTGGCCCTCTTGGAATTTTTAGGTTGGCATGTAAATTATCAGAAGTCCATAACCGAGCTCACACGCAAGTCGGAATACCTAGGGCTGGTCTGGGACACTCAGAACTGGACAGTAGCCTTGCCCACCTGAAAAGTTCTGGGTATAAAAAGCTCTCTGACAAACATATTGAAGCGAGACAGCTGCTCATTAAGAGAGCTTCAAAGTTTGTTGGGCATGCTAAATTTCGCCAACCATGCGGTCCCTCGGGGCCAGCTGTACTGTCACAGGGCACAGCTCTGTCTGAGAAGATTTACACAGAGAGGCCAGAAGAGAGCCTGTGTCTGTGCCCCGGAATGCGAGAGGACTTGCGGTGGTGGTTGGATGCGATAGAGGGCAGTCCAACCCCACTAAACAAGACAGAAGTAACACACTTCTTAACTACAGACGCAGCGGATACGGGCTGGAGAGCGAACTTTAACAGTCAACACCTCTCAGGCAAGTGGGCTACAAACCAAAAAGCCTGGCACTACAATATGAAGGAGACGTATGCTGTTTTTGCCGTCATCAGGTCCCAGGGCGCACTGTTACGAAATGCCCACATTCTAATACAGTCAGACAACAGGACTCTGGTGACATACATCCGGAATCAGGGCGGAACTCGATCGTTAAACTTACTGGGGCTAACAACCAGGTTGTTGGAATTGAATTTCCGATTCAACATAACGATGACAGCATTCCACTTACCAGGGAATCTGAACGGCATCGCAGATTGCCTATCAAGAGGCAGATCAGTACCCGAGTGGCATCTGCTACCACCAGCCACGGAGGCAATTTTCAGACGGTGGGGCGTTCCGGAAGTCGATGCGTGGGTGTTCCCACCTCCGAGCATGATACCCAGGGTCCTGACACACCTAAACAGGGCAGTAGGTACATACTATGTGATAGCGCCACGGTGACCCAGTGCTTCTGGTTCCCGGATCTCCAGGCACGCGCGCTAGCCCCCCCCCCCCCCCCCTGCCAATAAAGAACCTGAGGGAGGTTCTGTTAGACTGGACGACGAGGATGAGCCCGCCTCAAATAGACAAGCTAAGGCTCCAAGCTTGGAAAGTTGGGGGTGGGAAGATCAAGTAACTGATTGGAGTCGCGACGAGCAGCAGTTATTGAAAAAGAGCTGGCGTCTCTCTACCGTGAGTACCTATAGTGCCCCATTCAAAATATGGTTGCACTGGACTACAGTAAGTATACAGTATGTGTCCAGAGGGCAAGGACGTAGCTAGGTTTTTGGCCAATCAATATTTACAAAATTAGTTTGCATATAGTACGATTCTGTTACACAAATCAGTTATTTCAACACATTGTGCAGCAACAGTAGAGAACCTATCAATGAACTTTTCTATTCAACGGGTTTTAAAGGCTGTTTCTTTCTCTAACCCACACCCAGCTAAACTCCCCATATGGGATGTAAATATTTTGTTTGACTGGCTAAAGTCATCTACTTGTACATATTCTCTTTTTGACCTAAGCAGACGGACTGCATTGATCCTTTTACTAGCATCTGGTCAAAGGCTACATGACCTTACCCTCTTGGAACTCAGTGAGCAGGGTTTTACAGAGTCTGAGGACACTCTGACGTTTTGGCCAAGGTTCGGCTCAAAAACTGACACAGGTTCGCACAGGCAATCAGGCTGGCTACTAATACGGCATCAAGATCCTAAAATTTGCCCAGTAACTCACGTTAAGGAGTTGATTAAGATCTCGGAAGCCAGACGCTGTCATGATAGTCAAATAAAATCTCTTTTTATCTCCATCACAGGAGTGGTCAGGCCTGCCTCCAAAACAATGATAGCAGGTTGAGTGCGGTCAGCTTTTAAGCTTGCTAAGATTGATGCCTCCCCAGGTAGTATTAGATCAGCTGTGGCTTCTCGGGGATGGCTGGACAACAGACCCGTACAGGAGATATTAGAGAGGGGAAGGAAGTAAATAGATCTGTCAGCGATGATGCTGCGGGTTTACTTTAAAATACATTTAAAACTGTTTAATTAAGCGTAATACCTATTATAAGTACCTAAGATTTCATGGTGTGATCTCAATGTTAAAACGAAGATTTTTTTTATGATTTCATTGATTTATATATAGAGGCTTGTTGGTTCTGTTATTGATGGTAATCACTTTAATTAACTTAGAAATTGTATCCTTAGTTGTTGATTTAATATGTAGTTATTTTAGCAGTAGGTATGTGTGAGACTGCTTAATTATTGAGTTTATTGAAAAGATAAAGTTCTTATTTTTGTTTAGTTTACTTACAAAGTCAGTTGAATTAATGACTTTAGATAACTGAATAATTGTTAAATTTGATTTAATTGGTTTCCCAGTATTAGAGCATGAGTTTAATATATGCAACTTCAACAAAGAAAAATGAAATTGTTTTAATTTGGTGGGTTTATTCAACCATTTAGCATTCACATTGCATTCTTGTGTTTTAGTTTTTCTGGTCACCAGCAGATATCAAACAGGTCTTCATATCATTGCTGTGTTTTCGAATACATATATTATGACTGTTTTGCATTAACACAAAACAGGTATTATATGTTGGAGAAAACACAGCAATGAAACAAGGGCCTTGCGGATGATGAAGACTGCAATGACGTTTGACAGCTAAAATGGCGGTAAAGTATTAACTGCGCCAGAAATAAGAAGTTATGCTCGATATTCCTACCGATTTAGGGGGATATTCTCGTATTTTCACAGAATCATAAGGACTGCTTCTTCATATCATTGCCACAGATTACTAAATAGTTACTACGTAATCATTGCTGTGTTTTCTCCAACATATAATATCAATTTTTTCTTAGTGCAAAACAGTCACATTTTGTTCATATAGCTGTAACTTGAAGTCACAAATGATAAACTAGGACCTTCGAAGTAAAATAAGTAATAATAATGATATTATATAATATGAGACAACATCCACACAAGGTCTTCAGGTCCCGAACTAGGCAGAGCCTGTACTACGGTACCCTGACGACTGATATACATACTTATATACATATACACACCCAGACACTGGTCAAACAGACATGTTCATGCACACAAATGTTTGACTTGTCCGGGGATCGAACCCGGGACCAGCGGCTCAGAAGGCAGGGTCCCTACCAACTGCACCAACCGGTCAGGAAAACACAACACAGTAATAAACAGTTAAGCTAACGTTACAGAGAAAAACTGAGGCCAAAAAATCAATCCTTTACATGAGCTAGACCTACAGTAACTTTACAATAAAAAAAACTCCGGCCAACAGGTGGAAAAGCTAAAGCATGAAAAACTTAATTCTGTAAAGCGATTACTGGTAAAATAAAATGCGGATTTTCTTCATTGAAAACTCAACGAAAAATAATAAGTAAAACTGCAACCAAAATCCTTTTATAAGCAGAATTCCAACAATGATTAAAGAGTGGCAACCTAAGCACTTCAATTATCGAAGGTACAGAAGGCCAACAAAGATGGACGGAACCCCGCACCGACACCGGACTCCAACCAACTACTATCTTAGTTTTCCCGCTGACTTTTACAAGAAAAGAAAATTTCATTTCGCACAGTCTCCATTAATTAAATACTTCTAAAACGTGACTCTGTTGTCGCGGTTTTATTCATTTTACTTGCGAGAAACATTTTTCTTAGAATTGGTATGAAGGAATACACTGTGTTTACGTCAGTTCACTTTAGCGCTTTATAAAGAGCTTCGCTGCTAGTCGGCCATTTTTTATTTACTCATTTTTAAATGTGTTGAGATAAAGCACTGACGGCTGCAGCCTTGCAGATTGTGAGGGCCGTTCAATTATAAAATTCTTTTCTGCCATTTTTTTTTCAGTTTTATGTGCTTTAGCTAAGCTGTTTGTTATCTTTTTTATTACTATCTTTGTTTATATTGCCTGTTACTAAAGATTGTAAAGATTGATCGTCAGCTTATCGAAAATTCGATGAAAGATACATAGATGTTTTCATTAGGTAATAAACCGCAATCTTAGATAAGTCTGTTTTATCCGTGTGCATAGCTCAATTACGGGAGTTATTTATTGATATTTTGCCTGACAGGATAAGGACATAGATTGAATTGAATACCGGAAAATTAAAAGTTGCGGCCACGGTCTGAGCAAATATCTTCATCGCTCAGCCTTCTGCTAATCCTGAAAGCCATTTCCTATTAAACGAATAGTTTGATTTTTGCTTTAAGTTATAATAATATTACTTAAATCAGTCCCATTAATTCAAATCTGTAAATGAAACGAAAACAGTGTAGGTATGCGGGACACTTATCAAGCGGAACAATTTGTTAGAACCAATACGGCGACGTAGATTGTGATAGTGCCTACTGTGGTAGTTGGAGCAAATGTTACGTCTGTTTTGAATACGACAGTATGCAATACCGTTTCTAGATGGAAAGCTAAACAGACTGTGGTTTGATGTTTTAAGTCAAGAATAAACATTAATTATGTGAAAATATAGGTAGGTACTAGTATGTTATTATTACGAACTATTTTCATTATTTTTCAGAACTGTGTTACAACTGAATCTTACTCGTATTTTAGTAATCAGCAGTTTTATTTTGATGATTTATAAGTCAATGATAAGTGGTCGTTGTAAAAAACGGACTCTGATCCGTTAGCGAAATACTTTTATGAACGTACATTCGTTTTTTGGTGCTCCCTCACCTGGAGCGTTCGCCTGAAATATAACATTTCAGATTCGATTTTGAGCATTGCATTACAATACTGCCTCCCTGACTGACGAGAATTCGCCTGTAATCTATAATAATATAATATAAATCTTTATTTCTCCTCACAATGATAAGCTTACTCTAGGTTTCACATATTATTAGATTTTTTTAGCAATGTGAGGAGCTGGTGTATAAGTTAGGCGTAAAATGCCTTTATTATAAATCACCAGGTCCCCACCCCACGGAAGAACAGTTACTTAGAAAAAAAGAACATGTGATATTACATTCTAACATAATAAATAAGGAGACTTAGACTAAAATAGTAGATTATTAACCAAGGGGATAAAGCAGTGTCTTCTGTCGCGGGTGACGATTTAAATCGCGAGCGTAATGAAGGACTCGAGGTTTAATCCCGAGTGTAGCGAGGGATTTGAGTTCACTCAAGACTAAGACGGCTTTATCACCGAGGAAAATACTCTACTTTTCATACCATTTGCGAAAAAATTAACACAATAATAATATGAGATAAGCATTTATAAAAAATAATGACAATTAAACGTATTTTTAGAACATTAACTTATTTATAAAAATAAATTAAAATAAACTTAACATTTATGTATTTTAAGAAAACAAAAACGCGGCAAATTCCTAGACTAATATTTTTTGTCGGAAAAGCAAAGGCATCAAGCTCATACGGCCTCGTCGGTTTTCGTAATTTTATTTAATAATCATAACTGCATAATAAATGCGTATTCCTTTTTCAAAAAGATGTATAATGCTTTATATACAAACTCAATGGTGTAAACACAGATGTAGTTCAGTATAAATTTCGGTAAGTATTCCAAATTTAAATCACATTCATAGAGGATGAATGAAATTCAGTACAATTTTCTTTCCCTGTTTTTAACAGATTAAAAATGACTATTGTTATGTCCGCTTTTTGTGGCATAGAATGTCACTTTTTTGAGCAAGTGGTACGAAAACTTAAGTTATTAGAATAATGGGGGTAGATGTTAATAAGAAACTATAAACAAAAACATAATCAAGCGGCCTGTATCTGTGTATATGTGTGTGTCTATGAGAGTGCATAATGTTAGTGTGTAGTGTTGAGTGTCAGGTGTAGTGTGCCGATGTGTACGTGAAAGAGTTTTGGTGCTAGTTATAAACTTATATCGAACTAATTTAATTTGAATGAAGTAGACTTTCTGTGAAATAATAATCCATTTTTTTTAACCAGTCCGAAACCAAAGACTTACATTTGGTTTTTGTCAAGGGATATAGCGTTAAGGCTCGATTTACCTTATTATATAAATTTGAACGTGACGTGACGATGAGTAGCAGGTTGGAACACTGACACATTGTGTCATTTGCATTTGGGCACAAATAGGAGACAATACTCAAAGAGGGATCCGGTTTGTCATTTGTTTGAATGGAAAACGTGATATAGGTTGTTTTTTCTACATTTAATGTAAGTAAATTCTTAATTAACCAACTGATCACAGTGTTCATGCCTACCTGAGCTTTGACACTTCATGCCATTAAAAAGTAAAGCCGTATCATCAGCAAACGCAACGACTTTCGAATCCGGAAGCATTAACTCTTTAATTTTAGATATGTATTAGTTTATAGTTATTGTTATATGCTTATATATGTATTGTGTTTTATGGGCCTTAGTTGCCTGAAATAAAGGATTATTATTATTATTAACTGGCATATTTCATTTATATAAACTAGGAACAGCGTCGGTCCAAGAATACTGCCCTGTGAAACTCCAAATGTCACTGGGACCTCTTCACTAGTTATGTTACCGATTTTAATAGATTGTGTTCTGTCGGTTAGGTAATCTTTAAAAAGTTTTAATTGAAGATCCCGGATCCCGTTTTATGTATTTTATTTTCTCTTTTACTCTTACACACGCTGTCTACATCTCTAAATCTACTATCCTATCGCAGGTATGCTGGAAGAGATTTCATTAGAAATAAGCATCACCTTTGTACCTATTTTTCTCTTATTTTCTTCTTGTCTGTTTATATAAGTGTGTACATAAATGGTTAAATAAATAAATAAATAAATAAATACCCAGGCTTTCGAGTTTTGTTCACAGAATGGGGACAGAGAACCTGTCAAAGGCCTTTGCTAAACCTAAGAATATTCCAATGGTTTTCCTCTTTGAATCTTGTGTGTTGTTAACTATATAATTTGTTAGTTCTGACACAGCGTCGGCGGTGGATCTCTTGGCTCTGAAACCAAATTGTGCTTGTGAGAGAAGATTTTTATTTTCCAAATAGTTAACAAGTATTTTTTAATGAGGCGCTCTAAAATGTTTGATAGGGTAGAGAGAATTGAAATTGGCCTATAATTATTGACAGACTCTGTCACCACTCTTATGAATCGGGTGAACTCTTGATTTCTTATAGATCTTCGGAAATATACCGGTTGTGAGCGACAAATTACAGACGTATGTTATAGGTATTGTTAGAATTCAAGATGTCACTAGATATCAAATCAAGGCCCACCGAACAATGACTCTTTGACCTTGTTATTAAAGACCTAACCTCATCTTCATCCATAGGGAGCAGACAAAAAGAATGGCTACACGAAATGTAACTTGATTTTGATTTTGAGCATTTAGTTGATTCCACAATGTCAGACGAAGCGGTCTTTGTGCTGAGCGCTATTAACTCGACATTGTTATTTTCGAATAAAAAAAAAACAGAAGAAACGATATTGGCTGGCGTTTCTTATCTGACTACTCTGAGAAGGAAGGCCGAAACAAAATCAGAGGTCACAGTCTCTTTTAAAGTCCAGACAAAATCATGGTCAGATCATGTGAAGGCTATGTAGATCGGTATCTAAAATGGTCTTTTGAGGAAAGAACCGCACAGTTTGAGTGGACCTGTCCTGATTCAGAACGCCCCTGCGTCTAAACTTATCACCGGTTATAAAAAAAAAGCTGTCAGTACCTACACACAGCAGCAGGTCAAGTTACCACAAATTGCAAATTTTTCTCATTCGATTTTGAACATAACCTCCAACGTTTTAAGGCTTCAAATCATTAGGAGAAATTTGACAGTTTCGTATAAACTGAAGTACTGGCGACTTTACATTTTGACTGCTTATTGCACTTTTCTATGAAACAGCATTTTTTTTGTTGATAATCTACCAAAATTCTAAACTGAATTCAAGGTTACAGTTTGCGCAGATGGTCCCTGCCACCTTGTTTTATTTTAATATGAAATGCAGGCCACAGTTTCAATACCACGTTAACATATTAGTAGTCAGTTCATACACTCGACGCTACTTGTCTATGCACTGACGATATTAGTACACGGAACAAAAATATAGGCGAAATTCTGGAATATACTATTAATATTTGATATAGTTTTGAAAGAAATAGATTGTTCAACTGTAAATAAATTTGCAATGTTGACCTTTTAGGACCAATTTCACCAATTAAACTGAACGCGACCAGCACACCTAAACCGCGTTCAAGAGCGGTCAGTGTCAATATTTAATAGCAATAATGACAGTGACGGCTCTTGAGCGCGGTTTTGGTGTGCTAATTGTAATCAGTTTAGTTTTGTTTGTCGTGTTTAGATACCAATACCCATCAAGTCTATGGAGTATCGATAGCTAATTGATTTGACCCTATACAGCTACATAAACAGCGACGTTGTTAGTATCAATTATTTCGAGACCTATTTCAAGTCAAGATTTATGAGGTTAGGTATGCCTGTTGCTCGTAAGGAAACCAGGTTTTGATGTTATTAGACCGAGCAAAGTTCAGTGACTTGGCGACTTTGACTTTAAGACATGGCGCTTACTATGCGACATGCGACTGCGATAGCTGGGCGACTAGACGCAACGACAGGCTGCGGTCGATAATTCTCTTATATTTTGTTTATATCTCCGCACGCTTGGCGACGAGTTGCAGAGTCGCAACGACACGTTAGGGGAGTCGCACGCTCTCGCTACTTTTCGCAGCGACTAGACGCCCAGTGCACGCGCACACCCAACTACAGACGCATGCGACAGGTCAACACGATTGACAGCATAAATGGCCTGTCGCATACGTCTGTAGTCTCTCGAATATTAAAAGAAAATGATCGCTTCCTGCACCACGTCTGTCGTCACAACTAGTCGCAAAAGACACCGCAAACGATAGCTCTGCGTCAGGTCGCAGCGACAAGACGCAAATGCAAACGACAACTCTGTGTCTTGTTGCAGCGACTTGTACTTGAATACTTGACTATCATATGGGAGTACCCAATGGTTAACATTGGGTGATATAAACATATTGCTCGCGACGATAGGTCGTGGTGAAGTAAATTGAAAGTAATAGTGGACTTGTTTATCAAGTATAATAAGTAATTAAGAAATAACAACGGTAAATAGTCGATTTAAAATGTAAACAAGTAAATGATTAGGTATAGAAGTTAATAAAATGCGCAAGCGCAGCCGTGCGTGCAACAGCTGATTAGTAAGATGCGGGGGGCCCGCGCTCAGCCGTCGGACGGCTGATTCCCCGCTGTCCCCGCACCCCTCGTTCACTGCCGCCAGCGCGCGGCAATGTTGAGAACAGCGGTCTCAACATACTCCCCCCGTTGAAGAGTCTTCAACAGCAGTAACCGGCAGTGGGCAGATGGTGTTGAAGGCGCGCCGGATGACACCCTTTCTTGTGAGCATATCGGCGACACTCGCGAAGCCATCTCTGCCTGGAAGAACATGTGGGATGCGTCCTAGATGCCACATAAGAGCAGGTAAGTTTTTGTCCTTTATGACGACCAATGTCCTTCCTTGAGCTCGCCAGACGACCGGCACCATTTTGTTCTCTCCTGTAGCTACAGAACAAATTCATGGGAGAAGCGAGCCCAGAACTGTTGTTTCAGATATTCTATACGGCGATATCGTTGTAAGCTGTTGACGATCTGATCTGATCGTCTGATCTTGATCTAGATCTGTGGATGAGAGAATGACCCATAAGGAAGTGTGCCGGGGTTAAAGGAACGAGGTCGGAAGGGTCGTATGACAGTTGAGTTAAGGGCCTTGAATTCAAAATATGTAGCCTCAAATTGAACTAAACAGGTAGCCATCGCCTCAAAAGTTGAGTTTGTTAAAGCCAAAATACGTCGTAGATGATGCTTGGTGGATTTAACCGCAGATTCCCATAGGCCTCCGAAGTGTGGCGTATATGCTGCAGGTATGAATGAAAAGTTTATGCCAGGGTCGATATTGTTTAAGTTTAAGCCTTGCGAAAGCGGCGTGGCAAACTCATTGAAAGCACCGACAAAGGTTGTACCGTTTGTCGGAAAAGATGTTACTGGGTTTTCTCCGTCGAGCAATAAAGCGGTTTAGTGCAGCTAAGAAAGCTTCTTTTGTAAGGTCCGACACAAGGTCGAGGTTCTCGTAGCTAAACACACAAATGAAGCATTAATTGATGAGCCTACATCCTCTACCTTTCCGGTCAGCTATCATGATGGCACCGGCGTAGTCTAGCCCTGTGTCTAATAAAAATCTTTTCAAGACAGCAAATGAGGTATCTCGCAACAGACGAGATCCCTTTAAATTGGTTCTTCGTGATTTGCCAAGAATAACCAAGTACAATAGAAACTGCCTAGCAATTTGTGTGCGTATTTATAACCACATGCCAAGCCACTTTTAGTCTCTAGGTATAAGGTTGTTAAAGCTTAAATTGTATAAGTGGTTAAGTGAACGTAGTTATTATGATTTGAAAGAGTTTATGGATTCTAAAATAATAAGTTTCGTTATTATTACAGATTGTCTGCCAAAAAATTTTGCATGCTATATCATAGCAAAACGTGTTTGTACTTTTTATTTTATTGAACACCATTTTATACCATGTTTTATGCAACTAAATAAGATTTATTATTAATATAAAAATGGAAATTCTAAATGTAGACGTTGTTCTGGGAGATTACCCATGATAGGCTGAATAGTGTTGGCCTTGACCCTGCAACATTTTACGCATTGATGTGTGAGCTATAAAGCCAGGTTCCGACCTCCAATAGGATCGTAGTGATGAGGAACCGTGGACAATAAAAGCTGTGGCCCAGCATGCAAATGGCGTACATGAAACGTGTTAAACAAAATAATGCAAATTATATGAGAACTAGATAATAGAATTGGATGCTTAGTGTTATAATCATGAAATGAGTTGTTTAATCTTCCTCCAACACGAATCATATTAAAAAGAGTATCAAAGAAAGGAGACTAAGATAATAGCTTGTTCTTTGCTTGGTAACTGTTTACCTGATTTAAGTAAGTGGTACTCTTTCGGAAAATATTCCATTAGAATAAGTCTCGATAATAAGTTTAAAGAATTGTTATGAGGGCTATCACAATTTTTCTTGTATTTGAGTGTTTGAAGAGTCACACACTCAAATACAAGAAAACAATTGATATTTATTTAGAGCACCCCCGAGAGAAATAATCAAACTTTCTCGGGCATATTTCTTTTTTAATTCTGTGGCCATATCTAAACCATAATCACACATCTAAACTGGGAGTTTTGATGTGTGATTATGGTTTATATATCTATCTAAAAACGACGTTCAAGAGATAGAAATCGCTGCTTAGCCATCAGGTTGTATGAATCACCCAATACGTCCAGTGACTCTTTAAGTGGAATACTTACCACAAATCGCCCATCAGAACTACGATATATGGTATCTATAAAATGTTGTTCACAGGATCTCTCTTCACCAGAGTGTTTAAGTATAGACGACACAGAATCTAACTCCCAAAACCGATCTAAATTTATTTGTAAGTTATTAAGCTTACAAACATTTGAAGAGGAATCAGACTAATGATATGCGCCCGAAATGAGCCAACCTAATTTTTATTCCAGCAAAGTGGGCTTATGGGTACCTAATGCGATACGACGAGTGCCTAAGATACCCCAAAAGACTTCCGCACCAACAAGGACGTCGATCGAAGATGGAACATAATAAGTGGGCTCAGCAAGACGCACGTTCGGAGGTATGCTTCGATCATAAATACAAATAGTATTTATGATCGAAGTAGGTATGACGTAAGTTGCTAGTAGTAGTAGTATTAGGAACTGATGCTGATACTTTCCGCAATACGAGACAGTCAATGTTCAGTTCGTACTCACTGTCGTCAAATGATTTTAATGACACTGAGCAGCCCTGAGTACAACTTGAAGTTTCAAAATAATTGATACCTGTTACGTTGGACTTGGTAATGTAGGTAGGGACATGTAGCTTACGAACAAGATCCTCCGAGATGAAATTTGTTGTACTTCCACTGTCCAGCAAGTCTCGTGCTGTATGGTGGTTACCGTCAGCGTCGTTCACCCTCACGAGCGCTGTGGAAAGTAAATTTACTCGAGATGTAGGTAAATGATTGACTAGCTGATGATGCAGTGTTGTGTGCACTAGGAATAACGTTGTCATTATTGATGTGTAACAGCGTGTTGTGTTTTTGATGACAATATTTACATTGACCTAATTTGCATTTGGAAATATCATGACCTGGACGAAGACAATTCATGCACACATTTGAACCCTGAGCGTTTTTAATACTAGCCTGTACTGAGAGACTTTTAAACTGTTCACATGAAAAAATAAAATGATTCTTGGGACATGACATAGGTTTTAATTGTTTCTCAGATAGCACGGTACTGCTCTTAGGTTTAGTTGGAGGTGTGGTGGGTTCACTCTTAGTTGTTGCCATGGGCTTTGACTCCTCAAGTATCTCCAGTAAGTCAGCCCGGCTACTGATGAAGTTAGTAAATGCAGATATTTATTTATTTAACACTTTAAGCATACAAATGTACAGAGGCGGACTTAATGCCATAGGCATTTTCTACCAGTCAACCTTTGGGTGATACAGAGACAAACAGTGGCAGGTGCAATTTATAATGATAATGATAATGTAATGTACAGATAATGTAGGTGGTTCAGAAAAAGTGTTTCTGTGCTCTTCCCCCTGACGATTTGTAACATGGTTGAGCTTACTGGTCATTATGTAAATGACAAAAACACCGACGAAGGCGTTTTGAACCGGTTGACCAAGGGTTGCCAAAGCTCTAAGATTTTTGTTTGTTTGTTTTTGTCTATCTATAGATAGAGAGACAAGTAAGTCACTACGTTACTACGTGAACGTTAAAGAGTACTTGTACATGACTGTTGACCATATTTTGTTGTCATACCTTACACAGAGTAACTTCCAGGCAGCGTCGTAGTTTTCTGACCCGAAGTCAATGTTAGCAACAACAGGAGGAGCACTACCCTTTAAGGAAGCACACAGATAGTGTAGTTTGTTGATTTTATCCAAGATAGTGTCGTAATGTACTATTGAAACAAAAGTATCCCTAAATTCCAGCCAATCATGATAGCTGCCTGAAAACTTGGGTAGGTAAATTTTGGTAAGCGAATTTAATTCTGTTTGTATGTTCTAGTAATATAAGAGTCCTCCTCGTTTACGGAGTCCCCCTCAAGAAGTTTTCTTGCGCCGCTGTTTCAGCTGGCGTGCAGAAGCCACCAAGCCGTCGTACAGCTTCTCAAACTCTTCGCGTTCCACATATTGCTCGCTGGTCTCATCCACCAACGCTTCCAATGCATCCTGTAATGCATCACATTTCTCGTCAAGCTTTCAAATATATTAAGACGATATTCGATTTCGATGACTTGTACCTCACTCGACTTTTCGCAAGACTTAGAAATATTTAAATAAGAAGTAAATTGCGTAAGCTTGGCTTTAATTGAAGCTCGCTTCTTAATAAAGCTTTTCATGTCAGCCATTACAGTGAAAATTTTGCAGTTGCGGTAAGAAGAAAACAAAAAAAAAGAAGATACTATTATTGAATGATTACTGATAGTAAACGATTAGCAATAAGTTGTGAAATGGGCATGGGAGCTATAAGCTATTACAAAAGCGTTAGGCGTTTCCGATCGTATCTGCTGAGTAATGCTGAGCGAATGATGCAATGTATTTTTTTTTACACAAAAAAAAACAATATAATTCTGCATCATATTAGGGTTGACTGGTAGAAAATGCCTCAGGCATTAAGTCCGCCTTTGTACAGTATTATCTTTTACTTGTGCATAAAGTTTTAATAAATAATTCAATTCAATTAAATGGAATAATGCAAAATATATCGATCGAAAATTTTAATAAATACGATTTAGAATAAAAAAGTCATACATAATGGAATTGCGATTGTCAACAATGATTAAAATGTTAAAATCACTGTTGTAAATAACCTACTCGTATTTAAACCTTGGTACTGTATTTAATAAAACAAAAATAAAACTGTTTAAACAAGTTGATAAGCTGAAGATCATAGATTGATGAAATTACTAATTGAATGGAAACACGAATCTGTCGGACAAAAATTCATTTACGAGTATTATAGAGTACATGAATTTTTGTCCGACAGATTCGTGGTGAGTTAGTGCCAAACTGTTTTTATGTTTTGGTGCAAAATAAAGCTCTATTACAATTGAAATGTCTATTTGAATTAATATAATAGACCATAAACTTAGGTCTAATATAACAAATTGTAAACTATTTTAAGCCTAGCATGGTGGAGCAGTGCAAAAGCACACCAATTAACATAATAATAACTCTGTAACCACTGTCTCGTAGTAAAGATCTTTGACTTTGAAATGGTACCTATTTCAATTAGGCAAAATGTTGGAAGAAATTAATTGGAACGTTCTCGCGGTTTTATGCTGTTAAACTCTGGCGATGAGCTGACGACTGTGGCTCCGATGAGTAGATCCTGAAGTCTTTCCGGTGCCAGTTGACGAACGTAGACGCAAATTGGTCTTCAAAGTATTCATATCTTGCGCGGCCCGTTGGTTTGAACTCGATGAAGACGGCTGATGACCAAATGCAGGCGATGACAAGTAGAAAACGAAGACCTCTTGTGAAACTGGAACCCCAAGATGAAGTCCTTTGTTCTCCAACCGACGAACCGTTGATTTTTGAATTTTGAAAATGGCCGTTTTTTCGTTTTTCTGTTCAAACGTTAACGGTAAAAGTACCAATGCTCGCGATGATAGGTCGCGGTAAAGTGAAATGAAAGTAACAGTGGACTGTATAACAAGTATAATAGGAAATGATGAAATAACAACGGTAAATGGTCGATTTAAAATGTAAACCAGACAATAATTAGGCTTAGAATATAGTCTATATTCTAAGTATAGACTTTAATAAAATGTGCAAGCGTAGCCGTGCATGGAGCCGTGCAACAGCTGACTCGTCTGGTGCGGGCGCCCGTGCTTGGCCGTCGGACGGCTGTCCCCGCACCCCTCATTCACTGCCGCCAGCGAGCGGCGATGTTGAGACTGTTGAGTGGAGCGGTCGCAACACTTATACACGAAATAAATAATCCTTTTTACAAATTCATTTATTGGATAGAATGATCTGTCGCGTACCTACGTGATATTTACAAAGTCGCATTACCTACATATCACCAAGTTTTTAAACCAAGACCTGGTGCTTCAAAAGCTGATACCTACATCAACCTCCGAGCCATCGCGGCAGGAAAACCTATTGCGTCTGTTATTTTCCTTTTAAAATTATACACAGAGTGCGCGCGAAATAAGTCTGCGCGCGTCCGAAATCGGAAATAATCGTTTGCCGCCATCTCGACGTTTATACAAGGTGTTGTTTTGCATCCTCGTCAAATTCGAGGAGGTAACTATGCTAATGATTCTCGACACGAATCAATAATAAAATAAGTAGGTATTTATTTTTATTTTTCGGAAATCGGCATGTGTAGGGCCCGTGTGATACCGCCTTGTAACTGCGCTGTAACTGTAACGCATGCACACAGCGACATAGTCGTACGACATTGCCTACCGCATATGCAACGGGGCGATTTTGTTCTTTGAAAGTGGAGTATTCTGAAATACTGTCAAACTTAAATACCTAAAAAAACAAGTATGTACTAATTATTGAGCAGGATCGTAATTTTATTTGATTATTTATGTCTTTCATAACAGCCTCCTGAAATTTGACGAGGATGCAAAACAACATGTTGTATGTGTTAAGATAGTGTGCTGTGTTCCGTGTTTTCCAAAGTAAATAATCGCCATCATTATGCTGAAAGTGATTAAAAGTGCTGGCAGGTATATAGTCTTAAAGGTGAAACACGCGCGCAGACTTATCTTGCGCCCACTTTAACAACACTATCCCACTGCTGTACAATGTTGTATCCACAGTCTTCCGTGTCTCTCTATGCAGCCTTTTTTTTATTAAATATATGACGTGGAAATGTATTTTGTGCCATAATTTGGATGAAAACACACAAACTCATTAACAATAGGGTGGAGGGACAATTTCGTCTTTGACCCAACCCTGCCCATTGTAATTTTTTTTTCTCTTCGATCTACTTGGGCAGGTCTTGGACCATACCGCCTCGTCTTCAATACTTATTGTCTTTCTTGATTAAAAGTGAGGCCAAAGCCTCGTCTTCAGTTTTATCATTCTTGTTCAAAAGTAAGTAAGGCCGAAGCCTCGTCTTCAGTTTCATCCTTCTTGTCCAAAAGTAAATAAGGCCACAGCCTCGTCCTTAGTAGTATATCTTAGTTTATATCTTGTTTTAAATTTATTTTAGGCCAGATCCACGTCTTCAGTATTCATTAGTCAAAATCATAATATTAAGGTGTCATATCCGTGTATTCGTCATAATCATGTTGTGAAGTAAGGTCATATCTGGGTCATATCCTTCTATTAAGTTGCCCGAACGGTCAAATTGCCCATCCAGTCCAGCCCATTGTTAGGTAAATATTGAATGAACGGCTAGGCTTAGTGAGACAATAAACAATTGACATTTCTGATGCATGCTCGCTCTTTTTCTGGTATTTGAACTACTGGCCATGTCTAGAAAAAACATAAATATCATCGCTAATGTGAATCTCAAAAAAAGCAGACGTTCCATACATTAAGGTCAAGTTTTGTATGGAACAGTTGATAACTTTTTCGCGATTACGATGTTGGTCCCATGGAGAAAGTTGTTCAGTTTGGTGGTTTGTACCAGGGTGTCTAATGTTTGGCATAATAACAAATGCTCTAATTTCACTTGAACTAACGTTCATAATGACATAATTTTCATATGACATAATATCAAATGACATAAATACTTATGACCTAATGTTTCATATCATATAATATTCATTTAACATAATAACATTTAGTATAACGTTCATTTTATATAATTTTCAATATGTATAATATTCTTTTATTATAACGTTCATTTGACCTAATATTCTTTTGGCCTAAAATTCATGTTTAATGGGCACAGTTCTAGCCTAACTCAAATGGCACTTAACCAAACCTTAAAATATTCTATGCATGGTCGAGGGTGGGCTTGGTCGACGGAGCCCCGCTTTGCGGGGCTCCTACTTCTGGGTGGTTTATAAAAAAATAACCAGGAAGAGAATGGCGGGGTCTATTCGCTCGCTTCGCTCGCTCACACGACCCCGCCATCCCCTTCTAACCTAACCCCGACTCGGATAGAGTCGGGGTGCCCTAATAAATATTATGGTAAATGAATAATATGCTAAATGAATATTATGTGAAATGTGCATTATAGGAAATGTTCATTATGTCATATGAAATTAGGTAAAATGAAATTATATCAACAATTCATTATGTCAACTGATCGTTATGTTAAACAAAATTATGTTAACTGAAATTATGTCAAATTAACGTTAGATATTTTGTTATTATGTCAATCGTTACACACCCTTTGTACCACATCCTTAAATATGACCACAACTTTCTGATTCATGCTGTATACCTAGGTATCCACATTTCGCCGGACATGTTTTGAGTCTCATGTAATATGGTGGGTGACCCTATTGCCATTAACCGGACCCTGGGCTGCTATAGTAAGCGCGTTATCAACTGAGTCGTCGGGTCATAAATCATTTCCCTATGTCTATCCCGCTTGAACTTACGGGCCTTATGGAGGCGCTTAGCGTAGGGCGTAACAATAAAATAAATATATGAAAGAAAGAAAGAAAGAAAAGAAAGAAAAATAGATTTATTTGTCACAGAAACACGTGCATACAAAAAGATAATGATTGATTTGCGCGATTTGCGATTATATCGATAAGTAACGTTTATTATCATATCTTGTTCATACAAGCGTACAGATCATTAGTGACTCATCGACTCCACGTGAGCAGGTAGCCATTTACCGATAACGGTCCCAGCGCGCTGCACATTCCTATCTCTATTGACATTTATGGCCTCACGACTCAGTTGATAACGCGCTGACTATAGTAAGAAATTCCAGATAAAAAACCCAATATTACTTTGCCCGACCCGGGAATCGAACCCAGGACCTCATGTTAAGCAGTAGAAGGGCTACTGCTTAACATGAGGTACTGGGTTCACCCTCCTGGGCAACCACTAGACCAGCGAGGCACTCTAAACAATATTCAGTAATAGGATTAACGGCAGCAAAGGTATCCCTACAAGCAGGACCGTCGTTTCCATTGGCCATTTTGGGCAAGTGCCCCCCTGGGCACTTGCCCAAAATGGCCAATGGAAACGCGATGGAAACGCGATGGATCGCGGGGCCCTCCCCGCGATCCATGGGGCCCCCTAGTACCTGCTAGGCATGGGCAAAAGATATCGATATATCAAAATACTTATAGATATTTTTCCATACAATTGTCGATGTATATCGTCGATATTTTTAATCGCGATATATCGATATTCGATGTTTATTTTAGAGTATCGACTTCGTATCAATTTTTATATATATTTTAACACAACTCTGGTTTCGTATTTAATGTTAATAGATACTCCTTGCATGCTCTTCGCGCATCGTTAACTTTAAAAAATCCCGCCTCAATCTTTATGAAATGCAATATAGATAATAGTAAGACTATTGGCTGCATGCACGAAAATACTAATACTATTAAACCATCAGTGTGAGACGTAGGTATATGACCCTGAACTTAACAGACAAGTAACAATTTTCGTGCGAATAATCATGCGAAAAGTGACGATGTATCGATATTTTTCACTCGATAATTATCGATACTGTTTAAATCATGCGAAAACTGACGATATATCGATATTTTTCACTCGATAATTATCGATACTGTTTAAATCATGTGAAAACTGACGATATATCGATATTTTTCACTCGTTAATTATCGATACTGTTTAAAGATATTGATATGATAAATATAGATTTATTTTTCACTTACCCATCCCTAGTACCTGCCAGCGTCGTAGCCAAAAGCTGTCAAAAGAAAAGCTAAGTAAATACCAAACCGGCTGCTAAAATGTTCGAGCTTGCAACGCTCACTCATACGTACTCCTGCATTCTGCAAAGGAATCCCCATTATCCTAAAATGCCCAGGGCCTCCAATGGATTAAAGACGCCCCTGTTTACAAGGATGCGCCATCAGGCACCCACGGCCATACCTAATCGTAGATAAGATATTACATGTACGAATATTATGTAAAAAAAACAACCTGCCTAGAATTTTCCTGTTGGGATCGGCTTCCAGTCTTACCGGATCCAGCTGAACATCAGTGTTTAAAGAAAGAAAGAAAAAGTGTTTACTGCGACTCGTACAGGAAGTGCACAAACTAAATTATAAAATAAAAAACCAAACTTTATAAAAACAAAAAGTAACTAAAGAAAAAGCAAACAGAAATTCCTATACGAGGCCAAAAGGCTCTTATCTCAGCATGATGCTGCGACATTTAAAAAAAAAAAAAAAAAATGCCGCAACGCTGGTATTCTGATAGGGCCAATGACTAAAGAATAAGAGAGGGCCCGCTGTGAAGTCACGGGCATTTAACAGTAATAAATAAATAATGAAGTACATATATGTAAAATACTAACAAATAAAACATTATAATATTCGCATTTCTATCCGCGCCAGACGTAACCTACTTGCTTGTCTATGCCATTGAGTTGCCATTGTTTGTTTAACATAAAGCGACTGCCTATTTGACCTCCACAACCCAGTTACTGGGTAACAGGATACCCCTTGGTGAGACTGGTGGTCAGACTTTCGTTGTTCTGACTACACCTATTATATGTACCTATTATGTGAGCAAGCATACATAATTAAAAAACCAATTACCGTAACTACCTATACGTTCCATAGTGGCGCACTTAGTGAGTGAATCATTACCTTAATGGACAACTGGCCATTATTAATGCATTATTATGATTGTTGCTAATGAATTAATACTGAATTCTCTAGGTAAGGCAGCTTTCTGTGGTTCCCGCTAAAGAATCATCGATCCCTTTAATGGTTATAGGAAAATTCGACTCAGGCCGAATTTCGCCAATGAAACTGAACATGAATTTTGACATTGACAGCTCTTGGACGTGGTTACGCTTGCCCTCAGACTAAGGAAAAGAAAGGACTCGGCATAACGAACAGTATACAGAGTATACAGCATATCTCACTGCGGCCGGTCGCCATGTTTTGTCACAGCCAACAAGTACATCAGTTGTCATAGCAACTTGTTTCTTTCAGTGTTTTGAAGAAAATTTTGATATTATAATGCGCGCAGCTCTACCGCAAGCCGCCATCTTTGTGCCAGACTCACATTTTAGGTATGCACGTTATTTTCGTAGGTATGTCATGTCTATTCTTCTTTTCCTTAGTCTGAGCCGGAGCGCTTGCCATAACCACGTTCAAGAGCTGTCAATGTCAAAATTTCACAACAGTGATGACACTGACAGCTCTTAAAAGAAGATTATATGTGCGGGTGTTTGTGACGCTGTGACGCTGTGACGTTGTGTGCGTGTAATAAGGACGAATTTCATCAACGAAATTGAACGTGTTTCAATTTCATACATGAAAAAAAACTCGCCCTTAGTTATCAAAGTCGAAGTAAAATCATTTATTAGGCCATTATATGGCATTGTTGAACGTCAAAATGTATTAGAAGTAAATAAAATTTATTCTAGTTGCCCCTACCAAACGGTAGTTTCATACGGAGAAGAATTGGCAAGAAACTCCATAAAACAGTTACTCTTTTAAAATATGTTACGTTATTTCGTATACATTATCATTCACAAAGTAAATCATAAGGTTGTGACTGCAGCCTCCTACTGTTTGTTAGTATTAACAAGCTGCAATCATCAATGGCTACGATTATCCTGCATATCATTCATTCAAAACGTTTTTGACTTATAACAAACTGGCGAATTCTCACATCTCTGGCTCTTCTCTGAATTGGAAAACTTTTATTGCCTTATGACTAAACACTTTTTCCCGCGGCTTCGCCCTCGTGGTCACAGCAACGGACTAGACTGGAATAAAAAGTATCCTATGTCCTAAGGTCCACCTGTGTGCCAAATTTCATCGACATTCATTCAGCCGTTATTAACGCGTGAAAACTGTGAAAAAGGAACAAACGGATAGACAGACTACTACTAGTATGGAAGTATGGACTAGTTAGTATGAATATTAACCTATATATAATATATTTAAATATTGTGAGGCACATTCCCAGATATCAATCGGTTATATTATTTAATAAGTTGCCCATAGATATTAAAAGCGCTATCTACCCAAGCTCCTTTAAAGAGTGACAAAAAAAATTCATGTTGAATAAGTGTCGTTTTTCTGTTGAAGATCTTTAACGAACTTCCTGCAAATGTTGCATTTATGCATTGTTGTAATATTTAGCGTGTTTCTATTCTTTTTCCCATTGTGTAATTTAATTTTAATTTTCTTTTTATACTATGTAATTTCAGATACAACTTATGACTTATGAAAACTCATCACTTCAAAACCACCAACCACCTCAAATCCCTAACAAAATCCACAACTAATTAGTTAAAATCCGTCACCGACAACGACATAGCCTTAGGATGTCAGCAGAAAGAGCATCAGTTCTGTATGAGACCGCCGGGGGCTTGAATTGTGCCGATCCAGAATGCAAATTACCAACGCCACCTGTACTAATGGATGCAGCCTGGCCTCTTTCACGGTTGGGCCATAGAAACAACTAGAGCGTTCGCGAGTGAACAGAGGGGCGTTTTCTTGCTCGTAGCTTGATCATCATCATTAGCCTATATTCGTCCAAAGCTGGACGTAGGCCTCTCCCAGTGAACGCCACTAAACCCGATCTTCGGCTCTTCCCATCCAGTCTCTGCCAGCCGCCTTTCGCAAGTCGTCACTCCACCTGGCCAGTGGGCGTCCCACACTAAGTTTGCCTAAACGCAGTCTTCACGCTAGAACTCGCTTTCCCCAACTCGTTCGAGGCTTAGGAAGGTGCATTCTAGCTCGAAACCCAGAAAATCTGACAACCCAAAGAGTATCGAGTTACACAGAAGCTGTATTGTGGAGGTCAGATAGGCAGTCGCTCGTAAAATACTGGTATAAAATACTCCATCCGGTTATACTGGAAGCTGATGCCAAAATAGTTGGGAAAGGCTAGGGAGACAATGAGATTAAGGGGATCATTCTGAAACTTGCCATCGTTATTAATAGCTGTCAAATATTTCTTTGTTTTGTTTAATTTATTAATATTACTAAACTAGCTGTTGCCTGCGACATTATCTGCCATCCAGGATGAAAAGTAGCCTATATCTTTACCCAGATCAGGGTCTATCTGTGCGCCAAATTTAATTATAATCCGTTCAGCCGTTTTATCTACTATACCTACTCCATTTATTATACCATTAGAAAAATAACGGTTAACACCCATTCGTTATTACGATGCAAACTCCGTTATTTCACGATAATTTTCTGTAATCAATGTTATGTAATCTATTTACCATTTACATTTCAAAAAGTGCAGTAATTTCAATAATAATACACAATAATATGTAACTGTCGTTATTTTGCTGTTAATTCTCTAATGTTTATAAATTATAATAAATGGAGATATAGCTATAAAAGTATGCCGTAGTTAAAATATTAACCATTCACCATTGCGTCCAACGAGTAACTTGTAAAAGCAGTTATATCGCACTTAAAACTTTTGACTCACATATTTCATATATGTTACAAACAGGACATGTGAAATGTCTATATTCATTATAATTCTAGAATACTAAGTAAAACAGTATATTACAAAACCTAATTTTTATGTTATTACAACTTACCTACGTGAGAAATGTTCTTGTTTATTAAAACCCAAGTCATTTTGACATGCGACTAAAATCTGTCTTCGATACTAGTCGGTAAACACGAGTACACCGCATATTACTTTCCGTCCCTAAAATCAAATTTCCCACGATTGATTAGTTTCTCGTGGCCCACCGCCACCTGGTACGTATCTTTGAACACGCTCAAGACCTTTATTACTGCCCAAATAGACTTAAGTTAGCACTATATTAAGCTGTGCAGTAATTAAATTTTAGTTTATAACGCAATCTTTTTCATTCATGTTTTGGTGAAATAGTTTAGTACGGATTTTCAGACTAAAAGCGTTATATTTCGATATTTTGTAGACTTGCTGAAGCTTGCATTTTCACTCGTACCCTAGGGTAAAAACTTCATTTATTAGATTAAAAAGTAATCTGTGTATTATATTATAGGACATTTTCTGGCTGTGTAGTGGCGTAACTGCAAAGGTGCAAAGTGATGCGGGGCACTAGGGCCCGCGGTATTTGGGGGACTTGTGTCCGGGCCAAGAGGTCTGCGAAACCATCGAGACAACCGGCAAAGGGCCTTAGAGACTTCTAGAATATTAAGCTACTTTAAACAAAAAGAGCACCGTTAAAATATGTACACACGGCTACACATCAAGCTATACATTTCCAGTATAAGCTGATCTCACATTGTATAGGGTTTCCGTACGTTGCGAGACCAGCGTAAACTGGTTTTGTATAGCATGATGTGTAGCCGTGTGTACATGGAAAATTCTTCGTCCATCCATCGTTATCTTAGAAAATGGCCTGCCATACCTATGATAGCACATGCCAACCGTGCCAGCAACCAAGAACCGGGCAACACACGGTAGCGGCGGCACTATGTTCTGTTAATAATGAAAGAAAGCCTAATCTAAGGTAAGATTTAAGTACCTACCTACCGAAGTAACTGAGTTAAAAAAAATACGCCAGGGAGATGGGTAACGGGTGCCCAATTTCGTCTTTGCACCAGGGCCTCTAAACTATAGCCACGGCGCTCTATCTGTGAACCTAATCTTAATTACATACAAACCCGATGCCACTTCAGTATGCGTGATTGAGTAACAAACATCTTAAAATTGTATGTTTAATGTACTTATACCTAATTGTTATTCGTTTAGAAAAATGCGTCTATTTATAGTGTAGCCAATTAGCTACAAAAAACCCATTTGAACAAAATGTTCTAGATTTCATAACTGTTCCAATTGTTACGTAATTTAGGTAGAAATAATAGTCGAATTTGTAAATAAATAATATTAATATTAACGTTTTCCTTAACGAGGTGTTTCTGTTTATCTCCTAACAGGAAAAAAATAAGTCGTTTAAATAGAATTTAAATTAATCTAACATTCCAAAAGAAATACCTACAATAGCTTGTTAATTTAACCTTCTAATCAGCTGTATTTAGTTACCATAACTGGGTACTATAACACCTGAAATCGTTATCACTACATATTATAAAACAAAGTCCTCCCACCGCGTGTGTGTCTGTCTGTCTTAACCCGATAAACTGATTTTCATACGGTGTTCACCAATTGACGGAGTGATTCATGAGGAAGGTTTTTGTGTAAATTGGCTGAAATATGACGATGATTTTTGAAGATATCGGAAAAAATCATGCCGACTAGGAACTTTACTGGCGTGCGTCGAGTTAACATTGGATGAAATTAGGCACATAGATAATTTATAACCTGGATTAAGACATAGGGTATTTGAAATACCGGTAGTACGTACCCGTAGGATATTTTCTGACATGCACGTGGGTGCAATGGCAAAAGACAGTAAGATACATAATATAATTAATGCTAAAACGATTCCAGAGATACCAAGAAAAAAGACAAAAGAAAGAAAAATAGGTTTATTTGTCACAGAAACACATGCATACAAAAAAGATAATTAGCTCTAACAATTAAGAAAAAAAAGTAAAAACAACAAAGAGATCTATAATCACGAGCATAAAACAGAAATAGTCGACAGCTGCACGTCATGACTGCGACAAGAAGTCTTCCACTCGGCATGAACCACAGCACAGCTTTTCTGTGCTTACCCGAAAAGGACGTAAAACCAAGTCAGGTTCAATGATTGGTACTACTTATAACAAAATAAAATAAAACAAACAGTAAGCACTTAGAATAAATACAAAGCAACTACATAAAGAACCAATTATTTGAATAAATATTATTAGATAACATCAAAATGTATTAATCCGCAG
Organism: Brachylomia viminalis; assembly: GCA_937001585.2. Lineage (NCBI taxonomy): Eukaryota > Metazoa > Arthropoda > Insecta > Lepidoptera > Noctuidae > Brachylomia > Brachylomia viminalis. The sequence continues at coordinate 13,603,501 of OW443316.2, read as the reverse complement.
GTATTACCGTGCGCGCTTAAATAAATGAACCCACCCAAAACATTCATTACACAGAAATATCATTATTATTAGCATTAGGTACGTACTTTAAAAATTCAACTGGCCTATTCCAAGTTTCATTTTTTCCTTATTCTCCCGAATTGGAGCATCAGAAACCAATATCATTCCTATAACAGATGAATGTACGCATGCAGTATCATCAACTGTATTGAAATTCAGGGAACGAATGAAAACCGTAAAATTTCCCGTGAATAGAGCCACTGTATTTTCATGACGTGACAAATATGAAACAAATAAAAATAAAACGGGTATAGAAATATCTTGGGAAGCAGACGTGATCGGTAATATATTCATTGGGAGTCCCACGACGTTGTTTAGGCTCTATAGAATCGAATTGGGGACTGAAATTGAACATAAGGTGGAAGTGTTTTAATTTTAGATAAATATTCGAGTTGGGATGTTTCGTAAAAGAATTGGCCATGCTGTTTAATTTTAGGGGGTCCTAAAAAATAACAAAATGTGGATGATTAGGAGGATGAGCGAGTACTCTTTGACGTTATTGTCCTGTCATGGGCTTTTTTTTGAGGATGGGAAATCATCAAATGACCCCTCCCGCTCTGGGTGGAGCGGATAATCCCACTTTCCCGGCAAGCTTGGGCCCTAGTGGGCCCCCTCTTCGATGCTGACATCTCTTTGAGGCGCGCGTGGAACACGTACGCGCCGTCCAGCACGGACCTGGTCCTGATCGGACGGTGAGCTACCCATTACTCACCGCCCGCAGGCCCGCGCCTACGGTGGCCGGGAGTCGTCACGCGGCTCCCGCGGCGGCTTGGACGGGAGACTCTCTCCCTCTCCCGTCCCGGTCCAGTCATGGGCTCAAAGAGGAATATTGTGGGAGACTGGTGCCTAAGCTAAGCCGAAGCCTGTGTTTCAGGCCATCAGGTCTCCGCCCCAAGTACATCATCTTATTATGGTATCCCGTATACTAAATCTAGACAATGTGACATGTTATAGGAAGGAGTGTTCGTGTGGAGTGTGTGGGTGTGTGAGTGTGAGTGATGAAAAAGTTGGAGCGTGTTAAACTGGTAGCTGAATGTCATGTAGAATGTGCTTGTGGTAGATAAATATACAAGGTGTTGTTTTGCATCCTCGTCAAATTCGAGGAGGTAACTATGCTAATGATTCTCGACACGAATCAATAATAAAATAAGTAGGTATTTATTTTTAAATTTTGTCATTTTCGGAAATCGGCATGTGTAGGGTCCGTGTGATACCGCGCTGTAACTGCGCTGTAACTATAACGCATGCACACAGCGACATAGTCGTACGACACTGCCTACCACATACGCAACGGGGCGATTCTATTCATTGAAAGTAGAGTATTCTGAAATACTGTCAAACTTAAATATCTAAAAAAACAAGTATGTATTAATTATTGAGCAGGATCGTAATTTTATTGGATTATTTATGTCTTTCATAACAGCCTCCTGAAATTTGACGAGGATGCAAAACGACACGTTATAGACCGAATGCGGTGACTATTTTGTAAAATGCGAGGATACAAACTGTATCTTACAGTTCGGCAGAATCATGATGATGGGAAAGATTGCACTTAATATCTGTGGTGTTAAGGTAAAAGGGGATAAGTCATAAACGCAATAATGAGATGAGTTAACTTAACTCTTTAAACCCTTTTAGAATTTTGCTGTTTCCTGACTAGAATCGATTTGCAATTCGAGTTGTACGAAATTGTAACACAAATACTGACTTATCTCTTTTTTACCTTAATAGATTTTAATGTTTAGTATCGAATTATGCAAATAACTCGTTTTTCAATATTTATGACTTATCCAATTTCCGATTTAAGACAAAAAAGTATTATAGTATGCTTGAAACTTTACCAGGAGCCAGCCGAAAAATATGCTAAGAGTTCTGGCGCTAGTAAGTTTCACTTGAAGAAAGCGAAGTTGCTCTTCAAACCGGAACGGAGCAATGGTGGAAATAGGATGACATTCAAATGGGTAGCTAGATTGAAAAATAAATAAATATTCAGAGCACATAAAAGACTTAGCACAACACATACAAACACAATTAAATAATAACAAATTACATGAATACTCTTGAGAGCAGTGGTGACCAGTGGTATCGGCCTCGAATTAAGACTTGTAGGTCGTGAGTTTGAACCCAGACTAGCACTTTACTTTGTGTATCTAAATTCATGACCACTGCTCTCAAAACATCATCCTAGAAAAAAAAATCGAAGACATGTGATATCGACCAAGCCCATTCGGGCCCGCGTGGTGGATTACAGCTCACTCCCTCTCACCGAGAGTAGGCCTGTGTCCCAGCAGTGGGAACATTATAGGCTGATTATGATAATGACATAAATATTATATAAAAACAAGGTGCAAATATACAAAAAAAAAATGAATAAACGAAAAACATACTTAAAGAAATAAAGTGTCACTATGATATACTTTAAATCAAATAACGAACAAGGTGCGGTGTGCGTCCAGCTCAGCATGTGTTTGTCAAATATATCTGACGCTGATATTCTGCTGGATCCTTGCAGTGGCATACGGACGTCGAGCAGACAAGATAAATTGGTGGCACTAGGCAATCGGCCCCGCTGACCCCTTTCCCCCAAAATTTTTGAGCTGTTACGAGAGAAAAATCTGCCTTTAAGAACATCTCCAAAACTAAATACAGACTAGTTCTCGCTGTTTCCAGTATCTTGCACAGTCTCAGGAAGCATAAAGGGCGCCTTAACAATGTCAGGCACAAATTAAGGCTGTCTGTTCCGATACCGTGCACTGTCTTGAGGTCTCGCAATATACTGTAAATCTAAGATTAGTGTATATTGGAGGTGTATTTTAGTTTTAGGGAAGGTAAAGTTAGAGTATTTAGTTTTCTAGTTCCATAAAGAAGTAACTGGCGAAAAAAACATCGATTTCGCTATTCAGCGCAGCGGCAAAAAAAAAATTTTTAATAAAATGTATATATTGTAAAGAGTGCTGCTGAGCCTGGGTCCGATTCCCAGGTCCGGGCAAAGGGTTATAATATAATGTATAGAAAAACCCTTTTTCTTTCTACTCACTATTTGATGACCTTCCTCTAGGAACAGTTTTGGCCGAAAGGTGTGCTGTATCGGCGTTTCCGCGGCCGGCTACGCGACACCTCGCAGTGTAACTCGACGCCGTCACTTCGTGTGCAGTAGTCTTTACTTTTAGATATGTATTAGTTTATAGTTATTGTTATATATGTATATTTTTCGTACCACTTGCTCAAAAAAGTGACATTCTATGCCACAAAAAGCGAACATAACAATAGTCATTTTTAATCTGTTAAAAACAGGGAAAGAAAATTGTACTGAATTTCATTCATCCTCTAGGGGGAGAATGTGATTTAAATTTGGAATACTTACCGAAATTTATACTGAACTACATCTGTGTTTACACCATTGAGTTTGTATATAAAGCATTATATATCTTTTTGAAAAAGAAATACACATTTATTATGCAGTTATGATTAAATAAAATTACGAAAACCGACGAGGCCGTATGAGCTTCATGCCTTTGCTTTTCCGACAAAAAAATATTAGTGTAGGAATTTGCCGCGTTTTTGTTTTCTTCAAATACATAAATGTTAAGTTTATTTTAATTTATTTTTATAAATAAGTTAATGTTCTAAAAATACGTTTAATTGTCATTATTTTTAATAAATGCTTATCTCATATTATTATTGTGTTAATTTTTTCGCAAATGGTACGAAAAGTAGAGTATTTTCCTCGGTGATAAAGCTGTCTTAGTCTTGGGTGAACTTAAATCCCTCGCTACACTCAGGACTCGAGGTTTACTCCCTCGCTACGCTCGGGAGTAAACCTCGAGTCCTTCATTACGCTCGCGATTTAAATCGTCACCCGCGACAGAAGACACTGCTTTATCCCCTTGGTTAATAATCTACTATTCTATCTGGAATTTCTTAGTAGCAGCCCGGAGTCTGGTTTTGTGTGCGGTTGATGTCCATAGGCTCGCCCCCTGGTTACATAGGACTTTGACTGGTGAGAAGTGGGGATACTATAGGTACACCTCTGCCCAACCCTTCAGGGGTAGGTACAAGACGTGATGTTATAATGCTTCGTTTAATGTAAGGACTTAGAGAGCCTTTGCAATCATTTTTCTATTGTAAATTTTTCACAGCATTTAATGTGATTGAGCAGATCGCAGTCAGACCATACGGTTTTTAGAAAAGAAGCGCAAACTGTTACATTCACCAGTATAGGCGTTCCAAATATAAATTCATGTTGTGAATAAATAACCTTTCCAAAGCCCAAAACAGATTCAACCAACTCTATCAAATATTTTGCAAGATCCAATATTGTCCAATTGTTGATCTAAGACGAAGGCACACTTATGAAACCTCAACAAAGCATGGCCACTGTTATTGTAACCGTTCTTCAGTCCAAACCTAATAGAGGGTGGTAATTCTGCTCCGGAGATCCGAGATCCGTCAGCTCAAACAAAGATGGCGGCGATAGACTTGATTAGTTTCAACGCTTCCAGCATTTGAACATCCTTTGTGTACCTGGCTTTATTTTGGTCGGATTGTGTAATTGCTTGGTTATTAATTTATTAGAGTTACAGTTGTAATGTCTTGGATGGAGAAACTTCAGAAAATGGGCGTTATATTTTTTGGTATTTTTGTTCTACTTCATGTAGGTGTATCGTGACGGCCCAGTTGTTGAACCCTCACCTCTCATGCACGAGACTATAATAAGTACCAGTATATTTATTTCAATTTAGATTTAATTTCTAAATTTATCTTGGACATTACTGACTTCTATCAAGGAAAGGATCGTGAGGAAACCGGGACTTGTAAATTAAATATAAGTCTAAAATCGACGTGCCGTCTCTGAATGAGAAGAGGCCTTTGTATTGCAGTGGAACAGTTCTAAGCTATAGGTATTATTATTATGAAGGTAGGTGCTTGTCAAGAATAAAGTACGTCTTTTCTCCGAATGGCTGTAGAAAAACTCAGTTATAAGTAGGTTAGTAATGAACTATGCATCACACTGACGTCACGCAAATCCTGCATCGCGAAAGCAGAGTTTACCGCACAACTAGCATACAAAGTTCATATCGAAGGCGAAGTGCCAATAACACCTAACTGACAAAGTCAAAAATTTATACAAGCTGAAAAATACGTTTAATTTCTTGATAAGACACGTTGGTTTAGTTGGGAGGTATTTCCACATATTTATTTAATGATGTTGCAACAAAAAATACACTTAGGAGTTTTCGCTAAAACTTGCGAATGACGGCTTTAATTTCAAAACAATAAAAAAGTGAATTTCTCTAATAATGTCAGTTAGGAGGTATTGGCACTTCGCCGTCGATATATACATATATAGCTGAAGACCAACTGGACCTTGAAGGTGGAGAAGTTGGAGGGGCGCCATGGCACTAATTTCAAGTCGTTCATGGTGCGCGTTCCTACTCACTATTTGATGACCTTCTTCAAGGAAGAGTTTTGGCCGAAAGGTGTGCTGTATCGGCGTTTCCGCGGCCGGCTACGCGACACCTCGCAGTGTAACTAGACGCCGTCACTTCGTGTGCAGTAGTCTTTACTTTTAGATATGTATTAGTTTATAGTTATTGCTATATACTTATATATGTATTATGTTTTTATGGGCCTCAGTTGCCTGAAATAAATAAAGGATTACAACGCCCTGACATCAGTCGTCGGGCAGTGGCCCACCAGACACGACACCCGTCTGGTCGGGAGGATCCTTCCATCCTTCCTTTTCCATAGAGTATGAGTGAACTTCACACCCTGTTCCTCATACCTCTATAGTAACAACACCTTATGTTCACGTAGCATAGTTTCCGACCCTCAAGATACAGGCAAATGCCTAGTTTGGGGGTCACCGGCCAATCTGTTCTGGTACAATCTAATTATTAATAAATCAATTTGAAATTGAATTTCAACCAACAAATTTCCATTACCAATATTGAGGCCCATTTTAGTAAAATGTTTATTGTCTAGCGAACCTAAAAACGACTTGTTATCAAACAGAAAAGAGGAAGTTATTTTTAGGTGAACTTAATGTGGTTTTCATACAGCCCACCCAGTAGATAAATTAATAATTACTGAGAAGCCTCTTCCATAAATTTTGCCGACGACCCACGCAAGCTTAGCTAAGATGCTTGGTTAAATATTCTGTCTCTATCAAGTTTCCATCGGCGAAACTTCGTTGTTTTAGCTAAGATTTTTATTGTTTAATAAACTTTAAAATAGAGAAGTAGCGCTTATATTGTCCTGGTAAAAAAAATATCAATAGACTCATCTTTAGCCAAAGCTTTAATAATATTGAAGTTACGACTGAATATTTAATCAAGTCAATTTTTGATTTTTTTTTAACATCATCAACGTGCACTTCTAAGTGCCTATCTTACTTGTATTAGTTATGAAAAACATTTTGGATTTCAATAACAGATTATTAGAAATTGTAGCCATTACAGCTCAAAAACTTTTCTGACCAACGGAAAACATCGCGACATAAACAGGACTCAGAAGGTAATCCTTTGTAATCAATGCTCGTCAATTACAAGTATTTAGATTCAAGTGGATATTAATCTATAGTATATTAATCTTATAAAGGGGTGCATTTGGGGGGGGGGGGGGGGTATTTGGTATATTTTCATTTCAATAACGTTCACAAGATGTAAAAAACTGGAGATATACCAACTGTTGATATAATTTATGTACTTACATATATATATATATGTAAGTACGTTATATATATATAACGTTTATTTAATCGAAAATCATTAGGTCTATCATTTAAAACATATATTGATAAGTATCATCATTACGGTTAACACCCCGATTCAGAGCAATCAGACTCGGATAGGTTTGGTTAGAAGCCAGATCCCCTCTATTGTTGGTGAATCATTTGGGTTAAGTTAGGTTAGAACAGTGACCATTAACGCGCGAAGGCGAGCGAGCGAAGCGAGCGTGCCGCGGCAGCGGCCGTCTAGCGCCAGGTCCCCTCTATTATTGGTGCTATCTTGGCAAGTGGTAATCAGTTACTAGGTATATCTACTCAGGTTAAGGTTACTAACTATGAAATTACAAAACGGTTCAAGGCGTTTTTATCATATTACACTAAATAGGTTTTATGTCTTTTGAGTGGTCTATCTAACGATTTTATATTAAATATATGTTATGAATTATAAAAAAATATTTTAAAATTATATCAATCATAATTATATTTTATTAACTGATCATTATATCAAATAAAATTATAGATTCAGTGGTTATATCTTCTAAATATCAGAGATTTTGTAATTATATCATATATTACTTACCCCTTTTATAGAGGTAAAATTTGTGAGTTGTGTAGGTAATCTTCGGAACTATTGATCCGATTCTGAAAATAATTTAACTATTAAGAAGCAGTATCGACACTAGGCGGTGTCTTAGGATATATTTTGTGTTAAAACAAAAACAAATACAGTTGTAAAAAAATTCGGCAACTGAGTCTATTAATTATACTAGCGTTATATTAAGATTGAGATCATCATTATTATAACATCCAAAAATAAATAAACCTCATCTCCCAATCCGTTTGAGAAAATCACAATACATTTATATTGTTTAGCTGAGAAATTTTCCGGTCGCAAGAATTTGAAATACAATTCACAGCCAATATAAAATGGCGTTGGGACCGTCTTTCAAATAAATCGTCATCTTTATGAAATGGTATCGATAAATTTCATTGGCTCCACAATATCGCTGGAACACTGTCACACATTCATATGAAATATTAACGGCACTCGATTATATTTCACTATCTTTAGCGAACATTCTAGAAGATAAGAGGGAAGTATTTATTCTTTCTGTACTATTGATAAAGACACTGTGGTTTCTTACTTCTTGGCTTTATTTTGTGTGTTATAATTAATTACTACTGCTCGAAAAACGTTGAAGGAGAACATCGTGAGGAAACCGGCACTGGACCGGCGCGGCATGGTGGATTACATCGCACTTCCTCTTACAGAGAGGACGCTTGTATCCCAGGAATGGGAACGCGTGGAGATCGAAAATTATCCCACGGGGACATACTCCCGGGATAAAAATATCTATGTCCTAACCCAGGCGATGGTCTACCTGTGTGCAAAATTACGTCAAGGCACAAAAAAGTTAACAGACAGACAGTTACTTTCGCACTTTTAATATTAGTATGGAAGTATGGATATACAGGATGTGGCGTAAGTAGTGGTCCACAGCTCAGGATTCGATGAACCAGATAATAACTATAACAATTAAAAATTTTAACCATTTTTAGTAATAAGTTTTTTTTTACAAAAAACGCTCTTGAACTTGATGGTGTGTTAAAAATTAGGGTTAAAATTAGAGAAGAAAATCTCTTCTTCTTCTTCTCTAAATCTACTATACAAATACAAATACAAATTGTTGGCTAAGTACCCTAAGAAGCCCGGGGAATCATCTGGAACTGGAGGCAAGTCTGACAGTGGAGTACGTAAAGTGTAGTGTTGTGGTTCTCCAACATAATCAGTTATTGTGCTTGGGACGTCAATTCACGTAATATTTGTATTTATCGTACGTATCTACCTGCTTACTATTTATTTTATTTCAACCGTTAAAACTACTCCAATCACAATAATATATGTTGGTAATTTGCTAAAATTGATCGTTAAAATAATTTAATAGAAACAATTTGTCATTGTTTGTCATGTCACTGTCACCTGTCAATATTGAATTTGCATAAAGTTTGACGTCCCATTTTCCTAGTTACACGTTTTGTTGTGCTTCGTAAATTGCGTTTCGTTTCTGCTCGTGTAACTTTGTCATGTTTCGTTTTGTTTTGCTTGTTCATAATTTTTTCTTTTTTCTTGGTTTTACTGTTTGTCAAGCTGTTTCCTCTTCTCATTATGATGTTTATTATTGTTTTTTTTTATTATCAATACTACTGTACAGTACTACAGGGATCTGTTGGAGTTTGAATAACTGACGATTTTGATGAAAAAGTCACATTAGTTATGATTTTGGCCACGCTCCAAGATATCCATGTACAACTATACTGGTGCTGCTGGTGGGTGGTGCATAGATAGATAGTGGTTTTGCAATTAAAGCAAAAGCAATCGTAGCTATAGTTAATTTGCATATTTCTTGGTTATATTTTATATTTATATTATTTTTATTTTATGTTATCCGATGATGATTCTTTTTACTCTGCCATTGATTCCTCTAGCTCATCCGCTAATGCAAGTTTCAGCTCTATGACTGACACACTTGGTGACTTTGTGCGCCGAAGCTTCAGCCAACAGAAAGGTCATTTGTTAAATGTTTGTCATATAAACGCGCAAAGCGTCCCAAGTCACTACAGTGATTTGCTGGACACCTTCACTGACACCAATGTCCATGCCGTTCTGGTATCTGAGAGTTGGCTCAAACCTCATCTTCTCTCCACCACCTACTCTCTCCCAGGTTTCACTCTCGTCCGCAATGATAGAATTGGAAAGGGAGGGGGAGGTGTGGCTATCTACCTTCGTAGCGATTTTCCTTTTAAAATCATTGCCTCATCTCCCTCACAATACCATGCTTCCGCTGAGTATCTCTTTTTGGAGGTCTACGTCAGAGGCGTCAAGACCCTTCTTGGTGCTGTCTATTGTCCACCCGCCGTTGACTATTTTACCAACCTCGAATTGGTACTTGAATCCGTAGGTTCAGAGTATGCACATTGCGTCATCATGGGTGATTTCAACACTGACCTTGCCCATCATACTCCCCGATCCCGTAAACTCCTTCACATCATTGAATCCGTTAGTCTCCATGTACTTTCACTGCAACCTACCCATTTTAACATCTCAGGCGATGACACTTGGCTCGACTTAATCCTCACATCCGCGCCCTCCCTTGTTCCCTCTCATGGTCAGTGTCCCGCGCCTGGATTTTCTCATCATGACCTAATTTTCCTCTCATATGTCCTAAAACCCCTACTGTGAAAGATCTCGGTTTGCATCTCGACTCTACGCTCAGCTGGCAACACCAGGTCTCTAGTGTTAGTCAAAGGGTCAACGGTACTCTGCGATCCCTGTATCGTCTGAGGAATTTTTTGCCCGCTAAGACGAAAACCATGCTTGTGCAGACTTTGATTTTCCCTGTGATCGACTATGGTGACGTGTGTTACTTTGACTTGAATGCGGTTTTGCTGGATAAGCTCGACAGATTGCTTAACTATGGTATCCGGTTCATATTCAACCTCAGAAAATATGATCATGTGTCGAGCTATAGGTCTGAGCTCAAATGGATGTCCATTCGCCAAAGAAGAAGTTTGCGTGCTTTGACCACGCTTTTCTCCCTTCTCAACTCTCCCATTCCTCCTTCTTATCTCGTGTCTCACTTCCAATACCTATGTTCTTCTCACGCTAAGAATCTACGTTCTTCTAACAATCTTCTTCTACTCTGTCCTTCTCATACTTCTGACTTTGTTCATTCTTCCTTTCATATTCAGTCCATTCTTCTTTGGAATGCGCTTCCTCTTGATATCAGGACGGCTACCAGTCGGTATGCATTTAAGCGGAAATTGCAGAGTTATTTTCGAAACAAATAGAGTAGAGTCATCTCAACATCTCTCTTCCTGGAATTTGTATATATATATATATATATTTATGTAAGTATATAGTATAGTAAATAGTATGTATGTGTATACGACTTATTTATATATTTGTGTACGTTATTTTGATAGTTTATTTTTTTTTATCATCAAATCAATGCTTTCCTTTCCTTTTAATTAAAGCACCTGCCATCTAATCTCTTCACCACCCTTGGTTGACTGGTAGAGAATGCCTAAGGCATTAAGTCCGCCTTTGTACCTTTTGTGCGAAAAGTTATAAATAAATAAATAAATACTATCCTATCGCAGGTATGCTGGAAGAGATTTCATTAGAAATAAGCATCACCTTTGTACCTATTTTTCTGTTATTTTCTTCTTGTCTGTTTATATAAGTGTGTACATAAATGGTTAAATAAATAAATAAGAACCGACTTTTTCTTCAAAAGAGCGGAATTTATAAAAAAAAAAACATAATTTATCATGATAGCTCTAGTATTCAGCAGCAATTAACAGAAATCAAAATGAAAAAATACTGGTTTTTGTTGAAACTACAAACAAATTTGTAATAAAGGTAGAAAATTCGTAAATAAAAGAAAAAAAAAGAAATATTTTCGGAACCCTTGGGTAAAAATGGTTAAAATTTTTAACTGTTACAGTTAATTATCTGGTTTATCGAATCCTGAACGGTGGACCACTACTTATGCCACACCCTGTATTTAATCTCATCGCCTCATCGGATGTAGCTGCTGAATACCAGTATTTTACGTGGAGTGAATGCCTACCTGACCTCCACGACCCAGTTACTGGGTAATACGACACCTTGGTATAGCTGGTTGCCAGACTTTCGGGATTCTGACTACCCGTAGCTACTGTCAAAGATCTACAAATGACAGCCGGGACCAACAGCTAAATGTGCTTTATTTATGGATATTCTTAATATTAGTACAAATTCAGATTCAAAACATATCGTCTGATAAATTCTCTTAAAAAAACAAAAGAGCTCATTGAATGCGCACAGACGGTACAATAGAGCATTTGATCCAAGGACGAAACAAAAGTATTTTCCAAGATACCTGTCTGGAAATACTCAGAAACTTCTCAGCCTTAAAATTCAGACAAGACATATCCAATTTGTCTGATAAGTTTCCATGAAACACGATCGAGTTAGATGGTTCGACTTTTTTTTTCACGTGAACATGTTTGAGTCTTGAATTTTTGGAAACAAAACACTGCACACTGCCTGAATTTATACAGCTACCAAACGATGAGTAAGTTTAGTATATTATATACTAGAAATATGAAGGTAAATAGTGTTTGGTTCCCGGGTCAGGCAGTGTTATTGGGTTTTTGCATCAGGAATTTCTCAGTAGCTGCCTTTTTGTTTTTTTGTTTTTGAGGGTGCATGGGAAATCATCAAATAACTTCTCCCGCTCTGGGCGGAGCGGGAAGGCGTGTCAGACTCTTACTGACTAAAACCCACCCGTGTTCCTTCAATTGCCTGTGCCAGGGGCCACGGTAATCCTTTCGGACTTTCTCGCAACCCTGGCAGGCATCGGCCCTAGCGGACCTTGTCATTGGTGCTGACATCTCTTTGGGGCGCGAATTAGGTGGACGACCACGAAGGAGTTTATAATTAACTTTATTTATACCCAGTTACAGCATAACAGTAATTGATTAATTCTACAAAATATTGATCTTATATAATGCATCTATGCTAGTGACGCATGTCCTAGATAGCATTTGCTGATTTGTACGTAATATGCTAAAATAATATAATTATTAGCTGATGAAGCTAATATTGGGGGATTGGGGTTCCTTAACTCGCGCGTGGAACACAACGCGCCGTCGACCCGGGCCTGGTCCATATCAGACGGCGAGCTACCCATTGCTCGCCGTCCGCAAGCCGGCGCCTACGGTGGCCGGGAATCGGATTCGGATTCCGGACGCCCAAGGCGTCTCCTGCGGCGGCTAGGGCGTGAATTTTGCCTCTCCAGTGTTATTGGGTTTTTCCATCAGGAATTTCTCAGTAGGAGCTCGGAGTCTGGATTTGTACCCGGCTTGTGGCAATAGCTTGCCCTCTATTATATGAGACTTAAAAAAAAAGCAAAGTGTGGGTGCACTATAGGTACAACTCTGCCTAATCCTTCGAGGAATGTATGCGTGATGTTATTTATTCATTTATTAACCGGATCTAACAAAGATGGAAAAAATGTTCTTACAAAATAACATGTCAACTACAACTTTTCTTATAAAAAATGTAATATTTTACACTTTACAGCAATATTGGAAGGGTAAAATGGCGATCATCCAATAAGTGAATCTGACAGGTCCTTATTAGGTTCAGCTTGGATATAACACTTATTTAATAAGCTGTTATAAACAAACACTGTTTCATAAAAGATTTTCTAATAACAGAATTTCCAGTTTTCATTAGTCTTGGTATGAGAAGCTTTTCTTACCGGCCTGAACTGAAATTACTGCTTTGTTGGAAAGCTTATTAAGATTAAAACTGCAAAACGTAAATAGGTATACCCGAGTCACTTTAGCATTGCAATAGCGGTCATTGCCCTTTCCCTAATGTGTCTCTGTACGAACCCAAACAATAAACTATGTATGGCTTTTCGTTAGTGGAACATGTTGAAGATCATGATAGATATGGATTTAGGACATTAACGGACTTCATTTTAGTTTTTGAGATAAAGAATGCTAAGAAAATGTAGCTGGGTCAATGACCGCTATTGCCACGCTAAAGCGACTCAGGTATAGTAAGTATGGGTTTGCATTTACGTACAAATAAATAAGTTTTAAATAGTTTTATTAAAATCGGTAACTTTTTAGTAAGAATAATTACTTAGAGTTTAGTGTTTATAGTCTCTAAACACTATATACAGGGATATAATTATAATCATAAATAAGTTTTTTTTACTACGAAAAGTCCTTTCAGTAGGTAGATACTGTGTTTATATGATCTGAGCTAGATACCTACCCACCAGTCAAGATCGAGGAAAAATTTGCCATAGCCTTTGCCAAGTAGATCGTCTGCCTAGCCATTTCTGATCTATTTTGGATGCAGTATTCTGTATCAGTATTCCAGTATTTTACATGGAGCGACTGCCTATCAGCAAGCAAATATTGGTCCCAAAAATGCTTGCCATATATTTCAAAAGTTCTACGTTACTAAAAGCAATCACAAATTCTTTTGCTAGACGTTTTGATTGGTGCATTATTCCTCACCACAACAATAGGGACTAACAAGAAGGCATTGGCCATATTTCCCATGAAAAATATGCGCTTCGGAAATGATCGTCTGTCTTCGGTAATACGAACACGTTTTATTGAGATCTAATATTTACAACAAAACGTTTACAACCATGGAAGTACTAGTCTTTTGTGTTATTACTACCATGAAGACCAAATTATAGATTATGAATAAGCAATTTAAAAAACACTTTTCCATACCTTAAAGTGACAAATGACGATCTGCGACGGGAGCGCTAGGTAACCAGACACAGAGAAACTTTCATACAAACGCGCAATGATAAATACTTAAAAGCGAGGCAGTACAAAACTTAGAAGCTTTGCCACTGTGGGGGTTACTCAGTGGTGTGAAGTTCGTAATAATTCAGAAACACGAAGATTACCGAAGCGCAAACTATTTCTGGTTTACCTGTAGAATTGTACAGTTGACTATGACAAAACAAGCACTTCCATAACAACATATAGACACATTTTAATGCTAATTAGCTTACTAGGTCATTCGGAATATAATCCAGACCGTATCATTGTGGCATTCTAACATCTGCGCCGCCGCGCGCCGCCGCCGTTCTATTTGCATATCGTAACAGATCCTACACACCATGACATCTTGAGGGGTCGGTTGAGACTTGCTTTTGCACAGATTTCCTCGACGAAACTGTATTTATTTATTTATTTATTTAAATCGAACACGTGATTCATATTGTTGTTAGTAATCCTTATAAAACTATGTTAGTAACATTTCTAATGAAAATAAATATAACAAAACAAAACAGAAACAACAATACAACTAGTTCAAAAACCTATAATTATGACCGCTTCCCGCTGCACCAGACCTGCAGCTGTGCACACGGGTCCAGTGCCCCAGGAACGGGCAATCAGGCTTATTCACTATCACCTTTAGAATGCTGTTGGTGCTCCCCCGAATCCTTCGCATCAGGGATGCTGTTCTTTTTCGCATAATAGCTTGAAAGCTATCTGTATCTGCTTCAGCAAACATGCCCGATGCGCTACAGAACCGCGGGAGCCCCAACAGCACCCTAAAAGCGTTGTGATACTGTACGCGAAGAACGTTGTAGGCCCTCTGCGTATGTCTAACCCACAGGTATTCAACGACCCAGTTGCTAAAACGCAAGTAGATATGTTTGAGCATTGTATTTGGCCGGTAATCTAAACTTACACAATGTGTAACAGAATAAATGCCATTATGAAAGTAGTTTGTTCAGAATCGTTTACTGAATCGATTTCTGTAAGTTGTAATATATTTTTGGTTCCCTATCCATTTGCATATAAGTTTAAGAGATAATAATCATGGCATAAATTTGTTTATCCCTATAATATTTAGGTACGCATAGCAGTATCTACGCTTAACAGCTTACGCATAATTTTTTTAAGCGTAATTTCTCTATTCATAATCATTTTTAAGGATAACATTACCTATAAAGCATATATTTATTTCCGCATAATGATATTAAAACATATTTTTTGTGTCAATAATATCAGTTATGCTGACGACATGGTACTGCTGAGTGCGTCAGTCTGTGGCTTAAGAAAATTGGTTGCCCAGTGTGAGGCGTTCGCCAAAGTACATGGATTGGAGTATAATTGTACGAAGTCTGTGGTCATGGTCTTTGAGGCTGGGGGTAAAAGCCCTGACAGAGTGCCTCCTGTACTTCTGTACGGCACACCTTTGCAAAGAGTACAGAAGTTCAAATACCTTGGTCATATATTGACCCCTGGTTTTAAGGACGATGATGACATTGAGCGAGAGCGGAGGGCAGTGTCGGTTAGAGCGAACATGTTGGCTCGCAGGTTTGCACGATGTTCACTTCCAGTCAAAGTTACGCTCTTTCGAGCGTACTGTACTTCATTATACACGTGCAGCCTGTGGGCTAGGTGTGCGCGAAAATCGTACAGTGCTCTCCGCGTTCAGTATAATAACGCGTTTAGGATGCTGGTGGGGCTGCCCCGCTTCTGTAGTGCGTCGGGGATGTTTGCGGATGCGCATGTGGATTGTTTTTATGCAACAATGCGTAAAAAGTGCGCTTCCCTGGTGCGCAGGGTGTGGGGCAGTACCAACAGTATCTTAAGAATGATTGCCAGTCGTCTGGACTGTGTTTATGTGGGTCGCTGTTGTGCAATTACTCATGGGTTGTCGCAGCAGTGATCCACCATTATTTGTTGTGTTATTTGTTTATCAGTGTTTACTAACATAGTCGTAAGTTATACTAACAGATGAGTCATGGATACTCGAATAAAGACAAATTCTATTCTATTCTATTCTATAACAAATACGCATAATAATTAATTCCTAAAATGTTAGGCACTAATACACATTTTTATACAATATTGCAATAATTAAATGTGTAGGCACTTTCCATTGTAGGTAGAACCAATTATTTTTAAATTTTTCTAAGTGGGTGGTGGACGGTATCATAAAACCATTGTGTCACTTAGTGTATTGTTACAAAGTTGTAATTTAATCCTTTCAATTAAATAAAGAAAATACAGTGCATTACACCTTTTTAACTAAAAGAGGCGGAATCAAAATAACAATTTCACTCAACAAATCAAAAAAAATGAACGGTTTCATAAATGAGAAAAATCGAGAAAATTATAGTTAGTAAATATTATTGGGTGTGTGAATTGCGACGGAATAACAATAATTATAAATGTAACTCTCGACTTATTACTAAACTGAAGGACGACCAACAATATGAAATATTGGTGCCGATTCTCTTGTCACAAAATTCTCTAAACTAGACTAAAAATCACCAAAATTTAGTTTATTCCTGTCAAACGATGATTTCCCATTCTGAAATTGACTAAAGTGACACAACTTAACCAAAATTTAGTTTAACAGCACTAAGATGGCACTGAGATTATAATTTAGTGAAAATGGCAATTTTGCTATTCTGAATTTTACGTTTTTCACCAAAAATTTTGATTGTCGTAACTAAATCTGCCTGTTTTTAATCGCGATTAAAAAGGTGTGGAATAAAATTAGTTGTCATGAACTAAAATTCACACCAACACCTCGACTTCAGATACAAAAACAGTACTGTATCTTTTTTTCTTTTCGTTTGCTTATAAGATCTCGAAAACGGTGTGTCCTATCGCAAAAATAATGAAAAATTCGACCCCCTTTATAAAATCCCTAAACCTCTAAAATCCAACGTTTTGGTAAAAAAAAATTTTTTTTTTTCATATTTTCCATACAAAAAGTGAAAAATTCCATACAAAACATGTCGAGGCTACAAAATAATGTGCGCCTCCGGCTCTAAAAAAAGTCACGTGGTACGGCAAACAAGTACCACGTGGAGTCGCAATTGCCAAATTTGATTTTAGACGTGTCAGAATTATTTTTAAATTTAGAGATTTTATTTTGCAGAATAGCGTTAAGATTCTCATAGCCAAAAGTAAGGAATTTTAGTGATAGTTTAGTTAGTTTAGTTCGGTGTACAACAGAATCGGCGCCATTATCAAAACATGCAAAAACCAACTGATCAATTCACGAACATGTACCAAATGCGGTAGCTATCCTGTCAGTTCACCAAAAATTAATTTTAAATGTTTTACTAGACAAGCAATGATTGGCGAAAATGTTCGCGACGGAGCGTCACCATACTCAGATTTGTTAATGTTATAGTAATTTCTTAGTTTATTTATTCCCTAATTTCTTAAATAGAATGTATGTACGTGTCGGAACATCGCCATACGTAATTTTGTTCAACTATTAGTAATTTACTGCTAAGAATGTTTTAAAACTTAATAGACAGCGGGCGTACCACTACGTGCGCCCATGTACCCAGATAGGGTCTTGAGTTCTGAAACGTTCTTAGTGAATAATTGGTAGTAAAACCTTTTGAATGTTGTATTTTATAGCGTAATAAGATAGAATAGGTATAGTTCTAGCCTAGACATCATATTGTTTTTTTTCGGGGGTAGGTGTAGGAAAGTTAATACACAACTTCATAAATCTTTTTTAATTTAAATTATTTATTAAGTATTTTATTTGTTTTTGAGAACTTTATTTGTTGCATAAACCGCTAAATAAGCAGCACTTACATTGGTGAAACATTCCATGTAACACAAGCACTTCACTGCACCACCTGCCAGTTTCTCACTAGTACACATTACTTACATAATGTCATCTCAACTGGATGATATCCAATCGGCCCAGAAGAACCTCGAGGAGTGCTTCCTCAAGAAGATGGGTGAGCTTGAGGCACAGATCCAATGTGCGGGACCCGCAAAAGACACCGTTGCAAAGATTGCAGAAGAGTTCCGGTCCTTTCGAGAGCTAATGTTCGGCGTGCTGGGACTTCTCAGGAAGCAGATTTTGGAGTGCTCTAGAGTGGTAGATGCACTGGAGACAAGATCTCGTCGGAAAGCTCTCATTTTCACTGGGTTTACCGAAGCGGAGAAAGAGGATTGCAAGACTCTTGTGTTGGACGTTCTGAAGAACAAACTTGCACTGCCTGACATCACTGCATCCTCCATCAAAGTTTGTCACAGACTTGGAACAACCAGCAGAGGTCCTACCACTAGCAGACCTATATTGGTAAGGTTCTCCAATGTTGACCTGAAGTCCAGTGTTTGGAAGGCAAAGTCTGCATTGAAGGGCTCCACGGTCACAGTCAAGGAGTTCTTAACCCGGTCTAGGCAAACTGTATTCAGCAGAGCGCGCCTGCACTTCGGGATGCCGGCATGCTGGACTCAGGACGGGATTATTATCATCAGATCCCCCGATGGAACACGGCATAAGATTTGTTCTTTAGAGGAACTCAATCCATTGTTGGCTAAGTACCCTAAGAAGCCCGGGGAATCATCTGGAACTGGAGGCAAGTCTGACAGTGGAGTACGTAAAGTGTAGTGTTGTGGTTCTTCAACATAATCAGTTATTGTGCTTGGGACGTCAATTCACGTAATATTTGTATTTATCGTACGTATCTACCTGCTTACTATTTCTTTTATTTCAACCGTTAAAACTACTCCAATCACAATATGTTGGTAATTTGCTAAAATTGATCGTTAAAATAATTTAATAGAAACAATTTGTCATTGTTTGTCATGTCACTGTCACCTGTCAATATTGAATTTGCATAAAGTTTGACGTCCCATTTTCTTAGTTACACGTTTTGTTGTGCTTCGTAAATTGCGTTTCGTTTCTGCTCGTGTAACTTTGTCATGTTTCGTTTTGTATTGCTTGTTCATAATTTTTTGTTTTTTCTTGGTTTTACTGTTTGTCAAGCTGTTTCCTCTTCTCATTATGATGTTTATTATTGTTTTTTTTTTATTATCAATACTACTGTACAGTACTACAGGGATCTTTTGGAGTTTGAATAACTGACGATTTTGATGAAAAGTCACATTAGTTATGATTTTGGCCACGCTCCAAGATATCCATGTACAACTATACTGGTGCTGCTGGTGGGTGGTGCATAGATAGATAGTGGTTTTGCAATTAAAGCAAAAGCAATCGTAGCTATAGTTAATTTGCATATTTCTTGGTTATATTTTATATTTATATTATTTTTATTTTATGTTATCTGATGATGATTCTTTTTACTCTGCCATTGATTCCTCTAGCTCATCCGCTAATGCAAGTTTCAGCTCTATGACTGACACACTTGGTGACTTTGTGCGCCGAAGCTTCAGCCAACAGAAAGGTCATTTGTTAAATGTTTGTCATATAAACGCGCAAAGCGTCCCAAGTCACTACAGTGATTTGCTGGACACCTTCACTGACACCAATGTCCATGCCGTTCTGGTTTCTGAGAGTTGGCTCAAACCTCATCTTCTCTCCACCACCTACTCTCTCCCAGGTTTCACTCTCGTCCGCAATGATAGAATTGGAAAGGGAGGGGGAGGTGTGGCTATCTACCTTCGTAGCGATTTTCCTTTTAAAATCATTGCCTCATCTCCCTCACAATACCATGCTTCCGCTGAGTATCTCTTTTTGGAGGTCTACGTCAGAGGCGTCAAGACCCTTCTTGGTGCTGTCTATTGTCCACCCGCCGTTGACTATTTTACCAACCTCGAATTGGTACTTGAATCCGTAGGTTCAGAGTATGCACATTGCGTCATCATGGGTGATTTCAACACTGACCTTGCCCATCATACTCCCCGATCCCGTAAACTCCTTCACATCATTGAATCCGTTAGTCTCCATGTACTTTCACTGCAACCTACCCATTTTAACATCTCAGGCGATGACACTTGGCTCGACTTAATCCTCACATCCGCACCCTCCCTTGTTCCCTCTCATGGTCAGTGTCCCGCGCCTGGATTTTCTCATCATGACCTAATTTTCCTCTCATATGTCCTAAAACCGCCTAAACCTATCCCAAAAGTTCTGCACATGCGGTGTTTTGCGCGCATGGACGTTGAGAAGCTTCGTCAGGATGCGTCAGACCTCAGTTGGGAAAACTTGGCAGCGGCGACAGCTGTAGATGAAAAACTGCGTATTTTCAATCAGACGGTCCTTGCTCTCTATGACAAACACGCTCCTGTTAAGCAGATTAAGCTTCGGCGTCCTCCTGCTCCTTGGATGACGACAGGTGTTCGTATGGCGATGAGGAGCAGGGATCGGGCCTTTCGTAAATTTAAAAGGGATCGCAGTGAAGAAAATCGGAACTTTTTCAAAGCTGCTAGAAATCGGTGTAATCAGATGATACGCAACGCTAAACGCCGCTATATTCTCGAGAATATATCTTCTTCTTCACCTGCTGATATCTGGAAGTTCCTTGGTACTCTTGGTATCGGCAGACCACGGCATGTGGATTTTCCTAATACAATTATTGGCCTTGATGATATCAACCGTCACTTCACAACCACTTGTCATTTGGATTCCCAAATATTGTCCCAGACGGTTGATTTCATTAATGGCCTAGCGAGTCCCTTCATAGAACCATTTCACTTCTTTCCGGTAACCTTGGACGAAATTAAAAAGATCATCCTGTCTATCAAATCCAAGGCTGTGGGTTACGACGGCATCAGTCGTACTATGGTCGTTTGGATCCTTGATAGCCTTCTCCCTCCAATTACCCACATCATTAACTTTTCCCTTGATTCCGGACAATTCCCATCCCTGTGGCGTATGGCCTATGTCCGCCCACTCCCTAAAACTTCAAATCCCTCCCTTCCCAGTCATTTTCGACCCATTTCCATTCTCCCATTCCTGTCTAAAGTGCTTGAGGCCTGCGTACACAAGCAGTTTGCGGGGTTTGTTCATCGGAACAACCTTGTTAGCTCTTTTCAGTCTGGGTTCAGGCCTGGGCATAGTACAGCCTCCGCTCTCCTTAAAGTGACTGGTGACATTAGGAAAGCCATGGAGGATACCAAAGTTACCGTTTTGGTATTAATTGATTTCTCCAATGCCTTTAACGCCGTCAGCCACGATATTCTCCTTTCTATCCTCTCCCACCTTATGGTTTCGTCCGAGGTGCGGGAATGGTTCTCTTCTTATCTTCGGGGACGTCAGCAGTCGGTTCGCGTTGATGAGAGCTCATCGAGTTGGCGTGATCTGGATGCTGGTGTTCCACAAGGCGGTATTCTTTCCCCATTGTTATTCTCCATCTTCATTAATTTTATAACTCACTGTCTTCGATGTTCGTATCATCTATATGCCGATGATCTTCAATTGTATACAGCTGAGCGGGTTGAGGATTTGTCAGACGCTATAGCAGATGTAAACCGAGACTTAGATGCTATCAAAAAGTGGTCTGATAGTTTCGGGGTGTCTGTAAACCCCTCGAAGTGTCAGGCCATTGTAATTGGAAGCTCACGCATGATAGGTAGGGTGACGCTTAGCTCTCTTCCTCCTCTTATTTTCAATGGTACCGTCATACCCATTACCCCTACTGTGAAAGATCTCGGTTTGCATCTCGACTCTACACTCAGCTGGCAACACCAGGTCTCTAGTGTTAGTCAAAGGGTCAACGGTACTCTGCGATCCCTGTATCGTCTGAGGAATTTTTTGCCCGCTAAGACGAAAACCATGCTTGTGCAGACTTTGATTTTCCCTATGATCGACTATGGTGACGTGTGTTACTTTGACTTGAATGCGGTTTTGCTGGATAAGCTCGACAGATTGCTTAACTATGGTATCCGGTTCATATTCAACCTCAGAAAATATGATCATGTGTCGAGCTATAGGTCTGAGCTCAAATGGATGTCCATTCGCCAAAGAAGAAGTTTGCGTGCTTTGACCACGCTTTTCTCCCTTCTCAACTCTCCCACTCCTCCTTCTTATCTCGTGTCTCACTTCCAATACCTATGTTCTTCTCACGCTAAGAATCTACGTTCTTCTAACAATCTTCTTCTACTCTGTCCTTCTCATACTTCTGACTTTGTTCATTCTTCCTTTCATATTCAGTCCATTCTTCTTTGGAATGCGCTTCCTCTTGATATCAGGACGGCTACCAGTCGGTATGCATTTAAGCGGAAATTGCAGAGTTATTTTCGAAACAAATAGAGTAAAGTCATCTCAACATCTCTCTTCCTGGAATTTGTATATATATATATATATATATTTATGTAAGTATATAGTATAGTAAATAGTATGTATGTGTATAGGACTTATTTATATATTTGTGTACGTTATTTTGATAGTTAATTTTATTTTATCATTGTTAAACATCGCTCAAATCAATGCTTTCCTTTCCTTTCAATTAAAGCACCTGCCATCTAATCTCTTCACCACCCTTGGTTGACTGGTAGAGAATGCCTAAGGCATTAAGTCCGCCTTTGTACCTTTTGTGCGAAAAGTTATAAATAAATAAATAAATAAATAATATTGTATGTACTAGAAAGCTATTAAAGATGAAATTGAGTCGTTTTTCATTTAACCCACTGGTCGCAACCTTGTGAGCATCAAAAGGGTGGGACGTATATAGTTTCCCTATAGTTTTTTGGTACGTCCAGGTAGCCTAGACCGAGACCTAGCCCTGGATGTAATTTTTGGACCTGTGGTCAAATGGGAAGTCCACCTTTTTGATGAGCACAGGTTGGGAGCAGGGGCAAAATAGTACGTTTTTTCTTACAGTCTTCAGAGGCGCTTCACGCCCTGAAAAATCTAGATGTAACTATGACAACACTAGATTTCTTTAGTTCGATAGACCTACTTTAGGTACCCGTTTAGAAATTGAATATCGGTTCAGGGGTTTCGCAGGAAATCCACCTGACAGACTGGATAATAGTAAATTTTCACCCGTTTTCCCCTTTGTAATGAAATAACTTTTCAGCTGAAAGACACACAGTCGCTCCTGTAGTGTCAATAGATAGGGGATTACGCAAGGAATCCGGTTATGTATGACATGTCTGGATAGGGTGCCTAACTAGGGAGGTTTAACTGTAAGAATGCTTGTAAACGTAATAAAAATAAACGTAAAATCAGGGAGAAATTCGCGGTCCTCGTTACGGTAAAGATTCGAGCCACTTAAGCGGGCGCGTCACGACCGCTAATTTCGTAGTCATCAGCAAGGAACTTTACGGCTCAAAATACGTCATCAAGTGAACCCCTCAAAAGGACCCGAATCGCTCCCTGAACACTTAAAGAACTTTCAACTTGGTGTTATTATTTTTCAACCCCTTTCATGTAAGTAAGTACCCCGGAACACGAAGACATCAGTACGAAGCCACAGTCGGGAATCTTGAAGATACCTGGAACTTATAGGTGTAGGACGTCAGCGCCGCTGTGGATTGGGAGACGCCCGACCTCATACCGGGATAGCCCTGGTTGGGTATTACAACCTCCCTCACCCTGGAACCCAGCGATCACGCCCGTCCGGCACATTTGCTGGTCCTTCGAGCCGGATATTTTCAAGATTCCTGAAGAATTGTTCTGGAAGACCGAAGATTTATATGCAAAGTTGCCCCTGAAATAGAAGATATGTTCCCGAGGGACTATTACACACACACATTCCCGAAAACTTCAAGATTTAGTATGAAGAATTGATGAAGACTGTTTCCACTAATTTATTCCTGGAGAGATATTCCTGAAGTCACGTTCCTGAAGGATTATCCCTGAAACCTGAAGACTTATTCTATTCCTGAAGACTTATTCCTGAAGACTTATCCTTTGAAGATTTGTTCTTGGACTTTGAAGATAGAAGAATTTAATTTGGAATTTGAAGTTTCGTTTTGAAGACTGAAGGATTATCCCTGAAACCTGAAGACTTATTCTATTCCTGAAGACTTATTACTGAAGACTTATCCTTTGAAGGTTTGTTCTTGGACTTTGAAGATAGAAGAATTTAATTTGGAATTTGAAGTTTCGTTTTGAAGACTGAAGGATTATCCCTGAAACCTGAAGACTTATTCTATTCCTGAAGACTTATTCCTGAAGCCTTATACTTTGAAGATTTTTTCTTGGACTTTGAAGATAGAAGAATTTAGTTTGGAATTTGAAGTTTTGTTTTGAAGACTGAAGGATTATCCCTGAAGCCTGAAGACTTATTCCTGAAGCCTTATACTTTGAAGATTTGTTCTTGGACTTTGAAGATTGTCTTTGAAGATAGAAGAATTTAGTTTGGAATTTGAAGTTTTGTTTTGAAGACTGAAGGATTATCCCTGAAGCCTGAAGACTTATTCCTGAAGCCTTATCCTTTGAAGATTTGTTCTTGGACTTTGAAGATTGTCTTTGAAGATAGAAGAATTTAGTTTGGAATTTGAAGTTCTGTTTTGAAGACTGAAGGATTATCCCTGAAGCCTGAAGACTTATTCCTGAAGCCTTATCCTTTGAAGATTTGTTCTTGGACTTTGAAGATTGTCTTTGAAGATAGAAGATTTTAGTTTGGAAGTTGAAGTCTGAAGCCTGAACCGAATTCAACATGCCGATTACAAGGTCACAAGGCAGAGCCCCTGAAGCTTGGACAGTGGATGTGGACAGATCACGCAGTACTACAGCTATCAGACACCAGCTGCCTCCACGTTCACCATCTACCACTGAAGGGGTCGAGCAACCGCCGCTGCAGCCACGCCCAGTCTCTCCAAGGGAAAGCGAAGACGTACCCGTGACGACACAGCCTATAGAAAAGGAACAGTTGGAACAAGAAGCAGCTACCGAGAGCACAGACAGATTAGAAGGGACATCTGATAGAAAAGTGAAGCCTTCACATTAGACAGTGAAGCAACCAAAGAAAGCTCTCAACAAGACGTACAGCCGAACCTTGCCGATGACTACCCGGGGTGACGCCCGTAACGAACATAGAAGGCCGCCGTCGACTGCGAATAGGTCGACGCGGACAAATAGCAAAATTTCAAGAGCACGTGAAAACCTATTGAAAATTAGGTTGGAACTTGCTCATATAGCACTTCAAAGAGCCAAGGAAGAAGATTCCGATGGCTATATGGATGATAGAAACTCAAACGAAGAGTACGTGCGTTCCTGGCTTGAAGAGGCACCCGAACCTGAGCCAACGAAGGAGGACAACGCCGCCGAGGGGGACAATAGAAATAGAAGCCGAGTGCAACAGGACCCCGTGGTGGACGTCAACAGTATAGCGGATCTCCGAGCGCAGCCTTCGTCGAATCCTACAGAAAATGAAGTGAAGAATACAGAGGCAACGAAGCCAATAGAAGACACCAAGGGGGAAGGCTCACTTCGTTCCTTCATAACGGAGTTGACGTCCGCTATAGCGTCGCTCGCCGACAAGAAAACAGAACCGTGGACATCGAATAGCCCCTCGGCGTCGAAAGTAATAATGACGCTCCCGAATTTCAGCGGGGCGCATACAGAATGGCTTTCATTCCAAGCCATCTATGAAACAACTCGAAGATACTTCAATGATATTGAGAATACAGCGAGACTCAGAAGAAGCCTACAAGGAAGAGCATTGGAGACAGTGAGTTCGGAGCTTATCGGACATGCCAGACCAGATGACATCATGAAGGAGCTCGAGCTACAATTCGGACGTCCAGACTCAATCGCTCAAGCGGAGACAGACAGACTACGCGGTCTGCCACGCTGCAGCGAATCGCCTAAGGACATCTGTACGTTCGCAAGCCGAGTAAGAAGCGGCATAGTCACTCTTCGCGCATTGAAGAAGGAACACTACCTTATCAACGCCGAACTCATGCGACTGCTGACGGAGAAGTTACCGAACTCCCTGCGTGTACAGTGGTACAGAACGTACACAGAGAAGCATCTGTCACTGCCGGACCTCGCTCTCTTCAGTGACTTCGTTACCGAACAAGCTCGTTTCTGCAGTGCCTTCGCTCCACCTGAGAACATCGGGGAGACTACGGCTTCCAAGCGCGTCACTCAGAGGACCCACACAGCAACGGACAAGACGGCCCCTAAATGCCGTGTCTGTGACAGAGAAGGGCATCAAGCAACCGACTGCTCGAAGTTCAAAGAGGGATCCAGTGACAAGAGATGGGAGCTAGCGAAGAAACTTAACCTCTGTTTCCGTTGCCTGCGAAGTCGTCGCTCTGGTCACACATGCAGACCAAAGAAGTGTGACGTCAAGGGGTGTACAGCCAAGCACCATCGGCTTCTTCATTATAACAAGAAGCCTGGTGCAGAGGGCGTCGATAGGCCCGCTGCCCCAGAACAGAAGAAAGAAGCAAAGGAAACGGTGGCCAGCTCACACACAACTTCTAGTCAAGCATATCTCAAGATGGTGCCGGTTCGAGTCGTCGGACCGGCGGGAGAAGTATCGACGTTTGCGCTTCTCGACGACGGATCAACCGTTTCCCTAATCGACGAAGATATAGCGAAGCAAGTCGGGGCAGAGGGCCCTATCGACCCTCTGAAGATAGGAGCGATAGGTGACACCATGATCGACACTCCTTGTTCAAGAAGGATCACGATCACTCTGGCGAGCTCGTTCAAGAGTAAGGTGCCGTTCAGAGCGCGCACCATACCGAAGCTCAACCTGTCAACACAGACAGTAAGCGAAGAGGACGTAGCAAACTGCAAACACCTGGACGACCTAAGACATCAGCTGATTTACGACACAGGCGCACCGAAGATCCTCATTGGTCAAGATAACTGGCACCTATTATTGGCCAGTGAGATCCGCAGAGGACCGAAGCACCAACCCGTCGCTTCACTTACAACGATGGGCTGGACATTACACGGCGCGCACACAAGAATACTGGGTCAGCAGGTGCACTACGTCAACCGACTTACGTCCAACGATGAAGATCTTGACGAGCAGCTTCGTGAATTCTTCGCCCTGGAGTCGCTGGTTATTAATCCGAGGCGACCAGACTCAGATCCGGAGAAGAAGGCAGAAGACATTTTGAGTCGTCACACTCAACAATTAGAAGATGGTCACATAGAAACAGCGATGCTGTGGAAGAATGAAAATAGTGAAATGCCAGATAGCTACGGGACAGCACTCAAGAGGCTCGTCTCAATAGAAAAGAAGCTCGACAGCAACCCTGCTCTTCGAGACAGATACGTGGAACAGATGGACTCCCTCACACAGAAGGGATATGCAGAGAAGGCGCCCAAAGCGAGCACACCTGGAAGGACGTGGTACCTACCCCATTTCGACGTGTTCAACCCCATGAAGCCAGACAAGCTCAGAATAGTTCATGACGCTGCAGCGAAATCGAGAGGACTGTCACTGAATGACTTCCTTCTCACGGGACAGGACTTGCTACAGTCGCTGCCCGGCGTCGTGATGCGTTTCCGCCGACACCGCATAGCCATTTCCGGAGACATAGCGGAAATGTTTATGCAGGTGAAAGTACGAGCTCAAGACAGAGACGCCCTCCGATATTTATGGAGAGGCAATAGAAGGGAAGGAGCGCCTGATGAATATCGCATGAAGTCCATCATTTTCGGTGCGGCAAGTTCGCCGTGCACAGCCATTTTCGCGAAGAATTGGAACGCGAAGAGGCACATAGATGAGCATCCAGAAGCAGTGGAAGCCATAATACGTAATCATTACATGGATGATTACCTCGATAGCTATAGGTCGGAAGAAGAGGCCACGCGCATCGCAACTACGGTGAAGAACATACACCTGCAGGCGAAGTTCGAGCTCAGAAAATGGGTGTCAAATAGCGCGCGAGTAATAGAAAACATAGACCCGACACAGGCCCGAACTGAAGTTGTCAGTATCGGGAAATCAGAAGCGGAGAAGATACTCGTACAGGTCGTACAGCAGCAGTCGTTCGCTCAGGAAATAGCGAGACTGCAAGAAGAGAAGACGTTGGAGAAAGACAGTCGCCTGAGGCCGCTGCAAATAGAAATCATAGACAACGTCATACGGCTGAGGAGTCGTATATCCGCGACCAGAGAAGTGGCCGACGATGTGAAGCGACCGCCGATATTACACGGCGACCATCACATAAAACAACTATATATAGATTGGACATACCGCAGTTTACAGCACAGTGGGCGTGTTCACCGATCAAGACAGACAGCAAGAAACTCTGGCGCCGCTGGGTCAGAGAGTACCTGCCGCAGCTCCAAAACCGGCGGGAGCCTCACAGCCACGGGCCCGGTCTGCAGGTGGGGGACCCTATCCTCATCGCAGACGGCCAGCTGCCTCGCAACACATGGCCGCGAGGCCGCATAGTCGCCGTGTTCCCCGGGGCCGACGGTGAAGTCCGGACCGCTGAGGTGCGCACTGCTGGCGGCACTTTGAAGCGTCCGGTGAAGAAGCTCGTCCCACTACCGAAGTAACGCAGGCGTCGAGGTGGCGGGCGTCGCGACGGCGAGCGTCGTGACTACGGTCGTCGCTCACCGGCGTGATGCAGCGCCGCGCCGACGTCGCTACGAGTCGACACTGCACTGCACGGCGGGAGAGATGTTCGCGACGGAGCGTCACCATACTCAGATTTGTTAATGTTATAGTAATTTCTTAGTTTATTTATTCCCTAATTTCTTAAATAGAATGTATGTACGTGTCGGAACATCGCCATACGTAATTTTGTTCAACTATTAGTAATTTACTGCTAAGAATGTTTTAAAACTTAATAGACAGCGGGCGTACCACTACGTGCGCCCATGTACCCAGATAGGGTCTTGAGTTCTGAAACGTTCTTAGTGAATAATTGGTAGTAAAACCTTTTGAATGTTGTATTTTATAGCGTAATAAGATAGAATAGGTATAGTTCTAGCCTAGACATCATATTGTATGTACTAGAAAGCTATTAAAGATGAAATTGAGTCGTTTTTCATTTAACCCACTGGTCGCAACCTTGTGAGCATCAAAAGGGTGGGACGTATATAGTTTCCCTATAGTTTTTTGGTACGTCCAGGTAGCCTAGACCGAGACCTAGCCCTGGATGTAATTTTTGGACCTGTGGTCAAATGGGAAGTCCACCTTTTTGATGAGCACAGGTTGGGAGCAGGGGCAAAATAGTACGTTTTTTCTTACAGTCTTCAGAGGCGCTTCACGCCCTGAAAAATCTAGATGTAACTATGACAACACTAGATTTCTTTAGTTCGATAGACCTACTTTAGGTACCCGTTTAGAAATTGAATATCGGTTCAGGGGTTTCGCAGGAAATCCACCTGACAGACTGGATAATAGTAAATTTTCACCCGTTTTCCCCTTTGTAATGAAATAACTTTTCAGCTGAAAGACACACAGTCGCTCCTGTAGTGTCAATAGATAGGGGATTACGCAAGGAATCCGGTTATGTATGACATGTCTGGATAGGGTGCCTAACTATCCCGGGAGGTTTAACTGTAAGAATGCTTGTAAACGTAATAAAAATAAACGTAAAATCAGGGAGAAATTCGCGGTCCTCGTTACGGTAAAGATTCGAGCCACTTAAGCGGGCGCGTCACGACCGCTAATTTCGTAGTCATCAGCAAGGAACTTTACGGCTCAAAATACGTCATCAAGTGAACCCCTCAAAAGGACCCGAATCGCTCCCTGAACACTTAAAGAACTTTCAACTTGGTGTTATTATTTTTCAACCCCTTTCATGTAAGTAAGTACCCCGGAACACGAAGACATCAGTACGAAGCCACAGTCGGGAATCTTGAAGATACCTGGAACTTATAGGTGTAGGACGTCAGCGCCGCTGTGGATTGGGAGACGCCCGACCTCATACCGGGATAGCCCTGGTTGGGTATTACAACCTCCCTCACCCTGGAACCCAGCGATCACGCCCGTCCGGCACAGAAAACATGATTTATTGTCATTCATCAATACACAAAAACATGTTTATACCATTCCCCCTCTAAAAAGCTTATTTTATTCACTGAAAACAGTGAATAAAAAGCACTTTTACTCACTGTTATATCGCTACACAAGTTGACCATCCTAATAATAATAACAAGAAAATTACTCTAAATTTTAGTAATTGTTCCAATTTTAATGTGCATTTTAATTAATTT
This sequence comes from Brachylomia viminalis, assembly GCA_937001585.2. Lineage (NCBI taxonomy): Eukaryota > Metazoa > Arthropoda > Insecta > Lepidoptera > Noctuidae > Brachylomia > Brachylomia viminalis. The sequence continues at coordinate 13,573,286 of OW443316.2, read as the reverse complement.
AAGCTTCCTTTTTCTTTATTAAATGTTTATTTTCGCTTAAATCTTTCTTTTTCTCGTAGTCATGGTTTAAAGTATAGTATGCAACTCTTGAATAAAACGGATTTATATCGAGGGCCATGATTCACTCGCGCCGCTCAGGATTCTCCCTACGGTCGTGATTCAGTCGTTAGAATCCTTCACTAGCTCGTGATTCATCTATGGCCATCGCTTTAAATCCGTCCTTTATTCACTAATTGCATAATATATCTATAATATCACTATTGTCAAATAATTCCATTTTTTTTTATTTTGTCTCATAAAACAACGTTTGGAATAAAAACGTTTTACATATTGACTTATTATTACACAAATTCCTAAAAATTAAAGAATAAGTTAATTATTTAAAAAAAATGGTTAGGTTAGGTTAAAACTGTGACCCCCTACGCACGAGCCGAGCGAGCGAAGCGAGCGTTGCCGCTGCAGCGGCCGGCGAGTGCCAGAAACGACTAGATTATATAGAAAAATTACTTAAGTAGATGTATAGTGCTTCAGTACTTGCCTGTAAATTATTTGACCCAAAGAGAAATGGCAACCATGTAGGATTATTTATAGTTGTAATCACTTTGTGACTGGTTTAGAAAATGTATTATAAAATGATATTTAGTATAAACTTGATTTTTCCAAAAGATACTTAATATTAAATGAAAAATGTTTATATGACGCATTTGTCAAATAAATGTTTGTAAAGCGAGTGTTTATAAAATAAAACATTTGCGGAATAAATTGTTTGTGAAATAAATGGTATACGAAAGGTTGGTTTACAACTAGTTAGTTTACAACTAAAATTGTGTCAATGGTGTTTTGGTGAAACATTATTGAACCACCAAATGCACTTATAGAAAAGGTAAGTTTTATAAATTTGTTACATATGTATGTATAACATATTGGCGGCTTAGGGATGGCCCAAGCTCCACCCCCGCCGCACCTTTACCTATTGATACACTGCATTACACAAGTAATATTGGTTATAGTTCCTTCTCTTTAATTTAGATCCCTTCTTTTTCTTTTTTTTTAATTTGTTTCCGTTATTCCTATTAATTTGTATGCCTTGATTTAATATGCTAATAGCCATTACGCCTAGCAACATTATGCAAATTAAAATTATGCCAAAACAAAGTAGCCTACAAGATAATTCTGTCAACATAAACTGTATGCCAAAAACAATTATAGCAAAGTAAACTTTTATCAACAAAAAAAAATAATATAGTTATGCTAAAGTATATTTGGAAAAGAAACATTAGGTATGCGAAAAGAAGGGATCCCTAATTTTTTATCCCAAAAAAAAAAACTTAAATTACAGTCTTATTTCCGGTGTACAATCAAAACAAACGAAGTATTGTGTGCGTGTGTAGGTTTGTAATGTGACCACAAATTTCGCCCACAATCAGTTTATGTAACTAATTTAATAAATAAACAATTTCTTATACATAATAGTAAAAATTCTGTGTATGTATTATGATTATAACATAATATTATAATGGGGGTGTTTGGTGGTGTGTGTTATTTCCGGGACGTGTTGTATAATAAAGATAAAAGATTGTTTGTTTACATTTTTGTAAAAGTACTCACCCGGTTACAAAAATTCTTTGACTGATAGAAAGTTACACTACTGCCGAATGCCAAAGGATGTTTATTTAATTTTTTATGTCAAAACACACGCAATCGTTTAAAATGTATAAAGAGAATAAGGCTCAAAAATTTATGGCAGTTAATTTTTTTTCTCTCTTATAGGTAGATAACTGTAATCTAGTTTAAAATTGAAATTATTGTTTAATTTAGGAACAAAATTAATTTTAATAATTAAGTAAATATTTTTTAATTTAGTTTAGGTTTTGTTTAATTTTTGATCATATAGAAAGTAAAGCTGACATTAGAAAAAAAAACAGGTTAACTTCATTATTCAGTGCAAAACATGAAAAATAATACAGGGTGTTAAGAAAGAAAGAAAAATAGGTTTATTTGTCACAGAAACACGTGCATACAAAAAGAAAATTAGCTCTAATAATTAAGAAAAAATAAAAACAAAAAAAATCTGTTGTCTGTAAAGTCGGTTTACTGACGATAGTTGAACGTGACAACGTCATAAGAAAATACTGATGGAATGGTTGCATATTTCAAAAGAAAATTTTAATTTTATTTGTTTGATTGATATTTTGTATGGATATAGAGAAGGAGGTAAATGGAAATCACAATTGAATTGATCAAGTTACATTTATTTGTACGCATAAATACAATTATGTAAATTTTTACCTTTATCGCCGCAATTATTGTTGCTATAAACAATTGACACCACATTCACTTTTCACCGCACTTCATACTTGACGAAAACATGTAAATGTATTATTGTATAGCACCTGTCCACGCGGACGCATCGCTCACTCAAGTAGGAGAGAGACAGATGTCGAACGCTGCCGAACGCGGAGGCCGATTGTGCCTCTTTGTCGCTCGTTCCGCGCTCTCGCTTGCACTTCAAGCCTTAAATGGAACGCCTCAGAGCGAGGTAACGCCGCATGAGTCATGTTTTTTCGTGCGGCGAGGTAACGCCGCATGAGTCATGTTTTTTCGTGCGGCGAGGTAACGCCGCATGAGTCATGTTTTTTCGTGCGTGCAGCCGGCTCCATCGAATTATAAGACGTTGTAACGTCAAAAATATCTTTCACGAGCATAAAACAGAAATAGTCGACAGCTGCACGCCATGACTGGAACAAAAAGGCTTCCACTCAGCATGATGCTGTGCTATGGGAGACACACAGCACATCGCTGATTTTCAGTCCCGTCAGTTAAGGGATGTCTCTTACACCCTGTATTATTTCTGACGCACAAACTTATACCACAACTTCAGCATTTGATTCTAGACTAGCTTAACAACAAAAAAATCTGCTGTTTCATAAATAAAAAGTCCAATACCTACGCAGTCAAAATATTTAGACGTGCTATTTTTTTTTAAATATCCGACGAAAGCTTTCAACACAGGGGGTCAGAATCATGTACTGAATCCGTTGGTAACCGGTTGCGCGACGATGTTTCTGCACCCTGTATAATAGTTTAAAAAAATCATATCTGTTATCTGTATATTCTAAATAAAGTTCAACTGTTTCAAAAAAAAATTGCACTGTCCTTAATCTTTTAAAATCTTTTAAAGAAGTCCTGATTAATTCACGATTCACGATTCATTTCGTGAAATAATCGGGTCTCTCGCGATAAATGTGTGGCCGTCTGAATAAACTTTGATTCGTAACTAAATCCACAGTTTCGATAGCTTCTAAACTGTAAATAAAACCTTCTATTTCACAACAAATATGCACATTCAACAACAAAATAAAGTGTCACTTAGCGATAAGATGCCGAACATCGGGCCCTTATATTTAAGGGATAGACCCTTAAGACCATAGGTGTCCCCTAAGTGATGGTGATAACGAAACTAACACTTAAAACTTCTTAGGTGCCTCCCTAAATATATGGAACGATGGTGAAAATGGGCGGATGCGGAAACCAAACCCGCTAACATAACTGTTTCAGTCTTGTACTCGGATATCGACTTGTATTTCAGGTTGTACTCTTGTATGGAACAGATGTTTGTTTTTTTTATAACTGGTGAACAATTTGTATCTAATTGCGCGTCGCTGTGGTACACTCTGTAATTAAATTACACATTTTGTATTATTTGATTACAAAAAAACTCCATAATAATATGTATCTTTTGCAAAATGTTGTAAAGAAAAATATTATTTCATTTAAACACTATGAATTTTATTGCACGAATAACCAAAAACACTGTTTTTGTTAGTTATATTACTAGACATTTGAATCTCAAATTAATGGAGGACCCCGAGCTCACAAACTCGGGTTAAATTGTTCGATGCGGTTATTTCGGCAGTCGCCGCACCGCGCCGTGTTAAACAGAGGTTCAACTTTGTATAGCAAAGTTGACAGAAGTTTAATAGCAAAATGATTTAACTACTTTCATTTTAACACGCTTTTAGTAGTTCAGCTATTGTGAGAGTTATCTTAAAGTGAACTATTTTAGTATGCAAATACGAAAGCCCTAACTTCAGCTTAAATGGGAATGGCTAGACAGATTTGTTAGAAACGATACAAGTAATAAGCTATCAAGTAAAATTGAAATAGTTTATTATTAGAGACTGACCAATTCGATTGAAACAATACCTATAGCGATCTGGTTTTTTTTTTTGTATAGTACTCGTAACTCGTGCTCTCGGAAAGCACCATTCGGTGAAGTGGAACTGATGATGCAGACCACAGATGGCCACCGGAACTACCCAATAATCAATAAGTATTTCACGGGTTGACAATAGCTAAAGCGCGGTCACTGTCGGACTGTAAAAAGAAGGAGAAGCGCGGTGACACAAAGCTGGTAATTTATTGCAAAAGGAATATGAAGCAATTCTCTATTTACAAAAAATCTATGGATTGGACAAAAAATTAAAACACTATCACGTTAATACGTTGCTTGAAGAACAATCTGAAAAAAAAAACACTATGATTGCATGTATATTAGTATGGTTTTTAATCGTTAAAATAATTTACTTGAGGTATCTTCGTGACTTTTTTCTATCGTACCAAATTAGTTGTATTATGTTTTCAGCACACTATCTAACTAGCATAATTATATCCTGAATAATATCAATATTTTTCTGATTTTGTTTACTGCAGTGGATCATATACTTTTAGGCATTATAAAACTTGCGTTTAGGTCATGTAGTCCCCTTAATATGGTTGCTAAGCAATTTATGCTCGTCACAATGCATATGGTGAAATGGAACTGATGATGGAAGCCACAGCACTCCTTAACTGTTAGGAGATAATACTGCAATATGTCGACAGAAACTACTAAGATGTTATTGGATAAACGTGGACGTGCAAGACAATCGTTTTCATCTTTCCAGTTCTCGTGATGATGTAACGGAAGAAGCAGTTATAATAAATACTTAATGTCACTGTTGTTTTCATAGCAAGTAGTGGTATACGAATTGGCGTGGCGGGGTAGGTACCGTAACTAAAAAATGAAAAATATAAAATCGATTTTACAAAAAAAAAACAACCTAATTCCAGTTTTTTTTTTGGAAGTCGGTTGTTTTTGTATCTGTAATTTAGTTTTTTGCCACTGACATCCGAAATTAAAGTTATTTTTCCATTAGTAGTGGTTTTTTTTGGTAGTTTTTACCACTCATTATTGTCGACTGCTTACATACTTTATCAACCCGAGTTAAATGGCACTTTCGCGACATAAAACGACAAGGTCTACTTTTCAATGTAACAGTAATGACCTTAACCGTAACCTAGTGATGTTTCAGTTTACTGGGAATTGTTGGAAAAAGAGATAAAGCAATTTCGAGGTACAAATACTTGACCAAAATCAGCCCGTGGGGTATTTGCGTAATACACATAATTTGGCGAATTGATCGCAATGCCTTTCATTTTGACACCCATTGCTTCAAAGGTTTGAAACATTCGTCCGGTCAACAACATAAATAACGCAATAAACGTGGCTGAACTGTCAACGATATCAGGCAAAGATGGCAATAGGCTCGCCCCCTTTTATTATTATTATGTTAACATGTCTCGGGACCATGGGGTCCCGGACCTTTGGAAGCCGTACGAGGAGCCGAAGCCAACTCGCAGAGGCCCGTTAGACGTTTATAATAGAATGAGGCACCAGCCAACGATTATCCCTGTACGCACTATGTTCAAGGGCACCCAAGACAACCCCCGGTTGGTGTAGGACTTTAAGAAAGTCTTAGAAGTTTTAGAAGTTTTTTCGTATTTTATAGGTATAAAGTAGTAGTAAAATCTCTTTGGCTGTACTGTTCGTATCTGGCTGATTTTGATACCATTAAATTATTGACATATAAAAATGAAAAGTAAAAACGATCTACGCCATTTTTCAATTGTTTTTCTGTCCGCCGTGTGTGTGTCGATACATTTTGACGTTTTATTACAAAAAAGGGAAAAATGCGACACAAGCCGCGAAAACAATACGTGACGTTTCAACACTTAACGCAGTATTTTAATAAGAGTAGGGAGGACACGTCGCGGCATACGCTGGCAGAATGTGTCGCTTGGGAGGGGCCGCGCTGTGCCCTCATCTCAGAAGTAGGCAGTGACTTGTCGCTGCCGGCCGTAGTCGAGTCGATGGTCGGCAGTGAAGAGTCCTGGGACACGGTGGTTTCCTTCTGCGAAACAGTCGTCTTGCAGAAGGAGGCTGCGGAAAGGGAGAGGCAGATCACGTCCACTCACACGGCCAGCAGCAGGCGCACAGGGCCTCGGCGGATGGTACACAACGCCCTCTTCCAGTCCCCCTAAATGGGATGGACTCTGGGATGTCCGTCGCCCCCCAGACATCAGGAAACGAGGTGGTGGCGTGTAATGTTCCACGCGCGCCCCTCTTAGACGTCGCAGGAGTGGAAATGAGTCTGGCGTGGGGAGTCAAACACCACACTCCCCCCCCCAGACCCGAGGAGGCCCGCAGCGGCGGGCCGGCACCAGACGGGGGTTGCGTATTATGTTGATCGTATGTTCCCGCGACCCCCGGCGTAGGTGTGAGATGGAACACCGGGGTGGTTTTTAGTCAGTAAGAGTCTGACAGACCCCGCCGCTCGCCCCAGGGCGGCGGATTTCCCAACCCGGAAAAGAAAACAAAGAAAGTGTTAGTAAGAGTAGCACAAAGTTGGTTAAAGCGTTTTCAGTCCGGGATTTTTGACGTCAAAGCTGCAGCTCGCTCTGGTCGCCCTGTTACGGATAAATTCGATGATTTTTTTTTAAACTGGAGTAAGATAGTAGTACTTACGACATACCTGAAGAATTGTGGGTTGACAACAAAACAGTTATGACCCATTTGAAAAAGTCGGGGTATACAAAAAAGCTCGATATTTGGGTGGCACACGAGCTCTTTGTCTTGAATTTGTAGATAAAATACGAAATAACTTTTCCTCCGACCTAATATTATTGTATTATTAAATCCAAGAGAACGAAACCAGTAGGTACTTATGTTTATATTTCAAATGAAATCTATTGAGTATACAAAACTTATTAGGCATGAAGGTACCTATTGAAAAAGGTCCTGGAAGGCAATTCTGGCGTTTACACTCCTTCATGACGCATTCTTTATTGTCGCTTATAAAATGGTGTAATTATCCAGATTGTTGTATTTTCACTACAAGTCGATCGTCAATCACGAGTCCAGGGACAAAAATGTTGCCATTATGCGTCGCACGAAGTAATCCATTCAACATAACGATGCTACTTTTTAGACGCAATCGTTAATAAAACAAAAAACAAAAATATATTTATTGACATATACCATGTTTACAACATTTAATAGAATTCTCTGACTTCTGCACTAGTTAGAAACTGTGTTGCAGGAGCCAGGGTCCTCCCGTAAAAAAAGACACAATTTTGTTGTTTTATGACAAGGCAAAAACAAAATTAGCATGATTGTGTATAAACCAAGAACAAAATGAAAAAAAAAACTAAAAAGAAATAAACAATAGTTTTGGTTCTTCTCTTGCGCGAAAGTATGTATTTTTTTGAGTTTTTAATGCACTTTTGACCATGTGTAAAAAGGATTTTTAGGCAAAAAACATGTTTTGAGCAGCAGTATATGTATACGTATTTTATGAACATTTATCAATATCATCATCCTTAGATAAATCATTTATCTAAGATCATCATCATTATTGATTTCGTAACTCCATTTTTTTTAAATTATTAACATGAAATGCTGATTTGTCAATGTCACGTCAAATTAAAGTAATTTTTTATGTTGGAATATCGCCATAAAAATTAAATAATTACCTAATTAAAAACAGAATGACTGCCTCTGATATTATAAGTAAACTGATGACTCCAGGATAACATCGAGGCTTATCAAGATGGCAAAGAAGAAGAGGAAGTGCGGTTGTCGTAAAGAGTGTGGTGCGGTACTGCACCAACCCGTCCTGCTGTTCCAACGACTACGCTGCTGTACCGACGTGTCCCGGCTACATTACTTTACAAATGCCCAAAAGATTGTTGGGAAATCCTTTCGAAAACAAATTTCAGCCTGAGGGTCGCGTTAGGAGTCTTGTCTCAGCACGCATTCAAATTTCTTTGTGGTAAAAAGCTGCACTATCATCTGTCGAAATTCATGAAGACTTTTTTTTTTTATTACCCACTGCTCAACTAGTTGAGCAGTAGGACATAGTTTGTATTAACGAACATTTTATGCTCTATAGCTCAACTATTTTTTGCTCAACTTAGTTGATAAGTAGGTCATCCTGTTATAAAATCAAACATATAACCTACTGCTCAACTGCTGCCACTTATCCTGTATAAGTGGTGATTGGATGATGGCTGCAAAGCTTTAAGGCGAAGATAGTACATATAATTTAAAACCATTTAAGCCACGGTTGTCTTAGACGAAGTCTTACCATATTTTTTAACTTAATTTTTATGTTTTCTTTTCGAAAATTCCCAAAATTTTAACTAAACAAAATACATTGCCAAAAACAAAATAAAAATATTTGAAACATTTATTGTTTGCAATGCTTTTGAAATACTGCATCATATTGGTGGTACAATAATAATAGGTGAGTAGGTATATCATTTATTTCTAGTAACAAAAGAACCTTTTAAATCATACAAAAAGAGCCTCCTCGTATCCCATGGTTTGATAGTGGTGCCATTGGCCGTGGTACTGTAGTAACTGCTCATCGGTTTCGTTCCGGACACATGCCGCTGAGAGCTTTTGCGTATCTAATGCAAAAAGTTAGTTCGCCTAATTGCGAGGTTTGCGATAAAAGAGAAGATGTGCAGCATCTTTTGGTGGAGTGTGTCAGGAACGAATCTGAGAGAAATAGAATTATTAGAGAATTAAAAATACTTAGACTTAGGCATATTTAATCATTTCCTTGCCCAGCCTATGTCCCGTGAGGCTAAAATGATTTATTCATGGACACTTTGGCATCTCATTGTTCACAGAAAGACTTCAAAAAAATTTGGCAACGTACTAATAAACTTAATATAAAGCAGAACAGGGCTGAATGCATTAACTCTGAAAGGGATCCTCGTAACATTGCTAATATATTTAAATCGCATTTTAAGGTAACTCCACTCGTGCCTTCAGTATCCACGCAATGTAATGTAGTTACCAGTCAGATACTTCCGCCATTATACAAATAAGACCTAAAGATGTTAAGAGTGTTATTGACAACATGACTCGTGGTAAGTCACCGGGACATGACAGCTTGAGTGTTGAACATTTAAAACATGCAGGCTGTCATTTACCCAGAAAAGCATGGCCAATACGGCCATGCTTTTCTCCCTGTGTATAAGTCATAAGTGTCTGCCTCAAGACCTTATGAGAACAATGGTCGTACCAATTGTTAAATAATGTAAAACTGTAGACATTTGTGATAAATGTAACTATCGTCCTATCTCCCTGGCGACAATTTTGGCTAAGGTAATGGATAGTCTGCTTAACAGGCATTTAAGAAAGAACCTTAACCTGAATCACGCGCAATTTGGCTTCCAACCTGGTCTTTCCACTGAGACTGCTATTCTCTGTATGAAGCACACGGTTAGGTATTACTTGGATCGTAGGACACCTGTTTATGCTTGTTATTTAGATTTATCCAAAGCTTTCGATCTGGTTTGTTATGAGCTCCTGTGGGATAAACTGCGTAAACAAAATGTATCCGCAGAACTAGTGGACATTTTCAAATTTTGGTATGATAATCAATTGAATGTCGTTAAGTGGGCTGATTGCTTGTCTGAGGAGTACAAGCTAGAGTGTGGCGTGAGGCCAGGGGGGAATTTCCTCACCCACTCTTTTCAATATTTATGTGGACGGTCTGATTGGCGAGCTCAGTAGTACGCAGGTAGGTTGTCATATTGACGGAGTCGCTGTCAATAATATAAGTTATGCCGATGATATGGTGCTGCTGAGCCCGTCAATTGGGGCCCTTCGTCAGCTACTGAGAGTCTGTGAGCGGTACGCTGAAAGTCATGGTCTCAAATATAATGCTGCCAAGAGCGAGTGTATGATTTTTGGTCTAGGTGATAGAACCCCTCATGATGCTCCACCCATATTTTTAAACGGGTCTCCTCTCACAAGATTGAAAAAGGTGAAGTATCTATGGCACATTGTCACCGATGATCTAAAGGACAACGAGGACATTGAACGTGAACGCAGAGCGCTGGCGGTCCGCGGTAATATGTTGGCTCGCAGGTTTGCTCGTTGCTCAGCTGAAGTCAAGGTAGCGCTATTCAAAGCATATTGTCAATCATTTTACACGAGCAGCCTGTGGGTTAACTATACTCAAAGGACGTACGGCGCTCTGCGGGTACAATACAACGACGTCTTCAGGATGTTTTTGCGGTTGCCGCGGTTCTGCAGTGCGTCCGCGATGTTTGCCGAAGCGCGTACGGATGACTTTTACGCAATAAGACGCAAGCGGGTGTCGTCTCTGCTGGCTAGATTACGCGGCAGCAGCAACAATATTCTGAGGATAATTTCTGGTAAATTTCAGTGTCCAATGCACTCGCTTTGGGTACGCATCGTAATTGGGACGGTAAAATAAAATATTTTAGTTATAATTAATTTTTATTCCAATTCTAATTCTGATTTTAATTGATATTTTTGTTTTAATGTTTTAATATTTGAATTGTAATGGTTTCTAATCCTATGATGTAATTTTATTGTTATTTATATTTTAATTATGTACCTACTAACATAGATTTTAAGCTCCTGTTGTTACTAACCATTATGGATCAATGTAATCTGACATATGAAATAAATAATAATAATAATTAGTTACTCTTTAAGAACTGTTTTTGTTTAGTATTAGTTTTGTTACGTAACTTAAGATTAGTTTATGACGGGACTGGCGTGAACTGTGTTCAAAAGTCCCTTAAAATAAGGATAAAAAAAAAGAACCTTATACATTATTACCTTATAAATAAATTTTGTATACACCGATATATAAACAAAAAAAACATATTATCACACCACACGTGGGAGTCTAATTTTGGTCATCATTCTCTGTAACATTTTGCAGCGCAGGATCCTGGAGAATATACTTTGCATCACTCTATTATACAGCGTGTAACATAATTAACGCAAGACCTCGTACACCCCAATTAGAGTATTGAGTTAAAAGCATTAATACAATGACCGAAACAATTTTTTTTAAAGCTAACTATTATTATTAAGAAAATTGTGTTGACCCTAGCATTACTTATGCATTTAAAATTGAGTCTTATTGCCTTGCGATAAGATTTAATTTACTTTGGCTCAATCGGCGGTCGTTATTGCAAAATACATAATTTTTGAAAAAAATACTCATTTTAATAGTTACTGAAATGAATTCAGTAGTCAATTATGAGCAAACCACTTTCAGGACTTGCGTTTATTCTGTTACACCTTTTATAACCTTATCGTTAATTTGTTCAGCGTTAGTTTTATTATAAGTAAGTAAGTCTTATTTACCATTTATTTCAATCCTTTCATTGCTATATTGATGGGATAGGACTTCTTTATATTTGGAATTTATTTATAAATATATAATATACATACATATATCCCATATGAGCAACGTACTCAATCTTACAAAATGATAACTCTGCGCGACCGTCGACTGGTACCTACATGATCTCATGTTCTTTTTCAAATTAGTTAACAATAGATTGGACTGCGACAAATTAACTGAACAAATTGGACTAAATGTCCCCCATAAATTACCCAAATATCCCATTACCGATTTATTCCACACTAAAGCATCCAACACAAATATAGGAGGAAACTCACCTCTCAATAGTTTCAGTCGTGAGATGAATTCTTATATAAAATCCTCTCCAGATGTTGACATTTATATCATGACTCAATAACACACTTTAAGACCCAAATTTTGAGGTCCCAAAGCACGCAACTCACACAATCTAAAGATTAATTTTATTGTATTAGTATGTAGGTATTTCTTGCAACCTCTGCAGTCTTATAACTTATGTCTTTTTTTAATATTTCTGTTTATTATTATAGTGGTTACCACTTAATTTTTATGCATTTCATTATTACCTTAGGTTATCACTGTATTTGCGAATGTTGGTTCACTTATTATTGGCAACTGTATAAGCCCTCAACTATTATCTACTGTTATTTGATATTTTCTGTACAGAAGCTGTTGGTGTACCTTTATTAATAAATAAATTTAAGTCATCTCTATCGATGGGAGTCCAGTCTAGAGACGATCTCTACAGGGCGGTAAGGGGTGGAGGGCGGCCATTTCCCCATAGGGGAAAACCGACCTAAACACGAATATTAACAAAATTAGAAAAAAACTAAAATTATATCAACCTAGGGTAATTTTGGAACAGTCACATTGTGTTAAAAACCAGAGAAATATATAGACTGATTTCCATAAAACCGTTCAACTAGGTAGGCAGATCAGTGGATACAACAGACTACAAATGAGACTCTAACAAGAGAGCCCTGATTTGCTAGAAGACTGAAAATGGCTTACATGAAATCAGACCAACGTTAGTTTTGTATATTTGCATTTCTAATGTCCGTTTTTTAGTAGCATAAGGCGACACCTAAATGCCTGAATAAAAGCGTGCTGTTGTAATAATATGAGACAATAATAATATGAGACAACATCCACACAAGGTCTTCAGGTCCCGAACTAGGCAGAGCCTGTACTACGGTAACCTGATGACTGATATACATACTTATATACATATACACACCTAGACACAGGTCAAACAGACATGTTCATGCACACAAATGTTTGACTTGTCCGGGGATCGAACCCGGGACCAGCGGCTCAGAAGGCAGGGTCACTACCAACTGCGCCAACCGGTCAGTCCTTTGTTGTATTTTTATCATGCGCTTTCGGCGCTAGCTTTCATTTAAGCGACGCCTAGTGTTAGTGAAACGAGCAGCAGTGACTCTACATACACAGCAATTAATCATTACAAATCACAACATCCTCTTACAAGAAATATTTTACTGATAGCTACTCTATTTCCGAGCCCTATACGATATGTTATATGGTATAGATAGTTGACTTCTTCCCAGGCAAAAACACAAACAGAATTATAACTAGCTTTAACGTTAGAGCATAATATCTTAAAATCGAAATCCAGATAATATTAATTAGCCAATAGTATCCTTATTAACAATTCAAATCAGATAAAGCGATTCCTACGCTTTTTCAGGCGTGACATCAGCGACAAATTTGCTAAAAAATATGCCAACAGCTGCATTCCGATATGAGGAACTCGAAGGACTGAAACTCGAGGCAATTTTTGCATGGTAATGCAAGGGACATTCCACATGCATTTATTCAGTTTCATGACTACGTCAAATAAAATGTAGGCAAGTTAGTCTGGACTAAATTGAAATTCCTGTAAAAATTCGTTGAACATTTTTTTGTGCTGAAGTTATTTTTATTTGTTATACGGCGTTTCCGTATGGGGCTATGAATTTGGGTGGATTTTCTTTACCGGGAGGCATTTTTGTAGGTTGCCAGAATTGCTTCAAATAAATCCTGTTCTTGGTTATATTGTAAGGTTGAAATAAATACTTCCCCTTTATGAGGGGCTTTTGGCTAAGTAATAACAGATCGATCGATCAGGTTAAGCTACGCTTGCCGCAGTTGGTCCGAGGATGGGTGACCCTGTTTACATATCAAAACCCTTCCATGCCTCGGAAAGCACGTTAAGCCGTGTGTCCCGGCTGTCATTCGTTGATCTTTGGCAGTCTCTACGTCAGGAGCCCGCAAGTCTAACAACCAGACTTACCAAGGGGTATCGTATTACCCAGTTATTGCGTTGTGGAGGTCAGATAGGCAGTCGCTTCATGTAAAATACTGGTATTCAGCTGCATCCGGTTAGACTGGAAGCCGACGCCAACATAGTTGGGAAGGTCAGGCATCTATGGCACATAAAAATACTTTCCCTTCATTTCTTTAATAAAAACGAAACAAATTATGACAATTTTAAAAATGCAACTTCAATCGTTAGTTTAACTGGCGTTATTGCGTACTGTAATACATTAAAATATTTTGTTAAAACCATTGTGTTGCTATTTAGTTTCCCCAAAAATGCTTCTTTAAATTCTTGTTTTCATAGCATTTGGGATGCAACATGTACGACATGTGAAGGGGTGTTATCACACCGGATCTTGCCAGCAGTATAATCTATAAAGCCTATTATAGAAATGAAATGCTGTTCGTTGGTAAGCGCATCATTTGCGGATAATCAACTCAGCCCATCGCAGTCCACTGCTGGACATAGGCCTCTTCCAGGCTGCGTCACAACACCCTGTCCTCCACCTTCCGCATCCAGTCTGTCCCAGCCACGTTCTTAAGGTCGTTGGTCCATCTAGCTGTGGGGCGTCCCACGTTACGCTTGCCGATACACCACTCCAGGACTCGTCTGCTCCACCGGCCATCGGTCCTTCGACAAACATGGCCAGCCCACTGCCATTTCAGTTTGCTTACTCTGCAAGCTATTCCGGTAACTCCAGTTCTTTTCCCGGATAATTTCAAGAACTTGAGAACGGCTGGACCGCTTTGGCTATTTTTTGTTTTAAAATGTTCATAATAGTCCGAGTCAGGTTCTTACGGAATGAAAAAATTTAATTTTCCGCGAAAATTGGAAAATTCGGGAAAATTTATAGTGCTTTTTCTATGGGTATTTTGTATGAATTATTGAAATTTGGACAGGACGACGTCTGTCGGGTCAGTTTATAGAGGCACGAGGATCAGGGTGTAAAGTTCACTCATACCTCCATAGAAAAGGGAGGATCCTCCGATCAGACGGGTGTCTAGTAAGCAACTGCCCGACGATTTATGTCGGGACGTTGTTTTTAAATGCTAGTTGCGCGGTAAACTCTGCTTGCGCGATGTAGGATCTTCGTGACGTCAGTGTGATGCGTAGTTCGCATGTGGCGGTGTAGATACTGCTACAAGTTAGTTATTTAAAAAAATAACCTTTCAGTCCTCAACAATCCTAATCAAATGTACTTTGAAGTAGTCTTCCTCTCCCAAGAACTTATAAGTCTTAGGTTTGCCTAGATCTAACGCATACGGCCTAACTCACCCACCTAGGTGAACTAGAGCAAAACATTTTAACTAGGAACCAACACAATGGATTATTTTCCGTAGTAGGTATTAGATCCGTCGCAAACTAAGCCATCGATTGTGGCTGCTAGAAGCCTGAGAAAGCGAATATTTTAAAGTCTATCACCACTAGTGCAACAAAAATGACAAGCGGTTGTTGCATAGGCTTAAGTTAGAGGTACATGTGAAGCAGACGACTTGCTAGAGCCTCAAACACGACAACTCAAACGCCAAACGGTTATCAAATCTATGAAAAGGAGGAAAACATATTTTCATTATTTTTATTGTTTCTTTAAATTAAGTAAGCCTTTAAACGAAAAAAGTTTATTTTTTCACTTTTGTTAATACACTTAGGTTCGGTTTTCTTAAATCAATCTGTTTAGAAATTTAATTTGTGGTGCATATAGCCACTCTGCAACTAATTAATCATAGGTTGTGTGTTGTCTGTCAGTCAGTCACGTAGGTACCACTTTAGTCGCTGAATTGTCGGTTTATGATGCCTAGTGTGCGCCGTACATAACAATTGGATCACGGCTACTTGACTTCCTGAGTTTCTGTTTGATACTGAATCACTGACCGTTGGGTCTCTAGTGGTTTTATTAACAATATGGTTTCTTGACTTTCTTTTGTGAACATTCTACAACCATTTGAGATTATTATATAGAGTCAAAACCTAAATAAAAATCTCTTTATAACTTATGGTGTTTATAAATTCCTTCAAGCTTAGGAATGAATGAACGAATGAAAGCCAAATTAATTAATGTCAGCGAATGATCACTGACAGACAACACAGAGCTTAAAGCGTTGGTCTAGAAGCAAGAAATATTGCTTATGAGTTCCTTGTATAACGAAGGTGAGCACACGGGAGCAGTGGTGGCCCAGTGGTAACAGCCGCGACTTACGTGTTGTAGGTCGCAGATTTGAACCCAGACAGGCGCTTTACTTGGTGTAAATGATTTCATCACTACTGCTATCAAGATGGTGAAGGAAAACATCGTGAGGAAACCAACATATCCTAGAACCAACAATTTGGAAGACATGTAGCATCTACAAACCCACCCTGGGCCCGCGTGGTGGGTTACGGCGCACTCCATCTCATTGACAGGAGGCCTGTGTCCCAGCAGTGGGAACATCATAGGCTGATTACGGGAGCTCAAAGGAAGGATTTTTGAAAATTAACCCCTTAAAGGGACTAAAAAGGTGATGGTCACTTGCCTGTGGGAAACCCCATGGTGCTTCCCACCGGACACGCCGCGCACACTATATTAAATCCATCTACATATCTTTTCAAGAGATACATATACAGGGTGTCCAAGAACCTGGCGTCCAACTGGATTCCCACGATGCCCCAAGTTCTAACAGTACTCAGAAAAATATTTTAAAAAATCCACCCCATGTACTTACAGAATTATACTGATTTCAAAAAAAAAGGGGAAATGAGCACCCTGTGACATACTTTTGAATGCTGTGACTGCTAATGCTGATAATTTCGATATTTCTTGGAGGTTTTGTAATCTAGGGTATTGCTGTGTCTAAATAGAATGTAAAAATAAAGTACTTATTGTACCATTTTAAAATAAAATATTATTTTAACTAAAGGTGATATGGAAAACTATTGAATTTCGCAACTTTGACCGACTGTAGTGTAAAAAAAATGTACCAAAATAGTATGGCAAGTGACGTCAAATTTTGACGCGTTTATTCCTCTTTTTAAAAAGGTATAATACTTACACATTAATTTGAAAAAAAAAATTTTTGATAATATTTTTACTCAACAACCCAATTTTTACGATGTCTTACAGAATTCTTAGAAAGAAAAATTTACGACGAATTGAATCTAACCTCTAAAGAATTACTATTGTATGCTCATAAAAATAACAACAGGCCTCTCAAAAAACAGGTTAGACCGTAAGGGACGGTATGTGCATGCATCTCACCATAGTGATTCGTTATTACAACAGGAGGGAGCAAGACAGAAACTATCTTTGCGATTTGCTGGTTCTTCTTTATGGTACCCCATTATTCAGGTAAGAGTGAGGGAGAAAAAGGTTAGAGGTGCGAGTGAGATAGATAGTGACGCTATCTGGGATCGTGCTATTTAGGATAACAGTACGGTCAGTACGCGTCACTGCCTCCTGCCGTTACTACGCACCTCTCTCTTATTGTTACCATTGATCACGTACTACGATTTAAAGCTTTGTTTATTGGACTCGATTACTCTTTGTGCTCTGGACTTTGAAACGAACTCTTTACGACGACCTTTGCCTGTGTTTGGACAGTTTGTGTTTTGTGTGTGCTACCATGGCGACCTACACTCCGCAAGAATACGCAAATATGCACTACATTTATGGAGAATGTAGAGGTAATGGACGAGCTGCAGCGAGACTTTACAGAGAAAGGTATCCGAGGGCTACGCGATATCCCGACCATCGAGTTTTCATTAATGTGCACAGATCACTATGTGACGGGCGGTTCCCCAATCAAGTAGCTGGTGAAGGACGACCCGTAAATGACTTCATACGCGATGAAGTTTTAGAGGCGGTGTCGGCAAATCCAAGCATCTCTGTGCGAGGAATAGAAGCTGATACGGGGATACCGAAGAGCACAGCACACAGTATTCTCCAAAAAGAAGAATATCATCCGTACCACGTACAGCGAGTGCAAAGTCTTTTACCTCGAGACTATCCGAGCCGAGTCGCGTTTTGTGAAACAATCCTGCAAAAACATCGAGAAGACGAAAACTTTATCGACAAAATTTTGTGGTCAGATGAATCAACATTTAAGAAGGATGGCTACATGAACCTACACAACTTGCACGAGTGGCATGTGGAAAATCCGCACTTGATGCGAGAAGATAGATCCCAGTACCGGTTCAAAGTGAACATGTGGACCGGTATTCTCTGTGGGAATATTATTGGTCCATTTGAGATGCCCGAGAATTTGACTGGCGAATCATATTTAAATTTTCTTCAAAATGATTTGCCAAACTTACTAGAAGAGACCCCACCAGATATGTGGTTCCAACACGACGGCTGTCCAGCACATTTTCGCGTATCCGTTAGAGAGTTTTTGGACGAGCAATACCCGAACAGGTGGATTGGGCGATCAGGAACAATCCCGTGGCCAGCCCGCTCACCTGACTTAAATCCGCTGGATTTTTTTTTCTGGGGAACTATGAAGGAGCTCGTTTATGCGAAGCCCATTAATGACATCGCTGACCTTCGTGAGAAGATAACACAAGCAGTGCAGGTGATACGTCAAAAAAGTTACTCGCGAAACATAAAGCGGTCCTTTTTAAGGAGAGTGAGAGCTTGTATTGCCGCGGGTGGTCAACATTTTGAACATTTATTGTAATAAAATATCTTTAAACTAACATGCTTTGCTTTTATTCTACTGGGAACCCATCTACCTGTGTGTATTTCCTTCTTGCTCACTCTTGGAACCGAAGTAAATAATAGTAGTAACATAACAGTTTCTAAGATAAGAAAGGGTCCGACAGTTACCGTTAGTAGGTAGGCACTTCGTAAAAATTGGGTTGTTGAGTAAAAATATTATCAAATTTTTTTTTTTCAAATTAATGTGTAAGTATTATACCTTTTTAAAAAGAGGAATAAACGCGTCAAAATTTGACGTCACTTGCCATACTATTTTGGTACATTTTTTTTACACTACAGTCGGTCAAAGTTGCGAAATTCAATAGTTTTCCATATCACCTTTAGTTAAAATAATATTTTATTTTAAAATGGTACAATAAGTACTTTATTTTTACATTCTATTTAGACACAGCAATACCCTAGATTACAAAACCTCCAAGAAATATCGAAATTATCAGCATTAGCAGTCACAGCATTCAAAAGTATGTCACAGGGTGCTCATTTCCCCTTTTTTTTTTAAATCAGTATAATTCTGTAAGTACATGGGGTGGATTTTTTAAAATATTTTTCTGAGTACTGTTAGAACTTGGGGCATCGTGGGAATCCAGTTGGACGCCAGGTTCTTGGACACCCTGTATAAACTACAAAAACGGGGTTACAGTTGGCGCCCAATGTGGGGCAAAACTGCTTTCACCTATTTTGACAGGACCCTCAATCGATGTCCTTGGAAAATCCTCTTCCACAGTCTAAATAGATTTCTCATCTAGTAGTGATTTCGAATGTTTATCAATAGAATGTGGGAAATTATGTCTATATGTTTATTTATTTCAAATTACTACATACTAAGTACTATAATTATGTCATGCGAATTAATTACATGTATAATGTAATTAATTCGCATGCCATAATTTCACCAAAACCATCATCCTACTAGCTTGAGCAGACCTACAAAAGGTGTCGCTACTAGTTGCTTTAATTATTTTATTTTTAATATGGTGTTCATAGGTTTTCCTAAATTTTCCTTTTGGATTATTCTTTTCAGTGAGTAGGTACGCAGTAACTACCTGAAGGTAACATTATAATGAGTGTCAGATATGTTTTGAGCATTGTGCGTATGCTAGGTTTTATGAAATCAGTCAACAAAGCAAATGTGTCTAAATTAACACAAGTTTTTTTTTTTAACATTAGAAAAAAAAAAAAAATGGCTGTTAGCTCCATCCTGCTCGGAAACCGAAGCCTTCGTTAGAGTAATGTCATAATCACATTTATAATAAACAATTTATCTCACTCACTTCCTCAATCATATCACTCTCACACTACCCCCCAAACCCTCACATACCTACTTGCACATTCTTACTTTACCATTCTCTTGGTCACATACTTGCTAAATTTCAATGAATGATGATACCATGGTCACATGCTCTGTGCATGTGTGTGTGTACCTACATTTACAACAGAGCACCGTATCTCAAACTTTTTTTTTTTTGTTACTTATTTTTGCTCATGTTCGTGAACGGGCGCCGTCAGTAGGCACTGGTCATTTCTTAGCTGCCACGGCTTATTTTAATTCCATAATTGTTTTTATCTTTTTATTACGGACGCTTTTAACGTGCACGTCTTTCTACATCGTTCTCACATGTATAATTACAACATGAATGATGTAACCACTCTATTGTAACAATATTTTGATTTAAAAGAGTGTCCATGGAGTTTCTTGCCCGTTCTTCTCCATAGGTACCTACTACGCTTTGGAATGGGCAACTAGCTTCATCTTTCTGACTGACCGACCCCTTGACAATTCAAAAGTGCCTGTAATTGGTTTATTTGAAATAAATGCTTTGAGTTTGAGTTTGAGTTTGCTTTTGTTTTACGTAAAATTTTCAAGACAATATGTAATACTTAAATACATTAACAATACAGTGTCGACCCTAAATTTTCAAATTGTTTCAAACTCTCAAGGACTCCACGAGACAGGCTCGACCTAGTGTGGAGTCCACTAGTCAAAATATTAAAATTATGTTTCCCATAGAACATTAATTTTAGGAGTAGTTCATTTGTACTTTAGTTATAAGACAATTTAAGAACTTAAGCTGGTTAATAAACGATTTATTATTATTATTTTTCACTAAAAGGCATACATTTTCTAGGAACCCCTCTATAGGTTTACATTCTCGGTAACTATCAGCTGAGGTGGCAGCTTATTCGTTACCAACCATGGAGTATTGTCACGCAAACGAAGCTGTTACCAAATTATAAAGAGATTGGCATAAACACTAACTGACTATAGAGCTCTTTCACATTCGCTCATAACTTAGCCAATATAAATCACGCGCTAGATATGTAAGAAGATACTGGGTTTCACGACAAAATCTCTCCGTAGAACATTTTGTTACATCACAACTACGAATAGATAATACGTTGAGAAAATCATGTCCTGAATCCAAGAATTTGAAAACTTGTGAATGTGAGATTCATCCACCAATCCGCACTGAGCCGTCTCCCTCACACAAGACGCTATAGAGTCACAGCATCTGTGTTTCATAGACCTACATACCTCCTTACCACCATCTACAAAGCTTGAACCATATTTAGGGTCATTATTACTGTTTACGGGTCAACTATGTGCATGTGTCACAATAATATCACGCCTGTACTCCCCGAGGGGTTAGGCAAAGGTATAAAGTACAATCACATTTCGCCAATTATATACAGGGCGTCCGACGGATATGCCATGCCACATGGAGGGAAAGTACCTTGAATATTGTAGATGGAACATTTTACTGAAAGAAGACATTATTTGAATTTAAAAAACCATTTAAACAACGCATTCATAGATATTTAAATAATTTAATTACATGGTTGAACCGGAAATCGAACCCGTTACATGAGAAAAATAATCACCCTGTAGCTTTATCATACCGATCGAAAGACTTCATTATATCGATTATTTTTTGCTAAATAACATAGTGTCAAAAATAAAAGGAAGACCATGAATTTTAACATTTTTAATTCAAAATTAATCAATTTATAAAATGCTCAAAATGAGTCCCTTCCTGTTGAATACAAAGTCGCACTCTTTTGATTATCTCGATTTGTTGCATACAACCAGGTACCTACCAATTACGTATCTCTTTATCATTTTATCATGCACTTAAATTATAATAGGGAAATGATGCGTACTTCTCAAGTGGGTACAAATGTACTACTAATAAATATTAGTAATAGGTACTTATGATAACGTCAGTTGTAAGTCCTTACGGCAATGTCAGCTTTTAATTTTTCTGAACAAAATTTCACATCAAATGTTTATATGTATGGTCTTCCTTTTATTTGTGACACTATGTTATTTATAATCTACAATATTCAAGATTCTTTCCCTCCATGTGGCATATTCGTGGGACGCCCTGTATATTTAAATCCCATGTAATAGGTGATATGCCTATTGCCATCAACTGGGCCGGACTTCGGGCCAGTCATGTATATCTAAAAAAAAGTTATGTACCCATATGAAAGTATTGGAAATGTTACCCGTAAGTAATCCGGAGGTGGTAACGTAAAATAGTAGATTGTTATACAAGGAGCTAAAATGACCCATTATATACGAGGTAGTTTTACTCCCGAGCTTTAGCGAGGGAGTAAATAGAATACGAGTTTTAATGGGTTTTAGCGCCGTGTGTTACACTCTACTTATCACTACGATTGCGAGAAAATAAAACAATCCAATACAATATGAAATCTGTAGTTTATTTTATTAAAAATTAAATGTACAATTTGTACAATTCTGGATATTTAACGAGACGTTTTTTCCCGGTAACTTAATTTCAGTCCTCTGTGAAGATGAATGTTGAGTGGTTCTTTTCCTTTCTTTTCTATTTGCAAATTAGGGTCTCCATTCTCACTAGATGATGACATTTTCACTATTGTAAAATTAATTACGGTCACTACCAATTCAATTTGCAATTAGAGAAAAATTATAAAGATTTCGCGCCAATGTCTTTTTTTAGTTTTTTCTTCTGCAGCCGCAACGCATTGCATGCATTCTACCAAAGAGATCGCCGATTTTAGTTCCATTTTCAAAAATAAAATGAAGTTCTTTTTTTATGAAACAGTAATAAGTCGAGTCTATATTCATGATTATTCTACTTATGACTAAAGACTTTTTCGTTTTTGTAGGCTCATTGTCATTTGACACGAAGAATTGCTATTTTTTCTTCGCTCTGGTACGCCACAATGACGGTCTTTTTGAGCAAGAGGAGTGAAGAGTAAATTATTAACTTCAGGTTATAATAATTATATATATATATATATATAAGGTGCTATAAAAATATCTGCCACGGCTGCAATGGGAGACAGTATTGTGTTTATAGATTACAAAAGTAAAGATAAATTATTGATTATTTGTCACATTTTTTTTCATACAAAAATAATTACGTATAAAATTGAATTGATTTTTTAGCATAAAACCATCCCGTAGACTTATAAGCTGTTGCCGCACCGCACCGAATTCATTCAAAAACGCCGGCGACGACATGCATAAACTGTTGCCATTCTGATCGGCCCCGCGCGCCCCTACCCCCACCCGCACTACCCCGTTCGTCGCAAGCGCCAGCCGACGCGACCGCCCGCTCGCCAGTCGGCCCCCGCGCGCCCCCACGCTCACCCGCACTACCACGTTCGTCGCACGCGCCAGCCGACGCGACCGCCCGCTCGCCAGTCGGCCCCCGCGCGCCCCCACGCTCACCCGCACTACCCCGTTCGTCGCACGCGCCGTCGCCAGTCGCCATCAGCGTACGGGACTTTTTAAACGGTGTGTGGTACGGCGGTGAAAGGTGGATAGGCCGAGGAGGGCCAGTGCCGTGGCCTCCTCGCTCACGGGTTTAACCCCTCTAGACTTTTTTTTGTGGGGTCGTGTAAAGGACCTTGTGTACGGCCAAACCGGACATGACATTAGAAGTGTGGAAGAACTAAAAAGGCGCATCAAACGCGCATTTAGGCAAGTTAAAAGTGAAACGGACACATTAGATAAAGTGAAGAGACATGTACGTAAGCGTGCCTACATTTATGTGCAACGCGAAGGCGGACTTGTGCAACAGTTTTGTAGATAAGTAGGTAGGGAGTGTGTAAATAACTGTAAATACAGTGCAATTGTTGTAAATAAGATGATTAACTTTTAAACACGCCAAGTTACTGTAATTTATCGTTATTTGATATTAATCTAAGTACCTATTGTTGGGGCCCTCAGCACCAGCGGGGTGCCTTAGGACCACAACAACAACAACAACCTATTGTTTAAAAATAATAAGAAAAAAATTGCGATTCTTACACTAACTTGACAGTCCAAAGCCTGTTTTAAGTGTGATGGGAAGTTTATCATCATAGTTACGTCAGTTTTTTGGAAGAATGCGGTAGCTGGTAAGTAATTGCACTTTTAAAACACTTGGCGTATTATTGCGTACCTAGTAGATTAGGTAGTGACGAACTAGTCAGCTGATATCAGTTTTCATTCAAAGAACAGATGGAAAGAGATAGCAGTTGTTTTCATTGACGAAGCGACCCATCGCGCGTAATTTGTGAACCACATTTTGCAGAGTAGAGTCAATGTTATTTTAACTACTTTATTTTCTCAAATTGAATTAACTGTTCCGGGGTACGAAATTTCTTCACTATTGTAATCTATAAACACAATACTACCTCCCATTAAAGCCGTGGCAGATATTTTTATAGCACCTTATATATATATATATATATATACCTATATATTGTGGACAAACCCACTTATCCTTCTTATCTGACTTCCCAAATTGAATATTTATAAAAAAATAAAACTGTTTATTTGGTCCAGCTCCATAGGACAATCTAGGGTCTAGACAAAATTAAACTTATTGCAACTTTAATTATATAGTTAAGTTAGTTATTTTTATGACATTGATTTACATTCTGTGATTACTTTAACTCACACACTGACATATTACTTGTTTACATAATTTGGGAAATCGTATACTTTTACAATGTTTGTAAATATGTGAACACCATGTATCTATCACTTAATTAACTTATTTATCATTGCTACGTTTATTAAATTCTTTTTACCTATTGTGGTAGGGTAATTTTTTATTATAGGTGCATCGTCTTCACATAAAATTATATAATTAATGTATACAAAATATTGTAACCAATTTTAAAAGAGTAACGGTGGAGTTTCTTGCCCATTCTTCTCCATACGAAACTACCTTTTGGAAGGGGTGACTAGAATCAATTCTATTTAAATGTAAATGTTGACGTTCAAAAGTGCCTTTTATGTGCCTATTTGAAATAAATGCTTTGACTTTGACTTTGTCTCAAACAGTTACATTTGCAGATGTGATTGAGACAGCCCCAGTAAGTAATTAATAATACTTGTGTTAGGCTTGTCTAGCTCTTTCCCTTAATTGATAGCTTATACACTATTGAGACTCTGTAACAATTAAAATTATTCTAATAAAACCAATTGAACTGTGTAATTTAGAAACAAAGAGAAAACAATGACATGAAAAGTAATTAGCTGCTCTGTGTATTTTGCAATTGTGAGTATGAGTTTGTGTGACTGTAGTAGTGTGTGATCGTGAGTGTGTTTTTGTGTGTGTATGTGTGTGTTTAATGTTTGTGTGTGTGTTTATGTATGAGTTTACGTGTTAGCTGATAGTGCCACTATAAAAAAGTTAAAGATACAATTAGGTGATCACCATGTATAACATTATGCTAACGAAGAGAAGTATTCATGTACCTAAGTCTGACTAGAATATGCTCTGTTTCTTCGTAATTTAGAGTTTTATGATGGTTATGCACTTATCGTGTCTTCGTTCCACTAACAGTCGCCTTCCACGATGTCCTTCTCACCGTTCTGGCTTCATTTATTCATCTTTCTTTGTCCAGGCGGTTTTTCTTTGGAATGCGCTCCCTCTGAACATCAGGACAGTAATCAGTCGGTTATCTTTTAAAGTGAAGGCACGTGAACATATCCGTCAGAAGTTGGCCAAAACATCCCAGCGCTGAGTTGCTGGATTCGTTTTCTCCTCTACCGGTCGTTATTTCTCCTGACAAGGTTTATTGTGGTTATCTATGTATTAGTATTTTTATTTATATATTATAGTCATTTCCGAGCTATCTATCCCGTACGTTGCACCTTCCATGCTTTATCTATGCATCACCCTAAGGTTCACTGGTAGAAAATGCACCTACTTTTTTACTTGTGCATAAACTATTAAAATATAAATAAATACAAAATAATGTGAAGACAAAAGGTCGTTGTAGTTAGTAAAGTGTGTCTTGAAGTGCCATCCCCTGTGGTCTGCCGTGGTCACGGTAAATATATCTCTAGCAGCCCAGCCAGACCCTCTTATACCGGGGGTTAGTGAATAATGACTTGGAGCTAAATATTGTTTAGTAGTTAAGTCTGAGATCTTTTTATTTTTTGGAATAGTTATTAATATTAAGTGGAGTTAGTTATTATACTTATTCTATTGTAATAGTGATGATAGTAAATTTACTTCTAATGCACCAGGCTCTGTTTATTAAACTGTAAGCATAAGCAATCTACAGTATTTTTATTTCATAAAGCGACGCGCGCTTTACTTGTGGTTACAAAGTGTACAAATAGGCTGTGAATGGGTGTGTCAGCGCAGGAGCTCTCGATACCGAGAAAATGGCTTAGTCGGAAGTGTGTGTGTGTGTTTTATTAACAGCCTGTTTGTACACTTAGTTATCACCAGAAAAGCACGCGTCGCTTCGTGAGATAAAAACACTTTAACTGTTTTGTTTAGATATTTAAAACAATATTTAATAGAACACAATATTGAACAATGGCGTGACCGAAACAGCCAATAAAAACATCAAAACCAAAATGAAATGATAGTTCACTTGCTATTTATTGGAATTAATTCTTTAGAGAAACTCTTCATTGATAAATCCCGTTTGGATTTTCGAATAATACCTAGGTAACTTTTAACAGTATTGCTACCATAGACTATGAGAGATACTATATAGATAGATAGATAGATACTATATAGAGATGATACTATATAGAGTTGAGACTCGTGTGTACTATCGTATTAAGGAAAAATGCTGTATTAATATTTCTTTTTCGAGCTTCTTGAGTTATAAAATATGTTCAGTAGATTAAGCTGTATGTGGGAACAAATTACATACCTACCTACGTATATACATAGCCAGAGGTCTCCATAACCCTACTCTACAGTAATCAGATAAAAATCAGATTATCCTCACAAACTGTAATAACATTATCTTCGTTTTAAATCCGAGATCGCCACCTCGGCAGGATTACATCTGCCCTCTGTTCAGAGCGTCGCAGGAATAATAGTAACTTTAAATTCGCTAACTTTGGACGCCTGCGATGTCTAGACAGTGCAGTCAGCAAAATAGTTATGTACCTACTAGTAACGTTATCTATGTGGGTAATGGTGATTAAGTAAAAGTATGATGGATATTTTTATATTGGTGCGGTGGGCTGCATCAATTGGGTACCCCAGTTGTATTTAAATTAACTTTGAAGGGGGGTACCCACATCGTGACGCTGACTGTACCTAATCAGTGTGTGTATTTTGTACCTACATGACGATTTTGTGGAAAAAATAACAACTGTTCTTGGATAAAAAAATGATTTTATTTCTGTAAGTAGGTTTGTATAAACACTTTTACACGTCAATCATATTTTTTTTTAAACTAGATGAGGTCGGCGTTTCCTATCTGACTACTCTGAGAAGAAAGGCCGAAACAAACTCAGAGGTCGCAGTCTTTTTTAAAGTCCAGACAGAATCGTGGTCAGATCATGTGAAAGTTATGTAGATCGGTGTCTGAAATGGTCTTTTGAAGAAGGAACCACACAGATTGAGTGGACCTGTCCAGTCAGTGCACGCAATTGTCAGCAATCGTGCAGCTCAAGTCAGAACTTAAGAAGCTCAACGATTCGACGAACCATACCAAAGAAAGGACATTTGAGTAGGCCGCATAAGTTACTCAAACTGTCAGATCATGATTACACTAAGAGAGAAAAATACAAAATACAAGCAATGACCAACATAATTCTCACATTCACAATAGTTAAAATAATAGCATAATACTTTACAAAGTAAATACTCTTGTCATAGTATATATAAAATTCATTAATGTCAATGCCATGGACATCGCTGACATCGTGAAGAATAGTTAATACTAGTCTAAAATCGCAAATCCCTTGAGCAAGCATGGTGATCAATGCTCGTGCCTTCTCAGTATGAGAATATAGCCTATTATTGTTGGGCAAAGGCCTCTTTGCCCTGCAGTGGGACAATAATAGGATGGTATAATTATACCTATGCTTACCAACTTAGTCACGACCTGGGTACTAATTTTGGCATTACTACAAATGTAACTGTCTGCGCCATTTTTTCTATTTAATTAATTACGTATTTTCTTTTAAAAACAATGAACCCATTTTACACATTGCAACACTCAACATAAATCACTCATTCGAAGACCAATCCTTCCTTGTTTCTATAACTCATTCCATTCACCTTCACTCAAACTCCTCTCCGCAACCGATCTACCGTCTACCGCTAGTGGACACGTCGACCAGGCGGTCCCATCAAAACTCTCTCAAACATGTGCAAATAAGTGAATACCGGTGTTGTGTGGTCATTACATACAAATTGACTTGGTGTGGGAAGTCACAAATTAAGAACCAAGCAACCGAGCTGTCGAAGAATTTATTATATGTGAGTACCTTTCCCATCCAGTAAATAGTTACTGGATGGGAAAGGTACTAACATGGATAAATTCTCGAGTATTGTCTCGGACTTTTTAGTAGCTGCAGTAAAATGACAGCTTATGTGTCACCACTTGATTGTTTAAGCAATTGTTTCTTTAGTAAAATGACAGCAAGAGGTGTAATTTTACTGCAGCTAATTAAAAGTCTGACTGTAGTAACTCTGAATGATAATTATACTAACGCTTCGTCTTCGAGATGTGTTCAGTCGCTCAGCACGTTTAGCATTTCATTGTAGTGTACTGTAAATATCATGTCAAAAAGATTGTTCGTTGATGACGAACATCTAACGAAGACATTACAAAATTTTGAACGAAGATTTCGGCGTCGTTTGCCTTAGCAAGACAATGCCGCAAACGCACAAACTTTCCTATCGATACTCAATAAAAAAGTGATTTTGCTAAACGTATTTACTTTTAAATAAGTCTTGCACTCCGGGTTATCTGTGGGCTGTCCCGACGCAAGGACTAATCATAAAACACTCAACTAAGTTTTACAGTATCCAATCTACTCCTTAGACTAATGCTCAAAAATAAACTTAAACTTGCTAAAAATAAACTTGTGCTCCTTAAGTTCTGAGTTGAGCGGCAAGATTACTGACAAATGCGTGCACTGACTGGACAGATCCGCTCAATCTGTATGGTTTTTCCTCAAAATACCGTTTCAGACACCAATCTACATGGTCTTCACACGATCTGACCAAGATTATGTCTGGACTTTAAAAGAGACTCTGAGTTTGTTTCGGCCTTTCTTCACAGAGTAGTCAGATAGGAAACGCCGACCTCATCTAGTTTTTAAAATATGGTTGACGTGTTGTTTGTACAAACATACTAAAAAAAAAAAAAACAATCAATCAATCTAACAAAAAAATCAATCAATCAAAAATTAATCAATTTATCATTTATAGACGCTCATTACTTTCGATCGTTGTAAACGATCCGTTTGGCCCTTTATTGATGTATGGAAAACTTTCCAAACAAAACAAGTTACATTCAAATTTATTTAACCGTTAAACTCAGCAACCTAAAAATTAGTTTACCCACAGATAAAAAAGCACGTTTTAAAAACGAGATCCGTAATTTTACTAACACGAGAAGTTAATTACAGTGGTAAAATATTTGTTGCGCACATACGTTCGTACCACTCTCACTTTCTGTCTCGCTCACAGATACTCACGGTTAAACACCCTCAAACTCACCATCATTATGATCACACACTTACACTCACATTCATTCACTACACAATATGATCACACACACTCACACGCATTCACACAGTAGCGTTTTTCTAGTTTTATTATTATTTTTGTCTTTTTTTTTCTCGATTTGTTTGTTACGTTTTCTTTCATTTTGATTCTTAAATTTTTATTTAGTTTGTTTTTGTAATTTGAAGCAAACCTATTTTACTTTTATTAGCGAACATGTTTTTAAATTAAATGTTAAATGGTAAACCCAAACCCTCCCTCCATATTGGTGGCCAAGATACAGGCTTGCCTAGTTTGGGGCCAATGTAAAATCTCTGTACTTAATCTTTTTGCAATAAAGTTTTATTCTTATTATTTTTATGGCTTGACATTTCTCGGGACCCTGGGGTACCGGACCTTTGGAAGGCGTACGAGGGGCCGAAGCCAACTTGCAGAGGCCCCTTAGACAATTTTAAGTGTTGAGGCACTAACCGACGATTATCCCTGTATGCACTATGCAAGTGTACCCAAGGACAACACCCGGTTGGTGCAGGACTATTGCAAAATATAGGAACAAAACATATTGGGCTGTGGGTTTGGGTGGCTATAGTGGATTGATTACCTAGGACTATGGAAGGACTATGTCCCCTGCCTGATCAATGTTGTGTAATACACGGATAAAATGGCAGGGGGTGACTTGCACACTCAATAATGGGCCCCCGAAATGGTCGCTAGCACATAGTGACGTAGCAACAAGGAGGCAACACTTCCTGTGGTGCTTGAGGAGTGGAGAGGTATTCCACGGCTATCAGGACAATCCCGGAAGTACGGTCAAGATCCCTACCAGCACCTTACTGGAATACTTCCTTCCTCCGAGCACGTTTGCTCTTGCGAACCTCCACTCAAGCCAGCCACTATAGGCAAGAAAGAGGTGGGAGCTCTGTTCCTCGTCATTGTTCACTCCAGCCGGCCAATAAAGTCAAGCCTGAGGTGATAAACAAGACTTCTCCCGGGAGGTAGGGTAAGGTTATTGATAATTCGAAGCACCCTTTTAGAGATGACAACTAATAGCATCGAAATATTTTCTGACACCTCAACAACGGGATGGGGCGCCTCCTACGATAGTGAATATCCAATTGGTCAGTGTTCGAATAGCGAAAGAAAGAAAGAAAATTGCGTTTATTGGCACTACAGCTAAATAAATAAAGAAGGAAATATGAACATTTTAAAATAAATAAATAAATTAATAAATTTTTGTATTTTTTTTAAATTTCTCCTCTAATAAGCGAACGCCAAAAGCACATAAATTATTTCTTAATAATTTAGAGCGGCTCTAAAACTCTAGCTATTAGCCGCTTTCATCGCTCTAAAACTTATTGCTAAGGTTTTATACGAGTGTCACGTACTTATGTGTAGACAATTCGACTGCTATAGCATACATCAATCGCATGGGCTGGGTTCAATTTCCCCACTTAACTGGTATGTCAAGGGAGCTCTGGAAGTGGTGCGACGAACGCAAACTTTACTCATTTGCCTCATATAAATGATCTTGTGATAACACCATCACGGACGCCGAGTCGCGTCGTAATCACTCAGACAGAATGGGAGTGATCAAGGGGGACCTTCAATACCCTTAAGGGTAGGTTTGGGCAACCCAATATAGATTTGTTTGCAATCTCATCAAACTATCATAAAAAAATTGTGAACTACGTTTCCTGGCTTAAAGATCCGGATGCCTATGCTGTTAACTCATTTACAATCGATTGGGGTTTATCGTATTTGTATGCTTTTCCACCCTTCTCAATTATTTTGAAAAGTCTTAGGAAATTTATTAACGATAACGCTCAGGTAATTTTTTTTTGCTCCTTTATGGCCCACGCAAGCGTGGTATCCTTTATATAAGTCTCTGCTTATATGACACCAAATTATATTCACCCCTGATAAAAACGTTTGGATATCTCATTCCAATAACCGCCAGGTGCACTCGACGCTTACCCTGGTTGCCGGGGGTGTTATCCGGGAGGCGTTTTCACGACGATGCTTGCCGCCTTCATCGATAATACCATGATGGCTTCATTGTCAAATACCAAAAAGAAACAATATGATGTATGACTAAAAAACGGTGGATCTTCTGCAAAGAATTAGATGTTAATAAATACAGGCCTCGGTTCCATCAGTAATATATTTTCTTACGGATTTTTTTAATAATGGTAGTCAATATGGAGCTTTAAATTCATATCGATCAGCTTTATTACAGATTACAGAAAATCTGTATAAAAAAATATCAATTTGTTGCCCATCCAAAATCATTATACAAATCCCCGATTAGATACAAACTTTTCGAGTGGGGTCTAGGCAACCCCTATTAACGTTGCCCTTTTTTAATGAAAGTGTAGAAATATGTCCGCTACACATTACTTTTTTACATAAATAACACCAAATTAATCTTCGCAAATCTGGCATCCTTTTTATAAATCCAAAAAAGCCACACAAGCTCTGTAAGCATGCAAACACTTAGCCGCTGGATTAAGTAAGTGCACATTAAGCGAAAGTGGGTCAGATGTGTCTATATTCTCGGCGCATAGCACGCGTCACGCGGCAAAGTCGCGTGCGCATGCCCTTGAGGTTAATTTTGATGAATTTGATCTGCCTATCTGACCTCCACAACTCAATTACTGGGTAACACAATACCCCTTGGTAAGACTGGTGGTCAGACTTTCGGAATTCTGACTACCCGTAACGACTGTCAAAGATCTACGAATGACAGCCGGGACCAACATTCCGAGGCACGGAGAGGTCACGGTATGTAATAAATGGTCACCTTCGAGTGACTCGTACAGCTGTTATTATGAAGCCTCCTTATAATTACACTCGGCAATAGTAACGAAATCTGAATAAATCCACAAGAAAAAATATATGGAAATTAAAAGTGATCATCATCATTCTTGGTCATAAACCCATTGTAAGCAAAGACGTCCATTATTTAGACCTTTAAGTAACTTCTAAGAGAGTTCCCTTACACAAAGTAAGTATACTCGTATTGAAATAATTTTTCATTGATGCGGCGCCGGCCGTTTTGGTCAATGGCCTGTGAAAGCGACCACTCTTGAGTCTGCCGAAGACTTTAAACTAAATTTGGCGTACTGCCAACCGACGTATTCTGATGAGGAAGAGACGAAACTGACGGGTGAAAAATAATTAAGACTGTTGAATTCTGATTAAACAGTCTCAATTATTTTTCATCCATAAGGAGAGTAAGGTTTTCAGACGTATTTCATTAAAAACAAATATGATTGACGTGTAAAAGTGTTTGTACAAACCTACATACAGAATTTAAATCATTTATCACAGTAGGCCGTGCTCGCCCCGCTGCGTGGTAGATTACAGCCCGCTCCATCTCGGAGAGAGGAGGCCTGTATCCCAGCAGTGGGAACATTATAGGCTGATTATGCTATGGTTATGTTTGTGAGTGTTGATTTTAAAGATGAGATTATAATGGAAAGGCACATTTTATAGAATTCTTTCCACTTCCATAATTGTTAGAATCTTAAACCCGTTGGTAGGTTAAATGACTGTTTTAAAGGAAAGGAAAATATAGTACTTACCTACTAAAATGTTACCACTGTTGTCAGTATCTTCAAAATTCTACCCAACGACTATGATGTAAATATACCTATCAGCTACAACCTTTTATAACACGAAAATAACAAAAACACACCATCATGAACTATCAAATAATTTAAGAAAAAAGAAACAGTCCTTGACCCAAGAACAATCAAGCAAAAGCTGTCATCTTGTCCAATATTATTAAAATTTAAACCGTCCTCGTGCGAGGTCAGATGTTTCCTTGTCATCGAATAAGGACACGGACGTAACATACAGACATTAAGTGTTCAAGTTTAAAACACTGCTAAATAGTTGGTTAGTGCTGGTTGCGGGGTTATTCAGGGTAAAATATTGAGCTGTAAATTTTTGCTGGGTAGTGTAGTGATAATTTTATTCTTTTGATGGCCTTAACCACTGCGTTAAGGCCTTGCTTCTTATTGAACTGAACAGACAGCGGTGCTGCTGGGGAGTTTGCTGCGCCACTTCTTTTTCCCAGCTAAAGCACTAGGAAGCGGAGAAGGGCGGGCTTTTTGGAGGACTGTCTTATGTAATTTTGCCGTTCAAAAAGTGCTGATTGTCAGCCTAGTTTGAATAAATTACTCTTTTTTTTTTAATTTTCATGTACGATGTTGTAGGTTCAAATCCGGACAATTACCAATGTGACTTTTTAAATTCATATGTAGGTACTTTCTGAGTTTATCTGGGACATTACTGAAATCGGTGAAGGAAAAACATCGTGAGCTAACATGAGGGGCAATTCTCGTACTTAACAAACGTTCAAATTCAAGTCGCAATCTCATCTCAGCGACAATCAATGTCAAAAAATTGTCAAAATGTATGTAATTAATTGTATTTTTGACAGATTGATACTGAGATCAGACTGTGAACGTTCTTAAAATTACGGGAATTGCCCCTCTGGTCTCATCTTCTATACTAATAATATGAGTAAGAGTTTGTTGGTTTGTTTGAACGCGTTAATCTCTGGAACTGCTTGTCGGATTTGAAAAAATCTTGTTGCATTTAATAGCCTAATTCTTCAAGGCTATTTAACACCGCGCTAAGACTCTCAAGAGCCGAGCAAAAAGAAAAAATGTCAGAAAGAACGCTAAGCGAAACCGAATAGCGCGGGCGGGAAATGTGGCTGTTATTTTTAGTATAATTGTAGTGTCTTACGAATTCCGCGCGAACGGAGCCGCGGGCATAAGTATACAGCGTGGCGCTTTAAATGGCGACATTAATTTAACACACGTATACGGTTTCGCGTTGTCGTTTTAAGAACATGTTTTAATTTCAATAAACATTATAATTTAATGATTTATTTACAATTTTCTAAAATAGCATCTTGGAGCAACCTGAACTTAAAGAACTCTAGTGCAGAGGTTTTAGCCGGTGTAACCGATCATAACATCGCATGAATTCAATTAAAACGAATAACGTACAAAGAGTAGGCGAATTGAAGGAAAGAGAGAGAGAGCCCTATGTCCTAGGAGAGCCGCAGGTGGTAGTTTTCAATTTACGAATTAGGTACTTATATAATTTTAATATATTTTTTATGATTACTGGCCACTAGCCCTACCCGTGTGTTAAATTAATCTCGCCATTGAAGCGCCACGTTATATACATACATATATAATATATAACTATAAGTATAGCTATAACTCTGAAATCGCCAACATGTCGTATGCTCATCTCATAGTATTCTGGACATTTGAATCGATGGATCGGCGCTGATATATCGTCTTTTATTCGACTGCCCACACGTCAGTCAGTTTTGGCGTCCAAGAGGTAGTACCTACCCATATATACACAGATATATGGGTAGGTATCTAATGTCTAAAAAAAATATCATTGTGTTTTAAACTGAATTTCTGTTTTGCTATTTAAAATAGTAATGTTTAGCCACTTAACTACATACTAGCTTTGAAATAATATAAAATGATCAATAGAATTTTGATAAACAATATTATTAAAATCTCGATTATGATTGTAAATGTAACGTTGGTCAATCCCAAGCATCAGTGGGATGACACTGACAGCTCACTCCACACAAGTCTTCAAAGTGAGATTTTTACAGAATCGACCGGCTGGTCTCGCTATATTTTGTACCCACAACTTATTTCCTAATCCATTTCGTTTTCTTTGCAGATTGTATAACACATTAATATTTTTATTTCTTCAAGTAGGTTTGTACAAGCACTTTTACACTTCAATCATATTTTAAAAACTAGACGAGCTCGGCGTTTCCTATCTGACTACTCTGAGAAGAAAGGCCGAAACAAACTCAGAGGTCACAGTCTCGTTTAAAGTCCAGACAAAATGTTGGTCAGATCATGTGAAGAACATGCAGATTGGTGTCTGAAATGGTCTTTTGGGGAAAGAACCACACAGATAGAGTGGACCTGTCCAGTTAATGCACGCATTTCTCAGTAATCATGCAGCTCAACTCGGAACTTAAGGAGCTCAGGATACACACAAGTAACAAGGAAATGAAGCACAGCTAAATTGTAGAATTATACAGCTACTTAAATGCAAGCGATTTCTTAATTATGGCCACCTGATTAACATTAGAGCACTGTTATTACGACCCGCCGGTCATTGCGTGATAAATTATTTTAATCCTACATTATGTTTATATGCAAAATCCGTAACCAGGTCGCATTTGTACGACAAAGAACATGTGCCATTGTGTTAAGCTGAAGGCTAAAAAGAAAAAGTACTAGTAAAAATACATACTACATTAAAGCTGGCCTGTCTTGAAATCAAAATATTTATTTGTAGATCTATTATTTCTATCCGTACCCGTACCCTATACTTACAGTTATTTGTCAGTAAACCAAGTAAGCCACCAGCAACCTTATATCAACGCTCATATAGATCAGTGCGAGTCACAGTGATCTTCTCTGATTTCGTCACAGTCTGTGATGATCATCACATCACGTCGCAGACTGTGACTTTAACGGTTCGTCTGGCATACTTTGTTCTGTCAGCCTCGCTATGATCTTGCCGACTGATCATATATGTACATGTAGTTCGTTTCGATACTAGAAGAGTAGAAGCTACTTCCGTAGTGGTCGGTTTCAGTCATTGCAAAGCAATTTATCATGTAATTTTTTGTGGAAATCAAACTGTTTGAACAGCTGTGCTTAATCTTAGATCTTAGGTTGCCAATTGAAATAGGGCTTACAACAATCAGGAATGCAATTGAAATTATCAATGTTCATCGAATCAAAATATTTATTTTTCAAAAAAGTACCTAAATAAACCATTCGTCTGCTAAACTTGGATGCAATATCAGTAGCATCAGGTCAGTGAACCTAGCACGAACGCGCGAAGCAAACGTAACGGAAATTATAACGATATTAAAATTGAAAATACTTGTTTCACACATATTATTTAAGACTTTATTCATATCTATGGGTGTTACATATTGTGCTTGTCGCAAAAAAAATAACCAAGATGCTACAGGATAGTTGTATTTTCGAATCAGTAATAACCAAGATGCTACAGGATAGTTGTATTTTCGAATCAGTAATAACCAAGATGCTACAGGATAGTTGTATTTTCGAATCAGTAATAACCAAGATGCTACAGGATAGTTGTATTTTCGAATCAGTAATAACCAAGATGCTACAGGATAGTTGTATTTTCGAATCAGTAATAACCAAGATGCTACAGGATAGTTGTATTTTCGAATCAGTAATAACCAAGATGCTACAGGATAGTTGTATTTTCGAATCAGTAATAACCAAGATGCTACAGGATAGTTGTATTTTCGAATCAGTAATAACCAAGATGCTACAGGATAGTTGTATTTTCGAATCAGTAATAACCAAGATGCTACAGGATAGTTGTATTTTCGAATCAGTAATAACCAAGATGCTACAGGATAGTTGTATTTTCGAATCAGTAATAACCAAGATGCTACAGGATAGTTGTATTTTCGAATCAGTAATAACCAAGATGCTACAGGATAGTTGTATTTTCGAATCAGTAATAACCAAGATGCTACAGGATAGTTGTATTTTCGAATCAGTAATAACCAAGATGCTACAGGATAGTTGTATTTTCGAATCAGTAATAACCAAGATGCTACAGGATAGTTGTATTTTCGAATCAGTAATAACCAAGATGCTACAGGATAGTTGTATTTTCGAATCAGTAATAACCAAGATGCTACAGGATAGTTGTATTTTCGAATCAGTAATAACCAAGATGCTACAGGATAGTTGTATTTTCGAATCAGTAATTGTCCGAATTTAAGTTACGTTTACGTCGCTCGTTCGTGCTGAGGCCTCAGATATCGGGTGGCCTAGTCCAGCAGTAGATCGATAAAGGCTGGCGATGACGAAATACAAAAATAGTAATCGCTAGGAACAGGTTTTGCCGAGTTGGTTCTTGTTGTTTTCGATTTGTAAGTAATTATATTTGATTACTAGTTCATTTATTTATTTATAAGTATAAAAATATGTATTATTTATTAGGTATTTACCTATGTCGAAACTGTTTGTACTCCCCGTCAGACAGCATGCTGACGCTGGTTTTCTAATGAACCTTTAGGGACAAGTGACGGGGAGTACAAACAGTTTCGACATAGGTAAATTGCCGACTGATCATATATGTACATGTAGTTCGTTTCGATACTAGAAGAGTAGAAGCTACTTCCGTAGTGGTCGGTTTCAGTCATTGCAAAGCAATTTATCATGTAATTTTTTGTGGAAATCAAACTGTTTGAACAGCTGTGCTTGCTACACAGCTATGTCAAAACTGTTTGTACTCCCCGTCACTTGTCCCTAAAGGTTCATTAGAAAACCAGCGTCAGACAGCATGTGTGTGCATCCTTTTTGGCGCAGCCGTGAGACACACACTATTGTTGTTAGAACATTATTTTCACTTTTTATTTTGTTATTTGTATTATGTGTTTCACGAACTGTGTCCAAATAAACGTTATTCTTTCTTTCTTTATTGTAGATTCAAATAAAAGCGTTATTGTAACCTCTGTGTCAACATTTGACTAAAGTTCACTGTCTACTGCTACGTAGGATGTGCTCAGAGAGGTTCACCACGTTTTAAATGCGCGGTTTATTTGTTTTCCAGCCACGCGTCCGTGTGTAGCGTGGGCGTGGGTCGCAGTGGACGATTCCGCCTTCATTTTCATACATAACGAAGCTAAGTAGGTTGCTGTGGGGCGGCGCCTTAAACCCTATTTTTAATGCTGTTCTTGTAAGGAAACCAAAAAAGAAAGATAAAGAGCCAAGAAATTAAAGACTTCTTTTTAATGTGTCATTTATTGTCCCCTCTTTCTTTAAATTACAAAGATATCACTTTACAAGTGAAATGTATTTTAAAATGCAAATACCGGCCGGAAACACCTCAATCCTTTCTTAGGTGAGGTGACAGAAACTTAGTGCAGTCTGATAATTCTCACTACTAAATCTATGATAAAAAAGGCGTTTTTCAAGCATGGTTTTAGTTTCTTTATTTAGTGTGTATGGGACAGTAATGCATAAGGGGCAAGTCACACAGAAAATTCTACCTAAACGTGGATGTTAAATGTTTTTTTTACTGTTCTCTCAGACGTTCTTCTTGTACCTATGTCTGTTTAAATTGCGCATAATAATGATACAATTTGACACAAACTAAGTTTTTAGGAGTAGTAATTGACGAGCATCTAGACTGGAAAGCTCAGGTCGATAATGTATGCAATAAAATAAATAAATTTGTATACGCTCTCAGACATATCAAAAAGGTAACAAATATAAAAACGGTTGTGCATATGTTGAGTCCTCGTTACGGTATGGATTAAATCATGTGCGGAAATAGTACTGAAATAAAGAAAGAAAGAAAATGCGTTTATTTGCGGTAAACATGACGCAAAAAATAACACAAACACAAAAATTAAAAAAAAAAATACTGAAAAAAAAATATTTAATGACCACAATAGAGCATCTGTCGCCCAAAAAAAATTTTGACGAGCCATACACGGGATTCCATCTGATGAATCGTGCCAACCAATATTTAAAAAGCTTGGTTGGCTACCGTTACCTTATTTATATGAATCATGTATGTTTATTAGGAAATATAAATAATTGTTCAAAACAGCAGAGGAAATAAAGTCAAAGTCAAAGCATTTATTTCAAATAGGCACATAAAAGGCACTTTTGAACGTCAACATTTACATTAAAACAGAATTGATTCTAGTCGCCCCTTCCAAAAGGTAGTTTCGTATGGAGAAGAATGGGCAAGAAACTCCATCGTTAAGAATAAGTTCTCTAAGTCGCCGTGATTAATGCAGACTTGTATTAGATGAGCTCCCGAGGTTAGCAAAATATAATAAAAGCTGTCTGGCTATTTGTGTACGTGTTTATAATAAATTACTTAATCTATTAAAAATATTAAATTGCAGGTTATTCAAAATTAAATTAATAAATGGCTGAATGAAAATAATTTCTACAATATTAAGAATTTTTTTGAACATAAATTTTATTATAATGTTTGTAAATTCAAGTGTGTTTATTTGTTAAAGTTTGCATGTTTCAATTTTTAAGCAAAACATGTATGATCTCATATGCTTTAATAACTCCTATGTATATCATGTTTTACACAAATAAATTATCTTATCTTATGTAATTATTTGAAAAAAAAATGCAACTCTTATAATATCTACGCCACATTACAAAAACAAGACTTAATTTTAACTTATGTCTCTGATTATTCGCATTTTTGCGTTTGAAATAACCAAACTGTAAGAGATATACTTAGGATTTTCATCCCGGTAAAGTTTAAAAGTACAAGTATCGTAATTATGAAAAAAGTACCAACAGATATTGACCCGCAGTATGCCACACACTTTCAATCATATTTACTAATGCATTGCTTCACATGGTTGAAAAGTTCTTTTGCTCAAGAACGTAAATAACGCAATGAATGTGGTAGAACTGTCAAAAGTTTTTCCATGTGTTTTACGCAATTACCCGGTACCGGTTCACATCCATTATCCAATTGTCAACGTCTCATCCTATCAATGTAAACTCCACCTAACTAAGCAGACAAAATCGACTGGCGTGTTCGAGTCACATAAAAATGTATCTTCAACTCGAAACGCCTACCTGTCACGATTAATTGTGGACTTTTCCCCTGCCTGAAGTAATGTACCCGCTTTGTTTATCGTATGTATCACAAAACGTTAATTAAAACGTTAACAAAAGCGCATTGGTAATAATAAATCTTTGGTTAGACACAAACGCGAGGTTGCGAGTTCAAGTGTAACGTATTTTCACATGTCAACTGGTTTTTGTCAATCGGTTCAGTTGATTATGAAAGGTGATCGTAAATAAGCTGATTTATACAGCTAACACCATTTAACACTTTCGTTTGGGTTCCAATGTAGACAGCCCCTAGTTATTTATTTTCTCGAGATAGGGTACATTTAAAATAAAAAATGGAAGTCTTTCGTTCCTATGCCATACGCATCAGCCGGAATAGATGATCGCTTTCTGCTACTTTTTCGTAAGAGATCTGTCATTGGCAGAATTGCAGAATTGTCGTCATGGGCACCGATTGCCATAGAGAAAAATTAATACTTAGAAAGAATACTTAGAAGCAAGAACATCGATATATTTTCGCTGTCAATTTTCCAGTTCGTTCGAAATTCAAAATTAAATTAAGACTCGGTACTTAAGTACCACCCACTTCCATTGCTTCTTTCAACAAATATTTTTTTTGGTCTTTGCAAACTGGTAGCATAAAAATATTTGCCAAGCTAATATTTATTAATAAACCAGTACTTACCTAACTAGAATTAATACTTCCCCACAAAATGTAGGTCTGTGAACTGGTACATTATTGTAAATAGTGTAATTTTCCTTCAATATAAATTGTTTGGAAGATTCTTAGCATTTAAGATAAGTCACAAAGCTTAAGTTTGTCTCTAGTATGATAATGTTAGACTATTTTAAACCAAGCTATTAAGGTTATGTACCAAAGCTATTATAAATAGTCTAAACTTATGTTATATATATTTACACATCTCATCAAAAAAATCGAAACCGAACTGCAGTACTAGAGGACTGGTATCATTAAAAAAAATACGCCAATAAATAGCCGGCAGTTTAGTCTACACAATGGTGTACCACAATAATTCCAAAATTGAATTTGAATTTTCGTATTTTCATCCAATAAATAAATGTAGAGATTGTTTTCCATGTGTATTCCGTCGGAATTTCTGCATTTAATCACTTTTTTTTGCAAAAAATATAGTTTTTTAATAGTGTTTGTTAACCAAGCACTGTGACATCCTGCCAAACAGATTTTTTTCCAAACAAATATGGATACCTCGCCCACGGAAGCCGCCCAAGTCGTGGCGTTGCTTGATTCAGGGCATAGTCAGCGTGTTGTGGCTGCACGATTACATCTTAGCCTTTCTGCTGTCTGTATCAGCGTTATCAGGAGACTGGTATGTTTACTCGCCGTTCAGGATCTGGTAGATATCGAGTCACGTCTGGGCAAGGTGACCGGTAGATTGCGTCAGTTTCTCTAAGAAATTGTCACTTTAACTCTGTTCAACTGCAGCAGCGGCTATGTGTTGTTTGAAGATTGACTGTGAGCGATTCTACCATTAGAAGATTGGCGGAGCGTGGCCCGAAACCTCATAAACCAGCTAATGGCCTAAAATTTACGGTAGACCACCGAGGAGCGCGCCTTAACTTTACACGTGAGCACTTAAAGTGGTCATACCTTCAATGGAGCAAAGTTCTCTTCTCGACGAGAGTAAGATCATGCTGTATGGCAGCGCCGCAGCCTCCTTATAAGCCCATTCCCACCGGCTTCCCTTCAGAAGTTTGGAACACAACCACTCTCTCAATGGCACAATCAGTACTTTTAAAAGTAGAGAAAAATTACAAAACGCCTGCACTGATGGACATTAAATCAACAAAATTTGCTCTTTTACAACATATTGCTATAAAGTAAACCGCAGGAGCGATCCGTGAGCTCTCTCTCTCTGACGTCTCTCTCTGAGCGTCTTACTCGGATAATCGAGCGAGATGTATATAGGAAATATGTGCGCGCGAGCGGGATCCGTCGTTGAATTTCGTATCGAATCGGACGAATGTTTGATGACATTTTATGTTGACACACAATTTGACGTAATTACATTACATTAAAACGACCATAGCTTGCATGCATTGTTGATTGAATTTATATTTGAATTTAATAGTTTGCTATTTTAGAATTTATTGCCTCTGGTAACCTACGCACATTTTATTGGCGAAGAGTTCATTTTTATGCAGGACAATGCCAGTGCTCAGACCGCAGGCATTGTAAATGAATACCTGAGCGAAGTCGGTATTACGGTTATGGGCTGGCCAGCAAGAAGCCCGGATATGAATCCCACAGAACACCTATGGGATGAGTTGAAGAGACAAGTCAGAGCGAGAGATCCTGCTCCGGAGACGCTTGGCTAGCTTAAAACAGCTATACAAGAAATTAAAAGTGGGATAACATCCCACAATACAAGATTGTGTCGTGTGTAGTCATTAGAGCCCGGGGCGGAAATACGACATACTGAATAAGCGTCTTTTTTTTTTGTTTTAAGTCTTTCTTTCTAACATTTTACAAATTCTTCTTAAATTACTAAAACATAGGTACCTGTTGAACAAAACACGATAGCTAAAGAAATTTATTTTTAATTTGAAACATTAATATTCGTTAAACGATACCTTAATAAATCCGAAATTAACTGGCTTTTTTAACTGTTGAATCTAAAAAAATACATAAAGCTCATACAAATACTCATACGTCAGCTATTCTAATGTGGGTACCCAAGCAACAAACCATTTTGTACTAAGTGTTTTGGAATTAATAATGTCATTTTTA
The DNA here is from genome assembly GCA_937001585.2 of Brachylomia viminalis. NCBI lineage: Eukaryota > Metazoa > Arthropoda > Insecta > Lepidoptera > Noctuidae > Brachylomia > Brachylomia viminalis. The sequence goes on along the minus strand of OW443316.2, from coordinate 13,530,290 downwards.
TTGATTTACGTGACATAACTTATGATATTTTTGATGATGTTTAAAGAGAAAACTGACTGTGAATGTCAGTACCATGCAGGCTAGATAGAATACATGACTATAGCTGTTTGGCGGTTTTGAATATTTTTTATACGGCCTACGCAAATGTCCTGCAGATCTGGTAGAGTCGTGTGACGCGGCGTTGAACTCCCTTTAATACGGTTGAGCTACACGATGACTGATGCATGCATGCCGTCTGTTAAGACCTCTGAGTTTGTTTCGGCATTTCTTCTCAGGGATCAGTCAACTAGGAAATGCCGGCGCCATCTAGTTTTAAAATATTGAGGTGTAAAAGTGTCTTAAAAGATCTTACAGAAATAAACATTTCATTTCATGTCATTTCAAAACCAAACTTCAGAGGAGTTTCGATTTTTTTGATGAGAAGTGTATATTTATATCTGCACGTAAACGGAGTCACCGAGAGACTAAGCAACACCAAAGTCAACTGATCCATAGACGGAAAATATGTAAAAATTTGCTACGCTGGCGATATGGGGATGTTGGGCTCCTCCATAAGCGCCGTTCTAAAACTCCTCGCTATATGTGTTTAAAACGCCGGGGCTCATGGGCTCAGGTAAAATATAAAGAAGAACGAGCTCTTGGTGTTCCAATCACCAGGTCATAAGGTCACGCACGTACCACCCGTCCTCGCAGACGGTGTTTCTTTACCTAGTTTGGTGGTTCAAGTACCTGGGTCACTGGGTCTCGGATGACCTCTCAGACCACGAGGATATTGAGAGAGAGCGTCATGCGTTGGCTGTCCGATGCAATAAGTTGGCGCGTACATTTGCACGCTGCAGTAAGGCAGTAAAAGTAACATTGTTTCGGGCGTTTTGCCAATCTTTTTATACGTGCAGTCAAATGGTCAAATATACCAAGAAGACAATCAACGCCTTGCGCGTACAGTATAACAATGCCTTTAGGATGCGAATGTGGCTGCCGAGGCACTGCAGCGCGGCGGGCATTTTAGCCGACGATCGCATTGATGGCTTTCATGCCATCCTCAGAAAGACGGGCCGCATCATTGCTTAGTCGTGCCCGCGGCAGTGGCAACGGCATTCTTAGCGTCGTGGCTGGCAAATGCGACTGTCCAATATTGTGGCATTGTGTGCAGTGCATATCGACAAGAACAGTTAAGGGCTTTCCCGTTCTCAAAGACCTTGCGCGTTCAGCCCCACCCACCACCCCTCACCTCTTAATATAATTTACGTCGAATGCGTACGGCGAAGAGAAATACGTGTTCCCCGTACAAAAGTTGGTCGGCGGCCGACTGCCGCCCGTCGCCCGCGCCGAGTACCGCGCGCTGCCGAAACAACGTTAGCTTGCAAATTCGCGTTTATTTTCTAAATTTATTGGAAAGCGACTTAGAGTTTTGTTATTGTCCTAGAAATAAATACAGACTAAAATTATTGAAATAATTCTTACGGCTAAAAAGCCTATTTGGATTTATTGGATAGAAAAAATTGGTCAAGCGCAGTTTTTTTTTCTCTATAATAACAAACTCCAGGAAAAAAAACTTAAGAAAAGGAAGCTAGAGTTAAACTATATCATTATATTTTTACTTTGTTGCACATACGTCGTTTACCTGTACTTTATAGAGTTTGAAAACAGGCAATCCAGAACGGGAAAGCCCTGAGTAACATATCAAATCTACTGATGAAATGATAATTAATTAATATTTTTAATTATTTTGTTCGTTTTATGATCTTAATGAAATTCTTGATATTAATTCATTTAAAGATGTACTTAAATAATTTTATTAAATTTAAAGATGATTGCGATTTAACTTATCAATTTATTTTACAGTTTAATTTTATGTACTACTTCAGTTATTTATTTTAGTTCTAATAGTATTATTGTGGCATTGTATATATTTTATTTAAGCTTTGGTTATTAACATAATTTTCAAGTATACTAACATAAATATGGATCACCGTGTCCGACTTAAATAAATAAATACAATTATATTAAGTATTATTAATATTAAAAATTTTAAAGATTTAAATTTTGTATGTTTGTTTTTACGGTTTCACGCTAAAACGGCAGAACGGATTTGGATGAAATTTGGCATATGGGGAAACCATGACCTGGATTAGGACAAAGCATACTTTTTATCCCGTTATTTTCACGGGATCGAGACTTATGCGGGTGACACCGTGGGGCGCAGCTAGTATAAAGAATAGTCACTTTTCGTATCGGTCGACCGCTTAGTTCTTCTAAATTACACAATGGATTTTTATGCGGTTAATAATTTTGAGAATTTATTCCAGAAAGTTTATGTATTATTTTATATGTACTATCGACAAAGTTGACGCATGACCACCTTAAGGCTTATATTTCTTTACAGCGACTAGACCCAACCCCAACCATAATAACCAATTTGACCAACCAATCAAGGAAGGAAGTACCAAATATTTTTTGTCCAGGCAAAAGGTTAAAACATGTGTGTTTCTTTTAATAAAAAAAAAACTATTTTTATTTTATCAATTTAATACAAAACTGGACTGAGCATGGTCACTTCGTGCAAACGAAAAATGTTTAAAAGTGATCATGCGTCGACTTCGTTGATGGTACCTACTATACATTAATATTAAATTGAAATACATATAATAATATAATATGAGACAACATCCACACAAGGTCTTCAGGTCCCGAACTAGGCAGAGCCTGTACTACGGTAACCTGATGACTGATATACATATACACACCCAGACACAGGTCAAACAGACATGTTCATGCACACAAATGTAATAAATAAACAAACCTCAATGTTCTGACAAGTCATAAAACCTGCGCGAACCGTGGGCGGGTTGCTAGCATCAAATATTATAGGTAACTCGTGGAAATATTTTTGTAAGGAAAAGGAAAATAAAAATCCAAAAAGAGTATGTTTAATTTCGTTTATTCCAATATCGACCTTGAATACTTAATGTCTATGTAACAAAGTCCAAGCTATCCTATTATATAATATGACAATCATCAGTCGCTCTCGTCTATACCTTAGAACATCCATCTTTACTTTGATAATAATTAGGTACACATACTCTTTACTTACATAAACTTATATGGTCGATTTATCATACACTTACTTATAACAACGATGTTTATCGCACTTTTAAGTCTGTACTAGCCTAAAACGCGGCAGAAATATCAGATGGGTCCAAATTCAAGTTTTTTTTGTCCATGTTGAAAAGGAACCCATCTCTCCTAGTCACTCGCAAATAAATGAATTAACAAAGTAAATGCTTCAAGTATCAAAATTGTTAACTCGCAATAGTATAGTTAAAGCCATCATAATCAAATAAAGAACCAAACAAACGTACATCCAAGACTTCAATTCATGAATGCAAGTGACTAAAAAAAGAAAATTAAAAAGTTTACTGTAGAGTAAGTACCAGTAAGGTACAATCGAACGCAAAATTATTTATTAAAATATAATAATGTTCATACAGAACAGAAGGCACTTAACCGCTTAAAGTTGTCATTTAAAATTAAACTCGAATTCAAGTCAATAAATAAAAAAAAAACTTTTAAAAGCGTTCTTATTCTTATTTTTTTTTATGGCAGTGTTTATATTTTGTAGGTGGCAATTTTTGGAGACGGTTATCTTTGAAAAATGTCCACCAACAATGCCTAAGTACGAGTAATTGATCAAATAACATTACATTATTAACGTATGTATATTGGAATGTAATCAAAGTTACTTTTTACACTGTTACTTAACTATTTTATGGTGCTTTGAGAAATAGTGTCTTGGGATAATAATTATGGTATCCTAACACAATAGTCCTCAAGAGTTAACTAGAAAAAATCATCAAAAAAATTACCTACTGTAGTGACAATTTCAACTTTTTACGTGGTATGGATAAAAAAAAAGTTTTTTTGGGGGGCGGACTATTAAAAAAACTATAAATAGTTCTACTTTTACAAACGTTTCTTATAATATCACATCTAATTTTTTTTTTAATTTTATATAAGAGGAAACATTAGATTTTACTCCAATATCATGAAAAACACCAATTATTCATCAATATTTATGTATTTTAAGGTTTCGTCACAAATAATTTCTAAGTTTAAACTCAAAATAAGGGCGAAAATTAACATTTATTTTCTAAATACGTAGCATTAAAATAATATACGACATTAAATACGTAATAAACAGCTCATAGGATCGGTATCAAAAATTATAAAAATAATAATTAAACTTACTACTTCTTGAAGTACTAAGCAGTACTGTATTAATTCTGTGCCTACTTAGAAACTAAATACAAAACAACATGTCAATAACAAAAGAAAAATAAAGCGAACGACTACTTAAAAACTATGGACACACAATAAAAATAATAAGAATTCGTTTAAATAGAAAAAAGCAGGTATTTTTGGAATAACTTTGTTCGGTGTACGGTATGCAAAAAACAAAACAATATTTCGTTCCAATTATATTCGAAAAAGAAAAGTAAGTATTCATATTCGTTACAAAAAAAAAACTGTTTCCATTTTTTGTGCCAAGTCTGCAATATTTTGGACTACTTTTAATAAAAATGTTTTGTAGCTTCTATGGTTACAGATTTACATTGGTCCGAAATAAATAAAGGGTTTTATTCATACATATAGTCACTATTTTTATATGATAAGGATATTACACAGTATGGATAACACACATAGATAGTTAGGCATATTATGTCACATTGAAAACATGTCCAAACAACGGATCCGATTAGAGGATATTTTTTTAATATTACAATTCGTTGATATGCATAATGATAAGACACCTTGTATATTTGCCTAATATTAACCATACAAAAGTTAATTTACTGAATATTAATTTCACACAATGTATAACCATCGCTGTACATATTTACATTTATAATCTACTATATTCCAATTAAGACGATATAATATTTAGTTGAAATTATTATTTAACATTAGACGTCTGTTAAAATAATGAAAGATACAAGACGTTCTTAATATTTGCACCGTTCGGGGGCATGTCACAAAAATATAAAGAATCACACATGGCTGCTTTTTCATATTACAGAATCTGTGAAAAATATTTATAGTTATGTAGGCCCTTTTCAATAAATCGTTACAAAATGTTTTTTTTTTAACATAAATCTTTATGGCTTAATATAATAAAATAAGACAAAATGGCACTTTCGTTCCATCTTCAATATTATAAGGTAGGAACCATCCGTCCAGCCTAGCCTCAACCATCTTTTTAAACATTTAATTAAAATGATTAAACACAAAATCTACTCAAGCTTTAGTCAGACAAGTCATGTCTAAGTCAGCGCAGGTCCACCTCTTAAAAACGCAAATGCGATTTATTGAATAAGTCAACTATTCAATCATTTATTGAATAATAGAACTATTCAACAATGTATTAAATAAAATAACTATTCAACAACTTATTGAATAATATAACTATTCAACAATTTATTGAATAAAAGAGGAGCTAAATAAAATGTAAAGAGGCGAGGCGACTATTAGGAATTGTGAGCATCCCATACCAGTAACACTAACTAATAGCTAAGGCCGACCTATTTAATTACAAAACTAAATGAATAATACGTATAAAAGTCTTAAATACAAGTCATACACGTCACTCAATTTCTGTCCTAAACATTTTACATATAAAAATTACATACTCGAAATAATTTAGGCGTATCTATAACGATGCCTATTGTTACATCAGTCATTTTCTTAAAAACATTTTTAAATGTGATTTATTTGAATAATTATAATTGAATACATATTCTTAAAAAAAACGCAATTTACTACGAACTTTCCACCATTTTAGGTTATCACCTTGCTTTATATTTAGTCAGTTTAATTGAACCCACTTTCGAAATGCAATTATTCGTGGTTTTAAGTAATACTGTTATTAATGTTGCAAAATTATTTGACACTTGATTCTAAATTGCTAATTGTTAAAAATGAAATTAAATGTAGCTTAGGGATCGGAATGAAATGAATTCAAAAATGTTTTAAAATAACTAAGTAAAATGGACTGCATGGCTGCCAAAAAATACGCATTTACAGTAAGAGTACATTGACGGATTCAACATACTTACGTTTTTAAGGAAACAACTTCATTGAATGCCGTTTGAAGAGATATTTATAGGCGTCCTTATTTCTCACCCAATTTGTAAAGCGTTTTGGAGCAACTCTTCAATTTCTAGGTCGTTGGTCGTTTTACCAAAAATAATTAGACTTGATTTTTTTAGGATGGATCGATCATCCTTACAGTTTGTGTCGGAAATGAGGACGTCAATTTCATGAAATTAAATTACACTATAAGATAAAAGATAGAAAAAGTAGAACAAGTGTATTTATCACTATCTGTTAAAAACATTGTACAAACCTGTCACAAACCAACAAAAAAAACTATTTCATACAATCCCGAAGCGAACTTTAAAAAAGTCACATTATCACAGGGTTCTAATTCAAACGTACATTTCAATCAAAGGGGTTATCCGGTGGGGTGTAATTGTCACTGGCAACACAAGTACCGTGTTAAATCATACGCTGTGAAGCGGTAAGGCATCTGGGAGCTTGGGAGTCACATCACCAAGCACTTGGCATTACGCCTGGACAGTCAGATGTGGCTATACGAGCCAAGCGTGGCGCTAGCACCAGGACTCCTCGTGTGGTCGTTCCCGGTCCTCTTCGTCGTCGCCATACATGTCCGCTAACTTGCGGAATCGAGGACCGAATGTTTGTAGGTAGTTGAATTTGAGGTCGCCGTCGTCCGTACCTAAGAGATTTTGGGTTGTTAATTTGTGTTGAAAAAAACAATGTGATATTTACGCCTTTATTTATAAACGTTCCCTAAAGTTGAGAAATCTTAAAATTTATGGTTGAGCAGACTTGAACCGTACTCAACTTTAAGCAACGTTTATAAATAAGGGGTTTAGTGTCTAAACACTTTGAAGATTACTTTTTTATAAGTAAGTCAGCAAAACCGTTCGGTACTAAAAAATATTTTACAATAATAATGTTCACGAAATCGAATTTTATTAAGCACAAAGGTAGAATGTCTAGCGGTGCAGAAAACCAATATTGACGAAACATTTTGGTAAAAATATTTCAATATGTTTTTATTTCTAGTATAAATAATTCTCGGTTTCATATTGACTCAATTAAGCAGAATTAAAATGGTCTTAAATTCAAGGGAATTTCATTAAAATATAGGGTGGCAGGAACATCGACGGGCAACCTGGGGGCCTACGGGCCTACTCTCTAAGTCCGTCAACGATGATACGGGCCCGTCCGAAATTAGTTCGATACTTAAAAGTGACCCCCGATTAATTAACTTTTCCGGACGGGGCAAAAAGACATCGTGAGTAAGGATAAACTCAAACTCAAAGCATTTATTTCCATTAAACCATTTACAGGCACTTTTGAATTGTCAAGTGGTCGGTCAGTCAGAAATATGAAGCTAGTTGCCCATTCCAAAGCGTAGTAGGTACCTATGGAGAAGAACAGGCAAGAAACTCCATGGACACTCTTTTAAATTATATTGTTACATAAATATTAGTTACATCATTAATGTTGAATATAGGTATAATTATATGTGAGAACGATGTAAATAAGACGTACACGTTTGAGTGTCCAGTGTATAGCAAATATAAATTTAAACAAAACCATCCACAATAAAATAAGACGTGGCGGCTAAGAGATGACCAGTCCCAACTGACAGCGCCCGTTCACGAACATGACGCATGGATCAGCATCATTCAGGACTGATTCAGGTTCAGGCTCCGGACTAATCTTATGTCCGTAAGTCGTGCGTTAAATTTTTTGCATTTTTTTTTCTTTTTGTGTCTATGAAACCGCAATTGTGTTTGTTGAACCGACGAAAAATTTCTACGCCCATAGACCTATCTAGAATCATGAGCTGAATTCATGATTACAGTTTGCGCGCCGTTGTCCCTACCACCCTTTATATACTCGTAGGTATGCGAAGCATTGTACTCTCTCTTTCATGAAGTGCGTTTTTATAGCTAATAATTCTAGCTAATTTATTATCTAAACAACATTACTCTGAAGTAATTGGCGAAACTTCACAGGTGAAATGGGATCAATATAAGTATAATTTTTTTGATAGATAATAACTTAAGAAGCTAGGCGACTACACGCTGCGCACCCCTTACGGACGTACGGACCTCGGCTTAGGGCGTCGCTGGGGGAGGCTGCTTAGGCGGCCCTGCCTGTGGTTGCCTTAATAAATTCAGGCATCCAGCCAGGGCTTAAAAAACTTATAAGCTAGGCGACTACACGCTGCGCACCCCTTACGGACGTACGGACCTCGGCTTAGGGCGTCGCTGGGGTAGGCTGCTTAGGCGGCCCTGTCTGTGGTTGCCTTAATAAATTCAGGCATCCAGCCAGGGCTTAAAAAACTTATAAGCTAGGCGACTACACGCTGCGCACCCCTTGTGGAGTACAGACCTCGGCTTAGGGCGTCGCTGGAGGAGGGCAGCAAGGGACAGGTTGGATCGGAATCGCCAAAATCCCTTTTTTTTTTTTTGTATGGCATCTCGCAGTTGGCCTTGAGAGGCCGTGACTGCTTAACCGGTCAATCCTGTTGTGCCTTCGAGCTTACTCAAAGCCTCCAGCCAGGGTATGATCGTACGCCAAAATCCTTGTAAAACTATACTTTTATACTTACAGCTCGCTAAAGAAGAAAGGGAACCACTAGTATTCCCGTCTCCCTCATACGCGTAGTGTCGCACGTCGTCGTACGGTGTGATGTCAGGGTCCCGGTCCAGGACCGATTTCTTGTCATCTAGGAACCCTGAGATGTCTGGTGCTGCGCCTACCATACCTAGGATGAAAATAGAATTATATTATAAAGAAGGAAATGATAGATTGAGGACAAAAATTGCGATAAACCAGATTTTTCTATGAAACTCATGGGTAATATTCATGTTGTATTATTTAGTGTTATATTGTAATAGGAATCATAACTTCAATTTCAGTTTCAATACTTTTTTTTGTCCTTTTCTGAAAGTAAGACCCATAAGAGAAATAAGGAGCAGTTTGTACAGTCGATCTTGTAAGTGCTTAATCACTTTTGACAACGATTGCCTCAAAATTGAAACTTTACTAAAGTCGAATCTATTCTAATAGTCGCACACACAGACCTTGTTTTTTGACGTGCAAGTGATATTTAACTTTATTGTGACAACGAAATTATGAGGTCGTCTACACAAAGTAATTAATATACGTTGCATAATAATAATAACACAAGCTACAAAAAATAAAAACCTTAAACATACAAAAATACCTCTACATAATTGCCCAGCATTTTACATGAATCCCGGTAAAAATTCCAGGAAAAAGATTATCGCCCAAGCATCGTGCATTTAAACAATTTTCATAGTCAATAGAGCTTTGAACTGAGATAAAAATGCGCCCCTGAATACGATATCAGATATCGGTATTTTATCGTTCTCCCTATTTTCAATACCGATCACCGATGACCTGGCAAAGGCAGGTTTAAAATGAGCCCTAGCTCTCATTATGAATGTAGGTAATGCTTTTTGCTCAGAACTGCTTGTGACAGAAATTGATATCGGAGGCGAGAAAGATTTTCGGATTTCGGTAAATCGGATGTTGGTATAAACTAGATGTCCTTTGCTTTTTCTGAAGGCATTCTAATACATAAAATTTCTTTAAGTACTAGTGTAACCAATATTTATGATAGGTCTTATGCGATTTTGCCGAAACGGTCTTAAAGATGGAGACTCATTTAAGCCTAGAACCGTACCCATAAAAAAAAATAAAGTAACAGTACCCAGGGGTACTGGAATACCCTTAATAGAAAGTATGAAATAAAACATCATTACATTATTTTTTAATCATCTTATTTGTACAGAAAATAAGTTTAACAATATTAACAATTATTTTATTAATTATTATTTTTTGTTTATTTAACAATTTTGGCATATTTTGTTTTGGTGCTCTAAAAATACAAACGTTTTAGATTTATCGCATTTAGTTCGTGATTTAGGGTCTTCTGACCTTTGATATAACGAATTTCTCCCAGATTTAGAATCGGAGGGGGTTGAAGTATCAGATGACCACTTTTTCCTAAGTATACTTATTTGGAGATGCGTCGACAACCAGGTGTACCCAGGGTACTGGAGTACCCAAAGCGTACCACGAACACACGCTCATTGGACTTTCGTCCGACAAACCATTCCACGCTAACTTCTGCCCCGGGCATATACGCGGTAGCGCGAAAAAATCGGTTGAGTAATAAAAAAGTAATCGCTTTTTTTTTCTTTTTTTATTTGTACTTCAGGGTACGGTTCTTGGGTTAACAACGCAAATAGGGAATGTGCGCTTCATATCTTTAACTAGTCGCTCCATGTAAAATACTGGAATTCCGGTTAGACTGGAAGCCGACCCCAACATGGTTGAGTAGTAGCTGTTCTCATATAGAGGAGTTTCTAATTTCGGGCATGCAGGTCTTGCCCAACTCGCACTAGGCCCGCCTACCGCGAGGAGCCCTGAGTTCCAACAGTGTTACAATATTAATCAGCCTATAATATTCCTGCTGCTGGGACACAGAGTTCCTCTCTGTGCGAGGGAGTGGGCCGTAATCCACCACGCGGGCCCAGTGCGGATTGGTGGATGTCACATGTCTTCGTATTTTCGGTTCTAGTTTCGGTTTCCGCGCAATGTTTTCCTTCACCGTTTTGAGAGCATTGGTGATGAAATAAATTACACAAAATAAAACGCCTACTTAGGTTCGAACCGACGACTTATCGACTCGTAAGTCAGGGTAGATAGATACCTCTGGACCACCACTGCTCTCCTCCGTTGAGACAATTATAGGCTGATTTTGTTGAGTTCTTACCTCTGCTCTGCATGAAGGTGTCAGTATCAGGCAGGGGCCCGTCATACATCTGCCTGAGCACGTGCAGGTCGTAGCCAGCGTCGCCTTCGCCGCCACCTTCGTCTTCGTACGCGATGATGTTTTCTCTGATGTCGTCTAGTTCCTTCTCAGCCCAGGCGTCTGCTCTTCTGCGGTGCACTACCACTGCTAGGAGAAGGACTGGAAAGAAGTTTATGGTTAGATTTTTGTTGAAGAGACAATTGTATGAAGTTGAGAGTGCTCTGGGGATTTTAGAAGTAGAAAACAAAATGTTTGACCATGGATACAGCTCAAAACATATTCATTCGATTCTAATTTATTTTGTAAGCGACTTCTATACCGTGACCATCGGCATTTGTTTAATTTCACTATGTTCTGTTTCCAGTGCCATAATACTTTCTTTAAAAATCGGTTCAGATTAGCCATAGAATGTCAAAATAAAATTAACAAAAGCCTGTCTGTGATTTTTCATGTAAAACAACGTTCCACAAAACTTTACTCGGTTAATGAAATAAACGGATTTAGGTAGTCTGAAAATATTATTCTGATTTGACCCGAAACCCTCCGTCGCAAAAGTTATGATTTTTATTATGAAGGGCATGTGGCACAAACTTTTACAACTTTTTACAAAACATGTTGAGCAAGCATTATTTTTGTGTTCGAAATAATATTTCTATTACTAAAGATAAAAAATAAAATTATGAACACAATGACTAAAAAGTTTGGCTGAAACCGCCAAGATTAATATTAATGGTAGATTCGTTTCAAAAAGCCCGCAGAGCTAAGCTAGACTCCTAGTTATTCTACAAAGATACTTATCATGAATCTCGAATCTAAACCAATAGATTACGAATCTAGTTTTCATTAGAAATCCAGGTTTATGCATAATTCTAATAAGCTTATTATTTTCCGAGTGACTAATAACTTAAAAGTCGACTAAATGTTTGCAACAAAAAAAAATAGAACGGGTACCATATATAATGGGTTGGCAGCTAATAAGGAGTATCGTAATAAGTAATAGGTAGCATATTAATATGTCAGTAATAAGCTCCATTTTAATTTGTTACCAGGAGAAACTGGATGCAATCTGGTCTTTAGGGCACCCCGACTCGGACAGGTTAGGTTAGAAGGGGATGGTACTTCGTGGTTATTTTTTTATAAACCACCCAGAAGTAGGAGCCCCGCGAAGCGGGGCTCCGTCGACCAAGCCCTGCCATCGACCATGCATAGAATATTTTAATTAAGGTTTGGTTAGAACTGTGACAATTATGACAAACATGAACGCCCATTTTCTATTTTGTTTTCGCCATTAAGTTTCCGCTTAGATATTAATTCTGTTCCCAAAAGAAAAACTTGATGCTAGTTTAAATTAAAACGGAGCTTATTACTGATATATTAATATGATACCTATTACTTATTACGATACTCCTTATTAGCTGCCAACCCATTATATATGGTACCCACTCTATTTTTTTTTTAAACCTATATTCATTTTACTTAGTTGCCGCATTAAATACATTCTAATACGGGGCCATGACAGTTATAGCATTTGTATAATAATAATAATAGTAACAATAGAAATTGTAAAATTTAATAGTGAATAAATGCATGGTAATTGTAAATAAGAATACTAGTAATATAAAAAGAATGTATTTAAACCCAATAATAATTTGCACGCTTGCTTGCAGGCATAATGAAAAATTAGAATGAAACTTAGGTTATATATGTACAAGGTGTTGTTTTGCATCCTCGTCAAATTCGAGGAGGTAACTATGCTAATGATTCTCGACACGAATCAATAATAAAATAAGTAGGTATTTATTTTGATTTTTTGTATTTTTCGGAAATCGGCATGTGTAGGGCCTGTGTGATACCGCCCTGTAACTGCGCTGTAACTGTAACGCATGCACACAGCGACATAGTCGTACGACACTGCCTACCGCATACGCAACGGGGCGATTTTGTTCTTTGAAAGTGGAGTATTCTGAAATACTGTCAAACTTAAATACCTAAAAAAACAAGTATGTATTAATTATTGAGCAGGATCGTAATTTTATTTGATTATTTATGTCTTTCATAACAGCCTCCTAAAATTTGACGAGGATGCAAAACAACACGTTGTATAAGATTACCAAAATAATGTATTTCTGGCAAATCAACGTTTGATTTGATTTGATCGTGAAACTAAATCCTATTTCTAGGTAAAGTAGCCAAGACATATTATGCACTACTAGCTTCTGCTCGAAACTTCGTCGACGTGAAATTTCTTGTTCCCTCGACCCACCGCGTCACATCGCATAGCCCGCCCGCGCTGTACTTAATTTTTGCTTAGCGTTCTTCCTGATTTTTTTCTTTTTGCTCGGGTTTTAGGGTCGTAGCGTGATGTTAAAGCCTTTAACCTTCCACAAGAATTAGGCTATCAAATGCAAACATAATTTTACAAATCATAGGCCAATTCTCGTACTTAAAAAACTTGAACGTTTTTTAAGTACGAGAATTGGCCTATTCCCGTAATTAAAAACGTTCAAAATCAAGTCGCAATCTCATCTCAGCGACAATCAATGTCAAAAACCTGTCAAAAATGTATGGAAATTGATTGTAATTTTGACAGATTGAGACTGAGATTAGAATGCGAACGGTTTTATAAATACGGGAATTGCCCCTCTGACTGGTGGTTCCAGAGACTAGCGCGTTCAAACAAACAAACTTTTTAGCTTTATTATTAGTAATAAAGGGTCAAATTAAATTAGCTATCGAAACTCTGCCGACGTGATGGTATCGATATCTAAACAGGACAAAATAAAAAGAAAAATATTTGATGTGTTTTTAAGGGTTTTTATGATTGGGGATGATTTTAAACTGATATTTTAACAGTTTATTTTTATTTAAGCTGGGTTTGGTCTTGACTCTAGTCTAGGTCAGTGGTGACAGAGACAGAGTCGACGATGGAGTGAGCTTACCCAGAAGAAGCCTGTTCACTCTCACTTTGAAGGGATTAGGGTTGTATGCGTTCGGAAACAACTGTCTGTGTTTTCAGTGTCGGCGGTTGATGACCGCAAAAAGGACATTTGCTTTTTGTTTTATCGTGTTTAGATATCGATACCCATTACGTCTACGGAGTTTCGCTACACTATTTAATTAGACCATGTATAGATATAGAAGATATAGATGATTAGATGGGTATAGATAAGATGAATCATTGACTGCCTCGTTTGTCAAAATCGGGCTACTTCCAAGACATGTTTGTGTGGGCCCAATGTTATACGGTCGATCGAATATGTATCAATGTTTGATTTGAAGATGCCGAATATTTGGAAAATTCATGGCAACCGTGATTTTGTTTTATTTTTTTAATATTTTGTGCTATTTAATTATTGCGAGTCGACTTGGTCTACATATTTTTAGGCAATATTTTTATAAATTGATATAATATGAATATCTTCGAAAAAGACGCAAAGCTTTGGACAACAAAACCTTTGAAATGTATTGTGTTGACTAAAAATATATAAATATGAATATCGAAATCTAGTGACCGGTCAAAAAAAAAAATGGTGCATAATGCAATATCTTCATACAAACCCGGGGTTGTATTTGTAACACATTGATAAAAATGGATGTATGCAATATCTTCATACAAAATCGGGGTTGTATACTTACACAAAAATATACATGAAAATATAGGTAAGTCAGGTCTCGTGTGGAGTCGCTTAGGACCACATTGTTGCTTGAAAGAATTTTTATCTCACAAAGCGACGCGCGCTTTACTTGTGTTTACCAAGTGTACAAAGACACCGTGAATGTGTGTAAGCGTAGGAGCTTTCGGTACCTTCCGAGACAATGATGGAAGTCGGAAGTGTGTGTGTGTCATGTGCTGACGCTACTCGTCTTCACTCACACAGTCAAAGCGTGTTTGTACACTTAGTTACCACAAGCAAAGCACGTGTTACTTCGTGAGATAAAAATACAGTTCCAACAGATGATATCAAGGTTGAGATAGTGTTCAAACGCAATCCTATCAATTATAAAAAGTAAAAAAAAACTTACTGGCTAATATGACGATGCAGACAAGTATGGCGACTAGGAAGTTGGTGTCAATCCCGAAGGTGACAGCGGTGAACATGCTTCGTTGACAGCTGGGGTCTGCGTTGTGATGTAACGACGGCTCTCCCAGATTGTACATCTGTTGAGAGAGGGAGAATATTAGTACCAGCGGTTACAGAAGTTATCTGACTATGTATAAACCTCGTATTTATATATTTTTGGGACTCGGCCATCGGGTTTGCGACTGAAGAGTTACTCAGGCCCTTCTGCCGCTATGCTAAAGGTTACGCTTGTTAAGGAAAACTCGAAAGACAAGCATCATTTTTTGTATGGCGTCTTGCTGGTCAATGTCGGAGGTTGTTGGCTGCTTAACCGAGCTATCCTGTGGATGCCTTAATAAATTAAGCCTTCCAGCCAGGACATACAACTTATAAACTACAACTTCAAGCTGATACTTCCATCATTTGGTGACAGTTAGAATTTTCTTTAAAAAATTAAGCAGTTGAGATAATATTACGGTGCTGTTGAATGAATATTGTGAAATGGATTATATACAAAACAGTTATACATGGTAAAAATACTTACAAAGTCGTTATATGTGAAGTTACTGATACATCCTAGGAAGTTCTGATTGGTGGGCACGTGCCTCCAGCCGAATGTTCTTGCTATATGTTGCAAGTCTATGCTGGAACCTCCCAGCTGGAGTGGACCGTTTACTGTGGACAAGATATTTGATTAAAAATAGCCAAACGTTAAAAATAAGGCCGGTTTTGACGCTAGTGTCAAGAGTGACCTGGTAGAAACGCAGACTCTCCCCTTTTGTAAAATGTACCTATAAAAATATGTTTCGAAAAAATTATTAAAAGTAAGTAGGTATCGTAATTAGATTGAATGTAAAAGACTTAAGTATTTAAAACTATTATCAAGTTTCAACCAACTTACAAACTTAGGACTGCTGAATTTAATTAATAACAACAATAAATTCATAAACTCGTTCCCAGTAGGTACTATGTAATGATGAAAAAAGGTTCCGTAACATAAGGCAAAAAACGCCGAAAAAACACGTTTTTTTGTGTGGAGACCCCCTTTAACTTTTTTATTTTATTTTATTTGTTGTTATAGCGGCAATAGAAATACATACTCTGTGAAAATTTCTACTGTCAACCTATTACGGTTCATTTGATACAGTCCGCTGACAGACAGACGGACGGTTGACAGCGGAGGCTTATTAATAGGGTTCCGTTGGAACCCTTTGAGTATGGAACCCTAAAAACTATTAAATAAATTCAAAGAAAATGTAACTTAAACCTGAACGGTCTTATTACAAAACAAGGTTTTTTATTAGACATGGTTTAAATCATCAAGCCTGTTTTTGAAATTAGAACCTAACAGAAATCGAAATACAGTTCCTTTTACAAAACTGACGACGTAGTCCGGTCTTAGATTGTCAATTTTGTATTTAGAACTTTACTAAAGGCAGCAAAAAGTTCGAAATACAAAAACTGGCTCGGAGGTTTAGGCTCTGGCTAAAGTTAGATCGTGTTTTGTAATAAGACGGGAAAGGTCTAGAAACTAAAGTTTAATGTAAGTATTATAGAAAACATCGAATACTTTAATGTTCTCAACATTATATTAATTCATTTAAATTGTTACCCGTGTAAGGGACTAAGTATCAAGTTCTTGGGAATACAACAAATATTCTCATCTAGGTATTTGATACTTAATATTAATGCTACCTACACAAATTAATAACAAAAGTCTAAGGACGAATGTTGCTTAGGCCTGAAAATTCATTACAAAACCGCCAGACAGATTTAACATTAATTTATAAATATAATCTGAGCGTAAGCCTCATTTTAGATCTATTATTATAGTCTTTTCGCCTTAAATATGATGAGTTCCCTGACAGTTCTTGTCTGACAATTGTAGTGACGTGACCTAACGAAATATAATCGTTTTTTTTATAATATCGATTCAGTTGGCAAAGAAAATGGAATCGGATTATCGATTTTAGATTTTCAAAATATTTTTTTAATAAACTGGTTATCCTACTTCCTACTAATATTATAAATGTGAAAGTTAGTATGTGTGTGTGTGTGTGTGTGTGGATGTTTCTTACTCTTTCACGCATGAAGTACTGTACGGATTTTGATGAAACTTTACAGTAATATAGCTTATACATCAGAATAAGACATAGGCTACATAACATCACGGGAGCAGAGCAAAAACCTGACATAACGCAATGGCATAACAAAATGGCCGCTCCGATTTATCTATTTTTTTGTCGATTAGTGTATTGAGTAGTGTCAATCTCTATTGGCCGACGTTCCGTTCAACGCATTAGACATTTTTAAGATTTATACTTTTTTATTTTATTTACTTAATTTATTAACAGGTAATTATAACTACAATAATTTACTTAGTAATTTACGAAAGGCAATATTTTTTTTTCATTTCTTTTTTAATTTTTTTGCCAGTTTATTTTTTATTCGTCTAAAGTAGTATGCGTGCCACGGAAAAAAATTAACTGTCAGGGAACTCATCTTATGGCGAAAAGACTATAGTGACACGAACTGAAACAAATGTTATCTATATTTACATAAAATAAAATAAACGAAGTCAAAACTGTACATTGAATATTTAAAAAAAAAGTCTTTGCTAAGAGGTGTGGAAAACTTCTGATGCCGAAAATAGAGTTTTTAGAATATTTGTCTGGATATAGGCGCAAAAACGGCTGAACGAATTTGGATGAAATTTGGCACACAGATAGTTTGTAACCTAGATTAACACATAGGGTACTTTTAAGCCACGCGAGCGAAGCCGCGGGAAAAAGCTAGTAGTTTATAAATACATAGTAGGTAGTTCCTCCAGTCTCTTTTTGTTAGACTCCAACATTTATTACAACGTTTGAAGTCTTTTCATAACGGCACAAGCTATTCTCTCTACCTACCCAGCGGTTACACGCATGAACAAGATGTAATACTTGTTTTCAAGAAGTCTTGTAAAAGATTTGTCAAAAACATCGTGTATAAATCATGTTTTGACGATATTTCAAACACGTTTTGACGATGTTTCAAACATGTTTTCACGCTGTTTCAAACATGTTTTGTTCACATTTCTGGCAACTTTTCTAACTAGTCTTTATAACTTGTTTTATGTATAAACGATAAACGAAAACAATACAACATGTAGAATACATGAATGCCATGGCATTATCGCAGGGTAACTTACATAAAAACACAAAAGTCTACTCACCATTTAAAATCTCTCTAGGCCCAGTAGGAGCAGCGAGGCTCATACACGTGGACAACTTGCATCTGTCCACAAACATTTCAATGGAAGTCCTCATCAGGACTATTTCTATTAGATGAGGCTTGCCATCAGCAACGTGGACCACGCTGTTGTTCAACCTGGTGGTACCGGATCCGTAGTTGACGAGAAGAACTGGATAACCCTCCACTAATTCGAGGGACATGAAATCTGTGAACAAAATTGTATGATTAGCAAATATAAGTTACACCACCATCATGATCATCGTCTGCCTAACCTTTCCCAACTATTTTGGGTGCGGCTTCCAGGCGGATGCAGCTGAATACCAGTACTTCACATGGAGCGACTGCATATCTGACCTCCATTAAAATCAAAAGTAATTTATTCAAACTAGGCTGAGAATCAGCACTTTTTGAACGTCAAAATCACATAAGACAGTCCCCCCAAAACGCCCACCCTTCACCACTTCCTAGTGCTTTAGCTGGGAAGTGGCGCAACAAACTCCCCAGCAGCACTGCTGTCTGTTCAGGTAGAAGAACTGGATTCAAAATCAAAATCAAAAGTCATTTATTCAAATTAGGCTGAGAATCAGCACTTTTTGAACGTCAAAATCACATAAGACAGTCCCCCCAAAACGCCCACCCTTCACCACTTCCTAGTGCTTTAGCTGGGAAGAAGAAGTGGCGCAATAAACTCCCCAGCAGCACTGCTGTCTGTTCAGCTAGAAGAACTGGATTCTATATAGTAATAAGTAATAAACATTACGAAACACAAAAACATTACAATTATTTGCCATATTATGTCAGCTAGCACACGCCAATATTGAAAACTATACTCAAGCAGAAATAAATAATAAAAAAAAGGAAACAGAACTTAATACATAATAGGTAAAAAGCCTCCAGGCATAAAGGCCCTGCCCGTTTACATATGCAATGCTGCATTATGTTTATATAATTATGTAGCTGTAACATAACCCAGTTACTGGGTAATACGATACCCCTTGGTAAGACTGGTTGTCAGACTTTCGGGCTCCTGACGACCCGTAACGACGGTCAGAACCACGAATGACAGCCGGGACCAACGGCTTAACGTGCTTTCAAGCCACGGAAGGGTCTTGGTGATGGAAAGATGGTCACCCATCCACGGCCCAACCGCAGCAAGCATAGCTTAACCTGATCGATCGACACGTGCGGCTGTTATTACTAAGCCACAAGCCCCCCAAATATAAGTTACACCGTCGGAAGATAATGGGATTTTTCAGGGAGAGTGTCAATGATTTTGACTTCGGAAATGGTATGGTGGTGACCATTTGCATGGTTGTGAATAATCTGCGTTGTAAAGAAGCACGGCCAAAAATACTTATTGTTTAAAACATCATCATTTTGACTTAACATTTTATCGTTTTTTGTTACAGTTTATTATTATTTCTATGACGAGTTTGAATTCAATTTTGTGGCTTTATAAACATAGGTACCTACATCAAAACAATTTCAAATTACGAAAGCATTCTAATAATTATTTCAAACCAAACCACACGTTCCACAAACTTATCAAGACTATTAAACCAATCAATTTCGAAATATCAAAACCAAAACATGGGGTAACAACAGAACAATGTTTTCTATAGACTAATCCTCACACCATATTAATTATATACAAACTAGGTGTACCACAATAACAAAAATAATTACGTAACAGTTGGAAGGGTATTAAAGGTTCCACCTATCACGCGATGGTTACTTTCATAAATCATAACGTGTAGGTAGGTACACCGCTGTCAGTCATTATGGGATCATTAAAAAAACATTATGGCTAGCATTCAAGTGTGGGATGGCAGCTTGTTATGTAGTCAGACGGATAAGTTATTGATAACAATATGAATAGTACCTAACCTATAGATATACACGTGACACATACACACTTTATACTGATGACACCGGTAGGAAAAATAGGATATTAGTTAATGGGTCATTATTATTGCACACTTTAGAAAACCGAGATTTATTATTCCAATTAATTATCGTTATAGGAAGTAAAAGCTAAAAATATATCAATGAGATGAAGCGCTCAGTTGAATTGTTTTTGAAAAATATCAAGTAAAAAGAGTCTCAAAAAAAATGTCCTATTTCAGTTCGTAATCTCGGTCACCCTAATAATAAACGTAAAGCCAACTAAAGCATAAAGACGCACACAGCCTTAGTTTCCAAGAATGCAAATCCTCCATTGTGATTGGCTGTTTTTGCCGCCATCACAACATCGTGAACACTGATTGGCGACAAAAATAAAGGTACTTTTTCGTTCTGAACGAGGTTCTATTGTGGTGAGGAAATCATTATTCAAGTAGTTACGCCAATCTACTGTGACATGTTCATTGTTGGAGGTTGATAAGCTTCCAACTAGAGTTCTGTTTAACGATTGGTTTATGAACTTTTGTATATTTATGATTGCTTTGTTTGGAAAGATATGACCGAAATTTTGATGAAGGATAATTCTAGGAACTATGGGACATTGGCATCAGAAATAATTTTCAAAGAATATAGGTACGATGTTATGAAACTTACGTTGTTTAAGGAGGTTCAAGAATCCACTTTTTGAGAGTAGAAATCTCTATTAACACTGGTGTTTATGGAGGGTCTCAATTTCTCAAATAAGCAAAGAAACAAAATGAATGCGTTTAGCTTCAAACGTGCTTTTACCTACAGCTAGACTACAAGCACGGCTTGGAACCTGTACCAAAAGTACAGGTTCTGTACCGGTACTTAGCGGATCATGCCATTCCGGTACCTGGATACCGGTTCCGACCGGTACCGGTACCAAATTCAGTTACGCGCAGCGTACCAAAAATCACGTGTTGAGGATCTTTTTGTAATACCTATTAACTATCCTTTTTACTTACTATATCTGTTTTATCAGTCTAATTTACGGAAATATTGGTTTGGTACCGGTACAGCACCGATACTGATTAGAAATACCAATAGTACAGGTATTACGTCTGATACCGGTATCATCATCAAGGCCAATGGTACCGGATCCCGAAAATACCGGTATTTGAAGCCCTGACTGCAAGCCATAATAACAACTAGAGCAATCATATTTTTACTGTCATCAATGCTTGTTTAATATTATGTAGCCTTTATAATCTTTTATACCCACAATCTTTAAAAACTAAGTCTTTGGAGTACCTAAAATATCTCCGTAAATCTGCTCCTCTCAATATTTTTCCAAGATGACTTATCTCTCACTAACCTTTTAAATATGTCTCTTATAGTCAAACCTGTTTACTGAGTATTACTTACATTAAGGTCATCGGGTATAGATTACCATAATTCATCAGTAACGTGTTCTACAGCCAATCTCATGCAGTATCGGGTCTTTAGAAGTTTGACAGTTAGAAGAGCATTCGGTTCTATTCATGAGCTGGCCAGATATTATGTCGCAGTTCTTATTGAACCAAATGCCCTGTCTTTGGTATTGTTCGTCGAATCGTTTAGCTCCTTAAGTTCTGAGTTGAGCTACACGATTACTGACACATGCGTGCACTAAGTGGACAGCCGCTCAATTCTGTAAAAATCTCACCGTGAAGACTTGCGTGGAGTGAGCTGTCAGTGTCATTCCAATGATGCTAAGGATTGACCAACGTTACATTTACAATCATAATCGAGATTTTAATAATACTTTTATGCAAATTCTATTGATAATTTTATATTATTTCAAAGCTAGTATGTAAGTAGTTAAGTGGCTAAACATTACTATTTTCGGGGTTAAAAAAAACAGAAATTCAGTTAGAAACTCAATGTTGTTTTTTTTTGTTTAGACACTTCTAGCTATGAAACAATATAAAATTATCAATAGAATTTGCATAAAAATATTATTAAAATCTCGATTATGATTGTAAATGTAATGCTTGGTCAATCCCTAGCATCAGTGGTACGACACTGACAGCTCACTCCACGCTCACTTCACCTAAGTTTTCACGGTGGGATGATTACAGAATCGCACTGCAGGTCCGCTCAATCTGTGTGGTTTTTCCTCAAAAGACCATTTCAGACACCAATTTACATGGTCTTCACATGATCTGACCAAGATTATGTCTGGACTTTAAAAGATTGTGACCTCTGAGTTTGTTTCGGACTTTATTCTCAGAGTAGCCAGATAGAAAACACCGACCTCATCTAGTTTTTAAAATATGATTGACGTGTTAAAGTGTTTGTACAAACCTACTTACAGAAATAAAATCATTTAACAAGTCTCACTCTCATACAAAATGAAAGTGAGACTTGTTTTATGCCAAAAAATAAACTAAGCTTTAACACACCGTGTTTTCGTAAACTAGAATTCACTTTTCATATCTCTCTTCTGTAACATTTTACTTATGAATTAACATCGTCTGTTCATACTCGTAGATTTTTTTAAAATTAAAACAACGGGTCCATAAATATCTTAAACTTTAAATATGTATTAATTCTGTTGTAGTGTAAATCTTAAAGATCTAGTGTTTATCTAGTGTTCTCGTAACAGATTAGGACTATACCTATTTTAAATACCTAAAGGAAAGACTCGAGTCAAAAGAACCGAAAACTTAGCATAATTATATTCCTCTTAGCGGTTCGTCAACTTCTTTCAACTATTCTCGATAAAACGAACAAAAAATAACTAGAAGAAGTAAAATTTTCAAGTAATTTAGCTAAAACGCGATGTTTTAGTATTTTTTTATGTTCTTTCTTAGTGATATGTTCTTTGGCAAGTAAGTTGACACAAATTAAGTGGGTCCTTTAGCTCGGCCCGATGTGGACACAACACTTCGCTAGATTGGCAATTTGGCACTCGTTCGGAAATATTTGCTTTCATCGTGAAAATACATTGAAAATCGCGTTTTAAACATACATTTCAGCTGTCGGTTAGTTTTATTCGGTAAGTTTTTAAAGATTTATACAGTATCATCATTAGTATATTACTTTAGTGCTATTTTAGTTTTGCTCTCTAAGGAAATACGTATCAAAATATAACATTTCAATAACATAACATCACACCTTTTTCCGGAAAGGGTAAGGTAGAGGTGTACCTACAGAACACCCACATTTCGCCAGACTTTATGTCTAAGTCTCTTGTAATAAGGGGCGAGCCTATTGCCATCAACCGGACACAAATCCAGAATTCTTAATGGAAAACCCAATAACTATTTGCTTGACCTAGGAATCGAACCCTGGACCTCAAGCATAGCAGTAGCGCTAGCGGTTACTAGACCAACGAGGACATATCATTTCATATGTAATTAATCGGCATTTCAATCTACCTATATAGATTTATTTATCTTATCCCTCTCTCACGTTACAAAACAAATGTCATACATTCATAACTCTCACCAACACGTTATAAAATTATGTAAAGCAGCGAAATAACGAGAGAGAAATATTTAAATCAATTACAGAATTGTATCAGAATCCTCACTCCGTCGCGCGTCGTTGACATTTTTCGGCCATTCTAATTGAAGAGCCTGATGTGATGTTGTGTCGGTAAACGTAATTGGATTCTGATTTTAGGAGCACATTTCATTTTTATCATGTTCCTGACAACATGGTTTTTTTACACCGGCTTTGGAAATGGGGTTTTTTTGTTGATAGATGTCTACTTTGGTATGCATACTGTAGGTACCTATGCTGTACTACTTAGATAGACTCGGCTTTGAGGGTTCTTTAAAAATATTCGCTACTCATTTGGGATACAAAATAGGATATTTGTTACTATATTAATTAAGCAAATTTTTACTCAGCAATATTCACGTGACAGGCGGAGAATAAAACCTCAAGAAAACTTTAACCTTTTCGCATCAAGAACAAAAAACCGACATTCAAAGCTCAAAATTCTTGTTTTGCCTACGTAATAGAGATACTATGGTTAAAGCATAATACAAGGTTAAATTAATTAGCTAGCGAAACTCCGCCGACGTGATGGTTATCGATATCTCAACACGACAAAATTATAAAAATTTAAGATTGATGAGTTTTTTGGGGGTCAACCACCGCTAGTTGTGTTGTTCTTTGGATTTTGAGTTGAGAAAATAAGTTTTTTTCTTATCACGTCTGTGAAGTTTACACAAAGGAAACTGATTTTTATACTGATATTTCAAGTGACTACCAATGCGGTTGATGACCCCAAAAAAAAAAATTCATCAAATTAATTAATTTTTTGCTTGATCGTGTTTAGATAGATATCGATACCCACCAAGTCTGCGGAATTTCGTTAGCTAATTCAATTTGACCCTGTATATTGTTGTTCATTGTGGTTGTTGTATATTGTATGTGAAAACAGTTCAGTTGGACAACATTTTGCTGTTTGTCAACAAATACTGGAGCTACTAGATGCCGGAAACTGAATAATGATTGCTCAGTGATTTTCCAATATTCACGTGACTGTCGTCAATATTGCCAACTGTAAAGCTGATATCAGACGCTTCACTCGAGTGAATGTTATTTTTTTCCATTCCACGTTCACACGACATCGATATTTTATAGGAATAAACGTTCATCTGGTCATTCAATTTAATTTTTCGATCCAATGGATGTCGAGTGCCAAAACGCCAACATAGTTGGATAGGTTCACTAATTAATAAAGTTTTCACTTCTGATTCGTTGTGTTCAGCCGTTTTACTTCGAGTGAAAGACGCCGAATTAAAGACAAAAATGTGCAAACAGTGAAGCGTCTGATATCTGACTAAAGGCAAAGACAGGCGCGACGCGACCGTACGACGCGACTCTTGTACAACAAAATCCCTAGCATCAGTGGGACGACACTGACAGCTCACTCCACGCTCCCTTCACCTAAGTTTTCACGGTGAGATGGTTACAGAATCGCACTACTCTACTTCGTTCCATAGCCCATTGGCAACCTCCAAGTGCGACATTATAAAATAAAATAAAAATATGGAAAAATAAAATGGAAGGAGCAGATGAACGTTTATTTTGGCCAGTGTCGTGTGAACGTGTAATTGAACATTCACTCAAGTGAAGCGTCTGATATCTCCTTAAGCAACCCCCAGCAATATTCCAATTCAACAATACCCCAATTTTAATCGGCCGTGTAAGACCGTCATTATTGATAATGTTATAGCTACCCACGTAGCTTTCTGTGCAATTTATTTAATAGGAGTTGGTTCGTATTTTTCCTATACGAAGGTTCACTTACTCCGAGCAAAGTGGAATATAGGATACTTTATCTTTAATAGCCAATACATTACCGAGTATAAACAGTGTTTGTTGTCGCTTCGAAGATAGACGTACATATTTACATATAAAATAAGTTATTTTGATTTATAATTTAATTATTAGTTGATTTATTTGTTAAAACATATTTAATTAATAGGGCTAATCAAATTATACGTTTACCTACTTAAAATTAAAGATATTAGATTATAATGTAGGTTGGCAGCACTGGTGTCGCGCCATTATTGTTCCGTTGCGAACTTCCGGAGCAATGGTGGGGCGACACTTGCCACACGTATATTAGAATGAATGATCAGGACATCGGCAGTTGATCGTCGGACTCAGTGCGAGTAATATGTCCAGGATATTTTATAAAATAATGTGTAAGAAGTACGGTTATATTTCAAAATAGAAAAATAAACTTAAGACTTATTGTTTACGTGTGCAGTTTTATTAACGTGTTTTACATCAGAAAGTGGTAAAGAAACGCGCCCCAATGCCGCGAAGCCGCAAGCGCACTCGAGGAAAAAGAAGTGCGTCAAAAATAAGTCGTACGAGTAGCTTGTCGTCAAGCTCTGGTTCGCCTTCGTCCAGCAGCAGCAGCTCTGTTGGACACAGACGTAGGAAAAAGAGACGCACCAGGCGTGCGTCTCCCGCAGTAAGCCAAAATGTTGTATTATCTTCAGTGATTCCTGATTTTGACCCATTAGTGGACGATATTGAAATGTGGATAAATGTTGTAGAAGCCAATGCGCGTGCTTTTCATTGGTCTGATCGTGTCCTACAATATCAGGCTTTGCAAAAATTGCGTAATACTGCTAAAACATGGTATGACTCACTTCAAAAAAATAAAACACGTTGGACTACCTGGAAATGGAAGGATTGGCGAAGTACACTATTAGACACCTTTCAAATAAAGCGTAATATGTATTCTTTACTAAAAGACTTGGTCCAAACGAAACCCTCGGATGGCCAGTCATTATATGAATTCTATTTTGTACAAAAAGGCAAAATTGACAAGATGAGATTGTCATTTTCTGATCAAGATATTATTTCAGTAATCGTAGGATCGATTGGCGATAAAAATATAATCACTGCAGCAGACGCTGGCAATTTCAAATACTGTGATGAGTTGGCCTCGTTTTTGC
This sequence comes from Brachylomia viminalis, assembly GCA_937001585.2. Taxonomy (NCBI): domain Eukaryota; kingdom Metazoa; phylum Arthropoda; class Insecta; order Lepidoptera; family Noctuidae; genus Brachylomia; species Brachylomia viminalis. The sequence goes on along the minus strand of OW443316.2, from coordinate 13,503,708 downwards.
ACGGGAAAATTCATGTTAACCCGGAACAAAACTCCGTTCAGAAACATAACATTTTGCACGGTAAAAATTCAACTCTCTTATTCTATAATAATGTTGATAAAAAGCCGGACAGTTCTTCCAACTCTAATGGAGTACCAATTCACAGTTCTATTTCCAATGCTCGTACAAATATAACATGTTTTCGCTGTGGTGAACCTGGTCATAAAAAGACCAGCTGCAGTCAGAAGGATAATGTCAAATGTATTGTGTGTAATAGATTTGGTCATTCAGAGCTTGCATGTAGGTTTAAAGCTAAAATGAAACCTGAAAAGGATAGCGAAGTCAAGTTAATTGTTGAACCTACACCTAAGGATAAATTTTATAAGGCAGTTGTAATTAATGGATGTAAACAACAGGCTTTTATTGACATGGGCAGTGGTTGTTCTCTAATAACGTCTTCTTTGGCACGCGAGTTAAACCTTGCAATCTTCGAATTAAATAAACCGGTTGTATTAACAGGATTTAAAACAGATTCTTGCTATGAGGTCACACATGGGGCACAGGTTGATATTATGGTTGATAATGCTGAGCTTAATGTGATCCTATATATTTGTGATGAATTAGCTGGCTGTCCTATTTTAATTGGTAGGAATTTTACGGAGGATAAAAGAATTATGTATGTACGCGTAGGAAGTAGCCTTTCTTTTTGCCCCATAACTAACTACCACGTCGCTTTAATAGAGTCTTCTATGTTTAACCCTGATTCTGTTCAACACATATCTGTGTTAAATGAAATATTTTCTAGATATCCTCGGGTTGTTTCAAAAGATTTAAAATCATTAGGGCAGACTTCTTGTGTTGAGTTAGACATTGAACTAATAACTAATAAACCTGTGTACCATAGACCCTACCGTATGTCTGAATCTGAAAAGGCAGCGACTAGGGAAATTATTGATGATCTATTAAAAAATGGAATAATTCGCGATAGTAATTCCGCATATGCCAGTCCGATTTTGTTAGTTAATAAACCTTCGGGCGAAAAACGTATGTGCATTGATTATAGATCACTAAATAAAATTACTGTTAAAGAGAAATACCCAATGCCCCTTGTAGAAGACCTTATATGCAAACTTGGAGGATGTAAATGCTATACATCTATTGATTTAAAAAGTGGCTACTATCAGATTAATGTTAATGAAAATTCTATTGCTAAAACTGCATTTATTACGCCCGATGGTCATTTTGAATTTAAAAGGATGCCATTCGGGTTATGCAATGCACCGGCTGTTTTTCAAAGGTTAATGAACACTGTCTTGGGTAAACTACGCTTTGGTAAAGTTATTTGTTACATGGATGACCTATTGATAGCCACAGAGTCTGTGGATGAAAATATTAGGCAGTTAGACGAAGTATTAACAATATTGCAAAATAACGGTTTAACAATAAATTTGGAGAAATGTCACTTTTTCCAGAGCTCTGTTAACTTCCTTGGGTACGATATTTCTGAAGATGGTATACGTCCAGGAAAAAAGAAATTAAAGGCAGTAGAAAATTATCCTGAACCTAAAAATGTGCATCAAGTAAGACAATTTTTAGGTCTAATTAATTATTTTAGAAAATTTATAATGAATTGTGCTCTTATAGCAAAACCGCTAACAAGGCTCTTGAAAAAAGATATCACATGGGAATGGGGATCAGATCAAGTTTCAGCGGTCAATAAATTAAAAGACGAATTGTTGCATAATGCCTTTTTAAAAATATATGACCCCCAATTACCTACTATTTTATACACTGACGCCAGTCGCGATGGTATGGGATGCATACTGACTCAAATAACTGGTACAGGCGAAAAACCAATCCATTTTTATAGTCGACAGACTTCTAATGAGGAGAAAAAGTACCACTCCTTTGAGTTAGAGTTTTTGGCAATAGTTGTTGCACTTCAAAAATTTCGTCACTATTTATTGGGATCCACTTTTAAAATTTATACAGATTGCAATGCTGTTAAATACACAATAGGTAAGCAAGAAATTAATTCTAGAATCGGTAGGTGGGTATTACTTACACAAGAGTTCACTTTTGAAATAATACACAAACCAGGGGCTCAAATGCAACACGTTGACGCTTTGAGCCGAAATCCAGTTGATACAAATTCCACCCCTAGCAATGAAAGTGTGTTGGCTATTACTGAAGCAGATTGGTTATTGTCAGTCCAGTTACAAGACGCAAGTATTTGCGCAATCAGAGAAATATTAGAATCAGGTCAGGCCGAGCTTAATAAGATGGTGTATAATGAGTATGAGTTATTAGGTAATAAGGTATACCGTCGGACTGATTACGGTAGACGATGGGTTGTCCCTAAACAGTGTATTTGGCAAATAATTAGAGCTAATCATGACGACCTTGGCCATTTTGCCGTGGATAAGACAATTGAAAGAATAAAATCATGTTATTGGTTTCCCAAAATTAAGAAAGTAGTATCCAAATATATTAAAAATTGTATTAACTGTATTTACTATAAAAATATCCATGGCAAAAAGGAGGGCAAACTGTATCCTATACCTAAATATGCAAAACCCTTTCACACGCTTCACATAGACCATCTGGGTCCATTTGTAAAGACAAAGCATAAAAATACCTACTTCTTGGTAACTGTAGACTCTTTTACAAAATTTGTATTCATATCTCCTGTTCGTAACACTAAAAGTCAAGTTGTTATTAGCGAGTTAGACAAAATATTTAAGGTTTTTGGTAATCCTAAGCGTCTTATATGTGATGCTGGGAGTTCTTTCACGTCTAAGTTATTCGTTAAGTACTGTCAAGACAAAAATATACGACAACATGTTATAGCTACTGCTGTTCCACGCTCAAACGGTCAGGTGGAACGCTTCAATCGCACCATCCTTGACGCATTGAGAAGTATGGGTGCTAATACCAGCTATGACAAATGGGACACTAATGTTACCAGTATACAACAAGGTATTAACAGTACCATTAATAAAACCACTTTAGCCATTCCCAGTGAAGTATTCTTTGGATACCGGCTTCAAACCGATGCTGACATGTTGGCACATGAAGATCAATCTGTTGACGTCACGTTATTAAGGAATAACGTCAACAGTCGTATTCAAGTCAGTGCGGACAAACAAAAGCAGGCTTTTGATTCCAAAAGAAAAGTAGCTCACAGTTACAACGTCAACGATTTGGTAGTTATAAGAATTCCCAGTCAATCCAATGACGGGCAAAGTACCAAATTATTACCACTTTTCAAAGGACCTTTTCAGGTGACTGAAGTATTAGGTCATGATCGCTATAAAGTAAAGGATATGCGTGGCGCTGAAAGAACAAGCAAGTGCTATGAGGGGACCACGTGTGCCGAAAATATGAAACCTTGGATCAAATTGGCAGACCTAGATGTTGAAGGTTCGAACATGGCCTAAGATGTTGTCAGGTATATATTAAACCCAAGTAATGATTCAATTTATTACAATTTTATCTTTTATAGTATTTACTACTACTTGTTATAAGCTGTCTAGTGGATTTGCTTCAAACATATTTTGGTATTTGGATTAATTTAAGTTACAGTATTTATCCGTGTAAAATAAATCTGTAACAAATGAGTTTGGGGTTTGTAGTGATATGCAACTAGGGTTGGCCAAAGGCATCGCCTAGGGAAAACTGCAAACCCTAAAAGATAACTGACCGCTGATGGAACAGTTAAATACCTGTAAATACCAACATATGTCTGTTAACAGGTCTTTTGAATTGAGGTCTTTCTCTGCTGGCCGCTGATGGAATAGTAGAGTAGACGCTTAATTCAAAGAGAGGAGTAATTAGTAATCGCAGCATAAATCTATAAAATATTGTGACTTATTGTTTTTACTTTGTTCTCAGCAATTACACTAGACTGGGACGCTATCCGAGGACGGATGCGTGAGCAGGACGGCCGGATGTTGTCGCTTCGAAGATACACGTACATATTTACATATAAAATAAGTTATTTTGATTTATAATTTAATTATTAGTTGATTTATTTGTTAAAACATATTTAATTAATAGGGCTAATCAAATTATACGTTTACCTACTTAAAATTAAAGATATTAGATTATAATGTAGGTTGGCAGCACTGGTGTCGCGCCATTATTGTTCCGTTGCGAACTTCCGGAGCAATGGTGGGGCGACACTTGCCACACGTATATTAGAATGAATGATCAGGACATCGGCAGTTGATCGTCGGACTCAGTGCGAGTAATATGTCCAGGATATTTTATAAAATAATGTGTAAGAAGTACGGTTATATTTCAAAATAGAAAAATAAACTTAAGACTTATTGTTTACGTGTGCAGTTTTATTAACGTGTTTTACATGTTTGTAAATTAATTTTATAGCGTTGACTTTTTAGCTTGAGTTTAAGATTTATAGGTACGGATTTAAATGTTGGATTATAAAACTTCTATGGAGTGAAACGTCTAACTTCTGAGCAAATAGCTCTTCGCAAACAGAAGAATGAACGAGCATTGCTCATCAATTTTGATTCGCGGTCGATTCGATTCGATTTTGCGTCGATGTCCCTACCACCTTGTACAAGATTTTAGTTTTTTTTTTTTTATCACGTCTTTTGTCATTCTTGTTCCTACCTAACCCATGGTCTGTTCCAAAAATATCTGATAAACATATAAACAAATGGATCAGAAAACGTACCTGTGGATGCTTATTTGTACTGCTACTTACAAATTGATTGCTTTGCTGAGATTATTTGAATACTGAAACCTGAAATTCTAATTTTAAATTGCCTTAAAGATGTTTTTATTTGAAAATTGAGGTAAATCTTATAATAATTCAACAATTTTTTTTTTTTGAAATTAGCGTGATATAAAGTTGTAACCGTCTAATAAACAGCTGAACGTGTTACGAATTCCAGTTATTGAGTGATTGCGTATAAATTTAACCTGAACAGGATTTGTTTACACTGTCATCCGATATTTTTGGAACGGGCCATACGACTTATAGTTCGTGTTGATACGCGACAAGTTATCAAACAAAACATAAAACACTGGATGGTATTTCCATGACAGATTGGCTTTGTTTCGATTTGAGGACAAATACTTGGGTGGCGGTGGCGTGCAAATATTTGTCCCTGAAATACCGACTCACAAATAGTGAATTAGTGGCGTAATACTGATTGCCTACTCACGATGTTTGGGCATGTGTGCTATCATATAGCGTGTTAAAGAAGTAAAGAGACATCCCTAATGTCTGATAACGATATCTTTACTTCTAGACTTAGGCGATTCGCACACTGCACCGCACCATGGATCGGGGTGCGGGATTGCGTGTTCCTACGTTGCTTGTAAGTATCTCCGATTGTATAGAACACACGCACCCGCAAGTACGCGCGTAGGTGCGTTGTCACGCAACATGCAGCGTGATGCGTGGCAGTGTGATAATCGCCTTAGTCTAGAAGTCAATTTATAGAAATATCCACGAGGCCTATATTTAGCTGTTTAAGAGCGTTTATACCGTATGAGTGGCAACGTCGCAATTTAGTGTCATATTTCGTGGTTTTCAATTTTTATCATTTAATCGGAGCTATATTTTAAAAATCTGTTTAATTAACTGTTTAGAATTACGTGAAAGTGTTTAAAAAGTAAGTAACCGTAATGCTTACAGTTATTTTACAATGAAAATAACGCCCTGCAAGTTTCCAATGTATTATTTGCATATAAATAGAACTGTAAACGCAACGATTTCTTACATTTTACGCGGTTTTCACATAATTCTAAAAAGTTAATTAAACAGATTTTTAAAATATAGCTCCGATTAAATGATAAAAATTGTAAACCACGAAATATGACACTAAATTGCGACCTTGCCACTCATAAGGTATAAACGCTCTTAAGAGAGCTATCACAATTTTTCTTGTAGTGTGTGACTCTTCAAACACTCAAATACAAGAAAAAATGTGATAGCCCTCTTAAGTAGAATTACCGCCAGGTAACAATCTTTTATCACTTTGAATGTATACCTACTGACATTTATGAAATACTTCAAAACATTTACTAATTCTAAAGAATCCTACATCATCGCAATCGCATTCTCCTTCTCTTATCCAAATTTATCTTCTATGCCTACTTCAGTATTCACCCTCTTTTTTATTTTGGGTGGGAATTCATCAAATAACTTCTCCCGCTCTGGGCGGAGCGGGAGGGCCTGTCAGGCTCTTACTGAGTAAAACCCACCCGTGTTCCTTCAGTTGCCTGTGCCAGGGGCCACGCGGACTTTCCCGCGATCCTGGCGGCTCTAGCGGACCCCGTCATTTGCTGCTGACCTCTTTTAGAGGCGCGCGTGGAACACAACGCGTCGACCCGAGCCTGGTCCTTATCGGACGGCGAGCTACCCATTGCCCGCCGTCCGCAAGCCTGCGTCACCCCCTTTGTAGCCATATCGTCTGTCACACAGTCTATTCATCGTTTCTTTGGGCCTCTCCTACTTCCATAGCTATCCACGTTCATATTCAAAACTTTCCTCACGTCATTTTCCTAAAATACCCTACAACTTGAACACAATAAAAATCAACATACCTTGAACTTCAAGCAGCGGGTTATGTTTCAAAGGACCCAAATAGAACACAAGGCTGTTACTGGAGTGTGACGTCACGGTTAATGTCACATGTCCTTCCTGGCAGGCCGGTGGTGCAGAGTACATGGCCCATCCGTCGCCATGGAAACCGATAGAAGTCTGTTCACAGTGGGGGCCCGATAACCCCTCTGGACACTCGCATTTGTCCGCGAATGGCGTACCTGGGGGAGGAAGTGATGGTTTAGTAAAAGTATTAAGTAATGGGCAGTAATATTATAAACAATTCAGTTTAATTTAGCAGACAATTTACACGTGAAATTTACTGTGACATTGAATTTAATTGTTTGGTGAAATTGAATTTAAAGAACGGTGCACACAGGGAACAAAAAATCTAACCGATTTAAATTAGGTATAGACCGAATGGTCCTCCTAAGGGTAAGACTGCCCTTAGAAGGACCATTTCAGCTTTATAAACCAGTTTACATTAAAAATTAACATGAATAAAATTGATTACATTCCACACAGTGAATAATCATTAATATTACTCAAAATGTTTGCCATAAGTAGTATTAGGCTCCACTTTGGCTTATTCTTCAACCCATTTTTGCTGATCCTAACCTAGGTAAGGTTTATGTATTGTCTTGCCTTGAATATTTTTCATCTGTGGGCCGGCCATGATAATTTTTCATCTGTGGGCCGGCCATGATAATTCCAAAATTATTATGGAGGGTAGAGGTAAGGAGAACTATCTCATATGGGGTGAAAGTTGAAAAAGTGTCCAGCATAAAAAGTAAATAATAGTTCAAGAACCCTCCAAAATGGCGCTAGCGTAGGCAAATGGTGTGGTATGAATGTGGCAGTTGTTAACGGACTGAAGTATGCCGAGTTAGAAAATTAACGGATTGAAGTATGCCGAGTTAGAAAATTTGATATTTTTAGTGACTAGAGTAGTTAGTGACAGTCCAGTATACCATACCTCAACAATACACGTCGTCCAACATTATTTTGTAAACATAACCTAAAATTATTGCTTTTAAAATTTACCCGGTGGCTACTGTAGCGCCACCCTTATGTAGCACATTTTAACGGACACTTTTTATACACATAGTTCTCCTTACCTCTACCCTCCATAAAAATTATACAGGGCGGCAGGGACATCGAAACCGACAGCGCAAACTGTCATCATGGATTCAGTACTCGATTCTGAACCTACAAGGTTGAAATTATTCGGCGGCTAAAAAAATCTGCTGTTCCATACATTTTGACCGCGTAGGTATTGCACTTTTCTATGAAACAGCAGATCTTATTTTGATAACCGAAGAAAAATGTCTACGCTTGGAGTCTAGAATCGTGTGCTGAATTCATGGTTACAGTTTGCGAGTCGATGCCACCCTGTATATTAATTATGTCATACATTAAAAGACACTCACCTCCATTCAAGCAAACAAGGGTATCCACCACATCGCAAGTACATTCAGACTCTACCCTCGCAGAAACACCCACAAAGCTGGTGGTATTAGTGTACACGGAGAGAGGAACGTTGTTCTTCATCAGCACGTTTCGGCAAGAGTCTTCGCATTGCTCCTTCTCTATAAGACACTCGTCTATCTTCACCATGTAGATTTTGGATTGAAGTTCTTCTTCGAGCTGCAAATAATTTTTCTGTTAAAATGGCCGGCATCAGTCATATGAACTTTAGGATACTGGTGTCCTTTAAGTATAATAAAGGTAAGAATATAAGCTGACAGTGATGGTGGCTTCAGTCAATCGCCAGAAGAAAGAATTTCACATTCGAATTTAGGCTATATTAAGTTGACGAAGAAAATCAGCAATAAAATATATAGACCTACTCGTAATAAACAACCTGATACTGGAAAATATGTGAAGAAATAATGTTTCCAAAAAATATACTCCTGCTCGGTCAATCGCATAAATAACGGCATGCAAAAAATTTACAGCAAAATTCATGGTAAAAATAACTTTCAGAGCTACACTACGACAATAGTAATTCCAAATTAGGTAACCCCATCAAATAAGGTCCTAATAACATCACGCGGATACCAATTCCACGAAATGTCCCTGTAACCTCATTCATTATAGCATTCTATCCGAAGAGCCATGTTCGGACGTTTAGGGGTTCAAACTTCGGTCACAGAATAGTACCAACAGAAGGTCGGCTCGAAACAACGAGCGAAAACGCACGCACTCATAGACACGCTTTACGTACAGCGAGTGCAAGCGCACTCGCCACTGGCATTCGGCTGAGATAGACTGAGATCACAGTATAAATATGACCAGTAAGCTCAGACCTCAGTCCTTTTTGTGAAAACAAAAGCTACGCTGTAACTGGTGTTAATTGTTTAAAACAACGTCACCACTTGACTAAAAGCGACAGCCCTGACTAACTTGTTACCTTTAGTATCCTTAGACTTCATGTAAACGGTTTTGCGTGAGTGATGTGTGAGTGGGTCGATTCAACCATTTGCTCCTATTTCAAATACAGTATTTTTATCTTACGAAGCGACGCGCGCTTTACTTGTGGTTATCAAGTGTACAAACACGCTGTGAATGTATAAGCGAAGGAGCTCTCGGTACGGTCTGAGACACGGGCGAAGTCGGAACAGTGTGTGTGTGTGTATGTGAGCGGTATGTGCTAACGCTACTTGTCTTCACGCACACATTCACAGCGTGTTTGTACACTTGGTTACCACAAGTAAAGCGCGCAGCGCTTCGTGAGATAAAAATACTGGGCCGCATATCTATACTTATAAATTTATAATATTTCTACTGCGCCGAGATCTCCTTTCGAACGCGTCTATGCGTGCGTGCGTCTGGTTTCGTTCCCGTTGTGTGGAACCAACCTTCTGTACTAACCTGTGGTTTACGGGTTAAAACGTCTGTGTCGAACTTGTGAGGTCAAGGTCAACTAGAGTCGTTACAACTTCCAAAGGCTTAAGTATCCTCGCATTAAAGTTGTAAAAGGAAAGTTTTGGATCCATTTGTAAGATGGTCACGTAAAAACGGCCGATCGAATTGATTAAGTGAACAGTGGCGGGAATTTGTAGTGAATCGACAACAATAATGATATCGATGACTTAAGTTGGGAACAGTAATGACCAGTATTGGACTACGATATGCTGTTAAGATAATATGAAGTTTATCTAGACAAAGTATCAGGCAACTATCCTTTAAAATCATGCATGAATTTGGAGTCACGAGTGTCCCAAGCCGAGTTTTTTTGTCCCCGAACTCTCAAACGTCAACTTTAAGAAGGTCTTAACATTGAAGTGACATTCACAGCATGAGACTTAAGAGGGCTATCACAACTTTTCTTGTATTTGAGTGTTTGAAGAGTCACACTCAAATACAATAAATAATTGATAATTATTGAGAGCACTCCCGAGACCAATAATCAAACTTTTTCAGGCATTTTTTATTTTTATTTGTGGCCATATACAAGGTGTTGTTTTGCATCCTCGTCAAATTCGAGGATGTAACTATGCTAATGATTCTCGACACGAATCAATAATAAAATAAGTAGGTATTTATTTTTATTTTTTGTATTTTTCGGAAATCGTCGTACTTCACTGCCTACCGCATACGCAACGGGGCGATTTTGTTCTTTGAAAGTGGAGTATTCTGAAATACTGTCAAACTTAAATACCTAAAAAACAAGTATGTATTAATTATTGAGCAGGATCGTAATTTTATTTGATTATTTATGTCTTTCATAACAGCCTCCTGAAATTTGACGAGGATGCAAAACAACACGTTGTATAAACCATAATCACACATCCAAACTCCCAGTTTAGATGTGTGATTATGGTTTATATATGGCCACGAAATTTAAAAAAAAATATGCCTGAGAAAGTTTGATTATTTCTCTCGGGAGTGCTCTAAATAAATATCATTTTTTTTTCTTGTATTTGAGTGTGTGACTCTTCAAACACTCAAATACAAGAAAAATTGTGATAGCCCTCTTAAGAGCGTGTTAAAATTGAGTAGCTTGTTTGACAGTTGGCCGAAAATACGAAATTAAAAACAATTAAATAAATGTATAACAAATAACCAACATACCTTTTCCTGTATCCCAATGACCATACTATCCAGTTTCTCAGGAGGATAATAAGGCGATCCGTGTGCGGAAAACCGGACATCCAAAAACATATCCTTTACAGTATTCTTTGTAAACACGGTGAAAACATCTACATTATCTAGAGACGTGTTATACAGTTTCGCTAAACGATGATGTAGTTTGTCCTTCTTACTCGTACCCTGTAGGAAAGAGATAGGAGATAATTAAAGACGTCGATAGAATGAATTGTGATGAAGGACGGTGCGGCAGACATTAGGTAAAATTCGCTTGAATTATTCTTCTTAATCTACTTCTTGGCTGTATCTTCGGGCGTTTTGTTCGGTCAATTTACTTGGAAAAAGAAAAAAAGTGTAGGTAACTTTATTTAACGACGACAAAAATTGCTTGTCTCTATAGTCCTCGCAATTTACGAGCGCGCATCGTGCGGCGTTTATCCCATTGATATAATAGTAGATAATTCACCAAGGGGATAATGCAGGTTCTTATATCACGTTACATTGAATCCAGAGCGTAAAAACAATTCGACTTTCGAATAAGTTTTCATACGAATTTCTGTTAAGGTTCTAAATTCAAATCATCTAGTGCTATAATGTCTTACAATGTACTTTGTTATTTTTGCATGACATTTAATTTTACAATAAGGAGAATGTGGTATGGAATAGTATATTATGCAATTAGTGAATAAAGGACGGATTTAAAGGGAGGGCCCATGAATCACGAGCTAGTGAAGGATTCTAACGACTGAATCACGACCGTAGGGAGTGATTCATGATGATTGAATCACGAGCGTAGCGTGTGATTCAAGTATTAGAATCCTGAGCGACGCGAGTGATTCATGGCCCTCGATATAAATCCGTTTTATTCAAGAGTTGCATACTATACTTTATACCATGACTACGAGAAAAAGAAAGATTTAAGCGAAAATAAACATTTAATAAAGAAAAAGGAAGCTTAAATTAATTAAAATGCACATTAAAATTGGAACAATTACTAAAATTAAGAGTAATTTTCTTGTTATTATTATTAGGATGGTCAACTTGTGTAGCGATATAACAGTGAGTAAAAGTGCTTTATAATCACTGTGTTCAGTGAATAAAATAAGCTTTTTAGAGGGGGAATGGTATAAAGGTATTTTTAAGAGTCACGTGCGCTTGTAAAATGTAGCTACGGTGCCTAGTAACTTATTCGATATCGTGTTTTTTTTTTTGCAAAATATAAATTGCTTCGCATGCATCGACGGATTGCAACCGATATTTCAGTCTGCGTGTATATCTCGCTCGTCAGATTGTGTTATCCATCGAACGATCGCTGACATACATCGGTGACTGAATAGCCTTGTGCTATAGGAGATCAGAGATACTTTACATCTGGTTATTCGATTGGTGTCTGATTCCTTTTGGTAGTGTGGTCCACTTAGCACAAGCAAAAGAAAACCACAATGCATTTAACACTACTCAATTGCTCAAAGTATTTTTTTTATTATATATGGGATCTATTGGTTTTAATGTTAATGATGCAATTGGAAGCTTGGCGAAGCACAGCTTTTATGTAGCAGCTAAAAAGGGTGATTAGGTGATTACACCTGATCTTCCTAAGAACTTATGTGACTATTAATAAATATTCTTGATCTATATAGAGCTAATTATCTCTTTAAGAAAACCTACTTCCAACCAGTAAGTAATTATTTAACAAACTACTTCACAATGACAGTACAGTTCTAAAATGGCGACCGCAGCCAATTACTTCGTAAACCGCTAAGCTATTAACTGGGTTCAATGAATCCCCGGATGAAACTTTACGTAAGCATAATTTGGACCACGGTCAGGAACTAAGATTATAGAAGGAATGGATAAGTCAGCTCATAAGTATATTTTTAAAGTTTCGACTTTAAAATGAAAACGGTACCTTAATATAACCGCTTTCGTGTACGTCTGTCACTGAGGTTTTTGTTCCTAATAAAAAAAAGAGAATGTGCAAATCTGGCTATTGGAGAGTGGAGCAAATTGAGATAGCAAAGTGGTCATCCTCTTTGATGTCATTAGAAAATAGAAGTTATTTTTGGAAAAAATGGAGTGAGAGAGTGATCAGGTTATCTGCTGAAGGAGTCTAAGTTCTCCGCTGTAACAGTATTTCATGCGTGTAATAAATATTATTTATTTAGCAGTAAATCGATTGTTTATTTTAAAAAACATGGGTCATTAGGATCTCGATTTTCATTCTTGTGAAACGTTTCGCCTGTGGCCTAATTTTGTGATTACTTTATTTTAGCCATATCTAGTTTCTAAGATGTATGGTCCTGTGTTCGAGATGAAAAGCATCTTCAGTTGGCGAGAGCACTAAAACATTGTCTGCCCACTTAGTAAACAAGTTTCAATGAACATCTTCATTTCGTTGAAAATTAAGCAACGACCTGACTCACCGCAATTTGAGATTTCCAAAAATATACAAAATTAAAATTAATAGAGCGTTCGAGACAATGACTAAGCGAAACTTTGGGCTTATTTTGATTGGCATACTAAGAATTTTCGTAAGTCTATTCATTTAGTTTTTAAGTGGTTTTAACTTTTTTGTGGAATAAGCGTTTTGTAACGAAGCTGTGCGCCGTCGACATTTTTAGTAGGGAATTTAATTTTAAGTTTGATATTTAAGCAGGCGTATAAAATTTTGGTACAATTATAGATTTGTGATTGTCCAGACGGTTTTTCAGAGCAAAATAATAGAACTTTGTAGTCAAAGGCTGAACTAAAAATCGATGTGTTATTTTTTTTTACATTTGAATTGCATCAATGTTATTCCAATATTCCTGTTCGCATGATATTTCAATTTAGTTATTATTTTTATAAATATTCTATCGGCGAAACTTATTGACACAGAGGCCAATAAAATTTTGTGGTACTATTGGTAACCATACCGTAACTGCGTGGAACATAAATCGTTTTTTTTTTTTGTAAAATATAAATTCCTAACGATGCCTATTCTGCACTTAGCTTGTTCGAGTTTCCCAATTTTTTTTATTCTACTACTGAGCATGAGGTGCTGTTTTCGATACCCAGGGCGAGCAAAGTGTTATAAGGTGATTATATTATTAATTTCTCAATAAAAACGTGGGTGCATGGCGGAAGATAAAGGATTCTGCTAATGAGTTTTATAAAAACCAGAATCGGTTAGTAGCGACACCTCTGACGAAGACATTGAAAACAGCAACATTTATCACAGCAGAGCAATGACATAGAAAAGAGCCGAGAAAGCAGATGAACCCCGCTAAAAGATTCACCGGTGAAGCTCGACCTGAATCAACCCGGCTGCGACGTCGTTAAAAGATGCCCCATAGATAAATATCACTCGTCTCTCCACTAGTCCAACGCCTACTCTAGGATGCATATGCGGTACCGCTCGCAATCCGTCCTATCCTAAGGGCCCGTCTTCACTACCATTACGGCGCCCCCCCGTCTACTCCTTGATATGCAATGGTCTTTGTAGCACCGTGAAACTTGCATGAGGTTTCAAAGGCTGGTGCAAATCTCGGGGTTCATACGATTAATTGAGTCTGGGGGCCTACTTTCTAAGTCCGTCAACGGGGATACGGGCCCGTCCGAAAGTAGTTCGATACTTAAAAGTGAACCCGACTCCCGATTAATTAACTTTGGCAAAAACACATCGGGAGTAAGGACAACTGTCTAAAGGTTTTGTCATTAATTTTTAATTCGGGCCCCGGACTAATCTTATGTACGTAAGTGCTACGGAGTAGGAGACGTCCGTAACTTCGGCCGAAACGATGGACTTCGTGCTTAGGGAGTAGGCCCCCTGGTCAAGCCATGCTGGGCTTGGTTCATTTCATTCATTCATAGGAATTTTTCAATGAAAACGTGGGTAAAACTATAGTAAATAGGGACGCCACTGCCTAACCCATCGGGTAAACAGTCGCGTGATGTTTTGGATTTTTTTGTGAAAATATTAATGTATGTGACGTAACTTACATCAGGTTCAGGAACAATGAACTCCTCGGCGGTAATGTTCACAAAACGTATGGATCCTGACTTGTCGACGGCTTCTTCAGGAATCTCCTTGATGGTCACATTCACTGTAGCTTCCACCCAGTGGAACGGTACTAGTGGCTCGTTCTCTTCTGTCACCTACAATTAAAGAAGATTATTATTAAGTAAGTAGGTAATAGCCCTTATTCAAAGCTGTTTAATTGAAACAAAAGTGGTTCTACGAGATGCTTTCTTTAAATTTGGATTATGGATCAAATCGCTGTGTCTATATTTGTAATTGTCTTGTTACCAAAATAGACGCACAACTGTGTTTGTAAATGCCTAATTAATATATCAGTGCCAAAATTAGGCGAACATTACTAAAGTAGCTTTTGACAAGACCTTACTGATTAAATTCCAAATAATACAATTATATTCCGTCCATATTATTATCTTATAACCAGAGATTGGAATAGGTAGAGCTGTTTTATGTCGGTACTTGCCGCCATAGGTTAGAATAATATGGATATTCCCTGAGTCCCGGGATTTCGTTTTTAAGTAGTAAAATCATAAAAACTATACTAAACTATACTCTAGCGACAGAAACACCCCGCTATTGTTTTCTTTTGTTTCCATCATGCGGCGACATTACGCGTCTCAAACAAAGCGGCAACGTCGCGCGCTTGGCAAAAAGTTTGATAGCGTGCTGTTGACGTAAAATTTGCAACGTAGCTCATGCGCTTATTGGCTTACATAAACCATTTTTATACATACAATCGACTCTCGTTAATTCAAACCTGCGATAATTCGAACCTCTCTATAATTCAAAGTTATCACGATTTCCTTACAAAATCTCTTTATATTTCGAACTAAATCAATACATTTTATGCACTTGGTAATTCGAACGAAAAAATCATTGCTATACAACAAAACGACGCGTTAATTCGAACTCATCGGCGTCCAACACTCGACAATTCAAAGTTGCAGAGAGAAAGAGTCGGAAAGATCGGAAAAACTTAAACCCTTAGTGATAGGAAAAGTGATGAAACCGCGATGTTTCATTGCATCATTAAATTTCGATTTCGATTTAAATTTGATATTTCAAACACTCTATAATTCGTAATATTTTAAGAGTCCCTCGAGTTTCGAATTACCGAGAGTCGACTGTATTGACAAAAATAATGACATTCAATCAAATCCCGTAGTATCAGTCGGGATCCCGTATAATATCCAAATTAACATGTATGTTTGCGGTCAATGAACCTCAATAGCTCTACCAATTCCGATCACTGCTTATAACTATGGTCCAAGACACTATCCCTCGGCAAAGTTTGCATTCCTCATGAGGAAAGTAAGTTCTCCCAACTGCAACACATGCAATGTACTTGAGGATGTACATCATTTGCTGATGGATTGCGTCAAGAACCAAGAGGAAAGGAGAATTTTAATAATGAGTTTAATTTAAATAATATATCCCAAGTAGGTTTAATTCAATCAATTTTAGCACAACCGACGTCAAATGTGGCGAAAAGATTTAGCGAGTTGGTGTACCATATCGATTAAGATTCTCCTTTTAATTTAAATTTAAAGCATTGTTTCGTAGTAAGTAGTATGTATAAGGCATGATGAGGTTGGCGTATCCATTGGGATAAAAATCTCAATTAATTCAATAAAGAGGAAAAAAAAAAAAAAAAAAAACTATGTTCCATACTGCTTATACCACTACTGCTTATAACTCTTTCACGGTCCCGTGAACCACACATCGTACGGGGTGTACGCCAACTGCAGAGATGTTGCGTTACGGCAACCCACGACTAAGCTCCGAGCGTGCTTAGCTTCACTTTGTATGAAATTGCAGGCCGCATCAACACACTGCGACCCGCAGCCACGCCGCGCACGCATGCGTGGCTACCAAATAAATGAACCGCGCAGCTTACGTGGGGAACCTCTCCGTGCACATCCTTCGAAGCTGTGGACGGTCTACTTAAAATACCGATGAGATTATACGCAGCGAGCCTACAGATCCCTGCGCACTCAGTACAATAATGCGTTCAGAATGTTGTTGGGTACGCTGTGGCGGTGCAGCACGTCTGGGATGTTTGCTGAAGCGCGCACTGATGGTTTCCAGGCCATCATGCGCAAAAAAGCAGCTGCCCTGCTGGCCCGTATACGGGGTAGCAACAACGGCATTCTGAACGCAATAGCTGTACGTTTTGACTGTCCCTTTCAACATCAGTGGGTCATGTCTTGTCCTAAACAAGACATGACCCACTGATGTTGTGTGGCGAGTTATGGCAAATAATAATAATTTTTATTTTTATTGAGTTTAGGTTCAGGTTTCTATGGGTCTATGCCACCCGAAATAAAGTTATTATTATTAAAAGACTTAAGACTATCTTAGTCTGGTACTCACGTTGAACCTCAACAAATAAGTCCCATTGGGCGTTCCTTCCTTCATGGTGATCATGCCAGTATTGCTGTGTATGTCGAAGTACGGACTTCTCTGCTCATATGATGGTAGCCACATGAACCTCTTGTCTGCTAAGTCCCAATCGTCAGGGTCATCAACGTAGACCCTGCCGATTTCTGTGTCGGGGGCTTCACCCTGTAGGAGAGAAAAATTTGGTTATGGAAAGATTCTAGCACAAAGTAGGTATACCTAGAACAGTAAAAATTTTGCAAATTAATTCCATTAATTTTAAACAACAGAACTTGGAAGCTTTCAATCTTGAATAATTGTCATCAACAAAGATAGACCACATTAAATAATAAACGAAATCGTAGAAATTCGACAACAAATGGTTAAACGACTCGTGTAACTGAAAAGACAAAAGAAACGAAAACAAAAAGGAAAACCAGACAACAAACAAAAGGACAAAACTTAAAGAATAAAATAGTCCTACGTTTTACACGATAACAATAGAAGAAAACCAAACAAGGCAAAATTCTTTCAGTCAGACTTTCAAAATAAAAATATCCTCATTCTATTCATCCGTAGGTATATTAGGACCAGAATTAATTTGCCAGGACAATGTTAATATTCCTCCCAGGCTACTGAGAGAGAACAGAACAACTCTAAACGGTTTAAATACGTCCACTTGTCAAGCTCTTAAAGTCGGCCATGTCACAAAGTCTGAAGGCTTGCTGACCAGTTTCGGAGGCTGGTTTTTTGTTGATGGAGTGGATTTGTAGAGTTTTGGTGACATCACGTGTATGTAGAATTAAGTCCATGTGCTACACACGAGCGACACGCGTCAACGGCAGAGGCAACTGCAGCCGTCGACGGCTGCTGTTATCAACGTGTGGCTCGTGTATTTGAGTACGGTGCTCAAATATACGAGCGGCATGTTGTATTTCGTGTGTATGCAGACTTAGGGTATGCTGCGCATTCTCGCCACCGTGCACCGGCGACAACCAACGGTGCTTGTCGCCACCAGCTGCGGTGGCGAGCACTACTATAGCGGGTGGCCGCCATCGGCCACACGTGGGCGACGACTCCGTAAAAAACTTATAAAAACACATACGAACTGCTTGTCGTTGGGCCACTCGTTTGTGCCTTGCCTTAGGTCTTCAGTGATAAAAGCCCAAAAGCTAGACGTCGGATTAGCGAGCTAGAAGTCGATTTACTACGAACACGATACGAAATACGATTTACGTCGAACTCGATACGTTATTGCTGTAACCACAGAAAAAAACAAAGTGTATGGTTAGTGTTTTTATTACGGATTCCGATTTATTTTGATCGCTATTATTTGAAAAGACGTTTTACTAGACGATTTGACTATTTTTTGTGTGTTTTTCTCATAGAAGGATGACGGCTTCTCTTTCTCAAAGAGGCGTTTACCAAAGACACAGTTTCTACTTACGATAATGGTCCAATACCTAGGTACCTATAGCTAATCGGACTAAATCTCTCTGCCATTTTCTCCCCACAAAATTAGACCTACATCCACTCAGAAAATTAATTATTTTGTTATTTTTAACCCAAATACATTCTCGTCGATTACAAAACATATATTCAATGCTCGTTAAGCGTTTTACTTTTAATAACAACGTTCGGCGATAGCTAATTAAACCAATTTATTTGGCTCGACTACGGCACGGTAATTTTCCAATTCATTTAATAATTATCCGGGATTCGGAAATGCGAATCCTTTTACTTATAGTAGATACAGTAGGCAGCTTGTCAGTGATAACAATATGACCTTGAAATTAAATTGAATCAAAATATTTAAATTTCACACAAACCTTCATAGGCACTCATGAAACGTCAGAAGCTAGGTGCACGGTTGCAATTTTTTTTTTTTTTGTTTTGTTTTGGCTTCGCACACGGTTGCAATTACCCGTGCGGCTTGCCAACTGCCTACTAGATGCCCAATCATTTAAATAAACTGTTTTAGTGAAACTTGAATATGGTCCATATTTGGTTGCAATGGAATTTGAACTTTGTCATGTATGATCACCACTGATTCTATTTGCGTTTCCAAAACGAAATAATTATCTAAGATTTTGGATTTAATCAAACTGGTGATTCATAATTTCGACATAAATAACTCATAGCAACCATAATAGTTTTTTTGCTGTCTTGTTTATGTGTCCATGGCAGGCCTTCCTAAATTAATTAAGACGACGCGCGACGTGGTGAATTTTTGAAATTGAGTAGGTACTTACGATAGGTACAATCATTTCTTCTTCTTTTTATACTTATGTACTCCGTTTTCGGCTTCAAAAGCTTCAAAGGCTATTAAATGGCATTAGGCAATCTAATAGACTTCAGTTTTGGTTTTAAAATAATTTATCTGCTCTATTTCTTTTTTAATTTAAACACTGTTCTCAAACATGCTCGGATTTTTTTTTTGACAATCTTCTTCGAGATAAATCGAAATTGATGTACTGGCCAAATACATGCGAGCAGCGGCCGGCAAAAGACTTATTCAAATCCTCATCTGTCGTGGTTTAGCTGCCAAATAAATTACATAGTAAACTCATGTCTATCCTGTAATAAAAAAATGGAACGATCTTTTACTCCGAAACATGGCAACCAAAGAGGTAACTTATCTAAGGTTTTATTTAAATTTCGAACTGGCTTGCAAATAGAAAGCTGTTTATTGAAAAAAATAACAAATGAACACTTTAACGCGGGAAAAGTTATTGTTTTTCGTTTTTCGTCATTGATTTTGAAAAGTAATTGTACTTTAATTTCCGCGCATTATTTGAGAAAAGTACTATATATACAAGCCTTAGCCACAACTAGGCATTGAGGGACTTACGTAAGTGTGCCTCGGCTTCGCCTCGGCCCACATTTACACGTTCGTCCGTCAATGCCTCTTTTGCTGGCCGCTGCAGTAATGTACTATTGTTTACAATACAATACTTATAAATTATTGTACCATAATTAATTTCCCAAAATAACTACCAAACAACCTGCTTAAACCAAAATCTATTCAACTATACACGTTATTAAATAACAAAATGAAAGTAGTTAAAGCAACTCCCAACAGCCATCAACTCCATCCGACCATGTTGACTGTCGCCGCTTAGTTTTTAAACTAAGCAACTTGTAATTGCCGATGAACAACTTAATTTCCGGAGTTGCTGACTGAAACTGTTTGCGACAAATCAATTATGCTGGCGCTAGCTTTTCCTAAACTTGTATATAGGAGTTTTGGTCAATCCCCGGTTTAGGAGGGACGAGGTAAAGCTGGTCGTTAAAACGAACACGGGACAAAATACGCGTTTGTGTTGATTATGGATAGTTACTCGACTTATGGGAGGACAGTAACTAGGTGAGTTGTGAGTCCTCTTCATAATAAAATAAAAGTAACAAGTGTAAGATTGACATAAATTACTTAAAGTCACCACGCGAAAATTTTGTTGTAAAATTTTTACTGCAAAACAAGGGTCCCATAAATTGTCACTCGCAGCGTACTTAATCTGAGCTTACAGTGCCTTCGAAACTAAGACAAAGTCAAAAAGCAATTTTGGATATCTACACCTAACTGTCCACTTACCCGTATTTCAAGCACAGGTCACTAAATTGTGAATGGAAAAGTTTTAGCTAACCATAAGCTAAAACTTTTCTTCACTTTAATCGATACTCCAGTAACTCGCCTCTAGTGGCACACGTACTAAACGCTCCCCCAGCGTATTTGTGGCAAGTCGCCTTGATTAAGCACTGAGTTTAAACGAATCCAGCTTGCTTTACACAGATTGCGCGTAGCGCACTACACGCGTTTTTACTGCAAAACAAGTCCCCTTAAATTATCACTCGCAGCGCACTTAATTTGAGCTTACAAGCCTTAACAAGCTTAGGAAACTAAGCCAAAGTCAAAAAGCAATTTTGAATATCTACACCCAACTATCCACTTAAACGTATTTCAAGCACAGTTACAATGGTAAGTCACTAAATTGTGGATGGAAAAGTTTTAGTTAAGCGTAAGCTAAAACTTTTCTTCACTTTAATCTATACTCCAGTGACTCGCCTCCAGTGGTACACATACTAAACGCGTAACCAGCGTATTTGTGGCAAGTCGCCTTCATTAAGCGCTGAGTTAAAACGAATCCCGCTAGCTTTACTCAGATGGCGCGTAGTGCATGCATGGACATTCTCCTTTATTTTTTAGCTCAAATAGTATTCAAAAGTTAATAGAGAAACTTGCTGTTTTAAGTTCTTTTTTTGGACGTAGCAAATAAACTTACGACATTCAGTTGCCGATGCGATTGCAGTTGCAGTTTATATTGGCACGTGTTTTTCTGACAAATCATTTTCTGAGAATTAAATACACACATCAAAAGTGTCTAGGGATCAACTTATATTTTTGCAATAACTTTTCTCCTGATTGATATTAATTAAAATTTTCTTTAAGGATTCATAAAATAAAGTGTTTTCGTTTGTCACAGTAACGATAAACCAAGTCACCTTTGCATTAATAAAGAAATTTGCCATTTTCCTAATAAAGGGATTTTTGACATTTGAACCACTAACACAAAAGTTCGAAAAAAAGACTGAAATAACAGTTTTCTTTAAAATTTTATTGGGTAACTTAAACAATTAATAATCCGTGTTTCTACCGCGAACACTAACAACACAAGAACATCGGTTTGGCATACTCAAAATGAGTTCATCCAAATCACGCTGTGGAATGGCCGCCCATGTTCGTTGCAACAACAAAAAAAGGTCTTCTTGCGACTGGATACCCTCCATATTCGGCAGAGCTCTTCTCTGTAGCATATCCCATGCATGCTCAATCGGGTTCAAGTCTGGCGACTGAGCAGGCCAGGGCAGGACATTGATGTTAGCTGCGGCGAGAGTCTGTCTTACAACTCTTGCGGTGTGCGGTCGTGCATTATCATGCATTAACTGAAATAAGGGACCGATTTGCACTTGTAGAGGAACGATGACGTCTGATACAATCGTCTCAGCATAAATTTGAGCGTTGAGGTTGCCTCTGATCCAAATCAACTCAGTTCTTCCGCCGATCCAAATACCCGCCCATACCATGATGGTTCCACCACTATAAGGATGGACTTCCTGGCAGGATTTTAATCGCTGTTGGCGTCCAGGGGTTCTCCAGTGTCGTATACGTCTTGTATCCGGTCTCATACCAAAACGAGACTCATCAGAAAAGCACACGAAACGCCATTGTTCTTCTGCCCAATTTCTGTGTTCAAGAGCCCATTGATATCGAATCCTACGATTGTGCATTGCTATAGGTGGTACCCGTAGCGGTCTTCGGGAATGAAGGTTCACTTCATGCAAGCGGTTTCTGACTGTTTGGTCGCTAATTAAGTTCCCTGAAGAGTGATGAAGCCTCACGGCTAACATCATGGCGGTTATTGTTGGAGCTCTTCGAGTTAAGATTTGAATGTATCGGTCTTGTCTCCGTGTGGTGCAGCGATACCGTCCTCCATGGCGCTCAGCCACGGTACCAGTGCTTCGGTAACGTGTCCAAAGTCGACTGATAACACTCTGACTTGTATTCAGAGCTAAAGCCACAGTACGTTGCCGGGAACCAGCTTCTATCATTCCCACGGCTCTGAGCATTTCTTCCCTGCTTAAATGACGTCGCCGCTCCATAATAACGTTGGTTTTAATCAGTAGTAGGGAAACAGTAGCACTAATAATGTCTTCAATGCGTTGTATGTTTTTATAGGGAAAATATTGACAGCTGATTTTCATCTTTTACTCGAATTTGATTCACAGTTCCTGATTCAAATTATGAAATGCACCAAAAAGGATCCATATAAATTTATAAAATCATAAATTTATTACAAAGCCACATCTTAATCTCAAGAAATCCGCATAAAAATGCTTGATCCCTAGACACTTTTGATGTGTGTATTAGGCGTGGACACTGACAGTCGGGCTGGTCCACAAATTTAAGTTCGCTCAACGCACTATGGAGCGGGCTAGACTCGGAGTTCCTTTGAAGGATAAAATCAGAATTTTAATTATCCGGAAAAGAACCGGAGTTACCGACATAGCTTGCAGAGTAAGCAAGCTGAAGTGGCAGTGGGCTGGCCATATTTGTCGAAGCATCAAAAGTTGTCCTACCAACATTTCAGGAGTAGAAGGATACTTGCATGCAAGTGGTAGTTCATACTTAGATGTTAGATCTGTTGAATGATGCGAGTGAGAGGTGCTGCTCCTCCTTTTGTTATTTAATTACCAATTATTAGCACGTCAACCTCATTTGAATAAAAAAGGACCCATTCCAAGATCTAACGGCACCCCTCCTTGACCTAACTGTCTATAATGGCCCCTCGATCACTCATATTATACCCTAATTTCAATCTCTTGACACAGTTTCCAACCCCTATTTAAAATAAAGGCGACAGCCCCGTCAGCCCAATGCCACATCCACACACATACCCTTATAACTAAGAAATCAGGGCACGGCAGTAAAAAGTGCCTTCCCACATAATCCCTGTTTATGCTACCCGTACTAAACTGAGTTTCATTAAAGCGCAAAATTAACATTTTAATAGCCATATATTATTATAAAACAGCTACATAATCGTTAATGTTTATAGGGTATATCGAATCTGTTGACTTGATTATTCATTGGTGGACAAAAACCGCTGGATTAAAGGTAAACGAGGTAGGTACGGGTAAACAAATATTGTCTGTGCTGCCCTTAAACGGCGCGATGTTTTATTTTGAGATAGGTCTATTAAAAAGGAATCTATTTAGAAGTTGAACGGTTAGTAAATAAAGAGGGAAAGGAATTCTTGGCAATAGGCTCGCCCCTTATTACATGAGGCTTAAAGATAATTGTGGGTGTACTATAGGTACACCTCTGCCTAACTTCATAACCTGAAGTTCAGACAATATGTTAAGTTGTGTATTATGAAAGAAATTCTATCTACAGATAAAGTACAGTTGTCAAAATACACCGTTTTGGACTTAGGGAACTCGGTACATCGCCACTTGCGAGCTGCGCATCACACTGACGTCACGCAAATCCTGCATCGCGCAAGCAGAGTTTACCGCGCGACTAGCATATATACACGGTGACATTTGAATCACAGTTTTGCTAGAACAAACGTTGTTCAGACCATGGTATACAACCATTCTATAGCATCCAATAGAGCAAAAAAACGTCATTGGTTTTCGAAAAAAATACAAAAAAGGCAATGTTAAAAACTCGGGATTATCGTTACGCCCTACAACACAGACACGCGGCTGCGACGCGCGGCGCTCGCGTCTCATTAAGTAGTTGAATGCCATATCGCTACCGCGATGAGTACTTTGATGTTACGGTTAATGTTTCAAACATTTGAGCAACATAAGACTAATTTGAGAACGTATAGATTAGTTTGTTTTAATAACATATTTGATGCTGTAGAATGGTAATAGACCATGGTCTAAACAACGTTTGTTCTAGCAAAACTGTGATTCAAATGTCACCGTGTATAACTTCCCAACATCAATCATTGGGCAGTTGCCCACCAGACACGACACCCGTCTGGTCGAAGGATCCTCCCTTTTCTATGGAGGTATGAGTGAACTTTACACCCTGTTCCTCGTACCTCTATAGAACATTGGAATAAGTACTTTTTTCTTTTTTTGATTTTTTAAACGTTGCCCCACACTAGGAATTTCGCCTGTATTGTGGGTGCGTTTACAAACATTTAAACTCACATACACAAACAGTCAGACCCGAAACAACTACTTCTAGGTCATACATATATTTGTTCCGTGCGGGAATCGAACCTGCGACACGCAGCGCGGCAGTCAATCGCATAACCACTGCGCCAACCGTGCCGTCACTTTAGTACCATTTAATCTTTCTAGTAAAAGAATCTACTAACTCTTGAGAAATAATGAGATGAAGAGAAAGATACAGCCCTTAAAATATGAATCTAGAACGCTAACTTTATCACCACGTTTATCACTTTTAACATAACCAGAGTAATCGACTATAACATGGTATAATGAAACCAGTAAAACAGTTTACTGCTAATCTAAAATCCTCTTTCATTCTGTATCGAATACTTAAGTTTTTTAATCATACATTGCTGCAAATGCCTATCCTTATAACAACACTTAAAAAAAACACAAAAAAAGGTATCTATTATTATTTGTATACAAATATATATCTATTTTTATTTAAATATTTCACTATAAAACTGATTTACATCCGTAAGACGTCCGCGTAACATAAGGTCAAACTCAAACTCAAACTCAAAGCATTTATTTCAAATAAACCAATTACAGGCACTTTTGAATTGTCAAGGGGTCGGTCAGTCAGAAAGATGAAGCTAGTTGCCCATTCCAAAGCGTAGTAGGTACCTATGGAGAAGAACGGGCAAGAAACTCCATGGACACTCTTTTAAATCAAAATATTGTTACAATAGAGTGGTTACATCATTCATGTTGTAATTATACATGTGAGAACGATGTAGAAAGACGTGCACGTTAAAAGCGTCCGTAATAAAAAGATAAAAACAATTATGGAATTAAAATAAGCTAAGAAATGACCAGTGCCTACTGACGGCGCCCGTTCACGAACATGACGTCCAGTTGAAAACCAGCGTCAGGCACTAGTTGTCTGGCATTTATGCTGAACTGGGCCTATTTGGCGCAGCCGTGAGGCACACAATACTATTTTAAGTACTGTTTGTGTAATATTGTGTGCTTTAACCTGGGTCAAATAAATTTATTTTCATTCTTTCTTTCTTTCTTTATTTACAAGGCAGATGTGAGTGGAAACGCCGGGAGGGGACGGACGCTCTAGGAGGACATAATAGTGACCTTATTGGTGATTCTTTAGAAAGGTGAGGTGCGAGTACTCGCTACCGGCGCGGCGTGCGCGTATGACCAGATGAATGAACGTAAACGAGGCAACAGGAGTATGTAAGGATCGTAGCTGGTGGCCTTTCTGCCTACCCCCATAGAAAGAAGGCGTGAGTTTATGTAGTTAAGTAATGTTGCTAACTGGCTAAACCTTCGAGGATGATAAGGAGTGGTCCACATTGGGTCTTCGTAGTGGATTACTACGGCCTACTTCCTCTAAAAGAGTAGAGGTATGTGTCCCAGCAGTGGGAACATTATAGGATAATTTTAAGTCTTTATTAATTAATAAAATACATTACAAAATAATCTATAACTATGGTACTGACAAATTATTGATTAATTAACTAATAAAGTAAGCTCATTTTTTCATCGCTATTTATTGCAATCGACGTCTTCTCAGATCGTCCGTCGCATGCACATCAGTCGTGTCTAGGTAGGGCTGCCCCATCGTCGAAGCCGAATAACTTGGTTACTGGTTTAAATGTATGCCTTGTGCCGCGAATGCACATGCTAGGGGCACGGATTATTGAGATTTCCGATTCACCGATTCTTGGTCTAAGCCAACCCATCACTACGCTAAAGGACCTATTCCAGCGGTCAGCGATTGCAACTCCAAGATGTTTTACTAAGGTAGACATTTGTGGAGCGAAGACTCCGTAGACGGATGTAACAAGGGGGGTAAATAATATATAATGATTAGGCTAAAGTGTGGTGTATTTTATTGCAGTGTCGTGAACGAAGGTTTATTCTCATTTCATTAAAAAATTCAGGCTTAGTACTTGAACTAAGTCAGAAATCGTCAACCCTAAAGCTTTAAGTTTCCATGAAAGCGATGAACGGTCACACAATAAACAGAGTCCAAGTACAGAGCGTTTTTTGACTCCTTAATGTCAAATACTGATGAAAATGACAGACTTTCATGACGGCCGTAGGAAACCAAAGCCTTAATTAAGCGTGATGATAACACTCGTTCATCTCAGTATGGGAAGAGGCATTTACCGTGTAGAGGGACAATTTTCAAGCTGGTATTAGGAAACGAATTCTTTAAGAGTTGTTGTACAAATAAAGAAGGAGCTTCTAGAAAGAAAAATGTCCTACGTGATTATTTTCTTGGTTCATAAAATGGCCGTAATGTTGTAAAAGTGATAAAATGGAGTCAGTTTTAATTAAGAGTGACGCTGAAGATTAACTTTTTTGTTGTTGAGGAATAGAATGAATGAATAAATAGGGTGGCAGGGATATCGAAGCGCAACTGCTACCATTTTTTTTTTGAGGGTGGGAAGTCATCAAATAACTTCTCCCTCTCTGGCCGGAGCGGGAGGGCGTGTCAGACTCTAACTGACTAAAACCCACCCGTGTTCCTTCAGTTGCATGTGCAAGGGGCCACGGTAACCCCTTCGGACTTTCCCGCAACCCTGGCAGACAGACAGGCAGTGCTGTCATCTCTTTGAGGCGCGCGTGGAACACAACGCGCCGTCAACCCGGGCCTGGTCCATATCGGACGGCGAGCTACCCATTGCTCGCCATCCACAAGCCCGCGCCTACGATGGTCGGGAATCGGCTTGGGATTCCCTCCTGCCTCCTCCTTCGCGAGCATTACTGCTTCACAGAAGGAGGTGACGGCTTCCCAAGCCCTCTCGCTCCGTACCATGGTCTGGACCAGGGGCGGACGCGAGAGATCGCCACCGCCAATCGCCTGCACGAGAACACGGCGGTGCTCCGCCCAAGCCAGACAGACCTCCACAGCGCAACTGTTACCATGGATTCAGTACATGATTCTGAACCACACAAGGTTGAAATTATTCGTCCGTTATTTTAAAAAAAATTGCTCTTTTATACATTTTGACCGCGTAGCCTGTATTGCACTTTTCTGCGAAACAGAAGATTTTTTTGTTGATAGTGTACGAAACATTTCTACACTAGGGGGTCTGGAATCATGTGCTGAATGAATGCTGGTTACAGTTTGCGCGTCATCTCCCTGCCACCCTGTATACCTCACGTATGTCTCCAATCTCCAAGTCTTCATCATCGCCGAGCTTTTCCCAACTAGGTTGCGGTCGGCTTCCAGTCTAACCGGGTGCAGCTGAATACCATGGAGCGACTGCCTATCTGACCTCCACAACCCCGATACCCCTCGGTAAGACTGGTTGTCAGTTTCGGGTTTCTGGTGACCCGTAATAAACGACTAAATCGAATAACAAATAAAAAAATAATCCTATTATATTTTGTTCGTGTTTGACCTTCCTAAATATATCTTGGAAACACAGGTCAATCACCCTAACACTTCAACATCCAAGTTTCACACGTATCAACAGCGTATAGAAGTACCTATACAAGTATAGGTAATCAAAATCGACTCTCCGTATCAATTAACAGAATTATTCGAATTATTCGACAGCCAATTGAAACCATATTGTTATTATGCGTCACTTAACTGTTGGATTGTTAATTGGATTTGCCAATAATCACCGTGGAACAGTCGCTTTGGCACATAGTTAATTAATTTTAAATCCTAATTGATAAAATATGAGCGTTATTCGGTGTGATTTGTATGACGCATGGTGGATCGAATAATCGAATAAAATTACGGTTAATCGATTGATTTGGAATTTAACTGTTGATCATTTAGATATTGTCATCTGTTGTTTTGTTTTGTATTATGGGTTAGTTTTCGTAGTTGTTAGGATTTTAGAACAGGTACACACGTTTTAGGGTTCCGCACCCAAAGGGTGCTAACAGGACCCTATTACTAAGCCTCCGCTGTCCGTCCGTCCATCCGTCCATTCGTGCGTGCGTCCGTCCGTCTGTATGTCAGCAAGCTGTTTCTCATGAACCGTAATAAGTACAGTTGAAAGTTTCATAAAGTGTGTATTTCTATTGCCGCTATAACAGCAAAAATAAAATTAAAAATTAATTTTTAACTTTGTTTAGCTATTAATATAATTAAGTACCTACTTATATTTTTTTCCATACAAAAAACGTGTTTTTCTCATTACCTATGAAAAAAGACATCGGAAATTATACAAAAACAAAGAAGAAACAGGAAATAAACAATTTCATAGACATAACGAACTTAGAAAAAACCAAACACCATCCAATACAATTCGATAGTATAGAAGAAACAAAACAAGAAGCAAAAGAAACAAAAAATAAGAACTATAATGCCAGTTTATACTCACATAATACCGCCAACTGTATAAAATTTCGTTGAAGTAGGTTTCCGGCTGATTGCATTAGAGAAAACAATTTTGTTAATACAATATGCCATTCTGTTACAAACATGTGTAGGTAGTAAAAGAAATACAGGAGATCAATTTCAATCTATAAGCGTGCTAGTAACAGTATTAAAACAATACCTAATAAAAGTATAGAATACTAGAATTCTGTGTTGATAAGCGGTCACACCGCAAACTACTACTAGTCAAATAGTCAGAAGACTTAACGAATAATGTCACGGTGATTCTATTTTGAAAAACGAATAAAATTAAAAGAGAAAATCCATTGCAATAAAAAAATAAACGGTGCTGCCACAAAGCTCTATTTTCAAAATCCAAGCACTAGCGAATAAAAAGCGGGGGTGACGTTCTCGTACAATAACAAAAAAAAAACGCTCGATTATCGTTTTAAAATACGAGTGCATCGGCTTTCTAACTGTACTGGATGGTAAAAAATCTATAAAAATAGTACAACTTAAATAAAAAAACTTTCCGCTAAATTAAACAAAACCAGGAAATTAAAAGGTGAGCGATGTTAAAGGTCTACTTGGAGGCTGAAAGGAAATATGTGATGGTCCCCGAAGGGATCAAAAATCTTTTTGGCCTTTGTCGAGCCACTTTATTCGGAATGTAATTGGCCTTTAAATATGTAGGTAAATATCAAAAGCCTTTCCCATTTTTTTGGGTTATTTACTATTTCTAATCTTGACAGTATTTACCGGCTGGAAGAAAATGCAATAATTCGGGAAATACGTTGGAATTTAAATAACAAAGCGAAATTCCACTGATGAGAAATAAACTAAAAGAATTCTTCCTAAAACAAAACGAAATATTTAAATAACGAAGCAAAACACTAGCACATTCGAATTTAAAAAAAAATTAAACATAATTATTTAAAAAAAAAGTGAATAAAAATGGAGGGAAAAATATTCACGATACCTTGTAATTGTAAACAAAAATGTCGCTATTCCCTGGTGCCATGGGGTTATCATTCATGTCTCCGATGACCACATGAAGGATGGAGACGCCTGTCAGTCGAGGAGTGCCGGAGTCGGTGATGGCTACTGGAATCTTGTACTCTTTGCGCTGTTCTCGGTCGAATGACACGAGAGTCGATAGAATGTTGCCTATGGATAAAAGTATGATATTAATTTATTGTCCTCATTGACAGTCACAACAGAACATCGGGAGGAAATCCTAGACTTAGTAAGTCCGTCAAATGCTTGTATGAGATAAGGCCTTTGCCCTACATAATCAGCCATTCTGTTCCCACAGCTGGCTCTCGGGCCTCTTCTTTGTGAGAGGAGGGGAGCAGTACGGTCTGCTTCCTCCCTCTCCACCACAAGGGCACAGTACGAGTTTAGACAATATTACAATGTACAAAGAATTTGAATAAGACAATTTCCTTGCACGGACTTCTAAATCATCCTTCATATAATTGAATAAACGACCATAACTCTTTTTGACAGCAATTTAACATACAACATAAATTGAAAATGATTTGTAGGCCATAAATATGGCAGTCGCTTGATAATTTACACGAACGATTGATCAATCAAACAGTATATTGACCTAGATACACTATGTCAACGAAATAATAAGAGATCTTGCAATGAGTTGCAACCCAATTTAAGTTTTAATTTTCTTCAAGACTTGAGGGAACTTTAAAATTTGTTCCGTTTTAATGTTAAGTTTTCTTGACAGGTGACATTGAGAACTTATGCGGAGCGAATAGCACGAGCATTTCTTTTGTAAAAGTTTCCGATGCAGGTTTATTTTTAAGGTGTTTGTATGTTTACATTGAGAAAAACAAATTGTGTCATAATCTGTTTTGAGTGCCATAATTATAATGTCGCATAGAATAAAATGTGCTTTAGTTAGTTTGTGGAAGTCTTTATTCCGTCGATTAACATCAATGGGCTATATGAGCCAAATGTTCAAACGATTTATAATTTTTCAGCCATTGCCTGCCAGCAATAGTCTGCCAGAAACCGCGAACTAACGGCCAAAACATCGACTATTTACCAAATTTAAAAACCGAATCTTCAAACAGCGTATACAACACTATAAACACGCCATCCTTAATGGAGAGGACCAAAATTGAATTGGCACTTCGCAAACAAAGTTAGGTTTAGGCTTGGCACGCCATTTATTGCATGTTAACTAAACTAATTGATCGAAACTCGATTTTGGGCGACTCTCGGAAAATTTCTGGCACGCGAATGGGAGCCACTGAATTGAAATGGAATTGCTCCAAAGACGAATCGGGGAAGTTTCCAGTTGGAACCTAGCTTCGAGTTAAGTGGAATTTGTGTCAATTGATCCATTGTGGAAGGGATTCATCGCAAAATATTTTTGTAATTTAGGGGATGATTTTACTCGTGCATTTGGTGAAGAAAAATGTTCAGCCTAGCTTTGCGTAGATATTGTATCGCGATAAGGTTTCCATCGAACTTCAGCAGGTACTAATAACATTTGATATTGAAGACATCATAAAAGCAAGTGATCAAATTCAATGTTGCGTTATTATTATTATTATTATTCCGGGTTCGATTCCCGGACAAGTCAAACATTTGTGTGCATGAACATGTCTGTTTTAGACATGCGCAAAATGTGTCAGTGAAAAGAAATGATTGAAGTATATCTTTTGACTCAATGAAGTAGTCCAGTCATTTAGTTCAGTACTTCAATTAGTTCAGCAAATCAGAACGAGTCAATGAGATATCGAGCTCGTGTAGTGTGATAAGTTACGACGAATGATGCACTTCACTTAGTTCTTAGTTCACTTTTATATTTATCTTGATTTTCCTTCATACTCGTAGACAGAGTAGTTTTCTCTGTCTACGTTCATACTTTATACAGTCCTGTCAACCATGAATGCCATGAAATATGAAACCAACTTCAAAAAAAAGCTAAAAGGAGTAAAATAATTTGTATACTTAATATAAAATTAACAGTTTCAGAAGTAAGCAAAAGTACATACGTATCTAACTATTTATATTAAGTAGTATGTTTTCTGGTTTTTATACAACAAACTCTCTCAATAAGAGAATAACATTAATTTTAATTTACCTAGCATGCAAAAAAAATATTATACATGTAAGAGTCATGCGAGCGAAATGAATGCTGAGGTGGTGCGAGCGAAAAGAAACACTGAACTAAATGAAGTAGAGACACATTTGAATGACTACTGAAGGAAAGATAGGGTTATTTTGTGAAACGAAGTACTTCATTTACTTCAATCGTTCGCGAACTACCCAAGTCTAGTCTGTTTGACCTGTGTCTGGGTGTGTATGTATATAAGTATGTATATCAGTCATCAGGTTACCGTAGTACAGGCTCTGCCTAGTTCGGGACCTGAAGACCTTGTGTGGATGTTGTCTCATATTATTATTATTATTATTAATAAACTCACAAAACATTGTCGACAGTCGTGCCGTCTATACAGCGAATTATTTAGCTGTTCATAAATGAAGGCCGTAAGATATGTTTATATAAGACCTTTATTGTAATACCTGTGTTCACAAATAAAGATTGATTGAAGATTACATGATGCCTCTTTTATACCTGCTATCTTTCTTTACGTAGTGTAATGAAATATCTATTCTAACTGCTCCCTGCTTCTGTCTGCTGCCTGTGTTGTTGTGGGCTTAGCATTTTTTTTTTCTTGAAATTCTGATACCATAAAACAAGTTCTTTCATTGATTGAAAGCTACATTATTTCAGAGTGCCTTAGGAAATAATTCTTCTAGGCGGACGAAGTCGCGAGCACAAGCTAGTACACACGGCTACACATCAAGCTATAAATTTCCAGTATAAGCTGATCTCACATTGTATAGGATTTCCGTACGATGCGAGACCAGCGTAAACTGGTTTTTTATAGCTTGATGTGTAGTCGTGTGTACCTACGTAATATTATAAAAGACAGTGTTCTTACCTTGTATATGGAATTTGGAGCGAATATCAAAAGAGGCTGATTCGTTCAAAGCGAAGGTGAAAGGCGGCCCGTTCTCTGCCGAGTCGTAGTCTTTAGCAGTCAGAATGACCACCTGACCGGGAGGTACGTTTTCATACCAAATTACTGGTTGAGTCTATAGGAAAATAAAAAATTAAATCAATTAATAAGAAGCATAACAAAGTTTTCACAAACACGAAAAAAAAATATAAGCTATAAAGTAGTGAGTGTTTGATATAATAACCGCCTGGATCAGCTTTTCTCTAACAATATTTCTATAAGGAAATAACGAAGTTCACGGTTGAGGAAATAAATCAATGGACCTTAGAAGTAAATAATTCCTTTTCAAAATCAGTAGGCCAATTCTCGTACTTAAAAAACGTTCAAATTCAAGTCGCAATCTCATCTCAGCGACAATCAATGTCAAAAACCTGTCAAAAATGTATGTAAATTGATTGTAATTTTGACAGATTGAGACTGAGATTAGAATGCGAACGGTCTTAAAAATACGGGAATTGCCCCTCTGGTTTCTGTCATAATTTTAATTAAACTTACATTTCAACCGCATTTGTTTAATTTAAAACCACAAAAAATATATTTAAAAAATTTTATAAAATTGTCAATACCTTTGGTATAACTTCGGCCTTATCACACGCCTATTCGAACATGTATTGCATAATATGGCAAAAAATACTTCCGATATCCCAAATGAACCCAGCGAATATTAAACAGCGGAATAAATTGTCTTACATTATTCCTTACGGCTTAAGATATTGTATTACGCAACGGGCTGTAGGTAATACCAGAATACTGAAAAAGCGGCCAAGTGCGAGTGGGACTCGCACAAGAAGTACAAATGATGAATACAACGTGTCGTTTTGCATCCTCGTCAAATTTCAGGAGGCTGTTATGAAAGACATAAATAATCAAATAAAATTACGATCCTGCTCAATAATTAATACATACTTGTTTTTTAGGTATTTAAGTTTGACAGTATTTCAGAATACTCCACTTTCAAAGAACAAAATCGCCCCGTTGCGTATGCGGTAGGCAGTGTCGTACGACTATGTCGCTGTGTGCATGCGTTACAGTTACAGCGCAGTTACAGGGCGGTATCACACGGACCCTACACATGCCGATTTCCGAAACATACAAAAATAAAAATATACCTACTTATTTTATTATTGACTCGTGTCGAGAATCATTAGCATAGTAACCTCCTCGAATTTGACGAGGATGCAAAACAACATCTTGTATAACCATCAACCATTCAAATTAACTAATATTTAAAATTAAGTATGATATTCAATAAACAAAATTAACATTAGCGAATAAAAATAATCATATCGACTTCTTCGGCGCAAAATAGGCAACGTCGAATAAGTAACAACGCACTTTCTCTGTCTCGCTCTAACAATGCGCTTTCTCTCGTTCGCTCGGGTCGGTGTCGTCAGTGTCGTGTTGCATCCAGTGGATTCTAGCTAATAATTTAAAAAAATCATTCCGTTGCGTGCATTCAATTGTATGCTCTATCTCTCTTACGATAAAACACATTTACTGTTGGGGATATTTTATTCAAAACAAAAGAAGTGATATTTTTAACAAATATTTCGGTCGGTTAATGGTTGATTTAAGTTGTTTAGTTAGTTTGGTTAACTTAACAATTTCAACATGCATGGTTAATAGAATATTCAACTATTCAACATGTTGCAGAATAATATTTACG
The DNA here is from genome assembly GCA_937001585.2 of Brachylomia viminalis. Classification (NCBI taxonomy): domain Eukaryota; kingdom Metazoa; phylum Arthropoda; class Insecta; order Lepidoptera; family Noctuidae; genus Brachylomia; species Brachylomia viminalis. The sequence continues at coordinate 13,468,884 of OW443316.2, read as the reverse complement.
AATATTTTCAACCAATAAAAATATCGATATATTTTTTTTCAATTACTTAACTATTAACCAATAAACAATTTCAACCAATATTCTTATCTTTAACACGAAGGCTTCCGTACCACAGTACAATATTTAACACTACATTTGCTACTTTCCCCCCTTTAATTTTTATTTTTATTATTTGTTGTTATAGCGGCCATATTAGTTCATACTCTGTGAAACTGCCTATTACGGTTCAAAAGATACAACTCTGTGACAGACGGCCGGACGTAGCGAAGCCTTGAATAGGGTCCCGCTGGCACCCTTTGGGTACGGAACCCTAAAAAGGTACTTCAAAATACATGGCAAACGAGTACTAAGCTTTAATAGGGAAATATAATAGTAGTATTATGAATATCGGCCTACCATTTCGAGTTTTTGGTGGAAAAACGCTTGTATTATGAGCAAACTATATTTTTCGAGCTAAATCGGTTGGCAAAGCGGTGATTCCAATGTAGATTTAAATACCAATCTTTCTAAAAATATGTTATTTGGGTCTGCACAACTAGTTAGGCAATCAATACAATAAGCGGTTAACCGGTTATATAATTTGAACAGCAGCCCCCAGTCTGGATTTGTGCCCGGATGATGGCATTGGCCTCACCCCCTATTACATAGCTAGCGTTATGTGGGTATTCTATAGGTACACCTCTGCCTAAGTTTGGAGATTACGGGCGTGATGTTATGTGATAACATTATATAAATACAACGTGTTGTTTTGCATCCTCGTCAAGTTTCAGGAGGCTGTTAGGATAGACATAACTAATCAAATAAAATTACGATACCTGCTCAATAATTATTACATACTTGTTTTTTTAGGTATTTAAGTTTGACAGTATTTCAGAATACTCCACTTTCAAAGAACAAAATCGCCCCATTGCGTATGCGGTAGGCAGTGTCGTACGACTATGTCGCTGTGTGCATGCGTTACAGTTACAGCGCAGTTACAGCGCGGTATCACACGGACCCTACACATGGCGATTTCCGAAAAATACAAAAAATAAAAATAAATACCTACTTATTTTATTATTGATTCGTGTCGAGAATCATTAGCATAGTTACTTCCTCGAATTTGACGAGGATGCAAAACAACACCTTGTATAATTGCATTTCTAAGATTCGATTTACAAAGGCGGCTTAACATTTCAATTTAGTTAACCCCTAATAGCATTTTGGTAGTGCTTGGAAGCCTTAAGGCGATTCGCACACGGCACCGCATCGTGCAACGGGGTGCGTGTTCTTACGTTGCTTGTAAGTTGTAAGTATCTCCGTTTGTATAGACAACACGCACCCGCAAGTACGCGCGTTAGTGCGTTGTCACGCAACATGCAGCGTGTTGCGTGGCAGTGTGATAATCGCCTAAATCAGAACAATCTGCTAACTTTTTTTAATTTTTTTTTTAAACGTTGCGTTTGTGTATGTGAGTTTAAATGTTTGTAAACGCACCCACGATACAGGAGAAATTCCTAGTGTGGGACTAGGAATTTCTCCTGTATCGTGGGTGTGTTTACAAACATTTAAACTCACATAACAACGGAACAACTACTTGCAGGTCATACAAATATTTGTTCCGTGCGGGAATCGAACCCGCGGCACGCTGCGCAGCAGTCAATCGCTTAACTAATGCGCCAACCGTGATCGCCATAAGCCTTCTAAGTTCTAAGCCACAAACCCAACACTTATTCCTATAGATACTTACGTTCTAAATCTAAATAAAACCTCTTTTCACGGAAATACCAACACGTCTCCGTCACATGACCATCTCGCTAGTCGCCCAAAGCTCTCCAGAGGACCATTCGGCTCTACGGAATGGAAATTAAACCTTCCCTTCGCGGAACACAGGACCGAAGGATCGCTCCACAAAATAAGAAATTGAACGCCCATAGGTAGTGGATTTGCATAAAAAATTGACAACTGGGCCGATATGTGGAGTGAAACGTACCTTTAAGTAAAATGAGGGAAAACGACCAAAAAGAAGTAAGTACGTTTTGCTTTTTTATTTCGGTTGTAGGATTTGGAAATGATTTGGGATGTGCCACATTGGAGGATTACCTAATGGTTTAATTTTTGTAAATGGTGGAAGGACTACTGTGTTTTGTAATGCGTGAAGTTCAGAACTGAGCCTTTGCATATTGTAGGAAAACGACGGCGTTTCGATATGTTAAAAAAAAAATTGTGTACTTTGGAGAGTTCATAAAACTTTTCAATTGTATCGAATATGCTATTACCTAGTTGTTAATTCAATTCAGTTGGAATAAATGCAAATTAAATTTATATCAAAATCAATATACATTAGGTTTTCTATAAATCCATTTTAATGTGATCAAAGCAATGTCATTAAAAAAGTAATTTTGCAATTGCTAAATGATATTTAAAAGTTATAAAAAATTGAATTGAATTCTGTTTTATTGCGTCTTTATCCAATGAAAATTCATTTACGAAAGTTTATACCTTTTAGCTCAATGTAACTGTCTCGATCAAGTACCTCGCTAAATCTTATTGATAGAGATAGAAATCCAGCACTTTAATTATTGCACACAGGAAGTGTGTTGTATATATAGTCAGCACCGTGAGGTTGTTGCATACGAAATCAGTTATATTTTGACCTTTGAACCATACCTAACCAAGGTATTATAAATTTGCAAGACAGAGCAAAATTAAATCTCTATCACTTACGTCCATAATTTCAATCTAAAATCTATCCATAGACAGGTCCATGGCCTTATGTCCACGAAAACGTGAGCTCCATATTCTTACCTCCGTCAAGAGGATTTTCGGTGACAGACATACAAACAAACAGGGCAGAATAATGTGAGGAATTTACATAATATAAAGTAGGCCGTTTGCGAAGGTACCTTCACTGTAGCTGATTTATTGGCAATATGGAAAAGGTTTTGTATGAAATGAAAATAAAAACGTGAATTTCGTGAATTCTTAGCCGCTTTAAGAGATAATTGAAAACTTGAGGGTGGTTGGGTACGGATGTGCTTTTGTTTTGGTCTTTATTAATTGTTTTATTTGTGTTTTTAGTTGGCTTTTGCCAGAACAGGGGTCGTACTATGACGTATTAACTCCATAATTGTTCCAGCGTGAAAGAGAGACGGTGCTATACATGACCGATAGCACTATCTCTTTTTCGCAACGAAATCATGATGGTGTTAACACGTCATGGTACGGCCCCTGGTCCGTTATTAGGGTTACTAAAGTCCCTTTACTAGCGGCTTTAATACTTTTAAAGGGACTTTAGTACCTACTTCAAAAATGATCTATTGCAAAATACCTGCCCAATTTCTAACAAAAATCTATTTGACCACTTCATCAACAGGATATTCTCAACGTACCTTGCGTACATGCACAATCTTTGCCAAAAATTTAGGCCAAAACGTTAAACCATCCAACTAAAATTTCCTCCAAATTAAGCTGATTAATCTCCTCAAATACTCCATTGTACAAACGCACAAAAGAGACAAAAAATCACCCGACATTCTCTCTAAGCCATAGATTATGCTTAGTAAGGTGACATTATCGCAAAATGAATAAATGCTGACATGCCACGATTCTTTGAGCAAACGATTTCTGCGCTGCCAGATAACATTCGCATTTAATCCGGGAGATTCCGGCATTCGAGGCCGATCAGCCGGGCCGCATGGCCGAATTTGAAGTAAGCTCCGGTTTCAGAATATGGATATTTTAGGCGTTTCGGGACTATGAAATGGTGGGTTCTAACTGCGGGGATATACTTGCTTAATTCAATGGCCGTGAAAGCTTTCATATTATTTGGGGTATAAGGATTGGGATTGCCGAATCGGATGCATGGGATTGTTATAGGTGAAATGAATGGCGATGATCACCATACAATCTGTTTTAAGGCATATATATACAACGTGTAAAATAATTAACGCAAGACCTCATACACCCCCAATTAAAGTATTGAGTTAAAAGAATAAAATCATTATACAATGATCAAAACATAAAGCTAATTATTATTATTAAGAAAATCGTGTTGATCCTAGCATTACTTTATGCATTTAAAATTGAGTCTTATTGCCTTGAGATAAGATTTAATTTATTTTGGCTCAATCGGTGGTCAGTATTGCAAAATGCATAATTTTTGAAAAAAATACCTATATTAATAGTTACTGAAATGGATTCAGTAGTCTATTACGAGCAAACTACTTTCAGGACTTGCGTTTATTCTGTTACACCTTGTATATTTACTAGCTTTTTCCCTCGTCTTCACCCGCGTGGATGTTGGAAATTATCCCACGGAAACGTACTACCTGGATAAAAAACGTATCCTGTGTCAGCCCAGGTAATGGTCTACCCATGTGCCAAATTTCATCCAAATACGTTACGCTGTTTTATCGTGAAAGCGTAAACAACAAAAAACAAACTTTCGCATTTATTATATTATAATATATATCCTATGTATATTTAAGTTGTTACGGGCTGGAAATGTTTATAGAGGCATGAGGAGCAGGGTGTAAAGTTTACTCATCCTCCATAGAAAAGGGAGGATCCTCCGACCAGGCGGGTGTCGTGCCTGGTGGGCAACTGCCCGACGATTGATTTCGGGACGTTGCATATATGCTAGTTGCGCGGCAAACTCTGCTTGCGCGATGCAGGATTTTGCGTGACGTGTAGTTCGCATGTGGCGTTGTAGATGGAGCCACATGTTTGTGATTAAATTAATAAAGGTGTCTAATCTAATCAATCATATACTTCCTTGGCCCTATTTAATAAAACTAACAATGCAAAAAAAAAATTGACACAACATTTTCTCGAAAAGTGCTGTTAAAGCAGAAAATTTATGAAAGAAACTTGTTTTGACGAATTGTCGCGTGGCACCTCTCGGTTTTATTAAATAGGCCCCAGGTACCTAAAATATAATTAATCATCGCGTTTCAAAATTAATAAAGAATATCTTTTCCTAGGTCCAACACCGTTCAGTTCTAACCCTTCTACCAAATGCCACAAAAACTCTCTTCAAAGCGTCATTATATAAACAATATCAACCTACATTGCAAGCTTGATAAGCGAACGATTGTTTCCCTCAGCCCCGGGCAACGCGATATTAATCATATACTAAGCCTAAACAAACGTCACTCCGTCCTATACAAACACATTTCCTAAGGAATCTAGCTCCAACGAAGAAGATGTATGCGAAGATAAATCTTACGATAGTAATTGTTGAATGGTAAGAAAATAGTATCATAATTCGACGTTTTGTTCGACTGCAATGCTAGAGATTATTCAGCTGTTTTTAATAAAAGTCTAAAGAGAATTTTAAAAAAATGTAGCATCACTAAAACTACGGTCGATGTCAAAAGTAAGACACAACTATGGTTAGATTTTAGTAGGTACCTTGTTTTCGTTTTTTTTTTAAATTAAAGAATGTGGTAACATTAACCAATAATCAAAATATTATACTGACATAACATACCTACACACCACACATTGATTGATTTACATTCTGTGATTACTTTAACTCACACACTGACATATTACTTGTTTACATAATTTGGGAAATCGTATACTTTTACAATGTTTGTAATGTAAATATGTGAACACCATGTATCTATCACATAATTAACTTATTTGTCATTGCTACATTTTTAAATTCTTTTTACCTATTATGGTAGGGTCATTTTATTATAGGTGCATCGTCTTCACATATAATTATAATTATAAAATTAATTTATAGAAAATATTGTAACACATTTTAAAAGAGTAACGGTGGAGTTTCTTGCCCATTCTTCTTAATAGAACCAATTCTATTTAAATGTAAATGTTGACGTTCAAAAGTGCCTTTTATGTGCCTATTTGAAATAAATGCTTTGACTTTGACTGCTCACTGCGTGTTGATTTCAGACTTTCGAATAAAAAGTATCCTGTAAGCTACTCGTAAACGCAGAATCATACTCGACTTACGTGTCGTGCCGCAATCAGTATTCAGTATCCGTAATCAGTAGTATATAGTATTTCATCAGTAGGATGCCGGAATCAAATATTTTAATAAATGCATGCACAGAATAGTTTGAATCTGCCTGCATTCGTGTCATACCCGACATGTGTGCCAAATTTCATGCAAATGCAAACCTAAAAATCAAAATCAAAAGACATTTATTCAAACTAGGCTGAGAAACACTTTTTGAACTTCAAAATTACAGAAGACAGCATTAGATAAGATAAGCATAGCAAGGAACTGTTTAATAGGAACAAAGAATTTATTTTAAAAAAAAACTACAGTCTCACTACCGCCATTCTGCGCTTTCAAACTTGTGAGTGGTGCCGATTCTCTTGTCACAAAATTCTCTAAACTAGACTAAAAATCACCAAAATTTAGTTTATTCCTGTCAAACGATGATTTCCCATTCTGAAATTTAATAAAGTGACACAACTTAACTAAATTTTAGTTTGACAGCACTAAGATGGCACTGAGATAATAGTTTAGTGAAAATGGCAATTTTGCTATTCTGAATTTGACGTTTTTCGCCTAAAATTTTGATTGTCTTAACTAAATCTGACAAATTTTAATCGCGATTAAAAAGGTGTGGAATAAAATTAACACCAACACCTCGACTATAGATGCAAAAACAGTACTGTATATCTTTTTTCTTTTATTTTGCATATATCTCGAAAACGGTGTGTCCTATCGCAAAAATAATGAAAATTTTGACCCCCTTTTAAAAAGCCCCTAAACCTTTAAAATCCAACGTGTTGGTAATAATTTTTCATATTTTCCATACACAAAGTGAAAAATTCCATACAAAACATGTCGAGGCTGCTCCGGCTCTAAAGAAAAAATCACGTGGTACGGCAAACAAGTACCACGTGGAGTCGCATTTGCCAAATTTGATTTTAGGTGTATCAAAATTATTTTTAAATTTAGAGATTTTATGTTGCAGAATAGCGTTAAGATTCTCATAGCCAAAAGTAAGGAATTTTAGTGATAGTTTAGTTAGTATAGTTCGGTGTACAACAGAATCGGCGCCATTTCTCTAGGTACCCATAGCAAAATTAACCAAAAACAATTACATACCTATCTACTTAAATACTTTAGAAATCCAGAACTTTTATCGTCTACAAGACTTTATACTCTATTATTTTTTTTTTATGATCGCGTTAAACTAGTGTTTACCTAATATCCAGCTTTGATGGCTCACTACAAAATCCTTAGCAATATCTTTTAAAATAGACCGTAAAATGTAGTGAGCGTCATAAAGGTAAATTGCGCGTCTATTTTAGTTTGAAACAGTTTAACATGTTATTGGTTCTGTAGTTTTAATTATTGGGAGAGTATTAAGCTGTGGTCGTAAAGGTTGGTATTGATTAATCTGGACGAAATGGATTCTATATGGATTGATGGTTTCAATATATCTCATGCATTAAATTATTATGACCCATAAAATAGTTTCTTTGTATCAGTAAGTAGGTACCTCGCAGTAAACCGCAACATGTATAATTCAATACACCACTTAAATAACTTCAATTGTTTCTGTTTAATATTCTCACTTTGGTCCGCATCTTTTAAGAGCGTATTTTAAACTTTACTAGCACTAAACATTTATCATGTCTTTGACATATATGTCGGGTCGCTAGGGTCCCGGGCCTTTGGTGGCGTACGAGGGGCCGAAGCCAACTCGCAGAGGCCCGTATAGACGCTTTCAATTAAATGAGGCACCAACCGACGATTATTCCTGTATGCACTATGCAAGTACATCCAAGGACAACCCCCGGTTTATGCAGGACTATTGCAGAATATGGAAAATAAAGGTATTGGGGTATGGATTTGGGAGGCTAAAGTGGATTGTTTACTTAAAACTATGAGAAGACTATGGCCCCTGTCTGACCATTGTTGTTTACATACAATACACGAATAAAATGGCAGGGGGTGACTTGCACACTCAATAATGGGCTCCCGGAAATATTCGCTAGCACATAGTGACGTAGCAACAAGGGGGCAACCCTTCCTGTGGTTTTTGGGGAGTGGAGAGGTATTCCACGGCTATCAGGACAATCCCGGAAGTACGGTCAAGATCCCTACCAGTATCTTACTGGAATACTTCCTTCCTTCGAGCACGTTTGCTCTTGCGAATCTTCACTCAAGCCGGCCAATAAAGACAAGAAGTTGGTGGGAGCTCAGTTCCTCGTCAGTGTTCACTCCAGCCGGCCACTAGAGGCAAGCCAGAGATAAGGAGCAATACTTCTCTCTCCCGGGAGATAGGGTCCGGTGGGGTCGCTACTGCCCAACAGCTCGCCACAAGCTGCCCTGCCCTAAACAATATTACTACTGTTTCGAAGAATGTGTGAAGACAGAACACACAGCGCCATCTATTAAACGAAATAAGAACTTATTCCGAGCTAATTCACACGTTCTCGATTTTTAGTATAAGATTAGAAAAGTATAGGTAACTAGAGCAACTACTAACTAAGTAAATCTATTGTTTACAAGTTGTGTTAAGTTTCAAAAAGAATAAACAAACTATTGATTTCAAACGCTATTCCTTTTATAAAAAAATATTGTCTATTGTGTCTTATTGTGTTTATATGCGTAATATTGTGGCTAATATAAAAATATTGAGTAGGTTAAAGAAGCCTTTATTATTTTTTAAGTTACATTTAATGAAAGTAACTTTCTAATTTTAATTACGAAACACGGCTAATCTCTTCTTCCCGAGAAAAATGTATAAACGAAAAACAAAAATTATTCTTGTCTTTTGTCACCTACTTCTAAACATCTAAATATCGGTAAATAGAAGGGAAAACAAGCCAAGTCCTCAACAAAAATTATTATGTATTGTTTCAACGTCTAGTGTGATAGATTGTCGGTTCCTCTACTTGTCTATGCACACTATCAACCGACTCATCAATCATGCCACCATAGTTGAGGGTTTGTAATGAAATATGTTGATAGACCATTATGGTTTATTTACAGGGTAGTTTCGACCGTTATTCCTTATTTATTTTCTTAAACAATTTTTATATGATCTATTATTATGACAAATATGTTAGGATTTTCAGAAATTATTTGGCTGAGCCGCATGTATATGTCGCATGTATCTATGTAAGTCAGGGCCAGACAATTAAGTGATTAAAATATCTAATTCGTATTTTAGAGGTATCTGGTTATACTTTTCCTAGGACACAGGAATGTTGATAAGAAGCAAAATATGTTTGAATAGTCTTAGTACTTTTCCAGATCATCCACTAAACCATGAGCTACGTTGAAAAACATTTTATAAAAAATTTCTTTATTAGATAAGAGATCCAAGCGGCAATTTTAATATCAATTAAGTTGTTGAAATCTAATAACCAAGTAAATATTACGACAAAAACTTCGAATATAAATAAGAAGAGTACTTACATTTGTCAAAAACGGCGCATTATCGTTGATATCAGTGAGCTTTAAGATAACTTCAGTCGTTGACCTCAAGCTGTCAGATCCCAACCTTCCCCCATGATCATCAGCGATGACCAGTATCTGCCAAGTGTCGCTGCCTAGAGGCTCGTCCCGGTTCAATGGTTTGGTGAGTCGGAGACAGCCGTCGTTGTCAATTTGGAGGTACTCTTTCTGCTGATGCTTGACTAAGGAGTAGACGATGTTTTGAGGAGCGTTCCTGTCTTTGATGTCAGGGTCGTAGGCTTCCACCTGTAGGAATGGAAAAAGTATGAGTATGCTGGCTCGATGACTAAAGATGGTCTGGCTTCGAAGATAAAGGTTATGCAGGTTAGGATAACCCAGTTTAAAGGTTAAACGAAAGTTTGAAAGGAGACTATATCAATCAATTAATCTGCCTAGCCTTATCCCAAATATCTTAGGGTTGGCTTCCAGTCTAACCGGATGCAGCTAAATACCCGAGTTTTACATGGAGTGACTGCCTATCTGACCTCCACAACCCAGTTACTGGGTAACTCGATAGAACCGAAGAGGACTATAATGTGTTTAATTATTGAATTAAACTACTTACTTCTACTGTTGACCTAAGTTTTTTAAGTGACCATATAGTAAATTACTTTTATTGATAACTTTAAAAAAAAGCTGTATTCAATGCCTAAACTCAAGTATATATAAGATGCCTATACATCTTCTAGACGCGCTCGTTCCATCTCACTCTTGAACCATAGCTTTCCTCGGTCCCATTTAATTTAAATAAAATACGAATAATGTCAGTTTCCTGCATAGTGAAATTTTGGTAAATACCTTAACAATACACCCTTCATACAGCCTCTCCTCCTCAATAGTCTTGGTATAATTAACCAAAAACACAGGCGGATTATCGTTCAAATTCTCAATGTTGATGATGACGTTGGCATAATCCTCGTAGATGCCGTCGAAAGCCCTCACATTTAGTCTGTAACTGGTGATGTTTTCATAGTCCAGCTCACTGTTGACGCGGATCTCTCCAGTGAAGTTTCTGATGACGAAAGCATCGTATGTGTTTCCAGCGACTATGCTGTAGGATACCACGGATGCTGTTGGAAGGAGAGAAAATGAATAATTCATTAGGATAGGTACTAGCTTTTACCTGAGACTTCGTTTGCGTGATATTTTCGTTGGGGTCAGCTTCCAGTCTAACCGGATGCAGCTGAATACCAGTATTTTACATGGAGCGACTATCTGGCCTCCACAAACAACTCAGTTATTGAGTCATACGATACCTCTTGGTAAGACTGGTTGTCAGATTTTCGGGTTTCTAACGACCCGTAACGACTGTCAAAAATCCACGAGTGACAGCCGGGACCAACGGCTTCATGTACTTTCTGAGACACGGAGCGGTCTTGGTATGTAAAGATGGTCACCCATCCACGGGCCAACCTAGCTTAACCTGATCGATCGACCCGTGCGGTTGTCATTACTTAGCCCTTAGAAGCCCTCTTTGTGTCAAAAGTTGCATATTTCCTTCTGCAGGTCCTAGGCTACCTCTCTGTCCTAACCTTCATACTTCTGTCTTACCTACCTTCTACCTTCTGACCTAAATTTCATAAAAATCGGTTGAAAAGGTAACAGACAGACTGACACCAGCTACTTTTGCACTTATAATATTAGTATGGAATAATTTAGGTACAAAGCCTAAATTGGCATAAAGTAGCATTTTAAATCATTGTCTCGATACCGAAAAAAATAAAGTATAGTCATTCCTTTTTGTATTGAGAGTCCCACTGAAAAAAAGGGAGTTAGAATTTCATTTGTTATATAAAAAATTATTTGGAAAACGTTGACAATAATTACAAATGGAATGCTACTTTAAAATAAACAAATGAAAACAATAAAAAATATGACTGAAAAAAAGGCATCTCAGGTTTGTAATTAAATTATTCAGTCTTTGTTATATGATATACCTAAGTAACCACAAAAATTGAACTTCAATGATAAAGTAAATAATATTAAAATGATACTATAAAGGGAAAACAAACAGCTTTTACTCCCGGTCCGTTTTCCAAGAATGTTTAACAAATAATACTAAAATAAATATTAAAAATACATTCTTCAGCCTTTGTTTTACCTACAGCGATTTAAATCACATACAGAAGCGACTTTTTTCTATGTTATTATTTCGAATAAATTCTTTATTCGTTGCCAATCACAGAAACATACAGCGTGTAAAGGAAATCAACGCGTAAACTATTACTGTGACTTCAGTACATGATTGTAACAGTGTAATTTTTGCGTCGGTTATTTAGAAAAAACCGCAGCTTCATACGTTTTGACCGAATAGGTAATGCACTTTGGTATAAAACAGCAGATTTTTTAATAACCGTGGATGTCACTTACACCTTGTATAGGTTAAGTCCTAAAGTTCGTAATAATATTAAAAAGTATCCAAAATTTTACCTGTATCATTATCCAAGGCGTTAACAACAGTAACCAACTCATTAATATTTGCATTCTCAGCAATAGACTCGGCAACATACGTATCTTGAGTAAAATGAGGAGGATTGTCGTTTTTATCAGCTATCTCTATCAAAAACACTTGCTGTCCAGCATTATGTTTACCAGGAATCAAAGCAGACTCTGAATTGTCTGTGGCAATAATTTTGATGTTATAAAAACTCCTTTCTTCTCTGTCAAACATTATTAAAGTAGTAATGTTGCCAGTTAAACTGTCGATGGCAAATGGATCTGATGGGTCACCAAGTTCATAGGAAATCTGGTTGTTAGCTGATGTTCCATCGGCGTCGAATGCTCTGACTTGCATGACAGGAGTACCAGGACTCTCGTTTTCAAGTACTGTGCCTGTATTGATTTTACTGAATATAGGGATATTGTCGTTTACATCTTCTACTTCGATTTGTATTATCGTTTCAGCTGCTAATTTGTAGTTGTTCTGTGGAAAGAGAAGTTCGATGTTCAGTGGTGTTTGTTTATATTCGTAGTCAATTGTTTTCAGTAGTTTTAGTTTGCTTTAGAGTAGGGCTGTTTTCCTTTTCTAATAATAAACGTAGTTGACTTTCGATTTAGCTATTATGGTTTTGATTGTACTACAAATTGGTATCAGAGATATCAATAAATTGTTTCAGTACCAACACAAATAGTCCGACTCTGTTTATACTGCGTAAAACGTTGATTATACTCCCAATTTCAAATAGTTCAAAGATTTCAAACGAACGATTCCATTCGATATATCGGATACTTTTTAGTTTGACTAAATATTCAGGGAGAATGAAATATTTTATTTTCTATACTAACCTGTATCCTAACAGTAAGTGTATAATCGGTGATCTTCTCGAAGTCCAGATGGTTTCCAAGCTTGATGTACGCAGACTCGGCTTCTGGCTCCAACACGAAGGTGTGCCACTTGTTCGTCTGTTCTGTCTGACCCTGGACCAACTCGAACTGGAGTTTATTTTCCTCGGGAATGTTAGAGCTGTAAGATAAAAAGACCATCAGAACCTTTCTCTTATACTTTTGGGAAAACAAGCCAATCACGATGCGATAACAAAAATTATCTAAATAAGCAATATTGAATCCTCAATACAAGATGTTTTAGTCTTGATCAGAACCACTCCGTCTTATATTAAACTGGTCATATTATTTAGTTGTGTCATCTTTCCGTGAGAGTCTAAATAAATACTTTATTTTTCTTTCGCCCTTTCTTACTTGTCCCCGTTCTATTACATAGGAACATAATGTACCTATGTATAGCACACGGGTGTGTAATTGTGTGCTCTTCTTAATAATATAATTATTATTATTCTTAATAATATAGATCTTTTGAGGATCTCTTAAGATTAAGTTGCTACTTGTATTGGTTATACTAGAAGTAGCACTAGGGCCATGGGGTCCGAGTGTTCATTTAGTTTTCCATGCGTTGGTCGACTCTTCACGTGACCACAGAGCTGGCCTATTTTTTAGCATTCAACGTGGCAATGCTGCCAGCCTTTTGGGCACTTTTCCTGTTGACAGCGACTCGGACAATTTTTTTGATGTCGTTGTTTTTTTTTTTTCAATATACTTGTACTTACATATTATTATTTTAAGACGGTTAGCTTTTTAAATTATGTAAATATTAGTTCAGGTTGTTTAATTATTAATTATTACACATTTGAATGTTATGACAAAACCGAACAATTATTAGAAGAAAAAAAAGTTGTAACTTTATATTAACGATATTAAGATTTAACCAAGGTATTACAACACCACCAGCTTCTCAAACAACTTTCGAACTGGAACTTTGAACGAGAACATTAATACCTTGCCAAGGTTCAAACAACAATCAAACTGACATTAGCAAAAAATATTAAACTAATATAGAACGAAAACCTAAGTTCTGAATTACTTTTAGTCTAGATTGTAACATAGATTGTTTGAAGATTGAGGCCAATCTTCAGGATTTCTTAAGTAAGACTGTAAGACCTTATAAAATCTTCATAGGTAAAAACAATTGTAATGCTTAAGACTTCATATTGTATTAAAAATCGAGATTCAAGTCGATTATACATATTACTAAACTAGATGCTACCTATATCCTTCTCCAGGACCCAGGAAATTTCATAACGATCAGCAGTGCGATTCTGTAACCATCTCACCGTGATAACTTAGGTGAAGTGAGCGTGGAGTGAGCTGTCAGTGTAGTCCTACTGATGCTAGGGATTGACCAACCATTAATTACAATTACAATCTTAATCGATATTTTAATAATATTATTTTTATGCAAATTCTATTGATTGATTCTATATTCTTTCAAAGCTAGTATTCAAGTGTCTAAAAAAAAAACAGCATTGAGTCTCTTAACTGAATTTCTGTTTTGCTATGTTATTTTAAATCCTGAAAATAGTAATGTTTAGCCACTTAACTACATACTAGCCTTTCTTTTTCTTTCTTTAAAAAAAAAAAAACGTTGGCCCACACTAGGAATTTCTACTGTATCGTGGGTGTTTTTACAAACATTAAAACTCACATACACAAACAGCCAGACCCGGAACAACTATCTGCAGGTCATACAAATATTTGTTCCGTGCGGGAATCGAACCCGCGACACGCAGCGCAGCAGTCAATCGCTTAACCACTGCGCCAACCGTGCCGTAAAAATAATATAAAATGCCTTTGAAATAATATAAAATGATCAATAGAATGTGGATAAAAAATATTATTAAAATCTCGATTATGATTGTAAATGTAATGCTTGGTCAATCCCTAGCATCAGTGGGATGACAATGACAGCTCACTCCACGCAAGTCTTCACGGTGAGATTTTTTCAGAATCGACCGGCAGTTTAGCCGATTTAGCGTGAACGCGTAACAAACAAACAAACTCACTTTCGCATTTATAATATTAATTAGGATCATCTGATAAAAACACACATGATCGTGCTACCATCCTATTGGCTAAATAGTGTTATTTCTCATTACGATACCCACAAGAGAAGCTGGCCATATTTCATTCAAAAACCTCACAACATCATCTTTACCGTGGTTATCTCAGATGACTCTCAGAGTCGTCCATTGCTGGATAAAGACCTATACAGGGTCAAGTTCATCGACGCACAAACTGTAAGCATGAATTTAGCACATGATTTTAGGCCCCATAGAATTTGTTCGTCAGTTATAAAAAAAAAATGGCGGTCATAATGAATGGATCAGCAATTTTCGGAATTACGTATTGATTAATGGAAACAGATTGCGCGTTGCTGTTCCTGCCACCCTGTACAGCGGGGTGTAGTCAGTAGCAATGGCTTTCATTTTGACAGTTGAACAACATTCATTGCGTTATTTACATTGTGCAGCAGACAAATTTTTCGAACATATAAAGCAATGGACTAGCAATATCCTTCAAAATGGTTCCAGTTGTGATTGGTTCCGTAGTGTGTTACACAATTAGGGTGCAGTTTCAGCAAACCTTTAATGATACTAAATAGAATAAACAATACTTACATAGCCCTCACAGTAGCAATTGGCGTGTTGAAATCCGAGTAATTTTCTTTTAATCTAATCGGCTCATGTGGTACGTCTATAAACGACGGACTTTTCTTGTTCGACTCCACAACTTGGATGTCTAAAGTTATGGTACTTGGCTGGGGCGAGGTGCCCATATCTTTCACTATCGCACTCAGCTTAAACTTATATCCTGGCGCTTTCTGTCTCAAAGAAAACAAATTAATTAGTGCCACGTGTCGCTGAAGTTTATAAAAGGAAAAGTAAACGTATTTATGTAATGGCTTCTGTTGGCGATAAGATTGATGTTTTATAAGTTGCTTAATAAACATTACGGAGTTTGCGATAAAGGACTTAACTTTAACATGAAAGAATTTTTTTGAGATTCCTTTCGTTGAGATTCCTTTCGTAGAAATTATACTAGAATAAATAAAAGCCAACTTATGGGAAATTTTCTCGTCCTTAAGATTCTCCGTTTTATTCTTTTCACTTTGTAATAAAATCTCAATGAAATTAACTAGAGGTCAAGAACGTAACTCAAGGTAAAATAACACAAAAGGAATGCTTACATCAATAGTCTTGTTCAAAAATATGACTCCGTTGTCTGGGTCTATATTAAAATATGCTTGGTCAGGCGAATTGGAATCCAGACTGTAATGGACAATGGAATTGTTGCCATCGTCTATGTCCGTCGCAGATATCCTCATCACTTCCCTCCCGCTCGCCAAGTCTTGAGGGACCGACTCCGAATACGACTGTTTACATAAAATCAAGTTAATTTGGTGATCATTTTACAACTAAAATCTTGGGAATTTGGAGATCTTCTTGTCTGATACAATATAAATTGTTCCTGTATTAACTTGGGGTAACATTCACGTTCCATCCATCATAGAAACCTTAACAGAGTAAGAAGATAAGTAATATATCACACACAGTATACATAAAACCGGAATAGATAACTATTTAGACATGTTCTACGCGAAGCATGCCCAAAGCTTAGAGAAAGTTTTTCCAAAATAATTATAATCGTGCAGTGTGATAAAATGCGCCTAGGGGGAAAGAGCAGCCTAGCTAAAGAAAACACACCAACTACAAATGTGCAAAGAAAGTGTATTGAAACACACGAAACACATAAAATATTATTACCAATAACGCCTTGAGCGGCGGCTTATGGTCCTAAATCACACATGCAGCAACATGCAAGTAGAGAAATAGATAACTTTCAAAAAAAAGTTCTTGATTTCGGTTGGTACCACTGCTCGTAATACTACAAAATAAACTTTACTATCAACAGCAATGGTAACAATCGAACAAATATACATATCATACAAGTTATAATTGCAATTTTATATCATTTCTGTGCGGTAACTCTCTCTCTGTTTTGTGAAATTCTCTCATTAGGACAAACCTTCCAAACATCTCCACGGAAGACCTTGGAAAAACAGGCAAGCGTTAATATAGTCTGCGCCACGTTTTGAGTCTAATGAACGAACACTTAATTAATTACAATTAGGATAAAATTATCAGCTGCAAGTTGAAGGTTAACATTACACGCAAAAGTATCGGGGAAGACTTCATTAGGAATCCATTAAGAAAGCTTGGAGCAATGTTATAGATATAAGTCACAATAGACAACACAGTAAATATAAATACAGAACATTTAAGAAAACAAAGTAAGTAATGCTATATAAGTTTTGAATACGCTGCGACTGCGATCATTTCTCAAACTTACAATCCACAAGATCCAAATTTACATCAAGCAGTGGACATTTTTTTCTGTCTAACCACGAAATCCTAATCTTTGGAGTAAGAAATATTTGATTATTGTCTTATCTACAATCAAATTAATCATATAATATATACTCACAACTTTGTCGAACACAGGTGGGTTGTCATTGATGTCTTCTATAATAATTTTGATGGTACATGCATCGTCGAGCTGCGGTTGACCGTTGTCACTGGCTCGGACTGTTATGTAAGCTTCTTTTTCTCTGGACGGCTCATCGTGGTCGAATTTCTGTATTATTTTATCGTGATTAGTTTAAGAGATAGTTTGAAGTTCATCGGTTATTTGTGCACCTACCTCTTCTCCAATTTGACTGCCTTTCAAAATATGACTATTAATAAAACAATATTTATTATAAGGATAGAATATTATTGATCAACTTAAGACATAAATTATGCACCTGTTGTCGCACTTTTCTCCTACTTTCATAAGTAAATGAGACACTCTCTACAACACTGATGAGCCTCAATGCTGACATTTTTTAATCAAGAGCATCGACATCAGTCTTATTCTAATCCATATCAGGATAAAGAAATCCCCCCATTCTGCCATACCACTCGGTTCACAACCCTCCACACATTTATATCAGTCCAGCTGCCTAGTTGTGGTGCTTTATTGATATAAGGTGTATTTTATGAGAACGTTCTTATACTTACATAAGCTGTTGTGATGTTCCCTGTCTCAGGGTCAACGTGAAACTTCTCCTTCTCACCAGGAGTTGAGACGAACTTATATGTTACCGTCCCACCCATTTCGGGAGGATCCCGGTCTTCTGCATGTACCTATAATTATAGATAATGTTAATGTTGTATCTTTACTGATAAGTCTCCAAAGAGTTTGCGATGAGCATTTCTGTAGTTCCCCAAGGGACTATGTTTGGTTAAATCATCTGTTTTACCGCAATAATATTATGATCCAGGTAAATAGGTGGTTTCTTTATAATTTGCCCAAACCAGGATTGGAACTCGGAATATTGCAAGAGAATAATAATATGACGACTCTTGTCATAAAATCAAATAATAATACTTCACACTTTCTGAAACCCACGAAGAGTAGGCATGATAGACTGTTAAATAAACTGTATTCACAAAGATATACATATAAGAAGCCAATATATTCGTGCGACAAGCTATACGTTAGGCGCATAAAATATTAAGTGATTGATCAAACGAAATCGGAAGACGTTTTCACAAACGGATAAACAGTATTTTTTCCTCAATCCTTAGAATGTTAAGTCACTATGAGGAATCTTGTATTTTTGGATATATTCTCAATAAACTCTCTTATACGTTCCCTCGTCTTTTATTATATCGTTTCAATCATCCTTCATTTTGGTATAAGCCTATTTACATCTACCGCTAAATGTAGACCTCTTTATAGGGTCCCCGAAACGATCAATTCCAATGGTTAATGTTTTGTGTGTTTATTGTCAATCGCTTCATTGCATTTGGTAGACGATCAATTTGTGCATCAATGTGTACCAATCACGTAGAATAGAATAGAATAGAATATAATTTTATTTTGCAAATATGGGTAATACATAATAGTTCTTAAGATAACATTCAGCTCAGCCATATGACAATAAAAATTGACAATTTAATTGATCGTTTCGGGCACCCATTATTTACTTTCAACTGCTTCGTTCAACCATTTTTGGGACGACGATATTGTATTTTCTAAAGGACTAGAAAATTCTCGTAAAGCACCACATCATCATCTGCCTAGCATTTTCGCGACTATTTTTGAGGTCGGCTTCCAATATAACCGGATACAGCTGAATACCAGTATTTTACATGGAGCGACTGCATATCTGACCTCCACAACCCAGTTACTAGGTAATACGGCACCATTTGGTAAGACTGCTTGTCAGACTTTCGGGCTTCTGACGACCCGTAATGACTGACTAAGATCCACGAATGACAGCCGGGACCAACGGCTTAACGTGCTTTCCGAGGCACGGAGGGGTCTCGGTGCGTCAAGATGGTCACCCATCCACGGGCCAACCGACCATAGCTTAGCCTGATCGACCAACCCGTGCGGCTGTCATTACTTAGCCACGAGCCCCTCTCATAGCTTTACCACATATTTCACAGTAATAAAAAAATTATCGATATTCACACATATAGGTATATATGTATATGGTTTTATTAGAGCGCATATAGATTTTATTTAGATCTAGAGGCCGAAGTCGATTACGATCTCTCTCTGCTGAGAATCGTGAACGTGATTGTCGTTTTTAACTCCGTGATGAGGAGAGAAGAGAAGATATCGATTTTGCTGCTTGAATTTATCGTCTGAAATTTGGCCCAGAGTATAAGCACCGCCGTGGCGCGTTAGCCATGCGTTTTAGGCTCCACTGCACTCTAACACCCGCACGTGAGGAATTAAAAAAAAAAATTGTGTGCATTTATGTCTTCATGTAAAACGCTTTCGCAGAATTTCCCATTACGAAAAGCACTAAATTTTGAGAGAAAAAAATCAAAAGGTTTCCAGAAATTCAAATTATTAGCGAAATAAAATTAACATTTTAATTGTTTTTAGTACCTTTATATATTGTAAGTTTTTAAATTTAATTCTTTTTTGAATAGCTGCTACCGCTATGAATTCAATTATGAAGCAAATAATAATTAAAAATAATATTTTTTTATTTGATGAAGTGACAAATCATGTTTTTGCCAATCGTTGCTAGTCAAGTAAAAAATTGTAAATTAATTTATGGTGAACTGACACGATATCGCTACAATACCATATCATACTACCCAAAAACTACTCTAAAAAAGCGCCGGGCGTTAAAGTGCAGTGGTTCCGCGTTTTATACTAAATCACATGTAAAACACCCAATAAAAATTCCAAAAAAAATTTGATTTAAAAGAGTGTCCATGGAGTTTCTTGCCCGTTCTTCTCCATAGGTACCTACTACGCTTTGGAATGGGCAACTAGTTTCATCTTTCTGACTGACCGACCCCTTGACAATTCAAAAGTGCCTGTAATTGGTTTATTTGAAATAAATGCTTTGAGTTTGAGTTTGAATATGGCACTTGCCAACCAAATAAAATGTAACAAACAATATTACTAGGCTGTTAGTCTCTCACTCCAGGGCAAAAGTCACACATCAAAAGAAGGCATGAGCGTTGATCACCACGCTTGCTCAAGGCGGATTGGCGATTTCAGACTATTATTTATTATAAGTCCAGGTTTCCTCCCGATGTTTTCGAGTGGAACATCTTAAACTGATTCTCTCCACGGTTCAAATTCGTGAACGTTAAAAAACATACAAACATAAGAGATACTTACAGTGAACACATACGTCCCAAAAGGCTGCTCTTCCTTCACGGTCGGCCTGTAGTTCAGGCAGTCGGTGAACACCGGCTTGTGGTTATCTTTTACCGCAAGTTGCGGCACCGTCACTGGTACAAACTGAAACCGCGTTAGGTCATGCCTCTACGTCAATTAAGACCTACATACACATTCTATGAAATAATGGACTCGCCCAGTCCTTACAGAAGAAAGAAGATAATTTAATTAACCTATTTATCATAGTAGGCAGAAATTATTCTATCGATCAAAGCAATACCAAAACGGTGGAATGGGGTGGTTAGGCCCCGTGTTCGTCTTTGTGCCGTTCAAATCTGTCAAACATTTGCGAATGACGTCACAAACACAACTGACTGCTGTTGTCTTTTTAACTTTTTCAGCTAGTGATGTGACTGTACCTTCAACAAACTTGCACATTAATTGTTGTTCGACGTCATCAAGTATTTATTTTCTTTCTTTTTAACTTGTTGGTGATTGAATCTAACTTGAGTAATTAGTTAAAACTTCGTTAGTAAGTTTGAATAAGTGGGACACAAACTTGAGTTATTGTTTAGCTTACAACGTAGTTATAAAAAATACATAATTTTGTTACTTTGACACAACTGTAAGAAATGGGCGAGGATAAAACAAAAAAAATACTTTTTTAGGCATTAATTATCTTGCATTGCATGCTGTCCACTTAAAAAAATGACTAATCATCACGCAAACATACAAATTAGTTTATAAAACTCATTTATCAACGCTTTCTCAAAATCTAATTATGTACAAATTAAATTAACAACTTTGTAAGTCAACATGCAATGACATAAAACAGTATTTTATTCATTATTATGTGTGAATAATCTAATAAAATAATATTTCTTTTTTTGTAAAATAAAATCAAATAAACAGTGCAAGACAAATATACATTTTATATAAATATACATTGTATATTATTTTGGTATAAACTAAATTGACGTTTTCTATAATTTTGTCCCGCACTGTAAATCAAAATGAAAAGTACAGTCACCGATAAAGTAAAAAAAAAAAGATTAAGACAGACAATAAATTAAATACTATAAATATTTCTAATAAGTGCACATAATAGAATATATTATAATTAAATACCTGTATATTTTCCGGGAAACGCTTATTTTGGATTAAAATATTTGTGAAAATTATTAAGAGAATTGGTTTTAATTCAAGTGAAATTCACTTACGTTATTCCATGAGTGCTAAAAGCACGTAGTATTTGCATTCGTACATAATAATAATATTTACTTACATTAAAGTATTAATAGTCATGCAAAACATCTAGGATTATTATAATAATCAATATTTAAATAAAGAAGCGTAAAAATAACACGAAAATCTATGGGGATTAAGCTTTTGGGGGCAGGGTGGTGATGGTGATAAATGATTTGATGATGATGGTTTTTATAAAGCTGTATACTCACGGGAGGTGTGTGTAGGTACCCGTCTAAATGTCTCGAGTGCCGTAATCTTGTTACATGGTGTGACGTGTGTTCCCGGGCTGTGAAATAAAAATGAGAATTAGATTTCGTATATTTTTAGAATGAGTTTTCGAGATCTTTTTCTAATGGACTGTACATATGTATACGCAGAGAGTGTCAACACTAAGGCTTATTTTTAAGACATTGAGATTTCTTTAATACTTTTTCTCCATTAGACTTATCAATATTCTGTAGTACACAATAACACATTTGAAGCAAACCGTAGCTTATTTAATTCAAAATAGTAGCATTAACCTGTGAAATTACGGATTACAAACATAAATTACAGTACTAGCGGACCCCGCGAACTGCGTACCGCCCAACAATTTTTTTTTTAATTTTTCTCTCCGTATGAACCATCCTCGTACCTACTTCAAGAAATATTCTAAAAAAAGAATTAGCAAAATCGGTCCATCCGTTCTTGAGTTATAAAATTACAACGAAAAGTGGCATTGATTTTTATAGATAAGGATATGTAAGTAAGTATAAAATATCCCTTCCACACCTTAATTTCTCAAACGTCATCAAATATTTTATACATCCATGCAAATATTATGTTATATGCAAAATTCTATATCCTCCTAATTCAATGCTCGAATCGTACCGAGAGTTATATCCGTGTTAACACGAAATTGAAGACGAATACGTAGCAGGTGCACTACATATCCTAATCTCATTCGGACCAATGAGTCCATATGTCTGGTCTGTACGTCTGGTTCTGAATTAGACGTGGTCTACCAGACCACGATGTGGTCGTCAATATAATTGCTCATCCGAGAACGAAGCCCTTTCGTGTGCAGAACTATGATCGGGTGCATAAAGACGTATTGTCGATTGAGTTATGTCACGTGACTGGAGATTATTATTGGGTTTAAAATGAGTTAAAGGCCATAAAGACCTAATATTGGGTACTTGATAACCTTGGTATTTGCCAAATAAATACGCACTTACGATAAAAACGTTGTCTTGGACTTGACGCTTACAAACTTACAACGTAAAATAAATAATGTACATGAAAGTTTTTCGATCAATAAATCGAGTGATTTTGAGGCTGTAACATTTTTTACAGAACTTTTTATACTTTAGAATGACTGCGTTACACAAAAAAAGAAATGATAATTGCATGTTATACTAGAACTAACTCAAACTCAATGCATTAATTTCAAATAAACCAATTACAGGCACTTTTGAATTGTCAAGGGGTCGGTCAGTCAGAAAGATGAAGCTAGTTGCCCATTCCAAAGCGTAGTAGGTACCTATGGAGAAGAACGGGCAAGAAACTCCATGGACACTCTTTTAAATCAAAATATTGTTACAAAAATGTGGTTACATCATTCATGTTGTAATTATACATGTGAGAACGATGTAGAAAGACGTGCACGTTATAAGCGTCCGTAATAAAAAGATAAAAACAATTATGGAATTAAAATAAGCCGTGGCAGCTAAGAAATGACCAGTGCCTACTGACGGCGCCCGTTCACGAACATGACGTATGGATTTACTACTATTTTTACTATTTTCATCAAAAGCAATTTTCTTTATAAAACAGCTTTAATACTAGAAAAGCAGACGCTAGCTTCAAGATGAAGTCGCAAGCAGCCAAGCACATACATAATGCAACCAATTAATATGTTAAAATCTAAGAGAAACGCTTCCCACATACGAGTAACATACATTAAGTTATCAAGCTAATCTCAGGTATGATAGCACTTAGATACGCAGCCGTGTTTACATAACGTTTACACATATATTGTAAATGTAACCTTAGATTAACAAGTAAACGAGAATGTTATACTGAGTGTATTTTGTTACTGTTCAAAATGTTGAGCTTCCCTGCTATGAAGGTTAAAATTACGTAGAATATAAAATACAACGGGAAGAAGAGGTAGGTATAATTTCTTTTTATTTTACACTAGCTACTGCCCGCAACTTCGAAATTCGAAATTTCTTGTTCCCCCGACCCACCCCGTCGCATCGCATCACTCGTTCGCGCTGTTACTTCGATTTCGCTTAGCGTTTTTAAATACTTATTTTCTTTTTGCTCTGCTCCTAAGGGTCGTAGCGTGATAGCCTACCTAGCCTTATAGCCTTCCTCAAGAATTGAGCTACCAAATACAAAAAGGTTTTTTTTAATCCGACTGCTAATTTCAGAGGTTAGCGCGTTCGAAAAATGAAACGCTTCAGCTTTATTATTAGTACTTATATAATAATATATAGGGTTATTTTTAATACATCGGCAATCCATTAAAGGGATGTAGGGGAGGTCATTTGCAACCAAATGACCTCTATGACCCCTAGGCAAATGGCAACCATTTCCTAGTAATTTGACGCTTTATATTTTTTTGGCGGTATACAACTTTGAAAATGTATCAAAAGAAAACAATGCATGTTTTTTTTTTTAATTATTATTACTTTCTTCTACTTTACTAAATAATAATCAACAATAAAATGACAATTTCATTTCAAATATTTTTTTAAGCCAGAGCACACAATTTCCATCAGTTTGAGCAGGTTATTTGACCAAAATGGATTTCTGCAATAAAACATGTATATACTTTATCGACAGAACATTCCAAAAATATGTACAACTTCTCGGATATCCAACGAGAAACAATAAGATACCAGATTACTTAAAAAAAATATAAAATGTCAAATTACTGGAAAATGGTTGACATTTGCATAGAGGTCATTTGATTGCAAATGACCTCCCCCACATCCCTTTAATGGATTGCCGACCCTGTATATATATACAGGATGGCAGGAACGACGCGCTGCAATGTAACTATGGATTCAGTACAAGATTCAGAACACCCCCTGGAAATTTAATCGGTTATCAAAAAAAAAACAGCTGTTTCATAAACAAGTGAAATACCTACATGGTCAAAATGTATGGCAGAGTAATTTTTTTTTAAATAACCAATGTAAAATTTCATTGCAGGGAGGAGGGGTTCAGAATCATGTACTGACTCCATGGTATCTGGTCGTGCGTTGATGTCCCTGCCACCCTGCAAAGATTAGTATATATATGTCGTAGGATAATTTGATACTTCGAATCTTCGCGAAAATACGCGGATAATTAGACATAGGCGAAAAATTATCAAATCTTACTGGACAAAGTCAGGATCTAACATAACCTAACCTAAATGATACAACAACAATAGAAGGGTATCTGGCGCTTGGCGGCCGCTGCCGCCGCGGCACGCTCGCTTCGCTCGCTCGCCTTCGCGCGCTAATGGTCACTGTTCTAACATAACCTAACCTAAATTCTAATTATCCGCGTTTTCGCAAAACCCTTAGGATTTCCGCGAAGATTCGAAGTATCAAATTATCCTACGACATATATAAACATAGATTATAAGTATATAGATATTGAAAGGTTTTATATCTTCATGTGTAGGTAGGTATACTTCAGTATTCACTGAAATATAAAATACCTATTCATGGTCCCAGTTAATGTTTGATCAGGAAACAGTTCTCAAATAATACTATTGCCGATTTAAGGCCCCTTAAAAGCTATTTAAGGTTCCAAAGGCACATACTGTCGCGCGACGAGCGGTAATTTTTAGTCGCGTGCGATTTGCGTCGCGTATCGCGCCTGTTTGAAGGAGCCTTTAATTTAACGGGTACCAAATAAAACATACAAAATCTAGTTTATTTAAGCGCCAAAAGTTTTTACTGAAACGGAAAAGCGTATAATTAGCGCTGGCGTGTCTAGCTTAAATAAAAACCATCATGGCGGACAATTGGCGGCCATTTTGGCTATTTAATGTTTAACCAATCGGATCCGAACCAAAGTGTCAGTTTGACGACCGAAAATAAATGCCCGGGCATGTAAAATGTGCTTAAATTAAAAAGTATTACAGTAAAAATATATCCTCGGGAATATATTGCATAATTATTATTTTATCATTCGTTGGTTCTATTAACTTAAGTGTTATTAATAGATTCGTGTTAAGTTTTACAAATGGTTAGATTATATTGTTTGATTAAGGTTGTCTGAAAGTTAATTAATTGAATAGTATGCTATCTTTTCAGGTTTTTTTTTGTATTATGTATCTACCCGTGTTCTTTAGTGTTAAGATAAAAAAACAACTATATTAAATCTTCATTGTTAAAACATAATTGAAGCAACGAGCAAAAACAAATCTCCCGATTATGTAATAATCAAAAATAAAACCAATAAAGTTAACCCTTCAAACGCGACCGTACAAAACATAAGCACATATTAAAAACTAATAGCCGCAACGGGTTGCGTCCTAAAAAAAAGTGTACTCCACATGCCAGCCATTGACATCGTTTACTAAGCGTGTTCCGTACTTGAATATTCAAATTGACTTCGTACAATAGACCTCACCTCCCCCTTAGATGACCTCCCTCTAGCCAAAGGAAGTCCAACAAAGGATCTCAGAGAAAAAAGGCAAGGTTCCGGTGTCAGGCGCACGCGATACACGTCCCTCCCTTTGAATGCGCACCACTACTGTCTTCTACGTACCTGAGGTTTTACCTAGTTTTATTTTTCCGTAGAGTACAATAAATTTGTTTATTGTATTCTTTCTCCGTTTTACGTTTAAGTGCGAACGTATATTGTGCTGTAAAATATAGGAGCGGAAGCTTTTGTATCGTTTTCTGTTGTTATTCGGTTCAGATTAATTGTTGAGAGCACGTTCTAGTTGTTAAGTTGGCTGTATCGGTTTGAGTTCGAAGATAAACTTAATTAACTAGAGAATGAAACGTGAAACATTTCTCCGTCGCAATCAGAGCCGGTTTTCTTATGTTTCATGTTTTCCCTGCGATCTCTCATTAGCACCCAGCAAAACAGCTCCCACGAAGTTATTAATCATAACCATTAAAACCCAGACCACATCATTCACATACCGAAAATGCCACACTTAACTATCCCGGGATCCAGCCTAATAAGGTCCGTGTTACAAATACATTAATTATCGCCGCCTGTTGTACAATGGCCTTACAAATTGTTCCTATGGGAGGTCGCTTGTCGTATATGGTCCTATATGGCCCTAAAAAGTCGCTTAGGACCCACGTCGCATTTCACGGTTAACTGTATACGATCTCGAGGTTTGGGATGAATACTTAATGTGTGTAAGTAAGTGATTGTGTATTACCTACATATCCTTCATATGTAGGTAATAATATTGCAGTAACGGGGTACTTGTTTTTGGTATAGATTATGTATGAGGGTTGGTGTATATTCCCTGAAGAGAGAGCGGATTGTTGATTACAGAATTAGGTCCCAACTTGGGTGAGGTTGTCGCTGTTTATCGAGGTACTCAAACTGAAGCTATAACCGAGGGCTTTTGGTGATAATCGGAAACTATTTTTTTTTTATGTAACCGGTAATCCCAACATTTTAGTAGTTATGTCCAGCATCGAACAGTATTATAATTTATTTACTTAATGATAAATTATTGTAAAAATACAATATTATCCTAACACTATTAACAAACAAAACTATGCCGACCGACCGCCACCTCATCTAGTTTTTAAAATATGATTGACGTGTAAAAGTGTTTGTACAAACCTACTTACAGAAATAAAATCATATTATGGCGTCGAAACTATTGACAATAATTTAAAAAAAAATACTAATAGATGCATCGTTTTCATTACCTAAGTATTACTCGTAAACTAATAAAGGAATTTTATAACAAGGCTGGCAACCAGATATGATTAAAAATATGATATGATAGAAAAATATACGTGGCCACTTGAAAACCTCCTAATTTTTTTCGTCGGTTAAAATCATCCTATTTATTTAGAAGATATATTTATTAAGATATAATTATTTATTTATTCAGACAAGAAGAAAAGAACAGAAAATAAGGTACAAAGGTTATGCTTATTTCTAATGAAATCTCTTCCAGCATACCTGCGATAGGATAGTAGATTTAGAGATGTAGATAGCGTGTGTAAGAGTAAAAGAGAAAATAAAATACATAAAATCAAAAACCATTCACTTAATAAAATGAAATAAATAATATGAGAATATACATACATCCAAACATATATACATACTTCTAAAATAAATAACACTAGAATATTAATATATACGCAACTATGACGAAGTGGAAAGTTAGTATTCTTTCACTCTTCTTTTAAAAACTGCAACAGTTCCTATCTATGGACGCTTGAAAGACCCAACCAAAGAGACCTTAACTATAACGTAAACAACTAGCGATATTTTGCCATCTTTATACCCAATTCGCTGTACTTCTACATGATAATAATTCCTAATTATTCGGCGTTCAATCTTATGATATCAAAGATACGTTCCCCCGACACATCAAAAGCATTATCATTTGAGTCAGTCCTCGCGTGTTCGCCTCCATTTATACGATAATACCTCCCCGGCTTATCTGAAGGTACCTTATATATCCCCTTAAGCATAAACTGGGTTACCCGTGAAATGTTAACAAAATAAAAGTTGTTTATTTCCGTTTTCAACTTAATACAGGTTGTCCAAACAGTGACGTCATAAAAAACAATATTGCCTATGTCCTATGATATTTTTTTTAAAGCGGTTCTCACTAAATAAAGATACTTAAAAAAATATAATAATATATAAATCGCAAACTATCAAGAATCGCCGAACATACATGGGGTTTTGCATGAGGAATCTATTGTTTTTTTACGATGTCTTTTATGTTGATATCTTTGTCTGGCTTGATCGTTTAATACGGGTAGTTGGATAGTGTGAATATTTTTAATGTAAATAGTGTTTTGGTGATGTGGCTAGGTTGGCGAATGGTGTTTCATTTCATTTCTCTCTCTCTCTCTCTCCAAAAATTTAATTTTTTCTCGAAACCAAACATAGGATTTCTCTTAATATTCGTGCAACGAGTTCAGACATAAATCACAGATGCACGATTAGACACGGGACCTTTTTTGTTAGGCATGCAAATAAGTTCTTTTTTTATTTTTGTTTAGAGCAGAAATCGAAACCGCAAACGCATACTGAATACAACTTCTCTTCTTTTCCTTTCAGTACTTAAAACTACAGTGAAATCTTCCGTAGAATTCCTTAACGAACAAAAAACCCCTTTTAAATACCCTTTTATCTTTCCGTGTAGAAATAAATTAACGTTCTCACCCGGCAGTCTACGGCTTCCTTAAATAAATCTAGGTGGTGCCTAATTTACGCCCTACGTCTCGTTTTAAAAAGAAAAGAAAAATTGGATAGTCTCTTAATTTAACTTCGTCAAAGCCTTCATCAATCAAGCTTCGGGCCGGCTTTAAATTGATCCAACGTTTCCATCACTACTTTTGTTCTGAATGAAACACTAGTGATGGGAAATTAGTATGCATGACTAATTATTTAGTCGAGTTTTAATTGAATCGACTAATTTCTCGGCGTGCTGTACTGGCGCTGCTGCTGCGGCTGCGGAAAACCTCAAGCGGTGTAAATATTAGAAATAACCTTATTGGTAATTATTATTTCGAGCCGTTTGGGGTTGAAACCCTCGGGCCGTGGGATCCGAGTGCTCATGGTCTCTTTAAGGAAATCTCGAAACGGCTGGTTGACACTTCCGTGACCCAAGGGCTGGCTTTTACCTTGGCCAGAGCCTAAGCATCGCCATACAACGTGGAATGCCGCCATTCTCTTGGGTACATTACCAGTCGGCAGCGATGTGGATGAATTTTTGGCCGCCATATTTTAGTTTGTGTATAGTTTAAGTCAAGTTAGGACATCATTTTATTTTAATTTATTAATTAGTTGTTATTTAAGTACATGTTATTTTCATTCTGAATAAAAATAGCAAATAATTTGTAGTTTTAGGAGTAGGTAAAAATCTAAGTAAGTATGATTAAATTAATTTTTATTTGTTTCTACATTATTATATAAACAGTAATAACAATGTCGTCCTTAAGTTACCTAACGAGCAGTATAATATATATATATTATATTATACTGCGCCTAACCACAGATTACTAAATAGTTACTACGTAACAGATACTTCACTCAGTAGAAAATTTCCAATACCTATTGAGATAATAGCCTACTCCGTCGCCTCAACAACCACTGCATGCTAAAATGTGCCTAAATGCTCAAGCGTACAGTTGTGATTGCTTCGCACCGCGCGATCCTACAGCAATCGCAGGGAACCGAATTTGGACCGCAAGCGGTCCGAGAGCGCTCGCTCGAGCGGTAGGTAATTATAGCGCGCAAGTACATGGAGTGACGGAGGCCTGGCCTAACCATAGACATTTTAAGCCCAGATTAGTGTTAGTGTCTTATGTCAGAAGACGGCGCGAATGAAAGTGTAATCCAAAATTAATAGTCAGGAATTACAAGAACATTCTGAGCAACTTAGACAAGTAATGGTTTTTCGTTATACAGTGAGTACAAGCTTGATAACAAGTTAATAGTGTCTTGTGAACGTAAGATTCCAAACTGCTCCCATTATCATACTTTTAATAAGATTAAGATAGGTACTGATCAAATGATACATTTTTTTTTTTTAAATATGTGTTGCTCTTGACTCTAGTCTAGGTCAGTGGTGACAGAGACAGAGTCGACGATGGAGTGAGCTTACCCAGAAGAAGCCTGTTCACTCTTACTTTGCAGAGATTAGGGTTGTTTGCGTTCGGAAACACAGAAGCAGGTTCCACTCTTTTGCTGTGCGCATAAAATAAGACATTTGGAAACGCTTAGTGCAAATTGGTGGAACAGCAACTAGGTAAGGATGGTAACTTGCAGTGCGTCTAGATGACCGATGGAAGAAGGGGGCCGGTGTCAAAATATACTTTCGTACTTAAACAATTCCTATGATGACTTACTTACTTATAAACTAGACGACGATTAATTTTATTACTCGAGAAGACATAATAATACCAACACACGATGCGTAAACGAAGGCAATAATTTACTTCGTGAGAAACAACAAGAAGTACTGGTCGTTTTAACTTATGAGCTGTTACTTGTTAGTCGATTTTAGCCTTGAGACTAAACTTAGTTAAGGCGTGGGTAATTGAAAACGGCGCATCGCGGCAACAAATAAGGTTCAAAACAGCGATGCGTTTTGTTGTTATTTGAATGGAATGACCACCAAATTTTGCAGTTAAAATTAAATAAATGCACGGCTCAGTGGAATATTTTCAGGTGTTTCTTTAGTTGATTGAATTCCTTTATTATCATTACATATGAAATAAAATAAAAATATATTTGAATTTTGCGACGAAAAACATTTTTTTGAGCTCTATTGTTGATTTTTTTATCATGATACGTTTTTATTTTTATGAAATATGAGCGTTTCACGGTGTCCTTCGTTTGGGCAGCGCCTTAAGGTGTGGTATCACAGTAAATATAAGTTTTTAGTAAGTATGCCATATTTAGGGATCTATACCTACAACACTACTATCAAATTTCACGTATAATTTTGCTCGTGAATCGAGAAGTCCAAATTGTACTCACATTTTGCTAATTAGTCAGGGTTATACACTCAAAAATATAAATAAATACATATAAAAGGCAAAACGGTAAGACCTAGGTAATTATGTTGTATAGTTAACCAAACACCTATTGTGTCCTATTAACAAAACACCAATTACAGAACCATTACCTTCTCGCTAACACAAAAACAAATCACGACACCGTTTAGTCGATTTCCACACTCGATTAACATAATCGACTACAGCTAAACGACCCCACCTCTAATTAAACCTATTAATTGTCTGTGGTTACTTTCCCGGAGACTTTCGACTGCTGTTTTGACGTTTACACAATGGCCTCTTTTTGTCCATTCAAATGAGCTAGGGAAGGTTTGTTGTGTAAGCACAAATGAATGGTCATGTAATTAAGGTCTGTTAAGGGGAAGGCGGATTTTGACAGGGAAATTAAGGGGTGGTCCAAAAATTTGTTTAATGGTAGAAGGTCCGTGATTTGTAGTTTAATGTGCGTCAGTTTTATAATGCATATAATAATATGCCTCGTACTAACACGGGTAAAAAAGATCCTTGTCTCAACATCCTACACATTTCTTCAAGTATCCTTTGGGATTTCCGCTCTTAGTTCTTCAACTTCCAGAACACTCTTTATAAAAGTACACAAACTTAAACGTTTTTCTCAGTATCTCCCTACTCATTACTTTTTACTATTTTCTCTGCATTTAATAACGACTGTATATCGAGGTTTGCAGGATAACTTCAAAGAAAAGCGAGGAACATAGGAATTCTATGTTAATGCAAAAGAGTTTTCAACTCTTTGACTTTGATCAAGCACTTGGAAATGTAGCTTTATTTCTGTTTAAATTCCGTTTTGCAGTTGTTTTTATATTTTCTTTGCAGTGGGATACCTAATCAAATATTAATTATTATTAAAAACGTATTTCTATTCTGATACTTTTCAAATAGCAAAAGAAGGTGGAGAAAATCTTTGTCGTTTCTACATTCAGTATCCAATGACATTTAGATTCCAGTAGAGGGCTAGAAGAGGAGGGGCTCGTGGCTACAGCCGCAAGGGTCGATTGAAAGTAAAGCTACGCTTGTCGCGGTCGGTTCGTGGATGGGTGACCATCCATTACATATCGAGACCCCTCCGTGCCTCGGAAAGCATGTTAAGCCGTTGGTCCCGGGTATCGTTCGTAGATCTTTGAGAGTCGGTAGTCAGAAACCCTAAAAAGTCTGATAACCAGTCCATACCAAGGGGTATCGTGTTACTCAGGAACTGGGTTGTGGAGATAAGATAGGTAGTCTTTCCATGTAAAATGCTGGTATTCAGCTGCATCCGGTTACACTGGAAGCCGACCCCAACATAGATGGTAAAAGGCTATGCAGATTGAGAGGGCCAAAAAAATCAACTCATTTACTGGAATCTTAAAACAAAAAAAGTCAAGGAACTAAAACGAGCTACCCAGTCCACAGAACAGAAGGCCAATTCCCGTAATTTAAAACGTTCAAATTCAAGTCGCAATCTCATCTCAGCGACAGTCTAATGTCAAAAATGTAGGTATACACTATACAATTTTTGACAGATTGACACTGAGATTAGAATGCGAACGTTCTTAAAAATACGGGAATTGCCCATCAGACACATGACCCAGTCAGATCCCAATTATTACCCTTTTACCTACACATAATAATCCTTCAAAAACATAACCAATTTCTTTAGAAGTAAGCTAAAATTACTCAAAAATCAAGGCATCTGACTCCTAACCTAGTTTTCTTACCTTTTATTTGGACGGCTAACCCTACAATACCTTCAGACGTTTACGTCAGACTTAGAATCCAACGTCAAAAGCCAGATATATGTATGACAAAGCTAGAAGATTATATTAACCGTCTCACCGAGAGCGGCATTTCACAAAGGGTGCTGTTCAAATGTACAATCCTAATATTGAAAGCTTGGGGGCTCAATGTAATCTGTGGTTGGAGGGAAAATGGTGTATAGTATCTATACACCATTTTTAAAGATTTATTCTTCGTTTGTCCCACTGAGTTTTGTCCTACATAACAAAATCCTGGGTCGTCCCAAACAATACGCTTCCTTCGTCCCAAAATATAATTTTAATTATTTTATTCTTGCTTCGTCCTATTATATTATATTCCTTCTACGGCCCAAATTTTTTTTTGTATATGCCAAAATAACTTTTTTGTACAATCGCCAAAAAGGGCTACGTATTATTAAATATTAAACATCAATCAACTATTTGTGTTAGACGTTTTATATATGTCTTGGTTTACTGTTGATGCAATTTTATTTATGAATATTGTTTTTTAAATGCTTGTTTTATCCGTGATTGTGATTGTTGATTTAATTTTAAATTGTGCATGGTGTTTTTAAAATTTGAAAAATAATTGTTATTTTAAACCTTTGTTTTGATACTCTCATTTAATTATTAAATTAAATAAAAAAAATCGGTTAGTTTTTTTAGTAATTAAAGTTATAATGTTTAAATATTGTTTAGTACAGATCTGACTGTTCTGTATATTTAAACTGTAGGAATGATAAGATGATTATTATACCATATCTGTGATCTTGATTGTGATACTGGATAATAAAGATGATTTATGCCTAAATGTTTAGAATTGTTTTATTATTAAATTATTGTTTCAGAAATTTTTAATAAGTAATTTTTTTTTTGTTAACTGTACCTCTAAGGTACTCGTTATTTGGGACGAAGCACAACTTTAAATGTGATAGGGGACAAACTAAGATTTTTTTGGAATATGGGACAAAACTTCAGGACGAACGAAGAATAAATCTTTTTAAAGTATAAAGTCAACAAGTTTTTTTATGCTTTGTATTGTCGAAGAAAAAATTTAAAATCCAGGTTATACAGTAAGCAGGTTCACAGCAAGTTGAAACGACACGAGAAGCTTAAAATATAACCTACAGCTAGATTACAATATATAATTTGCCAGTAAGTCCCAAACTAGACAGTTAGTCTATCTCTTATATAGTATATCTTCGGGCTCGGGGTACGAATTTCAGATTGGGACTAGTGAGGTGATTTCAGATATGGTATGGTAAGTATAATGTTTGTGTGGTTAATGTGCGGTGTGTGGTGTGTGTGTGTGTGTGTGTGTGTGTGTGGTGTGTGTTGCGTGTGTGTGTGTGTGTGTGTGTGTGTGTGTGTGTGTGTGTGTGTGTGTGGAGTGTGTGTGTGTGTGTGTGTGTGTGTTTGTGTGGTGTGTGTGGGGTGTTGGAGCCAGGCCAGTTGAAACCGTATCGAATGCCTTTGCAAGATCAAGGAAGATGGCAAGGCATTTTTTTTTTTAATATGCTAAGACAACCCATCGACAAGACGAGTTGCAGCGTCCTTGTTGGACTTATTTCTTCAGAAACAAAGTATTTTATTTTGCTGAACCGTTGTGCGATATTCATAAAACAACAAAAAATGTCTTTTTAGTACAGGAGTTCACTGGCTCCTGCAACACAAGTTATAACTAGCGCAGGAGTCAGTGAATTTTATCATTTGTTTGTATTCTAGAATTCTATCATCTTGTTTTATATCAATAAATTATTGTTGTATTTTGTGTACTAATATTATAAAGAGGTAACATTTGTGACTTTGTATGTAAGGGGGTAATCTTCGGAACTAATGAAGCTACAGTATAGCCAAGTGTCACAGGACGATATTTTATGTTAAGGTTGAACTAGTCGCGGGCTCGAACTCACTGGTGGGCGTGGCCAAAAAGCATGCAGTTTCACCTGTCATTGTGTCCTCTTTCCTGACATTCGAGTGAAATACACGATAATTCATAGTAAAACAAGCGCGTAAAACAATACGAAAAGTCCTTTGAAAAATCGAGTTTTGTGAAAAAACCACTGCATAAATCAATTACAAATAAAATTTATTGAACTTTTCGATGATCGAGCTTTGTCGGTGCCGACTTTGTTTTGGAGATTTTCCACTTCTTTTATTACTTATTTACGCCCAAAGCTGCGTTAAAATTAGCAAGAAAAACGAATCTTTCTTGGCTCATAACTTTATAACCCCTTTTTATTTTACTATTCCGTTTCCGCACAGATAAAATTGATAACGAGATAAAACGATATCATGTTTAACTTTGGATGTACCATGTCAAACAGTGGAGTAATACCCTCCCAAAATTTGTATGGAAAAAATATCGACTAGTGCAACCTTAAAACATGATATTTCAAGCGGACGAATACGGGCAGAAGCTGGTAGGGTTATAGTCTTAGTACCTAAGCTTGTGTAAGGGTGTTGCATATCGGCTTTGATCACCAATCTAAAGTTTAGGAGTTATTGACGCTTGATAGTGTTTAGGGCAGTTAGATTAATATGAGCGGCCTAAGAACCATAACCTCCTCATTTTCTAGAAGTCGGTTAAAACTGAATAAAATTTTAGTTCAACGCAATAAAATTAGTCACGAAAATTAAGTTAATACACGGTAAGTCACACGAACAAAGAAATAATAACGTTACATTCTTACAATATTAATTGATATTTGCACAAAAATTGCGTGTTAAGGACACGTTTCCGCGTTTTTATCGTCCATCTTTATAATTTTTATTACATAGTTACTAATGTAGAGTAATTTTAGGGATTGGACCAATTTATTGTTACGATTTAAGCTTTTTGCTATAGAATTCAAGGTTATATTGTAAGACTCAGATCTGAATAAGGAAAATCTGATCTGATCTGAAGGGCTCGTGGCTATGTAATAACAGCCGCGCGGATCGATCGATCAGGTTAAGCTACGCTTACCGCGGTTGATCCGTGGATGAGTGACCATCTTTACATACCAAGGCCCCTCCGTGGCTCGAAAAGCACGTTAAGCCGCTGGTCCCGGCTGTCATTCATGGATCTTTGACAGTCGTTACCGGTCGTCAGAAACCCGAAAATCTGACAACCAGTCTTATCAAGGGGGTATCGTATGGGTAGGTTGGGGAGGTCATATAGGCAGTCGCTCCATGTAAAATACTGGTATTCAGCTGCATCCGGTTAGACTGGAAGCTGACATAATAATATAACATGACATAATAATAAGCTGACATAAGCGACATAGTTTGGAAAAGGTTAGGCAGATGATGACTCAGATCTGAATAATTTCCACATAAATTTTTATTCAAAACGTGTAAAATCTAGATAAGAAATACTCTAGATACAGAAAATAATTAACATTCCTTTTACAAGAGAAAATTAAAGGGTTATCAACATATAATTTGATCATCGGTACAGATATTTCTTTAATAATTACCCACGATTTATCAAAGTATATTACATAAACTTGGAAGTTCACATCTACGAAGTATGGCTTGCATGCATGTAGGTACTCGTACATGTCTGGGTTCCCACTTCCCACGTACCCCACGCTTGACTGCCTATAAAGGGTCACGGACATTTAAACATACAGCACTTTCGTCCCACAGAAAGTTTGTTCATTATTTTGAACCAAAAAGTTCAATATTTCCCTGTAGTTTCGTATTCAAGCTTCATTTGAAGGGTTAAGTAATATTACTTCAACGAAGTTAGAGTTTTGTAGTAGAATAAAAATGAAATTCACGTTAATATGTTAAGGGTTAAAAAGTAAGTAGATTATTAGATGGGTTTTGCTTTGTATTTTTTTTTATTTGCCAATTTCATATTTTGTGTTTATATTTTACGACAAAAAACCTTACTAATTGGATTTCAGTTTACCACCTAGGTCGAGTTATAGACTGAAATTCAACCCTAATACATCCTGGAAAAAACGGCACAAATGATTGCACAAAAAATCTCATTCGAACATTTTGACTGTGATTACATTACATACATTCCCTTAGGCAAAAAACTAACTCAAGCCGACCCAAATAAATCTAAAAACAGCCCAACTATACCCAAACCGATTAGTTTAACAAGGAAACAAACGACAAGCACAAATAACCGTCTAACTGCCATACAAACATTTAAAAGCTTAACTAATAAGGTCTTAATGGCCGGATAACTGATCGCCCTTCAGTTAATATTAAACTGGGTCGTAAATAACCAAGGCTCGTTTGATTTGACGAAGATTTAGCTGTTCTTTTTAGGGTAAGGTGAGAGAGATTTATTAGGAAGGTGTGACTACAGACGGTGAATTAAGTAAATATCATAGATATAAAAAGCTAGATTCGTCCTTCGTTGAATGACATTTCCATGACAACCGAGTCAAGTCCATGCGTCATTTTGGTCAGAGGTGTCAAAACGAAACAGAAACACGACTATCTATTGACGCGGTAGGGCGAATCTTACGATTTAAATCTTTGGTTAAACAAATATACTTTTTAGTGAATGAGTCTCCATTTCATCACAACTACTTTTAAATCGGTGATTGAAAACATATCAACCCCTAGAACCAAACATTCAAACGCATGTGAAATCTTTCTTATAGAAAGGCCGCGAGACCCCTCCGTGCCTCAGAAAGCACGTTAAGCTGTTGGTCCCGGCTGGCATTCGTAGATCTTTGACTTATTTCTATATTCTATAGACTTATTTCTAAGTATCTAGGTATTACTTAGTTCATTAGCATAAGCATAATCAGCCTATAATGTTCCCACAGCTGGGACACAGGCCTCCTCTCAGTGAGAGGGAGCGGGCCGTAATCAACCACGCCGGGTTAGTAGCTGTCACATGTCTTCGATTTTTTTGGTTCTAGGACATACCGGCTTTCTCGCGATGTTTTCCTTCACCGTTTTGAGAGCAATGGTGATGAAATTATTTACACAAAGTAAAGCACCTGTCTGGCTCTTAGTTCATTATCCACCTCTAAATCCCATGTTATTTAGGCTACATGCGAAATAAACAGAACATCGTAACAAGTTAGACATAATTCAAGTAAAGGCGCGTTCAGACGGAGTTTGTAACGTAATTAACTTATCGCGCGACTAAGTCTGCGTTCAAACTCGTATCTGTCAGCAATAATTGGATGTTAGTTTAACTGTGATGTTGGTTTCAGAGTAATGATGTTAGTTAGTTGCTTTATGAAAGATAATATTTTATAGATGATAATACTTAAACTGTAATGATGGATGACTGGAAATCTTGCTTAAAGTTCAATTATTATAAGTAATTTCACCTGAAATTAAAGATAAATGTCGAGATTTCGAATTCTCTTTCGAACTGAAAGGTTCTCTTGAAGAACTGAAAGGTGAAAGACAAAGCGACTAGTATCATATTCCATTTTGTTTCCTACTAGCTGTTGTCCGCAACGTCGCCGTCGTCTGCGATCCAGGATGAAAAGTAGCCTATGTTCTTACCTAGGTCATGGTCAACCCATGTGCCAAATTTCACCCAAATCCGTTCAGCCGTTTTCGCGTGAAAGCGTAGAACACACAATTATTTTCGCATTTATAATATTATTAGTTCGAATTATAACTAGCGACCCGACCTTAATTCGCACAAGTTCAGTGGCAACATGTCAAAACATCGAGATATCTGTGCTATATCCAAGTTAAATATTAAGGTATTTAACACATATCCCTTACAGAATATTTTTTTTAAGTGTTGGTAAAAATCGCTTACCCAGATCCATTGTCTAGTTTATAAGGTCTAAGCGGTCGAACATACCGAGACGAAAAGCGACATCGTTTTGTAATATGTATAGATTGGATATACTTATATAGATATACCAAAAACATGTTACCATGTACTTACCATGTTATGTCATGTTTACCGCAAATAAACGCATTTTCTTTCTTTCTTTCTTTCATATAGAAAATACAGTTAGGACTTATATCAATCACATTTAAGTAAGATAAAATGCGTTGGTCTCTTTCTAATTACTCATGATTAGAGTTATTTATTTTGTTTTTAAATTTTACTTTTTCTTCGAAAACCAAAATTTTTTAAAGACACGTGACATCTACCAACCCGCACTGGGCCCGCGAGGTATTGGTGGTGGTGGTGGCGGCCCACTCCCTCTCACCGAGAGGAGGCCTGTATCCCAGCAGTGGGAACATTATAGGCTGATGATGATGATGATATTCGAAAAGTTTTTGTACGATTTCTGACATTTCTAGTACCTACCTGTCAGCTTCAACGTAATATTGTCCTATGTCCAGGCAATAATTTAGGATTCGGGCTGCAACTGTCAAATTCCAAATGGAGAAACCCAATGACATTTCGCCCGACCCGAGAAACACACCTAGGACCCCAGGCTTGCGACCACTCAGCTCGCCGTTCGATAAGGACCAGGCCCGGGTCGATGGCGCGTTGTGTTCCACGCGCGCCTCAAAGAGATGTCAGCACGAATGACGGGGTTTGCTAGGACCGATGCCTGCTAGGGTTGCGGAAAAGTCCAAGAGGGTTACCGTGGCCCCTGGCACAGGCAACTGAAGGAACACGGGTGGGTTTTAGTCAGTAAGAGTCTGACACGCCCTCCTGCTCTGCCCAGAGCGGGAGAAGTTATTTGATGATTTCCCAACCACAAAAAAAAAAAAAAAAAAGGCTTGCGACCACTAGGTCACTGAGGAAGGCTCTCTTTCTAACGGGTGTAAAAAGACACTTCCGCCGAGACCCACTTGTACTACGTAATTGTAATCGTTTTTTTTTTTGCTGTGTCATACCCGGGGCCCTTCTGGTTACGGAGATATTGAAGGTCAATATTCCAACTTTTACCGACGTTTTTTTTACTAGTTTTTAATGTTAAAACACAACTTTAAATACCCCCACGACCCCTGTACCGTTGCATGCACCCATAAGCACAATGTTTTGCGTGCGTTAGCCCACGTTCGCACGGACGTAAGGGATACGCACAAGGATTTTATCGCGCACTGTTTTTTTAAATCTCGGTGTTGAGCCTAGCGTTGAGCAGCTAACAGAGTGAATTCCAGCGCGTCGAAAAAACACACTGTTGGATTTTCAACTCTCGGCGATAAGCAGAGCGTTTAAAATCCAGTGTGCGATTAAATCCCGCCGCGATATTTTTATGTTCGTGCGAACGGGGCTGTATGCAACGATTTTTCATACCGAAAATTAAATTCGTTTCTCAGCAATTATTTTTGTACTATTTTACTTAGTTTAATAGATTGAATGCGTGGTCTTTTCACATGTTTTTCTTTGACAGTGTCTTCCTAAAGCTGAATCTGTCATATTTACTTGTACTCGGATACTGTGCGCATCGGTTTTTTTGCGAGACTTCTCGCCATGAGAAGTCTTGTAGGTACCAAACAGAGGCTTGGTTCGAAACCTTACCATCAATAAAAATACCTCCACAATTCACTGCAGACTTCCTTGCAGTCCACAATAATTGGCGTTGTAACGAAGATTAATAGCACTCCAGTTAATGATAATGGAAACAAAGCGAACGAGCCTTCGAAACGCGGGAATTTCAATTCGCACTGTTTTAATTAAACGCCTGAAGCCTTAGTACATTTTTGTTTAGTTGAGACCGAAGAAATGTGTACCTACAGTGAATTAACAGAGTTGTAGTAATTTTTTGTAGAAATATACCATCACGCCTGTATTCCCCGAGGGTAAGTCAGAGGTGCATCTTTAGTACACCCACATTTCGAGTTTTATACATGTATAAAGTATCAAATTATTTGTGAGGAATATGTGGGCCATTGTTCCAGTTTTAATCATGATTTGGCAGTTTGAGTAGTCTATGTGGCCTACCTAAATGTCCTTTCTTTGGTATTGTTCGTCGAATCGTTGAGCTGCATAAGATCTTTGTTGAGCTGCACGATTAATGACAAATGCTTGCACTGACTGGACAGGTCAACTCAATCTGTAAGGTTCTTTGCTCAAAAGACCATCTGCAACACCGATCTACATGGTCTTCACATGATCTGACCAAGATTATGTCTGGACTTTAAAAGAGACTGTGACCTCTGAGATTCGTTTCGGCCTTTCTTTTCAGAGTAGTCAGGTAGGAAACGCCGACCTCATCTAGTTTAAAAAATATGACATTTACACTAACAAGGCAGTCGAGGAGTTTTTGTAGAAACTCGAGTAAATTTTTTATGAAAAAAATAAATTAGGTTTTATTATGCTAAAATTAAAAAGTTTTAATTGAATACAGTTTTATACACCATATCAAGCTGAAGAATATTTCGTTGTATAAGTACTTGTTTAACAAAGTTTGAGGTGCTTTCGATATCAAGCTGTGCATGGTTGTTTTGTGGAAGGTACGAAGGTGAAAATACTTAGTTTAGTTGTGTATAATTTTACAATTGTGTAGAGCAATGATACCCAAAATGGTAAATATGGACCCCTAAGGGTTCCACGACGACCGTGGTGGTAGGTTGTTTTTTTCTTCTACGTCTCACTACAGTAAGGTATCAGTGAAAACAGATAAGAAGTTGATGAATTTTCAAAAATGCTGCGCCCAGGCTCTCGCCCCCAGCCGCCGCAGGAAACGCCGTGGGCGTCGGGAATCCCAAGCCGATTCCCGGCCACCGTAGGCGCGGGCTTGCGGACGGCGAGCAATGGGCAGCTCGCCGTCCTATAAGGGCCAGGCCCGGGTCGACGTCGCGTTGTGTTCTACGCGCGCCTCAAAGAGATGTCAGCTACAATGACGGGGTCCGCTAGGGCCGATGCCTGCCGGGGTTGCGGGATAGTCCGAAAGGGTTACCGTGGCCCCTGGCACAGACAACTGAAGGAACACGGATGGGTTTTAGTCAGTAAGAGTCTGACACGCCCTCCCACCAGGGCGGAGAAGTTACTTGATGATTTACCACACTCAAAAAAAAAAGTCTCTCCCTAACCCGAAGAACATGCTAAGTGGTCTGTGAGACAAAAAAGTTTGGGGACCTCTGGTGTGGAGGAATCATATTATTGCTCGCGTAAATTCTTGCATTCTCTCACTCATATACAATCATCTTTATCATGCATTTGTTTCTACGAATCCTACAGAAATCATTATGAAAGGAATTTGATAAACATTTAATGAGGTTATAGTGAAGTAGGTACTGAAGAAAGAGAATTCATAGACAAATACTTCTTTCCTTTCATTTTATGATAATGATCGAAAGGCATACCTATATAGCTAGTAAATTAAGAGCGTTTTTATACCTTATGAGTGGCAACGTCGCAATTTAGTGTCATATTTCGTGGTTTTCAATTTTTATCATTTAATCGGAGCTATATTTTAAAAATCTGTTTAATTAACTTTTTAGAATTATGTGAAAACTGTGTAAAAGGTAAGAAATCGTTGCGTTTACAGTTCTATTTATATGTAAATAATACATTGGAAACTTGCAGGGCGTTATTTTCATTGTAAAATAACTGTAAGCATTACGGTTACTTACTTTTTAAACACATTCACGTAATTCTAAAAAGTTAATTAAACAGATTTTTAAAATATAGCTCCGATTGAATGATAAAAATTGAAAACCCCGAAATATGACACTAAATTGCGACGTTGCCACTCATAAGGTATAAACGCTCTTAAGGCCTGATTTTTCAATAGTCAGATAACTTTTACCTGAAGAATAAATATGACAGTTTGACATATTGTCTATACAAAAGCTGTCAAATCGCCATATTTATTCCTCAGATAAAAGTTATCTGACTATTGAAAAATCAGCCCTTAGTTATGCATGAGTTTATTAAAGAATACGATATCTGATGCCTGTATCCCGGTCGTTAACCCCGGCCAGTTTTCAAACCGTACGTAATTTAAATTTACGACTGCTATCCTACTTGAGCAGTTGTAACGGCCCCGGCTTACGAGTTGTATTGTAGGTCGTGGGTTCGAACCCAGGCCAGCGCTTTACTTTGTGTGAATTATTTCACCACCACTGCTCTCAAAACGGTGAAAGAAAACATCGTGAGGAAACCGGCATGTCCTAGAACCAAAAATTCGAAGACATGTGACATCTACCAACTGGGCCCGTGTAGTGGACTACGGCCCACTCCCTCTTACAGAGAGACGAGGCCTGTGTTCCAGCAGTGGGAACATTATAGGCTGATTATGTGTCCTGCTTGCGATGTCAATATTTACGAGGGGCATGCCAAAAGAAGCTAGATATTCTTTACTCATTTGTTTGACACTGGCAAGTTATACATCATCTTATAGGCTATAGGCATCTATAGGTTTATTGATATAATTTGAAAATAGAACACCTCATTTCTTTTTTTTTATTTGGTTGAGCATTATTTTTCCGAGAATCTGGCGGGAGATTGCTTGCAGCAATGGAGCTCAGTCGACGTGATTTTCGCGCTATGATTTATTAGACTATAAACAAGGTTTAAAGCTTTTTTTAGCCCTCCCGCTCTGGGTGGAGCGGAAGAGAGTGTCAGACTCTTACTGACTAAAACCCACCCGTGTTCCTTACTTGGCCCTTTATGTTCCGGGTCAGCGGTACCCGTTTCGGATGATCCCGCTTTCCCGGCAGGGTTTAAAGCCTCAAGAATGTTTTGAACTTTTGCCTACTACTTTAGGTGAGTCTGCTTGTTCACGAGCTATAGTATTTAATTGGTTTGCTGGATTTAAAAGGAGGATGGGATGCCTCGAAGACGAAGCGAAGACTGGCCGACTTCTAACCGCGGTCACACAAGAAAACGTGAGTGCAGTCGAAAAACTTATTCGTGAAAACCGATGAATTACATATTAAGTATGTAGAGCTGGAGCGAGAAC
Organism: Brachylomia viminalis; assembly: GCA_937001585.2. NCBI lineage: Eukaryota > Metazoa > Arthropoda > Insecta > Lepidoptera > Noctuidae > Brachylomia > Brachylomia viminalis. The sequence goes on along the minus strand of OW443316.2, from coordinate 13,424,861 downwards.
GGAAAATTGGATCAGCAGCAATGCAAACCATAATTCACGACCACCTTTCTCTCCGTGAGCGTTGTTCGAGATGGGTGCCGAACAAACTTACCGATGAGCAGAAAGACCGTCCGACGGATTGGTGCCTATATATATATTCATGATAGATAAATTCTACGCCGGCGAGAAAAAAATCGTGTATGATAGTCGAACTGGGAATCGAACCCAGGACCTGATGCATGAACCTTATATTTATTTATAATCAGGAAAAAAAAAAGTAGGTCAGTGTTAATAAAAATTATTACTCATACATAAACTCGCTGTTGGGGAGTTCTACGGAAACTAAAGAACGCCACCACCTGCTACGGTCCTAACAAGCATGTTAGGATCGCAGCAGATGGCGTTCTTTAACGTAAACGAGGCAAAAGGTACTACTTTTGCTTCGTTCACGTTCATAAATCTGGTCATACACGCATGCGGGTACTGCGGTCCTGACCTGTCTGAAGAACATCATCTCTTTAAATGTACAATCTTCTAATCTTTTATTTTCTTGTTACAAGTAATTCTTTATTACTTACCAAAAGCATAGATTTGAATTTTCATATTAATTTAGAAATACTGGGTTTCACAAAAAGTAGCCTATGTCCTTCCTCAAGATGTTTCTCTCCTTGCCAAACTTTGTTGAAATACTCGTATATTCAATGGTTTAGGCGTGAAAGGGTAACATACAGACAGACAGACGAAGTAACTTTCTAATTTACAATTATGTACAGGGTTATTGGTAAAACACCATCAACCTCTTAAGGGGTCATTGTACTCGTCATTATGAACAACTTTTACTATGGGACCAAATATGAAATCGCGAAAAAATAATCAGCTGGTCCCTACATTTGAGTTTTGCAAACATAAATGTAAGGAACAGCAGATTTTTTTTTGCGTTTTTAAATTTGGTCTCATAGTAAAAGTTGTTGATAATGATGAGTACAATGACCCCTAAGAGGTACCAATAACCCTGTATATTAGTATGGATTATATAGAGATTAAAATATACAAATTATTTCTGCTTCTGACGTAACGTAACGCCTGAACAATTTGGTAAAGGTGCACGTATAGACCTATGGTACAGTCCACCAAAGATGTCGCCGGTTTAGGTAATAGGGGGCGAGCCTATTGCCATTATCATCGTCATCGTCCACTTCCCGACTTCACCCTCAGCTGAGCATAGGCCGCTCTTTTCTTGTGCCAATCCCCACGCTCCTGTGCCAGCCTCATCCAGGTTCTATCCGCGAAGGTAACAACTGCCATTAAGGGACTACATGGCCTAAACGCAAATTTTATAATGCCTAAAAGTATATGATCCACTGCAGTAAACAAAATCAGAAAAATATATGATATTCTTCAGGATATTATGCTAGTTAGATAGTGTGTTGAAAACATAATATAACTAATTTGGTACGATAGATAAAAGTCACGAAGATACCTCTAAAAAAATATTTTAAGGATTAAAAACCATACTATCACTTTTCTTATTAGATTAATCTTCAAGCAACATATTAACGTGATAGTGTTTTAATTTTTTAGTCCAATCAATAGATTTTTTTGTAAATAGAGAATTGCTTCATATTTTGCAATAAATTACCAGCTTTGTGTCATCGCGCTTCTCTTTATTTTCTATGCAGTCCGACAGTGACCGCGCTTAAGCTGTTGTCAGCCCCTTATCTGGACAAAAATCCAAATTCCGGGCCGTTACTGAGAAATTCCTCTATCTTCTATTCCTGTATCCAATTTATTGCAATTACAGCTTCTTCATTTAAAAAAAAACCGATCAAGTTAGGATGAGAACTGAAGAGCTTAATTTAGTGCGCCTATTTCTGCGGAGACGGCGCGGCAGTGTGAACTCCGCGTATAAATAACGGAGTCAGCGAACGACCTAAATAATGAAGCATAAAATGAACATCGGCTATGCTCATACATGAGCACGTTGCCTTCGACAGAATGTGCCCTTACACACTAAAACCACTCAGGGAATGCGCGCGGGAATCCTCTATTGTTCAAGCAGTATGTGTCACACACCTAGTCTGTTCTGTACAAGCACCACACAGTCGTATTATGAATCTTTCACGTTGTTCTTTTTTATGTTCGAATATAAAAATTGGACATAAAATTCTAGTCACGTTCTTGTCCCTGTACAGAGTCAATCATTGTTTTATTAGGTACGCGTATCTGCGACACAGCAGCCCGAAACAATATAAGTGAGCCAAGTTTTTATAAGACCCCTCTTTAACGATATGGCCCTGTTTACCGAGTGTCTTATCGTTATTTTAACCGCAATCGGGGGAGGTTATTGTGGTACTGAGTTAATAAGATATGGGAGACCTTTGAAGTGCTTTATTACAAGGTTTATCCTGCCATGCTTTTGTCTAATATATTTTGAAGCACTTTGCTTCACCAAAATGTTTACCAACCTCCAACCGTTTACCTCCAGTACCTACCTACTAGAAGACAGAGAAAGAGAGAAAAATTGATATATATACACGGTGACATTTGAATCACAGTTTTGCTAGAACAAACATTGTTTAGACCATGGTCTACTACCATTCTACAGCATCAAATATGTTATTAAAACAATCTAATCTAGGCGTTCTCAAATTAGTCTTATGTTGCTCAAACGTGTAATAATGTTTGAAACATTAACCGTAACATCAAAGTACTCATCACGGTAGCGATTTTGCATTTAAGACGCGAGCGCCGCCGCGAGTCGCAGCCGCAGTGTCTGTGGTGTAGGGCGTAACGATAATCCCGACATTTTTAACATTGCCTTTTTTGTGTTTTCTTCGAAAACCAATGACGTTTTTTTTTCTATTGGATGCTATAGAATGGTTGTAGACCATGGTCTGAACAACGTTTGTTCTAGCAAAACTGTGATTCAAATGTCACCGTGTATAATAAATAGAGAGAGATATTAAAATATGTTACAATTTGTTATTTTTCATTACATATTCTTTATGCCTGTTAATTGATAGTTGAACTAGTAAAAAAAACCTATATTTTTTATCAAAATAATTATTTTTCGTCTACTGCTGTAATTATCTTTTGATAGGTAGTTATGTCATTCAGGTGAAATGATGGTAATGATGAATGATAATTTATTTCGGTAAGTAAATTGGTTCTAAGGTGAATCCTCAGTTGTAGCCCGCCAAATTCAAATTTTCTTTGGTTTTATTAAAATTGCAGCTCTGTTTTACGTCGTATGTTAATCAAAACGCGATTCGCGACTGCAGTATCTATATATTTACTGAATAATAATCATTAATTTTATATCATTCGTCAAACTTTGAAAATTTGCTCCAAACTCAAACTCAAACCGTCTTATTACAAAACACGATCTAACTTTAGCCCGAGCCGAAATCTTCGATTTAGTTTTTGTATTTGGAACATTGTGCCGACTTTAGTAAAGTTCTTAATACAAAATAGACAATCTAAGACCAGACCAAGTTGTCAGTTTTGTAATAGGAACTGTATTTCGATTTCTGTTAGGTTCTTATTTCAAAAACAGGTTCCATGGTTTAAACCATGTCAAAAGAAAAACCTTGTTTTGTAATAAGGCCGAAAGCATTTATTTCAATTAAACCATTTACAGACAACTGAGAATTTCAGAATATTTCATATGAAAATTCTTAGGTGGAACAAATTTTCAAAGTTTGACGTTTGACGGAAATTTGCAAAAAAAAACAAAGTAATTTTGAATTTAGCGGGCTACAACTGAGGATTCATCTTAACAAACACTTACGTGAAAATAATAACATTTTAAAACGAGATGAGGTCGGCCTTTCCTACCCGAATACTACGGGAAGAAACACCGAAACCAACTCGGACGTCACAGTCTCTTTTGAACAGACATTAGCTTTAGTTCATTAATTATTTCTTGAAGCATGAAGTAGGCACCTTTACCTATCACACATTTTTATATACTTAGGTATTATAATTTATTATCCACTCACCGGTTTACCCGTAAACCATGATACGTGCTCATAAACGTGGACAATAATGAACGACTGCCAACAACATAAGATAATTCTCGAAGAAGGAAACCTTTTTGTATCAAATGGAATTCATTTACGAACTGGCTTAGTGCCAGAGATAGGACTTTTATTAGTCTTTTCTATTCTCTAAAAGTTTGTTCTTGTATCTACATCTAAATGTACGTAGTTTACGAATGTTTAATTAAGATAGGTACTAATCTAGTCGTATCTTATTCTGAATCTTATCATGAATATGAAGTTATGTAAAGTAATTCATATTTCACATTTATTATTAACAACCCAAACTAATATTTACGTAATTTAAAAAGCTAACAGTCTTAAATAAATAATATGTACAATAAGTATTAAAAAAAAAACAAAGGGCATCAAAAAATTCGTCCGAATCGCTGTCAACAGGAAAAGTGCCCAAAAGGCTGGCAGCTTTGCCACGTTGTATGGCAATGCTGATTCTTTGGCCTAAAATAGGCCAGCCCTCTGGTCACGTAAAAATTTCACGTTTTAATTAAGATATCTCTGGTAGCAATAAATATTTGATAAACGAGTGATGCCGTAGCAGCCAATTATACCTAAGTACTATCGAGGAAGTTCATATCTAAGCAGTTTTAGAACAAAATCCCGTGAACACGATGACCGCATCTGTTTTACGTTAGTTACTGTTAGCGCCCGAGCGCTACAGGGAAAAATAGTCCTAAAGGTGCATAGATATGAACTTCCTCGATAGTACCTATATTTTTTTTCTAAAAAAACTTTCAAAAAACCTAGTCTCCGATTTAACCAAAAAAAAACACATTATGAACTCCAGCCCACACTCAACCCTTCAAATGCGACGGACATTTATAAGCCAGGTGCTCACAACCGCGATCAAGTTAAAAAAGACCCAACAAGCTATGAAAACAAACGTCAGTGTAAAAAATAAATACAGAAAACTGTGAGTTGTTTACATAGAGGATTGGATGATGACGAAACTGTGCTGAGAGATAAATGGAGCGACTTAACTGTTGATGTACTGAAGTAGTGTTAAAACAGACTTTTTGACAGACGCGTGTCGCGCGGTGGGCTGACAATCGAGTTTCGTTCTTTTTCTTGGATATGGCTTTTGTTTAACATTACTATGCTCAAAATAATATTCACACAATTTAAGTATAAGATTTTAAAAAAAAACTAAAGAAATGGTTGGAATTTTGACTTGGTGCTCTAAAAGGAGTCGATAGATAATAAAAAAATATATTACATTTCTTCATTTTTTTTAACTTCTGTAGTAGAAACCGTTAAACGTGGTATGTCAATAAATCATAAATAATTAGTTCTAAAAGCTCCTTTAAGGATATTACAGTTTTACTTGTAGTTCCAATGATAAGCGGATATTTCACACGAGCAAAGATACGAGAAATTTCGTAAAAAAAAAGTTATAACTCATCCGTTTAAATGCTAAATTAACCTTTTGTGAATATTTGAGCATAATACCTAATGATAAACAAAAGCCAAATCCAAGAAAAAAAACGACATTTATAAATATAAATCCCTGTCTATGAATGTCGATTTTCAGCCCACCGTGTGTCGGGACAAGTGATGGGGTAGGTGTGATTTATGAGAAAACAAGTCTGATTTGATTGAAGAATAGTTTCTACCCGCGACTTCATCACGTTCAATTTCTTGTTTTAACATAAAACATAGGTATCCTATGGCACTCGGCAAAACTGTAGCTTCCCGTTACTGAAATAATTTTCAGTACCGGATCTGTAGTTCCAAAGATTGCCCCCTACATACAAAACTCACAAATTTCATCGCTTTATAATATTAAGTATAGACTATTACCACACGATATGGCAAGAAAAGACAACTCTACACGACTACATACATTCTTTATAAATAATTTATTCTGTCGTTTATAAACCCATTTCTTGTCAATTTTACCAAGGCAAGTAACCTAAGGTTATGAGTGTACTAAACTAACTAACTCCTAAACGAGCAAACTCAAACCATTTATTTCAAATAAACCAATTACAGGCACTTTTGAATTGTCAAGGGCTCGGTCAGTCAGAAAAATGAAGCTAGTTGCCCATTCCAAAGCGACCTATGGAGAAGGACGGGCAAGAAACTCCATGGACACTCTTTTAAATCAATATATTGTTACAAATAAGTGGTAACAACATTCATGTTGAAATGGTACATGTGAGGACGATGTAGAAAGACGTGCACGTTAAAAGCGTCCGTAAAAAAAGATAAAAACAATTCAGGAATTAAAATAAGCCGTGGCAGCTAAGAAACGACCAGTGACACATTTGAGTGAGCATGACATACTCTCAGCCGCTAGGTCACATTCAAGTCAATGAAAGACGAACCCAGTAAACTTTATAGTAGGTACATAGTCCTCGCGCATGTGATATGCAATCATACAATACAAAGAGACTGCATTTATACAATGCAAAGATAGATTTTACATCCTCCATCAGCTGCTATAAGCTGTAGTGTATCTATTAAACAGATATGTAAACACTCATTCACACAAGAGGAGGTAGCTGTTGTTACTAATGTCATCTGTCAGCCACGAGGAATGGCGGGAAAAGGTACCAGGTCTGCTCGATAGCTCTTAGTGTGGTTGTGAGCCAGCCAACGAGCCATAAAATAAACTCACTAAACAAGAAAACGAAGAATTAACCAAACAACGAAATAATCTTATTCTCCAATGACAATAAAAGCAAGTTCCATCTTGGCATGCTTACAAATCTATGACATAACTTCAGCAAGCTTATCCCAGACTTGACTACAATACCAAATATTATCATAACAGCTACTTGTACAGACAGGCACAATCTCTGGGATTTCACAAATGAGAAAGGAAATATTTTGCCGTCAGAAATTGTATACTGGCAGCTATTTTAGGACCCCACCGAAATATGGAGAATTTAATTATTAAATTGCAATGTTAATTTTGTTGAAAGGTAAAATAACATTTTATAACATCACGCATGTAATTGCTGCAGGGTAGGCCAGAGGTGTACCACTTATACATGTACATTTCGCCAGTTATTTTTGAGTCCACTGTAATAGGGAGTGAGCCTATTTCCATCAACCGCGCACCAATCCAGACTCAGGGCTCTGAGAAATTCCTAACGATAAAATCTTCACGTAAATTAAGTCTCTCCGAAAACCAACATGGACTTTTAAAAGGTCGCTCCACCACATTCAATCTCGTGGTCTGTTGTGACTATATTTCAGAGCATATGTCCAGGAGGACGTTATATACACTGACTACAGCAAATGTTTTGATCGAATAGATCATGCGCTTTTATTGCGCAAATTGCTAGGGATTGGTGTGAGGGGTAGCTCGTACAGATGGTTTGTACCGTATGTTTAAGAGCGTTTATACCTTATGAGTGGCAACGTCGCAATTTAGTGTCATATTTCGTGGTTTTCAATTTTTATCATTTAATCGGAGCTATATTTAAAAAATCGGTTTAATTAACTTTTTAGAATTACGTGAAAGTGTTTAAAAAATAAGTAACCGTAATACTGACAGTTATTTTACAATGAAAATAAAGCCCTGCAAGTTTCCAATGTATTATTTTCATATAAATAGAACTGTAAACGCAACGATTTCTTACCTTTTACACAGTTTTCACATTATTCTAAAAAGTTAATTAAACAGATTTTTAAAATATAGCTCCGATTAAATGATAAAAATTGAAAACCACGAAATATGACACTAAATTGCGACGTTGCCACTCATAAAGTATAAACGCTCTTAACAGACTGTAGTCCTCAACGACCACGACGACGTTATACCTCGAGAGCGATGAACATTCCGTCGGGGTTTCCCCAAGGATCCTTATTAGGACCTCTTTTATCCAATATCTTTGTAAATAACATCGCCTCTTGTTTACTACATTCTAAAATTTTATTAAACGCGGATGACATGAAAATTCTAAGTCAATTGTCAACCATTGAGGATGCACACCTATTAAAGGAGGATCTGGACCGGTTCCATAGTACTGCGATTGAAATAGGTTGGATTTCAATATTTCAAAATGTTATGTGTGTACATTTACTTCTCAAGCCAAACTCTATTTTATTTTATTTTATTTAAGATAGATTTGCTCTGAACTCTAGTCAAGGTATGATGACAAATTATCGAATACCTACATTACCAGAGTCAACGTCATTACGAATCTTGGGGTAATTTTTGACTCAAAGCTTTTGTTTTATGCGCTAATTGACAATATAGTCAACCAGGCTTCTAAAGCGATGGGTTTTATTTTTAGGGTCTCAATGTCAAAACCATGAAAATTATGTTCTGTGCTTTTTTCCGTAGCCATCTCGAATATGCTTCTCAAAATTGGAATCCAAATCACAATGTTTATATTAAACGCCTTGAAAGTATTCAAAAGCGTTCTTTAAGGTGCCCTCAATATCGTTCAAATACGTATCTTCCTATACTAGTCGCTATAAGAAATTTAAAATCATCCTTTACACGAGCGAAGAAAAATTAACATCTTGCTTTCTTATTTAGTATAATGAACGGGTCTACTAACGTCCCTGAGCTGGTGGGCAAGATTATACTTCGTGTACCGTCTGTGTTTCTTCGGAGACCTCATCTCCTTCATTTACCTATTGTGAAAACTACCTATAATAAAAATAATCTAATCTAATAATCTTATAATTTAAGATCATGTCGAATGTTCAATATGGTGTGCCAGGATGTTTAGCTTGATTTATTCAAAAATAGTGTCCAGAAATTTAAAAAAAATATTATGTAAGTAACCTTTTCTTTGAAGTGTAACTTTTTTGTATATATGTTTTATTTTTGTTTACTCTCTTCAGTTGTTTCTATGTTTAACTCTCACGCTGTTTGTACCGTTTTGTCAATTGTATACATAAGTTTATACAGAGTTGATATGACAGAGGGGCATTAAATTACACTACGTATACTATACGTGTTTAGTATTAATTCAATACGGTATAAAAATAAAAAGCACCAAAAAGGAGTTTTTTTTTTTTAAACACACTTGGTAGCATACAAATCAGAGTAAAACGCAACCACCCTTTGTAATGAAAGTGCAAGTGTGTGTGTATTTATTGCCATCTTTTTAGCGAAAATATTTGGTTGTACTTGTGACTTGCATCAGAGCGGCAACAACGCATCGTAGGTTATACTCAGATTTATCGTTTTAAGGTGCATGACCTATGCGTATAGACATAATCAGCTGTTAGAAAATAAAAATCTATTGCGACTAAACTACTGTTCCTATTTAATTGATTTTTGGTACAGAGCTTGAAAGTGGTACCTAGTATAGGCAGTTTAAAGGAAAGCCCCTCTGTCGTATCAACTCCGTATAAGTGGAAACTCGTAATTGGCTTTCTTCTAGATATTACTTCTGCCTAGTTTTATGTAGCTAATACATAAAACTAGGCAGAAGTAATATGTAACGTAACGACTGTCAAAGATCTGCGAATGACAGCTGGGACTAACTGCTTAACGTGCTTTCCGAGACACGGAGGGGTCTCGGTATGTGATGGGTAGTCATCCATCCACGGACCTACCTCGGCCAGTGTAGCAAACCTAGAAGACATTTTTCATCTTGGATATTAGTATTAAATACAAAATACACGCCGACGAGGTCGTAATCTACAGCTAGGCAATAATATTTTCTTTACTAGCACCTTATAAAAACCTAGACATCCAGTTTGTATGTTAATTCCAACCAATATTCTTGTACTACTTCATAAAAAAGGCCTATCTACATAAAGAAGCGAAAGAATTGAACAGGTGAGGCTTATAAGAAAGTCGTAAATAAAATCATGAAATAAGATTGGATGCCAGATGTTGTTTTTAGTAAAGTCAAGAGTGCAGTTGAGAACTGGCATCTGGTCCTGGCATCTTGTGAAGCTATGGGTGGAATAGAGGAGTACAGATTTTAAATGTTGATGTAATGTTAGTTCAAAAATTTGCTGGTGTTAATAATTTTGTAGGTGCTCAAATTTGGAGGTACTTACGTAAGGCTCATTTGATGTTGAGGTTTGTTTTATCACAGCCAGGTAGCCACTTAAGGAGAACAGAATATTCATGAACTTATCTTCCCGATAATTTAAACAAAACTTATCCGGAAGTGGTGAAACAAAGTCCTTGTTCCTAAATTAAGTTTGTTTTGTGTTTTAATTATATAGTTTATTTATATTCCGTAAATTGCCTGTCTCTTTCACTTGTTTCTTGTTGCTTTATTGTATTAGGTAGTTTTTTCCTATCATGATTCTTCTAAATCTGTACTATATTTGTAACTTCTAAATCTTTGTTAGCTCTATAATTTGAACCACCTGTCTGGAGCGGCAACATATCGCGCGCATTGCTAAATCCGCGCCATTTTTTGTTTGGGTTACATCGAGACTTTTTGGAATAGGAGCATTTTCATCGCGCTTTTGTAGACTGTTCTTTTGTTATTCTTCTGTTTGCTCGGCAGCCACAGTATTGTATCTAATTTCTGCTATGCTAATTAGCTGATTAATTAGATTATTTACAGTCTATTTTCCTGTGATCTGGGTTATAACTTCAAATCTTTCTTGGTCTTGCTTATTGTCAGACTAGTATTCTTCGTCATCATTATCTAATCTAACATAAGTATCCTAGTCCTAAAGGACCCTAATAAACAAAACTAAAACCTCACCCACCCAAATTTCCTAAGCAGAAACCGCTTCAAAGACGTAATCCGTACGTCCCTCAGACGTATACATAGCAAGTAATGCAAGCTACGCTTTTGGGACACAATGTATGGACGCCCCTTAGACGTGCACTTATTGTTTCAAGTCGCTCAAATGGTTCGGCTAGATTAGACGTTGATACTCTTGTCTTAGAACAATGGCGGTACTCTGAGGATCTATTCTGCTTAGTGTTCGATATCTTATCGGTAGAATTCAGGTGGGAAATCGTCTTGCGGCGCCTTGAGGCGGCTAGCTCGGGAAGCCAAAGGAATGCATTGGAGTGATATGGATTGAATGGAAGTTACGATTAGGTACGACAGAACGGCATGCATCTTATTAATTAAGCACAACACATTCTATTTTAGCCAGTAACATCCAACTGTTTGATAAAAGAAGAAAACATATAAAGTCATAAATAATTACAACACTAAAACCTCTTTGATTTTCCAACGCTAATGCGCTAATGACGAGACATAATGTACGATCAACAGAACTCTTTTGGATCACATTAGCAAACGTGGTGATGGTTCTAGGCCACGATCGTGCATTATGGCGGATTATGAAGCCTATGGAAGGCTCAAGCTCCTACAGACCTCATCAACACGTGAATGTCGAGGCGATCAAACTAGCTGACAACACTGAATTAGTGCGAAGACTAGAAAGGGTAAAACCTCACGATATAACTTCAGTCCGAGCCTAAACAATCGAGACAGTTTTTGCATTTCGAACTTTATGCCGACTGCAGTAAAGTTCAAAATGGTCAACCTAAGACCAGACTAAGATGTAAGTTTTGTAAAAGGAACTGTATTCCGATTTCTGTTAGGTTCTTATTTCAAAAACACGCTCGATGGCTGAAACCATGTCTAAAGAGAAACCTTGTTTTGTAATAAGACCGTTTGGGTTACTTTAGTGCAGTGTGAGCAAACTGAAACTGCAGTCCAAGTGCTGACTATTAAAAACTAGAACGCGTGAATCAAGTGTCTTCCCCTTAACATTACGAGTAAGTGAATAAGAAATACGTTATTGGACGATTTCTTAATTGTATAGTTACTTAGCAGTTCAGTTTAAGTTGTACTATAATTAGCTAATGGGCTAGCTAGATTGAAGTATAATCAACTATTACATAACAATCCTCATGATAGTTCACGTTGCCCTCGGCTAAGAATGGACCATCCCTTATCCACCCATGAACGTCTAAGACGACGGGATTAAGCCAAGAGGATTGGCATAAGCGCCCCCCTGTCCCGTCTGCAAATGACAACATACTACGATCACCAATCCTTTGGTTTAGCAGTGTTTGCAGCAATTTTATCGTCGACCGTTAATTTATGCTATAATAAGGACATAACGTAACATCACGCTTTTATTCACGCCGAAGAGGTGGGCAGAGGTGTATAGTTCACCCCAATTTATCCAGTTTTGTTTACATAATCGGCTTATAATGTCCCCAATGCTGGGACTATAGATGCACACATTTAAAACCATTTGGTTTTAAGCAGTCTGTTTGGTTTAAAACGGTTTAAAACCACAGTTAGCGGTTTAATAATGGTCCATTTTCGAAACCCTTGTAATCTGAATGTTAATACTACATATTTAGATACTATGAGTGCCCCCAGCTGTAATAGTAAGACTGAATATCTTATGTTAGGCGAAATGTGGGTGTACTGTTGGTACATCTCTGCCCAACCCTTCGCGGCAACTAGGCGTGATGTTATGTAATGAATATCTTATTACTAGAAGCTACACCGAGCACAGCGAGAACAGCGAACACCCCTCTTAGATTGTAGAGTATCGGATAACAATATAAAAAGTACTAAAGATTAACTTTTAAGTCGAGCTTAAAAGAAACTTAAAAGAAAACGAAACATCTCGCCCGTATTCGCCAAGTAGGTAAGCACATAAGTACACTTGGGACATTTCACCATTCAAATTTAGTCCCATAGGTGGCGAGTTTATTGCCACCACAATTCCAGACTCTGGAATCCGGAATCCTACTGAGAATTTCCTAATTAAGTCCAGTTCTAAATTATGTGCCTAAATGATTAAATGAATAAAAACCCGACGGTATTATCTGTTTGCCTTTTTTTTTTTTGAAGGTGGGAATTCGTCAAATAATTTCTCCCGCTCTTGGAGGAGTGGGAGTGCGTGTCAGATTCTTACTGACTAAAACGCACCCGTGTTCCTTCAGTTGACTGTGCCAGGGGCCACGGTAACCCTCTCGGACTTTCCCGCAACCCCGGCAGGCATCGGCCCTAGCGGACCCCGTCATTGGTGCTGACATATCTTTGAGGCGCGCGTGGAACACAACGCGGCGTCGCCCGGGCCTGGTCCTTATCGGATAGCCAGGGGATCGAACCCAAGATCTCACGGCCAGCAGTTGCGATTAAGACCACTAGATCCAAGAGGCAGTCAATGAGCAATTACGGCAATGATATACTTCGTCAAAACTTTAAAAAAATCAAGCATCCAGACTTTTCAGAAGTCCACAACTCAACCAATGAATAGATTCCTATTCCTAAACTAAATCCAACAGAAGAGTCATTGAAAGATTCTTCTAAAAAAGAAATCGCAATTGATACGAAAAATAGTTCCATAACTACATCTTTCAGGATTCCAATTAATCCAATAAGCGTCTAGGAACGTTCACGATTCCTTTAATTTATCTCTTTTTGCACCATTCAGCTTGCGAGAACAATTAAGACGATTTTCAACCCTCTGACACTGGATATCCGATCGCTAGGAGAAAGTAGAATTTAAATGTTAATAAAGTTAGGTACCTATATTAAGCAGTAAGTACCTACGCATTTATGTTAGATGAAAGTGTGGCCTGCAATGCCTTTTATATTGTTTAAACAACAGCTTTTGTAATTGTGCTTTTGATGACAAGAGTATTTACTTTGTAAAGTATTATGCTATTATTTTAACTATTGTGAATGTGAGAACTATGTTGGTCATTGCTTTTTTTTTGTATTTTTACTCTTAGTGTAATCATGATCTGGCAGTTTGAGTAACTTGTGCGGCCTACTCAAATGTCCTTTCTTTGGTATTGTTCGTCGAATCGTTGAGCTCCTTAAGTTCTGAGTTGAGCTGCACGATTGCTGACAATTGCGTGCACTGACTGGACAGGTCCACTCAATCTGTGTGGTTCTTTCCTCAAAAGACCATTTCAGACACCGATCTACATAGCCTTCACATGATCTGACCAAGATTCTGTCTGGACTTTAAAAGAGACTGTGACCTCTGAGTTTGTTTCGGCCTTTCTTCTCAGAGTAGTCAGATAGGAAACGCCGACCTTAACTAGTTTAAAAAAAAAAAAAAATATGATTGACGTGTAAAAGTGTTTGTAAAAACCTACTTACAGAAATAAAGTCATTTATCATTTATCATTTATGATGTTATGATTTATGACGAATTTGAAAGCATAAACACGCCGAATTTTCGACGCGGAAATTTCGGCAGGAGTGTCGCTAAGCAAATAGACGACAGCCTTGACTCAATCTGAGCTCAGCCTAAAGCAGAACCTTATTTGAACAATAGTCCACAGTTGTTGACTGACTTCTAATTGAACCAATTAGGTATTACAAGAATAATTAATTATATCCAGCCAATTTCAAACAAATTAGTACAATCTCCTGAAACTTTTCTGCCTAGTAACAGAATTTGGAGACATAACAATTGAAATATTTTTCTATAGAACTTATTCAGTTCTAACGAATAATTTAACAATGATGAGGAAGTCGGTAATTTGATCGGATATTGGAACATTTTTGCGAGATTGATTACTGACTGAAAAGTAGCATTTTAACTTTATAGAGGTGCGAGGAACAGGGTGTAAAAGTTCACTCATACCTCCATGGAAAAGAGAGGATCCTCCGATCAGACGGGTGTCGTGTCTGGTGGGCAACTGCCCGATGATTTATGTCGGGAAGTTGTATATATGCTAGTCACGCGGTAAACTGCTTGCGCGATGCAGGATTTGCGTGAAGTCAGTGTGACGCGCAGGTCGCATGTGGTGATACCGCTACATTACTCTCCTCCGGAGACCGGAGGTCGATAGTGGGTCGAGTGGTTGTTGTTTGTTGGTTGTTGATGGTGGTTGGTTGTTGATGTTGTTCATCACGTCGGTGTCACCAATATAGAGGCTCGAGGAACAGGGTGTAATGTTCACTTATACCTAAATAGAAAAGGGAGGATCCTCCGACCAGACGGGTGTTGTATCTGGTGGGCAACTGCCCGATGACTATGTCGGGAAGTTGTATATATATGCTAGTCGCGCGGTAAACTCTGCTTGCGCGATGCAGGATTTGCGTGACGTGAGTATGACGCGCAGCTCGCATGTGGCGATACCGCTACACCTTTTAACACGCTTTTTAATTTTCAGCATAAAATAAAGGTGGCAGAAACAGCGACACGCTATCTGAAACCATGACTTCAGCACATGATTCTAGATCCCCTAGCGTAGACATATTTAAACGGTTATATAGAAAAAAAAAACACAACTGTTTCATAGAAAAGTGCAATACCTACGCGGTCAAAATGTATGGCAGAACAATTTTTTTTTTTAATAACCGACGAGCAAGAAATTAAAAAAAAAACATTCCACAAGATAAACAACGACCGGCTTTCAAGAGACGATGTCTAAAAAGTTCAGCAAGCCTAACCCATGACGTCACCAAACAATTCCCATTTCTTCTAAATATATAAATATTTATATACAAGCCATTAGTGTTGACCTGAAGACTGTTCCATTAGCTTTATTACCAACAGCATTCCATCGAGATGCATCATCCTTGACTCATGCATACCTGTAACAAAGAATACATTTATTATTAACTGAGATAAACCGACCTTAAGGACATACATACGGTCACGCCATGTGGCCAGCGGCCATTATAGATTATCTAACGTGAAGCACAGTAAGCGGGTGTAAATATGACATAACTATATAGCTTCTGTCCGCCACTTCGTTCACGAGGAATTTGTAAGATACACAATATACTAAAATAACAGCCACATTCTTATAAAACTCTCTCGGCCGCCGACTCACCGCCTCGCATCGCATTCGTGCTTCACACTTCACACTTCTGCCTTTTTTTCATTTTGCACGGCTTGTAAGGGTCGTAGCGTGAAGTTAAATAGCCTAAAACCTTCCTCAAGAATTGGGCTATCAAATACAAAAATAGTTTTTCAAATCCGATTGGTAGTTCCAGAGATTACCTCCTACATACAAACAAACAAACAAATTTTACCTCTTCATAATATTATATTGTTATTAGTATTGATTATAAAAGGTAAAATTTGTGAGTTGGTACGTAGGGAGGTAACTACCTGATCCGAATCCGATTATTTTTTCACTGATGGGTAGCGAACAGAAGACGACAAATGGGCCCTACAACAAACGCTTGGAATGGCCCACACGGAAATAAAAGATAGTGGAATTGATTGGCAAATCATAGTTTTTGAAAGCAAAAATCAGACAAAACTGGAAATTACTGGAGGAATTACTGGCCTATACCCGTCGAGGGGTCCTTAATTAATTAATTTAAATATCTCGGGCATATTGAACAGAAAACTTATCGTATGTTGATGATTTGGAACGACAGAGACGCAGTATTGCTTCTAAAAGCAATATGCTAGCTAGACGTTTTTATCCCTGCTTGAATCTAGTTAAGGGGGAAACGTCAAGCCACCCCGCTAAATTCAAATTTTCTTACGTTTTTTTCAATTTGCAGGTCAGTATTAGGTTGTATGTTGATCAAAATATGATTCGCGGCCGTAACAAGTACCTATGTATTAACAGACTCATCATTAAAATAAGCAATACAATCCTCTATGCTCAATTCCTCTCCTCTATGAGTTGTTGAATGGCTAAAAGCTGACATTGACCTGCAAATTGCAAAAAACTAAAGTAAATTTGAATTTCGCGGGCTACCTTAGCGCATCCCCCTTAAGGTGACGTTTTTCAAAGCCTACTGTCAGTCGTTATACACCAGCCAACGTTGGTACCGGTACACGAGGAGTGTACAGTATAATAATGCTTACCGGGCTATGATGAACTTGCCCTGGCGGTGTAGTGCGACTGACATGTTTGCCGAGAGCAACGTTGCAGGCTTTTCCGCGCTACTAAGTAAGCTCAGAGTATCATTCTACACAAGGGTAACTCTGAGTAAGAATGACATTGTAAAATCTGCGTACCGTGTCGTCCACCTTGCAATAGAGGCAAAAGACTTTTTTAAATGTTAATATTTGTGGTTAATGTATTATTGTATTTTAATATTCTATTTGTGTTATTATGTTGTTGTATTTAAGAGTATGTGTCTGTATATTCCGATTTATGTCCAATATTTTTTTTATTTAATTAGTACGTAATGTATATGGGCTATGAGCTTGTGGTAGAGACGAGATACATAGGTACCTACATACATTACTTCATGTTGAAGTTTATCCACTATAAGGCTTTATTAGCTTAAAAGGAGGCTCCAATCACTACCTAGTAATGTAAGAAAACTTGTTAAAACTAATAAACATTTTTTCATTTTTTTTTTCATTTTTATAAGGTAAACTTGAAAATGAAATTAACTGAAATTGCTTATTCTGTAAATAGGATATTGGAATTGACTTTTCCTATCTGGCTACCCCTGAGAAGAAATGACGCAACAAACTCAGGGTTCAAAATCTCTTTTAAAGTCCAGACATAATCTTGGTAAGTCCATGTGAGGACTGTAGTGGAAGACGCCCAAGAGCAAGTACCAAATTTTGAATTGAGACCTAGAAGAAACATAGTCCCTCCAAAACATGTATCATTGTGTTTTTAATAAAACAATTAAGTGACAACAATATTTTACTCAGTTTACACTAATAGTTTTCTTACATAGTCTCTGCTTCGGACGCCATAGCTCCTCGTCCATCTAGTGTCGTCCATCCATCACTCCCTCGACTAGTGATGTCCCTACTTACTAAACATTACATACTACAAGGACCATGTAGATTAGTGACTGAAATGCTGTTTTGAGGAAAGAACCACACAGATTAGAGTGGATCCGTCCAGTCAGTGCAAGAGTAATCGTGTAGCTCAACTGAAAACTTAAGGAGCTCAAGGACAACGACGAAAATATATCGCCTAATATTCCTAAGCAGGATAAGTTGGTACTTACCCTGACTGGTATCAGTGCCAGTAAAGGTATAGAGAAAAAAAAACTTAATTCAATAAACCTTTTATTCTAGTCTTTAAATCTTGGCAAACATCTATCTCGAAAATCCTCTGAAGATTAATCTGACATGGGTTTTTGAAATCAAAAAAGAATTTCAGAAACCGTTTTAGAACATCATGTTTTTTTAAATATTTTCAAATATTTTCTAGGCACAACAACAGTTCATTCATTCAAACACTTTCATGGTTTGTGGTCTATTTTTTTAGTGTTGAGCTCAAGTTTTTCTAAAAATAAAGACTCCACCTCTTGTTATTTTTTTCCGTTTCACTCAAGATTGGCACGGATGTTGTTTATTCTGCTATTACTGGCGTATTGGCTTGCAGTTTCCTTCCAAGTATCAAGGTAATATTTTTTAATAAAAATATCTCTCTAAATAAGTATATTTCGAGAGATCATGCTTTACGGTGAGCTCCGAATTATTTTGAAATATTTTTTTATCATTAAAAATCTACATTGCCTGACAGCGACTTCAGTAAACGTTATATTGAAAATACCCTGTCAAACACATTAGGTACTCTTTCATATTTGGCATGATTTTAAAAGTAATCACTAAATGAGAATCTTCTTCTTGGTCGCGTACTTCATGACTGAAGGTCGTGTCCCTGAAAGGGTTCGTGGCTTTATATGTGTGTTCTTCCACTTCGTTCGGTTTTCGGGTTCTCTCAGGGCGGTAGTAGCAGATTCCAGTGAGAGCGGTAATATAATAAGTATAAACAAGTACCTATAATTACAAGAATATTATATTTTGCATCATAGAAAAATTTGCCGCCCATTGTATATTAAGTAGTGTTCAGTTCAATTTTTGTTGTTATGTTTTTTGTGGTGTACAATAAAGAATATATAAATATGTAAATAAAATTTTAACTTGCTGGGTTACGTTCTCAAGAAATCTTCGATTTGATCTGTATGAGTGTCAATTTCACAATGATTTGAATCGAATTACTGTTTAAATTCGATTAGATTCAATACATAATATTTCAATTCAGTTCAATATATAATATCAAACCCAACATCTCCTTTAACGCATTTTACAGCAACAGAAATCAAGGAAAGTTTCCAGTACGAATGTGGATGGCGTAAGAGTAGGGGGGAGACCAGAGAAACGATGGATGAGCTGTTTGAAAGATGATAAATAAGGCTAGGAAAGGGGTGACTATCGAGATGACGACTAAGAGAAGTAAGAATGAAAAGACATGTTGCGCCGACCGCAAATATATTGGAATACGAGCTAGAGAATGATGATCGGAAACCTTAACGAAAAGCTCACAATACCTGTAAACAAAAGAGGAACGGAATAACGAAATCTGCTGTTGAATGACAAAAGACGTCTTAGTTGTCAGTCAAAAACAGAACTTGGCTCTCGTTTGCATAATTCCAATTAATAAAAGCGATTATCACAAAGAAACTTCGAAGGGAGGCTTGGTGTTTCGCGGAATCAATATTGTACTTGTTTCTATAAATCTTCAGTTCCTTGCAAAAGCGAAGACCAATTTCAAATTGAAATTCACTTTGAATAAAACCCCTTTGTGAACGGAACACGTGAATTATTAATTTTTTCGGTCAATCTTATTGAAAATAAATAATAAAAAAATCTTGAAGAAACTAGACTTGGTTATCAATTGGGGGAACATTTCCTTTGATGGTATTAGAAGCTATCATCTGTGTTAATAACAAAGGAAGGAAAATTTGAAATTGAAAGCCTTCAGCGTTTTTATAACGAACGCGACCGTCGCTAATTTATTCGTGTAGCAATTATGTACAAGGATTCTTAAGACACGAATGTCGGCTGATCCAAAGATTTAAATCGTTAGATACGCCCTACCGTGTCAAAAGATAGTCGCGTTTCTGTTTCCTTCTGACACCTCAGAAACACAAAGACTTGATTATCATAGAAACGCTATTTAATCATATGTAGTTCACTAATCTCAGTATGGACACTTTTTCGCGTGACTAATTACGGTGAGGGCAAATCTAGCGATTAAAATCTTTGGGCTGATGACAATACAAGGAGAATCGGCCGTTCTATAGCGAGTGATAATTATAACGCGCTCAGCCTCTAAAATATTCATGCGAACTACAGCCTAAATTCGGCAAAGGAAGCGCAGCTACAGGGTAGAAAACGATCAAATAAAACCGGGCGGTTGGTTGGCCATACACAATACAAATGCTGTAAAAAAAAATTGTACCCTGCCAGGTGGTGATTCCATTATTGTTCAAACCTGACCGAAAACGACAGGTGTTTTCGACCGACACATGCACTCATCCGATCTTTTAGACTCGAAGCCTATCGAGCAGATGGTCGGATGGCGACCGGTTTATTTGTGTTGCACGTTTTTGCGTTATTTTTGGGAATCTGTGTTTACGGTTGGAGGTAAAGTTATGTGCGAATTCCATTTTGTGGTAGCACTTTTTTCGCTTTTGTGCGAAATGATCTGAAAGGGAAAATCACGGTTTTGTATCTAGTCAAAACTGGACGATCTATTTCGACAACCACCGACACCAAAGCATTAAGTATCAGCCTATAACTGTTCCCGGTCTTGGGTCACAGGCCTCCTCTCTGTGAGAGGGAGTGGGCCGTAATCCACCACGTGGGCCCAGTGCGGGTTTCGAATTTTTGGTTCTAAGACATGCCGATGTTTTCCTTCATCGTTTTGAGAGCAGTAGTGATGAAATAATTTACACAAAGTAAAGCGCCTGTCTGGGTTCGAACCCACGACCCACAATTCGTAAGTCGCGCCCGTTGCCACTGGGCCACCACTGCTCCGACACAAACCGAATTAATTTTAAAGCTAAAATGTACATTTAACAAGTCCAGACAAATGAAATAAACACCTTTTTCAAGAACTTTTCATGGAACATTTCCCGTCTTTCCGACGTTATTGAGCGACAACAATCTACTTATACGAAATCGGAACGCGATCTTAAAAACTGCTCTATGTGACTTGGCAGATAATTTCATTGAATTTCAAATCGAACTGGATTGCAGCTTCAAGCATATCGACACGTATTATTGTAATAGTCCTTATGTCCCGGCGATAGAGTTCGTTTTGTGGGTTTAAGAATAGTGAGTCAGCATAATAAACATCTGGCCTGGTTTTTACGGTTATGCATCAGGATTGGAGCGCAAAAAGGTCACGCTTAGTAAAATCAGACGCGTCTCCGGTGTTAAAGTGTGAAATTATTTTGTGAACTCAAAGGTCGGTTTAAAGGGTGATTTTCTTTATCGTGATTTAAATTATAATTCCAATTTAAAACTGATTCTAGTTTCTCGCGCACTGAATGGGTCGTAATTTATTTTTAACGTAACTGTCACAATGTACTTGGACTATTCGTTTTGTTAGCCGTAACAAAAACTAAGTAATTAATGTTAACGATCTTGTTGTAATATGTTGACCTTTGTGGAGTTTGTGACGATACAACACAATATCTATACGACACTATATGATGCCGATAATGAGTAAATGAACGGAAAATATTTGGTACGAGGAAAACATAATAATAATAATAATAATATGGGACAACACCCACACAAGTTCTTCAGGTCCCGAACTAGGCAGAGCCTGTACTACGGTAACCTGATGACTGATATACATACTTATATACATATACACACCCAGACACAGGTCAAACAGACATGTTCATGCACACAAATGTTTGACTTGTCCGGGGATCGAACCCGGAACCAGCGGCTCAGAAGGCAGGGTCGC
This sequence comes from Brachylomia viminalis, assembly GCA_937001585.2. Lineage (NCBI taxonomy): Eukaryota > Metazoa > Arthropoda > Insecta > Lepidoptera > Noctuidae > Brachylomia > Brachylomia viminalis. The sequence continues at coordinate 13,403,228 of OW443316.2, read as the reverse complement.
TACCAACTGCGCCAACCGGTCAGTCATGGCACAAATTGGCGACAAAAATTACTCTTTGATTTTGTCATTATGTTTTCTAAACATCATAATTATAGCGAATGCGATGAGTTCATTTTATAAACAAATTAGACAGTGTTTAAGAAGCAGAATATATTTTTAATAGCATCACAGTCCCTTAAAAATATTAAACACCTACATAATATTCCAACAAATTCCTCTACAATTCACATTTAACAGCACACAGAACATAACCGGTTCACCCAAATCCGATTCCCATTTCATTTCAACATTAAATAGAGCGCCTGAATCACCGCTTACAAACGGACAGTATCAATTGAGTACCGATGGTGTTAAAGTGAAATGTACATACGAGTATCTGTGAATTGAAGTGGGTTACTTCGTTTGGCCGCCAGTGTACCGTTATGGGAAGAGGTATATTTGGAGAGTGAAGGCTCCCGTAGATAAATAGGCGCGACGCGACAATGCGAAGCGACTCAAGTAGAACAATTTCTATGAAAACTTCATGGAAATTGTTCTACCAGAATCGCGTCGTACCTGTCTGCGGGAGCCTTGAAGGATGGTGTGTCGAAGTTTCGTGTTTTTTTAATGGGTCGTCTTTTTAAGCGATATGTGTAGTCCTTCAAGTGTCATATTATTTCTATAAGGGTGTGATATAAGAGTTTCCATGAATGCCAATAATATTTTAGTGCAGACCCTAGTATGTCAGTATTTTCAACAAAAGCTTTCTTTAAGCTTGTGACGATGTGAAAGAAGTAAATTTTGTTGTTTTAAACTTGTTTCAAATATATGCAGCATTTTTTGAAAGACAGAATAAATAGATAGGTAAGTCGTGTAATCACAGGTAATTCGGTGGACCGAGATACTCATAAGAAGGCTTTTAACAACCAAGAATGATGAGACTAGTTATACCTAGTCTCATCATTCTTACACCCTGACTTAAGCACCCTTATTCTTCAACTTTACATCAAAAAAGGTATAAAGCTCATTCAGACCTCCATAGAAAAGGGAGGATCCTCTGACCAGACGGGTGTCCTGTCTGGTGGGCGCGGTGATTGATGTCAGGAAGTTGTATACAACGTGTAACATAATTAACGCAAGACCTCATACACCCCAATTAGAGTATTGAGTTAAAAGCATTATACAATGACCAATAAATTATTTTTTCAAAGTTAACTATTATTATTAAGAAAAGCGTGTTGACCCTAGCATTACTTTTGCATTTAAAATTGAGTCTTATTACCTTGTTTTAAAATTTAATTTTCTTTGGCTCAATCGGCGGTCAGTATTGCGAAATTCATAATTTAAAAAAAATACGTATATTAGAATTTACTGAAATGGATTCATTAGTCAATTATGAGTTAACTACTTTCAGGACTTGCGTTTATTCTGTTACGCGTTGTATATGCTAGTCGCGCGATAAACTCAGGTTGCGCGATGCAGGATTTGCGTGAGGTCAGTATGACGCGCTACTCGCATGGGGCGATGTAGATACCGCTACAATACAATCTATGATAGCCTAGCCTGGGTAAAGCTCTCAGACTAAGTTTACCTAAAACTTATTCTGGACACAACATCTAAAGGATTACTTACCCCAAATTTACTTTTAAAGAAACCCAGCAAACCTCGAAGTTCCATTAATAACTTCCCTTAAGCCGCCAAACTAATGTGCTTATGTAAGGACGGGTTCACAATAGTGCGGGTCGGGTTAATGTCACGCAGTACAGTCCACACCCTTGGCTATTGTCCCTTCTGGATAATGCCGTCCAGTGTACTCCTGACCTTACAAATATAAGGCGAAAGGTGAACCCGACAGACATTGAGAGGTATACAATGGTTTTTGTTATTTGAAGTTTGGTGGTTTTCAGGGGACAAAAGAGTTTGAAAAACGAACTGATTAAGCTTGAATTTTAGTTGAAATAATGGAAAAGGTCTGTTGGATCTAGCAATTTATCTGTGTTGGATAGAGTTGACACGAAAGGACGTGTCTCGTTATAAACTTACACGACCAAAGTCATGAAGATTTAGAGGTCGTAATTTTTAGGTTTCCGTACCCAAAGGGTACCTGTTAGTAAAGCACGGACACATTACTGTAGTGTGTCGTGATTCTAGGTACACCAAACTAATCTGTTCAGGCCCTGCAGTCTCGACATAGTTAGCAATCGTTTTCGGTTGCTAAGTCCTAACAATCCAGATGTAACGATATTTGGTAGTCTCGACACTCAAATTTATCGGTTGTTACCTACCGGTACCTACCTAAAATACCAGTAACAACCGATAAATTTCAGTGTGGAGACTACCAAATATCGTTACATCTGGATTGTTAGGACTTAGCAACCGAAAACGATTGCTAACTATGTCGAGACTGCAGGGCCAGGAATACATCAAATCACAACGAGTTTTGATTGGCTAACACTTCGTCAGAAGGCGTAACGACACGACAGAACTCATTAATGTGAATCCGGCTTTAGGCTCCGCTGTCCGTCCGTCTGTCGCAGAGCTGTATCTTTTGAACGGTTAGAGGTAGACACTTGAAATTTTCACAGAGTGTGTACTTCTATTAATGGCGGCTATAACAACATATATTAAATACAAAATAAAGTTAACAATTAAAGGGTTCAAAAATAGGTTCCGAGGCCGGCCCAGGAAGATGTGGCGAGACGACCCAGACGCGTACTGTAAGGGTTGGATCAAGGTGGTTATAGTACAGGAGGCACGGCTCCCTGTCATTTCGGGTGACGCAGGTGCTCTCGGGGCATGGTTGCTTCGGGAAGTACCTGTGTCGCTGGGAGCCGGACGCCCGGTGTCACCACTGCGTCGACTGCCGGGAGGACACGGCGCGGCATACGCTGGCAGTGTGCCGCTTGGGAGGAGCCGCGCCGAGCCCTCATCTCAGAAGTAGGCAGTGACTTGTCGCTGCCGGCCGTAGTCGAATCGATGGTCGGCAGCGACGAGTCCTGGGAGATCTCGTCCACTCACACGGCCCGCAGAAGGCGCACCGGGCGTCGGCTGAGGGCGGACAATGCCCTCTTCCAGCCCCCCTAAATAGGTCCACGGGCGACGGACTCGGGGACGTCCGTCGCCCCCCACACACCAGGACCCGAGGTGGCAGCGCGTAGTGTTCCACGCGCGCCCCTCTTAGACCTCGCGGGGGGAGTCAAACACCTCACTCCCCCCCCAGACCCGAAGAGGCCCGCAGCGGCGGGCCGGCACCAGTCGGGGGTTGCGGAAGGATCGTACGTTCCCGCGACCCCCGGCGTAGGTGTGAGATGGAACACCGGGGTGGTTTTTAGTCAGTAAGAGTCTGACAGACCCCGCCGCCCGCCCCAGGGCGGCGGACATCCATGAGGATTTTCCACCCCGGAAACAAAAAAAAAGTGGTTCTAGTACAGTCGGGGGTTGCAGAAGGATCGTACGTTCCCGCGACCCCAGGCGTAGGTGTAAGATGGAACACCGGGGTGGTTTTTATTCAGTAAGAGTCTGACAGATCCCGCCGCCCGCCCCAGGGCGGCGGACATCAATGAGGATTATCCAGCAAGAAAAAATAAAATAAAAGGTGGTTCTAGTAAAGGATGCTTGGAAGGGTATTTGCTCAGCAGTGGGACAGGGTAGGCTAAAATAAAATGTAGTGTTAAATATTGTACGGTGATACGGAACCCTTCGTGTACGAGTCCGACTCGCACTTGGCTGTTTTAGTTAAACTTCTTATTTTGAATTAAAAGTATATTTTCAGTCAATTGAAACACAGCACCATACTCCTAATAGTTATTTTCTCTACCTTCAGACTTGATTCTAAATTACCAAGCTCAAACCACTCTAAAGGCAAAAAGTCTAAACTTTTTCACCAGCATGTTTTCAACAAATCTAGCTTCAACTAACTTTTGCAGACCTAACACGGTGCAGTCCTAAGTATACAGATTGTATTGCCTCAACTTTTCAACCAACAAGTTGGACGAATCTAGGTCAAATGCTGGTGGTAAATTGGTCGAAGTAACCAACTTTATTGGTTGCAGTGCAGACAAAAAAGTATGGTTGATGACCTCGAGCAGTACTTACCCTTAATGTCTAGCTTGAAAGCTAAATGTAGTTTTGCAGTAGTAAGTCGAAAACTTGATTAATTTAATGCCTGTTTGAGGAGGAGGGGGTTTATAGTAGGTTAAGTGATAACGAAAAGGGGGAGATTGTGGAGTATGGACAAAATGGGCTGAATGGTTGGAACATTCTGGATGATTTGAGCATAATGATGAATGTAGTTTTGGGGAGCCAATGAGTTTATGGTCTTATATTATTTATTTTATATGTCGGGACAGGAGGCCGATTGGAGCTGGATTCTTCACCGCTCAACATTATTACTGGGCGCACAGGTGTGTTGCGGCCGAGAAGAAACCTCTGAAGATGATTATTGATTTTTAGGTTACATTTGAACTCCGCAAAATTTATCAAACGGAACATTGGACAGTTTCTAGGCACTTGCTGTCCGTACGATGTCCTTTCCGATGTTCAAGAGAGCTGCACCACGCCACGCGCTGTAGCTCTCTCGTCGACTCGCAGGAACGTCTGACTAGACTCTGTTGATGCGCGCCAACTTCACACTTGCTTTTCGTTGTCAAATGACATCCCGTACTCGTGACTCTTCCGATCCGATATATACAAGAAGACCAAATAGAACATCGTCATCTATCCCTTCTGATATTATGAATCTGTAAGGGGGTCCTGCTTGTCTGTTTACCAGATTTGTAAACATAAAAATTGGTTGATCATTGGATATTATGGGACACTTGTAATCGCGTACCTACGCACACGCGCGTAAACACCATTTTTTTTGTGTGTGGGAAATCATCAAATAACTTCTCCCGCTCTGGGCGGAGCGAGAGGGCGTGTCAGACTCTTACTGACTAAAACCCACCCGTGTTCCTTCAGTTGCCTGTGCCAGGGGCCACGGTAACCCTTTCAGACTTTCCGGCAAGTCTGGCAGGCATCGGCCCTAGCGGACCCCGTCGTTTGGTGCTGATATCTCATTGAGGCGCGCGTGGAACACAACGCGCCGTCGACCCGGGCCTGGTCCTTATCGGACGGCGAGCTACCCATTGCTCGCCGTCCTAAAATTTCACGCGGACGTAGTCGCGGAATCTAGTTTGTTATAAAAGCAGAATACTCTATTTACCAATTTTTTTTTGCGTGGTATAAATTATTTGCTATTCAGTATCACTACAAAATATTTATGAATGTAATGATTTATACCGAATATGACTGAATAACCGTTGACAGTTATCCAAACAAAATGTTGTCGCTCATGAATTAAACAAAAATATTTTATTAATAAATAGTGAAATATGATTTTCCAACCAGCCGGAACATGGCAGTAACAATATTTTATTATTATAAAATAAATATTTTTTTGATTCAAGTAATTTACATTTTTTTTACGTGAGCCGTTTTTCGGATACTTACAATTAGAATTATTATGTACAAGACTTATAGTAGTAGTAGAGGGGCTCGTGGCTACATAACAGCCGTACTTGTCGGTCAAAGGTCAAGCTGCGCTTGTCGCGGTCGGATCGTGGATGGGCGACCGTCCAATACATATCGAGACCCCTTCGTGCCTCGGAAACCACGTTAAGCCGTTGGTCCCGGCTGTCGTTCGTAGATCTTTGACAGTCGTTAGCGGTAATCAGAAAACGAAAAGTCCGACAACCAGTCTTACCAAGGGGTATCGTGTTACCCAGTAACTGGGTTGTGGAGGTCAGATAGGCAGTCGCACTATGTAAAATACTGGTATTCAGCTGCATCTGGTTAGACTGGAAGCCGACCCCAACATAGCCGGGAAAACGCTAGACAGGTTAGTTGAAAAACAGTGTAGTCCTGTTACTTGAATAGCGGAACATTTAAGTCAACGGACTAGTTATAACTTAGCCACAAATCAGTCTTTGAAACTGTGTTAAAGAGTTGGAGTTTCTTGTCCGTTCTTCCCCATAGGAACTCACTACGCTTTGGAATGGGCTTCATATTTTTTACTGACACCTTGACAATTCAAAGTTGATTGAAATAAATGACTGACCGGTTGGTGCAGTTGGTAGCGACCCTGCCTTCTGAGCCGCTGGTCCCGGGTTCAATCCCCGGACAAGTCAAACATTTGTGTGCATGGACATGTCTGTTTGACCTGTGTCTGGGTGTGTATATGTATATCAGTCATCAGGTTACCGTACTACAGGCGGGACATGAAGACCTTGTGTGGATGTTTTCTCATATAAAAAAAATACTTTGAATTTGAGTTCAGGTCTAAAACTCACATACCAGCAACAAAAATGCACAAAACTTATCTTATCGGCGCCCTATTTTCCGACAAATAGTCATATTTCAGCCAAACATGCACCATTTAACATACTTGACTCGAATATTGAACGAGTATCGTTACCGACGCACCCTGTGAGCAAACAAGGGGTCAGGGACCTAAGATAAGGATTCAATAACCTTACTCTATCGGTTATGCAAATATGAGGGCAATCGGAACTTTACCCACTGCACGTAGGTGGGTACGTAGTGATAAAACTGTCTACTTTGTATCAGTAAGTTGTGATTGTGATAAGGGACAGATGAACGGTTCCTACTTGTTGATGTGAAAACTTTTTTAGGCGGACTTTATGCTTAACAGTGAATGAAAGGGACCTCTAAAACCGTCAACGAGGATACGGGCCCGTCCGAAAGTAGTTCGATACTTAGAAGTGAACCCTACTCCCGATTAATTACTTTTCCGGACGGGCAAAAACACACCGGGGGTAAGGACAACTGTCTAAACGATTTGTCATTAATTTTTAGGTCGGAGCCCCGAAAGAATCTTAAATATGTCCATAGGTGACACGAAGTACCAAACGCCCGTTACTCCGGCCGAAACTGCAAACTTTTTGCTTAGAGATCAGGCTCCTTTTTTTTATGTTGCGGTTCGGGTGATTAATTGTTGCGTCACAGCGGCTCACCGTTATTAAATGTTTATTTACACGTTTATAGGTCTACGCACTATGATGGTTTTAGTATGCGTTTGTTAGTTAGCTTAATTAGATTATACAGGGTTATTGGTAAAACACCATCAACCTCTTAAGGGGTCATTGTGCTCATCATTATGAACAACTTTTACTATGGGACCAAATATGAAATCGCGAAAAATAAATCAGCTGGTCCCTACATTTTGACGAGTTCTACAAACAGAAATGTAGGGAACAGCTGATTTTTTTTCGCGATTTCATATTTGGTCCCTGGTGCGCAGGGTGTGGGGGCAGCCCGAACAGTATCCTGAGCGCCTTCGCACAGCGATTCGACTGCCAGTACATGTATCACTGTGACATGGTACATGTACGGGCTAATGTGGAAATATTGTTTTAACTAATTATTATTTGTATTGAAATTGTATTTAATTGTATTTGTATTTGTTTTATATTTGGTCCGTGTTGGCTTTAATTCAATAAATAATAATAATAGTAAAAGTTGTTCATAATGATGAGTACAATGACCCCTTAAGAGGTTGATGGTGTTTTACCGAAAACCCTGTATACTATAATGTGTCAAACCAGTCTACCGACCAAAACCTTTTTAATTGTAACTGGACCTTAAAAAGCACACACCCTCTTTTTTTTGTCGGTCGATCAAACCAAAGGTACCGCGGTTGTTTTATATTTTACATTGTCATATCGAAAGTAGTTACCACCACCTGTGCTAACCTGCAACGCCATTTTTTGAAGTTTTGCCAACCATCGAAATAAAATTTAATTTCATAGGCACATGAAAACATGAACGCTTTAGGTAGGACGTTCAAACGTCTAAAACCTTAAGTAAGTCATTGCAATGTAACTCTTATCTCAGTATGTTAAGGTATAAATTAGAATTAATGCCGAGAGTTTTATCAAAGTAACGGCAATCATTCTAATTTATACTTTTTAGATTGAGGTAAGGGTTACATCATCATTCATCATCATCAGCCTACAATGTTCCCACTGCTGGGACACAGGCCACCTCTCTGTGCGAGGGAGTGGGGCGTAATCCACCACGCGGGCCCAGTGCGGGTTGGGGGATGTCACATGTCTTCGAATTTTTGGTTCTAGGACATGTCAGTTTCGTCACGATGTTTTCTTTCATCGTTTTTGAGAGCAGTGGCGATGAAATATTTTACACAAAGTAAAGCCTCTGTCTGGGTTCGAACCTACGACATACAACTCGATATATACGGGTTATACCGGGTTAGGTACGGGGATAAGGGTTAAATTGCAATGAAATACTACCTAATAGTTTTACGTCATTCCGTGAATGCGCTGCTTAGTGCTACCAAATTTTCTTCACAAATATGAACAGAATCGAACTACATATTGCTTTTAAAGAACACTCTGTGCAGTTAGCCCAGTGAATTTGGCTTGCTGGCAACCTTAGCATGAGATTTTATTATATTTAGAAGATCAAACTTAGGTACCTAAGTGGAGCAAGCTCATTACACGTCGGGAGATCACTCAATAACTAATTGAAACTCAGACTAATTTCCTTAGTCTGAGAATTGAAAGGATGTTTTCCTCCCCGAAGACACACAAAATAATCAAAACATTACACATAAAGCCATGAGAACTAGCACACCAATCATTGAGTACAAAGACGGTATTGTACACGTACATATATGAACAACAGACCATTATGATAATATTAAAACCAGATCACGTACCAGATACTCGTTATAGCGTTATATCGTTGCTATGAAACACACGTCGTAAAATTATCAAGCTAAGTTATTAGTCTTGATTGAGTAGCTTCGCAAATTGTATGTGAAAGTTATTAGTAAGTCTATAAGGCTCATATTGTATTTGATAATATTCTTAAACCGACACCTAAGAGAAAACTCTTAAAAGAGAGCTGTAAGATAAGATAAGATAATATCATTTATTTGCGTAAAACATGGTATACATAGATGGTATTAAAGCATAGGAGATCATACGTTTTGCTTAAAAATCAAAGCATGCAAACTTCAACGAATAAACAAATTTGAATTTACAATCATTATAATTTGTGTTCAAAAACATCCTTAATATTATAGAAATGATTTTCATTCAGCCATTTATAGAATTTTATGTAAAAATGTATTCGTCATCAAAATTTTATGTGAAAGAACATTTCCCGTTTTCATATTTTACTCGGAAGGGTGTAGATTTTAATAGGATTTCTCTCACCCCACAAAAAAAGTTTAATTGAGAGATTAAAAATTCATTTTAAGTACTCATACTCCCATTCCATGGGACCCTATAAAACCATGAGTCACAACTCACAGCCTATGGAAAAATCTCACAGGTTTTTGTAATATTTGTATTTACACAACCCTCTCAGTAAATATTTACAGGATGACCTCTTTCCTCGAGCACGCAGTGTAAACTCCAGTCTTTTATTGTCTCGTTCGTCCCACGGGTTGAAACTTTACTAATTTTAAAATCAAAACATTTAAACTGTACATTAAAGTGCTCGCCAGTGTACATTAATTCCCAATTTTGTGTTATTAAAACGGATGATCAAACTTAAGTACACTTGGAGCGAGTTTTAACACAACGATACATAACAACCTACTTAGTTAACAAAATTAAATAAGTCTTGTAATTTAGTTGTAATACAATTTTCTGAACGAATGAGTCTATTATTTTGAAACATTTGTAATTGGAACGAAGATTTGGAAGTTTAAATTATATCTACGTTGTTATTAATTGTTGTTATTTGAATATTATTATTCTCTCATATCTGAACACAATCAACTCGTCGATTAAGCATAGTCACAGAAATTGGGAATGAAACGAGCTTACCTGTAAAGCGAAGTCTTGATTCTATTCTTTTATAATTATTCTTCAGATTGTAGTGAAGTAATGTGTAGTGTTCTAATTTCGTTTATGATTACGTTTTGTTCTTTGTTTCTAATTAATTATTCTATCCTCACAACGAGCAAAAAATCTTGTGTAAACGTATATTTAAGAAGCTATTTTTTGTGTAAGTGTTGTGTACGCCTGTAAGTGACTTGTTCACCATAACTCAATGCATATGTTATTTTTTACTAAGTTGATGTTTCTAGTGAATAGGTCGTTGGTGTACCTTTTAAATAAAATAAGATAAAATTAGCCACTAACTCAGTCATGGTCTAATAATCTTAGCTAGTGGTTGACACAACTTAACTATTCTAGGTTATATTTCATGCTAGCTGTACCCCGCGGTTGCACCCGCATAAGTCTCGATCCCAGGGGAATATCGGAATAAAAAGTATCCGATATCTTAATCCATGGTCTGAGTACCCATGTGCCAAAAATCATCCTAATCCGTTTTAGCGTGGAAGCGAAACAAACGAACATACAAAATATCTAATTTTTTCTCTTTATAATACCTACAATAACTAGCTGTTGACAGCGACTTCGTTTGCGATCAAGGATGAAAAGTAACCTATGTCCTTACCCAGCTCATGGTATATCTGTGTGCCATTGCTGTCTTCCATTTTTAAAATTTAAGCGTAAATTAACAAAACTACTCATTTATAAATGCTTTTATAGTGTACTTGAGTTTTTAGATTTAAATACGTTGTAAATTTTGTAGTTTATTGTAATTTATGAATTGATTGTTAATTAATTAAGTAGGTACCAAATTTTAATGAATTTAATATAATTTACTATTTATTCGCATGCATTATTCAAGTAATTTAATAAAATATGCAATATCTAAATATGTAAAATTTGCACGCCGAAATTAAAGGCATAATAAGAGATCAATACATTATCTTAAGAACATTCTGTACCTTATTTATGCAAATAAATAATTTTGATTTTGATTTGATTTGCCAAATTTCATCCAAATCCGTTCAGCCGTTTTGGCGTGAAAGCGTAATAAACAAACAAACTCACTTTCGCAATAATAATATTAGTTAAACATATATATATATATAGAGCAGTAATTATATAGCAATGGTAGTCCAGTGGTAATGGCCTCGACAAACGAGTTGTGGCCGTAGGTTCGAAACCAGGCAGGCGCTTTACTTAGTGTACATTATTATTTAGGTGAAGGAAAACATCGTGAGGACCCCGGCATGTTCTATGTTCTATGTTATTAGTCTGGTTTCCGCACTTAGTCCTTCAGTGGACCATTGTGCGTGAGCCAATGCCACCCGGCATGTCCTAGAACCTTTAAATGAAGACATGTGACATCTACCAACCCGCCCCGGGCCCGCGTGGTAGATTACAGCCCGCTCCTTCCCAAAGAGAGGAGGCCTGTGTCCCAGCAGTGGGAACATTGTAAGCCGATTTAGTTTAGATACATTAAAATGCTTATATACAATATTTAACACAACTAACTATTTACACTAGGCACCTATTAAATATCACCTCAACAAATATACCAACATAACGATACAATTGTAATCTCGAGAGATAACAACGGTATGGCCCGTATGTTAAAGTATAACGAGCGAACTGAGTTGTAGCATCCAGTCGATTGCGATCGGATCGGCATTCATTCCCATGACTGATCAGATTAACAGTCCATACCTCACATTCATATTAAACCGTGCAAATACATCTGTAGTTTATTTCTCCTAAAGATTGTTTTGTGAATTAACTTGTTAAGTATAGTTTTCAACGTAATTTTGTTATGGATTCCCGTGTGTTATTTAACGAGCAGAATACCAAAACACTGACTAGGTACTGACATAAAATGACATACAAAGATAAAACGAGACTGGGCATGCATGCCTGTATACTTAGCACGGTACAAAGTTGTGAGCATTTATACTTAGCACGGGACGAAAGTAGTGAGCATGTATACTTAGAACGAGATGAAAGTTGTGAGGCTGTATATTTAGCACGGGACGAAAGTTGCGAGCCTGCATACTTAGCACGGGACGAAAGTTGTGAGCATGTATACTTAGCACGGGACGAAAGTTGTGAGCATGTATACTTAGCACGGGACGAAAGTTGCGAGCCTGCATACTTAGCACGGGACGAAAGTTGTGAGCCTGTATCAAACGTAGTCCACTCCAGACAAAATATTTAAATAATTAGATTTGTTCTCACCACACTTAGAGCCGGTTTTTTGATCCGTAGTTAACTCAACCATTGGTTAAAAATATTTGTCATTAGTTATAAAATTGAACTATTAACTCAACCATTGGTTAAAAATAGTAGCTATGTTCAAATTTTGCCAAAATGTGTTGAACAAATCAATTTGCCAAAATTAAGAGTCGCGCGAAAAAGTGTCCACACTGAGAAGAGTGAGCTCACACAATACTAATAGCTTTCCTATGATAACAGGCGTGTCTCTGCGACATTGTGTGTCAGAGGCACAGAACAGATAAAAGAGGTTTTATCTGTTCTGTGGTCAAAGGTATCAAAACGAAACAGAATCACGATCATCTTTTGAAGCGGTAAGTAGTTAGGTAATCTACGATTGTAATCTTTGGTCCAGGGCCTACTCTCTGAGTGCGTCAACGTATATACGGGCCCGTCCGAAAGAAGCTTGAAACTATGGAGTGACCCTATTAATTTAATTAACTTTTTCGGACAGGTAAAGACACATGGGAAGTAGGGATTAAAGTGACACCATGTCATTAATTCTTAGGTCGGGCCTCAAACTAATCTTATGTCGGTAGGTGATACGGAGTAGAAAACGCCCGTATTGTCGGCCGAAACTACGGATTTCGTGCTTAGAAAACCCACACTAACTTACTTATATCCATCTCAAATCTCTGGAATTTTTAATGTCGATCTTTAAGCGACACTCGTATTGCTGAGACTCTTGAATTATAGATATCTACGAAAACTTTGGTTTACGAATGGCCCAGTAGATTTATGCTCTTTGCGTTTCACGAATTGAATATATAATGCGGAGGCATCGCCGCCTTGTAATCCAAAGTTATCTATTAGGGGCGAAAATATGCCGTTTTCATGAAATTTTAAACGGGTCTGGAGACGCCATTTACTTAACTTGGCCGGTCTTGGATTACGAGGCGTCGTAAAATGTTTTTAGATATGGGGAAAGGTTTTTTGGTACCTAGGTGCCTTCTTTGATATTATTTTTATTTTTCTGCTTGGGTTTTGAAATGAGGAGACGGGATTTTTAGTTGTTTATTTGTGTTAAATTGTGTGGATAAATTAATAGTTAAGCAAAATGATTCCAACTCAAATTGGCCGTTTATTCAAATCAGAACTGTCGTTCTTGAACCTGTGTGTGAAATATCTATACTATAACACGACAAATTGGTGTAGTGTGTCAATTTGCTAAATAATTTCCCCTGTCTGTACCTAAGTTGAAGTGGTTATTTACTCATGAATCTCTCTCTGTTCGTAATCTAATCGAATTTGATTGACATTATTAGTGATGTAATTTGTCTTTTGTTTTTATCGCAACTATATCGATTTGATTTTCGAACTAAATTCGATTATTGGTGATGTAATTTATCTTTTGTTTTTATCGAAGCTTTGTCGATTTGATTTTCGAACCAAATTCGATTATTGGTGATGTAATTTATCTTTTATTTTTATAGAAACTTTGTCGTTTTGATTTTCGAACGAAATTCGATTCGATTTAAACTCGAATGTGTCAGTAATAAGCCAGCTAAGTTCATGTTAATCAACATAATTAGTATTTTGAGAATATTACGTGAAGACATGTCTAACCTTTGCCTTTCTTGAATTCAAATAGGTATATGAAGCTTCCCCACGTGCGTTTAACATATTGAAATTGATATTTACGTTACCTCTAGACACTTGACTTTTTAATTAAAGCCGAAAGTAAAAGTCGTATTTTGTCGTCAAAGGACATTGAGGCTTCCGTTCTCTGACATTATTGCAGGCTGTTTGTGGATCTCGGGCACTTGAACGATGATATGACCTTCTTAAACTTAATTTACACAAATCACAAATAACAACTATTGTCCTAATTAATCTTGTCCATACGGGTATTAAGTCCACTGGATAAAAAGATAACGCCTTATCTTAAATCTCTGGTGTATAATTAAGACAACGCCAGACAACGCGCAATAAGCACTGAACAAAATTATTAAAAACGTAAGTAAGAGAATATCATCTGATCAGTTACAAATACTTACCTACATAACGAAGAGAGGGAAATAAAAAGGAAGGTGCGTGTGAACTGAGGGATCACACCGGGAATCCGCAAAATAAATATCCCAGGATTTAGTAGTAGACTTAAAACAATTGTAGAACGAATTTGGGAATTTGTAAACAGGAAATTTCATAGGTAAAGACCCAATATTTGTCTTTGTTGTTTGAACTGAGGGACCACAGTTTAGTTGTTAAATGATAAATGATTTTATTTCTGTAAGTAGGTTTGTACAAACACTTTTACACGTCAATCATATATTTTTTAAACTAGATGAGGTCAGCGTTTCCTATCTGACTACTCTGAGAAGAAAGGCCGAAACAAACTCATGACTGAAACTCAAGATTAAACGGTTACATATTTTTTTAAATTTTTAATTCTTTGTTGTCTATTACTTAGGAATTATCTTTACAAATTCTTTACTAAATGTCTATATTCACGAAACCTTCATTTTTAAAATACTTTCCGCGATCTGGCTGATGGTCTGTGAGAACTGAGGGACCACACTTTCTGAGCTGTGGTTTTAAGTTTTAACACATTTGTTTACAAATTCCCAGATTCGTAGTACATTTTCTTTTAATGCTACTTACTAAATCCTGGAATTTTAATTTTGCGAACTCCTGTAGGCCAATTATTGTACTTAAAAAACGTTCAAATTCAAGTCGCAATCTCATCTCAGCGACAATCAATGTCAAAAACCTGTCAAAAATGTATGTAAATTGATAGTAATTTTGACAGATTGAGACTGAGATTAGAATGCGAACGGTCTTAAAAATACGGGAATTGCCCCTCAGGTGTGGTCCCTCAGTTCACACGCACATCCCCTTGTCTGCAATCGAACTGATTATGTTCGGTAACAATAGAAAAGTAATTGTGTCTCATTAGCGACGATTGAGCTCATAAAAAGCAGTTAAACCAAGCTGTTATTAGGTTTTTCTATCAGGAATGTCTCAGTCGCAGCCCGGAGTCTCGATTTGTGCCCGGTTGATGGCAATAGGCTCGCCCACTATTACATGAGACTTTAATATAACTGGCCAAATGTGGGTGTACTGTAGGTGTAGGTACATATCTGCCTATTCCTTCGGGGATTACAGGCGTGATATTATGAGGAACTCAAAAAACGGAACGGATCAAAAATATTACTTTGACACTTAAATAGACTCGGACAAACCGACCAATACCTCATTTATAGAAATTGGTTCAGTACTTAACTTAATAAGAAAAGAGACGGGCGTGTGATTTCCGCCAGGACTTAGAAATGTGTGTACGGATAGGTTATTTTTTCAATGGCACTTGTGATTATGACAGACAGTCACAGTTAGACAAACTTCTTCTCCGCGGGATCGATTCCCGCACGGAACAAATATTTGTATGACCTGCAAGTAGTTGTTCCGGGTCTGGCTGTTTGTGTATGTGAGTTTAAATGTTTGTAAACGCACCCACGATACAGGAGAAATTCCTAGTGTGGGGCAACGTTTAAAACAAAAAAAAAAACATTTACATTATCCAATTATTTACTATTATTTTCCTTGTCCCATATTACAGATTACAATGATCACAATGAAGATTTTCATCACTTTAATAGGCATTCAATTATAATACTATTTATAATTTAAGCATTATTTAAGTTCTCCACTACTACATGACATTAATTAATACAATGTTAGTTATATTTATTTATAATAATCACTATGAGTCGTTTAAAAATTCTGTGATACTATAATTATGCTTTTTGGGACAAAAACAATTTCATTGTTTGTTTTAAGTTTAAGTATAGTTTGCTCTTTCCAACATTTGGGCAATTTGTTGTACATATGTAGCACTTAGCAGTCGTCAAATATTAATCAGCCTATAATGTTCCCACTGCTGGGACACAGGCCTCCTCTGTGTGAGAGGGAATGGGCCAGAATCCACCACGCGGCCCCCGTGCGGGTTGGTCGATGTCACACGTTTTCGAATTTTTGGTTCTAGGACATGCCGGTTCCCTCACGATGTTTTCCTTTACCGTTTTGAGAGCAGTCGCAGTGGTGATGAAAAAATTTACACAAAGCAAAGCGCCTGTCTGGGTTCGAACCTACGATCTACAACACGTAAGACGCGGCCGTTACCACTGGACCACCACTGCTCATAAATATGTATCATTCTTATTCAACTGGAACATTTCATTTCTCTACACAATTCCGCAGCGGCCAAGACTAAACCATACGTTCATTTATATTTAATCTTAACTTTCTTCCTTAAGCAAGAAAAACAGCTTGAAACCAAACAACTAGGTAATTAAAAGATTGCAAGAGGCAAATGCATCTAATCTATCACAATTCACAATCTTCAAGTAACTTCAACAAAAACGGAACGGAAAAACGACTCGGTGAGAGCTAAGTATAGTCAAGACCAGGCAAATTGGAGAGGTTTAAGAGATTAAACTGAACCCGGCCGCGATAACGGGTTAAAGGACCGAGGGCTAAGAAATAAGGTTTATAAGATCAAAAATTTAATTTTAAAATGGTGTTGTAAGATACATTGAGTTGTTTGTTTTGAAAGAGTCCGTAAGCTACGGATTTGTAAAGAATCGAGAATGGAAACTTTTTAATTGTTACGTAATAAAATATTAATTTAATTGCTAAGAATCCCGTACAAATTCTTAGAAGTTAATTAACTACGCAGAGGTTGTCTTATTTATTTAAGCATTTTTTTTCTTTGAACATAATTTCTTTGCCAGAAATTTTGTCGACCAAAATCTAGTTAAAGCGAGCAAAGGTAAGATAAGAGAGGTAAAACCACGAAAAAAAACTGATGATGCCGTTTAATATTTCACTCGAAAAGCTGTAGAAACCGTCAGAAAACGAGCGTGAATACTGAATATATTTTATTAAAATACACTTTATGCAGACAATATACTACGTCAGTTCGCGTTCGCGTTAAAACTACGAACTCATGTCTAACTCCGAGAAAAAGATCGCAACTCCCAACGGGTTTCGTTTTCACATTCCCGATACGGAACCCGAAAAAACCGGATGAAATTCCACAAGATTGAATGATTTATTCTTGACGTTGGCTTATAAAGGAACGTATTTTTATTTGTCGTAAAGGAATTTATGTTTGCTTCTCGATTCTAGGCCTTACCTGCCCATCGCGGACTCAATCTTGATACCCAATAAACCCAATCTTTATATTGTGAGAACGTTACTTTTGCACCGGAGGTGTTTTTCAATTTTGTCGTGAAAAATAAGTAGGGCCCGTATTGCAGAGGAATTTAATAAAGGTAGGGTAATATCACGTTGAGGAGATCTCAGCGAAATTGAGAATTAAGAACCACGTTCTTCAATTTACCGATGTTGCAGATTTTTTCATCTCGACTTTTTAATTGTGTACTTTATTCCAGTTGAGTCTACTTTTTAATTCGGGGGGTAATGTCAAAGTTTCGGCCTGTAAGTTTGTTTTTTAGTTTGAAAGTTGGACATCAATATTTAAGTAACTATTTTGCTAATTTATGTAGAAGAATTATAAAGTTTAAATGTTATGAAAATGTATGACATGATTACAAGACCCCATTCAGTAATAGAACTAATATATTCCATTAAACATCTTTGCCACAAAGAAAACCATTTCATTAGTTAAGTTACTTTGTCGCATTAGATTTATTATTATCTGTAATGGCAAAGGAAACATGTCATGTGAAATAAATAAATTAAAAAATTATACTTTCATTATAACATTAATTCGACGATTTACCTAACTAATATTATAAATGGGAAAGGAAGTTTGTTTGTTTGTTACCTTTTCACGCCTAAACCAATGAACCGATCATCGTAAAATTTTGCATATATAGGTATACGTTGTCAGGGGTACAGGAAAGGACAATAACTGTCGACGGTCACAATTGCTTTAGGACGCTAGATGGCGCTACGTGACTTTCGAATCATGATTGAATTATATTATAAGAAACTGTAGTAGCGTTTCAAGCATTTATTAAAAAAAGAATGTACTTAATAATTTTTTTGAGTAGAGTGAACTCCAACACGTTTTGGCCGAACACCATGAAAGTTGGCACATAAATGATAAATGATTTTATTTCTGTATGTACAAACACTTTTACACGTCAATCATATGTAGGTAAGTATATATAACTATATGTATTTTTAATGGAGAAGGATATACAGGATATTTTTCGACCTCCACGCGGGGTAAAGCTGTAATTGTTATAAAAACCTAGTTGCCTTTTGTATAATTTCCCTGTTCTTCAGTACTATTTAAACTCGACCCTAACCTACCCAGATATGAAATCAAGAGGATCTAGTTTATTGAATCTCATATTCTTCACAGCATCCTACGCGGGAAGGCCACGAAGTATATTAACTCCTAGCTTCTAGGGTAACATATCGTGAAGCTGGCTTTATTAAAACTACACTGAATTAGTTTTGTGACGTCATAAACGGGACATTTTGTAGTGTCTTTAATTACCTAGGTCTAAAAATGTTGACTATAAGAGCTTGAAATAAAAAATACCATTTTTGGAACTCCGTTAGATAAAAATACTGTACATTGAATGAATTGCACACGCCAATGAACATTCATTTAGTTAGTGATGAATGTAATTTAGTTAGTGAAGAATGTAATATAGTTAGTGAAGAATGTAATTTAGTTAGTGAAGAATGTCATTTAGTTGGTGAAGAATGTCATTTAGTTAGTAAAGAATGTCATTTAGTTAGTGAAGAATGTCATTTAGTTAGTGAAGAATGTCATTTAGTTAGTGATGAATGTCATTTAGTTAGTGAAGAATGTCATTTAGTTAGTGATGAATGTCATTTAGTTAGTGAAGAATGTCATTTAGTTAGTGAAGAATGTCATTTAGTTAGTGAAGAATGTCATTTAGTTAGTGAAGAATGTCATTTAGTTAGTGAAGAATGTCATTTAGTTCGTGAAGAATGTCATTTAGTTAGTGAAGAATGATAATTAGATGACTGCTTCGTTGGTCTAGCGGTCGCAAGTGCTACTGCTGAGCATAAGTCCTCGATTCGATTCGGTCAGGCAAAGTGTTATAGGGTTTTTCCATCTGGAATTTCTCAGTAGCATCTCGGAGTCTGGATTTGTGCCCGGTTGATGGCAATAGGCTCGCCCCCTGTTACAACGACGCCGACGTGCGAAATGTGGGTGTACTATATGTACACCCCTGCCTCTCCCTTCGGGGCAGTCAAACGTGTAAAAAATTGCAGTTGAATAAGAATGATGATGCATGAGCGGTGGTGGCCAGGTGGTAACGGCTGCGACTTACCGAGTTGTAGGTCGTAGGTTCGAACCCAGACAGGCGCTTTACTTTGTGTAAACAATTTCATCACCACTGATCTCAAAACGGTGAAGGAAAAGATCGTGAGGAAACCGGCATGTCTTAGAACCAAAAATTCGACGATATGTGGCATCTACCAACCCGCACTGGGCCCCGTAGTGGATTTCGGCCCACTCCCTCTCACAGAGAGAGGAGGCATGTGTCCCAGCAGTGGGAATATTATAGGCTGATGATGATGGTGAATAATACATTAAAAAAATCATGTATTGTTTTTTTTATACATTTTCAAAGTTGTTTACCGCCAAAAAATATAAAATATACTCGGAAATGGTTGGCATTTGCATAGGGGTCATTTGGTTGCAAATGACCTCCCCTACATCCCCTTCATAGATTGCCGTCATATTACGAATAACCTTGTATATTCATAAGCTACATTGAATTGATTATACAAGCCAATGAACGTTAATTTAATTAGTGAAATTTTTAATTTAGATTAATTTAAGTTTGGGAGAGGGTCAGTCATGGGCAGATTTATGATTATGACTCATAATAATAAGTAGATTAAATAGATTTATTTTCATACAAGAAAACTTAACATAAGAATTAGTGGAACGAGCTGAATTAATACTAATCCATACTAAAAATGCGATAGTTACTCTGTTTGTTACCCTTTAAACCCGTTGTCTGTTACCCTAAAGTTAGCCCACAGGTAGGTTAGAAAATAGGGTAATTTTTATCCAGGTAGTTCGTTGCCGTGGATTCAGTCCCGACCTCAACACAGACGAAGCCGCGAGCAAACTATAATTGGACTCTCTTATCTAGGCCATCATACAGGGTGGCCGGAACATTGACGTCCAAAAATAAAATTTCGGTCCCTCGTATCGTGGGGTATTCGAATCACCCCCATGTATGTTCCGCGACTTTTCATAGTTTTCGAGTTATGAATTTTTTTCTGAATGTTTGAAAATTTTCGACCTGACCAACCTAAAAAAATTCTAAAAAAAAAAGTAGAGGGTTTTATCGAGTTTCTTTTTTTGCAACTGAATTTTCATAAGTAGTACTTTTATGCATAAAATAATCAGCTTCGTAACTGTGATGAAAGTTATGAAAATGTTGATCTAAAGTGAAAAATTTACGTTCGGTAAATTATGACTCAAATTTTCAACTTTAAATTAAAAATCTTAACAGGTGACTTCATAATTCCTAAGTAGGCTTCAAGAATGCGCCAGACTCTCAGTTTTCATAATCATAAAAAAAATGAAGTACTTAATAGGGCTACTTTGTTTAAAATCGGCCTTCAAAGACAGCGAGGTGGAAAAATTCTTAAAATTACCCATCTGAGTAATTATTTTTTTTTGGCTATTTTCTCGTTCCTAAGGTTAATTAATGATAAGAATACTGAAAACTAACCAACAAATAGTTTCAGAGTTGGGTAAGAAAAGTTTTACGTAAAAAGTGGTTTTGAATAAAACACAGATGATAATGTGAAAAAAGTACTTAATTTATTTTTAACATTTAGAAAAGGTTTTCAAAGTGGCCACCACCAGCAGCAATACACATTCTACACCTACGTAAGAAATTGTCTGGCAATCGTCTAAAAGCGTCTCTGTTCTCTCTCACAACACGTTCAGCTTCTGCAATCAACTGCCTCAGCTCTTGTTCACTTGAACAGTCTCGGGCGTATGCTATTTCCTTGTAATAGCCCCAAATAAAGAAATCGATGGGGTTGAGATCAGGTGAGCGTGGAGGCCACCTAATTGGCCCGCTGCGTCCGATCCATCTGTTGGGGTATGTTTCATCTAAGTAATTTCGGACCTGGGTTGCATAGTGACACGGGGCGCCGTCATTTTGCAACACCATGGTTCGTCTGAGTTCGAGATTCACATCTGCCAGCAACAATGGAAGTTCATTTTCCAAAAAGTTTTTGTATGTTTCTCCATCAAGTCTGGACGGCAGTTCAAACGGACCAATTAGTTCGCCATTGAGAATACCAGACCACAAGTTAACGCTGAAGCGATGTTGAAATGTCGAAGCTCTCACTTCGAGTGGATTTTCATTCGCCCACGTGTGGTAATTATGAATATTGAATATTCCGGATCGCTCAAATCGTGACTCATCTGACCATAAAACTTTATTGAAAAATCCAGGATCCTCTTGCTCTTTTCGTAACATGGTTTGGCAAAAATCAACGCGCAATTGGTGATCTGTAGGCAGTAAAGCTTGGACTCGTCGGATGTGGAACGCGTGGTATTCTTCATCGTGAAGAATGTCTTGGATAGAAGTCCTTGGGATGTTCAGAGCACGAGCCATACTTCTCGTACTCGTAGACGGATTTCGCTGAACTTCTTCCAGCACCATTTCTCTGCGATCCGGGTTAGCTCTAGGGATTCCTTCATGACTGCCGCGTCGACCAGGAATGCGGCCTGCCATCAAAGTGTTGTGCGTGTTAATAAAAACACGATGGTCGGGATATCGCTCAGGTTGCGGCCCACCACGACGTTGAAGTTGTTCGCGATACAGTCGCGCTGCTTCATGGCCGTTTCCTTGTGCAACTCCATAAAAATAATGCATTTCTGCTATTCACTTAACGTGTAACTCATTTTTTACACTTCCACGTAAAAAAAGTCCAATAAAACACAGTGTAAACACAGTCCAATAAACGAGCAAAGTAGTCAAACAAGTAGGCAGCGGAGTCCGTGGGCAAAGCGAGTGTGGTAAAGACAAAATGGCGACACGCGTATAGCAGTAAACACAATGTGAGTACGACTGAGGTACTTGTTTTGCGTTGGCTTCGGTTGCGCGCCTTGCGTGAGAGAGATAGCAATAATTCGGTCTCTTTTCCTCTCGGTCCATTGTTATTGCAGGTAAAAGAGTTGCACCCTCGTTTACAACCCATAGTCCACGAGAACGGATCGCGCAAAATTCATTAAACTAACATTTAAAAAAATCTCCGTGTTTAAATCTTAGCTTTCCTGCAGTCATTTTTGGTTAGCAAACTAAATAACCTTAGGAGCGAGAAAATGGAAAAAAAAAATTTATTAATCAGATAGCTAATTTTAAGAATTTTCCACTTCGCAGTCTTTGAAGGCCGATTAAGGCCAAAGTTAGCCCCATTAAGTCCTACGTTTTTTAATGATTATGAAAGCTGAGAGTCTGGCGCATTCTTGAAGCCTACTTGAGAACCATGAAGTCACCTGTTTAGATTTTTAATTTGAAGTTGAAAATTTAAGTCATAATTTACCGAACGTAAATTTTTCACTTTAGATCAACATTTTCATAACTTTCACCACAGTTACGAAGCTGATTATTTTATGCATAAAAGTACTACTTATGAAAATTCAGTTGCAAAAAAAGAAACTCGATAAAACCCTCTACTTTTTTTTTTGAATTTTTTTAGGTTGGTCAGGTCGAAAATTTTCAAACATTCAGAAAAAAATTCATAACTCGAAAACTATGAAAAGTCGCGGAACATACATGGGGGTGATTCGAATACCCCACGATACGAGGGACCGAAATTTTATTTTTGGACGTCAATGTTCCGGCCACCCTGTAGATAATGTAGCTTCTGAAAGATTATTATTCAAATTAATCTAATGCCAAATTTAAGTCATTTGAAGGCTCCCCGCAGACAGGTATGACCCGACATCGACAGCGCGACACGACGCTAACAGAATAATTTCTATGAAAACTTTATGGAAATTTCTACCAGAATCGCGTCGCACCGTCGCGCGTCGCGTCGCGCCTATTTGTGGTAGCCTTGATTGGCTTCTGCTGTTTCGGCCAATCATTCACAAGTTAAACAGATTGATTGATCGAGTGATTTTATAGTAACATAACTAAATCAGGCTTTCAGAAGTCATTTATCATTATCCATTAGCAAAATGTATTTTTCTTCCATATTTACTCCTCTTTTTCATTAGTCGCCATCGCGGTAGTCGCCTCTTTCTAGCCATACATCTTTCTAGCCATACCTCTTTCTAGCCATACATCTTTCTAGGCATACATCTTTCTAGCCATACCTCTTTCTAGCCATACATCTTTCTAGCCATACATCTTTCTAGCCATACATCTTTCTAGCCATACATCTTTCTAGCCATACATCTTTCTAGCCATACATCTTTCTAGCCATACATCTTTCTAGCCATACATCTTTCTAGCCATACATCTTTCTAGCCATACATCTTTCTAGCCATACATCTTTCTAGGCATACATCTTTCTAGCCATACATCTTTCTAGGCATACATCTTTCTAGCCATACCTCTTTCTAGCCATACATCTTTCTAGCCATACATCTTTCTAGCCATACATCTTTCTAGGCATACATCTTTCTAGCCATACATCTTTCTAGCCATACATCTTTCTAGCCATACATCTTTCTAGCCATACATCTTTCTAGGCATACATCTTTCTAGCCATACATCTTTCTAGCCATACATCTTTCTAGCCATACATCTTTCTAGCCATACATCTTTCTAGCCATACATCTTTCTAGCCATACATCTTTCTAGCCATACATCTTTCTAGGCATACATCTTTCTAGCCATACATCTTTCTAGGCATACATCTTTCTAGCCATACCTCTTTCTAGCCATACATCTTTCTAGCCATACATCTTTCTAGCCATACATCTTTCTAGCCATACATCTTTCTAGGCATACATCTTTCTAGCCATACATCTTTCTAGCCATACATCTTTCTAGCCATACATCTTTCTAGCCATACCTCTTTCTAGGCATACATCTTTCTAGCCATACATCTTTCTAGCCATACATCTTTCTAGCCATACATCTTTCTAGCCATACCTCTTTCTAGGCATACATCTTTCTAGCCATACATCTTTCTAGCCATACCTCTTTCTAGGCATACATCTTTCTAGCCATACATCTTTCTAGCCATACATCTTTCTAGCCATACATCTTTCTAGCCATACATCTTTCTAGCCATACATCTTTCTAGCCATACATCTTTCTAGCCATACATCTTTCTAGCCATACATCTTTCTAGCCATACATCTTTCTAGCCATACATCTTTCTAGCCATACATCTTTCTAGCCATACATCTTTCTAGCCATACATCTTTCTAGCCATACATCGTTTCCTTGGTCTTCCCCTCTTCTCAAGTCGGCTAATAGATAGTCTGTAAATCATCGGATAGTATTTTTTCGACAAAAACTTCAGTTTCTCACTAAGTAAGATATAAGTTTTTTCTTGGGACTACTTTTTCTTTCTAGGAAATCCTTCAATAATCTCACTAATTCCAAAAAGATATTTTATTAGAAAAAACCCGAGTTCTACCTCTGAAGAAAAGCTAATATAATTTCACTTTTACCTACTTTAGCTTGTTTCAATATTCTTACAGGTCAAATGAAATCTTCTTTTTGGTAATGTTATGCTGATTTTATTACAGATATAGAACTGGCTTGAGACTAAATCTCTAGTTACAGGATTGTTTCAGCTTTAGCAGGGATGGGCAGGACATGTCTGGCGCAAACGCACTGTGGGCCCATATAGCCTAGAACTGATAATGTTGACGGCCAATGGCATAATAGCCAAGAGGCTCGATCTACACCTCAGGAAGCTCTCGTTAGGTAACTGGATCAAGGGCTTGATCCAGAAAGCGGTACTTCTGGACACGGCGCGTATCGTTAGGATGTTCCTCCCTCAGGAGCCACTCAACCACAACGACAAATGACAATTATCTTTAATATTTTTTAAATCAGAGCACACATTTTTCATCACTAAGAGCAGGTTATTTGACTACCCGAGGAGGTTACCCGCAGCGGCGGGCCGGTACCAGTCGGGGGTTGCGGAAGGATCGTACGTTCCCGCGACCCCCAGCGTAGGTGTGAGATAAAACACAGGGGTGGTACCCCAATAACAAAAAAAAAAGAAAGTTTATTTGACTAATATGGTTGATTTCTGCAAAAAAAATATGGATGTAGGTACCTTATCGAAAGAACATTCCAAAAATATGTACAATTTCTCAGCTATCCAACGAGATACAAAAAGATACCAGATAGAGATATCTATCTGGTATATTTTTGTATCTCAAAAAATATAATTACTGGAAAATGGTTGACATTTGCATAGGAGTCATAAGGGGTCATTTGGTTGCAAATGACCTCCCCTACATCCCCTTAATGGATTGCCGACGTATTACCAATAACCTAGTATATTATCACAACTGTCGTATATGGGACAGGAAAATCTTGCTGTCCATCCTCCAACAGTATGGAGGTGCGCATAGGAACCCCAAAAGATCCTATTTCATAATATCACGCCTGTCTTCCACGAAGGGCTAGGCAAAAGTGTACCCCAAATGTCGCCAGTTACGTTTAAATCTCATGTAAAAAAAGGGGGGCGAGCATATTGCCCTCATCCTAAACTCCAGGCTGCCACTGAGAAATTCCAATTGGAAAAACCTAATGACACTTTGCCCGATCCGGGAATTGAACCCAAGGCCTCATGCTTAGCAGTAGCGCATGCCACCCCTAGACCAACGCGGCAGTCAAAGATCCTTTTACATCCCAATAAAAATAATTGACACCTCTGACCGACCGCTCACCAAATTACGTGACACCCCATCGTTCTTAGAACACGATTCCTATAACATAATAATAAAAAATGTACCATAATGACAGTTGTGGTTTCTTATTATCAGTCCCATACACTGTAAAGCCGTTTGTCCACCGGCACCGTCAATGGGACGTCAACGAGAACGAGATGACGGCGTCGAAGTAGCGATATTTACATTTACTATGGCCGCGTGTCCACCGCACACCACCGGGACGTCACGTTCGGTTCGAATAATCTCGTTTCTCGTTGATGTCCCGTTGACGGTGGCGGTGGACAAACAGTGAGTACTAACGAGAAACGGAACACCGTGAGATAAACTACACCATGTAATAGGAACCACTTTTTGTTTCATACGGTTTCCATTGATCGCTGTGTACTGACTTGATGAAAGATTCTCAGTGTTTAAACGGCACTGGAATAAGCGACAATAAAACAACGGTGTGCTATTATATACAATCACGTAGAAAGTAGATTAGAAAATAAGCTTTTGAGATGTCAGGATTACCTAGTTAGTACAGTTGGGTGCAAAAGTGTTAAATATTTCTAGATACTTTTATAGCACTAAGTACTCATAAAACATGTTAATAATTTAAGTTACGTCTTAAATTTATTGTACATTGGGCCAATTCTCAGGCGTGAGTGCGTGACTGATCATATAAAACTTACAGTTAGGTATGTGTGTTTTTGTTTGATGTATTTTTAAACATTATTTGAATCCTAGAATAAGACATGACGGTGCCGCTGATGCCAAAAGTAATGTAGTAAAACTGCAGAAACATAAAACAAAACGATCTTTATTACGAGGAAATGCAACCGTTAGCACAAAAACCAGTGCTTGAAACTATATCACTTGTACTAAAAAGTTGTTTCGTACTAAAAGAAGCAACTTAAAACAGTTTCTGACATACATAAAAAATGAAATTATTTTATTTTTCATCCTATCTGGAGCCAAGTGTAGCGTACTTATTACCCTTGACTCCCCAGTTTTGTTAAACTACGAATTTTAAGAACATTTTGATTCGTCATCATTATCAATGTCGTTCCACCCACTGCTAAGTATGGCCCCCCTTCGGTGCCATTTAAGATTTTGTAACAGGCATCAAAGTAAATGGTCTTCACTTCTCATTTCTTTACAACCCATGTGGGCCTTTCATTCCTCGGCTGTACTTGAATAATGCAGGTTGAATTTGAAGTAAACAAACTAAAGTCGTAGCTACCTAAATATCTTAACTACTAATTACTTCCACCAACAATATACTCAGTATCAAGTCACAAATAATTATTCGGCTTCAAACTCCAAGTCATTAGCTCGTCTGTCACCACTTACCAGTCAACTCGATCAATTCATTCAACAGTATCTGTCTAAAGGTTTGTGTCAAAACATATCCGAAACTGAATTTGTTTACGCGCTTCACTTATGGCACATAGGTACTTTATTTGTTCACCAACGCGCACGAAGATTGATGACGTTTACATTTAGGCAAGGAGGACTACACAGTTGAATTTATGTTCTATATGGAGGTTTTAAGGTTGAAATTGCAACGGGGGTCGTGTTTAAGTGCGACACCAAGTTGCAGTGTTGGCAAATGATGCACTTAACAGTATTGCCACTAGTAAAATTTGTTGTTTTACCCATAACATACGGTTAATTGATTCCGTGGTAAATGGATTGCTCGCTAATGCGAAAAAAATATAGTTGAAACATAGTTAGCATGACGGTAATGGATGACTTTTGTGTAGTCTGCACTTTTTTTCAAGTAATGCGACTTTTTTATGGACTCCAATGTAATTTTGCGGAATTTATGTTAGTATTTAATTGAGTTTTATTACGGGTTACGACTTTTTTGGTGGTGCAAAAATATGAGCAGTAACTTTAGTTTAGTGAGTTAAATTCAACATTTTTCGTTTTGAGTGTACTTCTTTTCGTAATTAACGAAATTACTGTCTCTTCATATATGTACTTACTTTTGATACATCACTACCACAATTTAGTTATTAATTTACTTTTATAAACTCTATGTAATAAACTAATAATGTCAAATGATTTTATAGAAAAAGCTACTTTAGGTCTGTCTTTTAAAGACCTTTATTGCCTGAAATAGTTTTAAGTGAATAACTTATTCTAGGAAATAAAGTCCCTTTGCTTGATACATCACCGGAAATAGTCACTTTTACTGCATATATATGTACACATAGTACATAGTTTCATACATAATACACCTGTTTTTTTGTCAAATCTGAAATTTCAGTACGAAACCGCTGAACCATTTAGTAATGATTTTAGAGGAGTATATTTTAGACAAGTATATCTGTAGTGTTAAGGTAAAAGGGGATAAGTCATAAATATTAAAAAACGAGTTATTTGCATAATTCGATACTTACTAAACATTAAAATCTATTAAGGTAGAAAGGAGATTCAGAGTCAGTATTTGTGTTACAATTTCGTACAACTCAAATTGCCAATCTAGTCTAGTCAGGAAACAGCAAAATACTAAAAGGGTTTAAAGGGTTAATTTTACTCGTCTCATTATTGTGTTTATGACTTAATACCCTTTTTTTTTTTTTTTTTTAATTTTAATGGCCTGGTTGCTGGGACCTTTTAGCCAATGACTTAATACCCTTTTACCTTAATACCACAGATATTTTAGGAGTATATTTATATGACTGCCTCGTTGGTCATGTGGTCGCGCGCGCTACTACTGAGCAAGAGGTACTGGGTTCGATTCCCGGTACAGACAAAGTGTTATAGGGTTTTTCCATCTGGAATTTCTCAGCAGCTCGGAGTCTGGATTTGTGCCTGGATGATAGCAATAGGTTCGCCCCCTGGTATATGGGACTAAAATATAACGGGCGAAATATGAGCGTAGGTACTATCGAGGAAGTTCATATCTAAGCAGTTTTAGAACAAAATCCCGTGAACACGATGACCGCATCTATCTGTTTTACGTTAGTTACTGTTAGCGCCCGAGCGCTACAGGGAAAAATAGTCCTAAAGGTGCATAGATATGAACTTCCTCGATAGTACTAGAGGTACTTACTCTGCTTAAATCTTTCAGGAATAAACGCGTGATGTGATGATGATCATATTTATATGACACCAATATAATCACATCAAAAGTTCAAAAGCGATGTCAAAAAAGAGAATGTCAAAGCAAGTAAGTAAATTTTATTTGTGTATACATGGTGTACATGATATATTGCATGCAGGATAATAATGGGGTAGCCGCATATCGTGGCGTACAAATTGGCAGGAAGAGATGGTGCATAAACCGTGATAATTTTCATCTAAATTACATTTCTTCATTATTCATTAAAGATTAGGTATAATTACAATTCAATAAGCATATTTTTAAATACAATTCAATGTCAAAGTAGTTATTAAATTAAAAACAATAAAAATATATATTACTCTCATTAAAAACTTCAATGCCAAATTAAAATTATGCCAAAAAAAAAAAACAAAAAAAAACAAGCAAGCAATGACATTATTAAATTTAACAGAGCACCTTTAAGCCGATTGCTCCCCATATGAAATAATCATTCATCATTATTTGTACAATTTACTAAATGCATTTTGGTTTTATTCCGTGGCTGGGCACGCTAGGTATAAATATTCATTTTGTAAATGACTGGGGTGACCCTCCCCTCAATTTTTATAATGATGCCGTGTCAGCTTATGTAAAGTGGGTAGAACAAGAAACTGGCTACAACACCTACGCGCGTAAAATGTGTAATTACAGTCCACGCGATCAAGAAACAAAATACAACCTTTTTACAATGGTTACTCATAGTTTCAGTATACAGGGTGACACCCCTGTCATAGACGCCACGTAGGTTCGAACCCAGACAGGCGCTTACTTCGTGCAAATTATGTCACCACCACTGCTCTCAAAACGGTGAAGTAAAACATCGTAAGGAAAGCGGCATGTCATAGAACCAAAAATTCAAAGACATGTGACATCTGCCAACCCACACTGGGCCCGCGTGGTGGATAACGGCGCACTCCCTATCACTGAGAGGAGGCCTGTGTCCCAGCAGTGTGAACGTTATAGGCTGATTATTAAGTACATGAACTGAAAAAAATAATTTGCTATTCCATATATAATATATATCACGGAAACAGCATAAAAAAAAAATATCTCATGGCGTCCAGAATCATGTACTTACTGAATCCATGGTTAATGGTATCAGGTTCGATCCCTGTCACCCTGTATAACCTTTTTACAACGGTTAATCATGCTGTCAGTAGATTTACTGCCTTTTAATAATAGAATGCTAGAGTTCGAACCCATAAAATACATCAAAAGTAAAGGTTTCGCTAGCTAAATCTTATAAAAGTAAAATAAAAGACCTTCGAATGTACGGGACGCCTTTAACAACGACCTCCACACATGGATTAGTATTATTTCGCAGCCCGAACACGGATTAAACACTACTTTGCCATTAAACCAGAACTTTTATAACGAGTCTTTCTACTTAGGAAAAAAAGGGAAAAAAAGGTCATGCGTTCATATCGGAGTATGTCATCCATTTAGCGAGTCTGGCATAAAGCTGCAGACACACGACACGGCATACGTTCATCAATCACCCCGGGACACTTTTATACGCTCCACACTCTACTGTGACAATGCAAGAGGGTTTTTTTAAGACCCCAAGGTTTTTTCGAAAACTTCTTCTGGTTCCGTACCCAAAGGGTAACAATGGGACCCTATAACTAGGGTCCGCTGTCCGTCCGTCCGTCACAGGGCTGTATCTTTTGAACCGTAATATGTTGACATTTGGAAGTTTCATAGTGTACTTCTATGGCCGCTATAACAACAAATAAAAATAAAATAATGTCAAAATTAAAGGGTAATTTAAATTTTTAACTTTATTTTACCATACAAGTAACGTGCTCTTTTCAGCGTTTTTTTTTTAAATCAAATATTGTAATACATATTGTAGTGTTAAATATTGGACGGTGGTACAGAACCCTTTGAGTGTGAGCCCGACTCGCTCTTGGCCACTTTTTTAAGAACCTAGGGTTTTTTTACAAATGTTTTTTGTAGAAAGTGACATGTTATGTGTAAACCTGTGTTTTCCGCGAGGGTGGGCAGTGCCCTACTTTTGCATACTATGTTGGTAAAATGTTCATTTTAATAATTCGGCGCGTTTGCTTTTGTATTTTACATTTTGTAGGGTCACTGTTCTCATAATGGTATGGCAGTCCAGTATTCTTGCTAAGTTAAACTTATCTCTGTGTGCTCAGATTATTAACATTCTCGCTGTGTATACATTATATGTAGGTATGTAGGATTAAAACTATATCAATACTTATAGTATAAAGAGGTAACATTTGTGAGTAATGTAGGGTATGTAGGGTAATCTTCAGAACTACTGACCCGATTACGAAATTTTTTTCACCAATGGGAAGCCACATCAGGGTGGCATCATCGACGCACAAACTGTAACCATAAATTCAGCACATGATTCAAGACGGGAGCGTGGAAAATTTTCATCAGTTATCAAAAAAAACATTTTTTGTTTCATACAAAAGTGCAATACCTTCGCGGTCAAAATTTACAGAACAGCAATTTAAAAAAAACCTTTGAAAATTTTATACGCAGGGGTTTCAGAATCCATGTTTTTAATCCATGGAAACGGGTTGCGCCTCGATGACCCTGGAACCCTGTATACTAATATTATACAGAGGTAATTTTTTGTGAGTTTTTTATGAAGGGGGTAATCTTCGGAACTAGTGAACCGATTCCGAAAATTCTTTTAGTAATGGGAAGCTACATCATCCCTGAGTATCATAAACTACATTAAAAAAAAGTCTTAATTGAAAAAGGGAGCAGTGATGGCCCAGTGGTAACGGCCCCGACTTACGAGTTATAGGTCGTCCGGTCGAACCCAGACAGGCGCTTTACTTTTTGTAAATAATTTCATCACCACTGCTCTCAAAACGGCGAAGAATAAGATCGTGAGGAAACCGGCATGTCCTAGAACCGAAAATTCGAAGACATGTGACATCCACCAACCCGCACTGAGCCCGCGTGGTGGATTACGGCCCACTCCATCTCGGAGGCCTGTGTCCCAGCAGTGGGAACAGTATAGGCAGATAAAGCAATGCTATACGAGCGAGGCGCTAGTCCTTCATAATATCAACGAACCCTTTGTATCGTTCATAATAGGTACTTCGCTTGAAACCCAACAAAATACACTTTAAGCATAATCTATTTCCATAAACAGAGTCTATTTCCTATAGTAGACGATAATACTCAAGGCAACTAAGGCTAATGATTTTGGACTTAGCGGGTGAATCCATTACGTCCCACCAAAGTGGTCGACAATGACCCATATTTATGGATCACTATGCTTCGATATGGCGACCATATTGTTTTATAATACGAGCCAAAAGCTTATATTCTAAGTAAACTGTATCATCCACGACCGATGAAGGAAAACAGTTATGACTTGTTACTAAGATATGGTGTTGTAAGTTTAAATATCACGTTTTTCAGCAACAGTTGAAATGCAATGTTTGTTTCTGTAAGTAGATCTTCTGAGACATTTACAAGTCAATTTGGTCAAAATTTTAAAACAAGATGGCGCGCGTTTTTTCTAGCCGACTGGTCCCCGAGAAGAAATGCCGAAAAAAACTCAGAGGTCATGGTCTCTTTTAAAGTTACAAATATTTCGGGTCCTTAACATCGGATGACGCAATTTCCGGATTCACAGCCCGTTAGTCATGAGCCCCAACATATTTTATCCCAGCTCTAATTAATGGCTTTATTAGGGTACAACGCTGTATGTTTTACGGAGCTTAATTTTTAACAAACATCGTCATAAATCAGAAAATATTTAAAAGATTATATCAACAAATCCTAGCAACTAAAATCGGGACCCCTATCATTAAATTTATCAAAACCCTTATTACAAATGAGATTTGGGACCGGTCTCGACATAATCCATGTTCTATCTCAGCCCTTTAGCGTAAGGGAAGTAAAATTAAGCCTGTGTAGGGCTCCATAAAGAGACCAATTTTAATCCTTCAAATGTAATGAAAATATTTGTTGTTGACAGGTCTTGACGAACTTAGTGGATTAAGATTAAATCATTAAAAGAATACTTGGTCGTACTCCTGAGTCCTAAATAAATACCTACTCGAGACTTTTGGACGTAAAACAAACAACTCAACTTGAATATTTCACAGTGATACCAAAAGTACTTTATCAAACCGGAAAAAGAAAAAACAGCAAGTTATAGTAAAATGATTACTGCAATTTTAATAAACAACATGTAGTTTAAACAAACAAATAATCGTTTCCTGCTCGCGAGGAAATAAAACAGTATTCAAGCAAACATTACAGATACGAACATGAGCGGTAAATCTTTCTTTATCGGCTAACTATCTTCGCGCGTTTCAGACTTAGGGTTCAGTATAACAACTTGCGGATAGATAAGTAATCCGTTCATAAAAAACAACCTTTCAAAGATAGGACAGTTTACCTTGTTTATGAAGATATTTTAAATGGCAAATATTTTTTTCTCAAACGTGCTTGGAAATTTGAGTATCATTTTGACAACCTTCTTCGAGGTAAATCGAAATTGCTATACTGGCCAAATCAGTGGCCGGCAAAAGTTGTATGAAAATATATATCTGTCGTGGTTTAGCGGCCAAATAAATTACATAGTAAACTACTACTACTACTACTATTGCTAAGTATTTATAAGTTTTTAAATGTATTACTTTCTAAAAGGACCTAAATAAAAGTTATTATTAATAAATCTATCGTGTAATTTAAAAATGGAACGATCTTTTACTCCGAAACATGGCAACCAAGGAGGTAACTTTTCATAGGTTTTATTTAAATTTCGAACTGTCTATTGAAAAAAGAAACAAAGGAACACTTTAACGCGGGATTTTTTTTTTGTTGTTCGTTGTTCGTCATTGATTTCGAAAAGTAGGTATATTATTTTCCGCGCATTATTTGAGAAAAGTACTATACAAGCCTTGGCCACAACTAGGCATTGATGCGTTCGTCCATAAATGCCTCTTTTGCTAGCCGCTGCAGTAATGTACTATATTTCTGATTTACACGTCAATAATTAATTACTAAGATTACTCTGAGAAAACAGACTGAAACAAACTCAGAGGTCACAGTCTTTTTTAAAGTCCTGACATAATCTTGGTCAAATCATATGAGGAACGTGTACCTACATTAGTGTCTGAAACGGTCTTTCGAGGAAAGAACCACACAAATTTGAGTGAAACTTCCTGAATTAATCATAGTTTTGTTTATTATTTGTTTGGTTATGAGAGATCGTATCGTCAATTGTTTACTCGATCCTTGTTCGTTATTGTTTCATCAAGCTAATGTATTTGAGGCGGTCGATATGTTTCTACCTTCTATCAATTGTATTTGAAACACGCTTGATGGCTTTTCTATTCTGGTAGGTACCTACTATAATAACCGATTTTCATAATGTCGATACTTACAACCATTATGTTGAAAACATTCGTCACAAAACCTCGGGAATAAAAGCGAACGACTACTAATTATCACGAACAACTAAAAAAGCCAATGAGCTGACACCAAAATATTTCGGACTTAGACTGGTTGATGCAGTTACCAAATCAAACTCATACTGAAAGCGCAAAAAGTTTTAATTACAAAATAGCTAGGTATAATGTTGTGATTGTGCAGTTCAAGGCTATTTGAGGAATCCTATAAAATACTGATGCCAGATAACGATTCCACAAAGTTAATTTAATCACAGAAAGTACGGGCCAAAATTTAGTGACTTGTGGCCAAGTTATAACAGCCACAACAAACAGGTTAAGCTACGCTTGCCGCGGTTGGTTCGTGGATGGGTGACCATCTTTACATACCAAGCCCAATCCGTGGCTCGGAAAGCACGTTAAGCCGTTGGTCCCGGCTGTCATTCGTGGATCTGTGATAGTCGTTACTGGTCGTCAGAAGCCCGCAAGTCTAACAACCAGTCTTACCAAGGGGTATCGTATTACCCGGTAACTGGGTTGTTGAAGTCAGATAGGCAGTCAATCCATGTACAATACTGGTATTCAGCTGCATCTAGTTAGACTGGAAGCTGACCCCAACATAGATGGGAAAAGGCTACTAAGGCAAAGTCAAAGTCAAAGTCAAATCGTTTATTGCTAAATCCATAATGTACATTTATAGGTGGTAAATAAAAAATAGAAACAATTATGGACCCTGTCGGGCACAGCAAATTTCATAAATATGTAGAGAGGAAGAGCGCTTTATAATTTTTCAGTTCGAGATGTTTCATATCATAATAAGTAGGTATTTTATATTTCCATTTGTTTTCTTAATCTATTAATAGTTATTAATATAGGTATTATTTTCAATTAATTGTATTTAAAATTGCTTATTATCTAACCTCAAATCCAGAAGTGAGATCATAATAAAAAATAAAAAGTTAATATATTAGTACAGTAAAACTATTCCATGTCAACTTACTTACATGTCAAAAATAAATATTCAAATGTCATTCTATTAAATCGTACTCATACACGTCTTCTTTCAAAATTAAAGTCTGCAACATTATAATTCAGATTGTATTGTGTGTATATGTATGTTTTAGTATAAATTATATTTGTCATTTTGCTAATTAAATTAAATTATTCATATTATCATCGTATTATTGGATTTATCCGCTAGATATTCATGGACTGTGTAATAGCTTTTATTAATTAAGTATTGCTTATAGATGCAAGATGCAAGCTTGCAGATGATATATTGGCGCGACAGTCTCGATGGTCAGACTAACCGGCTTCTGCCTACCCGTAAAGTCAAAGATCTACAATACTGTATACTGTCTCGCCAATACTTAGTGCTTAAAAACAGTTGGTAGCGACCCTGCCTTCTGAGCCGCTGGTCCCGCCCGGGTTTGATCCCCGGACAAGTCAAACATCTGTGTGCATGAACATGTCTGTTTGTATATTTATTTATTAAAACTTTAAGCACAATTAAAAAAGAAATACTGTACAAAGGCGGACTTAATGCCTGAGGCATTTTCTATTAGTCAACCTTAGGGTGATGCAGAGATATACCATGGCAGGTGCAACATACGGGATAGATAGCTCGGAAATTACTATAAAATACATGAATAAATACTAATTTATAGATACATAGATACAAACAAAATAAACCTTGGTCAGGAGAAATAACGATCGGTAGAGGAGAAAACGAATCCAGCAACTCAGCGCTGGGATGTTTCAGCCAACTTCTGACGGATATGTTCACGTGTCTTCACTTTAAAAGATAACCGACCGGTTGCTGTTGTGATATTCAGAGGTATATCAGTATGTAGGTATATCAGTCATCAGGTTACCGTAGTACAGGCTCTACCTAGTTCGGGACCTGAAGACCTTGTGTTGTCTCATATTTATTATTTTTGTGTATCATTTAACGTAGATTATAAGGAACCCAACGCAAATAAAAAGAGACACACATAAAAATTGAGCCATTTTATTTGGATGTCGTACAAAAAGTAGTTAATCTGCATAACGATATCCCCATAACGCCGTTCCGGATAGCTCGGGATGTGAACGTTTGGCATAACAAATATTATGGTAATAAATCCATGCTCTTAAGGGATTTTGAAATAAGGATATTAGCTCCATGGATATTTACTAATGAAGCCTATTGGGACGACGGAGATGTCAGAGTATGCGTATGAGCGTGATTGGGTAAATAATGATACAGTGGGTTTTATATTTCAGTGGTTGAGTTTTTATTAGCCTACCTACTACTTAGGAGAATATTTAAAAATATTATAAATCCACGCCTAAATTCCCCGAAAAGATGGACAACATTTAATGTCCTGCAGATCTGGTAGCGTCGTGTGACGGATCGTTGAGTTCCCTAAAATAGGATTGAGCTACACGATGACTGATGCATGCATGCCGTCTGTTGGGACAGGTCAACTCGAAGCTGCAATGGCTCTTTCTTCATAAGGCCCTTCTAGACAAGGGCCCGCATTGTTAGACTCGCATAAAATCCTAATATTACAATGATTGGACTTTAAAAGAGACCATGACCTCTGAATTTGTTTCGGCACTTCTTCTCAGGGATCAGTCAGCTAGGAAATGCCGGCGCCATTTAGTTTTAAAACATTGACGTGTAAAATTGTCTTAAAAGATCTACTTACAGAAACAAACATTACATTTCAGCAGTACATTATCTAAGCATTTTTTTTTCTTGAGGTAGGAGAGAAATATTACAAGCACTGGCCTCGATTATAGAATCTATTACAAATACATAATTTATCAACACTCTCACCCACTAAATATCCAAGGCTAAACTTGATTTAACCGCACGCAATATCCTTCATTACTATCAAATAACAATTGACACTTAATAAACCCTATAACCAAAATTAACTATAAAATAATAACGTATTCCCTATGGGCTGAACAATAATTCCATGGCTCGCCATTACTTGGGCGTGCAATGGGCCGAATGTCGTTAGACCGCTGCCCGGCCCATTAATATAAGTAGCGAGATGTTTTAGCAAGCACTTAGTGAAAGCACTCGCGTTCAATTGATTGCTTTATTCGCGACATACGGTTTGGAAGGACAATGAGTGGAGATTTATACGGATTGAGGGGCTGACAACAGCTAAAGCGCGGTCACTGTCGGACTGCATAGAAAAGAAAGAGAAGCCGCGATGACAGAAAGCTGGTAATTTATTGCAAAATATGAAGCAATTCACTATTTACAAAAAAAATATTGATTGGACTAAAAAATAAAACACTATCAAGTTAATAATTATGTCGCTTGAAGAACAATCGCAAAAAAAAATGGAGAATGATTGCATGTACCTATATTATTATGGTTTTTAGTCGTTAAAAGAATTTTTAAGAGGTAATTTCGTGACTTTTTTCTATCGTACCAAATTAGTTGTATTATGTTTTCAACACACTAAGTATCTAACTAGCATATATCCTGAAGAATATCATATATTTTTCTGATTTTGTTTACTGCAGTGGATCATATACTTTTAGGCATTATAAAACTTGCGTTTAGGTCATGTAGTCCCCTTAAGCTACAGATTCCCAGAAAAGCAGCGACGGCTGTC
Source organism: Brachylomia viminalis (assembly GCA_937001585.2). Taxonomy (NCBI): domain Eukaryota; kingdom Metazoa; phylum Arthropoda; class Insecta; order Lepidoptera; family Noctuidae; genus Brachylomia; species Brachylomia viminalis. The sequence goes on along the minus strand of OW443316.2, from coordinate 13,365,132 downwards.
ATGCAAATGGTGGCAGCTGGGTTTGTCTATACGGTGGAGAAAACTGCTCTCTAGGAACACACCAACTTACTTTCATAAATAACGTTTCGCTGGCGTCATTCGCCGGTGAAATGCAGATGAGGCCACCGCCTTTCTAGGAAACTCTAGGATTTTAGTGTCACAAGTACTGTCAACTTTTTGCAAAAATTTATAGGAGCACATGGGCCTTATTAAAGCGTATGTAAACAAAATGATGCTTTTGAAGATACATTTTTGTCACAAGCACAAAGGTTTTAAATAGGTTGCAGAAAAAGATGTGTGCAGAAAAATCAGACAAATGAATTCCTGAATTATTTTAAATACTGACTACCGTAATCAGCGGCCGTACTCTGACGTGTTAATTCCATCATTGTTCCAGCGTGGAAGAGAGACGGAGCTATACATGACCGATAGCACTATCTCTTTTTCTCAACGGAATGATGATGACGTTAACAGGTCATAGGAGGATCACCCAAGCCTGGAGCTAGCCAAAGCTCAGCTTATTATTTAACCAGATGCTGTTGAATGTTAGTCAGTCATCGTATCCGGTACAAACAATACGTTCAAAACCATGAAGCATTACTCAAGAACACTCCCCTTTAAAACCAATCTAAGCAATCTCAACTGATTTACAACCAAACATAACAACGAACGCGCTATATACACGTCAAAGCAGTATGTCATCCAACCTCCCATATTATTGTACCTACTTAGAGGGAGAACGCAATAATGAGCTCAGAACGGCACGTGCGCCTGATTCATTGACCATAGAACCCATGGGAAACGATCAACCAGTCATATACAAAGAGAATTCAATTAAGTGCAATTTGAGACCATACGATAATAATTTCGAGGCACAATGGAGTCCGAAATACGAGGAAAACAATGTTTCTAGCTGTGTTGGAATCCCGCGGGAGGGAGAAGGCCAGATGTTTCGACAAAAACTGCCGAAAGACCAAAAGTAAAGAAAGCTTTGTAAGATGCGGGCATTTGGCGGATTTTGACTGACCGGTTGGCGTAGTTGGTAGCGACCCTGCCTTCTGAGCCGCTGATCCCGGGTTCGATCCCCGGACAAGTCAAACATTTTGTGTGCTTGAACATGTCTGTTTGACCTGTGTCTGGGTGTGTATATGTATATCAGTCATTAGGTTACCGTAGTACAGGCTCTGCCTAGTTCGGAACCTGAAGACCTTGTGTGGATTTTGTCTCATTAAATAAAAATAAAATTTAACTCAAGAAAAATCTCCTTTCGTCGCTCTTTGGGTAGAACTGAATCATCTAATCTAAAATTAAATTGTATATACTTGTATGATTTCTGTACCTTCCCCTAGTGCCTAGTTTTGCGCAATAAAGTTAGCGATCTATCTATAATTTAATATTAAAAAGAGGTAACATTTGAGGGAACGCCCTAGAAGGACATAATAGTGACCTTATTGGTGATATTCTTCAAAAAGGTCAGGTGCATGGTACTCGCAACCAGCGTGAAAGAATAACCAGATGTATTAACGTATACAAAGCAAAAGGGGTATGTAAGGTTCGTAGCAGGTGGTGTTTCTGCCTACCCCCATAGGAAGAAAGCTTGAGTTTATGTATGTGTTTTATGTGCGAAATTTGTGAGTTTGTATGTAGAAGGTAATCTTCGGAACTATTGCTTACCCAATTTTAGGTTTAAAGAATTTTATTCTCATACGAACTTAATTATTAACAGTTCACTTAAAATGAGATACAGAGTACTTATATCTAAATAGATAATAATATATATAATATTTGCCTCTAGAGTGTTGGTAACGTTACAGGGTACATAGGTACATGTTTCTTGAGTTTTTTTTTTAAATATTCTTAAACTATCACACTTCTTTAAATTCTGCGGTAAATTATTGAATAGTTGCGCGCCCTCGTTCAACATAGTTTTTTAATTTAAAAAAAAAAAAAAAATAATTATTTTTTTTCTTTTAAGTAATTGTAGAAATATACACTATTGTTGAGAACCATAGCATATTTTATGTTAAAACGAGAAACTTTACGGGAACGAAATCGTGGGCAGAGGGGTATAAACATGTGAGGACGGGGCCGGATCTTGCGGATAGTCAGTTCGGCTTCCGCAAGGGGCGCTCGACGGTGGACGCCATCATGCGCGTTAGAGCCCTCACGACGGGGGACGCGGTGTCTCGGGGCGGGGTTGTTGTGGCGGTGTCACTCGACATCGCCAACGCATTTAACACCCTGCCCTGGAGTTGCATTGGGGAGGCACTCCGGTATCACCGGGTGCCAACCTACCTCCGTCGAATAGTCGAGGCATATCTGACGGACAGAGCCGTCATCTACCCCGGTCGCGATGGGGAGTGGAACCGGCGAGAGATGTCGTGCGGCGTCCCACAGGGATCGGTTCTAGGGCCGCTCCTGTGGGACATCGGTTACGACTGGGTGCTGCGGGCCGACCTCCCTGATGGCGTCAGCGTGGTGTGCTACGCTGACGACACGCTGGTCCTGGCGCAGGGGAGGTCGCATCAGGCGGCGGCCGACGCGATGACACGCGGGGTTGCGATAGTCGTGGAGAGGATACGGCAGTTGGGTCTCGAGGTGGCTTTGCACAAGTCCGAGGCCATGTCTTTCCATGGGCCCCGGAACAGGCCACCATCGGGATCCCAACTAACGGCAGGAGGGGTTCACATCGGCGTCGAGTCCACGATGAAATACTTAGGACTCGTGCTCGATAGCCGGTGGAACTTCGTGGAGCACTTCCGACGTTTGGCCCCCAAACTGGAACGGACTGGGGCCGCCCTCAAGCGGCTCCTGCCCAACCTGAGGGGTCCAAACGCTTCCTGCCGGAGGCTTTACGCGGGGGTCGTGCGGTCCATGGCTACATATGGGGCCCCGGTGTGGGCGCGTTCACTGCGGCGGAGAGCCGCCCACTATCTGAACGCGCCCCAAAAGGTGGTAGCCGTAAGGCTGATCCGGGGCTACCGCACGATCTCGGGCGAGGCGGCAAGCCTCCTTGCCGGACTGCCACCGTGGGATCTGGAGGCGATAGTCCTCGCGCGCCTGTATGAGTGGCGCGCGGAGGCACTACGCCGGGGGGAAACCCCGCTTCCGCGGCAAATCGCGGCGGAGCGGACGGACCTCCGGCGCGATCTCATGGCGGCATGGAAAGAGCGACTGTCGCAACCCAGCGCAGGGCACGCCACGATAGCGGCGGTAAGACCCCTCTTTGAGGAGTGGCTAGAGAGGCGTCACGGCGTCCTCACCTACCGCCTGACGCAGGTCCTCACCGGACACGGAAGTTTCGGGAGGTTCCTGCACATCATCAGGCGGGAGGAAACGCCCGGGTGTCACCACTGCGATGATCGCCCCGAGGACACGGTGGAGCATACGGTGGGGGCCTGCCCTGCATGGGCGGAGCACCGCCGTGTCCTCGTAGAGGCGATCGGCAGCGGCGGCGATCTCTCACGCCCGGCCTTGGTTCAAGCCATGGTCCGGGGCGAGGGGGAGTGGGAGGCAGTCGCCTCCTTCTGCGAAGCAGTCATGCTAGCGAAGGAGGTGGCGGGACGGGAGAGGGAGAGAGTCTCCCGTCCAAGCCGCCGCGGTGGACGCTCCGGGCGTCGGGAGCCGCGTGACGACTCCCGGCCACCGTAGGCGCGGGCCTGCGGGCGGTGAGTAATGGGTAGCTCACCGTCCGATCAGGACCAGGCCCGTGCTGGACGGCGCGTACGTGTTCCACGCGCGCCTCAAAGAGATGTCAGCATCATAGAGGGGGCCCACTAGGGCCCAAGCCTGCCGGGAAAGCGGGATCATCCAAAAGGGGTACCGCTGACCCGGAACATAAAGGGCCAAGGAAGGAACACGGGTGGGTTTTAGTCAGTAAGAGTCTGACACTCCCTTCCGCTCCACCCAGAGCGGGAGGAGTCATTTGATGATTTCCCATCCTCAAAAAAAAAAAAAAAAAAAAAAAAAAAAAAAAAAAAAAAAAAAAAAAAAAAGGGGTATAAACATGATTCGAATGAGTAAAATAGTTGGACCGCTCACAATGCACTACCCTAAAACTATACTACAAACAACTTCCCTTGCATCACCCATTCACAGTCTAAAACAATGGTTCCACACAAGCAAACTACCTACAAAATGGTTGATTTAAGAAAAAACTTGGGTTAACTCGCGCCGTTCACGAGTTTTATGCTCAAGGACTTTCCTATACGGTTTATGACATCGGCTCTTGACAGTTAAGGAAAGGGTAAAGAGCAATTTATTTTTATGCTCTTCTGTATATCGGTTATAAATATCGCAGTCAAATGCTTTTAAAAAGATCTGGGGTATTTTGTTCCGATATATACAACGTACGGGTGTAGTGTAACAGAATGTTTTCTGAATGATATAATCACCTAAAGGTCGCAAGCGAGGATCATGAAAGCTTGACTTCCTGCAAACCACTTGAAAGAAATTCCATTATTACTAAAAGAATGCTCCACGAACGGCAAACCACGTGACGCCAAAATGCCGGCCGCCACTGTTGCCTTCGCCAACTTTTCGAGAACTGACCAAGCCGTTCACCATCAAAAGCCAATATTCTTCACCTAAATAAAACGCAGACCTGGGCCCATAACCTATTAGTAATGACTTAAAAGATTTAAAGATCGTAAGTGGAAGCCTTCTTGTCACAGTCATGACGTGCAGCTGTCGACGATTTCTGTAGGCCAATTCTCGTACTTAAAAAACGTTCAAATTCAAGTCGCAATCTCATCTCAGCGACAATCAATGTCAAAAACCTGTCAAAAATGTATGAAAATTGATTGTAATTTTGACAGATTGAGACTGAGATTAGAATGCGAACGGTCTTAAAAATACGGGAGTTGCCCCTCTGTTTTGTGCTCGTGATTGGAGATCTTTTTTTCTTAATTATTAGAACTAATTAGTTTTTTGTATGCACGTGTTTCAGTGACAAATAAATCTATATTTCTTATTATTTCAAAATTGTAGAGCTTAGGCTGTCTTCATGCACCATTATAAACTCCAGTCGGCCATTACAACTTCCGTGGAATGATGAAGAGTTGCGTGTTCTATTTTCCTAGAAATAGGTCTCGACGTTCATTGTTGAACATGAGCTTCCTCTAGAGCCTTTGGGAGTCTCATAGTCTTCAGGCTTTAGAGTCAAGCTATGATGTGAATTGGAACCGGCTTCCGATATTTGAGGATGCAGCCAAAAAGCCATGTAGATACATTTAACATTTTGGCACCTGAAGATAGCTACGCCATTTAAAATTTGCATAGAACATTCCAGAGTTTCCACACTTGACTTAGACAATTTTAACCTAAAAAGTCAACGTCAAAGAATTTATTTCAAATAGGCACATAAAAGGCACTTTTGAACGTCAACATTTACATCAGAATTGATTCTAGTCGCCCCTTTCAAAAGGTAGTTTCGTATGGAGAAGATAGGGCGAGAAACGTACTCTTATAAAATGTGTTACAATATTATATATTGTTTACATTAATTATATTATTATATGTGAAGACGATGCAAAAGAATAAAAAATGTAGTGAAGACAAATAAATTACTTGTGTGATAGACACATATAAGTGCTCACATATATGTATTTACAAACATTGTAAAAGTATACGATTTTCCAAAAAAAAATAAACAAGTATTAAAGTCTGTATGTGAAGTAAAGTAATCACAGAATGTAAATCAATGATATAAAAATAATAAATTATATAATTAAATTTGCACCCAGTTTGATTTTGTCATAATATTTTTTTTATTTGTGTATAAATATATCGTGAATACAGTTCTTATAATAAAGTTCATAGGTCGCTATGTTAAGCCAAGAAGCGTACAAATATGATTGCATGCGAAATAAATAAAATATTGATCATGCGAGAGGTAAACATTAATTATTTGGTAGCCTGTATATCAAAATTAATAGAATAAATAAAAACAAAAAATTGTAAAAGACACAAAATTGAAAAAAAAGAGAAAAACGTTTAAAACTATACCACTCAAGCTCAAATAAAAACTAGATTAAACCTACACCAGTCAAAGAATTGAAATAAAGCCACTTCAAACAAGGGATCCTAACTACCGTAACAAAATTGACCGGTTTCAGTAATTAATTCATGGCGGACAAAAACGGGCTCGAGCCTAATCACCACTCATACGCAAACGTGGTGATAGTAAATTAGAGATCTAATTGATATATTATCCGGGACCCTGAAAAGGCCAAGTGGTAACCTTTGAGTTTGACCACTGTAAGTTATTGAAAGAGTAGGTGAAGACTGAAAATGGTTTTAGTACCTAAGTACTAGCTTTCGCCCGCGGCTTCACCCCATGGAGGTCAGATGCTGGCCGCTGGGTAACCTACACACACTTTCATAGACAGACAGACAGACAAGAGTTACTTTCGAATTTATAATATTAGTATAAGTTCATGTAAAAAATGTTACGGGATTACAATGTCAGTAATTGGCCGTGATCTGGGATTTGAGGACGAAAATTAGACGATGAAGTCACATATAGAGACATGGTGGGCTTCACTAAGCAACAAATCGTTCAAGCGACAGTCATCTCTAACAACTCGAACAACACCAAGTAATGAAGGCCTAAATCCCAAGCTCGATCCAGGAAGCATCTAAAAGACAAATCAGAGTAAAACTACTAAAGCAACAACGCATAACGCACCGCGGGAGCGTTAATCACACCCGGATCCCGGATCCCGTGGGCCGTGATCCCTATTACTCCTTGCGTGCGAGTGCCGGTTTTTGCCAGCCCGGAATTCACGCGATGGCCAGATAGAGACCGTACATTAAACCTATTTACCGGCCGGCATCACCAACCGTCACGTTCGGAATGAGAATTTTGATTGTTCACTCATTATCATATTATGATAATGATTCAACAATCCGTTTGGATCAGTTGCTGTGGTTAGTTTGATGAATAGTTAATCATATGTGTTTTTGTTTTGATCTACAATAACTGTTGATTATATTATGTTGTGACTTGTGTCGTGACAAAAAGTTCCGGTGTAGAATAGTAGTAGACCATGGTCTGAACAACGTTTGTCCTAGCAAAACTGTGATTCAAATGTCACCGTGTATAATATATATGCGTCTATAATATCCTACTAAGTACATATTATATTAAATTATGTACGGTGTATAAATCTTTTACATTGTTATTTTCGTTTTCTTTCTTAACACGTTCACCCTATTTTCTCTATTAACAATTCATTGTCCCCCCATTTGTAATATTTCACGCCTCCCCCACATAAGAACCACATTTGTTTGGAGGTGCAAGATGCATTGGAAATGAGATTAGAGTATTGAGCACTGTTTATTTTATGGCGTATTTATTCAAAGGGCTATTTGCACTGAGGGAATCGGTCATATTCACAAATATTGTTTTTTGGCTCCCCAAAAGTTCTAAAGCAATATTTGTTTCAAGATATAGCACTTTTGCAGCTGTATTTTTTCTTCTATAACTATCTAATGCATTTTCATTTATTCAAGTGCCATTTATATTGGGGCCAAAATCGATGGGTCATTTTAAAATTGAATTCTTAACTTATTTCATCGTTTTGGAGAAGTAGGGGAGTGCTTTTATATTTATTGTCACTGAATACAATTAGTGCTAAACATTATTTTAACTTAGCATTCTGTCTCTGTCAACTTGGAAACCAATGACGTATGAAATATGTTTATTTAGCGCTAAAGATATTTGTTTTAATTTACTTGTGTACATTATATTAAGTGAATGGTCATGCAAGCGAGCCGAAAACTTATAAATTGTAGGTACAGTCATCAAACTTAATATTCCTACAGAAACACCCAAAACCAACTTTAAACATCCCGCTATTGTAACCTCTGTCGGTGTGACGTCATAAAATGGCGGCCACACAACCGCCACACGTAATTTTGAAGTGATGACATTCGCAATTTAAAATGTCTCACCCTAACAGCGACAGTTTAATGAGCATTTTAATTGCGGCCCTACCCGTGTCCATTACTGGGATATCAAGCGAACATCAACCTTAATGCCACGTAATAACGGCTAATATTACGCCACTTAAACTGTGTGGAACTAAAAATCCTGTTTGCTACGTCTAAAAGTTTGTGAAGTTTACTTCTGGTTTGATGTGAAATGTTTTGTATTCTCGGGCTACATTTGATGTTATAGAATGTGACATTTACTTTCGAAAAGAAATGTTCTTTTGTGAACAAAAACAACTTAAAATATAACCAAAGTGAAGGATGGTTTGGAGTGTAGAAAAATATTTTCCCACCATTGCGTGTTACAAGACAGTTTAACTCAACACAAGACACCCACTTGACAGTTTTAATTAATTATTAATTAGTACATTGCAGGGGCGAGAATTATTAAAAATGTATTCCGTTGTCCGTTTCCTTGCCTAGGACACGCATGTTCATACAAAAGGCTGTAAATATAAATGCCTACCCCAACCTAAGGCAGGTAAGTGCGTGTTTGTATGAACATAGTGTTGTAATGACGTCATCTGTCATGTTTGACGCGTTGCGTGGGCAAGCCCCCAACCGGGGCCAGATTAATGATTTCACACATAAACCACGGGACCCCAAAAATCCGCTTTCTTTTTAAGTATTGATAAATATTGTTTTTTTTATTTTTTCATTATTAATATTTTATATTTGTTTTCCGGTAATTTTTCTCGTGTATCTTCAGAACATTCTTCAACGCTTACAAAAGGCCGGAAAACATAAACTATGCAGGTACATTATCAAACCTCAGTATTTACTTTTCACTCCAGTTTTCTATAGAAAAAAGTATTGACAGTTGGCAATAGACTGCAGAATGCAAGCGTTTCGTTGGTCGATGGCAGTCACGGCACGAAGTTCTAATTTCAATTTTTAGCAGTTGAATTCAGTCATGCTATTGGGTAATATTTGACGGTAGTGAACGACTTAGATGTTCCAGTTTCAAAATTGAATTTAGAAGTTTGGTTCCAAGTCGTTGGGTGTATTGTTTAGAATGTAAATAAAAATTGTGTTAATAGTTACTCACACGGATTAAAAGTTAACATGTAAATGTTATAACGTCACCTGTATTACATGTAATAATGTCGACAAAAGGCGAAACTACTCGCATTACAATAAATTCATTTAGATTTTTTTTAAATTAGCATACACAAAATGGCTTAAATATTTTTCCTTCTAATAAAAATACCTATCCACACACCAACATAAATCCTATAAACATTTAACGAATCCGAAATAGACGCTTACATGGTCTAAAATGGCGCGAACCGCTTTTCTTTTTAATTTCCAAGCCGAATCGACTGCTAGTGGCTGAAAGTGGCGTTCGAAATACGAATTTGAGAACGCATTCGGATAGAGCAATCTCGGACGACTACGTACGTGGCTGCTCGACTCAAGTTCCCTTAGAAGAACGTTATATGTGAACGTGATAGAAATCGCATATAAGATTAATAATATTTTATGACGAAATTGATTCAGAATTTACACGCATTCCGACGTTTTAGTGTAAGGCTGTGAGCGTCGTTGACAACATTATCGCATTAGGCGATAGGATTTCATGACACTACTGTTTTTTTGTGATTTGCTAGATGATTTTTGTGATGTCGTTAAGTGTCCACTGCTAAATATTAATCAGTTGTCAATCAAATGAAAAAAAAAAACAATGTAGGTAATTATTGTATTGTACAGACGCCAGCAGGTCAAGCTACCCGAAACTGTCATATTTTCCCAATCAACCTTGAACCTTAATGCTTTAGCGATAAAGTTGAAAATCTATTAAAGAAATTTGACAGATTGTAGTAGCTTGATGTGCTGGCGTCTGTACTTTAAGGACCAGTCTCATGGAAAGCAATGAGGATGACTTTCTAATAAAAACGTAGTTGTTAAGTCAACTGGTGGAAATTCCTCCCTTTAGACAACACAAACACGATATAAATATTCGATAGAAACCATAGACCTTTCTTGGCCTCTCTTTAAATATTAGTTAGTATTTTGATTTACATACTTAATCTCGTTTTAGTTGCAGCAGTTCATCAGAATTATTAACATGTTATGCATTGCCTATAAAAACTAGTGACTTAATAGGAACCCGAGACCTCTCGGTTCCCAGTCTAATAATTCAGGCGCAGTGCCAACGGGGTCAAGCGAAATATTTTGCAGCTTTTATTGTTACCACTCGACTAGCTTATTTGTTTTTTTGAGATAGACGAAAATGTGTAATGCTAGGGTCAATACAATTTTCTTAAAAATAATAGTTAGCATTAAAAAAACATTTTTTTTTTAAGTTTTTAGAAAGTACCCCAAATAAAGTAAGTATTGAGTTGAAAGCATTAGCTTTCAACTCCAAGAACCAGAAATCAAGTACAAAAAAAAGATTACCTTCCAATTTCATCCCTTAGGAAGCCATCGGAAAAGCATCTTATAAAATTCCTATTAGCAGACTTCAATTGAGAGACCCTTGTTGACGTGGGGGGGGGGGGGGGTGAAAAACCCCCTCCCTCGTAACTACCCTTCCTTTTACATAAATAACTACAAGATGGCAACTATTTGATTAGCCAGAGGGACGAGGGTCCCGAACCCCTGTGTTGCTGATTAAATGCATTTCCCTAAATTTATTTTTCGATCAACGTGAAATATTTTATTAAGAATTTCATTAGGTTCGTAATTTTTCGTAACGTCATATTTTATTAGTTTAAAAGCTCATTTACGTGTTGAAGGAGGATTTTATGAGATGGGGCGGGTTATTAAAATGCGTAGGGTTATTTAGCTTATTTGTTTTTTTGAGATAGACGAAAATGTGTAATGCTAGGGTCAATACAATTTTCTTAAAAATAATAGTTAGCATTAAAAAAACATTTTTTTTTTAAGTTTTTAGAAAGTACCCCAAATAAAGTAAGTATTGAGTTGAAAGCATTAGCTTTCAACTCCAAGAACCAGAAATCAAGTACAAAAAAAAGATTACCTTCCAATTTCATCCCTTAGGAAGCCATCGGAAAAGCATCTTATAAAATTCCTATTAGCAGACTTCAATTGAGAGACCCTTGTTGACGTGGGGGGGGGGGGGGGGTGAAAAACCCCCTCCCTCGTAACTACCCTTCCTTTTACATAAATAACTACAAGATGGCAACTATTTGATTAGCCAGAGGGACGAGGGTCCCGAACCCCTGTGTTGCTGATTAAATGCATTTCCCTAAATTTATTTTTCGATCAACGTGAAATATTTTATTAAGAATTTCATTAGGTTCGTAATTTTTCGTAACGTCATATTTTATTACTTTAAAAGCTCATTTACGTGTTGAAGGAGGATTTTATGAGATGGGGCGGGTTATTAAAATGCGTAGGGTTATTTATAGAGAAATTATAAATAGATTTAATGAGCATCGGTTTATGCACGGTAAGTTAATTATCCAGCTTCGTATACGGTTTTTAGCTTTAATCTAGATCATATTATTTAATATTGGTGCCGATTCTCTTGTACACCGAACTAAGCTAACTAAACTATCACTAAAATTCTCTACTTTTGGCTATGAGAATCTTAAAGCTATTCTACAAAAAAAAAATCTCAAAACTGAAAAATAATTTTGACACACCTAAAATTAAATTTGGCAATTGCGACCCCACATGGTACTTGTTTGCCTCAAAGAAAAAAATAATGTAGATTTAGTTAGACAATCCAAATTTTAGGTGAAAAACGTCAAATTCAGAATAGCAAAATTGCCATTTTCACTAAACTATTTATGTAAGTGCCATCTTAGTGCTGTCAAACTAAAAAATTGTTAAGTTGTGTCACTTTAGTCAATTTCAGAATGGGAAATCGTCGTTTGACAGGAGTAAACCAAATTTTGGTGATTTTTAGTCTAGTTTAGAGAATTTTGTGACAAGAGAATCGGCAGCATTATCTCGGTAATATTTTGACCAGAAGGTCAATTCTACTAATTAACAAGCAAAGTGAAAAACATGACACCGGAACGCGATGACATTGTGAACAGACCAAAAAATTGTATTCTGCTCATGTTAAAATTCGGTTTGTTCAAGTTCCGGTCGCAATATCATCGCAGTCTAGTCTCATGGCAATCAACTTTGTTCTCATTTACGAAAAATAACATATTTTCGTGTTGGTTCAATGTATGCAGACGATAATGTGATACTTAGTGATACTTAAATTTTTTGCAACCTTATTTTATGATTTTTTTAATGTATTTATTAAATTGCTTGGTTTAGTAAACACTCATAGTATTTTCATTTCCCGTTTGTTATTTTAAATCTTTGAGAACACAAAATCATTAAAATAAATAATCGGTTATAAAGCTAACTTGGAACGTAATAGTAATCGCGACGCGCATGCGCGATGCGTATTGTGGCAGATGATAGAATAGATGTCAAGAGACGTCATTAGATTGAATGTCAAACTATAGGTAACTTTATATCATTTTTATTTATTATTATTGATAGGTATAGGGCTGAAATTACTGTAATCATTTATTGCACTATCACAGGAAGAAAAACATTTTCTCGAATAGGTACCTATGGTGCTACCACAGTAACCACTTTAAAAAAAACGGTGCCTATCTTTATTATCCATTAGGGATATCATCGTATTTTGGAACAGAACCCAAGCATAGCAGCCAGGCTATATACCTACCTACTGTGGTGGTCGTTGTAGTGCGTTGAGTGAAGAGTTGCAGGGGAGATCATACAGAAAAGTGCCGCTATGATGTAAAACTTCCGTAACGCACCTACTACACCCATAATATTCTCTGAGGATGCTGCAGTGCTCCAAGTAATGTTGGCCGAGCATCACGAAGTAAGTAAAAAGACTGGCATAGAAATGAACCTCTCAAAAACAAAAATAATGGCGAAATAACTAAAAATACCTATAGGTATCACTCAACAACTCTCCGGTGGGTTACGCAGACGATTATATTTACCTACCTGGGAAAACTTGTACCTATCGTTTAGCAAGAATAACAACATTGAAGAAATAGACAGGCGAATCGCGACAACGTGCAAAGAAATATTGGTGATAGGTATAAAGAAATCATCAAGTCAAGCATCCACATCTAATGGAATTTATGAATTATGAAAATTATGAATTCCTGTCTACTACTCTGCCTCACGTACGGCTACCAAACATGGATTTCTGACTCTGTACCCATGAGAAAACTGACCTTTCTCTAGTCAGCTAGAAAGAAGTAGTAGGCTTAAAATAAGACTATTAGACAAAATTAAACATTCTGCAACAAGAAAAAAGACTATGGTAATCGACGATGTCTCCTTCGCTCAAAGCCTAAAGTGGAAATGGGCCGGACGTTTTTTTTTTTTTTTCCAGATACACTGACGATATGAGGAATAAGCAGTCACAGCTTGGAGAGGGCCTATCGGTAGGTAACAGGCGCAGGGGCAGACCAAAGTCACGATGGAAAGACGGGATGAAGCAGTCGCCGGCAAAAACTGGACTTTTATCGCATCACGTAGAGACGAATGGAAGGCTTTGGAGGAGGCCCATGCAAAATAATTAGATTTTGAACTTTTAAATTTCTTATTTACCTACCTACTTTAAATAAAATTTTTTACGTCATTTTGAAACTATTTAAGTAGTAATTAGAATAATAATATGAATTTTAATGGCTGTATTCGAGATGTATTTATTTACTACTTAGCTAAATTGAATTTTATTCAAACGTCGACAGTAACTTTAGTATTTAAGTACCTACCTACTGCTTAGGAATGTACAAAATAAATAAAAGCATATTTTTCATTGGCCTTTTTATTTCTTTACTATGAACTCTTGCTCGTTCTCGCAAAGTAAAACGATCGGTCTGTTCCGTACTAGCTGGGTCCGGACCGATAAATCGATGGCCTCTGCAGCGTGCTTACTCTTGCAAGTTGGGATGCCAAAACACCTTTCTTGTATGGGGACTCCCTTTAGTTTTATTATTTGTTGTTATAGCGGCCATAGTAGTAGGTACCTACACACTCGGTGAAAATTTCAAGTGTCTACCTATTACGATTCAAAAGATACAGGCCCTGTGACAAATGGGCGGACAGACGGACCCTAAAAACCATATTATAGTTATATTTTTATAAGTACAAGCAAAGTCATGCAAGGGAGGCGTCGAACCGCCAGGCTGTGTGTTTCGTTGACTAGAGACTAAAATAGCCATTCTCTTCCCATGTCATAATTGACTGTTTAGCTTGATAATAGTAATGATTTTCATTTCAGAGTTTAAATCCGTAACTAATTTGCAATTTCGTCTCGTATTATTACAATCCTGCAGTAAACTATCAAAGAACAGGAAGAAAATTCAATACTACTCTTCCCCCCACTGTACCTAAATAGCGCGATAATATTATTGAGTATAAACTCAGCAGTGGGTGGAACAAGACTGCCAGTAATAATGATGATGGTTTAACCTACACATAATGACCCGGCCTTCAAAGAATATTTTTGCAAAATTCGTACCTAAAGCTTTTGAATAAATTCTTCTGAATAGATAATTTTTTCAGAAGCTTGGGCATGCATACAGATAAATTACCAAATGGGCACAAATACTAAAAACCAATCCATATTATCGGCATCAGAATCATTCCCACACTTCGTAGCACATACTATTTCAAAAATATTGAACGCACAGTTTTGACTTCTCTGCAATTTTATTATATGTATAGAATATACGCACATTTATAAAAATCCATACGTGATACATGTCTCCGTTGTCTAGTCTCAAGTGTGGATTTTGTTAAATGTGTGTCCTAAATAATTATATGGGTTTGTGTAGTAAGTTTGGAGCTGTGACCACCTCACACTCCTCACCTCACTTCACCTCACGAGCATAGTGAGTGAGCAACCATCATATCTAATAAACACACTAAAATGCACGCAAGCGTGCCGTGAAAGTTGCAGGCGAAGTGCTAACCAACTATAAAATCTGCCTTATAGAAGTGGAGTCATCATCATAATTTCAGCTGAAAGACGTCCACTGTTGAACATAGGCCTCCTTCAAGCGACGCCACAATCATTGACAGGTTCTATACTTCTATGTGCCTGCAGAAAAATGAAGTCACTACTAAAGTGAAACGTAACAACGTAAACGTAAAACTTATCTCTTTATTAATAATTTGTTATCCTAAAATACAACCTCTTAATAAATAAGTGTTTGTAATAATATTACCTAAGTAAATATAACTTTATCTGAATGTAATAATAGTATTTTAAGAAATAGCTACCTACCTACTTACCTATAATAGAATTATTTATATTACTGTTACTTAATAACTTTGTAAGCAAATATAATCATTTAGTTTTCCTGTATAATTTTATTGCAAATTTTAGCTTTCTATGATTTAGTTTTTTTTAACTTTAAGTAATACTTAGATAAAGGTCTACAACAGCTTTTAGCTGTAAGCCTTTTGTTAAAATCTTGTTTTTTACCTTGTGGAATGCAAATAAATGCATATAAATAGGTATGCATATGAAACCCTATTTTAATTAAATAGCCAACTAATCATTAATACAAACATATAAAATATTATTTGTTTGTTTAATGCACAATGTACACAACCATAGTTACATGCTATGCTTAAAAATAGTGATTACATGACCCTGTTAGGGTGCTGCAAGATAACTTAAAACTAACAATATTGCAGTGAGTATCTATTAACTAATAACAAGTAGATTAGGAACTTTCATAATTAAAAATATTATATTAATTAAACTTATTTAGATCTCTATACATAAAAAATAATTATAATTGTATTATAATTAACACACAGTTAGATATTTGAACTCTATTTTAACATTTTATCTTCCATAAATTCTTGGATACTATAGTAACATTTTTCTAAGAGCAATGCCTTTAACCTAGCTTTAAATACACATAGTGTTCTCATGGACCATATTATATTTTCGGGTAATTTATTATATATTTGTATACTTCGGTATTCTGGGCTATTTTTGTACCTTTGTAGTCTTACACATTTCAATGTAAGTAACACTATGTATCAGGGTGCTTTTAAAGGCTTTTTTACTAGACATAGAACATGCATTTCGCTCTTATACTATAGCACAACCAGCTATCAGAACAACCACCCTGCTCATTCAACCCCCCGCTGTGTAGTATACCCGTGATCCCTTCAAATAGTAATGTAAAAGTGTGACACCCCCGTGCCTAGGAAAGCATGTAAAGCCGCTGGTACTGTGCCTAAACTCTTCCCGGTTACATCATATTGCCTTCTCATCAGACTATGAGAGTGCGGGAAGAGTAGGTGCACCTATGCACACAATTGTCCTCTTCTCCATAGTACCTCCCATATACTTTGGCTGTCTCCGTTGAAATTGGCTGCTGTGACCGCAACTCGGTCGGGACTTCTGGAGGATATTGTTACTTCTCTTAATTATCAAATGGTCTTATGAAGCAGAAATGTGTTACACGTAGCTCATATAAATGTATGGAATCTAAAAAGAAGACATAATATTAAGTATCTTGATAGTGAATTGACAAAGAAATTCTGTTATTCATCTCGCATAATTTTTATGATAACCGTCACACTTTCAGCTTATTGTAGAATTTTTCTTGTTAAGTACATGTATTTTAAATATAGGTATGTGGGTGGTCCAGGGCCAATGTGGCTTGCTACATGGCTGGGGATCTGAAATAATATAGCTATTCGCGCAAAACGCAGGAAGATAACAGAACCGAGAAAAGTAGATATATGGTGATGACGAAGATGCTTAGAATATACTCATAGTTGCCTTGTTGCATATCAATCAATAATATCTTGATATATTATTATAATAATGTGTACGTAGTAGACCAACCTTGGCTGCCACACCCAGTCCATTTTTTCGACGCTTAAATCCTGTTGGATATGCGGCTTCAGTTCGTAAGATTTGATGAGTCTGTAACTTTTTCCAAACGCAAGGTAGCTTATGGAACATGCGTCTTATATGAGCCACCGCGGCTGGCGATGCTAAGAACACTTGCAGCTGTGTTCTCTACGTTATTTTGCCGTCGATTCGTCGTCTGCGCGTTGTGCGAGGAATGAAAAATACTCCTACAGGCCGAACCCACTCGTTTTGCATTATTTCACCACACAAACACAAAATGATTGATAACAGTGTTACTGGTTAAGTTTTTACTTCATGAATCTTGGATTTCAAGAAGATTTCAAGGATAAAATCGAAATAAAACGAGAAATATGAAACTGCAGAAGCTAAAATTTTTAGTTACAGTTCAGTCTACAAATAATGTCATGCTTATGTCAGTTTTGACGTTTTTATAAGTACTGGAATGCATATTTTATTTTCGGTGTCAAGTCGAAACTTTAGCAGAATACCGTTTTAGTACATTTCTTATTTTCGATCTAGTCGCAATCTCATTGCAGTAAACGTCACTTTTGACTTAGTTTTTTGGTTTAGCAGAATACCTTTTGTGACATTTTGGAACTTTTGCGGCACTGCGACTTGAATTTGAACGTTTTTTAAGTACGAGAATTGGCCTTCAGATGTATGAACGTCAACGAAGCCAAAGGAGTGTATGTAAGGATCGTAGCAGGTGACGTTCTGTAGTGTCTGCTTACTCCCAAATGGACAAAGGCGTGAATAGCCTTTACCTACTAAGGATGCTGCCAATAATATCAACGAAAAAGATAATTAGAATAAATAAAATTAAATATGAGACAACATCCACACAAGGTCTCCATTCAGGTCCCGAACTAGGTAGAGCCTGTACTACGGTAAACTGATGACTGATATACATGCGTATATAGATATACACACCCAGACACAGGTCAAACAGACATGTTCATGCACACAAATGTTTGACTTGTCCGGGGATCGAACCCGGGACCAGCGGCTCAGAAGGCAGGGTCGCTACCAACTGCATCAACCGTTCAGTCAATTATGTACATAACGCTTATCTTTTCAGCCAAGCATTAAGATTCAATGAAACAAGGGTGTCTTTAGGTTCATACCCGATTGAGTTAACGATTATTGCCATCTTTAACACCGTTCGTAGCCCTCCCTTAAGGAAAACACGTAAGTTAAGGAATTACTTACCTTAAGCCCGTGTTTGCACGATTCTATAAGCATGCCAGTAGAGTCGTTTTCGTGTAAATCGGATGATCTTACTGCCGGTCTTTCTCAGTCACTCAGTATTCATTATAAACTGACTTCGACACGATCGATTTCTTTTTTGCGACAGATATATCAAACAACTGAACCGTACTTAATTAGTAAAGACATTTGAACACTTCGATAATATCAGACCTAAAAAGGAGACTTTTCGGGCAGTAATAAGATGGATAGATATTAGACAAATATATATAAGATATAGATACCTTTGTAAGTTCTGTAGTATAAGCAAAATGTGCTGTGAAATGACGTAGATTTACCAGAAACCTGTCGAGTCCAGCGTTTACACCGAGGTATAAAACATGGATTCTACATTCTACATGTTGCATATACGGTTTTCGTTTATCATTTACACCTAAAACAAGACTAGTTTTATACAAAACTCGTTAAAAATGTGAACAAAACAATTAAAAATAAGTACACGTTTGAAACAACCTCGATACATGTTTTATACAAAATATATTTTTGAGCAATACTTCTCCAAAACAAGTATTATGTACGACTTGTATATTATGGATGTAAAAGCGGGGTAAGGCAGCTAAATAGACCCTGAGTTTGTCCCTCGAATATCAAATCAAGCCTTTTTACTCCTGCGTCTACAAACACTGAAATCGTCAATTCTGGTTAAGGCTTTCAAAGCTTATAGCGTACTCTATATATATATATATAATATGTAAACCACAGAACAAGCCACAGTGTATACAAGTACAGAAGGTTTACTTACAAATACAGCCGATCTCTTCTGTAAAAACTTCACCGTGTAAATTTTGGTGAAGTGAACTGTCATCCGGGAATATAGGGTTTGACAGCTCACTTCACCAGTCACGTCTCGAGTTTTCAATAGCAGGCTTTGATTGTCATGGACTGAAACTTCATTGAACATTGAATAGTTATTGGATTAACATGTTATCCAACAGTTACACGATATATCAGATACTCTTAGATATCTTGCCTTAGATACTTAGCTGAAATGTCTTCACATGTATATATAGTTGCCGTATGTAACAAGACTATCAAGAGAACACAAAGCAAAGGTTTCAGACGAAATCCAGGGCCAGGCTGTCTTGCTTGACATTGATCTGGACTACCATCTCATTTTACTGCTGTATTCATCAATCGTACTCGTTATATAAGTACTATAATAACATAATAATAAAGAGGTAAAATTTGTGAAATTGTATGTAGGGGGTAATCTTCGAAACTTATTTTCTAATTCTCTCATTAATGGGTAGCTACAGTACTGCCAAGTGTCATCATAGGATATTTATGTTAAAACAAGACACTCCACGCGGATGACATGACGACAATGACTATTCTCTTTGCATGACGGACAGAAGCTATTGTTTAATAAAAAATTTAAAAGCTGCAATCGCTGGGGTTGAAGTTCGATTAGACTATCTAATTGGAGTATCTATTGTTTAAGTAGTCAGTCTTGAACACAATTCCAGGTCCCGTCTCCTGGCGTAGCAACCAATTCCCCAGCCCCTTATCAACCGTTATGAGAAGTGAAGCTTCTGTTCTCACTCTTCAACTTTGTGGTCATCCCACATAATATCCTAAGCACCCTCTCTCGATCGGACACAGCAATTAATAGGGACGTTTGGCAAAACATAGCCCTCCGATATTTCATGGGCCAGAACATTGGGTTAACGGCGCGAATCAAGAGCATGACGACATTAAACACCATATGTACGAGAGAGACCATATAATTTGATCGGACGATAATTTAGAAGGGAGTGGACAATATTGCGGAATATTATTTGTTTATTTATTTATGACGATTGTGTATCGGAAATTAAGATTTTAATATTGGAGAAAACAAAGATATTTGATGTTGTGATTCATCTATTATGTTATTCACATAGCTTCGATATTTGAACTGTGTCGAGGTGTGAATCTGCGTTGATCAATCGGGGGTCGGGTCGTGAGGTCGGCTTCCAGCCTTACCGGACACAGCTGAATACCAGTATTGTATATGGAGCGACTGTCTATTTAACCTTCACGAATCAAGGTATCGCCCCTTGGTAACAGTTTTACCAAGGGGTATCGTGTTTTCAGACATTTGGGTTTCTGACTATTCGTAACGACTGTCAAAGATCTACGAATGACAGCCGGGACCAATGTGCTTTTCGAGGCACGAAGGTCTTTTTTGTTATGATGGGTTTGCTCTTGACTCTAGTCTAGGTCAGTGGTGACAGAGACAGAGTCAACGAAGGAGTGAGCTTACCTTAGGTTAGGTCTCGATATGTAATGAATGTTCACCCATCCACGAACCGAGCGCGGCAAGCGTAGCTTAAACTTCGTTCGACTCGTACGGCTGGTATTATTTAGCCACCCATTTACTTTTTAAATAAATGGGTTCAGTTTCGAATTGTGTGCGATCACCTGAGTGAGGGTCATACAGGACATTCGATGATAGCACTACTGGATTTGATAATGACTCAGCAGGCTATTGCCAGCTGCTGCTATTGCTGCTTTTGTTCAGACAGTCATAAAATGTGTACAGAAACAAGGCCGGAACGCATCTTGGGACAACAAGGTTCTAGGACTACAATATACTACTACTGACTAGGTAATATTACAGATCATGAATCAGCAACGACGTCAATCGTGTTTGTTGGAAGATGTATCAGGAAAGAATGGCAGATGATCAAGACAAGAATCTTTATTGATTGAAATCTGAAAAAAAATCTGCGGTATATTTTTTAAATTGGACATCAAACCTTACCCAATATTGCTCGCCAAATATTTCCCTTCAATTAACTGCTAAAAATTTTAAGAAAAGCATTGCTACACCTAGTCTACCGCTAAACATAGAAACCAACCACTACTCTCAAAGCCACAACACATTCTCCCTATTAAATCATTCACAGAAACGGATCATTATCCGTAACATTCTCTAATAGCGTGAAGAACATGTCGTCATTAAGCATAATATGTGCAATTGTCAGTCGCGATATGGAATCTATTTTATGGAAAAAATCGAATAACTCACTTCGTAGAGGAGTTGGTTCGGATCGCGAATTGATTCGAGCAAGATGAAGACTGATTTATGAAATAATCTTGAACATGGGCTACTAAGGATGGTACTAATGTAAACACCACGCTTGGCAGTGGGGCTGGTGATCACAGATCATTACAGCTATACATTGACAGGATGATACCTACTGATACTCATCCTCTTGCTAGCTTAATCCCAATCGTTTTCTCCAACTCCCTCCGGGAAGGAATGGCATTCAAATATACTCCTTGCAGGACACAAACAAGGGTCTTGTAGAAAAACAATTAAAAGTTAAAACAATAACAAAATAGTCCGTGTACTATAAACGGAACAATAGGAATCTTTATACTGAAATTCGAATCCCTCTGTACAAACAAGACTTGACCCTGTACAAACGTTGGTCGACAACACAAATGTTTGACGCATTGTGGTATTGGAAACCGCAACACTGATTGCAGAAGGCAGGCGGATGGCCTATACATGGATCGGTAAAGATACAGTGAGAGAATAATAATAAAAGAGGGGAATAAGCATGCAGTTAATCGGATAACAAATATGCACTCAAAGAATAGACAAATCAATAGGAAAAATCCAATCATATCTCAAATGGATCCATTTGAAACGCAACGTAATTATCGATCTAATTCAAAATCAGTCACATCACACTAATGCAAAAAGTAACACAATAAACTCCCAAATTGCTATTAACATAGTAATGACCAAATCTAATACATTTTCAAACGAAAAAACATTGGCAATACATGGCAAATGTTTCCTATCTACCCTAATTTGGGGCGCGAACACACCCTCGGGAGTGTTACAATGAGCCGATATCAAATTGGCAACATTCATACGTAATTGCATTTTATTACAAATATTGTGCCCGCGGGCTAAGGTCCAGGCTATTTCCCCGCCCTGCTTGACTCAGCAGGGAACTGAGGCAGCGAAATTACCCAATATTTTAGTTTTGAAGGGTGCAATACAATGAATTTTGGAATTATAGCCTGTCAAACTTCAAACGTATGGACTTTTGTGTGCATGCTGGGTCTAATGAGCAGATTGTAATGTCCATTGTCGTGTACGCAGTTAGATTTTACTTCTAAAGGAGTTCATTTATTCGTATGTACGTAAGTATACCTACAAGTGCAGATATTATGGAATTGTATTTTGAAGTGCACCCATGTTAGTAAAAAGGTTTTCAACTTTAAAACGTTCATAAACTAATACTAGATTTCAGTCTGAACCATGAACATTTAAACGAGCGTATGTACACATAGGTATTAGGTACTGCAAGTCTTCATGTTATTTCATTCTTAATTTACATAAACCATAGGTCCATCTTTCATGTAACACCCAAGAGATAAATCAAGTGTACATTACCACATGCTTTAAATTCTTCAAATACTCCAATCCCATCGGGACCTTCACACCTACATACCTGAAATGAACAGATTAAATATTATATGATATATTTACACAAGTGTTAAATGTATATGCTGCCCTGAAGGTCAACGAACTCGATAGCAAACGAAAAGCAGATCTGGATCAATGATCAAAGTCAATGAGTTCAAATTGAGTTTAAATATGTAGATTTAGTGCCTTGCCTTCAGAATTTATTCATCCTCTTTCATTTCTAGGGTTATGAACGAATAATAGGTAGGAAAAAGTACCCTTTATTATTTTGTACATCTTTCCACGTTCATACATATTTACCTGTTTTTCTTACACTGGCCTCGGAGCCAATCCACGTCAACTATACAAGGTGTAACAGAATAAACGCAAGTCCTGAAAGTAGTTTGCTCATAGTTGACTACTGAATCCATTTCAGTAACTATTGATATAGGTATTTTCTTCAAATTTTATGGGAACTATATTTTCTATCACCAAAATTTATATTTGTCATCAAGTTGTATCACCTAATAAATAGATCTATCGCCACGAAATATTTTCGTTCTCAGATAAACAAAAATTGTTCCCAGGTTGATATCTCAGGATTTTAGGTGATTTATTGTGGAACTGATTTTGCATTGTTTGGTGACTACATTTTGGTGACAGATCTACTATTTGGAGGACAAACCCTATTATTTAAGAAACACAAAACTAATTAAATTGGTAATAGCTTAAATGATACCCGAGACAAATTACCAGGAGAAACTGGATGCAATCTGGACTTTAGGGCACCCCGACTCGGACAGGTTAGGTTAGAAGGGGATGGCGGGGTCGAGAGACCCCGCCATCCCCTTCGTGGTTATTTTTTTATAAACCACCCAGAAGTAGGAGCCCCGCGAAGCGGGGCTCCGTCGACCAAGCCCTACCGTCGACATATTATGTATATCAATCGATCCGTGGTGAATAAGAAAACTACTACTATTGGTGATCTCTTTAAATTAGTTTGCTTAAATACTTATTAGGACACACCTATTATAATACATACAAAAACATTTATTTGGTACTAGACCTTATATCTCAGGATTTTAGGTGATTTATTGTGGAACTGATTTTGCATTGTTTGGTGAAGTACATTTTGGTGACAGATCTAATATTTGGAGGACAAACCCTATTATTTAAGAAACACAAAACTAATTAAATTGGTAATAGCTTACATGATACCCAAATTTTATGTATTTTGCAATACTGACCGCCAATTGAGCCAAAGAAAATTAAATCTTATTTGAGGGCAATAAGACTCAATTTTAAATGCATAAAGTTATGTTAGGGTCAACACGTTTTTCTTAATAATATAGTTAACATTAACTAAAAATCGTTTTGTTCATTGTATAATGGTTTTAACTCAATACTCTAATTGGGGTGTATGAGGTCTTGCGTTAATTATGTTAATAGTTGTATAAGAGCTATGGAGCGTTTAAGATTGCTGCCAAATAATGGTTAAAAAGTTAACTTAGAGGACTTGTAGGTACGTATGTACTCCAGAATCAGATAAATATTAGTCCACGATTATTATTTATCATTGTTTAATGTAACCCAATTTGGCAGCATCCCATCTATCACCAAATTGTACTCCAATTTTTAAAAAAAACCCACTACTGAACTTTGCACTGAACACAGAAACTATAACCACACGAGTTCAACCTTTCGTAAATGAACCAAATTAACAAAAAAACAAATATTATTGAATCTTATCAAACCAGAATGTAAGTACATGTAATTGCGAAAGACATACATCAGCCTGAAGCAACATTATTCTGACGGTGAATATCCTATAGATACAGATACAAATAGAAAATCAGATTTGGGCCGCATACACGATACAGAGGGAATATGTAAGACTAATAAGCCAGACAGAACTCCTACGGAGTTTGGATACATAACCGGTGTGTAATTGGCTTTAATATTGTAACACCAATTCGCGTTCGCCTGCTTCCAAGATGGAGAAGTTCTAGAGATGTTAGGTGACTTTCAGTTAGTGTCTAACTGACGAAGGGAGGTTATTATTGCGGCTGTATTCTCTTGTGGCATAGGCTACGATATAAACGAATGCATTGAAAAGGAACAACCATCAGTAATGATACTGAAGGATTCTCATCTGAAGACGCTTGAAATCTAAGAAACGAAAAATGGAAATTTTAAAATAACAGATAGATCGTAAAGTAATTTTAAGTCACTCTTGAAGTTAAGCCGAAAACCGATTAGAAGAACCGGATGACCGAGCAACTTTGTGTTTTTGATAACTTAAAAGTTTATAATACCAACATCATTCGGGAATCCAATGCCCCGCCAGAGATTGTACCGAAATAATGTATACCTAATACATTTATATTCTGTTTACGTTACATTGTTGTTTATTGCCAATTCCAGTAGGTATAAATATAAAAAAAACAAAGGAAAACGTATGTTAAGAGGACCATGAGGCAACAGTAACATGCCAAATGCCAACAAGTTTCAACTTTGGATAAAATATTCGCGACCAACATTTTCTCAAAAAATATATATCCAAACATTTGACGAATTTGTGTATGAAAATGTATTTGCTTATAAATTTTCTTTTCACGAAGTCTGTAGATATCGCTTCGAAGGCGTTGGAGCGAAGAGTTCACAAGTTTTTACAAAGTTATCCGATACAACACGCTTCGGAAAAAGATATTGAAATAACTCAGTCATTACTCAATATTGGATCTCAACTTTGAAAATAAAAGATATGCAAATTCATTTATACCAACAATTGTCATGATTCATGAAGAATACAAATTAGTTGATGAATATTATGGAGGATGTGAATCATGAACTGAGATAGTTACAGAACAGTTATAATGAGGGACTAGAATTAGACCGAAGACTTGTAGGCATGCCTTGAAAACAATTGAATCTGTCAAAAGCCGTGGACCATAGCAAAAGGCTCATTAGGGCCAAGATAAAGCCATCGTCCTAAATTCAAAGTCAATTTTAAGTTTTAAAAACAGCTTGGAGTTACGCCAACGACTTCTAGAGCATAAAAGAAACAATACTTATTTTTTTACCTGCAACACTAGTGCCAAAAAAGTATACAGCGTGGCGCTGCTATGGTGACCTTAATTTAACACACATATACGTTTTCACATTTTCGTTTCATGACAATTTTTTATTTCCATTAAACGTTATTATTTACAGATTTATTAAAGAATTTAGGAAATAGCATCTTAGAGCAACCTGTACTTAAAGAACTGTCGCGCAGCGGTCATTTCCCTCGGTCACGGATCATAACTTCGCATCAATGAAATTAAAACGAATAAGCAATACTATTAGGATGAAACAAATGCATAGAGTAGGCGAATTTAAGGAAATTTCCTTTGTTGGCGAGCAGCGCAGGCGACGCGCGCTCTCCCTTCCACCCACCCGCCGCACCGAACACGAATTCTTTTTTTGCTTTTCTAGTGCTAGTCGAACCCGTGTCCTTGACGCACTTATTTATACTAGTGCGCATAATTACGTCGCGAAAAAGACTCTTAGCTATTGTTTTATTTATTTCTTTTTGTGTAATTAGGATAGTAATTAGATCATGGTACTGCGATAAAGACACTTTGATTGGTTTTCGTTTTCTTATCTAGTAGGTACGTTTACACCTCTTGCGATACGGACGCATTTATTTGTGCTATTAGTGCTTGTGTAAACTTATGATCGTGATGGCAGTGATTAGTGATGACAGTTATTACTAATAGTAACAAGAGAGGGTGATGTGATAAGTGTTTGTACCACTTGCGCCGCTCGGTTTCTTTGATAATATGCCGTCAAAGAATCGGACCGATCACGAGTAGGTACAAGACGCGATGCGCCGCGTCGCTGCCGCTCCGAGTTAACGTAAGCGAGCTAGGTAAGTAATTTCATGAATGAATTTTTGCAAGGGTGATCCCAATTTTAATGACTTTTTTATTATTTAGTTTGTTTGAAAAATTTTTTTTTTCAGTTTACGTATTATTTTAACCTATCAATATTTATATGGTTAATGGGCACTAGCCCTACCCGTGTATTAAATTAAAGTCACCGTTGTAGCGCCACATTGTATACTCGTATATCTTGGCCTAGCCTTTTATTGCCTCACTAATTCACCAAGTTTTGTTCATTTTCGGAAACGTTAAGTGCTTATTTTCGGGAACTTCGTGGATTCTTTTCGAAAGATTTTTATCCATTAGCCTAGAATCGAAATGATAAATCCATCAAGTCATATTTTTGTCGTACGTCTTTTGGAATTATAATACATAACCTGGTTTTCTTCTACACCAAAAACATCATATTTTGCAAAGAAACTAGCAATGCTATTGACACCATCTCTATAACGGATACAAGCATTGTTTATTCATTTTCGAGAACCAATCAACCAACAATAGGTACATTGACTCATTTTTGCTGAACAAATCGGTCAGTTCTCTCTAATGGAACCAATTAGAGCTTTACCCTGAATGTTTGCAAACGTAAAGCGCTGTTATCGATTGAAGCGACGAAAAGACGTAGAGAAATATTTACGTATGTCAATCGGCAAGCCGAACGTTCACCTTTGAATTTATTGGAAGGCATTTGTTACTTGGTACAAAATCAAATAGTAAATTGTTTTCTTTACCTTCGGTTATATTTACGAGTGTAGGTAAATACTACTATCCTAAAACATAAACCAATTGTACGTACTGTTAAACTAACAGATGTTAAAATAAAAACTTCTTCATAATTTGTAACCACGTGTTATATACAATATACTTTCTTGGATCAATAGTAGGTACTAGTGTAGGTACTACAGGTTCATTTGAACGTGATTCTATTAATTATCACATCGCTGCCGGCGCTAATGACGAGGTTCTAATCATGAAAGCGGTTATTTCCGTGTTACAGTTACATTTGAGGCAGAACAATAATCCTGTTGTTGTGGTTGGTTATAATTATAATGTAAACAAGAAATAGAGAGAATTATTTAATACTAAAATTAGGTACTGGAAAATTATCTCTCTCTTCATTCTCTGTCTCAAATTTCAGTCTTCAAGTATTCGAACTAAGTCATTGTATTTGTTCAAATCTGTTTACAACACATGTTTACACTGACCAGTAAACATCAACGTTTTCGTTTTAAAATCTGAAATGCACGCAGCTTTCTCCAATCGTAGCATTTTGTCCCCAAGACTATTTCCACGAAGATTTTCGATTTGCTCAAGCAATACAATGTTCTCAACTTAGGGGTCATTAACAAACACAGCTTTCGAAAAGTTTCCACTATGGAAAAAGCTCGCGGTACTTCGCAAATGAATTCCATTTCGACACCGGATATTCGGGCAGTGTAACTACTTACAGTGGCTCAACGGGAGCGTTTTCGCCGAACAATCGAGCGGGGGGTAAGGCGGGCAGACTTTAGTATGCGAGACATAAGTACCTAGGTATAATGTACTTTTTCATCTTAGCGTAAGTATCGATGGTAAAAAGTAAAGATAGTTGAAATAAGTTAAAATTTAGCCACGCGAACTCCGTTGACTGATGCAGTCATAAGAGGTGCACAGGTGACGGCAATGTAATGTGCAACGGTACAAAGATATTTTGGCGCATGCCCAAAATCAAACCTAACGCCGCCATCTTGTTTGAATTTCTGTGACACAATTTCAAAGCCTGTCAATGTTTTTCAGGAGCTAAACCATCCTTGTTCATCCTGTTTCAGCATCTAATAACGATTGAAAAATGTGAAAAAAAATCTCATTTCCTGCCAAAAGTTATCGGCGATTGACCACCGGCACCGTTAGTAGATACCTGTCAGGTATATCTGTAGTTCCGATGGCAACGTTTTGTTTCTGTTCTGCACTGATTGCCCACAATCCGTTGTCTAACGGTAACATTGAGACAATAAAACGTCTCCTGTACCACAACTTGATACCTCTCAAAGGGATATTGTTTAGCTCTCGAAATTGAGTCGGCTATGAAATACTATACGATCGATGGGAGCTATTGTTGTTTATTTATTTATTTGCTAACTTGTAAAACACTGGTTAGTAGGCATGCATTAAAATTTAATGTTACAGTATTAAGACATTTACCCTGTAAAGGCACTGCAAATTTTATATATCTAATTAATAAATTACATAATATAATATTGATTCTAATTAATAAAATTTATTACAATAAACTAAACATGAATCAGTAATTTATTACATTTTAAATAAATAATTATTAACAATTCGTTCATTCATTTTAGTCTAATAGGTAATACCTATATTAGCGTCATTTATTATTTCACATTTACTACGTGAGCTAGTCGTAAGTAAGGGCGTTTCCCGATAACTTTTAAGTGTGTGATGTGTAGTATTAATATATTATATTCTTGTTCCGTCGGTAATAGATTGCATTTAGCTCGATATTAGATTTGAAGAGTATTATTTGACTATTTTTATTGCTGTTGTTAGAGTAAGAATTTGTTGTTTAATAAAGTGTGGCCTACAACTGTTTCGTTGATCTATGTTCATTAATATTCTGACACATTTCTTTTGCTGAATGAAGAGATCCATAAAGTCTGTACTTTCGCCCCACAGAATGATACCATAATTTAGCCAGGAGTGTACCTACGCATAATAGGCAGATAAGGCGGTTTTATAGTCTGTGTTGCATATCAATATGCTTAGCGTGTAAATAAATTGGGACTCTTGTACTTTCACCAATTTAGATTTGAGACCTACCAATTTATGTTTGAGTCTAATGTTAGGCCTAAAGGTGTAAATTCGTTTATTTCTTCTAATTAAATTTTTTGCGTATTTTCATTTATTGGTGTTCTTTGATAAGTTCTGAATTGGCGTATTTTAGTTTTAGGTAAGTTTATTTCTAAGTTATCTTCGTTTACCCATTACTCAGTTGTTAAGGCTATAATAATTATTTTTTACATATTAGGTTAAAATAGAATAAAGACCTACTTAATAGGCTTTCAGTATTATTTTAGAGGTATATTTACTCTACAGCCTAGAAATCAATTAATTTGTTGAGAATTGCATTGTATCTATTCAGTTGAGAGACCATTTCGTGGCCTCCAGCAATATAATTTATTGCAAGCCTGCGAGACAGAAATGACATAAGAAGCTCACTTTATTTGGCACAGTTGGCAGCAAAACCGCGGACTTAAAAGCACTTTTTCATTTTCCCAGACAAGCGAAAAAAAAACGAAGTTTCACAAAACGGTTCAACAATAATATAATCACACTTATCGTCTCCATTTCTATTCAGAA
This sequence comes from Brachylomia viminalis, assembly GCA_937001585.2. Lineage (NCBI taxonomy): Eukaryota > Metazoa > Arthropoda > Insecta > Lepidoptera > Noctuidae > Brachylomia > Brachylomia viminalis. Next base: position 13,335,308 of record OW443316.2, on the reverse strand, counting down.
ACCGAAACAGAATCACATGATTACGCAACCCCGACTCAGAATTCATTGAAAAAAAAACACTAAAAACTACCTGAGAAGACCTTTTTAAATATAGAGTTTGGAATCTAGTAGTCTCAAAAGACAAGGTTCCCGACCTTTATTGCGTTGCAATTTTGAAAATGGAACTGCTTGGGCTCAGGGGACCGCCAGGGGTCTACCCGACCACTCCCTACTGATTGTTAGAGTCCAGGTTATGACACTGTTAACCCGATTTCTGAAGGTTAGTTTGTTGTACACTAGCCTTTAGAAGATAACGGTCTAACATTATCAGAGAAGGTTCGACACGTTTTCGTAATAGGATATTTTAGAAGGAGTTTTGGGAATTTCATTTTAAGATCGGCAATTTGGTGTAGGTACATATTATACGACGCACACAATGTATTAATATGTAATCTCTCTCAATTGAAAAAAAAAACAAAGAATATTGACATTCTAATTTTTAATTGCACTCTACGAATAACATTAAGAAGACTGCAAAAATGTAACACCAGCTCTCCCAAATTCTGGTACGAAATTCTAAAAACGTGATGAAAATGAGGAAAAATGAGATAATGTATTCGAATCTGATGTACATTGTGAACAGGCACTTAAAAGATTAAATGCTGAATATAAACGTCACACATGTTTGGACGATTTTGCCAAACATTATTTGGCTAAAGATTATAATAGGTATGTCATTTGAGAATGTTTGTTAATGAACAATGGCAGCTTCCCATACATTGTTTTATTAGCATTTGAAATTAAATTCCTCCATCTTTATATGAAAAAATATCTTATTTAACTTAGCGTCATTTTCTGAGCTAGTTTGTGTAATATGTTTTGTTAGAGAAGGCGGAGATTAATAGATATTCAGTGTTGAACTTTTGAACAACACAGGACAGAGCGCAAGCTTCTTTCTGGTCAAGAGTTGTAAACTGTCAACGGTTGTCACTGTCAATGTCAACTACTGTCAACAACCAAGCTATATTTTTTAAGACTTTGAATATTGATCTTTTTAGTTCAGAATTGCCTTATGATATGATATTTTTCCTACTTTACTGCACTATCCTTATCTAAGGAAGAACACAGAATAAATTTAGATATGCAACAACAAAATAATTGAGTGACTGACCGGTTGGAGCAGTTGGTAGCCACCCTGCCTTCTGAGCCGCTGGTCCCGAGACAAGTCAAACATTTGTGTGCATGAACATGTCTGTTTGACCTGTGTCTGGGTGTGTATATGTATATAAGTATGTATATCAGTCATCAGGTTACCGTAGTACAGCTTAGTTCGGGGCCTGAATACCTTGTGTGGATGTTGTAAAAAAATTAAATAAGTAAATGTGTTATTTATTCATTATATCCATGTAAATATAAAAACAAACTAAAAATGATAACAACACCATGACAATTACGATGTAAGTACCTACTATCGAGGAAAATAATTAATATAAAATGGGAATACTAAACCAATCCAACCTACAATTTCCTAATCCATTAGAACGAAGTAGTCAAAATTTTCATTCAACATTTTTTTTTCTTGGCCTTATTTAGATACCTATACGATACGTACAAAAACGTAGGAAATTAATTGAAATTATTTCGTATAAGAGTCATTTTTAGACGTTAAAATTTATTTCAAATAAGATTTCGCCATTGTTCTTTTAAATAGTGAACTGGTTTCGTTGGTCTATGTTATTAGACGCCTATATAAACACACGCCTTCTTCTCATGGGGTAGGCAGAAACCACAGAACGTCACCTGCTACGATCCTTACATAGGTACCTACTCTTTTTGCCTCGTTTACGTTCCTACGTCTGATCTGGTATGTTATCAGATTACGTACAATAATATACTGACATTGTAACTTGGGCGTCCTAATAATGTGTACGAAAACAAATTAATCGAAGACACGAGGCTTGAAATACAAGACGATTAATGGTGATGCCGGTACATTCACCTTCATTAGAGGACCTAATGATAAATGATAAATAAATAAATGATAAATGATTTTATTTCTGTAAGTAGGTTTGAACAAACACTTTTACACGTCAATCATATTTTTTTTAAACTAGATGGGGTCGGCGTTTCCTATCTGACTACTCTGAGAAGAAAGGCCGAAACAAACTCAGAGGTCACAGTCTCTTTTAAAGTCCAGACAAAATCTTGGTCAGGTCATGTGAAAGCTATGTAGATCGGTGTCTGCAATGGTCTTTTGAGGAAAGAACCACACAGATTGAGTGGACCTGTCCAGTCAGTGCACGCAATTGTCAGTAATCGTGCAGCTCAACTTAGACTCAAGCCGTCTTATTACAAAACACGATCTAACTTTAGCCCCAACCTACACATTCGATTTAGTTTTTGTATTTGGAACTTTATGCCGACTTTAGTAAAGTTCTTAATACAAAATTGACAATCTAAGACCGGACTAACTTGACAGTTTTGTAAAAGGAACTGTATTTCGATTTCAGTTATGTTCTTATTTCAAAAACAGGCTCGATGGTTTAAACCATGTCAAAAGAAAAACCTTGTTTTGTAATAAGGCCGAAAGAGCTCAACGATTCGACGAACAATACCAAAGAAAGGACATTTGAGTAGGCCGCATAAATAACTCAAACTGCCAGATCATGATTACGTTGAGAAAAATACAAAAATAAATATAAATAGATCAATGACCGACATAGTTCTCACATTCACAATAATTAGAATAATATTATAATAATCTTTGAGGACCATGTAGATTTGTGTCTGAAATGGTCTTTTGAGGAAAGAACCACACAGATTGAGTGGACCTGTCCAGTCAGTCAATGTGGAAATAACCTAAAATTCTCGTATGACTAAGCAGTAGAATGCTAACATTATTTTGAATATTTCTGTATGTATGTATTAGGAAGGTACATATTACATTCTTAATCAAAATGTACTAAGTTACGAACATCAAAATTATGTAATGACAATCAAAAACAAATTAATTGACCCATTACCCACAGCTGTATAAAAGACGGCAATTCTCACTTCACATGTCGAGGCAATTTCACCATATTATTTTAACCACCCATAGTCACGGATCTAATAGTGAAAGCACTATAAACCAGTCCTCGAAGACCCTTAGACTCTTCCACGTCGTCATTTAAAACCTTTAACATATGAGGTCACAGATTAAGGACACTCCAGTCATGTCACGACACACCGATAAATATGTCGTATAGGATTCCCATCAAATCTCTCGATCTTATCAGTACGAAGAAGTTTTTAAATGTAAGTCATACTTTATCCTATCCTAGCCGAGCCAAACTTAAATTTGATTCATGGTCAGACTTTCACTAAAGAAGATCTAGCCAAGCGAGGTCAAAGATGATGAGAAAATTAGTTGACAGAATGCAGTTTCGAATTCAAATAATATAAAGGATGGCATACAATTAGTTCTTTTTCCTTTACAGATAAATAATATGAGAGCAAACAACGTTGCTTATTGGCTAAGCATTTTTCTCAGCAAAAGATTATGGAAGCAGTTTTAATGAGCACAGAGTTTTCTTTGATGCAGTCAAGAGGATGGCGAGCGACTGCTTGTATTCACGGCAATTTTCTCAGTCCAGTCTACGTTGTTTCATTACTGCTATAAGACACCAATTTGCCGGCTTAAACAGACACTATACACTTTTAAACAACTTTTGCTTCAGGCGAAGTTTAGTCAGAATTGTTGAAAGTTTGGCAGTCTGAGTGTCGGGTGTCGGCGTCCTGTCGGGACACTCGATAGTTTTATCGGACACTTCACTTACAGTTCTATCGTAAACGAAGGCAGTAAAATGTTATACTTTGTGTTACTATTGTTAGTTTGACGACTGTCTGACATTTTTTGAGGGAAGAAGTGTCAAATGGGAATGACCCAAGTACCCCCCCAAGCCGGACAAATTAGATAATGTCAAAAAAGCAGGTAGATTTGCATTATTTTTATATAATTACGTGTCAAAACTTGCTTTGTACCTGAAAACGACATAAAGATAATATTTAACTTACGTATTTATATTTATAATTACAACAGGAACTGAAATGAATTCATATTCAACATGCGTTTTATAGGAGAATTAACTTCGCACCCGTGTCCGTATTAATTTAAGAGACCACTTATAAAACGGAGTTGTGTGTACTTAAGTTCATTTTTAGTGCTTGTGGCGTCATAAAACGTTAGGTCTCAGATAAGGTCGGAGTGAAGTAATTAACATAACTCTCTACACTACTACTAATGAGCATTTCATACCCAGCGGCGGAATTCCTACTTGTAAATGAGGAAGTTTTATTCCGTCTATAGTCTACTGCTCAAAAACCCAACAAATTCTAAGCAGAGCCTAACATGGAAGAAGAATTGAGAGGTGAAATGAAGTTAAATCTAAACATGGAAATGATAAATACGATCAATTTTTTAGCCTATGCTTTCCCGCAGCTGGGCAAGTCTCCCCCATACTGCGCCATTAATCTTTGTCTGTTGCCTTTTCCGGCCAATCAGTCAAGAAAGAGTCTAGGACATCGCGTTTCCTAGGCCTGCCTCGGTGACGACGCCCGTCTTCAGGCACCCACTGCGTGACGACCTTGACCAATCTGTCCTAATGCATCCTGTACGTGGGGCCCGCCCAGTCCCATTTCAGCCTCGCGGGTCTTATTGTCAACATCGGCGATGCATGTCTTGATGCTTATTATTACTGTGTTGAGAACCGATTCGTTAGTTTTATATTAAAAATGCTACGCTCCGTCAATTTTTGACAAACCTTAAGTTTGGACTTCTGAGCCTCGGTCAAACACCAAGTCTGAACGCCATAGGTTAGATTAGCTAACCCTGATCATGTCAAATTAAAAATACTTGACACAGATGGAGCTCCGGCAGCAACTATTCCTACTAATCATTTCATCAATCATACACAAGTATTAAATCTAAGATTAATAAGTAAAACTAATAAACGTGAGAACATTAGAAAAAGTAAAGAAACTAAGTAATTATGTGACGACAGGTAAAAAAGCTAACGATAAAGACAGCTGATGACATAAGTACGTGTGTCCGGAAGAAATGGAGGGTTAGCACGCATCACAAATGAGAGTTTAATAGCCTGCTTGAGGTTGATAAGATTTATTATAAAAGAGACACAGTTATGGACGATATGACACTATACAATGCAGGTGAGTCATGGGAACATAGAAAGTTTAAACGCTACGAAGAATGAGAAGAGAAAATAAAAGGAATCCAAGTTGATAAAAATTAACTTCACAAACCTAACGAAATAAAACTGAATGGTAAGATCGTTACTCGCAATAACAAACAAAAATAACAACAAGACCCATTACGACAAACTTCAAATAGGTTTTAAGTAAGCAAAGTAAAAGAACTGTTCCATAAAAAAACAGATTGTGTTTTGGAAAACGTCACAACTGTGGAAGCTATTGAATCTCACTTGAATCCTAAAGGATCGAATCTCGGGAGCTGTCATTATCAAGACCTTCCAGTAAAAATCTCTTAGCGACGAGTTTTTCTCAACAATTTATCTACCGTCCTGGTACGATAGCGAAATCCCTTTCTGAACCTTACAAATCCACGCTCTCCCCCGGCGCCGGCGGCGGCTTTGTCAAAACACCAACATCTTCGCCAAAACAATTTATTTCTATAAGAATGTAGGCGACACCATAAATGTACATTTTTGCACACATGACAGCAGGGAAACATTTATTGATATTTTAATTTGAAAATGCCATTTAATGCCTAACAAACCAAGAAATATAGCCCGTGGATACATTGACGTATTTTCGGAGTAAAAGGAGCTCGTTCGTCTGCCGACGATATTTTAAAGGGCCAATCGTCCGCATCGGAGCGCTAAAAGAAAAAAATAATAACAGAAATATACTCCGCTTTTTCTGGACAGACGGGCAAATTTTTTCTGATGAATTGACGTACTTGTAACATAAAAGGCTCATCAATAACCGCGTTGCTCATCAAGTAAATGTAAGTATAGGACACTGGTGGCGTTACTTAAGAAATTAATATTTGGGCGGGTGACATGGAGCCGTGCGAACCCGGGGGACGCCCGTCAATCCTGCTGACAGGACTGACAGTTTCACTCCAATGAAATATTGCTTTTATACACTTTTTGCCATAGATACATATATACAACAGTTTCCGTAACTTGTGTATTTTGATTAGCCATTTATTTGCATTCGGTTCTGAATACAGATTTCGTTGTCAAATTTTCGTTGTAAAAGTTGACCCCTCAGCAGAATGTTAAAAAGATTTCTTTCCAGATGTAGATATGAATAAATAATGTTTATAGTTTGCAATTACGAGAGTAATTTCTTTGTAGACTCTCGACAAGTCAGTCATTAGGTCGGCGGCGTACACTTAATTTGAAAATTCTTGCAATACATAATATGTTAATGTTCGCATAATTTGCAAAAGTGCAAAAATATACAGGTACTTTAAAGCACGCAACTTAGGTATAAAGAAGTATGTATTTTCATCTCACAGATGATTTATAAAACGGAAAGTAGAAAGGTGGCAAAACGATAACAGTAAATTTTATGCGTATTTGATCTTTGCAGAATGAATTTGCATTTTAAATTAATTCAATTTGTGGGCATTGGAAATCCAAAGGATGCAATCAATTCAGTTCGGAGAAAATTAATTACGTGTTGCGTTTTAAATTAATTTAAATTGAATTCACTTAAGACCTATTCATTAACGAGTTCAAAGACTCCGAAGCCCCAAAACTGAAACGAAATTTCGAAAATAAAGAACAAAAAGAAAAGAGAAAAATAAAGTGCATGCAACATACATTTTCGTCTAACCCTGAATTCCGGCCATTTTATAATCCTATTAAATTTCCCGGAAACCATAGCATACTAACAACATTAGTCCACAAAACTATAGACCTGTGGTTTCCCAAACATCCTCCTTGTTCAACGATCGACCATGACGGGTGACGGCCGAGATGATTTATAAGGGACTCCGAAAATTGATTGGTTCCTACCGTAAACCGAAATATGTCGGAGGAAACAAAGGACGGTCTACAATAAGCGACGTAATATCGTTATATTATTTGAACTATTTTATCAACAACCTACTTAGTTTTATTTGTTGGATCTAGTCGACATTGTTTATTTGGCGATGATATACCTAATTTTGAAGTATTATTACTAAATTGTGCTTCGATGTCTTTGACACTCTTTGAGCTAAATATATTGTAACTGTTCACCACCAGAACCATGAAAAGGACATATAAAGTATACCATTTTTGTCAAAATCTTTACATCTATAGAAGTGTGAGATACACAGAGTATAAAGTTCACTCATCCTCTATAGAAAAGGGAGGATCCTCCGACCAGACGGGTGTCGTGTCTGGTGGGCGACTGCCCAACGATTGATGTCGGGGCGTTGTATATAAATATATATGTTGCGCGGTAAACTCTGCTTGCGTGATGCAGGATTTTGCGAGACGTCAGTACGACGCGTAGTTCGCATGTTGCGTTGTAGATGCCGCCACACATCCATCCAATTAGAGAAGTGGAAATAGCTATTTTTAAATCAATAAAGCGTTTTATTCCAGCCAAAACGATCTAAACAAAACGTTGGCAAACCCACAGGTTTCGTTTCGTTACTAGCACCGAAAAAGGCAACATTGTGGGACGTTGGTTTTCCTCGCCTGGACTGAGCCTAAAATAAAAATAGTCGACGCGAGCAAAAGGAATATCTGTGTCGGTATCGAGATGAAACCAAATATATCGAGCGAATACGTCCTCGCTACTTGAATAAGTCTATCCATATATTTCTTTAACAATTCCGTATCCGAAACAATTCGGCCGCAGGACACATAACGTTTGCGAATATATTTTCAGTACTCACATATTCGTCCACTATTGTTATAACCTTGAGCTTATTTCGCACTTATTTTCGCTTTTTCATAAATCTATTATGTTTTATTTGAGTTCTTTTCTACTGAAAGTTTGTGACAAGCTTCGAGCGCAGAAAAAATGTGTAATATTTTTTTTATAAATTCTAGGTAAGCCGATTTTTGCAGTCATACTTTGGCCTGTTCCCGAGAGATTAGGTGTAAATCGTTGTGAGAACACACTAGTGACGTAAGATTTTTTTTTTTTTTAAGCGATGTTTATTTTGACTGCCTCTTTGTATTAGTGGTCACAAGCGCTACACTGCTGAGCCAGAGGTTCTGGGTTCGATTTCCGGGTCGGGTCAGGTATTATCGGGTTTTTCCATATGGAATTTCTCAGTATCAGCCCAGAGTCTGGATTTGTGCCCGGTTGATGGCATTAGGGTCACCCCCTATAACATGGGACTTAAACCTGGCGAAATGTAGGTGTACTATAGGTACACCTCTGCCCAACCCTTCGGTAAACACAGGGGTAATGTTATGTTATATTATACGTAACTGGATGAAAATCGATTAGGGATTGTTTCAGGTTTCTCAAAAGGCATCAATTAAGGATCAAGAGAATAGAATGAAGACAAATCACGCATACAGGGTTATTTATAATACGTCGGCAATCCATTAAGGGGATGTAGGAGGGGAGGTCATTTGCAACCAAATGACCCCTTTATGACCCCTATGCAAATGTCAACCATTTTCAGTAATTTGAGTTTTTTTTTGTTTTTAAGATATCAGTAGGCCAATTCTCGTACTTAAAAAACGTTCAAATTCAAGTCGCAATCTCATCTCAGCGACAATCAATGTCAAAAACCTGTCAAAAATGTATGTAAATTGATTGTAATTTTGACAGATTGAGACTGAGATTAGAATGCGAACGGTCTTAAAAATACGGGAATTGCCCCTCTGGTATCTTGTTGTATCTCGTTGGATAGCTGAGAAGTTGTACATATTTTTTTAATATTCTTTCGATAAATTATATCCATGTTTTTTTGCAGCAATCAACCATTTTAGTCAAATAACCTGCTCAAAATGATGAAAATTATGTGCTTTGATATAAAAAATATATAAGATAATTGTAATTGTGTGTTTTGGTTATTATGTATTAAAGTAGAAGCAGATAGTAATAATTAAAAAAAACATGTATTGTTTTTTTTTTTATAAATTTTTAACGTTTGCATACCGTAGAAAAAATATATAATAACAAATTACTCGGAAATGGTTAACATTTGCATAGGGGTCTCAAGGGGGGGGGGGGGGGGGTTTGTTTGACAATGAGCTCCCCTAGGTCCCCTTAATGGATTGCCGACATTATGATCAATAACCCTGTATACAGAGACGATCATAAATAATTTCTCACAATTAATCAGCTGTGTTTATCTACCCACATTTCGTGCCGTATTTACTATTCCAACAAAAATATTTATGCGTCCATCTAGCACAATACTGTAGCTGGAACAATAAATGATATCACCTTCATCTGAAATGACGGCAGTGGACACAGAGTAACGAAAATGTGGAGTAAGTATAATATAATTGTTAGGGACATACACTGGATGCGGACGGTTGAAAACCGGGTGTTGTGGCGCAACTTGGCCCAGTAGACTAGATAGGCTGAGTAGTAGAGAACAGTTAGGTAGGTAAACGGTGAGAAAGACATCTGCAAAACTGCTGGATGGCTGCGTCTGTCGTCAATCCTAGCCAATATAGCTGGACAGACAAAAGTGGCAGTGGTCGTAATAGCGACGAGGACTATTGGTCGCTAAGATGAAGCCACCCAGCAAAAAATAGTGTTGTATTGTAACCGATTTTCGGAAATCTTAGGTGGAATGCAATAATCCAAGTTCGCCAATTGAAAATACGCTATAACATGAGATCACTGAAGAGAAGAACAGCTCTTCACTTTAGTATATGCCTAAACTCTCTCCAATGATTTTCTACTCTGTGTCGGTGGTATACGACTGTGACAGTCGGTAATTGATCGACAATATCTGCGCGCACGCTGATCGTAGATATGACGGTCACTGAACTGAATATGCAGTATACTTGATCTAGAGAATTTATTTTACTATTTGCTGTATATCTTGGCCTGTGATTTACTACGGGATTATATCATTCGGAGGATGCAGACGACAGAAACTGGTCAGAGAATGTACCAAGATGTGCGTTTTTCAGCGAAATAATAAAATTGGTTCACGAATTTTTGGAAATTTCAGTGAAATCGTAAACAATTTACGGAACATTTTATTTTAAAGCGCGGTAAGAAGCAAATTTTTAAGTAATTGACATTAGCTCATCGCGGCAACAAATAAGGTGCGTTTGATGTTAAATCGAATGACCACCATTTAATTAAATACATGCACGGTTCAGTGGAATTCCCTTCATTATCATTACATAAAATATTATAGTTTACGCTAAAAATATTGAGAATGGAAACGGAAAATATTTTTTTAAGCACTGTTTTACGATTTTTTATAATGATACTATTTTATTTGTTTGAAATATTTTTGAATATACACGTCTTTTCTTTGAACATTTGACAACACACTAAAATTTTTTCTGGCTAGTCTATGCAAATATTTATAGCTGCTGGCTGGCAGTTATGTACCAATACGTTTAACTGTGCGACAAAAAATTTAACGTTTTTGTGTCCTACGTTTGGGAAAGTTCTGTTTAGAAAAATGTTAGGATGTATTTTGTGGAGTCTTAATTACAATATTAGGAGGCATAAAGTCTTATTTCGAGTAACAATTTGATGAGCTGTGTCAACCACTGCCACCGTTCCGAAATATCGTGATTTTTTGTCGTTTCCCAAAAAAATGCAAACTGTAAAAACAGAATTTATCCATGACACCTTTTAAGCAGCAAAAAGTTGCGAGTACTTTTACCAAACTGCGAGACAATTTAAATGAAACTGTAGCAGACAAATTGAACTTTAGGTACCCATCATCTTTTTGTAAACCAGTTTTAAAATACCGGACGCTCTGCAGTCCGGAACTTTTTACTAATATTTTTTAACCATTGCTTTGTTAAGATGCTCTAAAACTGAGCGAAGTTACAAAAAGAAGGTCCAAGCCTTTTTCGTCGCACGCGGTCATTTAGTTTCTCTAGCAGAACTTGTTTCAACGAGCTTACTCATCCTATTTTAAACCTTCAACCTTTTGTACGAAAGCTCAAATTACTATAACTTTTCCTTCAGCAAGACAATGCAATCCACTAATCATATTTTTATTTTGTTCACTAAATAATTGTATACAAAAGGGTATGACAATTTTAATCATGTTGTATCCAAGATTACGGCGGACGCTTGGCAATGCAGTTCTTTCTCGATTTAATTAAAAAACACAGTGGACATTGCGTTAAAGATCGTAGACAAAAAACTTATATAAAATAGAAAAAAAACTAGTAGTCAGACTAGTTTAAAATTTCCAAGCAATTTTTTTTTGTTTTTTTTTTTCGTTTATTATAAATTCGGAGAAATTTCGCCAAAGTTCAACGGAGCGAAACTGTAGACATTCTGATAAAGAGAAAATAATCAATGAAAGGAATAGTATACATTATAAATGTATCGTAAGTTTATTGCTTAAATACCTAGGTTTATTAAGTTAACCTTCTTAACTTTGCCACGGCAACTTAGGCCCATCAAAAACGCAAGTTAATAATATGGTAGGACTTCCCAAAACCAAGTTGGTTAAAGAAAATGCTTGGGTGATCACGTGAGAACCCGTTGGAAATTTTCTTTACTTTTTACTACTTCAAGGAATAAACCTGAAACACTGGACTATAAATCTTATTGCTACTTAGAAAAAGACACCTGTCTTGAGCTTGAATCTAAGCCTGGCTAAGCTCAATAAGCTTTAAACTTAAATACTCAAACGTTTCTTTCATTCTTTTTCTATCTCGTGCTCTTGTTATCTTTGCTACTTCACTTTAAAAGCCTATTTCACTGTCTCCGATACGATAGAATCCACCAGATAAATTCTAAAATGGAACTAAATTTGTAAGAAACTTTCGGCCGGATAATTTAGCCGAGACCAATCTAGCGGTGGTAAACCGGGTATAAGTGTTTTAAACATGGTCAAAATCTAATCCAATTAATAAAGATTTTGCCTTATAAACACCTATTCAAATAAAAGTAGTAACGAATTCCCAGCTCCTAAGTGATAACTTAATAATTCTGTGGCTGCCCGATGAGCTATCAAATTGCAACGCTTCAAACTCAACTTGACGCAGCTTGCACAGACTAACTTAGTGCCGGGAATATAACTTAGTTCGACCTAAGTGGTTGAAATATAAACCTAGAAACCATTGAAACAGCCAGTAATTTCATAGTTGGCGATTTCTTTGAAAGCTCAAAGAACGTTTCAAAACTGAATCTTGGGTCTTGCGTTTAAGTGTTTAACTACCAAAGACGACGATGTTTTAGATGGTTTTAGTTAAAGAAGTAATTGGAAGCATGGCTCCTATATTTGACTAACCGCTTTAGATTAAAACTATCATTTAGATTTAGCTTTAGATTAAATCATGTATTTGCTTGAATATGGGTACTACACGAAATGATACATATAACAACATTTGTTTAAACCATATCCTACCTGAACAGCGGGGCGAGCTCGGCCTACTGTGATAGGCTTGAGTCACACATTTTTATCACATTTTGGGAGCAAAAACCGTGATAAAATTCGTGACTCAAGCCTATCACAGAGGCCGTGCTCGTCCCGCAGGTGCAAATATCGATAATAATTAAAATATTTCTTACATTCATGCAGGTATCCATTACAATTTAACTTGGGAGTACTTTATAAAAATAACATAATTAGATATTGCTGATAAAATTGGAAATAACTACATACTGCTTGTTATTTTCGGATAACCTATTTGGTTTGATGGTGGTGGTGGTGATTAGATTTTCAAATTTATAACCGGACTCATAAATATCGCAACACGATAAAGAACAAAGGCAAACACGAGTATTGCATCTAAAACCAACGTTGAATTTGTTATTGAAACCGAGCAGCACACATTTCACAACGTAGTGATCTGAAGTGTAACAAATTGACTAGATCAAAAAGAAATTTATCCCAACGATGCGTCAAATAAGAGCATCGACCGTTCCCTAAACAAATTGACGTCCATATTAATTCAATTTATGCCACCAAGCTCCTGCTCTAGCATAAATGATATACTGCCTGTACTTTTCTAAATCATTGTCCGGACTACATTTTCTGTTCCTTATAAAGTTAAATATTCAAATAAGAGTAAGCAGGACAACTATAGGGTCGGCTATACGGGTTGATAAGGGACGGCAATTAAAGGGAGCGTTGAATGACCTCGTTCCGGCGCTCGGGTTTCTTCGGCCATGTTCGGAGCGACTCGGGCGTGTAAGGCCCTTATCTTGGGATCGGAGTGCGCGGGCGCAACCCTTGCTTAATTTTTATTAATTCTTTTAAGGTTGGCATTGGAATGCAGCACTATATCGGTGCGTAAGCCGTTATAACTGCTGTTTCTTTGCTCAATTAACTTAGTGACGTGATCTTATCCGTTGTAAAGACTGCTTGAGTTAACTGTTTGTCAGAATGGCTCCGTTCTGATTCTGTTAAGTGGATAGATACTTGGTTCCATATCGTTACGTGCTCTTTCTAAGTATGGGTGTTCAAATATGAGTTACTGATAAACGAGGGCTAATTACGTCTGTACTCAGTATTTGTTTTACTGTTTGAATTACCTCAAATGATAAGATAGATCAGTGAACTGACCTTTAGTACGGTAAACTCAAACGTCTTCAAACAGTTCACATTAGGGTCTTTATTGCTTGCACTTCATCGGATGTGTTGCCTTCATCTAATTTTTCAGAGCAAGGCTTTACCTACCTACTTCATTAAGAGTGTCGGTTTAAAACAGTTACAAGAACGTGCAGTGTGATGTGACAACTACATTTAAGCTTATCAAGTTTTGTAAGCAAGCTAGCAGTTCTGTCACACCCGTGATTACTGAAATGCGGAAGTTTCAAGATAAATTTGTACACCCATAGTAGCTTTATTTAGATACTAGCTGTTGCCCAAGACATCGTCTGCGATCTAGGAAGAAAAGAAGCCCATGTCCTACTCTACGACATGCCGTTTTAGCGTCAAAGCGTAACAAACTATCAACGACCTCTCACGCCCGGCCCTGGTTCAAGCCATGGTCCGGGGCGAGGGGGAGTGGGAGGCAGTCGCCTCCTTCTGCGAAGCAGTCATGCTAGCGAAGGTGGTGGCGGGACGGGAGAGGGAGAGAGTCTCCCGTCCAAGCGTCCACCGCGGACGCTCCGGGCGTCGGGAGCCGCGTGACGACTCCCGGCCACCGTAGGCGCGGGCCTGCGGGCGGTGAGTAATGGGTAGCTCACCGTCCGATCAGGACCAGGCCCGTGCTGGACGGCGCGTACGTGTTCCACGCGCGCCTCAAAGAGATGTCAGCATCGAAGAGGGGGCCCGCTAGGGCCCAAGCCTGCCGGGAAAGCGGGATCATCCGAAAGGGGTACCGCTGACCCGGAACATAAAGGGCCAAGGAAGGAACACGGGTGGGTTTTAGTCAGTAAGAGTCTGACACTCCCTTCCGCTCCACCCAGAGCGGGAGGGGTCATTTGATGATTTGCCATCCTCAAAACAAAAAAAAAAAAACTATCAAACTCAGATTCGCATTTATATAGTATTAGTTAGGATATTATGGTATTCATAATCACCTAGCCTGCGTTACATTGTAGTCGGCTCTTTGGCTTACCAGATGCAGTATTATGCTATCCAATCAAACCTGAAAAATTATAATTAATCCATCCCTCCATTTCTTTTGGCCTCGTATAGGATTTCTGTTATTTTTTTTTTATATACTTTGTTTTTTTTATATCTCTGATTGTGTTTAGTTTAGTTGGTGTTCTTGCAGAAAATGTATTTATTGAGACTTCTAATAAAGAGGTATTTTTTGTTTCTTTCTTTCAGTTCTATTTTCCTCCACTCCGCATTCAAATCACCACCATCAACAGCTGTGTTCACCAGCACTAAACCATTGCGGCGACTTCAAACACCTGTCCAGACTGGTGTCGATAATAGCCCATTGACTGACGAACTCCCCCTACTAAAGGTTAAATATAGAACTTTAGAGGCTTACTGAAGTTTCTAAATTAACTAGTAAACGTTAAGTGATCGTTAGTTCATACAAATTGGGTTGTACGAACGAAGAGTCCATAAAAATATTTTTAGAGTTCAAAAGGGTACTTAAAAGTGGCTCATTCCATAGATATTTTACTATGGATGTTCACGCATACATGGTGTGAATCATAGTCCACGCCAGGGGACGCGCGGAGAGCGCGGCGCGGCGCGGGACGACACCGCGGCAGCGGGCTGGCCGCCGCACGCACCTCACTCCAGTACCGAGAACAGTCGTCGACGCGCGCACATACTTGTTGTCACAATAGATCACTCCAACATTGTACTGATTACCAGATTATAAGAGTTTACAGTTCATTTTACCTTTCATTTACAAACCTTTAGTTAGGTTCTTAACAATGGATAATGCATTAAAGTTAGAGAATATTCAAAAAGTGGGTCATGAAAACTAAATCATACCTATTCGTAAGCAAGTATATCCTAAAGTTTTAGGAATGTGCTAAATAATAAGATATTTGTGAGCCGCCGAAACTACTTCCTAATACTGTTTGTTTAATCCAGCCAGCATCAGCAGGATTGAAGAGTTTTGCTACTTCAAAATGAATAAAACCAAACAAATTTTGATACAATAGATGGGAGTTATTCATTCATAAGCTTGGATCACACAAAAATCCATCTTCCCATATCAGAATCCCTAAAAACGCACCTGAAAGTCCTAAAACTCAGGAGCTTAATTATATTCACATAGGTGCCCCTAAAGTTTCACATAGAAAAGGGGGATCTAATTAAAAATGTTCGTACTCTCAAATGAACTAAGTAATGTCAGAGTTATGTCAGGCATAATTAAATAGGTAAGTACAGAAGGTCAGCTCCATAAAACGACCGAAAACAGTCGGACACACATAGACGCGTATAGTCTGTTCCAAAAGTATCAGATGAAAGTGTAAACAAACTCTGTTCAACTTAATTTTTACGCAATCACTCACTAAAAAGGAATAAGTAACACATTTATCTGTATTTAGAGGGTTTCAATTGTTTTATATCTTACCACTTTCCACAACAATTTTTGTTCCAATAACATTATTAAATTGTAAACATGAATTAATCATTGACGCGCATCGAGGTTATAAAAATAACTTCAATTGTTAAATTAAAAACTAAGCTGAGCTGATAAGCTGATTTAAATTCGAATATTCAAATAATCAAATCAAATCACTCAAATTGTAAGTGGTACAATACATTGTGCAATGGCATCCACGGGTACATTTTCTAATCCATTTGTTTACATTTGTAACAGACCATACGTACGGAGATCTCAAATGAACGAATGCCAGTCGCGCTCGCGAGTGCACTTGTATTCGCTGTACGTGAAACATGTCTATGATGTATGTCACTCTCTGCGCTCGACGCTCTCTTGGACGCTAAGCCTGACTGTGATGTGTTCGCGGACGAATGAAAGATCTTGTCAGTTTGTCTGGAGTATAGTGAGATGAGCGTAATACGCTCATCTCATAGCATACAACAAACAGCCTATTTACATAGCATACTAAGCTATGTAGTATTTGTCTTTAACTAATGTAATTGGCCTTGGCCGTTTTGTGTTATATAAAGCGTAATACGCTCATCTCATAGCATACAACAAACAGCCTATTTACATAGCATACTAAGCTATGTAGTATTTGTCTTTAACTAATGTAATTGGCCTTGGCCGTTTTGTGTTATATAAAAAAATTAATAAATAAATATGTGTGCGTGTATTTTCGCTTGTTGCATGGATAGCTAACCTTCTGTATCTATCTATTTTGTGGAGTAATGTCAGAATTATGTCAGGTCGTTCGTGTCAATGACCTCATTACTAATGATGAATGAGCTGGTAAAGAGTCGGCCATTAGGCCTGAGTGTCACTGTTTCATGAATTATCTGAGGATAAGAAACAGTCTCAAGTGTTCACGAGTTTTTTCGAGTATCTAACGAGTCGGTGTAGAAAAGGAAGCAATTTCTTAACTAATTAATGTCTAAAATATTTAGGCTAGACTGAGAATAATGGCATTTCTTTGGTTGGAGCCAAGATTTTTACTGCGTACATGAAATAGTTTCGTATCTTATCTGTAGAAGTAGAAATAAAAATTAAATGCCGTTTGTTGGCAAGCGCATCAATTGAGAACGGCTCGGCCGATTTGGTATATTTTTTTTAATGTTAAATGTAGTGTAATTAATCTCAATAAGGTTTATCGATAAGGGAAAACTGGAAGAATTGTCCGGAAAATTGGAAGATTCGAAAAAACCTAGTGTTTTTTTTTGTAATGGGGTTTTTGTATGACAGGATTACGTCTGCCGGTTCAGCTAATAACAACATCAAAATGAATGTCAAATAACATTAAGTACTTGGGAATGTGCTGCATCACTTACTTGCATTCTATTTGAGCAATTTTTTTTTATGAGCGTCATGCGGAATATCACAAATGTGGATTCTAAAAAAGGCGTATATGCAGGATGGGAGGGATAACCACGCGCAACTTGTCACCATGGGTTCACTACATGATTCTGGAGACAAGCACCCCCGGAGGCGTTGAAATTTTTAGCCAGTTATAAAAGAAAAGCTGTTCTTTTTTCAAAATAACCTACGAAAAATTTCAACGCAGGAAGGTCTAGAATTAAGTACTGAATCTATGGTAACCATGTTGCACGTTAATGTGCCTGCCATCTTGTATTATTAACTAATTAAAATGTTATTACTACATGTCATACCTCGTTACCTCTAAAACCAACGCATACTTCCACATAATTCATACAACTACGACCTTTTCCGACAAGGTCAAACAGATAATGAAAAAGAAAGCCGACCTAGCTTACTTGCAACAAGATTTATGTACGCAATAGCCCAGCTATCAACGTGTGAACCGAGAAGGTCATGGGTTCGAACCCGGCCTCGTTACACCTAGGCTAGGCTTCAGCGTTTGATTTATATGGACGCTTTACTAGACTCATCGGTTTTTCTTATCATGTTACGAGTTATGTTGCATGGTAGGTAAAAAATAGGCTGTTTGTTGCGAGGTCTTCTGCCCATTGCAAAGACACTGCACATTGACTACATAGTTTTCATCACGTTTGGCCACCTTCCCACCGCCGACGAAGAACTAGAAGCGAGTAGAGCTGGCAACTAGTTAAGAGTTGGCGAGCAATGAGCAGGGAGTGTGTAGTTCGGATAGTTTTGTCGCTGTGCTATGAGCAAGTGCTGAGTTGCTGGTATGGGTACGTAGCAAGCGAGTCTCTCAGATAGTGTTCTGCTCCCGAAACGAGCGTCGCTGAGCGAGTATTATTTTTTTTTATCTAAAATGGGCTTGCTCTTTATTCTAGTCTAGGTCAGTGGTGACAGAGACAGAGTCGACGATGGAGTGAGCTTACCCAGAAGAAGCATGTTCACTCTCACTTTGAAGAGATTAGATTAGATTTTTGGAGATTAGGGTAGATTGGGGTATTTTCTTTGATAGCTCTCGACAAACTAGTGGGGAGAGAGTTCTCGCCGGCAGTGTGAACAGTCGGCGATCAGCTTTTAATATATGCATCTATTTTACTGACACGGGACCTAAAGATCTCGTACGTTCCGTGAGCGAGAAAATAGTCGATAGATAGTTTTCTCGTCAAAGGCAGTGGGTCAAACGCCTTACTATGTACAGAATAGCGACGTTAGGATACTACTGCTCTGGCACAGGTAACTGAAGGAACACGGGTGGGTTTTACTCAGTAAGAGAGTCTGACACGCCCTCCCGCTCCCCCCAGAGCGGGAGAAGTCATTTGATAATATCCCACCTTCAAAAAAAATGGATACTACTGAGTACTGCTACCACAGCAATAATACCGCTACGAATTGAGAAACGTTTCACACATTCAGTTGTAGGTACTAAGGCGATTCGCACACTGCACCGCATCATGGAGCGGGGTGCGGGATTGCGTGTTCCTACGTTGCTTGTAAGTATCTCCGTTTGTATAGAAAACACGCAACCGCAAGTACGCGCGTTAGTGCGTTGTCACGCAACATACAGCGTGATGCGTGGCAGTGTGATAATCGCCTAATGGTACCACGAACCGTGGCAATGGCGTGCAAACGACGCGTAAAGGATTTTTTTTTTTTTAAACGTTGCCCCACACTAGGAATTTCTCCTGTATCGTGGGTGCGTTTACAAACATTTAAACTCACATACACAAACAACCAGACCCGGAACAACTACTTGCAGGTCATACAAATATTTGTTCCGTGCGGAGATCGATCCCGCGACACGTAACGCAGCAGTCAATCGCTTAACCACTGCGCCAACCGTGCCGTCAAATGCAATGAGAAAACTTGGGTATCAATTATCGTTCCTTCTCTGTATGGCGCCTTTGTCTTGCAGTGTGGAAGCTATAGGAACCATCAACCGAGCACAAATCCAGACAGCGCGCTGTTTCTGAGAAATTCTTAATGCAAAAACCTAATACCACTTTGCCGGACCTGGGAATTGAACCCAAGACCTTAAGCTCACCAGTAGCGCTTACAACCACTAGTCCAGCGAGCCAGTCATACCTGAAAGAAAACCCCTTGCCAATATTAAGACATCGAGACTTTATTTCTATAGTCAGCGCGTTATCAACTGAGTCGTGAGGCCAAAAATGTCAATAGAGATAGGAATGTGCAGCACGCCCGAACCGTTATCGGTAAACGGCTGCCTGCTCACTTGGTGTCGATCAGTCACTAATGATCTGTACGCTTGCATGAACAAGATACAATAATAAACGTTACTTATCGATATATTTCTTTTATTATTACGCCATTCACTAAGCGGCTCCATAGGTCCCGTAAGTGCAAGCGAGATAGACATAGGGAAATGATTTATGGCCCGACGACTCAGTTGATAACGCGCTTACTATAGTTCTAGTCGAGGTTAATTAAGAATATATGTTCAGAATATTGTTAAATGATTGCAAAGCTTTAGAATCTCCTACTATTTTTGCTGTGCCCGACAGGGTACATAGTGATCACATATAATTTTACGTTACCACCCAAGTACACGTTGTGTAATGCAAATAAAATATTGAGTATTGAGTCCTAGTCCCACCCAGTGATGGATGAGGCTTGCAGGAAAACCGAATAAGTAAAAAAGACCTAGGCTGTCGAGGTTAGAATCCGCGCCAGGTCCACCAAAGCAATGATGACTATGACGAGTCATTTATTTTTTCTTACCTTGTTAAAAGTCCGTCTCAAAAACGTCTGCGCCTCACAATGGACACTTTCTTTCCATTGAAGCGTTAGACGTTTTTACTTTTTATCATTAGCAGGAGCTTCCGCAGTCACTTTGTGTTGACTTAGAAGTGCTTACGTCATGTCCGTTCCGTTGGTGACGAGTCAGTGACATTGGCTTTTTAATTTTTTATTGTGTTCTCAGTAAAAAGTTACTGTTTTAAGACTGGTAAATTAAATGTATTTGAAGTTTTTGCGTAGTTATACGATTGTAATCTCTTTTGAAGGACCTAAACATGAGAAGGCCATGAGCTTACTATGACAACAGTGAACAGGCCGTTATAATTTACTGCAAAATACATTTTACGGAGAATGTTTGCTGACCCCACAACCTCTTGAGTGGGGTGTGAAAAAACAAAGTTGCCCAATGAACCGTCACGAGTATTGCTTTAATGGCCACACTAAGTAAACGTAGACTTACCAGCTTACAAAAAGGATGCTGGTGGTTATCGACCACCTTGACATCTCTGGCCTCTCAAAGCAACTCATAAACTTAACACCAACGATAAAAATCTTTAATTTAATTTAAGAAACAACCTATAACGGAAATGAAAGGTTCTTTAGCTCATAAGTTTGAATCGAAGCCATAAATCTACCAACTCAACGTTCAAATATAACGGCAGTTTAACGCGGTTAACATCAGTGATACTTAAACAGTAATTAGTTTTATATGTTAGCACTTAATATTGAAGCTTTTATCGGTAATGTGCTGTTGAAATGTGGAAACTAAGGTTACGTTATGAGTGCGTTACAAAGTTAAATATCTTCATAAACGCGTTGTGTTACCCAGTTACTGGGTTGTGGAGGTCAGATAGGCAGTCACTCCATATAAAATACTGGTATCTAGACTGGAAGTTGACCTCAATATAGTTGGAGAAAGCTAGGCAGAAGATGATGTCCATCTGCCGATCCTTTCCAGTTGGGAAGGGTTCGGGGTCGGCTTCCAGTCTAACCAGATGCAGCTGAATAAGCTGAGCTGAGCAGTGAATAATCAGCCTATAATGTTCCCACTGCTGGGACACAGGCCTCCCCTCGGTGAGAGGGAGTGGGCCGTAGTCCACCACGCAGGCCCAGTGCGGTTTGTTTGATGTCACATGATTTCGAATTTTTGGTTCTAGGACATGCTGGTTTCCTCACGAAGTTTTTCTTCAGCGTTTTGAGAGCAGTGGTGATGTAATAATTTACATATAGTAAAGCGCCTGTCTGGGTTCGAATCTACGACCTACAACTCGGTAAGTCGCGGCCGTTACCACTAAGCCACCTCTGCTCCGGGCCACCACTGCTCTACGCAGTAAATAATAGTAATTATTGTTATTCACCTCCAATTTTGTTGGTTTGGTTTGGAGAGCAGTGGGGACCCAGTGGTAACGGCCGTGACTTATGAGTTGTAGGTCGTAGGTTCGAACCCAGACAGGCGCTTTACTTTGTGTAAATTATTTCATCACCACTGCTCTCAAAACGGTGAAGGAAAACATCGATTAGAAACTGGCATGTCCAAGAACGAAAAATTCTACCAAACCGCACTGGGCCCGCGTGGTGGATTACGGCTCACTCCCTCTCACAGAGAGGAGGCCTGTGTCCCAGCAGTGGGACAATTATAGGCTGATGATGATGATGACCTCCAATTTCGAGTACGTCATATATTCAGTTGTAGAAGAATTTGGAAAAAAACGTATGATAATAATTTGAAGGTGAAACCTTTCCAAATTTTAGTATTCACAAGATGAGACGAAGATAATCGTGATTTATGATGTTCGTGCGACGAAAACATCGTGTTACTGACGTCCGTTTTGGACGCGGCTCGTGACTGCTGATAATGTGTGCTTGCCTTCATTTTTTAGGTTAATACAACACGAAATAAGTCCAGAATTTCTAGACATTTTCAAGGCTGATCCGGAGAAAGATTGGGGAGATATCTACGATAATGAGGTATTAGGTTATAGTTTGTTTGGCATTTTTATCCGAGTCTATCACAATAATATGAGTCTATAACAAAAACTATTGGGATAGTGGCCTTTTCTTGGAATGGAACGTTCCGTACGTAATTTAATTCGTGAATACGTTTCTATTTATTACAATAGTGGGAATATCTGGATAAAAAGTGTCATGTGCCCTAATCCAGGTCATGTCACCTATGTGCCAAATTTCATCCAAATCCGTTCAGACGTTTTAACGTGAAAGTGTAACAAACAAACAAACATACAAAAAATCAAATCTTTTCTCTTTATTAAGCAGTTAAGATTTAAGGAAGAAATATAAATAAATAAAGTTCAAAATAATAGTTAAATATGGCAAAAAACGGGAAATATGCGACTGTCTCGTTGGTATAGAGATGCAAGCACACTGCCGTGCATGAAGTCGGGTTCGATTCCCGGGTCGTGCGTAGTATTATTGGGTTTTTTTTACATCTGGAAGTACTCAGTAGCAGTCCTTTTTTTTTTTGCATGGGAAATCATCAAATAACTTCTTCCGCTCTGGGCAGAGCAGGAGGGCGTGACAGACTCTTACTGACTAAAACCCACCCGTGTTCCTTCAGTTGCCTGTGCCAGGGGCCACGCTATCCCTCTCGGACTTTCCCGCAACCCTGGCAGACTCAGTAGCAGGCCTGGGTCCGAATTTGTGCCCGGTTGATGGCAATAAGCCCGTCTACATGGGACTTACCTCAGCATAACTGGCGAAATGGGGTTGTACCCACGGCTACACATCAGGCTATACATTTCCAGTTTACACTGACCTCTTATTGTAAGGAAATCCTATACAATGCGAGATCAGCTTTTACTGGAAATGTATAGCTTGATCTGTAGCCGTGCGTACTATAGGTGCACCTCGGCCTAACCCTTCGAAGAACACAGGCGTGATATTATGGTATGGCAGAAATCCGTCTACAGTAAATAGACAACTTATAAAGATTTATTTCCTTGTTTGACTTGATTAATATACAGGGTTTTTTGTAATACGACGGCAATCCATTTAAGGGACGTAGGGGAGGACATTTGCAACTCAATGACCCCTTATTAACCCTATGCAAATGTCAACTATTTTCTAGTAATTTGTTTTTTTTTTTTAAGATTACTGTTACCTTATTGTATCTCGTTGGATAGCTGAGAAACTGTACATATTTGTGGAATGTTCTGTCGATAAAGTATATGTTTTTTTTAGCAGAAATCAACAATTTTAGTCAAATAACCTGCTCAAAATGATGAAAATCGTGTGCTCTGATTTAAAAATATATTAAAGATAATTGTCATTTTATGATTGATTATTATTATGTACTGAAGTAGAAGCAGATAATAATAATAAAAAAAACATGCTTTGTTTTCTTATTCTTTCAAACTTGTATACTGCCTCAAAAATATAAAATGCCAAATTATTCGAAAGTGGTTGACATTTGCATAGGGGTCATAAGGGGTCAATTGGTTGCAAATGACCTCCCCTACATCCTCTTAATGGATTGCCGACATATTACGAATAACCCTGTATATGTATTTCATTCTGGCCATATTATGTCAATGTTTATTGCGAAATAACACAACTCGAGTGTGTAATAAATCCAGTTTAAGTGTTTCGAAAAACTTCGCTAAAAATACTTATGTGTATCATTATTTAAATCGTCGAACTTTGTTACT
The DNA here is from genome assembly GCA_937001585.2 of Brachylomia viminalis. Taxonomy (NCBI): domain Eukaryota; kingdom Metazoa; phylum Arthropoda; class Insecta; order Lepidoptera; family Noctuidae; genus Brachylomia; species Brachylomia viminalis. The sequence continues at coordinate 13,311,331 of OW443316.2, read as the reverse complement.
AAGTAATGCCTTTTTAAGTTACTATGTCTCTTAACTTTTGTTACCGATACAAAAAAGCAACCGTCTCCTTTCTTTAGGATCTCGTCAGCCGTTAGGTTCGTCAGGAATTATTTCCATTGGATTGATGAAACGTTTATTTTTCGATGCTTGTACTGTTATTTTTTTTTCACAGTATTATAAATTATTCATTCTTTTTTACGTGTTATTCCAGAGGATCAGAGACTTAAGTTTAAACATTCTATTGATTTACTTACTTGACAGCGAATCTCGCGTTAGAAACCCTAATCATCACTCCGTTAAAATATTAGCTGGTTGGCTGTCAGAAACACAATAAACCGTTTTCCAATCCTAATTTGACAAAAAACAAGTTCTTCTACCCAGTACTTTATGTCCTCCCAGATACTTTTCATGGAAACCGCAACAAAGCAGTCCGCACGCACCACCAACGGCTCTCCCGACTGCAGCCCCCCTTTTCCCGCCATAATGGCGACCGATGAGCCCCCCGCAATCGCAAGCCCCGTCGTCACCAACAAGGCTCCCTTCGTCCTCTCATCGAAGTTTAAATCCGAACTAAAGTTACATCTTCGAAATCTCACAAAGACATGACGCTTTCAAGTTCAAATCATCCCGCTAGTTATCCGAGGCAAAACTTCCATCAAATCCCGGCTATTTGCGTAATTCTTGATATTTGTCTCCTAAAATCACGGAGTAGAGCTAGAAACCGGCAACTAATTCCAAAGTACGGTTGTTCTGTAACCCCTGTGTTAGAAACGTTAGGATATCTAGGTTCTGGTGCAAAATGTTACGTGACGAACTGCGGTGAGAGATTTTGTTGCTTGAATATGCGCAAATCTAGCTTTTATGATCTTACAAGGCTCTTTATGAACGTGGCGCAAAAGAACAAACATGAAAATCTACAAGATGACGTCGTATACCTGTCAAATCTTACCTTACATGTTAGTTTCTTTTTCTGCCGCGTTCATAGAAAGTCTTGTCGGATTACAGCTCAGACTAAGGAAAAGAAAGGACTCGGCATAACGAACAGTAGTTATAGGAATGTGATGTATTTCGACGGCATAGTTACTGACATATCGGCATCTCTTTTTAACTTATGAGGGTAATCATATGTAAAAAAAGGACAACAGTAGTCTTATCATTACCAAAAATTGCAACATTATCTACAAAATATCTCACTGCGGCCGGTCGCCATGTTTTGTCACAGCCAACAAGTACATCACTTGTTTCTTTCAGTGTTTTGAAGAAAATTTTGATATTATAATGCGCGCAGCTCTACCGCAAGCCGCCATCTTTGTGCCAGACTCACATTTTAGGTATGCACGTTTTTTTCGTAGGTATGTCATGTCTATTCTTCTTTTCCTTAGTCGGAGGATTACAGCCGGTCCATTCTGTAAAAATCTCACCGTGAAGACTTGCGTGGAATGAGCTGTTAGTGTCATCCCACTGACGCTAGGGATTGACCAACGTTACATTTAAAATCATAATCGAGATTTTAATATAATTTTTTATCCAAATTCTATTGATCATTTTATATTATTTCCAAGCTAGTAAGCAAGAGTTACATTGCAATCAATGACTTACTAATAATTTTACCGTGAACGGGTAGCCTTTGTGTGCCAGAAACGTGCTGGAAATAAACTTGTTATTGATGAGTGGATGTTGACTATTTTTATTTTATTTAACACTGGCTGGTATACTGACATTTAACTAGCTTCAGTATGACGTAGCACAGCCGTAAACAGTTCACAAGGCCAATATAGTATTGAAAAAGAAACCATATCACCTTTCCTTCAGTACTCTTGGGAGTAAAACTAGAAAGTGTTAGCGTTCACGTACCCACGTATAAAACTCCTATTTCATCCGGATCGCAAACGCGGAGTTTTTCTGATTAACAGTGTGTATCCGGCCTAATGAGATTGCTCGTTCTATGGCAGTTGTTAGTCAGTGCACACACTAGATATAAAACAGTTTTGTCTATCATATACAGAACAGTTTTGACCGGTGTCAGAACAGCTGTGAAAGCAAGACTCTTCTTTATCGTCGATATTTTTAACACGTCATTTTCATCGTAGTCGGGAGTGTTGGTGCCGTAAAAGGACAAAATTAAAATTAAAGATGGCGGCCACCAACATTTTCGTAAAGGTATAGAGGGTCTGCTGGGCAACTGCCCGATGATTGATGTCGGGAAGTTGTATATAATATGCTAGTCGCGCGGTGAACTCTGCTTGCGCGATGCAGGATTTGCGTGACGTCAGTATGACGCGCAGCTCGCATGTGGCGATGTCAAATAATCTGATCCATCAACTTTCAAGGGGCGATAACTTTTATTTATAATTATTTATCCTACAATATGGACTATACATGGTGGCAGCGACATCAACGCACAACTTGTCACCATGGATTCAGTACCCCTTAGCGTTGAACTTTCCGCCGGTTATTTAAAAAAAAAAAAATCCGTTCCATACATTTTGAACGCGTAAGTATTGCATTTTTCTATGGAAACGCTCATTTTTTTTTAATAACTGACAAAAAAATTATTTGCTAGGAACCTAGTTTCATGTTGTGCTGATTTCATGGTTACAGTTTGTATAAACAGAACCATTTTGCACTTGTATATTTGGCCTACTTTGACTATGAGACTGTTCTGAAGCGCGCGCCATCTTTGTTTTCATAGAGTGATAGTGTGTGCACAGCCTAAGTCTAGCGACAGGATTAGCGACAGACTGGCGACGGAAACTGTTAGCGACAAGTCTTCATACAATACTGGTTATAAGATTGTTCGAGTAAAACAATTAGTTTTTGTTATGTTGTTGATGTTATTTTTACGCTGGACATGGAATGGGAGAGATAAAGTAACTTCGCTGAGAGTAATCATTCCGTGAACTTGAGTCCACTCTTGGACATAGTATTTCTTTTTCCGTAAATCTAATATAAGTATTCTCTTATGTCATTGCTGTAATTGGGTAAAAATAAAATACCTTAAACCTTTTACGACTTTAATTTCTTCACTATTTAAGTTAATAGTATAAATTGTGGTATAATATTATGTGGTTTAATATGAATGTATTGTATCCGGAATAAATTATCTAAATTATGGTGACAACCGCATCAAAATCCATTGTGCTATTTAAATAAACAAAGCGGTCAGACAAACCTATATTATTTTATGCTTTCTATAGATAAACCTTTTTTTTTGGGTTGGGAAATCATCAAATAACTTCTCCCGCTCTGGGCGGAGCGGGAGGTCGTGTCAGACTCTTACTGACTAAAACCCACCCGTGTTCCTTCAGTTGCCTGTGCCAGGGGCCACGGTATCCCTCTCGGACTTTCCCGCAACCCTAGCAGGTCTATAGATATACCTACGACTGTTAGTGGATAGGCATCAACATCTGCCGTTTCTACACACATAAAACCTCGTTTCCCAGATAGATGTAGAGATCAAACTGCGCGGTCGCCCCGTCTTAAACCGGAATGTTTATTAGAAAGCTCACGATCTTTATGCAAGGCACAACTTGATATATACAGGAAAACCAGTTATTCTAGGACCTAAGTCTAGCTTCATAGAAGAAGATTAATTTTTAACCGACTTAAAAAGCAGGAGGTTCTCGATACAGCTGTTTTTTTTAATATGTACGTTACGCGATATTTCAGGCAATTGTGGATAGATTTCGAAAATTCTTTTTTTAATGGTTAGGGTATGCACCAGGGATGGTTCCATATTATACATTTTATTGCATTGAATATGGTACATAAGTTCTTAAATATTCTAGCCAGAAACGCCAGGGTATCCCGCCAAATTAAATTTTTCTTATGTTTTTGCAATTTGCAGGTCAGTGTCAGGTTGCATGTCGAACAAAATATGATTCCCGATCGAAACAAATATGTATTTACAGAATTATTTATTTATTACTTTTCGCACAAAAGGTACAAAGGCGGACTTAATGCCTTAGGCATTCTCTACCAGTCAACCAAGGGTGGTGAAGAGATTAGATGGCAGGTGCTTTAATTGAAAGAAATGGAAAGGATTGATTTTGAGCGATGTTTAACAATGATAAAAAAATAAACTATCAAAACAACGTAGGTACACAAATACATAAATAAGTCAAAAAAAATAATAATAATAATAAAATACCAAAAATAATAATTAAAATCATCAATACAACTCTCTAAGTTAGAATTGACCTCAAATGTCATGATTTCATGAAATAGTCATTCAATAGGGTACTTAGAGCGTTGTATTGATGATTTTAATGATTATTATTATGTAAATAAATACTTGTTACGGTCGCAAAGCATATTTTGATCAACATCCAACCTTAATAGTGACCTGCAAGAAGCAAAAAACGAGAGAAAATTCGAATTTCGGGGGCAACCCTGGCGCGCATTCGCCTCAAGTATTTTATTGACCACTTAAGCATGCCAAACACCTTTGAAATTAACAATATAGAAGACGAACTAGCATCGCTATCTTTTAACAATAGTTATAAGTAGTACAGATAGGCTAGAAACATGAATTCTTCTTCAGGCGCAGAATAAAAACAATTTTTTGACTATGGTTTAGTTTGACAATTACGTTTATTCTTTCTGTAAAGTATCTTGCACGCTTTTATTTTTACTTTGAGTCACATCTGTACCAAAATACCTGGGTACCGTTGACTTTTTGCTTACTCGAAGTAATAAAAAGGCAAATCTTTATTTAGCCATAAAATGGCGTGTCCTAATTTAAATAACGAGCGCTACCCGCCTGGCGTCTTCTGCGAGATGCTGCGGCTTCAACATTTAGAAGGCTTTTGAAACACTCTGTGTATCGTCAGCAACGTCAGAAAGAATCCTGGGAAAATGTCAGTTCCTAATGTAAGGAAGTATCCAAACATGGTGTTAGTTTAACTGTGATAGGTACTTACTTATAAATCAACCTGTCTAGCCTTTTTCCAACTATTTTGGGGTCAGCTTCCAGTCTAACCGGATGCAGCTGAATACCAGTATTTTACATGGAGCGACTGGCTATCTGACCTCCACAACCCAGTAACTGGGTAATACGATACCGCTTGGTAAGACTGGTTGTCAAGACTTTCGGGCTTCTGACAAACCGTAACGACAGTCAAAGATCCACGAATGACAGCCGGGACTCCTCCGTGCCTCGGAAAGCACGTTAAGCCATTGGGCTTAAAGTGCTTTCCGAGGCACGGAGGAGTCTCGGTATCGCCCATCCACGGACCAGCCCCGGCCAGCACAGCTTAACCTGATCTATAGATCCATACGGCTGTTATTACTTGAGCCACGATACTTACTTATAATATCAGTCATAATTAACAGGCTTGCTTAAATTTTAGCGATCATACACATTACAATACAGGGCCTGCAGTCTCGACATAGTTAGCAATCGTTTTCGGTTGCTAAGTCCTAACAATCCAGATGTAACGATATTTGGTGGTCTCCACACTCGAATTTATCGTTTGTTATTGGTATTTTAGGTAGGTACCGGTAGGTAACAACCGATAAATTTGAGTGTCGAGACTACCAAACATTTACATCAACCTTTACATCTGGATTGTTAGGACTTAGCAACCGACAACGATTGCTAACTATGTCGAGACTGCAGGGCCTGAGTCGTCCAACATCCCCCTGGTTGATCAGCCTCATTAGGTAAGAAGTAGGGATCTTGCTGACAAACTGATATATTTATCCATTTTAAAAACTAAATGCAACATAAAATATGGCAATATACAGCCGGGAAAACCACATTTGTGCACTCAATAAATCTCTTTCTTCATATCAAACATATGAAATAAGATTCTATAAACTAATCGTATCTGCATCTTAACACTCAGGGCACAATACTTAGAGCATACAGGAATGCAATCCCGGGGGAAGAATCGCGGTTCCCGTACAATCCCGGTTTACACGTATAAAGTAAAGGATGTAAAAGTTTAGATTCCGCGCACAAGTTGGTTTGTTTCAAACTATGGCGGACTGTTACAAGTTTTAACACATTTTGACATCTATTAAAGTTGTATGTGATGTAATTTATTTAAATCAGGTTATTTGCGAGTTTTGGTGTTGTTTGTTGATATGGAATAAATGGAAATAACGTTTCGTTTATGGCAATGGTTGTTTATAAGAACTTGAGTAAATACATTGTTTATATATTATATATTTTTTTGTTGTCAATTAATTCTTTACAAGTTCATGCATCATCATCATCTTCCTGCCCTTATCCCATTTTACTTGGGGTCGGCGCAAAACGTTTTCTTCTTCCATTCTCCCCTGTTAGACGTCAAGGCATCATCTACTCCCTTTTCACTCATATCATTTCTCACACAATCCATCCATCTTTTCTTTGGCCGTCCTCTTCCTCTCCCTCCATCAACATTCATACCCATCACTCTCTTAGTCACATGAGTGTCATCCCTCCTCATCACATGTCCATACTAAGATAGTCGATTCCCTTTCACTTTTTCTGTCACAGGCGCTACTTTCAAACTTCCTCTTATATACTCATTCCTTACTTTATCCATTCTTGTCACTCCACACATCCATCTCAACATCCTCATCTCCGCTACATGTAATCGTTTTTCATCCATCTTCTTCACAGCCCAGCATTCCGATCCATACAATACGACAGGTCTAATCACAGATTTGTATATTTTCCCCTTTAACTTGAGGGGCATCTGTGGGTCACAAGTTGTTCCAGTGACCTGTCGCCATTTCATCCATGCTGAGTTGATCCGGTGTGTTATGTCCCGGTCTACATCGCCATCTCCTTGGACAAGTTCTTTATACAAGACAAGTCCTTTACAAGTTCATGCATGTTCCAATAATTCCTGCTAATTTGTATCCTGCCTAATTAGTGAATATACCTTCATAAACAGACGACTTCCACAAAACAATAACTACTATGCTAAATACAGTTTCCATTAGGTATTCGAAATTCAAAATAAGCACGCATCATAAGTGAACGCCATTTGTAAAATATGAGTCCATAGACACAACAAACGAAGATAAGTAATGATTTAACGTCACATAGATTAATTGCGGACGCCTCGTATCTCGATCACGGGAATACAATTCGTAATTTTACAATTTCAAGCAGCTTACGTATTTTCGTTATTTGATTATTTATCTTTTGTTTTTGTAAAATTAAGTAGTGCATGAGCAAACTCCAATTTAAGAAGATATTGTACACATTATTGATAAGGTAATATTAAACAGTGGAAATTTTTTACCACTTTGATGCGCAAAAGTATTTATTGCATGGCTCCTATTATTTTCAATAAATTGCCAAGTGGCTGGAAAGATTTAAATACAGTGATATCTAAGAGTAGACTACGTAAATTTTTGACAGATAAAGTGTACTATAGCCTAAATGAGTTTTTAGCAGAGAAAAATATATTTGTTGATAAATTACAAATTTGTTAATAAATTGTAATGAAAATAATTTGTTAACTGATCTATTGAATGATATGTAATTGTGATAATAATAATATAATCGAAATATAAGTGCATGTTTAATAAATAATGTATATATGGCTGAGCTCAGTATGTCATAACAACTATTGTGTATTATTTATTTATTACCCATATTTGCAAAATAAATTTCTATTCTATTCTAATTGAATTTCACATTCAGTGCCAACGTTCGAATAGAAAAGTGCATGAACCAATCCTGCACTTTGTGAATGACAATTTGAGTAGGTATCTACCTACCTAAGTATTACATTATGAAAGGTACTGTTTCAACTAGATTAGATTTGTTATTCATTGTTGTAGAATCCTGTTTAATTAATCAATACACTGGCTTACTACTAAACCAAGCCTCTCCGTGCAGGACCACATCATTTTCACCTTCTCCCGCCATTCGTAGTGAGTGACAGATGACATAAGTGACAGTGAGAGACAGTGTTTATAGATATACTACAATTGTCTTTATACGATTCCCCCTCTAAAAAGCTTATTTTATTCACTGAAAACAGTGAATAAAAAGCACTTTTACTCACTGTTATATCGCTACACAAGTTGACCATCCTAATAATAATAACAAGAAAATTACTCTTAATTTTAGTAATTGTTCCAATTTTAATGTGCATTTTAATTAATTTAAGCTTCCTTTTTCTTTATTAAATGTTTATTTTCGCTTAAATCTTTCTTTTTCTCGTAGTCATGGTATAAAGTATAGTATGCAACTCTTGAATAAAACGGATTTATATCGAGGGCCATGAATCACTCGCGTCGCTCAGGATTCTAATACTTGAATCACTCGCTACGCTCGTGATTCAATCATCATGAATCACTCCCTACGGTCGTGATTCAGTCGATAGAATCCTTCACTAGCTCGTGATTCATCTATGGCCCTCGCTTTAAATCCGTCCTTTATTCACTAATTGCATAATATACTATTATTTACTCAAAAAATCTTATAACCACCACAATCGACATTGTTTACCTACAATAAATTCGAGAGGGCTGGGACTAATTTATTACGGTGGTTTCGAACAGTAAAAAGGTTTCCTTAATCGAGTATTGTAACCTTGACGAATCTAAATCTTCACTAGATTAGTGAGGTCTGTCGGTCAATCAAGATTAGGGGGTTGGATCTTATTGATCCTACTCGGACTCGGAATTTAATCGAATTGATTTATCTTGCTGCTTTTTCTTGTAAGGTCTATACTCTCTATAAATTTCTCTGCTATATCTACCAAACATAACATGTGATTAATTCTTTGAAAACTCTGCTCCAACCTTATAAAGAATCGGCGTAAAAGGCGTAAGGCGTCTTTTTATACCATATTTATTTATTAAACACTTTTTTTTTGCACTACATGAAACAAAAGGGACATACATATTAATTAACACATACCATTCATTGTTACCAGTCATCATCTCAGTTGTCTCTACCTACTTCGCATAATTATTGTCTTTCACACAATCCTTCCATTTTTCATCATCATTTTTTGTGATATCTGATTCTCATATAACCCGAACGATCAAATCTTCTTCAAAATATTATAAAACCAGACCATCTTTATTAGCCCATAGAGCACTGACAAAACATGGCGTATTTATTTTAAAGCCGAGAAGCACAGACAATAAATATTTTGCTTTTGAATTTCGCTCAATAAAACGCTCGGCTATGTGTTGCCAGTGTTTGTGTTTGTTCATACGGTGGATTTCAATTTGTTATATTTGATTTTCGTTATGATATAGATAGCTTTATAATGGGATGAGAGATGTCGGGTTACTGGTACAGGATACTTACTTTTTTATGTTGGCACAAACTAGCTCAGCGAGGTGGTAGCGGGGTTAAAAAAGTAATGAAGAAGCTTCGAAATTAAATAAGCTATGGCGTGGTAAGTTGAAATAAGCTGAACATAACGCCATACTACCGGTAAATTAAAGTTGAATCTCATATGGATGGATAGCGTCATCATCATCTCAACATAGTGATATATCTCACTATGTATACCCAGTATATATCACTATGCTGACATCACATATCTGTGTACAAAGCCTGGTATCGCCAAAACTTTATTAATGATACGATATTAACGCGATTGTGAGCAAGTGCCCATGACTAAAAGAGGACGTAAATAGGCTGAAAAGAAAATGGCTGTATGATACTGCAGCGGTATCTACATCGCCACATGCGCGTCATACTGACGTCACGCAAATCCTGCATCGCGCAAGCAGAGTTTACCGCGCGACTAGCATATTTACAACTTCCCGACATCAAACACCGGGCATTTGCCCACCAGACACGACACCCGTCTGGTCGGAGGATCCTCCCTTTTCTATGGAGGTATGAGTGAACTTTACAACCTGTTCCTCGTACCTCTATAATACTAAACGATACTCTTTGAAGACCATCAAAAATATTTCAGTAAAATTAGTTTAACATACCATACGATGCTTTCAGAATTGTAGTATTTACTCCAAAATGCTTACCTGTAAACAACACAATAATTCGTTAACGAACAACATTAATAGAATTGTAACAATTAAAGCAGGATGCAATGTGGTCGAAACTGTTAACAGTAAATGGAAACCACAGACAAATAATAACAATAAATATTGATAATGGTTTACAGTCACTAAGTTAACTTGGCTTGTATAAACGGGTAATATTTTTCACTTATTTCCTAGCACATTAGTGGTATTTTAGGCGACCTAAAATATCAGTAGCCTGGAAATTATTAATGCAGCACCATAGGCTTATAATAATAGTATTACCAGCCTATTGATAAATCAATGGTAATATGTATATTCAACTTCTTAATTCATCATCATCATCAGCCTACAGTAGTCCACTGCTGGACATAGGCCTCTCCAATTGCACGCCATTCAGCTCGATTCTCGGCAACTCTCATCCAGCTGCTACCACCCTGCGAAAATTGTTGCTCCACCTAGCCTGAGGGCGTCCTACCTTACGTTTGCCGATTCACGGTCTCCACTCAAGAACACGTCCATCCCAACGGTCATCGGTTCTACAGCTAATATGGCCGGCCCATTGCCACTTCAGCTTGCTTATTCTTTGAGCTATGTCGACCACTTTGGTCAACTTCTTAATTGCGTTACCGTCTTCGACAACAATTCCCAGTAGGTTGAAAGTGTTGAAACTATCACTGTCAGATAGACAAATAGACGGTATCGTTTTATGACGTGGAAGTGGCGTTCAGCTTTAGGGTGATACAGCAATTCCTCGTAATTCGTGGTTTGTATGACCTATTAGATCATATACACAGATTGTGTTTACTGATCTTGAGCATGGATGCCTATTTGAGTACAAGCCATTAAACAGTGGGGTTACGAGTTACAGACTTAGAATATCAATGCCTTTCATTTTGACAATTCGACAACATTCGTTGCGTTTTACGCTGTCGAGTAGACGACTATTTCGAACATATGAAGAATTTCTTTCAAAATCCTTCGGATTGAGAAAGAAAGTGTGTTCCGCAATTGTGGTGCAGATCTCATTAAATCAAAGACATTTTTAACTGACCCAACCTTCGATCAACAATACCGACTAGATATCGGGTCGGCGCAAGAAATACGTCTCGGTAAATATCAGCGCACTTGAGACGTGAGCTCTTATTTTGTTTAGTTCGATTGAAACACAGCCAATGTAAACACGACTTTATTACTAGGTGCCATGGTTGTAATTAGGTTGAACTTTTAACTGTTTTAAACTTTTTTCACGCGGACAGCATTTAGCTTTGATTTTGTACAAGACCCGTTATCATCGAAGGACCCAACAGACGTTGTCCTGTCGAATTACAATAATTCATAGAAACATCCCATAGAAAATGCACAATTTTCTACTTTTCCCGGCCACTTTTAAATGTTATTTTTCGTAAAAACCGGATTCGAACGATCATTTTAAATAAAAATTGCCAAATCGGTCCAGCAGTTCTGAAGTGATGCGCTAACCAACGCACAGCATTTACTTTATAATATATAGAAGGACCAGCCTACAAATTCTACACAACGAATTAAAAACACAAGACGAATAAATAAAAATCTTAAACAGCCATTTAAGTATGTCTTGACTGTTACATTTGAAGGGCCATCTACAAGGGAGCACAAATTCAATTTTAATTGAATGATGCCGATTCATTTGATGGAGACAGGAGGGTGAACGATAAAATTAAACGTCAATCTTACTTTATTGGGACCGGATTACGCTGATTTTTACATAACCTACAAATTGGGAAAGTTCTGTTGTGAGATATTTAGGGATAAAGACGATGAAAGATGGTTTTCGGATAGTAACTAAATAAAATTTATTATAAGTCTGATTGTTTTCAAAGTCAAAAAGTCCTTCAAAAACTGAGGGACTGTTTGTAAGTTCATTTTCGTCATGTAATATCACAATCTTTGGCTCTGGAAGATGTTAAAATGTTCGATCAAAGCGGTAATGTTATAAACTGATAGACTACTTTCTGATCAGAATCTATATTTATGGAATAAGTAGGTATAACAATTGCATTGTTTGTGGAAGCGAATAGATTTCCACAACTTCAAAACACAGAATACTGTTCCAGCTTTTGCGAACGAAATAAACTACTTTTAAACTAGAGCAACACAAATCTTGCGTAGATACTAAATCTCCAAATTCTAGTTGTACTACGTTTTGCTATTATAATGCTAGCGTGAAACATAGTATATTCTTGCAAGTAGAGCCATAAAGAATCTCCATATGACTTGGCTCGCTATTTGCGCCGGTTGCAAGGGAATTCAAACAAGTTGTATACAGGGAACACGCTGTAGATAATAGGGCTGCCATGCTACTTTTGTTGAGGAAGAATGTAGTTCTGTTTCAAAGAGAAATTGTATTAAAACATGTGTTATATTATAACGGAAATATAACGGTGTTTCGAAAATATTTTTGATATACGAGTACCTACGTGTGTGTGTGTGTGTTTTCTTCTTTTATTTGAAGCTAGAAACCCAAGCTGATTAAACAAAATCAAAATATGTAAACGTATGCGAAATATATCAAACTTTCATCTAAAATACACACGTGACTAAATTAATAAATATCTATCCACCGCAAACATGAGACCGTAACAACATTATTCAAAGTTTTATTTCTAAAATTTCAGGCAGTCCTCACAACAGCATCGTTATGCACAAAAATGGATAATAAACGTTACGTAGTCTTGGCAACACCCCTTATGATCCATACATAATCATAACAGGCTGAAGTTTCGTGCCTATAACTTATACATACAGCGTGTATCAGAAATGTATGATCAATTTTAAGGGTTGTCATCTGACTCATCAAACTGTGGTGTCTTTCTCCTTTGGGACCAACATCGTAATCGCGAAATAATAATCAGCTGTCCCAAACAAAACTTCAATACCTACTCGACCCTAATGGCAAAATATAAGGCTCAAAGCGTCGATGATGTCGAAGGCATCTTTTTAGAACTTAGGTTGCAAGAGAAGCGAGCTTAGGACTTTTTTTTTATAAACTCGGAAGTAGAACCGCCGACGACTACACCTACCTGCGTGGTAGGGCCATGCTTCTCAGAACCTAAATGGTTCTATGGTCAAGGTTAACCCGATACTGCAATAAAAAAAGGTAGATTTGTGGTAGACAGTTGATAATTTTTTCGCGATTACGATGTTTGTCCCATAGAAAAAATTGTTCAGTTTGATGGTCTGCACCAGACCCTTAAATATGAACACACATCTCTGATACAGGCTGTATAATGTTATGGACCACAAAACGGCTGTTTAAACGCTTCTGAAGCCTAAAAACTTTTATGTGTTTTCTATACATTTTGTATATCGTGTTAACACGAGGGGTTAAAAACGAAGCTTTGCGAATACAAAGTAAATATTTCACGGTAATATAATATCTGTATTGTGTACTCTCTTGACCCCGGGGCTTCCTTCGTGAGGGTCAGAAACATAAGCAAATGAGTACACGTGTTGCTAGTGTAAAATAAAAAAGTAAAAATGTGTTTGTATGTTTTGATACACGATCCAGCCAAAATTGCTGTATTGATTTGGTCAATACTCGGTCATAAGTTTATCTGGCAAAGCTTGACTCCATTAAAAGATATAGAAAAAAAAACTGAAAATATCTGAGTATATTTTCCAAACAAAATATTCTTCTGACCTCCACAAAAAAATCTACGCATACTTAACATTTCAGACCCACTTTTCCCGTCTCCAACCATAACGACTTCGCATCCTCAAAGTTGAAGGGCCAACCCACGAGGAAGGTGCTCCGAACAAAATTAAATTACAATGATTTACTTTAGCAAAACCTGCCCGGAATTTAAATCTGGAATGTTGGTATACTCAACCGCCGTTTTTGACTCGGTGCAATTTACCTTCTTCCGTTGGCGGCCATGTTATTACGAAAACAGTTGAGTATAACCTAGAATGAATCATTTTGGACAGCTGGTCGAGACGAGACCTAGTTTTGAAAAATAAATCCTAGAAAAGTTTTCGGGTTAGTTTTCTTATGAAACTTTGGATGCAGAACTGAGATTACAAGTTAAATATGTTGAACTTCGTAATGGTAAGGGCCATCTCGTAATCCCGCCGGCCTCGTGATCGAGGTACAACTTAGTCAGTTGGGGGTACTTCGATCAGCCACAATGCGATTGTGGAGCGGCATCCGAGACGATGTCCCACGTCCTATCGTACTCTCTGTGCAATTACACCTGAACTACGAAATACCTTTCCGATGCCTATGCTAACGGCGTCGACGTGGCTAAATTCTAGTCGAAGCTTATATAAAATAACTAGCATCTATTTGCCCACGACCTCGTCCGCGAAAAATTTATTGTACACACGGCTAACACATCAAGCTACACACATTCCAGTTTACACTGACCTCTCTTTGTAAGGAAATCCTATACAATGCGAGATCAGCTTATACTGGAAACGTACAGCTAGATTTGTAGTATCTAGTCCCACCGCATCGCCCGCTTGCGTTATTACTCCGTTTTTAATTAGCGTTCTTTCCGACTTTTTTTTCCTTATGCTCGGCTCCTAAAGGTCGTAGCGTGATGTTAAATATCCTATAGGCAACCTTTCTCAAGAATTGGGCTATCAGATGCAATAATATTTTTTCAAATCTGACCAGTAGTTCCAGAGATTACCCCGTACATACAAACAAACAAACAAATTTTACCTCTTTCTAATATTAGTTATGGAAACTGAATGATCGATAAGACGAAGAAGGTGATGTATGACCGTTGCCTACTTGTAACAGAAAAATCATTTGCCTTAAAAGAGGACAGAAATCTAGAAAGAAAGTAAGAAAATGCGTTTATTTGCGGTAAACATGACGTAAAAATTAACACGAACACAAAAAATAAGAAAAGTTTGGGGGAAACATGCGTCACATCGACGAAAAACGACTATCGCTCAGCATTATGCTGCGACCCTATGCAAGACAGAGCCCCAGCGCGGGTTTTCAGCGACAGCCGGCGCTGACGTAATAACGTCGTCCGGTGAAGCAAACAATAATTAGGACGCTGTACCAGTACAGCGTACTTACGAACGTTGTAATATAATTTAATTTAAATGTGATAGAATATACTAAACAGGAATGTAAAAGAAAATAGACATACATACTACGAGAATATCATCCTCAATAAGCGTTTTACGCTTTGTGGCAACATTTCAAAGCGTCTCATTTGACGTACTTACACCCAACATGCACCAAAGAAACGCTATGATGTAAGGAATTACAAAATGGCCAATGATGTAATGTGTTACTAATAATAAGCAAAAGTTATGTGTCAGTGCTATAAGCGTTGGTGAAAAAATGTGAAAGATGAGATGGACCCAGTAAAAACACCTAAAACGAAAACGAATGATATAAAAAAGACCCTGAAATATTACATGAAACCAATAACATGTTGTTTATAATAGGTACAATAAAGAAGATCAAACACAACATAAAGAAAAAATTCGAATCCATTTTGTTGTTACAGAGGCTTATGAAAGAAACAGTTGTTGTATTTTCCTATACCCTATAGAGTTACTGTAATTCGTTTGTCAAAATGAGCTTACAATAATGTTCAATATTAAAATATTCAGTAAAAGATGGAAGGCAACCTTTAACCTTTGATATTTGACCTATATGGTAGATATAACAATAACTATTATCAAGGAAAGTTTGTGAATAAATAACGAATTGGATGAGGATACTTTCATCTCATTTTAATATCAGGTAACGTTGGCTTGATTAAAATGATTCTCTTTCAGAGCAAATGATAATATATAGCCGACAGATATTTCCTCCATAGTTGTTATATTCATATAATAACGGGGAACATGAAGAAGTAGACGAAGATGGCCCCGTAGAAGATCGCGGGACAAGCTGGACAAAACAAACGACCAGTGGTCCTCATTTGCTCTGGAGCGAAACAGCTGGAAGTTATGGGGGCAGAGACAGATGGGTCTGTCTCTGCCCCCATATCTTCCAGCTGTTGCGCTGTTCCACTGCTGGGGCAGTGGGATGATACAGGCAGGATGAAACAGTAAAAATGGAAAGGTAGAGCCATCATCAGTCTGTAATAGTCTACTGCTAGACATAGGCAAGAACTATTGAGATTCTGAGAGGCCTAGCCAGACGGCTTATATAACGATGATTTGTCTTGATCGGATGATCCAGTTAGATGACGTACGATTAGAGTGGCCTATGTGGAGCGGTAGACTGCTATAGGTTGATGGTGGCGATGGTGATTTTAAATGTTAAATTGAAACTAATAAGGTAATACCAATATAACTTTTGATTCGTATTCAGCCTTATTTATGTATACTAGAAGCTGTCTGCCTCGTCGGTCTAGTAATCTCCTAAGTATGAAGTCCTGGGTTTGATTCCCGGGTCGGTCAGTCTTATTAAGTTTTCCAACAAGTATTTCTTGGTAGCAGCCGGAGTTTGGATTTGTGCCCGGATGATGGCAATAGGTTCGCCGCTTATTAAATGAGACTTCCACGTAACTTGCGAAATGTGGGTTTAGTATCGGCTAAATATACCTCTGCCTATGCCTTCGGGGGATATAGGCGTGAGGTTATGTAATAGAAGCTAAAAGACCACGTAGATTATGAGATTTATTTTCCTAAAAGTATGTCCGGAAAGGGAGAGCCTAATGAGCTTTTGCTAATCTAGGAAGAGCACCGGTCTAGATACTAATTTAGCAGACTTTAAATCTAGAATAAATCAGGATTATCAGGGAGGCAACTAATTACCTGTATGTTGCTGCAATTAACTTTAAACAAGTAAGTTTTTTGCAGGCGAATGACTTTAAAAACATGCTCTATTTGGGCTTGTGACACAGCCTAAATTACATAATTTTAGTAGGTACTTTTCTTTCTTTTCTTCCCTTCATTTAAAACCACTAGGCTCTCTTAACGGGTAGGCGTTAGGTTGGCCGCGAAATTCAACGTTTCTTACGTTTTAAGCAATTTGCAGGTCAGTATTAGGTTGTATGTTGAACAAAATATGATTCGCGACCGTAACAAGTATGTATTAGTGATGTAACGAATATTCGCATATTTTTGCATATTCGCATTCGCTAAATTATTGCGAATGTTTTTGCGTGTATAATTTTTATAAGTAGGTACAGCTCGCGCGATAAGAGTTTGGCTTTGACCTTCGGATTTTTGAACTTTTGATTGTACAACAGGAGTGCGCGGTACGTCGTATCGTATCGATGCGAGAGGCAGGGAACGACTGGAGCGCCAATCAGAGCACCGCGTGCGCCTACACACCCGCCCCGCACCCCGCTAATTGCCCGTTGATACCCTATTTCTGATTTCTGCGCAATAGCGGTCAAAGCCAAACTCTTATCGCGCGAGCTGTAGATAATAATAGTTGGTTAATATAAGAAAATCCAATTCCATTAATTTCTTATGTTTTTTAATGCAATAAAAAGTAACTTAACCTCGTAATCACATTATCAGTCTTCTCTTTATCATTTGGTATCATTTATTTATTTAACTTTGGGCAAAGAAGCTTAACAATCAAACTTTCATAACAATTTAAAAAAACAAAATGGGACTGCATGCCGCTAAAGTCACCAAGCCATAGACAAATGGCGCCAAATTTAAACAAAAACTAAATATTCACATTCGCATTCGCGAATGTCCAAAATATGACATTCGTTACATCACTAGTATGTATTAACAGAATTATAATCATCAATATAACCCTCTAAGTCCATATAATCCAATTGATTGATATTTTATGAAACGTATTTGTTATGGTCGCGAATCATATTTCGTTCAATATACAACCGGACACTGACCTGCATATTGCAAAAAACGTAACGAAATTACAACTTCACAGCCAACCTGGCGCTTACCCTTTAACTGCTGATAATGTGATTTCAGATCAGAGATTCTGAGAATCGACAAACTCGATATCTATCCAAATCTTTAAAACCTACTAAGACGTTAGAGAATTCCACTCATCCAATGTCCAACAGGATTGTGTGCCTTAAAGTAAAAACTTAAAACACATGATCCTGTGAAAAAAAGAATCTAATGAAATGGAAAAAGTAATCCTTCAATGAAATCATTGAACACATAAGTGCAACTTTATATTTTCCATAGCCACTCGTAAATACGCAGAATAATCACGATTGTCATTTATTCCATTGAAACGCAAACAAACTTGCATTGATAAATAGGAAGCATGAAATCTAATACCATTAGTAATATATGTGAATCACGTTGTATCTTCTATAGAAACTAATGTACTTAATAAGTAATGTTGAGTATAGTCTGCTCGAATCTTCGTTTGCGTGAAATTTCTTGTTTTAAGAGGACTACATGACCTAAACGCAAGTTTTGTAAAGCATATGTCCCACTGGCGTAAACAAAATCAGAAAAATCAGGATATATACTAGTTAGATAGTGTGTTGAAAACATAATACAACTAATTTGGTACGATAGAAACAGTCACGAAAATACCTCTATTATTTTAACGATTATCAAACCATACTAATATACATGCAATCATTCTGGTTTTTTTTTCAGATTGTGCTTCGAGCAGCATATTAACGTGATAGTGTTTTCATGTTTAGTCCAATAAGTAGAATTTTGGTAAATAGAGAATTACTTCATATTTTGCAATAAATTACCAGCTTTGTGTCATCGCGATTCTTCTTTTCTATGCAGTCCGACAGTGGCCGCACTTTAGCTGATATCAGCCCCTTTAAGAGCGTTTATACCTTTTATGTGGCAACGTCGCAATTTAGTGTCATATTTCGTGGTTTTCAATTTTTATCGTTTAATCGGAGCTATATTTAAAAAATCTGTTTAATTTACTTTTTAGAATTACGTGAAAGTGTTTAAAAAGTAAGTAACCGTAATGCTTACAGTTATTTTACAATGAAAATAACGCCCTGCAAGTTTCCAATGTATTATTTGCATATAAATAGAACTGTAAACGCAACGATTTCTTACCTTTTAAGTACACAGTTTTCACATAATGCTAAAAAGTTAATTAAAAAGATTTTTAAAATATAGCTCCGAATAAATGATAATAATTGAAAACCACGAAATATGACACTAAATTGCGACGTTGCCACTCATAAGGTATAAACGCTCTTAACATAAAATATATCCAATGACACTCTGCAAGAATATAGCTTCCCAATAGTAAAATAAATTTTCGGAATCAGAACAGTAGTTCCAAAGATTACCCCCTACATACAAAGTCACAAATGTTACCTCTTTATAATACCTAGTATTAAGTTACTAGCTGGTACCCTGCGCGTTCCTGCCGCAGAAGAAATAATTCTGGTAATTTCGTTTGAAAGTTGAAAGAGCACTATAACTATTAACCTTCGCGACAGTGCAAGCAATAAGTTGACAAAGTTTTACTGCAATCGGTTTAACGGTATGGCAGCGCATAAAATACGAACAACAAACATTGATTTTTATATATAAAAAAAGAAGATGAAAATAGATTGAATATATTCAATTTGTATTGCAGATATCCGATATAAAAGGAATGTTGATTCACTGATAAACAGAGGAGCTGTCATATTTATAAATATATCTCAGTTATCTTGCTAAGTGCACTCTGCTCGGATTTATCTAGTATTTTCAATTTCAAGAACATTTGTGCTGAAATTATAGCGACGGGATTCAGCAAACAAAATATCATGGCGAATTGGCTGACAGGTGACGAAGCAAAATTCAAAGGCAATTCCATAAAAGGTAAAAGCGATCCGAATCCTGCTGCAAATGCTCAAATCTATATGCTCCAACTATGTGAAACACTGCTCTCAAGACAGTCAAGGAAAACATTGTGAGGAAACCAGCATGTCCTAGAACCAAAAATTTCGAAGACTTGTGGCATTTACGTGGCGGATTACGACCCAATCTCTCTCACAGAGAGGTGGCCTGTGTCCCAGCTGTGGGAACATTATAGGCTGATTATGCTGTGGAACTAAGCTAAATGTAAAACAGCCATTCAATGACATCATTAGCAGGTGCTAACATACGGTCATCAACCTTATTGCTCATCCATGTTCAACTGTCAAAACTTCTAGGATGTTCCTTTCTAGGTCTACCATTCTGTCCTTTTTAGCTAGGCCATGGCACAGCAATAAAACCAATTGATAGAATTATTGTACCAGGCGATCATAAAAATACACAACAGGCCCGAATAAGGTAAACGTGCTTCGATAGCCGATGCAAATACGCCAAATTCCATTTCATAACAAGTTGAAAAGGGATCCTGGCGAAATTCTCGCGAATAAAATTCTTGTGCGAAAAACGGTGTTATATTTCACGGTAAAGAGTTATAAATGAATTATAAATACTGTATGGCGTACTTAATAACTGAAACGATTTGTTCAATGTAGGTACTTACTTTAAGTTTTCGTGGAAAACTTCAAATGGTATGTGTGATCGTTTGTTTGCCTGTTTTGCATATAAATTGTTTTCGACGCTATGAATTCTGATACGGATAAATTTTTGCGTCATGTAAGGAATTTTGTTACACCAACAGAGTTTTTGAGGTTCAGGAGTTTTTTGTAATATGGTGTTACTGGTGTTACAAATATGTAGATAAAAACTACATCAGCATTATCTTACTGCCCTGGTCCAGTGTTAATTGTGCTTTTCTCTCTCGATTCTTCCCTGTCAACCGTTACGCTTTCATTTACTCCCTTCTCTTGCATATCAGTCCTCACACAACCCATCCGTATTTTCTTTGGCCTTCCTCTCCATCTCCATCCATCGTCTACTCATCACTGTTTAAGATTAAAACTTCATACTAGCTTCAAAATAGAAGCACGAGATTTTTCGGCAGTGTTGACACTTTCTTCATTAAATTGACTGAAGGTTCGTTTAGCATTTTGAAAATATCTTGAACTACTAAAAGCGTAGTGTACGCCAAACAAAATGCGCCTCAAATTAGCACCGCTAGCCAGCTGATTAAAAGTTTGAGAACTGCAGTGTGCTAATCACATCCGATTGTCTATTAAACTAGCCTATTTCTACCGCAGGTCTCGTGTAAAATTATCATCGCAAATAGACCTAAAATTATTTATACGAAGTTTTTGTATGTTATGCTAGTTCAATACTGTCATTGTTTTTTTTTACATAAACTGGAAGTTTGTTTTAGGAATCCAACAGTAATGCAGTCGCATTTGAATAATAAAATATTCTAAACCAGCGGGGTAATTGCGTAATCCACTAACAATAGGAATTGGTTTCATTTTGACAGTTCAACAACATTCATTGCGTTATTTACGTTGTTCAGCAGACGAACTTTTCGAACATATGAAGCAATGGACTAGCAATATCCTTCAAAATTATTCAAATTTCGATTGATAATGTGTGACGCAATTAGGGTGCTGTCTATATTAACTTGCTTCGTTCGTATGTTTCCTGTAACTGGCTGGTTAATTCATACTTTTATTCCTTTACCAGTAAAGTATGTAATTTTCATTTATAATAAAAAGTTTTTATTATAAATGAAAATTACATACTTTAGAAGTTCTGAGACTCGTAAGATTCGTATTAAAAATAGTGTTTTTAATTAATAGTTTTATTGCTTTCCAGTTAGGTAGGTAATTTTCATTTAAGAAAAACCCTACTGCACCTCTAGTAATATTCGCATAAAAAAATATACAACACTCAGAGTAGCAAATAGGGTTGCAAACTTTTTTTATATCATATTTGATATAAAAAATACTAAATTACTACTATACTATAATTAGTATTTTTGAATCCTGTAAAAATATAGTTGGCATAAAAAATAGCAGGCATACTTAAAAAAAAAACTTTTTTCCTACTTTGAGCCTTTATTAACAGGCATTTTTTTTAAATTTCTCATAACTATTTTGAAACTCTAAAAATAAATTATGGTTACAAATTTACTTTTATTTTACCCTTTTGAGATTAATACTGGCTATTGCGCTCAACTCGCCATTTTGTATTCATCACTGAAAATATGCGTTCAGTAAAAGCTGAAGGAGCTGGTATAGAAAGAAGAAGTGACACTTACTAAATATTATGAAAATATAAGAAGTCAGAATTACGGAGCAATACTCGTTGCCATTTTACAGCAGTAGATTTAGCAACACTTTTTTGGTCAGAAAGATCAAAAGCCAGAATTTTAATAAATGAGTTTATCTCTTAATACAAATTTCAAAAACAAATTCAAGCTACGTTTCGTTTTCGTTCGATTACCTAAATTTTCATCGAAAATATAGTAGTTTCGCTTAATATATTATATTTTTTTAAATATAGTATTTAGGCCTCTACTGTAGTAGGACACTGTAATGTTAAGTCCCGGTTGGCAGCCCTTGTAACAAACCAAGACCCAAACAAGAACCATGTTTAACTCGAAAGTGCGTAATGCTTTTCGGCCTAAGGGCAGCACACACTACACGAAAACTTTATAGCGACCCACTATGCGAGAACCCCTCAACCGTTTAACACCTCCTATATGATAATACGACCTTTTAGGGAACCCTGTGTGAAAAGGGCCTCTGACGCCAAACAATTCGTGTCCCTTCGCAAACTTTCAATAAATATCATGTTCCTATGCATACGCCATCACCCCCATAGATTTGTAAACAGACCCTCACTCATTCGGGTTTTCATTTACTTAGGTTGCTATTTGAATATTTACAACTAAACGGCAAATGTCCGTAAAATCGCCGCCTCTGTAATTAATGTAAAACATTTCACAAATTGGATTATGTAAACTATTTGGACAGTTTTAATATTCTGTGAGGAGGGATGGCCGCACATTATTCGAGGGTTTGATCCATGGTTTCTTGTAAAAGGCCATCGTTTTGGCTAGTTATTTAACGAGACGGTCAGTAGCCACGAAAAAATCCTCAAAAAAAAAATGCTGTGGTGTTTGACATAGAGCATGTTCGTTCGTTTGGATGAACACTGAACAGGGTATTAACTCAAAATTTACGATTTTTAACCTAATAATACAGTCCTACTAAAAATCATGCAATCTTTATAATGAACGTGGTTGCATAACGATATGAAATTAGTTTAAAATAATAAGGTAAGGTTAACAAATTATTTACAGAAATGGACTGATTTCAAAACTTCAAATCGCTCTATTAAAAATAGGCTTTTTTGAGTTAATACCCTGTTCATCTGGACCAACGACACTTTTAAGGGATTTTTTTGGTATTACGTCAGCACAGCATTTGTAGGTACTTACTGATGATGACTTTTAATGAACCCAGCAGTAGTGGAAATGCTAACGGATCCCATCTGCATCATGACACGACCAAACATAATACATACACCATTGCTTTCTGATGTCACAATGCGGTTTGACACAATACAAAAATAAGAATCATTACTTTTAGTATCTAAATAAACCGAGGCATGGAGTGCAGAATGACCTATTCCACAAAGGACTGTGCAGAACTAGACTGAAATAGACACAGAGTAGAATTAATAGCAAGTAGTTACGGTACTGATAGCAGGCTCTCACAGCAAACGCTCAACGAGGTAACTAGTGACTGCTCGAGTAAAAGCGGTGCCGATCAAGTACCGGCCGTATAGGCGACATTCCTTAATAGTGGGTCAGCTTGATATACGAGAAACAATTTGTAGGCACACCTATGACCATTTCAGTGTCCCATGTCCATTACGAACTCATATTCACGTATTTATTACCTTTTATTTGGCCTCGAGTGCAAGTAAACTACAAAATACAAAAGATATGTACTATCGACCATTATAAATGACCTACAACATGGCATGCAACATAATAAAGTGTAAATTGCCGTTCTGAACAATGAACAATGTAAAAGTATGCCAAATATTTTTGCACTTCCCGCTACAAAGAGCCGTAAACATTTATTGCATTCAAAACGGCCTATAACTGAACAGATTTCTCAGAAACCAGTTGGTACATATTATTGCCGTCGCCGTCGGCTTCCCTCCTGCTTCCAGGTAGCACGGGCGTAATTTTATTTCGCACCCTGGATTTTCAACGCTCTGCTTAGCGCCGAGAGTTGAAATCTAAAAGCGTGTTTTCTTGGCGCGCTCGGATGCGTATGTTGGATTTTCAATGCTCGGCTCAATACGAAGAGTTGAAAAACGAGTGCGCGAAAAAAATCGCCTGTGCGTTTGGGCTTATAAAGGGTTATTATATCCGAGGTTTTTTTTTCTATCTGAAAATCTGTCCGAAAGCTTTAGCACAACCCCGTACAGTATTTTTATCTCACGAAGCGGCGCGCACTTTATTTGTGGTTACCAAGTGTACAAACACGCTGTGAATGTGTGTAAGTTTTTTTTTTTTTTTTGTTTCTTTAAAAACGTTGCCGTGGCACTAGGAATTAAGCGCAGGGGCTCTCCTCGGTACCACCCGAGACGGCTAAATCGGAAGTGTGTGTGTATTATGTGCTGAAGCTACTCGTCTTCACTAAGTTACCACAAGTAAAGCACGCGTCGCTTCGCGAGATAAAAATACTATACAATGTGCATTATCTCCAAATACATTTTAGCAAGTCCCTTATTCTTCTACTGACCACTGCCCCTTGGCAACCTGACTGCCCTCCCCCGTCCCAACTTTCCAAGCTTTGTCAGGTCTAAGAGGTTCTTACATACATCTTGTATTGGTACTGGCTCTCCGAGACCTCTCGTCTCCAAAAGTGTTGGGGTGAAGAAGTATTATTTGTTAACACGCACTTGTGACATTTGCACACCTAGGTACATTTGCGCGCCTAGGTACATTTGCGCACCTAGGTACATTTGCGCGCCTAGGTACATTTGCGCACCTAGGTACATTTGCGCGGATAGGTACATTCAAGATACATCATTTTCTGTAAAAGATAATCAGTAGTTTAGGTAGGCATTTGATAAAATGCAGTTTCAGTGACCGTAAAAGGTGACATTCCAACTCTAAGTGTCACGATGAAAGATAACCGATATCTTTTATATCTTATCAATACATTTTAGCTACAACATGGAACATTTTTTAAAAAAACGCAAATAAAATTGAAATACTCTCTACTGGTTGGTCTAGGCAGCAAGGGCGGCTGCTGAGCATGAGGTCCTGGGTTTGATTCCCGGGCCGGGCAAAGTGTTATTCCACCATTGTGTTATTTTGGGTTTTTCCACCTGGAATTTCTCAGTTCGGAGTTTGGATTTGTGACCGGTTGATGGCAATAGGCTCGCCCCCTATTACAAGGGACTTAAAAATAAATGACTAAACGTGGGTGTTACTACTCGGTCGAATTAACTGTGCACCTGGAGTTGATGACGCCATTTCAACGCTTTGTTTGCGACGTGGCGAGCGCGGGGAGGTGAGCGGTGTTGCGGGGGGAGAAATGGCATTCCAGCGAGGTGCACAGTTAACTCGACCAAGTAGTACTATAGGTACACCTCTGCCCAACCCTTTTGTGATTATAGGCGTGCTGTTATGTTATACAATGTATATAAATATACAAATGTATAAAATTGAAATGCAGGCGCAACATTTTGTAGTAATGTCTCGTTTAAAATAACAGCAAAATGTTTCACGCTGGAATCAATTAATTATTTAAATGCAATACAAAAACAATGGAATTAGCGTATAGAAATTATCATTTTTATAATGCGGGCGCAGCACGGATTTGCAATTATGATAATGATAAGAAATAACAATACAATATGAAAACAATGACTATTCCCATAGCGGATACAATTCTCAGTGACAACGTGTTACTTTTATGAAGTCGGTTGGATAAAACTGACCAGGATTGTTTATTAATTGGACTTTTTAGGGTTCCGTACGTCCAATGAAAAAACGGAACCCATATGGGATCACTTGTGTGTCTGTCCGTCTGACACAGCCAATTTGCTCCGAATCTACGGGACCGATTAAGTTGAAATTTGGTACACATACGAATTTCTGTGACCCAACCCACGTAAATAAATATATTTGGAATATGGGGGGTCAATTTTGAGGGCAAATTCGAAAATTAAAAAAAAAGCTTTGCGAACTGTACCGTGTGACATATCAAATTAAAGGGCTTGTTGTTGTTGTGTTGTTGTAGGATTTCAGACATATTTTTTCATAATTTTAAAATAAATACTTTTATAGTTATTTAAGAAAATAGATGAAAGTTGACTGACCATTATCTCCGAAATTAGAGCCTAAAATTTTGAAAAAAAAATATCTTTACTTATAGATTACAGGAAACCCTTTATGAAGTCTCTGGTGTCAAAATAACATGGTAAATTTATTAATATTGTGCGTAAAAACTTACATTTGCAGTTGGAATGTATGAGAACTTGTTTTTCCAACTAAGTTTGTTCTTGGTATAAATTCATCCCAACTACGGGACCCTTCATTGTACGTGACCCGACACGCACTTGGCCGGTTTTATGAGTAACTACCCGTGACTTCATCCGCGTGAAATTTTTTGTTCCCCGACCCAATGCGTCGCATCGCATCGCCTGCCCGCGCTGTTAATTCGTTTTCGATTAGGGTTCTTTCTGACTTTGTTAGCTTTTTCCTCGGCTCCTAAGGGTCGTAGCGTGATGTAAAATAGCCTATAACCTTCCTCAAGAACTGGGCTACTGTAGTTCCAGAGATTAGCGCGTTCAAACAAACAAACTCTTCAGATTTATGTCAACAACCCAACAGTTACAGTACAGTCACCACGAAAATTAAGCGATCATTTTTACGAACAAAATAA
The DNA here is from genome assembly GCA_937001585.2 of Brachylomia viminalis. Classification (NCBI taxonomy): domain Eukaryota; kingdom Metazoa; phylum Arthropoda; class Insecta; order Lepidoptera; family Noctuidae; genus Brachylomia; species Brachylomia viminalis. The sequence continues at coordinate 13,284,656 of OW443316.2, read as the reverse complement.
TTTAATAATGGAAAGCTTTGTAATTGGTCTTTTGTTTATTAACCGTCACAAGGTCAGAGGAGTCATTGCGAACACGCATACATTGGCAATCGATGGAAATGCCTTTCATTTTGACAGCTCAGCCACGTTCATTTCGTTGTTGAGCTGACGACTTTTTAAACCTAATAATGCAATCACTATTGAAAGTGTGTTTTGCAATTAGGATGCTGGTTACAAAAGAGTACTCAGTTTTTTAGGTTAGATTATTGGATTAAGTTTAGAAGCTTGGAATTTCGAAATTGTGCTTCGTAAAAACTTGCAACATGGTTGACATAACCTCAAAATTATCGCAAACACAAACTAAAAATAAATCACCGGACTAGCAGGAAATACAGGCGCTTCGGCAATTTTACAAAACGAAGGTTTGAATAAAAGTTTCATTCACAAAAAATTGAATTAAACATATTGCAGAGAATCTCATGAAAATTGTTACAATACTTCGAAACACAGCCGCACCGAAACATTTTGAATATTGATACGATATGATAATAATGCGATTTTTTTGCAACTCACAATGAACGTTGCAAAGTCGTTATCGGGAAATGTTATATATATATTGAATTGTACTATGGAATTGTTATAAATTTTGCTGTGTCGTAAAATTTACGTCGAGAAAATGTTACCATTTCAAATTGTTTTAATTTTACCGTGATTAGAAAGAAAGATAGAAAGAAAAATAGATTTATTTGTCACAGAAACATGTGCATACAAGAAACTAATTACTTAGCTCTAATAATTAAGAAAAAAAAAAAAGTAAAATTAACAAAGAGATCTCTAATCACGAGCACAAAACAGAAATCGTCGACAGCTGCACGTCACGTGAGTGCACGTCGTCATGATTACTTACAAGAAGAATGCTTACTATTTCATAGATGGGACAACCAAGCCATAAGCAGTTGATCCAATCCAGCCTGACCCTTGCGCCCTCCCCCGGCAACGTCCTAGGCCGAGTTCCATACCCCAAAGGGGGCGTTTATTTATTTATATTTAATCCACAATTAACAATGGATCAATATGTTAGTAACAATATTTCTTAACAAATATGTTAGTAAACTCACGCTTAACCTAAAACTGCCATTCAATGCGAGTCTTTATAATGTGCACATATCTAAATGAGGGATTCTATGCTTAATTTTAAAGAAGAAAAGAATATTTAAATAAATCTAAATATTTATTTAAATAACGTTTATGGATTTTTTAAAATATTGTTCTTTACTGAGATCCCAGTGTAAACAAAACGGCCGGCGTTACGTTTAAACTGAATCATGGTATAATAATATACTTCGTATACCATGAACTGAATGATCTATCGCGATTAAACAAACTCCATATTGGTTGGAAGTAATTAGGCGTCCTTTTAAAATGAAGACTGTGGAAAAAAATACCCTCAATTAAAGATAAACATGTTTTTTAATTACCAAAATCTGTTTTTTTCATCAATCACCTACCGTTTTATTACTTTAAGTTATTTTTCATCGTATTAGCCACTTAATTGTAAAAATTGCATGTATTTAACTCATTTCTTATCGACTGTAAAAGAAAGGCCCAGGGCACGACTACGCACTATTGTTGCGCAGGTAGATAACCTTTTTTTAAAAATATCAAAGAATATTTAATTTTTTTTAGTAAATTTTTTCCGTCGGTAAAATTAAGCATTATATTCCCTCATTTCGATATGTGCACATTATAAAGACTCACACTGTATATGATAATGAGAACCCCTGCTACAAGCTCAACACCGATGTGGAAAGCTTGCAGCAGCGATTCACACACAAGCAGTCCAGTCTGCTTGCCATAACGCAGTACAGGTTTGGGGCTGGTCCGCACCCGGCGCACCAGGGAGCCGTATCTTTTTAGCGTAGACGCAATTAATCGACACGAGCTTTAGCAAACATCCCTGATGCGCTACAGAAGCGGAACAGCCCCATCAACACCCGGAACGCATTATATTGAATGCGAGGGGCGCTGTACGATTGTTGAGTGTACCCATAGGCTGCACGTGTAAAACGAGGTGCAATATGGATGAAATAGGGTTTTTTTCGCTACTCTAGAACATCGTGCAAACCTGCGAGCGATCATGTTAGCATTCAGCGGCAACGCCCTTCTTTCTCTTTCAATATCCTCACCATCTTTGAGGACAGCGGTCAAAAGATGTCCCAAGTATTTCACTTTCTATACCCTAAAAATCGTTATTCCGTCCAACTTGACGCAACTACTCGCTTAGCTTTTAAGTTTTATGTCCTAGCTGGACTGGAGGCCTTCATTTATTAAGGCATCCACAGGATAGCGCGACTACCTCCTAGGTTGACCAGCGAGATGCCATACACACATACACATAAACAAAAAAAATGCCATTTTATGCAGTATGATTTTCAAATTTAATAACGCCACTACTAAATCTGGAAAACGCCGAAAAGATAAAAGCTATTGCCGCAAAACCAGTAAACCAGCCAGCAGGGCGAGCACGGCCTCTGTGGTAGGCTTGAGTCACACATTTTATCACAGTTTGGGAACATAAACCGCGATAAAATGCTTGACTCAAGCCTATCACAGAAGGCCGTGCTCGCCCCGCAGGATTTAAATAAAATTGATATTTTACACAAAACTCCGAACGGTCGCTACTGTAAAACGCTAGTCAAAATTTAAATTTTTGTTCATCGGAAATAGAGGCCTTTGTCGAAGAACCAATTATTTTTTTGCATGGCCGCTTTTTCATTACAGTTGAATTAATCTCTAGGCTGTTTGTTTTCGCTCTAAAGATATTATTGGACCTTTAAACCGTGCCTTTTTGTGGGCACCGGTCAATTTTCAATGAATTATAGATAGGCTTTTTTTCATTGGCATTTAAAGAGTCTTTCTTTCCGAGAAATAACTAGAGCGTACTAAGTAATTATTAATGCATGGAAAGGTCGGTTCAATCGAAAAGAAATGATAATTTACAAAAATTACGGAATTTGTTCTCGCATCTGCTTTACAACAACTAAGCGCAAAAGTAGGTATTAGTTGCGCGGATTACACACACAAATCCACACACCAACTTATACAATTTGACACAGTTTGTCGTAACGAAATAAAAAATGTGGTACCACTTGTGATAAATTAACTACGGGACAATGACACCGTCAAAAATCTGATTTAGTGGGGTGTTACACAATCATGGTTCGTTAAACCGCGGACAAAACCCGACATAGTTTAGTCAGAACCCCACCGAATATCAAACTAGCTATTTAGGCACCACCCTAATTTTGTACCATTCGTTTAAGGGTTGTCAATTCACCGAAGCTTGAGGTCCCGTGATTCAATTATGAAATTAAATTAAAATTCTGTTTGTTTAGAACATATGTTTGAGTAGCAAGGGCTGGAGGAGGAGTACAATAAAAGTAGCGTTTCGGACCAGTGAAAGGGACCTTCGTTATAGTGTTTTTGTTGCCATAAATAACTCCGGATTGTTTTTTTTTTCGGAAATGTTGTGTTTTCTTTACGTATCTCAAAAGTAAGCCCTTATAACCACGGGTGATTTTTTATTGGGCACTTGTTTTTCAACGCACTGCTTGTCGCCGAGAGTTTTGACGCGCTACGATGCACTCTGTTGTATTCTCAATGCTCAATACCGAGAGTTGAAAATCCAGTACGCTATAGAAACTCGACGCGTAAAAAAACTGCCAGTGCGAATCTGGGCTAAGACCTTAAACTTAACAACTCATAAGTCCATCTCGATTTCCATTATTTTTTTCCAATACATATTTTTTTATTTCTTCAACTACCCCAAAAATTACCCTAAACTTTCGTACAACGCTGATGATGAATAAAAATGCAAATGGCTCCGGCCAAACGGGAGAATGATTTTGAATAGCGCGTAAATTGGGAGCAGGTGTATAGAAGGGTACTAACCGGTTTTGAAACGATAAAACAAGATGGGAGAAGTAACATCGCAATGAATTTTTATTATAATACTAATGAAGAATAAGCACTTTTAATGGGTTCATTTTTTGTTACAAAAATCGGGGTGCTTTTGTTATTTTTGATAGGATAAAGTATGTAGCTTGTTGGATTAGAGGTTTTTTTGTGTTTGTATTTTTAAGTGTTTGGAAGCGTTTATAACAGATGTGCTGTATATTTTATCAATAGGACAGAACTACAGCTAATCCTTTGAAATAAATAATATTACGAGTAAGAGTATTAAAATCTGAACCAAATCATGAATTCATCATTCAACGAAAACTTCCAAAAAAATAATCAGAAAACGAAGTTTTTCACTAATTTTTGATGCCAACTGTACTATGTCCGACCAATATTTTATCTGCCCAAATATTCTTTTACCAATAAGATCGTCTATTGTACTCTTATACTGTATGTTTCCCTTTGTTACACTTAAAAGATGCCTACCTAAGTCCAGGTGGCAACAATATCCGAATAATAATCTAAAGCCCGTTTCACACGTCTGGAGAATCTCACGCATCGGTCCGCCAGCACAAAGGGGGGTCATCACAGCGGTTAGTGACGGGGGATGAACGTAATTCCCTGGCGTTGGTCGCCTAAGGTACAGATTACTATGGAAGGTTAATTAGTTGAGGGGAAATAGGGGACAGGTTACAGGAAGAAGATAGGGACAGGGTTTGACCTGGAATAATTGTAATACAAGCCTCGATTTTCTGAATTTGTGGTAGCGAAGCTTAATCTCAGTGTATTTCATTAAACTACACTTCGGGACGTCTGAAACGAGCCACCCTGCATTTTTTTTGTCTGTAACTGTTTAGATGGTCGTGAATTCAATTTTGGAACAATGGTGTAACCAAAATGATGGCCAGTATGTCGGCTTCAAACTGGATAAAATAATTTTTTGACTCATAATTATTATTTTGATGTTTTAGAGCTTAATACAGCTCGCGCGATAAGAGTTTGGCTTTGACCGTTATTGCGCAGAAATCAGAAATTGGGTATCAACGGGCAATTAGCGGGGTGCGGGGCTGGTGTGTAGGCGCACGCGGTGCTCTGATTGGCGCTCCAGTCGTTCCCTGCCTCTCGCATCGATACGACGTACCGCGCACTCCTGTTGTACAATCAAAAGTTCAAAAATCTGAAGGTCAAAGCCAAACTCTTATCGCGCGAGCTGTACCTACATGTAAATATGCACGGTGGCGCGATTTAGGAGTCTGGGAATGTATTGAATTATTACGCAATAAATAGCATGTATTGCGACATAGCGCAAAAATAAATGTAAAAATATAAAGTCATCCTAATCTCATGTTATTCGAAAATCAGGGTCGCACGACACATGAGTTTGACGACTAAGAGGAAGTTATTTATTTGTGGTCTTTTAAAGGCAGGTATTAAAGTAAGGTATTTCTTCTTTTTACCTACATTCCATCGACAAACGGAAAACAAATCCATTTTGTATCAAAGCGAGGCAATAAATTAATCACAACGCTTTGTCAAGTCCAAGGACAACCAATGACTCAGTTATAAATCACTCCTGACTCAACATTCCGTTAGCTATATATTATAATAGATCGTACGGTTTTATAACAAAGGAATAAAAACCGCGATGTTCGTGCCGTGTGGTCCGTGCCTTAGATTAAGGTCACATCTTTCCGTATTCGTACATAATGTGGTTAGTAAATCAGGAGGACGGACGGGTAGAAGGAGAAACTACCTATACATAAACCTATTAATCACATTATGTAATAGAAATGCAAAGTCTTTGGGGGTTAGAATGCGGGCGGAATTCGTTGCGTGGAAAAACTAAATTTAAATTTAAAAAAGGGGGATGTTCATAGATATTAGATAATGTTATCTGTCCTTTGACTGTTCTTGGTATTGGTAATTACCATAATCAGCCTATAACGTTCCTACTGCTGGGACACAGGCCTCTTCTCTATGAGAGGGAGTGTGCCGTAATCCACCACGCGGGCCCAGTGCGAGTTGGTAGATGTCACATGTCTTCGAATTTTTGGTTCTAGGACATGCCGGTAATTCCTCACGATGTTTTCCTTCGCCGTTTTGAGAGCAGTGTTGATGAAAATATATTTGTATATCTTATACTTTACTTACTTTACTTACAATTGAGCAGTGGTGGCCCAGTGGTAACGGCCGCGACTTACGAGTTGTAGGTCGTAGGTTCGAACCCCGACAGGCGCTTTACTTTGTGTAAATTATTTCATCACCACTGCTCCGTGCCTCGGAAAGCACGTTAAGCCGTTGGTCTCGGCTGTCATTCGTGGATCTTTGACAGTCGTTACGGGTCGTCAGAAGCCCGAAAGTCTGACAACCAGTCTTACCAAGGGGTATTGTATTACCCAGTAACTGGGTTGTGGAGGTCAGATAGGCAGTCGCTCCATGTAAAATACTGGTATTCAGCTGCATCCGGTTAGACTGGAAGCCGACCCCAACATACCTAGTTGGGAAAAGGCTAGGCAGATGATGATACTTTACTTACTTATTATTTGCACCAACGACAGCCCCATTTTATGTCCAGGCCAATCACTTTCCATTACAAGTTGCCTGGAAGAGGTCGCAGAAAGCGATAAGGCCGCCCATTGTATATTTTGTAGTGTTCAAGTTATTTTTTTTATAAAAAATATATAAATATATAATAAATAAAATAATTTACACAAAGTAAAGCGCCCGTCTGGGTTCGAACCTACGACCTACAACTCGGTAAGTCGCAACCGTTACAATTGGGCCACCACTGCTCTCCACCCACATTGGTTGTTAAGTACTTTAGTATTATAATTATCAGCTGTTTGTATCCCATATTCCCACTGCAGCATCACAGAGGCCGTGCTCGCCCCGCAAGGCAAAGTCCTCCCTTCACTCCCTACCTTCTGCTATTTGTGGCCAATCTTAATGAAAAAAGTCTAGTTCGTTCTGCCATGTCTTGGGCTGGTCGTGTTGCTTTTTGCTGTAGTTTGGAACCTACTGTGTGGTTATTTTAGCCCATACTGAATAATGGGCAGCTACTGTCTTCTCCACCACTCCACTTATTCACCTTAGAGTTTCAGGCCACTCGGGTGTAGGAACAAAGGTTAGTATCAATTACTTTATTCCAAGCTGATTTCCACTAGGTCCAATCTAGAGTATAAATATTAAGTAACTAATTAAATATTTATAAGGCTTGGCGCTTCTTTAAATTATAACACAACACTCCAGAGATTTCACTTCGCAAAACGGAATAATTTACTAGATATCTGCCAGCGTATAAGACGAATACATAAAATATTATGGAAAATGGCGACGTCCCATCCTTTGTGAAAAACGCTTTTATTGACAAATACTCGTTGCCAATTTACAGTTTTTAAACATGATTTATGAATGAAAATCTGCATCTTTAATTTCATCAGGCAGAAATTATAATAAACTAGCTGCGCTCCGTGGTTTCGCTCGCATAAATTTCGATCCCGTGGGAATATCGAAATACAAAGTATCCTGTGTCCTATCCTAACTCCTAACGTGTAGTTACGGGTAGTTAGCAGCTCGAAAGTTTGACAACCTGTCTTACGAAGGGGTATCGTATTACCCAGTAACTGGGTTGTGGACGTCAGATAGGCAGTTGCTCTATGTAAAATACTGGTATTGAGCTCAGCCGGTAAGACTGGAATCCGACCCAAACTTAGTTGGGAAAAGGCCAGGCAGATGATGCTTCTATTTTCCAAATCCCGAACAAAACTACTTTTTTTTAAGATGCTGACTGTACAGTTGCCAGTACATCAGGTTTATACTAAGCTGTCGAATTTCCCCAAATTATTTTAAACCTTAAAATGTTGAGGGTTAAGGTCAAAATCGAATATGAAAATTTGAGTTTATGGTAACTTGACCTGCTGCTTGTGTGTACTTAGCAAAAATCTTAAGTCATGCATTACTGCATATTACGACACAAAGGCAAGTGCCAAGTTTTTCTCAGCTATACATTTTAACCCTTCTATACATGATCAAACTAGTTACCAAGTTTGAGCTAATTCTGGGCGACTTGAGCGTGAAGTTTCGTGTAATAGACTAAAGAGGGTACGACGAACAAAATGTTAATTACCGCCATTGACGCAGAACTTTGCGAAGACATTATTTTGGACAATTATTTGATTAAATTTTGTTATTGATAGGTAAGTGTTTGTTGAGGGGCTGAGTTGGTAATCGATTGTTTATTTTGTTGTTGGCGGTGGCGAATGGGATTGTACAGGATGGTTGAACACCTTTAATTCTTTAAAGGTGGCCGAATGTGTTTATACAGGACGCAACATGATGTATATTTTAATCTCCCACACCGGTGGGTTTAATATTTAAAAGTGGGTTTTTAAAGGAAAGACGCAAAAAGGGAAATCTTATGAAAATATTCATGATACTATAGCTTATGCCCGCGCATCGCATCGACCCACCGCGTCGCATTGCATCGCCCGCCCGTGCTATCACTTCGTTGTCGCTTAGCGTTCTTACTGACTTTTCTTCTTTTTGCACATCTTCTAAGACCCGATTTCACCAACGTTGAATTTACACGAGAGTAGCTATCCTAGTATAACTTTACTCCAACGATTACTCGATGGATAACTTCAATTTCGTTTCACCACACTAATCTATGGATATCTTACTCTCGCATAGTTACACAATGCAATCGACTTGACAGTTACAGACACAAGCTGTCAACTTAATCTACGAATAACAGTTTACTCGGCCGAAATCGGTGGTATAAGAATTTACTCTAGTATAGCGATTTTATCCTTAGGTTAAACGTTGGTGAAATGTAATATGGGCTTACTCGCGAGTAATTAACGATTTATTCTTGGAATAAGACTTATGCTGCGTTGGTGAAATCGACTCTAAGGGTCATAGTATGATTTTAAATAGCCTAACGCCTTCCTCAAGAATTGAGCTATCAAATGCAAAAATAATTTTTCAAATCCGACTGGTAGTTTTAGTGTTTACCCCCTATAATATTAGTATAGATAGATAAGGTTTTTAAATTCACTTCTTGACAAGAATAATCTTGAAACTATATCAATTTCGGAACAAACCCAGTTGATACTATAAAAACATACATGGAGTTAAATAATAAACCTCAACAATACAAATACACAAAAGCATTAAAATCGTCATTTCGCAACAACGCGATAATCCTAAGTTCCAAATTCGCCACTTACAGACAACGTGCTCTATCTCCCTTTAACAACATATCATAATAAATAACATATGAACCGACTGACTCACGGACAGATGTACAATATTGTACTATTTTATTATTATTGCTTTATAACAACAGCTGGCGATATGTCGCGAGCCATAGGCACATGTGACTGATTCATCTTAAAGACTTCCTCTGTTAAAATACTTTTTTTAGGATAATAAATATTATAGTTCGACGGCACGGTTGGCGCAGTGGTTAAGCGATTGACTGCTGCGCTGCGTGTCGCGCACGGAACAAATATTCGTATGACCTACCAGTAGTTGTTCCGGGTTTGGCAGTTTGTGTATGTGAGTTTAAATGTTTGTAAACGCACCCACAATACAGGAGAAATTCCTAGTGTGGGTAACGTTTTAAAAATAATAATAACATAATCGTCGGTTGGTGCCACAAGATAATCAGCGGTTGGTGCCTCAACGCTTAAAATTGTCTAAGCGGCCTGTGCAAGTTGGTTTTGGCCCTTCGTACGCCTTCCAAAGGTCCGGGACCCTAGGGTCCCGAGATATGTCAGACATTTTAATACTAATAAAAATTAACTCTCGGCGCTAAGCACTGCGTTAAATATCAAGTGCTCGAAAAACAATCGTGGTTGGAATAAAACTCCCGTTCGAACCTGGGTTAAGGATATGGTTTCCAACCCCTCCGAATAAGGTTCAGATTCCCATAAATAACATGTTAAACGGAAGATTGGTGGTCAAAGTATTTATTATCATTCATATGGAGCAGTGGTAGCCTAGCCGCGACTTACGAGTTGTTTCACCACCACTGCTCTCAAAACGGTGAAGGAAAACATCGTGAGGAAACCGGCATGTCCTAGAACCAAAAATTCGAAGGCATGTGTCATCTACCAACCCGCACTGGGCCCGCGTGGTGTATTACGGCCCACTCCCTCTCACCGAGAGGAGGCCTGTGTCCCAGCAGTGGTGACATTATATGCTGATGAGGATGACGATATGGTCCTGGATAACGTTTGTACTAAGTAATTGCAATATAATTTAGTTGCCTAAATTACACCGTAGTGCTCGCTTCTTTGCCTGGCATTTGCGAGGCAGGACGGCCCGAAACATTCGACCTCTTAGATCGTTCACGGGAGAATGTTGCTTAAACAACTTGGCAAACGGATTCGTACCACACAATAAGGTTCTGTAGCAATTCTTAAAACAATCCCTCAGCAGTTCAACACCCAGCACAAACTGATTAACATAACGAAATTTAAGTCCTGTTTGTTTAAGAAATTTAATAACTCCTAAGCTTATTAAGGATGCGTGTGTCAACCTCATTACCCTCTTTATGTGCCACGGTTGAAGGCTTGCATAAATAACACCCTTTCTTTGTTACGCCTGATTACTAGGCTTTGGCAAGATTATGAGCAGTTTTATGAATGGCAAGTACGAGGCAATTATATTGTTGAGAGCGAGAAGTGGTGTTGTTTGAGGATTTAAAAAGGAATGGAAACTAATGAGGTTTTCTTTTTTTACTATTTTATTGTAGGTTAGTTTTAGATGATTGCAGGATTCGCGTTTATTAGCTCGATTGTGATAGCTGTTGACTTTACTTGCATAATCCGCCCATAATGTTCCCACTGTTGGGACACAGGCCTCCTCTCTGAGAGAGGGAGTGGGCGGTAATTCACCACGCGGGCCCAGTGCGGGTTGGTACATGTCAGATGTCTTCGAATTTGTGGTTCTAGGACATGCCGGTTTCCTCACGATGTTTCCTTCACAGTTTTGAGAGCAGTGGTGATGAAATAATTTACACAAAGTAAAGCGCCTGTCTGGGTTCGAACCTACGACCTACAACTCGTAAGTCGCGGCCGTTACCACTAGGCCACCACTGCTCTCTGACTTTATTTATCTAGAATTAAATTGTTGTTCAGAAAAGACAATTATAAGCTGTTTTATTGTTATGTGGAAACGGAATTAACCCTAAGGATGTTATGTAAAATAACTTAAATTTCGGAAGTCGGTGTCTTTGGTTTTGTTTATTCGTTTCTTCCGAAATTAAGTTATTTTTCACTTTTTAGTGTTTTTTGGAAGTCGGTTGTTTTTTTTTCACTTTTTAGTTGCGGTACCTACCTACCCGACTAAAATTCGTATATCACTACTTGCTATGTAATTTTGTATAAATCAAGCTTGAATACTATGTGCTACAAATAGTTTCCAGTCGCGAAAAAATATGCAACTATAACTAACTTTGATAGAACATGAGGGTGTACCCTGATATACTGAATACATCTGCGTAACCCTTTCGAGTGTACAGGCGTGATGTTATGTTGTGTGATTGCGTAAACAAATCGTATTTATGCGATAGCAGCAATCGCGGTTGACTTGCTGTAATTTTTTGAAGAGTTCCGTAGTCTGTCTCCGAAACTCATTATCAGATATATATGAAATTTAAATGGAACCATTTCGGAATAAACCTCTTTCGAATAAAAAAAGAATTTTGCAATTCCATCTATATATGACGGAGTTCTGCCAGAACATACTTTAAAAAAAAAGATCCGAATTGATAACCTCCTCCTTCTTGAAGTCGGTTCAAAAGTGGGTCGAAAAGACGATATGACTGTAATGCCCCACATTCTCCCTGCTTGCAATGAAATATCAGTCTGATTCCACGTAAATTGGTGTCGAAAATAAATTCTGGTCAATTCTCATCAGAATTATCGACTCGAGAGAAGCAGAAACTCGATAACTCAGGTAGAGAAAGATTTATACGCCTGTTGTCTCCTAGATGTAGGTAAATATTTTAATTCTAGGTTAATGAAATACCTAGTAAAGTTAGGGTGAACATTAAATTCAGTACAGGCCGCATTCAGACAGTTAGTTCGTGTACAGCCCGGGGATATTAGAAAAGTTTTAGAACCAAACATTTTCGGTACGTTTTTGTAGTCGGAACTGGAAATGTAACATCTGCTTATTTTTTGTGAAGTTTGAGTTCGCGGAAATTGAAACAAAAAAAAAAACTTCTTGGAAGTTACTGAAAAAAATTCTTATTGCAAGCAAATAGAGACCTTATAATGTTTACCAAGATAATATAAGTAGGTACCTACTTAGATTTTGTCACCATTATTTCAGTAGAGCAGCTCTGAGCAGTGGTGGCCCAGTGGTAACGGCCGCGATTTACGAGTTTTAGGTCGTGGGTTCGAACCCTGACAGGTGCTTTACTTTGTGTAAATTATTTCATCACCATTGCTCTCAAAACGGTGAAGGAAAACATAGTGAGGAAACCAGCACGTCTTAGAACCAAAAACATAATAATCGAAGAAATGTGACATCTACCAACCTGCACTGGGCCCGCGTGGTGGATTACGGCCCACTCGCTCTCACCGAGAGGAGGCCTGTGTCCCAGCAATGGGAACAATGCAATGCAACATTCTTTCATAATTTATGTGGCGTCGGCGCGGTACCGACCGACATCTTTTGCTTCCATGCCTCAATAATTATCAACTACTCAATTCACTTTCCTGGTCACAATGACATGCTTCTTGTTCCTCATTCATCGGCATCACAGTCATGTCCATGCATCATCATCGTCCTTTGCATAGCCTTGTCTCACCTATGTTGGGTTCAGCTTCCAGTCTAACCAGATGCAGCTGAATACCTGTATTTGATATGGACCGCCACAATTCAATTACTGGGCAATAATACATGTCCATCCCTTCCGCCATGTCCATAATTCGACAATATTAGGTAAAAGGATTATTTTATGATTCAATTCTTTTTTTTAATCTCTAATGAATCTTTTTTTTTTCAAGATTTATGTTAACTAAATACATTAGGTAATTGATCTCCTCGTGACTAACATAGTTTTAAGATAATGTAATACTAGTTAACAAAATATAGACATTTCAAGGTCTGAATTAAACGATTTTTTTTTTTCAATTATTTATATAGTCCATGAGTACAAAGAAGAGCCTAACTCCAAAGTATGTAAGTCAAAACGACTTCCTATTTTTCCTACCCTACTAAATTTAAACACGGGAAAATATGTAAATAATTATTATTCGTTGTCAGACAGGAATCAAACGCATATACGTAGACAAATTAAATACAATTATTAGATACTAATCACAATATTATAACTTATTAATTAGGTAATTGTGATTACAGAAATCGGTTGAACAAAATAGCATAATACTTAAAGCATGGTGCACATTGTCGGTTAAGGCGCTCTATCGCACGCTTGCAGCCAGTGTGAACATCGCTTAAATCTCATTAGGGTTGCCCAAATTAATTGTCAGTAATTATTTTTAATTAGTGTAGTTTAAAATGCTAAATTTCGGGCGCTCCTTATGCATGGAATTAATTGATAGGTACGATATTCTCCATTTACTTTAATGTAAGGTATTAAACTCTTGTTTATTTTGATGATGCAAGTAAGGATTTAATTAAAATATTCATTCATTTAAACATAGCTTTATTTAAATAAGCAAAACAGACTACAGCATTATAATTGTAGCAATAGGATAGGAATCACATGCAGAAAAAAACATTTATAATATTCTTCTTATAGTTTTGCAACTAACAAAAACACATAAAGAAACCATAGCCATAGATTGTCAAGTACGTGAACCATTCGCGTACTGATCAATCGAAAATATTTATTATTATTATATTTTAAGATTCTAATATTATGTTTATTGGAAGTTCTTTAAATTGTATTTTGTTGTATGTGTTTTGTTCCTTTGATCCATTGTTATTCAAAATAAACGGTTTTTTTTAAATATCTATTTACCTATAGCAAAACTGAAAAATGAGTAGATCAATTTATAAAATCATGACAAAATATGTAGGTATCTACTTATATATACTTGCTATCAATGTTCTATACATTATCATCTCAAAACTCATTATCACCAAATTCTGTCCCAATAACACACGCTCGGGGGCAGCCCTAATCTTCGGTTTACGTTACACTGAGCCTAATTAGCGTGAACAAACGCGCGTTGTTTGTACAGTGTCGCGTTAACGCGTCGCGATCATCTGTGAACCGGCCTATTACGGAGTAAAGGCTTCCGCAGACATGCGCGACGCGACTCTGGTGGAACAGTTTGTGAACACTTCATGCAAATTGTTCTATCGGAGTCGCGTCGCGCCTGTCTGAACCAGACTGATCCCGATTCTGAAGTAAGAAGAATAGAATGTAAATACTATGGATAACTAAAACTTAACAAACGCGCGTTGTTTTTACAATCAGGAAAATTAATTGTAAGACAAATTGACACCCTACGTTGTTTTGCAGTGTTATATATAGCCATTTCATACAACTGTCAAAAAGTTATAGTTGTGATTTGAATATACGGACAATTTAAGTTGATTGTCAACAATTAATAACCCTGACTTTTCAGTGTCACGTTGACGCGTCGCGTATTACGTACTAAAGTGGCGAGGACAAAGTGGGAACACTGGTCCCGATTGTAGCACCGGGTATCGGTACCAAAGTGAAAGAAACCACTAACGAAGAACTAGAAAAGTGATGTTTAGATTAGGAAATATATAGATTCACAGAAGAATACAGGCCCACAAATTTAAATACTTCCACGAAACGACTAGATGTGGAGTTTTTAACTTGATTTTTGGCTTGGCATCCAGTTTAGAGCATGTAACATTATGTACCGAAAATCACAGGATTAAATAGCTCAGTTTCAATCCGTTTAGATTTGTCAGGGGATCACGGGAGTTTCGTTTAAAGCGTATAAGTTATAAAGCAGCGTCCTCTTGTCTGTTAATTACATAAACAACCAAGGCCGAACCCTTCTCTCTATCATCAGCCATTTACATACTAACTTAGTTCGATGAGAGCAATACTGGTCATGCACAAAACCACACTCCAAGTAATCATTAAAATAAATAAATAAAACACTTGACGATCGTCAGCAAAACCAGCCGGTCCCATCATCATCTGTCTAACCTTTTCCCATCTATGTCGGGATCAGCTTCCAGTCCAACCGGATGCAGCTGAATACCAGTATTTTACATGGAGCGACTGCATATCTGACCTCCACAACCCAGTTACAGGGTAATACGATATCCCTTGGTAAGACCGGTTGTTAGACTTTCGGAGTTCTGGCGCTGTCAGTTGGGACTGGTCATCTCTTAGCCGCCACGGCTTATTTTAATGATAATGATTTTATTTATGGATTGTTTTGTTTAAATTTATATTTGCTGTACTCTGGACACTCAACAGGTACCTCTTATTTACATCGTTCTCACATATAATGATACCTATATTCAACATTAATTATGTAACTAATATTTATGTAACAATATAATTTGAAAGAGTGTCCATGGAGTTTCTTGCCCGTTCTTCTCCATAGGTACCTACTACGCTTTGGAATGAGCAACTAGCTTCATATTCCTGTCTGACCGACCACTTGACAATTCAAGTGTCTGTAAATAAGCCAGTGCCTGGTTTAATTGAAAGAAATGCTATGAGTTTGACCCGTAACGAATGTCAAAGATCCACGAATGACAGCCGGGACCAACGGCTTAACGTGCTTTCCGAGGCACGGAGGGGTCTTGGTATATAAAACTGGTCACCCATCCACGTACAAAGCGCGGCAGGCGTAGCTTAACCTTATCGATCGACACATGCGGCTGTTATTATAAGCCACAAGCCCCCCGTAAGCCACAAAACCAGCCGGTCTGTTCTGGAAAAATCTCTGCGTGAAGATGTTGACAGCTCACTTTGTGTGTGGGAAATCATCAAATAACTTCTCAAGCTCTGGGCGGAGCGGGAGGGTGTGTCAGACTCTTACTGACTTAAACCCACCCGTGTTCCTTGAGTTGCCTGTGCCAAGGGCCACGCTAATCCTTTCGGACTTTCCCGTAACCCTGGCAGGCAGCTCACTCCACGTAAGTTTTCACAGTGAGATACAGAAGAGATCGGTTGTTGATTTTAACACTATCCCACTAAAGCTTGTTATCGTGCTAATAAATGGTCGTTCATACTAATTTTGAACACATGATCACAATACTATAAGCAGTGTGAATAGATTGGCGCTTAATTAGAGCTAACAAAGGGTCTTTGTCTGCGATCATCTATTAAGTGCCTGTATAGTCAGGTAGAGAGGATGTAAAATACGACGTGCACGAGACATTTCCTGGTAGCTCAACGTTTTATTAGTCATCCGTCAAGTAATTCAGTAAGGAAAGGGTTCATAAAGTCAACACTGCCGAGAAAGCGTTTCGCATTAATTTAACTAACAAAGGACAAGAAGAGGAGAATCTTTTTAAAACCACCACCACCACCATTTCCTATTTTCTTTAATACCTGAAAGCCAATTCCCGTGATTAAAAATGTTCAAAATCAAATCGCAATCTCATCTCAGCGACAGTCAAATGTCAAAAATGCAGGTGTATATAATTTTTGACGTATTGAGACTGAGATTAGAATGCGAACGTTCTTATAAATACAAGATTTGCCCCTCCGGTACTTGTTGACAGGCCTTCACTGTCCTCCCATACCTAGTAACGTCTATACTAAGAAACGACCAATTAGAACCGTGCACCTAGCTTCTGACGTTTTCTAAGTACCCGTGTAGGTTTATGGGAAATATTTTTTTTTGATTTTGAAAACGATTTCGTTTCGTCCCCCTTTCTTTGATTGATTTTTGATTTTGGGAATTCTCCGTTTGATCGTCTACCATTGCTTTTTCTGTTACTAAGATTCGATTCTACAGTCTTCAGCACTTGTTTGGCTGCGAATTGCACAAAGTTTTCAATGTCTCATCCCGGGAACAAAATGAAATATTAGCAAACAGCGAATTGTGCAATAAGAAGTTTTCAGTGTCTCATCCCGGGGACAATTTTGCTGCAACAAAAGTGCTGCGCAAAATCATGGCCAACCTAACACAGTCGGTAATCACATCATTCCGGCCAATGCGGCCAATGAGGTTTTAGCATCCCCGGCTTAGGACAACGCGCTGATTGGTAAATATCAGTGAACACGTCCACAGCACATATGTTACTGTAGTTAACGCTATGTCATTATCAACTACCGAACTATGTATTATGTAAAAATCACACCTTGAAAACTTGGGTAAAGTGAGCTTCTGCCTGGGTTGCGGGAAAGTCCGAAAGGGTTACCCTGGCCCCTGGCACAGGCAACTGAGGGAACACGGGTGCGTTTTAGTCAGTAAGTCTGACACGCCCTCCCGCTCTGCCCAGAGCGGGAGAAATATGATGATATCCCACAATAAAAAAAAAGGTTAAGTGAGCTTGGAGTGAGCTGTCAATAGTGTCAATCCCTAGCATCTGCGGGTCGATTCTGTAAAAATCTCACAGTGAAGACTTGCGTGGAGTGAGCTGTCAGTGTCATCCCACTGATGCTAGGGATTGACCATCGTTACATTTACAATCATAATCGAGATTTTACTAATATTTTCTATCCAAATTCTATTGTTCATTCTATAATTTCAAAGCTAGGCTGTAGCTAATTGGCTAAACATTAATATTTTCACGGTTTTAAAATAAAACAGCAAAACATAAATTCAGTTAGAAACTCGAATGTTCTTTTTTGTTTTCGTCACATAAATACTAGCTTTGAAATAATATAAAATTATCAATAGAATTTACATAAAAATATTATTAAAATCTCGATTATGATTGATTGTAATGCTTGGTCAATCCCTAGCATCAGTGGGACTACACTGACAGCTCACACCACGCTCACTTCACCTAAGTTTTCACGGTGAGATGGTTACAGAATCGCAATGCAGGTGGAATGACACCTTACTTCAAGCCCACTTCACCTAAGTTACCATGGTGATATTTTTACACAATAGATCAGTTGATCTTACTTATTGAAAGAAATTGGAGATGAACGTATGAAACGTCAATATACTACCTACCTATACTACAAATAAAACTATAGCTACTAGAGTGCACTTTACCATTTTAGATAAGTATTTATTCGTAGGTAAGCAATGTGTGTTCTTTCAGAATATGTAAGGAATCAAGAAGATTTTTGAACGACCTTTCGTTCAAAAGTCCACGGCCACCACCTTACTACCACTATTCATGATTTAAATTCAAAGATGGACCAAAAGTTCCATGAAATAATCTGCCTGTTAAGTTATCCGGAGACTACCAGGAGGTGGTAAAACAGACTCTCAATGTTGATAAAATGGCTCATTATCGTCTCTGACGAACGACGACCAGTCTTGATGAACGCTTTGAGCTATCAGCGCGGAGGGTGATAATTAGTTGGGTTTTTTAGATAATAATTTCGAAAAGGATGACGTTAATTATGTGTCTCGAAAATAATGTATTAATTAAACGTTCAACTCTGTGTGGATTACCAATAGCTTTCAGTAGTAACCAAAAAGTTAATTACTAGTGGCGGACGGATAGTTACGGATACTACCTTTTAATTACTGATGATAACCCATAATTACACAGTACAAATGCACCATAACCTGTCCAAAATTTGTTTAAGCTAATGCCCCATCACCATGCGTCCGTTTTAGGCACCTTAATCATGACGTTATGTATAACATAATGTTAATATTCCCAAAATTATATTTATACGCGTAAAATATAGAAATCGGCTCAATATATGAGTCATTTCGTGTTCGGTCGTATAACTATGCCTAAAATAAGCATTGAAGCTTGTACTAATATTACGAAATAGTTAGACATCATTTCGTCTAAACTGAGATAGGAGAAGATTCGGTGGGTAGTTTACGAGTTGATTTTGCAAAATAAATCTATTATTAATATGCACACTGTCAATATGAAAGGTCCTACTAATCATTACTAAGGATTTTGTAATTATTTTATTGCTTAAAACCGTAATTTGTACTTGTGATTTTGGTTATGAGTTATATAAACACGAACCACGCCTATAAGACTATTAATATTGCCTCAGTTGTAAGAGGCAGCAAAATTTATGTTATATATTTTAATTGTATTAAAAACAATCCTTAATTCAATCTTCTTTGGGGCTATAAATAAAACAAAGCCTTTTCAAAACATGCACCGCGACCATGTTTGCAAAAATGCCCACACAGTCTAATATTCAATTTGAATATCCGCCTATTTCGTGTCCTTATATTTTATGCAATCTTTGTTTTTTCTCGAATAGAGTAAATCTTGTAAACATTTCTATAAATCTTTCTTTGAAATAGTTACTTTGCATTATTTTTTATATTAGCTTAGCAAAAGAATTGCTGGAAATCGATTTAGTTTCAGACTTTTAGAAAGGAAACTTTGAAACAATGTTGCCACTTTATTACTGCCGTAATCAAATAATAAAGTTTTTATTGTATTTCTGTTAATTTTGCTCTGAAATCGTATAGTAGGCAACTAAATTAAAAGTTGTTTTCTATAAGCTGAAAATACTGGGGTATTTATTATAGATAGATAGATATTAGACAAATCATTTATTAGGTGCATACAAAAGACGATAAGTATATGGGCGATTAAATAATAACAAACAGCTATACCTACTATAACTTTATGTAGCTACATATTTCCAAAGAAAAGGTATTTCAAAGTTAGCTTTCACTATATTTTTGCAGGTCTCCAGGTCAACAATTCAGAACTTAATAAAAACTTTAAAGATCTAAACACGTCAACATTCATAACAAAAACTAAGTAAATAATAAAATCCGTAACCGTTTGAAACTCTTATAACAATATAAAATAAACCAATACAAAATCCTGTTTAAAAAGTTAATGTTCAACTAGCTTTAAAGTCGAAAGAAAGACAACATCAAACTGGTGGTCAAACAATATATCAGTTTAGAAACTGATAGAAATGCCTTACCAAATGCTACCATGTAAGACAGAATTGATGCAAAGCAAACAAATAAACAAAATTGCCCGATTTGGCCAATACACCAGCATCCAATAGATGACCTAGCACAAGTATTTGTTGATCTTAAACCAACAATAAACTTCAAAAGGTTCGTTAAACACAAAGGAGGATATAACAGATTCAAATTTATTTATGTTTTCATGTTCAGGGAGATTAGACGATGAATATTGAATAAGGTAGGTACTGATATAGATTGAGAAAACAATAGGGAGAACAGCCTATAGAATCTTCTACCTGATGACGTGCCTATTCCAAGTTTCGACGCCTTTTTTCTTATACCGCAAAAAAGGGATCAAATTCGCTGTAGCGTTCCTTCATCAAAAAAATACAAACCGCTGGTTTGGAATTTTGATGTTGCAATTTTTTTGGGTTTTTTTGATTGGACTGGCGGCTTTGAAACACCCATGACTGTTTTGGCCACATTCGATTCAAAACCGGACTTTGATCATTTTTCACAGATGCTTTCGGTACCCTTTTGCGTGTCCATAAGCTCGACCAACTTTGTACAAAAAAACAGAATCCTATTGTATCTTGTAAATATGTAAAATCCTTAGAATATTCTCAAGTCTAACCATCTATTTCCTTTATAAAATGTTTGGCGTAAAGGAAGTTGTAGTAATATTTATGTGGGCAGAACTTTTGCATCTCACGTCTTACGGCAGATAGCAAGTTGCAAGGTTCCAATGAATATATTAAGCAGTCACAGGTAAGTTGGTAATACTTCCCGACTTAGTATTCACGTTGGAGTGCCTATGGCGGTAACCTGGTTACTTACATACAGAGTACCTTTGATGAGGAATACCAGATGCCAGAGCACTCAACAAGGAGCCATTTAAGTCCTTCAAAGCGCATCTAAATGGAGAAATAATACAGCTGTTATGGATACCATAATTGGACAGTCTGGAAAAGGCAACCAAGGACAGTTATTGCCGTATAATGAGGTGGTCATGGGTACCATATTTGATTGCGGTGAGCTGATGCATAATACATTGGACAACAATAGGCAAGTTAAGTATTGAGTCATTGTTTTCCAAATCACATAGAGGAACTTAAGCTCCTTGGTGCAGAATCGAGTTATGGATCTTGCATAAGCGTTCTATACGCTAAGTAGAAGGAAGGTATGGCAGTAATCCTGCCCAAGTTTCATAGAGGGTGCTATAGGTGCGAAGTGTGTAAACGTCTTAACAGTCAATACATCGAATGCAACGGCGCGGGCGGCGGTTATACGTTTAATATTCCGGGAGCGAATTACTCGGCGCCGAAGCTCCTCACGTGTTGAATTACGTTACACGCCTCACTTGACAGATATATACTGGTTGTAAATATGTGTGGGTGTATAGGCGATAGCTTCCTTTGTGAGTTTGTTACGAGCGAACTTGGATCACGCTTTAGACGTTTATGGGGTGGGCACGACTCGTAAGAGACACTAGTGATCGTGAGAGGAAGCTGGCTGTAAAATGTTACAATCTATACAGGGTTACTTGTAGTTCGACGAATATTCGTCAGGGGCTGATAGGGGGGCCAAAATTGAACAAATTTAACCCCCCTATGTATGGCCGAAATTCAATAAGTAATTAAGCAGCTTACCAGGTAGATGATCAATGGAACATCAAAGTTTTATGCCAATGAAGTCTTCAAGCGATGTTGCCATATTGATAGATTATGTGTACATACCTGAAAAGAAAACGTAAATATTAGTATTATACACATACATACTTAACCTCACGCCGTCTTCCCATGGGGGTTGGCATGGGGGTGGGGATTAGTATTATAGTAGCGCTAGAAAACAAATTGTAGTTCAAACAATGCAGATTGTGTTGATTTATCAAAATGACCTCGTAAGGAAATGGATTAGATTTACCGATGCATTACTGGCATCGTATGTTACCGATCAATCAAGGACAAATCTATCTCTCCATGGACGGGGACAATTAAAAGAAACCACAAAAACCAAAAACGGGATCACGTAATTGTTCTATAGATTTGGCTACCCCGTTCATTGATAAATATCGTAATTGTAGATTGTGGCATCGTCTGGAGTAGAGATCAGATCCAATGCAGGTAATTATTATATTATCTGTAGTACATAATCAGCAGAGATGAGGTCTGTGTCGGAGTAGTGGTAATGTGGCTGATTATGTATATATTTATGTATGTGTTAGGAGTAGATATCAGTGGGACACTCCCAATTTAACGGGTCTTGAATAACCATACCAATAATACAATTTTAATGCAAAAGAAAAGAAATAACTATTGATTTTAGATGCTCTAATCGAAGCTTGTAGCTTCTTTAGGAGCGCGAACTACCTTTCCGATTTTTTTTTCATTACCAAATTCGTGAATTCGAATTTGGAACAATGGTAATACCGAAATGATGGCCAGTATGTCAGCTTCAAAACTGCATAAAAACTTTTTCTCTGACATATCAACTTATCAGACCTATTAATAAAAAATAAAAAAAAATGTTTATTTAAATTTCAAAGGGCATTACGATACATTATTATTGGAGATCGAGAGACGATTACCAATAAACTGGTAGAGATCGCATCCGAATGAAAACACGCGTCGTATTGAGTTACTGTGGTATGCATCGAATCGAACGAATCGAACCGAGTGAGGACCAATCGAGATATCGAATGGACGCAATCGAGCAATCAGATCGATTCTGTGCGACAAATACCTAAACCGTATCGTGTGGACTAAATATTCGGATAGGTGGACGTGTGTGGATTGAATATATTTTTTCGGCGTTAGTTGGCTTGGCAATGTGTTTTTGTAATGGGATCGTTGTTCTTCGGAAATAGATTTTAGGGACTTAATACAGGCTATCTATTCTCGATTTTAATTTTGAAAATTTGTACAGTTCTAATGATAGTAATGGCCACAAAGATCTCTCCGGAGAAGACACACATTACTACATTATTATTATTAGGAGCAATTTTTTTATTTTAACGTTGCCTCACACTATGAATTTCTCCTGTATTGTGGGTGCGTTTACAAACATTTAAAGTATACACAAACAGCCAGACCCGGAACAACTACTTGTAAGTCATACAAATATTTGTTCCGTGCGGGAATCGAACCCGCGACACGGAGAGCAACAGTCAATCGCTTAACCACTGCGCCAACCGTGCCATCAATATGATTCTAATAGAATATTGTGTATTATGTTTTATGTATAATATGTATTATGCACGAGTTCTACCTACACTTCTATAGTACTAAATTATTACGAAAAACCCTGAAAAAAGATTGATTGGTACGCGAAAATTGAAGCTAGGTACTATTGGACGGGAACCTCACAGCAATGTCATAAGAAACCTAAATGTTTATGAAAGTAGAACAGAATTTAGCACAGAAACCAATCGCGTGTCAGCTCAATAACTAAGTTTTGAAGATTTTAAGGTTCACGCAAAGCAAATTTATAAGACACGCGAATTTCTACGTCACGTAATCGATGGAAACAAAGGTGAAAACTGGAGTGATAACTCTGTGGCATATTGTTTCAATAGAGAAAGGGAATCACTATTCTTCAGGGAAACCAATCCTACTCTTTTTAATTTCAAGTATTCCGCATTTGTTATTAGTAATACATTCTGTGATTACTTCAACTCACACACTGACATATTACTTGTTTACATAATTTGCGAAATCGTATACATTTACAATGTTTGTAAATACACCATGTATCTATCACATAATTAACTTATTTGTCATTGTTACATATTTTAATTCTTTTTACCTATTGTGGTAGGGTAATTTTATTATAGGTGCATCGTCTTCACATAATAATATAATTATATAATTAATGTATACAAAATATTGTAACACATTTTAAAAGAGTAACGGTGGAGTTTCTAGCCCATTCTTCTCCATACGAAACTACCTTTGGAAGGGGGGACTAGAATCAATTCTATTTTAATGTAAATTATGACGTTCAAAAGTGCCTATTTGAAATAAATGCTTTGACTTAAACTTTTAATACCTATTAGGAAAATAATTCCATTTGGTTACTCTCTGTAGAATGTTTCCAGGGGCCGTACTATGACGTGCTAAATCCATCATTGTTTCAGCGTGAAAGAGAGACGGAGCTATACATGACCGATAGCACTATCTCTTTTTCGCAACGAAATCATGATGGCGTCAACACGTCTTAGTACGGCCCCTGGTGTCTTGGGCGCCTAAAGACACAAATGGATCAATGGATGGTCATTTATTTGTGGCAGTAGCATCATCACAAAAAGATTGGATATTTCTTCTCCCCTATTACTTGTTTGTTGCAAGTCAACCCCGAGTAAAAGTAAAGATGACCTATTTTAACGCAGCTCAGCAAAATATTCCTATCAAACTTCACTGCAGCACGTTTTTCTTTGATTATTACGGCTTCATATATTTCTATTCCAGTATCGTATTCTATAGATTTTTCTGCTGCCATTACAGTTATATGATGAAACTTTTACGGTCTTGTATCTAAGACGCGGGCTATACCCGAATAATAAAAGCGTGTGAATGCTCTCCAAATTACTTCTTCCCTCAATTTATGTTTAGCAATAACATCTTAAACTTTAAAGTCTGTGGTTTTGCCATCAAATAATTTAAGACCGTGGATTAGTACTCGACTGGCACTTTCGAGTTCCTTCGTCAAATAATTTGACAACTTCGACAAAATCACCAAAAACAAAGTTAAATCTTAAAACATCGAAGTGTCGTTCCCAGAAAACTTGAAGATGTTTTGGTGCTACCCACAGACTAGTTTCCAGGCTAAGATATGATATCTGCGGCCATGAACAAAACGAGGCTAGACGGTCATTGGTTTATTGGATTGTTCAGGAATGTTTTCGCGGCAGCTTTTCAGTTAGAAGAAGTTTGAAATCAAATATATTTCTGTAAACGTCTGAAAGGACCGTAAACGATATTTTCTGCGAAGTGCACAGTTTGTGATATGAATATAAGTGTGCAGTTCTGTGTTGTGCGAAACATTGTTTGAATTCTACACTTTATACTAGCTCGGAATGGTTAGTGATATTTCTGCTGGAAATTAAAATGACAACAAAAAAAAACTTGAGAGGTGTCAAGGGACACCCGGATGGAACGAAGTTCCTTTCGATTAATTAGTGAAGGAATTGTAATAAAATTTTATAATATTTTTTATATATATATATATATAGAAATGAAAATATCTGGCTTGCTTTCTATAAGAGAGAGAGAGAGAGACAAACAGAAAAACATGCGCACGCCGCACAGCTTACAATAGCTTACTATAGCAAAAAGTGTCGTGACAACTTTTCGTAAGAATTTTTTCTGTCTAGCCCCCTTTCACAACGCGCGATAAGGAACTTCGTTCCAAAAAGAGAAAAGCTACAATTTAGAAGATGGTAATATTGAATTCGTTGGTAATAAATGAAGTTTTATAAAACACATTTATGCAAAACCACCGTAACCATCAGATGGGCTGTCAATTCTCGTGAAAACGTAAGAAATCTCGAACCATATAAAGACCAAAGTATGTCTTTAAAGTGAACGAGCCTATTTCGACCATTGAAACGGTCTGCAAGATTTAACGTCCTCCTCAAACCTCTGTAAGACATTCAATTCGTCTTGTTCGCTAATATCAAGATGTGATTGCCCAACCTTATTCCCTAATAACACTATTAATGTCAAAATCTCGCCCACAAGCAATATCAAAAGCGTAGGAAAATTGTTATCTACAGTCGGCAATAACCTTAAAACTTTGACGTAAAATTTCGCCGAAATATTTCTTTAGATTTATCTCGTATTCCGAGTGGGTATTAGGGAAATCAAATTGTTTCGTGAGTCGAGTTGGCTTGGAATGACGAACTGTGGAGTTAGTGAACTTGGCAATCTTGGCAAAGTCGGTCAAGATTGATGTTTGGCAAACGCCTCGGGCGATTTCGTGTCCCTATCCGTGAGTCCCTGTACACTGGTGCGGTCTGAAAATAGATGGAGTGACTAAAATATATTATTGGTCGTGAATAATGTGATGTTGAACTGATGTATTCTAATATTACATTCAATGCACATTCATGCTTCTAATTGAACATTAATTTGACTGAAAATTATAGCTTTTCCCCGTGAAATAACATTCATTCAAACTTTAATTTAATATATAATATGTACAAGTATATTATTTATAAGTTTATTATTCCCATTGCCCATTTATTCCACACTAAAGCATCCAACACAAATATAGGAGTAATCTCACCTCTCAATAGGCTCAGTCGTGAGATGAATTCTTATATAAAATCCTCTCCAGATGTTGACATATATCACGACTCAATAACACACTTTAAACGACCCAAATTTTGACGTCCCTAAGCACGCAACTCACACAATCTAAAGATTAATTTTCTTGTATTAGTATGTAGGTATTTCTTGCAACCTCTGCAATCTTATAACTTATGTGTTTTTTATATTTCTGTTTATATAGTTGTTACCACTTAATTTTTATGCATTTCGTTTTTACCATAGGCTAGCACTGTATTTGAGAATGTTGGGTCACCTATTATTGGGAACTGTATATGCTCTAAACAATTATCTACTGTTATTTGATATTTTGTATACAGAAGCCTTGGTGTACCTTTATTAATAAATAATAAATATTTTAAAAAAGGGGAAGAGCTCGTTGTGCATAAAAAAATTCGTCCGCATCGCTGTCAATGGGAAAAGTGCCCAAGAGGCTGGCAGCGTTGCCACATTGGATGACAAAGCTAATTATTAGGGCTGAAAATAGGCCAGCCCTCTAGGTCAAGTGATTCATTGAAATTTATTGCACTTTTACACAAGTGATGTGATTAAAGACTCGTGAGAGAAAAGGAAATAGGTTTTTAAGATCAGAATTAATATAATTATGCTATGTTTTAGATCGTGTTGTAATTTACCTTAGGTAAAATGTTTTGGAGTCCTCCCAAATGAAGTAGGTAAAATATGTCTTCATGTCAAACTGTTACATAAAATATATTCCCATTTAAGAAAATGTCGTGAGTCGTTTGCAGTGTACTCGGCTCATTCGGGCCGCAAGGGCACAAACTTTTATCGGATTAACTAAAAGGGTTTCCTCGTTTGCGTAATTATTTCACTGAATATATTGTTTTACTACGTGACTTTTTGTTCGGAGACGGTTACAAATCGTACTTTTAAATTGGTTCGCTTTTTATAACAAAAACGTCTTTATCTAACAAAGTGTCGCGGAGAAAATTGCGAAAGTGGCAAATTCGATTTTTTATCCGAATTTGAAAACGATTGGCGTCAAGCTTTTGAGTACTTTTTAGGTTGAAATTGTCGCCAAACTACATTTTACTTTTAAATAATACCTCTACAGTGGGGCGAGCACGGCCTATGTGATAGGCTTGTATAAAAATGTGTGACTCAAGCCTATCACAGTAGGCCGCGCTCGCCCCGCAGGACGGAAGCTTTAAAAATTTTCATAAAAAAAACAAAACAATCTTTTGAAATTCCACCTCCATCCTGAAAGAAAACTCAAATATTACCTTCAGGGGACACCTTCACAACTTCAGGAGTCATCAACCAGCGATTTCCCTCAGACTTGCACGCGCAAGATTTTCGACCCGCAAAAAGTCGTAAGTACTCACAGTTAAACACCTTTATTCCTGGGCCGTCCCATTTTCCTCTCGTGAGATATCGCGGTCCAAAGTACAGATAACATTGGCCCCGGACCTTTGACCGGCACTTTATCGGGGAAAGTCTATCTGACTCTATTTGGCCGGACTAAGGAATTTATTTATATAACACGATTTATAGGCTATTGGTTTGATGGGAGGGGAAACAGTCTTTCAAATTATTTTGTCTTTTTTATCGGTAGTATAAAAAAATATACAGGGTTACTTTTTTATAAATAAATATACAGGGTTATTTTATTATAAATAATATATAGTTGGTCTAATGGTCGCAAATGCTTCTGCTGAGCACGAGGTCCTGGGTTCGATTCCTAGGTCGGGCAAAGTGTTATTGGGTTTTTCTATCGGAGATTTCTCAATAGCACTCCGGAGTCTGGATTTGTGCCCGGTTGATGGCAATAGGCTCACCCCCTGATCTGGTTTAAGTCTCATGTATACAGGCGTGATGTTATGAAAAATAATGTGACGTTGGTATCTCTCATGAAAATACCTATTATAAAACCACCAGAAATAGGCCTTTAAATAGGAAATAGTTGAAGTGATATAATCACTGCAGCGGTACTTATTTAACGAATTTTAATTAAGGCATTCATTTTGATGTGGTCGCATTTAAATCCATTTGTGCTTGGAATGTACTATCTATAATTAACACATTACGAAATAAATACCAAAGAACTAAAATATACCTTTTCTCTTTTGTTATTGTTTTCAACGCGATTAATATTCGAATTTATAGTACGGGGTCTTTCACCCAAAAATCAACTGAGCATGTCCTACCAAAACTGTTAAACAATTCAAATGATCAGGTTGCCCCAACCGCCCCATATCAAACGGTTTTCCATATAGCAGGCGTAGTTCCCACTATCAGAGCCTCAATGCTATTAGCAATGCTAATTAACGGTCTCGTTCGCAGGGTGGTCTCCACTCAGGCGAAACCTATTGAAGGTTGTCTCCTAATTCAATGGCACTATGTAATCTAACTTGGAGAACGTGATCAAAGATTCCTATGCTTTCGTTTTCGTAAAAGCCAATGCAAAAATTAAAGAGGAACGAGGTCATTTTTGTAACTGTTACAACTTGTAACAGTTACAAGTAGAACTTGTTACAAAAGTGAAGATCTATTGTAAGTATAAGAAGTGTTTAGTCCTTGATACTATGATCCATTGTGTATATGCGAATATTTATAGAATAAATTCCTGTTAAAAACTTTTACGCTGGCAAGTGTACCCAGCTTAAATATTTCATTCTATTTAGAGTGATCTGCAATGAGGGAATTAAAATTAACAGACAGTAATTTCCCTACTGTAATCCCGGGTCAACAAAACGAATTAGGAAACATAGTATCGAACCACTTCGTATAACAACAATAGAACTTCATTTTTGTAACAAATTCTACTTGTAACAGTTTTCACAAGAAATAATATTCAGTATATCATTTAGGGGTAATAAAAGTGTTGTTCATTTATTACGTGATAACGGGCGCTAGAATGTCAGCATTACTTATATCTATGAAAATAAAAAAGATTTTACGGTCGTAAAAAATATCAAAATAAAGTTAGTACCCGAAATACAATCTAGTAGTTGGTATATCCGTATAATTTTTACATTCATGTAGATTGTACTAACATTAAGTAAGTACATTTAACTTAATAAACAGTAGAACTTTAGTGTCGACATAATTACAATGTTCTCGTTTCTTTGATCAAGAACAATAATAAATTACTGTGATTTATCGTAAGCAACCATCTTGAAAATTTCTTGTGATCGATGACTATAATTACTCACACTCATTAGTAGTTATCGTAGTTTACACTGTAATAGCAGTAATTATCTATGTGTAGTATGAGCGTGGATTCTTAACTAAAATATTAGTTAGGATAAATGCGAAAGTGAGTTTGTTTGTTACGTTTTCACTCTAAAACGGCTGCACGGATATGGATGAAATTGAGCACAAATATAGACCATGACCTAGGTAAGGACTAAGTATATAGACTTTTCATCCTGGATCGCAGAAGTCAGCTAGTGTGGTTTAATTAAATAGAACAATATACGTACTTACCACGTTTTAATTTAGTTCTAATCAGAAAAGAACTAATTTATATTAATAAACGCAGTTATACAGGGTTATCGTAAGTGTCAAGTTATTAAAAGGCTATCTCTTATGTGTAACAGTTGTAATTTTACTTCGTAAAAAAGAAAACAGTGTGAGAAACGATAATAAAATCCGACATACGAAATAATTATTAACTTGAACTCGGTTCCAAACATAAATCTCTCAAAAAACGTCAATAATCGTACAAAATTTATTGCCTATGTCGAATGTTAAGAAGACTGGTAAAATAGTAACATGTAGAAAAAAGTCGGTACAAAAAAGTAAAACCACAACTAAAGCTACAAAAGACAATAAATAACGTTACTCGAAGACCGCATTACGACATTTGCCAGATAAGAGAAATACAGTGACAAAAAAATCAGACACTGAAGTAAAAAGTCGAATGTAGAGAGACTAAATCGACCGCTCAGACATAACATAAATTAGATTGAAGTGTTTCATTCAAAGGGCGATAAGCCACCCTTCGGTAAAGTCAGTTAAGTTCACGCAAAAGTTTCAAGTACCGACGTACGGGATATCAAACTTATCTGATATAGGTCACCGGCAAACGTTTACAAGGGCCAAAATCACTGGCAGTATTGTGTAGTTAAGACTTAGATTTTGATAAGGGAAAGCAGCTCTTGTCAAAGAAATACCTTTCTTATGTTTAGAAATTTCAGAAGCGTTGGAATGCCTTGAACTTTTAACCGAGACTTTGGGGAATTTCAAGACCAGGATATTACTTATTTTGCTTCGAGCGGTCACATTATTTTGATGAATTTTCAATAATAAACTAAGGTAAAATCTGGTATCATAATCAGCCTATAATGTCCCCACTGTTGGGACACAGGCCTCCTCGCTGTGAGAGGGAATGAGCCGTAATCTACCACGCACGCGGGCCCAGTTGATAGATGACACATGTTTTTAAAATTTTTGATTCTAGGACATGCCGGGTTTCGTCGCGATTGATCCCCTTGATTGATTGTTGATTGATTGATTGGTGTTCCTTCACCGTTTTGAGTGCAGTGGTGATGGAAATAATTTACACAAGGAGGCTGCTTGGCCTCGAACCTACGACCTACAACTCGTACCTAAGTCGCGGCTAAAACCACTGGGCCACCACTGCTCTCTTGTCTGGTATAGTTACCAACAAATATCTGGAGAATAATCTCTTAGTACTGAACCTAAACTCTAAGAGCCCGAAGAATTTCCAAGTAATCTGTATATTAGAAATATATAATCAATTACAGTCGCCAGTACACCAGGTTATACGAAACTGTCAAATTTCTCAAAATGATTTTTACCTTAAAATATTGAATGTTAAGTTCAAAATCGAATGAGAAAATTTGACACTTTGTGGTAACTTGACCTGCTGCTGTGTGTACAATGCCACAACTTGTTTAAATGCCTGTCCTACCACACAATAACAGCGTTGTGTTCTGTCGCATTAACTTACTTTGTTTTAAGAAAATACCACCATTGTTCCTTGGTTTTCGCAGAAATGGCGGACGTAAAGTAACCAGGAATTACCTACTACTCAGTACAAATGGATTTCTTTCTTATTCGGCTTTTATTTAATGGCACTGCAGTGTAGTCACTAGAATGGCATCTTGGCTCTCATCTGTGGCCATAAAAGGTGTTAAAAGAGTCTTTAATAATGACTTCCTTAGAGCAAGTTCGAATTATGTAATTTCAAGTTTATAGGCGTTGGTTATGGCGTCTCAATTTCACATGATGCTACATAAAGGGGTATTGTAGTCCTTATTTGCCAGATAAATCAAAACACATTCGCGGAACGAGTGTGACGTCACGAAAACAAAAGCGTTGTTATCATGGTAGCAAAATTTCACGTATTTATGCGTATATGAGGTTGAAGGTACATGTAATTGTTCGTAAAACGGTGAGGCAAATTATACCTGGCAAGATATATACCCGCTACACACCCGAGAAATTATTCCTTTACAAATCGCAACGGAGTATAAGGACATAGTGCGGCTGGAAGCGGCTGTAAAGCTATAAAATGTTATTGCTTTCGTAGTTGTCCCTGAGTAATGTTTTAATTGCGTTTTCCGTATTATTTCTGGCTGGCGACACTGAATTAGGATGTGGATTTAGAAGTGTCAGGGGGTCTACTCTTTGAGCACAAAATCCGTAGTTTCGACCGAAGTAACGGGCGTTTACTACTCCGTATCACCTACGGATGTAAGATTACCTCGAGCCCCGAACTAAAAATAAATGCCAACGCCACTTGACAGTGTTGTCCTTACTCACGGCGGTGTGTTAGTGTGTACTGCCCGTCCGAAAAAAAATCATTAAACGGGTGTAGGGTTCATTCCGATCTAAGTATCAAACTATTTTCGACGGCCTCGTTTGTTCGTTAACGGATTTAGAGAGTAGGCCCCTGAATCGGAGTGTCGTTTGGGCTTTATTTGTTTAGGATCAAGTGCCTTACGTGTGGGAGGGAAACTGTTGGTGTTAATGAGCGTTAACCAAGTAGATTTAGTTTCAAAATTGGTTGATGGATTGCTTTTGAACTTTAAAGCTTTGGGCTTTTTGATTAGGTATGTATCTGTTAAAATAAGGTTTCCCTTAAAATAAAACAGAATTTTCAGCCACATTCCCTCACGGGACACGGGATAAAAACGAGAAGTCAATTTCTATAATAAATCTACATAATGCCAAAAACCATCTTATAATCTTTGTTCACGTCATTAAACCTGTACCAGCTTGCCAAAAACAAATGAAGTGCTCTTGCAAGCGCTTCCAGCACTGCGCTACATTAGCTCTGTCCCCGGTAGCATTTGTTATCCACACTACATATTGTATGTGGTTGAATAATAGTCCACAACACTCTGGGGGATGAATTTCATTATGCCTTTATGTTTGAAAGCGAGAAAATCTTTGTGAGTTTTGTTTTACTACGATTTTTTATTTCCTTTAAATTCGAGTGAAGGCATTCGAGTTTGGCGGCCATTTTCTTTATGTTCAACATGCGTGAAGATGTGATAAGTTATACATAAATAAAATAAGACATTTTCCCTATACATATATATTTTCAAGTTTTACTAGCTACACGCTACACGCTTCAATAATTTCATACCCAAATCACGTAATGTAGATAAATCTTTTTCTAATCTTTAATAATCACGAATATATTTCAGGAATGAATACACGAACTTTCTGGAAACTTTCTAAGGAACGGTGATTTCAACTTCGCCTGTTACGGATTTCGAGACAACTTTTGATTGATAGTAAAACTAGTTTACAAGTACCAAAACATGTAAGAACCGGGCCGAGCTAAGTGTAGAAAATCTTGACGGCGCTTCGACGTTTTGAGAGTGTCGAGAAACGTCAAGAATGACAGCGGACATTTTGACAAGCGCGGGTTGACGTTTCTTCACTCTAACGCAACTCCGGGCCCTTTAGCACGCTGCCGTCAGACAAGGCAGAATCCGTTTGCATCGCCCTGAAGCAAAACGTATTCGGTGGAGCGTCGCTGTATTCCAATTACTTAGAAAGTGTTGATTGCAATTCTGTTGATATTTTGTTAAAATAATAATCGTGTACTTATTGTTAATCTTTTGTTTGTTTGTTAACATTTAGTTTTAATTCTCCTCGCCCGTCTACCCACGATAGCTCGGCAGTCGCAAAGAACCCAGAATTGACAGATGATGGCCATGACGATGATGATGGCCATGACGATGATGATGGCCATGACGATGGTGATGGCCATGACGATGATGATGGCCATGACGATGATGATGGCCATGACGATGATGATGGCCATGACGATGGTGATGGCCATGACGATGGTGATGGCCATGACGATGATGATGGCCATGACGATGATGATGGCCATGACGATGGTGATGGCCATGACGATGATGATGGCCATGACGATGATGATGGCCATGACGATGGTGATGGCCATGACGATGGTGATGGCCATGA
This sequence comes from Brachylomia viminalis, assembly GCA_937001585.2. NCBI lineage: Eukaryota > Metazoa > Arthropoda > Insecta > Lepidoptera > Noctuidae > Brachylomia > Brachylomia viminalis. The sequence goes on along the minus strand of OW443316.2, from coordinate 13,250,929 downwards.
CGATGGTGATGGCCATGACGATGGTGATGGCCATGACAATGATGATGGCCATGACGATGATGATTATTATACTGAGCTAAGTGTACATACAGCGTGTATCAGAAAGGAGTGGTCATATTCAAGGATGTTGTACTAACCATCAAACTGAACAACTTCCTCCATGGGACCAACATGGTAATCGCGAAAAAAATATCAACTGCCCCATACAAAACTTCAATACTTACTCGACCCGTATGACACGGCTGATTCTTTTTACGCGATTACGATGTTGGTCCTATAGAGAAACAAGAAAGTGGTTTACCTCTCTGATCCACGCTGTCTATCAGTTAAGAGTTGAGCTAAGTATACTTGTACTAGTTCACAATAACCTGAGAACTGTTATGAGTATTATTAGATAGAATATCATAAATTACCTCTAAACATCGGACTGGGACTGGTGTAAGGATGAACGGCACAAAGGTTCCAACCTACCACTGTACAGGAAGAGACCAGTATGTTCATAAATCTATCAGTTTTTAACAAGGTGTGGGTTTAATGAGTTCGAGGTTCCTTATTAGTTTACTGAAGCAGGCTCCAGCATAACTATAGACAACCATTCGATACGCTTCCGTGTCGAATCAAACATCACTAAATGTTATCGAAGACTCCTTCGATAACATTTAGTGATGTTTCCTGTTTGTGTGTGTGTCCTCTAAACGCTGTTCCCGAAAGTATTGACAGTTTAAACCAGACGACCACTATTCTTCCGAGACGGCTATTTGCAGTCCCTGCCAGCCTATATATACAAAATGGCGCGTACCTTATCGTATTAAATTATACCACTCTTAAATAAAATATTTTTTGCATGCCCATGTGACGTATGTATGGAGGACTCTTACAAAAAAATATCTATAAACGAATACCCATGTTTGCAAACCAATAAATGATTTGATTTTGATGATATAATATACAAAATTTGAATGAAATCCATTCTCTAAAAAAAATCTGTTCTATACATTTTGTTACACGTAGTTCGACAAAATGTATGGAACAGCGAATTTGTTTAGTGAATGGATTTCATTCAAATTTGTATATCGTCTAAGTATACCATGTAGTATACGTGGCATCATTTAATGTGATTAGGTACGCGCCACTTTGTATATACCTACATGCTTACATACGATTAGAGTCATATAGAAGCATGAGGTACAGGGTGTAAAGTTTATTTAAAGGGAGGGTCCTCCGACCAGACGGGTGTTGTGTCTGGTGGGCAACTGCCCGACGACTATCGGGGCGATGTTTAAGCTAGTTGCGCGGTAAACTCTGCTTGCGCGATGTAACTACATTTGGTGGTCTCCACACTCAAATTTATCAGTTGTTACTGGTATTTTAGGTAGGTACCGGTAGGTAACAACCGATAAATTTGAGTGTCGAGACTACCAAACATTTACATCAACATTTACGTCTGGATTGTTAGGACTTAGCAACCGAAAACGATTGCTAACTATGTCGAGACTGCAGGCCGTATGGTAGTACAAAAAATGGCTCTCTCGGCTTTGTTAAGCGTCTTCTTATACCCGATATAACTTGTACTACTGTTTATTTTCTGTTAATAGACAAAAGACAAGCTAACTGCAAGTCACTGCAGCAGAAACATTATTCATTCGTACGTGCCGCCCCCGTGTCATGTTTCCGTGAAACTACTTATGTATGACTATTTAAGCATAACTATGAGCCTTTATAAGTTCTCATGGCTAACGTTTATTCTGGGATATTCGTAGTTTTGAAGTGGAATTTAAAAAATCAATCTACTTTAAAGAATAGTTCTACAGATTTTCTAAACTAATATTATAAAGAGAAAAGATTTGATTTTTTGTGTTTGTTTGTTGCGCTTTTACGCTAAAACGGCTGAACGGATATGGATGAAATTTGGCACACTGGTAGACCATGCACGGGATCGAGAGTTATGCAGGTAAACCACGGAGAGCAGCTAGTTATTAATAATTTGATCATTGATCTGTCAACAACATAATTTTTATATTAAAAAATCTGCCTGACGAGACAACTTTTTTTTTACAAAAAACTGTCTATTTTGTGAGAACAGTATAAAAATATGAAAATGGAAGAAACGTGCAATCATTTTTAGAGTAGTACATTTCGGTTTAATGTACAGACGCCAGCACATCAAGCTACTACAATCTGTCAAATTTCTTTAATAGATTTTCAACTTTATCGCTAAAGCATTAAGGTTCAAGGTTGATTGGGAAAATTTGACAGTTTCGGGTAGCTTGACCTGCTGGCGTCTGTACAAACCAAATAAACTCACAAGTCATTTATTCAAACTAGGCTAAGAATCAGCACTTTTTGAACGTCAAAATTACATAAGATAGTCCCCTCAAAACGCCCGCTCTTCACAGTTAGGGAAATCAATTGTTAAGCAAATTGAACCCTACGTCATAGACATTTCATAGTTGTATATATGTGAAAGAATGACAGTAGTGTTTTGAATATACGGACAACTACTTCTGCTGCTAGCTAGTCATTACTCATTAACCTGAAAAAATATTCTATTTAAAAATTGCTGCTTAAAATAATAAGTTCCAATACAGAAGAAGTAAAAACCGTCAGGCGGTCGTGGGTAAACTAACTTAACAATAACTTAGAAAGTCCACGAAGCGTTTAGTTACGCTTTTAAAACCTTTTAACTGATAGTATCGACGTAAATAGTTTTAAGTTTAAGTACCTACACAGTTGCAGTGTCTGTTTACTGCGATAACTCAATATGTACTTAGGTATTACTTATGACAGTTTTGAAGTTACGATTCTTTAAGGTTTAAGTATTATCTACTGCAACAAAAAAAATACATACTACATACTTTATTTTTTTTGCATGAGGTCCTGGGTTCGATTCCTGGGTCGGGCAAAATGTTATTTGATATTTCCACCTGGAATTTCTCAGTAGCATCTCGGAGTCTGGATTTTTGCCCGGTTGATGGCAAAAGGCTCACCCCCTATTATACAGGGTGTCCAGTAAATAGCACGACATACTGCAGGGGGTGATAGCTTGGGTCAATACCTACCAAAACAACACAATATATGTTCAGCAATATATTTTCACCACTGTAGGTTAAAGTTAAGCGATAAGAAAATACTTCTTTGAAAATTTTAACAAAAATTATATTTCTTGTAAATATTCTTGTTTTTGATAGAAAAAAGACTTATCAATGAGTAAAGTAACTATTTAAGAATAATTTGATGTAAAAAAAAATACTTACTAGAAAAGGAATTTTTCATTACGACATGCTTAAAAATCTGTTTCAAGGTAGACATTTTTCGATACTTAGGTATATCAAAAAATTTTGTAAAACTGTAAATCCGTAAGAGTTTGCTGAACATATATTGTGTTGTTTTGGTAGGTATTGACCCAAGCTATCACCCCCTGCCGTATGTCGTGCTAATTACTGGACACCCTGTATAGGACTTAAACATAACCAGCGAAATGTGGGTGTATTATAGGTACATCTCTGCCTGTCTCTTCAGGAAATCCAGGCGTGATGTTATCCTGTCAGGGTTGCGGGAAGGTCCGAAAGGGTTACCGTGGCCCCTGGCACAGGTAACTGAAGGAACACGGGTGGGTTTTAGTCAGTAAGAGTCTGACATGCCCAGAGCGGGAGAAATAATTTGATTTCTTACCCTCAAAAGAAAAAGTTATTTTATTTCTGATTTTGATCTCTTAATCAGTTATTTCTTAAAAAACTTTACAGTACAGAAAGCTATAGCTATAAAAGCAATTCAATGTATTTTTTTAATTTGTTCATTAAAAGTACTACGCATCAATCGACTGAGTTGGTTCACTATTCAACATAAAAGCCTTTCAAATTGCACTACAATTTTACACTTAAAAAATTCAATAACCATCCATCACCCCAAAACTCTTTTAAACACATTATTTTAATTTCTAAACCCTTATTAAAAGAACAAATTCACGATAAAATCACTCACTCCCACTGTTAGTTTTTATATATCACTCAAAGCGGCTAATTAATTTTCAGAAGTGAATTAAAACCTTAATGACGTTGATATAAGGTGTTGCGTGTTTACCTGTAATATATTTCACTTAAGGCTGTACATTTCCCAGCTCACCAAGTGGTATAGTGGCTAGAAATCAATTCTAGACTCAGATTTTCTAGCTTTTGTACAACACAGAATGTTTGTTTGGACACACCTTGATTTCTTATTTTGTTAGGTGAGACGTTAATACAAATTAGGCGTTCAAGGTTATTTATTGCAGACATATAATCATCTAGCCTTTTCCCATCTATGTGGGGTCTGGGGTCGGCTTCCAGTCTAACCGGATGCAGCTGAATATCACTATTTTACATGGAGCGACAGCCTATCTGACCTCCACAACCCAGTTACTGGGTAACACGATGCCCCTTGGTAAGACTGGTTATTAGACTTTCGGGCTTCTGACGACCCGTAACGACTGTCAAATATACTCAAATGCCAGCAGGGACTAACGGCCTAACGTGCTTTCCGAGGCACGGAGGGATCTTGGTATGTATAGATGGTCACCCACACGGACCAACCGCGGATAGCGTAGCTTAACCTGATCGATCTACCCGTGCTGTTATTAATACTCCTTTATTGAAGAAATTGTTATATTATTTTATTATCGCTTAAGGTCATTGAAACAATTAACTTGTAGAATATAACTATTGTGAATGTGTCTACCCTTAACATTCTGAACACATAAATATTTTAACGCGTACCTTTACATACAAAATGCAAAATTGTTTCGCGGTCACACAATAGGTTACAATTCCAAAAATCCATAGGTAATAAATCCAAAACTCGCATAACAAGATAACAAAATAAACGACACAACTTTATCAATTAAAATTTCATTACCAATACAGATTTCCATTTGACGAATATGGTGGCTTAACTGGCGCCCAACCCTCTAAAGACTCGCCCTTAATAAAATTATGAAACAAATTAAACAACTTTGCTCATCCATCGGTTTACGACACTCATCTAAAAATACCAACTCGATAAGCTGTCCTTTGCTAATTTGTGAATTAATTACGGTTTGAAATGTTCGCGGGAATCGGCGGGTAGTCGGAGAAATAATTGCTTTTCAGTTGCTCCTTTGGCAGACGGCTGCTGTGCTGGCATTGACAGTCGCTGAACTTTATAAAATTTGCTTGAATTTAATCTGTAGTGGGACTTAAATAATAAGCTTGAGATTTTGGCGGCTTTGCTTTGGTTTTGAATTGAATGAATGAAACAGGGTAATCGGGCTCGCCATAATATTACAATTCTAATTTTAAATCATCACTACCTACTTAGATTTTCAAAAGTCCTTTAGTTTTTTTTATCTATCTTGTCTTCTTCTTCGCATACAACAATATTAAGTATCTAATCAACTTTTACACAATACGACTTTAATTTCCATCCCTTCTAAGATTCGCCAATTTCAACCATTAATCGAAATCGTCTAGAGAAAATTAATTTCTGGAAGGACCATAATTTCTTAAAGTTAATGAACCTTACAAAGAGTTAATCTAAAGAAATGCGTTTATTAAGTTTACGGTTACGGAGAACCTTAAAACTGAGAATTTAATAGAGGTTTAGGAACTCACCCTCCGAGGTTATATAATGCGGTAATTTTTATGAATCATATTTTAGACCCCCGAAGTCGGTTTGTGCGTAAGAAAATATTTTATAAACCACTTGCAAGGGTTTATGAAGACCGTATTTTGGTTAAGCGGTGTTGGAATTGGGATATCAATTGAACGACAATTTTATTTAACAGTTACATTACTTTTATTTTTTAAACCTAGTCCGGATCTTCTGCATTTTTTTATACTGTCGGCGCCATGTTTTTATTCCTGGTTCTCAATAACTTGCACGTAAAAAACCCTCTCTGGTCAATTTCTTATCTTATTTTGAGTAAGCTGGAAATAATTGAAACATTATGTCTGTGTGACTACAAAAGTACAGTTTTCATGGCGCTAAACCATTCGTGTCAGTCACAGCTCCTTCGAAAATATAGTTTATTGCCTTTGATTTACTTAATGAAAATATTGTATTATCATATCATAAAGTGAAATTTTTATTTTATTTTATGATTATCTGAAGATTTATGTGAGATTTTTAAATTTCTTGAAAAGGTTTGCTCAATAATAGGAAAAAATACATTACTGGCAGGGTTTGTTTCGGAAAATAGGTTTTTTCAACATTATTTTTCTGCTTTATTTTGTATCGAAGTTGAAAAAAGTGGTCCACACGCGCAAGTAGACCATATAATGATGTTGATGATACTTTTGAATGTTCAAAATCAAACGTAGTTTCTAGTAAAAAAAATATCAAACGTCAGTCTCGCGTCGTTTTTTGGAAAACTTGTTGCGAATATTGGTGATATTCAATGAATACTTAACTTATTTGAAAAATCTCTTTCAACCACATGCAAAACAAAGAACTCAACCTTTCGAATCACAAATAATTTTGTTTAAATTATTTTTCCGTTTCCTACAAATAATGCACACAATTGATCAAAATCAGTCGATTTCGTGCACGGCCCCTATATCATCGAGGAAAAAAAACTGTGAAAACATTTCTTTAACAAGAATCTGAATATACATAATAGGCGCACAATGTTCTCCGTTATATCAAGCAGACAGACTTAAATCATACATAACAGTCTTCCACTGAATCTATGTCGTAATAATATACATATATACCAGACATCGCTCTCCGAACCCGTGAATGCCTTATTAAATACTCATTCAGTATTTTTTATGATAGGTACATCATTCGGGAACCGCGTAAACGGTTCCCATCATCGGCAGTATATATTTCTCGTAAGCCACATATTACGGTTAATGTGACCGTTAGCTAGTAAAACGTAAGTTATGGCGGAAATATGCATAACTAAGTCATAATATCAAGCATCTGAAATGGCGGTAGATATCTTAAGATAATTAATTATGTTCGAGTTTCATACTTTACATTACCTATACTCTATTTTATTGTTTGCCAAAGAATCAGCATTGTGGGAACGCGATGTGGACGAATTTTTGTATGCCCTTTCAATTCTTTCCCCTCCTGTTTTATATAAACGTACATATTATTTTAATACTGTTAGCTTATACCTATATTACGTTAACACCTATTATATTTAATTACTTCCCTAATTTAGTATTTAGGTTCGATTTTAGGACTTAAAGTTGACAGAGCTTGAGGAAATTTTCGGTACAAATTTGAACCGGTCCTACAAATTCAAATTCCCTTTCAGATGCTAATTATGATATTAATTACGAGAAATTCTAAACTACATTGGCTAAACCAGGAACACGAAATTTGGAATTCAATCACTTATCTACCTACATTTCACGGTATTCATTCTCGTTTCCAAAGACGTAAACATAATAGTAATACCTACAATATTAGACTTGACTTGAAGCATTGTACACAGTCGGAAAATTCTGTGCCTACCACAAATTCATCAACACAACGATAGCTCCGTCCCTTGTCAGGTTATGATGGACAAGGGAAACTACCTAGTATCCATAATTTTGATACGAAATAGGTTCCTATAAAGGTTTAGGTATGTTTTGAGCAAGAATGAAAGGCAACTGACACAAGATATTCACAAGGCAGATGTGAGTGGAGACGCCCCGGGAAGGATGGACGCCCGAGAAGGACATATAGTGACCTTATTGGTGATATTCTTTAGAAAGGTCAGGTGCACCGGCTTGCGTGTATGATCAGATGTATTAACGTAAACGACGCCAAAAGAGTATGTTAGGTTCGTAGCAAGAGGCGTTCTTATAGTTTCTGCCTACCCCTCTGGGAAGAAGGCGTAAGTTTATGTATCATCATCATCATCAGCCTATATTCGTCCACTGCTGGACGTTGGCCTCTTCTTCTGCCAGCCGCCTTTCGCAAGTCGTCACTCCACCTGGCCGGCGGGCGTCCCTCACTACGTTTGCCTAAACTCGGTCTCCACTCTAATACTCGTTTTCCCCAACGATTGTCGGTTCTGCGAGAGATGTTGTGACCAGCCCATTGCCACTTTAGCTTGCTTAGTCACTGGGCTATGTCGGTTACCTTAGTTCTCTGGCGGATCACCTCGTTTCGGATTTTATCCTTCAGAGAGACTCCAAGCATAGCTCTCTCCATAGCTCGCTGAGCGACTTTTGCTTATGTATGTATGTTTGTAATTATTTATAATCGACAGAATAGAGTATTCAGCAAATGGAGCGACAATATAATATGCTAGCAAGCCACAAGTGACGTAAAAACGCACAAATACCGCCCATATCGGCGCGACCCCCTTTCAGGAATACGCGGTGACGTGATACTAGTTGTTACATGACTAACGGTTCTTCCCCTATCAACTAAAATACGAAATAAGTTCAGTGAAGGGAATTTGATTTAGTTACATGCGTATGAGCACTCCATTTACTTCTTTATGGCACAGAAATTACTGATCCGACTACAATTTCCGAGTACAATATGATGGTACGGCGAGGATTCTGAGCACCGTAATTGCATGACTATATTTTTGTGCAATAAGATTCAACTATATCCAATAAGTTACTTTTGTCGTGTAAATAAATAAATCCACGTGTTCTCCCTGCTGGGCGAAGGACTACCTTCCTTTTTCCACACAACACGATCGACACCAACATGGACCAAATAAAATGGTTGTGTACAGCAGACGAATTTTTGAAACACATGAAACAATCAAGCAATTATTGACTAGGCGATGTCAACAAAATAAAAAAAGGTTGGTCATTCCGAAAGTGCTACGTAACCGGGGTACTCATCTTTTGACGGAATTACCAACAAGCTGCACTGAAGTGAGGTCGTGAATGCTCGTGCCTTCTCTATATGAGACGGGGCCTATGCCGTGCCTCGGCACAATGTAGACCGGTATTGAATAGTCAATACAACTTCCGATTCGATATCGTTCGAGTTCACTTTGTTATTGTTTGTTTGTTCGATACGACTGCTATTAAAAGATCGAGTGTCCCATTTAAACACGGAAGTGTTTAGAGCAGTTTCAAGTGGCTTCGTTGATGTTCTGTCGGTACGGTTAAAAATAGGTTTGCTTGATGAATCGTATTTTAAGTGGCGATCATGTATTTATGCTGCAATATTTTGTGAGGTGAACTTTTCTCCGATGTAAAGTAAAGTAAATGTAAAGGTTATGAAAATTTTACAATGTTTATTTCGTTAATGGTTTCTTCCTAGACCGTTAAAGACATAAATATTGTATTTTTTTATAAGACTAACGATGGAGTTTCTAGTCGGCTCTTCTCCATAGCAGTTTGGAAACGACCAATAATTGGAACCGTGCATCTAGTTGACGTTTCATAAGTGCCCATGTAGGTATATATATGAAATAAAGGTTTATTTTATTTTAAGTACCTACCTAATATTTGCAGTGTTCAGAAAAAACATTGTGTTTCATCTAGGGTTACCAACCACCATACCATATACCTAAGTAATATAGTATCCTACTATATTAGAGGCCTAAATACTATATTTAAAGTTGGCGAAAGTACTATATTTTCATTTCAATACAAAATGGCGAAATTAGCGCAATAGAGCCAGTAATAATCTCATAAAAGCTGAATTTATGGTATTTTGTAACTTATATTTAGAGTGTAATAATAATTAGGAGTCATTTATAAAATAAATTCCTAACCGGTGTTAATTTTTTCAAAGAAGCAATAAATATCTTAATTTAAATTTTTTAAACACCTACTGCATTTTTTTTTTCGCCATCTACTAGTTTTACAGGCAATGGCTTCGAAAATACTATATTTGTTATAAAAAAAGTTGGCAACCCTAGTTTCATCTAACTGAGTGCCAAATCGTATTTTGCGGGTAATTTCAAAACTTTTAATAATTGTAGTGCACACCATATAAATATTTGGTACGTATAACTATTCAGCCGCGCCAGCGATATCAGCAGTAAGTGCAATTTTCGACAAAATGAGTTAAATAGTGATCCCGAATCAGCGCAATGAGCTCTACCAGATGCACACACAGCTGCAGCTGACAGCTGTTTTAATAGCTTATCGGGAACTGGTAAATTTCGTTAAGGATAAAGGCAGTAAGTACCTTTTTTTTTGTGGGTGGGAAATCATCAAATAACTTCTCCCGCTCTGGGCAGAGCAGGAGGGCGTGTCAGACTCTTACTGACTAAAACCCACCCGTGTTCCTTCAGTTGCCTGTGCCAGGGCTCTGCCTAAGTCCAATAAATGAGAAATCTTCCTTAACATAACTACAGTAAGTATAGTTACCGCGGGCTTACAAGTAAAGCTCTATCCATTTAGGTTTTACTTTTACTTGAGTTATGTGCAGTAACTGTGTTGTGTATTGCTGTTTTCAAAAAAAATAAAATATTAACTTAAAAAAAAGTCTGGAAAAACAAAATTAGTAACAAAAACTTTGCGTGCCTATTTCTCAAAACTATTCAAAACATACTGCTCTATCGCTAGCGCGGCAGAATAGTACACGTAGCTCGAAATGTACAGACGCCAGCACATCAAGCTACTACAATCTGTCAAATTTCTTTAATAGATTTTCAACTTTATCGCTAAAGCATTAAGGTTCAAGGTTGATTGGGAAAATTTGACAGTTTCGGGTAGCTTGACCTGTTGGCGTCTGTACCATCACGTGTCTCGATAACCACGTGAAGTTAATTTCACTTAAAACGACACAGCTCGTGAAAAATCGCAAAAACAAACCGCGCACAGTAATACAAAAAACGGTTATTAAAACACAGAAAAATTCAACATTCATTTTTATTTCAAGCAAATTGCTTACACTCGAAAAATAACACGCAAGATTCAAGAAAACTAAAATATCCAAGCATTGACTTAAAAAAAAACATGTCCGCGTTATCGTGTATGACCGTGACACCATGCGGGTTTCCATTATACCACTACATTGTATATGAATTTAGACCACATTTAAATTACAATAGAATATATTTTCCTGTGTTCCGTTCGAGTTTACAATAGTTCAGTAATACAAAGTGCTGTGTTACAGAAAAAAAATGTTACGAAATAGAATGAAAATGAATGCATCACGCGACTAATTTGGGCTGTGCTCTCAAAAAAAGATTATTCACACGATTTGCCTGTGCGTGTTCCGTCTGTGATTATTTTGACACCGATTTGGTAACATAATGGCGCTGGTTTTTGCAGCACGGTCTTAGCCAGGCCAGGACATATCTTCGAGAAAACTAAACGAGAAATAATTAAGTGAATTTTACTTTGTCTATCGTATTTTTATCTGTTCTTTTTTGTCCCAAATCAAATAAAATTAAAAAGACTGCTTACAAAATCTTTGTATTACGCTTCGAGTTCCAGCGAAACTGACGCAACCAAGTCCATTGAACTCAAACGCACTCATCCATCACCCAAAAAAAAACAACACTCGACGAAATAACTAAAATGTTCATTAAACTATCAATAATAAACTAAGCCTCAACCTATCGACTCGTGACGTCTGTCAATGGTCACTAGCCCCAAGCAACCCGTTGCGGCCACAAAGGTTGTCGAGCGGCCCCCGGTCGTTGACCTCAGCTGACCGACGCCGGCGCAGCATTCGCGTGAACATTAACCATTCTTAAAACAAGTAACAGAGCACATGGTTGGTGATATATGCATGCAGCGTACGAAATGGTGCTTAAAATTCAAACTGACACTAACAAATTTCGACGGCGAAAAAATTATTTAAAATACATATGAAATAGTGCAGCATCTACTTCAGACAAACCTACCCCTCAAGACTAATAACAATAGAGGATGTTTCTCCTTCGGCAAATTTTAATTTAGCTGCTTTAACATGAAATTTGAGAGCAAAGTATGTATGTAGTTATTTGCAGAGATTTCAGGAATTCATTACACAGCGATAATATGAGTTAACCCTTTCAATTCTTCAGAAACCGAATTCAATTGACGAAGCTGACAATAGCTTTCTTGTGGAGTCTGTCTGAAGCTCAAGAGGTCGTGGGTCATCCCGTACGTTGAACAGTTGAGGTCCAGGTGAAGCCAATTTAGCCTTATTCAGTACTGGCTTCTGCGTGGAAGTCAACTATACCATAAAACATACTCTATATCACTCGGCAATAGTGAAGCTTTCTATCAGTGAAAGAAGTTTGAAATCAGATCAGTACTTTGCTTCCAGAGATTATTTCTTACAAACAAACAAATAATTTGACCGTTTTATAATATTTTGTTTAGTATTTTCGGCGAAGGAATATGTTCTTCCCAATATAAAATTGCCAAAAACTCTCCTCTAACTACTTCAAAGAAGACTATCCTGCTTTACTAATAGTATGCAAAGATCATATCTTACATTAATTTCATATATAAAAAGTAGTTTCTTTAACTTTATAATCGGTTGTCCGACCTCTAGTCTCGCGTTCGTTTAACCTCACTCAATTAGATAACTTCGGAGTGAAACTGTTACATAATTTCAATTCAAAGACAACACCAAAGATAATGTCTAGACTTCTAATTTAGGTTTACACCACAAAATTCGCCTGAAGTCGTTTCAACAAGTTTTGCCACTAATCAAAGGACAATAAGCGTAAGTACAAGTTCCAAGAAAATAAATTAAGTACTTGAGATTTGTAGTGACACTTGAAAACCAGAGTAAAGCTCCATCTACACGCTGCAAATTTATTGCCTGCATAATCAGCCTATAACGTTCCCACTGCTGGGACTCAGGCCTCCTCTCTGTGAGAGGCAGTGGGCAGTGATCCACCACGCGGGCCCAGTGCGGGTGGGTAGATGTCACATGTCTTCGAATTGTTGGTTCTAGGACATGCCAGTTTCCTCGTGATGTTTTCCTTCACCGTTTTGAGGGCAGTGGTGATGGAATTATTTACACAAAGTAAAACGCCTGTCTGGCTTTGAACCCACGACCTCAGCTCGTAGTTCGGGGCCGTTACCACTGGGCCACCACTACTCTCCGCGTTTATTACCTGTGGCATATTATAAAATTGAAGCAACAATTGACTGGAACCGTCTAAACCACCTGTACAATTGTTGCACGATACGGGCAAGTTTGTTGCCGTTCAAAACTGGTATAGGTGTAAACAGCACGTACAATAAAATCGCATTGAATTCTGGCATGAAAATTTTCTATCGTTCAAACATGAGTCCGTTGATCGTTGCTGCTCTTTTGAGGCAACATTTCAAAAATCCTAAAATAAATGTACGAGAACGTGCAGCTCTGTGTTAAGGCGAGGCGATACTTGCATGCAATAATCGCCTTGCAACAATTGTCTTGGTGTAAACAGAAGCAGCATACAATTGTTGAATGGCAAAACTTGTATTCAATTATTGTATGCCATTTTATAAAAATCGCACGCATTTAAACACTTCCATGCAATTCTTGAATGGCAATAATGGAACGTATTTTATGGCGTGCGATTATTGCTCTTGAACGTTCCAGAAACTTGCACCGTGTAAATGGAGCTTGAGTAACGTCTTTTTCTTTGGTTTCAGCACGAAATATATCGGACTAGCTCATGCCGTTGTAAAAATATGAGGCAATCAGCAAGGTGTAGGTAACGAGGCTGAAAGATTTCCGGAAGAAGCAAACATGTACACACAGCAGCAGTCAGTCAAGTTACCACAAACTGTCAAATTTTCTCATTCGATTTTGACCTTAACCTTCAACTATTTTAAGGTTTAAAATCATTTGTAGAAATTTGACAGTTTCGTATAACCTGATGTTCTAGCGACTGTACCTGAGACCCCAAAGAACTTGGAGCGAGATGATGATGACAGGGGATTACTGACAATTGTGTGATAAATGATTTTATTTCTGTAAGTAGGTTTGTACAAACACTTTTACACGTCAATCATATTTTTTTTAAACTAGATGAGGTCGGCGTTTCCCATCTGACTACTCTGAGAAGAAATGCCGAAACAAACTCAGAGGTCACAGTCTCTTTTAAAGTCCAGACAGAATCTTGGTCAGATCATGTGCACTGACTCTAGACCGGTTCACTCAAGTCTGTGTGGTTCTTTCCTCAAAAGACCAAGACCATCTCAGCCGTAATATGCGCGATCGTCATTTGGCCTGATTATAAAAAAAACAGCGACCTCTCAGCTTGTTTCGGTCTTTTGTCTCAGAGGAAAAAACATAATTTAATTTTGACGTGCAAAAGTGTTTTTTTTATTTTATTTAAGATGGGTTTGCTCTTGACTATAGTCTAGGTCAGTGGTGACAGAGACAGAGTCGACGATGGAGTGAGCTTACCCAGAAGAAGCCTGTTCACTCTCACTTTGAAGAGATTAGGGTTGTATGCGTTCGGAAACACAGACGCAGTTAGAGAGTTCCACTCTTTTGCTGTGCGCATAACAAAAGACATTTGGAAACGCTTAGTGCGAATTGGTGGAATGGCAACAGGGTAAGGATGGTAACTTGCAGTGCGTACCAATTTACATAAATAAATGTCATTAATCATTGAATGCATTTAAAACTAATACTTGTCAGAAATACAGAAGCTTTTAAACTTATATACATCAGTATATCTTTTAATCTCAGCTTTTCTGAATTAAATACAGCGTTAAAATGGTCCTGCTTTACCTTCGTATGTCAGTGTACCTCGTCGGTTTAATATTTTTAACTCTCCTTACACGTCAACTTTGTAAGGGTTTCGCAAATCTGATGTAATGCTCCCCTCGAGTCGTGATGTTTATAATCGGCTAAATGTGAAATAAAGCTGGTTATTCAACCTTTCAGCTGCAGTAAAGTAATATTTTTTTAAGAAACTTTTCACTTGTTTTTGGAGAAACTTGGAAGCATGACCACTGTTTGTTGACCTTTGAACAAGGATTATAGACCATTCTAAAATAAATTAGGATTTGTTTTACTTAGGAGTTCAGATAGGTCTTAAGAAGGATCATCACATTTCAGTCTGACCTTTAGCCAGATCAATCATTGTAGGTTAATATCATGATGACCAGGTTCGGTTCTCAGTCCATATCCACATCATACATCGCCACATGCGCGTCATACTGACGTCACGCAGATCCTGCATCGCGCAAGCAGAGTTTACCGCGCGACTAGCATATATACAACTTCCCGACATCAATCGTTGGGCAGGTGCCCACCAGACACGACACCTGTCTGGTCGGAGGATCCTCCCTTTTCTATGGAGGTGTGAGTAAACTTTACACCCTGTTCCTCGTACATGCTTTGCTGCATACCAACTAAACTTTATGTGGTGGACGGTGGTTGGTGTGCAAATAATGATGGTGACCATTCTTACTATAACAACAAAGAAGGCATCTGATGGTATTTGGACTAAGATCACGTTCACATGGACGAAAAATAATCGCGGCGGAATTTTATCACGCACTGGATATTCAACTCTCGGTGTCGAACCTAGCATTGAGAATCGAACAGAGTGCATCCCAGCGCGTCGAAAAAACACTGTTGGATTTTCAACTCTCGGCGCTAAGCAGTGCGTTGAAGATTCAGTACGCGACAAAATCCCGCCGCGATATTTTTACGTCCGTTCGAACGTGGACTAACTTGTCTTTTTATATGCACGTGTTTCTGATAAAGCGTTTTTACTTTCTTTCATTAAAAGGTTTATTTATCAATCAATGTCTCCCAATCTTTAATTTCTAACGCCTCAACGTTTGCACTGACGTAAAAATATGGCGGCAGGATTTTATTGCACACTGGATTTTCAACGCTGTGCCAAGCGCCGACAGTTGCAAATCTAACAGTGTGTTTTTTCGACGCGCTGGGATGCAGTCTGTTAGATTCTCAACGCTCGGCTCAACACCGAGAGTTGAAAATTTAGTGCGTGACAAAATCCCGCCGCGACATTTTTACGTCCCAAACCCGCCAGAACCGCCTCAAAACGTCTAGGCCAATTAAAACAGGGCCAATTATTATTTCTTATTAGTGCAGGTTTGTTGAGCCGCAAAATTGGTTCAAGGTTTATGGAATAAACAGTCGACAGTGTTACAAATAATTAGTATAAATCTATACTACTATAATAATACTGACGAGTTGGTTTGTTTGAACGTGCGAAAAGGCGATTTCGAAAAATCAATAGTAGGTACATAGGCCGTATGGTTAGTGATAATTTTTCATTCAATGAATATAGGGTCCAACTTTTGAAAATTTACCGGAAAACAGAATATTGTAAATCTATTTTAATTTACTATAATATTATTATAAAAAGATACAATTTGTTTGTTAAGTATGTAGAGAGTAATCAGTAGAAATGCCGGGCGGATTTGAAAAAATCTTTTTGCAATTGATAGCCCAATTCTTGAGGAAGGGTGTAGGCTATTTACCATCACGCTACGACCCTACGGAGCCGAACAAAAAGGAAGCTAAGTCAAAATCAAGTAATAGCGCGAATGAGCGATGCGCTGCGGCGAGGTGTGTTGGAAGCCAAGGGATTTTATAAAAATGTGGCTGTTATGAGATACAGAGATGAGGAAATTTATTTGTCAAACATGCGTTTATATTTAAATCAAGCGTACAAAATCTTAAATATAGATAAAAAGCCCGTACCTACATGTTTTGCCTGACGAGGCGTACAATTTTTTTAACAATTAATTTTATTGTTTTTTGTGAATCTTATGACTCACGCAAACGAAGTCGCGGACAGTAGCTAGTCGTCAAGTATAATGCCTGTAGAGTTGCGTGATAATTGGAGTATTATACGCCGAACTCATTCGTGAAATGGAATATGTGGGTTTGTACAAAATACTGAGCAAACAGGCGCGACGCAACTCAAGTAGAACAATTTCTATGAAGAAAATTTCATGGAAATTATTCTGCTAGAGTTTCGTCGCGCCTGTCTGCGGGGGCCTAATTTGTATTAGTACCTACGATTGTTATTAAATATACGGTTTATTTTGATATTTAATTATATTTGTTTGGTCTGTATCTATGAGTATCTGGAATATTGTAAGGTCGGTTGTTATTATATTTCTTGTGAACTTCTATTTGTAGCTATGAATGATTCGCAGTTTTTTTGGGAAATATAATTCCATACTATTTTTAGATTCTATTTATTGTTTAGTGTATTTTAGTACCTACTTCTTTCAGGAGAACCAAATTATGTGCCAGCATTTATTAGAACGAGTGTAAAATGTTACAAAACGGAAACGTGACAATTAGGAAGACTTGACTTGTTCTATTTTGTGCACGACAAATGCTTACGTAAAAAAACGCATACTGCTTTTAGGGTTCGGTGAATCGGTGCACATCTACATGCATTAGGAGATTCTCAACAGCTTAAAACGGCAGCAGAATTCAGTTAAAAAATATCTTCTCTTTTCACAGTGCACAGACACAAATAGTTTGGAAAATCGAAAAGTGCTCACCACATAACGCTCACTTATTTTAATAAAATAATAAATCGTCTAATTAATCTGCACTATATAAATTTAAAAAGATCCATGTAGTAAGCAATAAAAGTTCTTATATTTTTGTAAGTATAGTGAATTTTAACAAAAATACTTAATTAAAAAAAAATAACAGCCGCACTAGATGGGTGACAGGAAGGTAAGCCATTGGTACTATAAGTTCTGAGTTGAGCTGCACGATTGCTGACAATTGCGTGCACTGACTGGACAGGTCCACTCAATCTGTGTGGTTCTTTCCTCAAAAGACCATTTCAGACACCGATCTACATAGCCTTCACATGATCTGACCAAGATTCTGTCTGGACTTTAAAAGAGACTGTGACCTCTGAATTTGTTTCGGCCTTTCTTCTCAGAGTAGTCAGATAGGAAACGCCGACCTCATCTAGTTAAAAAAAAAATATGATTGACGTGTAAAAGTGTTTGTAAAAACCTACTTACAGAAATAAAATCATTTATCATTTATCATTACTTAAGTACTGGCTGTCATTCGGAGATCTTTGACAGTCGTTACGGGTAGTAAGAAGCCTAAAAGTCTGACCATTAGTCCTACCAAGGCTTGTGGAGGTCAGATAGGCAGTCTCTCAATGTAAAATACTGGTATTCAGCTGCATCTGATTAGACGGGGAGCCGACATAGTTATTTATGATACTAGTGCGGTAAGTTGGGTTTTACAAACGAGTAGACGAATGTAAGCCCGAGACAAATTCGAGGGCTTACCATGAGTTTGTAAATACCAACTTCCGCGCGTGTGTCATACAACGTTTTTCAACACATTTGCGAGAAATCAGTGCAATAGGTAGGTAATGAAACAAACTTTTGTTTATAAAAATATCAGTCAGAAAGTCGCAACAATTACAATCTTTGACGTTTCTAATATGATTTGATAATGGTGCCATTTCCAAATGGCGCTACGTGCGCGTGGTGAAAATTAGAATCGCAAAAAGTCGAATCGCAATAGTCGAGTCGAAAAGCATCTTTCGTCTCATTTTCTCTTTAATACTAAAGTGAGATAAACGTATTGAGCAAAAATGCTTCCAAGGAGGTTCGATCATTCAGCTTATTTATTCTCGTAATTTGAAACTCCTTGGTGGAATTTTTATATAATTTTTTATAGTAATTAAAAAAAAACGTAAAGAATACGCACGGCGCTATACAACGAAGGGGGCGGTAAAACAAAGGTAAAACATGTACTTAGGTGAGAGTACCTATTTTACCTCCCGTTCCGTTGTCTGGTGCGTAATTTTTAACTTTCGAACAATGTATACAGGCTTCGTAAATGCATTTTTTGAGCAAATGTGTTGAAAAAAGATTTAGGTACAATAGTTATTTAATAAAACGCTATTGTAGCTAACGTAGAACATACTTTTAAAGGGCATGCTATACGTGTGATCATAGCCTTACACAGCTTGAAGGTACAACAACATTTATAATGACATTTTAAACATTTAGAATTACCTAGGATTGCGAACAACCTCTGTTACCGTTATAGACATTAAGGTCATTTTGGCTCGCACGACCTAATTGTTCGAAGTACCTTTTGTTGGACGCTCTTTGAGATCTTTGTATGAGAAAGTCAGCTTTACCCGTTGTAGCGTCTTTGCGAATCATTTTACCTAATATTGTCTTAATCTATTTTTTTTCGATTTAGAAAATACTTGAAAGGATTTTTTCTTTTAGTATTAAGTACACTAAAAACGTCAACAAAATGTATGTCATAAGTCGCCTTTATATGTGTATTTGTCAATTTGTTTTAGTTAACCTCTTTATATCCTGTCGGTTTTTTTTAAAATACAGAGCTGATATAAGGCTGAGCTTACACAAACCGGTAGCAGAATACCTCTTGATAAGCGTTTTTCTGCGAAACATCGCCGGCGGCGCTTCAGACGACAGCAACATTTCATTTGGGCGAACCAATACTTGCTGACAGATTTCCCAGGAGTTTAGAAATAGCTTTGCAACCTAATGCTGAACAGATGCCACAAATATAGGATTTTGGCAGAATATGTGGGCTCGAAAATCCCGGTTTCCTCTAAACTTTCCTTTTTCTGGGTAAAACCGCTTTGTCTTGCTTTTTATTTAAGACAACAACGCAGCAGGGCAAAAGCCTCTCTTTAAACAGTGAAGGCACGATCATAAAGTCTCCCGCAGACAGGCGCGACACGAATGCCCGACGCGGCTTTAGTAGACCGATTTCTAAGAAAACTTGAAATTGTTGTACTAGAGTCGATTCGCGCTGTCGCGTCGCGTCGTCTGCGGGAGCCTTAAAACAGTCAGGATTGTATCATTAGTTCTTGGAGACGTAACTCACTATGCGCGAATTCGACAACTCTGCTTTTAGGTCGCGCTGATTAATTGACAGGGGTGATTATTTCGGCAGCATCAAGAAAATTAATGGTTAAGCAAATTGACTACCTAAGTACCTA
Organism: Brachylomia viminalis; assembly: GCA_937001585.2. Classification (NCBI taxonomy): domain Eukaryota; kingdom Metazoa; phylum Arthropoda; class Insecta; order Lepidoptera; family Noctuidae; genus Brachylomia; species Brachylomia viminalis. The sequence continues at coordinate 13,231,080 of OW443316.2, read as the reverse complement.
CTTAAATTATCAGAATATAAAAAATTGCCGCGTTGTATGAAATGGCTATAACACATCCATTTAACGTAAGGTGTCAATTTTTTTTAACATTAATTTCTCTGACTATACCTGAGTTTTTGCTTCTATGCAGATTATTCTATGACAAACCACATCCCTAGCTTGATACCTAGATACCAACAGAGAACGCCGACTAGCCTCGACAACCGGTTTACGTCGCGTCGTGGTCTGCTTTGCACGACGTACTATTGTCTAGTGAAATTACTTGCCGACTCTGTACCCACTCTTAACATTGTTTGAATAAATTCTATGAAGGTTTCGGATTTTGCGGTGACGGGAAAATGAGTTCTATGGTGTTATGTTCAAGCCAGAGATGAATATTATAAAGGCCATGAGTAGGATAAGTATGATGCGTCAATCCTACACAATCATCAAATACATCCTTTTGTTTTTTTTAAATTATAATTCCATTATAAAATTTATTATAATGCCCGCTGTTAATACGTAATCAGTATGTCACAACGTCAAACCTATAGTTTTATGACAGCTGCGCGCACAGAATAAATCATACATACCTTAAGATTTTTTTTTTTAATTTTGACAATTTTTCCACACAAGAACGGTCAGTATTCAATTTTATTCCACGGATAAAAGATGTCTGTCTGACTTTGGTAAAATCAGCCCTTAGAAGTAAATATTAGTTGAAAGATAAAAGAGTTTTGATATCAAACCGCTAATTTTAAGTTTTATTTCTGTTTTAACTCTAATAGAAAGACAATTCATTTCTAAGGCCATTATCACAGCCATTGTCCTCATCAATAAAGAACGTAAAAGAGACCACGAAAATGAGGTTTTCACTATTTATAATTTTAATAGATGTGGGCTCATAAACTATTTAATAAAAACCGAGGGCTATAACCATAAAATGGCTCATTATAAACGAGCAGAACGTAATATAGAAGCCGACTATAAAAAGATTGCACCTACCAACAATATGTGTTATATTTTTTCATTAATTGATTATGGTAAGTGTGACGTGTAAATAGACCCCCTGAGTCCCCCCTTAGGGCGTCGTAATAGGCGAGGGTCCACTCTAGTAAATGGTGCTGAAGTTATTGGCATAATCACTACAGCACTAGTGGGACCACAGTATCTATAGAACCCTTTGTCCTTTACAGGTTAACAAAGTTGACATTGTTGTAGCGTTTACAAGGAGTACCTGTGTGCTACCTTCCAAAATGAAAGGCATTTTTGAGACATATCTATGTGAAAGTTCTAGCAAGGAGCTGTCCAAGGTAATGGAATCCTTTCATTGTGGAGGACAGGCATAGAGTATGTCAGTAGAGAGGGGCATTAGAAGAAGATCAGAGCCAGGATAGATAATGTGGAAGATGACGATGAAGAGGAAGTTGACACAGATGAAAACTGATAAAAATGTCGTGCCTTGTTTTCCAAGGGGGGTGGGCAGAGGAGTACCAATAGTAAACCTACATTTCGACTGTTATTATTAAGTCTCATGTAATAGGGGGCGAGCCTATTGCCATCAACCGTGCACAAATGAAGACTCCGGGCTGCTACTGAGGAATTTCTGATAGAAAACCCCAATAACACTTTGCTCGACCTGGGAATCGAACCCAGGACGTCATGTTCAGTAGCAGCGCTTGCGACAACTCGACCAACAAGACAGTGACATTAAAATGAAGTACCAGTTTATGAGAGAATCACACACAAAACTGGAACAGTTTATCCTTATTATTATTAGTTTTCCAAATGTCTTTTGTTATGCGCACAGCAAAAGTGGAACTCTCTACCTGCGTCTGTTTCCGAATGCATACAACCCTAATCTCTTCAAAGTGAGAGTGAACAGGCTTCTTCTGGGTAAGCTCACTCCATCGTCGACTCTGTCTCTGTCACCACTGACCTAGACTAGAGTCAAGAGCAAACCCGTTTTAAATAAAAAAAACTGTCTTTTATAAAGGAGATGACATCAAGTATGATAACGATGAGATCCAAAAGGAAAAAGATAAGCAGATAAAAACAGAAATGCTATCACAAAATAATATGTCATCATATCGACTCCCATTCACAACTGCCAGAATAGAAAATAGAGAAACTATTTCAATTCCCCAACACAAATACGATAACGGACAAAATCCACTTATGTCATTTTATTTGCCATTGAATACGTACGCGCTACAATAGAATGAGTGACTATTGACCGTACAACTGTAGATACATAGTTCTGTAGTTGTGAACTGTGGTGGAAGTAGTGCGTACCTATAGTAATGTGTCAAGGTCTCTAAACGATTCTCTAATACATTTACATATTGTAAACATTGGTGCCGATTCCCTTGTTCACAAACTAAACTAAATTTAAGTTGAATGCATCTTTTTCTTTCTATTTCATTATGCAAAGGACAGAAGATAAAATATTAGGTTATTCCTGTCAAATTAGTCAGCACCTGACGTAATTTGATATAATTTTAGTAGTCAACTTTTTAATCACGTCTAAACTTGTATGGAGTAGTGTCAGGCGCTGATTAATTTGACAGGACTAAACTAAAATTTATCTTCTGTCCTTTTCATAATGAAATAGAAAGAAAAAGATGCACTGAACTTAAATTTAGTTTAGTTTGTGAACCAGGGAATCGGCACCAGTGAAGCTGGTATTAGAGTAGGTAGCTGTTGTATTGTAAAATTAATAAAGATAGAAAGAAAGAAAAAAAAAAGAAGAAAAGATATTTGATTCGAGACAATTTTAATGTGAATATTTGTGAATTTGGAGAATGTAATACTATTCTAGCTTTTCCAGCATCCAAAGCCGCTAGAATATTATATAAATTGGTTAACTTAGGAATTAAGCGTAGAAGTTAAGTTTTGCATGTAACAAAGGTTTTCTATGAGGGTGACATGTTCACTATGTGATCAAACCCTCGTTAATAAATAAAGAAAGAAAAAAAAAGTTCTCTAAACGATTCTCTAATACATTTACATAATTATTGTAAACATTGAAGCTGGTATTAGAGTAGGTAGCTGTTGTATTGTAAAATGAATATGTCTGTACAAGTTAGTACTATATTTTGTGGCACAAATTACATAAATAACTGTGATTGGCCGATGATGGATTTAGATGGCATCCAGCAGTGGGCTGCTGTACCCTGATGATGATGGCGTCAAGTATTTTCAATTTCAACAAATTCTCAATAAAATTTACCAGCATGTCATCTTGGGTACGTTCATTACAACATTACAAGAGTGTAATGTCTACTCCCTAGCTGTACGAAAGTTCTCATAAACATTTCACCAACATTAATATTTAATTAACTTAATAAACTCACAGAAAAGCCAACAACTTGATTAAGTACAATAAATATGCTTTGGAGCACCAGAATCAGTCACAATGTTTAACTTTGTACCAAATTACATACACCTAAGTTAAATAAGTAAGCCACTTTTATTTATCTTTGTACTTAATTTATAACCTACAAGCACTTCGCCCGCTGCTTTGCCCGCGAGTAAACCGACTTTCTCATATACAGGGTTATTGGTAATATGTCGGCAATCCATTAAGGGGATGTAGGGGAGGTCATTTGCAACCAAATTACCCCTTATGATCCCTATGCAAATGTCGACCATTTTCGAGTAAAATTATATTTAAATTTATAAAAAAAACCTAATAAACGATTTTTTTTTTAAATCAGAGCACTCATTTTTCATCATTTTGAGCTGGTTGTTTGACTAAAATGGTGGATTTCTGTAAAAAAAACATGGATATATACTTTTCGACAAAACATTCCAAAAACATTTACAACTTCTACATACCAGACATGTTCAATAAAAAATGGTTGACATTTGCATAGGGGTCATTTGGTTGCAAATGACATCCCCTTAAAGGAATGCCCCCACTGCTGGGACACAGACCTCCCCTCTTTGAGAAGGAGTCGGCTATAATCCACCACGCGGGCGCAGTGTGTGTTGGTGAATGTCACATGTCTTCGATTTTTTTGGTTCTAGGACATGCCGGTTTCCTCACGATATTTTACTTCACCGTTTTGAGAGCAATGGTGATGAAATTATTTACACAAAGTAAAGCGCCTGCCTGGGTTCAAACCCACGACCTACAACTCGTAAGTTATGGCCACTGCAATGAATTAACTTTTACAGTTGACTCACGTATTTCATTTGGGACCACAACATAATCTACTATGTTACTAAATAACATACTGCCAAGCATTATGTCAAGCAAGGTCAGATAGGTCTTAATGTAAAGTCAGGGAAATTAATAGTCCGTATATACAAATCACAACTGTCATTTTTCACCCAAATTTTGTAACACACTATCAATCAGAATCTGAATCAATTTGAAGGATATTGCTGATCCATTGCTTCTTATGTTCGAAAACATTGTCCGCTCAACAACGTAAATAACGCAATGTATATTGTTGAACTGTCAAAACTAACGCCATTCCTACTGTTAGTGTGTTACGCAACTACACTTTTTTTTTGAGGGTGGGAAACTTCAAATAACTTCTCCCGCTCTGTGCGGAGCGGGAGGGCGTGTCAGAATCTTACTGACTAAAACCCACCCGTGTCCCTTTAGTTGCCTGTGCCAGGGGCCACGGTAACCCTTTCGGACTTTCCCGCAACCCCGGCAGTTACGCAACTACCCCGCTGTTGTATGAAATGGCAAATTGACGGAGGGCGTCTACTTGCTTAAACATTGATTTCCCTGGCAGTATTTAAAGAAGGTGATAAGATGAGGTAGGAACGTGTCGTAATGATTTTAAAGTAAAAGTGACTGAGCTTTAAATATCATCGGGAGGGTTGAACAAAGGGATTCCAGAAGTTCAATGTTGTCTACAATACCTAATTAACGCATGATACATATGCTAGAAAGTACTATATAATAAGTTAATAAGGCTGTTGATTATTAATTACGAGAGCAATGATGGCCCAGTGGTAACGGCCGCGACTTACCGAGTTGTAGGTCGTAGGTTCTAACCCAGACAAGGCGCTTTACTTTGTGTAAATTATTTCATCAGCACTGCTCTCGAAAACGGTGAAGGAAAACATCGCGAGGAAACCGGCATGTCCTAGAACCAGAAATTCGAAAGACATGTGACATCTACCAACCCGCACTGGGCCCGCGCGGTGGATTACGACCCACTCCTTCTCACCGAGAGTTTACGGGTTGCTTGGGTTTGTGGTTTGTGTTTGTGGTTGATGGCAATAGGCTCGCCCCCTATTACATGATCATGATACACAAATCCTTTTCTGTCCATGCCGCTCGTTTCTGGAATGCATTGCCAGTTCAAATACGCGCTCAATCGTTCCTGTATATAAGAGACTCGTGAACGAACATTACTTGTTGTTATAATCTTGTTTTCGTAGCTGTAGAAATCTGTAGTCGACATTTATTATCGTTGCTTAGATTTTAGGTATCTATTTATTATATGACATTTGTATATGTAGGTATATCTATGTATCTATTAAAGTGTATTGTATCTATATAGGTACTTATCATTTTGCACCTATGACAACCACATTTTTATGTTCACGCAATCACTGTCCATTCCAAGGTTGCCTGGCAGAGATCGCAGAAAGCGATAAGGCCGCCCATTGTATGTTTTGTAGTGTAAAATGTATGTTTATACCATTCCCCCTCTAAAAAGCTTATTTTATTCACTGAAAACAGTGAATAAAAAGCACTTTTACTCACTGTTATATTGCTACACAAGTCGACCATCCTAATAATAATAACAAGAAAATTACTCTTAATTTTAGTAATTGTTCCAATTTTAATGTGCATTTTAATTAATTTAAGCTTCCTTTTTCTTTATTAAATGTTTATTTTCGCTTAATTCTTTCTTTTTCTCGTAGTCATGGTATAAAGTACCTATAGTATGCAACTCTTGAATAAAACGGATTTATATCGAGGGCCATGAATCACTCGCGTCGCTCAGGATTCTAATACTTGAATACATGAATCACTCCCTACGGTCGTGATTCAGTCGTTAGAATCCTTCACTAGCTCGTGATTCATCTATGGCCCTCGCTTTAAATCCGTCCTTTATTCAATAATTGCATAATATACTATTTTGTAATGTATTTTCTGGTGTACAATAAAGTATAAATATAAAAAACGAGCAAGCCTTACAGAAGTCACATATGATGTGTAACATCTGACATCTCACCTTGGTAATAAGCAAAACATTAACATTATATCCTAAAACAAAATATGATTCAGGTATTATTTGAAATTATTTTTCGTAACGAGGAATAATTCTTTTTAAAGCTGTTGGCCGACAGTAACAACCTCTCGGAAAATGGGTTGGTACCGTTGGTATCTGACGGCCAACTCTACCACCGCGCGTGCTCATTGGTCAAATCAACTAGCGCGCGCTTCCCCGGCTTCCTGTTACACACTTCCGTCGCATTTCACGAAATCACTCCCACTGATTGCAGGAAAGCGAGAGGAAAGATATTACACATCAATAAATACTTAGCGACTTAAGCATTTACTGGCGAAATGTATGTGTACCTACTAAAGGCACATCTCTGCCTAATCCTTCTGGTAATACAGGCGTTATGATATATTTTACAAGGTAGCCATAAGCTGTATAGATTTTTCAGAGTAATTTAAATTATGTATGTAGTTAACAAACTTGGTCACAGACTGCAAATTACTTTTTGAATGCTAGTAACTTTGCAAGATACAAACCGGCAGCGTCAAAAGTTGCATAGTTTTTATGTCCCGGCGGGAATTTGCCAAGTTTGTAGCTTTAGAAACTACGTCATAAAGAGTGAATACTCAAAACTTTTGCTTGAAGAGATGAAGCCCTTTTTTTTGAGGGTTTTAAATCATCAAATAACTTCTCCCGCTCTGAGCGGAGCGGGAGGGTGTATCAGACTCTTACTGACCCACCCGTGTTCCTTCATTAGCCTGTGCCAGGGGCCACGGTAATCCTTGCGGACTTTCCCGCAACCCTGGCAGGCATCGGCCCTCGCGGACCCCGTCATTTGATGCCGACATCTCTTTGAGAAGAGATGAAGCCCTACGTTGCTAAGTCAGTAACCTTTACCTATTCTATATTTAGGTTAAAGCAAAGACAATATCAAGATAAACTGATTACACGGTTGCTAAGCTTCACTTTCCACTAATCTAATCAAAGTTTTAAATTAATCAGCCGATTAGTCACTAACCGGCCGTACTTTTCTTAATCGATGAACTTTCTGGAGCAATTGCAAATTGACTAAATTAACGAAACTATTCACACTGTATGGTAAAGTTCCAGTTTGAAAGTAGCCGCAGTGACAGAAAAGTTGAAAGAACATCGTTTTCTTGTATGGGCTGTGATGAGGATCCGAAACGCATGTGACTAACTGAGTGATGAATATAGACGATGATGGATGGATTATTTGGGGAATGATATGAAAGAGCAGGAAGTAAACGATAGTGCAGATCAAAGAATACAAGTACAGATACCCAATCTCATAGAGCAAAAGCGTGCCGTCCTAATGTAGGCAATTCTGTAGGCAATTTTACACCATTAGATGCAGTATCTGAGCTACCACGGCTATAACGCTGTCAGCCTACCATTGTTTTAGTAATATATTAAGATTTCACCTGATGGCATTGACTTCCCAGGCAACAAATAGACGCGCGACGCTCAGGAAATTTTTTGTTTTTAATATAAAAGTAGTATTTTTGAGACAATATTACGCATCACACAAAAACGTAACGCTTGGAGCCTGTGGTTCCATAGAACATTCGCGATCCGTGATGGCGCCATCTAGTAACAGTACCTACCGTAGCAAGCTTGAAAGTTATGAGTTAGTATTCATTTTATTGCATCTGTTAAACTTATAAAATACCTATACCCTTAGTTTATGTAGAGAAAATGTTTTTGATAAATATCATTCAATCTTCGCGATTACTAGTTCAAATGTTTCGCTCGATACCTGTGACGCCATCTATGAGTTTTCTTTTTGTAATATTTATACGTTGTTTGAGTTGGGAGGCCATGATGGGCCATGACGAGTGTGACAGTTGACAGGGGAGAATGAAAGAAGAAAACGTGTTGCGCCGACCCATTCGACTTATTTTTCCTAGCTCAATGCGCCGACCACAAGCAACGTGAAACAAGGACAGGAAGATGATGAGTAAATTCCACACATAGTATTAGGTTAAGTATTCATTAATTTCATTTAAGCGGCGAGTGCTAGTTTAATAAATGCAAGTTCGGTTGTTCAACGTTTAACCTTTGATTAGCCTCTGTATTGTTCAACCCGTGATGATGGATGCATGGAGCGGCTATATGCAGCTTAATTATCTATATGCAGCTTAATTATCTAGTAGCCTCAGCCCGTGACTTCGTCCGCGTGAAATGTATTGTACGACCGCGTCGCATCGCATCGTCAGCCTATTAGGCGCGCTATTAGGTACTTAATTTACGCTTAGCGTTCTTTCTGCTCAGCTCCTAAGGGTCGTAGCGTGATATTAAATAGCCTATAACCTTCCTTAAGAATTGGGCTATCAAATGTAAAAAGAATTTTTCATATTCGACTGTTAGTTCCAGAGATTATCTCCTACATATAAACAAATAAAATGTATCTCTTTTCTAATATTAGTATAGACTATTAAAATATTAAAATACACTTACAATATTCTGTCTTCCGGTTAATTTTCAGAAATTGGGCCTTATATTCATGAAACGAGAAATTATCACAAAGCATACAGGCCTATTGATTTTTCGAAGTCGCCTTTCCGACTTTTCTACAATATGCACAAGACATTTGAAGCATGTTTTATGAAAAACCTAGCCAAAACAAGTAACATGTAGATAAGACTGTTTTCATTGGAAATGACAGAATTTTGAAGGGACACAATGAGACAACCATCAAGCACCATATTTGTGAACCCACAATAACTTAATTAAACTGACATTCGAACAAGTGTTTTTGCTAAGCATGACGTCCTGGGTCCGATTCCAAGGTCGGGTAGTGTTATTGGGTTATTCCATCTGAAATTTCTCAATACCAGCCCGGAGTCAGTTGTGCCTGGTTGATGGCAAAAGGCTCGCCGTCTATTACACGGTACTTTAACAAAACTGGCGGAATGTGGGAGTAGGTACTATACTGCCGGCATAAGAAAGATGGCCGTCACTACGTCAACATTGATACCGAGATAATTGGAGTTTTATCTAAAATGAATGCCCGCGATTTACTGAATGGTTTTAGTTAGTGATTCTTGTTTTATAAGACGTCAAAAATATAGGATTTATTTTGAACCATAATTGATTGACAAAAAGCCGTTATCGTGGCTTTTCAGATTAAAATACCAGAATGTATGTCGTAGTTAAGGCTAAAACCCTATCGATATCTCTAATCTAATACGAGTTACAACTTTATGTGTAAGACTATAAGATAGCATTTTCTTTGCCCTCATAAGAAAGAAGATTCTCATGAGGGCTGTATAGGTACACCTCGGCATATCCCATATCCCTTCGGGGATTTACATGCGTAATGTAACATTCAAACCACTTAGATCGGCTTCAAATAGTCAATTCTCTCATATAATGTACTAGGAACGTAGGAACCCATAGAGGCGTCGCTGTGCCAGGTAAGACCGTTACACATGTTCTATAACTGATCTTCGAATGCGTTACTTCCATTACTGTTACTGTGAATTTAACGATCGTGAGACTGTGAATGAAACGGATCAGCCGAGCTATTCTGAAACAATCTCCGTGATAACTTAGGTGATGTGAGCTGTCGATAGTGTCAATCCCTAAATTCAGGTGGAATGATAGCTCACTTCACCAAAGTTATAACGGTGAGATTGTTACAGAATCGACCGGCTGATGTGTTTTCCGTGAGAATTAGTTACTGGTTGATGATTAAAATTATTTATTGACTTTAAACAACCCAACATCGCAACATCAAATCGCCAACCCGTCTTGAGCAAGCGTGCTGATCAATGCTCGTGCCTTCTGTGTATGAGAAGAGGCGTGTGTTTGTTTGACAAACAAACAAATCATGGAATTCTCTGATATACTTTTCTGGGTGTTAAATGATAAATGATTTTATTTCTGTAAGTAGGTTTGTACAAACACTTTTACACGTCAATCATATTTTAAAAACTAGATGAGGTCGGCGTTTCCTATCTGACTACTCTGAGAAGAAAGGCCGAAACAAACTCAGAGCCTCAGAGGCCAGTCTTTTTTAAAGTCCAGACATAATCTTGGTCAGATCATGTGAAGACCATGTAAATTGGTGTCTGAAACGGTCTTTTGAGGAAAAACCATACAGATTGAGCGGACCTGTCCAGTCAGTGCACGCATTTGTCAGTAATCTTGCCGCTCAACTCAGAACTTAAGGAGCACATCGATTCGACGAACAATACCAAAGAAAGGACATTTGGGTAGGCCGCATAAATTACTCAAGCTGCCAGATCGTGATATTAAAGACATGATTAAATAATTTTATCATGAGCGTGGCTAGGGTAGCTGTTGTACTACAGTTGGCTACAGATCAAGCTATACATTTCCAGTATAAGCTCATATAATAATAATAATAATTTATTGCATAACCAAGGATCACATCGCACTGCATACATTTAGATGACATAATTAATTAAAGCGTTAACATAGGAGTACAATAATTTTAAACTCTATCTGTACCTATTTATATTTTAAATTATCTATCTATATTTGAAATTAAATATTGCATTGTATAGGATTTCCTTACAATGAGAGGTCAGTGTAAACTGGAAATGTATAGCTTGATGTGTAGCCGTGTGTACAGCTCGTTCCGGTTTCATTTTCACAGTCCGTTCCTAATCTGTCTGAACACAACTGGATAAGTTATTAATTTGGAAAAAAAACTCGGAAGTAAGATAGAAGAAAGTTCTAAAATAATTTACTTGGTATTTACTTGGCTTATATAACATAACATCACGCGTTGTGGGCTAAAACAAGTAAATAGGTAATTTGTATTTTTTTTTTCAATACTACAAATTTTAATATTTCAAATATTACATACGTGCCATATTTTAGTTTCCCTTCACAAACTATTAAGCGTGATACCAGAGGGGCAATTGCGGTATTTTTAAGAACGTTCGCATTCTATACTCAATCTCAATCTGTCAAAAATTGTATAGCGTTTACCTACATTTTTGACATTTGACTGTCGCTGAGATGGGATTGCGACTTGATTTTGAACGTTTTTAATTACGGGAATTGGCTTTATGGGTTGATTTTAATTACAACAATAAACAAAATTATCACGTATTCATAAAACAATAAACAAAATTTGCACGTAATTATAAAACAATAAACACTATACTTGAACAAAACTGGCGAAATATGGGTGAACTAATCATACACTTCTGCCTACTCCTTTACAGGCGTGAAGTTATATCATGATCATTAAACAATTTGCATTGACTAGGTAAGGTACTCTTGATTCCCGATTGACTGGTAAGGTAAAACCCCACAAGCGAATTTCAATAGCCACGATAGCATACGAGCAATGAATCCGATGCGGTGAATGACGCCAGAATTTGATGTCAGTCAAGCGTTTTCGGCTTGGACCTATCACAAACGTTTGACGACATTCCCGCCCGACAACGAAAGTTAGCAAGTGTTAAATCTCAAAACAATGTAGTTTCCGGTTAAATTGGTATTTAAACTCGGAAGTTATTGGAATTTGATCTGCCGGAATGACCGCGTTCATCTTTTGATGATAAACTACAAAACACTTCGTAACTTCCTTACTTTGAATAGAGCTACATTTATGACGCAAGTTTCTTGGCATGCCTAGGTACTATAAAATTGTAGCAACAAAGTGTTTAGACGATGCAACTTTAATTGTTGTTACATCTTATGGTAGCCAATTAAATCGCACAACATATTGATCTTCAAAACTCATAAAGACGACTGATAATACTTTTATTATAAAAAAAAAAAATATATATATATAAGTAAACAAATAAAAAAAATCTCGTGTGAATTAGATGAATTTCCACCAAGGACTTACGCCGTCATGTGGTATCATCATCAAAACAATGACATCAATATGGCAGAAACAAATATCGAATAGTAGAATTTTATAAATAGCAATAATACTAGTTATTGTATTCACCTACGATCTATGATCTACATATCATCTGAAGCACCTCTCTATAGCCAGATATTTATATAATCTATGATAACATCATCTACTGAAGGGTCTTCAAGAGCTACTCTAGCCTACAAAGCTATTTCGATGGCTATAACGAGCAAGCCAAACCGAGCAATCATTACTAGCGTTGCGTTGGAGTCCCGAAGACTCTCAGCTTTTTGAACCTCGACTTTTTCTTTCTTAGAACCCGAACTTCCGACTTTCTGCCCCTAGGGATACTGAACTGCGAAGTAGACTTCAAAAAGTATATATCAGAATTTATTCTATGTTGAATTTTCTTGCGCAGTTTTTGTCGATAAATGATTGATACACGAACCTTGGTTACTTTCTAATTTTGATTGCACTTTCCAATTTGTACTCTCTTCATTAGCAATTCGGTATTTCTGATGTACTGTGTAGAATGGAGGTGTTAAATATCTGAGAAGTACCTGGAACAAAAGAAAATGTAGCAACATTAGACGCAGTCAACAAATTATACTACATTAAATTATAAAGTGTTTTTTTTTTAGTTTGTATGTAGGGTGTAATCTTTGGAACTGCTGATCAGATTCCGTTCACTAATGGGAAGCTATGTTATCCCTTAATGTCAAATGCTATATAAAAAAATACATTACTCGCGAGCAAAGCCGCGGTCGAAGCGCTAGTTTACTAAGATTTTGGCCCGTGTACTGTCCAGTGGGCGGAACAAAATGGTCATCTTTCGCCGATAAGTATATTCATTAATAAATAATTGGTAAACAAGTTTGACAGTAAATCGATAAGTTACCATTAATACCTACATTTCAAGTCAAATATATATTCCAAATACCTAGAAGGTATTCCAAATTCTAAAGTCGTAGACATTCTATTTGGTATCGGATTTATTCGGACAGAAATTTCTAGACCTGTAGCCGTCTATCAAACGAAAATGTCAAGCAGACAACTCCTATTTTCAGATACCTATTTGGTTTTGTCCTATATTATAAAGGTCCTATTTCTAAAGAAAAGCCATTTTCTTACGTGTCAAATGCCAAATACCCAAAAAAATACGTCAGAAAAATCAGCTTAGTTCTAAATACAAACTCGATGTAAGTACTGACGTAGGTAAAGCGCTTCACGTACCTACAGCGCTCGACAATCTAGCTGGCATGGCAGAATAGGAGGTAACCAAATTTCTCTAAAACCGATTGCATAATATATAAACCAAGCAATCAATATAAAATACAGGTGAAACAAATAAACCGTGTTTAATCCAAGGAATTACAAAGCTTAGCAAACAAACAGAAATGTTTTATACAGCGAACACGGTAATTGAATTAGAACTTAGTGTTGCCCCCAATAACGTTAACGGGATTTCGTTCAGTAACGGATAACTTTTTAAGAATTCCAAGCGGCTTGCATTATCCTTTGCTCGAGAAAGGCATAAAAAAAATGGTATTTGACCGGTTTCTTTTCATTTTAAGGTAACATCGAGAATCTTATGACTGTTTTTAAGAGGACTACGTGACCTAAACGCAAGTTTTATAAAGCCTAAAAGTATATGGTCCACTGCAGTTAACAAAATCAGAAAAATATATGATATTCTTCAGGATATATGCTAGTTAGATAGTGTGTTGAAAACATAATACAACTAATTCGCTACGATAGAAAAAAGTCACGAAGATACCTCTAAAAAATGTTTTTAACGTGAAAAGCCATACTAATATATTGTGTTTTTTTGAGATTGTTCTTCTAGCAATATTTTAACGTGATAGTGTTTTAATTTTTTGGTCCAGTCAATAGATTTTTTGTAAATAGAGAACTGCTTCATATTTCGCAATAAATTACCAGCTTTGTGTCATCACTCATCACGCTTCTCTTTCTTTTCTATGCAGTCCGACAGTGACCGCTCTTTGGCTGTCGTCAGCCCCTTAATAAGGTTTCATTGCAATTTGGGTTGTAAAAAAATTGCGCGCGGCTCTGTCCACATAATGTGACGTGATAGAAGTCAAACTTCTTATAAAATCTATACAAATAAAAGTGTCTGTCTGTAACGTCAAAATAACAGCCTTTTACTAAATGCATGTGTAATTATACAATACGGTAGCTCTTACGGTAAACCTGAAGTATTTTATGGCATTCACTTATGGAGAACTAAGTCCGTTTTTATTACGTAAAGGCACTTGTGGTTTGATAATACGTAAATTATAGAAAAGGTGTGTGTGTGTTTATATTATAATACATATTAATTCAGAGCTAGATATAATCACTCGTGCAGTTTTTCAGTCAGAAAGATCATTCTCGAGTTGGTTTTTAACTCGATCAGGTTATTCCTGTCGTACACCTCCAGTCTTCAACAAAAACATAAAATAAATGATGATGACAAACATAGAATAAATTGTTCATATGTTATTTACTTTTCCACTACAGGTGCTTTTTACCAGTGGTAGACGCGCTTCCAGTTTTTAGTACTATTAAGTGTTTTGGAATTAATAATGTCATTATTATTGATTTACGTGACATAATTTATAATATTGGAACGAAGTTCCTTATCGCGCGTTGTGAAAGGGGGCTAGACGGAAAAAATTCTTACGAAAAGTTGTCACGACACTTTTTGCTATAGTAAGCTATATATATATATTTTTTTATATATTTATATATATAAAATAATAATAATATTTTTATAAAATAAAATTTTATTACAATTCCTTCACTAATTAATCGAAAGGAACTTCGTTCCATCCGGTCGCTTCTGTCCCTTGACCCCTCTCAAGTTTTTTTGATGATATTTAAAGAGAAATTGACTGTGAATGTGTGTAGCATGCAGGCTAGATAGAATACGTGACTTTATAGCTGTCTGGCGGTTTTGAGTATTTTATATACGGCCTACGCAAATGTCCTGCAGATCTAGTAGCGTCGTGTGACGGCTCGTTGAGCTCCCTAAAATAGGGTGAGCTACACGATGACTGATGCATGCAGTCTGTTAGGACAGGTCAACTCAAAGCTGCAATGGGTCTTTCTTCAAAAGGCCCTCCCAGGCATGGCCCTGCATTGTTAGACTCACATAAAAATCGCAATAATACAATGTTTGGACTTTACAAGCGACCATGACCTCTGAGTTTGTTTCGGCATTTCTTCTCGGGGATCAGTCAGCTAGGAAATGCCGGCGCCATCTAGTTTTGAAATATTGACGTGTAAAAGTGTCTTAAAAGATCTACTTACAGAAATAAACATTTAATTTAATTTCATAACCCCATTGTTTTGTGAAAACAACATGGCGGCATTCGTCCCGATTTTACGCGCGCAAAAAGAGCTATGAAGGGCTATACATAGAACAGACAGTTCCGTAACATTGATACTTATTAATTACTGATTCCTTGATAACTCAAAAGCCAGAGAGGATACCTCCGTTCCATATCATATAATTTTGCCACAGGAAACAGGATAAATCTACCCAAAACCTAGCTTATGGCTTTATCAAAGTTCAAAATACTTGCTTGATCAAACGTTATTCCCATTAATGTTTCGGACAGCAGTAGGTAGACAGAATGTTCCTGTAACACATACACAAATCCCAGAATGTTTTCATTACATTCTCTTTGTAGCCTCAAATTGTAATAGTACGGGTATTATAAATTGTGTGAGATCAAAGACTGGTTCGGATTAATTTAATCTTTTTACGGTTCAGAACAGATACGGCTTATGTGGTATTATTTATGTAAATATACATATTTTGATTATGCTTTAAACTGCCTGGTAACCTCGATGGTCTTGTGGTCGCATGCGATGCTGCTGAGGATGAGGACCTGGATTCGATTCCTAGGTCGGCCGTTATGTTATTGGGTTTTTCAGTAGCAGATCGGAGTCTGGATTTGTGCCCGGTTGATGGCAATAGGCTCGCCCCCTATTACATAAGTTTTGAACATAGCTGGCGAAATTCGGGTGTACTATAATAAGTACACCTCTTTTTTTTATGAGTGGGTAATCATCAAATAACTTCTCCCGCTCTGGGCAGAGCAGGAGGGCGTGTCAGACTCTTACTGACTAAAACCCACCCGTGTTCCTTCAGTTGCCTGTGCCAGGGGCCACGGTAACCCTCTTGGACTTTTCCGCAACCCTAGCAGGCATCGGTCCTAGCAAACCCCGTCATCCCCCTTAGTGCATTGCCGACGTATTACAAATAACCCTGTATATGCTTGAAATAAAAGACGCTTAAAATTGGCTTAATTCAGCTTTTAAGAACAAAGAGGTAGCGAATGTGTCTCGAGAGTAATGTCACCTCATTTGCGTGGGACTTATTTTTGCGCAGTAATGAACAGATATTACTCAATAAACAAAGTTTATTGTATAGGTACTTAACGTGGGCATTCCTTTTATACTTATTTACGATACAGGATACTGAGAATGTAATGACAATGGGGCTAAAAACTGAAAGCTTGTCATAGGTGGCAGCACTGTTCAACGTCTACAAATCATCAGTTTTGTTAATGTTTGCTTTTGTGTCGATCACATATTAAACGAAAACTGGATAAATATGTATGACTCTTGGAGTGTAGTGAGAATGTGTATGAGACTTGGACCATAAATTAGGAACTTTTATAATTTATAGGTTATCTTGTGTATATTAACTTGAAGTAAATTGTTTGGTGAAGACTGGAGGCGTGCGACAGGAATAACCTGATCAGAGTTGAAAACCAACTCGATGATGATCTTCCAGACGGAAAAACTTCAGAGATGTTAATTCTAGCACTGATCTAATATGATAATATAAACATACACACCTTTACTATAATTTACGTAATATCACACCACAAGTGCCTGTAGGTAATAAAAACGGACTTAAGTTCTCTAATGAGATGCTCATTAGAGAACTAAGTTCGTTATAACTGTATACGGTTCATACCTGTATACGAATTTCTGCCATAAAAAACTTCAGGTTTAAAAAGAAGAGCACATAGTCTCGACGAAATAACGGTTTTAATTTTTTTTTCAGAGAGTTTTCTCCCACTATATTCGTCATTTAATATCTTTGGCAAATACATGGGTCCCCATTTTTTTGCAGACAACAGCTGCGCAACAGGGAATATTAATTAATTATGCTTAATACAAGTCGCTTGTTTACAAAAAATGTATGCATAGTGACAGCACCTGTCAAGTTCTTGGACGTTGGATAGCAGCGACCTCTGAAGTGAGCCAGTGACAGTTTTATCCTCATTGATTACGATACAAAGAAATGAAAATTGTAAATAATTACCGTTTCAAAGTAAAACGAGACAAAGCATCTAATGACGTTGTTTATACAGGTTAGAGTATGAGAATATTATTGAAAAGAAGGTAATTCATGCGATTTCTCTCATATTCACGGTAAATTAAAAACAAAACTTCTCAGTGACTGTACCTACGTGTATGTATAATCGTTTGATCAGCGCAGGCGCCGATGAATAACTCAGACTCAAAGCGGGACTAAACGCAATCTTTCATGTGACTCAGTGACCGCAGGAGTTCGTGACTCAATACTGACCGGACAATGTGATTTGTGACTCAACAAAAAATATCGCCGTCCTTTTCTAATAATAAAAAAACGAATACAAATGCAAGAATGAGACAAAAAAAGGTTAAGTAACTCAAGTAGTATAAGTAAATTGAAAGTCTGTCTGAACAGTAAATAGGTCGACTTAGATCAAATTGCTACGAGTCTAATTTTAGCTGATAGTCAACATTTTAATGGGCGATACTCAGAAACGATCGGAACTGTGTATCGAAATGTTTGCTCCGTGATTCATAAACCGAAACCTACTTATGAACCAAAAATGGTTGAACTTGTGCAATCCGGCAAACCGGTAGTCGAATGGTTAACAACTGAACAATTTGTTTTGTTCTATTTAACATTCCTGCGTAACAAAAGTCAATAGTCACTTGTTACTGACAACTCGACAGGTATCACGGAATACCTATACTGAAGACGAATTTCTAATTTAGACATCCGACAGTACAAATAAAAAAAAAATACCTAGAACATTACACATTACGCCGAAACCAAGATCACGGACGTTACCCAGAATGTCGCTAAGCTAAGTGGAACTGGACCGGACATGTATGCCGCATTTGAGATGAGAAATGGCCTAGAAGAACCACCAATTGGGTCCCACTAAACGCACGACGCCATCGAGGCAGGCCGAGACGAAGATGGCGGCACGGGTTGATTTTGACAATTTTGAAAAGACAGAATTGTATGGAAAAGGGAGGGGGGAGGCCTTTGGCCTGCAGTGGGACAATACAGGCTGGTAAGATTAGATTAGATTACACATTATTTATTGAATAAAACATTAAACGGTAAAGACCCAACAACAAAGTAAACATTCATTACAAACATTACACACAATAGCGCGTAAAACGAGCAAATTTTAACATGTATTACAGCCCACTTCTAGTAACATATATGTATGCATCAATCACGAGGCCAACCCCGTTCCAAGAATTCCCTCATTTCAAGCAACAGCCGTAAAAACATGCTGTAGAAAGAAACTGAAGAAAATATTACCCACCGCGGTTGGGTATAACGTATAACATATCATAAAGGAAAAAATATTGCATATGGAAGCGGGTACGAGATAAACATCGCAGCAATATGTCAGAAAGACTGCGAAAATGGTCGTAAACGCCCTAATGACATTACTCGTGTATTACGAAAGGACCCTAACCAGATTACCGGACTGTCAGATGACCGACAACGGAGGACAATATTGTATTCCGGCACCGCTAGTACCAAAACCACCCAATAACGGTAAGTAGACACTTCATAGATTCACTGGAAGATAAAATACTGTTTCCTCTTTTTACCGCAAAAAAGCCGTAGTTACGAGGCATTTCCGTAGTCCTTAAAATAAGAATAGAAATACAAAGCGAGCTGAAAACAGGCCCCGTATCAAAAGGCTTAAAGCCTTAAACGATTGTCGAGAGCAGAAAAAAATAGACGTTTGTAAAGTGAAAAAGTGGTAAATATTACTTCAGGGACAGAGGAATTTAGCATAAAACTGGCTTAAAAATTAACATCAAGTGTCACCACTGAGCTATAAAAAGATAAAGGGAGACAAGAAAGCTACTAATTATAATATAGAGTAACAAAGAGAAAGGTGGAACTATTAAGTTACAACTTATGTAGAACGGCCCTGACAGCTCTACTCGATTGTTATTATGAAATAATAGAATGTTACAAAACCACAATTAAAATGTACGGTAGTAATGACAAAAGGGACTCATGACGAGTTTTGTTCATTACTGTGGAGAGCACAAATAAACTCACTATATAAATATGTTACTGCGTCGTTGATAATGGCTTTACTTTTATATAACCCTAGCAGTTTAATTTGTAATCTTGGGTGATCTAATAAAATCTGTCCATCTCCTGGTACACAGCAACCTCTCTCCGTCCAATTCTATCTGGATCAGTTCAGTCGTTTAGTTGTCAGAAATTACACAAGTCAATGAAATGTTTTATATTATAGTCACTGAGCAAAAGGTGTCGCAGAATCTGAGTCAGCTTCAATTTAAAACAGAATTCCCACTCAAATTATCTCCTGGTAATGGCCCACTTTAAATGAAACGTTTCAATCCGAAAAATACACGAGTACAGAGATTTTTTTGTTGCAAAACGATAACCGTACAGAGTGTATAGCAAAAAGGACGCTGAGTGTCAGTCAAGGTCTTATATTATAAATAGAGGTACGAGTCACAACCGTTACTCTGTTCTTGAACTCGAAACGACCAATATTATGTATTGTAACTTTCACAAACTCCACATTGTTAGAAAATTTTGAATTTGTGTTTTCAGGTTTCAAAATATATGTATATTTTGCAAACAATATGTTCCGGTTTTGTTGAATGTCCAGGCCGTTGCCGCATAATACAGAAACTTGAGCTTTATTGTAGTAAAACATTGTTATTTCGTTAGTTGTTTATTTTGCCATTCATATTTAAGTGTTCTATAATAGTCTCCAAATGGATCACATCCGTTGCAAAAGGCAACTTGATTTTAACTTGTGGATAGGTGCAATAATGACATACTGCAAACTATTCACCTACATATCGCTGTTTCACTATATTCAAGCAAAAAATAATTTCAGACAGAGATCATCTTATAACAACAGCGGGCAGACGTCCACAGCGGGACAGTGGCGTCCTCGATATAAGTATAATTCTGTTCATCACATCAACTTATTCTGTCTGAGCAGCTCGCATCCATTTGCTACAATTATCAGGTCCTTTCCACCTGGTCTAGGCTGTCCTGCCGTCCAACGCCAGTTCCATTATGAACTGTACTAAAAACCCATCTTCTTTTTCTCCTTCTCAAAATGAAGCCATTCAAGTACAGTAAAGTAAATACAAACTCGTTTAAAAAGGTCGTAAACTAGTATCTATGCCGGCTGCAATCAACTACGATAGTTTTGACCTTGGTTTGGAGTATAAATGCAATTATGCATGCTGCTGCATGGAACGGAATGTGTTACGCAAGAGTGAGATAGCTATATGCAATAACCATCGCGTAACCGAGTAGTCACGAATAATACCTCGTTTGTTTTCGTAGGTATCTGTTTTTAGTTAAGATTTTATCTTGACAAAATGTGTTATTACTATCTTGGGTAAGAGGTATGACCGGTTGTTGCGAGTTGCAATATATGTTGTAGGACTTCAGGAAACAACTGCAATACTCATTTGGTTATTGAAGGTTACTTCACATTCCTTACGGTTGAGATGCCCTGAGGGGCAATTCCCGTATTTTTAAGACCGGTCGCATTCTAATCTCAGTCTCAATCTGTCAAAATTACAATCAATTTACATACATTTTTGACAGGTTTTTGACATTGATTGTCGCTGAGATGAGATTGCGACTTGAATTTGAACGTTTTTTAAGTACGAGAATTGGCCTACTGTCATCCAATAGTTAGAGCGAGGAAGTAATATTGGCTACAGGCAAACAAAATGTCTCACTAAATGAAAGAAAAATAACGTCTTGATCGTCAATACATTACATCATCACAATGTAATATTAACAAGAAACAACAGCTGCTTTATAAGTTCTGGAAAATTCTAAACGAACAACTCTCATTGTTTCTCATTTCTAACAAAAACAAACTTCTCTCGGCCTTTAATATTAGGTGCCTTGTTGAATTAATTGTATACTTACTCATCAGAGACGGTACTGAAGAGTTGTAGACTCAGATCTCACTTATTATTACGCCAACATCTTCAAGTTCAAGAAAATTAAAGAATTTAACACTATTCACGTAAAACATCCAAGGATTAAGTAGGCAATGTTATCACTAGTGTACTTTGACGAGTTACTATCATTGTTTGTGCCCAAGATAACTAGTGGAAACTAATACAGGACAAAACAGCTCCCTCGAGGAACCAGCATTAGAATAATAATAGTGTAACCCTCCACTCCGACTACACAACAGAAGTTTATAAAGGTTAACGCGTCCCATACGTCGCATATATTTAAAATAATTGGTTCCAACTAGAACACAAACAACCCTTCGGCAAAAAACCCAATTTGTAACGGATCACAAATTGTAAGGAGTTAAGCTTATAATAAATAAAACTTTAGAATATAACAATCGTGACGAAATAAATGCTTCGTGTGGTACCGGCCTTTCGGTTTGACCTCCACTCCAGTTAAGTACGCCACAGCACAATATAAAAGGCAATAATAAAAAGTGAGAGCTTTCAACCCCTCGTAAAGATAATAACCGGGGTACGTTTAAGTCACGGGGAATAAAATAACCCTCAAGTTTGGGCTTTCAGGAGTTTGTAGAAACACTTAAATAGGAAGTAGTCACTCCATTCGCTGATACAGGAGTTGAGACAGAGAACAACGTGGTAACCGACAATGCGAAAGTTTTGCTAGAAAATACGAAATATTCCTATTCGGATTCATTTTAAGGCAATAGTTAAGTAATCAGAAAAAAGAAAGATGTTATATCAGACAATTTGAATTACAAAGGAGACCCTCCACAGACACCTACGCTACTTTATGACAAAGGATTACAAATATTGTCTGATGTGATAATGAAACTATATATATATAAACGATACCAAGAAAATACTTATTCTAGACTAGCCACAGGTGTTACTACAAAGGTGAGCTAATCAAGTATTCATGATGAAACTGCTACAATAAAGTAGGTTTAGGTCAGTGGAGCTTATTCATCAGAAATCCCACACGTTTTGCGTTCTGCTGATAATTATGTTCCTTTTATTTTTATGTCGTCATCATGTTTTTTATGAACGTAATACTTTTTTTGTAAATGTAGATTTTTTCGCGCTTTACGATTCGGAGATTTATTTGTGTTTTTATTATGATTGGTTAATTAAATTAAAGGTGATTGTTATAAAGGGTGCCCGTCTGTCTTTCATGTTAAAGGCATTTTACCGAGTTTTTTCAGTAGCAATATTATAGCTCCATAGAATAGGAAACCACCTTTTTATTTATTTCGAAAGTGCAACATGAGCTGTAGACCAAAAACATTTCATCTTATATTTCCACATGTCGCATAAAAATAACACACTTTATCTCAATAAACCATCCATTTACACCACGATAAGAATCCCCAAAAGCTCTCAAAAAGCCATACATTCACTCATCACATAATACATATGTTACAAGAAACATAGAAACTCCTATAAACATATCCAAGTTTGTCACCCTTTGTGTACGTCTGTGTTCCTCAATCCTCACTACCACACCAGGGGAAGCTTATAAAGACAAATAGCCCGATTTATATCCGAACACATTAAAAGTTTTTCGTGCTGTTTGGATCTTACTTGTTACTTGTCCTTTTACTGCTGACCTCTCGAATTTAGGTTTTATGCCCCTTTCGTAGTCTCAAGGGCTGAAAGGTCGAAAAGGAAGTTTTTGAGTAAAAATATATATAGAAGTTCACGCTTTGTTGTAAAGGGAACAGGGTGAAATGTAACATGGGCTGATTGTGTCAAGAAGATGGTGAAGACTCTTGAATTCTTGATACAAACACATAAAAATGCCTGCCACATGTCGCTTACAACAGTGGGAGACCTGTCTTAGGCATAGTGGCGTGGAAGCAATCCACGCGCGCTTCAGCAAACATAGTCGATGCGCTGCAATAGCGGGAGAGCGCCAACATCATCCTGAACGCGTTGTTGAACTGCACACGAAGGGCGCTGTATGACTTTTGCGTATAGTCAGTCCACAAGCTGCACGTGTACAGTGTAGTGCAGTAGGCTCTAAAAACAGTTAATAATGCACACAGCCACATAATAACAATGAAGCCAGCATAAAATAAGTGTCGTGATTTTATAACATTTGGTTTCCATGTGAGTATAATAAGTACATCAGGAATGCCTTTAAAAAAAATAGAAGTTTGTCACACCCACGCAATTATACCATAAACGTTGGGTGGTAGAAAATTAGCTATTTTTTAAGCACCATATTAAAAGCAATTTACCAACACAATATGCTAAATATTGCGTGCATGACTGTATCGGTCGTAACAATAGGTTTACTCAATACAAATCTAAATTTCATTCAATAGTTACCAAAAGAATGGAATTATATCCAACCTTTGTACAGTTTCATTTGTAATTATGGCAAACAGTTCAATGTAACATGGCGTGTTTTGGGGATAGGTTAAAAATAAACTTATTTACACGCGTCTCTGGCTCTTTGTAGCTTTGAAAAACGAATCTTTGAGCAATCTTTATATATGACAATTTACAGCACATCTGAATTCGCACGCCCGCATCGAAATACGGGGATTTTTTATCTAACAAGTCGTAGGTACTCGGGGAGCAGTGGTGGCCCAGAGGTAACGGCCGCAACTTACGTGTTTTAGGTCGTAGGTTCGAACCCAGACAGGCGCTTTACTTTTTGTAAATTATTTCGTCACCACTGCTCTCAAAACGGTGAAAGAAAACATCGTGAGGAAATCGGCATGTCCTAGAACCGAAAATTTGAAGACATGTGACATCTACCAACGCCACGATCACGACCCACTCCCTCTCAGCAGTGGGAACATTGAAGGCTGATTATGTATGCGTTATGTAAGTCGTACTCAAAATTATCTGGCACTGGCAGGTAACTGGCGAAATGTGGGTGCGCTTGTGCTTAACCATTCGGGAAATACAGGCGTAATTTTGTTTTAAATGATATATACAGTATAATATAATATGCCTCAAGCCATACATTAGTCGCATAATGTTCCCCGTGACTCAAACAGATTGAAAAACCTTAGGGCACAAAGATCATTCACAAAACTTTAACATTAACAATATTAGGAAAATTGTCTTAATACTAATAGTGCGTCCCCTGGTACCAATTATCACGGCTTTTCACGACCCTTAACTACGCAGAGGTCTAATTAAGGTAACAGCCAGTGAAATCTCGCGTGCTTAGGAACCGTTTCAAGCAAAGACATTAACGTTCGCATAACTTGCTAAGTGCTGGAGAGTGGAGATGGAGCAACAAGTCTTGGAGACTTAAAACATGTTTACAAGACACTTTTGGAGACTACCATAATGATACTCCAAAAATGACATGCTTAAATGTCCCTCGGCGAGAAGCACTGCTGGGACACAAGCCTCTGCGAGAGGGGATGAGCTGAAACCCACCGCGCGGGCCCAGTGCGGGTTGCTAGATGTCACATGTCTTCGAATTTTGGGTTCTAGGACCAGGAGGATCGTGGATCTAGGATCGTGAGGAGTTTCCTCACGATGTTTTCTTTCACTGTTTTGAGAGCAGTGGTGATGAAAGTTCCTGTTGGGGTTCGAACTTACGACCAACAACTCGTAAGTCCAGCCGTTACCGCTGGGCAACCACTGCTGTCGAAAAGAAACTCAGGTCAAATTAAAAGCAGAAAATTAACAAAAACTGGTGTTCCAAAATTGAGAAAAAGCTTACTCTACACATAAGATATAAGACCCCTACCTAAACCTAGATTATAAGTAAATGAAGTGGTCTCCTAATAATTGGAAGCGCGCATTTTTATTTGTCCCTGTTCTATGTATGTGCATTGCATGTAATTAATTGTAAAGCCTCTGTTGGAGATCCAACAAATAAATAAATAATGAAATCAGGAAATTGAATGGCGAAAAACAAACAGTTCATGAAAAGATAAACCTGCGAGACAATTAATTAGTGTTAACTGCGCATTTATAGGAAGACGGCAAGATGGAGGAGTTGTTTCGCTTGGCGAATGGCGAGACATAAACATGAATTTATTATCAACATTGACAGCCCACTGTCGCTAAGAGGCGCCAAAAAGAAGTATGAAGACCAGAACTCCCAAGTTTCCAGTTGATAGCTTACATAATGTACAAAAATAAAATACCCAGTAAAATAAAGAGGAAATCAATAAGAATGTTACATGCAGTCGCACCAGGAAGGGACGGTCGTAATTCTTGCGATCCCGACTTTTCCTGTATTGAATATCTTACATGAACGTATATATCCGCTCCGAATAAACACTGTGCAAACGAATCTATCCGTGATTTCGAAAACCCGAAATTCACGAGGCAACTGCTCCTATTCGTAATACCAAAGCAAAGTGCGAAGAACATTGGATTGGAGGTGTATGTGCATTTCATCTTCAACGCAATTTCGCTCCCGAATTTCGAATCGGACAGATACCGCAACTAAAAATTGTTTATGTGGGTCCTTCTGGGTGGGAATGGTAGAGGCTTAGTGTCATTCCCTATAACACATTTCCTAACACACATAACAAGATAACAGCTTCTAAATGTTCACAGCTTGAATCTCCCATAACTTCCTACAATTAACGATCTTAGGGGTGGTGCCAAATTGAGGACAATAGGCCAATGGCTGTGAGGATGACTGACGATTACTTTATTTGGCTCAAAGTCATTGAACTCTTGTAGCCTTGGCTTTATCACGGTTTATAATACCGTAATCTCTTGTTTCTAGTTATTCTTAATTATGATGTAAATATTTCCTAACATTCTCAAATCCATTATCTTCTGAATAAATATTTCAACGACCCGTTCAAATACAAAGTAGGCAAATGATACAAGCTTACTTTTCAATTCAAGTTAGTAAAGTTATCACGCAGTAAATTTAAGTCCTGTTAAAGCCTGTTATATAATAAGTAATTTTTGGCAGTTAAATATATGCTCGAAATTCCGTAAGTAAATGCCTTAAGTGATGTTAAGTAGTCTTAAGCCTCATGCGAAGTCCCACCAGTTTCTCATTTGCAGCTTAAGCAAAAATGGCGTATGCCGTTTTGAACTTTATCCTTGAACGAGCTCTGTCGCTGACATGAGAGCAGTTTTATGATAAAAGGATGAGGAGTGTGCGAAATCTGATAATATGGAAATTTTCCCCGTGTAGGCAAGGTTGGCATCACCTTGCCGCGTCAGATTATTTAAAATCCCCTCAATTTCTCCTATAACCAATTTGTCAGAGAAGCAACATTAATTTCGGGAACGCCCTCCCAGATATTACATCAATTTCTTTTTCGAATCAGGGAGCTGTCATCGTGTACCGCTAATGGTATTGGGAACACGCGGACTAATTAAGTCGTCGCTGTTAATTTATAGCTTGTTTTCTACCGTTGGAACAACTATAATCAAAATAAATCGCTTCCCCCCAAGACACGCAAGGGAATACAGCAAATTGGATTGGAAACTAAAGATTCCTTATTTGATAGTAACGTACCTACTTAATTGTAGTCCCGATGCTGTTTCAAATTGAGAAACATCGGATTCGCACATGAAAATAATGATGAAATTTTATCGATACCGAATGTTGTTGCGGAAAGTTAGAAAGGTAGACCTGTTTATCGATGGATATCTTGGAGGTGCCGTGCAATACTGTAGGAACATTATAGCAACTATCAATATCGGTTTGACGTCGGTTCGAGTTGGTGGTGGAGTATCGAATTTGATGCCTCGGGCGATTGAGTTACCTCTAATAAGTGGTCGATAATTTAGGACCGACTTCCTACCATATTATAACAATGTTAGGCGCACTTTAATAATTCAAGCACTGCTTGAATGTGAAGAACTATTGTACATCTGAGCAACAAACTTTAAACAAGATGATGTTGCATAACAAGTGGTGAAGTTTTCTTTAAACTTTGTTACGACTCAGGATTGTTTGCGTCCTCCCTTAAAATATGTACAAAAGAAAATTTTGCTCTCAAATAACTCATACTTTCATGCATTAACAAACTCTTTTATGTATTCGCTTCAGAGATTTTGTTGTAAAATTTGTTCTGACTTTTATGAAGGTTTGTTAGTAATTTGTTCGGGTACCTACATCAAAGTTGACATTTCCTCTCGAAAACATAAATTATAAATTCAACTGCATATCTAATTATGTTCAATGGGAGTAGGAAGAATACTTCCAAGGACGAGGACGACAAATAAATTGTGACAGGATTAGATAATTGTTGCAAAAAGTACGTATCTTTTTAATCATCAGGAAATAAGGAAGGAATACTGATAAGGTCCGAAAAGCAAATAGGACCGTTTTTATTAAAAGAACGAAAATTGTAATATCCCCGAGAGCGATTCATCATGATACGACCTCGTACGTGATGGTCTTATACAGTGGCGAATTAGCTGGAGTAGGTATCTAGGGAGCTATCTAGAGCGGCTAGTGCGAGTTCTGTTGAGACCAGATAATGGAAATATCACATTTACCGCTCTTAAGTTGTCCATCATAGTCGCCGCTGTATTAATTGATGGGTTCAAGTACGGTTATCAAGACGTTGCGTGGTAAGGTTTAATCAACGTCAATAAGAAAATATTAAGACTATTATAAAATGTAGTTTCGACTCACGAATAGTGAGAATAGAAAAATATATGCTGATGTAAAATGCAGATTAACAATCACTCGACATGCTGTAAATGTTGCACTGCACAACAATCAAACGTTTAAAAATTTGTGAATTATCTAGATGAGAACAGATTAAAAAGTGTTTTATCCGGTAACAGAGAACCGGCCGAGTTTTGTGTTACGTGTTCATTGAATGCATTCAGCACGCTAAAAATACAGGTTTTTCAGTAAAGCAAATAATGCTTAAAAAAACTGGTAGGTAGGTATAATAGTTTGAACAGGAACATTTTATTCTGACCTCGTTCTCACACCTGACATGCTATGTTTGTTTAAAGAATTCAAGGTGTTATGTACATAGTTCGGTGACCTTTTTCGGCTATCTGAATTTTTTTTTTTTTTTTGTCTGAAGGTTGGTGACATTATGTCATGAGGTTTAATTAATAATAACCTCTATTTGTCGCAAGGTGACCTTACAGAACAAGAATATACAGGGCGGCAGGACATAGACGCTGTGACCATGGATTCAGTACACGATTCAGCTGTTCCATACATTTTGACCGCGTATGTATTACAATTTTGTACGAAACGACCAGATTAAAAATATAACCGACGAAAATTTTCATCGCAGGGGGTTAAGGATCGCAGAATACGCCCTGGACGTCGGGAATCACAAGCCGATTCCCGGCCACCGTAGCCGCGAGCTTGCGGACGGCGAGTAATAGGCAGCTCGCAGACCGATAAGGACCAGGCTCGGGTCGACGACGGCGCGTTGTGTCCCACGCGCGCCTCAAAGATAATATGTCAGCACCAATGACGGTGTCTGCTTGAGCCGATGCCGAAGAGGTTGCGCTTCGATCATGCCACCCTATATAAAGAATAAGGAAGTTAATGGTGGGTACGAAGCGGAATCCATGATCCCCTATTCAACAGTTAGCTATATAGCAAAGACTATTGGAATGGACTTTAAAAGTTCTTTCGGGGGACGCTTTCCTCGAAAAACAGATTAGATTTTAACGAACTTAGCAAGGGAAACCAGTCCATTATCATCTTCTCTCTCTCCCTCTGTCACTCCCCGAAAGATACCACATGAAAA
The DNA here is from genome assembly GCA_937001585.2 of Brachylomia viminalis. Lineage (NCBI taxonomy): Eukaryota > Metazoa > Arthropoda > Insecta > Lepidoptera > Noctuidae > Brachylomia > Brachylomia viminalis. The sequence goes on along the minus strand of OW443316.2, from coordinate 13,202,017 downwards.
TGAAACCAGTTAAAAAGATAGATGATCTTTTGTCAGACTTCGACACGTCTTCAAAACTACGCTAGTTTCAGAAAATATTTGTTGGACTTCGTTACTGCGAATAGTTTCTGCTTTAAGCACCAATTTTCCGGACAATCAATTTGAGATACGCTTAAGTTTTTCGCATTAACTTCGGTCATCAGTTTCTAAGTCCGTCGTTACTTTTTTTAAACTACCCGCGTTAATTAAAACAAGATGGTTTCTAATTTTTAAGTTGAAGGAACTTTAAGCTTTGTATTTCTAAAGCCTGATTTACAAGTTCAATCAATTTAACTAGCCTTTTCCCAACTATATCTATCTGACCTCCACAACTCAGTTACTGGGTAATATGATACTCCTTGGTAAGACAGGTCGTCGACTTTCGGGGTTCCGACTAGCCGTAACGACTGTCAAAGAGTCACGAATGGCAGCCGGGACCAACGGCTTTACGTGCTTTCCGTGTCACGGAGGGGTTTCGGTATGCAAAGATGGTCACCCACCCACGGACCGACCGCGGCAAGCGTAGCTTAACCTGATAGACCTACCCGTGCGTCTATTATAACTAAGCCATAAGCCCCTCATTTACAATCGCCTGATTACAAGCCGAGCCTGATTTACAAGTTGAAGCAACAATAAAAGTGTCACCATCTAAACACTGTTTAGTAGACGATGCAATACATTTGTTGCTTAAATTGTATTGTATGCCACAAGTAAGAAACTTGCATCGAGTAAATGGGGCTTTATTATATAACAGTTAGTTTAGTCTTTTGTTTTTTAGGGTTCCGTAGTCAACAAGGAACCCTTATAGTTTCGCCATGTCCGTCCGTCAGCTTAGCTCAGAGACTCTTAGTACTTACTAGAAAGCTGTAATTGGGCACGGATATTTTTTTAATGATTTGATCCAAAACATAGTACGTTTATTTATAGTTAATTAAAACGGTACAACACCAATTACATTAATTAACAATAATTATGCTGTATATAACTTAGAATAGAATAGAATAATCTTTAAATATTATGTAGGTAGGTACACCATAAAAATTATAGATATAAAGGTTGAAAATTTACATAGGATGACACAATGGGCGGTCTTATCGCTAAAAGCGATCCTTTACAGACAGACAACCTTTGGATTAAAGGGAGAAGGAGAGAATACTGTAGGTAGTCAGTGATGTACCATTATACAATTAATACGTACATACATACATAAAACATATTATCTACATATACAGGGCGTCCCACGGATATGCCACATGGAGGGAAAGTACCTTTTATATTGTAGATGGAACATTTTACTGAAAGAAGACATTATTTGAATTTAAAAAACAATTTAAACTGCATTCTTAGATATTTAAATAATTACACGGTTGAACCGGAAATCAAACCCGTTACAAGAGAAAAATAATCATCCTGAATCGTTATCATACCGATCGAAAGGCTTCATCATAAGGATTATTTTTTGCTAAATAATCTAATGTCACAAATAAAAGGAAGACCATGAATTTTAACATTTTTAATACAAAATTAATGAATTTACGTAATGGTAATGTTCAAGTGTTTTTAACCAGAATTTTAAAACTAACAACACAACTAACTTAATTTAAAAACTAACATGGAACGTGGGTTCCCTTGCATACTTTCTCTCACAGAACGCCAGACATAAACCTACGCATAATTTTACTGCATCGTCCGCAAACACATCACATTCAGGGTTGGCAGCCAGAAGGGCATTTAGCGGTTCAGCTATTACGCATTCGCATTTTAAAAAGATTTCAACATACAGGACAACGGATCCATATGTTTGATTCCAACCAAAAAAATAACATAACATCACGCCTGGAATCTCCGAAGGGTAAGGCAGAGGTGTATCTATAGACTTGTTTAAGTTTCATGTAATAGGAGGCGAGCCTATTGCCGTCAACCGGGCACAAATCCCGACTCCCTGCTGCTACAGATATATACTAGATGGAAAAACTCAATATCACCTTGCCCGACCTTTTTTTTTTGTGGGTGGGAAATCATCAAATAACTTCTCCCGCTCTGGGCAGAGCAGGAGGGCGTGTCATACTCTTACTGACTAACCGTGTTCCTTCAGTTGCCTGTGCCAGGGGCCACGGTAACCCTCTTGGACTTTTCCGCAACCCTAGCAGGCATCGGTCCTAGCAAACCCCGTCATTGGTGCTGACATCTCTTTGAGGCACCTTGCCCGACCTGCGAATCGAACCCAAGACCTCGTGCTCAGCAGTAGCGATTGCTACAACAAGGCAGCCAAAAAATATTCACCAAAAATATTACCCAAAAAGTATTCACCAAAATATTAACCAAAAGTATTCACCAAAAATATTAACCAAAAAGTATTCACCAAAAATATTAACCAAAAAGTATTCACCAAAAATATTAAGCAAAAAGTATTCACCAAAAAGTATTCACCAAAAATATTCACCAAAAATCCCGCACAAAATTGAACAAGATTATTCTTCGCACATCGTCTAATAGTATACGGCAATAAATAAAACTCGGACTAACACCTCATATTTTCGGCCTGCACGTAGCCGGCCTTACTCGACACTGAATTGACAGTGTGAAAGTGATATTAATATCTACCAACCAACCCGGTTCCGCATATTTAATTTGCCTAATTGACACGGGAAACAGTACCCCGTTTCACCACCTTCGTAGTTCAAGTAATGAACTTGATGAGATTTTTATGTTTATTAAAGAATTGTGCTTTATGTTCAGGGTTTAACGAAGGTACTCGGCAATAATGAAGGGCTGTTGTAACCCCTTTTTTCAGGTACAAAAGGGGTTATGGAGTGCAGTCGTGAAATGGCAGGGGATGCTAACCGCTATGTTGAATGAAGGCTCTGTTTTAATTGGGGCAGCGACACTCAGAATGGGTTGTAAGTACTATGTACAGGGAGGTTTTCCTGTTCAAATACTTAAATGATGTCAGAATAAATGCAGAAAATATATGCAGGGTGGAAGCGATATCGACGCATACACTGAAACCATGAATTCAGTACACGATTCTAGACCCCCAGCGTAGACATTTTTAGTCTGTTATAAAAAAAAAACTGCTGTTTCTTAGAAAAGTACAATACCTACGCGTTAAAAATGTATGGAACAGCAATTTTGTTTTTGTAATAATAATAACCTACGAAAAATTTCAACGTATAACAATGGGTAGCTCGCCGTCCGATAAGGACCAGGCCCGGGTCACCAGCGCGTCGTGTTCCACGCGCGCCTCATAGAGATGTCAGCATCAATGACGGGGTCCGCTAGGGCCGATGCTTGCCAGGGTTGCGGGAAGGTCCGAAAGGGTAACCGTGGCCACTGGCACAGGCAACGGAAAGAACACGGGTGGGTTTTAGTCAATAAGAGTCTGACACGCCCTCCAGCTCCGCCCAGAGCGGGAGAAGTTATTTGAAGATTTCCAAACCCCAAAAAAAAGGTGGGCATTCAGAATCATTTGCGTTGAAAGTTTAAATTTGCTATTTCATACATTTCCCACAAAACATTTCTACGCTAGGGAGGAGGGAGAATTCATGGTTTCAGTTTGCACGTCGATGAATGCCACCCCGTGTACGTACGATCCCATTGCAAAGTTCATAGTTATGCAATGCCAGCGGGGATTTGATTTGAATACAAGCTGTGTGATGGCATCCCAATCAGCAAAAATGATGAACGGCCATCCATACATTCATCATCTACTATTAAACTGCTTTAGGGGGGGAATTTTCAAAAATCCTTCTTTAGTGCTCACCTTTGATACAAATATGCGAACTCATAATACTCAAGCAACATTTCAGGCTTCTTGATCTAGCAGTGTAGGCTGTGAGTTGTCTATAAATGAATTTAAGATTTTAATTACGTTGATCAGTCTGTACAATAGGATACTCTTTATTATTTACACCATAAAAATGACAGATATAAATGTAGAAATCTGTAACTCTCCTTTTGCATGGAAAAGGCCCATTCTGGTGCAGAGAAGTAAGTAATGGACATCATGCTCTTTACTTCTGATAAACAAAATAATAATGATTTAAATTATACACCAGCGGCACTGAACAATTTTTTTTTCAAATCTTTCTTTTGACAGAAAACAAGTCAATTAAGTATTGCCAGCAATAACCTACCTAAACAGCTTAATTTCCATTCTTTCGTTCAAACAAAGAGGTCGTTACTAAATTTATCGTATTTTTACTTAACTAAGCTAGTGCATAATTAATCTACGTCGTCGTTACGACAACTTAATCTGTATGCAGCTGCGAACGACATACTTTTATATACAAGTTAACACGTCAATTTGATTAATCCTTGGGCTTTATCGAAGACTTACTGGAAAATTGTCGAGTTTTTTTTTTACCCTAAGTAAAGTTTATTCTATTTTATTGAACTTTTTTATGTCTCGGATCAATAACTATTGAGAATTTATCGAGGAACACTGAAACCAGCCATTATTATACAACTAGCTGTTGCTCGTGACTTCGTCTGCGATCCAGGATGAAAAGTAGCCTATATCCTTACCCAATTCAAGGTCTATATGTGTGCCAAATTTCATCCAAATCCGTTCAGGCGTTTTGGCGTGAAAGCGTCACAAACCAACAACTTACTTTCGCATTTATAAAATTAGTTAGGATAATGGAAAAGGGTACCTTTTTCTGCTAATCTCTGTAGAATGCTAGTTAAGTCAATAAATGTGTTTATTTTAACACTTTAACGTCTTAAAATTAATGAAACTGGCCAATAATTTTGATCTTATTGAAAGTTATCATTATCGAGAGTTCCACCATTTGAGAGGAACTTCACTCTTCGTATGTTAGATTCGTTCGACACACTTTAATAATCTCTGTTAAATGCTACTTATAAATGTTGATGTTTTATAGTAGTACCTAGTGATTTACCCAGTATTCATGTGGTCCTCAATGATATGATGGTCAGGACAGTTTATAATGGTCTTGTTTACAAAGTTTTCTTTTCCTTCGCCAATATAACTACCAAGGAAGCGTGATCCAATTATGATGGTTATGTTAATCCCCTTCAACATCTGTTCAGCTGTTATTTTATCATTCTCGGAAATGATTAGGTATGTATATTTTGTCTTGAGGAAAGTAACCATATGCTGGGCCTATTTAACTCATTTTCTCCCACCATTGACGATCGTCTGCAGCCTGCAACCATTTCCTAATCATTACTGCATTCAGGAACCTCGATTAAGTAAAAACTGATCACATCCATGATCCACAAATATGACTGAAGATTCTATTCCAAAATACCACTTATCTCGAACATTAATTTGAAGCCAAATTCCAGTCTGATAACATAACTTTTTATATCAACCTGACAGGAAATTATAGGTTTCGTCGTGCCTACGGCTACGTGAAAGTATGTACCTACCAAACTACTCAGGTACCAGGTTACGTCTGAGGAGGCACATTTATATGCAAAACGTGTCATTTTTTGTGCTCGCATCCTGTCTAGAAGTCGTAAATTATGTCGGAGCTAAGCGATTTATTATTTGACAATACATGGGACATGTATTTTGTTGTATTGTAACAGTTTGTTTGTCTAGGGAATCTTCTGTTCGGCCATTTATGGTGGGAGATGATAATTTATTTGCTGAGTTTAGTCAAAACAATTCAATTATTTTTTTAAAACAGTTACATGACAAAAACGCAAAATAGCCAATTTTGGAAAAACTAGAACTGCCATTTATATTGCAATTCACATTTCTTTTTTAATATCAAATACTTTCTAAATAAACATGTTTGAAGAAGTTATCTTTAACTTAAACAACACACATTGAGGTCAAATTACTATTTTAATTTTAATGTTATCCTTGTTACTATGCCTAGTCACAGGAAATTACATTAACACGCGCTTCTATGGTCTTGAATCATACCTACTGAAGATATCACCAGAGGAATACTTCTTGTAGCCATCCATAGTTTTTACAGCTTATGTAATATTAAATCCAATGTTACATAATCAGCCTATACTGTTCCCACTGCTGGGACACAGGGCTTCTCTCTGTAAGAGAGAGTGGGCCGTAATCCACCACGCGGGCCCAGTGCGCGTTGGTCCAAATCCAATGTTACTGTTGTCAACCTACTAAAGTATGATGTCCATTACAGGAGGAAAACTATAATCCAACGAAGAACAAGCAAGAGTCTTAAAAATATGTGATTTATTCGCCCCATGGCAACATTGCCCAAAATAGACCGAAACTCATTCCTAAGTACAAGCCCAGTACCTACCTACAAATAACAACGTAAACTATGGTCGTATAGCACACCCATACCTACTTACTGACGGGGCCCACGACGCAATGCACCATAAAAACGAAGATAAGGCCGACTCACTTTTATCACCGTAGCAGTACAGTTCCATTGTCTTACGGGGCACGAATTCACGTCGATACGGTAAACGAGTTTTGGTTACTTGAAAAGAACTTGACTTGGTAAGAATGACGTGTGAAGAGGAAGAGTGGAAGTTGTCGGCAAATGTAAAGCAGTTTGCTCACCCCTGAAATAGCAGTTAAGTTAGTAACTGCGTTATGAGAGGGAGATGGAGCTATACAAGCGGAATAGCACTATCTCTTTTTTGCTTCGGAACAGGTTTTGAGTCTGATACTTCCTAGGGACGGCGTTTGGTCCTTTTAGTGTCTTTGTAAAACCTATCATCTAAGTTCAAATTGTGGAATGCAATAAATATATTGACTATTGAGATTTATGTCCAGCAATAGGCCATTTGTTTAAGCCTGTTGGAGCCAGCTGTGCTGAGGCAATCAATGAAGACCTAATTAATAAAACAAACACTTTAACTAGTAACAAAACGGACGCTAGGTATAAAGGTGTTATCTTAAACTGCACTTATGTTGAATACAGATCAATTAGTGTGCTGCAAGCTACAATTATTGCCCCGTCATAAATATGTCAAAAATATGTATACATATAAGTACAGATAAACGCCTAGTTTGGGGGTCACCGTCCAAACTGGTATTGTATTAGAATTTAATTGATAGAAATATATAAATAAATAATGGTGTACAATGGCGGGTTTCTCTGTAATCGAAGGGTCGGTAAAACCCAACATTTTTATTATTTCGCGACTCAAATAATAAAACTTTGTAGTCTCGTATTATCCTAGAAATCAGTAACTCTTGAAATATTTACCACATTTTTCTATTGTATTTTGTGATAGTATTGTCCCATATAATTTTGTTATAGGCAGCAAAACATAATGCATTGATAGACCAGCATTGCGATTCTGTAACCATGACGTCACCGTGAAAACTTAGGTGAAGTGAGCGTGAAGTGAGCTGTCAGTGTCGTCCCACTGATGCTAGGGATTGACCAAGCATTACATTTACAATCATAATCGAGATTTTAATTATGTTTTATAATTATAGTTCTGTTGATCATTTTATATTATTTCAAAGCTAGTATAAAAGTGTCTAAATTTATTATTTAAAGTTTTTTTTTTTATAAAACAGCAACACAGAAATTCAGTCAGAAACTAGTTTAGGAAATCAAAATAAAAGAACTTATTTGAGTTTCTAACTGAATTTCTATTTTGCCGTTTTATTTAAAAAAACCCGTAAATAGTCATTTTTAGCCACTTAAATACTAGCCTTGAAATAATATAAAATGATCAACAGAATCAGCATAATAAAAAAAAACTCGATTATGATTGTAAATGTAATGCTTGGTCAATCCCTAGCGTCAGTGGGATGGCACTGACAGCTCACTCCACGCTCACTTCACCTAAGTGTTCACTTCACGATCACATTTTTACAGAATCGACGTACAGATACCTACATACAAACAAGAGTGAATCAGTCAATGAATCCAGTTTATAATAATCATAACATTACACATGCCTACTTAATATGTAAAAATAATAATGATATTAAACATGTATATTACTTATTGTTTAGAGACAATGAAAACGCGCTTGCGTCATAAGCTAGCCACGGTAAAGTTGTTTACTAGCAGTAAATGTAATCAATAATAGTTACTTATGTGCTGGCCCCAGTTTTTACTCCTACTTACTCCTAAGACCCCCCTATCCAAATGACGCGTTTACGCGACAAGAACCCGCGCGTTGTCGCGACATAACGTTCTGACGTCTCTCTCAATCTAAAAGGAAGATCAATCAAACTTAAAATTGAATGAAAGGTTTCTGTCTTCACAACATTAATGGGTTTCCCCTTTTTACTTTTGGGACAGACAGGAACAGACAAGGGAGTTTTCGACTTGGACATTGTTTGTGCACCTGTAATGTTCAGACTTCTGCGACACCACGGGAGTTTTCTGACCTCGTCTGCAAAATCTCTAAGCCAAATATGGAAGCGTAAAATTGGGCAATATCCTTTGGAACGGCGGCTTTAAGCAGTCAACTTTTAAAGATGGCGTTTAATATACCGCGTCGTAATAAATATGACCGAACAGGATATAGGGTGGGCAGAGTTATAGCGTATGAACGATACAGAAATATTATGGCTTGGGAGGAAGGGAAAATGGAGCGATTAAATACTACATCATCTTTATTAACGTTAAACATATACCAGAAAGAATACGAAAACTGAATGATTTTATTTCAGTATTCTCGAAAATATTAATGTCACTACTTACTTAATTTAAAATCTTTAGCTTACGAAGTAAAATCATATTATAAAGATACTTACTTAAGTTAATAAGTACTTAATGTAATTGCAATTATTTCTAAAAATGTTTCATAATTTGCTCCAACATAAAACGAAAAGAAAAATAACGAAGATACATTATCTTGAAGAACGTTCTTCGCAGTAATATTAGCTTCTTCATAATTTAATCAAAACAGCCCAGCCTCCGAGATTAAAAAAGTCATATCTTTTATATTCTGTAGCCAATAGATAACACTGTATATCTCCTGCCGGAGTTTATTATAAAAATACTTATTTGGCGTCATAAGCCTGGCCGCAGTGATAAGGGCATTTTCTAAATAAAACTCTTCGTAAATCCTCAAATTTTATCCCCTTTTTATTAGAGCAGCCGGTTCAAAAGTATTTATATTAGGTATTTCTACGATCCTGCGTCATTGTTGGATTGACGATGAATGTTGGAAGGTGTTATGTAAATAGCTGAAGCGGGTAGCTTCTTACTTTGTCAATGGTTGTAAATAAATAAATGTCTGACTTGGGCTTATCTTCTTTGACGTTATAAATCACAATCAAAATATTTAAAAAATCAAAAGGATGGTTTGGCGCATGAATGACATTGACAGGAAGGCGCTGTTGGACAACATTTTTGGTAATTTTAGGAGAAATCATATTGAAAACAAAACAAGATGGCGGAAATGTTTTGGTGGTTCGCCAAAAGATTCTTATCTTGTTGTGTTCTTGTGTGTGTTGTTCTATAAGTAAGTAGGTAATTACGATAAGTGAGTGAGTAGCAATTGTAGCGAAACAAATGTATGTTTTATCTGACATTAGCAAGTTAATTTCAATTTGCAGTCAAGACAACTGAGACAGCTCCATTGTTAATTAAACGTACAAGAATAATAAGCGGTTCCTAGAATTAAAATGAACGAGATATCTTTGCAAGATTTAAAAGCAACTACATATAAAATACAATCTTCAAGCAATAATGCTCTTAAAAAGAAACAAGTTCCTACGAGTATAATATCTAAAAGCACCATTTAACACCACGACTAGTCAAAGAAAAAGGGTTAATGACGTTTTGAATTAAGCCAACATACTGGTCATCATTTTGGTGTCATAATTATTTCAAATTTGAACTCACGATCAATTAAAAAAGGTAAGTAATAGTCCTGTATACCAAACTATTAGGGTGGCTTGATTTATGAGCACGGGAGTGTGTAAGAAAAATAAACAATTCAATGAAAAAAACATGCGTCCAACCTTTTGAATCCGTAATAGACGATCAGTGAATTACGTCCTATAAATAGTTGAAATCCAGAGCACAAAAATAAAACTTAGCAGAATGAGCGGTTATTGGATAAACAACAAAAGGGCACACGATATTTGTTCCCAAACATTCATTGTTTGCTTAACCGGAGTAAAGGACAAACAAATAGACGATATAATTAATTAATTATTATCATAAGAAAATACTTGCGCCGTGGTAGATAATTCTATCCTTAGTAAGGATTTATGAGCTAGTGGCTTTTGCCCGCGGCTTCGCTCGCGTTAATTTAGATTTTGACAGTCAATTCAGGTTGTTGGAACACACTACTAAAATTTCTAATTTTAATAATTTATTTCAATCATGATTCAAAAGACGTAGCGCCATCTAGCGTCATAAAAGAATTGTAACGAAAGCTATTGTTCTTTCCCTCGGGAAAAGTACTGTTTGTCTGGATGAAAGGTACCCACCCATGTCATGTATAGAATCCAGTTCTTCTAACTGAATAGACAGCTGTGCTGCTGGGGGAGTTTGCTCCGCCACTTCTTCTTCCCAGCTAAAGCACTAGGAAGTGGTGAAGGGTGGGCGTTTTGGGGGGACTGTCTTATGTGATTTTGACGTTCAAAAAGTGCTGATTCTCAGCCTAATTTGAATAAATGACTTTTGATTTTGTCCTTTCCTGTACACCTTTTTTTTTTTTTTTGTGGGTGGGAAATCATCAAATAACTTCTCCCGCTCTGGGCAGAGCAGGAGGGCGTGTCAGACTCTTACTGACTAAAACCCACCCGTGTTCCTTCAGATGCCTGTGCCAGGGGCCACGGTAACCCTCTTGGACTTTTCCGCAACCCTAGCAGGCATCGGTCCTAGCAAACCCCGTCATTGGTGCTGACATCTCTTTGAGGCGCGCGTGGAACACAACGCGCCGTCGACCCGGGCCTGGTCCTTATCGAACGGCGAGCTGCCCATTGCTCGCCGTTCGCAGGCCCGCGCCTACGGTGGCCTACGGTGGTTTCCTGTACACCTGACAAGGTATTTGCGAAATTTCATAATGATCGGTTCAGTGGTTTAGGCGTGTAATGGTAGCAAACAAACAAACTTACTTTCGCATTCATATTATTAGTTAGGATCTGAGAGAATGTATTAATTGAGATTCAGTAAGCTATATATTTTGATGGTCCGATATGGCTTCCGTGTACTTTCAGAAGCAGTATGTTGTTATTCTTTCAAGGTATATGGCAATTTTAACTTTACTGCTTGTCTACGTTACTGTGAGCAATATACAAAGACAGGACGATTATTTAACAAACTTTCGGAACTGAAAGATATAACCATGTGTGACGATGTCGCATATTAGGCCCTTTTCGCCTGTCGCACGACGAGTGGTGTCTTTGTGTCGCGTGGGATTCGCATCGCGTGTCGAGCCTGTGTGTAGGAGCCTTTACACCCGTCTACTTATTATTATTATTATAAAAATATGACATCATATTTTTCACTTCAAAACACAGTATCGTGCTCTGTCCATTATTCTGAACATAATTAATTTACCTACTCAATTAATACGGTAAATACTCCGCGGCCCGTCGCGCCTGTTTGAAGGATCCTTAATGTGACAAATTGTCAAGCGCGCGTAGACTATGATTGGTTGATTTGATGATTCAAGAAGTATGTGGGCTTGAGAATTTGTCATATTAATTTTGCGAAAATTTTCGTTCGAGTTAAAGAGTCACAAACTACACAGTCGCGAATCTCATCATCAATTCGCAGAATCGGGACGTGAGTACGGGACACATCACGCGTCTCTTTGGGGATAGCCTTTGTCACAACTAGGATGGGCCAGGCTATAGCCAACATAAACTATTCTTTACCCCAAGCTATTGTGGCGAGACACTTATAGAGATAATCCCTTAAGGCTCAGAATAAACAACAGTGGTTTAGCTTGGGTATAGTGAAGCGCGAAGATGACCGCGCAATGCGGATGTTTGTCATCAATACTTCTATATGGAGACAAGATAAGGCTGCCTGCAGTAATGGCATCCTACCTTGTGACCGCTCTTTGTGCTACTATCTGTAGTAGGTATGCAAATGCAAGCATGACATGGCAAGTTTTGTTTCGAGAATTTGCCTTACGGAAATCATCAGCAGAAATGAACTGAAGCGGAACTATACCCAAATCGGTTTAGCGTGGCAATATCGGGTCATTGACCCACACACATTTTGTAGCATTCTTTATTTCAAAAACTGAAATGATGAAGTCTGTCAACGTCCTGAATCAATATCTATCGTGATCTTCGATATGCTCCAATAACGAAAAACCATACATAGGTTATTGTATGGGTTCCAACGCGCAACAGAGAGAGATTCAGGAAACGGGCAATGACCGCTATTGCCACGCTAAAGGGATTCGGGTATAGCAATAGAATAAGGCCATCAGAAAAACATGGATCAGGTCAGGGAAAGATGGACATCTGGCCGACCGGCGGAGGACCGGGTGTTGTGTTATGGCACAGCAGCTTGGGTGAGGCCTATCGCGTCGCGGGGGGAGTCAAACACCTCACTCCCCCCCAGACCCGGAGTGGCCCGCAGTGGCGGGCCGGCACCAGTCGGGGGTTGCGGAAGAATCGTACGTTCCCGCGACCCCCGGCGAAGGTGTGAGATGGAACACCGGGGTGGTTTTTAGTCAGTAAGAGTCTGACAGACCCCGTCGTCCGCCCCAGGGCGGCGGACATCCATGAGGATTTTCCACCACGGAAACAAAAAAAAAAAAAAAAGGCCTATGTCTGATAGTAGAGTTGATTGGTTGACAGATTGGACATGCCACAAGGAGGCACCATGTAGTCAATATGGAGTGGAAATAAGTTGAAGAAATGAATAGCAGAATCTACCAATCTCGTTAAAAGTCGAAAATGTAACCAGCAAATATACTGGTTTATCCAGAAACTCATAAATGAAAATAACACAAACATTCAAACAAAATGGAATATTCAGCGAATTTTACAATTGCATTTCATTATCTCTGCTTTTTCGCTAAACAAGCAGTTTTAACATTATATTCAAAATCCTCTTTGCTGATTATTCTGAACTTTTAGCAAAGCGGTGCGTTCTGCGATAACTTAAATTCAACTTAAACAAGGTGACAGTTTACGGTGAATAACTTTGTTTCGTGATTGTAACAATTTTAAATTGGACTTTTTATTTTTTGTAGAAAATGTTAATATCACATTTTTTCTTGTATTTGAATGTTTGAAGAGTCTCACACTCAAATACAAGAAAGAAATTGATATTTATTTATAGCACTCCCGAGAGAAATAATCAAATTTTCTCAGCAATATTTTTTTTTTCATTTTGTGGTCATATCTAAACCATAATCTTAATCACACATCAAAACTCCCAGTTTAGATAAGTGATTATATGAGAAAGTTTGAATATTTCTCTCGGGAGTGCTCTAAATAAATATATTTTTTTTCCTTGTAGGTATTTGAGTGTAAGACTCTTCAAACACTGAAATACAAGAAAAATTGTGATAGCCCTCACTGTTCTAAATTTTTTAATGATTGTGGTCCACAACACAGAAAATAATATTTTCCTAGACTATTTAATTTCTACCCACTGCCCAGTCCGCAGTATCGAATGTCAAAATGGCTACGTTATAATAACCGTGTTATTTCTAAAACCACAAAATGTCGGAGTATTCGATATATTTCGCTTGTAAGTAATTTATCAGATATCTAACTAAAATAAGTTACGAAAGTTATAACTTTATCTGTTAATAAAAATAAAATAACAGTTAATAATTATTTCGTTACGAAATAGAGAGAGCGTTTATAATCAGACATCGCTTCTGTTAACAATAGTTGTAACAAAATGGGTAAAAAAACTCGTTACCTAAGTATGTACCTACTTTAAAAAGTGTTACACTTGTTAACCTCAGGGTTTCAGCCAACAATGAGGTATTTACGGTATAAAAAGCAATAGGTAAGCACTTAATATCAGTTTAACAATATAACGAAGCTTTTTTGCTAACTTGAAAAGAATTATGTTGAGTTTTAAATAATGTTTACCATGTAATAGCCGTTCATAATGATGAATTGCATTAATGAATATAGGTTTACGTACCAAGATCGATTATAACAGTATTTCAATCAGGCATTGAACATAAACTCAACAAGAAATCAAATCGTAACCACACTTCAAGAGAATGAGGGCAACGCTCCACTTTCCGGCTATAACCGGTTTAGGCGTCGTCATGACCAACACGGCTGCTGCTTTACAGTTCCGATTACACGTAAACGTGCTTTATTACAACGACTATTTTGAATATCCTGATACGTTACAAGATGGTTCGATTTTCGAATGTGTCGAGCATGACGCATTCTCCTATGACGACGGCCATTGCTACAAAATTCAGTAGGGTTGCCAACTGGGTTTTAGGATTTTCCACGCGGTTTGACACATTGACACGACTTGAGTATGGTGATTAGCACAGTCGTTTAAACCGCACATATTGATGAATAAATAAATACGTAGCTGGGACATTCACGTATCTCTAGAACAATAATTATTAGTAACGCCCGTCGGTTGCTAACCAGAATACCGCTTAATATATTTCCCTGACTGTTACTGAATAAAAACTACCTCCACTTATTTTGGCTCCGAAACAAATTATTTCCCCGCCAGATTTTAAACGACGTTTTAAATTAATTATGGAACAAGCGGCGGAAATTCAATGACATCGTCTTTCCGATGCCGCGGCCGGCCGGGAGGTTTTAATTTTTTTTTTCTGTGTAAAACAATGAGGCACAGATAATTTCGGGCTTTATTTATGGCAGTAAGTAAATTGATATTGGAAAAAAACATGAAACATTTTTATGCGGAGAATTAACAGAGTTAATTGAGTTGTTAAGTTAGTTATGTTTAGAATAATGGACAAAGCGTGAAAAACATCGTTCTGAAGTGAAAAATATTATATCATTTTTTAAATAGGTAAGTAAGTAGATGTCTGTCACCAGACTAGCAGTTACCCTTCAAATAGTCCTGCGAATTATTCAATTCAATGCAAATAATTAGCTATTTAGAACGCCTTAATAAATAATGCATCAAGCATTAGTTACCACCATGGTTATTATTTATCTAAATATGTCAACAAGCGGCCGCAACCAGTAATTAAGACCTACTCAGACAAGCAATGAATGAGATGACTCAAGTCATTAGTTTCATTAATTGCTACCAGAGGCCGCCGGCCGTCTCACTAGTTTTAAAACCTTCTTCCATGGAACACATTTCTGTCGCGCTGGATCGGAACTGCCAAATTGCCAACCCTGAATTATGTTGCGTGGTGGTTCGTTAATAGCATTCGTTCTGTACCCCGAGTGTGAGTTTCTTGCCGTATCACGAAATACGTGACGATCAAGTTAATCGAGCTAACTAATGAGCGATGGTATTTAAAAATGGTCTGAGTGTGAGTCGAAGTATGTCATACGAACCACAGCTCGTATCGTCACTTGTCTGATAGTATGCCCAACGTTTTGTTATTTTTATTATGTTGCCTATATTGAACTTAGAATGGTTTCGGCGAGATAATACGACTAAAATACAAATCTTATCGCAACCATGTTAACAAGGGTTATGCGTGCCCTACGTAATTTAGACGAATAATATTTTTTATGAATGAGGTGTTCCTATTTCGTTTTACCGTGTAGTGAGTAAGGGAGATGTGAAATAAGTGGTGTGATGTCATCATTCAAATGGCGGGCGTCATGTAACCATTTAAAATTCGTTCTGCTTCTGCCATCAGTTTTTCGCGCTTGTGTTTCATTACTTTCGATTTCGATAATATAATAATATCGGGTTTTTGACTGTAAACACCCAACACACGTATTACATCTCGATCAAATTGTTATGTTTTATTTCCTTCATCAATACATAATTTATTTTGTCGTCTTGAGTTTAAAAATTGACCACTGTAATGTTAGTCAGATTTAATGCGCGGTGAGAGCCTGGTGATCCCTCACAAAGGGTATCCTAGTATTATGGACCCGTCTCTCACAAAGGATCATTAGTTTGTGCATTGTTGTCAAAACGCCATAATTTTTGTCTCCTAAGAAATGTTTGTGTGTGTGCGAAATTAAAGATAAAGATATTAGTACTTAATTATTTTTTTGCGTTTGGTAATTTTATATTGTAAATAAAGGCTACCATTAGTATGTGTAAAGTATGTTTTATTGACCAAATAACAATTCTATTTGACGTCAGTGTTTCATTATTCTAATGATTTAAATGTGTTATGTATGGACTAACGTAGTTCGGGTAGGTATACACATAGGTAGAATGAAACAAACACTCGGAAAAAATATATATGATAAATGATTTTATTTCTCTAAGTAGGTTTGTACAAACACTTTTACACATCAATCATATTTTAAAAATTAGATTAGGTTGGCGTTTCCTATCTGACGACTCTGTGAAGAAAGGCCGAAACAAACTCAGAGATCACAGTCTCTTTTAAAGTCCGGACATAATCTTGGTCAGACATGTGAAGACCATGTAGATTGGAGTCTGAAACGGTATTTTGAGGAAAAACCATACAGATTGAGCGGACCTGTCCAGTCAGTGCATGGATTTGTCAGTAATCGTGCAGCTCAACTCAGAACACTGATTCGACGAACAATACCAAAGAAAAACTGCCAGATCATGATTAAAACTAACTG
Organism: Brachylomia viminalis; assembly: GCA_937001585.2. Taxonomy (NCBI): domain Eukaryota; kingdom Metazoa; phylum Arthropoda; class Insecta; order Lepidoptera; family Noctuidae; genus Brachylomia; species Brachylomia viminalis. Next base: position 13,185,387 of record OW443316.2, on the reverse strand, counting down.
AGAAAACAAAAAAAGTAATGACTCACATAATCTTCGCATTCACAATAATTAAAATAATAAATTATACTTCTCAAGGTAAGTATTCAAGTCCTTGTGCATATAATAATCATCAATAATTGTCGGTGTAACAGAAAATAAAATAAAAAAACAACATTCAGAATGCCGAAAATTGGAGCAACTCAATCTCAAGCCTTTTTGTCCTCAATATAATCTTTAACGGTTTAAAAGGCTTTCTGGCACAACTTACATTTAATAAATTCAAAACATTAATTAAGGCTTAGATTTTGAATGTATGCAGAAATGACCAATGTAATTGTCGGGCAATTTGATCATGCAATGCTCTTCCTCGGATTAAATTGGTGGTTGCTCTTTGATCTCTGTCATATCTGACATTGTCTGTTGCTGGTTGTTCACATTCGTTTTGACCTGAAAATAAAAATGAGTTTGTAGATATAAATAAAAAGCTGGGTGACTGAATTCATTGGCAATCTTTTAGGGGGTGAAAGTACTAATGAATATGAACATAAAAGTTGGGATGGGATCAACCCTGGAATCGCTTTTCCATACCCTTTTTCAAGTTATTTGAACAAAAATCTATGCAACAGCTGATTTATTCACCCAGTAGTATCCAAGTAATCTATATTATAAATATTCTTACCAAAATCATCCGGTTCAGGTACACCATAATCTAACGCTATGTTATAGAGCACACAACAGGCTTGAATAATTTGTGCACAATTTTGAGGCCTGTAATGTAATACTCTGTCTTTGCATAAGCAACGCCAACAATTTTTCAGTCGACCAAATGTGTTTTCAATCAGAACTCTTGCAACTATATGTTGCTGATTAAATATAGCTTCTGAAGATTCTGCAGTGGCTTCTAAGTATGGTGTCATTAACCATTGGCGCAATGGATATCCAGAATCACCTGAAATAATGAAATTACTATGTATATGTAACTTTAAAAAAAGCAATCCCCTAATGATGTTGGTGTTAACAGATATACTTACTATTAAAGCAAAACACTCCTAGTTGGAACAAATGTCACTCATATAGGAATAAAACACAAGTTCACAACCACAGGTGTATACTTACTAATGTTTAAAAATCAGTGAATTGGTACATACCCAGCAGCCAACACATTTCACCTTGTGCATGTAAAGATTGCATTTGACTTGACTGTTCTCCCAAATAAATGAATAATGGTTAGCACCACCAAATTTAGGATTGACATTTATTATTCTACTATCATTGTCACACACCTAAAATATAGTAATTATTAAAATTAGATTTAAAAACGATTGAATATGTAGTAATTAGCTCATTATGGCATTTCAAAATAAATCAGTATAAGTAATTATTACCATTTGTACATTTATTGAATGATAATGTTTTCTACAGTAGTATAAATGCTCCTCTTCTACTGGCGGGCCATGTATTCTAAAATGACTCCCATCGATACACCCAATTACACCAGGTATTCCAAATTTTGAGTAATATCTGTAACAATTTATTAATACTATACCTACTTAGCTCTAATTATTATTGTTAGGTTCTGTAATTGAGTAGGTACCTACTTAAGTGCTAAAATAAATAAGTACTAACCTCTGACTTACTGCCTGTCGAGCAGCACGAGTTTTTGGGAATTGTATATACTTTTCCAACAATAAATCATGAGTCAAAGCTTGGGTCACTTCATGAATGTACACATTGCACATCTTTTGAGACAGATTTTTGCCTACTCCCACAGGACGTTGATACGAGCCTGTGTCATAAAAGAATAGAGCGACGAGTACCTAAAAAATATGAACAAATTTAAAACTATGTACCTAGTTTCCTAAAAGCGCCTACAAGGAATTAATTAAGTATTTTAATAGTGCGTAGATACAATACTTACCTTGGTTTAACTCGTTGGGTCAACCTTAAATTTGTCAATTCTTCTAGTTCTTGGCAAAGAAATAGAAAGGCTTCCTTTGATTAACGATATCTATTCCTTAATTCAGGATCGTTGACTGGATTAAAACAGGCACGAAATTCGGCTCTTTGTTTTCGGAGATGATTCCGTTCATCTTGATAATGAGCAGTCATCATCATTTTCCAGGCGAAAAAATTACGTGCTGTCATCATTTAACACAATTTACCACAAAATTACACGCAAATAATACGAACGTAACTAATTTATACAACGATTCACCGGACACACAGCAAGTGAGTGACTTTACTACAACGTTTACGTTTACAAACGCTTGAACACTGTTAGAAACGTCAAAATTTAAACTCACACTCGCAACAACCCGCGAAATGTTCTTCGAAACGCTACTATGCACGTCACGTTTAAAATACCGAACTATTGTAGTACCGTTAAAAAACTTACACTCGCTGTTTCGGTTTACAATACTTTCCGCCAGGGGCGCTTTTTACGTTTTCATACATTTAGTACTCGATACAGAAACGTAGTAGTAGCGTTTTCTGTATGAAAAAACTCACACTCGGGGTACTGGTCATAAAGACACTAGCTTCTGCCCGCGACTTCAACCGCGTGAACGTTCTTGTTTTAAGAGCGTTTATACCTTATGAAGTTATGACTTATGAGTGGCAACGTCGCAATTTAGTGTCATATTTCGTGGTTTTAAATTTTTATCATTTAATCGGAGCTATATTTTAAAAATCTGTTTAATTAACTTTTTAGAATTATGTGAAAACTGTGTAAAAGGTAAGAAATCGTTGCGTTTACAGTTCTATTTATATGCAAATAATACATTGGAAACTTGCAGAGCGTTATTTTCATTGTAAAATAACTGTAAGCATTACGGTTCCAAGCTTTTTAAACACTACTACGTAATTCTTAAAAGTTAATTAAACAGATTTTTAAAATATAGCTCCGATTAAATGATAAAAATTGAAAACCACGAAATATGACACTAAATTGCGACGTTGCCACTCATAAGGTATAAACGCTCTTAAGGGGCTGACAACAGCTAAAGCGCGGTCACTTTCGGACTGCATAGAAAAGAAAGAGATGCGCGATGACACAAAGCTGGTAATTTATTGCAAAATATGAAGTAGGTAATTCTCTATTTACAAAAAAATCTATTGATTGGACTAAAAAATGTAATTCATCACTGCATGCAGTTTGGCATTTGACATTTTATGGTATATTTTTAATTATAATTATAATTGTCGATGAAAGGATAGACTGCTTTTAAAGTCATTTAAGAGGTGTTTAAAGATTTTTTTGATGCGTTGTGTTTTGAGTTCCATCACTATATTAAAAAATACTTAAAAATATCATGTTTTTTTTTTCTTGATAAAATGATTTACGGTTTAAGAGATACACTGCTTTAAAAAAGAACCTTTTTGACCTTTTTCAAGAAATCTCCGCCTTAACATAAAATATTATCCTACATACTGTGGCCCGTTACTTCGTTTTCGCTTAGCGCTCTTTCTGACTTTTTTTCTTATTGCTCGCCTCCTAAGGGTTGTAGCGAACTCGAATCTCAAGAATATCTCTCAAAAAGCAAACGCTAGCAAATGCAAAATGCAAAAATATTTTCTCAAATCCGACTGGTTTAGGGCTTATACACAAAACTGCGATGCGACGTCGCATCGTAAATATCTCGACGTCGCACAATGGATATTATTATTGTATTCTATTGTAGTGTGACGTCGTTTTTGCGATGCGACGTCGCATCGCATTTTTGTGTACAAGCCCTAAAGCGGGTTCAAACAAACAAACAAACTGTTCTGCTGTATTATAGTAGAATAGTAGGTACCTATAGATAGTAAGTAGGTTCTCTGATGAGAATCAGAGTTACTTTTTGTTATGGTTTTACATTATTGTGATATTATGAGAAATTATACGATCACACTATTGTTAAACATAATTTATACTTAACACAGGTGGGTTTCGTTTCTGTGGGTTTTTTCACATAATAAAGTAACCACGATTGTGTATTTGCAATTTTATACTTTATCAACATAAGTTTAAAATTGGAAATTGAGTAAAGATTCCAAGGTGCGTAAGTGTTACGATATTTTAGTATGAGTCATCAGTTCATCACTCATCATAAATATTAAAAACAATAATTATTGTTCCGTGTACCTACGTAAATCTGGTGATCTAACAGAAATAAATTTTGTAGTGACTCACATTCACAATTTCACATTACCTCGCATTTTTCTTAGAATTTACTTATTCTCTTTGAGTACAAATGATAAGCAAAGACAAACATAGATGATAATGTTCATGATTCGTGTCAATCTGTGCGATAATTTCGGAAGCAGCACTTGATAAAATTTGATTTAAGTAGTTGCTTGAGTTTTTCATTTCTAAGAGTTTACCAAACCTTATATTTTTTAGTGAATGGTGAACTTTATATTTTGTGCATGGGATTCTTTATTTAAGGCTAGGTCTACACAGCGTTCCAATCGCGCCAAGATAGAGGACTTTAAATTGAGAAGTCTATCTAGGCTGTAAAACAAGCTACCTACAATTTATTCACAAACTTTATGGTTTATTAGAAGTGCCCATTGTTTAGATAACTAACGAGTTGTGTTGTGCCCAGCGGCAAAGTTAGTATCAAATGATTGTGTAATATTATTGTTATCTGTTAAACGCTATCATTATCTTTGGGTGTAAATTATGAATATGCACCTTTATGTACAATTGTTACGAGGCCAAATATGAAGAAAGATTATTTATTTACTACATTAGTTACTAAGTCGTATTCTATCGATTAAAAAGACAACACTATTGAGTAATTCTCCAAACGCCTTTGAATTTAGAACAAGTTTAAATGTCACTTTTCCCGCCAATTCTGCATGAGTTCATGGCTTCATGGAACCAAATCTCGCGTCAAAGGATTTCGTTGGCATATAAAAAAGTCAATCAATCACAACGGTATTACGAGATTTCAACAGATTTACTGAACCCAAGACATAATCACTAACAAACAGTACTAAAACCAACAAAGTAAAATAAAATTCAAACATTTACTTTGTGTACAATAGCCATAAAAGATTAAAACAAAGATAAAAGCAACGTTAAAATTATTCTCACAGTACTCTAATGACCAAGTATTACACAATACCATTTTGAAAATGACATTTAAGTACTTACTAGAGCCGAGACCAATGAATCTAAAAAATAAATGGAACATGGTATCCTATAACTTTTATTCACATTAGAGCAACACGGGTATTATGTGACTGAAATTACAATTGAAAAGGTTTTTCTAGAAGGTACACTAGGCTAAATTACTTGAGATATCAATCACAATTTCTCTTTCTAAAAAGTTTATTAGGTTTTCCCCCACCGCAAATGTATTCGACAAACGTAATCGTAACTAAACTAAAGCCAACGAGACGAGATAAGTTGCATGCTTTGGGATTAAAAACTTTAAATTAATTGCGTATGGTTCAGTTTCCATTGCAACTATGTATAATGATTTTATGCCGCTATCGATAGTTTTTTTTTTATTCAAAACAATCTTATGACTGTTAAGACAGTCTAGTACCTACTTGAGTTTAACGTTGATATTTGAATAAGTAGCCATTTTATGTATTTATCTCGTATCGTTCGTTTGCCCGAATTTAAGAAGTTTCTTTAAGTCGTGTAAATTTTTTAAGAAAAAAAGTAACTTTTTTTTTGTTGTTCTATAGTAGAATACAGTATTGAATTTAGTAAAGGCAGACAGGTTTGACGCAGCAGCGAGACGCGGCTCTAGTAGAACAATTTCTATGAAAACTTCGTGAACATTGTTCTACCAGAATCGCGTCGCACGGTCGCGTCGCGCCTGTCTGCGGGAGCCTTAACACGACTAAAACCGTAAGTGTGGTATCAATGTCCCATCACAATTCTAAAGTCCAAATTCAAAATGCCGATGCCGGTCGAAATCACGCAATGCATCGCGAACAATGCATTGCGTGATCTTCAATGCGTCGTTTGCGTGAGTCTGTACTTATTACCAATGTTCAAATCGTCGCCATCCGCTGGATGTGTTGTCTGTTGAACTGTGGAGACAGCCAATGAACAGTTTATTTCCAGTTTCTGCTTGACTCAAAATGATGCTATTAAAAAGCTTACATGCGTGTAATGTTGCACAAAGCCGGCACTCTTGATTATTTCCTTCAGCGACATATTTTGATACTCGCTTAATTTTAAAATAATTATTTATTTCTATTCTACAAAAAATTGATATTTACTTACCTCAACATACTCAGGGGACAAATTATTTAACAAAAGAAATAAAGACGAAAGATCTTCGGTATTTTATGTCGACAAGACGGCAGGTGGCGACCGGCGCGTTCCTATTGGTTGCGTACAAGAACCCAGACAACCCCTAACTTTGACGGCCGGCGCACCTAATAATGATACACACACTCCAATTTCTTCCACAGTTCGTTTTATGGTACACCAGACATGCACGACTTGCCTTCTATTTTCGAACTTAGAACATAAGTGGTTATGGCTGTAAAAAGTAAAAATAATGCATGTCTAGACTAAAGTTGGCAGTTATTGAGACCTTCGCCTTATAATGTCGTGTCGTTTATGTCAACTTTATTCCCTTTTTGAAAATATTACTCTCACAGGGCAATATTAACACTGCACCTAATTCTGTAATGGTTTTATTATACACTATAAACTAAAACTATCACATTGTTTTGTGGAAAGGTCTCCATTATGCTGGCGACGTGTCTCGCGGCATATTTCCCAGATTTTGCTCGATAAAGTCCGTCGAATAACAAATTTTACATTACAACTTCCTTCAAACACCATATTGAAATACAGGGAACATTTGTATTGTACCCAGCCAAGTCCGTAGTCCGTACAAGGGTGGATGTTATACGTACATTAGAGTAGATGTAAGTTACTTTTAAGGTTTCCAACGTGGCTAGAGGGCAATAAAAGCGGAAAGTTGTGCTGCGGTCGCTCGATACATTCGATTCGGTCCGTGAGTCACCGCGAAATCGAATACAAACTTGCGAAACTCCGGCCCACCTGATACACCATTTGTGTAGAATTCGACGAATCACTTCGGATTGTTGGTTTATTTCCTGGGATCGTGTTAAGAGCTTCTTTTTGGACGCATTCTGCTTTGAATGGAAGATAAAAAGTCAGGTCAGCAATGCTGGTAGGACCCGCTGAACTAGTTCAATTGGTTTTGGAATTCGCTTTTTGGCCGAGCTCGCGACTCATATTTAGGTACCTACCTATTGTTTTATTTGGCCTATTTCGTTATTCTGCTCTTTGTTTTTGAGTTTTCGAAGTACCTATACAATTATAATTGCTAACAAAATAACGATTTTCAGTTAAAGCCGTAATAGGGATGTGCCAGGTCGGGGGGCAAAGAGTAAGCTTATATAATATTGCCTCCTTCCTAAGTAGGTAGTCCTTCAAAGTTGTTAAGACGGTAAAGTTTGTCGCGCAGAGTTTAATAGAATTCCTTGCTCAGTCTGTGGACTAAAGTTTTGTTTTTAAATGATTGATCAGCAAATAACACTTCTGAGGCTAAGGAATTACTCATTCATTAAACGTGTTCTGTTTTTACTGCTAAGCCCATAAGTTTATAACATACTTAGTTCTGTTTCTGTCAATTGTTTGAAGATGACAGTGACAGAATGATGTTTAAAACTCGTTTAGCGCTAAACGTGTTTAGTTATTGGCGGTAAAATTGGGCCTAAGTCGGATAATAATGTCGTTTACAGTGAAACAGTTGCTATTTGTACTGCATAAGAGTATATTAAATTAACATCGAAAAATATATTTTAGGTTAGTATATCAGTAGATGGTAAAACAGGTATCATTTATTATTTTCATATTTGAATGTGTAATAACAAGGTAATTAGGTACAATCGACTGAACAATCAAAAGATAAGTACTGATTATATTATCGATAAAATTAAAGATGGCGCCAATTGAAGTACCTAAGTCGTTATACAAAGTGAACACGTACAAAATGCAAAACTATAAATAATAAATAAATAAATAATCTGACATTGCACACAGCACCATCTAGTTCCAAGTTAAGCACTTAATTAAGGCTTGTGTTATGGATACCAGATGGTTGATACACTACTTAAATACATTTTTTTTCGTAAATACTACTACAACTAACAATGTACTTACAAATAAAATGGCGTAAGTCGCACCCTAAAATAACAAATAATAATACTTTACCTACAATGAATAGCGCTTTAAACTTGGTGTGATAAAATTTAATAACAATAGCATGAGTAGGTACGACAGGCCCTGTCCTTTCGCGGGGTGGTCCGCGTAAAATATGAGACCACGAGACACCCGCAGTTTTATTAGTTTCGGTTATCATGGCGGAACGTTAAATTCTCACTACGTTACTGTATAATAAACTCACAACAAACGCTGACATAAAACTTTATTTGCACACTAAAACAAAAAATCTACATAATGTACCTAATTACTTACCTAAATAACACAATTTTAAAGCAATTATTACGACCTAAACATCATTCGTGCCCGAACACGACCAAGCAATTTCGGGATTAAAGAGAATATTATGTACTTAACATTAATTAATAACAAATCCTCCATTCCTAGTTCAACACAGACGGTATTAAAATTCCAAACTGTCCGTATGAACTGAATAACAAAATTAGATTGTTATGAACAGGGGTGTCACAAGCAGGAAAGCTCGCGACACGGCGGGAAACGATGTGGGGTAGCCCTGCGGACGGGGGATATTCCACTTTCATGGCAACACGTGTCAAATCCGGGCAAGCGAGTTGAAAAACATCCCTCTGACACGAGTGGACGAATGCTTACATGTGTTTGCATATCTACAACTAAAAAAAAAAACTAAAAGCCAGAGACTAAATTATACTACGGTCACAGGGCTTGTATTTAAATAATAACTCTATCTTGTATCTAAATAATATCTTTTTATTATGTATTAAGTTCTGTGTACGTTTTTATTATTTATTTCTGCTTGAGTATAGTTTTAAATATTAGCGTGTGCTAGCTGACATATTATGGCAAATAATTTTAATGTTTTTGTGTTTCGTAATGTTAATTACTTATTACTGTATAGAATCCAGTTCTTCTAACTGAACAGACAGCAGTGCTGCTGGGGATTTCGTTCCGCCACTTCTTCTTCCCAGTTAAAGCACTGGGAAGTGGTGAAGGGCGGGCGTTTTGGAGGACTGTGTTATGTGATTTTGACGTTCAAAAAGTGCTCATTCTCACCCTAGTTTGAATAAATGACTTTTGATTTTGATCCTAACATCCGCACGGGTCGATCGATGTCGCGGTCGGTTCGTAGATGGGTGACCATCAATTACATATCGAGACCCCAACGCGCCTCGGAAAGCACGTTAAGCCGTTGGTCCCTGTATCGATTCACTTCATTCGTAGATCATTGACAGTCGTTATAAATAGTCAGAAGCTCAACGAGTCTGACAACTAGTCTAGTCTAGTGGGTGTGGAGTTCAGATAGGCAGTCGGTCCATGTAAAATAATGGTATTCAGCTGCATCCGGTTAGATTGGAAGCTGACCACGACATAGTTCGGAATAGGCTACGCAGATTGATTGGTTGATGGGTAGGTCCCGGCAGAATTAATTCTTGAGCAGAACTGAAATTTCGGACGTAGTAATTATGATAAATGTAGACGCAAACATTTAATGATTGATATTTTAACGACAAACCACAAGTTGGGGGAGATGACATTGCTAATGGAGTAGCGAAACGCGAAGACAAATTGCTTGGAATTACTTTGAAAACGTCAGATATAAACCTGTATTAAAAATAAAAATAAAAAAATCCAAAACCATGTTTGATGAATACTTTTATTTAATCTTTACATCGCTTTCAGAATCAAGTACCTATGTTATTTTTTAAACACTATTAATTATATTATTATTTGTTCAAAAACTTTATACGTTTGAATATAGGTAGGTATTACCTACTATCGGTTACAAGAAGCCCAAAATTAGTACCACTTGAAGCCACGTGGGTTTTGAAGTTTTTATTTAGATGGATGATAAGCTAAACACTTGACGTAACATCGTTCACGGAACGAAAGTAACTCAAGCGTGTAACGAAACGCAACGTATTTTCTAGCCGAGTCAAAAGTATTATAAACTAGGTGTTATGGAAGTTAAGATTCATTGAATGGATAAGGCGATATTTTTACCTTTGGCATATATTTCTAGTAGATTTCCCCTGCCCTCAAAATTCGGCCTTATGTAATCTGACATTGAGGAGTCTTGCTCATCCCAATTTGATTTAGAGCTGATGATGAATGACGCACAAGTACCAAACATTTTGGCAATATTTTTATTGATCAGAGGCGCGATCTAGTACTATTTACCGAATTGCGTCTCTTTAACTTGATTGCATTACGTTGTAATAATCAATGTTTATGAGGAAATTTGGCTCCTGAGATACAAGTATATTTTTACCTAGTTCAGGAGCCAGCTGTTCAAGCTGCATTTGACCTCCAATTGTATGATTGTACAACTGTTTATTGTACGACTGACTTTAAGCATATACTCGTAAGTACCTTCAAAACAATTTTCTAAGTTGCCTCTTTGGACACCAGCAGGACAGGAATCCCGTTTCCAGCAGGAAAAAATAACTAAAAGTAGATGCTGTCATGGGTTTCAAAGCTTCCCTGAACTGTAAGGACTTGTAAGAGGCGTCACAGACTTTCATGGATATGTTTTTTAAGACAGTATTAAATGAAAGTCCATTTTAATAACTAACTACGTTCACTTAGATTTGATCACACACTTGGTAAAGGACATTAAATTTGCCGATAATGCGAAAACAAAAGACAAACGGTTTTTGATGCGCTGCCTGTGAAGAGTACAGAATTTATTTGACAGGTAGCTTGAATTATTTTAGTATTTTAAGAGACTATAACTGGTTAAAATGAATACCAGTCGGTCTATTCTGTAAAAAATCAAAACTACCGCGAAAACTTAGGTGAAGTGAGCTGTCAATAATAGAATGGAAAATAGGTTTTATTTGTCACAGAAACACGTGCACGCAAAAAAGGTAATTAAGTAGCTCTAATAATTAAGAAAAATAAAAACAAAAAAAAAACACAAATTACGAGCACAAAACAGAAATAGTCGACAGTTGCACGTCATGACTGTGACAAGAAGGCTTCCGCTCAGCGTGATGCTGTGCTATGGGGGACCCACAGCACAGCGCGGATTTTCAATGGTTACCCGAAAAGAAAAGTATCATAGGGCATCAAAAAATTCGTCCACATCGCTGTCAACAGGAAAAGTGCTCAAAAGGCTGGCAGCATCGCCACGTTTTATGGCGATGCTGATTCTTTGGCCAAAAAATAGGACAGTCCTCAGCAGAGCGATTCTGTAAAAATCTCACCGTGAAAACTTAGGTGAAGTGAGCGTGGAGTGAGCTGTCAGTGTAGTCCCACTGGTGCTAGGGATTGACCAAGCATTACATTTACAATCATAATCGAGATTATCATAATATTATTTGTTATGCAAATTCAATTGATAATTTTGTATTAGTTCAAAGCTAGTATCTGAAAAAAAAACAACAATGAGTTTCTGTTTTGCTATTTATTTTTAAAATCCCGAAAATACTAATGTTTAGCCACATAACTACATACTAGCTTTGAAATAATATAAAATGATCAATAGAATTTGGATAAAAAATATTAATAAAATCTCGATTATGATTGTAAGCGAATAGTTGGTAAATCCCTAGCATCAGTGGGACGACACTGACAGCTCACTCCACGCAAGTCTTCACGGTGAGATTTTTACAGAATCGACCGGCTGGCCACGTGAAGAGTTGACTAACCGCTTGGCGATGTCTCGAAAAACCAAGTGGGCACTCGGACCCCATGGCCTTGTGTTTCTACACGAAACGGCTCGAACAATAACTCCCAATAAGATTGGAGTATTTTCGCCGTTTGAGGTTTTCTGCAGCAGCCGTCCCAGCACAGCCCGCCGTAAAAGTAAGCACTTAGAATACAAAGCAACTATTTATACAACCAATTTTAATGGCAATTCCTAGCATCAGGTGGAATGACAGCTCACATCCCCTGATTTTTTTTTATGCTGAGATCATTACAGAATACAACGGCAGGTGACTGTTGGTGACTCTTCATCAATGACGACATGGAAAAAGACTTATTTGAAAGCGTCCAGTCAAAAATATGAGACAAAATCACGAAAAAATAAACTCCTTAAAGATTGTTATGTCCAATCAACAGAATGCATCAATAACATTGAAAGTTCCCTTAAAGTAAATGTGAAGTACATAAGGGATTCCTTACGTAAACTCGCAAATGGCATAAGTCGTATATAATTACGGTGAAGGAAGTACAGTTATATAAGAAGCATCGCTTTATCTTCGAGCTGATTGACCTTCTAGTCACGAACTCACGACCCGCCAGTCGACCACAGAATGACCGCCACTCGAAGGAGACAATCCACTGAGGCTTAGATATACTTGGACTGAGGACTGTTTTTATATCTAGCTGTGCTCTGGACGGCTCTGCTCTCAATACTAAAACCTTCCCAAAGAACTCTTACAAAAAAATTGTTGATTATTATACAGGGCTATTTCTTTTTTTACTTACATTTTTAAAGACCATAATAGTTGTTGTTAACTCACGACAAGCACCACGTTCAAAATTCTATTTTCACTTAGAATCAATTACTGAATTTTATTCTTTTTTTAATCACTCTCGATCGGAAGTTCACCCTGTATAGTACAACTGTCATTATTGTACTAGAAGTGCGTATGTCCAATAGCCCCAATCCTCGAGTATCTTGACGTAAATACATTTCAAGGTCTTTCTTACGAATTTCCTTGAACTCCGAAAGGTCAAGAAACCCTTAACTGTTTCAATACGTTCACGTTATTAATTTACAATTTCCTTTGAGTGTAAAGTTTTGAGAATAAACAATTTTCATTGAAATAAATATTCATACATCCTTTTCAATTAAATTTACATCGGGATACTGTTATCGTTATTGGTTTGACACATTTATTATTTGAACGTTTTATTAGGAATGAGGTAAGTAATTGCTTTATTATTGTTGATTAATTATAAGGAGGAAAATAGAATTCATTCATAATTGTTAATATTTAATGTACGGCTATTAAATGAATTATTTTAAAATAAACGCATCATCAATATTTTATCTAGGTTTTAATCTACTTCTTAGTCTGTAATTGGCAACTTCTCACAAGAATTTGTTATAGATTTCCTTATCATTAATTTATCAAACAAAAAAAAAATACGGTGTTAGTAAAACATCTCAGTAGCTGGGCGACTATCCTTGAGGCAGATATCAAAAGATGAAGTATTTTATATCAATTTGCGCATTCGTGCAAAGTATATTTAAGTAGCTCCGTTTCCTCCCCGGTCTTAGCTTTTTAATGGTACCATTTATGGGATGGGGTAAAATATCCGTATAAAGGAAGACGGACCATGAATTCCGATGATTGCAGCGTGCTCGGAATACGTCATAATTCTTAGCTATTAACATTAACGGACCTCCCAAATATCCCTTTCATTTCTGTTAAAATATCTTATATTTTATAAAAGACGATCCCGTGAAATTAAATTGATATTCTTGGAGTTTAAAAGATTTGACGTAAAACGTGGTGGTTATTGCCGCCAAAATGTTCTGTGGGTGCGAATGCGAATGTACAATGATTGGCCATTGTGAGTTAGCCACAATGAGCAATCACGGATTCACGGAGGTCTAGAGCAAATATATGCTTGGTGCGGAACCCACTTCATTTCACAAAGCTTGATTTGATGGCCCTCGACAGCGCTCGTCATCCACTTCTAACATCCAACGCCATACCTAATCATATCTGGACCATCGACATTATCCCTACCACCTACACTCATCACTTATATCTCGAATGACAGCTCGCTCGATCGTTTACAATTAAGAAACCGATAACGAGTACGTTATTCGCAGTCGGTGCGATATTAAGCCCCCATTGTGGGAGCGAAAAGTAATCGGAAGCCATCGAAACTAGTTTCAACGGAAATCAGTGCGAGATAGAGATTCGCCACACTAGATAAATTGGTATTTTTCCAGGCAGTCCTAGTTACGTTACAATTCGGTAAACTCGATAGACAAGTAAATGTCTACATTCTATGAAAACAACGTCTAGTTCTCTTATACCTGTTGATTTTAGACCCAATTTTAAGTTAATTATCGGAAAATAATAACCGAAGTGAGACAATCGGGTCACCTCGAAAATCAATTAAAACCCTGTCACTAAGGGAAGGTAGTGTTCGTAGCGGGTCTATTTTTAAAACGAGCGCTATGGCTTTGTGAACGGTACCCTCGGGAGGCATTCCGTCGATGTTCGTTTAATAGGGATCTATTGTTGTATCTCTTCCGATTAATTACGACTGTTTATTGTAAGCTCTCAGGAAGCCGATTGTAATTTTCCGTACGACTTCAATTAATGCTTGGTTGCGCTCGCTATGCACTAAAATTGGTGTGATGAAATTATGTGTTGGCCTCATTCGAGTCCCAGTGAAGCGGGGACTACATTATTCGGAAAGTTCCTCGTATTCTGTCCATTTGGTAGCACCAATTTTCGATTTTGCATTCATAATTCCGGATTTTTGCTCACAACTTAGATTTCATTAGCACAAAACAAAAGCAGGTAGGAACAGTGATTCTAGGTTAGGTTAGAATTAGCCGTAAAAACAACATTGCCAAAATCTGTCTTAACACTTTATATCAACAGCCAGTTTCATTACATTTCCGTGAACCGATAAACAAACAGACACAGTTTTCTTAGCCAATGTAGTGGGTAGATGCCTCGGCAATAATCGGAAGGTTTCGGGTCCACAATTGTTGCTTATATTGCCTTCTACGATACCCTTGAGGAACGTATAGCTGTACTCTAATAGGGATCCATTGTGATATCCGCTGGCTTAATTACGAATGTTCAAATGATATTGAGGATGTTCTGTAGGTCAATAGGATGTTTTTCCATGGCTAATTACTGGAAAAAATAGTCTTTTCACGATGCGAAAATTGCTCAACAAAATCTACCTTTTTTTTTTCGGGTCAGTGGCGAATTTCACCCAAACCGCGTTCTAAAGCTGACAGTGTCATCATATGACACTGACAGTTCTTGAACGCGGTTAAGATGTACTACTAATCGCGTTTAGTTTTATTGGTGAAATTGGCTTTTAGTCGTACCTTAAAACTAGTAAATATATTTAAAAAAAAATACTACTTCGATCAGGCTTAAAATTAGTGGATGTTCCCAACAGACTTTCATCGACGCCTACATAAGATAAAACTATAAGAAGATTTAGCTACTCGATTATGCTTCGAAAAGACGATAAGACGCTCAGATCCTATTTCAATATATACTTAAACGAATCTTGACACCCAATAACGCACCACACAGCCATTTCCTAGATAATCTGTGAACGTGGGGAGAAAATCTACAGGTACACCACTAAGCTAACGGATATACATAATGTTACCACTTTTCTCTCAGCACTTTTCTACATAGTAAAACTAAACAGCCCACTTCAAGTAATGGAAACTCATTATGATATAATTTCAAGCATTTTTAAAAGCGATAACGATCTATGCAGTAGTATGCAGCTGCGCAAAGAAACTTAATATTGAAGATTATATCTTGCTAGTTTCTAGACAGTGTCGGAATGGATATTCTCGACGACGATAGGAGACGATTTATGAATGAAAGTGAAGGAAATTGGTTTTCATAATAGATGACAGGTGAGAGTGTTGTCTTAGAGAAATAATACGGTTTTATTTGCAATATTTTATTGGTGCATAATATACGACTCAGTGCGGATTTCACAAAAAAAACTGAACATGATCAGCACTTCTAAGCCGCATTCAAGAGCTGTAAGGGTCAATATTCCACAACCACTTTGACAGTGACAGCTCTTTAACGCAGTTAAGATGTGCTTAAGACTGGTGACACATTTAGCGTTTTTACAGCGCGGTAAGCTGCGGTTGTTGCCATGCAAAGCTGCGACTTTAAGCGCGCGAAATACTCAGTGCAATCAAGTCCTTCGTGCATATAATTCAGGCGATGTGAAACGAATCTTAGTACTCAGCTAAGATAAAGGCAGAGTGCACACAAAACTAGCAATATCCTCGTATTTGTGCATCCAAACAACATAGGTATTTGTCGTTCCAAGTCCCAGTAATTCTTTGAACTATCTCAGTTTTCCGAGGCACGAAGATTAACAGTTAGTGTTTGGCGCAGAAAATACAAATAGCCTTTGGACGATTAAATTTGTTCAACTCGTTACTAGGATTTGTGTTTAGAGCTAGAATTCCAATTACGTTACAATTTAACTTTAATTAAGCGGCGAGTCCTGAGCGGTTTTTGACTTTGTTACTCTTTAGTCATTTTGTCGTCATATTATTTAGTTTAGAAATGTTCTTTGCGTTTACATCTTACATTTAAGTTCTTAACAGGCTGGTGAAATAAAAGAAATGGTTGGAAATATATTTCTGTCACTATGAATCACTATGAAACACCTCGTTTGTCAAAGTCAAAACATTTTTTTTTTATAAAAAATAATACTTATGAGACAACATCCACACAAGGTCTTCAGCATTGCGATTCTGTAACCATCTCACCGTGACAACTTAGGTGAAGTGAGCTGTCAGTGTCGTCCCACTGATGCTAGGGATTGAGCAAGCATAACATTTACAGTCATAATCGAGATTTTAATTATATTTTATTATGTTAGTTCTATTGATAATTATATATTATTTCAAAGCTAGTAATTAAGTGTCTCAATATTATTATTTTGAGTATTTTTTTTAATAAAACAGCAACACAGAAATTCAGTCAGAAACTCAATTTTGTTTATTTTTAAATGAAAATGAAAGATGACGGTCAGGCATCTTTTATTTTCATGTTGACCTCACTTTCGGCTTTAGCAACCTCAAAAACCAATAAGTCCATAATAGCAAACATCGTCCATGCGCATTTTCTTTAGTAGCTAGTTTAGGAAAACAAATAAAAGAACTTATTTGGGTTTCTGACTGAATGCCTGGTTTGCCGTTTTATTACAAAAAAAAAACCCGTAAATAGTAATGTTTAGCCACTTAAATACTAGCTTTGAAATAATATAAAACTATCAACAGACTTAGCATTAAAAAAAAACTCGATTATGATTGTAAATGTAATGCTTGGTCAATCCCTAGCATCAGTGGGATGACACTAACAGCTCACTCCACGACGCTCACTTCACCTAAGTGTTCACTTCACGGTGAGATTTTTACAGAATCGACATACTGGTCCCGAACTAGGTAGAACCTGTACTATGGTAACCTGATGACTGATATACACTTAGAGACTACTTATACTTAGTCTGAATAATAAAGCATTTTTTTTAGACATTTATTTCAAGTAGGCACTTAAAAGGCATATTGAACGTCAACGTTTGGCAAATGTATTGGACAATTTGGTGATGGTTACCGCAGTATTTTGTTTGCAGTCGCTTAGAAGACTTCGACATAACATTATTGGGACCACCTAGAGCACTTAATGCGGATTTCACTAAAAAACTGAACGCGATCAACACTTCTAAACAGAGTTCAAGAACTGTCAGTGTCAATATCCCACAGCAATTTTGTCACTCATAGCTCTTTAACGCGGTTGAGATTGTGCTGAACGCGTTCAATTTCGTTGGTGAAATTCGCCCTTAGAGAGCGAATTTAAGCAAACAACCATCATTATCATTCTCCTGTCCTTTTCTAATTTATTATCCATACTTCAATATTAGTCTTCATCTCTCCTTTTCTAGCCATATCTTGCACACAGACCATCTATAGTTTTTTAGGTCTTCCTCTGCTCGTGTAGGTACCCATCCGCAATTATATTAAAAACTTTCCTGACGACATTTGCCTCATTCCTACGCATCACCATGACAACAGATTTCCACTAAAGGTATTTTTTTGTAATATTTAAGCAAATGATAACCATGAAAATATAGGTATCCGAAAAACAAGAAATATCAGCAAGCTAGGAACACAATTAATATTATTATTGATGCATACGTCACACGAACTATAATATCAAAACGAAAAGCATCAGCGTTCGATCCACTCGAAGAGTAGAAACACAGGATTTCCATTAGGTACTTACTTAAGTCGACAGCGAAGACATAGGCATGATCGAATTACCTTATGCCGATGTGTATACTTACCTTCGCATTGACGTAAGAATTTTCATATGGCAATCCTTTTTCGTATCAGAATATTCAATTCTAGACTATATTCTTTAATATTTGTAGGTACTGTTTTTGATCATGAATCATTTCACCATTTCGCGCGTTTGTGTTTCAAAGTTTTATTTGGTACAGTTTAGTCTTTGAGTGCTTGCTGATGTTTATAATTAATGCTAAGTGTCTACCTACCTAATGTTTGAGTTTGTTTTAGTAACGAAGCTATTTCTCAATCTTATTAGGTTATAAATTATAAATAACAGAACTCAATTTTACACCGTCAAACTTTACGTCGTCAAACTTGTACCGTCTCCATTATCAACAAAACCATATTCTACTACACTCATTATTTACAATAATAGCCTGTAAACGGTCGTGAGTAGTACCCTCGTTTACAATAAAAACTACATGTGTACAGTACACATAATTATACAAAATACACACACGGAATATTTTTGGAAGACATCACGTCAAACGAAACTGAAGTCAGGTCGCGTGACGATAATCACGTTACGTGGTGTTATACAAAACGTGGGTCGAACAAGCCCTGTTATCATGTCGCTGATAACACACCTCGTAGAGCGTTTGATATCGACCTGGCCCTGCAGTCTCGACATAGCAATCGTTTTCGGTTGCTAAGTCCTAACAATCCAATGTAACTACATTTGGTGGTCTCCACACTCAAATTTATCAGTTGTTACTGGTATTTTAGGTAGGTACCGGCATTGCCACGTTAAATGGCAATGCTAATTCTTTGGCCAAAGAACAACCCAGTCCCTCTGGTCACGTGAAGTGTCGACCAGTCTGCGAGAAATTTCCTTAAAAAGGATACGCGCACTTTGGCCTCATGGTCCGAGCATTACATAAAGTATTTAATACATTTTGTAATAATTTGTTTTTTTTTAGTTGAAGAAACGATTGATGGATTGTGTTGGTATGGCTGGAAAGGGGGAGATGACCGTCGAGATGACGACTAACAGAGAAGTATGGAACAAATAGATATGTTGCGCCGACCACAAATATATTGGGATAAGGGCAGGAGAATGATGACCAATTTAGCATAACATCACGCCTTAGGCAGAGATGTAGGTACCTATAGAACAGTAGTGTAGTAGTGTTGTTTAAGTATAATAACATGGTTTCCTTGCCCTTGTTTCATGTTTATTATTGTTATATATATATATTATGTAGATAAGTATATGTTTTAAGTATGTATGTACCTATTTATTGTATATGTAAATGGTACACCACTGCCTACCAGTCTGATCCAAAGGCTATCTGTAAAAGATAAGACCGACTATTTGTGTCACCTTAAGTAAAATTTCTACATTTATATCTGTAAGCTTTTGACAATATATTATAGAGTAAGTATTATATTCTATAACAATATTTTGCAATCGAAACATCCAATTCTTTAGCTGTTACGTCTGCAATGCATTCGAATGCAATTTTCATTTTAGCGCCATCTGTCGATGTCGACGGACAGAAATGGGTTAATGCGATACTCGTAGGCAATCTGTCACTAGGTGATAATAAAATGTATGCAGATTTTTCAGATTATCCGGTACAAAGAAAAAAAGCGCGGAACAATATTACTTATTTACTTAATATTGTGTTTTTTTTTTTGCTGTTTTACTCGAAATGAAAAGGAAGAAGGTAATGGTCTCGACCCCTATTACATGTGACTTAAACATAAAGGCTCCCGCACACAAGCGTGACGCGACTCTAGCAGAACAGTTTCTATGAAAACTTAAGTTTTTGGCATTGTTGAATTACACATGTAATTAATTATAAGACCGGGTTATTTCAGCAAAGAGATTTAAGACAAAGTAATAATTGATTGTCTTTGTATTTCAGCGTACAAATATTTGAGAATCATCAGTAAATTAGGAATGCAAGAATTTCACAATAAATTATTAGAAACATGCACATTTCGGACAACTCAACAAAAAGAAATAAGCATCACCTTTGTACCTATTTTTCTGTTCTTTTCTTCTTGTTTGTTTATTATAATGTGTGTACATAAATGATTACTTAAATAAATAAATAAAAACCCAACATTCAGTCAGCATATTGTTACCTTTCATAAAAAGGTCAGTCGCTTAGAACTGCATACCATTTGCCTTTGAGTGGTCCGGTTGCACGATGACGTCACTCGATAGGCAGCCGTGTCACAGAAGCCATACACAGACCACCGAACGCACAAACGCGACCGCCATCGTAAACTTTGCTCTCCATTGCCGCTTTAGTTCAAAACCTCTTTATAATGACACGAAGGGAGTGAGCAATAGATAGTGTATGTTATGTAAAATACAGTTTATGTTGTAGAAATTGTCAGTGGTTGAGGTGAGAGTAAGGAGCATAAATTAAGGCTAATGAATGGCTTATTGTGTGAGGGACAGGAAATTATTATTGGTGGGACGCTCGTGTTACTGTGAGGGTCATACTCGACTGAGTGCTTACAAAGCTTTTGTTACCATGTTTTTTTTTTTATAAAGCATGAATTGCAGATTGTACTTCGGTGAGTGTGCTCAAGAACTCCACGACCTCATACCACCGGCCCCCTTCTTCCATCGGTCATCTTGACGCACTGCAACTTATCATCCTTACCTAGTTGCTATTCCACCAATTCGCACTAAGCGTTTCCAAATGTCTTTTGATATGCGCACAGCAAAAGAGTGGAACTCTCTCTCTACCTGCGTCTGTGTTTCCGAACGCTTACAACCCTAATCTCTTCAATGTGAGAGTGAACAGGCTTCTTCTGGGTAAGCTCACTCCATCGTCGACTCTGTCACCACTGACCTAGACTAGAGTCAAGAGCAAACCAATCTTTAAAAAAAATTGCTTCGTGTAAAAAGGACATGACACTGCATTAATCAATTTTTACCACAATAATAATTACAGGTGTCGAACCAGTTTTCCGATTTTAACTCTCGTCTGCCATAATCGGGAGCCACATTCCAAATGCGACCAGGGTTCTGTTTTTTGCCCGTCGATTGTCGATTTGCCCGTTTCGGGCAAGTAAATTCGAGCGAATCAACTAATAAGCAATTTTTCTTAATTCATTGAACCCAAGAGTCAAGTCCCGGGTTCCTGGCGCTAAATTACCAGTTGGTCGCTGTCAATCGTGTCAATCCCTAGCATTGTGGAATGACAGCGCACTTCACCTAAGTTTTTAGGGTGAGATTATTGCTGAATAGACCGGCTGATGCGTACGACTATACGGACTAAATGACTCAAACTCAAAGCATTTATTTCAAATAAACCAATTACAGGCACTTTTGAATTGTCAAGGAAATTTTACTAAAGAAAAAATTAAAACGCAATAGTTTTCTCCGTATGCGTGGCGGGCGATACGATGACATTGCACATTTCAAAACACGTTTATTGCTCATCGCATTTCTTCGGTGCGCACAAAAATGCACGACTCTTAAATCTGTCTTAGTCATCCTACGGCTCCCAATAAAAATATCTTCCAGTAAAGGGTACACTGTCCGTTCAAGCTTTGAAGCCCACATTGGCACATAAAAATTTCAGAACGCAAAACATTTCAATGTTTAAATATCGAACCGATTCTTGCTAGTTCGTTATAGGTACCGGTTTATTAAAGTACAGTTCATACTTCAGATACTTGTTCGTGCGCCGTGGGCTTGCTTGCAGTCCGTCGGGGCTGTCATTGTTCTCCGTAAGGCTTTAGTAAGTCTATGCTTAAGCCTGGCACATAATAAGTACCTGGAACTGGGACCTACTTGGTCATAACCTTGTTTGTTGTGCTTCGGGTCACCGATCTACTTTATGAAGACTGTTGAGCGGTAAAATTAAATCTGCGGTGGTCACTTAAATCTAATATTAAGAGCGTTTATACCTTATGAGTGGCAACGTCGCAATTTAGTGTCATATTTCGTGGTTTTCAATTTATATCATTTAATTGGAGCTATATTTTAAAAATCTGTTTAATTAACTTTTTAGAATTATGTGAAAACTGTGTAAAAGGTAAGAAATCGTTGCGTTTACAGTTCTATTTATATGCAAGTAATACATTGGAAACTTGCAGGGCGTTATTTTCATTGTAAAATAACTGTAAGCATTACGGTTACTTATTTTTTAAACACTTTCACGTAATTCTAAAAAGTTAATTAAACAGATTTTTAAAATATAGCTCCGATTAAGTGATAAAAATTGAAAACCACGAAATATGACACTAAATTGCGACGTTGCCACTCATAAGGTATAAACGCTCTTAAACAGAGGTTAAATTTGAGAGTTTTGTGGGGGGGCGGGATTCTTCGGAACGGCCGTTCCGATAATTCCGAAGCTACTGTATTGCCAAGTGTCATAGATTATACATAATTATTTTATGGTAAAACAAGAAATTTCACGCGGACGAAGTCGCAGGTTAAAGCTAGTTTTTTATAAAACCTTCCACCACAGAACCTATTCACCTAAGGCTCCGTTTTAGGCTCCTTCAAAATTTACCACGTCCATAAATTGAACTACCTAAAGAATGAAAGTAGTTTTTTTTTCCTCATTTTTTGATTCAATACACTACTTTCTTCATTGTTATAGGGTTAAGTCGGAGAACAATTGGATTGGACGACCCATGGGGTAAACGATTGGGCCCTTTTGAAATACTTCAATAAAGCTAAGTAGCTACCCTCTCTTGTTTAGTGCATCTTAAGATTTAAGTTAAGTAGACGACTTCCAAAACTTATTTATGAATTTAAAAAAAATTACAATATGTTACAGAACTTAGAATCCGAATTAATATTATAAATGCAATAGTAATTCTGTATGTTTGTTACCTTTTCACGCCTAAACGGCTGAATGGATTTGGATGGAATTAGGCACACGGATCGACCATGACTTGGGTTAGGAGTTAGGACATAGGATACTCTTTATCCCGGCAGTAGGTATGTTCTCGAGAGATAATTTCCTACCTCCACGCAGGCAAAATAAGTTGAACATTTATAAACATTGTTAGTTATGAACAAGTTAAGTAATAGTTAGCGTTTGCATATGGCGAACGCGCCAGAGTAACCCGCGAAATTCAAATTTTCTTTCGTTTTTTTTTCAATTTGCTGATCAGTATTAGGTTGTGTGTTGATCAAAATATGATTCGCGGCCGTAACATACTTGTTACGGCCGCGAATCATATTTTGATCAACATACAAATAACAAACCAGCAAAATTTTAACGACACGGTTGGCGCAGTGGTTAAGCGATTGACTGCTGCGTAGCGTGTCGCGGGTTCGATTCCCGCACGGAACAAGTATTTGTATGACCTGCAAGTAGTTGTTCCGGGTCTGGCTGTTTGTGTATGTGAGTTTAAATGTTTGTAAACGCACCCACGATACAGGAGAAATTCCTAGTGTGGGGCAACGTTTTAAAAAAAAAAAAAAATTATTTCGTCGGCTGGCTTGACACTTCTCCCTCAGCCATAATTTTTTTTAATTTTAAACGTCTCTTTGTTTTAAGAAGCGTTTCTATGGTTAAGAAATCTTCACAAATAACAAGAAAGGGCTAAGTAAGTAATAGGTCATCAACATGACGTAAAATAGACTTAAAGATCATCTCCTCGGTGATTTCATAGGCACTAAACAATAACTGACGACTGAAACCTTTCTAGCCATTATACATGGCCATCTGGGTCATTATGAAGAACGGACTTTCATTGTCCGAGGCGACACAAGTAACAATAGGCTACCTATGTACCCAAAGTAACACTATGTACTGGTCACGATCGCCTTTCACTAAGACAAATGACTTTATCGGTCATCTGAACAATTCCAAGTAATGGCTTCTATTATTATTTTAATAAATAATAAACGTCCCTTTGGCAGAAATTAGTGGATGAACTGAAGAGCAGTGGTGGCCGAGTGGTAACGGCTGCGACTTACGAGTAGTTACGAGTCGTAGGTTCGACCCAGACTGGCGCTTTAATTTGTGTAGATTACCTATCTCATCACCACTGCTCTCAAAACGGTGAAGAAAAACATCGTGAGGAAACCGGCATGTCCTACACCCAAAAATTCGAAGACATGTCACATCTACCAAACCCGCACTGGGCTCCGGTGGTGGATTACGTACGACCCACACCTCAAAGAGCGGAGACCTGCGTCTCAGCAGTGGACACATTAGACTGATTATGCCACAGGATAAACAAGAGAGATTCGATTACAATCGACCCTTCAATATTGAAGATTAGAAGCTATTTTCTAAATTAGTGACTTCTTAGTCATTGGTGATGTTGTCAGACAGGTCAGACACTGCATAGTACTCGCCACCGGCGTTCGTGTATGCCAGATGCTAGGGATTTTGGCACTATCGACAACTCACTTCACCTAAGTTATCACGGTGAGATTGTTACAGAACAGCTCGGCTGGTCATACACGCACAGACCAGAGGGGCAGTTCCCGTATTTTTAAGAACGTTCGCATTCTAATCTCAGTGTCAATCTGTCAAAAGTTGTAGGTAGCGTTTACCTACATTTTTGACATTAGACTGTCGCTGAGATGAGATTGCGACTTGAATTTGAACGTGTTTAATTACGGGAATTGGCCTTCTGATGTATGAACGTAAATGAGGCAAAAGGAGTATATAAGGATCGTCGCAGGTGGCGTTCTGTAGGTTCTGCCTACCCCCATGGGAGGAAGGCGTGAGTTTATGTACCTATGACCAAATTCTTAAAACAACTGCTACTTGAACGCTGTTTTATTTGAAGAATACGCTATCAATCATGTATGTAGGTACTGTTATATTAACTACTCGAAAACAAAATATAAAATGACTATGCATGCGTGCATAGATGAAGATGCTATGTGCATGCGTGCACTGACTGGACAGGTCCACTCAATCTGTGTGGTTCTTTCCTCAAAAGACCATTTCAGACACAAATCTACATGGTCCTCAAAGATTATTATAATATTATTCTAATTATTGTGAATGTGAGAACTATGTCGGTCATTGATTTATTTATATTTATTTTTGTATTTTTCTCAACGTAATCATGATCTGGCAGTTTGAGTAATTTATGTGGCCTACTCAAATGTCCTTTCTTTGGTATTGTTCGTCGAATCGTTGAGCTCCTTGAGTCTAAGTTGAGCTGCACGATTACTGACAATTGCGTGCACTGACTGGACAGGTCCACTCAATCTGTGTGGTTCTTTCCTCAAAAGACCATTGCAGACACCGATCTACATAGCTTTCACATGACCTGACCAAGATTTTGTCTGGACTTTAAAAGAGACTGTGACCTCTGAGTTTGTTTCGGCCTTTCTTCTCAGAGTAGTCAGATAGGAAACGCCGACCCCATCTAGTTTAAAAAAAATATGATTGACGTGTAAAAGTGTTTGTTCAAACCTACTTACAGAAATAAAATCATTTATCATTTATCATTTATCATTTTCTGTGTGAGCGTACCTAACTTCTGACAATAATTGAGTGAAATCGATAATTTTTAGACAGTCCTTGAATTTTAACCGTAAAAAGACAAACGTTGTTTAATTGTGAACCGGTCTTGAATGAAGAGACTATACCTATCAGGTTCTGGAAAGTTGAAAAATTCGTTATCAAAATACATACAAAGAATGACGTCACGGTTTTTTTTATGACATCGGTACACACGGCTACACATCAAGCTATACATTTGCAGTTTACACTGAACTCTCATTGTAAGGAAATCCTATACAATGCGAGATCAGGTTATACTGGAAATGTATAGCTTGATGTGTAGCCGTGCGTAGGTACATCTACTACGGTATTATTACACCACTTCATAAAGCTATGATTCATTCGTCACTCTTTAGAAGTAAATTATAGGTAGGTACCAAAACCGAGTGGCGTCCAACCACTGGTAAAGTGCGCGCAAAATAAGTCTGCGCGCGTGTTAGACCTTCAAGACTCACTTACGGCAATTATGCCGAAAGTTAATAAATAGGTATTATGCCATCATTAAATGGCGATTGTTTACTTTGGAAAGCACCATAGATATCCGTGAAAAACACGGAACACAGAACACACTCTTTGACACGTATGATAAAAACGTCGATATGGCGGCAAACGATTATTTCCGAATACTACCGCGCGCAAACTTATTTTGCGCGCACTCTAGACGAGGTTTCGGTCGCCTGGCGACGAGATGGGCGGACGACATTGTTACCATCGCGGGCACTTCGCAGGCAAAACCTGGATGAAGGCGACGCAGGGCGCTGGGGATTGGCACAAGAAAAAAGTGGGCTGCGGATGATGACAAAAACAACCAAAACGATTTAATAAGAGCTTTTTTGGTTTGGTTCAACCGCAATGGCCTGTTTCACTACCCCCGTAGCTATAACCGCTTGGTTAAATTATCAGGCAGATTAAAAAAATATGTTTCTGTAACATTTTTTTAAATTTATCTAGTACGTACGGTACCAAGATAGTGCCTATCCAGACACTGAAATTTGCCTAAATATTACCTGCACCCTAATTGCGTAACACACTACCCAACACAATCAGAATAATTTTGAAGGATATTGCTAAACCATTGCTTCTTATGTTCGAAAAATGTATCTGCTCAACAACGTAAATAACGCAATGAATGTTGTTGAACTGTCAAAATTAAAAAACCTTTCCTACTGATCGTGTCACGTAATTACCCCGCTGGGTTTATTGCTATACCTACTCTTTTAAATCTACATCACCCACCTACCTACTGTGGAGGTAATAACTATTTAGGAGTAATAAAATGTCTCGTAGACCTAACGAAGGTACCTACGTATACTCTGTGGTACCTACCTAGGTGCCTAAACTTAGCATTTTCGTCCGCTGGGTTGTATTCGTGTTAGGGCATATTACGAGGGTTTGACAGAAGGGCTGGTTATTATGATTTATGTTTTCTCTTGTGACCTAAAACGTTTACATTCACAGACTAGGGCTGCTAACTTTTTTTTTATATCAAATTATAGTATTTTCGAAACCATTGCCTGTAAAACTATAGTAGGTAGATGACAAAAATATAGTAGGTAGGTACGTTTCAAAAAAATATTAAATGCTTGTGGCTTATTAGTTATTAATAACGGCCGCATGGGTCGATCGATCAGGTTAAGCTACGCTTGCCGCGGTTGGTCCGTGGATGGGTGACCATCTTTACATACCTACCAAGACCATGCCTCGGAAAGTCGGAAAGCACGTTAAGTCATTGGTCCCGGCTGTCTTCGTGGATCTTTGACAGTCGTTACGCGTCGTCAGAAGCCCGAAAGTATTAACCCAGTAACTCCTCAGATAATAGTAAACTCTAAAAATAAATGATTAAGGTTACAAAGTAGGTACCTTTTGTTCACCTTTTACGAGATTATTACTGGCTATTTCGCTCATCTCGCCATTTTATATTCATCACTGAAAATATGAGTCCAATAAAACCTGAAGTTGCTGGTATAGTAAGAAGTAACGATACCTACTTACTAAATATTTTGAAGATATAAGAAAAGTTAGAATCATTGAGCAACACTAGTTGCCATTTTTCAGCAGTAGAAATACCAACACAGGTTTTGGCCAGAATTTTACTTAACTGATTTTTCTGAATACATATTTCAAAACCCGATTCAGGCTGCGTTCCGTTTTAGGGTCACCTACCAACTGTATTGTGGTGGCAACTAAGGTACCATCAACAAAGTTGACACATGACCACCATGCGGCTTATAATTATATTTCTTTACAGCGACTAGACCCAACCTCCGCCATAACCAATTTGACCAAGCAATAGTGATCAAGGAAGTACCAAAAATTTTTTGTGTAAGCCAAAGGTGTTTTTTTTTATAAAAAAAAAAAAAAATTATTTTATCAATTTAATACAAAATTGTGGGCTACTGAGCATGGTCACTTCGCGCAAAAGAAAAATTTTAAAAGTGATCAACTGATCATGCTTCGACTTTGTTGATAGTAGGTACCTACCTAGCTACTTTTATTATTAATAGAGACATACGTAGATTTTTTTCTAAAAGATTGCCACAAATTTTCGACAAATACACAGACAGAAGTAATTTGTAGGGGCATCACATTTTTTATTATTATTGCAAAAAATAACAACTTTCGATTGAAGTAAAAATTAGGTAATTAGGCGCACGAACCTAAAAACCTCCGAATAATAATTAGGTACTTTAAACGTAGGTATTCGTAGTTTCGTACTTAGAGGCGCCTGTTTGCGGGAGCCTTTTAAAGGAATACTGTGTGCTAGCTACACCGCGGTTGTCATCACTATTTGCATAGTTATTTATCTATAATTATAACAAGTAAAGATAGCATGGAAGGTAGGTTACATATTCTTAGTATATTTCTTCATCTATTATTATTATTTACTAAGTATCTATCGAAGTACTGCAGGTAAGAATTTATTGATAGGTGTGGCGCGCCGCTCTTATCGTAAAATTCCGTTATCAAATAGCTCGTCAGAACCAGTCATGTTGCTTAGTCATTCGTTTTTATTAAGAAACAGGAAACAAACACTTCATTCATATACTTGAATTGAATGCACTGCAAATAAGTTTTGCGAATATACGGAAAAATGCAAAAGTAAGGTTAAATAAAAATACCACAGCCATCGAGAATAACAACTTCCTTGGATGTGTCAAGAAAGTAGTGTGAACTGGTTCATGACGTCATTTGACATTCTCATTTTAAAAATTCAAAAGACGTTCCAAGAAAAGTACAAAGGCAATAGAACAAAGCACCACGACAAACGTAGGGCTGCGTCTGCACAGGTAAGAAAGCAGTTTTTACCTTTTGTGTATTGCGCCGACGCCACCGCTAGCGAATAGAGCAACAACGCCGCCGCGAGGATGCCCCCCTCACTCCCGCGCAGAAACATGATTCTTGACTTGAGGTAATTCAACTTTTTCGAATCACAACTTCGAGCACGTCACTATAGTAAAAACTTGTCACAATCTCCTACAACGCTCTCACGAAGTCTTATAAAACACATAACACGTACACTATCACAGATTTCAAACGCACATCCATTTGAAAAATGTTCGTTTAATCCGATAAGGTAGGTAACCGCTCAAACGTGGGACGAGGCATGCAGGTAAAACGAGTAAGCCTATTAAGTTTCAATGACTTAAAACTACTTATTTGTAACGTTTTACATGGACTGGTCACAAATAATCACGTTCGCCACGCTAGTTATGCACAATTTTGAATTTGGAAACTTCACATATTTTCGTAAAACAATTTCGAAGTTCGGAGCGATAACGATGCCTACGCGGGACACGACCACCCAGCGCATCGTTCGCGACTCAACTGGCGTGAAGTGAGTGAACATTCAACAAGTTGCGATCGCGCGCGAGGCAGGCCGTTGCGCTCGGAGTATGCGCTATCCGCGGCTATGTTCATACCCGACAGCACAAACAATGTTGACACTGCCCCCTGCCGTCCGCGCGCCGCGTCACCCCGCCTTGGTCCGTCGACGCTGTGCACCGGCCGGCCGGCAAAACTCACCAACTGGTTTATTTTCGCGCAAAAACGAGAAGACAGAATCTCTCCTCGGTCCAAACCTGTTTCAAGTCCACACCTAGTCGATCCAGTATCCAGGTACAGAAATAAAATCCCTGTCTATTCATGTAGCTAGGCAGTTTATTATGCATCCGTTCTAATAACAGTCAACGAAACAATTCTGATATTCAACTAACTTAGTATCTTGATCTTCACAGTTGCTGCTCGTCGGCTGCGCTTGCACATTATCTTGATACTGGAACAATGGATGAATGCTCCAATTATTTAGAGTTGAAATGAATGAAGTAGACAAGTTCGTGTTACGAAAACTCAGGGTAATTAAATCTTCGTATATCTTAGGGTCACTTGCCAGACAGAAACAAGTTATTTAAAATTCACGCTATCATAGCCGCAGACATTGATTAGTAGGATCTTAATTATCTACGACCACTGATCAGATACCCAACCCCTCGAGGTAAGAATTTCTATGCGATGAGTAAGGTCGCGAGGGCAACGGCCAACGGGGTTGAACTCGCGAGCTCTGTCAGTCCATGCACGTTTTAACCGTTGGGCTACTGTCGTTTATATTGGTCACTTATGGACTACTAGCGTTACAAACCAAAATAATTGAATAAATTGTTCTTTTCGATCAGAACCTTCTTAACGCTAAAACCTAAAAATTTATTAATGTCATTTATGAAAAAAAAATGTCTAATTATGTATGTTATAATTATAACACTTTATATCATACCTAGGTACTATATCTATTAAATATTTGCATGTCATCATTCCATGGTATTATGTGTCTTTGCACTGACATTCTATGTAACATCTTTTGTACCACCACATTTTTTGCAAATAAACGATTTTAATTTGATTTGAAAAACCTTGGTACAGTCAGCGTCACGATGCGGGTACCCCCCTTCAAAGCAAATTTTAATACAACTGGGGTACCTAATTGATGCAGCCCACCGTACCTATGTAATACCGTCCAATTTTTTGGGTTCTGTAGCGAATCGCAAAAATGGAACCCTTACAATTTTTCATGCCCGTCTGTCCGTCCGTCCGGATGTCACACAGCCATTTTACTCGGAGACTGTTTGCACTATATCGATGAAAATTGGAAAGAAGATGTATTTTGAGCACTGCTAAACAATTAAATAGTGTAGCGAAATTACGGGTGGCACTCGCACTCCTCATACTAGTGCACAGGGATGAAATAAAAGTCAATGCACATTAGCGTGTCATTAAAATTATTATGATGCTTCAAAGTGTCTGATATTTAAGTCAATCGTTTTTTGAGATGTGGGATATTTTCGGTTGTTGTTAACTTTGTTTTCAACTTATTTTTGCGGTCGGTAAACGCAATGCATGTGTAAAAATACTCATCCCAACTACGGAACCCTTTACTGGGCGTGATCTGACACGCACCTGGCCGTTTTTTTTAATTATTGATAGGCTCTTGTGGCGTGTTTGACTGCTATATTACCTGTTGGTAAGCGAGGTAGTGGACGACGATGGTACTGCTTGCCTAGAAGTAACCTATTGTTCGTTATTTTGCAGAAGTACAGGTACTACGTAACGTAGGTATAATGTGATGGCCGAGTTGTTAAGGCCTCGCCCCTCATGCGAGGTTATGGGTTTAAATCCGGGCGAGTACCAATGTGACTTTTTCAATGCATACCTT
Source organism: Brachylomia viminalis (assembly GCA_937001585.2). Lineage (NCBI taxonomy): Eukaryota > Metazoa > Arthropoda > Insecta > Lepidoptera > Noctuidae > Brachylomia > Brachylomia viminalis. The sequence goes on along the minus strand of OW443316.2, from coordinate 13,153,999 downwards.
CTAAGAAGGGGCTTGTGGCTTAGCAATAACAGCCGCACGGTCGATCGATCAGGTTAAGCTACGCTTGCCGCGGTTGGACCGTGGATGGGTGACCATCTTTAAATACCAAGACCCCTCTGTGTCTCGGAAAGCACGTTAAGCCGTTGGTCCCGGCTGTCATTCGTGGATCTGTGATAGTCGTTACGGGTCGTCAGAAGCCCGCAAGTCTAACAACCAGTCTAACCAAGGTGTATCGCATTACCCAGTAACTGGGTTGTGGAGGTCAGATAGGCAGTCGCTCCATGTAAAATACTGGTATTCAGCTGCATCCGGTTAGACTGGAAGCCAACCCCAACATAGGTACTTAGTTGGCTAAAATGGCTTAAATGGGCTTGGCTTAAATGGCTAGCCAGATGATGATGACTTACCTTCTAAGATATCTTGGCCATCACTGACCCTAAAGTTCAAAGAACGGACACAAAAACAGTGGAGACTTCCTTACGACAATTTTATTTTTCGGAATATTTGTTCCGAGTTTAAGTAAGTAAATTTAATATTCAGAATGTTATTAATACAGTAAAGTAATTGAATTCATTTACCTTTTTAACTGACTCAAAAAACAAGGAGAACGTTCACAAAAAACCAGTAAATACGTTTTCTATTGTTATTAATTCAGGTAAAGAACTGGGTCCGCCTCATGTTTTCGTTTCCCTGAATAGCCAATACTTGCTGTCTCTTTCTATCTTTATTAATTTTAGTTGTACCTAAGTAATGTTGCGAAACCCGGGACATTAGTCTCGAAAAAATATTTTGTCGTAAGGCATCTCCACTTTGTCCCTGTTATTTTTCGAACTTTAGGTATTTTAGCTCTCTCTATTCCGATCACTGCTGATAACGGTGAAAGGAATAATCTTGAGGAAACCTAGACTTATAAATTAATATATTTTTAGACTTATATTAATTACTGGCATCTGCCAGCAACTTCATCTGCGTGAATTTTCTTGTTCCCCCGCCCCACCCCGTCGCATCACCTGCCCGCGCCATCACTTCGTTTTCGCTTAGCGTTCTTTCTGGCGTTTTTTTCTTTTTGCTCACCTTCTGAGGGTCATAGCCGGATGTTAAATAGCCCCTAGCCTTTCTCCAGAATTGAGCTATCAAATGCATAAAGAATTTTTCAAATCCGACGGGAATCCAGAGATTACCCCTACATACAAACAATTTTTTTACCTCTTTATAGCATTAGTATAGATGAGTCCAGGTTTCCTCGCGATGTTGACGCCTGCTCAAGGCGGTTTGTCGATTTCAGAATCGCCAACCTGCCTTGATCAAGGGTGGTGATCAATGCTCGTGCCTTCTTTGTATGAGAAGAGGCTTTTGTCTTACAGTGGACCAATAAAAGGCTGGTACTTACATCATAATTCTCGCCATAAATATTCCTTTCAACCGGATGCCTTGTCCTAGTCCTGAAACCAGACCCGCAGTTGCCTTCTTTCAGGGTGCAGGGAGACCAGGCACCCCATTCGCTGATGGAGCACCTTCCATCAGCTCCTAGGGCCTGCTTTACTTCTCCTACGATTGGTTCTTCAGGTTCACTGGAAGATAAAACAATTGCATGACGATTGACAACTTGTTGCCGAATTAAACAAATGCATGGCTGACTAGTTTTGTTTGTTTTGGGTTCGACTCTCGAGATATGGATTCCGTTTTTCAACGAGATAATTGCTTGTTTGGCCTGTATATAGGTTGGGTAGGGGGTTTTATTTCTTACAAATAATGCACAAGACTATAGCCAAGCGCACATTACGAGAGCTCGCCCACGAACGACAATCGCTAAGCGATTATTTTGTCGCCTAATATAAAACATTCATGGTCTTATTACAAAACAAGGTTTTTCTTTTGACATGGTTTAAACCATCGAGCCCGTTTTTGAAATTGGAATCTAACAGAAATTGAAATACAGTTCCTTTTACAAAACCGACAACTTAGTCCGGTCTTATGTCGTCAATTTTGTATTAAGAACTTTACTATAGTCGGCATAAAGTTCGAAATACAAAAACTGACTCGATGGTTAAGGCTCGGGCTAAAGTTAGACCGTATTTTGTAATAACATGGTCAGAGTTCAATTATGAAACGCCCACGTGCTACATAAAGTCGCTCAATATAATTAATTATTATAAAGGCTCTTTCAAACAGGCGCGACGCGAATCGCACGCGACGCAAAGGCACCGCTCGTCGCGCGACAGGCGGTGCCTTTGTGTCGCGTCGCAACGCGCGTCCGTTTATAGGAGCCTTAAAACTCGCTGCGATTATCGGAGCTACAAAAAGTAGTACGTGGGCGAGCTCCCTAAAGCTGCAACGGGCTGCAATACATTTTATTAAAAAACCGGCCAAGTGCGTGTCGGACCACGCACCATGAAGGGTTCCGTAGTTGGGACGAATTTATCCCAAGAACAAACTTAACATTGTAGTTGAAAAGCATGTTCTCCCCTAAACAGGGTTATTAGTAGAACACCATCAACCTCTTAAGGGGTCATTGTATTCATGATTATGAACAACTTTTACTATGGGACCAAATTTGAAATCGCCAAGAAAAAATCAGCTGGTCCCTACATTTATGTTTGCAGAACTCATCAAAATGTAGGGACCAGCAGATTATTTTTTTACCAATAACCCTGTATTCCAACTGCAAATGTAAGTTTGTACGCACAATATTGCGAGATTTGCCATTATATTTTAAATAAACGTCTTATCTTATAAGTTTTCCTGTAATTTATAAGTATATAACTATTTTCGGTATTTATTTCAAAACTTTACACACAGTAGTTTCGGAAATAAGGTGAGGGCAGAAGTGGCCAATGGTCAATTTTCATCTATTCTTTTAAATTACTTTAAAACTATGTATTTTAAAAATTATATAAAATATATACTTGAGACCCTCACAGTAAGCCCTTTCGTTTCATATGTCACACGGTACAGTGTGCAAACCTTTTTAAAATTTTCTAATGGTCTCCGAAATATCACCCCCGTTTTCAAAATTCAATACACAAATTAAGTCACTTTTGGTACGTTACGGTTACGGAGGTTTAAGAACTAATTATTGATGACTTATTGACATACCAGGTAACCTAGCTCAGGCAGGTCGCCACAAGTTATAATGTCAGTACCAACGCACCTTTCATTGGTAATTAAAAACGTGTAAATTAAACTATCTTTTATATATGTATTTAAGCCGATCTGTTAAGAACTTGGTACACACGGCTACACATCAAGCTATACAAAACCAGTTTACGCTGGTCTCGCATCGTACGGAAATCCTATACAATGTGAGATCAGCTTATACTGGAAATGTATAGCTTGATGTGTAGCCGTGTGTACTACTAGTACTACTAAGTATTTATAAGTTTTTAAATGTATTACTTTGTAAAAGGACCTAAATAAAGTTAGAAACTAAACTATAACTTTTTCTACTGCATTACCTAATAAAAAAATTAAGGCATTACATTTTTTTTAATTCTCCATCGACTCGTTTTAAAGCACCAACAATTTCTTTAGAAAATATTTTCATTTGCATGATTCTTAAAAAATCTAAAATAATATAAAAAGAAGTTACTTAACCCATTGAATGCCGAAGTTAACCAATAAAAAAAACTTAAATAATAATACAGGGTTACCCACTTGTAATACTCAGGAGCCTTAGAGCATTTTACCTAAATGCTCTAAGTCAGGAGCTGATAGTGGGGCCAAAATGCAACAAATTGAATGGCAATAATATATATGGCCGAAATTCTATAGATTTCGAGATATTTGAATTTTAAGGGTTTTTCGATATTTACCCAAAATTTTACATGTAAGTAAATCCATATAATAATAAAAAAAACTATATGTTGTATTGGTACCATTAAAAATGATATTGTAGCTGGCACTTCAATTAAGCTACTTATGAACATAATTAAAAGTATATAATTCAACAAAATAATTAAAAAGATGAAAAAAAAGTAGTTTTAGATGTTTGTACGATTAATGTCATAGTAGGTAATTTTTTGTAGCGTAAAAGGAAAATATTGGTAAAATAATATCGTTAGATCGCTCCTACAACCACCATCCATAAAACCAATCCAATACAATCATATCAACCATCTTTCACAATTTTTAAAGGAACAAAGTAAAATTCAAACGCTTCGTAATACTTCTAATCCCCATAAAGTTCGTAACACTAATAATGAAATTGGTAAAAATATATCTAAATCAAAAACCAGTCAAGCCTTCGCGACTGCATTCCCAGGCACGTCCCTGCAGGGTTTGTGGTGCTTCAGATTCACACCCACAGAAATGTTCTTATTTCATGAATGAAAATGTTAAAGATAGATTAGATCTTGTAATTAAACATAAATTTCTGTCGCAACTGTTTAGGATTTCATGATATTAAAGTATGCAAGACAACGAACACATGTTTGATTTTTCAACGCAAACATCTTTCGCTAATACACATAGACAACTTTAACTGAAGTAATCGGGTAGTCGAACCTAGGTACCTGCAGTCCGTCATCACGCGACAACTGTGGTAGATCGGCCCGCGTCCGCGTCGAATTCAAATGATCCGTATATTCGTGTGTTGAAAATAATACAACCGTTTTGTTACCTACCGCTTCTGTATGTATACGTTTACAATTAATAAAAATAATAATAATAATAATTTCAAAAACAGTTTTAAGCAACTTCAAAAAGGAGGAGGTTATCAATTCGGGTGTTTAAATATATATTTTTTTATGTATGTTCGGGCATAACTCCGTCATATAAAGACAGAATTGTAAAATTCGATTTTTGTTCGATAGAAGTTTATTTTGTAAGGGTCCCATTTAAATTTCATATATATCTGATAGTGAGTTTCGGAGACAGACAACGGAACTCTTCAAAAAATTACAGCAAGTCAACCGCGATTGAATCGCATATAAATCGCATAAATATGCCTTGTGTACGCAATCACATAACATAACATCACGCCTGTACACTCGAAAGGGTTACGCAGATGTATTCAGTATATCAGGGTACACCCACATTTTCTATCAAAGTTATTAGTAATTTATTTTAATTACTATACAGGGTTACTGGTAACTCGACGTATTCCTTGCACGACGTCATAGTAGGGTCAAAATGCAACAAATTAAGTCACCAAATGATCTACCGAAGTTCAGTAGTTTTTGAGTTAGTTACATTTTCAGTATTTTTATGAAAAATCCCAGATTATATCATTTGGGCCAATTTAAAAATGATTTACAGCGCGACTGTACTGAAATGTAACTTAATATCATAGTTGATGCCGTAGCAGATCTTTGTTCATAATTAAAAGTTCAAAAATGCCAGAGACCTTGGCAAATATCACTAAACAAACATTTATTTTTTTGTGATTTTTGCTGTTACTTCATAGAAAATGTTGTCTAGTGAAAAAAATACTTATAAAAAATTAATAAAGATTGGCTTGTTGCATATTTTGTTGCATTTTAACCCTACTATGACGTCCTGCAAGGAATACGTCGAGTTACCAGTAACCCTGCATATATATTTCTTATTTTTTATTATTAGCATATTTCTTCGCGACTGGATGCTTGTTTTAAACTAGGGAACGCAATACCGGTCCCTCTCTAAGAAACCGGTATTCTCGGTATAGAGTCTAGGAGAATACCGGGATTCCGGTATTTCCGGTATTTTCGACATGTAGAGAAATTATATTTATTTTATAAATTTTTCTCTCCATTAATCATTACAGTGTAGTGAAATCTCTAATTTAAAAGGTATTATAAGTTTAAGTATATGTAATAAACAATAAAAGAGCATTTAAGAGAAAATCTACTTTTAATCAAAGAAAACAAGTATCTCCCTCCTATCGAAATTGCAATATTGCGACATTTGCAACGGTTAGGTTACAAATTATATCAAACAAAGCCATATTAAACAAAAAATTAATTAAGTAATCAACATTCTTGGTTTAATTAAATCTGTATAACCCTAAAGAGAAAGAGATCACAATTCACAAATAATAACAATCATATTCTGTAGTTTGTAGTAATAATCAACATTCTTCTTGCCTTAAATCATATCAGTTTTACCAAAAAGAGATCACAAATAATCACAATAGTTTGTCATACATTGTGGTATTAATAAAAAGATAATGAAATATTTTTAGACTAATAATAAATCTTCAAACAAATTTAACCAAAAAATATACTATTTTAATTCTCAAACAAAATACGTAAGTTTAAATCTTAAACGCGTACCTAATCGAAAGCAAATTAACAGTGTAATTAAAATAATTTAGTCATTCTTTGTTTTTTTGGTTTAAGTATTAGGATCGCAAAAAGGACAGTGTATCTAGTGTCTTATCACTTAATTTTGAGCGCAAATGGTTACAGAAATAGCCAGATGAGGAGAATGCTATCGACTCTACACTAGTCGGAGGAATGTTTTTCAGGCAATTGTACACTGATTCTAAAAACTTTCCTCTAGTGCCTCCATTTAATAGAGAGCCATCTCTATCCTGATTAATGTTTATGTTTCCTCCAATGTAGAATTAGATGAATTGTCTTGAGCCTTGCTGTCGCTTTTGAACCGCCATTTCCAACTGCTTCTTGAGAGCGGTAATGAGTCCAATTCGTTACTCGTCGTGCATGAAATTTCCTCATCCGGATCCGGAGGAACAGAATTATCAACGATCGAGATGTCCGAGTCAAGTCCGATTTTGTAAATGTCCTTGTCCGGTATATGTTTTTGCATCTCATCTCCATTTGGTTTCAAAAAGACGTCGGGGTTTTCATTTGCCGAGTCAAAATATCCATCGTGCGAGTTCGGAAGGACTCTTGCGTCACGAACTGCGCTCGCGATTGCAGTAACGCGTTAGAGCTCGTACAGGAAAAGCGGTAGCGGCGTCGCCAACTCGCCAGTCGCCACTACTCGCATGGGAGGATTTGCGATTTGCATCGTTCTGTGATGAACACCGAAAATATCGTAGGTCCCTGTATTCAAAAATTCAATTCCGGTATTGTGAAGGCTTCTTTTCGTTCCGGTATCCCGGTATTTTCGGTATCCGGGATCCCGGTTTGCGACCCCTATTTTAAACATAATGAATTCAAGCTTGATTTTTTACAAAATTTCATAGCAAGTAGTGGTATACGAAATTTTGTGGGGTAGGTACCGCAACGAGGTGAAAAATAAAAACCTTTTATATAAAAAAAAAACAACTGACGTCCAAAAAAACACTACAAAGTGTAAAATAACGTGACAAAAACGAAAATACAAACCCAAAGACCGACTTCCGAAATTAGAGTAATTTTTCACTTTGTAGTGTTTTTCTGGAAGGCGGTTGTTTTTTTTTTTAATAAATACGCTTATTTATTTATTCTATAGTTTACATTTATTCACAATACAGAAATCATAGTGTGGCCCTACTAGGAATTACCCCTTTGTCGTGGGTACGTTTACCGAAACAAATCCCACAACTGTTTCTTTGGAAGCACAATAGGGGTACATGTTATCGTACTGCCAGTGAGTTTGACAATACCATATTCGGGGTTTCATATGTCAAAGATGGAAATGACCCCCCATTTAATCCATTTCCATCCTTGACGTACGAAGCATATTCCTGATCTGAATGACGTAAAACCATTACTAAGTCATTGCAATGTAGTACTAATGGCTTTACGTAGCCGTCGATTATGAATACTTAATTTATAGTGAGAGTTTGCATCAGTCTGTATCTGTTTATTTGCCACAGTTGTTCTTCAAAATTACAATATTCGAGGATAAGATGCAGATATGAAAAAGTCCCCAAAATAAATTCCCATTAGAAAGAACTACATATGGGGTAGGCAGAAACTACAGAACGCCAGAAGTCCTGGCAGAATAAAAAAAAAGTCCGGACACTACGTCTTTTTTTAATCTTCATTTGTCAGCTATTTTTTTGTTTTTTTCGACTATTGCGATCTGTCCACACTATTGACATTCGGCATCTATTGTGTTGTTTGTTTAGTTATTCTTGGTATGCGCCCACTGGCTCATCCCCATCAATCTATATTTGTTTAGTTGGTCGGCCTTCATATCAAGTCTTGTGGGGCCAATCTTTTAAGCCTCCTGAATGTCATGGTTTTCATTAGGTGTGATGCCAGTATAATAGGATGAGTCGTAATCCTATTCTTGTAGGCCTGACCCTTTGTGTGATTTCTTCTTTAACCTTTGGCACGTTTAAGTCCCGATCTAAGCTATCGTTAGTGATGTACCATGGAGCATTGGTTATTATCCTATTATCCTCATCATTCTTAGTTGGAACCTTTGGAGTATGTCTATGATTGTATGGTATGTCCAAATAGGCATTAAGATGCATTTGTACATTCGAAGTTTATTATCTAGCGAAAGCCTGGACTTTTTAATAGTAGCCAATAGTATACCCTTAGTTGTAGTTGTAGTTCTTCTGCTTGTGGAATTTCAACATCGATGCCGATTCTCTTGACACAACATTCTCTAAACTAGACAAAAAGTCACAAAAATTTAGTTTATTCCTGTCAAACGACGTGTCCCATTCTGAAATTGATTAAAGTGACACAAATTAACTGTAATAGAGTTTGACAGCACTCATTGTCATTTAGTTATTCAATTGAGTGAAAATGGCAATTTTGCTATTCTGAATTTGCCGTATTTCACCAAAAATGTTGATTTTCAAACTAAATCAGACTTTTAATCGCGATTGAAAAAGGTGTGGGATAAAATAAGTCGTCATGAACTAAAATTTACAAAACGCATTTCTGTACTAGTTCTCGAAAGTTTGGATGAGTTTGGTGTTTTGGAAATCATTATGGAAGCTTATGTGATTGCAGCTGTTGTCGATTCACGACATAACAAAGAGACAGACTCAGACAAATTCAAGATGTCCTTGATAGGGCCTCTGTCCTTCGTACGGCAACGAGAATACCGGAGATTTTCAAGGTACGGAACGAAAAACTGGATTATCTTTTCTCGAGAACACATTTTTTTTAGTGAACGCGCTTTTTCCCGCTGCTTCGCATGCGTGGACGTCAAAAAAACCCTGTTAATCCTTCTCCATTAAAAATACATATTTATATACTTACCTATGTGACAACTTTCATGGTTTTCGGTCAAACGGTGTTGGAATTCGCTCTAGACTCACAAAATGTATTACCTACGTATATATATTACAAAAAAAGCTTTCTTCGAGTTTTTTCAAAAGTTTTCTAATAATAATTATGTATGATTCAATCATGATTCGAAAGGCACGTAGCGCCATCTAGCGTCCTAAAGCAATTGTGACCGTCGACAGTTTTTTGTCCTTTCAAAGTCAAAGTCAAAGCATTTATTTCAAATAGGCACATAAAAGGCACTCTTGAACGTCAACATTTACGTTTAAATAGAATTGATTCTAGTCGCCCCTTCCAAAAGGTAGTTTCGTATGGAGAAGAATGGGCAAGAAACTCCATCGTTACTCTTTTAAAATGTGTTACAATATTTTGTATACATTAATTATATAATTATATGTGAAGACGATGCACCTATAATAAAAATTACCCTACCAAAATAGGTAAAAAGAATTTAATAAACGTAGCAATGATAAATAAGTTAATTAAATGATAGATACATGGTGTTCACATATTTACAAACATTGTAAAAGTATACGATTTCCCAAATTATGTAACCAATTAATATGTCAGTGTGTGAGTTAAAGTAGTCACAGAATGTAAACCAATGTCATAAAAATAACAAACCATACAATTAAAGTAGCAACAAGTTTTAATTTTGTCAAGACCCTAGATTGTCCTGTGGAGCTGGACCAGCATGTTTCTAAGCATTCTTATCTTGGATATAATCCTCTAATTTGTAATATGCTTGTTTACACAGTGAACTTTTTATATGAGTTTTAAATTTTCTTTCATTTAATTGCAATATATTACAAGGTATTTTGTTGTAGCATTTAACACAGTACCCCATAAAAGATGTATGTACTTTAGCTAATCTGAAAAATGGTTGATCAATTTTATCTTTATTTCTTGTATTAAAATTATGTCTATCACTTATTTTTTCCCTCCGGAAATGTACTTTTTTTCTGGATGAAAGGTACCCCTGTCAACGTATATGCAAAATTTCACGATGATCGGTTCAGTGGTTTAGGCGTAAAGGTAACAAACAAACTTACTTTCGCATTTATAAAGATATTATTGGATTTTACTAAGGTTTTCTTTGCACTTCGGATCATTTCGTTCGGTTTCATTCACTCTTTATTTTAATTTCCGACAAATCTTGATCTATGGTCTACTCAACTTAGAGATTGTCAAACTCGATTTAAGTTGTGTCAAAATTGTTTTTAAGTTTAGAGAATCTTGTTTGCAGAATAGCTTTTAAGATTCTCATAACCAAAAATAAGAAATTTTTGTGATAGTTTAGTTTAGTTCGGTACACAAGAGACTCGGCACTATTATTTAGTCGTAGGTACTGGAGGGCATGTATCTCTTTTTAATGTGAACGTCACGTGTACGAATTTGTTGTCATTTGCCTTTATTCGCCATATTTTCAGCCGTTTTGAAATTTCATCTGAGCTCGATTGTAGAATCTTAGACGCCTCAATCGGACCTTCATGCACAGCTAATGTAACTGTGTCATCGGCAAATGTGCCTAAGACTACTCCTTCGGACACAGGGAGATCAGCTGTGTAGAGAAGGTAAAGAGTAGGACCCACCACGCTGCCTTGAGGAACTCCTGCACGAATTTCGTGCAGTCAGGTTACTTCATTGCCTTGTCTTACAAATAAGCATCTCTTTTCCAGGTAGGATTTAATGATTAAGAAGTAGTTATTGGAAATGCTTTATTAATTTTATATAAAACGCCCTCATGCCATACTCGATCGAAAGCCGGTGTTATATCCAGGAAGGCGGCTGAAAACTACTTCTTTTCTATGAAGAAAAGAACATGCAAAGAGCATGTAACAATTTTTATTTACTAAATTAATTCCCGTATTCCGAACAGTCCGGACATGTCCGGACGGATGATGATGCCCTAGATGCGATAAGATCCTAACAATAAAACACTAATTCACTTACTCTTCTGATTCTTCCTCTTTTCCTTCGGCCTGTTGTTCTTCTTCTTCTTTAGCTAAAATATAAAACATTTTTATTTTCAAATATTAACTACACTTTTTACCTGGTGGTGGTTTCAATACAAATCGGTAGGTAGCTTACAAAATGGCCCATAGGGGACATTTTGTAACCCATAGAATATACGTGAAATGAAATAGCGAGTTCCTATACTAAATAATTCCTCCAGCGTGAAGCGTATCCTGAGCAGCCACTAGCAAGCCATGCTACCCAGCATGAGCTATTCTTCTGTTCTATGAGAAATTTTTCAGGTTAGTTCATGCGACCATCATCACAGGGTGGCTGGTAGCAGTTGTTAGAGAGTAACCGAGGATCGAGTTGTGTAACGGGCGATCGGAGAGGCCAGTGTCCAGCGAGGCCTATGTTTAAGTGAAGACTCACCAGCAGCACCTTCACTACACTCCGCCCCTATCAGCGGGAACACGTCCAGTCGCCTGACCCTCAGCTTGGCAAAAGGCTGCAGTTCGTTTAGGTTCATCTGGTAGAACGGTGAGTCTACGTTGAAGGAGCCTACTTCTACTCGCTCCACGTTGTCTCTGGGTGTAGAGACTGTTGGTTGAGACTGCAAGAAGGAAATTGAAATTGAGCTTTTGCCCTAACTGCCATTCGAAGATCTTTGACAGTCATTAAGGTAAGTCAGACGAAGTCAGATCATAAGTCACCAGTCTTGCCAATATCGGGTATTGTATTGCAGTTTTGCAGTAACAGGGTTGTGGAGGTCAGATAGGCAATCGCTCGATATAAAGTACTGGTATTCAGCTGCTTGTATTGGAAAAAGGTCAGGCAGATGATGGCTGATTCAGCTGCATCTGGTTAGACTGGAAGCCGACCCCGTCATAGTTGGAAAAAGGTCAGGCAGATGATGGCTGATTCAGCTGCATCTGGTTAGACTGGAAGCCGACCCCGTCATAGTTGGAAAAAGGTCAGGCAGATGATGGCTGATTCAGCTGCATCTGGTTAGACTGGAAGCCGACCCCGTCATAGTTGGAAAAAGGTCAGGCAGATGATGGCTGATTCAGCTGCATCTGGTTAGACTGGAAGCCGACCCCGTCATAGTTGGAAAAAGGTCAGGCAGATGATGGCTGATTCAGCTGCATCTGGTTAGACTGGAAGCCGACCCCGTCATAGTTGGAAAAAGGTCAGGCAGATGATGGCTGATTCCGCTGCATCTGGTTAGACTGGAAGCCGACCCCGTCATAGTTGGAAAAAGGTCAGGCAGCTGATGGATGATTCAGCTGCATCTGGTTAGACTGGAAGCCGACCCCGTCATAGTTGGAAAAAGGTCAGGCAGATGATGGATGATTCAGCTGCATCTGGTTAGACTGGAAGCCGACCCCGTCATAGTTGGAAAAAGGTCAGGCAGATGATGGCTGATTCAGCTGCATCTGGTTAGACTGGAAGCCGACCCCGTCATAGTTGGAAAAAGGTCAGGCAGATGATGATACGAGTACCAGCTATTCCCCTCAGTTTAATTCAATTCTTAGGGATTTTAGAAAAAAACCTCTTGAAGTTACAAGAATGAAATTTGGAAGAATAAATAGATTGTCTATTAATGATTGAACAGTTCTTCCGGCTGTAATAAGCTATGTTAAACTAAATATATTTTTCACCATGCAGCTCTGACAACTTACTGAAATACTGCGTGTCACGTGCCTGACGTCCTTCTCGAATTGTTCAGGGGCCGTACTATGAGCTGTTAACGCCATCATGATTCCGTTGAGAAAAAGAGATAGTGCTATCGGTCATGTATAGCTCCGTCTCTCTTCCACGCTGGAACAATGATGGAATTAACACGTCATAGTACGGCCCCTGGTTCTTATTTTCAACCACTGAGCATACTGTATGTAGACCTACGACGTTTTCAAGTTTGTTTGATAACAATTTAGCAGCTAGTTAAAATCAAGAAGAAAGTTCACAGTTACCTCATAAGAAATGCCATCCATCGTGCCAGCATCCCAGGGATACAAAGGAATCTCTTCATCTTCAAGCCAGCCATCATCAGTACACAGTTCAAACTGCGAAGTACCGAGGAACCAGTCAGGTGAGGGTCTCAACCCCACTGCTATGGAGAACAGGTGGTGGATCCTATCGACCCTGAAGAGGGCATGGGATGGTTCCGACATGTATGGGTGGTGACGTCTCTTGCCTCTGATTAGGGTCCTGGTGCCCATTCGTTCGGCCATCTATATTGGAACAGGAGTCCGTTAGAAAAATATGTTAGTGTCACAGAACACGTGCACATAAAAAAGATAAGTTTACTCTAATAAATGATACAGCCCTATTCAAACTTTATGGTGGCTCTGAAGTGCGCTACTCACTGCGCAGTACCTCACCCCTCATCCCCCTGACAGGTGAATTTGTTATTGCTCAGCGACTCGCCTCATGTTCCGAGCCGCCATAAAGTTTAAATCGGGCTGTACCTACTTATAGTACCATAGTGCACACGGCTACACATCAAGCTATAAATTTCCAGTTTACACTGACCTCTCATTGTAAGGAAATCCTATACAATGCGAGATGTGTAGCCGTGCCGGTACGCACGGCAATCAACAAAACAAATCTACAGGATGGCAGGGTTTATTTTTTTATTCTAGTGTAGAAATATTTCGTTGATTATCAAAAAAAAAGCACGTCGTGACTAACAAGAAGGCTTCCACTCAGCATGATGGTGTGCTATAAGGGACCCACAGCACAGCGCTGAATTTCAGTGGTCACTCGAAAAGAACGTTAATGTTTTTTGGTGTAGTTCGCTTCCTTCTCTTGTTGGTATTTATTTTCATAGTCAAAACAATTTTTTTTTCTCTTATTTATGTAGACTGTTGTGTTTTGGTATTATTACACAAAATGCATAAATTCCCCTATTACTTTTATCTTTGTTCATTGAAAATTCACTCTTAAATAATCTCATTTAATATTCAAAGACCTTCACTACTCGACAAGTACATCAATCTAAATGAATTGAAATTTATTTTCATGCTGAACGAATTGATGATTCGTTAAATATTTTAAATCTTCTTAAACCTTACAGACTATAAATTTATAGGATTACACGATGATACAGATGCTCAACCGAAAATGATTACTTGTTTCATTTGAAACTAGTATTACTAAGTATTAAAATTAATGTATGAGGTTAATATTGGATTTTTAGAAAATATATTTGTTTGGTGTGATTAGGTCCTGGGTCCGATTCCCGGGTCGAGCAAAGTGATATTAGGTTTATTATCAGTAGGATCCCGGTTCCTGGACTTGTGCCCGGTTGATGGCAATAGGCTCGCCCCCTATTACATGGGACTTAGACATAGCTCGTGAAATGTGGGTGTACTATAAGCACACCTCTGCCTAATCCTTCAGACTTTACAGGCGTGATGTTATTTTGTGTTTATAAGACTAGGACAGATATAATAACCTTGCAAGTACGTAAACATACCGTTTTTTTTTAGGGTGGGGAATGATCAAATAACTTCTCCTGCTCTGGACGGAGCGAGACGGCGCGGCGGCGGCGTGTTAACTCTTACTGACTAAAACCCACCCGTGTTCCTTCAATTGCCTGTGCCAGGGGCCACGGTAACCCTTTCGGACTCTCCCGCAACCCTGGCAGATATATACATACCTGAGTAATAATCTCCCTTTCTATTAGACTACTGTCGGCGGTTTCAGCCAGCTTCTTCAAACCTTCACTGGCATTCATTCCTTGCTGCCACAACGAGTAATTGTGCGAGTGAGAACAGCCGACCATGTGGCTGTACCCATTGTCATCAGGCTTGCTGGGGTAGTGGCGCGGATGGGCCACTCGAGACCATTTGCCGTAGAATATCACCTGTAATTATTAAAGATGTCTGCTGAAAAGTAAGTGGATGGGGGAAACTTAAAGCAGTTTCAAAGGATTGTAGGATACCTCAGTTCACATCTATTAGCAATGACGTATAAATGACATCTAATGCTCAGTATATTTTGGCAGGCGCAAATTTAGAGACCTGATGAGTTACTTTTTAATGCACATTAGAGTAAGCAGAGCCAATCATTAATGGCCTCACATTCAACAACTAGCTAAGCTCACATGTTCTAAATAACACCTTGACCTTTGCAATAAATAAGAAATAATGCATTTGCAACCATAACAACCCTGTCCTTTACTGTCGCTCAGTCAGGTAAAAAGGACGTAAATACAAAGAGTTACTAAGTTGTTATTACTGCCTGAAACCAGTTTCCTTTCTTACCTCATACCTCGCTTCGCTGCAGAGGTTGCAGTATGGTGATGCCGGATAAGGTGGGCTATCCAGTGCCTTATCTGTGTTCTTTTGAAGCACCACGGTGAGGTTGTCTCCTGTATACCATGCCTCATCGTTCTCCGCCACCATGGCGCGGATTCGCACAGTCTGGTTCTTAGTACTCTGTTTTGGAGACACCCAATGGATCTGGTGGAGTTGGAAAGGTAGTTTTGACCTTATTTATTTATTAAACTACATGCCGTGTGCGAGATGGGATTTTCTATCGGCATAAATGACGAATGTTCATACAAACTTTCAACACCTTCACGGTGTGGTGCCATCTGCGAAGCATCGTACTGACGTCACGCAAAATCCTGCATCGCGCAAGCAAAGCTATCCGCGCGATTAGCATACTTATACTAGGTGGTCTTAGTATTAGCGTTAATAAAAAAAAAATATTCCTCATACCTAGGGGTATCCGAGAAAACCTTTACGATTTTTGATAGTTTAAGAGATATGAATATTTTTTAAATTCTTCTGGGACATCTTTATTGTACAAAAGAGGGTACCTACATAAAATATTTTGTTTAAGTACCCTGAAGTAACTAATATTTTGCCTAACTACCCTACACACGACTGTTAAACCAGCAATATCAAATTACCAGTAGAACTATGCATTAAAATCTATTCTCTTTCTTTTCAGTGGTGTATATTGTGTTCTCTGGATGCATATTGCATGTATGATAAACCAGATTTCCGGTGACTGAAGTTTTGCAATGTTTACTGTGCAAACAATTTTATAAAGAATTCTGAAATTGATTAACGCATTTTTTGTTTAATAATTTAGAAACAATAACACCTGGTGGGGATTGTTACTTATTTTCCAAAAATCCCCACTAGGCTGAGTTTATTTAACTAGTGGGGATTTGTGGAAAAAAAATAACAATCCCCACTGGTGGGGATTTGTCGGTGGGGATTTCTGAAATAAATCACAGGGTGCTTATGTCTGATGGGCTATTGCCCCATAAACACTCAACTGGTTGGGGAATCCTCACTTTTCTAGGGAAGATGATGATTTTTACACCCTGTTCCTCATACCTCTGTAAGGGACTGGCTGAATATTCAAAAACCGTTTCTTATAGTAGGCTCACCATCGTTATTTATGGAACTTTTGTGCAAAATTTTAAGTTTATAGACGCACAGCGGTTAGGGATGTGCGTTGTCTATTAGTGAGTGAATTTAAGATGTTTGAAAAGTAGATATCACAACGTAGAGACAAAGTACCAAATAAACCGTGTAAGTTTAGCGCCCGGCAGTAAAGAAAGAAAGAAAAATATTTTATTTGGGACACGCACAGGAAATGCAAATAATAATACTTAATAATAAAAAAATACACCGACACGGACAACCTCTTTCAAGCTTGTTGCATGTGTCATATTAACGGTCGGGTACTTTAAAAAAAAGTACGTACCTCAACACTAGTCTTATCCGAGTTATCAGCATTTTCCACAGAGCTGGAACATCTCTCACTGTATCGCGACTTGTCTTGGTCCAAAGTCTTCAAAGTACCCACGTCAATGTTTTTATGACTAAACTCGAAAACATTATTATCCACATCTGGATCTTCAGCAGTTATCATAAACCAACGGAACGGCTTATCAGGAATCGTCGTGTGTATAGTTACTATGAAAAAAATTATAATATTAGGTAAATTCCTGCTGATGTTATAAGAAAATGTATAATATTAGGTAAATGTTGCTGTACGCTGCGCCTGACAAATTGGTGATGGCAACAGTTTGACGACAGATGAGAATTGCTCATCAAAGAATATTGGGGCTTTTGTTTTTGCTATTCTGTGCCCATTTCGGCTCTATGGTTCTAATGTTATTATCAGTTTAGGGTCTTATAGAATTTAAAAGTTAAAATCTGTTTAAATTACACAAACAAACAACACAAATTTAAACTGATTTTTTTTGGTGAAATTTGAACTCATAAAATGTGCCATTTCGCGATAATCAAACAGAAAATATAAAAATTACTTACAAACATATGTTTGGTCTGGCGTGTAGAACCTTGAATTCTCAGAAGGATTTTGTATATCTAATCGATAAATGCCATTATTTTTAGACGGTTCCTTCACGGTAGCTTGTGGGGGCTTTTGGTCGCACCTGCCTGGCTGTCCTTCTACAAACCAAGCTAATGCTAACAGCACTATTAAATAATGTATATACCTGAAAATTTAACATAAATTGTACTCAATAAAAAACTTCTTGATTAGTTTTGTAGTACCTACTCATAAGCACTTAATTTACCAAAATCTCAGACCTAAAATACATCTCACAAACTATCTAATTGAAAACAATCTTCAGACATTGTTTACAAAGTCTTATCAACTCCTAATAACATGCGAGTCACTTCAAAGTTATATTCTCTTACTAAATTAATATAAGTGTCTTCATTAACAAATTCTGTCAATAATTTAGGTCATTTTGGAGTAAAACATATGAGTATACGTACATTGTGATCAAACAAAGTCCTGGTATCCAGAAGTTGCGACATTAGCGTTCATTACAGCTTCAGAACTTGGAGTTTCACTAGCTCGAACCACTTTTGTTGGAACTGCAGGTCTTATAAACATAGGTATTTGTTAGAGTTAGAACAAATTGGTGCAAATTCAATCGATTAGGTTAGCGCCGTCAACTGAAAGCGGTATTCTCAAAATAAACCCAAGATGTGTGTGGTTGGAACCGTGCCAAGTAAGAAATACGGCATATTTCTTTTGGATGCGTTCAGTCAGAGTGGTCTGCGGACGTTTGGCTAACTTTGTTGTAACTGGGTTTCGGTCACTGTGTAGACTTTATTGCGGTCTGTGTTGTTTGAAATGTATTCCAGTTTATTGTAGAGCGCTGTCATATGAGTTTAAAGTTTTAATGTTGAAGGGAAGCGAACATCAGATACCGAGAATCATGAAATGGAAAGGCTGTTTATAAGTTTACAGTAAAATTACAGATAAGTAGGTTTAATTTACCTAACTAACATCATAACTTATTAGTATTACTTAACTTCGTAACAAATAAATGAGGACTATTTACGGCTTCATTTTAAAAACGAAGTAATCTCTGTAATACGTAATAGTTTTTATCTCAATTTCTTTAGATCACATTCTGAAGAAGATTTATAGCCGTGATATACTTAAGTTGTTCGTTCGCAATTCATTGCTGTAAGTTTTCTAGCAGGCGTTAAAATTTTAATCAGTGGTTCATCATGCTATATTAAATTTAACTACCCTGGAAAACTTTTCCGGTCCTTGAAGCATTTTATGGGTTTAGTAAACAGGATTGAAAAGTTTTAATCGGGTGGACTACCTATACAAATAGTTAGTTACGTGTACAGGTAGCTACATATCTAAAGGCGTAAAATTCTCGTTAATGTTAGAATTATTAAAGCTCTGGCCACACACTGAGGCGAATCCCACCTGATATGCGGGACGCGACTGTGCGTCGATTGTTTTAATGAATTTAATGAAGCAACGCGACTGTTCGCGCCAGTTTGAACCCCATACAAGTTAGTTGACACGCGCGAGCGATTCTCGTCGCACATCCAGCGCGGGATTCGCATCATTTTGGCCAGAGCTTTAGCAGGCAGATAAGTAGTTTAGAAGGTTTTAATTGCTTTGAACTTTGAAATACCAAATTCAATATGCTGTTGGTATTAACTCATTACGCATCCAATATGAACGGCAATTGCTCTAGAAAACAAGACTGTATGCAAGAGTACCTTTTGGTTTATAGAAGACACAAAGTCACTTACATGAGAAGACACAATGTCACTAAAAGAAGACACAATATCACCTAAATGAGAATAATGCTTCTAAGCTAAATTATAAATATAAAGTTAGTCACAATCGTCACTTGAGTTACGTTTAAGTATGATTGATCATTATTGTATTAAATTAACATATTTTTCTTGAATATTATGAAAATCTGAATCAGTTGCCTCCAACAGTTATAAAGCCGCATTCATAGGCAAAATAATCATCCTCATGAAATCTAAATGCGCCGGAGAGTATTCGTATAACTTTGCCGAAGAAAGCACTGGTGGCCATTGAAAACGGAGTGCAATGCCTTTCAAGTGGAAAGTCGCTTTCTACACTTACGCTGTAGGTAGTAGATGCGACATATTTTAATGACGGCGTTGCATGGAATAATAAATATAGTTGTGAAAGAAAGAAAGAAAGAAAAAGTGTTTATTGCGACTCGTACAGGAAGTGCACAAACTAAATTATAAAATAAAAAACCAAACTATATAAAAAAAAAAGTAACAAAAGAAAAAGGAAACAGAAATTCCTATACGAGGCCAAAAGGCTCCTATCTCAGCATGATGCTGCGACATTTAAAAAATAAATAAATGCCGCAACGCTGGTATTCTGATAGGGCCCGCTGTGAAGTCACGGGCATTTAACAGTAATAAATAAATAATGAAATACATATATGTAAAATAATAACAAATAAAACATTATAATATTCGCATTTCTATCCGCGCCAGACGTAGGTTAGGTACCACTTGCTGCTTGCTTGCCTATTTAATTGTGCTGTGTACTCTGAAAGACTAGCATTTGACGGCACGGTTGGTGCAGTGGTTAAGCGATTGACTGCTGCGTTACGTGTCGCGGGTTCGATCCCCGCACGGAACAAATATTTGTATGACCTGCAAGTAGTTGTTCCGGGTCTGGCTGTTTGTGTATGTGAGTTTAAATGTTTGTAAACGCACCCACGATACAGGAGAAATTCCTAGTGTGGGGCAACGTTTTTTAAAAGAAAAAAAAATACCTTTGCTGCACTGGGCCTTATCATAGCGGTATACATAATGACTTGTAATTCTACATGTTCCTTCGTCGTGATAGTGTGACCCCTTTGCAACATTCAAGCAACCCATATAGCTTAGCTAAAACATCCAACTGTTAAAAATTTCAACAGCAAGTTAAATAACAATTTTCAAAATCAATCTACGACCATGAACTTGGGCACCATTTATCATTTTTTTTTTCTTTTTTTTTGTTATGGCATTAAGCGATTACGACATTATTACAGTCCGGCCGTCGAGAAAATGCGTTCCTGACACATGTAAGTGCGGCAATTCTAGAAACTAATAAAGATCAAAATCGTAAAACACGTATTTGTTTGTATGAAACTCTCTAAGTCCGTCAACGAAGATACGGGCCCGTCCGAAAGTAGTTCGATACTTAAAAGTGAACCCTGCTCCCGATTAATCAACTTTTCCGGACGGGCAATAACACGTCGGGAGTAAGGACAACTGTCAAAACGTATTGTCATTTATTTTTAGTTCGGGCCCGGACTAATCTTATGTTCCTAAGCGATACGGAATAGGAAAGTTCCGTTATTTCGGCCGAAACGACGGACTTCGTGGCTCGTGGTGGTGAGTAGGATCTCTGGAACGCATTCTCCCGACTGTAATGTAGTTACTAGCTTCTCCGCGAGACTTCCGTCTGCCTGGAACTCAACTACCTATACCATAAAACGTTATCCTATGCCATTTGGCAACAACGCAGCTTTCTTACAATGAAATATTTTTTTAAACGGATCTAGAGTTTTCCTTTTACAAACAAACAATTTAACCTCTTTAAAATATTAGTTTAGAAGTTCAGATTATCAGGATCACCATTATAACTTGACCGTTTCTCCTTGCATACTTGAGCTTGATGAGATGAAAAGTTTAATTATTGTGAAAAAGTACTTTGGCATACTGGGAAAATAATGGATTCGTTCGTACCTAGTTTAATTATTATGAGGGAGGATATCTCAAGGTAACCACTTTATTCAGTTACAAAGTTTGTTGGAATGTAAAATATAAGTTCTCAGTTTAACACAAATCTCCATAGGTACCTACTACGCTTTGGAATGGGCAACTAGCTTCATATTTCTGACTGACCGACCACTTGACAATTCAAAAGTGCCTGTAAATGGTTTAATTGAAATAAATGCTTTGAGTTTGAGTTTGAATAACTTTGGGAACAACAAATCTTAAATACTAAGGGCCCGCTCACACGTACCACAACCACACCACATCGCAGCGACAAAATGTGGGCAAGCAATGGTTACGTCGGAATAGTGCCCTTTCACCACTTCCTACGCTGTTCTTCTAAGCTACGCACCGGGTTTTGATGCGGTTTCACCATCATTTGGATAATTTATTCCGGAAGCATCAACATAATCAGCCTATAATGTTCTTCGATAGGCAGTGGGCTAGAATCTGCCACGCGGGCCCAGTGCGGGTTGGTAGATGTCGCATGTTTTCGAATTTTTGTTTCTAGGATATGCCGGTTTCCTCACGATGTTTTCCTTCACCGTTTTGAGAGCAGTGGTGATAAAACCCACGACCTACAACTCGTAAATCATAAATTAATTTATTTATGTAAGTAGGTTTTTGTACAACAATTTTTTAAACTAGATGAGGTCGGCGTTTCCTATCTGACTACTCTGAGAAGTATAAAGACATGAGGAACAGGGTGTAGTTCACTCATACCTCCATAGAAAAGGGAGGATCCTAAGACCAGACGGTTGTCGTGTCTGGTGGGCAACTGCCCGACGATTGATGTCGGGACGTTGTGTATATGCTAGTTGCGCGGTAAACTCTGCTTGCGCGATGCAGGGTTTCGCGTGACGTCAGTGTGATGCGTAGTTCGCATGTGGCGTAGATACCGCTACAGAGGAAACGCCGAAACAAACTCAGAGGTCACAGTCTCTTTTAAAGTCCAGACATAGTCTTGGTCAGATCATGTGAAGGCCATGTGGATTGGTGTCTGAAAGTCCAGTCAGTGCACGCATTTGTCAGTATTCGTGCAGCTCAACTCTTAACTTAAGGAGCTCAACGACGATGTAAGTAGTTGAGTTACCACTGGACCACCACTGCTCTCTACTCCGGAAGGTTTATGTGTAAACTAAAAATATAACAAAAAAAAAAAAAACAACCGGCTTCTAAAAAAAGAACTTGGAACTTGGTGTCTTTGCATCTGTATTTTACTTTTTTCCACCGACTTCCGAAATTAAAGTTATTTTTCACTTTGTTGTTATGGTACCTACGAACCCTACACCAATTCGAAAACGAACGTCTTTCAAATCCACGTCCGTTTGAAGGCGATTTTTTTATTTAAAAATAATTATTGTCGCTTTTTTAAAAACCGTTCGACCGATATAGATAAAATTTTAATGGGACCACCTGGGACGAAATAAAAAAAGAATTTTCCAAATCGATTCAGGCGTCTTCGAGTAATCGGTGAACATACAATAAAAAAAAACGACGAATTAAGAACTTCCTCCGTTTTTGAAGTCTGTTAATAAATCTCGATATTGTGTAAAGTCGTAAGAAGCAGATCCGGGTCGCTATATAGTGTTCTATGTAATCTGATCCTGATCATATTCACCACAAATATAAAGATCGGTACCATGTCTATACTCTATAAGGATATACGCGGACATCCACCGCCTAAGGCGCCACGGAATTATACAATGTGTTGTTTTGCATCCTCGTCAAAATTCAGGAGGCTGTTATGAAAGACATAAATAATCAAATAAAATTACGATCCTGCTCAATAATTAATACATACTTGTTTTTTTAGGTATTTATTTTTGAGAGTATTTCAGAATAGTCCACTTTCAAAGAACAAAATCGCCCCGTTGCGTATGCGGTAGGCAGTGTCGTACGACTATGTCACTGTGTGCATGCGTTACAGTTACAGCGCAGTTACAGGGCGGTATCACACGGGCCCTACACATGCCGATTTCCAAAAAATACAAAAAATAAAAATAAATATCTACTTATTTTATTATTGATTCGTGTCAAGAATCATTAGCATAGTTACCTCCTCGAATTTGACGAGAATGCAAAACAACACCTTGTATATACAGGCTGTCCGGTAATTAATGGATAGCCTCGAAATAAATTATAGAAGAACTTTCACTGGCCGTTGAAAACAATAGAAAACATATATAGCAAGAAAGAAAGAAAAATAGGTTTATTTGTCACAGAAACACGTGCATACAAAAAAGCTCTAATAATTAAGAAAATATAATAACAGAAATGTCAATAATCACGAGCACAAAACAGAAATCGTCGACAGCTGCACGTCATGACTGTGACAAGAAGGCGTCCACTCAGCGTGATGCTGTGCTATGGGGGACCCACAGCACAGCGCTGATTTTCAGTGGTTACCCGAAAAGGACGGACGGAAGCCAAGTCAAATTCAAATTCAAAATTATTTATTTGTACACATAGGTTTAATGTAGTGGTACACATTGTTATAAAAATAAAAAAAATATTGAGTCACTATGTGCTGCCTTGCAAGGCGTACACATATTACTACACAGTTGGTAATAGGTATACAGGTAATGTTCAATGATTGGTACTAAACAAAATAAAATAAAATAAACAGTAAGCACTTAGAATACAAAGCAACTACATATTTTTTTTACGTTTTTTTACTAGGTTACGTTAAATAGTGCAAACGGATAACTGAATGACCAGTTTTAGACTTTATAAAAAATAAATATGTATATTTTTACCCAAGATACAGGCTTGCTTAGTTTGGGGGCAATGTCAAAACTTTGTAATCTTTTCGGCAATCATTAATTATTATTCTTATACGTAAAATAAATTATATTTTGTAACAGCCATTTGGTTTTATATACTTAAGCCATTTCAAGGTTATCAATAATAATCTATGGACATGTCTGAAATAAATAAATATTAATAATAAAATTAAACTATAATAATAATAATAAAACTGGGCACCCTGTGTATCTACTCGCTTAATTAAACCATGGCGGTTTTTCCCATGGATTATATCGTTAATGAGGGATCAAATTGATCCCTGCTAATTTGTGAATGAAATGAAATGCAATGTTTATTTCTGTAAGTATATTTAAGACTCTTTTACACGTCAATATTTTAAAACTAGATGGCGCCGGCATATCCTACCTGACTGATCCCTGAGAAGAAATGCCGAAACAAACTCAGAGGTCATGGTCTCTTTTAAAGTCCAAACATTGTATTATTACGATTTTTATGTGAGTCTAACAATGCAGGGCCATGTCTAGAAGTGCCTTTTGAAGAAAGAGCCATTGTAGCTTTGAGTTGACCTGTGCTAACAGACGGTATGCGTGCATCAGTCATCGTGTATTTCAACCCTATTTTAGGGAGCTCAACGACCCGTCACACGACGCTACCAGATCTGCAGGACATTTGCGTAGGTCGTATAAAAAATACTCAAAACC
Organism: Brachylomia viminalis; assembly: GCA_937001585.2. Taxonomy (NCBI): domain Eukaryota; kingdom Metazoa; phylum Arthropoda; class Insecta; order Lepidoptera; family Noctuidae; genus Brachylomia; species Brachylomia viminalis. The sequence goes on along the minus strand of OW443316.2, from coordinate 13,129,372 downwards.
GCCAGACAGTTATAAAGTCATGTATTCAATCTAGCCTGCACGGTACTCACATTCACGGTCAATTTCTCTTTAAATATCACCAAAAATATTATAAGTTATGTCACGTAAATCAATAATAATGACATTATTAATTCCAAAACACCTAATAGTACAAAATGGTTTGTTGCTTGGGGTAGATTGGAGTAGCTTAATTAATCCCAAACCTTTTTGTCATCCAAGTAATCTTTAACGTTATAGAAGCCTTTTCGACAGAGTTTCTGTTTTATAAATGATTTAAATTTATTGAGGCTCAGTTCTTTAACTTAATATTGTAAAAAGGATTTTTGTGTAACTTTCTGTAGCTACGATGAATTATTGTAGTGCCCTGTGACAAGTTTAGGTCTAATGTTAGATATATATCTATTAATATAATTATAAGTGTTCTGTAATTGATAATATTACGCTTTCGCTTCGGTAGAAAAAGAAACCTTTTTAACCTGCGGGGCGAGCACGGCCTACTGCGATAGGCTTGAGTGACACATTTTTATCACAGTTTGGAAGTAAAAACCGTGATAAAATGCGTGACTCAAGCCAATCACAGAGGCCATGCTCACCCCGCTGGGCCCTATTTAAAATAAGTGACAATGTGACATAATAGTAATGACAAAATGCACACATTTTTACAAGTGCTTTTTTATAAAGTTGAAAACGTATGCGAGAAACTTGTAAAATTGTCGGACTGTCGCCTGTCATGGGCCCCTGGTCCTTTCCGTAGGCAAGTGATGTATTTTCAAATAATCATAGTAATTAAGAGACACAATCTGTTAGGAAGATACTGGCCATGTTAGCATTTAATCACTAACAACCTTAACAGAACCAGAAAACACTAAAACATCTAAAAGAATACGAAATAAAAGAACCAATTGTCTCAAATTACGCGTAAACTTGGACAGTTAAAATAAAATACGGAACAAATATCCCGACCATCAATTTCCTTGTTAATTGAACAGTTAGGTGCGATTCCCCCACTTTCCCCCGTTCTCCCGACCTGTTCCTCCTCACTCCTCCGAATAAAAATAGAAAACTATGAACCTTTTATGTGTTCCTGATATCTTACACAGGTGGTAGAGGTTTAATTTCTCTCTGGTGAGAAAATTACAGTTTAAACTTCTTTGTTGATTGTATTTTAGATTACTTTGTGTATGTGGCAAGTTATAGGACAGTTTTCTGATTTTCGAACATTTGTTATATATATAATTTATTAAAAGTTTTTAGTACAACCATCGATCAGTTTTCTTTCTTCTGCGAAGCAGTAATGCTCGCGAAGGAGGAGGCGGAACGCGTGAGGGACAGCCAAAATTCCTGCCTTCACGCCCCGGAGGAGACGCCCTGGGCGTCGGGAATTTCAAGCCGAATCCCGGCCAGCGGCGGCGAGCAATGGGTAGCTCGCCGTCCGATAAGGACAAGGCCCAGGTCGACGGCGCGTTGTGTCCCAGGCGCGCTTCAAAGAGATATCAGCAACAATGACGGGGTCCGCTAGGGCCGATTCCTGCCAGGGTTGCGGGAAAATCCGAAAGGGCCGTAGCCCCTGGCAGAGGCAACTGAAGGAACATGGGTGGGTTTTAGTCAGAAAGAGTCTGACACGTCCTCCCGCTCCCCCCAGAGAGCGAGAGAAGTTATTCGATGATTTCCCACCACAACAAAAAAAAAAACGCTTGACGAAAACGTAGGTAACGTATTTTCGAAAGATTTTTGGGTCTAAAATACTTGTTCCATAGCATTTTGGTTTGTAGCAAGCACAATGAGTATTATACGTAAATATGAAGCAAGCCTTAAAATTAAGTTAATAATTTTGTACAAAACGTGAAGTTTTAATATTAAAATCTTTCTACGTTAGTTTTATTCCGCGCGGTCGTGCTAGGCCCACTGGTGGTTATGACCATTTAATTTTGTAGAAACCAGATGTTCCTCCTTTATTAAAATAATAATAATTTAATGTAAAAAAAATATTATTCTTCCAAAAGACTTACAAGCTCATGTTTAGTTCATTAGCAATTATGATTTACGAAAAGAAAACATAAAAATAATACTCAAGCAATGATATTTATAAATTCAAAATAGAAACTAAAGATTAAACCTTTTTATAGTTTCTACGGTAAAGAAAATAATACCTTAACCTTTTATAATAAGAATAGACTTACATTTTTATTTATACGTTTATTATACATATATATAGGTATGTAACATCAAATATTTCATTGTGTTATAAAAATATGGTAGCCTGTGGAAAGTATCTCTATCAATACATATAATAAAATCGTAGCGAAGTCAAAACTGTACATTGAATTTTATTTTTCAAATGCTTTTATTAGCTTGGTCTATCTATGGATCAATACTTATATCCACGTATCTATGTAACGGAATTTCTGAACTCGATTTTCATCCCCTTCAAAACGTCGGATTGATTTGAAACTTCGCACACTTATCAAGGACCGATGACAATAATAATATAATAAATCATTTTATTTCAGACCACTTAGTCCATTTTGGTTAGTATACAAACAACTTATAAACTAATGTTAGTACTTAAATCTACCGGAAAATAATTACAAAATTAGTCACACACTACATGTACGCAGAGGCATGTAGGCGTATCCAATGTCCCAGTATGGGGCTGTCCCACCTGTCCGCTATAAGCTTCAGAATGCTGTTGGGGCTGACGCGAATCCGATGCATGATGGATGCGCAGCGCTTACGCATGAGTGCAGGAAACCCATCTATTCCCGCCTCTGCAAACATGCCCGAAGCACTGCAGTACCGCGGCAACCCCATCAGCACCCTGAATGCATTATTGTACTTATTTAAATAGTTTGTCCCATTATCCTTGTCAGGATCCTCAGGATTAACGATTTTTTCGTCCCTGATACCCGGTCCTGTCTTTGTGCCAAGTGCACGTATACAATAAACTTTCCGGAGAGGGAGCGTGAGAAACGGCTACCACATCCAAGGAAGGCAGCAGGCGCGCAAATTTCCCATTTCTTACATAATTTACCGACTTTGAATAAAATATTGTGTACTGTAGTTTTCCAACAAGTTATATTGACTATATTTCAATTGTAGCAAAAATATACAAAATCTTCACTTTAGCGGTGAATTGATGTAATAATAAATAAAAAAACAACCTGAGCCACGTTTAGAGACGTGCATGGTCTTTGAGACAAGCATACGACTACTTGTAGGGGTAGTCAGGGAGTTTGGCACATCATAATGACTACTGTTCTAGCCGTGTATTGAGACATTCACGGTTTGATCTTTGAGACCAGCATATGACTAGCTTTATTTTTTCACCCGTTATAACCCGGCTAACCACAGAACCGACCATCGACAGTTTTGTTAAGGCAGACATGTGAAAGATCTGCCGTGGGCACTACGGTTATACGATCAGCAAAAAGTAACCTATTTCTGCCAGCTAACAGACCCAAAAAAAAAAACAAACACGCTTTTGTAGTTAGCTAACAGTAAAATATTTACAACAATTGACATCCAGCACCCCTTCTTACTGAATGAAATGGCGATTTTTGCCAGTTCAATCTACTGTAAACCGCGTATAAGAACATCGTTCCAAAAAAAAACACACTTTTGTGGTTAGCCGCACTAAAAAATTACAAATAAATACTAGTTTAAAAAAAACAAAAAACACCCTTTTGTAGATAAAAGTAGAAAATAATTTTCAATGAGTTTAAAATAAGAATAGAGTGATTAACAAAAAAAATATTTTATTGTGCAAAGCCGAGTCAAAATATTGCAGATAATTACAAATTTAACATTTTAAATGATTATTATCACGCTATACCATAATGGAGCTAAGCAGTCAATCATGACATATACAGGGTGTATTTTGAGATGGGGCAATAAGGGCAGGTATCATCATCGTTGGCGCTACAAGAAAACGGTCTTAGAAGACTGTTCATAACTTTTTGAAACATTTTGATCGGCATTTACAGGTTTTGAGAAAAATGTACAGTCCTCAAGAAAATGGTCGAAAAATTTTGAAGCCATTCTATTCTGTTTCTTATAAGGACAAATAAAGTCTATTGGACCAACTGAGTAGGTAGTAGGTACAAAATAAACTTCCTAAAAGTAGGAAATTAGACTGAGATGAGAGAGAACATAATATAGCAGTGTCTAACTGCTCTAGATCCAGTGGCGCGGTGGTTTTTTACAGTTGATGCACGCGCGAAATTACGTCATTGCCGCTCTAGTGTAAACAATGGGTTTTTCTAAGTATTCAATTGTTTTAATTAAAGCCGATAACAGGCCGGGCACCCAGGGTAACCAAGGGGCATTGACGGTAGTTTGCTATTGGGAACGAGAGCTTCCCGCGGGTCATTAGCGGTATAAATTTTTACTTTTAACTAGTAATTTTTAAAATTGAAAAAGTAAATCAACTTTAATTTTTTTTTATTTATTTATTAGGCTTTTCAACAATGAGTACACTGTTACTTTATAAATTCTTCATTACAAACTTTTAAAGTCTAAGCGCCTCATCACTTACAGAAAAGCGCAGCATGAACTACATTATGCGCAGGAAATAACACAATTAATTAAACAACAAGTAATACATAGTTTGAAAAACAAAAAACAAATAAGATTTACTGTTAAAGCCAAATTGATTACAATGAATTAAATAACAGATTAAATTAGATTACATTATATTAGATTAAATTAAATTAGATAAAATTAAATTAGATAACATTAAATTAGATAAAATAAAATTAAATTAGACTAAATTAAATTAGAGTAAATTAAATTAGATTAGATTCAATATTTTTCTATATTTGATATTTTTAATAATTTAAGATTAGGTAAATATTTGATTTGATTTTAGACTAGAGACACCCATTAAATCGCAAGCGCAGCTTTTTTTAGAGCAGGTACTGATGAGTGGAATAGGTCAATGTCCTCTTCGTGCTCCTTGTATGCAGCATACATTCTGGACTCTTTCTGGATTCTGGATTCTTTTAATAGTAAGAATCTATATTTCTCACTTGCGATAAAAAAAATTGTATCTTGCACTAATGTTAGGAAGATATTCTTTTTATACATGTAATGTTAGGGTATTTCATGATAGACCCATCGCAAAAAAAAAACAAAATATGTAAAAAGAACTTGTCGAAAAAAAGATATGAATTTTTAAAGACGTCCCCGAAGAATTTTACCAAAAATTAAAAAAAAAAATTCATATCTCCTAAACTATCAAAAATCGCAGAACATACATGGGATATTTTCGGATACCCCTAGGTATGAGGAATCTATATTTTTTTATTGACGTCACTATTTGGACCACCTGTATATGTATGCAGGAACGCAGGCGTTCATAAATTCACTATAAACCAAAAACTTCTCAAGCAATGGGAAATTACTACTGAAGACTGCGTGCGGGTGTCGACCTCAGGACGAGCAGCTTCTCACACGGACAACGTCATTTGCTCCCGCGTCACCAGTCCGGACTCTCTTCATATTTTGGCTGCTGGGACTAAAACTACAAACGTACAGGGAAGTTTTATAAAAACGTGGCTGTTATTGTAGTAAATTGTGGTGTCTTACGACTTCCACGCAAACGAAGTCGAGGGCAGAAGCTAGTTCGTCAATATATTAGCTGCCCACATAATATTATTGTACGAAAAAAGGGGTTTAAAGACAATACAATAGTACATTGTTCACCGAGAGGAGAAAGTGACCGATTACCGTCGAGGGTGTCGTTTCACCGAAAACACCCGAGATCGGGAATCGCACTTTCTCTCGAGTGATACATAGTGCTTTATTTATACTACACCTTTTTTTTTTTTTTTTTTTTTTTTTTTTTTTTTTTTGTGGGTGGGAAATCATCAAATAACTTCTCCCGCTCTGGGCAGAGCAGGAGGGCGTGTCAGACTCTTACTGACTAAAACCCACCCGTGTTCCTTCAGTTGCCTGTGCCAGGGGCCACGGTAACCCTCTTGGACTTTTCCGCAACCCTAGCAGGCATCGGTCCTAGCAAACCCCGTCATTGGTGCTGACATCTCTTTGAGGCGCGCGTGGAACACAACGCGCCGTCGACCCGGGCCTGGTCCTTATCGAACGGCGAGCTGCCCATTGCTCGCCGCTCGCAGGCCCGCGCCTACGGTGGCCGGGAATCGGCCTGCGATTCCCGACGCCCAGGGCGTCTCCTGCGGCGGCTAGGGGCGTGAGGGCGCAAACTTTGCCTCTCCCTCACGCGTTCCGCCTCCTCCTTCGCGAACATTACTGCTTCGCAGAAGGAGGTGACGGCTTCCCAAGCCCTCTCGCTCCGTACCATGGCCTGGACCAAGGCCGGACGCGAGAGATCGCCACCGCCAATCGCCTCCACGAGGACACGGCGTTGCTCCGCCCAAGCCGGGCAGACCTCCACCGTATGCTCCACCGTGTCCTCCGGGCGATCCACACAATGGTGACACCCGGGCGTTTCCTCCCGCCTTATCCGGAACAGGAACCTCCCGAAACAACCGTGTCCGGTGAGGACCTGCGTCAGGCGGAAGGTGAGGACGCCGTGGCGCCTCTCTAGCCACTCCTCAATGAGGGGACTTATCGCCGCAATTGTGGCGTGCCCAGCGTTGGGTTGCGACAATCGCACTCTCCATGCCGCCCTGAGATCCCGCCGGAGCTCTGTCCGCTGTACCGTGATTTCTCGCGGCAGCGGAGCTACGCCCCGGCGTTTCGCCTCCTCGCGCCACTCCCAAACGTGCGCGAGGACTTTTGCCTCCAGATCCCATGGCGGTAATCCGGCAAGGAGGCTCGCCGCCTCACCGGAGACCGTACGGTATCCCCGGACCAGCCGGATGGCCATGACCCTTTGGGGCGCATTCAACCAGCGGGCTGGCCGCCGCCTCAAGGAACGCGCCCACACCGGTGCCCCGTAAAGGGCCATGGACCGCACGACCCCCGCGTACAGCCTCCGGCAGGAGGCGTTTGGCCCCCCTAGATTGGGCAGGAGCCGCTTTAAGGCAGCCCCGGCCCTTTCCAGTCTGGGAGCCAAACGTCGGAAATGCTCCACGAAGTTCCACCGGCTGTCGAGGACGAGTCCCAGGTACTTCATCGTCGACTCGACGCCGATGTGAACCCCTCCTACCGTTATTTGGGAACCCGACGGTGGCGTGTTCCGAGGACCATGAAAACACATGGCCTCGGACTTGTGCAGGGCCACCTCGAGTCCCAATTGCCGGATCCTCTCGACGATTGTCGCAACCCCGCGTGTCGCTAGTTCGGCCGCCGCCTGGTGCGACCTCCCCTGCGCTAGGACTAGCGTGTCGTCAGCGTAACAAACCACGCTGACGCCGCTGGGGAGGTCGGCGCGCAGCACCCAGTCGTAGCCGATATCCCACAGATGCGGCCCCAGGACCGATCCCTGTGGGACACCGCACGACATCTCTTGCCGGTTCCACACTCCCTGGTGACCGGGGTAGATGACGGCCCTGTCCGTCAAATAGGCCTCGACCACACGACAGAGGTAGGTCGGCATCCGGTGATACCGGAGTGCCTCCCTGATGCAACTCCAGGGCAGGGTATTGAAGGCATTGGCGATGTCTAGAGACACCGCCAAGACGACCCCACCCCGGGCCACAGCATCCCCCGTCGTGAGGGCCCGCACGCGCATGATGGCGTCCACCGTAGAGCGCCCCCTGCGGAAGCCAAACTGGCTCTCCGCCAAATCCGGCCCCACCCGCACCAGCCGCCCGACGAGGCGGTTTGCAATGACTCTCTCAAAGAGCTTGCCCACCTCGTCGAGCAGCACGATGGGCCGGTAAGCGGACGGAGAGTCCGCTGGGCGCCCCGGCTTCTTGATGAGGACCAGTTTCCCCGTCTTCCAACGAAGTGGGAACTGGCCCCTCTCCATGCATGCGCTTAGGAGCCCCCTTAGTCGAGGCCCGAGAGCCTCCGAGGCCAGGACCCAGGCTTTCCCAGGTAAGCCGTCGGGTCCTGGGGCGGTATTTTTAGCACTCAGCCTACGTACCGCCACTCGCAGCTCTACCTCGGTCACCTCCGGAGCATCGTCGTCGTCGTCGGCGGTGTGGTCCGCATTCAGCACCGCAGTAGGCGGAGCCATGGGCGGGGAGATATGGTCCCCTCTAGAAGGGAACAGAGTGCTCACCACGTCCTCCACGAGCTGGGGCCGGAGACTCTGCGTCAGCGGGGGAGCCCATGGGCGGAGCTTCTCACGCACCAATTTGTAGGGGCGTCCCCACGGGTCCCTGTTCAGAGTCTCCAGCGACTCCTCGCGGGCCAGTCCCTTGGCCCGCAGGATCTCCGCTTGGAGGGCGGTCTTCGCCGCTCTGTACCCCTCGTACAGCTCCGCCTGAATGGCTTCCGTATCCGGAGGGCGAATACGGAGCCTGCGGTGCCTGGTGTACCGGCGTCGCGCAGCGACGCACGCACTGCGTAAAGTCGTCAACTCTGGCGACCACCAGCACACCTGGCGCTGAGCGCGTCCGGGCTGGGCCCGGGGCATTGCCACGTCACATATTTCGGACATGGCCTCCCGGAACCACTCCGCCTCGACGTTGATGTCAGCAGGCCTGTCCGGTGATGACACCCAGGCCTGCACGATCGAGGCTTCCAGGAGGAGCTCCCGGTCTAGCTGCTTCAGCGCCCACCGCGGACCACTCGGGGCCTGTCGGACCAGCGCGCTCGAGGTCTGGGCGGAGACGTCAAACCGGATGTACCGGTGGTCGGAATAGGTCTCCACCCCCTCTATGACGCGCCAGTCAAGGACACGCGGTGACAGAGCGGGGCTGGCGAACGAGATGTCCACCACCGATTCACCCCGCATCCGCACACACGTGGGGACAGAACCCCGATTTAGGACGACCAGGCCTGTCTCCAGAGCCCAGTCCTCCACCATCCTGCCCCGTGTGTCCGTATACCGGGAACCCCAAGCCACATTCTTGGCATTGAAATCCCCGAGGACGAGCACGGGGAGGGAACGGAACCCGACGACGACGACTTTTAACTCCGCAAGGGAGTTGTGGAACTCGGCAAGAGTTCGGTTCGGGGAGAAGTATACCCCTACCACTACAATCTCCCCGAACCGTGCTGCCACGCAACCCCGTCCCCTCGTGACTGCCTCGAGGGACGGAGTACCGGCGGCGGCCGACGAAATTAGGGTCACTGAGCCGCTCAGGTCCTCCACCCAGTCATCCCTGGGCGGGACAAAGTACGGCTCAGCGACCACGGCGATGTTAATCGACCACTGCGCCATGCTCTGGAGCAACAGATCCTGAGCAGAGGCGCAGTGGTTGATGTTCGCCTGGAGGAGGCGTAATGGGGCCGTTATTGGCACTCCATGTCAGCCTCCTCCCGAGCCCTCTGTGAGGGCCTCGCCGCAGTGGTGACGGCGGCGACGACGACGGTCGAGGCGGCAGCGGCAACGGCAGTGGCGGCGGCTGCGGCAGTGACGGCGGTGGCGGAGGGCTTGCCCCTGCCCCTGGCTCTGGCGGGTGGAGCGCAGGCCTTGCTCCCCATCCGGTGATCGGCTGGCTTGCCAGCTGCCGCACATACGGTGCAGTACGGCGCGGCATTACAAGACCCGGCCTTGTGACCGGGCTGACCACAGCGGAAGCAGTGGTGGCTGCGGTCCACCTCCGAGGTGCATTTAGCTCCCACGTGGTTGCCCACCTGGCAGCGGAAGCACCTCAGAGGTCTGGGTTCCAGCAGTTTCACCTGCGCGGAAACCCAGCCCACCAGTAGCCTACGGCCCTCGGCTATTTTTTTGGCCGCCGACACGGGGCAGCTCACCGTAACGGCTCGCATCCCCTTGAAGTCAGGACCGATGGAGCCTGTCCTCACCTGCTCGGCAGAGCACCCTCCAGTCCTAACGACGGCGGCCACCACCTCTCCCTCCGTCACCGAGTCGTCCAGGCCCAGGATGCGCATGTCAGCGCACTTGGTGGGCCTGGACACTCGGGCCTCGTCCGCATTTAAGGACGCCCTAAGCCTTTCGGCCAGAGCGTCAGCGGCCGGGCCGCTGGCCGCACCGGGGATCTCGAGCATCCGGGCCCCAGTCGCCGTGAGCCTCACCCGGATGCCTTCGGTGGCGCCGATCTCCTCGAGGCTCACCGCCTTCCCCACCTTGGCTAGCACGTCGCGGTAGGACACGCCCTTCTTTTCCGCTTCCGGCTGTAGCGTAATCACTACAGCTGCGGATTTCGGGGCGCGGAGCCTAGCCGCAACGCTTCGCGCTTTTTGCCGCTGCCGCCTCTCCTTCCTTTTGGCCGCCCTTGCCACCTTACCGGCCTTCCTTTTCTCCCCGGCTACGTGCCATTCGGCGCCAGCCGGAGGAGATATAGGAGGTGGGGGTGGCCGTCCTGCACCCAGGGCCGGCACCCTCGCCGTCTGTGTAGCCGCCCCGCCCTCTCTGATCATGGGCGGCCCCGCGGGTTTCGGCACGGAGAGGGCCTTCCTCTGCCCCGATGAGCCAGGTTTGGCCACGCCAGCTGCGACGGCGGCAAAAGAGACCGCCTTCTGCCGTCCCGCGGCCGGCTGGCTCGCCGCTAGTGGGGGGCGCAAGACAATGGCCTCCAGGGCGGAAAACCGACTCTGGAAGGCAGCCAGCTCCTGCCGCACCAGGGTCAGAACCCGGTCTTCCGCAGGCACGGGCCGTCCCTGCCCATGCTGCTGCGCCCCCTTCTGCGGCACCTCCCTGGGGCCGGCTGCTCGCAGCCCGGCCAGGTCTGCTCGGAGCTCCTCATTCTCCTTCCGGAGAAGCTCCAAGGCGGCTGTCAAGCGGGCGACCTCCGCCCGCATTTCGGACATTACGTCCGACGGAGGCCCAGGTTGAATGGCCTCCGCTGCCGATATAATGGAGGCCGTGGCTGCGGATATGGCCTTGTCTTTAGAGGACTTAATCCTCTTCACGGCCACATCCTTTATCGCGGCTGCCACGACCTCCGCAAACCTGGCCGCTCGCTCCGAGTTGGAGCCGCCAGCGGCGACCGGCTCACCACCTGAGGACTCTGACATGGCCGCCCTGCGGCCGGTCACGCCTGGGTGGTTCTCCTCCATGGCGGCTCGCTGGGCCGGCTCGGCAGGGCTGGCTCGGCTTAACTTCTTGGCCTCCTCCTGGGTGGCGAGCCCTCTGCCCAAACCTTTTTCCCGGGCCCCACCCCGCCGGCTGGAGTGGATTTTTTTGCGGCCCGAGGTCCACTCTTCGGAGGACGACCCCTGGCCCTCCCCCGATTTGGGGCGCTTCAGGAAGAACTTTCGGTTCCTCCCAGCAGCCCCCTCCACTTCGCGCTCCGAGCTCTGGCTTGAGCCCTTTGCGCCAGATGCGGCGTCGGACTCCGACCCCGTATCACTCCCCTCCTCTACGTCCTTTTTATTTTTATTTAATTTATTTTTTTCCATAGTAAATCCCACGAGTAAATATAGGTAAATATGTCCACCGGGTAGAGCCTAGATGCCCGGTAAGCCTACATACTGCAGAGTGCGGCAGGTGCTCTGCAGGGGAAGCGCTAACGACTGGACTCCCTCCAGCCATTCATCCTCTCACCGCGCTTCGAAGCTTAGGATTGGGTGGTTTTTTATCTTAGAGGTAGCCTTCCTCTGGGCCAGGCAATTAAGCCAAGCCCCCGGCGGCGGCATTAGACATGCCTCCGTTCGCTGTCCGGCCAACCCGACTCAGCGAACCCGCCGAAAGTTCACTCCTCGAGGACTACTCCTCAAGGAGAGAAACAAACACGCGCCGCTTTGGTGCGCCTGCACCGCAGCGGCGGCCCTTCTCCGTCTACGCCCACTCAACTTCCTCTGAAAGCAGAGGAGGAGTGGACGTGTTGACCCTCTGTAGCCCGGTTCCCTTCACCGACCATCAAGCATGATCGGTGATTGGAACCATGACCTTTCCTCGTTTGTTAAAGATTAGCCGCCAGCCCCCATGGCCCACCAAAACCTGGTGGGCAATGGGAGCCGACGTTGCCCAGGGTGCGCCACGAGGAGGCTCTTCAACATGCACCCCATTTATACTACACCTACGAGGAAAATAAAAAAACGAAATCTTTACTAATTGAAATTTATATTGAAATTGTTGCAGTTAGTGAAGCTCAATGTAACACTTTTTCCATTAATGTTTGTTTGAGATGTTTGCGACAATGTAGGAGGAATAACTGGGTCTGCAATTTTCACATGTTCTTTTTTCAAATTGTTTATCCTGCCGCCGCAGGGTCGCACTGCCAGCTCGACACCATCCAACACACAGCACTAGCTGTGTGTTGGATGGTGTCGAGCTGGCAGTGACACTGGCCACTAGGCCAGTGTCATTTTGCGAACTTGGAGATAAAAACTCACTGTAAAAAGTTTTTGGCTTTTGATATTTAGGTTACCGGCGCATAGTCTTACCCAAAATTCAAAAAGAAAAACCACGTAAGAAATGGATTTTCATACACTTTTCTCTCCCGCTCAGATGCGTTTTCTCCCCGCATATTTGTTCGATATGCAATGACGTACTTTCTACCGTAAATTTGATAAAGTATCAAGGTACTTTCCAAGCAGGTGTAGTATAAACATATTTAACCTTTAACATGAGTTTTAGAAAAAAAAACATGTTACTTTATAATATAGGTACCTAATGTCTGTTTAAAAATGTCTACTCAGATACAGGTACATACTTACTAAGAACTTTTTGGGAATGTAAAATAAAACATTTTTGATCATTCACGTCTCGTCCACTTTGCACATTCGAAAATGAGACTAAATAAAACTACTTTAACAATTAGACTGATAAAGAAAGGGTACTTACATATCTAGAATAGTGCTAAAAATTACATACAAAGTTCAAAACCCACACGATTCGAAAACGTGTGTGTAGACGTGGGTCAACCATAGATAAAAGAAAGAAGGTTTTATTTTTTATTTTTTTTGAGGGTGGGAAATCATCAAATAACTTCTCCCGCTCTGGGTGGAGTGGGAGGGCGTGTGAGACTCTTACTGACTAAAACCCACCCGTGTTCCTTCAGTTGCCTGTGCCAGGGGCCACGGTAACCCTTTCTGACTTTCCCGCAACCCTGGAAGGACTAAGTGGAAACCCTCGCGTTTTAAACAACACGACTATTCTAGGCTCGTGGCTAAGTAATAACAGCTGCACGGGTCGATCGATCAGGTTAACCTACCCTTGCCGCGGTCGGTCCGTGGATGGGTGACCATCTTTACATACCGTAACCCCCCATGCCTCGCAAAGCACGTTAAGCCGTTGTTCTCGGCGGTCATTCTTGGATCTTTGACAGTCGATACGGGTCGTCTGAAGCACGAAAGTCTAACAACCAGTCTTACCAAGAGGTATCGTATTACCCAGTAATTGGGTTGTGGAGGTCAGAAAGTACTGGTTTTCAGTCGCCGACTAGACTGGAAGCCTTAACATATAAGTTGGGAAATGGCAAGGCAGACGATGAATTTTAAAGAATACTTTCAAAAAGAGCATGCAAGTTTTGACGTGGATTCGGACCAACGCATCAAAATATAAATACTGTTTAGTAAAGTTAAATAATGGACTCTTAATTCTATCCAAAAAATGGAACATTAATTGTTCGTCGTTTTATAACAATTAAGAGGAAGTTTTTCATGGGTTATTAACATAGGGACTTCTTAGGCTACAAAGGGATTACCTGGGATAGGTACTTAGGTATAGGTACCTGGTTGATGTGCTCTTTAAACCCAACGTCTGATAAGAAGATAATAATTAACAGTCTTCCACCTAACTACAGTCGAGCTATTCTATTTCAATCTCACCGTAATAACTTAGGTGATGTGAGATTGAAGTGAGTTGTCGATATTGTCAATCCCTAGCATCAGGTGGGATGGTATCCTTGACCATGCTCTCGACACAAGTAGCGCCGGCGCTACTTGTGTTTTTTTAAAAGAAATATTAAAAAATGTATATAAACCTGTAACCATTCCATTCAGTACAGAATTCTTAATCCCCTGCGTTGAAATATCACGTCAGTTATATAAAAAACTAGCTGACCCCGCGAACTTCGTACAGCCTAACATTTATTTTTTTATTTTTCTCTCCGTATGAACCATCCTCGTGCTTCAAGGAATTTTCTAAAAAAAGAATTAGCAAAATCAGTTCATCCGTTCTTGAGTTATAAAATTACAACGAAAAGTGGCAGTGATTTTTATAGATAAAGGATAATTATTGCTGTTCTTATAAATGTTTGCACGTGTTTATCATAGGTAGTGAATTTTAATAAAAAATCATAAAAAACAAAACTACGTAAGCTAGGCTACTGATCTCAAATACGGCACCAGTTCAGCGAATTCTGGAAGTAACAAAAAAAAAAACCCGGTCTCGGTATATCAATTTTTTCGGGAGTTATCGTTGGTACACACGGCTACACATCAAGCTATACCGTTCCAGTTTACACTGACCTCTCATTGTAAGGAAATCCTATACAATGCGAGATCAGCTTATACTGGAAATGTATAGCTTGATCTGTAGCCGTGCGTACATACAAAATCAACGTACAGACATCAGGACATCCACGTAAAAAAAAATCCGAAACGTTTATTTTTGTTCAAAGTAGCAACAAAATGATTTTTAGACAGTTTAAGATGGTTTAATGTAAGTGTTTTCTCGATGAACATGTACTCATATTATTAGTTGTGATAGATAGATGGATAACCCATTTATTCAGTGCAAACAAAAGACGTAGTACAACACACAAAAGCACAATTAAATTATAACAAATGACATAAATATAAAAACAAGGTGCCAACATACAAAAAATAAAAAAACAAACATAAATATAGAAATTAATTGACACTATGATATACTACGGATGAAAATAGCGAATATGCACAGTGCGGTGTGCGTCTCAAGGTTGCACCAAATGGGAGTCCAGCTCAGCATGTGTCAGGCAAATGTACCTGACGCTGATATTCTGCTGGATCCCTGCAGTGACATACGGGCGTCGAGCGGACGAGATAGATTGGTGTTGTGACAAAGTGTTATGTGCGGAGTGAAATAATGTAAGTATATCTACCCGCAACGTGAATTATGGATAGAGGCATTTGAATATCACAAAATCGCTTGACCTTGACGAGTCGGGAGTAAAGCACTACCTCAACCGCTTCGCGTTATGAGGCGTGCAATATTTAATGAAATATGAATAATCGAAATAACAGTGTACTAAATAGATAGTTCTCACAATGAACTTAGCCCTCTCAAATCATCAGCTGGAAATAAGCTTTTCTCAACGGCCGATTTAGGTACGTCACACAATAATACAAACTAAAAATATAGTGCACTTTAGGAATCTCAGTTCTAGTAAACCAAGAAAAACCAAAGTTAGTAATATCCCACTATAAAACAAAATCAGTTCCAACAGCCCATTAATCATCTCGCAAAATGTAGGACTCTTAAGAAGCGATTTACCAGGCGTTCTCTTGTACCGAAAACCGTTAGTAACCGTTACGGTTTGTGGCGAATTCGCACGAATTTATACTGGCCGCGGCCCTAGGAGGCTAGGACACTGGAATTATTGTGGGTCTGAGGGCATTTGTCGCTTGTCTGTACATACTCCGTAGTAATGTTTGTAGGAGGTAGGTAACAAGAGGTTTACGAGAACACTTCTTTCGGTGTAAAAATACGCCAGTTATGTCGGTAGAACCTGCAGGGGCCGTACTATGACGTGTTAATTCCATCATTGTTCCAGCGTGAAAGAGAGACGGAGCTATACATGACCGATAGCACTATCTCTGTTTCTCAACGGAATCATGATGGTGTTAACGTCATAGTACGGCCCCAGGGTAGCTGCGTAACACACTCAATATACTCAATATCCTTATTGCTTTACCATAATGTGTACTTAGGTGGTAACTTTATAATTTAGATCATTATGGACCCTGTAGGGCACGGCAGAAGAGTAGGAGAGAGGAAGCCCTGTTTTAGGAGATAATTAAGTTGTTATTCTAAGAACAAGTTTTAACTTATAATCAGAATAGGTAGAGCTTATATACCTAAAGTTCAAAGAACAGCGCCAAAAATGTGGAGACTTCCTTACGGCAATTTTTTTTTCGGAATTTTTGTTCAGAGTTGCGGGACATCACTTATGTACTTTTAATATTAATGTTAATAATACAGTAAACTAATTGAATTCATTTTCCTTTTTAACCGACTTCAAAAACAAGGAGGACGTTCTCAAAAACCAGTAGATACGTTTTCTATTGTTATTAGTTCAGGTAAAGAACTGGGTCCGCCTCAAATTTTCGTTTCCCAGAATAGCCAAAACTTGCTGTCTCTTTCTATCTTTTGTTTGTCACTGGTAAACATTATGTACACAATGAAGAAATAGCATGAAAAGCTAAAAAATGTTTCTGTTTTTACCTTTATCTTCTTAGTTATATAATTATTGAAGCTGGTATGTAAATTACATTAGCTTCCGCGCTTACTTACATCGTTAAGACGAAGATAAGGAGATTACCTTAATTTTCTTTAAACAATAAAAATCGTGCGTTCTCTTATTTTTATAAACAGAAACAGGAAATTAATTCGATAGTTGTTTAAATTTATTAATTTTCGTTGTACATATGTAATGTTCCGAAACCCAGGACATTAGTCCCGAAAAAATATTTTGTCGTAAGGCGTCTCCACTTTGTCTCTGTTCTTTTTCGAACTTAATGGTGCTCCCACATTGCCGTTAGAAAATGTTTGTAAACATTTTCTAACATAATAACATTTACTCACAAATGTTGTCAATTGTTACATTTTGTTAGAAACTGTTACATGTTATAAGTGCTCCTACACTAATAGAAAATGTTTACTAACATTTTATAACATTAAAATCTGGTACTGGCTCGCAGTTTGTTTGCGTTCTGAGAGCGTCTACACGAAAATGGAAGAGGATTTGCTCATTGGAATAGCTTTCATTTTTTGTTTAAAAAAGAAGAAAAAGCGCTCTTATTGGATGCGCCAAACGCTAAAAGCTAGAAGAAAATATAGTGCCACAGACTATCTCAAGGATTTGGGCATTGATGGTTGCTTAAAAGATTTTATAAGAATGAACAGTTCCGAATTTGAGTATCTACAAAATTTAATTGGGACAAAAATAGGCAAACGAGACACTAATTTTAGAAAATCTGTAAGTGTGACGGAAAGACTTGCGGTAACATTGAGATTTTTGGCAACTGGTAGCAGTTATAAAAGTCTTGGAAATGTGTTCAAGTTGTCAGACCAAGTGATATCTATAATCATACCAGAAGTGTGCGAGGCTCTCAATGAGGTTTTACAAGAATACATACAGGTAAGTCAAACAACATTTTTATTTATTTTTATTTTTGATTACTTTTAATATGATCTAACAAAACTTTCTGAGCTGTTGTGGTGCGAGGGTGGGTAACTACTACGTTGGAAAAAAAACACACACATTAACAAAAATAATTTGTGTCTTTACAAACATATATTAACAAAAAACAAAAAATGCAACACGAGCTTATTTTTTTGCACACAATTGAGACAAATCATACTTTACTGATATTCACCTTACTGATTAAATTTTTAATAATCAACAAATCAAACATGTATTTTTTTATTTTGGATTGATCCCAACAAATCGTTTAATGATTGGGTCGAATCTTGGCTTGATTCCGATAAATTAGACGGACTCGGTGTTCTTGCGCTGGTACGAGGATGTGCAGTATGTGCCCTGGAGCTATCCGAAGAACTGGTTTCAAATGAAGCTGAGGGACTCGGTGCGGTGTAGTATCCTCTCGAGCTACAGACAGCATTATTTTCCAAAAAAGTGGATAGATTTGGTTCAGAGTTGTATCCCCAGGAACTACTAGCAGTTGGGTTTGTAGGAAAATCATATTGTCCTATTGATGCATTGTACAAAATATTGTTAATGTGATGTTGAGCAGTATTCCTAGCATAACTGTGTTTTATTTGTTTCAGTTTCATAGAGACATACTCTCCAAATGCGTCACTTTCATCCCTGCTCTTTCTAGTTTCGTACATGTTTTGTAAAATCTTTACAGCTTCTTGTTGTGTTGTATCTTTTTCAACTGGCAGTCTTCTTTTGCGAAATGGTTTTGGGGTGGCGAAAAGCGTGCCCGGAGTTTCGTTTATAGTGACAGTATTTTCTGTTTCGTTTAAACTGCGAGTGTTTTCTGAATCACTTCTGTTTTTCGTTACCCCGTTTTCTTCGTTACTCTGAAAGAATAGAAGTAAACGATAACTTCAAGTTACTTAATCTTCTGTTTTTGTTCCAGATACCAACAACACCTCAAGAGTGGCTACACGTGGCAAATACATTTAAAAAAAAATGGAATTTCCCAAATTGCTTAGGAAGTATCGATGGAAAGCACGTAGCCATACAAAAGCCAATTGATAGCGGCAGTGAATATTACAATTATAAAGGATTTTACAGCGTTGTACTTTTAGCGCTAGTGGACGCAGAATATAACTTTTTATACGTGAATATTGGCTGCCAAGGACGCATAAGTGATGGTGGAGTTTTCGCAAACACAAAATTTCGAAATAAAATTAACGACAATAGCTTAAAAATACCCAATGACAGCTCACTACCAGGCAGAAACAAACCTGTTCCTTATGTGTTCGTAACAGATGATGCGTTCCCGTTAGAAAAACACTTGTTAAAACCTTTTCCAGGACCAAAGGATAGCAATTCTAAGGAAAGAATCTTCAGTTATAGACTGAGTCGTGCGAGGAGAACAGTAGAGAACGCATTTGGTATTTTGTCGGCCAGATTTAGAGTTTTACGAACTACAATATTATTAGATCCAGAAAAAACTACTACTTTAATTATGACATGCGTGCTACTGCATAATTTTCTAAGAAAAACTGGATCGAGCATGATTTACGCTCCATTTCAATACTATGATAGCGAAGACGAAATAACTGGTACACGTATCGATGGACAATGGAGATTAGAACAGCAGCAATTAACACCACTTGAAGCATGTGAATCCCAGGCAGATGATGGGAGAGAAATAAGAAAAGAATTCGCTGAATATTTTTCAAATGAAGGGTTATTGGACTGGGCATCTAAATACTATTAAAAGACGTTAAAATAAAACTCACCTGTAACCCTCCATCGACAGTTGAACTTGGGATATTTTTGCCCTTAAGGAACATGAGTTTTTTAAATGCAAACCATTTACTTGATTCATTAGCTCCTGCACCAGATTTAGGTTTCCATTCTCGGTTAAATTGGCCTACGAGTGATCGAATCTTTTTTTCAATTACTTTTTTATCCAAATTAAATTCACTGGCAATTTCCATCCAAGCATCGTGTTTCTTATTTCGGTTTTTGTAGTCCTCTGATATCGTGTTCCACAGTACTTCTCTTGCTTGAAACATTTAAATCAATTTGTAAACATCTTCGTTATTCCAATTATAACCTGACATATTTTATTGCTTGGCGCACGCGCAACCACTAATCTATATAGGTACGCACAGCGACGCACGCTTAATTAAACAAAGGGACTGACAAGACACCAGACAGCGCGCAGCGACCGGCATACTCTAACCCCCCCGCATTCCCGACTCACCGCATACCCCGCCGTCACCTTTATAAAAGGTTTACAAACAAAAGGTAACACATGATTTATTTTGTTATAATTTGTTAACTTAACGTTACTAAACATTTTCTAACATGAAAACATTTTTTAACATTTGTTATTTAATGTTAGCCAACAAATGTTTACTAACGTTACTAAACAATTTCTAACGGCAATGTGGGAGCACCATTAGGCATTTTAGTTCTACCTATTCCGATCACTGCTTATAACCAAAGTCAGGAGATTGCGACTAAAATACTGACATTTCGCATATCTATTATAAAAGTATTATTTTATCTGCAAAATGTACTTAAATGTTTTAGATTATTTTTATTCATGTACATAATTATGTATCTTATATTTATTCATATAAATAAATTGTTTTTCTTTGAATAATTATTATTACTATATTATTTATTTATTATTATTGCTACTTTATTTAATTTTCTTATTGTTATATTATTTATTCATTGTTATTAGTATATTATTTATTGATAATTATCGTATTATTAATACACTTACAATGTAAGTGTCTTTTATTTTGCATTGCGTGATTTACGCTGTCGAGCAGGCGAGTTTTTCATAGTGTCACTTAATTTCTTTAATTATGTTTTTATTTTTGTATGTTGGCACCTTGTTTTTTATATTCATGTAATTTGTTATATATAATTTAATTGTGTTTTGTGTGTTGTGCTGTGTCTTTTCTGTGTACTGGATACATGATTTATATATCTATCTTCTATAAGCTTATAATAAGTGCCTATGTAAGTTCAAATATCACTTGTTTTGGAAGGGAGAATAATACCCTAATATGGACTGTAGATACCAACCTGCTTCTCCTTCTATGCAGGATATTTCATGTGGCTCACGACTGCAGAACAGTCCTTCACAGATTAAAATTGTTTTTTTATTGCTGAGGCGGCCTGCTGTCGACCTCGACCTCGCCTCGGTTTACTATTCGCTGAAAATCTGCTTTACCGCATGTCAGTTGTCAAAGCTACAAACGTGACTGCAAAAACAGGGTGTTCAGCTTTAGTCCTTTGAGATTCTGTGTGGAGAATATACAGAGTGTTCTCGTTAGGAATTCTCAGGAAGAATAGCTAAAATTGTGGCTTCAAAGTGACTAATTGTGAAGGTGAGAAGGTGCGTTTGTATTATTTAAGAGCTTGCACAGAGACAGTATATTGCAGCGGTTTAATTGAACATAGATTTGTAATTGCTGTAAATAATAAACAGAAATAGTGAAAACAATTCTTTTACAATTTTTCTACATAATGGTAGTACAGCACATTCTGTTATATATTTTATTTAGCATCAATTGTTAGAACGGTCTAACGGTGCATGATGTTTGCTAATCTTTGAAAAGAAACACTTACGCATATATTACATAAATCCTAGGGATTGACCTCGAGGGTAGACAAACGTAAATATGCCTCGATGGTATTATCGTAAAGCAAGCAACCGTTAGGAACGTTTTTATGTCATTGAACGGCAAATTCACCAGGGCCCCGTACCACAAAACTTTACAAGTCTACAATTCTACAAAATTGTTAAATTGTAGAAAATTACAAATATGTATTAGTGACTTTTTACTAAAATTTACATAATTTGTAGGGCTTTTCCGTTACAATTGTGTGGCTTAGAGTTTTGTGGTACATGCACTTGTAAGATTTACAAATTTGAAAATCATAACTTGTACATTATAATTGTAAATGTTTGTGGTATAGGGCCCTGATGGTAAGTGGACACCGCCACATAATAATTTGAATATTTGCATCTGCAACACCAGTGGCATCACAAGTGCGTGGTCATCACAGAGACAAAACTGTAATATCACGAGTGACATGTCACGTAAGGGGAGCTATACACTGGACACGCCATGATTGCGGCGATAAGTCCCCTCTTTGAGGAGTGGCTAGAGAGGCGCCACGGCGTCCTCACCTTCCGCATGACGCAGGTCCTCACCGGACACGGTTGCTTTGGGAGGTTCCTGTTCCAGATAAGGCGGGAGGAAACGCCTGGGTGTCACCATTGTGTGGATCGCCCGGAGGACACGGTGGAGCATACGGTGGAGGTCTGCCCGGCTTGGGCGGAGCACTGCCGTGTCCCCGTGCAAGCGATTGGCGGTGGTGATCTCTCGCGTCCGGCCCTGGTCCAGGCTATGGTACGGAGCGAGAGGGCATGAGAAGCCGTCACTTCCTTCTGCGAAGCAATAATACTCGCGTAAGAGGAGGCGGAACGCGTGAGGGTGAGGCAAAATTCGCGCCCTCATGCCCCTAGCCGCCGCAGGAGACGCCCTTGGCATCGGGAATCCCAAGAATTCTCGGCCACCGTAGGCGCGGGCTTGCGGACGGCGAGCAATGGGTAGCTCGCCGTCCGATAAGGACCAGGCCCGGGTGGACGGCACGTTGTGTTCCACGCGCGCCTCAAAGAGATCTCAGCACCAATGACGGGGTCCGCTAGGGTCGATGCCTGCTGAAGGAACACGGGTGGGTTTTAGTCAGTAAGAGTCCGACACGCCGCGCCGCCGTCCCGCTCCGCCCAGAGCGGGAGAAGTTATTTGATGATTTCCCACTCAAAAAAAAGGGGATCTATACACTTGTTCGGGTCGGCACATTCGATTGGGCACAATTTGTTGAACAACAAAGCCGACCCGAAACGTTTACCTACTATATTCGTCTCGTGCGGATCAGTAAACTCCTTTTGAATTGAAGCATTTAAATAGGAGGTCGTTCCGTAATTTGGTAAAGCAACGGTCAAAAGCCTAAAAGAAGGACTAGTAAAAAAAAAGGGAATTATAATGATGTCCATACATCCATACAGATCTACCCACGCTGAATCATATTCGAGTCGGCTCGGCACAACTCAAGCATTCAGTATGTCGGTATTTTAAAAATTTTGAATTACATCTCAAAGGGTAAAAAAAAACAAAAAAAAAACCCGAAAAACCCTTAATATTCAAATATCTTGAAAACTATTGAATTTCGGCCATACATATGGGGGGGTTCAATTTTTTGCATTTTGGCCCCCGTATTAGCTCCTGAAGGATATACGTCGAATTACAAGAAACCCTGTACATTCGATTTTGCCACCCGGCTGTGCCGAGTAATGCCGACCCGAACAAGTGTGTACCACACCTAACATGTCAATTCACCACTAACTAGTTTACTGCCACATGAACTCTGCCTCATATACACAGCAATAAGGAACTATAAACCTTTTACTGGTTTCGCTCTTATTAAGAAAACTGTTAATTGTCCCTTACTTGCTTAAATTAATCCAATTAATTGTGTCGTTTAGTTTCGTAGTAGATTCAGAAGTAAAATAAACCAAACGATATCGCCTTAAGAGCTATTTTTGTCTGCTTATTCAACGATAAGAATTTACTTTACCGACTCAGCATTATAATATTGCGTCGTTCGTAATGTTAACTTCGCAGAATGACATTCAGCCATCTTCTTTACGTGCAGGCTAAATTAAGAAAAAAAAAAAAAAAACGTGGCACTGACAGACTCACA
Source organism: Brachylomia viminalis (assembly GCA_937001585.2). Classification (NCBI taxonomy): domain Eukaryota; kingdom Metazoa; phylum Arthropoda; class Insecta; order Lepidoptera; family Noctuidae; genus Brachylomia; species Brachylomia viminalis. The sequence goes on along the minus strand of OW443316.2, from coordinate 13,106,291 downwards.
ATTAAATACTTAAAAAAAAAGAATATGTTTCAAAAGGTGTCAGGCCATTAAAAAGGTTTTAGGTGGATGTCAACTTGACACTAAGCATGCTATTTTGATCTTTGTTATCAAGTAATTAAATACAGTTTTCTATACAATAGTCTGCTCAGTGCCGTAGCCTTAAAAGGTATAATGACCTGGGGCCGTACTATGAGCTGTTAACGCCATCATGATTCCGTTGAGAAAAAGAGATAGTGCTATCGGTCATGTATAGCTCCGTCTCTCTTCCACGCTGGAACAATGATGGAATTAACACGTCATAGTACGGCCCCTGTTAACGCCATCATGATTCCGTTGAGAAAAAGAGATAGTGCTATCGGTCATGTATAGCTCCGTCTCTCTTCCACGCTGGAACAATGATGGAATTAACACGTCATAGTACGGCCCCTGACCTGTTAAAGGAAAGAATTGGAAAACTAACGGAGATATAAAATACTTGACTGCACGTTGATTAATTGATACATACCTACCTATTACCTATTATCTTTTGGCTAGATGTTGTTTCCCTAACCAAACCATTCGTTAAACCTGCTGAAAATCTCCCACTTTGACTTGAGTTACCATGGCTGACCTGGACCACTTTAAATAGACTCCGGACACAAATAGGCGGAAGCAAGGAAAACCTGCTCAGGTGGAGATTCACAGATGACTCCGACCTTTTTTGAAATCATCAAATAACTTATCCCGCCCTGGGCGGAGCGGGAGGACGCGTCAGACTCTTACTGACTAAACCCACCCGTGTTCCTTCAGTTGCCTGTGCTAGGGGCCACGGTAACCCTTTCGGACTTTCCCGCAACCCTGGCAGGCATCGGCCCTGGACTGTAAATGTGCTGTCCCACACACAATTGGGCATTTAATATCGTGTCCAGCGTGTCCTGTTGCCTGCTCGTTGTAGGAGCTGATGACAGCGACTGAAGGTGCCAAACTCGTAGCCAAATTCGACACGCTAAGAAAGTATTTTGTCTATACATAGTTTACGATAACTCGCGTGCCTCGTAGACACTGAATGAGAGAATTAATGTTACTTGATTTATCTCAAAATTGCGATTCTTGGTTAATGTGCGATGAGCGTTCGGCTATATCTAGACCAATGTTTAACTATTATAGTATATAATATACTAGCAACCCGATCCTGCTTCGCACGGTTTAACGACTTGATAAAACATCGAGATTTCTTAATTATTTGTAAGGTTAATATGAGTTTCGATTCCCTAGATGCACAATTGATTACCTATTTTAATTTTAAGTCCAGCCAACGTAGTAAGCGTCATCATCGTATTTTGGAATTGCCTACATCTACCTTAAATACCACATTTAATAGCCCTCTAACACGTATGGCAAGGCAATATAATGAAAGGTCCAACTTGACAGATTACCCTATTGATATCTTCTTCATGAATTTCGCTTCATACAGACGTTTCCTATTTTCCCTATTTGAACATTGCGAACAGTGCACGTGTATGTAGCTCAAATTGGTTTGTTTTTTTAGTGTTCTAGATTTAGGTCTTCTAGGCACAATTCATTTTTCATTTTGTCTCTAACTTTAAGTCTTGTCAACGTCACGCATACCTGTTATTTGCACGTTACTGAAATGCCAATTTTATATTTTAGTTGATTTTTCATATTCATATTCATCAAATATAAGCTAACAGTTTACACCAAATCGCTTATATGTATGCTAATTCTACAAAATTACATTACAATTTAATTAAAACTTCTTAGACTAAAAAAAAACGGAGTAGGTACCTAACATAAAATTTGTAAACAAGAACTACCTAATACATAAAATTAGATACTTTTTTTTTTTTTTTTTTAAACTTTGCCCCGCACTAGTAATTTCTCCTGTATTGTGAGTGCGTTTACAAACATTAAAACTCACATACACAAACAGCCAGTCCCGGAACAACTACTTGCAGGTCATACAAATATTTGTTCCGTGCGGGGATCGAACCCGCGACACGTAAACAATTATTTCGTCATATTTAAATATACTAAACAATTATTTCTTCATATTTAAATAAATATATACACATGTTTAGCGATTGTCCATTGATAGCCAAAAAATAAATCTGCCTCAGGGATACATTTTAGAAAGTCATTTCTATGATAAGATAAGATATTTTTATTTGCGTAAAACATGGTATACAAGGTGTCGTAAAAAAAAAAATCGAACATGTTTTGCTTAATACTAAACTACTAAACTTAATTTCTCTAGCAGTGGGAGTGCTGTTGGTTCGGGGAGCACGCCATGTAGGCGGGTAGAAGAGTCTGTGTTGTCGTCTTACAACGCCACGTATATACTGGTCAGGAACATAAAAACGTATTGACTCTCTTAGAACGGAATTGTAAGTGACTGTGCTGTTGGTGTGCTTATTCTAAATAAATAAATAAACGTTCCGGAATAAATTCTCTAAATAATGGTGAAAACCGCATCAAACTCCGTTGCGAAGTTTAGTGGAACAACGTGGTCACACAAACAGACACGAAAGCGACTTTCATTTATTGTTTATGGTATAATTCAGAAAATCAAACTAGTATCTAGGTTTTATATTGGGCATACATAATATCTCAACGAGTTGGTACGCAGATTTTTGAGATGTGGATTTATAATTCCATTGCTTTCTTTATTTTGTGCATGTAAAAGAAAGTATTATTTTGCTCAATCAGTTACAAAATAAGGATCAAAGTTATTCAAAGCAAGCTTCGAAGCGTCTAAACATTCTCACCAATTCTTAGTAACGAACAATCTGATACATTCTATAGCCACGGGGTAATTGCGTAACAGTAACACTAGCAAAAGCTTTCATTTTGACGGTTAAACAACATACATTGCGTTATTTACGTTGTTGAGCAGACATGTATTTCTAACATATGACGCAAAGGATTAGCAATATCCTTCAAAATCAATAGGATTGTAATTGGAAGTGTGTTACACAATTCGGGTTGTTAAGAGTGGGGCCGTACTATGACGTGTTAATTCCATCATTGTTCCAGCGTGAAAGAGAGATGACCGATAGCACTATCTCTTTTTCGCAACGGAATCATGATGGTGTTAACACGTCATAGGCCCCTGATATTTCTTCGGGAAACTATGATTCTTTAGTTTTCTTCTATTATATTCAGTATTTTGGGGACAGCGATGTGGAACTTTTCATAGCTATATTTTTGTTTGTTGTAAGGTTTAGTTTTCTTAGGATATTTAATTGTTTTTTTTTATTTAATGTGTATAGTCAGTTAGTTAAGTAGCATAAAGACTATTAATTTAAACTATAAAGTATAGCTGAATCAGCCATATCTTTTTAAAATTTATATCCCTTATAAGTAGTTTTGACATTTCCAAAATTGCATCCAAGATTATCAAGCTGGTACGTAAGTAGTTTCCAGCGTGCACTAGATTCTCATAAAATATCTCAACAACGTTTGAGGCCCACTCCCGCGACCCGATGTGACAGCGGCGCGGCGCGCAGTTTTCCTGTACTGAACACTTCCTTAACGACAGATATCCGGACCGTCTTCCGGTGCACTTAACGATGTGCGATCTACACACTTTTCCTCCACTAAGTGCTACAATTATACCTTATATTTCTAGTAATAGCACCCTTTTTAAGGGCGGGCTGATAAAAATGAAGCAAATTGTGAGCAGACTGACCGGTTGGCGCAGTTGGTAGCGACCCTGCCTTCTGAGCCGCTGGTCCCGGGTTCGATCCCCGGACAATTCAAACATTTGTGTGCACGAACATGTCTGTTTGACCTGTGTCTGGGTGTGTATATGTATATATCATTCATCAGGTTACCGTAGTACATGCTCTGCCTAGTTAGGCCTCTGCCTAGGGACCTGAAGACCTTGTGTGGATGTTGTCTCATATAAAAGAAAAAGAAAAAAAAAGTAATGCAGCTTGGAAATTATGTCCGATTTATGACAATGTGTGGTGTACTTACTAGGTGGATTTTTAGCATAATTGGCGATATAGGTATTATACAGAATGTGACATAATTAACGCAAGACCTCATACACCCCAATTAGAGTATTGAGATTTAAAAGCTTAATACAATGACCAAAACATTTTTTTTACAGCACATTATTATTATTAAGAAAATTGTGTTGACCCTAGCATTACTTTAAGCATTTAAAAGTGTGTCTTATTGCCTTGATATAAGATTTAATTTTCTTTAGCTCAATCGGCGGTCAGTATTGCAAAATACATAAAAGCTCTTTTAATTTTGTTCATTATGGAATTTGGAATCCATTATATACAGATATTCGCAATTAGTATAATAAAATATATTTAGAATTATTATGTACGTCAGATGTTTGTTGGTCCTGGGGCCATTTTCGACGATGTCCTTTTCTCATTCGATTTTGAACTCAACCTTCAACATTTTAAGGTTTAAAATCATTTTTAGAAATTTAGTTATAAAATAGATAGATAGTTTAGAAATTTGACAGTTTCGTATAACCTGATGTGCTGGCGACTGTACGTAGTTAAACCACAAATGATGGTAATTAATACGTTCTCCCACCGTACCCACTATACATGAGAATATGCAACAGCATAACCATCGTACTATCTGGTTAACAGTCTAACTTCGATATAGCCAGCTAAAGGCTTAAACATTCAATTTTAACTATTCTACCTCCAGGCTAGGAAATAATCGGGCCTAAATTAGAGAGAACGTTCGTTCAAGCCGTATTTGCTTTACTACCTGATATTTAATCTGGAGTGGACTGAAGCTGTGTGTTTTGGTTGCACGTGGCCTTTAAATTAATATTTTAATTACGATTGAGATGTTTAGTTAATGAGGATGGCGAATTATGTTTTAAAAGACTCACCGTAACAGAACATAATATGACATAACATGATACAACTTAGCATAACATGACTTGACATAACATGATATAAAATGACATAACATGACATAACACGACATAACATGACATGACATAACATGACATAACACGACATAACATGACATGACATAACATGACATGACATAACATGACATAACATGACATAACACGACATAACATGACATGACATAACATGACATAACATGACATAACACGACATAACATGACATGACATAACATGACATAACATGACATAACACGACATAACATGACATGACATAACATGACATAACATGACATGACATAACATGACATAACATGACATAACATGACATAACACGACATAACATGACATGACATAACATGACATAACATGACATAACACGACATAACATGACATGACATAACATGACATAACATGACATGACATAACATGACATAACATGACATGACATAACATAGCATAGCGTAACATAACTTCACGCCTGAGTTTTCCGTAGGTGTACCTATAGTAAGCCAAATATGCAAAATATGTTTAAGCCTCATGTAATAGGGAGCGAGCCTATTGCCATCAAAAGGGTATACACCCAGACTCCGGGCGGCTACCGAGAAATACAGACAAACACTGGCCATACTGACCCCTTTTTTTACCAAAAATTGCCTTTGGATAAGAAGAGCACACTTTCAATTTTAATCTAAAGGATTTTGTAATAAATTCCTTATCTATTGCTCCATATGTTTGAAAAAATCGTCTGCACGACAACATAAATAACGCATTGTATATTGTTTAATTGTCAAAATGAATGACATTGGTATGTTAAGCGTGTTACTTTTTCTTCACGGACGTGATGAAGGAAAGATAGAAGAAATAAACATTGTTTATTCTGCACAAATAACGCTCTTTCTTTTTTAAAATTACTGCATGGTTCTATTCAAATGGGTATTTGAATATAAAATGTAGCCATTAAATGCCCCAGGTGGGGTTTGTGATCGACCCAAATTGGTTCAGCGTAGTGCTCATCTGAACGGACATGTCTTTGATCTCAATTTGTAATAAAATGCGAGCTACGCTGTAGCTACTTATGTCGTAGCACACGCTCTACGAGCGTAGCGACTGCGTAGGCGCGTAGCAACCGACGCAAAACTATGTTTAGTTTTGACATAAAGTTTACATAATATCACACCTTCTTTTTCCGAATAATAATAATATATCATTTATTCTCTCTTAACAATAAGTGTTCTTAAAAATAATGCAAACTTAAAACTGTAAACTTTTCCACCTTTGTGAGAGACTGGTGCCTGAAGTAGGTTTTAGGAATAAAACCTGTGTTACAGGTCACCAGGACCCTCACTTCGGTAAGCATTTTGTAGAAATGACCAGAAGATAACAAAAACAGATAAATCGAATAAGTACAAAGAACATAAACATCTACTAAATAAAAAATAATATAATATAATACAAAGAGCAGAAATAAGCAGAAATATCCAAGTGTATTGATTAAAATGATATGTGTGTGGGCGTACGAGGTGTATGCATGACTGTGCGAATTGAGAATGATTGTGAGTGAGTGTGTTCAGTTATGTGTGACTGTGATGCGAGATATAGGTGGGGAACAGCTATGAGGGGTAATTAGGCAGAGACATTGCCCCAGCTATGTTGTAGTCCCGTGTAATAGGGGGCGAGCCTTTTGCCATCAACCGAGCACTAACCAGGACTCCGGGCTTTTATTGAGAAATTCCAGATGGAAAATATCAATAATACTTTCATTCATACCCTACCTGGGAATTGAACCCAGGAACTCATGCTCATTAGTGGCGCTTGCGGCCTCTAGAACACCGAGGTAGTTAGTCTCTTTAAAATTACAGTTATAGTAAACTTTACTTTGGTTACTTTTTGTAGCTAGTTCAAAATAATTGGGTTAACAATCGTTTAGTTAAATACAGTTGTGGTAACACTCAAATTAAACAAACCCTAAATCTCTATCGTTAGCCGTTACTAAATTCAAATAAAGATAAATCAAGAATTCGGCATTTATCATTGTAATTTCAGAAGCCAGCAACAAAGGCGAGTAGTCGAATAGTTTGCGAAATAACCTTCTTGTTCTAACTGGATTGTGTCAATATTAACTCTCACAAATCCACAACGGCAGCAGAAGGGTTAAATGTTTAATGTCTTGTTGTATCATACTCGAGTTAATGTTTTAATCAGAGCAGATGCTTAAATGTAAGGAGTTTGTTTTCTAATGTTAATATTATAGGTAGAAGTAGTCATATTAATATAAGCACCAACCCATCTACACTGGCTCCCGAGGTGGATTGCGGCCCACTTCCTCTCACAAAGAGGAGGCCTGTGTCCCAGCGGTGGACATTTGAGATAAACCCACTGGGCCCCGGAAACGCTAGAGCAGCTTAGAGCAAGTACAGCAAGAGGGTTAAAAATGAAGACATAAATGCCACAATGTGATCGTGCTAATCGTTCTGCATTTGATGTTAAAAAAATATACTATCATAGGGAGTGACCACGGTTATCGATGAGTAGCCAGCTTAAGCCAGTCAGAAAGATCTTTATGTCTATGTTATAGGTTTCAAGAATCTTTATTTCTCCTAAAAACACAGTTACAAATACAGTTCACTCATATATGAGATTTAACTTTTAACATATCTAATCGTCGTCTAATGACGAAGCATGCAGATGTAGAATAAGTTAAACTATAATAACAACATACGAAATCAACGGCAAACAAAGCAAATAACTTGACAACTGCCTGAAATATCCTTAGACAATTCAAAAATGCCTCTAAGTGGATTAATCTCGAAGAAAATCGAAAATGACGTAATCTGCCTCGTTTCGGTTCGGATTCGGACGTCAAGACTCGACTCTGCTTCGAACTAAGTACGACGAGTGTGGTGATACGTGATTGACTCAAGCCGATTCAGATTTGATAAGTGTGGTCACTCCCTAAGTTTGGTAATTATAACAATGTTCTTGCGACGTTGATGGGCAAACTGGTTCTTTACACTATAGCTTTCAACAGAAATTGTAGTGTCATCAATAACGTAGCTCAACAAGAATTTTTACAAATTATTTATGCTGAAAAACTACAGAAATCTAAATTATACTTATTATTTTGATTTCTGTGCCTGAAACAAAACATTCAACACAAATCCAAAAAGGTTTAGAAACGAAAATCCTAATTCGGCAAGCCTAACCTTCAAACCAGTTACTCAAAGGTCCGCACAGAACATAATAGTCAGCTTAGTTCGTAAGTTTCCTTTTATGACACAACAGAGGGCGCCCGCGGCGGCACGGTAATTAGCCGGGCCTACTGAATGTACGTCTTAAACCTACTCCTTACCCATTCGTCTAAGGGTCACCTTCGAGTTCACAAGTTTCTTAGGCATCGTTAGCCAATAATTTATGGAGCTGTTTTACTGTCTTATGTTAAAGGGATACAAGTTGTTTAGATTATAAACAATAGAGAGCTGGATTTGGTTATAAAAAATACTACGAATCACTGATATTGTTGGTTCAAATAAGACTTATAGCTCAGTTACTAATAATGGAAAGTACTATTCTATTAAGACAAGCGTCGAAATCCTCATATCTGTTAGTGGTATCTGATGAAATAATTTCTAGGTACATAATAAATTCGACCCTAGTCAGGAGGTGGAACTGAAAATAAAAATAAAACATAATTAAAAAGTATAAGAACAGGTTGTCAATTTGAATATGCAGCGTAGGCTTGTGATCTAGCAAGTTATGACTTGGTCGAGATACGTTTAATTCAAATCACAGCATGTTTTATGTAATTTTATCTCTTCAACTAAACTCCCAAACGTGGTATCCTTTATCGGTATTGTGTATATTTATATGTATATATATGTAGATACACCACTGACTACCTGCAGTATTGTCTCTCCTTCTACCTTTAATCCATCGAAAGGTTGTCTGTAAAAGATCGCTTTTAGCGATAAGGCCGCCCATTGTGTCACCCTATGTAAAATTTCTACATTTCTATCTGTAATTTTTTGGTGTACATAATAAATAATATAATAATAATCATTTATTTCGGACATAATTAAAAATCCATAATGAGTTAGTAACAGAAAAATTTACAACTATGTTAGTAACCTTAAAACAAAATAAATTATTGAAAAAAGTTTAATTCATAAACTTCCCCTCTGCACCGGGCCAGCAGGCATGCCTACGGGACCAGTGCGCCAGGAAAGGGCAGTCTGGTCTTTCAGCAATAACGCTTAGGATGCTGTTGGGACTCCCACGTATCCTACGCATCAAGGAGGCCGCCCTTTTGCGCATGATAGCCTCAAAACTATCTATGCCTGCCTCAGCAAACATGCCCGACGCGCTACAGAACCGTGGAAGGCCCAGCAGCACCCGGAAGGCGTTATTATATTGAATACGAAGAGCGTTGTAGGCCTTCTGCGTATACTTGATCCACAGGCTGCAGGTGTAAAAAGTCTGGCAGTAGGCCTTAAACAGTGTAATTTTCACTTCTTTAGATAAGAGATTTTAATAAAGAGCTATTCTATTCTATTGCTAATGATATTCTATCCTATACACTGTATTGTAAATAGGGTGGCAGGGACCAGGGACATCGTTGTGCAAACTGAAACCATGAATTCAGCTCGTGATTCTGGACCCCAAGCGTAGAGAGTTTACGTCAGTTATCAATAAAAAAAATCTGGTGTTTCATAAAAAAGTGCAATACATACGCTGTCAAAATGTATGGAATAGTATTTTTTTTTATGTGTAATATCTTTCCTCTCGCTTTCCTGCAATCTGTGGGAGTGATTTCGTGAAATGCGACGGAAGTGTGTAACAGCAAGCTTGGGAAGCGCGCGCTATTTGATTTGACCAATGAGCGCACGCGGTGGTAGAGTTGGCCGTCAGATGGTACAAACCCATTTTCCGAGAGGTTGGTACGGTCAGCTAACAGTTACGTTTGTGTGACGAGAAAAATTGCATTACTCATAGTTTTAATTAAATAAAATACAATTTGAATTAACAAGAATTATTCTTCGTTACGAATAATCATTTAAAATACCTGAATCATTTTTTTTAGGATATAATGTTACTGTTTTGCTTATTACCAAGGTGAGATGTCAGTAGGCCAATTCTCGTACTTAAAAAAACGTTAAAATTCAAGTCGCAATCTCATCTCAGCGACAATCAATATCAAAAACCTGTCACAAATGTATGTAAATTGATTGTTATTTTGACAGATTGACACTGAGATTAGAATGCGAACGGTCTTAAAAATACGGGAATTGCCCCTCTGATATTACAAATCATATTCGTTTTTAATAACTGTCGAAAAATTTCAACGCATCGTGGTTCAGAATCGCGTATTGGATTCATGGTGTTACGTTGGCGTCGATGTCCTTACCACCCTGTATAACCATATACACCATGTCTCGAACAAAGCTCATGCGACCTCAAAGCAAACACTTTCGCTCTCAATGCCAGTACACCCCGCACAGACCACCACACCGTCACATTTCATACGTAACATTGTTGTTCTCATATGTCAAGTCTGTGTGCTCCATGTGATACATCATTCCGCTATCAGTGATAAATCTCGCATAGTTTGTATACCCATTGTCCTGTCCGTCTCTCAGACGTATAGTTGGACAAAACACCATGTTGGTACGTAAGTACATACCTACTAAGGACACAAAGCAATCTAGTTAGCAAATTGTACAATTTAACGCAAACGCGTTATGTATGAATCATTTACTTTTTACCAAAAAACAAATGTGCTACCTATACAGGGTTAAAATAAATTAGCTAGCTAAATTTCGCAGACGCGATGGGTATCGATATCTAAGCATGATAAAACAAAAAAATGTATTCCTAATTTGATTTTTTTTTTGTTAGATCGTCGACTGCGTTTTTTGTAGTCACTTGAGACAATCGTTTGAAAAAAAAAACAAGTAAATTCGGCATCGACATCTAAGCACGATAAAACAGAAAAAAAAAACTCTCAAATCATACTTCAAGTAATATTAAAAAATACATTTTATTGTGTTTAGATATCGATACCCATAACGTCTGCGAAGTTTAGCTAGCCAATTTAAAATAGCCCTGTATATACTATGAATACTGTAACTCTGTCTGTCTAATAACTTTTCACGCCTTAACGGCTGAACGGATTTTAATGTTTGACACACAAATAGGCCATGACCTTTTTTTTTTTTTTTTTTTTTTTTTTTTTTGTGGGTGGGAAATCATCAAATAACTTCTTCCGCTCTGGGCAGAGCAGGAGGGCGTGTCAGACTCTTACTCGACCCCGACCTGCACGGCGAGCAATGGGTAGCTCGCCGTTCGATAAGGACCAGGCCCGGGTCGACGGCGCGTTGTGTTCCACGCACGCCTCAAGGCCATGACCTGGGTTAGGAATTAGGACATAAGATACTTTTTTATCCCAGTAGTCCTCAGTACTCTGCATTACCTGACCCCTCTTACAAAGAAGAAGAAGAGGGGAAGAGGGTCGGTTTATGCAGGTCACTGACTGTCCGTTCCCGTGGATTTCCGACTTGCATTGGGCGAAGCTGTGGGTGAAAGCTAGTGTATTTGACGAATAAATGCGGAAGGGTTTAATTAAATTAAAATGATTCAATTAAATTATTTAAATTTTGGTGCGTAATCTAAGGGTTTTTTCGTTGATTAGCAGTGTTTAGTATTGTTTATCTTCTATTTCGCAGTCATACATTCAACTTCCTCCAGCTTACTCGGTGAAATTCTCTTTTTGGAGTGAAAGTGAAATTACAGGAATGTAAGAATTTTGTGTTGCAGGGGGACTATGTCAGAGGAAACCACTTCCCATCACATCTGATGCGAAGTGGTTTCCACTCAAAACAGGACAATAGTACGCGATCTCTCGCGTCCAGCCCTGGTCCAGGCCATGGTACGGAGTGAGAGGGGTTGGGAAGCCGTCACCTCTTTCTGCGAAGCAGTAATGCTCGCGAAGGAGGAGGCGGAACGCGTGAGGGAGAGGCAAAATTCGCGCCCTCACGCCTCTAGCCGCCGCAGGAGACGCCCTGGACGTCGGGAGTCGCAAGCTGATTCCCGGCCACCGTAGGCGCGGGCTTGCGAACGGCGAGCAATGGGCAGCTCGCCGTTCGATAAGAACCAGGCCCGGGTCGATGGCGCGTTGTGTTCCACGCGCACCTTAAAGATATGTCAGCATCAATGACGGGGTCCGCTAGGGCCGATGCCTGCCAGGGTTGCGGGAAAGGGAAGGGAAGGAGTCCGAGTGGGATACCGTGGCCCCTGGGAAAGGCAACTGAAGGAACACGGATGGGTTTTAGTCAGTAAGAGTCTGACACGCCCCCCCGCTCTGCCCAGAGCGGGAGAAGTTATTTGATGATTTCCCACCCTCAAAAAAGAGGGGGACTATGTCACAGGAAACCACTTCCCATCACACCTGATGCGAAGTGGTTTCCACTCAAAACAGGACAATAGTACATCAGCTAACGTTCGGTTATCCAAGAAAAAAAAATGTTCGCTGAAATCAAATCGATACCGGTTTTCATTTTTCTTAGAAGGTACGATTACAAAGAAGCATTTTGCCGTAAAAAGGGCCTTTGTGGTTTTAAGAACGATATTTACAAAATAACAAAGGAACTCTGCATAAAGGTTATCAAATTTTTTGTTAATACAAGTTTAGGACTTCAAACTTTTTAGCGGACATTTTCTTTTAGCAATTTAGCCTTGTCCCGTTTTACTGCAGCTAGAGTCCTGAGTTTTTATTAGTAACTGTTTTGCGTTTTATGCTGACGAGTTACGGCGTAATTTTACGTAGGTAATGTATGTAGGTTTTTACTTTAGGGGCTCGTGGCTTAGTAATAACAGCCGCAAGGTCGATCGATCAGGTTAAGCTACACTCGCCGCGGTCGGTCTGTAGATGGGTGATCATCTTTATATACCGAGATCCCTCCGTGCCTCGGGAAGCACGTTACGCCGTTGGTCCCGGCTGTCATTCGTGGATCATTGACAGTCGTTACGGGTAGTCAGAGGCTCGAAAGTCTGACCACCAGTCTTACCAAGGGGTATCGTGTTACCCAGTAACTGGGTTGTGGAGGTCAGATAGGCAGTCGCTCCATGTAAAATACTGGTATTCAGCTTCATCCGGTTAGACTTGAAGCCGTCCTCAACATAGTTGGGGCCGTCAAATATAACATCATCTTCATGCATTCTTCTTTCTTTGTCCAGGCGGTTTTTCTTTGGAATGCGCTCCCTCTGAACATCAGACAGCAATCATTCGGTCATCGTTTAAAGTGAAGGCACGTGAACATATCCGTCAGAAGTTGGCCGTAAAATCCCAGCGCTGACTTGCTGGATTCGTTTTCTCCTCTACCAGTCGTTATTTCTCCTGACAAGGTTTATTTAGTTTAGATGTATGTAGTATTAGTATTTATTCTTGTATTTTAATGTCATTTCCGAGCTATCTAGCCCGTATGTTGCACCTGCCATGGTATATCTCTGCATCACGCTAAGGTTCACTGGTAGAAAATGCTTCAGGCATTAAGTCCGCCTTTGTACACTATTTATTTATTTACGTGTGCATGTTATTTTAATTAATTAATAAATAACGATCGGTTCAGTGGTTTAGTCGCGAAAATGTATCAGACAGATACACACACAACACACACACATACACACTACACTACATACTTAATTAATATACATACTTTAGTATTTTCATTACATAAATGAGGTTTCTTACAGAAGTTACCATTAAAATCTACTGTACTAAAGAATTCATGGTGCCGTTTATAACATATTTAAGTATGGTAGGTTAGAACATTTTGCTCCATGATGAAGTATATATGAGTATGACTTCTACCACACCTTACTTACTGCCTTCCGGATTGGTATGGTATAGGTAAAATACATGCTTTGCTTTAATTAGAATACAAATTACAAAATACTTTCGAAATACAAAATATTTAATATGTATAATAATTTTAAAATTCGAAAACCAATTTTTTTTCTAATAGTAGTAGTAGTAGTTTTTTGTAGTAGTAATGTTTTCGAAATATATTTAACCCTTTTTATTTAAAATACAAAGAAACTAATTACAAAATAATTCAGAGCCTTTTAATATGATAACTTGTCATAAGTGCCACAATATAAACTTACACACTTGAAAGTATCATATTGCTTAAGTAATTTAGGAATACGGTATAAGTACTAGGTACAGAGCCCTTATATCAGCAAAATCTAAACAAGCATACCTACAATTTGACAAAATTTATAACTTACACACTTGAAAGTATCATATTGCTTAAGTAATTTTGGAATACGGTATAAGTACTAGGTACAGAGCCCTTATATCAGCAAAATCTAAACAAGCATAGGTACCTACAATTTGACAAAATTTATAACTTTTTCTATGGCAAAAATTTTAGATTTATAAAGTTTTGTGGTATAGGGCCCAGGTGCTAGATAATATAAATGGAACTAATCCAGCTCAGCCTATAAATCAGTAAAAGAAGAATTTCATTTCATGAACACTAGGTTTTTAAATGTACCGTCAGACAAAGGGCCTTTAGTTGGGGAATGATTAAAACCTGTTAAAGGCTCTTAATAGCCTTAATCACCTCTTAATAGGCTCAGCCGTAAGATGAATTCATAATAAAATCCTCTCCAGATGTTGACATATATCATGACTCAGTAACACACTTTAAGACCCAAATTTTGAGGTCCCAAAGCACGCAACTCACACAATCTAAAGATTAATTTTATTGTCTTAGTATGTAGGTATTTCTTGCAACCTCTGCAATCTTACGAGTATAACTTATGTCTTTTCAATATTTCTGTTTATTATATAGTTGTTACCACTTTAATCATTTCGTTTTAACCTTAGGATATCACTGTATTTGAGAATGTTGGTTCACCTATTATTGGCAAATGTGTAAGCCCTCAACTGTTATTTGATATTTTGTATACAGAAGCTGTTGGTGTACCTTTATAAATAAACAAATAAATTACAAATTACATTTTAAAGAAGAAATTTAAAAACGAATACTGCCCAACGCTGGGTATAACCAGTAAACTTACAAGCACGCTAATAATTAATAGTTCAAACTACCTACTATGTCACGAATTGCTCCAAATATGATCGCTTTGATGTTTTCTTGAATTTAATAGTAACTTACATAGCTATTTGACTGACCGGTTGGCGCAGTTGGTAGCGACCCTGCCTTCTGAGCCGCTGGTCCCGGGTTCGATCCCCGGACAAGTCAAACATTTGTGTGCATGAACATGTCTGTTTGACCTGTATCTGGGTGTGTATATATAAGTATGTATATCAGTCATCAGGTTACCGTAGTACAGGCTCTGCTTAGTTCGGGACCTGAATACCTTGTGTGGATGTTGTCTCATATTATATTATTATTATTATTTACTTTAGTAAATCTGTTATTCATAAACTCTACACACTCTATTTAATCCTAATGAATGTTACACATATACAGACACGGAGACTATTGTAGACACTTCGCCTTACTTTCAAAGCCTTTAATTAGAAGTCTAACGCGGCTTGCATGCATTGCGGGGCCGCAATATAGTTAGGTACAGAAGGTCTGCTCCAAACAACAAGCGAAAAAGTACGGACACATACGCGTACGTACAGCGATCTCAGCCTATGTCTAATGACTGCCAGACGCGCTTGCAATCACTTTATATATACGCTAGTATATGTGTGTTTAGTGACTCCTGCACGTCGACATAGAAACTAGCCAGCCAATTACAAGCAAATAACTACAACACTGAGAGCAGTGGTGGCCTAGTGGTAACGGCCGTGACTTACGAGTTGTAGGTCGTAGGTTCGAACCCAGACAGGCGCTTTACTTTGTGTAAATTATTTCATCACCACTGCTCTCAAAACGATGAAGAAAAACATCGTGAGGAAACCGGCATGTCCCAGAACCAAAAATTCGACGACATTTGACATCTACCAACCCGCACTGAGCCCGCGTGGTGAATTACGGCCCACTCCCTCTCACAGAGAGGAGGCCTGTGTCCCAGCAGTGGGAACATTAAAGGCTGATGATGATGATGATGATGAACTACAACACCTGATATAACAGAATTCAGCTCTAACCTCAAAGCATTTACATCAATAAACCCATTTGCAGGCACTTCTGAATCGGCAAACTGTCGATCAGTCATAAAGATGAAGCTAGTTGCCCATTCCAAAGCACAGTAGGTTCTTTTGGAGAAGAATGGGCAAGAAACTCCTTGGACATTCTTTTAAACCAAAATATTGGTTACATCATTTATGTTGAAAATTAACCTCTATAGAATGAGTCTCTCCCTAGTTTCCGAACGATAGCTCGCAGACAAAACTTTCTGCATCGCGCAATGAAAGTCTACAACAACCTACTGGCCTACTAGACAAAACATGTGTGGCCGAAGGATTTTCCCTCTTCAATGGAGGAGCACTCATCTTGTTCCTCGCACTTCCAACTGGGGATCCACGTGCATTTTCGCGTTCTCGTTATTTCTAGCGGACCTTCTATACATGTCTTTTTTGTGACGTAACTGTGGGAACAAACTCACTAGTTCCGGAATGAGGAAGCAATGTTTGTAGACATAGTTGCTGTGCGCGCTTGATTCTTTTTGTCACGACCAAAGAACTTGCCTTTGGGTAGGGGAGGGTAGTTTAATCTTGTGAATGTATTTGAACAGTTTGTTGATACTTTAAATAAATAAAAAAAACACATAATACTCGATTTTTTAGGCAGTCGTGTAAATCCAAGTTAGGCAATGCATAGTAGGTATTTTAAAAAGCAAACGAAAAAGAGAATTCAGTGTCGATTAAACCGTGATTTCGCTAAAACAATTGCCTCATTGGTCTAATGATCGAGAGCGCTAATGCAGTGTACGAGGTAGTCAGGATTGGGAGCGCCTTAAAGGACTTTTTTAAAATAAAAAATAATTGATTAATTAATATAACTCTATATTGAGAGACGTGCTACAGATTTTGATGTTAGACACGGACTGCCCTAGCTAACCCAAACTTAGACTAAACAAACATAATCTTTTCATAATGCAAGCTCAGCGACCACACAGATTGTGCTGGGCAAAAGTGCTTATACCCGCAGAATCTGTAAGGGCTGTGGTTCCATAACTAAATACTTTTTTTTTTTTTTTGAGTTTGGGAAATCATCAAACAACTTCTCCCGCTCTGGGCGGAGCGGGAGGGCGTGTCAGACTCTTACTGACTAAAACTCACCCGTGTTCCTTCAGTTGCCTGTGCCAGGAGCAACGGTAACCCTTTCGGACTTTCCCGCAACCCTGGCAGGCATCAGCCCTAGCGGACCACGTCATTGTTGCTGACATGTCTTCGAGGCACGCGTGGAATACAACGTGCCGTTGAACCGGGTCTGGCCCTTATCGGACGACGAGCTGCCCATTGCTCGCCATCCGCATGCCCACGCCTACGGTGGCCGGGAATCGACTTGCGATTCCCGACAGTCAGGGAGTCTCCTGCGGCGGCTAGGGTCGTGAGGGTGCGAAATTTGCCTCTCCCTCACGTGTCCCGCCTCCTCCTGCACGAGCATTATTGCTTCGCAGAAGGATGTGACGGGTTCCCAAGCCCTCTCGCTCTGTACCATGGCCTGGACCAGGGCCGGACGCTTGAGATCGCCACCGCCAATCACCTCCACGAGGACACGGTGGTGCTCCGCCCAAGCAGGGCAGACCTCCACCGTATGCTCCACCGTGTCCTCCGGGCGATCCACACAATGGTGTCACCCGGGCGTTTCCTCCCGCCTTATCCGGAACAGAAACCTGCCGAAACAACCGTGTCCGGTGAGGACCTGCATCAGGCGGAAGGTGAGGACGCCGTGGCGCCTCTCTAGACACTCCTCAAAGAGGAGACTTATCGCAGCAATTGTGGCGTGCCCAGCGCTGGGTTGCGACAATCACTCTCGTTTCGCCTCCTCGCGCCACTCCCATATTTGCGCGAGAACTTTTGCCGCCAGATCCCATGGCGGTAATCCGGCAAGGAGGCTCGCTGCCTCACCGGAGACCGTACGGTATCCCCGGACCAGCCGGTGGCCATGACCCTTTGGGGCGCGTTCAACCGGCGGGCTGATCGCCGCTTCAAGGGACGCGCCCACACCGGTGCCCCGTAAAGGGCCATGGACTGCACGACCCCCGCGTAGAGCCTCCTGCAGGAGGCGTTTGGACTCCCTCGATTCGACACGACACGACATCCTGGGTTCGATTCCTAGGTCGGGCAAAGAGTTATTGGATTTTCCCATTAGGAATTTCTCAGTAGCAGCCCAAAATCTGGGCTTGCATCCGCTTGATGGCAATAGGCTCGCCCACTATTACATGAGACTTAGACATAACTGGCGAAATGGGTGTAATACCTAAACCCTAAACCCTACCTACACCCTTTGCGGATTACAGGCGTGATGTAATGTTCACTGGAACAATCGAAACATTTCGAAAACGTGCGCAAAATAATTGGCTTACATTTTGAATTCCCAAAAAAGTTACTGCGTAAGTATCCCTTTCTCGTTTGTTCCGCTTAGAAAAAAAACGAACTCAAATCAAAGTAAAAATTCTGGTTTAAAAAAGCGATTCACGCCGGAAAAGGCTTCAACCAAAGAGAGAAAGGGTTCCGCAGTGAAACACAAAAAACAGGTGTCAATTAAGAACAAATTACCGTCTTGAAACATTACTGGGACCAGAGTTTTATTTAATTTAAGACAGTCAATTTCGGTTTACTTGTTTTAACGATCTTTTTTTTTTCTTTTGTTTATTTAAGTTGGGTTTGCTCTTGACTCTAGTCTAGGTCAGTGGTGACAGACACAGAGTCGACGGTGGAGTGAACTTACCCAGAAGAAGCCTGCTCACTCTCACTTTGAAGAGATTAGAGTTGTACGTGTTCGGATACACAGACGCAGGTAGAGTTCCATTCTTTTGCTGTGCGCATAACAAAAGACATTTGGAAACGCTTAGTGCGAATTGGTGGAATAGCAACTAGGTAAGGATTGAAGAGCTTGGCATCCAACAGTTTTAAATACTTTGGTAAGATAAGATGATTCTTCTTTGTAAAAAACCTTTCAATAATTTGTGATTCGTGATTCAGAAGATGAAAACTGACTGTTGAAATGTAAGGTAAATCATTTAACTGTCATTAAATATCTTGAGAATTGCCTCCAATTAAGCTAACTTGTTCTGCAAGACACTGTTGCATTAAGAAACCGAACCCTCAACTTAATACATGAAAAACTCATACATTCAATTATTAGGTTCACTTCGACTCAAAAACCCATTGATTGCGTCAAGTTATAATAAGCACGGAAGTATCAAGTTTCTAGTCTGACTTCTAGTTTGTCTCTGAAAATGCTTAAGTCTGGTCCCCTCATTACGCTAAACTTCTAGCCTAGACCAAGTAAAACACTTTCAGAGAATACGAATAACAGTTGGCTACATTCTCTTTGTCCTACCCTCCTTTGTAACGCGTGGTTACTCTACTGGATATACGACACTGATTACGTGATTACACTTACAGCCTGTTCATGGTATTTCTGGCTGTTACAAGGTGTTTCAGCTTGTTTCAAGCTTTGTAATCATGGCACAATTAGCCACACTGTTCATTTTCTAAGCAGGCGGAAGAAAAACGGGCTCTGATATCACAAAAACGGTTTTTCGTTCGATTGAAAGACGATTATTAGAGGGGCTTTGAAAATAGTGAGGTGTAGGGTTTGCTTGTTTGTTTTTCTTTCTTTGATTCAGTGGTTTATCTTAAAGATTACATTTAAAAACAAAATCAAAAGTCATTTATTCAAACTAGGCTGAGAATCCGCACTTTTTGAACGTCAAAATTAAGACAGTCCCCCAAAACGCCCGCCCTTCACCACTCCCTAGTGCTTTAGCTAGGAAGAAGAAGTGGCGCAACCATCTTCCCAGCAGCACAGCTGTCTGTTCAGTTAGAAGAACTGGATTCTGTACAGTAGTAAGTCATTAACATTATGAAACACATAAAATAAAATAAAATTATTTGCCATATGTCAGCTAGCACACGCCAATATACCTATAGAAGTATGAGGAACAGGGTGTAAAGTTCACTCAAACCTCCATAGAAAACGGAGGATCCTCCGACCAGACGGGTGTCGTGTCTGGTGGGCAACTGCCCGACGACCAATGTCAGGACGTTGTACATATGCTAGTTGCGCGGTAAACTCTGCTTGCGCGATGCAGGATTTTGCGTGACGTCAGTGTGATGCGTAGTTCGCACGTGGCGGTGTAGATACCGCTACATACCTACGAACAAAAACATTGAAAAATATACTCAAGCAGAAATAAATAATAAAAACGTAACGTATTCCATTCTTTCACAAAGAAAGCTATAATCTTTTACTCTCATTGTTATTAAAAAGGACAATGTTAAATTGTGCATGGTGTAATGACAATTATGAATGATTTTAAATCTTGATTAACTAAGTGCTTGCGTTGCCAACGGCAGAGCCAACCGCAGCCGTCAACGCGTCTACGGCTGCCGCCGATGAGTGTCAACGGCTGCAGTTGCCTCTGCCGTCGACTAGTGTCGACGGTTGTAATTGCCTCTGCCGTTGGCGCGTGCCACTCGTATAAACAAGCACTAAGACTTGATATGAAATGTTGACTAGTTCTGTTTTTGTTGCTCTAGTCTAATCATGAATTCGTTTACTAAGCATGGCGATTATGGCAAAATGCCTGCCACGCGCGTATGGGCTCTCAAAAACGGTGAAGGAAAACATCGCGAGGAAACCGGCATGTCCCAGAACCAAAAACTTCGAAGACATGTGACGTCTACCAACGCGCACTGGGCCGACGTGGTGGATTACGGTCCACACCCTCTCACAGAGAGGAGGCCTGAGTCCCAGCAGTGGGAATATCATAGGCTGATTATGCCTGTCGAAGTGTCGATAATTGATACTAAGATTCTTCATACTGTTGATATTATTGGGCTTAAAAATCTGTATGAGCTGGATATCAATATTACTCATACAAATTAATTTATAACGTTACCACTTGCCCTTTATAATTATTTTAAATGAGTGGAGCAGTAATATTTTAAATCTAGTGTAAGTCGGTTGTATCGGTTAGACATTTTAATGTAATTTTCAGTACCTATTACCGTAATTTTCAGCAGTGATAAGTTCAATAATATATAATAAGTTTGGTAATGAATGGAAATTATCATCCTCATAAAGGTTTAATATTTTTTTGGACTCCGTTTTTATTGAAAGATAATTAATTTGTTTCTACCTACCAACAGCAAGCCTACAGCGACTACGAATTATAATTATTTGATAGAGAGGAAATTATATAAGTTATATTGCTCAAATTAGGATGGTAGATTTCAATATTATATTATTACGTCTAAATATATAAATGCTGAATATGGCTGAAGAAATTAAAAAAATCTTCAAGATATTAATTTTTTTCCTTACTTTAGATAAGACTAGCTTTATGCCACGGGAACGTATCACCGGGATTAAAACTCCCTATGTGTTAATCCAGACTATAAATAATAATCTGTGTGCGGAATTTCACCCAAATCCGTTCAGCCGTTTTTGCGCCAATCCTGAATATCCAGACAAACGGACAACAATTCTTCGTTACTATTTTATTACATATAAAGATTTAGATAACAGATTCAGAACTTAGAAGTTTATAGACCTCCTTCAAACTTCGATGTAGCAATCATTTTTCTACATCTATTATCGTAATACTATATAGTTAATTGTGCTTCAAAACAGGACCACCTACCTAACACCACTACATTATCATAATGGTGACGTCGGAGACAAGATCTTGACAGCTTTGGAGTACGTTGTGAGTGATATATTGGATAGGCACAATCATAAATATAACTCTACATACTCCAAGAGATATTGTCAGCATTGAGCTAGGCACCAGCTTTTCCTGATGTTTTTTTTTATATTTAAAAGCATTTAGTGCGCCATTTTGAGTTGCTTGCAGCATATTTTTGCACTCTAGGTTAGATACGTTTTTTCTCAATAAATAGGTACATATATCGAGAATATAAATCTAAAAGCGAAGCAGATTTTCCATGATTTGGCCATCCTGAGTTCGAAGTCCGTTTGAAAGCTTTCAGTTCAGCCAAGGCAACCTAAGTCTGTCCAGGTGAGAGACTTCGAGTAGTATGGAAGCACTATCACTGCACAGCATTCGTGCTTGTCACGCTCATCAAATCTGTGCTTTAAATTGCGTAATGGACACAATATCTCCGTTTTCTATCTATCTATCTTCTTTCTTACCTGTATATAAAAATCTATTGCTGTTGGTTAGTCTCGCTAAAACTCAGAAACGGCATAACGGTTTTATTCAAATCGATTTAAAAAAAAAGGTGTAAATAAAAATGAAATGCTGTTAACACGTTCGTAAGCGCATTATTTGAGAATGGCTGGACCGCATTGACATGTTATTGGCCCAATATAAATAATAAAAGGTAAAAAAAAAAAAAAAAAAACATAGTTCACACCGTTGTATGTTACAACGGTGTAAACTATGTTTTTTTTTTTGTGAAAATAAATACTGTTTAAAAATGCTGTAATTAAGTTTAAAAAAAGTATTTAAAATAGAAAATAATTTTGAGCTGTTTAAACGCCGCCATTTTCGCGCGCTCTGTTGATGACGTCAAATACTATGCCCAGTGACAGTCTGGTCCATTATTTACTACAGCTGTTCTCAAAACTTTGGGTTTTAGGAAATAAATTTATAACAGCTCTCCGCAAAACAGGATAACACGGAAACAATTGAAAGAGTTGTTTTCTATAGATTGTAATTTTGACAGGGCAAAGTCTGTCGGGTCAGCTAGTTTAAAATAATTCTCACCGCGGTCTCAATTAAACAATTATAACCGTCGCAACAAAACAAACGACATTTGAACATGAACAAATGAACAACAACCACCTAACAGGTGAAACTAACATGTAAACGAAGCAAACATGACGGCTGACTTATTCATCCCTTTGTCCGGGCCGTGTCCGGGCGAGTCAAAGCTAATGTGGTCCGGACCGGTTCGTGCCGATAATTAGGAAGACCGCTCGCAACTTCGTTACTAGTGTCAACTTGTGGGTGGTGGGGCTAACGTTTATGTAAGTACTTGGGTAGTGAAAAAAGGGTGTTGTTTGTTTTAGTTATGGTAAAGGGTGTGTGGCTGTTTGAAAGTCCCTTGCCACGAATGGCCTAAATTTAATATACCTACATAGCATATAAAGTTTTGAAGTAGGTAATATTTTTGTGTAGCCTACCCTACAAGATTATTATCGAACTAACTTTTGCCCGCCACTTCGTTTGCGTGGAAGTCGTAAGACACCACAATAGACTACAGTAACAGCAGCATTTTTATAAAAAAAAAAGTACGTAACGTACGTTAGTAGTTGATCTCAGCAGTCAAAACATGAAGAGATTCAGGACTGGTGACGCGTGAGCAACCGACGTATAGTTGTCCGTGTGAGAAGCTGCTCGTCCTGAGGTCGACACCCGCAGCCTTCAGTAGTCACCCATTGCTTGCGAATTTTTTATTTTTTTGTAAATTAATGAACTCCAGCGTTCCGCATACATCCTTACAGATGATTCCTGACGAACAACTCCCAGTCAGCACGCACGTGATTCTGGGGATACACCAATTTTTCTTTTTTTCTTTCTAGCTATCACTTAGATAATATAACAATAGATTGTAAACACACAGGATTTCTTATTAACAGTCATCTATCCATAGATATTTATTTTCATTGTAACCAAAGATGACAGAAAAGGCCTTAAGAGCGTTTATACCTTATGAGTGTGAACGTCGTAATTTTGTGTTATATTTCGTTATTTTAAATTTTTATTATTTAATCGGAGCTATATTTTAAAAATCTGTTTAATTAACTTTTTAGAATTATGTGAAAACTGTGTAAAAGGTAAGAAATCGTTTCGTTTACAGTTCTAATTATATGCAAATAATACATTGGAAACCTGCAGGGCGTTATTTTCATTGTAAAATAACTGTAAGCATTACGGTTACTTACTTTTTAAACACTTTCACGTAATTCTAAAAAGTTAATTAAACAGATTTTTTAAATATAGCTCCGATTAAATGATAAAAATTTAAAACCACGGAATATGACACTAAATTGCGACGTTATAAGGTATAAACGCTCTTAACTCAAGGTTTTTCTGTGTACAGCACAACAGGTTATACGAACTTTCAAATTTCTCCAGATGATTTTAAACCTTAAAATGATGAAGGTTAAGTTCGAAATCGAATGAGAAAATTTGACAGTTAGTGGTATCTTGACCTGCGGCTGTGTGTACGTTCTACCAAAAATCTTATCGACGGCCGCAAAGTATGTAATACGGTTATCTAGAAAATCACGATTTTTATAATGATTATGATAACGCAAAACTGTGATACTTAATTAATAGAAGAACAAAGCTATGCTTGTGTTTTACAACATTCAGTTAATATGGCCATGGAAATGGTTAGCGTTGAGCAGTGGTGGTAACGGCCGCATAGACGCGTACGTACAGAGATCTCAGACTATGTCTAATGACTGCCAGACGCGCTTGCAGTCGCTTTATGTATACGCTAGTCTATGTGAGTTTAGTGACTCCTTTTTTTTGAGGTTGAAAAATCATCAAATAACTTCTCCCGCTCTGGGCAGAGCGGGAGGGCGTGTCAGACTCTTACTGACTAAAACCCACCCGTGTTCCTTCAGTTGCCTGTGCGAGGGGCCACGGTATCCCTCTCGGACTTTCCCCCAACCCTGCCAGGCATCGGCCCTAGCGGACCCTGTCATTGATGCTGGCATCTATTTGAGGCGCGCGTGGAACACAACGCGCCATCGACCCGGGCCTGGTCCTTATCGAATGGCGAGATGCCCATTGTTCGCAAGCCCGCGCCTACGGTGGCCGGGAATCAGTTTGCGATTCCCGATGCCCAGGGCGTCTCCTGCGGCGGCTAGGGGCTTGAGGGTGCGAATTTTGTTTCTCCCTCACGAGTTCCGCCTCCTCCTTCGCGAACATTACTGCTTCGCAAAAAGAGGTGAAGGCTTCCCAAGCCCTCTCGCTCCGTACCATGGCCTGGACCAGGGCCGGACGCGAGAGATCGCCACCGCCAATCACCTCCACGAGGACACGGCGGTGCTCCGCCCAAGCAGGGCAGACCTCCACCGTATGCTCCACCGTGTCCTCCGGGCGATCCACACAATAGTGACAACCGGGCGTTTCCTCCCGCCTTATTCGGAACCGGAACCTCCCGAAACAACTGTGTCCGGTGAGGACCTGCGTCAGGCGGAAGGTGAGGACGCCGTGGCGCCTCTCTAGCCACTCCTCAAAGAGGGGACTTATCGCCGCAATTGTGGCGTGCCCAATGATAGACCCCCTAGCGTCGAAATTTGTGTCATTTATAAAAAAAACAGCTGTTTCATAGAAAAGTGCAATACCTACGCGGTCAAAATGCATGTAACAGCAATTTTTTTTAAATAAGTGACGAAAAATTTCAAGGAAGGGGGTTTCAGAATGATCTACTGAATTCATGGTTTCAGTTTGAGCTCCGATGTCCCTGCCGTCTTGTATACATTCATTCTTCCGGTCAGTATGACACTGATTTTTGTAGCCATTACTTTGTGGGCATTTTAATATAGTTTTTATTTAAGTAGGTTTTCCTGTTGTCATAATTATGTCAATAATAATGGATTGCACGTGTTCAACTTTTCACCGTTATGAAACTTTCCATTGAAGTTTCTTTAGCAAGTTCCTTCTTCATAATTTTCACAAAAAGTTCACTTCCTGACAGGCCAAATGACGCGGCCAATCAAATCTGGCCTTTGTTAGAAAATAATTTTCTTTTTATTATGAACAAAAGAAAATTTAATTTTCTATCAAACTTAATTCAACAATGTCGGAGCTCTCTTATTATTTTTCTACTTTTTTGATTGGCTTAATCTTATACCTACTTGGTTTCGTTTCTTTTACAGTTTTTTTTTACAAATTGGTTTTATAAATTACAAGCTGTTCGTATCCGGCGTCGCCCGGGGTGAAATTTCATACTAAAATAGCATCCAAATTACCGACTAACCCGGTGAATTTTCCAAAAAAAAACTTTCATATAGTTAAACCTTGTCCTGACAATTACAAACACAACAAAATAATATTGCCCGATAGGTGCAGCCGCTTTGAAGTGATGGGCGGGCAAACATTCGTGGCAATTGCTATATATAATTATTATATTATATTATATATTTTAGATTATGATATAGCAATTTTTCTTAAAGTACGTCTATTTAGGAAATTCTATTGTGTATTTCTTGAAATGCTTTTTAATTTTCAAGGTAGATAACCTCTGAAGGAAACTCCTGTTTACGTGAACAAATATTCATTAAAGGGTCGAGTTTTGTAACTAATGGGTAATAAAAACAATGAATGAATTATTAAACAACAGTGTATATCAAGAAGAAGCGGGTAGGTAATAATGTTTGGACTATCAGTAAAATTAAAACAAAAGTAGGCAAAATGAAAATTGCACAATGACTGAACATACTAATTGCATATTCAGACATTGTATGACATGACATGACATGAGTATTTACTTTGTAAAGTATTATATTATTTAAATTATTGTGAATGTGAGGACTATGTGGGTCATTGTTCTTTGTTTTTTTTTCTCTGTTAGATTTCATCATGATCTGGCAGTTTGAGTAATTTATCCGGTCTACCCAAATGTCTTTTCTTTGGTATTGTTCGTCGAATGCTTGAGCTATAAGTAGCTCAAGCATTCGACGAACAATACAACAACAGCAGCTCAACTCAGAACATAAGTGTTCTGAGTTGAGCTGCACGATTACTGACACATGCGTGCACTGACTGGACAGGTCCACTCAATCTGTGTGAATTTTTCCTCAAAAGACCGTTTCAGACACCAATCTACATGGTCATACGTACTTTAAAAGTGAGTCCTCTGAGTTTGTTTCGGCCTTTCTTCTCAGAGCAGTCTGATAGGAAACGACGACGTCATCTTCTTTTTAAAATATGATTGACGTGTAAAAGTGTTTGTACAAACCTACTTACAGAAATAAAATCATTTATCATAACCCATGTACAATTTGAATTTGAATTTTTATTTTGCATACTATTTGTGTAAATTTTTTGATGCTCCATTATCAGGGATAGGAAAAGACTATCCTGGTCAAGAATGACACCCATATTCCGCATATACCTTCCTGACCTGAATACGAGTTTCCATATAATAATTTCCTGATACTGGACAGCAAAAATCAATAAAATCCAACAATCACCATACTTGTCTAGTAAATTGTTGATGGCAGCGTCACACAGGACTGCTATTTACGTCCTTATTTACTAAGCCATAAGCTATTATGTCGTTTTCAGTAGTTAGTTTATAGTGGCTACAATTTAAATGGAACATTTTTACCGTAGCCGGTGTGAGTTATGACGACAATTAGTTTGGAGCACGGTTCTACAATAAACTTGGAAATGTTAACTAATTGAACTAAATACATTTTCACACCTACATATAAATGGTAGATACTGCAATAGAATAGAATGCTCTCTATTATGTAAACCATAAAAGTTACAGATATTAATATAGAAATTTTACATAGGGTGACACAATGGGCGGTCTTATCGCTAAAATATTTTAATAACTTATTACTACCTACCTAATAAACGCAGTGGAATTTGGTTTTTATAATATACAAGCCGTGCGCCCGATGGGTATTCCCATCATTCAAACGTCCATACAAACATTCAAACGTCTATACAAAGTTTCAAACTTCCATGCAAT
This sequence comes from Brachylomia viminalis, assembly GCA_937001585.2. NCBI lineage: Eukaryota > Metazoa > Arthropoda > Insecta > Lepidoptera > Noctuidae > Brachylomia > Brachylomia viminalis. The sequence goes on along the minus strand of OW443316.2, from coordinate 13,078,553 downwards.
CATTCAAACGTCCATACAAAGTTTCAAACGTCCGTACAAAGTTTCAAACGTCCATACAAAGTTTCAAACGTCCATACAAAGTTTCAAACTTCCATACAATCATTCAAACGTCCATACAAAGTTTCAAACGTCCGTACAAAGTTTCAAACGTCCATACAAAGTTTCAAACATCCATACAAAGTTTCAAACGTCCATACAAAGTTTCAAACGTCCATACAAAGTTTCAAACTTCCATACAAACTTTCACTTTACCTTACAATAGTTCTAACATTTTCTTACATACAAACCTTGTCCTGACAATTACAAATACAACAAAAAAAGCAATAGTCAAATAGGTGCAACCGCTTTGAAGTGATGCGCGGACAAACATTTTGGGCAATTGATTTTTATTTTTAAGATATATAGCGTGTGATGTAGAATATCAAAGATACATACAGTGAAAAAGTGTCACCTAGCAACGAACCTAGCTCCTAGCTTACCTAGCGTCACCGAGCTTTTAAGAAGGAAAAACTTCTTAAAATAACACCGGAAGTGCTTTCATAACAGATATACAGATAACTCCACTTACTTATATGGACACTTCTACTATGATAGAGATAGTATAATGGTGTCAATATTAAAACATTTGTTTTAGTATCTGTAATATTCTGTAACTATAGGAAAATATTTTTGAAAAGTGAGTCCGTGATGAATTTCGAATGCCCTTTTATGAAGTCCTCTGATCAACTCTTAATAGTAGCTATCTATTGATTAAACTAAGTGTTCTAACTATTGATTGGACAAAGACAATTTCTAAAGATATTGAACCAATAGCACTATCAAATAGATAACTTCCTAACAGGGCAGATAAGGGGAGATAAGTAGGTAAGTGTTCTAAAGAAAAAAAAATGGTTTCATGGGCAAAACTCATGGATGTCCGCCGCCCTGGGGCGGGCGGCGGGGTCTGTCAGACACTTACTGACTAAAAACCACCCCGGTGTTCCATCTCACACCTACGCCGGGGGTTGCGGGAACGTACGATCCTTCCGCAACCCCCGACTGGTGCCGGCCCGCTACTGCGGGCCTCTTCGGGTCTGGGGAGGGAGTGAGGTGTTTGACTTCCCCCGCGACGTCTAAGAGAGGCGCGCGTGGAACCCTACGCGCCGCCACCTCGGGTCCTGATGTGTGGGGGGTGACGGACGTCCCCGAGTCCGTCGCCCCTGGACCCATTTAGGGGGGCTGGAAGAGGGCGTTATTCGCCCTCCGCCGACGCCCGGTGCGCCTTCTGCGGGCCGGGTGAGTAGATGAGATATGCAAGAGCACCCAAGGACAACCCCCGATTGGTGCAGGACTATTGCAGAACATGAGAGCAAAACATATTGGGCTATGGGTTTGGGTGGCTATAGTGGATCGGTTAACTAGAAACTATGGAAGGACTATGTCACCTGCCTGATCAATGTTATGTAATACACGGATAAAATGGCAGCGGGTGACTTGCACACTCAACGATGGGCCCCCGAAAGCACATACTGACGAAGTAACAAGGGAGCAATACTTTCTGAGGTGCTTGAGGAGTGGAGAGGTATTCCACGGCTATCAGGACAGTCCCGGAAGTACGGTCAAGATCCCCTACCAGCATCTTACTGGAATACTTCCGTCCTCTGAGCACACTTGTTCTTGCGAATCTCCACTCCAGGCGGCCAATAACGCGCGGCGGAGGCGGAACGCGTGAGGGAGAGGCGAAATTCGCGCCCTCACGCCCCTTGCCGCCACAGGAGACGCCCGGGGCGTCGGGAATCGCAGGCCGATTCCCGGCCACCGTAGGCGCGGGCTTGCGAACGGCGAGCAATGGGCAGCTCGCCGTTCAATAAGGACCAGGCCCGTGTCGACGGCGCGTTGTGTTCCACGCGCGCCTCAAAGAGATGTCAGCATTAATGACGGGGTCCGCTAGGGCCGGTGCCTGCCAGGCTTGCGGGAAAGTCCGAGAGGGATACCGTGGCCCCTGGCACAGGCAACTGAAGGAACACGGGTGGGTTTTAGTCAGTAAGAGTCTGACACGCCCTCCCGCTCTGCCCAGAGCGGGAGAAGTTATTTGATGATTTCCCAACCTCAAAAAAAAAAAAAAAAAAAGGCTCAAGTAAATGGTTGGCTCATTTAGATGCCAATGTATACGTTTTTTTATAATAAACTTCCTAGCCACATTCAAGAACTAAGCCTTAATAAATTCCAATCTATTATAAAGCGCAAACTATGCCAGAAAGTCTTATAAACTATTAAAGACTATATTGAGTACAAAAAGGCCTGGGATTGAGCTGGATGCTACAATAAACGTACACAGTGAATCTTGTTATTTTTTTGCTAAAAATATTTTTTTCTTTATTTGTAATTTTACATATACAAACAGAATATTTACTTTTTAAAGTATAAGATTATTTTAATTACTGTGAATGTGAGGACTATGTGGGTCATTGTATTTTATTTTTCTTTTAGTTAGTTTTAATGATGGTCGATGAGTTTTGAGTTTAATTTTAATGAGTTTTCTATACGGCCAACCCAAATGTCCTTTCTTTGGTATTGTTCGTCTAATCGTTGAGCTCCTTAAGTTCTGTGACTGGACAAGTCCACTTGAATCTGTTGTCCTCAAAAGGCCATTTCAGACACCAATCTACATGGACCTCAAATGATCTGACCAGGATTATGTCTGGACTTTATAAGAGAGGGTGACCTCAGAGTTTGTTTCGGCCTTTTTTTCTCAGAGTAGTCAGTTAGGAAACGCTGACCTCATCTAGTTTTTAAAATAATTATGGTTGACGTAAAGTGTTTTTACAAACCTTCTTACTGACATAAAAACATTAATCATTTGGTTAAGTTGTTCTTAAAAGCTAAAATATGGACATTTACAGCAAAGCTTCATAAACCGTTCCGTTTTAAAATAAACTCCAGCTTTCTATTATTATTTCTGACGATTCGGTAAATTTCACAATCTTCCATAAATTTTAATTATCCAGCTGTTTTAAATACATAGAAAATTTGATCAAAGAAGTTGAAACTTGTAATTATTACAAGAAAGAAAAAAGGTCAAACACTGACTTAATTAAACGTTATATTGGGTCGTGTTGGAAATAAGAAAGTTAGCCGTTTTTCGTAGCATCGCCTTCCCTCTTTATTAATTAATAGCTTAATATAAAACAAAGCTGCAGGTAGGTACTTTGTTTCGAAAGCCTCTCCGAAAGCCCGGAATTCGTTTTCGATGAAGAATTTAACAGTCAAATAATTTTCTTGAAATAAAAGCAACATTGTATTAAAATATTTTTAAGATTTTTGCGTCGCGATGGATGTCTATAGTAAGTATTTAAGTTGAAAAGCTATTGTCGAATAAAATCGCGGAAGTAGATGTTTTTGTGGAGGCCCGTGTTGAGCAATGGACGTTAACAGGTTTATTTATATAATGGTAGAAGTGCGTAGTAGGTAGCTTTTTCTTCATCTTTGCTAAAGTCACAATTTATAATATATCATGTTAGAAGAAATTATAATTAATTTTCAAACATCAATTAAATAAATTAAAGTACCTTTGTACTCAATTTTTAATTATGTCTTATCTCATGTATTTTATTGTGTGTACATAAATAATAAATAAATAAATAAATAAAAATAAATAAATTAAATAATAAATAAATAAATAAATATCGTCTGACATTGCACACAGCACCATCTAGTTCCAAGTTAAGCACTTAACACATAAGGCTTGTGTTATGGATACCAGATGGTTGATACACTACTTAAATATTTTTTTTTTTTCGTAAATACATACATATTATAAATATACATCCATGACTCGGGTACAAATGTCCATATTCATCATACAAACATTTGCCCCTACCGGGATTCGAACCCAGGACCATTTGGTTTCGCTGACTACACTTAGCCACTGTAGCCACTACACCAAACGTGTCGTCAAAATTAAGTCGATTATACGCGTAAAAAGTTGCAATATTAATGCCTTATGAAAGCAAGAATATCTGCGCAATATAGACATCTCTATCTACCTACATAGTCGCCTTTCGTACCTGTCTGTGTGACCGGGTTGGTTTTCTATACTATGCAACGGGTTTTGGCGCGGTTTTCACCATCATGTAGAGATGACATGACAAAAAAATCTATTGAACACAGACACCAAACACAGTTAGTAGTATAGACATAGACATTCATACATACATAGATAAATATTATAATAAGATAGATATTTATGTTTAATTGACCTTACCAAATAATTATATGTACCTAAAACTATAACAGAGTGATCTCAATAAAATAAAATGTTACATTTACTTATTTAATGTTGATAACATATATTAGTTTAAAAATTGCCTAATGTTAATTTGTGTTTTGAATTTAATTTTTATTTTTTATTTTAAGAATTACGTATACTTTTTGCTGTGCCCTACAGGGTCCATAACTGTACCTTAGCTTTAAGCCATTGTAACATCTCTTAAACATTATGGAATGCAAATAAATATGAATATGAGATTTTATATTTAAAACACATTAAGTAATATTAAACTTACAAGAAATGTAGAAAACTCGTTGCTTTGTCAAGTCGTCAATCCATGCGAAGCAAAAAGACTAAAATGCAAGAATAAAAAAGTAAATAAAAAAAATCAAAACCCGACTGCGTAAAAAGTGAACTTTAAAAAAATTTGGAAACCACCACAACCCAACCAGAACAATCTCCGGCAATCGGAGGCATCTTCTTAAATGCAGCAATGTCGTTTCTGTCTACCCCCATGGGAAGAAAGCGTGAGTTTATGTAAGTATGTATCTTATAATAATTAATTTTCACGTTAATAAGACTTATTAAACGATTATATAAGAACTTTATGACAGCTTTATTATAAGTTTTGATTTTTTTTGTGAGAATGTTCGCTAACCAACTTAGAATCGTTATTGATCATAAATGGTCATTCAAAATAAAAAACGACTAGAGGATCCTAAAGATGATTTTCAAAGATCTATTCAGTGATACCCCGCTTGACATAGTTCGTCGACTTTCATTTATTTCTTTTTCACAATATGGCGTCTGGTGGTCGCCATATTGAATTTTGATTGCTGTCATGTCTTTAGTGACACTTAAAGATTGAGACAAATCGATTGACGTAAGAATCATCAAAATCAGCGTATGTGTTTGGTCTACAGAGCACCACCAAGGAACCAACATCCATTTATATGGGCTGATAAACACGTTACCCTACTTTACGTAGCGCAATCGGGTAAAAATAAAGACGAAAAAGTGTTGAAGTGATGTTGTGTCCAAAATAATAAAAGTTTCCATATCTATTATTTAATCCGAGACCAAACATCAGAAATCTAAATATAGTCCTCGGAACATACAAACCAACGGTATTTATTTAGTTACTAACAAAATATATAATTATATAACATCGTTTACATGTCCCTCGGTGCGTATTATTAGGCTTAACGAATGCCATGAATATGTAATAAATATTTCGATGAATAATATTATCACATGAAGGAATTACGACAATGTAGTCTTGGGGATTTATTATTACGTTTCAGTGTGATTCTGAAATAATTGTATCGTTTACTGCCTCATTGGTCTCAAGTACTGCTGCTGAGATTGAGGTCCTGGGTTCGATTCCCGGGTTGGGCAAAATGTTATTGGGGGTTTTCCATCTGGAATTCTTCAGTAGCAGCGGGGCGAGCACGGCCTACTGTGATAGACTTAAGTCATACATTTTTATCACAGTCTGGGAGCAAAAACCGTGATGAAATGCTATTATATTATATTCAAGCCTATCACCGAGGCTGTGCTTGCTGCCCAGGGGGTTTTTTTTGCGGATAGGGATAGGGCTACAGTCGTTTTATTCACGCGTATTTTGCCAGTAGCCAGTTTTAAATAAACAACTTAAGTACTAATACAATAATAATATAATAATAAATAAATGATAATATTAAATATAATAAATAATTAAACCACCGATTTAATTACATAGCGTGGTGATAATGTCGATATCACAGATCTACATCTGTGAGCGATATAATATTTTAATATCAGTAGAGAGCGCCTTTGTTCCAAAGTTAACGTTTACGGACAGATAAATGATAAAATACGTAAATAACAACAAAATAAGTACATAGGTATCATTTCGGCTACTAGGTACCTACTAAGACGTACCGTACCCTAGTAATGTTATATTGATAAAGGCACATTAAGGACACGACAGTACACTTGACATTTCAAGCGCATCCCTTACTTTCAGAGAAATGATTAGTAATCTTGGTTATTGTGGTTTTGATCCAGGATTCCAGAAGTCTAATTCACGACATTGATCCCTGGCTATAGTTCTAATTAAACTGAAAATCCCTCGTAAGTATCTACCATTAGAATAGAACACTCCTAAAACATACATACATATATTCACTCCTTTTCGCCATACTAAGCATATTCTGGTTACTCCTATGGCGAAAATGTGTAAGTACAGTAACAGAACAGAACACCACCCTTACCTACTCCTAAAACCCTTACGTATTAATTTAAAATCACCATCTCAAGCGACTGTTAGTACACTCAAGTACATTCAGAAGTACACACGAGCAAGGCTCTCATTCTTGAAGGCTTATTGAAAGCACAATGGCGCGGCGCAAACAATACGCGTGGTTCCGTATTGTATTCCGATCCGTGATGTAAACTTATACATACGAGAACATGTACGACGCCATCTTTTCTGCCCATTGTATGGTGGTTTTATTTGAGTTATCATTTGGGTAGTTACGTGACTAATGGTTGACATGTATGGTTGACGATCGTTACTGGTGATCCCAAAGCCGTTTGCATGTGCTCATGATGATTTATAAGAAGAAAAAAAACAGTCTGTATAGTTACCGTAGTACAGGCTCTGCCTAGTTCGGGACCTGAAGACCTTGTGTGGATGTTGTCTCATATTATATTATATATTATATAGTTCTCTGGGTACAGCTGTACAAGCAACCATAACTAACACATAACGTTACGTCGTAACGGTTACTGACAAATGCGTGCACTGACTGGACAGGTCCACTCAATCTGTGTTGTTCTTTCCTCAAAAGACCATTTCAGGCACAAATCTACATGGTCCTCGAAGATTATTATAATATTGTTCTAATTTTATATATATGTCGGTCATTGCTTTTTTTTTGTATTTTTCTCAGTTAGTTTAATCATGATCTGGCAGTTTGAGTAATTTATGCGGCCTACTCAAATGTCCTTTCTTTGGTATTGTTCGTCGAATCGTTGAGCTCCTTAAGTCTAAGTTGAGCTGCACGATTGCTGACAATTGCGTGCACTGACTGGACAGGTCCACCCAATCAGAGTGGTTCATTCCTAATAAGACCATTGCAGACACCGATCTACATAGCCTTCACATGTTCTGACCAAGATTTTGTCTGGACTTTAAAAGAGACTGTGACCTCTGAGTTTGTTTCGGCCTTTCTTCTCAGAGTAGTCAGATAGGAAATCGACCTCATCTAGTTTTTAAAATACGATTGACGTGTAAAAGTGTTTGTTCAAACCTACTTACAGGAATAAAATCATTTATCATTTAACCACCCTGTATAGTTGTAGGTAATGTACCCAGTATTGTGTTGTTGAGGGTATAGTCCCAGTCGCCCCCACATGGATTGCCACCAGGTGGCAATTGGGAGAAAAAAATCCTAGTTGCCACCGGGTGGCGACTGGGACCTTATTGCCCCCACTTCAAATCGCTGTACATTGCGGCGTGGATCGCCAAACCCCGCACCCCGACTCGGACAGGTTAGGTTAGAAGGGGATGGCGGGGTCGTGTGAGCGAGCGAAGCGAGCGAATAGACCCCGCCATCCCCTTCGTGGTTATTTTTTTATAAACCACACAGAAGTAGGAGCCCCGCGAAGCGGGGCTCCGTCGACCTAGCCCACCATCAACCATGCACAGAAAAAAAAACCATGCACAGAATAAATACTACTACTACTACTTATTAGCTTTCTGGCTGTCGATGTCGATGGGTGCGCAATGTTTGGTATAATAATAATAAACTTATTTATTCTGTGAATGGTTTTTTCTTTCTGTGCATGGTTGATGGTGGGCTAGGTCGACGGAGCCCCCCTTGGCGGGGCTCCTACTTCTGTGTGGTTTATAAAAAAATAACCACGAAGGGGATGGCGATGTCTATTCGCTCGCTTCGCTCGCTCACACGACCCCGCCATCTCCTTCTAACCTAACCTGTCCGAGTCGGGGTGCGGGGTTTTGCGATCCACGCCGCAATGTACAGCGATTTGAAGTGGGGGCAATAAGGTCCCAGTCGCCACCCGGTGGCAACTGGGATTTTTTTCTCCCAATTGCCACCTGGTGGCAATCCATGTGGGGGCGACTGTGACTATACCTTGTTGAGTTGCTGGTAAAGATCAAATTGTGCAAAAAGTTTGGGCGTCAAATCAAAGGAATTGACGTAGTAACGTAATTTGTCTAAAATAAACGAATTTGCAATACAAATTACTTTGGTATTATTGGAAATCTATAGGAAAACCTTACTGTGCGACAAGTCAGGCTAGAAATAGAAAACAATTATAGCGAGCCAATCAAAACGATGTCTTCATTTTTATCGAAGTCCATTTCTAGCAGAGAGACAAGTTATTAATGAAGGCAACTCTAGAGTAGGGGTAAAAATAAAAATGCCACAGCTGCGGCGTTTCCATTTTGCCACCCCATAGGCCTAGTTCGAAAAACGGAATTTATAGGCTCAGGGTGGATTCTCGGACATGCGTTTCCGAGTATCCACCTTTTGGATTTTTTGGGATGGTAAAAGGGAAATGCCACACAGTTGGTTGTAGCGGTATCTACATCGCCACATGTGAACTACGCATCACACTGACGTCACGCAAAATCCTGCATCGCGTAAGCCGAGTTTACCGCGCAACTAGCATAATTATATACACCGCCCCGACATCAATCGTCGAGCAGATGCCCACCAGACACAGCACCCATCTGGTCGGCGGATCCTCCTTTTTCTATGGAGGTTTGAGTGAACTCTACGCCCAGTTCCTCATGCCTCTATATGGTGTTTGATTTATTTTATCTGGAGGTCGCGATACACTGCCTTATATTTTTATAAACTTGGCCTTGCACCAGAAACTACTGTATCATGTGCGTCTGCAAACATAAATATCCCACCTCGACGCTGACGACATTTTTTTATCGTAAACTTTTTGCGAAAATTAAACTTAATACCAGAAGCCAATCAAAGTAAGTATCATCCCATCAGTTAAATAAACGAAAACATACAATTTCAATCAAATTAATTTACGGCGGAAGAAAAATTATTTATCAATCATTGGCGTTGGCAGACCAATGGCCAGGTGGATGGACGACCTGCAGAAGATCGCGGGAAAGACCTGTTTGAAACTCGTATGGTCCAGGGAAGCATGGCACAAGAGGGCGGAGACCTAATTCACAGCAGTGGGTGGAACAAGGCTGCCAATGATCATCATCATCAGCCTATATTCGTCTACTGCTGGACGTAGGCCTCTCCTAGTGAACGCCACTGAGACCGATATTCGGCTCTCCTCATCCAGTCTCTGCCAGCCGCCTTTCACAAGTCGTCACTTTTTTTTTTTTTTTTTTATTCATACAGTCTTAATACAGGTTTATGTTTGTTTTGTACCATTAAACCAGAAATGGTTTGTATTTCACTCAGAGTGAAATACAAACCATTTTGCGGGCGTCCCACACTACGTTTGTCTAAACGCGGTCTCCACTCTAAAACTCGTTTTTCCCAACGATTGTCGGTTCTACGAGAGATGTGACCAGCCCATTGCTACATTAGTTTGTTTAGGATTGCCAATGATGATGACGATTAAATATATTAATCACTAGCTTTTGTCCGCGGCTTCGCTCGCGTTATTTTAGGATTTGACAATCAATTCGGTTTGTACTCTGCTTGTTGTATGGACGTTGGAATCATTAAAAAAAAAATGGGCTCAGAACGGAACATTATTCTAGGACGCTCCTATACACAATGTTGTATGTCCTTCTATTTGTCGCAAATACTTATAAATTCTATAAATAAAATTGAAGTGTCTGTTTGTTATGTCAAAACAACAGCTTGTTACTAAATGCATATGAAGGGATACAATGTGTAACTGAATTTATTTAATTTAATTTTATTAATTTTAAGAAAACTTACAGCTAATACATTCAAGTAGTCAGAAGTAATATGTAGAAGAAAGCCAATTACAAGTTTCCACATAAATAAATTGTGGGCAATTTCATGGGCAATATTTTAAAGGGTCATTGTACTCATCATTATGAATAACTTTTACTATGGGACCAAATCTGAAATAACAAAAAAAAAATCTGCTGTTCCCTATATTTATGTTTGCATAACCCTTCAAAATGTAGGAAAGTTAAATTTAGCCCATGAATTCAATTTCACCCTGTATAAAATTAATACTGAAGGTGGTTACAAATTCCAGGTTAAAAAAAATAAGTATAAAAGTAAAAATTTGTTAGGATGACGCAACGTCTCCTGTAACTATTCTACAAAATAAAGCAACATATATTCGTATATAGACTTATAAATATTACATTTTATATACGCGACGATTCACCTAGCTAATCTGGGTAATAGTTTGATTTACCTCATGTGTTATGTATCGGGTAAGGAGACGGTTAATAGCTCAAACATCTTCTGAACTTACTCGTCGTAAGATTTCGTAATTGCTGTAGTTGCTAGCTTATTACTATTAATAGTTTGTGAAAGTAATTATTAGGATTTGGTAATGTTAAAGGATTATTAGGCTGCATTGATTCTAATTGTATTATTTTTATTTTTTAGTAACTATAATTGTTATAACAGTCTTGAAACGGCATCGTTTAAGATTTTCCAAAATTGGGGCATTAGTAGTTAGATAACATCTTCTTTCATGTCGACACGAGCTGTACAAAAAGAGCTAATGCTGTCGTGAAAATATTAGCTACCCAGCCAATTTCATGGCGGTCATAATTGCTCATAGTGTGCTCGGATCACTAAAGTATCGGCACTTCTGAAGCTTTTCATAAACCACCTTTGTTCCTACCTTAATTTAGTGTATATGTAGCGGTACCTACATCGCCACATGCAAACTACGCATCACACTGACGTCACGCAAAATCCTGCATCGCGCAAGCTGAGTTTACCGTGCAACTAGCATATATACAACGCCCCGAAATCAATCGTCGGGCAGTTGCCCACCAGACTCAACACCCGTCTGGTCGGAGGATTCTCCCTTTACTTTGGGTATGAGTGAACTTTACACCCTGTTTCTCATACTTCTATATATCCAAAACCTCGATTTGTTGCTTCATATTAGCATGAAAACGTGACGAGTATGAGAAACTTGTCTTTGCCTGTTCCGTATACTAAATGCAACAGCGTGGCCGCAATACTTGTTGACAACCTGTAGGCATCGCAAATGTTTGCACATATACAGCTCGCGCGATAAGAGTTTGGCTTTGACCGTTATTGCGCAGAAATCAGAAATTGGGTATCAACGGGCAATTAGCGGGGTGCGGGGCGGGTGTGTAGGCGCACGCGGTGCTCTGATTGGCGCTCCAGTCGTTCCCTGCCTCTCGCATCGATACGACGTACCGCGCACTCCTGTTGTACAATCAAAAGTTCAAAAATCCGAAGGTCAAAGCCAAACTCTTATCGCGCGAGCTGTACCAAAACAAGAATTCCCTTGCTTTGGTACAGGGTGGCAGGGAACATCGGCGCATAAACTGTAACCACGAATTCAGCACACGATTCAAGACTCTCTAACGTTGTTCTACTCTCTAACTAAAAATGTTTCGTGGGAAATGTATGAAACAGCCGCAGGAACCCGTTGGATGCGGGAAGCACAAAAGCGGTCGAAGTGGAGGTGCATGGGGGAGGCCTATGTCCAGCAGTGGACGTCTTTCGGCTGAAATGATGATGATGTATGAAACAGCAATGTTCTTTGAATAATCTACGAAAACTTTGCGCAAATGATTCTGAATCCCCCGAAAATGTTTTTTTTTCTCTCGTGTCAAACTGATTTTCAATTACGAGGTTAATTATTCCTCTATACCATCTAGGTGTAATACTATCCTGTCTCTCGTTGTTGGTTGCCACCAAGACCTAGTAGTGAGGATAATAATAATTGGTGAAATTTTCTATCAATACAAATGACATAACGACGTCGTAGTTTTTCCAATACGCAGGAATGACATATTTAAATTATATCGTGGAAAATTGTACTTGGTTTGTTCGATGGTCAATTAAAATCCAGCAATGCATTTTCTCTTAGAGCAGTGGTGGCCTAGTGGTAATCCAACTGAAGAGTTGTAGGTCGTGGCTTTGAACCCAGGCAGGCGCTTTACTTAATGCAAATAATTTAATCACTACTGACCACCCCTCACAAAACATAGTCAGGAAACCGACATGTCCTAGAACCAAAAATTCGAAGACATGTGACATCTACCAACCCACACTGTGCCCGCGTGGTAGATTACAGCCCACGCCCTCTCGAAGAGAGGGGGCCTGTGTCACAGCAGTGGAATCATTATAGGCTGATTATGTACGCAGTTTTAGTAAGCCAAGATAAACGACGTTCAGCCTTCGGTCGACCTGGTGAAGGTCGTCGGAATCCACGGGATGCTGAAAGCACAGGACCTATCATTTTCGCAATGCTTGCAAGGCCTATGTCTTGCAGGGGCCATCTTACTGCTGAGCTGATGAAGATGAATAACGTTACCAGAGTTATCCATCAGATTTTTTTTTTAATTCTGTTTATAAAACACTTCCTCTCTCCCTAAACATCATCATTACACATGGTTTCCTTGCTCTTGTTTCATGTTTATTATTGTATATATATATATATGTAAATAAGTATAATAAAGTAATAATAATAATATGAGACAACATCCACACAAGGTCTTCAGGTCCCGAACTAGGTAGAGCCTGTACTACGGTAACCTGTTGACTGATATACATACTTATATACATATACACACCCAGACACAGGTCAAACAAACATGTTCGTGCACACAAATGTTTGACTTGTCCGGGGATCGAACCCGGGACCAGCGGCTCACAAGGCAGGGTCGCTACCAACTGCACCAACCAGTCATGTCAGTATTAGTCTTATGTATATATGTATTTATTGTATATGTAATTGGTACACCACTGACTACCTGCAGTATTGTCTCTCCTTCCCCCTTTAATCCATCCAAAGGTTGTCTGTAAAAGATCGCTTTTAGCGATAAGACCGCCCATTAAGTCACCCTATGTAAAATTTCTACATTTATATATGTAATTTTTTGATGTAAAGAGTATTCTATTCTATTCTATTTTGCAATATCGTCATAGTATTGTATGTATTTATTTCTAGTAGTACAAGAGTACAAATACAACCTTTTTCTACATAAACAAAAGCCCGTATGAAAGCTAGTTTACTATACAAAAATACACAACTACCCCCAAAATTTGAACCTAGCCTAAACTGAAGAGCTTTTCAAATCACAAGCACGTATGAAGCTTAACCACTGGCCGACAATAGGCCACGTCCAAACTCGTCGTGAGTGCTACAGAACGAAAAATGCACCAAAAAATTCAATTCATATTTCTTGCACAGTTTTTGCGATAGGGTACTGAAAGACCTTACGTTACCTAATAGGTAGTGTATGAAAAAAGCTGAAATAATTGTCAGTAGCGGTCATGTTAGTGAAGGTTGAAATTGTCCGAAAGAAAACCACGGTTGTTAGGAATTTATTTGTAAAATTACAAATAAATTATATTATAGTGCAGTAACGGCGGTAAGTACAGTCAACCGCAAACCAGTGGTAAAAAATTGACATTGAGACTAAGGGCGATTTTCGTAATGCCAGCATCACGGCCGTTGTGCGATTAACTGTTCCTATTTTGTTTAAAATTAAATAAAGGTGTTGCAAAGGTGTCGGTGAAATTCAATATTTTACTTAGAAGATTTATGAACGCAAACGAAGCCAAACGAGTATGTAAGGATCGTAGCAGGTGGCGTTCTATAGTTCCTGCCTACCCCCATGGGAATAGAGGTGGGTTTATGTATGAAAGATTTTTTTCTTTGTTACTATACTTTTTTTTTTTTTTTTTTTGTTTCCGGGGTGGAAAATCCTCATGGATGTCCGCCGCCCTGGGGCGGGCGACGGGGTCTGTCAGACTCTTACTGACTAAAAACCACCCCGGTGTTCCATCTCACACCTACGCCGGGGGTCGCGGGAACATACGATCCTTCCACAACTTTGTTACTATACTAGGCCAACATACCAAAGAGTCTGCTGACCGTGATCATCTAGGTCAAATTTCTAGTTTGAATCAAATGAAACGCTAATCTCAGGCTGAAAGTTAGAAAATCTAACTGAAAACCGTGTTGCCGCGCCGCACCGGGCCGCTTGATTTAGCTTAAGTTTTTTGCTCATAGTGCCTAGTGCCAAGCCTAAACCCCTAGCTAGGTGATATCTGGAGCCAGGGTGCCAATTAATTAAAAATAGATAAATTTTTTTGGCTACTTTATCTTAGTTTGCGAGTTTTGTATGTCCTTTCATATAACCTCCCACTAACTAAATCCTTTCATATAAATATCAAAGAGAAATCCAAATATCAAAGAAAAAGGCATTTGTCTTTATTAACTAAGCACATGTGTTTACATACAAGCATTGTTTTAATTTGTCTATCAATATTTCCATCCATACTATTAATAAATTTAAAATGTCGAGTTACTGGAAAATGGTTGACATTTGCGCAGTGGGCATAAGGGGTCATAAGGGGTCATTTGGTTACAAATGACATTCCCTTCATGCTCTTAATGGATGGCCGTCGTATTACAAATAACCCTGTTTATAAGGAAAGTATTTCGATTTCGTCGTTATCAGAATGGTCGGACATGATGGGTAACAGAAATAATAGTCAAAACACTAAGTAAAGACGTCTATGAATGCCCTAAAGTTCACTAATTACAAAAATATAACTTGATTAGGCAGATGCAATCAGATTACAATATGGAAACGCGGTGAGTTCGATATAATAATGGCAGGACAACTTCGCCAGTGCGTCTCCACACAAAATTGGTTCAGTCAGCCCTTACGGCTGACATTAACGTTTACAATCTTCAAAAAATCAAATGTCAACCGACAAGCGACAGTCGTCACTACAGTGTTTCCACTTCCTATAATTCGACCAAGTGCACTACTTGACGTTCCCTGTTATAAGTATAGTTAAAATCTCGCTGCAGACTCGGTCATAAATCATTCGACACATTTTATTTTTATTTTATTACCAAATTTACTACAAAGCATATTAAATATATAAACAAAAGAACGTATATATAAAACTAAAAATAGAAAATTAAAATTCTTCGTCTGAGTCATCGTCATCATCATCAACATGAATGATTAACTCTTCGCATAAATGTGCTTTTCTTAAGTCTTCATCTTGCAGCAATTCTGCATGTTCCACACATTTTTGCCAATTTTCAATGGAGGCATTGGAAATGGCTTCACGTGATAACCTTAATGATTCTGTTATCGATAATGGCCTTGAGCGCGCGCAACTAGCGCACATCCCTACTCCGATTATGATTTATGACCAAGTCTGCAGCGAGATTTTAACTATACTATAGTCATAATTAGATGACGTTAATAATCAAAAACAAAGACGGCGGATCAGTGTTGACGTTGCGACATATACAATATAAATAGATGTTTAAGAGGGCTATCACAATTTTTCTTGTATTTGAGTGTCTGAAGAGTCTCACACTCAAATACAATAAAAAGATTGATATTTTGCCATTTGGCCATATCTAAACCATAATCACACATCAACACTGTGTGATTATGGTTTAAATATGGCCACAAAATGTAAAAAAAAAATATGCCTGAAAAGGTTTGATTATTTCTCTCGGGAGTGCTCTAAATAAATATCAAATGTTTTCTTGTATTTGAGTGTGTGACTCTTCAAACACTCAAATACAAGAAAAATTGTGATAGACCTTATTAAACTAAAACATGAATATCATAGTGAGGCAACGTTTATTCAACATTTCGTATCGAACACTTTCATGAATATTCTTCAACTAAAGAAAAAAAGAATATCCGGTTCCACGGAGGTATAAATCCTAGTAAGCGCCTTAAACCGCTTTACATTGGACAACGAGTACATTCTTCAATGGGGGTCTTATTTGAGAGCCATGGGTTTAAGCCGATTAGTCTGTAAGAGAAAAACTGGCTGTGACTATATAGAACTATTTAAATATGTTTCCTCATAATGTTTTTCTTGACTGTTTTTGAGAGCAATGGTTATTAAATAGTTTACACACATACATACAATTTACGACCTACGACTCGTAAGTGGCGGCCGTTGCCACTGGGCCACCATTGCTCATGCTGTATAATTTACTTAATTTTGTTTACCTTTGTGATGGAGTTGGAAATAGGCTATTGCCAGGATACATATTTGAGTTTGTACATTGTTTGTAAACGCTGTAAATCATTTTGAATATCTGATGAGACATATCAAGTATTTTCTCCAACATGCTTGGAAAAGACATTGTCCACCTTGTATGGGAATTCGGGTCGGTATGAACAGGCACTTTAAGTATAAAATATAACTAATACAGGTTTAATAGCTAACGCCAGTAGGAAAGAGAATATTGTATTTTGATTGTATCATGATGCTTGTACGACTAGTTTTGTCTACTTATTTTTATAAAACTTCTTTTTATTTATAATTTTTGTTATTATCTTGACACATAAGTTAATAATGTGTTGTCTAGGAACTGGGCAAGTGGATATAAATTACCTTGGTACCTTGCCCAGCTTAAAAACCAAATTATTGTCATTACATGAGCGCAGCAACCCACTGTTCTTCAGCCCACTATGCAGTTGCAGCAATACTGCTTGATTGAATTTCGTCCCTAACTGTTCTGTTCTGTTCGTTTGCATGTAATATTTAGACAAAAGACACTTTTCTTCGTATACACCTATTTTGAATTTCCCTTCGCAATAAGATACAATTTTCGATCGAAGGAAAACCTAGGTACCCTAAAATATTAGGTTGCTGGCTGCATCCCTGTACTCTTATATTGTATAGGAGCCATCATTCCTTGTGTATTCCCCCTAATACGACCGCGTTTGTTTCAGTTGGTAAGTACCACAAGAAAATGCGGAAAGCATTATTCACGACGCCAACAAAGGTGAATGACCACTATGACAAGTGACATGAAGTGACAGACAACCGACATTGACATAAACTTTTTATTTATCGATTTACTAATTGACTAAAAATCGATTCATTGAGCAACTGCGATCTTTTAAAACTGCTACATGAATGTGGAGGACGCAAGCGAACTTCAAAAATAACAATTAGAATCGATTTGTAAATAATTATTTTAAAGTAGACGATTAATTGTTGTCATCACTATAATAATAATAATAATATCGTTTATTTATAAAAATGGTGCAGATATACAATAACATAAATTAAAAATTATAGAGGACTCAGTTGCTTATTTGCCTGCACTAGGTAGAATAGAACCATGAATTAATGAAGGTCGACTACTGTCAATGTCTAAGCATACAACAATTTCAGTACTTATTAAATACACTATTCGTGGGTGCCAGTTGATACAAAAGTAAATAAGCGTTTAAAAACGAAACATGATTTTTGATTAATTTGTTTCTTTTTGAGCATCGTGTACACGCGAAGCCGAGAATGGGCAAGCTCCTTTGAGTGTTATTTTGACCACCTTCTTCGAGATAAATCGAAATTTTGTACTGGCCAAATACATGCGAGCAGCGGCCGGCAAAAGTTGTATGAAAATCCATATCGGTCGTAGTTTAGCGGCCAAATAAACTACATAGTAAACTCATTTCTATCGTGTAATTTAAAAATGGAACGATATTTTACTCCTAAACATGGCAACCAAGGAGGTAACTTATCAAAGGTTTTATTAAAATTTCGAACTGGCTTGCAAATAGAAAGCTGTTTCTTGAAAAAAAAATTTTTTTTTTACAAAAAATAACAACCGACTTCCAAAAAAAAAACACTACGAAGTGAAAAATAACTTTAACTTCGGAAGTCGGTGTCTTTTTATCTGTATTTTAGCGTTTTCCACCGACTTCCGAAATTAAAGTTATTTTTCACTTTGTAGTGTTTTTTTTTGGAAGTCGGTTGTTATTTTTTGTAAAAAAAAAATTATTTATCACTTTTTAGTTATGGTATCTAACCCCCCATTCGAGAACGATCGTCTTACACGTCCACATCCGTTCGAAGGCGGTTTTTTATTATTAAAAACATATTTTTTTTTCGAAATAGTTTTTATAACCTTTGTAGTGAGTACAGGCGTGATATTATGTTGTGTGATGGCGTAAACAATGCTTAGATATGCTATAGCAACAATCGCGGTTAATCTGCTGTTATTCATTGAAGAGTTCCCCCGATTTCTACAAGATCTCATCATCAGATATTGAAATGGTGACAATGGGACCACACGGGAAGCACCAGCTTTCAAATAAAAAAAGAATCATGAAAATCGGTTCACCCAGTCGCAAGTTATGAGGTAACAAACATAAAAAAAAAAAAAAATACAGTCGAATTGATAACCTCCTCCTTTTTTTGAAGTCGGTTAAAAACAAATGAACACTTTATCGCAGGAAAAATTATTGTTGTTCGTTGTTCGTCATTGATTTTGAAAAGTCATTGTATTTTAATATCCGCGCATTATTTGAGAAAAGTACTAGGTATATAAGTCTTGGCCACAATTATGCATTGATGGACTTACACGACTTGACACGTTACTCCATCAATGCATATTTTGGTGGCTGCTGCAGTAATGTACTATAGGTTGAAAACAATGCTGATAGTATTAGAGGATAATTTTTCTACCAGAATTTTTTCTCGACAACTTAATATACGTTACCAAACTACAGCAAATACATTACTTATACAACACACACCGTCGTTATTACAAACTAGTAATTCCATAGAAAAGAAAACAAGGTGAATTCGCACTTTGGAGGTAGCACACAAATGGCTCACTATCGGCCCTCCCGAACGGCCAACCTACACGGCAACCTCTTTTGCAATGTAAATACCGATACCACCCCGTGTAAAAAATCGCTCGCGTGGTACCTAACAACCAGAAGCATAGACCCCTCTCCACACGAACTTTCAACAGTTTCAATCCTCCATATCGTGTATCAGAGATCTTAGTAAACCGGCCAGGAATGTGTCAATTCTACCTTTCCATTGTGGATAAAAGATTGTGAAGAGGGACAGAATAGGACCACAGTTGATAGTTTTTTTTTGCAACTGTAGTTATGTTAGTCACTTTGCTGCGACTGAATGTATTTAGTATTTTTCATTATTTTGCATGTAGGTAGTGAATAAACAGGGTGGCATCCCACATCGAAGCGCAAACTGTAACCATGAATTCAGTACATCACTCTAGCCCGGAGGAAACGGTGGAGGTCTGCCCGGCATGGGTGGAGCACCACCGTGTCCTCGTGGAGGCGATTGGCCGTGGCGACCTCTCGCGTCCGGCCCTGGTCCAGGCCATGGTACGGAGCGAGAGGGTTTGGGAAGCCGTCACCTCCTTCTGCAAAGCGGTAATGCTCATGAAAGAGAAGGCGGAACTCGTGAGGGAGAGACAAGATTCGTGCCCTCACGCCCCTAGCCACCGCAGGAGACGCCCTGGGCGTCGGGAATCACAAGCCGATTCCCGGCCACCGTAGGCGCGGGCTTGCGGACGACGAGCAAAGGTCAGGTCGCCATCCGATAAGGACCAGGCCCGAGGCGACGGCACGTTGTGTTCCACGCGCGCCATAAAGAGATGTCAGCAACAATGACGGGGTTCGGTAGGGCCGATGCCTGCCAGGGTTGCGGGAAAGTCCGAAAGGGCTACCGTGGCCCCTGGCACAGGCAACAAAAGGAACACGGATGGGTTTTAGTCAGTAAGAGTCTGACACACCCTCCCGCCCAGAGCGGGAGAAGTTATTTGATGATTTCCCACCCTCAAAAAAACTCCACTCTAGACCCCCTAGCGTAGAATTTCTAATTCGGTTATCAAAAAAAAAAAAAACTGTAGTTTTATAGAAAATCATACATAGAAATTAATTTTGATCGCGTAGGTATTGCACATGCCTACGCGATCAAAATGTATGGATAAGCATTTTTTTTTTACATAAAAGACGAGAAGTGCGAGACACAAAACTGAAATAAAAGGAATTATAATGTAGAACAGTAAAATTTTAATCGAGTCTATTTGGTATTGGAGTTAAAATCTATAACAAACTCCTTAACTGTATTAAGAATATCTCATCATTAAATATTTTAAAATTAAAGCTAAAATAATTTCTCATAATGTAAAACGTATTATTCAACTAACGAATTTCTTAATGCCCGAATTATTAACTAAAATTGTTTTTGACTTAAGTACTTAATGTAAATTATATGACCGTAAAAAGAAATAATGAATGTAGTATGAGATTGACTAAAACTTGACATGTCAAACTTATTTATATTTTTTTTTACATATTGAATGTAAGGTGCATGGACCTTAATAATTATGTCTATTAATGAAGATGAGGTCGACTAAAAATTGACATATCAAACTTATTTTTTTTACTTCTTAAACGTAAATTGTAAGTTCGTAATAATTATGTGTACTTAATAATGTATGTAAAATGAGGTTGACTAAAACAACCAATGCAATGGATAACACCCACCAACAATTAAGAGTGTAATAGTATTTTTATTAATTATTTTTAACATAACCAATAATATCGACGTACATATAAATATTGTAGACCTCATGGATATGTTACTGTGATACAATAATGCTTATTGTAAGAACTGTCTTTTCACCTGTGACAAACAATAAATAAATACTTAAATATGAATATCGTTTGGTCGCATATTAACATCCCTGAAGAGCTATGAAGCCTCGTAAGCGTAACCAACATCATCGCGGTCATAGTACGATTTCGTCGAGCAGTAATTTGTATGTAACGATCTTGTCTGCGAATGGTGATGCGAGCTCATCATCCATGTTGCTTTGCCACGCTGCCAGTGATGCGGTAACGTGTCCAAAGTCGACTTATAACACTCTGCGTAGTGCCCAGAGCGATTGCCACAGTACGTTGCCGAGGACCAGCTTCTACGAGTAACATTCCCACGGCTCTGATCATTTCATCTCGGCTCAAATGACATCTTCTCGCCATAATAACGGTCTTTTGTATTATTCCCGAAGTATGGCAGAAATTTTACTGATTTGGCCTCAAACCCATTGCAGGATTATATAGGAATACGACTTGACAGAAGATTTTCATCTTTAGATCGAAATTCAAAAACTATTCCATTTTCAAATGACGAATTTATAAAAAGGTATCCATAGGAGTTACAAAACATGTAATTAACCAGATTTTTAGTAACTAGTAAAAACGTGCTTGATCCTTTGATGTCTGTAGTACATAATAAAATACCTTTGTTTTCCCGAAGTCTTGTTAAAACATCAAAATATTCCAACAAAATAATGAAAATGAATCAAAAGATGTCCAACAGTTTATTCTGAATGTTTACATTACCATATCACAGGAAGGAAGCGGCAAAACATCGAACCTCCTTTTGCAGAGACAATATACACTTCGTTTTATTTAAATTACAGACTAATGATATTATGAAACGTTGTTTGAATTTGTTTATACACTTTTGATGGCTCTCTGGTAGGGTAAAATGGAGGAAATACTTACTGTGTATTTATTGAATAAAAATACTTTGAGAGCTTGTTCGTTCTTTTTAGTTTTGGTCTCGCTTACAATTTTTTTTCTGTGTTTCTTAACTTGCCAATTAATATTTAGACTGATAAAGGAAATTTAATTTAATTTGTGGCTTGTTTAATGAAGGAACAAAGTGCTTCAGAATAAAAGTAATCATTTGGTTTGAGACCTTTGAACATTGCCTTTAAAGTAATTTCAGGATACGGTTTCTAACGGTTAACTTCTTTGATTTAATCGTCATTTTAATGAATACTTACTTCGTCACTGTGATGCATAATTTCGTAAAAAAAGCTTTGTACCCAAGTTTCCGACATAGCTTGAAGAGTAAGTGGCAGTGGGTTGGCTATGGTCGTAAGGACCGGTGACCGGTGGAGCAGACGAGTCCTGGAGTGGAGACCGCGTATCGGCAGGCGGCGTAGTGTTGGACCATCCCCAGCTAGATGGACCGACAACCTTCAGATAGTTGCTGGGACAGACTGGATGCGGAAGGCGGAGGACAGAGTGTTGTTTGCGCAGCCTAGAAGAGGCCTATGTCCAGGAGTAGACTGCAATAGCCTGAGTTGATTGTTGATCCAAATTAACATTTAATAAGAAAATAGCTAGCATAACCTGCGGTAAGTACACTTCCAATCATTCACATTGATAACCTCAGAGACCGATGCCCAATTTGTGCATCAATTAGTCCAGGCTAAAGTCGTACGTTTAATTAAAATGAACGTGATTGATGTCCGTTGTTTCATAAATACTGACGTAAATGGTCGGTGCCTAAATGCGAGCTAATATTAGTTATTCGATTCGAATGTCTGTCTGACGGCGTCACTAGCCCATTACGACGTCAGAAAGAGACATGAATGGCGGCTTTGATGTGTGGTTGCTGAATATTTTAATAGTTTTTATGTAGTTGGTAATGTATCTGCCTCGTTGGTCAAGTTGTCGCAAACGCTACTGCTGAACATGAGGTCCTGTTTTAAATCCCATTAAGTCGGGCAAAGTGGTATTAGGTTTTTCTAATTGGAATTTCTCGGTAAAAGCCCGCAGTTTTGAAATGTGCGCGCTTGATGGCAATAGGCGCACTCCCTACTACAAGGGACTTCCGAGGAATCCTAATAATACAATGTTTGGACTTTAAAAGAAACCATGACCTCTGAGTTTGTTTCCGCATTTCTTCTCAGGGATCAGTCAGCTAGCAAATGCCGGCGCCATCTAGTTTTAAAATATTGACGTGTAAAAATGTCTTAAAAGATCTACTTACAGAAATAAACATTTCATTTCACTTAAATAAAACTGGCGAACTGCCTAGACCATCAGGGATTACAGGCGTTATGTTATATTTTTATTATGTGTAATGTGTTGAATGTAAAATATTGTATAGGGAGATAAGACCCACTCATGAAAAAAACACTTATTATAAATTGCGTTGCAGTGCAGAAGAGTAAAGTGTGATATCAGCCTGTTTAACATAACCTGTATCCATCCTGGGTATTTCAAGTCAGACTGTCATACAGTATGCAACAGTTATCCGGGCAAAAACGAGAAGAATACAACCACTTAGTAAATTAAACGCTACCAAAGTACCAAATAAATGCGCCGAAGAACTCACTGAATAAAACAAAACACAACGTAGGTATTAAAGTTAAGCCGTTCGAAAATCCCAGCAATTTTATACTCCATTGTGTGTTTAATATCAGTGTAACAACCTTACAACAAAAGGGGAGGTAGGTAACAAAAGTTTCGCGCAAACATCCTCCCGAAAACATCCGTAGTTACAAATAAAGTTTTTTACTCGAACCGGTCCACTTATCTCTACCAATTTTTTATTCGTTGTCCTATGTGATTTGTGAATGCGACAAATCTATACAGACATATTTTTGAAGAATAAATTAGTATGATTATATTACATGTCTTTCAAGATGCTAAAACCGTTATTTTAGAGTATTGGTAGTTAATTGTGTAAGGATCGTAGCAGATGGCGTAGTGTAGTTACTGCCTCCCTCCATGTGACGGCGCGCGATGATTTAGTCGAATTATTTTAACACTTTCTAAAAGTTTCAATCGATTATTTTTACTCTGTGGTTTAGAATTGATTTCTTTAGTGATATTTTTAATTTAGAGCGGGTAACACCGAATGGGGTTGTGAGTGTCATGGCGGCGGTGGCGAACACTTTTGATGCGACCGTCACGCACGAATCCGTTGGCTCTAAATTCAAGTTGAACAATTATTGTGATTATATTTAAGAGGGCTATCACAAAATTTATTGGATTTGAGTGTTTGAAGAGTCTTACACTCAAATACAAGAAAAAAAAATATTTATTTAGAGCACTCCCGAGAGAAATAAACAAACTTTCTCAGTCATATTTTTTTTTTAATTTTGTTGCCATGTGTAAACCTTAATCACACATCTAAACTGGGAGTTTTGATTTGTGATTATGGTTTAAATAAACCTGCCTTAGCCTGAGAAATAAATAAACACTTGTATCACGATAAATCCAAAACTTTATGGAATTCGTCTACAGATGGGGTGTAAACGTTGGTTTTATAAGAAAGCGGTGAACGGTCAAACAATAACGGCTGTCCAAATACAGAGCGTTTTTGAGACCATAATGTCAAATACTGGTGGAAGTGACAGATCATGACGGCCAATAAAATGACGGAACAGCTCATCTAGGAAACCATAACTTTACCATAGAGGCAGACAAAATCACACTATTTGAAAAATATTCCTCTCGCTACATCACTCCATCGGTTCGCATGGCAACACCGCTCACCCAGGATACTGTATTACCGTAGTAGGTCGTTCGAATAACCGTTACGCACGCATCAATCTCGGAAACTTTTCCAATATCAACTTAAATTTTGATTGAAAGAGTTCCAGTGTGCTCAGCAGGATCCTATAAGATGTTCAGAGACTAAACTTCGTTAGAAGACAACAGTTTGGAGGATATCGAGAATATCTTTATTTTCTCCGTGTATTAGAGGTTTGGTTAGAGTTTCGGATTAAAGTTGGTAATGTTATCTTTTGATAGGGAAAGGTGGAGTTTAGGATTTTTGAGGAAGAGTATTACCCAATAACTGGGTTGTGGAGGTCAGATAGGCAGTCGCTCCACGTAAACTGACCAGCTGCAACCGGTTAGACTGGAAACCGGCCCCAAAATAGTTTGGAGGGAATGGCAGTTATGAAAAAAATCATGCGTATTTGTGGAAGAGATATTTACAGAATGAGAGAACAAATAAGTGTCTTACACAAAACCGAGAGTGTAGTGTTGAACAGCCAGTCTAGTAACTGTTGTTGTGGTTTTAAATTGCAGTTTTTCTGCAACAATAAAACAAATACTTACAGGACTTTCTTAAATAAAAATCACGATGCAAGTATTATTTTTATCAGCACCATAAACTTTTGACCCACATTGTCTATAGTTTCCACGATGGGTTTGTGCCAATTGATGTATAATCTAATTTAATATTCCAAATAGTTCACTTGGAAGAACCAGGACGGCGGCCTCAAAGACCCAAAACTAATGAAAACCAATATAACCACGGTTCAAAGTTATCGCTTTATACACGTATAATAATATAGTCATACACAAGGTTACCTATTATACAGGCTGTGTTTTTAAGTACAAAGTTGTATGGTATGAACAAATGATGATTTCGCTGCGCACTGACTAAGCTAATTTTAAGTCAGTACTCTTAAGTTCAACATACCGACCCTCTTCTTGATCTACATCAACGACCTCTGTCAACTCCACCTTAGTAATGATCAAATTTTCACATTTGCCGATGACACGGCCCTCTTTTTTAAGGGTAATAGCTGGAATGAGGTCTTTGATGTGGCTCAACAGGGGCTCAACGGGGTTGTTAATTGGTTACAGAGTAATTTGCAGACTCTCAATGTCACAAAAACAAAATAAGTACATAGCATTTGCACTTCGATCGAATGCGCTACCTCCACGTTCACTTTCTATAACGGCCCACACGTGCTTGTCAACCTACCAACCATTTGCATGTCCTTCTCTTCAAAGAACCGAACATATTAAATATCTTGGAGTTATATTGGACCAATTCCTCAGCTTCAAACCACATATAAACGTCTTGGTAACGATATTGCGCAAACTCATTTACATCTTCAAGAGTCTAAAACACGAAGCCGACCTTCGTACCATCAAGATGGTCTACTACGCCTTGTGCCAGTCGCTTATAGACTACTGCATCATATCCTGGGGAGGCGCTGCTATAACGCACTTGATAGAGGTAGAAAGAGCTCAGCGTGCTATACTTAAGGTTGCTGCGGGCCTTCCCTTCCACTTTCCTATAGTTGACTTATACAGGAGGTGGGAGGTATTGTCTATAAGACAGACTTTCGTTATGCACACAGTTTTCAAAAAGCACTCGCAGCTGGTTTATGGTTCGGATCTATTGAAAGATATACGAAGAATGTGTACTGTGTGCAGAACAGAATATATATATATATATATTTTTATGGTTATTTCAATTATAATGGGCATTTAGATACATATTTTTGGAGATCTCCTTTTAAGCAAGGAATTGCTTGTATTAGGAGTCTCCGCACTTCCACTTATCATTAATTACTTTGCAATTGAAATTGAAGTGTAGACAAAGTAAACATGCAAGACTAAAAATAAAAGCGGTAAATGCGCGGTGTACATTATACAAACGGCACTGCAAAAGAATGAACGTTGTACAGGAGAAAAAGGCCAAATCGCGCGAGTACGTGAGATGCGTGTTACGAGTGAGTAATGTTAGTGTGGAAGTGAGTGAGGGTGTGGGTGTGGGTGTAAGAGTGAGTAGTGAGGTTGTATGGAGTGTGAGTTATAATAAGCGATGTTTAGTTCATTTATCGTGAATGAAAATCCTGACTAGCACTAAATACAAAGTACAAAAGTGCGCCTATTTTGTGTTATGCGGGTGAAACCGGATGGCGATGCTAGTATAGGTTATATTATATGCGTACGCTAAATTGAAGGTTGTTGATTGTTGGCTAGCCCTACGACAAAATTTCATATTCTATCATATCAATATAATATTTATATATATAGAACAGGTCTGGCCCACAAGTTTTTAGGTCACCTAGGAGATTATCTTTATAATTCCGATTTCCAACGTCCACACAGACACTTTTATTCAAATAATTACCATTCAGCTACATATTCACCCAATTCACCGACACATTCACTGCAATTCACCAACACATTCACAATTCACCTACACACTCACCACCATTCACCTACACATTCATCACACACCCTTTGACTGCTTTTGTTATTGCTTTTATTTTTCTTTTAATTTATTAATTTTTTGTTTAAATTGTTTACTAGAAATACACGTTACCTGCCTGTTGATTAGTATGAGGCCACTACGTGAGGCCTGGTGACCTGTAACACAGGTTTTTCCTAATCCTACATCAGGCACCAGCTCTCACAATGTGGATTTATATAGTTCAAAACTGTTAAGTGCTGCAAAACCGTTGTGAGAGGAAATAAATAAACTTATTATACACGGTGACATTTGAATCACAGTTTTGCTAGAACAAACTTTGTTCAGATCATGGTCTACAACCATTCTATAGCATCCAATAGAAAAAAAAGGTCATTGGTTTTCAATAAAAACACAAAAAAGCCAATGTTAAAAATGTCGGGATTATCGTTACGCCCTACAACACAGACACTGCGGCTGCGACGCGTGGCGCTCGCCTCTTGAATGCAATATCGCTACCGTGATGAGTACTTTGATGTTACGGTTAATGTTTCAAACATTATTACACGTTTGAGCACCATAAGACTAATTTGAGAACTCCTAGACTAGATTGTTTTAATAACATATTTGATGGTGTAGAATGGTAGTAGACCATGGTCTAAACAACGTTTGTTCTAGCAAAACTGTGATTCAAATGTCACCGTGTATATTATTATTATTTATATATACTGAATTAATTTTTTTTAAATGTATTTATAAGTATATGTGTAACTAGTTGATTCTGTTGTGTTTTGTTTGTGTCTTGTAACAGTTATAAAATAGTAAACAGAAGGAAGAATTTACTGTTGTCAACCAAGTCAAACAGATGGATTGTTGACCACAGTATATGTTGCATATCCCTGTTAGAAATCCCTTTGTCGTGTTTTGTATACTTTTCTTTTTTTTTGAGTGTGGTAATTTATCAAATAACTTCTCCCGCTCTGGGCGGAGCTAGGGTTTCCTATACCTGACAGTGAATTTGAGAATATTTTTGCAGGTACAGACGGCATACGACAGACAGTATTTTGTATTTAAACTGACCTCTACCGCTTTAAAATCATCATCATTCACCTAGCTTTTCCCAACTATTTTGAGGTCGACTTCCAGTCTATGCGGATGCAGCTGGATACCAGTATTTTACATGGAGCGACTGCCTATCTGACCTCCACAACCCGGTTACTGGGTAACACGATACCCCTTAGTCAGACTTTCGGTTTTCTGACGATCCGTAACGACTGTCAAAGATTCACGAATGTTAGCCGGGTCCAACAACTTGACATGCTTTCCGAAGCACAGATCTATCTATACAGGGCGTCCCACGGATATGCCACATGGAGGGAAAGTACTTTGAATATTGTAGATGCAACATTTTACTGAATGAAGAAATTATTTGAATTTAAAAAACAATTTAAATTGCATTCATAGATATTTGAATAATTACATAGTTGAAAATATCTATGAATGCAGTTTAAATTGTTTTTTAAATTCAAATAATGTCATCTTTGAGTAAAATGTTCTATGTTATATATAGTTCAATATTCAAGGTACTTTCCTCCATGTGGCATATCCGTGGGACGCCCTGTATATACGGTATGAAAAGATGGTTACCCATTTATGGATCAACTTCAGCAAGTGCAACTTAACGTAGTCGACCGACCCGTGTTGCTGGCTGTACTTAACTACGACCCCCTTCTACCGCATTGATTTTTTACAAACAAGAATATAGCCACACTCTGTATAACGTTCGCTACAACTGATTAGCATATGTAGTTAGATGAAGGAAATTGTGCAAAGTTTTACTTCGATTACTTGTCTATTACCTAAGTTAATATTAAGTTAATATTGTTACTCAATATTGGTTTTCAATTACATATTGGGAAATGGCAGCCTACGTCTTGCGAAAGGTTTTGTATTATCTCAACCACCCACATCTCATGTTTCTGTTATATTTATAGTGAAAAGTAATTTTGAGTGCTTTAAATGTTGATTCTAAGTCCTAAACTCTGTAAGAGGGAGTGGGCTATAGTCCACTGTATGTTAACGTCACATACCACAGATTTTTTTTTAAAGATAAAGCTTTATTTATTTGTAAAAACATGTGTAACATGATACATAGATATGCACATATGGATGGAAACGAGTTTAAAATTGCCGGTTCAACATGTTTTGCCATATTCGGCGTACAAAATAGGTTATAATATGTAATTGGAATTATAAATTAGGAAATAATTAAATTATACTCAAAATTCAATCAATTCAAATACCTAATTACAATCAATACAAAAATACAGTAACAAATACTAATAATTAAATAAAATTATTTAAATGATCTAAGTTCAAAATTTGTCATTCAAAAACTCTGTAACATTATAATATCCCTTACTAATTAGCAATTTTTTTAATTCTCTCTTAAATGAATTAACATTCATTTTCTTAAGGTAATTAGGAATTTTATTGTATATTAATGGGGCCATACATATTACGCTTTTACTTAGAAATGCTGTTTTGGTGCACGGTAATCTATTCTTGCATAAAGACACGGGTTCTCAGTGCAGAGAAGTCGGTACCGATCGGTGCGGGTAAAATAGCCCCACGCTCACACACGAAGAAACGGTTAAAACATTGTACTTTTCCGTAGATGGTTTCGTTCCGTTGATATTATCCTGTATTGGGAAACCAGCGCGTTGGCCAGCAACAAGGTAAGGGTACCTTGTTGCTGGCCTCGTGAGTAAGGACTCACGAGGCTTTCTTCCACCACTTTTAGAATAAATTGCACAAAGTAAAGTGCGCAAACATGAAACAAAATATAATTTCACTCAGTTCGCTACTCAACATTAATAAAGGTACATATTGTGTACAATTAGGGGCGACCATGCCTTTCGCATTATAATTTACTGAAGCCAAGAGCGACGGTTTTAATGAAATTTATTAAAAGCCAAATATGGTAGCGTATATTGTTGTCATGTTATGGTTGTTTTGATGTTGTTGTTGTAATGATTTTATGTGCTAAGTGGGTATGAAGTAACCTAGTTGTAATTTTATTTCATGTTAAGCAATTTGACCAATTTTTATATTGGTTTATGAGAGTTGCTGAACGAAGCCATCACACAAAAATAAGTTAAACAATGTGGTCATAAAATTAGAATATATGTATGTGTGTGTGTATATCCGTATTCTTTTACCGATTGTGAATAACGAACAGATATTTAGCAATTAATTTAGTCATTCTTACAGTTCAATTAACATTCAAGTTCATTACTGAAAAGCTGTAAGTACTATTTTTACAGAACATAACGTAGTATAATAAGGTAGTGTATTTTCCATGTATCGCTTGGAGATCGCAGACGGAAACTTGATATCGTAATCAAAAATAACATTATTTCTGTTCCCAGGAAATTGGGAGTGTTCGTAATGGCTAAATTATTCATAACACTGAGCTGTATATCACGTGACGGGAGCGTCATTCATTTTACATTACACCTTTTAAAAGTATATATTTTTCTTTTATTTAGTTATGTGTAATATATACTACCGTGTGTTAAATAGGCTCTGGCAACGTCAGCTAGTATTGTGCGGGAATTAATAAACGTTAAAAACATCGGTTCATGTCAGAGCAGGTAGCGGCCCAGTGGTAATGGACCCGACTTACGTGATGTAGATCGCAGGTTCCAACCAGACAGGCGCTTTACTTTGTGTAAAATATTTCATCACCATTGCTCTCGAACCGGTGAAGGAAAACATCGTGAGGAAACCGGCATGTTCTAGAAGCAAAATTCGAAGACATGTGTCATCTATCGTCGTGTGGTAGGTTACAGCCCCCTCCACTCCCTCACAGAGAGGAGGCCTGTGTCCCAGCAGTGGAATCGTTATAGGCTGATTATGCTTATACACTCTAGTGACGGCACTATTTAAAAGCGAATTCATCACGATATTAAGTTAACATACAATGCAATACATAATAATATAGGGCACATTATGATTTTTGTATTAGCTGATAAAGTATTGAATGCCGAACAATGGTGTTACGACGGAAAGAAAGACGAGGGAAAGCAAAATTCGATAATTTATGAAGCATTATGTATACCCAATATTTCAAAATCTTTTCTCAAAGCCAAACACCTACTCATCTAACATTTTACACTTCAAAATCGAATCGCAGTTGCAATCTACGACTGTGTCACTAGTTTCTTACCTTTCAATTTGGATGGGTTTTCATACCGATTCGAGTGATCCTCAAATATAGGGTGCATAGAACTCAGATTTCCAATATCAGTCGAGGGCAATATGTCTCAAGACTAGTTCGCTTCTAAGTCAAGTTTTATGAGTTGCCGAGCAAATATACTTACGTAAAATGGAAAAATATTTAGTGTTCTATATCTGGGGACTTAGCACCCTCGGTAGGGTGACGTAATGATTTTTTCGGAAACTTTTTTATCAACTTTTGATGTAAGTATCTACTTTATTTGAGATTAAAAATAGTTTTGAATTGGGAGTGATTGTTTTGACAAAACTTTTAAACAATATGTATTCTTGGGTTTTTTGGTATTGTACAAATGAAAGGGATCGTTATAAAGTGTGTTACGTAACTAAGGATGCAGCTTAGAAGCTGGTTTTATTTAACTTTATGGACAAGTAAAAATAACTGTACAAAGGTAGACTTAATGCCTTGGATTTTCTGTTGTTCTTACTGGCCGAGGGGTAAGTATAGGACGCAAAGCACAAACGTAAAAAAATCCTACAAAATAGTGATCCGTTGAGGACAAGTGACATCGGATAAGCTCTGTGATCGGAAATATGGGGCATCCATCGCAAAAATGACATGTCCTTAATAGTGTTCAGTGATTAATGGCATTCATTCATTATATATACGGTGTGCATTAAAATAGCCTCCATGAGTAGCGATACTAGATTGCACGTTGGATACACCTTCAGCCATTAGCCCCGGTTCCACCTTGCAATATAAATAGATATTGCTTGTATACTTTTAAAATTTTTATAAATATGTGAGGACCATGTATCTATCACATAATTAACTTATTTGTCATTGCTACATTTTTTAATTCTTTTTACCTATTGTGGTAGGGTAATTTTATTATAGGTGCATCGTATACACATATAATTATTATTATATAATTAATGTATAGAAAATATTGTAACACATTTTAAAAGAGTAACGGTGGAGTTTCTTGCCCATTCTTCTCCATACGAGAATCAATTCTATATTAATGTAAATATTGACGTTTAAAAGTGCCTTTTATGTGGCCTACTTGAAATAAATGTTTTGACTTTGGCTAGTATTTTTATCAGAGCGTGAGCCATTCTCGTGTACTTTGTGCAGATAAGAGAGTAGCAGAATATTATTTTAAGAAGATTCTTTAATGGCCACTTACTGATTATTATTTACTATATAGGTGTGAAAAGTAATAGTGAGGTCTAACTTTTACATACCTACATATATACCTCTATGGCTATACAAAATAAGTCGCTACCTATATCAAAAGCTTTTCTTAAATCAATTATGTTATTCGTAGCGACCCGCCCAGGCCTGCTTCGCACGATTTTATGAGCTGACATAATATTGAGATTTCCTTAATATATGTCAGTTTAATATCATGCATAATCAAAATGCGTGGCGTTGTTAACGAAGAACGCGGTCACAGTCAGACATGAAAAGCGACTTTATTTTGTAATTTGTATTGATTATAACGTATGTTAGCTAAACGAAGGAATATAATAAAGTAGGACTATGAGGTACTAGGAGGTACTGAACTATGCAATTTGGGTGGACTGTTTGGCGGGTTGCCGGCTCAAGCATTTGGCGCCGGCCCGAGCGGCGTAGCGGTCACCGGAACTGTGGCTACGTGTAGCGGTCGCGCGTAGTGGTGCTACGAAACTGCTACGGGCGACGCGAAGCGCTACGAATATACGAGTACTGTCATATGAAAACTAAATTGACGGTTTAGTGTAACTTTACTCATAAATAAGCTGAAATTATATTTCAGGAGCGATGTATTTTTTTGGGTTTCAGAGGAACATACTAAAAAATCACACCCAGGTATTATTTCCACTTGAATTATTAACGTCGATGCAATTAGACGGTTTCGTACACTATATTTATTATAATTTTACCCAATACTTTCTAAATATCAGTTTCATATTTAGAATGACAAATCAGTATGACTTGGCTATTTTTGTCTATACGGATCAATCAGTTCATTTGTCGAATATTATTATAATTATAGTTTCTATTTGGGTTTACGGATTCAATCATATCGACACCATATAAATATTATTTTCATTCAGCCTTGTCATTCAAATATGATCGATATTGGTTAAGTTCAGCTACATCCGCTGAATAAGGCTAGGCAGATGGATGAGTGGTTACGTTAAGTATGTATTTTTTTTTGTTTTTTAGCCGTTGGTAGGTCTTATAGAGGGCACCAGTATAAATGTATGAGGAACAGGGTGTAAAGTTCACTCATACCCATAGTAAAGGGAGGATCCTCCGACCAGACGGATATTGAGTCTAGTGGGCAAGTACCCGACATTTTTTTTTATTTTTTATATGTGGCATCTCGAAGTGGCCTTGAGAGGCCGTGACTGCTTAATCGGTCTTTCCTGTCGTGCCTTTGAGTGAACTCAAAGCCTCCAGCCAGGGGACCCGACGAATGATGTCGGAGCGTTGTATTTAAGCTAGTTGCACGGTAAACTCTGCTTGCGCGATGCAGGATTTTGCGTGACGTCAGTATAGTAGGTACCGCTACTGTCTTATTTCATTACGCTCAACGGTATCAAACAGTAGATTGTTGATGATGTTTCCCAACATCAAAAAAAAAAAAAACATTACGCTCAACGGCATCAAACAGTAGATTGTTGCATCGAACGCAAAGTGTGACTCGTGGTCCTCGCATGCGCTCGGGCACCAACATAACACTCGCATTAATTACTCACTTTAGCAAGGTGCGTAATCTACTTTTCTTTCAACTACCAATCTACCTACCGTGATAAAATATACCTACTCAAAATAAAACTTAAGTTAATGAAAACAAAGTTTAATTCATATTTTCATCAAACATTTAATAAAACTATACAATTATAAATGTGCAGTTATTAAAAGTGAAAGTTGCTCTTTTACTTGGAACATTTATTCTAGTATTTGTTTGGTTTATTTGTGAATAATAATTATTCTGGAGTTGAATTCATATCGCTATCGCTGTCTATTTGTATTTTCTTAACTTTTCTTGCTAAATAAAGTATCAAAGTTTTACAATGGTACAAAATGCGGGGCTTTTTTTTTTCACCAAGTCGGCGTTATTCAGCCTATTTTCGATTTTCATTGTCAGCCAGTATTTTTCTGATCTAATCATTGACTTACATAGCTCAATGGATCTAATGCATACAGTTTGTATTAAACTTAATGGGAGGCAATAAACCTCTGTGGTTAATTTATATCTAAATTAAAAATAAAAATAAACAGTACATTAATGAAAAAATGTGCAACCATGAGATTTCTTTCTGTTTGGGTGTTGGTTCTAAGCAAAAAATACGTCCTTTGTGATCGGTTTTGTACTGATTAATGATAACGTTACTGCGTAGTTGAAAGACAATAATAAAACTGTTCCACCGACCCGCTCTAATCAAAATGTTGTTTCAGTGCGGTTACTGGAACAGTTCAGTCGAGTGCTGATCGACACGTCATATTCGTGAGCGGGCGCCGCCGTCCTGGTCAGCTCTTAACTACCGCGGCTTATTTTAATTTAGTTTAATTCCTGAATTGTTTCTTTTTTGTTTTCATCTTTTTTATTACGGACGCTTTTAACGTGCACGTCTTTCTACATCGTTACCACATGTATAATTTCAACATGAATGCTGTAACCAATATCTTGTAACAATATTTGGATTTAAAAGAGTGTCCGTGGCGTTTCTTGCCCGTTCTTTTCCATAGGTATCCACTACGCTTTGGAATGGGCAACTAGCTTCATCTTTCTGCCTAACCGACCCCTTAGCAGTTCAAAAGTGCCTGTAATTGGTTTATTTGAAATAAATGCTTTGAGTTTGAGCGCCATTGAAACCAGAGCTAAGTGGAATACCTCAAATAAACTTTAGTAAATACGCTACAACCGATGAAATGCACCTTTCCTGCGTCGCTTAAAAATCTCCTGTCCCTTGCGTAGAACTACCTACTTCTGATTTGTTTTGTTTGATATGACAAAACCAAAAAGTAAAAGTATTATTTAGAATAGAATGCTCTTTATTATGTCCACATTACAAATTACAGATATAAATGTAGAAATGTTACATAGGGTGACACAATGGGCGGTCTTATCGCTAAACGCGATCTTTATAATGTTAGGTTACGCTTGATGGCACATTATATATTTGTTAACCTTATGTTTTCTCTATAAGTGAATTTGTAATTCTTTTGGGAAATAAATATCTTTAAAGACAGCAACAGTTGATGCAAGGTTGGCCTCATTTTCCCAGAAATATCCCATGTTTCCATAAGAATATTAAGAGAATATTTATAAACAATTAATCATGACCGAAAACTAGTTTACCTAACAAATTATACGCCAATATCCAACAAAATTGGATAGCACTAAACCTATAATAATAGAGGATAAGTAAACACAAATTACATAATCTAAACATATGATATACTCGTAAGACCAATAGACTTAATATTGAAGGAGATAAGGGCCCGTACTTATATAACCACATATGTGCTGGTACATTATGTTATGAGGGTTACGACTTGCCGAAATTGATAAACTAGTGATGTTGTTAATAGGAAAGTTCTGTTTGATTGTGTGGAAGATTCTACTTATACAAACCGTGATCCCGATGAAGTTTTTCTTTCGGCAGATATGATGGACTTCTATACAAACTATGGTCCCCTGTTTTTAGTTACTCTTTTAGTTTAGTGCTCACCTTATTTATTTAACCATTTATGTACACACATACCTATATATAAACTGACGAGAAGAAAAGAACAGAAAAATAGGTGATGATTATTTCTAATGAAATCTCTTCCAGCATACCTGCGATAGGATAGTAGATTTAGAGACCTTCGTTGGGTACGGAAAATTTCATGTTTCTAGATCCATTTGCGATGTCTGTCAGCGAATTAAAGAACGCAAAAAACAAATATTTACGCATGTTTCTTTCTTTAAAGAGTTGCAGATAGGAATAGTAACACAACAAAAACATTTAAAAAAATACTTTGTGCACCCAAATGTACTGATGACGATTATCACTTTAGTTAAGAGGAGAAGCTTGGTTAAAATTATATTTATGTTATAATTGTCATGTAAACCTGTTTATTGCATTGGTGTTTAAGAGGGCATTCGGTACTGATACATTTATTATGATTATGATTAACATTATTGGAACGAAGTTCCTTATCGCGCGTTGTGAAAGGGGGCTAGACGGAAAAAATTCTTACGAAAAGTTGTCACGACACTTTTTGCTATTGTAAGCTGTGCGGCGTGCGCATGTTTTTCTGTCAGTCTCTCTCTCTTATAGAAAGCAAGCCAGATATTGGAACGAATATATATATATATATATATATATATATATATATAAAAAAATATATAAATATAAAAAAAATATTATTATAACTTTAAAAAAAAAAAATATTACAATTCCTTCACTATTTTATCTCATACTGGCTGCAGCACGTGACTTCGTCCGCGTGAAGCTTCTTGTTCCCTCGATTCTCCCCGTCGCATCGCATCGCTAGCCCGCGCTACTGCGCGGGCTAGCGATGCGAAGTAATAACTTCGTTTTCGTTTAGCGTTCTTTCTGCCTTTTTCTCCTTTGCTCGGTTCTTAAGTGTCGTAGCGTTATGTTAAATAGCATATAACATTTCTCAAGAAGTCGGCTATCAAATGCAAAAAGAATTATTCAAATCCGACTGGCGACGCGTTCAAACAAACAAACAAACTCTTTACCTGTATTAGCTTTATTAGTTTATATACAGGGCTATTGGTAATATGTCGGCAATCCATCAAAGGGCTGTAGGGAGGTCATTTGCAAATGACCCCGATTTGCATTGCATTTGCAATGACCGTGATTATTGCATATGCTGGATTTTTCACCTTAATTAAGCCTGACATTGAAATGTGATAAAACCATAAAAATAAAAGTATACAGGGTGTAAAAAGGCCCATCACATAGCCGTCAACTACGCATTCTGTACATCAAACTAAGTAACATGGCACAACAATAATTGCTGGGAAACGAATCTTATTTTTGGTGCAAAAAATCGCTGTTGCAACGTAACGCAAAACATTGCGCTTGTGGGTGCATGCAACGGTACAAGGATCGAGCGGGTTTTTAAAGTTGTGTTATAATTATAACATTAAACATTTTATTTCGGTTTTAAAACCGTCAGTAAAAATTTCAATTTATTTATTTATTTATTACTTTTCGCACAAAAGGTACAAAGGCGGACATAATGCCTTAGGCATTCTCTACCAGTCAACCAAGGGTGGTGAAGAGATTAGATGGCAGGTGCTTTAATTGAAAGAAAAGGAAAGGATTGATTTTGATTGATTGATTTAGACCTTCAATAACTCCGTTCCCAGGTGTAATCTACTACAAAACAATGATTACAATGACGGGGAGTACAAGTGACTCTCGGTTTCGTTAAGTGTCTTTTTACACCTGTTATATGATGGACCTCCAAACGACAGGAAAGCTAGAAGCTTGTCTGAACGTTCAATAAAAACTAGGTATCCAAAAACATACGAAAAAGGCATATTTCTTTTCGAAGCATCTTCAACCTTTTTTACCCAACTGTTTGGAAAATACCTTGTCACCAATACCGATAACCTTCAAGTATTAATAGTTTCCAAATTCTCCATATATAATCCAATAACCCAGTCCCATAACTCACGTCCCCCTATCAAAACATAATAACACAAATCTACACGTCAGCCATAACCCTACACAGCTACGTTGGCGACCGCACTGACATCTACCGTTTGCATCCCGCAACATTAATCATAGACGACGCGTGTTGTTGTCGTCGAGTTACACGTAATATCCGCTGTAAAAAGTTGTGTGTTAACGTATTGTATTGTGTTTAATTTAATATTCATTTATGTGTATTGGTGTTTAAGAGCAGTGGTGGCCCAGTGGTAAACGGCCGCGACTTACGAGTTGTAGGTCGTAGGTTCGAACCCCGACAGGCGCTTTACTTTGTGTAAATTATTTCATCACCACTGCTCCGTGCCTCGGAAAGCACGTTAAGCCGTTGGTCCCGGCTGTCATTCGTGGATCTTTGACAGTCGTTACGGGTCGTCAGAAGCCCGAAAGTCTGACAACCAGTCTTACCAAGGGGTATTGTATTACCCAGTAACTGGGTTGTGGAGGTCAGATAGGCAGTCGCTCCATGTAAAATACTGGTATTCAGCTGCATCCGGTTAGACTGGAAGCCGACCCCAACATACCTAGTTGGGAAAAGGCTAGGCAGATGATGTGTATTGGTGTTTTGTTGTTTGTTTATGGGTAGTTGGGAACTGTTCGAACCAGAGAGGCGCTTTACTTTGTGTAAATTATTTCATCACCGCTGCTTCTAAATGGTGAAGGAAAATATCGTGAGGAAACCGGCATGTCCTAGAACCAAAAATTCGAAGACATGTGACATCTATCTAGATGTCACATGTCTTCGAATTTTTTGTTCATTCCCACTCACCGAGAGGAGGCGTGTGTCCCAGTAGTGGGAACACTATAGGCTGATTATGCTATTTCACAACTATCATCATCAGCCTATATTCGTCCACTGTTGGACGTAGGCCTCTCCAGGTGACCGCCACTGAGCCCGATCTTCGGCTCTCCTCATCCAGTCTCTGCCACCCGCCTTCCGCAAGTCGTCACTCCACCTGGCCGGCGGGCGTCTCACACTACGTTTGCCTAAACGCGGTCTCCACTCTAAAACTCGTTTTCCCCAACGATTGTTGGTTCTGCGAGAGATGTGACCAGCCCATTGGCACTTTAGCTTGCTTAGTCTTTGGGCTATATCGGTTACCTTGACTCTCTGGCAGATCACAACCATGACTGCAACGAAATCGTTTTAAAAAAAGACGGATTCTCTCATACTTTTTTGGCAGGATCTAAAAAAAGTCTGTGGCAGTTTTATTTATGAAACTCCCACATATTAACTACTAGTAAATTCAATATGAGTGACCTAGTGAAAATAATTGGACATAGTTTTCAGCTTATTCGTCTAACCGTTCAAATCAAACAAGATCAGTGTAGTGTTATAAATTAGAAGTCAACAATGACGATCTACTTCGTTGAAGATTGTTGCCTTTAAATAATTTATTTTATTCGAGTTCAAGTTCAAGTATCAAATCGAAACAAATAAAAATATTTTATTTCACATAAACCTACATGGGCACTTTTGAAACTAGGCTAGCTAGGTGCACGGTTCTAATTGGTCGTTTTCTATGCAGAACAGCGAGCAAAAAACTCCAAAGGTTACTCTTTTAAAAATAATATTAGGTAGTGTTCAATTTAATTTTTGTTGTTATGTTTTTTGTGGTGTACAATAAAGAATATATAAATAAATAAAATTGGCTTTTACAATGTATTCAGATTACAGTGTTAATAGGTATGGGAGGACGGTGTAGGCCTGTCAACAGGTACCTGGTACTTAACAAGATAGAAAAAGGTCTACAATTCTTAAGTTTACAAGATAGGCCTACACACACACAACATTCCCACATTCACAAAATACAAATAATCTATATATAAGGTAAAGTTTATAGTATAAAGGTATCAGGTAACTCAACTAAGTGTTCAAGTATTACAATAACTGAAGTCATAAGACTTTACAATAACGCACGGGGCCTGAAGTTTTCAATGTACCACAAGTAGTCACATTGAGCCAGCGCTAACTTCAGGTTGTGATGTAGGTATTTGGATATTGTATATTCATAGCAATAAGTGGGTATGTACAACCTTGCATGTGTGAGCTAGTCTCTCAATAAATCTGTTACGCGATTGACGTGGTTTTACTACCGCCCATTCCCCGGGGTTCCCAGTGTCCGGAGATCCTTCAGTGGCGACGATTAAGTGATTTCACGCGTGTAAATTTTATGTTGCGACCAGAAAACTCTAAAGGTGCGGTGTGGGTGGTGTTTTCTTTTCTCGTGCGAACGGGCGGTGTAAAGTTAAATAACTGACTTATAATGGCGGTTGGAAAGATCGGTGCGTTTGACCTAACGAAAGACAATTGGGACACGTATGTGGATCGATTAGATCAATACTTTATTGCCAACAGTGTAAAAAGTGAATTAAAAGTCGCAACTTTAATTACTGTCGTTGGTAATAGTGCATATGAGTTAATGGTTAATTTATGCACACCCGTTAAACCATCCACAAAGACTTATTCGGAGCTAATAGCGGTAATGAAAGGACACTTAAACCCCAAACCGTGTATGCTCGCTGAGAGGTTCAAATTTCGGCAACGGATTCAAAAACCGGGTGAAAATATTGCGACGTACTTCTCGGAGCTTAAAAGACTGAGTAAAGATTGTTCTTTTACGGCGGACAGTTTAAAAGAAAATATGAGAGATCAATTTGTGTGCGGCTTAGTAAACGATGACATTCGGCAGAAGTTGTTTACTGAAGACGACAGCATCAGTATTGACCGGGCGTATAAGCTGGCCTTATCGATGGAGGCGGCTGAGACTAACGCGGCAATAGTGGAAGACGGTACGAGAAGAAGGACCGGCGGCAGTGCAGCGGATGCGGAGTCCATACCCGTTCATAAGATCGGGCATGACGGCGGCGGAGGAAGGCGAGGGGCGTGGGGAGGCAGCGGCGGCGGTGGCTATCGGCCGGCCGCGAGGCGAAACACTCGCTCGACGCGTGACTCACGACAATCCGGCGGCGGCGGTCCAAGTACCATAGGCGGAGCGGGTTACAACTTACTTCGAGCGGGCACTAAAAATGAGGAATGCAAGGTCTGTGGAGGCAAACACAATTCGAACACGTGTAAATTCAAACTGTATGTGTGTAGAATTTGTACCCAGGAGGGACATTTGAAGAGGATGTGTCCGAAGTTGACCAAGAATAATTTCATTAACATACAAGAAGACGGGCATGGCAGCGACGACAGGTGTGGCGCTTACTCGATGGGGAGCGACAGTGACGAGGTAATAGTACCTATTAATCGCTTATCACTTGGACAGTGTGAACCTATTATGATTTCTGTAAGTGTGCACGGTTGTGACTTAAGAATGGAATGTGACACGGGGAGTGCAATCTCGTGCATTCATTACCAATTATATCAGGAAATGTTTTCCAGTTTAAGAATTAAACCCACTAAGTTGGTTTTAAGATATTACACGGGTGAACTAGTTAGGCCTGTAGGTGTTATTAAACCCGTTGTTAAATATAATAATACTGAAAAGATATTGGATTTATATGTTATTGACAATGGAAATACCGTGTTAATAGGTAGACAATGGTTAGCGGAGCTAAATATATCGGTGTCGGCTATGCATTATAACAAAGTCAATAATAATCGGAATTTGGGTTTTAATTTCTCGGAATTCAGTTCCAGATACGGTGAGGTGTTTGCGGATGGCCTGGGGCGGTTCACGGGAGGACAAGTGAGCATCCACGTGCGCGAGGGGGTGCGGCCGATGTACCTGCGCGCGCGCCCGTTGGCGTACGCGCTGCGGGAGCCGGTTGAGCGCGCACTGGAACAGCTGGTGCGCGACGACATCCTCACTCCCGTCCGCCACTCAGACTGGGCAACACCAATCGTGCCGGTCGTCAAGAAAGATGGTACCATTAGAGTCTGCGCCGATTTTAAACTAACCTTGAATAAAGTGTTAGAAGTCGACCGTTATCCATTACCTAAGGTAGAAGATCTTTTGTCTCGGTTGCACGGAGGCGAAAGATTTAGTAAAATCGATTTGTCACAGGCATACGCTCAGTTTGAACTGGATGATACTAGGAGATACGCGGTAATTAACACACATA
The DNA here is from genome assembly GCA_937001585.2 of Brachylomia viminalis. Lineage (NCBI taxonomy): Eukaryota > Metazoa > Arthropoda > Insecta > Lepidoptera > Noctuidae > Brachylomia > Brachylomia viminalis. Next base: position 13,036,484 of record OW443316.2, on the reverse strand, counting down.
AGGGGCTTTTCATGTATAAACGATTAGTGTATGGGCTGTCGTCGAGCCCAGGAATATTTCAACGATGTTTAGAACAATTGTTTGCAGATATACCACACGTAGGAGTTTTTTTAGACGATATTATTATAACAGGAAAGGACACACCCCAACACTTAAGTAGCCTACATAAAGTTTTTGAACGCCTGAAGTCCAGTGGCTTGAAAGTAAACAAAGAAAAATGTTCTTTCTTTGTGGAATCGCTCGAATATTTAGGGTATGTAATAAGTAAGGAAGGTGTTCACACGTGCAAAGATAAAGTGGAAGCAATTGTTAAAACTCCGATACCGAGGAACGTATCCGAGTTGAAAGCTTTCATTGGGATGGTCATGTATTATGGTAAGTTTATAAAAAATGTAAGTTCGATCCTTACACCATTGTATAATTTGTTGCGTGCCGGGGTGGAGTACGTATGGAGCGATGCTTGTGAGGTAGCCTTTGCTCGGGTTAAGCGGGCACTGAGCACGAGTGAAGTGCTTGTGCATTACTCCCTGGAGCTACCGCTTGTGCTGACGACAGACGCTAGCGCCACGGGGATAGGCGCCATCATCTCGCACATCACGCCGGAAGGCGAACGCCCAATCGCATACGCGTCACGCACACTTAACTCCGCGGAGAGATCGTATGCTCAAATAGACAGGGAGGCATTAGCGATTATATACGGTGTTAAAAAATTCCATCAGTACTTGTACGGTAGGAAGTTTACTTTAAGAACAGACCACAAACCCTTAACATACATTTTTGGGAATAAAGTAGGCATTCCGGTTATGGCAGCATCCAGGTTACAAAGGTGGGCAATAATATTAACAGGTTATTCGTATGATATAGAATATGTTGCGTCTGCTAAAAACTGTGCCGACGCATTGTCGCGACTGCCTCAACCAACAGATATGAATAAAATCGGTCGTGAATATACCTATTTAAATTTTGCGGAAAGTTTTTTGCCGGTGACGAATGATGATGTACGTCTAGCAACAGCGCGGGATCAGCTGCTTAGTAGAGTGATGGTGAGCGTACAGTCAGGGTGGCCGTCGCATTGCACAGACGAACTGATGAAACCGTACTTTAATAGGCGACACGAATTATATGTGGAACGGAGTTGTATTATGTGGGGCTATAGAATTGTTGTACCACCAACGCTTCGGGACACAATCCTGAAAGAGCTTCACGTTAGCCACATGGGCATAGTTAAGACCAAGTCGATGGCTCGAAGTTTTGTGTGGTGGCCCAATATAGACGCAGACATCGAATCGACATGCCGCTCTTGCGAAACATGTGCGATGGAAGCAGCGGCGCCGCCGCAGGCTGCTCCACGTAGTTGGCCGTATTTAGCCCAGCCGTGGAGTAGATTACATGTAGACTTTTTAGGCCCATACCAGGGAAAAACGTTTTTCGTAATTATAGATTCCAGTACAAAGTGGATTGAAATTTTTGAAATGACTAAAACAAATGCTTCGGCAGTCATTAAGGTTATGAGGTCATTATTTGCGCGATTCGGGTTGCCTTTGGAGGTGGTATCCGACCAGGGCCCACCATTTACTAGTACGGAGTTAGGAGAATTCTTAAAATTGAGCGGTATTAAGCAGTCGTATTCCCCAGTATATCATCCAGCTTCAAACGGGGCAGCAGAAAATGCCGTCAAATTATGTAAGCGAACAATAAAAAAGGCAGCCCGAGAGGCAGTAGACATCGACACAGCTTTACAGACATACCTACTAGCGTATAGAAATAGTATTCAAAGCACTACAGGGGAAAGTCCCGCCATGCTGTTGCAACGTAGGCCGTTGCGTTCCCGGTTAGACCTTTTGCGCGCAGACCGCGCGCGTCAGGACCGGGTGGAAGGGGTGCAGCGTCAGCAGTCGACGAGTTCGGGCAGTGAACCATTGCAACACACCGTTGGTGACACGATATGGGCCAGGAACTACGGTAGCAAAGACAAGTGGTTAAAAGGAACGGTAGTAAACCAACAAGGTTCACGTAGGTATGTAGTAAACAGCGATGATGGTCGACTTCTCACACGGCATAGCGATCAAATTAGGCATAGAACTCGACGTTCAAGTATAATGTACCCAGATGTAATTTCCGAGGGACAAGTCAGTGGGGATGTCGTTGAACCGCAACAGCAACAGCTGTCTCCAAGTATATCAGAACCAAGGGTTCGTGAGGGGACGAGTAGGGGCGAAGTCGGGGGCGACGGCCCAGTAGTGAGTGACGCGGTGGATATAGCAGTCACTAAGACCTCACCAACCCGTAGGGCACCATCGTCACCACCAGTCGGCAGTAAAGCACCGCCGACGGCCGCGACCGTTCCGGATTCCGTGAACCGTCCCATCCGTACTCGCAAGAAACCGGTTAGATATGGATTTGAGTTCGATTAGATGTAAGAAATATTGTTATTATTATTATAGTACATAGAGTAAAAGTCTAGTTATAATTAGGTTAAGTTACTGTGTTAGTTAATGGTAACGTTTAGTTTTATATCTTCCTATATTAGTTATATACTAGAAGTTTAAGTGTGGAGGTGTGATGTAGGTATTTGGATATTGTATATTCATAGCAATAAGTGGGTATGTACAACCTTGCATGTGTGAGCTAGTCTCTCAATAAATCTGTTACGCGATTGACGTGGTTTTACTACCGCCCATTCCCCGGGGTTCCCAGTGTCCGGAGATCCTTCACAGGTAAACTGGTTTCTCTTAAGTTAATGGGTGAGCTTGGTTGAATTTATCAACTATTATTCATTCATGATTTGGAGCAGCTTTAAGAGCAGTGCTGGCCCAGTGGTAATGGCCCCGACTTACGAGTTTTAAGTCGTAGTTTCGAAGCCAGGCAGGCGCTTTACTTTGTTTGAGTTAGTTCATCACCACTGCTCTCAAAACGGTGAAGGAAAACATCTTGAGTAAACCGGCATCTCCCAGAACCAAAAATCTGAAGACATGTGACATCCACCAACTCGCACTCAGCCCGCGTCGTGGATTACAGCCCACTTCCTCTCACAGAGAGGAGGCCTGTGTCCCAACAGTGGGAGCATTATAGGTTGGTTATGATTCATGTTTTCCTGGTAGTTGAATAAGAGTAAACTGATAGTTATACAGTATATCTTTCTACTACTGTACACGATTCAGGACGCAGGGTTGAATGAAAACACGAACAAGATGAGTGCACTAAATATTATATTTAAACTTCAACGATTTTAACACTGATTTAACAAGATACTTTTACATTAAAGTCACACACTTATACAATATTTACATTTAAGACAATTATCACGACTTGAAGAAGACTGTTTGAAGACTATGGGAAGACTGTTGTAGGAAGACTGTGTCGTTACGCCCGTGGGCGCCCATTTTATTTCCCCCAACGTAAGCGCAAGTAGTGGTCGGTCCCCTTATCACGACCGCCCACTATCCAATGGCTAGTGGGAGAGTCGATTATACCCTACCCCGCGCTCCCCGCTCTTCACCCCTGTGACCTAGTTTGATCGTGGGAACCAGGATGTGGAATACAATGGGCGCCTTTCGACCAATCAACGGGTTTGTTTACTCTAACAGATAGAACTTTGTCACATTAAATTTACTCGTATTTCTTGTTATAAGAAGTTACAAGGTGATACATAAAAATTAGGTGTGTAATGCCTACTGGTGACATTTATCTATATAAAAATACGTTATCCAAGTCGTTCATCATTATTTAGCACCTATCTTAACAGATTTAGAGGGCTGTGCTTTTCAACAATTATTTAATTCCTATCTAGACAGATTTAGGGGGCTGTGCTTCTCAACATTTCCACCCCCTGTAGAAGGGTTCATCCGACTACATTCCCGTCTGTCGGAAGCACAACCACCTTTACAACAGGTCGACGCAGGACCCCATGATTGGTTCTTACGTCTACCACTCTTATTATATTATCCGCGCCAGGATATACACTTTGGATGACCCCTTTGGTCCACTGGTTTCGTGGCTTATTCGCGTCTGTGATCACTACCACGTCACCCACTTTCACATTTGGAACGTCACTGAACCACTTATTACGGCGTTGGAGCGTCGGCAGGTACTCGCGCAGCCAGCGCCTCCAGAAGAGGTCGGCCAGCGCGTTCACCCGTCGCCACATGCGGCGGGAATCCAGGTCGGCGGCATGCCGACGCGTGCACGGTGCATCTCCCGCGGCTGTGCCCAGCAGGAGATGGTTGGGGGTCAGAACCACTGGTTGCTCGACGTCGCTGCTCACGTATGTGAGAGGCCGGCTGTTTACGATCAGCTCGGCTTCGGCAAGGAGTGTGTAAAGTACCTCCTCGCGAGGGGCACGCTCTCGTAGCGTTGCCTTTAGTGCGTTCTTGATTGAGCGCACTAGTCGCTCCCAGCACCCGCCCATATGTGGAGATGCCGGGGGGTTAAAGTGCCAGGCAATTCCGCGTCCCGTCACTTCGCTTCTCATTTTGTCCTGGTCCATGTCGCGCAGTGCTGCGCGTAGCTCGGCGTGCGCCCCGACGAAATTTGTGCCGCGGTCGGAATACATGTCCGACGGACGCCCGCGGCGCGCAATCAAGCGCCTCAGGGCCAGTATCGCCGAGTCGGCACTCAGCGATGCCGCCAGCTCCAGGTGGACGGCGCGTGTGGTGAGGCACGTGAATAGCACGCCCCACCTCTTCTCTCTGCGTCGTCCGACAGCCACTTCCATGGGGCCAAAATAATCGACCCCACAGTGGACGAAAGCTCTTCTCGTCACCTCTAGTCTGGCCACCGGGAGGTCACCCATCTTGGGTGTCACCGGCTTGGCCCTCTCCAGTCGACACCGTTGGCAGCTTGCAGTGACGGTTTTTACCGCAGACCGCAAGTTTGTTATCCAGAATCTCTCACGGACTCTGTTCACCACAGCTTCTTGATTGGCGTGCAGCGCCTCCACGTGGTATTTGAATAAGAGGCGCCGCGTGAGCGCATGCTTCCCATCCAGGATGATAGGATGGCGCTCCCCGAAGTTGAGCTCGCTACAGGCGCCCAGCCTGCCGCGTACTCTCACCAGCCCATCTTCATAAAACATGGGGTCTAGTGCCCGCAACTTGCTGTTGCGAGGCAATGGGCGAGCCTCTCGTAGTGCAGCGATGTCTTCCGTGTAGCTGTCCCCCTGTATCAGACGCAGGAGGCGCATCTCGGCCTCGTGCTGGTCATCTGTCGACACAAGGGATGTCTGACGCCGCTTGCGGCATCGATCTATGAAAATATGCACACGCGCCATGACGTTAGCGGCGCGCGTCCACGTAGGTAGCCGCTCATACTGCAGCAGCGATTCAGTCTGTACTGCAACGGTGTGCACGCGCTGTATTCTTTCAAGGTCCTGCTCTGCCACCGCGTCGAGCTTGATGTCGGCCGGCCACTGCTCCTGTGGACAGCGAAGAAAAGAGGGACCCGACAACCACTCATTGCTGTTGTTAGGCCAGTCCATCCGGGTAGCCTTGTCTGCGGGGTTCATCGCTGACGGAACCCAGCGCCAGCTGTCCCTCTCTGACCTTTTGTCTATCTCGGCTAAACGGTGTGACACGAACCTTTGAAATTCTAACGCGTCTGAATTTATCCACTTGAGGACAGTTTTGCTATCAGTCCATAAATGAATGCTACTAATAACTGCTCCTAATTCCTTGACTACTGTATCGGCTAGTCTACAGGCTAACACAGCCGCTTGTAATTCTAGACGTGGAATGGATGTCACCTTTTGTGGCGCTACTCTCGCCTTACCTATCACTATCGCGACATCCCTATCCCCTTCTGTGTTTAACCCCGCTACATAGGCTACTGCTGCGTAAGCGGACTCGCTCGCGTCACCGAATACATGCAACTCTAGTTGCTCTAGCTGGAGGCCGTACCACCTAGGTATGAATATGTTATTAAGGTGGTACAGGTTTTGCAACCACTCAAACCACAACTTGGCCTCTGGCTCTTTCAGTTTCTCATCCCATTGAATTCCCGTGTGCCATATCCGTTTCATAAGGATGCGCGACTGTATGACACACGGATACAAGAAACCTAGTGGGTCAAAGATTGACATGATAAATCGAAGGAATTCCCGTTTTGTTGGAACCACGTGTCCCTCTACTATGGCTTTAGGCAACTTCTTAAATGATAGGTCAAAAGCTAATTGGTCCGAGCTTGGTGACCAGATCATGCCTAACGTGCGTTCCGTCGCACCTTCGCCTTTATCTAAGGAAACCCGGTCAGGCATATCTACTCTGAGCTTATCGCGCAGCTCTTGAGAGTTGGTGACCCACCCCCGTATATTAAACCCGCCTCTGGCGTGGATGTGAGTCACTTCCTCAATTAAACTATTGGCCTGCGTGGCAGACCAAGCACTATCCAGGTAGTCGTCCATATAATGTTTTTCGTGTATGGCGGCTACCGCTTCGGGGCACGTTTCTTTAAACTGTTCCGCGTTTTTATTTAAAATATAAATTGCCGACGTTGGCGACGACACGGCCCCGAATATCATGGAGTTCATGACGTACACGTCAGGCTCCTTATTGCCGTCAGTCGTCCAAAGGAACAGCTGTGCCCCTCGATCCTGTTCTCTTATAAAAACTCGTAAGAACATATCGGCTATGTCCCCAGTAAAAGCTACAGGCCCCAATCTAAATTTAAATAACACGCCTAACAGGGAATTAAGCAAGTCGGGTCCAGTCAACAAATTGTCATTTAAAGACGTCCCATTGTAGCTAGCCGCGGCGTCAAAAACCAATCTTAATTTTCCCGGTTTGTTTGGATTCGTTACCCCGAAGTGGGGTAAATACCATACCGAATCGGACTTGATACCGCCCTCTACCCTACTCGCGTACCCTTCTGCCAACAACCTATCTATCTGCGCTGTATAGGCTGCGGTGTACACAGCGTCCTTATGTAGCCGACGCTCAATTCCGGCTAGACGCTGGCGTGCGTACCTATAATTATTAGGTAACTGTGGGTCGTCGCGACGCCACAGTAGCCCTAACTCCCACTGGCCGCTCTCTGTCTGACGGCTAGTGGAGTCTAGAATAGCCTTAGCTCTCTCCACATCCTTGTGCTTTCGAGGCACCTCTGAAATTCCTATCGCTTCTAGCTCAAACTGTTTTTTGACTAACTCGTGCAAGTCGATAGTTGATTCTACTACACAATTTAGTGAATGAACATTAACACTCTGATGAGTACCTACAGGTCCGTGCACAACCCACCCTAAACTGGTCAAAGAGGCAACTGGCTTACCGGATTTTCCTCGGCGAGTCTCCTGGCTGACCAACAGCTCCCAGTTGTCTTGGCCCAACAACAGCAGTGGTCTGGCTCCTCTCATTTCCTCGCAACCCAAGTCGCGAATGTGGGCGTGTTCTGTTAACACTGCGGCGGACACTGTTTGCGCGGGTAAGTCCAGGCTTTTTAATGTACGACACTTCACTTTATGTGTTAACCCGTTCGGTCCACGCACTGATACACTGATTACTTTTGATGTATTGTCAATGATCTCTTGACCGCGCGCACTGTGCAGAGTTAGTGGAACTTGCTTTCCACTGGCGTTATCAGCTAACGAGTCGTCTATCAGTGATACGGTTGCCCCGTCATCCAGTAGGGCATAACAATGTTTGTCAACACCGTTCACTGTAACACACACTGGCATTATCTTTAATAACGCCTTCCCTGTGTAGTCACTAACGTTCGTGACGCTCTCGCTCCTCTTGTCGGCATGTAACAATGTGTGGTGCGCGTAATCACACGACGCGCACCTACTTGCACGACAAAAGTTCTTCCCGTGCTTCTTTATGATGCACTTAAAACATAATTTATGTTTCTTAACATGTTGCCACCTCTCGTCGACACTCAACTCGGTGAACTTGACGCACTTGGGTAACTTATGTTTGTCTCCACATAATGTGCATGGTTCCTCTGTGGCCTTAGCTTGCTGGTCATTATCTGAGTGAACGTGCAAGCGTTGAACATTTCTAGACTGCTTGAACATCTGTACAGGTGCTCGGGGCTTAGCCGTGCTAGACGATGATGTGGGCGCACTCATCTCCATTTGAACATAAAAAGACGTGGCTCGGGCTAGATGACTCAGGAACTCTGCGAGTATTTCTAGACTCGGTGAAACTCGCACATCTATGCCCTGGGTCGTTGCCATACCCATAGCAAAATCACCATATTGAGCACGTTGTACAGATGTAAGTTTGTTCAAAAGTTCACTCACCAGTTGTGGATTGTTTAAATATCCGTTAGCTTGTACACTCTTCAGCAGCGACACACAATTTCTCACCGTTGTTGAGAACTTTCTGAGTTCACGGCCACTTTCAGTCACTTTAGGTAACGCTCGCACTTTCTTTAGAGCACACTCTAGCACTAGATTAGGATGCCCGAACTCTTCATCAAGCGTCTTGATAATTTCACCTGGGTTAGTCGAGGTGCGCAACAAATCTTCCACGGCCAACTTTGCGTCTCCCTGCAGCGATGTTTTCAAGCGCGCTAGGTTCTCATGCGGCTTGAACTCGTACATAACTGTTGTGTCGTGGTACATGTTCTTGTACGACAGCCATTCAGCTGGGTCGCCTTTGAAAAATGGCAACTCATAGGCCTGTCTTGGTACCGGCCGCGGACGCGCTAGGTTTGTGATAGCGTCTGCCAACTGATCTATCTTTCTGTCCCGCGACCTGCTCCTGTCCCTGTCGTCTGCGAACGCGTTTTCCCACTCAGGCTCTCTTCTAGCCTGTTCTCTGGCTCGTGGAACACTGGCCGTAGCTAAGGGCGTAGCGCTCCCTAGGTACGGTGGTTCGCGAAACTGTACCGACGCGGGCGCACACTGTTGGAGCGCAGGTATATAACTGGGCGGCGGCACTGGTGCTAACACATCACGAGAGGGCGCGGACACTTGACGCGGCGGCGGATCGCGACTCACAGCGAGCGTGTGTGTTTCCCTGACAGCGGGAGCCGAGTCTTCGACCCATGCTTCCACTCGCCGCGTTGTCCCTTCTCCTTCTGATTCTGAGTCTTCCTCAACAGCGGCATCAATCTCAGCGAGATCGGCTTCAAGCTTCTTCTTGACGAGTTGCTCCTTCATGCGTACCAATTCTCGTTCAGCCTCGTACTCAACCCTCCGTCGAAGGTAGTCGGCACTTCTCTGGCCGCTCCTCGAGGAGACGTGGCTTGTCCCGGAACCTGCCCTCTGGATTGTCTCCGATCTCACAGGCGTGAACATATCTCTGTGGTCGATAACACGACCTCCCGCCAGTGGGATTACAGGTACAGGAACCGACGATGTAATCGGTGCAACTGAAACTGAGCCTGGTGCCTTTTCAGACGGCACGCCAGAGTCAGCCTCCAACTCACGTCGCTTGTTCATGTCGGCCTCTATTTTGCGCAACTTACTCCGTGTCGTAATTGTGCTTCTAACACTCATCTTGTTTATCTTCCGTACGATCCGGCACTCGAAGGACCAAAAATTGTACACGATTCAGGACGCAGGGTTGAATGAAAACACGAACAAGATGAGTGCACTAAATATTATATTTAAACTTCAACGATTTTAACACTGATTTAACAAGATACTTTTACATTAAAGTCACACACTTATACAATATTTACATTTAAGACAATTATCACGACTTGAAGAAGACTGTTTGAAGACTATGGGAAGACTGTTGTAGGAAGACTGTTGTAGGAAGACTGTTGTAGGAAGACTGTGTCGTTACGCCCGTGGGCGCCCATTTTATTTCCCCCAACGTAAGCGCAAGTAGTGGTCGGTCCCCTTATCACGACCGCCCACTATCCAATGGCTAGTGGGAGAGTCGATTATACCCTACCCCGCGCTCCCCGCTCTTCACCCCTGTGACCTAGTTTGATCGTGGGAACCAGGATGTGGAATACAATGGGCGCCTTTCGACCAATCAACGGGTTTGTTTACTCTAACAGATAGAACTTTGTCACATTAAATTTACTCGTATTTCTTGTTATAAGAAGTTACAAGGTGATACATAAAAATTAGGTGTGTAATGCCTACTGGTGACATTTATCTATATAAAAATACGTTATCCAAGTCGTTCATCATTATTTAGCACCTATCTTAACAGATTTAGAGGGCTGTGCTTTTCAACAATTATTTAATTCCTATCTAGACAGATTTAGGGGGCTGTGCTTCTCAACAACTACACAAATATGCAATTCACGCAAGAATTAAAAGACTGCGTAGTAGGTAATTAAGTTATTAGTATTAGTAGGTGATTGACCGGTTGGTGCAGTTGGTAGCGACCCTGCCTTCTGAGCCACTGGTCCCGGGTTTCGATCCCCGGACAAGTCAAACATTTGTGTGCATGAACATGTCTGTTTGACCTGTGTCTGAGTGTGTATACAGGAAGATTTTTTAGTCACCATCCAAATTTTTTCAAGGCATTAGGTATCATTCACTAACTCTACTAACCATTTTTGAAAAAAAATCGATAAGTAATATTTTCATATTAAATAATTTTCTCGAAAGAATTATCCGCTCTGCGTGGTCACAAGTTAAACGTTAATGATACTACACTTGCCGTGCAAACATTCAATGAAAAGGGCAGCGCGCACCCCGCTTACCCCCGCCCCGCTACACCTGCGCGAAACATCTATCGTTACCGTTAGTCGGCCCCGCGCATAACTTTTTATAGATAACTTTGTGATGTGATAATTATCTTAATATTTTTGTATTGAGTGATACTAAAAGAAAAAACACGTATTCAATGATTTTCGCCAAAGATATAGAATGCCTGATATAGATCAGTAATGATAGACCGATCCCAGTACAACGTGACTTGGTCATTTTCGAGAACTGGGTCGGGCGCATACTTGTAATACGGTACCTCAGTATCCACAAGTTTATATTTTAAAGCAAGTTGCTGGTGAATAATCCTGGCTACTTGGTTATGCGTGTGCAAGTACTCGCCGTTAGCCAGACGAGAACAACCAGAGATAATATGTCTGATGGATTCACCTGGACGGTAGCATGCCCGACACACGTCAACCGTCCCGTCTTTCATAATATGTCTCCGGTAGTTATTCGTCAACATAACTTCGTCCATAATTGCACAGATGAAACCTTCAGTTTCCCCGAAAAAGTCACCAAAACATAGCCAGGATACGGACGCTAAGAAGTCTATTATTATTATTATTAATTCAAGAATAGGGCGCGCAGACAGGGTCTTGATACCAATCGTTGTCAATGGAATGTCTTTCCATTGAAAAACGAGAATAATACAGTAAGTAACGTCTATTTAAAACTAGCTATTTTTTGCCCGCGGGGTCGCCCGCGTATGTATCGGAAAATATACCACGGGGATGTGTTACCGGGATTCAACGTAATGTGTTAATCCAGGTTAACTAAACTACCTGTGGCCCAAATTTCATTTAAATACGTTCATCCGTTTTTGCGTGATAGAGTAACAAACATCCAAACATAAAAACTCTTACATTTATAATATTTGTAGGATTATAGTAAGATGTCTCATTGCACTAACAATTTGTGTGCCTACCATCTTTACACCGCATTCATGATAATAAATAACGTGGACTTTCAAAAGAAAACCTCCCCTATGCTCTCACCAAAACGTTCCTTCCCTACCTATTTCTTTCTCAATATATATCCATGAAAATAAAGTGCAGAAAAACAAACATGTCTACTATTTGATCTGGGGCCGTACTATGAGCTGTTAACGCCATCATGATTCCGTTGAGAAAAAGAGATAGTGCTATCGGTCATGTATAGCTCCGTCTCTCTTCCACGCTGGAACAATGATGGAATTAACACGTCATAGTACGGCCCCTGGTTACAAACTTGCCCCTGACCGATGTCAGGATATTCATTCATCTTTCCAACTAACCACAGAATTCATCGGTGGCTAGTATTGCGGTCAGTATGACGTGGGGCGCTTGGGTCCATTTCCAAGAAAGCATTGTTGTTGGGTCAGTTTTGAAGCTAACTGTATCTGTCTTGGGGTCACTCCAACGAGGTCATCCAGTGAACTTGTAGACTACGGGATAGCAATGCATGCCATACTAGCATAACACCTACATATTTACTGTGGAGGTTTTGTCTGGATGGTTTTGCCAACCCACCTCCAGGAATATTTAATAAGTTAATGGCGTATTACGAGAGAAACACTATTTCTTAATAAGAATTAAAAAAGTGAGACAGTCAGCCCCGTTGACTGACAAGCGGTGTATTTTAATATAAAAGTGTTTCTGTTAAATAGTTATCTGATTAACGACATGTCTTGGTATGTCTATGTGTCATATTATGTGTTTCGGCATTTCCTCCCAGGGATCGATCAGTTAGGAAATACCGGCGCCATCTAGTTTTAAAATATTGATCGAAAAACTGATGTGCTCCATAAAAGATCTACTTACAGAAATAAATATTATTTCCTCGTTTAATTTCATCGGAGTTTCTGCACTGTTCGATTTGCAACCCTTGGCTCAGCACCGAGAGTAGAAAATCCAACGTGCTATAATATTTAGGCATTATATTTAGGTATCCGCTAGCTGTTAGTGACAACGGGTATCATTGTAGTAGCTTAGGGTACCACGATTCCAAGATGTCTCCAAAAAGTCTCCTATATTACTTTGCTATGAGAGGTAACTGTAGTATTATTGTACAGTATTTTTATCCCACAAAGCGACGCGCGCTTTACATGTGGTAACCAAGTGTACAAACACGCTGTGAATGTGTGCGTGATGACGAGTAGCGTCAGCACATAACACACGCACGTAGACATACACACACACACACTTCCGACTGCCCGTTGTCTCGGACGGTACCGAGAGCAGGAGTTCTTACACACACATCCAGAGCGTGTTTGTGCACTTGTTAACCATAAGTAAAGCGCGCGTTGCTTGGTGGGATAAAATACTATACCGATGTTATTTTTACAAAGTTAATTTCCATCGCGCGTAATTTATTTAATTGAGCAACAAAATATGTATTTTGCTTAAAATAATGTGATAAACTTATTGCTGGTAATTAATTTCATATTGCCCCGCTAAAATGTAAATGATAGATCAAAAAATGATTTTATTTCTGTAAGTAGGTTTGTACAAACACGTTTACACGTCAATTATATTTTAAAAAGTAGATGAGGTTGGCGTTTCCTATCTGACTACTCTGAGAAGAAAGGCCGAAACAAACTTAGAGGTCACATTCTCTTTTAAAGTCCAGACATAATCTTGGTCAGATCATGTGAAGACCATGTAGATTGGTGTTTGAAACGGTATTTTGAGGAAAAACCATACAGATTGAGCGGACCTGTCCAGTCAGTGCACGCATTTGTTAGTAATCGTGCAGCTCAACTTAGAACTTAAGAAGCACAACGATTCGACGAACAATACCAAAGAAAAGACATTTGGATAGGCCGTATAAATTACTCAAGCTGCCAGATCGTGATGAAAACTAATTAAAATAATATAATACTTTATAAAGTAAATACTCATGTCATTGTATGTATAAAATTCATTAATGTCAATGTGTATATAAAAGTACGGACATAATCTTTGAGGACCATGTAGATTGGTGTCTGAAATGGTCTTCTGAGGAAAGATCCACGCAGATTAAAAGCACCTGTCCTGAGTGATGGGACACACGTACATACTCGTATATACATGTCTATAAGTATACAGGGTGGAAGGGACATCGACGCAAAATCACCATGGTTTCAGTAGGTACATGATTCTAATATAAAAATAAAGAAAATACGTTTATTTGCGGTAAACATAACGCAGAGAAAGAACACACACAAAAAATAATAAGTTGGGAGAAAATATGCGTCACATCCATGCAAAACGGCCATCACACAGCATAAAAAAAAAAATGCTACGACCCTCTGCGAGACAAAAGCCCCAGCTTTATTTTTCAGCGACAGCCGGCGTTGACGTGAAGACGTCAACCGGTGCAGCATTCGATAAGATACAAATAACAAAATAAGAAATAAAATATATACACAATATCTACTTCCAAATTTTTTAATATAAACATAATATTTATAAAATGGTAACATTCCGGGGAACGACTCACGCGCCGCCGCGCCGGCCTTTAATAATCTGTGCGCGCAGCTGTCATAAAACTATCGATTTTGACATACTGAATTAATGATTACGTAATAAATATCATGGCGTATTAAAATTAGGTAATGAATGTTATGATGGAATTATATTAAAACAAAAGTATGTATTGGGTGATTGTGTATATGGTAACCCTTGGCGAGTTGGTTTCAACGCTGCTTTCAATTTCATATTACGTTTCACCAATCTGTACTTACACAGCATCGGCAGGCGTAACACACATAAAATGACAATTCAGCCACGTCCATTGCGTTATTTACGTTGTTCAGCAGATGAATTTGTTAAACCTATGCAGCAAGGGATTAGAAATATCCTTCAAAACTCGGATTTTGGTTGAAACTTTGTTACGCAATTAGGGTGCTGGTCTTTCTTTTAATAAGGTCTAGAGTTACGGGTTCTCAGTGTTCAACAATCCTGCAGCGGAAAAGTTTTTTTTTTGCTTTGCGTTGTCTCGCCCCACACTAGGAATTTCTCCTGTATTGTGGGTGCGTTTACCAACATTTAAACTCACATACACAACACACACATACACCCAGACCCGGAACAACTACTTGTAGGTCATACAAATATCTGTTCCGTGCGGGGATCGAACACGCGACACGCAGCACAGCAGTCAATCGCTTAACCAGTGCGCCAACCGTGCCGCCAAAGTTACATACTGATCGCGAAGGATAATGGCGAATCGTACCTATATATATGTATGTAGTAGAAGAAAAATACGACATAATTTTAAGTATATACGTGGCAATCAATATAAGCCTTCCCTTTTGTATTATTTATTTTGATTTTACGATGTTACAGAAAGTAAAAAATACCGTTTCATCGAAGATGAAAGACGTAAGCGTCACACAGGTACAACCAAACAATTTTATACTGTCACCTATAAAAAGAACATCTTTTGTTACGTTTTAAAACTCAGATAAAAATTCGAGCTACCAGATGATCGTAAACAATATAAAACTTTTATAAGGGCTTGTAAATTTTTTACGATTCTCTGTATTGTTATCATTGCCCCACTTTTATGTTGCACCTTTATTTCGGATGCCTCTTCTTCATATTTTACGTTTATGTAAACGACTGCGTGAACTAAGTGAGATAGCGTTCTCTCAAATGTTTACGGTCATCGTAAAACTGTTTAAATGTCCTTTGAATCCATATTCGCGCCTCGGTATAACAAGTGGTGGTACAGACCATCAAACTGATCAACTTTCTCCATGGTACTAACACCGTTATCGCGAAAAAAATATCAGCTGTCCAATACATTTGGGTCTAGTAGATAATAAAGTTTTGTATGGTATTTGTAGTTGATAATTTTTTCGTAGATACCGCTACAGCAGCATGTACCAGAAATATGTGGTCATATTTATAAAGCATAACACTTTCAACAAATGGAGGTAAGTGCGTGCTTACAGAGTTAAGGTTTTAACTTGAGCATTATCACTTAGCTTGTGTTACTTGAGTTTGTTTTTCTTAGTATACGTCTGTGCGCGAAGTGCAGGCTTAAGATATACCTATAAAATAGACACTATCGTTGCAACATACTTTGCTGAGTCTGTTGTAATAAGATTATGATGAGATATTTCCCAGTAGCCCTGTATACTGTGTAAATGATAAATGACTTTATTTCTGTAAGTAGGTTTTTACAAACACTTTTACACGTCAATCATATTTTTTTTTAAACTAGATGAGGTCGGCGTTTCCTATCTGACTACTCTGAGAAGAAAGGCCATGTAGATTCCATGTAAACATTTAAAAGATAATGCTTGTTTCCGTGAAAAGTTAGTTGACTACTAAATGTGTTTAAAAAATATATGATTTACGTGTAAAAAAGTCTTTGTAAAAACCTACTTACAGAAATAAAATCATTTATAATTTATCATTTAGAAATTATTCCTGGTTGGTAGAAGCTGACGTTATAATCAACAGCTTATTTAGACTAAGTATTAAAGGCTTTGTTACGCACTGTGACGTTTTAACAGGCGCAAATATTAATGTATAATATTTTCCTTTTAATTTAGACATTTTCCAAAATTAAACATGATTTTAAAAATAAAAATTAGGACGTGTCGATGTTTTTTTCCCTCTTTGAGGAGCGGCTAGAGATGCGCCACGGCGTCCTCACCTTCCGCCTGACGCAGGTCCTCACCGGACACGGTTGTTTCGGGAGGTTCCTGTTCCGGATAAGGCGGGAGGAAACGCCCGGGTGTCACCATTGTGTGGATCGCCCGGAGGACACGGTGGAGCATACGGTGGAGGTCTGCCCGGCTTGGGCGGAGCACCGCCGTGTCCTCGTGGTGGCGATCTCTCGCGTCCGGCCCTGGCCCAGGCCATGGTACGGAGCGAGAGGGCTTGGGAAGCCGTTACCTCCTTCTGCGAAGCAGTAATGTTCGCGAAGGAGGAGGCGCAACGCGTGAGGGAGAGGCAATATTCGCGACCTCACGCCCCTAGCCACCGCAAAAGACGCCCTGGGCGTCGGGAATCGCAGGCCGATTCCCGGCCACCGTAGGCGCGGGCTTGCGAACGGCGAGCAATGGGCAGCTCGCCGTTCGATAAGAACCAGGCCCGGGTCGACGGCGCGTTGTGTTCCACGCGCGCCTCAAAGAGATGTCAGCATCAATGACGGGGTCCGCTAGGGCCGATGCCTGCCAAGGTGGCGGGAAATTCCGAGAGGGATACAGGACGTGTCGATGTGTCATCTAGATTAGGCTTTCCCTAAGAGGGAGCATCTATGGGAAAGCCTAATCTAGCAGGGTCCTTACAACCGTCATCATCGTCTTTCGACAGAATGATGATAATGATTTCAATCATGCCCTTGTTATACAACGTGTCGTTTTGCATCCTCGTCAAATTTCAGGAGGCTGTTATGAAAGACATAAATAATCAAATAAAATTACGATCCTGCTCAATAATTAATACATGCTTGTTTTTTTAGGTATTTAAGTTTGGCAGTATTTCAGAATACTCCACTTTCAAAGAACAAAATCGCCCCGTTGCGTATGCGGTAGTCAGTGTCGTACGACTATATCGCTGTATGCATGCGTTACAGTTACAGCGCAGTTACAGGGCGGTATCACACGGGCCCTAGACATGCCGATTTCCGAAAAATACAAAAAATAAAAATAAATACCTACTTATTTTATTATTGATTCGTGTCGAGAATCATTATCATAGTTACCTCCTCGAATTTGACGAAGATGCAAAACAACACCTTGTATAGGTATGCAACCAAAATGGCCGCACCGACATCAGGCAGTCATTAGTACTGTCCGTCAGAACAAGTGTGTTTGACGTTTGGGGAATTAGGATGTTGTGTGCGTTCACCCTTACAAATTACAATACCTTGCTTTTGTATGTAAATATGTTTTGAATAAAAAAGTACGGAATTATAGAAAAAAAAGTCACCGTACGTAGTCATGGCTAAACTACGGAAAGAATTTTAGTGAAGGTTAGAATAGAAGATACGATTATTTGCATAGGGTGAAGGATATAGGGTGCAATTTGTGTGTGTGTGTGTATTAATATTTATTGTTTCTTTATAGATATATAATTTTACAGCAGTCTTATCCTTAACACTACCCCACAAAACCGTTTTCACGGTTTGTCTCTCCATACAAAATAAATTTTTATAAGTTTATAGAGTTGTATGTGTGTGTTTGTGTGTGGGTGTGTTAGTATGTGTGTGGTTGTCGGAGAGTTAGCAAGAAGAGGAGCAGAGAAGTAGGAGAGAAGATCAGTATTTGATCATGCAAGTGAAGCCACGGCCAAAGCAACTACATTCAACCAAATAAAATATAGCACAATCATACAATTTTCTTTTTATTATTTTTCAGTTTTCAGTAGTTCTAATAATAATATCGCGGACAGTTTCACAACGCTGTACAAGTTATGTAACTGCGAATCATAAAAGCGACCGTTGCACGTTTTCACGAGTTTTCAGGATTCTGTTCTCTGTAAAGAATAATATGTTTTAGAGTTACTTGTTCCATTTATTTTAACATGCTACATGTTGGGTTGCATGTTTATGTTGAGGTAAAAAGTATTTTATAAGCGTAATTACAGACACAATTAAAACGTCATTGTGTCTCGCGTGGATCTATGTTCCGACATACGAAAGGTTAAACTAGGTTTTTCTAAGTTTTTAAGATATTTAAGTAAAAGATACATAATTAATGTCACTTTTCACATTCACAGTCCACGGTTATAATTTTTTTTTTCTGTAAGTAGTTTTGAACAAACACTTTTACACGTCAATCATATTTTTTTTAAACTAGATGAGGTCGGCGTTTCTTATCTGACTACTCTGAGAAGAAAGGCCGAAACAAACTCAGAGGTCACAGTCTCTTTTAAAGTCCAGACAAAATCTTGGTCAGATCATGTGAAGGCTATGTAGATCGGTGTCTGCAATGGTCTTTTGAGGAAAGAACCACACAGATTGAGTGGACCTGTCCAGTCAGTGCACGCAATTGTCAGTAATCGTGCAGGTCAACTTAGACTCAAGGAGCTCAACGATTCGACGAACAATACCAAAGAAAGGACATTTGAGTAGGCCGCATAAATTACTCAAACTGCCAGATCATGATTACGCTGAGAAAAAAAAAAAAAACCAATGACCGACATAGTTCTCACATTCACAATAATTAGAATAATATTATAATAATCTTTGAGGACCATGTAGATTTGTGTCTGAAATGGTCTTTTGAGGAAAGAATTCCAGGTTGAAAAAGGTTTCAAAATTTAAAACATAATAACAACCATATTTAACACTAATGTATACCATGTTTTAAGTAAATAAATGGTTTATTAAATCCATTTTGAGGTTGCTTAAAATCAGTCAGTGATAAAATCCTCTTCATGCACCATTCATAAAGAGTCACAAATAATAAATCCAGAAATATCGTTTATTCTTGACATTATAATGTTAAATATGAACATGTCAATAAACAAGTATCCGTTAAGTGCAGCCCAGTAGGTAATAATTACAATACTCTGTGCGGTCCGGGAGGAAATTAAATTGAATTCAATGGGCATTACATCTGCTCTTGATTTAAACAGGTAAATTAATAATAGACGGACAACCGTAATAAGTATTATTTATAATTTGTAAGAGCTGTTTTAATGAATAATTTTATGGAATTATACACTTATTTTTATAGTATCCCTGCAATGCAATGGCGATAATGTCAACACTTAATATGTATGTTAAACATTTGTTTTATATATTCCGGATACATGGACTAGTTAGTTTATTTTGAAAAAAACAGGCAAAAATGAAATCGATCGCCACATCGAAAACTCCTAGAAAAGCTACTGGTCCATGAAGACGCTAATGAAGGGCGATCTGCGATTTCCTTGAAGCGAAAACTCATCGATTTGTGTATCCTGCCCATCCAAACCCATGATGCTTAGACCTGGTCGCTCAAAAGTTCCGTCTTGGGGTTTTCCAAAGAGCAATGGAAGGCACCATTTTAGGAGTTAAACGAACTGATAGTATACGAAACACCACGCTGCGTTCCATAACGGGGATCCTAGACGTAGGCAAAAAGGCTGCCAAGCTGGGATTGAATGGGTCACGTAGACCGAATGCACAGTGACCGCTGGGCAATGGTGGGTGTCTGAGGATGGATGGCCGCGGCGCCACCGTGGCCGGCCCAGGAAGAGGTGGCGAGATGACCTAGACGTGTACCGCAAGGGTTCGATCGATGGGGCTCTAGAAAAGGATGCCTGAAAGGATTTGTAGGAGGTTTTTGCTCAGCAGTGGGACAGTGTAGGCTAAAATATTCCGGAACAAATGCTCGAAATAGTGGACACAGCCACATTAAAATCCGTCCCAAAGTTTAGAAGATCTAAGCGGTAACACAGACAGATACGAAAACTACGACTATGTTTTATACTATTTATGTAGAGATATAGAATATACAGATACAAATACTTTTACAGGGAAAATAACTCAGCTCAGTAGGGCTGCCACCTGAAAATCATTAAACTAAGATACGAGTAGCTCATCTATAAACACTTTTTTTTTTTTTGAGCGTGGGAAATCATCAAAAAACTTCTCCCGCTCTGGGCAGAGCAGGAGGGCGTGTCAGACTCTTACTGACTAAAACCCACCTGTGTTCCTTCAGTTGCCGGTGCCTGGGGCCACGGTAACCCTTTCGGACTTTCTCGCAACCCCAGCAGGCATCGGCCCTAGCGGACCCCGTCATTGGTGCTGACATCTCTTTGAGGCGCGCGTGGAACACAACGCGCCATCGACCCGGGCCATCTCATCCGCTCATCTCAGCTCATCTATAAACCCTGGACTTACATTTATCGGCAGTCGAATTGCCTCCACTTTCTCGGAGAGTCCGAGTTTTATTCGAACATTCTCGAAACAAGAATAATCCCGACATAGTAGTGTTGCCATACTTACGCAACTAAACTAATAATATCCAACAGTATCAAGCAACACAAGTTCCTTAAACACAGCTCCTACCTAATGACTTCATACCGAAGTTTACCTTACGCGGAGCTAACACAATCTAGGGTAATTTCAGGGTAACTTCAAGGCAATTCCAGGTATGCCCTACGAATTAAGTGGAAAAGGTAAACGTTGCGAAAAATAGTCCAGAAAGTCTTGAAACGAGAGAACGCCACAATTTAATTTGATGTTTGCCGCGGGCCCACAGTTAAAGAGAAGTTGTTACTTTTTATTTATCATTTTATTCAGTTGAGCTGCAATTACACTGTATTGCATAAAAAACTTTGTGTTTTTTACACTTTCTTTTACACTGTCGAGCTAACGGAGTTAGTGGGAAGTAACAAGCTATTCGTCTAGGTTGATTTTTTGCATTTTACTGTGTAGGTAATCTAGTTGTGCACTTTACTAGCATCATGTGAATTGCGTTTTTCTGTAGTTTAGTTTGAACGGATTATAAGTTTGGTTCGGTTTGAAGTTGTGATGTATGGGTGTGCTACTTGGATATACAGTTCTATGGCTCGAATACAGCGTTGGACTTTATGTTGTTTTATAATCAATAAAGCCTACAATGCTCTCGTGGAGAGTTATTTAACTTGTATTACTATACTTGTATTACTATTGTAATGCTCGCAGGTAGTCGTATATTGTTATTGTGATTATATTAGGGGTTAAAGTATGAAATTGCCGTTTTATTGTATTAGGTACTTCGAATTGACATAGAACCTTCATGGTTTGAGATTTTTGAGTGAAACTTTTTTCACATGGTACCTATGAAGTTCTTCTTTTAAAAAATGTGCAACATTCGATTATCGACTTTCAGTTGTTTTTTTTATTCAGCTTAGACAAGAAAGATGGATACTTCGAAAATTCGAGTTATTTTTAAGTTAAGTTTCGAGTTAGTTAGGAACTAACGCGGCAGAAACAGCTCGCAATATCAATGTTGCGTTTGGAGAGGGGACTGCTAATGAACGCACCGTGCGATTTTGGTTTAAACGCTTTCGTGATGGAAACTTTGATTTGAAGAACGAACCACGTGGAAGACCGCCCACACTGGTGAATAACAATGAATTGAAAGAGATGGTGGAAGCCGATCCGAGCCAAACTACCCAGGAATTAGCGGCATGGTTTATATTTGCACATTTTTTTTTGTCTTTTCCTTTGAAACTGATACAAGCTACAAGAATTTAAAAATACCCATTTTATCTTAATTTGTTCAAATCTCACAAGATTTTGAACACGAATAACAGCTGTCATTTTGGTTTAGCAAATTAAAAATCTGAGTACGTACTGTGTAAACAGAAAAGTAATAATAATTATATGGGACAACATCCACACAAGGTCTTCAGGTCCCGAACTAGGCAGAGCCTGTACTACGGTAACCTGATGACTGATATACATACTTATATAGATATACAAACCCAGACACAGGACAAACAGACATGTTCATGCACACAAATGTTTGACTTGTCCGGGGATCGAACCCGGAACCAGCGGCTCAGAAGGCAGGGTCGCTAGCAACTGCGCCAACCGGTCAGTATATAAGTATTCCTTATTATTGTAAAAAAAAACTTGCACGTAGTTCATACCCGATTGACACATCGACATCAATAAAACTAATTATTCTCTTTCTTACAATGATTGACCTTCATCAAAGGATTTTATATTTGTGTGCCATGAATGCTTGGCCTTAAAACAGTGATTTCATTCATGTTTGTAATTAACGTAATTGGCATCATTTTACTTGTAAATGTTCGTTTGAATTTATGTATGAATGTAATGTTATACTGGCATGCTATATTTTGTTTCGTGTGTGCGGTAACTGCGAATGTAAAATAAAATGGCTGGTTGTAATATATTAAAGCTAGAAATTTATCTTTTCTCCGAGGAATAAGTTATACAGGGTTATTGGTAAAACACCATCAACCTCTTAAGGGGTCATTGTACTCACCATTATGAACAACTTTTACTATGGTACCAAATATGTTATCGCGAAAAAAAAAATCTGCTGTTCCCTATGTTTGCAGAACTCGGCAAAATGTAGGGACCAGGTGATTTATTTTTCGCGATTTCGTATTTGGTCCCATACTAAGTTCTTCATAATGTTGAGTACAATGTCCCCTTAAGAGGTTGATGGTGTTTTACCAATAACCCTGTATAATAAGTTAGTATTTAATAGTAAAAGTTTTTATCTAAGGATTTTTTTCGTCAAATTTAATAAGGAAAAAGTAAAATAGTTGTTAACAATAAATGGAGAAGCAACAACTGATCATGCATGGTGTTTGAGGAATGAGGAACAGGGTTGAAAGTTCACTGATACCTCCATAGAAAAGAAAGGATCCTCCGACCAGATGGGTATGGAGTCTGGTGGGCAACTGCCCGACTATATCGATCGTTGGAAGTCGCTGCGCCCCCGCAAGGGGGCGCGGCGAGCGGTGACGGGGCATCGCCCCCGGCCGCGGATGCGTCACGGCGGCCCGTAAACACGGGCCCCTCATCGTGTGTGCCATATTGGCCTGAAGAGGATTGAGCGCGCGCATAGTTACGCGCGCCCATGTGAGTGATTGCTATTTTGTTTCTGTAGGCGCGCCGCGACGCTGTTACACAGCGCCGCTATCTTCACGACACCTCGGCGGTCTGACCCGACTATAGGTGTCGGGGCGTTGTATAAATGCTAGTCGCGCGGTAAACTCTGCTTGCGCGATGCAGGATTTTGCGTGACGTCAGTGTGATGCGTAATTCGCATCACCGCATGTGGCGATGTAGATACCACTACAGCAATATTATTATTTCATGTTTCTGTTCCAAAAAAAAATGGAAATACATATATGATAGCGCTGGCAAATAAAAACAGTACCACAGACTAAAACAAATGTCATAACGGCTGATGACGTAACGGAAACACGAATCAGTGCAATACATAAATAAGTGATTTTGCATTAAAATAGTATATAATTAATTATTGTTAATTTTAAGGTTTGTTTTTATTTAAGTTTTAATTTAAATCTCTAAAAAGGAAATTGGAACATTTTAACTGTTAGTTCATTTAAATAAATGATTGTTACCTAAGTAAATTTACAATTTAAAGTATTTAAAAAGTGTTTTTAATTACAAATCAAATATTGTTCGCAATTACATAATTTTTATTGAATTCAAATCTAAACTTTATTATCTTTTCTTTTCTTTTTTATTCTTTTTTTAAGAAACGTTGCCCCACACTAGGAATTTCTCCTGTATCGTGGGTGCGTTTACAAACATTTAAACTCACATACACAAACAGCCAGACCCGGAACAACTACTTGCAGGTCAATCAAAACAAACAAAACAAACATTACAAAACAAATGTCAACGGAAGTCGTTACTGTATGTAGTTTATCGTTGTTTAAACGTATAAATAGGCTCGCTCTAGTCGCAGAGAGCGCAGTATTAAATTGTATTTTGAACTGCGCGCATCTCGTTGTAAAATTAAGTTGTGTGAATCATTGTTGGTTGTGAGTGTTATAAAGTGTTTACAAGATGTCTGATCGTTATCATTTGAGATCCCCGAGCCCTCCCGCGCTTAGACATATAATGCAGTTGTTCATATTATTTTTATTTGATACCCGCACTCTTGTCTATTTCATGAAAAATGAAATGTACTATTGGCAATTTAGTTTCGTCCCGGTTTTAATATCGTTTTAATATGGTATTACATAAAACAGTCATTAGGAGGTAAATTTTTGCAGTGGGTATGTACTGTACAGCATTCATGAATTTATAGCTCTTTATCTAAATAAGCTAAACATGTATGCTCTGTAATGTATTTTAAAACAACTTTATATACCATGTTTTATGCAAATAAATATTACTATTACTATTTACAAATGAAAAAGTAAAGTTGTCTTTTTAAAAAAATCAGGTAAAGACTTACACAGATATTTTTATGACAAACAGGACCAATACTTCCACAAACACACGAGGCTTGAGATACTTATTATGTATTATTATTTATTTATTGATTTAAATATTCTATATATTGTACACCACAAAATACATAACAAAAAGAAAATCAGACAATACAAAATATACAATGGGCGGTCGTATTGCTTTCTGCGGACTCTTCCAGACAACCTTGGAATGGACAGCGATTTGCCTGGAAAGTCCTTCTCCATAGGAAACGACCAATTGGAACCGTGCACCTAGCTTCTGACGTTTCATAAGTGTAAGTTCATGTGAAATAAAATATTTTGATTTTGTTTTTATACAAACATATCCTAAATAATAGATACATAAATACGTACGTATACTAAATATATAAGCAATGAAAATAAATTAAGACTATAGACAATTACAATTACGAGAACAAGATGACAACGACAAGTAATATTCCTTCACGAGTCTTTTAAACACAAGCAACGACGGTTTCAGTTTTATTTCAACGCATTTTGTTCTTACCCACTTATAGGTATTACAGAAAACTAATATTAAACTATAGAACAAATAATATGAAACAATAGTCCCTGAACCGAACAGATAATAAGCGTTTATTGTAATTGTCAGAAGTCAGAACTGAGCGTAATCTGCTCAATGGTAATGACAGTACTTGTGCTTCATAACAATAATAATAAATTGTAACAGAAGTGCAGCGAAATGGGATAACTTTTCGGCTATTAGTTCAAGAGTATTGAGTCACGAAGTAGACAGTAGGAACAGAAGGATTAGAGTTTCTACCATCATAAAGAAAAGAAAAGAAATGAAGTTCCAAGCTACGCAAAACGTCTCGAATAATTTGGCACGATCTCCCTCGAAAAGCGTGGACATAATAATGATTTAATCTTTCTGTTCAAAATTCTTCACAGTAAAATAGACTGCCCCCAGTTGTTAGGTAAGTTTAAACTCAACCTACCATAGACATATCCGCGTCACCCTATCAAACTGTTACGTCCCGCATTTCGCAAAATGTTTCAGGGTCTAACTCACCAGTTCCAAGACTTTGCAAACTTTAAAACAATTGTGATGAAGAGATTAACGTTTGTTGCACTTCACTTCAAAAATTCAAGCGGCGAGTCCTACAAAATACTCCTAGATAATTATTGTAACGCACGATTTCCCCCACTTATGTGAATTATTCGTGTTACAATTGTGTTAAAATAATGCGTCATTTCTACATATATGTAGATAAATATATGTTTTATGTATGTATGTATTTATTGTATCTCCTGCTCCCTTTAATCCATCCAAAGGTTGTCCGTAAAATATGGTTTTTAGCGATAATACCGCCCATTGTGTCACCCTATGTAAAATTTATACATACAGAGTTGATATGACAGAGGGGCATTAATTTACACTACGTATACTATACGTGTTTAGTATTCATTCAATACGGTATAAAAATAAAAAGCACCAAAAATTAGTTTTTTTTTCTAACAAACTAAATAGCTTACACATCAGAGTAAAACGCAACCACCCTTTGTAATGAAAGTGCAAGTGTGTGTGTATTTATTGCCATCTTTTTAGCGAAAATACTTGTGACTTGCGTCAGAGCGGCAACAACGCATCGTAGGTTATACTCAGATTTATCGTTTTAAGGTGCATGACCTATGCGTATAGACATAATCAGCTGTTAGGAAAGATACATCGTGTTCAAACGGGACAAAAAAATAAAAAAAACATTTGCGACTAAACTACTGTTCCTATTTAATTGATTTTTGGTACAGAACTTGAAAATATTACCTAGTATAGGCAGTTTAAAGGAAAGCCCCTCGGTCGTATCAACTCTGCATATATATCTGTAATATTTATGGTGTACCTATTAAAGTACACAGTTCTCCAGCTTTGTTCATCGTAACTCAATCATTAGTCCTCTTCAATCTGGGTTTAGGCCTGGGCACAGCACTGTCTCCGCGCTCCTTAAAGTGACTGGCGATATGAGGGCAGCACTGGAAGACACCAAAGTTACTGCTCTAGTGTTGGTTGATTTCTCGAATGCCTTTAATACCGTCAGTCACGACATCCTGTTAGCCATTCTGTCATATGTTATGGTCTCTCCCGAAGCACTGCAATGGTTCTCCTCTTACCTTCAGGGACGTCAGCAGTCCGTTCATGTTGGGGAATCTTCTTCTTGCTGGTGTGACTTGGAAGCTGGCGTTCCTCAAGGCGGTATACTTTCTCCTCTTCTATTTTCTATTTTTATTAATCTTATAACTTCCGAACTTCAGTGTGCGTATCATCTGTATGCATATGACTTGCAGTTGTACTGTCAAGGGAGGGTCGATGAATTACCTGACGTTATCGGCAGATTAAATAGGAACTTGATAGCCATAAAAACCTGGGCTGACAGATTTGGTGTAGCTGTAAATCCTACGAAGTTTCAGGCGATCATCATTGGTAATTCTCGTAGTATTAGCAAGGTGGGTGGTACAACCTTGCCACCGGTCCTCTTCAATGGTACGATCGTTCCTTTTAGCGCTGACGTAAAGAACCTAGGCTTGCACATTGAAAGTACCCTGAACTGGCGTACTCAAGTCGCTAGGGTAAGCCAGAAGGTTACCGGCATGCTGCGGGCTCTGGACCGACTGAAAAATTTATTACCATCAAGTACGAAGACAATGCTTGTGCAATCCTTAATCTTCCCTATCATCGATTATGGTGATGTGTGCTACTATGACCTGAATGCAGGTCTCCTCGACAAACTTGACCGTCTTCTGAATAACTGCATTCGATTCGTTTTCAATCTGCGTAAATATGATCACGTCTCTGTGCATCGGTCGCTTCTAAAGTGGTTTCCCCTACGCCAGCGCTGAGAGCAAAGGGCGCTGACTACCTTGTTTTCATTTCTTGATTCTCCCTCTTCCCCTGGTTATCTAGCCCCCCACTTTCAGTACATTTGCGCCAACCACAATAGAAATCTACGTTCTTCACACAATCGTCTTCTTCAATGTCCCACTCACCGCACAGACTTCATTCACTCTTCCTTCTTTGTTTAATCTATCTCTCTGTGGAATGCACTCACCCAGGAAATCAGGATGGCAACCAACCGATTATCCTTTAAAACTAAAGTACGCGAGCACATTCGTAAGAAGCTGGCAGTATCATCACAGCGGTAATGTTTTCTCATTGTGTGTCCTATTTGTTTTTAACATACTCGTGTATTTATGTACATTTAGTTGTGCTTATATTTATATATAATTAGGTATATAATTATTATATGTATTTATAGACTAAATAAGTTTATACGTGTCTATATATTTAAAATTATTTAATCCTAAAGTATCATTATAAATTGCACCTACCACTGTTTGTGTCTGCATCACCCAAAGGTTGACTGGTAGAAAATGCCTATGGCATTAAGTCCGCCTCTGTACATTTGTGTGCTTAAAGTGTTAAATAAATAAAGTGTATTCTATTCCATTCTATAATTTAAAAAAATATATACCAAATATTGTTTTTGCATGCTGTGTCTATCGCTTAATATTGTACAGTTGGCTTGTGTTAATTTAGCTGAACAGCGTAACGATTGTAAATAGACCAAGAAATAAATAAATCGTAATATTATATACGTACCTATTTCTGCTGCCAATTATTTCTGCGGTACCACATTTGTCAGTAAAATTACAGGCAAATGAGACAATGCAACGACAGCGAGTGTCAAGGCGACAATTTGATGCCGTTGCATTTTTGACAATAGTCCACTGCCAGCACATGCCAATTGGACTCTACTTACTCTCTCGCTTTCTTAATACTCTTCTACAGAAGATCACAGGGAAGACCTGGGTGAGATTCGCACAGACCAGGGAAGCATGGTACAAAAGGGACGAGGCCTATCATCAGTTGTGGGTGGAACAAGGCTGCCTATGATAATGTTTGTGATTATTACCAAAAGTATGAGGAATACTATTAGCGAAAATGTCATTGAAATAGAGGACCGGCTTACTGAAATTTGGATATCAATAATCAGCAGCATGTGACTGGATCTCGAAAAGATTTGTCAGTAAAGAAAACCGGCAGCAGGGCCGTCTTCCGAAACGTACCGGACAAAGAATAAAATATAATACTCTTGATTAGGTACAGCATGGTATAATAATATGCTTCGCCTGGTATTCTCTTCCCGTGACAGCTGGGTCACGTGATTGGCCTAAGTATACGTCATCAGTTGCGATGCGGTTCTTAAAGTTTTTTAGTGGGGAAAAAGATAAAAATAATACAACGGGTACTCAATTTTTATCATTTTTAATATTTTAGATGAGCCCAAACGGCCTTGAAGACAGAGCCGTTAAACCTTATTTGAAAAAAAAAAACTATCTAGCAAGCTACGTCAACATCACTTGAAAAAGAAATACATCTGACTTGGCTGTATGGGCCAAGATCCCTTTGCCTGACCTTAATTAGGACTAAAAGAACAACCAAAAAAAAATCACTACAAAATAAAATAATAACTTGGACCAACTTAGTACACGACGAAAACCTAATAGGACGCAATTAACTCGACTTGAAAAATAAGTCAAAAACTAGTTAGGTTAGGTTATGTTCGGGCGTACAGCCGAATTAGCACAACTATGCCTTATATGGAATTTGCAACCGTAGATAAATGAAATAATATGTAGAAAGGTACATACTTACCAGTTCTTATTGTTGTTTTTGGTCTACAATATTGAAGCCACTTATTTGCTATCATCTCTTCTTTGGGAAAAGAAAAAAACCTTATTACTCCGCCTTTTTTACTTCTGTTTTTACAGTTTAGTACGGAACATTTAACCATTTTTTTTTTCTTGTGTATCTTTTTAACACAGTTTTTATAGTACCTAACTAATGTTTGGGAACCACAGTATTTTGCTCACCGAGCGAAACAACGCTATAGGTATGAGCGACACGACGATAGTGATGAAATGGGGAGCTGTCAGTATGTCACTTGTCAATCCGATGTGTGGCTACTGTGTGTGATTGAATTACCTGAGCAAAATGCATTTTACAACTTATCAAAGCAATTATGAACTAATAATTAAATATGTTAATTAATTTAAAACTAAAAAGATGAATCACAAGAGTTACTAAATAGTTAAGCTAGTTAGTAATTTATTTTATTTTATTACCTAATTAAGAAAGTCCCTAAATTTACTGAAACGGACAATCAATGGCAACACTTATCGTGACGTAGTCTTAGGCCATCGTGGGAAGAGAATACCAGGCGAAGCATATTATTATACCATGAGGTACAGCATACGAATTACAGATGTAAATGTAGGTATTTTACATCTAAGGGCGATGGCTTAGAATAATAACGCAATTATTCTAAGGGAGATGGATAATGGACGGCTTTAAAAGAAAACCTTTGGATTGTGAAAAGAAGAACAATATTATAAGGTTTTAAATAGCCACTCAGACAGCGACAGCACCCCACGCTCCCCGGTGAAGGGGAGTGAACGATCATCGAAGGCTGGTGGTAGATCTACCACCGCCCGCCTCACGCTCAGGGTACCGCGCCACATCTCATCAACGTGACTTGTGAGGACTCACATAGTGTGAAAGTCTCGAGAAGAGCTTACTATAGAAATGATCCTATGAAGTAAGGTCTTAATTGGAATTGGAAAAACGGAGGAGCGTCATTCAGCCGCAGAGAATCTTAACACCGCGATGTAAATTTACGCGTCATCGGCACAGCGCCATCTAGTGGCGGCGCCTTTTATAAGTTTGTAATGTCGCCGTGGCCATGAGGCAAAGATCGCGCGCCTCAAAGAGATGTCAGCATCATAGAGGGGGCCCACTAGGGGCCAAGCCTGCCGGGAAAGCGGGATCATCCAAAAGGGGTACCGCTGACCCGGAACATAAAGGGCCAAGGAAGGAACACGGGTGGGTTTTAGTCAGTAAGAGTCTGACACTCCCTTCCGCTCCACCCAGAGCGGGAGAAGTCATTTGATGATTTCCCATCCTCAAAAAAAAAAAAAAAAAAACCCCCACGACTCACGAGGCCAATGAGGCCATGATATCCGCGTGTATGGTATTAATAGAATATAATCTTTTGTAGAACACTGCTTTTAGGGTTTTCAATTTTGATTAATAGTTTAATTATTTATCATAATAAAACGTACGTAATAAAGTGACGTACTGTAACTACTATTATAAGCACAAGACTAGTGGGTCGGTTAAAATGAAGATGACATAATATGTACCTAGTGATACTAACATAAATATATAGAAAAACCTAACCTAAATAATAAATAAATAAACATGACAATTTTTCTAATTTATCTAGTGGGATAACTTCCGACAACTACTCGCTACTATTCATATCGGAGCACCTAAAGGAGAGAGCGTGTTGATTCCCCGAATCCCAATTATCATTATTTATTATAATTGCAATATATAAAAAAATCGCAAATAAATAATGAGTCTTAAAAATCATTTACGTCTTTCAATAAATTAAAATCAATAATCATTTCATCAATAGGTATTAGACAAGATCTGTCACTCTACCTAAAACCTACTGTTCTTATCGACATGCAAAACTGCACACAATATTCCACAGTCGATTTTTCTAGCCACAACGCCTAGAATGCCGTTGCCACTGCCGCGGGCACGACTAAGCAATGATGCCGCTCTTTTTCTGAGAATGGCATGAAAACCATCAATACGATCGTCGGCAAAAATGCCCGACGTACTGCAGTGCTTCGGCAGCCACATCAGTATCCTAAAGGCATTGCTATACTGTACGCGCAGGGCTTTGATTATAAATGCGAATTTAACTCTGTCTGGTACCTTTTCACGCCTGCACGGCTGAACGGATGAAAGGGGCAAACCATGACCTGGGTAAGGACATAGGAATCAGAATCAGGATCAGCATTGTATTTGCTCTAAATGTAGGTACAATATAAGATTAATAACGTATAATGGCACCATTAAAGCACCTGCCATCTAATCTCTTCACCACCCTTGGTTGACTGGTAGAGAATGCCTAAGGCAAGTCCGCCTTTGTACCTTTTGTGCGAAAAGATTAAATAAATAAATGGGATCAGCTACATTTACCATGCCATGGTATGCCATGGTACGGAGCGAGAGGGCATGGGAAGCCGTCACCTCCTTCTGCGAAGCAGTAATGCTCGCGAAGGAGGAGGCGGAACGCGTGAGGGAGAGGCAAAATTCGCGCCCTCTCGCCCTTAGCCGCCGCAGGAGACGCGCTGGGCGTCGGGAGTCGCAAGCTGATTCCCGGCCACCGTAGGCGCGGGCTTGCGAACGGCAAGCAATGGGCAGATCGCCGTTCGATAAGGACCAGCCCCGGGTCGATGGCGCGTTGTGTTTCACGCGCGCCTCAAAGAGATGCCAGCATCAATGACGGGGTCCGCTAGGGCCTTGGCCTGCCAGGGTTGCGGGAAAGTCCGAGAGAGATACCGTGGCCCCTGTCACAGGCAACTGAAGGAACACGGATGGGTTTTAGTCAGTAAGAGTCTGACACGCCCTCCCGCTCCGCCCAGAGCGGGAGAAGTTATTTAATGATTTCACATCCTCAAAAAAAAAACCTACATTTTACCTTACGGCGCGGCGTGCCAATCACTAGGTAGGTACATTAATTATACAAAATAAAATGTTAACAATACAAGTATAATTAAAAATGAGAGAGAAAAAGAAACAGAAAGTGAAACGTTACAAGAAATATTAACAATTTCTTTCATGTCATTTAGGTAGGTAGGTTTTTCTATAAAGTCACAAATCATTTATAAAGTCTTTTACTTAGTAATAACATTTTCTTAAAAGTAGTGTAGTTACCTTAGATTAAAAAATGTGAACAGAATATTCCTTAAAACTATGAGGTAAGTAAGTATTTTATTATTACAACGATTTAATTTAATCGAAAAATTTAAACGAAATAATGGTGCCGATTCTCTTGTCACAAAATTCTCTAAACTAGACTAAAATCACCAAAATTTAGTTTATTCTTGTCAAACGACGATTTCCCATTCTGAAATCGACTAAAGTGACACAACTTAACTATATTTTAGTTTGACAGCACTAAGATGGCACTTTTTTTTTTTTTTTTTGAGGATGGGAAATCATCAAATGACCCCTCCCGCTCTGGGTGGAGCGGAAGGGAGTGTCAGACTCTTACTGACTAAAACCCACCCGTGTTCCTTCCTTGGCCCTTTATGTTCCGGGTCAGCGGTACCCCTTATGGATGATCCCGCTTTCCCGGCAGGCTTGGGCCCCAGTGGGCCCCCTCTTCGATGCTGACATCTCTTTGAGGCGCGCGTGGAACACGTACGCGCCGTCCAGCACGGGCCTGGTCCTGATCGGACGGTGAGCTACCCATTGCTCACCGCCCGCAGGCCCGCGCCTACGGTGGCCGGGAGTCGTCACGCGGCTCCCGACGCCCGGAGCGTCCACCGCGGCGGCTTGGACGGGAGACTCTCTCCCTCTCCCGTCCCGCCACCTCCTTCGCTAGCATGACTGCTTCGCAGAAGGAGGCGACTGCCTCCCACTCCCCCTCGCCCCGGACCATGGCTTGAACCAAGGCCGGGCGTGAGAGGTCGCCGCCGCTGCCGATCGCCTCTACGAGGACACGGCGGTGCTCCGCCCATGCAGGGCAGGCCCCCAACGTATGCTCCACCGTGTCCTCGGGGCGATCATCGCAGTGGTGACACCCGGGCGTTTCCTCCCGCCTGATGATGTGCAGGAACCTCCCGAAACTTCCGTGTCCGGTGAGGACCTGCGTCAGGCGGTAGGTGAGGACGCCGTGACGCCTCTCTAGCCACTCCTCAAAGAGGGGTCTTACCGCCGCTATCGTGGCGTGCCCTGCGCTGGGTTGCGACAGTCGCTCTTTCCATGCCGCCATGAGATCGCGCCGAAGGTCCGTCCGCTCCGCCGCGATTTGCCGCGGAAGCGGGGTTTCCCCCCGGCGTAGTGCCTCCGCGCGCCACTCATACAGGCGCGCGAGGACTATCGCCTCCAGATCCCACGGCGGCAGTCCGGCAAGGAGGCTTGCCGCCTCGCCCGAGATCGTGCGGTAGCCCCGGATCAGCCTTACGGCTACCACCTTTTGGGGCGCGTTCAGATAGTGGGCGGCTCTCCGCCGCAGTGAACGCGCCCACACCGGGGCCCCATATGTAGCCATGGACCGCACGACCCCCGCGTAAAGCCTCCGGCAGGAGGCGTTTGGACCCCTCAGGTTGGGCAGAAGCCGCTTGAGGGCGGCCCCAGTCCGTTCCAGTTTGGGGGCCAAACGTCGGAAGTGCTCCACGAAGTTCCACCGGCTATCGAGCACGAGTCCTAAGTACTTCATCGTGGACTCGACGCCGATGTGAACCCCTCCTACCGTTAGTTGGGATCCCGATGGTGGCCTGTTCCGGGGCCCATGGAAAGACATGGCCTCGGACTTGTGCAAAGCCACCTCGAGACCCAACTGCCGGATCCTCTCCACGACTATCGCAACCCCGCGTGTCATCGCGTCGGCCGCCGCCTGATGCGACCTCCCCTGCGCCAGGACCAACGTGTCGTCAGCGTAGCAAACCACGCTGACGCCATCAGGGAGGTCGGCCCGCAGCACCCAGTCGTAACCGATGTCCCACAGGAGCGGCCCTAGAACCGATCCCTGTGGGACACCGCACGACATCTCTCGCCGGTTCCACTCCCCATCGCGACCGGGGTAGATGACGGCTCTGTCCGTCAGATATGCCTCGACTATTCGACGGAGGTAGGTTGGCACCCGGTGATACCGGAGTGCCTCCCCAATGCAACTCCAGGGCAGGGTGTTAAATGCGTTGGCGATGTCGAGTGACACCGCCACGACAACCCCGCCCCGAGACACCGCGTCCCCCGTCGTGAGGGCTCTAACGCGCATGATGGCGTCCACCGTCGAGCGCCCCTTGCGGAAGCCGAACTGACTATCCGCAAGATCCGGCCCCGTCCTCACCAGGTGCCCGACGAGGCGGCCTGCAATTACTCTCTCAAAGAGCTTGCCAACCTCGTCGAGCAGCACAATGGGCCGGTATGCGGACGGAGAGTCCGCAGGGCGCCCTGGCTTCCGAATGAGGACCAGCTTCCCCGTCTTCCAACGGAGTGGGAACTGGCCTCTCTCCATACATGCGCTTAAGAGCGCCTCCAGTCGAGGCCCAAGAGCCGTCGAGGCCAGGACCCAGGCTTTCCCTGGCAGGCCGTCGGGTCCTGGGGCGGTATTTTTGACCTTCAGCCTACCTACCGCCACTCTCAGATCTACCCCGGTCACTTCAGGGGTGTCGTCGTCGTCCGCGTGGTCCGCTTCAGGCACCGTGAGCGGCGGAGCCATGGGCGGGGGAATATGCTCCCCCCGTGAAGGGAACAGAGCGCTCACCACCTCCTCCACCAGCTGGGGGCGGAGACTCTGCGTCAGCGGGGGGGCCCAGGTGCGGAGTTTATTCCGCACCATTTTGTAAGGGCGCCCCCATGGATCTCCGTTCAGAGTCTCCACCAACTCCTCGCGGGCCGTGTATTTGGCACGCTGGACAGCCTCTTGGAGGGCGGTCTTCGCCGCTCTGTATCCCTCGTACAGCTCCGCCTCCGTAGCTTCCGCATCCGGAGGGCGGATGCGGAGCCTACGGTGCCTGGAGTACAGGTGTCGCACTGCGACGCACGCCTTGCGTAGCGTCTCCAGCTCCTGCGACCACCAGTACACCTGACGTCGGGCGCTTCCTGGACGGACTCGGGGCATTGCCACGTCGCAAATCTCGGACATGGCCTCCCGGAACCACTCCGCCTCATCGTCAATATCGGCAGGCCTGTCCGGTGATGACACCCAGGCCTGCACGATCGAGGCTTCCAGGAGGAGCTCCCGGTCCATCTGCTTCAGCGCCCACCGCGGACCACTCGGGGCCTGTTGGACCGGCGCGCTAGAGGTCTGGGCGGAGACGTCGAACCGGATATACCGGTGGTCGGAGTAGGTCTCCACCTCCTCCATGACGCGCCAGTCAATGACACGCTGACTAAGATGGCACTGAGATTATAATTTAGTGAACATGGCAATTTTGCTATTCTGAATTTTACGTTTTTCACCAAAAAATTTTATTGTCTAATTAAATCTGCCTATTTTTAATCTTGATTAAAAAGGTATGGAATAAAATTAGTTGTCATGAACTAAAATTCACACCAACGCGCAACGCCTCGACTTCAGATGCAAAAACAGTACTGTATCTTTTTTTCTTTTCTTTTGCTTATATCTCGAAAATGGTGTGTCCTATCGCAAAAATAATGAAAATTTCGACCCCCTTTATAAAAGCCCTAAACCTCTAAAATCCAACGTGTTGGTAATACGTTTTAATATTTTCCATACAAAAAGTGAAAAATTCCATACAAATCATGTCGAGGCAGCAAATAAGGCGCGCCTACGGCTCTAAAAAAAAAACACGTGGAGTGCTTTCTTTGGTATTGTTCGTCAAATCGTTGAGCTCCTTGAGTCTAAGTTGAGCTGCACGATTACTGACAATTGCGTGCACTGACTGGACA
The DNA here is from genome assembly GCA_937001585.2 of Brachylomia viminalis. Taxonomy (NCBI): domain Eukaryota; kingdom Metazoa; phylum Arthropoda; class Insecta; order Lepidoptera; family Noctuidae; genus Brachylomia; species Brachylomia viminalis. The sequence goes on along the minus strand of OW443316.2, from coordinate 13,000,471 downwards.
GGTCCACTCAATCTGTGTGGTTCTTTCCTCAAAAGACCATTGCAGACACCGATCTACATAGCTTTCACATGATCTGACCAAGATTTTGTCTGGACTTTAAAAGAGACCTCTGAGTTTGTTTCGGCCTTTCTTCTCAGAGTAGTCAGATAGGAAACGCCGACGCCATCTAGTTTAAAAAAAATATGATTGACGTGTAAAAGTGTTTGTTCAAACCTACTTACAGAAATAAAATCATTTATCATTTATTGCCAAATTTGATTTTAGGTGTGACAAATCTATTTTTTAAATTTAGAGATTTTATTTTGCAGAATAGCGTTAAGATATCATAGCCAAAAGTAAGGAATTTTAGTGATAGTTTAGTTCGGTGTATACACAACAGAATCGGCGCCATTATCTATTAAAAATATAGTACACCTACTACTTTATTCCGGTAATTTAATATGTTCCCGTAAGATCATTTCCGACACCCACGTGGGCGAAGGTGCGGGCAAAAGTTAGTACATACATATACTATGAATACATACATACAACATAAAGCAAATATCATAATCAGCCTATATTGTTCCCACTGCTGGGACACAGGCCCCCTCCCGGTGGGAGGTAGTGGGCTGTAATCCATCACGCGGGCCCAGTGCGTGTTGGTGGATATACATAAAGCATATTATACTTATCTATATATCTGTCTATATGTATTTTGAGTATAATGTAAAGTGAAGGTTTACTTTAACCAATTAGAGCTTAGGGTTGGTCATTGCACTGAGCTGTATTCCATGATTTCATTGCATAGATCTTCTGACCCAATCCGTTTCGTGTACACATACAAAAAGCGGTCGTGCATGCTTCAAGGATCGGCAGAGTTTTGTTAGCTCGCATGAGATCAAAGTGTCCTGCCCATGAGAGGATGACAGATGACATGAGGACCCCACTAATGAGGGTGGGAGGGTTATCGTGAGGTAGCTGAGGCCAAAATAGAGGTGAAGAAGGTTCGAGTAGGTAGTTTGGTTGTTTCGTTACTAGGAGTTATGATGAAGTTACAAAAGGGAAAGTAAAAATGGCATGGGAAGAAATTTCCTCAGTATTTTCTCTAGATTTTTGAAAACATAAAAATTTTTGCAAAATTATGACTAACTAGCGGTTGCCCACGACAAAACTGCGATCCATGATGAAAAGTAGCCTGTTGCGGAAAAGTCCGAAAGGGTTACAGTGGTCCCTGACATAGGCAACTGAAGGAACACGGGTGGGTTTTAGTCAGTAAGAGACTGACATGCCCGCCCTCCCGCTCCGCCCAGAGCGAGAGAAGTTATTTGAAGATTTCCAATTCTCAATAAAAAAAAAGGATGAAAGGTAGCCTATGTCCTTACCCAGGTCATGGCCATTCTGTGTGCCAAACTTCATCTAAATCCGTTCAGCCGTTTTTTTAGGTGAAAGCGTAACACACAAACTTACGCATTTATAATATTAAGTAGTTGGTATTGGCTTACGATATTCTGGGGTTATTATGCGCTTTAGATAATTAGACAATGGAACCCAGAGTTGATAAAGTCTTGAGCATTTTAAAATGTATCATTTTAATGCCTTTTAGACTTAAGGGGCTGACAACACCTAAAGCGCGGTCACTGTCGGACTGCATAGAAAAGAAAGAGAAGCGCGATGACACAAAGCTGGTAATTTATTTCTAAATATGAAGCAATTCTCTATTTACAAACAATCTATTGATTGGAGAAAAAAAATAAAACACAATCGCGTTAATATGTTGCCTCAAGAACAATCTGAAATAAAATTCAGTGATTGCATGTATATTACTATGCTTTTTAATCAAAGAAATTTCTACAGGTATCTTCGTGACTTTTTTCTATCGTACCAAATTAGTTGTATTATATTTTCAACACACTATCTAACTAGCATATATCCTGCAGACTATCATATATTTTTCTGATTTGTTTACTGCAGTGGATCATATACTTTTAGGCATTATAAAAAGTGCGTTTAGGTCATGTAGTCCCCTTAATTACATGCTGAATGTGTGAAATCCCGTATCTTTTACAACAGTGGGTCAATAATGTAATTATCAGCACTCTTAGCAAACGGATACTTAGCACACGGATACTTAGCAAACAGATACTGAGCAAACGGATATTTAGCAAACGGATACTTAGTTGATCAGCTTATTGTTATTTATCAGACAGGAGAACACTGCTGCACATTCATTTTACATAATTCGTTAATCACTTTTCTAAGAAATCCATTAGTTTGAGACAATGTAGCAGTATTTGATAGATGTTAGTACCTAGAATAGAACTCCCATAAATATTAGAAATCAATGACATCAAAAAAATTGTGAAAACAGAACGTTTTACGAAAACGTCCAAACAATCGAGACTATAAAACAGAAATCGTCTGAAGTCGCCTGAAGTCGTAAATTGCATCCAAACTTTCACCCACATTTCACCCGACTTCCAGTCTGATCCATTTACGTTCGTGCAGTCCAGGCTTGGCCTAGTTTTTGGTCTAAATCTAAATAAACGTACGAGACTTGTGTGAGAGTAGAAAGCAATATAATATATCGGCTAGTACATAAATGTTAGGTACCGTCAGAAACCGACAACACGTTATACTACTTCAATATAACTTCCAAGTGGTTAAGTTATACCACTATAATATTAGCCTAAAGAAAGAAGGAAAGAATAACGTTTATTTGGACACAGTTCGTGAAACACAGAAAAATAAAAGACAAAATAAACAAGTGAAAATAATGTTTTAACACCTCACGGCTGCGCCAAAAAGGTTCATTTCAGCATTAAGGTATATGTAAAAAATAAACCATAGCTCGAGGGGCGGGCATAAGAAAGTGGCAGAGTCAATTACTTCCACATGCGAAAAAAGAGAGCGTAACAACGCGCAATGGAACCGAAATAAAACAAAGTAAGCGCCAAACCGAATAAAAATTGATAAAAAATAAATTAAGCTATGTATCAAAAATATTTTCAGCCAGAGTTTTGAATTACATAATACCCACAATTTGAATGCAGTGTTGCAAAAAAAATTACTTAGGAAATTAGAATTACAGAAAAAATATATAAAATTGCCTTTTCGGAATTTAATTCTATCGAGGAAATTTAACCAAATTGCCTTTTCTTTCAGTCAGAGTATTAATCAAATAGTCAATAAACATATAGCCAAAAATTAAATACATGTATACTGTGATAGTGAACTAAATGGTTACGAAAAAGCCCCTAATTTATTTTGGTATCGCCTTAATGCCAGACAAGTGCTGTCTGACGCTGGTTTTCTAATGAACCTTTAGGACAGGAAACACATGAACTTTTTTACAACCCGCGGCGATAAACATACTGACCGATCTATCAGATACAAAAATATGTTAATGTTACCCTCCTCGCGCATGAAACTACACTCCAATAGCCCCTACGTAATGTCCATAAAAATATTTAATAAACTACCAGGTGCAATAAAGGATGAAACCAGCGATACGACATTTATAAATAAACTCAAGCAAATATTAATTAAAAAAGCTTACTACACGATAAACGAATACATACATGACAAAAAAATCTATTGAACACAGACACCACACACAGTTAGTAGTATAGACATAGACATTCATACATACATAGATAAATATTATAATAAGATAGATATTTATGTTTAATTGACCTTACCAAATAATTAAATGTACCTAAAACTATAACAGACTGATCTCAATAAAATAAAATGTTACATTTACTTATTTAATGTTGATAACATAAATTAGTTTAAAAATTGCCTAATGTTAATTTATGTTTTGAATTTAATTTTTATTTTAAAAATTACCTATACTTTTTGCTGTGCCCTACAGGGTCCATAACTGTACCTTAGCTTTAAGCCATTGTAACATCTCTTAAACATTATGGAATGCAAATAAATATGAATATGACAACTGACGGGTGTTACCTATATAGCTGGGTTGTACAAAAACTATTTATCTCACCATGCTAGCCACGTCTTGAAAATTCGAAGCCATCAGATACAAGGTCGCCTGCTTGTCGGTCTTCTACAGATTGTACTTCGATGAGTGTGCCCAAGAACTCCACGACCTCATTCCACCGGCCCCCTTCTTCCATCGGTCATCTAGACGCACTGCAAGTTACCATCCTTACCTAGTTGCTATTCCACCAATTCGCACTAAATGTTTCCAAATGTCTTTTGTTATGCGCACAGCAAAAAAGTGGAATTCTCTACCTGCGTCTGTGTTTCCGAACGCATACAACCCTAATCCCTTCACAATGAGAGTGAACAGGCTTCTTCTGGGTAAGCTCACTTCACCGTCGACTCTGTCTCTGTCATCACTGACCTAGACTAGAGTCAAGAGCAAACCCATTTTAAATAAAATAAAAATATCCTGAAGATGGTGGTTTTAATAAGGTTTAGTCTCAATTTACACATAATCATCATCTATCTAGCCTTTTCCCAACTATGATGGGGTCGGCTTCCAGTCTTACCGGATGCAGCTGAATACCAGTAATTTACACGGAGCGACTGCCTATCTGACCTCCACAACCCAATTACTGGGTAATACGATACGCCTTGGTAAGACTGATTGTCAGACTTACGGGCTTCTGACGACCCGTCACATACTGTATAAATAAACTCACGCTTGCGTCCCACGGAGGTAGGCTGAAACAGAACACCACCTGCTACGATCCTCACATACTCCTTTTTCTTCGTTTACATTCATACATCTTGTCATACACCTACGCAGGTTGCGAGTGTTGGACACCTGACCTTTATGAAGAACATCGCCAATAAGGACAATAGATGTCTCAGTTTATCGTGTTTTAAAACGTACAAAATCAATCTACGAACAGTAATAAAAACAGGAATATGAATCTGTATATCAAATCCGCATAAAATAACACCAACAGAGGTGGCAAAATACTACGAATCTCTACTAGGTAGTCAACAAAAAACTCAAATTAGATCAAAGCCGAAAAACACAAATTCTTAACTTTTCGACGCCAAATACGTTAATATTTGTCAACACTAATTTGCATACATTGAAGTCACACCAATCCATCGGGAGTGACAAACTGTTGTCAAAATATTTCCAGTCTCATTATTTCATTTTCCCCGGCTCACACATCAAAGGTACCTGTAATTGCGAGCCCGGAACCCATATATACATAACGAATACCCTTCGTTGATGCTAGAGTAGCGTACGTGATTTTTCGCTGAAGCCGAATGCGAAATTCGGCCTTGTGGTTGCCGAATACAGAAATATGCGGCGTTTGTTGGTTTGTTTATGTCATCAGTGAATATTGAACGGTGTTTTTGTACCGTCTCTATGAGGTGGAAGTGTTGTTATTTTGCTCGCTTTGTCGTGCCATTTTGACGTGTGCCTAACTAAGGGTTGTCGGCGGTCGACTGTTTGGCTTCACATCAGCTTTGGCTCCGAACGAACCGTCAGAGCGCTGACCGCTTGCCGTAAGCCCTTTGCCGACAAAACAATGACTTCTGTCGAACAGTAGATTTTCTTTTGTTTATGCGAACGGTTCATCAAGAGCTAAACATTGAGATAAACATTGGACAAATTATTAGCCAAACACATGATGTTGTGTTGATCACATCTTAAATACTATATCTTCAAGTTATTAAAATAAAACTAGTTATGACTTGAATATTTACTTAATTAATGAAGATTAAACACACTAACCCGTAACACAATACCATTTTTTCTTCATTAGACGAACAATGCATGGCTTCTAAAAACAAAATTCGGCAAAACCAAAGCCGAAATGCAATATTATCAAGTGTCACTCCACCAAAACAATTTTAAAATCTCCTCTTTTAACGTTTTCACAAAGCCAATGTGTTTGCACTGTGTACAGTCACAGACAAACTCTTTGCAGAATAAGTAACACATTTCAGACCGGCTGCGATGACGCTAAATGTACTCTCGACGACTGTACCGTGAATTTATAGTGCATAGGTCAGTCCATATTTTTGAGTGCTTCTTGTTTGTAATTGTTTTTAGGTCACGTGAAATGTTTTTTAAGTACCTATCAAGTTATATTTACTTTCTAGGTGCAAGAGTGCATCTATACGAATAAAAATAAAATTGAAATAACACCTTTTTACTAAATACATATGAAAGGAAATACGGTACTTATAATATTTCCTTTTATTTTTTATTGTCTTTTTCTGTCTGTTTGTTCGGGCTAATCTCCGAAACTGCTGGACCGATTTTGACGGGGCTTTCACTGGCATATAGCTGATGCTATAAGGATATATATATAGCTGATGTAACACAGGCTACCTTGTCCCGGTAGCACGTTCCCGTGGGATACTTACCGACATCCACGCGCGCGAAACCACGGCCAGCAGCTAGTTTATAATAATATTATAAATGGAAAAGTAACTCTTGTCTGTCTGCCCAAACCACTGAATCAATCGTTATGACATTTTACAGATATATAGCGCGGACCTGGAGAAGGACATAGGCTACTTTCATATGCCTATCTGTATAAAAAAAAAACTGGTCAGGTGCGTGTCGGACCGCGCACAATGAAGGGTTCCGTAGTTGGGATGAATTAATCTCAAGAACAAACATAACTTTGTAGTTGAAACATTTTCTCCCGTACATCGATATACGTCGCGGTCAATTCACCAATTGCAATTGCATGTTTGTAAACGCATTTTTTTTATTTTATTAAACTACAAGTTTTCGGACATTTTTCTTTACTCGTGCTTTGAGTCCTTGCTTCTTGCCTTTCATGATTTTATGTCAACGGAAGTAAGATCTCCATAGGTTTTGATTTATTTGCGAGTATCAAAATATAAATGGCCGTATCTTTTTTTTGCTTGTTGTTTTTAGAGCGCCAAAGGACCGTAGACCTACGTACTTTCGAGTTTCAGAGAAAAAGGGTCTTGACAGACAGACACACGGACCGACGGACAACGAAGTAGGATTACTTCGTTGTCCGTCGGTCCGTGTATCTGTAATAAGGGCTCCGTACCTACGGAACCCTAAAAATGATGAAATACATAAAACACGCAGATGAAGCCGAGAGTAACACCTAGTTTACTATATTTCTACCATAGGTTCAGTGCAACTACTTAATTTTTAGGATTTACTTAACTCAATGTTTAAGATGGAAGCACCTAAAAGTTATTTTAATAACCACTACGTACTAAAGCGTTATTTACTATTGCCATGTTTTCTATAATAATACAGGGTGTCAGGGACATTGAAGCGCAACCGGTTACCACGGATTCAGTACAAGATTCTGAACCACCCTGCATTGAAACTTATCGTCAACTATAAAAAAATATTGCTGTTCCATACATTTTGACCGCGTAGGTATTGCACTTTTCTATGAAACAGCTGATATTGGTGCCGATTCCCTTGTTCACAAACTAAACTAAATTTAAGTTCATTGCATCTTTTTCTTTCTATTTCATTAAGAAAAGGACAGAAGATACATTTTAGTTTAGTCCTGTCAAATTAATCAGCGCCTGACACTACTCCATACAAGTTTAGACGTGATTAAAAAGTTGACAACTAAAATTACATCAAATTACGTCAGGTGCTGACTAATTTGACAGGACTAAACTAATATTTATCTTCTGTCCTTTTCATAATGAAATAGAAAGAAAAAGATGCACTTAACTGAAATTTAGTTTAGTTTGTGAACAAGGGAATCGGCACCATTGTTTTGATAACCGAAAAATAAATCTACGCTGGGGGGGTCTAGAATCATGTGTTGAATTCATGGTTACAGTTTGCGCGACTTTTTATTATTTTTTAATATGCTGGGAAATCGTCAAATCACTCCTGCTCTGGGAGCGGAAGGGCGTGTCAGACTCTTTCTGACTAAAACCCAACCGTGTTCCTTCAGTTGCCTGTGCCAGGGGCCACGGTAACCTATTCGGACTTTCCCGCAACCCTGGCAGGCATCGGCCCTAGCGGACCCCATCATTTGGTGCTGACATCTCTTTGAGGCGCGCGTGGAACACAACGCGCCATCGAACCGGGCCTGGTCCTTATCGGACAGCGAGCTACCTACTGCTCGCCGTCCCCAAGACCGCGCCTACGTTGGGTTCAGAATGGGGTGCTAGGACAGGAAACCTGGATTGGAGTTCTCTTATGGATGCATCCGGGGGGAAGGCCAGTCTCCGGGACGTTGACCCTGGGGTGCGAGCAATGACTCCCCATTAGGGACTGTGTGCCTAAGGGGTCTCGTTGCCCGTATGCCAGTATCCTGTCGGAGGAACGCTCCAACGTGTGTCTCTTTGATCTAAGCAGAGACGCACAGCGGAGGAGCAAGAGCGGGCTCGATGTGCACTAACCCTGCCGTCGGGCAGGCAGGAGGAGGAAGTCTTCTCCTTCTGCCACCGTTAGTCTCGTAGCCCCGAAGATTGTCAAGGTCACGTGTCTGACCTTTGGCGTCGATATCCCTGCCACCCTGTTTAAGTAAGTTGACCTCACCGACCCTTAACTCGCAACAAAAGTGCCTCATAAAAGTATCTTTATTCACCTAACATTATCAATTTAAAAACGAAACTAATTTCAAAAAGATTACATTCGATTTGCCTAAAAAGGCACACTTTATCAAATTGAAACCAAGCTATTTTGATGAGAAAATTGATTGAATCTTTTCTAGTCAAAAATTAAGTTACTTTAAGTATACAGGGTGAAATTGAATTTAAGATTTAAAACCAATAAGTATGTCACTAATATCAAAAGATATTGAAGAAAAAGTTATTTCATTTAGAGTAGCAATGTAAACTCCATTTTAACTTTTAATTAAAACTTTTTATATGACTGACATATTTTACTGCATTTTTCATATGACTCGTTTGAGACACGATTTTAGGGGACAAAGAGTCACAAAAGTTAAATTGATATTAATTATTCAGGCAAATTAACCTGCGCTGTGTATGTATGTACCTATGTACAACCGCGGATTTAAATGGTTAGGCACCTTTAGGTTTTTTTTTTCTTGCACTATGCTCGATAAAAATAAAAATTCTGGAGTGGTGACCGCGTACCGGAAGACGTAACGTTGGAAGGTCTCAACAAGGTGGACCGATGACCTGGTGAAGACCGCAGGAAACCGGGAATGCGGGATGCGGGAAGCACAGAACCAGTCGAAATGGTGGTGCTTGGGGAAGCCTATGTCCAGCTGTGGACGTCATTCGACTGAAATGATGATGATGGTGCATGAACTTTAATAATTTTCCTACTACGCACTGTGAATTTTATTAATCAAAATAATAGTTCAAGAAGGTGACCAATGCCCGCTAGGAGTGAAAGAAATGTTTTTGAAAATTACTTTTTCTACCTGCTGGTGGACATAAATACACTCTACCCTTTACATGGCGTCGGTGTGTTAATCTAATTACAAAACAAATCCATTTCTGAAATACTGTTAGTGGCTATAAACTGTTGAATGTTGACCTTCTTTGTGCAGTCACTGTTTGATTCTTAATTCTCTATTCTATGCTACTGTCGTAGTTTTTTGAATTGAGATTGACTTTTTTGTATTCGCCAATGTGATCGCCTGACGGCTGCGCTCATGTATTTTCTATGTGATTTTATTTTAATATATCTGGTGTACAAATTCTTCTAGTCCTTTGATTGCATCCACGAAAAATATCTCTACGAGAAGTTAACATAAACAAATCTAATCGTCAGTTCATCAAGTAACTTATACCACATAGTATAACACCACGCCTTGTTTCCCAAAGTGGTTAGGCAGAGGTGTACCTACAGCACACCGAAAAGTCCCTACTTTTGTTAAATTCCCATGTAATAGGGGGCGAGCCTATTGCCATCAACCAGGCACAAATCGAGACTTTGGGCTGCTACTGAGGAATTCCAAATAGAAAAAGCCAAAAACATTTAGCCCGACATGGGAATCGCATCCCCATGCTCAGCATCTGTAGTGCTTGGCCGTGCTTATATTTATATATATATATTATATTATAGTCTTAATACATATTTTTAAATAAATACACGCATAAACCATGCGTGTATTTATTTAAAAATATGTATTCCTACATTTTCATTGTAAATAACACCTACCACTGTTTGTCTCTGCATCACCCAAAGATTGACTGGTAGAAAATGCCTATGGCATTAATTCCGCCTCTGTACATTTTGTGTGCTTAATTAAAGCATTTAATAAATAAATAAATATAAAAGCCAGGTCCGATTTATATTTCCAGAACAACGTACCGACAAGTTAGTCCTTAAACTCTAAAATAAAATACCGCAAGTTGAACAAAAAAACTGTCAGTTTAACAATGTCAGCTGACGCATGCGCCCTGTTAGAAAATTCAGCTTTTTCTTGTAATTTAATTCATCTACAAGTGTCGGAGAGAACTGGGGGGTAAAAAAGCGAACCACGACTATTTCCCACAAGTAAAGTCCTCGCGGTCTAAGTTAATTAACTTTTCCACTCTTCTACCTGTGAATGAATTTCTTTAAAACGTTTACTGTAATAAGGTAGAGGTCTTTTTAACCGACTTCAAAAAAAGGAGGAGGTTATCAATTCGACTGTATTTTTTTTTTATGTTTGTTACCTCATAACTTGCGACTGGGTGAACCGATTTTCATGATTCTTTTTTTATTTGAAAGCTGGTGCTTCCCGTGTGGTCCCATTGTCACCATTTCAATATCTGATGATGGGATCTTGTAGAAATCGGGGGAACTCTTCAATGAATAACAGCGGATTAACCGCGATTGTTGCTATAGCATATCTAAGCATTGTTTACGCCATCACACAACATAATATCACGCCTGTACTCACTACAAAGGTTATAAAAACTATTTCGAAAAAAATATATGTTTTTAATAATAAAAAACCGCCTTCGAACGGATGTGGACGTGTAAGACGGTCGTTCTCGAATGGAGGGTTAGATACCATAACTAAAAAGTGATAAATAAAAATTGTTTTACAAAAAATAACAACCGACTTCCAAAAAAAAACACTACAAAGTGAAAAATAACTTTAATTTCGGAAGTCGGTGGAAAACGCTAAAATACAGATAAAAAGACACCGACTTCCGAAGTTAAAGTTATTTTTCACTTTGTAGTGTTTTTTTTGGAAGTCGGTTGTTATTTTTTGTAAAACAATTTTTTGTTGTTAAGTGTACGTAAGTTCTGAAGTCAATGTGTAATGAAGAACTTGTGAATAATTGTTGCCTTTGAACCGGTGGCGGTTTGCGAAGTATATGGAAATCAATATTGATGGTTACTTGTAATTCGTCGTATATTCGACAGGAGCTGATAGGGGTGTCAAAATGCAACAAATCGAATTCCCATATGTATGGCCAAAATTCAATAGTTTTCGAGATATTTGAATTTTAAGGGTTTTTTTTTTAATATTTACCCAAAATTTGACATGTACGTAATTCCAAATGAACAACTACAAACAATAACTACATATAGAATGGGTACCATTAAAAATGATATTGTAGCTGGCACTTCAATTAATCAATGAACATAATTAAAAGTACTTAATTCAACAAAATAATGGAAATGGGAACACTCCACCAGGACCAGCTGCCTTAAAAGGATGGAAGGTTAGGATGGTCCATTGGAGTTTCTCCAGCGTGATTAATCTACGTGCATAAAGCCAATCATTGTCTGATGGTGTTTGAATTACATCTTGCTAGTCGATTACCTGTGATTACCTGGTACATTCAGGGAAGTGAGTTTCAATAAGGACGCGTCTCGTTTCTTCTGGCGAGGCAGTGAGTGTGTTGCCCGGTTTGCGGAGGGTAACGGGTCCAGGTGTATTCTGCTGTGTCATTACTTTCCTTACCCTGTTAGCTTGCTGCCAGCACTCAATGCTACCACAGAATTTGCGCCATCAGGTCATTCACCTATTCAAACTAGGCTGAGAATCAGCACTTTTTGAACGTCAAAGTACGTTTTAATCTCGGTAGTTCGTGCCTATGTGATATTTTCCGATATCCACGCAGGCGAAGCAGCAGGCACAGGCTAGTGAATATAATGAGCGAGTTTGTTGTTTTTATTTAACATCGACCTTTTGGATCTCTTCACTTTTGGGATCTTATGATTCTCATAACGCAAACATGCGACTTTGGAACTTGAAATTCCTAATCAATAATCAACAGATTTGTGCATATTTTAGGTTATTATATTTTAATTTTAATAGTTTGATAGTTCATTTATTAATATCAGAAGTTTTTGTGAATATTAACAAATAAAATAGCTTAAGTAATTGAAAAAAAAAATAGCCAACATATTAAATTATATCCTTTACTGTTTAAATTACAAAGTATCCGTGTAGGTACTGTATGTACTCAGTGTTGATTGCATTCAATATTGAAGTAATATCCAAAGTTGAAGTTGACCAACCATGAACCAGGAAATAATGCTACGTTATATATAATAAAATATATAATTATACGTTAATCTTTATCCATTTAAATAAGTAACAAAATCAATATCGATATTAGGAAACAGACTAAAATCCGACACGAACATAGTGATCACGATAGTAATTACTTCCTTGATTAAATTTAGCACTCTGTTACTGATACATCCTGTTTGAAGGCTCATTTCTACGGGATGAGTTACTCGCCTGTCGAGTAGCGATAATGTCTAAGCGAGTCTCGCTTTGAGATTCTCTAGGCGATTATAGATTCAATCTAGAAATAAAAACTCGCTTATGATTTTGTCACATTACTTTGATATGTAACTAATTTGTTATCTTTTAATTGTGCTTTTGCATTGCGCTATTTATTTTGTTTGCACTAAATAAATGGTTTCTCTATTTATATACACGCTCAACCGTGGCTAATGAGAGACAATTACTCTTCTATTGTTGCCGAAATGAATAAATTTGATCGATAGACGAGGGGCTACACAAGACTCGTAATACGATTTCCATTTCCATAAGTGCCTACATGCTTCCAATTTTGAAAGTCAAATATTTAGATTTAGTTTAATTAATTTATTATGTTTAATTCAGTGCAACTTTAATAATATAGTCTTTTTATTTCTATTTTTTTTGTAAGTTACCACAAACTTTTGTTTGCATGCAGAGTTCATCTGTAAGTGACCGTTACACTTTATTCTGATTGGTTGCTTCTGTTTCAATTGCTTAAACCAGTGTATACAATAATTTAATTATTAGTACTAATTACAATACTAAACTAATTACAATACTAAACTAATTACAATAATTAGCTTTATCTATTTATTTGGATTACCAACAATTATTGTTGGTGATCCAAATAAATAGATAAAGCGTTTCTTGCCCTTCGACTTTCAAGTATCCCACGTCCTGTTTACACGAGTCAACATTTTTGTCTTCTTACAGTAATCAGCTATTCGATACGAGCAACTATCCTCGTGTAAATGAGCCGTTAGTTGATGATTAATAAACAATGAACTCAATCATTACATTAAGCACTACATTATTAGTATTTAGATTATTTATCCCATTCGAATTAGTAGCGTGTCGCATAAACTGGATGTCGAGTTATTTAGATTTGAAAATTAATTATTAATTCGTCAAATAGGATTGTTAAAACAGTCTAATCTGCAGTTGTGTTTGTGTAAACTATATAATAAGTTCGGTTCTAATAGAAATAATTAAAATAAATAATAGATTTCCCATGGGCAATGTTTCTAAATTCAAAAATGATGATTTTCCAAACAATTTTTCATCCCCTAGTAATGCATACGCGTACAAAATAATCTTTCTGATAATAGATTAAATATCTACAAGCCATCACCCTAATTGCGGCCATGGTACGGAGCGAGAGGGCATGGGAAGCTCTCACCTCCTTCTGCGCAGCAGTGATGCTCGCGAAGGAGGAGGTGGAACGCGTGAGGGAGAGGAAAAATTCGCGCCCTCACGCCTCTAGTCGCCGCATGAGACGCCCTGGGCGTTGGAAATCCTAAGCCGATTTCCGGCCACCGTAGGTGCGAGCTTGTGGGCGGCGAGCAATGGGTAGCTCGCCGTCCGATAAGGACCAGGCCCGGGTCCACGGCCCGTTGTGTTCCACGCGCGCCTCAAAGAGATGTCAGCTACAATGACGAGGTCCGCTAGGGCCGATGCCTGCCAGGGTTGCGGGAAAGTCCGAAAGAGTTACCGTGGCCCCTGGCACAGGCAACTGAAGGAACACGGGTGGGTTTTAGTCAGTAAGAGTCTGACACGCACCGGGAGAAGTTATTTCATGATATCCCACCATCAAAAAAAAAAAAAAACTCCCTAACTGTGGAACACACTATCATACAGAATTTGATTAATTTTGAAGGATATTGCTTCTTATATTCGATTTTTTTTTCCGTTCAACCACGTAGATAAGGCAATGAATGTTGTTGAACTGTTAAAATCAAGTCATTGCTTCTGTTAGTGTTTTACGAGATTACCCCGCAGCTTATGTAGGTTCGAACATCTTATTCTACAAGTCGTGTGCCCAATGGCATCCCTTATTATTTTTTAATTAAAATGTGTTTGCTCTTGACTCTAGTCTAGGTCAGTGGTGACAGAGACAAAGTCGACGATGGAGTGAGCTTATCCAGAAGAAGCCTGTTCCACTTTGAAGAGATTAGGGTTGTAAACGTTCGGAAACACAGACGCAGGTAGAGAGTTCCACTCTTTTGCTGTGCGCATAACAAAAGACTTTGGAAACGCTTAGCGCGAATTGGTGGAATAGCAACTAGGTAAGGGTGGTAACGTGCAGTGCACACTCCCCTATTTAACCTACTTAGGGGTTCAATTTTCAGAAATAATTCCTGAGTGCTCACATTCGTTATATAAGAAACTCTTGTGCAAAATTTCGTGTTTCTAGACCCACCGGCTTCAGCAATGCGTTGTCTTTCAGTGAGTGAATGAACATTAGGTTTTCTAGTTCTTGTAAGGAGTTCTTGTGCTTTCGAAACATTTTCTTAGCTTATTAAAAAAAAAACAAAGTATTGAGGAAAATAATCTAAAGAAAGTCTGAACTTTACAGCATTTGACCAACAGTAAGGGCAAGAATAAATAATTATAATTATTATATTTCTGTCTTCCATCCTCTAGAACAGTTACCAGTTTATAAATTTTTTACTCAATCTGCCAATTACATTTGTTAAAAATAAAATTATACAATGATAAATACACGATATTTTTACGATTTCTCATTTATTTATTTTATTATTTAGGTACACACAGTACAATAGATTATGAGATTATATTTATCTGTTAGTTTTAACGCTTACAAATCAACATACCTATCTATTTCTATCTTCCTGTTAATTTCGAATTTTTCGTTGTCACATGAATAACATAACTACAAAATGGGCTCGTATTTCGCGAAGTGCCGCGAATCTAAGTCGTATTTTAGATTTCAGCCGTATGTACGTGCAATGAGTACGTTTGTGCGAGTGTTACATAAATCGCGGCCTCCGTATCATATACCTAGTAGATAACGCAGTGGATGAATAAATAAGGTTAAATTAGTATCGTGTTTGTGTGTATATATATACTAATTATGGTCACCAAGAACCACCATACTAGTTACCAAGTCTAGTTGATTATGTAGCACCAGTGGTGCAAGTACGTAGGACTCGATTCGATAAATTTTACCAATAAACTCGATAAAATGAGTTTTTATCGAATCGAATCGATGTCGCAAGTACGTAACTTCTACTTTACCGATCGGTAGATAAACTCTAAAATTTTAACGAATTTATCGAAAATGCAAGTACGAAACGACATTTTGATTTGATTTTGACATTTGACATTTCAAATCTTATCGTCGCGTGTTACGTACTTCCAAATTCGATAACAAGATCGATAAAAATGCGAACCTTAGCGATCTCGATGTCTTATCGATGCAAAGTCCGTACTTGCACTACAGTTCATGTTCATGAGTTATATCCTTATATCTGCCAAGCGTTTCTACAAGTGTGTTGGGGTCGGCTTCCAGTCTAACCGGACGCAGCTGGATACCAGTATTTTATATGGAGCGACTGCCTATCTTACCTCTACAAACCAGTGGTGGTCAGACTTTCGGGCTTCTGACTACTAGTAACGACTGTCAAAGATCTACAAATGCCAGTCGGGTCCTCTCCAAGGCACGGAGGGGTCTCGGTATGTTATGGACCCATCCGCGGACCGAACTCGGCAAGCGTTGCTTAACCCTGAAGATCGAGCCATGCGGCTGTTATTATTTAGCCACGAGCCCCTCTAGCTGTTTCATGAGTATCGCTTGAAATACATAATTAGGTAGCTGAATTTCAGTGGGTCAGTATAATTTTTAAAGTAGAAATGTGTTTTTTTTAAGACATCAGTTCTAAAATGTGTTGTATAATTATTCACTATATTATTGTTTTGTTTTTGTATTTATTTTTGCCGGAGTGTATGTCGGCAGCGCTTGCGTCTTTTTTCTTGTCACAGTGATACCACAGAGTGCCTGAGACATTTAAGGCAAAGACAAGTTATGAGGTTAAGTCAGGCGCTGGCAGGCCCTGGGGTGCATGTTGAAGAGCCTCCTCGTGGCGCACCCTGGGCAACGTCGGCTCCAATTTCTCCCAGTGCGGTTTTGGTGGACAATTGGGGCTGGCGGCTAATCTTCAACAAGCGGGGAAAGGTCACGGTTCCAATCACCGATCATGCTTGATGGTCGGTGAAGGGAACCGGGCTACAGAGGGTAGGCCCACTCCTCCTCTGCTTACAGAGGGAGGTGAGTGGGCGTAGACTGGGCACGGCTGCCGCTGCGGAATAGGTGGTCGTATCCCGGAGGGAGGCAGCGGCGCCCGCGCGGGGGGGTGATTCTCTCGCGTGGCGCCGCTCCGGAGAGGGGAGGGGTCGAGGAAGACGCCGGTCTGGTAGTCACCTCCGGCTCCTCCCGGGTGGAGGCCAGCAGGCGGTGGGTGCGGGGGCGCCCTTTGCCTGTATTGCACGGGCCTCCACCAGTGTCGGACGGGAGTGGCCGGGTGTTCCCGGCCATTCCCGTAGCCCCCCAGTTAAATGGGGGGCATGCGGGGCCCGCCAACTAGGCGGGCACGCGCCGGGAGGGCTGTGGAAGTAGAGGCTGAGCCGATTTCCCATAGCCCTCCCATCACGGCGTTGTGGGAACACCGCTGAGTTTTAGTGGGTATACTGTCGAGTGCGGATTTCGACAGGAGTCCCACATACCCCGTCTCGTCCCCCACGAGCGGGGATGCATAAAGCATTTCTCAGCGACAAAAAAAAAAAAAAAAAAAGGCGCTGGCAGGCCCTGCGGGCGCGCTGTACAACAATAAATACTTATTTTTTTCTTTAGAATATTATGCATATTATGGCGATTCTTGGAAGAAGCCAATGTCTCCACCAACTGAAATAATGATGAGGGAAATGGTTTAATCGGTCGTACCTATCAATCCATACACTCCCTTAGGTCTGGTTTATATGTTGCGAATGTGTGATTTAATTTCCTGTAGCACACCATACTAGAGGTTGAAGCAACCAAAACAATACTTTTTTGTTTCAATTTTATTGTATTCCACAGACAAGATACTTGCATCGTGTAAATGGGGATTTAAAGTACCTACATTCCGTTCACTGTTCTGTGACAGGAGCAACCTTATTGTAACGACAATAAAGATCACGGTGGTTTTGACCGACCTGTCAGTGGCAGCAACCTAACAGCAACCTTATGAAAATGAGAATAAAGTGACTTTGACAGTGATGCAAAATTTGAGGTAAAATAACTGTGGAAGGAATGTAGTAATTTTTTGTATATTAATAAAATTATATGCACAGTCTTAAACTGTACACGTCTTGCTAACGCCGTGGTTTACACCAAATGTGCGTAATTTTATAACTATAACCGGTTGGTGCAGTTGGTAGCGACCCTGCCTTCTGTGCCGCTGGTCCCGGGTTCGATTCCCGGACAAGTCAAACATTTGTGTGCATGAACGTGTCTGTTTGTCCTGTGTCTGGGTGTGTATATGTATATAAGTATGCATATCAGTCATCAGGTTACCGTAGTACAGGCTCTACCTAGATCGGGGCCTGAAGACCTTGTGTGGATGTTGTCTCATATTATATTATATACATTACAATAATACAGCGAGTGCGACTACTGCTACGCGGTGACTAACATTATAGAAAGGAGTCGTCAACAGTTTTACTAGTAAACACAATTTATTTATTTATTTAGGTTAGCCAACAATTGTCTATAATACAATCAAAATAATTAACTTAAAAGTACGTCTATAAGTGCAACAATTACAGGCTAACGGTGCATCCATTTATGGTTTTACATAATATTACAAAGCCAAAAAGTAATAAAAATGTATACGTAATAAACCGAAATAAGTGATATATTTTTTATCGTTTGTAATAGTAGATTGTTATACAAGGAGCTAAAATGACCCATTATATACGAGGTAGTTTTACTCCCGAGCTTTAGCGAGGGAGTAAATAGAAACCGAGTTTTAATGGGTTTTTAGCGCCGTGTGTTACACTCTACTTTTCACTACGATTGCGAGAAAATAAAACAATCCGATACAATTAATTACGGTCACTACCAATTCAATTTGCAATTAGAGTAAAATTATAAAGATTTCGCGCCAATGTCTTTTTTTTGTTTTTTCTTCTGCAGCCGCAACGCATTCCATGCATTCTACCAAAGAGATCGCCGATTTCGAATCCATTTTCAAAAATAAAATGAAGTTCTTTATTTATGAAACAGTAGTCGAGTCTATATTCATGATTATTCTACTTATGACTAAAGACTTTTTCGTTTTTGTAGGCTCATTGTCATTTGACACACAAAAATTAAAAAAAAAACTTTTTCCCCTAGAGGAAGAATTGCTATTTTTTCTTCGCCCTGGTACGCCACAATGACGGTTTTTTTGAGCAAGAGGAGTGAAAAATAACTTACTGCCTTCAAATTACACTTCACTTCTCATTTATATAAGAAGAAATACAATAAAAATCCTTTGTGGAATACGACTATAAATAAGCATCACAGTAAAATAAAAACGAACAAAAGGAATAGACTCTTACTTTAAAAAACAATGCGATCGACTTTGTATTTTTCGCATCGGCTGCACTTAGCTCCAGTTCTACTCAAAGCAAGGCATCTGAAGAAATAAAAGAATTGCTCTATTCTTAGCCTTTGAACTGAAGTGTGTTAAGGCATCACTAGACCGCACCCACCAAGCACCGTTTTGTACAATAAAATCTTATGTTAAATCGCTCTAGCCTTATCATATCACGAGCTTCTTAATGACACCAAAAAAGCGGGTTGTATCTCATGAACCGTAATGGGACGGTTGAAATTTTCACAGCGTGTGTATTTCTGTTGCCGCTATACTCGTAACAACATAAAATAACCCTTAATTTTTTTAATCCATATATGTTTCCATACATGAAAACAAACTGTTTGAAAAATGTAGTGTTAAATATTGTGCGGTGGTGCAGAACCCTTCGTGTGGAAACAAGATATAAGTGTTCGTCCTCGTGACCCCAACCAAAACAAGTATGTCACGAAGTCTTTTCTCCGTTCCAATAACGGTCACTATCCTATATTATATTTTAGTCTGTGACGGTCACTGACAATTAGCGATACTTGTCTGCACAGGCGAGCCAGAAATAGTCACATACATAAGATTATGCCCATCATATTAATGTCGTTGTGATTATAGTCGCACCGATTACAAACAATCGTCTGAATACCCCCTTACCCTTCAAAGATTTTTCAAAACTACCCGCCCGAAGCTTTCAGTGCATAAAGACATTAATTGAATAGATCCAGTTATAAATAGTTTTATGTTAAGTTGATTTATTTCCAACAATTTGACGTGAATATTTATCCAGTGATATTTGCTTTTAGTTTGCACTTTGTTTTAATTTGGTTGGTCGCGGTTACTACTTTACTGAATTAATTTTATTTGAATTGAGTTTTGAGCTGACTGGAATGGCGCTTAGTATACAGAGTGGCGACATCGATACGCAAATTACTGTAACCATGAATTCAACACACGATTCTAGATCCCCTAGAGTAGAAAGTTTTCGTAGGAAAAAAAAATCTGCTAATTCATAGAAAAATGGTAGGTATACCTAAGAAGGTAGGTAGGTAGGTAGTAGTAGTATTGCAAAGAGATGTCAGCAACAATGACGGGGTCCGCTAGGGTCGATGCCTGCCAGGGTTGCGGGAAAGTCCGAAAGGGTTACCGTGGCCCCTGGCACAGGCAACTGAAGGAACACGGGTGGGTTTTAGTCAGTAAGAGTCTGACACGCCCTCCCGCTCCGCCCCGAGCGGGAGAAGTTATTTGATGATATCTCAACATCAAAAAGAAAAGGGTCGTCCTACCAGTCGCGTTTCTGTTTCGTTTTGACACCTCATAAGTACACAATGTCGCAGTCGTCATGGAAACGTCATATAAGGGATGTGTGAGCCTCCCTCCTCTTCTCAGTGTGGACACATTTTTCGCGACATAAGTAAGTACGGTGAGGGCAAAACTAACGATTAAAATCTTTGTAACGTAAGTAACGTTTATAAAGGGTTTTGATAATTACAGAATAAGTTGACCTCGATACGTGGTACATATGGGCGCCAAACCTTTATTTGATTTTAATTTTAAGCTTGTTTCGATTATTTTGTACTTAATCTGCCTTGTATGTATGTTATTTATTGAATTAATACTTGTATTTCCGGTTAAGTCTATGTTAAGTTTTTATTTTGATGTATTTCAAATATTGAGATTTCCGGTTGAATTTATATAAAGTTTCTATTCGTAAACTTCCTTTTGATTTATTTAAAACGTTGCGCGTTTCCGGTTGACATTATTTTTATTAAATTTCTACGTTGGTATTATGGATTTATCTTGAATTGTTTAAAATATAAATTATTTTAGAGTTAATATTATTAAGGATTTATCTTGACTGGTTTAAAATGTAACTTTCTGTAAATAATTATTTTGACATATCCGCTTGATTTATATAAATTCTTTTTGGCGGTAAAGTTTGGCGGTAATTTTGTGTATAAAAACTGTTGTAATGCGAATGAAAGGACATTCTTTGTGCGCTGCTCGTGGAATAAACACCCTGATTTGAAGTAAGGTATCTTCTTTGTACTCTTTTAAAAAGTTTCCTGCCATTTCCTATTACTGTGTATTTGAGTGATATATTGGTGCAAACAAATATAACGACGGTGATGATGCGCCGACATACACAAATCGGGACAACACTACGGTTTACGCTTGGCATGTAAAGTGTTGTATTTGGCTAACACGGCCCGCGTGACGTCCCCGTGATGTCCGCGTAACATTGGACAGGCTGCAATGTTTATTTTTGTCCACACTCATATAGAAACACGCGGGGCTAACGTACCAGACGTGGAAGCGCTATTGCATGTGACACGTATATTTGATACTAGTAGCTTCTGCCCGTGACTTCATCCGCAGTGAAACTTCTTGTTCCCCCGACCCACTCCGTCGCATCGCATAACAAGCGCGCGAAACGGGATGTGATTGATTGATTGATTGAATGAATTATCAACAGGCAATCGCATCATTTGACTTGCGTTTAATTTTGACGCGTCGATAATAATTGTGGTTTCTGAAACCGGACGTTATTCTTTGCTAAATAATTGGATTTTATATAAATAATATGTTTTGCATGCCCATGTGACGGTAGAGCATGGAGGACTCTTATTATAAAATATCTATAAACCAATACCCATGTTCGAATACCAAAAAAAATATTTGATGTGCACGTGTTTCACGTATTTCTTATCTGTAAGTAAAGATTCATTTCTGCCAGTAAAATTCATAAAAAATGACGTTAGTTTATTTTGTTTTTAAATCGTCTTTGCTTTCAGGCTCTTAATAAATTTCCATTGTTCCAGTAAACATACCTACTACTTACCTAGCCTCATCAGAGCATAATAAACGATCAGTTAAGGTCAAGCCAATTGAGCAGGACGCCTGGCTGCGACGCAACTACCGCTTAAATCTAAAGACGGTTCGCTGGGCATGATATGAGATCTTACGGTTAATTACGATGGGATACTGGGAAATGACGATTAGTAGTATTACGGTATGCTGAGTGACACGAGATTATGAATTTACCAACTGGATACTTACAGGCAAATTGAATTAACTTTCAAATTAAAAAAACCCCCGACACAAACAAAAACCTCTAGAAACTGCTGAAAAGATTTTCTTTATACTTTGTTTTTTTTTAGCTTGTCGCACTTTCGATCAAGTCACCTTTCAAACAAAACAAAAAAAAATGCGGTCCTGCCGTTTGGGAGCTACGACGCCGCACACAGACACACAAATAAATAAATAAATAAATAAATAAATATCGTCTGACATTGCACACAGCACCATCTAGTTCCAAGTTAAGCACTTAAGGCTTGTGTTATGGATACCAGATGGTTGATACACTACTTAAATACATTTTTTTTTTCGTAAATACATACATATTATAAATATACATCCATGACTCGGGTACAAATGTCCATATTCATCATACAAACATTTGCCCCTACCGGGATTCGAACCCAGGACCATTTGGTTTCGCTGACTACACTTAGCCACTGTAGCCACTACACCAAACGTGTCGTAAAAATACACACGTTAAACTCATAACACCCCTTTTCTTCCTTCGGGGGATAAAAACAAAACTATCCCATCATCTCTTAGATCTTTTTAAAACGACTAGGATTTCTCTTTCTCGTAAAAGTGACAATTTTGAAATAGATATTACATGTGAAAGCTTTAAAGTTACTGTTTTATCATAAAACCTTCACTCAACGAAACATAATGTTGCGTACACACCATAGCTGCCCATTTTTTTTTTGATGTTGGGAAATCATCAAATAACTTCTCCCGCTCTGGGAGGAGCGGGAGGGCGTGTCAGACTCTTACTGACTAAAACCCACCTGTGTTCCTTCAGTTGCCGGTGCCTGGGGCCACGGTAACCCTTTCGGACTTTCTCGCAACCCCAGCAGGCATCGGCCCTAGCGGACCCCGTCATTGGTGCTGACATCTCTTTGAGGCGCGCGTGGAACACAACCCGCCGTCGACCAGGGACTGGGCCTTATCTTCCCTAGCATTAACATTGGAAATCATAGAGATACTAACCAATGTACAGAAGATGTAAAACTTAGCGCTCGCTTGGTTTAGCTCTAAGTCCTGGGTTGGTTGAAATTTGGTTGATTGGTTATGGTTTGGTTGTTGGTTTATGACCACTGTTTAAATTATACGAAATTATATTGTTTAAAGTATATGTTGAGACTGGCTATAAAATGGCAAATCTAAGCTAAATTAGCACTAAGATGGTTTGATATGGTTTGGTTAACTTTGTAATACTTGCGACATATGCATTTATGGAAATGCACGGAGTCGAAAGTGCTGATCTGTTCACTTGCAAATATTGTACCGAACAGCTAAGAATTAAAGTCTTAAGACAAAAACATTTTCCAAAAAAAAAACAGCTGACTTGAAAAAAAAAACACTACAAAGTGAAAAATAACTTTAGTTTCGGAATTCGGTGTCTTTGCATCTGTATTTTAGTTTTTCCTACCGACTTCTGAAACTAAAGTTATTTTTCATTTTGTAGTGTAATTTTTTTGGAAGTCGGTTTTTTTTTGTAAAAATGTTTTTTTTTCACTTTTTAATTATGGTATCTAATCTACCACACACCATTTCGAAAACGATCATCTTACACGACGTCCACGTCCGTTTGAAGGCAGTTTTTTTTTTATTTAAAAATAATTAATTGTTGATTTTTTTTAAATCGCCCGACCGATTTCGATAAAATTTATATGGGACCACCTCTGGAGTACGACCTACCGAACAAAAAAAGAATCATCAAAATCAATTCACAATTGTCAGAATGATCGCGTAACAAACATACAAAAAAAAAAACATACATTTTAATTGACAACCGCCTCCTTTTTTGAAGTCTGTTAAAAAGGCACAATGTAATAATAAGCGCTTTAAAGCATCTCTTCACATCTTACAATACATCAAACTACAGCGCTGTAACCTGCACCCACCTACAACAACACTCCTCATAGCACAACGAGCCAGTATCTCGCCAATTCGCTGCTCGTTCCCGAATTAACATATGCACATAATTTGCTATAATACCGGGTAAGTGGCGGATGGTAATATTGAGCAATAAATAACAACTAACGGGACTACGTCGGGGTTACCAACACTTGGAGTTGAGAGAGCACGGGTAAAGATTTGGGTTAACTTTTGTTGTTGGTGTCAGTTTAAGATTAGGATGGAGGTAAAATTTAAATTGAATAGTGTATTTGATTGTTTTTATTTAACCAACAAAACGTAACAGTAACTATTAACTGATAAATCAAATCAGGGGTAAATGTTGCGGGAAAGTCCGAAAGGGTTACCGTGGCCCCTGGCACAGGCAACTGATGGAACACGGGTGGGTTTTAATCAGTAAGAGTCTGACACGCCCTTCCGCTTCGCCCAGAACGGGAGAAGTTATTTGATGATTCCAAAAATAAAAAAAAGGGTTTAGATGCTCGTAGCACGCAGCATCAAAGCCTACGAAACCAGCGCGTAGTGGTTCAGTAATTTGCTACGGCGTAGCCGACTACGAACGCTTGGTTTAATTTTCTATGATAAGTTGGCTGGCAGGCTGGTTAGATATTCAATGAACGGTAAAAGGTACTTACAAAATTAAATGAATAATAGAACAATAGTCAAAAACCCTATTATGTAAAAAATCTACATTTATATCTGTAAGTTGTATGGTGTACACAATAAAGAGTATTCTATTCTATAAAATTCAAATAAACATTTTCCTACAATTTACATTTCAACTCTCAACTCCGCAGAAAATTAGTGAGTTCTGGCAACACTGTCCATGTTTATTACAGCAAACGTCACGCGCGCGAGGTTGCCACAAATTAGAATATATTGTGATCTACCCACTTACATACGAATACGGTTCCATTTGTACATAGTGCTGATGCTGCACATAATTATTGCATTCCATTCACTATATATTTTTCAATTGGAGGAAATAATGCGTTCTACGTGTGATATTGATTTCTATTTTAGAGATTGGCATAACTATGAGTATGTCGTAATTAACGTTTGTGTAAAAATGATTAAGTTCTAAGACTAGTCCAACTTCGTCTTTCAAACTGCTTTAGATATCTCCGTTTTGGAAATGGAGTCATTGAATATAGTTTACTATAAGTTGACTTATCTTAAAATTAAAATTAATAAATACATTGTTAAAACACAAAAAATGGTTAAAAGACAAAGGTTCTTTATCAAAAATGTTAAACTTAATCGAGAAAGGTTAAATTTGCTTAAACAATTAGATATGTATTCTTTTAATTTGGATCAAAGTACTAGGAAGTACAACATTGACACACAGGCCCTGCAATCTCAACTTGACCATCTGCAAGAGAAACTAAGTTCAATGACTAACAAATATAATACCTCTGAAGATCTAATGAGGGAATATGTGTTGGCAATGAATGAGCTGGTAAACTCACAAACGAACAGCTGTGAGATTTGTCAATCACCATCCAATGTACCTACCATTTGCCTGCCTGCCCATTCATTGTCAACATGCAATACCACCTTACCGCATCCTTGTGTTGATTTGACAATTCCTTCTGTAAATAGGTCCATTAAACAATGTCAACAAATTGTAAATAATGATATTGTAATAATTTGCGATGAAATTGGAAAGGACTTAGGCCACTTGTTGACAGATAAATATCCAGGACACTCAATAATAAATTACTGTATGCCTGGTTGTTCATTAATTGATATTATGAACCAAATTGTTAGATATAACTTTAAGCAGGACACAACATTGTTGATTTTTATGGGAAATAGGGGAAATGTGAACAAAGGAGAATTGCTCCAATATCATAGAACATTGTGCAACCTTAGTTTAAGGAAAATTGTGTTGTTTACATTCCCTTATAGTAACAGTTTGCCACAGGAAGAAAATAATTTAAGATTTGACATTAACATGACATTGCACAATTTGACATATAATGATAATTTATTCCATTTAGTTGACACTAACAATTATGTTAGTAATAATTTGTATTTGACAAAAGATAGATACAATATTGTTATGTACTATCTTTCTAACTATCACAAAAGACAGATAGCTGTGTCGCTATCATATTATTTTTCTATTTCAGCCAAAAATTTGGCTAAACAACTTGCTTCTTTTGAGCAATGCAATGACTTTTTAAATTATTCTGCCAATAATTTGGTCAAAATTAATGACAATGGTCATCATTTAAATTAGAAATCAGGACAAAGGAGTTAGCCTCTTGCAAAAATGTAACTAAGGCAAAGAATAAAGCATATGAAAGTGTAAAAAAAATAAATAGTATCAACCTGGTGCATCAAAACATTCAAGGGTTTTTGAACAAAGATTTAGAAGTAGAGTTATTCCTGAATTGCAGCAATATAGATATTCTTTGTATAACAGAACATTGGCTTAAAAGCCATCAGTTCATGTTCAATTTTAGTCATCACCAGGTTGGTAGTTCGTTCAACAGAGTACATGCTGTACATGGTGGCTCATTAATTCTGGTAAATAACCAGCTTAAATTTAAAGATCGCAAGGATATTGTGAGCCTCTCTGTTGAGCGGACAATTGAAATAGCCTGTGTAGAATT
Source organism: Brachylomia viminalis (assembly GCA_937001585.2). Lineage (NCBI taxonomy): Eukaryota > Metazoa > Arthropoda > Insecta > Lepidoptera > Noctuidae > Brachylomia > Brachylomia viminalis. The sequence goes on along the minus strand of OW443316.2, from coordinate 12,973,813 downwards.
GGAGCAGCTCATTATATTAAGTGTGTACAGACCTCCTTCAGGATTGTATGATTGTTTTGAAAAGGTTATGGATGAAGTGTTGCACAAAATCTGTAATTCAAATAAGTCTATCATCATTTGTGGTGATTTTAATGTTAATTTGTTAGAAAATTCTGGTTTAAGTATTAAAATTATAAGTCTGTTTCAGTCATACAATCTTGCTAACCAATTTCTGGAGCCAACTAGAATAACTCCCACTAGTGCCACATGCCTAGATAACATTTATACAGATGTTATACCAACTCACAAAGAAATTATTAATTTAATAGACTCAGATCATTGCGGACAATTAATAACTATTTCAAATATAAACAAAAAAGTTACTAAAAAAGATATCACTGTTAACCCGAAAACGACTTATCGCTTGGATACATTTAAATCTAAACTTTTAAGTAAATTACCATTTTTGGTGACTAATGATGACCCTAGTCAACATTATAATGATTTTTTTAATATGTATTGCACACTATTCAATACCACGTTCATTCCAAAGACGTTCTCGGTTAATAGTAACGCTTCCTTTAGTGACTGGGCCACCATTGGTATACATACAAGTAGAAAACGACTTTATGAATTGTATGATGAACGAACTTGTAAAAACACTGCTGAATTTAATTTATATGTTAAGAATTATTCTAAATTATTTAAAAAAGTTTGTAGTATGGCCAAATCACGTTATTTGAGTTCAAAAATTAAAAATAGTAGTAATGTAATAAAAATGACATGGAGTATCATTAATAGCGAAACGGGAAGGTCATGCAACCGATGTAGTGACTACAGCCTTGCTATTGATGACAATATAATTAAATCTGATTCTCAAGTCGCCGCGGCCTTTGAAAATTTCTTTGCAGAGATTCCCGTATCGACTACTAAATCTCTAAACTCTTCACCCACTGCTGCAGAGTCTTTACTTAAAGAAAACATTCCAGTTTGTGATTCTGAATTTCATTTCGAATATGTCACTTTTAAAGATATAATTAAAACCTTTCACACGTTAAATGTCAAAAAGACTGCAGATTTATGGGGTAATTCTGTGGACGTTGCTAAGTCAATTATAAATATTGTAGCACCTACTTTAGCTGTTATTTTTAATAATTGTATTGACCGTGGTGAGTTTCCTGATCTTATGAAAAACAGTAAAATAATACCGTTGTTTAAATCGGGTAGTACATCAGACCCTACTAATTATAGACCTATTTCAGTGCTACCTACATTTAGTAAAATTTTTGAAAAACTTATTTTAAATCAAATGCAAAGATTTTTTAATGTACATAAATTACTGCATAACAAACAGTTCGGTTTTACAAGGGGTCGTTCAACTACTGATGCCGGAGTTGAACTTCTAGGGCATGTATATAATGCATGGGAGGACAAATGCGATGCGTTGGGCATCTTTTGCGATTTGTCCAAGGCATTCGATTGTGTTCTTCATGCAACATTAATCAGGAAACTGCACCACTACGGAATCCGGAACGCCTCTCTGGATCTTCTTACTTCTTATTTAAGTGATAGGATTCAGAGAGTTGATGTTAACGGGAAAAGATCTCCCGGATCGGTAGTAAGAATGGGGGTCCCTCAAGGCTCAATTCTAGGTCCATTTTTATTTCTTATTTATATAAATGACTTGCCTTACCTCATAAAGGATGAACATGATATAGTGCTGTTTGCAGACGACACTTCACTTTTATTTAAACTCAAACGTCAGCAGCTGGTTACTGACAATGTAAATAGTGCCCTCGCAAAAGTAGTTAACTGGTTTAATGTTAATAACCTTCTTCTTAACGAGAAAAAAACGAAATGTATTAAGTTTACGATACCTCATGTTAGACAAGTAGAAACAAGTATTCTCATAAAGGGTGAAGAGTTGAAACCCGAAAATACCACAGTATTCTTGGGCATAACTTTGGATGCCAAGCTTCAATGGGGCCCCCATATAGATAAATTGTCAAAGAAGCTTAGCTCTGCAGCATACGCCGTTAGGAAAATTCGTGGTTTAACTGATTTAGAGACAGCCCGTTTAGTATACTTTAGTTATTTTCATAGTGTAATGTCGTACGGTATTCTGTTGTGGGGAAATGCCGCCGATATTCAGACGATTTTTGTTTTACAAAAAAGGGCAATTCGTTCAATTTATAAATTAAGTCCCAGACACTCCCTCAGAGACAAATTTAAAGGGATTAATATAATGACTGTGCCTTCTCAGTATATTTATGAAAATCTTTTGTATGCACATAAAAATATTAATCTGTTTAAAAAGTACAGTGATATCCATAATTTAAATACTAGGAACAAGCACAAATTTGTTGTTCCTACTACCAGGCTCAAGAAAATAGGTGGCTCGTTTAGATGCCAATGTATACGTTTTTATAATAAACTTCCTAGCCACATTCAAGCACTAAGCCTTAATAAATTCAAATCGTTTATAAAAAGGAAATTATGCCAGAATGCCTATTATACTGTCAAAGACTATATTGAGGACAAAAAGGCTTGGGATTGAGTTGCTCCAATAAAGCACAGGCAATGTTAATTTATTTTATTTCGCTAACTATTTTTACTTATAATCTTTGCTATAAGTATCAATACTTATTTACATATACAATGACACTAATATTTACTATTTAAAGTATTATATTATTTTAAATTATTGTGAATGTGAGGACTATGTGTGTTTTTGTTGCAGTTTTAATCATGTTCTGGCAGTTTGAGTACCTGATGCGGCCTACCCAAATGTCCTTTCTTTGGTATTGTTCGTCGAATCGTTGAGCTCCTTAAGTTCTGAGTTGAGCTGCACGGTTACTGACAAATGCGTGCACTGACTGGACAGGTCCACTCAATCTGTGTGGTTCTTTCCTCAAAAGACCATTTCAGACACAAATCTACATGGTCCTCAAAGATTATTATAATATTATTCTAATTATTGTGAATGTGAGAACTATGTCGGTCATTGATTTATTTATATTTATTTTTGTATTTTTCTCAACGTAATCATGATCTGGCAGTTTGAGTAATTTATGCGGCCTACTCAAATGTCCTTTCTTTGGTATTGTTCGTCGAATCGTTGAGCTCCTTGAGTCTAAGTTGAGCTGCACGATTACTGACAATTGCGTGCACTGACTGGACAGGTCCACTCAATCTGTGTGGTTCTTTCCTCAAAAGACCATTGCAGACACCGATCTACATAGCTTTCACATGACCTGACCAAGATTTTGTCTGGACTTTAAAAGAGACTGTGACCTCTGAGTTTGTTTCGGCCTTTCTTCTCAGAGTAGTCAGATAGGAAACGCCGACCCCATCTAGTTTAAAAAAAATATGATTGACGTGTAAAAGTGTTTGTTCAAACCTACTTACAGAAATAAAATCATTTATCATTTATCATTTATAAAATCATTTATCATTTATCATTTATAGTACCTAGACGACATATTGTTGGCCACAGGTATGGAGGGTAGAGGTAAGTAGAACCGTCTCTGTGTATGAAAAAGTGTCCGTTAAAATGTGCTACATAATGGTGGCGCTACAGTAGCCACCGGGTAAATTTTAAAAGCAATAATTTTAGGTTATGATTACAAAATAATGTTGGACTACTTAAATTGTTGAGGTATGGTATACTGGACTGTCACTAACTAATTTAGTCACAAAAATTATTAAATTTTCTAGCACGGCATACTTCAATCCGTTAACTTTTTAACTCGGCATACTTCACTCCGTCAACAACTGCTACATTCATACCACACCATTTGCCTACGCTAGCGACAGTTTGGAGGGTTTTTGAACTGTTATTTACTGTTTATGCTGGACACTTTTTCAACTTTCCCCACATAAGAGATAGTTCTCCTTACCTCTACCCTGCACAGCCACAGGTAAGTACAAAATATACAGATTGGCAGTGCTAAAACATACCCATAGGGTGTACAGTACATAGGAAAAATAAAATTACTTTTAAATTCACAAACAGAATAATAATCTGATTTAATAATATAAAATTAATAAATATACAGGGTTATACTTATACGCGAAAAAAAATCAGCTGTTCCCTACATTTATGTTTGCAGAACTCCTCAAAATGTAGGGACCAGCTGATTTTTTTTGCGATTTCATATTTGGTCCCATAATAAAAGTGGTTCATAATAAAATTATGAGTACAAAAACCCCTTAAGAGGTTGATGGTGTTTTACCAATAACCCTGTATAATCTTATATCAATATCCAACTGACTAGCTTTTCTTGACAACAGTAAAATTGTTATAATGAGTATCCTAAGTCCGTCTGCTAAATGTATTAAAGGTAATTTTCCTTTGCAGAACAAGGAGCCTAAGGCCTTTTGTGCCTTGTGAGCCTAAGGCAGTGCCGCCGTGTGGTCAACCAACTTCCATAGTGACCTATACAACACTGAAGACCGTGTCTACACTCGGCGAATTAACCGCAGTTTTTCATGACAAGATAAACGTGTGTGTACAAAGGGCCTTTTTTATGTCGGGAAATCATCAAATATCTTCTCCCGCTCTGGGCGGAGCGGGAGGGCGTGTCAGACTCTTACTGACTAAAACCCACCCGTGTTCCTTCAGTTGCCTGTGCCAGGGGCCACGGTAACCATTTCGGACTTTCCCGCAACCCTGGCAGGCATCGGCCCTAGCGGACCTCGTCATTGGTACTGACATCTCTTTGAGGTGTACAAAGGCCACACGTATTTCTTGCCGTGAAAAACTACGACACAATCGTTGACAGACACGTTTTTTCTACGGTGAGGCTTATACGCCGTGTGTAGGCACGGTCATTTGTGCTATATGGGTCACTATGGATGCTTGTTTACAGACACGATTATTCTACGGCGCGGGAGCGTGGTTTATAAGCCGTACCGTAAAGAAACCGTGTCGTGTATGCAAAAAACAAATGAAAGAAATCACGACATGCACTTTTATTGTTTATAAGAATCTAAATAACAACACTATTTTGTTAGAAAAAACCTTAGACACAGTATAAATTATTTATACTGTGCCTTCGACGTGTGAAAACTTAACCAAAACAGTTTACAAGTTGCTTCATTATTCTCAGATCCCCCAACATTATCAATTTTAAACTGAAGAGTAGCTCAAACAATCGCTAACGCTACCCGAACTTAGGCACTTCATACTTCTTGATCAGTTTCAACCCAATTCCAGCCAAGATGGAGGCGCGTTCGTTAAAAAACGATAAATAACTCGGTAAACATACAAGTTTTTAGGGGTCAGTTGTAAAATAGGGAATCTTTATATTTACATCTGCTTGTTTGTCTGTCTGTATGTCTGACTCAGAAAATATCTTGTTTACCGTATTTTTCGAATCAACATCAATAAAAAAAAACACCATTCAGGTACTAAAAAATTACGTATTTAAAATACTGGTTTAACCATTTTCTGCAAGAAGTTGGCTTGGTTTTTCATTAATCACAACACAACACACACATACAAGTATATGCAGTATATCACAACATTTGATCTGATTTTGTATACGTTTTTTATGTTATTTGTGTCACCTATAATTTATTATAACAGACACACACTTCCCTATATTTATATTCTAGCGTTTGACACTCGTGGGTTGCAGCTGAAAATCAGCGTCAGGCGGTACACCTTGAGGAGGCAGAAAGCGTGAGGGAGAGGCAAAATTCGCGCCCTCACGCCCCTAGCCGCCGCAGGAGACGCCCTGGGCGTCGGGAATCACAAGCCGATTCCCGGCCACCGTAGGCGCAGGCTTGCGGACGGCGAGCAATGGGCAGCTCGCCGTCCGATAAGGACCAGGCCCGGGTCGACGGCGCGCGCCTTAAAGAGATGTCAGCACCAATGACGGGGTCCGCTAGGGCCGATGCCTGCCAGGGTTGCGGGAAAGTCCGAAAGGGTTACCGTGGCCCCTGGCACAGGCAACTGAAGGAACACGGGTGGGTTTTAGTCAGTAAGAGTCTGACACGCCCTCCCCCTCCGCCCAGAGCGGGAGAAGTTATTTGACGATTAAATATCCTAAAAAAAAAAAATGGCGGTACACCTTGTGTTATCATCTGACATTATGCTGAGTTGAGGCTCTTTTGGCTACATATTTCTTTTTTCAGTTTTTTTTTCTTTCTTTTCTTTCTACGGACTCTAAACCCATATTCCAGCATCCACCTGACAGATTTTTATCGAATAAAAGTTCCCGCCACAAAAAAACCCGATAAAACTTTTCCAATACCAATAAAAGTTGGTGAACAAGGTATATGCCGCGGGTACGCCTACAGACAACAGTTTTGCATACGTACCTCAAGCTTCATATTGTGATGCGAGTTTAGACGATGGTTTGTACTTATGAAAGTTTTCCTCGATTCTCGTAAGTAGGTATAACAATATCGTTTTTTTTAAGTATATTTTGTGTTAAGGGCGGTACGTTTTTTTCATATAAGACGAAGACAATCACGATATCTACACTCGAGAGCAATGAATCCGGGTCACTTAAAGAATCCTAAAAATCTCGGAAACTGAAAATGCTAGGTTAATGCAATAAATTGTATTTAATAGACAATGTAATACTCCTTAAATAAAGGTATTAAAACTTCTTAGTTATTGTAAAGTTATATCATAAAAAAATCAAATTTGAAAAAGGGCCACTTTCGAAGACGGAACTACGAAATTACAGCATTTGGTTTTGCTTTTGTTTGTAATCTGTCATTTATGTGGGTACATAAACCATGTTGATAGTGCTCTATATTCATTATTCAAGCTGAAATTATGTCGCTTACGCCTGAAGAATGCACCAGAATACTTACAATGCTGGAAACCGGCCGGAGTCAGCGCGATACAGCCAGGACTGTCGGTGTGTCGCTGTCAACAGTACAAAGAGTTCTCCGACGTTACGAAGAAACTGGTTCTAACCTACGCAGACCAGGAACGGGCAGAACCAGGTGTACCACAGCACGAGAAGACTGATACTTGGTGAACACCATGCTTCGAAATCGCTTTCTCACAGGAACTGAACTCACCAATCAGTTTCGACGCCTCGGAGGAAGTAACCCAAGTGCATGGACAGTAAGACGTCGGCTTGCTGAATCTAACTTAAAACCCCTTAGACCTGCAAACGGCCCTAAACTGGAGCGTGGGCATCGTATTTCAAGACTAAGATATGCCCAGAGCCACGTAAATTGGAGTATTGAAGATTGGTCAAAAGTTATGTTCTCCGACGAATCAAAATTTATGCTCTACAAGCACGATGGAAGACACAGAGTGTATCGAAGACCAGGGGAAAGATTCAAGCAAGCATGCATCGAAGAAAAAGTAGCCTACGGTGGTGGGTCTGTACTTGTGTGGGCCGGAATTTCTTCTGAAAGTCGCACAGAGCTGGTGATCATAGAAAACGGCTCTTTAACTAGCGTAAGATATGTGGAAGAAATCCTCAATGATCACGTTGGTCCATTTATGGTCAATTTAGGTGAGGATGCTATATTTATGCATGACAATGCCCGACCTCATACAGGTAGGATTGTGAATGACTACCTTCAAGAGATGAACATTACTCGTATGGAGTGGCCAGCGCGCAGCCCGGATATCAACCCGATCGAGCATGCTTGGGACGAGCTAGGCAGATGCGTAAAACAACGAAACCCTCCCCCAATCACGCTTCGTGAGCTCAAAATTGCTCTCACAGAGGAATGGGAGAATATTCCCCAAAATCGTATAAGGAACTTGGTGTACAGCATGCCAAACCGCGTAAACGCAGTAATGGAAGCACGAGGAGGCAATACGAAGTATTAAAATTCAAGAAAATCGTAATAAAGTTCAAAAATTTCATGTTTCCTATTTTTGTTTTAAGGAGAGATCAGCAGTTTTTTTCTTTATGTAATTTTGTGTTAATAAAATGTATTTTTTTTTACTTTCATTTAAGGAGTATTACATTGTCTATTAAATACAATTTATTGCATTAACCTATCATTTTTAGTTTCCGAGATTTTTAACATTCTTTAAGTGACCCGGATTCATTGCTCTCGAGTGTATTTCAGTTTTTTGACGATTATTTGATTTATTGGCCCATTGGTCTAGGCCTCGCCTCTCATACACGAGTTTGTGGGTTCAAATCCAGACAAGTACCAATGTGACTTTTTCAATTTATATGTACTTTCTAAGTATATCTTGGACATTACTGACCTCGGTGAAGGAAAACATCGTGAGGAAACCTGGACTTATTGTCAATGTAAGTCTGAAATCGCCAACCCGTCTTAAGCAAGCGTGGTGATCAATGCTCGTGCCTTCACTGTTTGTGAAGAGGCTTTTGCTTTGAAGTGGGACAATAATAGGCTGGTATTATTCTGATTAAGGGGACTACATGACCTAAATGCAAGTTTTATAATGCCCAAAAGTATATGATCCACTGCAGTAAACAAAATCAGAAAAATATATGATATTCATCAGGATATATGCTAGTTAGATAGTGTGTTGAAAACATAATACCACTAATTGAGGTTTCCGGCGACTGGGACCGCAATAACTAGGACCACGGTCCCGGTCGCCGGATCCGTAAAAAATAAATATTTTTCTTCCGGCAACTGGGACCACTCATAAATGATAACTGAAATCAAAAAATGTACAGTCAAACGAAAAATTTTTTGATGTAATAATTGAAGAAAAATCCTTTTTGATTTAAAAACATCATTTATTGATATAAAAAAAACAGCCTTTGACTACAGTTCTGTTATTTAAAACTTTCGTAATAAAAACATACACATAAATTATGCTAATAATAATAATAAAAAATAACATAAATCGTGCTTATAATAATAATCAACAATTAACAATCAGTATGTAATTATTTATCACAAAATCAGTCTTTAAGTAGTACCGTAAATATTAAAAAAAACCAAAACCTTTACATTTTACCTGCATGTGTGAATTATGTAAAAACGGGCTAGCTTAATCTATTATTAAGCGCATAGGATAAAATCATGTCTAGAACGTGTCAATGATATTCACATAAATAATTTAGAAATTTTTTCGTTTGATTGTACCGATTTTGGCTTGAATTATAGATTTTTTTAAGTAATCTATGCGTGGTCCCAGTTGCCGGAAGAAAAATATTTATTTTTTACGGATCCGGCGACCGGGACCGTGGTCCTAGTTATTGCGGTCCCAGTCGCCGGAAACCTCCACTAATTTGGTACGATAGAAAAAAGTCACGAAGATACCTCTTAAAATTTATTTTAACCATTAAAAACCCGATTAATATACATCCAATCATTCTGTTTCTTTTTTCAGATTGTTCTCTAAGCAACATATTAACGTGATAGTGTTTTAATTTTTTTGTCCAATCAATAGATTTTTTGAAAACAGAGAATTGCTTCATATTTTGCAATAAATTACCAGTTTTGTGTCATCGCGCGTCTCTTTCTTTTCAATGCAGTCCGACAGTGACCGCGCTTTAGCTGTTGTAAGCCCCTTAAACGTCGTTTTTAAACGTTGTCCCACACTAGGAATTTCTCCTGTATTGTGGGTGCGTATACAAACATTTAAACTCACATATACAAACAGCCAGACCCGGAACGACTACTCGTAGGTCATACATATATTTGTTCCGTGCGGGAAACGAATCCGTGACGTGCAGCGAACCAGCGAAGCAGTCAATCGCTTAACCACTGCGCCAACCGTGACGTCATTACAATTGTTGAGTACCCCATATATCTGACTTACACATTCGAAGAATATGTTCGTTTAGTTATTAAGCCTTTTTTGATATTGTTCAAACATTTGACTAAAGTGAAAAGTCAAAGTCGAAGCATTTATTTCAAATAGGCACATAAAAGGCACTTTTGAACTTCAAGATTTACATTAAAATAGAATTGATTCTAGTCGCCCCTTCCAAAAGGTAGTTTCGTATGGAGAAGAATGGGCAAGAAACTCCACCGTTACTCTTTTAAAATGTGTTACATTATTTTGTATACATTAATTATATAATCATAATTATTATATGTGAAGACGATGCACCTATAACAAAATTACCCTACCACAATAGATAAAAAGAATTAAAAAATGTAGCAATCACAAATAAGTTAATTTTGTGATAGATACATGGTGCTCACATATTTACAAACATTGTAAAAGTATACGATTTCCCAAATTATGTAAACAAGTAATATGTCAGTGTGTGAGTTAAAGTAATCACAGTATTTCTAGATTGCCGCTCATCTTAAAATGCATAAGATGAATAGCAATAACATAACGTCAAAATGCTATAACGAAAATATATGTTTTGCAAGTTTGTAAGTAGGTATGATATATTGTTAAGTACCATTTGAACTTTTTGTGTCTTGAATTCTTGATTCAAAAACGTTTTTACAAAAAAAATTACTACCGACTTCCAAATAAAAAAAAAATACTGCAAACTGAAAAATGTAATTTCGGAAGTCGGTGTGTTTGGATCTGTATTTTAGTTTTTGCCTTTGAAACCAAAAATAATAATTTTCCATATCGGTTCAGGCGTCTTCGAGTAATTGATGAAAATACATTTTAAAAAAAACGAGGCTTGACACCTCATCCTTTTTCGAAGTCTGTTCAAAATTAGACATAATCAATTTCTTCAGACAAATCTGTGGGTTTCCGAATTCAAGCAAACAGTGTGTACTTTTGTGATATCGAACGCGACGATATTACCATGGACGTCCACGTCCAAAATGTGTATAATACATATAATATATACGTGCCCGATAAAAAGTTATCGTGAACGGAAATTTTAAAGCGTCTTCATATATTTCAATACATTTTACTTGTTATCCCATTTTTTTATAATACCCTGTGTTTTCGTGATAACGTGACGTGCACGTCCACGATAATATCCTTCCGTTGTAATTTAGAAAAGTCCACATGTCATCACTATGGTGTTTTATTGCATACTAGCTATGCATGCCTTGCAATGCCTTTTTTTAAACCAAACCTTTATTACAGCTTACAGCCAACAAAACCAGAAAAAAAATTGGTTAAGCTGTTTTTGGGTTTTAGCGAGACTTGCGAAGAGCAATTGATTTTTATATATATCGGAAGAGTCATGAGTGCGGGATGTCAATTGACAACGAAACGCAAGTGTGAAATTGGCGCGCTTCGACAGACCCTATCCTAACGTTAGTGCGAGTCGACGAGAGCACTACAGCGACTAGCAACTGTCCAACGTTTCGTTTTATAAATGTTGTGAAGTTCAAATATAACCTAAAAATCAATAATCATCTTCAGAGTTTTTCTTCTCGTCCTCAACACACATCTACGCCCAGTAATATGTTCAACGGTGAAGACTCCATTTTTTTTTTCCGGGTTGGAAAATCCTCGTGGATGTCCGCCACCCTGGGGCGGGCGGCGGGGTCTGTCAGACTCATACTGACTAAAAACCACCCCGGTGTTCCATCTCACACCTACGCCGGGGGTTGCGGGAACGTACGATCCTTCCGCAACCCCCGACTGGTGCCGGCCCGCCGTTGCGGGCCTCTTCGGGTCTGGGGGGGGAGTGAGGTGTTTGACTCCCCCCGCGACGTCTAAGAGGGGCGCGCGTGGAACACTACGCGCCGCCAACTCGGGTACTGATGTGTGGGGGGCGACGGACGTCCCCAACGGTGAAGAATCCAGCTCCAACCGGCTTCCTGTCCCGACATATATAAGAAGAAGGTTATAATTATGTTCAACGGTATTGTTCCAGGTGACTTTGGTCAAAAAACTGAAAGAATAAATACATTTCACAGCATGTTGACATCAACGTACGTTTGTGGACCAAACTGTCTGATGTCCATCCGCCTAAAATGACGCAATAGTCCCAAAAGAGACCGATAGGTACTCAATACAAACTAAACAATGACCACACAATCGCAGAGCAGATAATATTAATCTAACATGCAGGAAGTAACGCCGGCGCCGCAGAGTCTAGTAAACAGGAGCATACGAGACCGCGGAAAAAGACGTCTCGATATGTCCAAAAGGAGCATAGACATAAATAAGGCCGGTCGTCCACGACGCTACTCAAAAATAATGATAAGTGATTTTATTTCTGTAAGTAGGTTTGTACAAACACTAATCACACGTCAACGTCACAAACGACGACGACGACACGACGACGACGAACGACGAACACGTCAATCATATTTTAAAAACTAGATGAAATCGGCGTTTCCTATCTGACTACTCTGAGAAGAAAGGCCGAAATAGACTCAAAAATCAAAAAAATCAAAATCAAAAGTCATTTATTCAAATTAGGCTGAGAATCAGCACTTTTTGAACGTCAAAATCACATAAGACAGTCCCCCCAAAACGCCCACCCTTCACCACTTCCTAGTGCTTTAGCTGGGAAGAAGAAGTGGCGGAACAAACTCCCCAGCAGCACTGCTGTCTGTTCAGTTAGAAGAACTGGATTCTATACAATATAGTAATAAATAAATTAACATTACGAAACACAAAAATATTAAAATTATTTGCCATATGTCAGCTAGCACACGCCAATATTTAAAACTATACTCAAGCATAAATAAATAATAAAAACAAAAACGCAAAAAGAACTTAATACATAATAAAAAAGCCTCCTGACATAAAGGGCGTGCCCGCTTACATATGCAATGCTGCATTATGTTTATATGTATATAGCTGTAACTAGTAGCCACAAATGATAAACTAGGACCTTCGAAGTAAAATAAAGAAACATAAATTTCTAATAACAATAACAAAACCATAGTCAGCAAGCTGACCTGTCACCACAAGCAGCACCCGTTCACGAGCATAACGCAAAGATCAGCCATTACCCCCCTCGCCATATTTGAGGGAAGGAGGCAACCCGACCCCCGACGCTACCGCAAGCATTGACATCTAAGGGAGCATGACGAACTTGCTGCCGGTTGCTCAAAAGAATAATATGATGAACTGTCGAGGTCACTAGCTAACCATATATTGCAATACAACTCATTAAAAAACATTGAAATGAGTAGATTATGTCAATAATAAATAAAAATTAAATTAAACTAAGGTGACTAATAAATATAGTCAAATAAAATAAACAATTATATGAACTCGTATAACTTGTCAGTAGGTAAGCTAATTTTGGAGAAAGAACATAAACATTGTCTTGAGTTAATCACAGCGACCAACTATTTTTATCGTTTAAGTAATCGTTGATTGAATAGTATGCCTTTGAACAAAGGTTGGATTTTACTTTAGCTTTAAACGCATTAAAAGGCAATTCTAACAAAGAAGAGGGAAGCTTGTTATAAAAGTTTATACCAAGCCCAACAAATGAGTTATGGACCTTATGAAGCCGGTGAAAGGGAGCACGTAGTTTCTCCTTGTTTCTAGTGTTAATATTATGAATATCACTGTTTTTTGTGTATAAGTGTATATTTTGCCTAATATATAAGATGTTGGCGAAGATGAATTGTGAGGCCACCGTGAGAATACCAATCTCTTTAAAAAAATCTCTCAGAGTAACTCTAGCACCTAGCTGGTAAATTGCTCGTACAGCTCGTTTTTGAAGAACAAATATATTTTGAATATCAGCGGCTTTGCCCCACAGCAGAATGCCGTAGGACATGACGCTATGAAAATAACTGAAATAGACTAGCCGAGCTGTATCAACGTCAGTGTATTGTCTTACTTTCCTGACGGCATAGGCGGCCGAACTGAGCCTTCCCGCTAGGCATGATATATGTGATCCCCACTGAAGCTTGGCATCAACTGTTATGCCCAGAAATACTGCCGAGTCTACAGTTTCAAGTACCTCTTTATCTAAGACGATGTTGGGTCCTAGATTTCTAACATTCGGTAAGGCGAACTTTACACATTTCGTTTTCTTGGCATTGAGAACTAGGTTATTTGTGGTAAACCAATCTGTAACCATTGATAGTGCACTGTTTACGTCGTCAAAATGTTGTCTATTCCTGTCTACTTTAAAGATAAGAGAGGTATCATCAGCAAATAGTACAACGTCACAGATGCCCTTTAAATAGAATGGTAAGTCATTTATATACACCAAGAATAAAAATGGGCCCAGTATAGAGCCTTGAGGTACACCTAACTGAACTGGTAGCCCGGAAGATTTCACACCATTAACATCTACACATTGGTGCCTATTATGTAAATATGAATCTAATACGTTAAGAGCTTCGTTTTGAATACCGTAATGAATTAGTTTACGCAAAAGCGTGTCATGGTGCACGCAATCAAAGGCTTTGGAGAGATCACAGAAAACTCCAATAGCATTTTGCGAGCTCTCCCATGCGCTAAATATGTGTTTCAGCAGAGCATTAAATAAATTGTTCATCATGAAGGAGGCTATTTAAATTAAAATGTCTTAGCAACTGCTTGAGTATTAATTTTTCAAATATTTTACTAAATGCAGGTAAGATAGAAATAGGCCTAAAATTGCCAACGTTATTTTTATTACCCGATTTAAATAATGGTATGACTTTACTACTCTTCATAAGGTCAGGAAAAGTTCCTAAATCAACACATTTATTAAAAGTAACAGCTAGATAGGGGGCTACGATGTCGATTATATTACTTACAAGTTTAATTGAGATGCCCCAGTAATCACCAGTGTTTTTTGACTTGAGTGTGTTAAAAACACTAATTACATCACGAGGTGTTACATGTTCGAAGCTAAATAAGCGACTACATTTAGGTACACTATTATGCAAAAGGTTTTCAGCTCCAGATGGGGACGAATTTAAGGAGCGAGTCGTAGTTATAGGTATGTTGGCAAAAAACTCATTAAATGCTTCAGCTACGTCAGCTGCTGTATTAACTAATTTGTTGTCGACCATAATCTCTAATTGTTTTTCTTGTTTAACCGACTTACCCGTCTCATTGTTAATAATTTTCCAGGTGGTTTTTACTTTGTTATTCGAATTTTTAATTGTATCGCTTAAAAATTTAGATTTAGCAAAAACACAAATCTTTTTAAATAATTTTGAATAATTTTTGACATACTCTAGGAAAGGAGTATCAAACCTGTAATTTTTCAAACCATATAACTCGTATAGTCTCGCTCTACTTTTATAAATACCTGGAGTAGCCCATTGGTTGAAGCCAGCGGAGGTGCCATTAATATTAATAGTTTTGGCCTTGAAAGTAGATTGGTATTCTTTTTGCACAACATCAAAAAGGGCTCCATAGATTATATTAGGATTATCATGTTCTACAATCGACGGTTTAATTTTAAGGGCTATATTATTTTAAACTTGTTGCAACGACTAGCTGTATAAGGCCTGCATTCTATTTTATGTGGCTTTTTATGTATTGGCATAGGGAAGCTAGCTAATAATCCACAGTGGTCAGACGGTAAGTCACTTAACACTAATTTATTTTTGGCATTGCAATCACTAAAAATATTATCAATACAAGTCGATGAAGATGCTGTTATCCTAGTAGGTTCAAAATACAAGTTAATTAAATTAAAGGACCTAAACAGATTAAGAAGTCTAATACTTAGTGGAGTAACCTCTAAAATATTAATATTAAAATCACCACATAAAATTATACTTTTATTACTTGATTTTAATTTATTCAGTGAATCCTCCATTACCGATTCGAAACGAATAAAATCCCCAGAGGGGGGTCGATAAACGCAAATTATAACGTATCGCTCGAGTTCAACACAAGACAACTCAATAGTGCGCTCGATGGAGAGATTAACTAAATCAGAACGTTGTTTACATTTCAACTTGTTTGAAACAAGAACTAAAGATCCACCGCGAATAGCACTTTTCCTTACAAATGCACTTTGAATGGTAAAATTATCATCATTGATAAACACTACTTCATGTTCTTTCAACCAGTGTTCAGTCAAACATAGCACCTGAACATCATAGTTCTCCATAAATAAACTTAACTCTAACTCTTTGCCGGACAGACCCTGCATATTTTGATGTACAACATTCAACATATGCGGCTGACCCGTTGTCGCACCTAATAGTTTAAACTACAAGGCGTATCAATAGTAGTGTTAGTACCACTACTAACAGTAATCGACGGTAACCTACAGGTACCGGTGTCACTGTGTATATTGTATGCTAATAGGTTAGCAATGTGTCTCCTACAACTAGGTGGCAAATACATTGTATTATTTGTCAGACTCAGAGGTCACAGTCTCTTATTTCTTTTAAGTCCAGACATAATCTGGGTCAAATCATGTGAAGACCATGTAGATTGGTGTCTGAAACGGTCTTTTGAGGAAAACCACACAGATTCAGTGGACGTGTCCAGTCAGTGCACGCATGTGTCAGTAATCGTGCAGCTCAACTCAGAACTTAAGGAGCTCAACGATTCGACGAACAATACCAAAGAAAGGACACTTTGGTAGGCCGCATAAATTACTCAAACTGCCAGATCATGATTAAAACGAACTGAAAAAATAAAAAATCAATGACCCAAATAGTGTTTTTTTCTTTTTTTTCGAGGATGTGAAATCATCAAATGACCCCTCCCGCTCTGGGTGGAGCGGAAGGGAGTGTCAGACTCTTACTGACTACACCTTCACAGGAATTAAAATAATATAATACTTTATACAGTAAATACTCAAGTCATTGTCTGTTTATGTAGGTAATGAAAGAGTACTTAACTATATTTTGACTTACTAGAGAAGTATAAACAGACGAGTTCACCGAGCTTGGCTTGGTGGTCACAAAATGTGCAAGGTTTAATTAAATTAGCTTAAAGAGAGGTACAGGATGTAAAGTTCACTCATCCTCCATAGAAAAGGGAGGCTTCTCCGACCAGATGGGTGTTGTGTCTGGTGGGCAACTGCCCGACGATTGATGTCGGGACGTTGTATATGTGATAGTCGCGCGGTAAACTCTGCTTGCGCGATGCAGGATTTTGCGTGACGTCATGGTGATGCGTAGTTCACATATGGCGATGTAGATGCCGCCACATAGTAGCGAAACAGCACAGACGTGATGGGTATCTATATCTTAGGACGATTAGGTCCTCCTAATCGTAACGTGATTACGGGGTCAACGACCGCTGGTATTATAGTTACTTGAAATTATGAGTTAATTAAAGTCATTAGAAATCGATAACCATAACGTCGGTAGAGTTTCGCTAGCTAAATTAATTTGACCCTGTATTAAACACGTTCACTTTTACCGCGACATGCTTATACAGCGTGTATCAGACATTTGTGGTCATATTTAAAGGTTTAGTATACGAGACTCTTTTTCCATCCACCGGACCAACATCGTAATCGCGAAAAAATAATCAGCTTCCCCACACAAAACTTCAATACTTACTCGACCCAAATGTAACAAATGTACAGCAGATAATTTTTCGCGATTACAATAAAATTAAATAGTGGTCCCATGAAGAAAGTTGTTCAGTTTGATGGTCTATACCACACTTTTATATATGGCCACACGGTTACGACTCAAGCTATATGTACCAATCTTAATTCTGATCCATAAGTATCCCATCCCTATGATTCTGCATTCTATAATCCATGAGCACCCTATCGATACACAGCTCACTCCCACATCTACGCGACGTATAACTATTCGTCAATTATGATTAGTGACGTATAGATGCAAATGATGCCGGCAAATGGCTCGAATCGAATTGCGCTTGAATTATCATTCGTATATGTTCGGTCGTAAATCAGCTGTCCGTAGACAAAACTATTTGGCAGTTCGTGCTTGTACTGCATGTTTACGATTGACATTTTTAGGTGGACTTTTGGTGGGTAGGTTAATTATGCAAATCCTATATTCAAATAGTCATTGGTGGTTAGAATGACGACTAGTTACTAATATAATAATGGGCATTTTAATACACTAGTAAAGTCATTAATACTTCGAAAACATCTTACATGATATTTGCAGCCAAAAACAAAAAGATTCCACCCCACGCCCCTTTGATTATTAATAACCTGACTATCAAGCAGTCCAATACAGAAATGTATCTTGAACTACTATTAGACGACAAACTGTCTTGGAAACCCCATATTGAGCACGTAAGAGCCAAGCTTGTGTCACTTTCTGGAGCTCTTCGCAAAATGGGAAACTGCTTACCACCTAAGATAAAACGCACTATCTACAATTCATTAGTAAAACCTAATCTAGAATACCTGATTGAAATTTTGGGACCAGCATCCAAGACTAACCTCAACTACATACAGAGAACCCAGAGCAAAATTATAAAACGGTTAAGTATATTGTTATGACTATATTACTAAACACTTATATGAAATAACTAAACATTACAATCTCAGTCTATAAATTAAATCAATTACAATCTATAAATGATAAATGATTTTATTTCTGTAAGTAGGTTTGAACAAACATTTTTACACGTCAATCATATTTTTTTTTTTAAACTAGATGAGGTATACAACTACAATACTAGCATTTTCGTCACTACGTCAGCGCCGGCTGTCGCTGAAAACCAGCGCTGGGGCTCTGTCTTGCATAGGGTCGCGGCATAATGCTGAGCGATAGCCGTTTTGCGTGGATGTGACGCATGTTTCCACCCACCTTTTCATATTTTCAGTGTTTGTGTTATTTTTTTGCGTCATGTTTACCGCAAATAAACGCATTTTCTTTCTTTTCTTTCTTTCTTTCATATTAGTAAAAAAAAATTGATAACACTACACAAACCAACATTAGACTTACAAAAAAGACATACACACATAACCTAAGAAATAGAAACGAAATAGTTCTGCGTTTTCCTAGAACAGTAAAATATAGAAACAAAATATATAATATGGGTCCAAATAGGTACATAATAAACTAGCTGACCCCGCGAACTTCGTACCGCCTAACATTTTTTTTTTAATTTTCTCTCCGTATGAACCATCCTCGTACTTCAAGGAATATTTCTAAAAAAGAATTAGCAAAATCGGTCCATCCGTTCTTGAGTTATAAGATTACAACGAAAAGTGGCATTGATTTTTATAGATATAGATTGCCAAATGAAATCAAAGAGTGCAAAAGTATTAATATTTACAAAAGAACACTAAAGGATTGTTATATTATGCAAAAAGCAATTTCTACATAAATACCTACCCTGACAACACAATATAAAATACTCAAATAAAAAATAAAAATAAATAAAAACTACACTTAAATAATACAAAATAAGAACACAAAACCAGAACTCACAAGTCACACGTAATAATCAAAATTAAAAATGGTCACCGGTCTCCGAGACTATACCTGTCGCACACGAGCAAACACACGCGTGCACGCACTATGCTAGCACACACAAACACATTCACACGGTAGTTCGCTTCTTAGTCGTTGTTTGTTTTCCTCGCAAAGTGAATTATCAGTATAAATGAGGGTATGTCTGGTCCGAATTGGGCACCTTAAAGGTACCCCTTTAAGGTGCCCAATTCGGACCAGACATACTTATAATAACGTTAAAGACTTCAATCTACCTAAGTATATCTGCTATACATTTTCATTCATATATTATTTGTTCACCTCTGCCTAGCACTTTGGCGGGGATTACAGGCGTGATTGTTTTTAAAGTGAGAACTTCTTTAGGGCAGGAGCAAATCTGACGAAGCGCAGCACAGCACGGTTTTCACTGCTGAATAAATGTAAACATTGCAACCATTAAAATAAAGTTTAAATTAAATAATCTCCCTCAAGCCCGCGAGAGCATGAAGCGAACAGACAAACAGTTTATTTTTTCGACTTTATTTTGAGAGATACAAGGTTGGTAATTGTTTGCATGTGAAAACCGCGCTGCGCTCCGCTTCGCCAGCAGGCGTAGCTTGAGCACCGTATTGTCGACGGAAGAGTATAAAAAATGACGTTTCGTGTAGACAGTACGACGGCAGTAAAGTAGAAAGAGTCAACTGCACTTTTTACGAAATTCACTCTTTTAGATAATTCGACTCAGAATTCCTTGATTTGTCATAGGATTTTTTTTTCTGTTTGATTCTCAATTTCTACTGAATAAGTCACGTCGACTACAACCATTTTTCTCTAAGTGTCGAAGTACCGTATTTTGGATGAAACAATTTTACAGTAATATTGGCCTTAACTATTTCCTTGGTACTTATGCCCTATTAACTAAATGATATAAAATAGGAGAAGATAGCTTTGTTCTTCTATTAATTATCACCGTTTTGCGTTCAAAACGCTCCCTTGTAAAATCATGACTTTGTAGATAACCGTTATACTTTGTGGCCGTCGAGTAGAAAGTTTTCTACTGGCGATTCCTAAATCAAATTGTCTTCACTACCTTAGACAAATGTCAGTAGTCAGTGTGATTATGAGAGTAAGGATAGAAAACTTTCTTCCGACATAGTCTACATAGAAAAAGACCTAGACAAAGATCGTTAGAAGTGAAAGACAAAATGACAGATTGTAGAAGGATTTCTACGGTGCGATGTCAAAAATGAAGAAACGAAATGTCACTTTGTACAGAAAAAGCTATGTCTATTCTTCGTAGAAATAGAAAGCGTCATGCTACGCCTGCGGGTCTGCGACGGCCCTTAGGCGTGTTGAGCGATTTTTGTTACAGGAAATCTTATGAGTTCGCGTCACTGACATACAATAGTACATTTTTCACCGAGAGGAGAAAGTGACCGATTACCGTCGAGGGTGTCGTTTGAAGCCCGAGCCGTAGGCGAGGGCTTTAAAACACCCGAGATCGGGAATCGCACTTTCTCTCGAGTGATACATAGTGCTTTATACTACACCTACGAGGAAAATAAAAAACTAAATCTTTACTTCACTATCCCTACTTATCATTTTGATAGTTTTATTTTATTTTCTACGAAAACTGAATCCTCAAACAACACACAAATTGAAAATGGCGCCAATGGCGTCTGCAATTTTCACATGTTCTTTTTTCAAATTGTTTATCCTGCCGCCGCAGGGTCGCACTGCCAGCCCGACACCATCCAACACACAGCTAGTGGCCAGTGTCATTTTGCGAACTTGGAGATAAAAACTCACTGTAAAAACTTTTTGGCTTTTGATATTTAGGTTACCGGCGCATAGTCTTACCCAAAATTAAAAAAGAAAAACCACGTAAGAAATGGATTTTCATACACTTTTCTCTCCCGCTCAGATGCGTTTTCTCCCCGCATATTTGTTCGATATGCAATGACGTACTTTCTACCGTAAATTTGATAAAGTATCAAGGTACTTTCCAAGCAGGTGTAGTATAAAATATTTTAACTGTATATCTGTAGCTATAAGGGTGACCACTATTATTTCACAGTTTAAAATTGTCACTTAGTGTCAGTCGGCAGTCCCCGTGACTGCCTTTTTTTTCATTTTTATACTGTGGTTTAGATTTTTTGTTTTACTGTTCGTGAGCGTTTATACCTTATGAGTGGCAACGTCGCAATTTAGTGTCATATTTCGTGGTTTTCAATTTGTATCATTTAATCGGAGCTATATTTTAAAAATCTGTTTAATTAACTTTTTAGAATTATGTGAAAACTGTGTAAAAGGTAAGAAATCGTTGCGTTTACAGTTCTATTTATATGCAAATAATACTTTGGAAACTTGCAGGGCGTTATTTTCATTGTAAAATAACTGTAAGCATTACGGTTACTTACTTTTTAAACACTTACACGTAATTCTAAAAAGTTAATTAAACAGATTTCTTAAATATAGCTCCGATTAAATGATACAAATTGAAAACCACGAATTATGACACTAAATTGCGACGTTGCCACTCATAAGGTATAAACGCTCTTAAATTCTTAATATGTTATCTTCCTCTGCGAGTTCTAATAAATACTTTATCTTTCTTCCATGTAGATAACTTGTTGCCGCCCTCATGAAAGCTTTGCCGCATTTTAAACCGCCAAGTGATCGGTTGATGACAACTTAATAACGTTGTTCCGACCCTCTGCCGGTCGGAACAGCTTGATACCCATTATCCATGCGCGTATCGTACGCGGTTTTTGTGTTTATTCAGTTTTAACCAGCTATTGGTAGCAAATTATATCGACTCCTTTTTAAACTAAACAAAGTAATAGTTTACCTATGAAGTTGCCGTTTTACAATACTGGCCATTTGAAACGTGATTTATGTATGGCTGGTAATAATTTCTAAATTCAAATGAATTTTATTTACAAAATATGGAATTCTATTTTCGAATTCAGTCATTTGTTTATTGATTAGTGTTTTGTTTTCACTACTTATGTATCTATCTTTTTCATCAATATGGACACGATAAAATACGAGTAATTATGGAATACGAGTTCCGTCACGGTAACAATGCCGCACAAACGGCTCGCAACATTAATTACGTGTACAGAGTGAACACTAAAACAAAGGCACGACTCGTTATTGGTTTAAACGCTTCTGCATGGAAATTTTGATCTAAAAAATTAAGCCTGTGGTCGCCCGAAAACTAAAGTCAACAACGACGAATTAAAGGCGATAGTGCAAGCTGACGATACTCAATCTACGGCTGAGTTAGCAGCAGCTTTCAACGTTAGAGCATCAAAACCATATTGGTCCATTTGCGTCAAATTGACAAGGTAAAAAAACTTGACAAGTGGGTGCCGCTCGAACTGAACGATCGCCCCAGCGCGCAGCGCGACGAACGCGTTGAGGTATGCCTTGCGTTGCTTAATAAACACAGAAACGCATTGTCACTTGCGATGAAAAATTAATTCTTTTTGGTTAGACCCTGGTTCAGCGCCTAGGCAATGCCCCAAACGAAAACGTATCTCTATAAAAGTCTTGTTCACTGTTTAGTGGTTAGTACCGGTATTATTCATCACAGCTTCTTACCAAATGGCACGAGCATTATTGCGGATGTGTACTGTGAGGAACTAGATACAATGATGGAGAAGACCGCAAATCTCCGGCCAGCTGTGGTTAATCGCACGTCCCCGCTGCTCCTACACGACAACGCACGACCAGATATAGCACAACAGACGGTCTCTAAGCTACAAGAGCTAGGGTTGGAAGTTGTGCGTCATCCACCGTACTCACCAGATCTTTTTTTTTTTTTGTTTCCGGGCTGGAAAATCCTCATGGATGTCCGCCGCCCTGGGGCGGGCGGCGGGGTCTGTCAGACTCTTACTGACTAAAAACCACCCCGGTGTTCCATCTCACACCTACGCCGGGGGTCGCGGGAACGTACGATCCTTCCGCAACCCCCGGCGGGCCTCTTCGGGGGGGGGGGGGGGGGGTTTGACCCCCCCCCCCCCCCCCCCGCGCCGACAGACTTCTACTTTTTCCAAATTTTGGACAACTTCTTGGCCGGGAAAAAATTAAATACCCGAGAGGCAGTACCAAATGCCTATGAAGAGTTTGTTGGCTCCCGTACACCTGACTTCTTCAAGAAGGGCATTGCAAAATTACCACTGCGCTGCAAGAGATGCATCGATAGTATGGGTGCATATTTTGATTGATAGGAATAAAAAATAATTATATAAAATGACTTTAACTTTCTGTATTACTAAACGGCAATTTCATACCTAATATTTGGTGTGAGTGATGTGATTTAGGCAAGAAAATTCAAATTCAATATTTTATTGTACATAAACCTACGGCACTTACGAAACGGCAGAAGCTAGGTGCACGGTTCCCATTGCTTGTTTCCTATAGAGAAGAGCCAGCGAGAAACTCCACAGTTACTCTTTTAAAAATAATTGGCTTTTAGCAACTAGTATTATAGTTTATAACTAAGTTCTTTCAGATCCTTAATAAAACCTACACCACATCAGGTTTTCGTCGGTCATATTATAACACACCAACACAACAGAGTTTAAAGTCAGTCATCAAATACCTATACAAATATCGAAAGAATTGATACGCCATACGACTATTTTACCGTATGAGAATGTAAATTCAGCAAATTGACTACCAACTAAAATTTTCTGTACTTATATTTAAATTCACAACTGTCATTCTTTGACAGTTCCACGAAACCGGTGGGGGTTGTAGGAAACTGAAGTTGAATATAATATATAAATTGGCAAATTGACGTAAGCTGTAATTTGCTTAACAATTAATTTCTCTGACTGTACCTACCCGAAACCTAAATCGTCTATCAAATGCTTGGCATTTACATCAATTGATCCATCAATCAGATAATTGTTTAGAATAGTTCGGAATCGATCAAAGTTCACTGTATCTATTTAATATAGATGTAGCGGTACCTACATCATCGCCACATGTGAACTATGCATCATACTGACGTCATGGAAAATCCTGCATCGCGCAAGCAGAGTTTACCGCGCAACTAGCATATATACAACGACCCGACATCAATCGTCGGGCAGTTGCCCACCAGACACGACACCCGTCTGGTCAGAGGATCCTCCCTTTACTATGGGTATGAGTGAACTTTACACCCTGTTCCTCATACCTCTATACAGACAATACAGGCTGGTTATTATTATATATTATACCACCACGCTTTCTTCCATATTGACACACTGCAAGTTACCATCCACACCTAGTTACTATTCCACCAATTCGCACTAAGCGTTTACAAATGTCTTTTGTTATGCGCACAGCAAGAGTGGAAATCTCTACCTACGTCTGTGTTTCCGAACGCATACAACCCTAATCTCTTCAAAGTGAGAGCGAACAGGCTCCTTGTGGGTAAGCTTACTCCATCGTCGACTCTGTGTCTGTCACCACTGACCTAGACCAAGAGCAAACCTATATTAAATAAAAGAATAAATATATTTAAAAAAACCGTAACGGAACAACCTGGAATTCACAACAAAGAATTATAAGAATCACATTCCTATACCAGCGGATCAAGTTCCCAACATAATCAGTGAACACGATCTCTTGAGAAAATACAAAACAGATCGAGCTTTAATATTAACGGGCCATCCAATACCCATTGTGTGCGTTAGGGCTGCCAACCTCCATCATTGAAAAGCGTCCATTCTTTATGTATATTTCCGTGACTGACCAAAATAAGACTCACTGCTAAAATAACTGAAGATAGAAGCATGACATTTTACAAGGAGAAATATTTAACTGATCTGAAGTTCTGGAGTGGCGACCACGTACCGGAAGAGGTACGTGGTCGCCACTTTACGAGAACCTTTCGGCCCCATCAGCCATCTGTTCTGCGAGCAATTTGGACTGCCCACCGCCACTTATGTTTGGCAAGTCATCGGGCTATGTCGGTTATCTGGGTCCTCCTGCGCTGCCCCCGATAAAAAAAAAGACGCATCTAACATTTTTTCCAGATTTGAGTTATATACATTGCCGGAATCAGAAAAAAAAGGCGCATCTGCCTGTATTTTTAATATTTTTCTAACTTCCTCCAGTGCGATATTAGCACAACAAAATAGGGCGCTTCTGTTAATTTTTTTCACCTGATTGAAGATGAAAAGTCGAATTTATCTGAAACTTAATTAAATAGTCGCATTTACGTAGATAATGTCCTTTTACTTTATAGTTTTTTTTTTAGTTCAGTAATATAAAAGGCGCATATTGGTCCCTATTTCTAAGAGAAAGTTAATAAGACGCAAATAACCATTTGCGTCTAACGCGCTTATAAAAAACTGCTTCCACATTAAGAAAAAAAGACCACATCTGACCACTTGCGCCCTATTTACTTCGTAAAATTGTTTTAGCACAGGCGCATTTGCCCTATGCGTCTTAATACGTTACGTTGAATAAAAAAATATAATATGATACATAATAAAAAAGGCGCATGTGTGCAGAAACGTCCTTTTTTCCTAGAATTGTGAATCAAGCGTGGGGTTTGGCCGGGGTATGTTTAGTACGGCGCCTGACCAGTTTCTATGTCAGTTGCGCCCGAGTAGGTTGTAGGAGCACGACGTGTCGCCGTCGCGCAATTTTTCTCAGCGTGATTCGTCGTAACAAAGTAAGTATTTTTTATTTGAAAAGTTTGTTCGTTGTTTGTGTGCAATTTTATTCAACCGTAGTGTGCCAAATAATAATACGAATTGTTAGACTTGTTTTGATAGAAAAAAAAACACCAATGTCTTACTACTACCTAAGTTATGCACATAATGTATCTATATATTATATTATAAAAATAATACATTAAAGTAAGTACTACATTCGGATTTAGGTGTATGAAAATGATTAAATCATTAACATTTTTATTAGGTACCTACTTACATTACCTATATCATTTCTTTGAATAAGATTTATAATACATTAGTGGTACATAACTGAAGTAAGCTTTTATTGAGTTATTCTAATTTAATTGTGTGTGTTTTGTGTGATCATAATTATTTAATTTTCGTTTAATAAAATTAAAGTTTGATGTGCGTTATATCGCTTGCAAACACTTAACGTGCTATATAACGCTTTTTTTAGTGCATTCTAACACTATTAACTGTTGTTACAGGTAAAATTAACATGAAAAAAGGTCGATGCTTTGAGTTACTTACTAAAGCTTTAGCTTCCACAGGTACGGAAAGTACAAACAGTACTGCAGTAGAAAATACAGAGCGTATTTCGCTGTATCCCTTAATTAACGACCAACACCCTTACCAAATAAGCCATGGTGAAGAAATTAACCACGTCTCTACAACTGACAGTGTTCTACCGGATAAAGTCTGCGATAATACCACCACGCAAGCCCGCGCCTACGGTGGTCGGGAATCGGCCTGCGATTCCCGACGTCCAGGGCGTCTCCTGCGGCGGCTAGGGGCGTAAGGGCGCGCATTTTGCATCTCCCTCACGCGTTCCGCCTCCTCCTTCGCGAACATTACTGCTTCGCAGAAGGAGGTGACGGCTTCCCAAGCCCTCTCGCTCCGTACCATGGCCTGGACCAGGGCCGGACGCGAGAGATCGCCACCGCCAATCGCCTCCACGAGGACACGGCGGTACTCCGCCCAAGCTGGGCAGACCTCCACCGTATGCTCCACCGTGTCCTCCGGGCGATCCATACAATGGTGACACCCGGGCGTTTCCTCCCGCCTTATCCGGAACAGGAACCTCCTGAAACAACCGTGTCCGGTGAGGACCTGCGTCAGGCGAAAGGTGAGGACCTGCGTCAGGCGGAAGGTGAGGACGCCATGGCGCCTCTCTAGCCACTCCTCAATGAGTTGTGGCGTGCCCAGCGCTGGCTTTCGACAATCGCACTCTCCATGCCGCCCTGAGATCCCGCCGGAGCTCTGTCCGCTGTACCGTGATTTCTCGCGGCAGCGGAGCTACGCCCTGGTGTTTCGCCTCCTCGCGCCACTCCCAAATGTGCGCGAGGACTTTTGCCTCCAGATCCCATGGCGGTAATCCGGCAAGGAGGCTCGCCGCCGTTATTTTCGTTATTTTTTTAAGACGTGTTTGTTATAATAAAGATATAAAAGATAATTACAATAGATCTGTATCTATTTAAGACTGATTAAGCTAAACTTTGCTCAAGTTTAAGCTCGTTATAATTTACTGTGCCATGGACAGCATTTTTGTTTATGTGGGTCAAAAGAGTTTCAAATAAATACTTGACTATATCAATGGTGTTTTATTTACAAACAATAAATTAGGCTATGGCTTATATGATACCCAAGAACCTACTGTAATATTTCAGATATATTATCTTAGATAAAACGATTATTAAATCATTTTGTAAGCATTTTATCTAAGCCAAGGGTTATCTACATACTTTCTAATTCTAAAGAAAAAAGGCGGAAATACCTATATGCGCCCATTTTTGTTAAAATCATATACTAGGTAGACAAACTAAATACTTAGAAGAAAAGTACAGCCAATAGCGTTTGAAATTTAAAAGACGCATCTAGCCATTTACGTCTATTCAACCAAGTATGTAATATTTTTCTTCGTTTTTTATGCTAAGATGAAACGGTTTTTTCATTATTTTTATTATAATAATTAAATAAATTCATTAAATATTATTTATTAAACCAAGTTAAAGCCTATTATAGTGGGCATAATTTTCAACTTTTATTATGTAAATATTTTAATTTACTCGAAGACAGCAAACGATTTCCCGTTTCAATAATTAAAACATTTATTTCTCCGTTTTTACTTTTTGTTAGATACGTCTTTTTTTTTATCGGGGGCAGTGCGGATCTCTTCATTTCTGATTCAACCACGTAGGGAAACTCCAATTGTAGTCTTGTCCTTTGGGTGACTTTTAGCCTTCTTATAAGGCCAATTGTGAGGGACCACGTTACAGTGCCATAGGTCAAAGAGTTTCATCTTGAGACTCTGCAATATGTGGGACGAGAAGATATTGCGTAGCTGGTCTCTTCTTCTTTTGATACTCCGTACTACGCTAAGCCAGCTCAAGGTCGAAGTGTTGCCTCTGACGTGCTGGCCACTATACCTAGATAATTATGAGTGCGAACGAAAACGCTCTGATCCAACAATTGCCTTCTGCAGAAAACTGCATTTTCTTAGGTAAGGGAAAATGCAGTTTTCTGCAGAGGGCGATTTAACAAAAAACCGGCGAAATGCGAGTCGGAATCGCACACGAACAATATTTCATATTTTTTTTTTCAACACGGTGTTTTATGTGGACTCACCCCCCTTTAATTTTGTAACTTTTTTTTTATATAGCGGCAATAAAACAACACTGAAAATTTCAACTGTCTACCTATTACGGGTCATGAGACACAGCCCGCTGACAGACAGACAGCCGAGCCTTAGTGATAGGGTTCCGTAGGCACCCTTTGGGTACGGAACCCTAAAAACGGTTGTGCAATTGCTAAAATCCACCACACTTTTCAAGAGTTGATAATCGTGGTATTACAAGCCTTTTAACAATACATCTTGCCACCTTCAGTCGCGTTTTACGATACTACGGCCGTGTCCTAACAGAAGGCGATCGTTATGCTGTTTCAAATGTATATGTCGTACTCGCGCATTCAATTAATTCGCATTTGAACGTCATAATTCAACTATTCGTGTACTCGAGTGACGGTCACTTTTAGTTAGGACGTGGGGTACTTAGGTATGTGAAAGAAGGGTAGCAAAGGTCAATCCTTCCAAGACACACAAATAGCAGTCAAAAATCCGCATTACTTTCAAGAATCAGGGTATACTTGCATGGAATATAATCTCTTACAATGAAAATACGCCAACATACTAATGAAATTATCTTTAATCTTTGAGCCCACATTGTAAGGCATACCTTTCAAAATCAATCATTGTGTACAGTCTTGACCCTTTCCCGATACCCTGTTATATTAATATGTGACCCATTTTCCGCTGTATTGGAAATTCACAATAAAGATATAAGACATTTATATAAATAGCTTTATCTGTAGGTTTAATGAAATACATAAAATATAGGAAAGTCACGTGCTTACTTATACTCATTTTGCGTGGTCCACATACATCAATGCTTTCAAAACATTGACATTCGCTTTTAGGTAGCTTATGACGATCCAGTACATTTTTGACTTATCCATCATCATTATCGCTGATAGAATTTCAATTTGTCTAGGCCCTCTAGTCATGCAGAAAGAAAGTGAGACAAGGCACCTGACTTTTTCGAAAAACATAACTAATGTGGCTAAATCTGATCATATAATCAGTTTAATCCATGGCAACCCTGCACGAGGCTTATCGAATATTTATTTCGTAGGCTTTTTATATATCGTGGACAATAGCTCAGCCAGCCTTATTTCACTTTTCTCTCGCCTGTCCCGCTCACAAAGCGTGTCCATACAATGCTAAAGTTCTCAAGTATTTTCGCAGCCCACTCATGATATAATGGTAAGATTTAAAACGTACTTCATATCAGGTAAACGTTGCTTAGAATAAATGGTTTGAATATATTTTAGTTTGTTACAAGTCTGTAGGGACATTTTTAATTTTGGGGATATAATGTGTAGGAACGTACTTTAGACTGCTTGCATGGCGGGCGGCGGGGTCTGTCAGACTCTTACTGGCCAAAAGCCACCCCGGTGTTCCATCTCACACCTACGCCTGGGGTCGCGGGAACGTACGATCCTTCCGCAACACTGGTACCGGCCCGCCGCTGCTGGCCTCGTCGGGCCATCGACCTACCTAAACCAATCATAGCTACTCATCGCCAAGTATTTAGTAGTCTGGTATTAAAATAAACCCAATAACACCTTGCCTCATCCGGGTTTCTATCTATAATAACAAGTAAAAGTACCGCAAAACGGGGTTATTAAGAATGCAGGAGTGAATCGGGGCGAAACTTTAAAATGGATTTTAACGTTGAAATAATATAGTTTTTTGCCAACAAGGGCACTTAATCGTTAATTATAATACAGTAAACACATTAGAGTCCTTTTTGGCAGCAAACGATATTATTTAAATGTTAACATGCCTTTTAAAGTTTCGTCCCGATTCACTCCTGCATTCTTAATAACCCCGTTTTGCGGTACGTTTTACCGGTACTTGACGAACTCGCACTATCCACCAACCTGGGACCGCGTGGTGGATTACGGCCCACTCCCTCTCACAGATAGGAGGCCTGTGTCTAGCACTGGGAATGTTGTAGGCTGATTATTTTTATGCTACTAGACGAACGGGACAGTGTGTTTTTCCAGTGCTGAACATAATCATAACTTGACATAAATTCCATGTCTAACATATCTCCCCGCTCATATAAACAATTAAACTCAAACTGTTGAATGAAGTTCAACCAGTTGATCGTGTGTTCATCCCTCAACAAATTAGCCAGATAAGTTAACAAGTTGGCAAGCTATCATTACTTATGCCCTGTAGCCATCTTAGACTCGTGCTTAATTACCCAGCGAGCTTCAAGTGGTCCCAATGCATTACTCGTGTCTTGGAGATGTTTGTAGTTAGCCGACATATGAGTAGGTACTTATGTTTACATGTAGTTGTGTTGTTTATGCGGTATAGAAATTGTTTAGAGATGATAATAATATGATTTGTTTTCTTTAACATGACGTTTTAAAATTTCCCTAAGTTGTACGATGTATAGTGTGATACGTGAATATAGTAAGTGTGATATACAATGTTACTACTTAAGATGTAATAGTAGATTATGCACCAAGGGGATAAGGCGGTGTCTTATGTTGCGGTCGGCGTATTGAATCCCGAGCGTACAAGCGACAAGAATCCTGACAAAGATTAAGACAATAATCCTGCGTACAGTGAGGGAATCAAGCTCGTACGCACATCCAAGACGAAAGCATTTTTATCCTCGAGGAGGATACTCTACTTTTCACACCATCTACGAGACAAGAAAAAGCAATACTAGGTTCTAAGGAAGTATTTATTAAAATTATAATTACAGTTAACTTAAAATAATTAAAAATTAAAGTTCGATACTAAAGGTCGGTCCTATTTTTGCTGGTTTTCAGGATCTGTCAAGGGCATTCGATCTTGTATGTTACAATGTTTTGTGGCGTAGACTGGAATGTGAGACTACGTTACTACCTGAAATTGTGTCAATATTCAAGTACTGGTCTATACCAGTACTTGAATATTGACACAATTAAAAGCAATAGCGTGAAGTAGGGGTGCTCGCACTCGGACTTGTATCGGTTGGAGTGCGGTGTGAGGCAGGGGGGGCTCCGCTCATCCAGGCTCTTCAACCTATACATGAACGAGCTGATCCTTGAGCTCAGTAGCACCAGGGTCGGATGTCATGTTGACGGGGTGTGCATTAACAATATTAGTTATGCTGACGATATGGTGTTGCTGAGCCCATCGATCGGTGCTCTGAGGCGACTGATCGCTATATGCGAATATTATGCGGTGACTCATGGGCCTTATATATATATAACGTCTTAAAGAGTGAACTAATGGTTTTCAAAGCATACAGTGTGACATATTCGTATATTCCACATGTCGCACTATGTGGAGAACCCCAGCGAAGGGTGGACAAGTTCAAATATCTGGGCCACTGGGTCACTGAAGTTCTTAGTGACAATTGTGACATTGAAAGGGAGCGTAGGTCACTGGCTGTCCGTTGTAACATGCTGGCACGCAGGTTTGCGCGATGTACGAGGGCAGTTAAAGTTACGCTCTTCAAAGCTTAGTGTCAGTCCTTTTACACGTGCAGCCTGTGGGTCAACTTCACTCAACGGGCATACAGCAACCTACGCGTTCAATACAATAATGCACTGAGAGTACTGCTGTGGCTGCCGTGGCGTTGTAGTGCATCAGGGATGTTTGAGGATAATAATATTAATGGTTTTGCCGCCATTATTAGGAATAGATGCGCATCCCTGATGACGCGTGTTCGCGGCAGCACCAACAGTATTCTCAGTGTGTTCGCAGATCAGTGGGATTGCCCGATGATGAGGAGGTGGATGCAGCTCCACGCTGAATTTTTAAGTGTATATCTGTAACCTACTAACACTATAAGTTAAGTAAAATTGTTACTAAGCCTATATGGACTCCGGTCTGAAATAAAAGTTTTCTATTCTATTCTATTAGACTAGTTGTGGAAAGACAAAGTTATGTTTTTATTCGGTACATATAATGAAGTGGAGGTAGAGTTTATTTGCTTATTGCTGTTGAGTAAAATATCAGAAACTTGGGTCTGCTGAGGATCATTTTGGATCGTGGAAGTTGGTGAAGGTGGTGCTTGAGGCAGCGGGCTAGATGAATAGTGTTTTGACGTGGATGGTTGCTTACAAAGGTGTCCAAAGATCAGTTATCGACGGAATTTTTAGTTTGATGTTGTCACCAATGCGGCAGCTTATTTTATTCTTATTATGTATAGCATTTTCAATGTAGCCCTCCAATACTACATCACTCATCTTTCTTAGATTTGATTAACACATATAATTGTAATAATAGACACATACACGCAACAAAGGTTTACAATAATATATAACTTGGATAGAGCGCAGAAATCTGGACATTTCGGCTTGTCGAAACATTACGCATCGCTTCAATGGATCGCTCACAAGCGATCGATGCATGGGCGTCTCGCTAGTCAGTGTAAGTAATTATGTAGCTATTTTAGTTACTAAAAACTGAATCATTAAGTAGGTACTTACTTTTGTGGCAAGAACGCTGTGGTCAGGGGGATTTCATTTAGAAACGTTTCCACATTTTGAGCTGTGAAAACTTTTGATTTCTTAGAGCGATGTCGTTCCGGTTTCCTTTAAAAAAATGCCAGTAATTTGGTGTATGTATTAATTTGAATATTATGTTTAATGCTCATTGCTGACCTGAACATCGAATAGATGCACCATAGGCTACTTGACTTCTTTGTACATGATAAATGCTAGAAGAAGACTAAAAACACTGATTCCGATACAGACTGAGACTTAGGTTTATGTCAATTATTCTCATAAAAGACAAAAAAAAAAAAAAAAACGTTATTACATGAGAACAGACAAGAAACAGTCAGTAAACTTATTATAGGTAACCGCCACCAATGTATATGTATAGTAATATAATTATATATTCTCATCATCAATAATCATCATAATATAATTATATATTTTCATCATCTCTATGCTCATTCAGCAGTTCAACTCTCAACCATTACTGAGCATTGGAGGTCTTTAGTCAAGGCAGTTTTCAGTTATATGTTTGGATAGCCGAGATTTAAAACTGCTGAGAGAGCCAACACTTTTTATATAAGTGGGTAAATTATTAAATAGTTGTGCTCCTTCATACGTGATATTTTTTCTAGCGTAATTAGTGCGTAATCTTGGCAAAACAAGTAGACTTGGTCGACGAAGACTGCGTTTAGTAATTTGAGATTTTGTGTTAATGATAAGTTAGTGTGGATGGTTTTATCTATAATTTTTCTAATGAGAACGCAAGTATTATATGTGTAGAGTTGTTTGATACTCATAAGTTTTGTTTCTTCAAAAATTTTACAAGTTGGTGTTAGGTATGGATAGCGAAACAATATCTTTATGAGCTTATTTTATACTCTTTGTAATTCTTGCATCTTCGTTTTACCGGCACTTCCCCAAATTTCTATGAGATATAACAGATGCGACATATAGAGAATTATAAATAGTATAACGTATCTTTTTAGGTATGCACTGATGCACTGGTTTATACTGTGAAGTGATCCTGTAAGTGATGACAGTTTATTTTTAATATGCTCTACCTATTTATTATGCCATGTTAAGTGATGATCTATTCTCAAGCCAAGATACTTTTGGCAGGTTTTTTGATCTAGTGGGATGTTATCAATAGTCAGTGTATCGTACTGCGGATTTTTTTTTATTCATAGCTCTAAAGACAACGCAACAAGTTTTAGAAATATTTATGGTTAGTAAATTATATTTGAACCATTCGAATAGGACATTGAGATCTTCTTGGGCTTTTGAAATAATGTCGTGCATGTTGGCTCCGAAATAAAATAAGCACGTATCGTCTGCATATAAAGTTATATGACCATGTAGATTTAGTTCTGTGATGCTATTTATGTAAGTCAAAAACAATAGCGGCCCTAACATAGACCCTTGCGGAACTCCGTATGTGATCGGGAATGTACTACTCTCAAAACCGTCTATTTTTACTATCTGAAATCTATTGGTTAGATAAGATTTTAGCATTTTAAGTGCATTGCCTTTGATACCTATGCTTTCTAATTTTTGTAATAGTAATTGGTGACTCACGGTATCAAAGGCTTTCTTCAAATCAATGAAAACACCCAGTACATACTGTTTTTTATCGATGTTTTCCTTTACCTTTGTTGTTAAATCAATAGTAGCTGCAGTTGTGTTGTTTTTAGCTCTAAAACCATACTGACGATCAGATATTAGGTTAAAGGAGTCAAGATATTTAAGAAGACACTATGCAGCATTTTCTCTAAAATTTTTGACAATATGGGTAACACAGAGATCGGATGATAGTTCCCTGGATCGGTTTTTGTTACCTCTGCGATCTTCAGAGTGTCACGAAACTCACCTTCGATCATTAATTTATTAAAACATCCAGCTAAACCATCTGAGATTAAATTTTGTAAACATTTTATGACTTTTGTGCTAATTTTGTATATACCACTACTTGTATTCGAGTCAAGATCTTTAATAATAATATATTTATTTATTCAGACAACTACAAAGATCCATTACAATTACAATTTTGATAATTTCACTTGAATTACATTGATTTATTGTCGTAAGTTCATGATTGTATTTTTTCGTTGACTTGAAAATAAGGTTATTTGAGCTGTTGTGATATTTTATAGGTATTTTATCTGCACGTATTGATCCTATTGTTGAGAAGTATTTATTAGAGACAAATTTCTTTTACATCATGACATGTACAGTACACTACCTATCATTCATATCAATATTAAATAGTATTAAAAGCAAACCAAATATTCAAAAGTTAACATTTATTTGAAAAATAATTATTTGTATAGTAAAATGTTTTTGAATTTATTTGAATATTTTACAAGTTACATTAACCAAAGCCACATTTCCACACTTTCGAGAAAACACGCGTAAATAGATACTAGTTATCTTGAGTATAAAATATTAAAAATATAGTAACAGTTATTAATATAATTATATAACGTTATATTACATATTAAATTAGTTTTCCAACTACAAAATGAATAGCTACATTGTTTCCATTTTCCTCAAGAGGTTTAATTTGATAGCTTCGAGCCACGTGGCAAAGATTAAAAGATAATTATAAGAAACAAAGATCATAAACTAAGAAATAATAATAAGCTAAGTTATTCTTGATGCAAAGGCAGAAAAATGTGTATACAGGTACATAACAGATACATGTATCGTCAACTAAAAGTTTTGAAGGAGCACTACTCTGTATGATTTTATTGTTAGCTAAGTTATTTATAAGCGACCACATTTTTTTTGGATTATTTTTATACAATTTGTAAACAGTTTGTAAACAGTCAGTAAGAATTCTTTGTAGCTTGGATTAATCTTGCAATTTTATCTCTCATTTCTTTATAGTTATCTTCTAATTTCTTATTCTCTTGGTTATTCTTGTGTTGTATCCATAGATGGTTTCTTTGACTGATTCCAGTAATTATCTCATTGTTAATCCAATCTTCATGGGGTGGGTTCAAAACTTTTGTTCTTTTCACTTTGTTGACTTCTACATACTGTTTTATTGTTGACTCTAATATTATATAATTATTTGCCGAGTCTTCACGTCCTTGTGATTCTATCGTCGCATGCAGCTTCTCGTAGGGTATTGTTTCATAATTTAAGCGTATTTTTGAAGGAGGTTTCCATTTGTTTAATTGTAAATAAATTCGCTTGTGATCCGACATAGATGAATTGATAATAGCGATTTTATAATGCTCCCTTTTAGATTTGTGGAGACGTGATCCAGAATTGACTGTTTTGTTTGTGAGTCTCTTGGCTTGACGCCTTTTACCTATAGTTATCCATTTGTAAGAATCGTCGTAGGCTTTCATGTACGATTCCTTTGACGTTTTTGGGAGTAGATTGTTGGCAATGCCAATGGCTTCGGATTTAATGTACTCTGGAGTTAAATCACTATCGTCACTCGAAATTTTTGTGAGAATTTGTAGCATAACGATTTACAGTATTCGCGCTTTTTTTTTTATTTGTGTTCTATTTATTTTTTTCTACTCTCGGTGGCCAGTTCGATTTCCGAACAAATATTTTTTTAGTGCATGTGTCCGAGAAGGATACCGTGGCCCACACAACCGTGGCACAGGCAACTGAAGGAACACGGGTGGGTTATAGTCAGTAAGAGTCTGACACGCCCTCCCGATCTGCCCAGAGCAGGAGAAGTTATTTGATGATTTCCCACCCTCAAAAAAAAAAGGTTAACATGTTCCAAATTCAAATAACATCAATGACAAGCGGGTCCAGGGTCATAATGAAATTCAGTACAATATTAATGCTCGGCTAGACTCCAAGTAATGACATACTTTAGGTTAGGTTTACATGACATATAACTTGACATTGTCGGGCATATGGTGTCAAAATAATTATAAACCAAGTGCAGACGGTTACAGCGGTTAGAGACTCGTCAATTCTAAGCCTCCCTTGAATTGGTCGCAAGTTCAAAATAACTTGTTAACCCAGTCCTAACTTAGTTTGAAATGATACACATACTTGCTAGTAGTCTTAAACATCCTTAGGTGACCTTATCGTCTGTGGTAGGCTTGAATATCGTAAGATGATTTTCCTGGCATCTGTTTATCAGCAAGCTCTCCTTAGCTACACAACATAACATCACGCGCCCCTGTTATACAGACAGGGGCGCCGACTTTTAGAAAACCTCGTGTGTGACCAGACTCATGCCCACGGGGAGGAGGGATGTTCATTTCTTATAGCCTACTGCTTTGGCTGACTTAGCCTTCTTCTAAATCCTTAAAGTCGCATCTAAAGCTGCCCATTAGAATTAATATTAAACGAACAGACAAGCAGTAGGGTAGCTAAAGAAGATGTTGCATTTTATTATTGTAAGTTGGGAAGACAGGTAAAACAAAGCTAGATTGATAAAATTGCAATATAAGTTTATTAGTACGTAAAAACAACAACACAGTACATAGTATATGGAGACAGTGGGTTGTACTATCAAGTTTTAAATTCTTGTCAGCTTTCAGGGCTCCTAAACTAGGTACGCAGACCTGGGGCCGTACTATGACCTGTTAACGCCATCATGATTCCGTTGAGAAAAAGAGATAGTGCTATCGGTCATGTATAGCTCCGTCTCTCTTCCACGCTGGAACAATGATGGAATTAACACGTCATAGTACGGGCCCTGTATCTCAGGAGTCGGAGATTTTACGGCTTCAATTTATATAATACAACCGTGACTTTTTGTTTGCTTTTACAGTGGTTGTTAACACAGCAAAATATATATAAATAAAGAATGCATTAATGTATTTTTAATTAATCTATTCAGACTACGCTATTTTTAACCTACCTACCAACGTTGATTGTTGTACACTGTATGTAAGTGCATCACCGACTAATATGCATGTTATTTGAGTCTGACGGAAAGTAGTTTGTGCTGACGAATTCAAAAACTGAACATCGAGCGAAGCGAGCTCGAAAATTTTAAGACCTCGGATGGGTTCAGTTTTCTTTTGACCATTCTAAAAAAAATGGAATTATTTTGCTGAACTAAGCAGAAAAGCTTTAGAATTAAGAAAACAAACGATTAAGAGCGTGCGAAGCGAGCTCGAAAAATTTAGCACCCCGCTTTGCAAGGTTATAATGTAACCAACGTAATAACGGTAATAAATAGTACAATTAGTTGTCAACCATACTTTAAAGATCTAAAAATTCTTACATTGCCTTCCCTATACATTTACGAATCAAATATTTTTGTGAAATCAAATCTAAGCTATTATAAGACTGCTGTCAAAAGCTACTTATTATCGAAAATTAAGGGATAAAAAAAGGTTAGAGGTACAAATACCTTATGGTAAAACGGCACTATTAAATAAAAGTATTTTATGCATGACATGATTAATCTATAATAAATTGCCTGATGACATTAAACAATTACCAATCCTCCAGTTTAAAAAGAAATTACATTCATTATTAATAGACAAATGTTATTATGATGTCAAAGATTACTTGTGTGACAAAAATATTGTATTCCAATGACAAGTATGTAGGTATGATAATATTGTGAATGTATTTGAATACCATTTAAATTGCTTGTGTCTTTCCTCTCTTTTTTTTTGTAATAATGAATTATGACTAATATGACTTGGAATTGAATTTGTATGTATTTATAATTTGGAATATTTTAATAATGTATCGAGACTAATATGACTAATTGTGTTTTAACTTCTGATTTGTATTTTATTATTGTATGCCTCAACGGCGGGACATAGCTGAACTTATTTTAATTATTTAAGACCTGTATGTATGATGTATACCTATAGTCCACAATAAAGATGATTTGATTTGATTTGATAGCGTACTAGTTAGACGTGCCGCGTGGCGAGTGATGTTAAGAAGATATCGGCCAGAGCCGATTGATTGTTGCCGTCTATTGTGTTGATGCCTATTATGCTCATGGGTGCTCAGGACCCACAATTTACCTCTCATAGTGCTGGAGCCACCCCTGGAGACAAAAGGTATACAGCCACATTTCGCCAGTTATGTTTGGTTTTCCTTATCTATTAGATACTATCACCAACAGATTAAAACAGCCCTCAAGAAAAAACTAACAAACGCTTTTCTTTCGCTTACTTTCAAAAGTAATTAATTCCACCAAGGCCAAATAGAAATTAAATTAGGCGTGATCAAAATTCAAAAAGTTTATAATCGTCTCGCTACCCAAAACATAATGGCAAAAATATTTAATTACAATAAAACATAAAGAAAGGGTTCTTAACAATGAATTCTCAAGTAATTATTGATAAATTACCCAAGTTTTCTCATTATTCACAAACTTAAGCCCTTTGCGTTGCGCCTCCTTGTTTAGAAGGCGAGATAATTAGAGAAGGACTGCGGTTGCTTTTTGTTATAATAATTAGCAACAACGCGGCAACGCTTTGTTAACGTGCTGTAAACAGTTTTCATGACGCGGTTTAGACGGAAAAAAGATCATTATTTTAAATTGTTAATGAACAGTTTTGATTCATTAACATTCATCCAATGCTTTGGGAAAGTTGGCAGCTGTTTATACCTATTCATTTCAAAGGTAATGTTTTATTTTACAGAACAAATAAACAAAGAATCCGAAAAACCAAACCTTTGATTTTTTTAAACTCATCATAATCCAATATTTAATAAATCAAAAACATAACTAATTATTAAATACTAGCTTCAGTCAGTGACTTCGTCCACGTGAAAGTTCTAGTTCCCCCGACCCAACGCGTCTCATCGCATCACCTACCCGCGCTATTTCTTCGTTTTCGCTTAGCGTTCTCTCTAAGATTTTTTCTTTTTGCTCGGCTTCTAAGAGTCTTAGCGTGATGTTAAATAGCCTACAGCCTTCCTCAAGAATTGGCAAAAATATATTTTTAGATCCGATCGGTATTTAGCTGTTGCGCTGTTGCGGCTTCCACGTTTCTGTAGCGCATCAGCAATATTTGCAGATGCACACACGATGGCTTTGGAGCTTTATGGCGCAAAAAGACCGCGTCATTCATTAGCCGGTTGCGTGGAAGTCGCCACAGCATCTTGAGTGCCATTGCTGCTAGGCACGATTGTCCCCTGACATGGATCTTAGTGCAGCGGACCAAGTCCCTGCTTACTATTTTGTACTAGTTTAAGTCTCATGTATGAATCAAAGTTATCTAAATATATAAATGTATTATTATTTCCAGAGATTACCTACCCTACAGACAAACTTACAAACAAACAAACAAATTTTACCTCTTTGTAATATTAAGTATAGAGATCAAACACAAATCACAACAGAGGAATACACATCCTGTATAAACAGCAGACCAATCCCAATGGAGCATTTACATAATTTAGAGACCATAGACTATAAATAAAATATGGCGGATCACTAACAACCAGATCATGACACCGGATACACGCCACCACAAACCGAACACGTTATTACGATTTCCTATTTACCATTAATCGTGAGGGTGATGCCGGAGTTAGGACGTGGGTATACAGGCCTTTGATTGGTTATTACGTCATCTATTAATTGGAAAACCTTTATAAAAACAGGTCAAACATAGGTAGTAGGTGTCGTATGTGGGTGATGCTGAAAAATCTAAATGAAGTCTATTTTTATCATTCTAATATAAGCACAGTAATATCAAGGTAAAATGAAAAATTAAAACCAAAGAAAGAAATCCAAAGAAGCATGTTTGATTAATCCGGAATGTCATTTATAAATACAATAATTTTCCTAGTCCATTTTTTCCGCAGAAATAAAGTCCAAACACTAACCAATAAATTCCACCAAGTTTCAATAGTCAATATTTCTTATTCTGTCACAACATATGATCGCTGCGCGCTGTCAAGAGACAACGTCACGTCACAGTTTGACACGAATACGTTTGATTTCAAACAATTTTGTGCACTTTGTTACAATCGCTAATAAACTTCTTTATAGATAGGTATATTTCGTTTTTACATTAATGTCGCACTATCAGCCAATTTAATTATATTAGAATAAAGTAGAAAAACGACAATGACATCTATTTCCATACCCATTAACGTGGGCGTTAAAAGCAGTAAGAATAACTTTGTTTAAATAAGTTTAGATTGTTTGAACACAGTTAAATGTCAATTGAAACACGTGACGAGACTTGACGTCCCTGATAGGCGACAGCGTGACCCGTTCGCGTGACAATACGCGCATAATTTACAACATGTTCGCCATTTGTTTCACGGCAATCATTAATGAGCTTTACAATTGACGTATGGGGAACCATGATTATGTCACGGTATTAATTGTAATTTATATTATATATTTTTTAAATAAATAAACGGAACACAAGATCATCATCAAATGTATTTACGTGCTCAATAACGTGGGTGCTACTAGCAGTAGCTATAACTTTATTTATTTACGTA
Organism: Brachylomia viminalis; assembly: GCA_937001585.2. Classification (NCBI taxonomy): domain Eukaryota; kingdom Metazoa; phylum Arthropoda; class Insecta; order Lepidoptera; family Noctuidae; genus Brachylomia; species Brachylomia viminalis. The sequence goes on along the minus strand of OW443316.2, from coordinate 12,932,492 downwards.
AGTGATTGTTTACTTGAAACACTAAACTGACAATTGAAGCAGGCGACGTGACGTGACGTCACAGATAGCTTGGCAAGCGTGACACGCTCGCGTGACGATACGCGCGTGATTTACCACATGTTCGCCTGTTTGATTCACGTCAACCGCTAATCAGATTCGATACTGACATAATGAGGGACTAACGTTGCATAAATCGCTGTGTTTGTAAAACTAGCACAAGGTGAACTTCAGTAACAAAAAATACGACAGTGACGCACCTCTACAAATATCCGAAAAACATACCTGAATGTTAACATAATATAATGTCAGTTGAGAGTGACAGTCTGACAGCTCGATTAGCGGTTTCAATTTGGGCAGGGCACGACGGCATGAGGCAAAGGCGTGCGCATGCTGCGACGAGGCGCCGTGTCACGTCGAATCACGGTCGCGCAGATTGTTTCGCGACTGGCTACGTCGTCGTACGACGGCGACGTCTAAATATTTCTCACAAATATCTCTTTGCATGTCGTACAAAGTGGAATATAAGCATGGTAATGTAGGACAACGTAAAGGAGAGTGTTGGTTTGATGTTTTTAGTATTGACCTAGAATGGGAGTTGAATTATTTTAATGAATTGTGTTTGTTGATCGTGTATTGTTATTTTATTTTGTTGTGTTAATGTTTTACTTGTACGGTTACTTTTGCAAAGTACAATAAAAATAGAGAGCACCTTAATAATAACCTTAAAACAATAAACCTACTTTAATTATTTTCACTGTGTACAGGTTTTCAAAAATATTATGACGAAATAACATCCGCGAGAACATCAAAAAAAAAACTCATTACAAAACCGAATACGACTCAGCAATAACGTTTTGTTACAACACTGTACTTCATGTAACAATGCCTGAACTTCATTTCGCCGCAAAAATATAAAACCTTTACCCTCATTTAAGTACCTCAACAACGTTTTAAAAAGATAAATAGGTACTTTAATCACCAATTAAGAGTATCATAATCAACGTTAACACCAGGTCGGGATTTCCTCGATCAAACTAATGCCGACATTACGACACAGCATCCCTCAGGGAGCACACCATTTACACTCTCCAAGGGCAATATTAAAAATAATAAACCGCCTGTCGGCCGTCGATTACCCAATTTTCAGTAAAAGCGAATTTTTCCCCGCTCGGCGTAATGACGCTAACTGAGTGTGCCGAGTAGCCCCGGCTTTATTGCACCTTTTTAGATAGAATGATGATAATTTCGGTGTGAAGTGTCTTTTACTGCGCGGTGGGTACTGGGTACTCGTAGCGTAGTCTCGTTTTGCAGTCGTTACCTACTGCACTGAGCTTTTAACAGCTTCATATGTGTCTACGTCAGTTGGTAATGTTTTCTTTACCAAATAGTTTTTGAATATTGGGGATACAAACTACTTCCAACATAACACATTAACTTGATCACTATCCATTTCCCCCAAACATTCAACAAATTAATATTACTACAAATGTTTCACACAAACACGCTGACAATTAAAAATGCACCGTAATCAGTGCAACTACCGACGTCCCGTGTGACGTCAGCTGTCTCGTCACAGCTTACTGAAGGTGGCGCCTACCTATTTAAACTAGGCGGATTACGGTGACTAGCTACGAACCAGTGTAAATATTGTATAAAATACTGGCGGTGAAATCAAATTAAACATTTGTTGATGCACTTTTAAGTTTCCTACTTCTTGTTTCTTATAAATGTTAATGTTGACCACTAAAAGGTTTTGTAATAGCAACAATAACACTATGTAGGTATTAAGTATTAAAAGCCAGATCAACGTTAATAAATGAAAATTCACGAATACAAATTTTAAAATCATTTTAAATCTTTACGAGAGCTGAACGCTTAACAAAGGCTTAAAGTGAAACTGTGTATTTGCTAAAATGATTTCAGTGGCAATTTTCAGTTACAATCATATACATTCAGCATTTGAATATTTTGAAGAAAAACCAACCGAAGGCTAAAAACAAAATCCTACAATTTGTCAACACGGTATTTTTGTACCCACATCAACATTTACATATCAAAATCAATAACAAAATACATGTCGGTGTACTAAAGCTACACCTCTGCCTGCCCTTCGGGGAAAACAGGCGTAATGCTAAGTGTTATGTTAACAAACATTGCCACTAAAACCTAAAATAAACGCTTTAAATATATTCATCACAAATAAACACTAATGAATACGAATTTTTAGTGACAATTATTCCGATACAACACAAACACCGCATCACTGACGCCAGTGACGTTACATGACGTGACAGCGCGTCAAGCGTGTCATTGCAAGCCTCGTCATAGCGAGCTTGCGGATAATGTCCGCCGTGATTACGAAGCGTGGCTTCCCACTAGCTTTGTCATCCTAGCTTATTATTATTCATGTACCAGACGGTGCTTCGATTAGCTAATTAGAAGTCATCGGGCAAAGTGGTGGGATTTAGATAATGGTGGCAGCTAATCTATGTAGTGATGCTTGTAAGCTTTGGGTTAATCAATGATAATACGGTTGTCATGGAATTGTGGATAAGCGCAATCTTTTTAATTTGTTGTTATTTTAATGAGCATGTCCGGTGGATTTGTTCAACGTGGAGCTTTCATCACGTAACGCGACTGCTTTCGGAGTTACATATAATAATTAGTACCCACTGGCAGAGGCTCGTTTATTAAAGTGACACAATCTTCTGCCAGTGTTTTATGATCAGCAATATTTTCGATGACTGTATACTTTTAGAAGTACAAAGAAAAAATACAGCACTTTTAATCAACAAGTAAGTCCGGTCTTAAGGCTTAAATGAAACATTTGCATCTGCTCCAAATTAGACGCAGGATTTCTGACTTTATAGGTCTCAGACTAAATGTTATCACGCCCACGTGCAACTGCAATCAGCAATCCAAAGACCAACTGACAATACGATACAAATCATACAAACGCAATCCTACCCTCCCAACCATGATAGATATGATATTTGAAAACCTCACACATCAAATCCTGCAGGTCACGTTATGAATACTGTATGCAGCCGCGCAAAGACTCAAAATTCCGCATCCGTGGTTGTGTATAAGCTTGCGTGGCCTAGATCGAGGCCGACACGTGCGGTGGACTCGCGAGGCCTTTTGTGAGGCCTAGCGTGACACTGCAGAGGGAAGGGCAGAAGGTCGTGACTTAAGAGCGTGAAGTCGATTTGCACAACGTGACGTGCATGGACGCGTGTCGCGGGATTGCATTTGTCCATAGCCGAGTGACATCTGCCGATGTCCAGCTAGTTTGCGTGATGATATCAAAATGACCTGCAATTCATGTCGCCAAGACTTGAATTGCAGGTCTTTTCGATATCGTTAACTGAACTGCGCTGTGTGTCAACACATCATGTAGTTAAATTGAAATAGATTCGAACCATTCACACGAGCTGCATTTTGTTACCTACAAAACCAACTACCAACCTACAAAAACAGAAGGACTCAGAAGTTCGCAAGTCGACGCCTATAATTGTTTTTTTCAAAACTGCGCTGTTAGAGCTAGCGTGCACGAGTAGTGAGTTTTGTCACCGTGACAAAAAAGTTTCTGTCCCTATCACACGTCATCAAAGCAGAGTGCGCTCACGAAGGATGTCATTCACCAAACTTTTTGATATACAGGCGTCATTTGTTGACATGGATTTGGAAAAAACGGTAGCAATCTACGAACTCATAAGACGTAAAAGAAAATATCGTAAAAAAAATACGGGGTGCACCCCCTTTGGTGTGACAGGCTAATAAATGGTAAGTTTTACATTATGTTTCATAAACTTCGACAACACCCAAAATTTTTACAATATTTTCGAATGAGTGTTGGAAGTTTTGATGAATTTCTATTTTTGTTGTTTGGTAACATAAAAAAAAACATACAAAAATACGAACATGAGATTGATCTTGATTTGATTGATCTATATCGGTCTCGTGCTAAGTCACGCTGTGAGAAGACGCCGACGCCATGTTTGCGTGTTGCCTTGTCGATAGTTGGATAGTGAATGGAGAGCGGGAAACCAAAGGTATGCGCGGAGAGTGAAAATTTTGTCAACCTTGCGCGCGCGTTTACTGAAACCTAGTGGTGCAGTGACAGTTGGTCACAGGGTCGTTCGCGGGTCGATGGACGAAAGTGTCACCAGGTTGTCACGTCGTAACGTGCGCGCATCTCCATACATATCCACAGACCGGACAAGAGTTCGGTAACTAATAATAAATAATACAACAAAAACGTTCTTGAGAACAAATATTACATAGAGGGAGTTGAAGTAAAAAAACTGTGCATAATTCGCGACCTGGGAGTTCAACTTGATCAAGCGCTAAAGTTCGATGTGCATATCCTGAATATTGTCTCAAGATCCTTTAGGGTACTGGGATTTGTTATGCGAAATAGTAAGGAATTTAAAAGACCCGCTACAAAAATAAAGCTTTTCAACACTTTAGTCCGTCCAATCCTAGAATATAGTTCTGTGGTATGGAATCCGCATTATGAGGTTTACTCCAAGCGCCTAGAGAGTGTTTAAAAGCGATTCCTTTACCATCTGAGCTACGGAGATCACTTGGCTAAACAACTCACTAGCTACGCTGACAGGTTGAAGCACTATCACATGGAGACACTAACCAGTCGTAGGAAGAAACTGGATTGCATCATCCTCCATAAAATATTAAGTGGAACCATAGACTGCAGTGAACTCTTGAGCTTGTAGTGGCCCACAAACATACGTCCGGCCGCCACCGAGCGCCGAGGCATACTGGCGAGGCGTGTGCGCCCGCGCGCGCAGCGACCCGAGTACGTTGCTACATTGGTGCGGTGAGTGACATCAGGAGCCTGCTATCTGCACCACGTTCGTTCCCAGACTGATGCAAAATATTTCGCGAGGCGCTTTTATACTCCGAGCACGTTGGGAGCGTTTCCAAAATATTTTATAGCTGGTGTGTGATTGGTGCTTGGGAATTTGCAAAATAGTTTTAGGTTGACCACTATTCGCACATCGTATGTTTAGCATATAAGTAGGGAATATTAAAATAAACGTATGGATTCTTTACCATTCAATCGAGTTTCATTTATACCTCAACATAACTACCAAAGTGGTGACCCCGACCGGAAACATGCAAGAAGAAAAGTTGTTGCTCAGCAGAGAAGACGTCGAAACTATCTCCGTGAAGTCCCGGATACCTCAGTTCTGGCGTGATAAACCCAGACTGTGGTTCGCGCAGTTTGAAACGATGGTCGCTAATCAGAAGCTCGGTGACGAAAACAAGTTCGGCCTTGTAGTCGCGCAGTTGGAGAAGGTCGACGTGGAACAAATTAGCGACATTATCATGTCACAGGCCAACACGGGAAGATACGAGCTAACTAAACAGCGATTACTTTCCGTCTACGAGGAGTCAGAAACTAAGCAACTACAGAAGTTACTAAATGAGGTGGAACTCGGCGACCAACGGCCCTCACAGTTATTACGGCGAATGCGAGATTTAGCTCGAAACAAACTACCAGACGAAACGCTGCGAATGCTATGGATGAGCCACTTACCATCATCGACGCGCGCAGTACTTTCGGTTAGCACCGAATCAAACTTGGATTCCCTAGCAGCCATGGCAGACAAAATGGATGAACAAGCGAGGGAAATCAACTCCATTTGTTCCTGTAGCCACGGTAGCAACAATTCGCAGCAACCGTCAACGTCAAGAATAGAAGACAAACTTATCGATATGATCGACTCGCTCTCTCGTGAAGTAGCGGAATTAAGGATGGATCGATCGCGAAACTACTACCGTCGACCATATCGCAGCGATTTCCGATCTAGATCGCGTTCCAGATCCCGCAAAAACACAGTGGAAATGTGCTACATTCACAGGAAGTTCGGAAAGGAAGCTTTCCGGTGTCGCAGTCCATGCAATTTTCAAAAAAATAATAACAAACAGGAAAACTAAAGACGACTTCAGCAACGACGGTAGCCGAAGTCAATGGAATAACGAAGTACCGTCTATTCATCAAGGAATTGTCAACCGGACTACGTTTTCTTATCGACACAGGCGCAAACGTGTCTGTACTTCCAGTTCAAAACCAAGAAAAAAAGAAACAAGTACCCACAAGTTACCTTTACGCGGCTAACGGTTCATCGATACCCTCATACGGTGAACGATCGATGTCACTCAACTTTGGACTTCGTCGACCCTACCGATGGAACTTCGTGATCGCTGAAGTCAGTCGACCAATACTAGGAGCTGATTTCCTTCACAAACATCAACTCACAGTGGACATCCACGGCCGCAAACTCATCGATAAGCAAACAAGTTTATCCGTCGTTGGTTACGTCACACCTACTATCGACAACAGCATTAACACTGTGGACGGTCAGCAGCCATATCACGACCTGCTTGCCGCGTATCCAGACATAACTAGACCGAATTTGAAGCTATGTCACAGTCAAGTGGAACATCACATCGAGACAAAAGGCCCACCGCTGTATGCCAAAGCAAGACCGCTGCCCCCGCACAAGTACAAGGCAGCAAAGGAGGAGTTTCAATCAATGATCGAACAAGGCATCTGCAGACCATCAAATAGTCCATGGGCCAGCCCACTACACCTGGTACTCAAGAAAGATGGCAAATACAGAGCATGCGGTGACTACCGCAGACTGAATGCAGTGACAGTTCCCGATCGGTACCCGATACCAAGATTACATGATTTCACCTATACCATGTTGGGGAAGAAATTCTTCTCCATCATTGATTTGAAAAAGGCCTACTATCAAGTACGAAATCGAGAAGAAGACATCATGAAATCAGCCGTCATTACACCATTCGGCCTGTTTGAGTTCACAAGAATGTGCTTCGGTTTGCGCAACGCCGGTCAAACATTCCAGCGACACATCGACAACGTTTTACGAGGGCTGCCAGTCTTTTCATTCGTCGACGACGTATTGGTGGCATCAGAAACCCAAGAAGAGCACAGAAGAGACCTAGAAGATGTCTTCAAGAGGTTGAACGACAACGGTCTGCAATTGAATGTCTCGAAATGCATATTCGGCCAACCCACGCTTGATTTCCTGGGCTTCACTATATCTGCCGAAGGTATCAAGCCTACAAACGAGAAGGTCAAAGCCATAACAGAATACCGACTGCCTCAGAACATTCAAGAACTCCGTAGATTCCTGGGAATGATTAACTTTTATAGAGAAAACATTCCTAACGCGGCCGATCATCAAAAGGAATTGAACGCCTACCTACACGACTCAAAAAAAAACGATAAGACAATAATTCAATGGAGCGAAGCAGCAATCGAAGCGTTTAACAAGTGCAAAGAAGATATTTCTAACGCCGCACTATTGTCTTATCCATCATCAAGCCTACCTCTTGCCTTGATGACAGACGCCTCCGACACCTGCGCGGGAGCTGTGTTACAACAGAAAATCAAAGGAAAGTGGAGACCACTCGGCTTCTTCTCTAAAAAGTTCAACGACGCGCAGAAGAAATATTCCACCTACGACCGAGAATTGCTGGCTATATATATGGCTGTTCGTCATTTTCGCTGGATGATCGAAGGCAGTGACGTCACCATTCTCACTGACCACAAACCCCTAGCAAACGCACTGAAAGCGAATAGTAAAAACGAAACACCTCGTCGCACAAGATACTTAGAATATATCGGCCAGTTCGTCACTGCTATTAAACACGTCGCAGGAAGAGACAACATAGTCGCTGATGCGCTGTCCAGGGTTGAGACAATAACCTGCCCTTCACCGATTGACTACGAAGAGTTAGCTCAAGCCCAGACACAAGACGAGGAGCTCAAAGAAATTTCAAACAACGACCGCTATACCTTCAAGAGAATTAAAGTACCAGAAACAAAGAAGAGAATTTACTGCGAGATGTCTTCGGGTACCGCCCGTCCGTTCTTACCAGCCACATTCAGAAAAGAAGCATTTCAAACGATTCACAACCTTAATCACCCCGGCGTAAGAGCGACGAAGCGACTGGTTACTACGCGATACTTCTGGCCTTCGATGAAGACCGACGTTACAGAGTGGTCGAGAGCTTGCAACCAATGTCAACGAGTAAAAGTACACCGACACACAAAAGCACCGGTAGCGAGTTTCAAGCACGTCGAACGGTTGACTCATCTTCACATCGACATTGTCGGGCCATTACCTATATCCAACAATTGTCGCTATTTACTGACGATGATCGACAGAGCAACGAAATGGCCCGAAGCTAAACCTATCGAAGATATAACTGCAGAGACAGTAGCCAGCGCCGTGTATGAAGGATGGATTACAAGATTTGGTTGCCCAATAACAATAACAACAGACCGCGGGCGACAGTTTGAATCTGAGCTTTTCAACAAGTTAATGAATCGCATGGGTATTCAACGCACAAGAACCACAGCGTACCATCCGCAGTCAAACGGTTTGGTCGAACGCTGGCATCGCACCCTAAAAACATCGCTTGCTGCAAAATTAAATTTAACGGGTTGGACACAGGAACTACCTACAGTACTACTGGGTCTGCGCGCTGCTTACAAAGAAGATATCGGAGCGAGTACAGCTGAGTTACTGTATGGGCAAACAATACGCCTACCCGGAGAGTTCCATGGAGAGGCTACCACGCAATGCAACCACCCGTCATCCTTCATGGAACACCTGACCGAAGCACTGAACAAAGCACAAGCGCAGCGAAAAGTAAACAAGCCCGGTGCGGTATTCATTCACGACGACCTATACAAAAGTACACACGTATATGTACGCAACGATGCAGTGCGAACGCCGCTAACACCTACCTATAACGGGCCGTATCCTGTTATCGCCCGAAGCAGCAAATTCTTCACCGTGCAACTAGCAAAAACCCAATCTAACATCTCCATCGACCGTTTGAAACCTGCCTACTTCCTGAACGAGGAACCAGAGCACCCAGCAACGTACGCGCATATCACGAAATCTGGAAGAACATCAAAACCACCCGTACGCTTCGCTGGCGGAGGAGTAATGTAGTGGCCCACAAACATACGTCCGGCCGCCACCGAGCGCCGAGGCATACTGGCGAGGCGTGTGCGCCCGCGCGCGCAGCGACCCGAGTACGTTGCTACATTGGTGCGGTGAGTGACATCAGGAGCCTGCTATCTGCACCACGTTCGTTCCCAGACTGATGCAAAATTTTTTTTTTTTTTTTTTTTTTTGATGCGGACCTATTGCAGTTGGCTCCGAGGAACCTATTCTGCGTAACCTAGCGTCGGCGGGGCCAGAAGGGCCTCTCGCCTTGAGAATAGAGGTTAACTAACTAAATTTAATTTAAGTAGCGTTACTAAGGGCGCCCCATAGTGGGGCTCGAACCTGGGCTTAGCGCGCTACTGGTCACTGAACTAGCGGTCGTGAGACTCGGATCTGAGTGATTATTATTATTAGGGACATTGTTTAATATTACAGGCTCCACACGGGCGGGCGGGGTCAAGGGTCGGGGGGGGTGATGCAAAATATTTCGCGAGGCGCTTTTATACTCCGAGCACGTTGGGAGCGTTTCCAAAATATTTTATAGCTGGTGTGTGATTGGTGCTTGGGAATTTGCAAAATAGTTTTAGGTTGACCACTATTCGCACATCGTATGTTTAGCATATAAGTAGGGAATATTAAAATAAACGTATGGATTCTTTACCATTCAATCGAGTTTCATTTATACCTCAACATAACTACCAAAAGCTCATTAGATATTAAAATTCCGACGCGAATTCCCAGGCCTAACACTTTTGACTTATTTTACATCCATGGCTCAAAAACTAACCTCGGTCATTACGCCGCTGTGCCAAGACTTTGTAGGCAATACAACATGTTATCTAAAACTACGAATTTAGACATCTGCGAGTCTCTGTCTAAATATAAGAAAATCCTATTAGATTCAGTTTGAGTACCAATATCTAATGGTTTTATCTTATTGTAATTTTTTTTTATTTTTTTTTATTACGTTTTGTGTCTATTAATTAACTTTTCCAAATTTTTACTTTGTTAGCTTAGTTGTTTAACTTTGTGCATGTTGTGGTCTCCTATAAGTGAAGGAGTACACTTACTTATTACCTGATGTAACTCTTTATTTATGTGTCATGTATTGTGTACATCTTTTGTTGGAGATCCTAAATAAATAAATAAATAAGAGTGACCAAACTGTCACGCTGACAAAAGTCACTCGTGCGCACTAGCTCTTAATGATATCAAAGCTATACTTTTTGCAGCAACAGTTTGCGGGCAGCAGCTATGCCCGCAAACCGGAACATTTGACAGCACAATTAAACGAGTTCTTTAACAGTCAGATAACCTACGGCAAGCTTTTCACATATTGAAGGTTTGTTGTAGCAGTCTGTTACAAAGACCACAGTCAGCAATGAAGATAACTTGATATTAGTATCGCATTTTGTTCGCAGTGGGTTTTCTGGAGATTTCTATCTTATTCCGCTCACTACGATGCACGATGGGAATTATTCTCTTTGCCGACTATTTAAATGACTGCGTATACCCTCCAAATTATCAACGCGGAAGCGCCTATGTACGTGTTAGCAATGGGAATGGACTTGAAATGGTGCGCCTGACGTGTTGGCTTTGTACAAGAGTAAGTCTCTTATGTTTACGCTGTTTGGAAACACCATTGGATTTGGCAGAAATTGTCTCTTATTTTTTTAACCCAGGTCAATAAACTTTGGCATTATAAAGAGGCACGAGGAACAGGGTGTAAAATTCACTCTTACCTTCATAGAAAAGAGAGGATCCTCCGACCAGACGGGTGTCGTGTCTGGTGGGCAACTGCCCTACGATTGATGTCGGGAAGTTGTATATATGCTAGTCGCGCGGTAAACTCTGCTTGCGCGATGCAAGATTTGCATGACGTCAGTGTGACGCGCACTCGCATGTGGCGATGTAGATACCCCTACAGCATAATTGGGAACTCATACAGTAGAAAAGGAAACAACACTAATCGAAGGAGGTCTATACTCAGTAGAGGGCGAAATGAAAATGAAGCTAACATTTGTCACTAAAATATTCAACAAACACAAATAAGCTTTAAGTATGTATAAAATTAACAACAGCGTTAACAGCTTTTTTTTTAGGGTGGGAAATCATCAAATAACTTTTCCTGCTCTGGGCGGATCGGGAGTCAGACTCTTACTGACTAAAACCCGCCCGTGTTCCTTCAGTTGCCTGTGCCAGGGGCCACGGTAACCCTTTCGGACTTTCCCGCAACCCTGGCAGGCAGGAAAATTGTGAACAGTGAACATCTTCAGGCGTACGTACTACTAAAAACGTATTAAAAGTTAATTCTTTGCCAATCCAATCATATTAAACACTAAATAGCATTACATACTCCCCAAAAATCCAACCAACATATTAATCGTTCCGAACTATTCAAAATCCTAAACAATATCGTGCAAAATATAATGTAGCATTCCCATACAACCGCTATCGACGGCTTTAATGCACGCTCGACACGATTCTGATGATTTATGCACGCAGATCGTGCAAATACAGCGTCCCGTGAAGATTCACGTGTTAAGTAAATATCAATTTAACGGGTGCCGTGCAATTATTACGGTACACGGGCATGAGAGGGTTGGGTTTGATAAGGACTTTGTTGTGGATTTTCGGTGAAATTTGTTATTGGTGTAAAGATTTCTGTTACTTGAGGGGTGATACTGAGTCTTGAAGCAACTTCCTTTGAACATAAAAATCTATGTATAATAACGAATTAAAAAGTATCTAGACCGTACACCGGGACAGGGATTTCTGAAGACATCATCTAAAGATAAATAGTTGCTGCGAGATACTGTAACGTACCTAAATTAATCTGTAACTTTTAACTCACCTTGAATTAATTAGAAATTCTCTTGAATTTCTCTGAACAGTAATTAGGCCCTCCACTATTACTTAGAAAGTTACTCTCATATTTTATTATTATTAAGTTTATTTATTTTCATACATATAAATACATTTTCAAATATTTTATAAAAAACATTTAAAAATATAAAAATAGTAGTCCGCCGGTATCGGGAGCAGAGTCCAAGCTACCGGTGGTTAGGGCTCCAGAGACAAGAACCTCCTCACCATACGAACCGTATCAAGGAGTACTTACTGCCTTCTGATTCACGCCCTTGATCCAACCGCCTAACGAGAGCTTCGAGAGATGTTGATCGACACTTTCGGCCATCAGGCCATTGGCCGATACGACAATCGGCACAATGACAGCCGCGCTCACATTCCACATGTCAACAACCTCGTGTGCTAAGTCGAGATATTTAATTTGCTTCTCTTTCTCAGCTTTCACGAGGTTCTCGTCATGTGGAATAGTAACATCGATAATCATTGTGCGGCGCGCTAATCGATCTCTCACCGCTATATCAGGCTTATTGGCGACAATAGTCCTGTCAGTAATGATAGACCGATCCCAGTACAACGTATTTTTAATATCTACCATGTAATGTGTAACTGTTTGTTTTCCCAATAAAATAAAATAAAAATAAAATGGCATTACATAACATCGCGCCTGTAATCCTCGAAGGGCAAGGCAGAGGTGTACCTATAGTACACCAACATTTTGCCAATTATATTTAAGTCCCAAGTTATAGGAGGCAAGCCTATTGCCATCGTACATTCGTACCATTGTAACGGTGGAGTTTCTTGCCCATTCTTCTCCACACGAAACTACATTTTGGAAGGGGCGACTAGAATCAATTTTAATTTAATGTAAATGTTGACGTTCAAAAGTGCCTTTTATGTGCCTATTTGAAATAAATGCTTTGACTTTGACTTTTGATGAAACGGGCACAAATTCAGACACCGAGATGCTACCGAGAAATTCCTGATAGAAAAACTCAATAACACTTTGGCCAAACTGGGAATCGAACTAAGGACCTCAGCAGTAGCGCTTGCGGCCACTAGACCAACGAGGCAGTCAAATGGCATAGTGACAAGAGAAAAAAACAAACTCACAAAAATGCAGTATATGATTCAGCTAACTATTTTTTTTGGAACGAAGTTCCTTAACGCGGCTTGCGATAGGAGTTGCCAGGCAGAAACTGTCACGTGAGGAAAAAGCATCATGCCCCCTCCATGCGACTTTCTTTCTCTCTCTGTGTCTTTCTATTTTGCGAGTGTGTGTGTGTGCGAGTATTTTATTACCATTCGTTCCTATACAGCTTATTTTTTTTTCATTTAGTTACTCTCAAGCGATCTTAATTTATTTCATTGTGTCTGTTATTTGATACGGCGAAAGGAGCTTCGTTCCAACCGGGTGTCCCACGACACCTCATGACATTTTTATTTTTTAACTATTACTACTAAATAAGGCAAAAGGCCTTTGAAAGTCAGCACCTTTATTTACCTTTTTTTTCCACAACTATTAATTACAGTGTCGCAAATGGCTTTAATTTTCCTGAAAAGTATTGAACAATATCTAATATTTACGAGAAAAAATTATATGCCTGAATATTTTTTTACGGAAAAACATATTGAAACATTGCACACCTGGCCCTGCAGTCTCGACATAGTTAGCAATCGTTTTCGGTTGCTATGTCCTAACAATCCAGATGTAACGACATTTGGTGGTCTCGACACTCAAATTTATCGGTTGTTACCTACCGGTACCTACCTAAAATACAGGTATAATATAAAAATGCTAACTATGTCGAGACTGCAGGGCCTGGTTGCCCAAACCATCCTTCAAATTTCCCTAAACAACTCCATTAAAATCCTATATCTATAAACAATACAACATTTTGCCCATGTTGTAAATTGCCGCGGATGTGGTCGAGTGTCTGTAAAGGCAATAACTCAAAGCTCACGAGTGACGTCACGGACAAAACCTATGCGAGAACACTATGCCACTACACACGAGTGAACTCGAATATATCGCGTGATTTGTGGGCGAGTTGACCCTATATGTGGCGGTGCTTCAAGTAAGGCTGTGTTGCCACTCGTGGCATTTGTCTGTGTTGCCAAACTCTTGCTGTTTGGTAGGGTGACGACTAAATGCGGATGGGCGTCAAGAATACACTTTTTACCTACCGAACCGTAGGTACTTACGTACCTACCGAATTAACATATGTTTTCTGTATCAGTGTGAACAGAGTTCAGGCAATAGGTTCGCTGGTCAGTTACCTACATGCTTATTTGGACAATCTTTCGGACTTTATAAATAACCACCCCACAGATAAAAATGCATTATTCTTGGGGACTTATATGAGCTTCATAACTTGGACGAGTTCATATGATGGAATTAGACGTATCGCGCCTCAAACTAGCTTGTTTACTCATTTTGTTGACACCATTTATTTTTAAATCGAAAGTGGAAAATCATCAAATATCTTCTCCCGCTCTGGGCAGAGCGGCAGGGCGTGTCAGACTCTTACTGTCTAAAACCCACCAGTGTTCCTTCAGTTGCCTGTGCCAGGGGCCAGGGTACCCCTCTCGGAGTTTCCAGCAACCCTGGACCCCACGGTAGCCCTGCGTTGTTAATTCAGCGTGTTACTGTAAAATCTCAGTCACAAGTACCCGCAGTGACAAAGACAACTACGAACATATTCTATCTGACCAGCGAGACACAAGCGGTATGACGATTTCTGACTTTTCTAGTAGGTACTCAAATCTTAGTTACTTAAATAGAGTTTTTTTAATCCTTATAAGAAAATAACCTTAGATGCGATTGGCCTCTAAAAAAGTTTTTGTGACAATTGCCCATTTTCTAGCTGACTGTACGCACGGCTATTATAAGCTGATGTCGCATTCTATAGGATGTCCTTACAATAAGAGGTCAGTGTAAACTGGTAACGTATAGCTTGATGTGTAGCCGTGTGTACATATTTTTTTCAAAATCGATGAACGCAAAGTTTCCTGTAAAATCCACCCTGTATATAATAAATACTCTTTTTCATCTACCAAGCATTATGAGCCACCTTTTACCAAAACCATTATAACTAGATCAAAAACCCTAAGCTATCCAGCATCACAAGTTCACAACACAAGTTCCCTCTACACCCCGACAACACACAATTATCATTAACCAGCGCACGGCTTAGTTAGCGTTGACACGAGAACCCGCGCGCCCTCTAACCTCATTATTGATGAAACTCAATCCTGCCGCCATGCTGCCACTCCTTCAGTACTTAGTCACCGTAAATTATTGTCAAATAACTATTAGGTAACGGTAAACGTTATCTTGTAGGTAGGGAGGTTTTGTTTGGGACATTGAGGTGACGTTTTTGATTTTGTAGGTAGGTGTATCTAGTCCACCTACAGTTAAAATATTGTATCAAGGTTAATGTGCCTTAAGCAATTACAGATTCATATATAGTATATGAATGCATTTTCCCACACATCAACACAGTCTACCATGTATTTGAAATTAAATGAAATGTTTATGTCTATGTGTAGATGTCACTCTCGATTCTGCAGCGCATCGGGCATGTTTGCTGAGGCAAGAGTCGATGACTTTCCTGCCTTTATGCGCAAGAAAACAGCTTCTCTGATGCGCCGGTTTCGAGGGATTGGTGTGGATGATTTCCGAGAGGCCAGACTCTGAGGTGCTAGGGAAAATTCATCCAGCTTCATGTGAAGAGATGACTATATGATGAGTATGATACTATGAGTTTTTTTTAAGACATTATATTTTCTGACATTGGTGGTTTTATGGTTTGTATTTGAATATTTGTTGAGTCTGAATGATGTGATGTTTTTGATTTTTTTAGTATTGACTAACATGGTTTTTAGACCTTTGTTACTAACAACTATGGATATGTAATTAGTCTGCAATAAATGGATTTATTTATTTATTTTAATTAATCCCAAGCCTTTTTTTCATCGAAGTAATCTTTAACTTTACATAAACCTTTTCGACAGAGTTTCTGTTTATTGCATGATTTAAATGTATTGATGCTCAGCTTTTTAACATGGCTTGGGAGTTTGTTGTAAAAACGTATACTTTGGCACTTAAACGATTAACAAATTTTTTGGAGCCTAGTCGTGGGCACCATTAGTACCTAAATCTTTGTTTCTATGTTATGAATGTCGCTGTTTTGTTTAGTTCATTGTAAAGAAACTACTTAGAAAATCTTATAACATACTGATATCAAAATGCGCAGTATTTTATACTCTAATAGGAAATTAAATAAAATTCTAACTAATTAAAAGAAAGCTTTTATTAAAATAAAAAACAATGTACATAAAACGTACTTCTGTTTTTTGGTGATCAAATAAATAAATCAAATTAAATGGAACATTAAATTGATTACAAAATAAACATTAATAATCTGTTAAAGTTGTTCATACTCAAAATAAGGTTATCGATATCTTCTTGTGGGATAAGTTCCCAGGTTCGACGAAGATGCAGGATAAGTTCACTGTCATCAGATTGTTCACAGACTGTTCACCAGATTTTCGGGAAAATTTCGTAAAGGCCCCGTTGCAGCATATCCCACGAGTGACCAATTAGATTTAAACCCGTTCCATGGAATAGGAAAAACCAACGGTATGAATTAATTATCAAACTTGTGAGAAAATTAAAATTTCGATTAAAAACAATTTAGTGAAAACACACAGAAGCGAAAAATGTTCGTGATGAATTTAATTTAATTTTTCCGCCATTGTCAATCTTTTTTTTGTTTGAATTTAGAATACAGAAGAAAAATGTGCCAGGAACTAATTGACGTTAAAATCTTTTATATTATGGTCAGTACTTTTAAAGTAATGATACTAAACCTGAAATATTATAAATGCGAAAGAAGCAGGCTGTCTGTCTGTTACCTTTTTATGCCTTAACGTCGCGTCGGAATGGATTTGCATGAATTTTGGCACACGGAAAGTCCATGACCTGCGTTAGGACATCGGATACTTTTTATCCCGGGAGTACAATTCCGACCTGTACGCGGGCGAATCCATGTGCAAAATCAAGTGTTTATATGGCTTAGTCAAGCGTTTAACAGAGAGACGGGCTTCAGTGTCGTCATCATTTTAATATAGACAAACAGAAGAAGACATCTGCCTGTGCTTCACGAAACTATGAAGGTTGGTCATCAACTCTGATATAACAATAAATAGCAAAAATGTAAAAATAAAACATCAATTAATAAATCGTAAAATATGTTTGGAGATAATTTTTTTCAAGCTTAAACTAGATTGTTTAAGAAATTCTTACGATTCCTTTAATCCAATCTCACTTTCAACCCGTTAAGCACTAGCACTATCTACCACAGAATACTCACGTACACAAACGATTGCGGACACGTCCAAAGTATTCCTGCGGACATCGCACAGTCGCACAAGAGTTGAGACCAGACTCGAAACGAATGCAATATCTGCACGTGACTGTACTAGGGACGCAGACTTGTGTCGATGTGGAATGTAAAACTGAAATGGGGAATCAAAATGTGTGTGACTTTGAAAGGAGATAGAGTGGAGATATAGTGTTATTGTGTGAGGAGACAGAGAAGTTGTATGAATGTATGCAGAGGATGTGGTAGAAATGTGGCGTGTGTACGTATCTGAAAGAATAAAAATGATGAGGTGACAGTTCATCATCATCAGCCTACAGCAGTCCACTAGTGGACATAGGCCTCTCCAATTGCAAGCCATTTAGCTCGATTCTTGGCAAGTCTCATCCAGCTGCTACCAGCCACCCTGCAAAGATCGTCGCTCCACCTAGCCTGAGGGCGTCCTACCTTACGCTTGCCGATTCGCGGTCTCCACTCAAGAACACATATATACCCCAACGGTCATCGGTTCTACGGCTAATATGGCCGGCGAATTGCCACTTCAGCTTGAGCTATGTCGACAACTGTGGTTCTCTGCCGGATCACCTCATTCCGGTGGTGATAGTTACTTACAACAAACTACGAGGAAGATAATGGTGTTTCGTGCGCCATGCGTGCAATAAGTTTTTCAATTATGAATCTGTACATAATTATTACAAATTAAAGTCGTTTTGCATATCTGGTTAAGCGATTGACTGCTGCGTTACGTGTCGCGGGTTCGATCCCCGCACGGAACAAATATTTGTATGACCTGCAAGTAGTTGTTCCGGGTCTGGCTGTTTGTGTATGTGAGTTTAAATGTTTGTAAACGCACCTACGATACAGCAGATATTCCTAGTGTGGGGCAACGTTTTAAAAAAAATTGAATAGAAAGATATCTGCCTGTATGACCGCATAGTTCTTCTAAACTGCGTAATGGTTTTCACAATTATTCAAAGTATTTATTCCCGAAGCAATAAAAAATATAATAATCTCGATGTTTGGACATCCGCCACATCAATAGATTGCACCCGTGCGAAGCAAGCGCGGGTCACTAGTGATAAATGAGAAAAACAAATTGTATGAACAATAAATGCACGAATATTCTCCCATCTCCGATATTTTTTTGAATTTGGTTCTTTTCTTGCTGGAAATATTTAAAAAACATTGTGTACCATTTGGGATTCAGATACAAATTAATGCAGGTGTGTGTCTAGTATTTGACAAACTCGGAAATCAAATCTATGCCAGAATAATAACTAGGGCAGTGGCAGATTTAACATAACGTATCACTTATAGATTGTTGATTAAAGATAGGTAAGCAAACAATTAACAAACTCCTAACGCTTAACCTCACTGAAAGTGCACTTTGAAGATATACCACGATTTTACAATAATTGATTTTTCATCGCGATCCAACCTTGCTGAACCGGGTAAGTTTAAGTCAACAAATCGTTGACTTATCCGGGCGCTTGCAGCAGACTCGGATAAATAAAGCGGTCTGCAGCGCTAACTTATTTGTTACATCATTTTGCTATAAATTTCACACGTAGCGCTTTATTTAGGTTGCATTTGAATGAGGTTTTAAAGTTTATAGGGTAAAATCGTATCGATATTTTCATTCAGGATATACAGGGTGTGGCGTAAGTAGTGGTCCACCGTTCAGGATTCGATAAACCAGATAATTAACTATAACAATTAAAATGTTTAACCATTTTTACCCAAGGGTTCCGAAAATATTTCCTTTTTGTCTTTTATTGTAATTTTTTTTGTAGTTTCAACAAAGACCATTATATTTTCATTCTGATTTCTGTTAATTACTGCTGAATACTAGAGCTATCATGATAAATTATGATTTTTTTAGTAAATTCAACTCTTTTGAAGAAAATGTTGGTTTTTCTCTAATTTTAACCCTAATTTTTAACACACCATCAAGTTCAAGAGCGATGTTTGTAAAAAAAACTTACTACTAAAAATGGTTAAAATTTTTAATTGTTATAGTTAATTATCTGGTTCATCGAATCCTGAACGGTGGACCACTACTTACGCCACACCCTGTATATCAAATACTTTTATACACCTAAGCTAATTCATAACCAATATTTTAGGCTCGCATTACGGAGCGATTCTTCATAATTTCATTACTTATGTGACAATAACTGCCGACTAAAAACGAATTGGTAAGTTTTTCTCATGCGTGCAACTCCAATACATTTCCCCTTGAAATATATTTGCGACTCGACAGTCTTTTAAAACCAAACTTGACTAAACACATCGTAAAGTGCTGGCTCGAATCTCACTGCCTAAAACGATCACCTAAAACTAAATATAGTTAGACGTACCACTAATCAAACAACACGTTATCAAGGCGAAAATCTTCTATTTCAGTTATCATGATGACCACAGTACGCAGAAGGGGAAGTTTGCCAAATAGAATGAGTATTAAAACTGTGGGCGTACTACTTCTACAGAATCCGGTCGAATTTTTATCCGACTTAAAAAAGGCGGTCTGTGGGTTTGTTTTTGCTACATGTATGTTCATTGATATTTTCATCAATTGAGGACCGATTTAAAAAATTATTTTAATTTGAAAGCGTATACTCCTGAAGTGTTCTGATAAATACCTTCGGAGATAGACAATGGAACTCCTCAATAATGAACAGTGTACTTACGTAGTGTCATTTGATTATTGTACTGAAGATCAATGAAACTTCAAAGATATAAATATTTTTTAAACCATATAAGTAAATAAATCCATAAAATTAAATTCGATTAAAATTAAAATAGAACAACATAGAACTCCTCATCGAGGAACAGCACACATTGTGCATAGGTAATAGTACAAAGCATGCAGTTCGTCACACGAAATAACCACAACTACTTAAAACGTGTTAAAATAAAAAAGTTCTCTTAATGCTCACTCTGTCATATTCATGCCCAATACAGATACAATGACTAAATAAGGTACTGCACATCTATTATGAACACTTGACAGTAGTTTTGAATTTGGAACTCCATATTGTGTACGTTTGGTTATTAAAAGATTCAAACCTAAAATGAAGTTGGACACATTCTTTGATTGAGTTCCTTTTTTTATTTGCTGCTCTTGACCTCGATCTCATCTGATGAAAAGCGATAGATGAGGTCTGCGATGGAACGAGCGTACCCAGAAGATGCCTGCTCACTTTTGGTTTGAAAGCTGACGGGTTATATGTGGAAGAGAACACAAGCACTGGCAGAGAGGTCGACACTTTGGCTGTGCGCATAATTAATGTGGAGGAGAAGCGCTGAGTACGACTGGTCGGGATATCAAACAAGTACGGATCAAATGGCGCTTGATTTAGTTCTAATTCTCATCCGTTATGCATTCAATTGATCATTCATAAAAATGCACATCTATGTTTTTGTGGAACAAAGATTGACTCGCAGTTAATCAAAAAGAAAAGACTTTAGGAAATTTATCACGGGGCACCTACAAAAAAAAAACAACACCATAATAAATTTTTCCCGCCAAATTACCGTCGACATAACGAAGCATACGTTCACCACATTAACATATTAATTCCAGTTGAGTAAAAACCATTACATCCCTATTCGCGGCTAAACCAGCCGCGATTAATATAATTAGTACAACATTATGCGGGCTTATTATCAAAATGGATGCTTAGATTTATAATGCATAAGTAAACCTCTTTGTTCATTGTTACCATGTTACTTTAGAACAATAGGAACAAAGGATCGGTGCATTTTGACCCGCGTGTTGGGGCTTTGGTGTAGAAAGGGAACTAATAGACTGTTTGTTTAATTCGGGCTTTATTTAGTTGTTGGCAAGGCTTTGGGACAAGGTTTTAGATTCTACTAATAAAATTACATAAGTAGATGGCGATTCCAGATATATTTTTTTTTTTACTTTTTCTCTTGTTTCTTTTGTTGTGTATCTTTTTTCTTTTCTTCTTATTTTTTTTTCTTTTACACAAGAAGAATAGTTAAATGCTGTGTTTGTTCTGAACATGATAATTTATCATGGACGGCAAAAATAACCTACATTTGTAATCAAACTTTCGAACCCGTTGCAGCATTTTGATTTTTTCAACAATTCGACCATCAATAAGATGGTATTTCATATTTCTTTCACCCTTTAATAAAATTCAATAGCGCGTGTGGAGCCTACATGATTCCATTTCTCCTACATTTTTAAACAAAAATAAAATCCAAAAGCAATCGTCATCGACCTGACTTTAATAAAAAAAAGGAGAACAGAAAGGCAGAATAAAGGCGTATCTGCACAGAGTTCATTATACAGTAATCCGGGTTGAAATTAAGCCGGGAACAAGGAACGTAATCTAATTTGAGGAACGCTTCGACTGTATGTAGGTACAGAATTAGACCTGACGACGCGACAGCGACGCCCGCAACTCGATACAGGCCACTTAGATTTAATTAATCGCAATAAATTTAATTCTGTAATTGTATGGGAACGGTTTAATTACTTTCAATTTGAATTTGTAGCTGTTAGAGCAGGGTTTTATATGTGCGTAGGTACTAGCTTTAGGTTTTATGAACACAATTCTAATTTCAAAATCTTCGGCTTGCTTTGGACAGGATGAATTTTAAAAACGGAATGATGATGAAATGCGTTAAAACAACAACTTCAGCAACGAGCATTCGCTCCCCTTATTTCTTTTGCAAGCATTCGTTGCACGATCATTCAATCTTTTGTTAAGGAACATTCATTCTTGAAACGAACAATCTTTATTTAGCGGCCCACACCTCTTAAGCCTACTAAGAGTTTTGAAACAACAAACTTTCCCAAGCCTTTTTTTTACTAGTCAAACTCAGGACCGAACCGTCAACTGCCAACAGTTACACGTGAGACCAAAACATCAAAGAACCTGTGCGTCCCATTCTGTATTCAGAGGTCCCATTACCCGTAAATAAAATCCCATGGAAAAAACTCAAAAGAAGGACGGGGATAATGTCGACAGAACACCGAATCGTGTAACATTAGTGCTCCCAGAGGTGAAATCGGAATTGGAATCAATTTTGCGGAGTCGAATGTTCGTCCGTGGGTAAATAACGAAGCTCCAGGAAAAGGGGCTTTTGTACGGTGACTTAGTTTGTGTGTGGACATTTGTAAAGGTTTTAAATGTATTTTTTTTTTTGTTTTATAAAGTTATGCATTTCTTATCAACCTGAACTAATATTTACATGATTAAGGGCTGATTTTTCAATAGTCAGATATCTTACTACTACCTACTTAAAAAAAACACTAAAAAGTGAAAAATAACTTTAATTTCGGAAGTCGGTGGCAAAAACTAAAATACAGATCAAGGACACCGACTTCCGAAATTAAAGTTATTTTTCACTTTTTAGTGTTTTTTTTTTGGAAGTCTGTTGTTTTTTTTTTGTAAAAATGTATTTTATTTTTCACTTTTTAGTTAGGTATAGTACCTACCTCAATTCGACCTACCAATTCGAAAACAATCGTCTTACACGTTCACGTCCGTTTGGAGGCGGTTTTTTTTTTATAATATATTGTTGATTTTTTTTAAACCGCTCGACCGATTTCGGTAATATTTAAATGCGACCACCTGGGAAGTATACCCTTTGAATCAAAAAATAATTTTCCATATCGGTTCAGGCGTCTTAGAGTAATCGGTTCCGATAAGGATACGATTGGAACTAGAATTAAAGATGAAAATGGCTGGGTACCGATTACTCCTACTCACAGACTACAACATAGTATCTGCTACTGTTGGAACACTTCAGGCAACAAAAGGATACGGAGAAGTCGAGCGCCGAATGTTACCTTTGATTTTAAGTTGGGCATTTACAGTTCACAACTTATAGGGAACTACACTAGAAAAAGCTGTTATAGATCTAGGCAAGAAAAATTTAGCTAAAGGACAGGTGTATGCTGCTCTGAGTCATGTTAAAACCTTGGAAGGAATAGCGTTGTCTGACTTAGATTCAAACAAATTATTGAGTAGGCCACACGACGAAAGAGCATTGCTAGAGATGACGTGATTACGCAACTTAAATTCAGTGTCAAATTGACGCATCAGCATGCCTAGTAGGTAGTGGTATTCCTATGTAAAACTTCAATCTTAATGAGGTATTTTTTTTTTACGAACTGAACATTTTGACATATTGAACCGTATGAAGTAAGCCCAACAAAAGGTAACTGCTGTAAATCGTTGAGGAATTCCCTCGACTGTCTATGGTCTCCATCATCAGACCTGTAATGACACTTATAACCCATATGGTGCAAAGTTCTCATCAATAGAAATTAATTAAGTCCAAACAAAAGGTAGCTACTGTAAAACGTTGAGGAGTTCCCGTGACTGTCCTTCTTCTACATCATCAGACCCCTAATGACAGTCACAACCCATCTAGGTGTAAAGTTCTCATTAATACAAATTAATCAAGCCCAAACACCAGGTAATTCCTCGACTGTCTTTCGGCTCTTTATTCAGATCGACTCCAGACCTTCATTAAGTAATAGTGCTTTAAAATACGTAAAGAAAAATATAATAAACGCACTGGTCGCCACTACGATTTTCGAAAGTTCCCCTCGATTTCTCTAGGATGCCATCATCAGATCCTGGTTTCCTTATCATGGTACCAGCCTTGGGATATTTCCTTTCCAACGAAAAAATAATTATCATAATCGGCTAATAAACGACGCAGTTATCCGCGAACACACATAAAATATACGGTATATACGGTCGAATTGAGAAACCTCCTCCTTTTTTGAAGTCGGTTAACAAAAGGAGTTTTTAGGCACAGTAAGTATTTTAGATACACACTACACACGCTTATATAGAAAATTATCCGGTAACTTGGTTTCGGAAACGTTTATAAATTTTCCGAGCAACGTATATTTATAGAAATGAAAAATCACAGCATTACGTAAGTACTTGTAAAAATATAGTGTCGTAAATTGCGAAGGCTGGCGGACGGCGCCGGGCGGCATGGCTAGTCACACGAGCCCGTGAATAGGACTCCGATACATTATAAGCCGAGATTTACTGGCAGTCATAAATAATCGCTCGTTCCCCACTATTTCGTACAAAATCCGTATAATTCACGATAACAAAGACATCGACCGCCACCTCCTTTCTAACATTTGTTGTTCCGTGGATAGAGTATTGTATAGATTAGTTATCAGCCACTTCTCAACGCATACCCTCAGATTGTTCTGAGCGCATACCCTATGGGATGGCTATAGTCTTTGACAGTCACAACTTACCTAATGCTAGTTACACACGCTGCGACTTTACTCGCTGGCGACTCGCTGACGATTTCAAAACCTCACGTCCCGTCCACACACAGATTTTGACAGCCGATTTGTCGTTAGCGATGTCACTGATCGAGTATGTACCTAATAGAGAAAATATATTTCTCTCTCGTTTCCCCTTACTTGTTCCTTAATAAGTGTGTCCTTGTCTAATCATTAGATATTATTATATAGTGTCTGGTCTATTGCTACACTTTGTCTACGTGTTGTGCCCGTGACTCTCGTAGCCTCGTAATACAATATTCATTGCGTCGTATCCGATAGTACTGTTTCTTTATTGTTATTGCTTGACAGCCGATAAATTTATTCTTTCAATATTCTGTTTGCTGATAGATAACGTTTTTTAGGTTACACGCTTTTATTGTTGGTGTATTGAAAGAGAAAACAAGGAGAAAATCGCTTTGTGTTCGTATCACATAGCTGGTGTTTCAAGAGGATTCTTTGTCATAAAATAAGTTTTTTTGCTTATATATTATCTTGTCACTTTTACTTTAATGAATTACTATTAGGAACAAGAAAACGACATTACATTAAGGGCCGATTCCAATCGAAAGATAACTTTTAACTGAAGAATGAATATGGCGGATTGACAGATTTTCTATACGAAAGCCGTCAACCGCTATTTCACATATGGTCACCGTGCAGTGCCCTCGTAAAGAAACATTAATTGTGTTATTTTATTTGTTGTCAAAGTCAAATCATTTATTTCAAATAGGCACATAAAAAGCACTTCTGAACGTCCAAATTTACAAAAAGTACAATTATTTCTAGTCGCCATTTCCAAAGGGTAGTTTCGTATGGAGAAGAATGGGCAAAAAGCTCAACCGTTACTCTTTTAAAATGGTTTACAATATTTAGTATACATCAATAATATAATTGAAATATAAAGTAATGACAGGTAATTACAAATATTGTAAAAGTAGATAATTTTAAAATTATACATTGTACAATTAAATTGACAACGATTTCCCAGAGACTGCAATGTGGGACGTGACGCTCTAAATGATAAATGATTTTATTTCTGTAAGTAGGTTTGTACAAACACTTTTACACGTCAATCATATTTTAAAAACTAGATGAGGTCTGCGTGAGCTCTGCAGTACTATACGGAATACCCTGCGGAACACGTCACCTAATACTGTTGAGCGTGCCCGTCTGCTGGCTGTGGGAGAATGGGAGTCAGGCTTTTGGCTTCAGGTGCTCCCGTCATTCACCATAGACACTATGACGACTCATTGTTTCGGCTCGCTACGTGTCTCCACTTGGGCACACCTTGTGTTGCTCA
Source organism: Brachylomia viminalis (assembly GCA_937001585.2). Taxonomy (NCBI): domain Eukaryota; kingdom Metazoa; phylum Arthropoda; class Insecta; order Lepidoptera; family Noctuidae; genus Brachylomia; species Brachylomia viminalis. The sequence goes on along the minus strand of OW443316.2, from coordinate 12,906,617 downwards.
GCATCGGAGTCACTGTGGTGAAACTGTCGACAGCCTCGGGCACCATAGCCTGTCATGCTGCAGGAGCGCAGGTCGCATAGCACGGCACGCCAGCATCAACGATATTATTCGACGATCCCTTGTCACCGGCGGCGTACCAGCGGTATTAGAACAAAATGGCTTAGTACGTGACGATAGGAAGAGACCAGACGGCATGACGTTGTTGTCTTGGAAGGTGGGTAGGCCTCTGGTGTAGGACGCAACCTGTGTCGACACCTTTGCGCCATCTCATGTTCCTAGTACGGCGGGCTATGCTGGCGCCGCTGCTGCGGCTGCTGAGACCCTCAAACGGTGCAAATACTGTAACCTTATGGGTAACTACAGTTTTGAGCCGTTTGGGGTGAACCGCTTGGGTCATGAGGCCCAAGTGCGCGTCTCCTTTTTAAGGAAATTTCTCGCCAACTGATCGACACTTCACGTAACCAGAGGGGCTGGGTTGTTCTTTGGCCAAAGAATTAGCATTGCCATTCAGCGTGGCAATGTTGCCAGTCTTTTGGGCACGTTTCCGGATGACAGCGATGCGGACGAGTACTTCGACGCCTAAGTGTCCTTTTGTTTTTGTATTTATTTGTATAGTTAGTTAGTCATTTAATTTAGTACCCAGTATAAATAGTTATCTGATATTAAATTATCAACCAGATTTTGTCTAGATTTTTTCCTATGGAGCTGGACCAGCATGTTTCCAAGCATTCTTATCTAGGATATAATCCTCTTATTTGTAATATGCTGGCTTACAAAGTGTACTTTTAGTGTAGTTTTATTTTTTTTGCAATATATATATCACAAGGTATTGTGTTGTACCATTTATACAGTACCCTATAAAAGATGTAGGTATGTACTACCTAGATGTACCTACTTTAGATTATCTGAAAATTTGTTAAAATACTTTATCTTTATTTCTAGTATTAAAATGATGTCTATCATTTATTTTATTAAAAAGATGTAGGATCATTTCTTACATACATAATATTTTCATAAATTAATTCGCAAGATACTGGCGCAATATTAATATTTTGAAATAAGAGATTCGCGGCGATGTAGATTGTAAATGGCACAGACAGCTCTATTTTGCAAAATAAAAGTGGATTCAAAGTCAGCCGCCCGGCTTCACAGTAAAATGCCATACGACATAATGTTGTGGAAGTAGCTAAAATAGACCAAACGCGCGTTGTATATAAAATCTCGTAATGCATATTAAGAACAAATGTGCACAGCTCTAAGATGCTTCTAACGCCTTCTATTATTGTATACAGGGTTACTTGTAATTAAACGTATGTCCGTCAAAAGCTGATGGGGGGATTATTTTGTTGACTTAATTACTTTTAATTATGTTTGAAGTGCCAGCTACAATATATATTTTAATGGTACTTATTCAATAAGTTATTTTTTTCTTATTTGTAATGTCAAATTTTGGGTAAATATAAAAAAAAAGCCTTAAAATTCAAATATCTCGAAAACTATTGAATTTCGGTCATACATATGGGGGTTCAAATATGTTGCATTTTGGCCCCCTATCAGCTCCTGACGGATATAAGTACGTCGAACTACAAGTAACCCTGTATAATGAAACTCGGAGAACGTCAATGACGGTCATTTTTCAGATAGTTTTTATGTTCCCCTGTAACATAACGCTTACTGCAGTCCCGAGGTTTTGCCTGCACGGCGACGATATGCAAAGTTGTAATTCGTTTAATTCGTATATCGGGTAAGTGAGTATGTGATTAGGTAGAAGACAGCGTCGCAACAACTCACTAAAATAAATCATTGGTCCCTGCAGAATTGTATAGATTACACCGGATCAGATTCTTGTTTACTAACGCTAACTAGAAGATTCCAGTGTAGGGAAAATACTGCAGCTCGGCGTAGAAATAAACAGAGCAATTTAAATTGAATTACATCTGCCGTTTGTACCAAAAACATACGAACTATTGTGTTTTCAGTTGTGTATTACATGGCGTATAAACGACAGGCTTATGTTAAAAGTTCAATGTTAATGGGAGTTGAGCCTATGGCCACTAACCGGGTACAAACAATTCCAGCTGCTATAGAGAATTTGCTTATTTAAAAAACTCATAACACTGGGGATCGAACCCAGAATCCCATACTGCCCATACACATTAGTGACGATCACTACCATTATACTAACTTTAGAAGCACAAAAGAAAAAATCAGCACCCTAATTGCGTAAAACACTATCCATCACAATCTGAATAATTTTGACGGATATTGCCAATCCATTACTTCATATGCTCGAAAAATTTGTCTGCTCCACAACGTAAATAACGCAATGAATGTTGTTGAACTGTCAAAATTAAATCCATTTCTACTGTTAGAGTGTTATTCAATTACCACGGTGAAATCAGCTGTCCTATACCTACTATGCTACCTTTTGTTTTTCTGTTTACAGTGTGGAAAATCCTCATGGATGTTCACCTCCCTGGGGCGGGTGGCGGGGTCTGTCATTCTCTTTCTGACTAAAAACAACCGCGGTGTTCCATCTTCCACATACTTCGGGGGTCGCGGGAACGTACGATCCTTCCGCAACCCCCGATACTACTATACTACCTATCCTATCCACATATAGATATCCTGTGGGATGTCTTACCTGCGGGTAACGTCTAAATGTCAAAATCAGAACACAGTCTAACATCTCTGTTTACATGACTCTGGTCCCAAATCCAGATTTGTGATCGAGGCTGTCATGATTAGACAACGCTCCCTTAACACCGTACTACTGGACTATCGCGTATTCATGTTTAGTGCAGACTAAATACTAGAGAAATACCAAAAACTTGGAGGTACAACGAGACTCGTGTTATAGGGTCAGGTGACAAATGGGTGGAAAAGGACCAATCCTTATCATAGTCGAAAATTTTCAAAAATAAAAATAAAAATTCAAAAATAAAAAAAATATTTCAAGATTTTTAAATGAGTTCTAGATAAACAAGGTGTAACAGAATAAACGTAAGCCCTAAAAGTAGTTTGCTCATAATTGACTACTGAATCCATTTCAGTTCCTATTAATACCTAATAGGTACTTTTTTCAAAAATGATGTAGGTACTTTGCAATACTGTATTGCCGATTGAGCCAAAGAAAATTAAATCTTATTTCAAGGCAATAATACTCAATTTTAAATGCTTAAAGTAATGCTAGGGTCAACACGATTTTCTTAATATACGAGTAGTTAACTTTAAAAATCAGCTGGTCCCTACATTTTGACGAGTTCTGCAAACTGTAAATGTTGGGAGCAGCTGATTTTTTTTTCGCGATTTCATATTTGTTCACATAGTAAAAGTTGTTCATAATGATGAGTACAATGCCCCCTTAAGAGGTTGATGGTGTTTCACCAATAACCCTGTATATGAAACAGCGACCTCATCTAGTTTTAAAGTATTTTTTTTAATCATTGTTTATCATTTTATTCAACCAACCACATCCATTAGCACGAGGTTTGGCAGCAGATTCCCTGTGGTCTTTTCACCTTTTAACACTTCTGAGCCTTCGGTACAGTTCCCCGACTGTGCCACGATCCGACACGCTCACTCATATTAGGCAGCCAGTGACGAATTCCGACGTGTTTGCCAACTGTAAGCTAGCCAGGGGAAATGACGCCGCGCCGTTCAGTCATCATCAGTGAACGACTAAAACTGAATTAATGACATTCCCGATACGTCGGTACAATGTGTTGGGGATGTGGTTGATGTATTTGTACGGTTTTCTAATATGGACATGTTTGTTGACTTGGCTGTTGAAACTTAGTCAATTTTATCTAGCACTTAGCTTGTTATTTAGTCCAGAAGGTTTGGTATTGAGAAAATAAGTAGACACCTTTAAAACAATTATATTGTATATTTATAACACTGAAATACAATGACACTGTCTATGACACAAGTCTATAAGCAGATTTATACACTGGTCTACCAACGGGTTACAAGCGGGTCTATACTGTGGCTTATGGGTAGCGACTGGACATAAGAGGAGCGGTTGGCCGTGCGAGCTCTGAAGGGGCTAGCTCAGCAACATTACAATGTGTCGCCACGGGAGTTTTGTCGAAAAATTCAATTTAACTTAATAAATATAATATAATTTATATAATATTTAAAAAACTTTTTTGCAAAAAAACACTACAAAGTGAAAAATAACTTTAATTTCGGAAGTCGGTGTCTTTGCATTCGTTTTAATTTTTTCTACCGACTTATTGTTGATTTTTTAAAAATCGCCCGACTGATTTCGATAAAATTTATTTGGGACCACCTCTGAAGTATGACCTACCAAACAAAAAAAGAATCATCAAAATCTATTCATAATTGGTGGAATGATCGCGTAACAAACATACAAAAAAAAAAAAAATTACAGTCGAATTGAGAACCTCCTCCTTTTTTGAAGTCCGTTAAAAACGGTCAACATATAGTCCCAATTTCGTCCCATCGACAATCTATGGAATCAAAAACGAGTAAAAAAAGGGTAAATAAAAAATACCTCTTAGTATTTTTGACAAGCGACCGTTCTTAAAAATACCGGAATTGCCGCTCTGTAGTAAGATAGGACGCCCTCAGGCTAGGTGGAGCGACGACCTTCGCAGGGTGGCTGGTAGCAGCTGGATGAGAGTTGCCGAGGATCGAGCTAAATGGCGTGCAATTGGAAAGGCCTATGTCCAGCAATGGACTGCTGTAGGCTGATGATGAGTAGGTTAAAAATGTGTTTAAAGAAAGAAAGAAAGAAAATGCGTTTATTGGCATTACAGCAAAATAAATACACCTTAATACTATAAAAACAGAATACAAAAATTATAATGCCAAACGGGCCTCAGCTCAGCATAATGTCAGATGACAACACAAGGTGTACCACCTGACGCTGATTTTCAGCTGCAACCCACGAGTGCCATACGCTAGAATAACAAAACATAGGGAAGCTTGTGTCCGTTTTAATACATTAATAGAATGAATTAAATGTGATAGTACATAAAGAAAAGCTCATACAAAAACAAATAAAATGTTGTGACATACATGTGTGTGTGTTGTATTGTGATTAGTGAAAAAAAAGTAAAATAAATAACCAATATGTGCGTATTACCTATATAAAAAATAAATAGAAAATACCCATAGGACAAAATTGTGAGACTGCATTGTTCCCCTTAATTACGAGATCGATAAAATTGGTAAAATTGATAAAATTAATAAAAATTATAAAATTGATACAAAAGATGGTTTTATATAGCAGATATGTCGGCTCGAACATTTTCAAAATCCTTTTGATGGCTTAAAAGAAATTCTTTTAATTTCAATTTAAAAGTCGAGCAAGTTTTACTGTACTTTATGGGAGGAGGGATATTGTTCCAGCATTTAGCAGCTACGTAGCGAAAACTGCCTCTAAAAGCCGCCGACTTATGCTGTGGAATGGAAAGCTGTTGAGAACATTTTCTTCCCTCACCGATTCTGTGTCTTCTTGTCCACGACCTTGTTCTTTACCTACAATTTTAACTGCAAGACATGTTGCGCTGACCCCAAATAATATTGGAAAAAAGGTAGGAACATGATGATGATGAATTTCAACTATTTGTCAGTCAGATGTCAGAATAAATCAATGTACTCACAGAACTGAAATCCGGAATTCCAACAATTCAGGTAGGTTTTCTCAAAAGACGCTCAATGCCCGATTTAAAACTATCGGATTTCACACCACTGCTTTAATTATAAATGACAAAACATTGCTCTAGAATACGAGAAAGGAACTCGCTAAGAAACACCAAATTAGAACTACGGACTAAATTAGAAATACTTAAGTCCTATAGAAATTACTAATTATTTTAAGTAACCTTCATATATAAACATTTTGGTTAAATAAACTTGTATGAAACCCTTATTACTAGATCAAAATAACTCAATATCATGCCATTGTTAGTTAAGTAACTTAAGATTCATAACTCCCCCTTTCTTTATAAACGTTGCTTAAAGTGAAGTAAAGATAATAATAATATTTTAACTTGAATCAACGTTTCAAAATAAACCCCCTATTGTTTTGATGAAGGACTCTCAAAGCTTTCTATAAATTGGTAAATCGCGAAAAAAAAACCAGTTATTACCTACATTTATGTTTGCAGAACTCGTCAAAATGTAGGGACCAGCTGTTTTTTTTTTCGCGATTTCATATTTGGTCCCATAGTAAAAGTTGTTCATAATGATGAGTACAATGACCCCATAAGAGGTTGATGGTGTTTTACCAATAACCCTGTATATTTTGTGGTGTACAGTCGCCAGCACATCAGGTTATAAGAAACTGTCAAAGAACATGGAACAAAACGTACCCACCCATGTAGCAAATTGAAATTGGTACCATTAGAAAGGTCTTTGAAAATATATATATTTGTTGTATGGGGGCAACTTTGTAGCTTGCGGGGGAAAAACGATATTCGACGTTGAAAATGCCGAAAATCCTTAATAAAAGCGACCCATGCACATTCGACGTTTTTGCGATTTTATCCGTTAGGTACTTCGAACTGGACTCGAGGTGGCCCTGCACAAGTCCGAGGCCATGTGTTTTCATGGTCCACGGAACACGCCACCGTCGGGTTCCCAAATAACGGTAGGAGGGGTTCACATTGGCGTCGAGTCGACGATGAAGTACCTGGGACTCGTCCTCGACAGCCGGTGGAACTTCGTGGAGCATTTCCGACGTTTGGCGCCCAGACTGGAAAGGGCCGGGGCTGCCTTAAAGCGGCTCCTGCCCAATCTAGGGGGGCCAAACGCCTCCTGCCGGAGGCTCTACGCGGGGGTCGTGCGGTCCATGGCCCTTTACGGGGCACCGGTGTGGGCGCGTTCCTTGAGGCGGCGGCCAGCCCGCTGGTTGAACGCGCCCCAAAGGGTCATGGCCACCCGGCTGGTCCGGGGATACCGTACGGTCTCCGGTGAGGCGGCGAGCCTCCTTGCCGGATTACCGCCATGGGATCTGGAGGCAAAAGTCCTCGCGCACATTTGGGAGTGGCGCGAGGAGGCGAAACGCCGGGGCGTAGCTCCGCTGCCGCGAGAAATCACGGTACAGCGGACAGAGCTCCGGCGGGATCTCAGGGCGGCATGGAGAGTGCGATTGTCGCAACCCAGCGCTGGGCACGCCACAATTGCGGCGATAAGTCCCCTCTTTGAGGAGTGGCTAGAGAGGCTCCTCACCTTCCGCCTGACGCAGGTCCTCACCGGACACGGTTGTTTCGGGAGGTTCCTGTTCCGGATAAGGCGGGAGGAAACGCCCGGGTGTCACCATTGTGTGGATCGCCCGGAGGACACGGTGGAGCATACGGTGGAGGTCTGCCCAGCTTGGGCGGAACACCGCCGTGTCCTCGTGGAGGCGATTGGCGGTGGCGATCTCTCGCGTCCGGCCTTGGTCCAGGCCATGGTACGGAGCGAGAGGGCTTGGGAAGCCGTCACCTCCTTCCGCGAAGCAGTAATGTTCGCGAAGGAGGAGGCGGAACGCGTGAGGGAGAGGCATTTGCGCCCTCACGCCCCTAGCCGCCGCAGGAGACGCCCTGGGCGTCGGGAATCGCAGGCCGATTCCCGGCCACCGTAGGCGCGGGCTTGCGAACGGCGAGCAATGGGCAGCTCGCCGTTCGATAAGGACCAGGCCCGGGTCGACGGCGCGTTGTGTTCCACGCGCGCCTCAAAGAGATGTCAGCACCAATGACGGGGTTTGCTAAGACCGATGCCTGCTAGGGTTGCGGAAAAGTCCAAGAGGGTTACCGTGGCCCCTGAACGTGGCGAACTGAAGGAACACGGGTGGGTTTTAGTCAGTAAGAGTCTGACACGCCCTCCTGCTCTGTCCAGAGCGGGAGAAGTTATTTGATGATTAACCACCCACAAAAAAAAAAAAAAAAAGATACTTCGAACTATTATGCGCTAGCGTCGGTATGTCGTAAAAATTGGAGAGAAGCCAGAAAGAACAGAGAAGCCATCGAAGCCTATTATTGCTCCTGCATGACGGGTATGAGAACTCTAGGTGCCTGTGCTCACACTGTTAGCATAATACGGTACTTAGGTGTTGGCAGGCACCTAGATAACTTCATAGGTCCGGCAAGTGCCTGGGATGATATAATAATTGAGAGTAACAACACAATTTAAAAATGATGTTTGTGCTGGTCTTGTAATAAAACTGTACTTTTTAAGATTTATGGTTTTTATTTAATATTTTTTCCGAGCAGTGGTGGCCCAGTGGTAACGGCCGCGACTTACGAGTTGTAGGTCGTAGGTTCGAACCCCGACAGGCGCTTTACTTTGTGTAAATTATTTCATCACCACTGCTCCGTGCCTCGGAAAGCACGTTAAGCCGTTGGTCCCGGCTGTCATTCGTGGATCTTTGACAGTCGTTACGGGTCGTCAGAAGCCCGAAAGTCTGACAACCAGTCTTACCAAGGGTTATTGTATTACCCAGTAACTGGGTTGTGGAGGTCAGATAGGCAGTCGCTCCATGTAAAATACTGGTATTCAGCTGCATCCGGTTAGACTGGAAGCCGACCCCAACATACCTAGTTGGGAAAAGGCTAGGCAGATGATTTAATATTTTTTCCATACCAAAAACGAATGGTAGGAAGCTAAGTCGGTCTCTCTTTAGGCAGAAAAAACAACTGGTTAATTATTTGGTCTACAGAACAGAAAAAGGTGCGATTGCTATAACACTTTGCAATTAAAAATGTAATAAATAAGTTATCATAACTTCGGTCTCCCATTCATTCATTCATTCGTTCATTTATTTTTGAGTTAGTCAATTAAGCCTCTTCTAAATGACACCTAGTCTAAAATGCTACAAAGGTGGGTACGGGTTCCATACAAAATTACCCATTGTTCTTTCTTCAAATGATTTTAAACCTTAAAATGTTAAAGGTTAAGAGCGTTTATACCATATGAGTGGCAACGTCGCAATTTAGTGTCATATTTCGTGGTTTTAAATTTTTATCATTTAATCGGAACTATATTTTAAAAATCTGTTTAATTAACTTTTTAGAATTATGTGAAAACTGTGTAAAAGGTAAGAAATCGTTGCGTTTACAGTTCTATTTATATGCAAATAATACATTGGAAACTTGCAGGGCGTTATTTTCATTGTAAAATAACTGTAAGCATTACGGTTACTTACTTTTTAAACACTTTCACGTAATTCTAAAAAGCTAATTAAACAGATTTTTAAAATATAGCTCCGATTAAATGATAAAAATTTAAAACCACGAAATATGACACTAAATTGCGACGTTGCCACTCATAAGGTATAAACGCTCTTAACTTCGAAATAAAATGAGAAAATATGACAGTTTGTGGTAAATTGACCTGCTGCTGTGTATACAATAAAGAATATATAAATAAATAAATTGCTTAATATGTTCGAAAAAATTGTCTGCTCAACAACGTAAATAACGCAGTGAATGTTGTTGAACTGTCAAAATGAACCCCATTCCTACTATTAGTGTGTGACGCCATTACTCCGCTGGGGCTCGAACGCTATCCAAGCAAAGTAAAGTAAAGAAAGTAAGTAAACAGTTTATTGTCTTAAGAAAGATTCACAAGAATTTGGTACATAGATTTATTTTTACCTATGGTACTGAAACTGATACCCAAACTAAATCGCGAATAACAACTAATTCGAATATAAGGGATATTCGTTTTCGCTTGTAGTACCGATAGTCCCCTAGCGATATCCCACTGGGGGTGTTTACATGCGCATTGGGGGACGCACGAATACAACGCGATCCAACCGTTACAAGTAATGATATTGTGTACATACACGCAGTGACAGGGGATTATATATTATGTATGTTAGAGACACGGGTAAAAAGATTTTTTACTGCAAAAAACTTTAGTCAAGTTTGTTGCAGTTTGTTTATTTGCAAATTAACTTTTTTTTATTCATATGAATAGTGATAGTTCGAGTTCACCCAAATAACTACTTACAGTCTTTTTACCTACATTTAAGTATTCTTAGTGACTGACTACTCAATTCTAATTTCCTGCCAAATATCTTAACATACAGGGTTACTTGTAATTCGACGTATATCCATCAGGAGCTGATAGGGGGCTAAAATGCAACAAATTGATCCCCGATATGTATCCGCGAAATTCAATAGTTTTCGAGATATTTGAATTTTAAAGGTTTTTCGATATTTACTTACCCAAAATGTTACATGATATTACATTAAAAAAGTGGTTTTAGTTATTTGTACGATTAATGCCATAGTAATTTTTTTTACGAGACAACGTTTTTTATGCGTAGAATGAAAATATTGGTAAGATATTATTCTCAAATCGTCGCTCATCATTTTAATTGATTTTCTTTGACTTAAGTACTTTTAATAATGTTTATAGCTTAATTGAAGTGCCAGCTACAATAACCTTTTTAAATGGTACCCATTCATTATGTAGTTTTTATTTAGAATTAAATGTCAAATTTTGGGTAAATATTATCAAAAAACCCATAAATTTCTAATATCTCGAAAACAACTGAATTTCGGCCATACATCTGGGTGGTTCAATTTGTTGCATTTTGGGCCCCCTATCAGCTCCTGACGGATGTACACCGAATTACAAGTAACCCTGTATAACATTGATAGTAGTGTCCCTAATGGTTATACTCATAGGTCTTTGTGTATACATTAGCTGTATTACTTTTTCGAAACAATATTGTAAGCCAATGTTGAATAATATATTATTATAAATGCTGTTGGTGTACCTTTTTATTAAACACATAAATAAAGCTATAGTTTAGACAATAATTATTACAGAAAACAACCAGGTTTACAACACGCCAATCGCATAAATGACAAATACCACTTCCTCTACCTCAATAGGCCTAAAAGTGTGTCATTTTAATTTGCAAGTTAAAACGTTGGCACCGACCGCTCCAATCGGGTTGCCATGCCCCAGGGGATAGCTCATCCATCTCAGCTCCCATTAAGGAGCGACTGAGGGTTGAGCTGAGCAGATACGGTGTCATTTGTAAAAGGTGATCGACGGAGCTGCGTTTAGAGTTGTTTGAAGGAGATTTTGGGGGAAGTAAGGTTTTTTTGATGTTTAAATCAGTTGGTTGATTCAAATTAGATGGTTACCGCTCTGTCACGTCTCAAAACGGTCAAGGAAAACATCGTAAGGAAACCGGCATGTCCTAGAACCAAAAATTGGAAGACATGTTGTCTCATGTCTTCGAGACTCGTAGATGTCTCTACGAGTGCCAATCCGCACTGGGTCCGCGTGGTGGATTATGACCCATTCCCTCTCACCGAGAGGAGGCCTGTGTCCCAGCAGTGGGATCATTATAGGCCGATGATGAGATGGTTACCATTCTACCAAAGTATTGCAATTGCCCATTATTTATGTGTCATATATTTGTTTATCTTTTGTTGGAGATCCTAAATAAATAGCTTTAAGAGGAGCTGGTAATTTCAGCATGAAGATAGGACAGGCAGCATTAACAGAATTTGCTTAATATAATTTTTAATTATGTTAGTATATCGCTTGCTAGTAATTAGGTCATAACTCGTTGTTTTCTGCTTTTCCCGTCAACTTTAACTTCAGGCATACAGCTTATTAAAAATAAAAGTATAAAACTACAGCACAAATGAAACGTACTCCATACTAGAAACGCATTCAGCGCTCCAATAACAACAGACGTAACGATAAAAAACGTAACATTTACAAGCAAGTCGTCAATTAATCATACGAGTAGCGGTAACGCGACCACAACAGTACAATAAAACTGTACATTTCACGTTTAGTTTACAGCGTGCGGCCCGAGGCCCCTGCCACATGCGGCCCGCGGCCCGAATGCGGCCCTCATTACGTCGATACCGTCAGTCGTCATGCGGTACGCTAATGTGGTACACCTTTAATGTTTTTATCATACCTGTATGTATGCAGCTGACGGTTAAAAATGTTATAGTTGCGGTCTCGGAAATGGAAATCATATAATTTTATGCAACCGACCGGTCTAAATGGCCGACACGATTTATTATTTAACGTGTTGGTATTTCAGCTGCTTTTCTTCGCTTTTTCAGGTCGCTGACGAATTGTTTATGGGTAGACTTAAATTATAACGGCCGTTTATAGTGCACACTATTAATGAGGGTTTGTTATGGTTTTTAACAATTAAAAGAACATAGGCAAGTTAATCAAGTCTGACAAATCATTGATTTATTTCATTGTTGAAGTAAGAATCACATTTAGCGAATAAAATAATGAATACCTGCATGAAGCCGCAGCTTTTCACTGGTCTTATCTCAACTATAGCCGAATATTTGCGAAATAGCTATAGCGTAACTACCTAAGTATAGCTTTGTTATATTTTGGTGTACAACAAAGCATATTCTATAAATTTTCTTCAAGAAAATGTTGGCGTATTGCATGTGAACTAGAGTATTTTTATCTCACGAAGCTACGCGCGCTTTACTTGTGTTTACCAAGTGTACAAACACGCTGTGAATGTGTGGGTGAAGACGGGTAGCGGCAGCACACACACACACACACACACTCGCTTCCGACTTCGCCATTGTCTCGGACGGTACCGAGAGCTCCTGCGCTTACACACACATTCACAGTGTACACTTGGTAAACACAAGTCAAGCACGTGTCGCTTCGTGAGATAAAAATACTCTACCAGGCAAAAGAACAGCATCCAGAAGCAGGACAGTTAGAAACATAGGGGTTTCTTTGCGACTCCCACACGAAATTTCTAACGTCATCAGATAACTTGAAGCTTAAAATGCCTATGCATTCCACAACATTCCTCGACAAATCCTTTACTGTCCAGTATGTCGATTCTGTAAAAATGTCAAATGTTCTGTGGAGTGAGCTGCCAGTGTCATCCCACTGATGCTGAATGAATTCTACTGATGAATTCATAATCGAGATTTTTTTATGCTAATTCAGTTGATCATTTTATATTATTTCAAGGCTAATATATGTAGTTATACATTAATATTAACGGTTTTTTATTAATAAAAAAGCAAAACAGAAATTCTGTCAGAAACTCAATAAGTTCTATTATTTTTTTTCCTAAACTAGCTACTAAAGCAAATACGCATGGACGTTGTTTGTTATTATGAACCTTTTAAAATGACTATTGTTGTCGTTTTCATGGTTTTCGAGGTTACTAAAGCCGAAAGTGAGGTCAAAATGAAAATCAAAGATGGCTGACCGTCATCTTTGATTTTCATTAAAGAAACAAAATTGAGTTTCTGATTGAATTTTTGTGTTGCTGTTTTATAAAAAAAAAAACTCTAAATAATAATATTTAGACACTTAAATACTAGCTTTGAAATAATATAAAATTATGAACAGAACTAACATTAAAAATTATAATTAAAATCTCGATTATGATTGTAAATGTTAACGCTTGGTCAATCCCTAGCATCAGTGGGACTACACTGGCAGCTCACTCCACGCTCACTTAACCTAAGAGATGGTAACAGAATCGCAATGCTAGGCGCTCGTTTGTGGAATGCATTGCCATTTGAAATAAAACGCGCGCCGTCATTACGTGTTTAAAAGACTCGTGAAGGAACATTACTTCTCGTTGTGATCTTGTTCTCGGCATTGTAATTATCTATAGTCTTCATTTATTTTCGTTGGTCATATATTTAGTATGTACGTATTTATGTATCTATTATTTAGGAATATGCATATACCTGTGTATCTATTTTAGTGTATTGTATAGATACTTATTATTTGCACCAACGCGACGACAGCCCCATTTTATGTCCAGGCAAATCACTGTCCATTCCAAGGTTGTCTGGAAGAGATCGCAGAAAGCGATAAGGCCGCCCATTGTATATTAAGTAGTGTTAAATATTTTTTTTGTTATGTTGTGGTGTACAATAAAGAATATATCGAGGGGTGAAAGGCTATTTGTTTGAAGCGACATTTTGGACGATATTGACTTATATACATATTCGGATTCAGCGAATTATTCTGCGTCGGCTGAGCCGGGTTTCGTACAATTCTGAGCACTTTTATGGCGCTTAAAACAATGCAATTTTAGTGCAAATTTCTCAAACATGATGTATGATCCGACATCAAATTTGCCATATTTTTTTAGTATTTCATTTAAGCTGTACACAAAAACAGAGAATCGAAGCATAAGCCGTTATTCTCGTCCTAAAATTTCAGTTCGATGGCAGATCAATCGTTTTTCGATATAGCTAACTTTAGATGAAAAGTCTCTTCATACATTTTGCTTACGACTACTTACACTATGCAATGTCGCTTCAACCAATTTGCCGTCAGCCAAATTCATTAAGACATGTCGGTTCAACCCTTTTCACTGCAACTGTTTTGCACTCTGTTTGGAGCTTCAAACATTATTTGTGTTGTGATTTTGATTAAACTTACGATCTCATTAAGACTGATTGTTAATTAAGTAAAATATAAGTAATAAAAAAATCTAATTAACACAACTTTTTTTTCATTCGTGATAATTATAGTAATTATTCACCCATTTCAATACTACAACCTCTTAAAACTTACTATAAATCTGTCATTATTATCTTGTATCAACAACCAAGTTATATAAAATCCTTTCAAAACCTGAGACATCAAACAACTCATTATGTTCATCGTTGCTTAAGCCAACTTGCCTGTATCGTTAATAAAACCCAATTGGTAGTTAAACAAAATAGCCTATTCCTATTATTATTGAGTAACGTCGATTCAATCATTTTGCTTTCTCCTGCATAAGTACTGTAAAGTCACATAAACCATTTTGCCTGCTGCTGATTAGTGACAATGTTGGAAGTTGAATCATTTTTCCTTACTCTAAAAATAATCTGTAAATAATGATATTGTATTATTTTGCGATGAAATTGGAAAGGACTTAGGCCACTTGTTGACAGATGAATATCCAGGACACTCAATAATAAATTACTGTATGCCTGGTTGTTCATTAATTGATATTATGAACCAAATTGTTAGATATAACTTTAAGCAGGACACAACATTGTTGATTTTTATGGGAAATAGGGGAAATGTGAACAAAGGAGAATTGCTCCAATATCATAGAACATTGTGCAACCTTAGTTTAAGGAAAATTGTGTTGTTTACATTCCCTTATAGTAACAGTTTGCCACAGGAAGAAAATAATTTAAGATTTGACATTAACATGACATTGCACAATTTGACATATAATGATAATTTATTCCATTTAGTTGACACTAACAATTATGTTAGTAATAATTTGAATTTGACAAAAGATAGATACAATATTGTTATGTACTATCTTTCTAACTATCACAAAAGACAGATAGCTGTGTCGCTATCATATTATTTTTCTATTTCAGCCAAAAATTTGGCTAAACAACTTGCTTCTTTTGAGCAATGCAATGACTTTTTAAATTATTCTGCCAATAATTTGGTCAAAATTAATGACAATGGTCATCATTTAAATTAGAAATCAGGACAAAGGAGTTAGCCTCTTGCAAAAATGTAACTAAGGCAAAGAATAAAGCATATGAAAGTGTAAAAAAAATAAATAGTATCAACCTGGTGCATCAAAACATTCAAGGGTTTTTGAACAAAGATTTAGAAGTAGAGTTATTCCTGAATTGCAGCAATATAGATATTCTTTGTATAACAGAACATTGGCTTAAAAGCCATCAGTTCATGTTCAATTTTAGTCATCACCAGGTTGGTAGTTCGTTCAACAGAGTACATGCTGTACATGGTGGCTCATTAATTCTGGTAAATAACCAGCTTAAATTTAAAGATCGCAAGGATATTGTGAGCCTCTCTGTTGAGCGGACAATTGAAATAGCCTGTGTAGAATTGGAGCAGCTCATTATATTAAGTGTGTACAGACCTCCTTCAGGATTGTATGATTGTTTTGAAAAGGTTATGGATGAAGTGTTGCACAAAATCTGTAATTCAAATAAGTCTATCATCATTTGTGGTGATTTTAATGTTAATTTGTTAGAAAATTCTGGTTTAAGTATTAAAATTATAAGTCTGTTTCAGTCATACAATCTTGCTAACCAATTTCTGGAGCCAACTAGAATAACTCCCACTAGTGCCACATGCCTAGATAACATTTATACAGATGTTATACCAACTCACAAAGAAATTATTAATTTAATAGACTCAGATCATTGCGGACAATTAATAACTATTTCAAATATAAACAAAAAAGTTACTAAAAAAGATATCACTGTTAACCCGAAAACAACTTATCGCTTGGATACATTTAAATCTAAACTTTTAAGTAAATTACCATTTTTGGTGACTAATGATGACCCTAGTCAACATTATAATGATTTTTTTAATATGTATTGCACACTATTCAATACCACGTTCATTCCAAAGACGTTCTCGGTTAATAGTAACGCTTCCTTTAGTGACTGGGCCACCATTGGTATACATACAAGTAGAAAACGACTTTATGAATTGTATGATGAACGAACTTGTAAAAACACTGCTGAATTTAATTTATATGTTAAGAATTATTCTAAATTATTTAAAAAAGTTTGTAGTATGGCCAAATCACGTTATTTGAGTTCAAAAATTAAAAATAGTAGTAATGTAATAAAAATGACATGGAGTATCATTAATAGCGAAACGGGAAGGTCATGCAACCGATGTAGTGACTACAGCCTTGCTATTGATGACAATATAATTAAATCTGATTCTCAAGTCGCCGCGGCCTTTGAAAATTTCTTTGCAGAGATTCCCGTATCGACTACTAAATCTCTAAACTCTTCACCCACTGCTGCAGAGTCTTTACTTAAAGAAAACATTCCAGTTTGTGATTCTGAATTTCATTTCGAATATGTCACTTTTAAAGATATAATTAAAACCTTTCACACGTTAAATGTCAAAAAGACTGCAGATTTATGGGGTAATTCTGTGGACGTTGCTAAGTCAATTATAAATATTGTAGCACCTACTTTAGCTGTTATTTTTAATAATTGTATTGACCGTGGTGAGTTTCCTGATCTTATGAAAAACAGTAAAATAATACCGTTGTTTAAATCGGGTAGTACATCAGACCCTACTAATTATAGACCTATTTCAGTGCTACCTACATTTAGTAAAATTTTTGAAAAACTTATTTTAAATCAAATGCAAAGATTTTTTAATGTACATAAATTACTGCATAACAAACAGTTCGGTTTTACAAGGGGTCGTTCAACTACTGATGCCGGAGTTGAACTTCTAGGGCATGTATATAATGCATGGGAGGACAAATGCGATGCGTTGGGCATCTTTTGCGATTTGTCCAAGGCATTCGATTGTGTTCTTCATGCAACATTAATCAGGAAACTGCACCACTACGGAATCCGGAACGCCTCTCTGGATCTTCTTACTTCTTATTTAAGTGATAGGATTCAGAGAGTTGATGTTAACGGGAAAAGATCTCCCGGATCGTTAGTAAGAATGGGGGTCCCTCAAGGCTCAATTCTAGGTCCATTTTTATTTCTTATTTATATAAATGACTTGCCTTACCTCATAAAGGATGAACATGATATAGTGCTGTTTGCAGACGACACTTCACTTTTATTTAAACTCAAACGTCAGCAGCTGGTTACTGACAATGTAAATAGTGCCCTCGCAAAAGTAGTTAACTGGTTTAATGTTAATAACCTTCTTCTTAACGAGAAAAAAACGAAATGTATTAAGTTTACGATACCTCATGTTAGACAAGTAGAAACAAGTATTCTCATAAAGGGTGAAGAGTTGAAACCCGAAAATACCACAGTATTCTTGGGCATAACTTTGGATGCCAAGCTTCAATGGGGCCCCCATATAGATAAATTGTCAAAGAAGCTTAGCTCTGCAGCATACGCCGTTAGGAAAATTCGTGGTTTAACTGATTTAGAGACAGCCCGTTTAGTATACTTTAGTTATTTTCATAGTGTAATGTCGTACGGTATTCTGTTGTGGGGAAATGCCGCCGATATTCAGACGATTTTTGTTTTACAAAAAAGGGCAATTCGTTCAATTTATAAATTAAGTCCCAGACACTCCCTCAGAGACAAATTTAAAGGGATTAATATAATGACTGTGCCTTCTCAGTATATTTATGAAAATCTTTTGTATGCACATAAAAATATTAATCTGTTTAAAAAGTACAGTGATATCCATAATTTAAATACTAGGAACAAGCACAAATTTGTTGTTCCTACTACCAGGCTCAAGAAAATAGGTGGCTCGTTTAGATGCCAATGTATACGTTTTTATAATAAACTTCCTAGCCACATTCAAGCACTAAGCCTTAATAAATTCAAATCGTTTATAAAAAGGAAATTATGCCAGAATGCCTATTATACTGTCAAAGACTATATTGAGGACAAAAAGGCTTGGGATTGAGTTGCTCCAATAAAGCACAGGCAATGTTAATTTATTTTATTTCGCTAACTATTTTTACTTATAATCTTTGCTATAAGTATCTATACTTATTTACATATACAATGACACTAATATTTACTATTTAAAGTATTATATTATTTTAAATTATTGTGAATGTGAGGACTATGTGTGTTTTTGTTGCAGTTTTAATCATGTTCTGGCAGTTTGAGTACCTGATGCGGCCTACCCAAATGTCCTTTCTTTGGTATTGTTCGTCGAATCGTTGAGCTCCTTAAGTTCTGAGTTGAGCTGCACGGTTACTGACAAATGCGTGCACTGACTGGACAGGTCCACTCAATCTGTGTGGTTCTTTCCTCAAAAGACCATTTCAGACACAAATCTACATGGTCCTCAAAGATTATTATGATATTATTCTAATTATTGTGAATGTGAGAACTATGTCGGTCATTGATTTATTTATATTTATTTTTGTATTTTTCTCAACGTAATCATGATCTGGCAGTTTGAGTAATTTATGCGGCCTACTCAAATGTCCTTTCTTTGGTATTGTTCGTCGAATCGTTGAGCTCCTTGAGTCTAAGTTGAGCTGCACGATTACTGACAATTGCGTGCACTGACTGGACAGGTCCACTCAATCTGTGTGGTTCTTTCCTCAAAAGACCATTGCAGACACCGATCTACATAGCTTTCACATGACCTGACCAAGATTTTGTCTGGACTTTAAAAGAGACTGTGACCTCTGAGTTTGTTTCGGCCTTTCTTCTCAGAGTAGTCAGATAGGAAACGCCGACCCCATCTAGTTTAAAAAAAATATGATTGACGTGTAAAAGTGTTTGTTCAAACCTACTTACAGAAATAAAATCATTTATCATTTATCATTTAAGGCGATACAGATCATTTTGTATTAAGCGACATTTATCTTGGAACTCATAACTGTTTTTTTATTGAAAATTATACAAAAACATTAAGGGATTTTTTTGCAATGAAGTTTTGCGATCCCCATTAAAGTAAGAGCAGTAGTTTTTTCATAACGATTTTTTTTCCAAATTTTGAATCTTTAAATGGCTCTCCTGTAAAGTTCGTAAAATGTCGCTTCAAACAAATAGCCTTTCACCCCTCGATATAAATAAATAAATAGGCCTGTTATACAATACTACAATTTCCGCGGTTGCCATTGAGTTAGGAAAACAGAGGGGCAATTCTCGTACTTAAAAAACGTTCAAATTCAAGTCGCAATCTCATCTCAGCGACAATTAATGTCAAAAACTTGTCAAAAATGTATGTAAATTGATTGTATTTTTGACAGATTGAGACTGAGATCAGACTGTGAACGTTCTTAAAATTACGGGAAATACCCCTCAGGTTGCTAACCAAACAACTGTCACCAACAAAAATATATGCGCCTAATATGTCAACTTACACATAAACGTTACATCTTTATTTACACAAGTAAGTATGCGATAATTCATTGGGTTGTCCGGCCAACATTTAGTTACAAATGTCGATCGTTTCAGCCATGGGATGCTATTTTTCAGGGGTGGCACGCAATCGGGCTACTTTATCACGGCCGGATAGCGTTTTCAACGTACGCTATGGCTGTTTAAGGGATGACAGGTGAAATTACGAATACTGCAACGAATAGGCGGAGAGATAAGCTCTTGTGATTAAATGTTTCGAATAAATCAGGGTTGCCATATCTCTTGGAATTTCCTTATTTCCTTTGTGTGTATGGTTAATAGTTTTGGGTATTTTGTATTCAGTGTTGGTAACTGTACGTGGTTCGTCGAGTTCCTTCAGGCATTCTAATTAGATTCCATAGAGCCAAGTAAGTGGGTGTTTCTAACAGTGAGCATTGAGAAAACAATTAGGCAGAATTAGGTATTACGCCTACAAGGACCATGTTCTGAGAACAAGGCCAATTAATTTGAAATTAAATTCATATTAACGCATATTACAATTCTTTGAAGCTTTAGGCCAGAGCTTCGGGAGAGATTTCAATGCTTAACATACACTCTGGGGATGTAGACGTGTTACAACAAAGGGAAGGCAGGAATAATGGTCAAACGCAATAGATGTGGGTAACGAACAAAGAGAATTAAACCACGGTCATTGGTAACGAATGTGACCGTACGGCACAGCGGCTACGACGAGACTATTTATGAGTTCGGACCACTCCCCGATTATACTAAGGCTAGTCAAAAATATTTATATGCTAATTATACATGTAACACATGAACCAATCAATCAATATCAATAACAAAATAAATCAAAGGGCATCGAAAAATTCATCCGCATCAACAGGAAAAGTGCCCAAAAGGCTGGCAGCATTGCCACGTTGTATGGCAATACTGATTCTTTGGCCAAAAAATAGGCTAGCCCTCTGGTCACGTGAAGAGTCGACAATGATAAATGATAAATGACTTTATTTCTGTAAGTAGGTTTTTACAAACACTTTTACACGTCAATCATATTTTTTTTTAAACTAGATGAGGTCGGCGTTTCCTATCTGACTACTCTGAGAAGAAAGGCCGAAACAAACTCAGAGGTCACAGTCTCTTTTAAAGTCCAGACAGAATCTTGGTCAGATCATGTGAAGGCTATGTAGATCGGTGTCTGAAATGGTCTTTTGAGGAAAGAACCACACAGATTGAGTGGACCTGTCCAGTCAGTGCACGCAATTGTCAGCAATCGTGCAGCTCAACTCAGAACTTAAGGAGCTCAACGATTCGACGAACAATACCAAAGAAAGGACATTTGAGTAGGCCGCACAAGTTACTCAAACTGCCAGATCATGATTAGATGATTACACTAAGAGTAAAAATAAAAAAGCAATGACCAACATAGTTCTCACATTCACAATAGTTAAAATAATAGCATAATACTTTACAAAGTAAATACTCTTGTCATAGTATATGTATATAAAATTCATTAATGTCAATGTGTATATAAAATCCGGACATAATCATTGAGGACCATGCAGATTGGTGTCTGAAATGGACTTTTGAGAAAAGAACCACACAGATTGAGTGGACTTGTCCAGACAGTGCACGCACTACGACTAACCGCTTTGCGGTGTATCGAAAAACTAGGTGGGCACTCGGACACCATGGCCCTAGTATTTCAACCCCAAACGGCTCAAACACACAAGTCCCTAAAAGATGTGAGTCTTTGCGCCGTTTGAGGTTTTCCACACCTGCAGCAGCCGCCCCAGCACGCCCGTTTTTTTATATACTTGTACATATTATTATTTTAAGACTTAGCTTTTTAAATTATGTTATTATTAGTTCAGGTTGTTTAAATGGATATTAATTATTTAAATAAAGATTTTACTGAGCATATCAATATCAAATATCAGATCCTAAGAAACTGCTACGATATTGTATTAAAGTGCTAATTGACACTATTCTTAGTTATAACGTAACCTATAACGTAAAATATTAAGTTAGAGTTAAATTGCTTATTAGTCTATCATGCTAGATTGTATCGATTACCTACTAAGAACTTTAGTACTTATTAATACAGAAAAAAATAAAAACCATACGCAGTTTCATCCATCCATCTGCCTGGCCTTTCTGGGTCAGCTTCCAGTCTAACCGGATGGAGCTGAATACCAGTATTTTACATGGAGCGACTGCTTATCTGACCGGACGATACAAGATAATACAATACCCCTTGGTAAGACTGGCTGTCAGACTTTTGGGCTTCTGATATGTAAAGAAAGTCACCCATCCACGGATTAACCGCGACAAGCTTAGCTTAACCTGAGCGATCGACCCTTGCGGCTGTTATTACTTAGACACAAGCCCATATTATATATATTAACGCACTTTATAGGGTAATATTATACACTTGTGAGTATAGGCAGCAGGCCTGTTGTGACACCGTTTAAAAAGCCATAAACATTATTCTTTTAATGCTTGTTTAATGTGAACAACTAAGTAAGGCACAATACAAACGTGCGAAACAGATTTTCGCACGCAAGTGCAGAGTAAACAGAAAAAATACAATTCTATAAAATGCAGAATGTTCCGTGTGACTATCTGACATAGTGACTTCAATATGTAAATTGATGTGAGTGTATCAGTTGGTGTGTCCCGTCAATCTGATGGTTCGACGCCATGACAGTACAGACGCTCGGGAAATACGCTGAGTGCTTCATATGTACGAGTGGTACGTCACTTGGTGCTGTGTTTAAGTGGGGCTAGTGGAGTGATACGTTTAGTAAGCTGATCAGTGAAAATCTGCATAACTATTCACTACCATTTGACAGGCTGTTTGGTTGAAATTGTCAACATTTTGGGGCTTCGGATTTGTGAACAGCATTAAGAGGACTCCTTTTTCGGATTCGATTCGGCACGAAAGCATATCGAATGTTTGTGAATAGCTATGCGGTATTGAATAGTAGTCCTAACGTTGGAAATAAATATTTTAGATCTGTTCTGTTACTAGACGTCGTTGTCATTAGATCAGAGAGCCAAATCCCGTAATTCATCATCAGCCTACAATGTTCCCACTGCTGGGACACAGGCCTCCTCTCCGTGAAAGGGAGTGGGCCGTAATCCACCACGCAGGTCCAGTGTGGGTTGGTAGATGTCACATGTCTTCGATTTTTTGGTTCTAGGACATGCCGGTTTCTTCACGATGTTTTCCGTTTTTGAGAGCAGTGGCCAGCGGTGGCCCAGTGATAACGGCTGTGACTTCCGAGATGTAGGTCGCAGGTTCAAACCCAGAAAGGCGCTTTACTTCCCGTAATGAATAACGTTCAAAATCTAGTCGCAATCTCATCTCAGTGACAATTAATGTCTTAAATCGTATATAATTTGTGACAGATTGAGACTGAGATTACAATGCGACCATTCTTAAAAATACTGGAATTGCCCCAGTGACATCAGACTTTCAAAGCCAAACTGCTGAACTTAACTTTGTCGTATAGATACTACTGCAATTTTCGGTGGCTATTGTTCAGAATAAGCTAATTAATTATGTTTCGTAAATCGCTGGTCTATAATTTCAAATAGTCGATTAGCTAGATACCATTTTCGAAACTCACGAATGAAAAGAGTATCTCTTTCTCGGCCGAGAAGCACATTTCTCAATCCACGCAGGCAAGCCAAAACAATAAAGGATGCTCAAAAATAATCCAATCAACTAGCACCCAAAAGGAATTTGAACGCAGCACGGTGTAATATGCAGAAATCATAGCAACTACGTCACAAGAGAGACAGGCTAGCTGCGACCCGCTAATGACTGCGTAACACAATATGCCTGTCAAATAACGCAGGTACGTCTGCGCCAATTATATATCGATGCCAGCTAATGGGGCTGCAATATTGATGTAGTCCGTCGCTAATTCATTAGACAGTAATACTGTTATATGAAGACGGATTAGTTGGGAACTTTGGCTATATACAAACACGTGATTGATAACTTACTCGATGATAAAGGCTATAGTTATTATGGCACAAAAGTACTTCAAAAAGTTGGTCTCGGTAGTTTCGGTTCAATTATTTTATAATCTTTCATTGAACAAATTGTTATTGTATGATATCATCTAAGTAGCTTATTTATAGCGTTTCTTTCGACGACCCATAATAAATTAATTAAATTATTTTTTTCGACGAAATCATACATTTCGCGGCTTGAAGTTTGTGGTCCTTCGAGCCGAATCAACGCCAGCGTCACCTACTGAAATCATCGAAGTATACGTATTAACTTTTCGTGAAATTCCCATCATTCATAGTTACGCCTTTCTGCAGAGTTTACCACGAAGGTGTTTAATCAGTAATGTATTGAATTTTCAACTTTGAAATTTTGCAATCCCCGATGAAGTGTCGGAGTTTGTAAAACTTTACAAAAAGCTGCGGACGAATCCTTTTAATATTCACAACGGTTGTAATGACTTATTTTACAAAAATCTTGTCGCGAATACAAGCAGAAAACGTAGAACTTTAAGTACTTTCTTTAATTTGTTTTATAGTTTTGACTATGATGATGGTCAAAATAATTCATTACTTATTTACTGCTAAACATGACCTTACATTAAAAAACTCCATTGCTTTCAAATGAGCTTTGATATTTCATGCAAGAATAAACAATTTTCTTTTGGATTGGATCATTGAGTTCCCTTCAAAATGGTTGAGCTGAATGGTGCTGATCCATACGTCATGTTCGTGAACGGGCACCGTCAGTAGGCACTGTTCATTTCTTAGCTGCCACAGCTTATTTGAATTCCATAATTGTTTTTATCTTTTTATTACGGACGCGTTTAACGTGCACGTCTTTCTACATCATTCTCACATGTATACATATGAATGTACAACATGAATGATGTAAGCACTTTTTTGTAACAATATTTTGATTAGAGTGTCCATGAAGTTTCTTGCCCGTTCTTCTCCATAGGTACCTACTACGCTTTGGAATGGGCAACTAGCTTCATCTTTCTGACTGACCGACCTCTTGACAATTCAAAAGTGCCTGTAATTGGTTTATTTGAAATAAATGCTTTCCATCTTATTACAAAATAGGGTCTAACTTTAGCCCGAGCCTTAACCATCGAGTCAGTTTTTGTATTCCGAACTTTATGCCGACTATAGTAAAGTTCTTAATACAAAATTGACGACATAAGACCGGACTAAGTTGTCGGTTTTGTAAAAGGAACTGTATTTCAATTTCTGTTAGATTCCAATTTCAAAAACGGGCTCGTTGGTTTAAACCATGTCAAAAGAAAAACCTTGTTTTGTAATAAGACCATTAGAGTTTGAGTTTAAGTTTTTTTGGAACAAAGTTTTTATCGCACGTTATACACTGCACACTAGGCGAATGAGAGCTCGCCCGAAAAAGTGTAACCTACTAACCGTCGAGTTACTTTTGCTATGAAAAAAAAAATATAAAAAAAAAATGAAAAATATTTTTATTTATACAAAATGCTTCATATACAATGAAAGTAGTAGTAGTGTTTTTGTTATTTTTCATTTAGTCACTCTCAAACGTGTTTAATTTATTTAATTGTGCCTGTTATTTAATACACAATTTACAGCAAAAGGAACTTCATTCCAACCGGGTGTCCCACGACACCTCTCGTTTTTTTTTGTTCTTCTTCCTCTCCAAATAGGTAAGGAACAGCATCGCAGTGGATCAAAATCTGGTTGGTAAGATTAGGATCTGTCACTGAAACGGCCTTCCCAATTTCAGTGAACTCAAGCGAGCTTGTACCTTTAACATGTAACAATGAAAACGATTTTGAAAAGGAAAAAGGACCAAAAAATATCCCGTCACAATGGTTGTACATCAGGCCGAGGCCAATAGTTAATTTTTCAGCGTCACTTACCTCAGCTTTGCAAGTTTAGGCAAAGATAAATTGATACAAAATCGCCACTCTAACTTGCCCTGCTATGCCTCTTAGGTTCCATAAAAAAACAAGTCAAAAGTTAACGGTAAGGGAGCTCTAAGTAAGATAGATACTTGGGCAAAAAACGCTGATTTTGCGATATTAACAATTTTACCATTCAGGCGTCGAGTTTTGATTATATTGCTTTTTTATGGAGTTTCTGCCTATTTTTATCAGAGCTTAGATATTTATGGTCATTGTGTTATATTTGTAATGTCATGCTCGTTTTATTTTTGGTCAATACATTAGGTATTGGTAGAAATATCTGTTTATTTACAGATACCTTATGTATTGACCAGTTTGAAATATCTGTAAATTAGTTTTTCTTACTCAAATGGAAATGTCCTAATAAGGTTAACAAAAATAAAATGTTACAAGAATTCATCTTAGGTTCGGTACACTAAAAGTCTTTTTCGTAAACATTGAATTTCTAAGAAAACGCTAAAGCTGCTAGATTTTTTTAAATAGAGATGGGTTAGGCAGAGGTTTACCCTCACATTTCACTAGAAAAGCACAAATTGTATGCCAAGTAGAGACCAGTAATTTGAAAAAGATGTAAGCCGAATTTACTTAAATTTTCTGCAATTTTTATGTTAATTACCAAGTAGTTATAAGCCGATCCAATAGAGAAAGGAATCTTAAATGGCGGCTTGTACTTGCGTTGACAGATAGTACAGCAAGCATAAAAAATTAAAAGTCAGTTTTATTTTTCAAATTATAAATAATAAAAACTAGACCGGGTCGTATTAATTTCAAACTACATAGCTTCTACCAGCGGCTTCGCCCTCGTGAAAACATCAAATATTCAGGTTTGCTTACATTTAATTCATTATACTAATTAGAGATTATCTCGTAAACACGTGGACCGATTTACATAATTTAAACGAATAAAATGGTTGTAAACCTATACCTTTCACTTGACACCAAAATCGTTAAGATATCTCAACAAACAAAAAAACACATTTTCAAGTTCCTCTCGTAATTAAATTATACGAGCGCGTAACATTTCTTTAAAAACTATCTTTAACAAACTTAAACGTTATACAATATCATAAAAAGAACGTAAAATTGCAAAAAGGAGATTCAGACATTATAAGTACCTAAAAAAGTTGCATCATAGCTTCATACAAACATTCCTTCTTTTTTTATCTTGACTATTGTGCTAACTGGTAATCCCGTGGCCATGGAAGCTCGAGCATTACTATGCTCGAATGGATGATAATAATAAGGATCACTGAGCGCGTCAAGACAGCGCAGCGTGGAAGCAAACTTGCAAATCAAGACTAATATTTTTTCTGCTTACGGTACGCGCGAGAGTGAGTATAGACGGCACTAGTGTGCGAGCGAGAGAACATGATAAGCGCCGCCATTTTAGATTCCTTTCTTTAATGAACCGGGTTATACCTGGACCTAGTTATTACAAGGTGATTTGCAACACTGATATTAAAAAAATCATATGTTTTAGAAGTGTGTTAAGAGATTTGACAGCTGTCATTTGTCACTTGACAAAATGGAGGGAAAAAGTGAACAACGAGCTCGTGATTTCTATTTTTATTAAAATAAGAAACAATGGGACATTTTGTTATACAATGTTTGGATGATGATGTAGATGGTATGGTGTTTGATGGATAATGATGGAATAAACAATTATATTGGAAAACGAACAAAGAGGTTACTTTCATCATTGTACAGAATATGTTTCTCGCCGCTTTTCTACTTCTATATACGCTTACAAGACTCTGTTACAATTTCTATTCAAACGTCAAGGCCACAATAGGTATAACGATGATTATACTATATCCCTTTATGTTTCTGCTAAGGTTACAGGTATGAAAAGGGTCACAAAATGTCACAAATCTCACGTTAAAGGTTCTAATATTACATACGAACGGTACGGGCCCATGTTTTGGTGGCAGTAATTTAGCAAGATCAATTAAATGGCCCACATCAAATAGCTACTTAGGAGCACATTACAGCGCATGCTATGAATATTTAAATCTGTAAGTGCTGCTTTCAAAGTGCTGGTTTAACAGTGTTACTTTATAGTAGTTATGCGTTCAATAAACAAATGTTTATTTATTTATTTATTTAACACTATATGCACACAAATGCACAGAGGCGGACTTAATGCCATAGGCATTTTCTACCAGTCAACCTTTGGGTGATGCAGAGACAAACAGTGGTAGGTGCAATAACCCTTTAGGTAACCCTTTTAACCCCGCATTTGGAACTGGGACGGGAGACAGACGGTGAAAATGTTTCGGTGATGTGTGTTTGGTGTAGTGGCTACAGTGGCTAAGTGTAGTCAGCGAAACCAAATGGTCCTGGGTTCGAATCCCGGTAGGGGCAAATGTTTGTATGATGAATATGGACATTTGTACCCGAGTCATGGATGTATATTTATAATATGTATGTATTTACAAAAAAAAATGTATTTAAGTAGTGTATCAACCATCTGGTATCCATAACACAAGCCTTAAGTGCTTAACTTGGAACTAGATGGTGATGTGTGCAATGTCAGACGATATTTATTTATTTAGTAGGTGATGAATCAGAGGATGTCAGGTTTTGAATCGTAGACACATACTTCCACTAGTTCAATGCAACGAGTTATGGTGTTCACAATCATTGTTATATTCAATAGAACTTAAATTATAACAAGCAATGCTATAAATAATAAAATTGTTGTGTTTCATGGTAAAAATTGCATGGTAGGTAAGGTAAAATAACCAGGGTTTCTTTTTTTATCATTTTCAATTAATAACTTGTTGGAAAACAAAATTTATTAGTCAGTTATATTTTTAATATTATATTCCCACTACCTACCATTGATGGCTATTGCTCGAGGCTTCTGTTTTGCAAAAAGAAAATAATTTGTCATATTTCTCTAAAGTAAAGCCAACGAAACGAGAGAAAAAATGTGTGCGAGTGATTATTATCTCTGTCCTTATCTCTCGTACGCAATAATGACGTCACTTTGTCGACGACGACGGCTGTCGTTGTGTATTTCGTGGTACAGGAAGGCGGTCGGTATTATAATTATTTTTTATTTTTTATTTTAACTTCAGTTGTACAAGAAAAACACTTATCTTAACACTATGCGGCATTACAACTAAGGAAACAGAGTGTTTTCGATGAACTCTGGCACCCAAAGTATTGGCTCTGTGCACAACTTGAGCGCTACCTAGCGTCCGCAACTTTGTTGGCTCTGACGCTTTGACATTTCATCGCGAAATTGTGACAAAATATTAAAATCAAAAACGATGTATTCATTTATATTACAAAATTACTGTGATACCGTGATTTGTGTGGACAAAGGTTTGTGAAATTATATAAGATCAAAAGAACTTCTTGAAGTGAAGTTCGATCATTATTATATGAGTCGCTTCTTTCGAAGATACAAATAACCATGTAGTGCCTTTATTCTACAAGGCTCTATTCGCACGTTTAAAGAATCGACTTTTAGTCGATTGTCATTTTTTTTTATCTGTCAACTAGCGTGGCGTGATGTTCACGCTGTGAACTTCATTCTTGTTTAGAGATCAGTTTTCTACGTTGGGTTTGGGTGGGTGAGGACTTTGTATCTTCGAATGAAGCGACTCATATAATAATGATCGAACTTCACTTCAAGAAGTTCGTTTGATCTTATATTATATTTCGTCGCTTCATTCTTCAGATACAAATAACCATGTAGATGTTTAGAGATAGATTCTCAGATAAGTAAATAAAACTTTACTTTACTATCAGTAGAAAACTTTAATTTTAATAACAAAAAACAGAAATTGGTTCTTAAATATAAATTAAGTAGGTAATCATTATTGGAACAACAGAAAAAACAGTAAATACCTAAATGTAGTTTGATTCGATTAGTTTTAAACTAATATAATAATATAGTAATTTATTACTCTAAATCTAAATTACTGATGGCGCAGACAGATCGAGCAAAAATTCCATCATCAACTAATGGTCGGGTATAGAACCGAGCAAACGTCTGAGACGAGCTAGCCCAGCCAGCCGTCTTCCTGATGGTGTCAACACAGACTCCAGCGGAGGCCGCCGCCGAGGTGGAGGCGTGGCGCGTGCTGTGCGCACTGAATACTGTGATGTCGACGCCGCCCTCCGCTAGGGTCTGCTTGATCCACCTACTGATAGTTTGTGACGATGTTTTCTTATGTGGTCTTTTAACGGTTAGTAAAAGACTATCAGTTCCTTCGGGTCGTGAAGCAGATGTTACCTCGAGGTAATCATCGAGAGTCTTTGCAGGGCATATTCTCGGGTATTCTACGAAATATGGTAAATATAAAACAGGTTGTTCTCGATTTGCTGCGGAAGTCTTTATCATGTCAGTTGTGGTTATCTTTACACCAGTGGGGGATCTGTTGATATTTTGCACTCTAATAAGGGAGAAGGTTTGTACTCGGTGGGAAGTACATAACGCTAATAAAATAGACAATTTTTTTTTGTTAGTTTAGTAAGGTCAAGATTGGTATTGGGGTACCATTGGGAAACGTAGTCCAGTATTACTTTTGGGTCCCAAGTGGTATTATATTTGGGACGAGATGGCTTTTGCCTGTTATTTTCTCGTCTGCTCCAATGTTATTCCCGAGGAGTAATGAAAGGGCAGATCGATGGCTATTGATAGCACCGTATGAAGCTCCCTTATGAAAGAGATCCACCAGAAAGGCTATGACTGATGATACCGAAGCTTCAAAGGTATTAAGGTTATTTTCGAGACAAAATTTCCACCAATATTTGTAAGTGACGGAATATTGTTTCATAGTATTATCCGAGGTGGAGTCTAGCGCTACGTCCGGGGTATTCAGTCTCGTAAATGCTGCCCTGAGAGCGTCGCGGCCCCCAGTGTAAGGCTGCTGTGAAGCGGGTGACGAGATCTGTAATTTGAATGCAAAAGGTCCAAGAAAACAATATCTGACATGAGCATTCTTTTCAGCAATGGAAACCAAGGTTGGCCAGGCCAATAAGGAAATACTAGGATACCGGTGGCTGAGTCGTCAATGATTTTTCTCAAACATTTTAGGATTATAGCAAACGGTGGAAAAGCGTAGAAAAAAGTTGATTGCCAACTAACTGTAAAAGCATCAACTGTTATAGAATCAGGGTCCGGTCTCTATGAAATGTACTGGCTACATTTGGCATTGGTGCGGGAAGCGAATAGATCGATTTTTGGTTCACCTAACTTCTGAACTATCGTTTGGAAGGCCCAATCCGATAGTTCCCATTCTGTATCTACATTAGTTCTCCGAGATTCTTCATCGGCTTCTATATTGTCATGTGTATTAATGTACGACGCAAATAGAAATATATTTCGCCTCTCACACCATTGCCAAATTGTTTTGGTCAGATCATTTAAATGTGGGAACCGAACTCCTCCCATACGGTTAATATAGCTGATAGCAGTTGTATTATCCACGCGAAGCAATATGGAACAGTTAGAATGCAAGCTTGCAAAGCACTTCAAACCTAGAAAAATCGCTAGCAGTTTGAGGTAATTGATGTGGAAAGATAATTCCTGGTTTTTCCAACCACCGTTTGCTCGATTACCGTTACAGACTACACCCCAACCGGTCCGTAGAGATTCGTGTAGATTTCTAAATTGAACTGTTCATCTCTTTTCAACGCGTTGTATGTTAAGTTAATGTTCCGTCTCCACCATTCTAGGTCAGGTAAGATGACTTCCGACAGTCTTATTTTGGCTTCAAAGTCGCCATACTTTTGAAGATTTCTGACGTTCAAGAGTTTTGGTGTATAGCCAACCATATCTAACTGCAGGGCAGGCTGCAGTAAGTACTCCAATCAATTTTTTTTTTTTTTTTTTTTTTTTTTTTTTTTTTTTTTTTTTTTTTTTTTAAAAACGTTGCCCCACACTAGGAATTTCTCCTGTATCGCGGGTGCGTTTACAAACATTTAAACTCACATACACAAACAGCCAGACCCGGAACAACTACTTGCAGGTCATACAAATATTTGTTCCGTGCGGGGATCGAACCCGCGACACGTAACGCAGCAGTCAATCGCTTAACCACTGCGCCAACCGTGTCGTCAATTTTGATAGTTCCCTAATGGAACATTTAAGAAGAGAAGAGAACTTAATGATCAATTGCATAATCCCTGTTCGTTTGTCATCTGGCAAGCCTAGTGACTTATCGACACTATTAAATATAAAACCTAAAAACTTACAAATTTGTCGAGGTTCAAGACTACTTTTTTCGTAATTAATGACAAAACCTAAGCATTTGAGCAATGTTAGTGTTTCATTAACGTTGTCACGACATTCATCGAAAGTATTACCGATGCAAAAAATGTCATCGAGAAATATCACTGACCTATAACCCCTGTGTCTTAGATGGTTGATAACCTCCTTCATTAACTTTGTGAAAACCCTAGGCGCAACAGATAAACCATAGGGCATTGCGTTGAACTCGTATGTTTGTTCAAAATGAAAACGTAAGTATTTACGATGTTCTTTGCAAATAGAGACTAAAAGGTATGCTTCCTTTAAGTCAATACTTGCCATGAAACCATCTTTAGGTACGAGTCTAGCTGCAGTCCTATGGTCCTCCATTTTAAAGTGAGCAGTGGAAACAAACTTATTTAAAGCTTTTAAATTAAAAATAAACCTTTTGCCTCCATTAGGTTTAGGAATTAAAAATATTTTGGAAACAAAATCATTTTTGGATCTATGACATGGGGATATAGCTCCAAACTCTAATAATTTTTTGATAGCTTCTAACATATGCGGTTGGTCGCTCGAGGATACAGAATTACGTATAGCTGATACTTGTTTCACTTTTTTTAGAAATGGAATGGAATATCCTTCAGATATCATTTCTAAAGAGCATTTTGCATGTGGTGTTTGCCTGTAATTGGTTGTGCAGTTAGTTTTAAGACACAATTACTTGTATGTTCGTATGTATCTGTGTAATGTCTGTAACAACTGTTGGTGAACCTTAATTAAATAAATAAATAAATAAATATCCACTTAAGAATTAATGGATTACCAGTAATCTTAATCCAACAATTATAAAAATACTGTATTCTACCAGCGTGTACCTCTATTGTTGAGCTGCCGCACGCTGTTTGCTCTGGGCAGATGACTTCTGTTGACCTGTGCCTGTCTGGGGCTTGCGTGATGCTGGAGCAGTCCTCCTTGGCCCTCCCGTCCCCCCCCCTGTTCGGCGGAAAGCGAGGAGGGCCGGCCCCAGTTTCCCTGGGAGCGCGGCCGGTTAATTGTCGGTTGGTAAGATGAAGTAGAAGGCGTTTTGGGAATCGGTGCGGGCTTCTTGATTTGCAAGCCCTGTTTTTCAATTACTTTCGTGACCTTTATCTTTTCCGAAAGTTTGCTTCCAAAAAGCATTTCATCGCGATCGATATCATGCGTAATATTTAAAAAAGATTTATCTAGGCCCGGAGTGACGAACTTCTTTCTCGCTCCGTTTCTTCGAAGTGCAGATCGCACAGCAAGCGACAGCTGTCGCTTAAAAATTTAATGGCCTGAACTTTGTCTTTGCCATCGTCAAGCAAGCCTAAGCCTTTATTAAGAGCGGCTATTCCATGACCTAATTGCTGCTGTACTCCTTCTACTCTTTTGTCACGAACGCGGGTACCTTCATTTACTGCGGCCGAAATTTCTGGGTTTAATTTAGGCGCTTGTAATAATGGACAATTCTCTGGAATTAGGTACTCTTTGTGAAGCCTCTCCTTTGTTTCCTTATTCATCCCTTTTCGGAGAATAGGTAGCCAAAGCCGCGATAGGTTATCATGAATTTTAGGGCCAAACTTTGGCGTCTCTTCCGTGGTCTCACCTAAAGCGGAGAGAATATCAGGATCCAATTCCGGTACTGGAGTTGGTTCCTGTTCACCATCAGGTTTGGTCTCCTCAACGGGTAAAATGTTGTTCATGCCAGTCTGATCTATTAAGAGCGCGTATAAAGCAAAATTACCAATCTTATATTTGATTTTACATGAAAAATTCCGGACAAAATCTTAAAATAAAAATGTATGAATAACTACATGATATTTCCGAGGGTTCACTTTGATCAAAAACATGAATTAATAACATTTCCTCGATATAAAAAAATCACGAAGTAACCTCTAATTCTCATATTTTTCCGTTTTGTATTCAATACGGTAATGCCTATTGCGACAAAAATCTGATAATTAATTATATTTATACAAGAGTAAAGGCTGTGCTTAGGCATTTTATGTAATTCCTTTTAGTTTTGGATTTATTACGATTTAACAGTTTTGGCGCATACTACGCACTATACTATACATACTACTAAAATGTTACTGGCTTTAGGCGCACTCTTAACCCAACGGGGTCTGGATCGGCGTCATTACGACGTGTTTCGTCTAAAACAATAAAAAATAAACGTTAATAATTGAGGGTAGACGTAATTTTTATAATAATAAAATAACAGGTAATATTACAAAGCTGAGGCGGCACTATAAATTACCGTCGTGAGGATACACGATCCACCTCCAGGCCTTTTATTTGTTTTAACGTAATTGTCCTTTAAACAATTACGGAATACCTTTGTGTTAACACGCGGTTAACCTCTAGGTATAGTAAGTTACCTTCGTGATGTCACACGGTCAACCTCCAGGCATTTTAATCGAGATATTATTTCTCTATATTTTCACCAACGCACTAAACACTTAATAGATAACTATTTACTAACCTGAATTTTCATCGGAGTCTTCCGATGACGAATCAATAATATTCTTTTATATTTACTTTGTTGATTTTCCAGTTTTTGAATTTTACGTAGATAACGTTCAATTTTATCCTGATTTCTTCTTTTCAGCATTATAGTGGCGATTGCTAAGCACGAAATATTCACTAGTAAGGCACGTGCGAACTGTTATACCCTAAAACTGTAGGGGTTAATGCTAGATCAGCGCCTTGTCAGGCGCTAAATGATAAATGATAAATGATTTTATTTCTGTAAGTAGGTTTGAACAAACACTTTTACACGTCAATCATATTTTTTTTAAACTAGATGGGGTCGGCGTTTCCTATCTGACTACTCTGAGAAGAAAGGCCGAAACAAACTCAGAGGTCACAGTCTCTTTTAAAGTCCAGACAAAATCTTGGTCAGGTCATGTGAAAGCTATGTAGATCGGTGTCTGCAATGGTCTTTTGAGGAAAGAACCACACAGATTGAGTGGACCTGTCCAGTCAGTGCACGCAATTGTCAGTAATCGTGCAGCTCAACTTAGACTCAAGGAGCTCAACGATTCGACGAACAATACCAAAGAAAGGACATTTGAGTAGGCCGCATAAATTACTCAAACTGCCAGATCATGATTACGTTGAGAAAAATACAAAAATAAATATAAATAAATCAATGACCGACATAGTTCTCACATTCACAATAATTAGAATAATATTATAATAATCTTTGAGGACCATGTAGATTTGTGTCTGAAATGGTCTTTTGAGGAAAGAACCACACAGATTGAGTGGACCTGTCCAGTCAGTGCACGCATTTGTCAGTAACCGTGCAGCTCAACTCAGAACTTAAGGAGCTCAACGATTCGACGAACAATACCAAAGAAAGGACATTTGGGTAGGCCGCATCAGGTACTCAAACTGCCAGAACATGATTAAAACTGCAACAAAAACACACATAGTCCTCACATTCACAATAATTTAAAATAATATAATACTTTAAATAGTAAATATTAGTGTCATTGTATATGTAAATAAGTATAGATACTTATAGCAAAGATTATAAGTAAAAATAGTTAGCGAAATAAAATAAATTAACATTGCCTGTGCTTTATTGGAGCAACTCAATCCCAAGCCTTTTTGTCCTCAATATAGTCTTTGACAGTATAATAGGCATTCTGGCATAATTTCCTTTTTATAAACGATTTGAATTTATTAAGGCTTAGTGCTTGAATGTGGCTAGGAAGTTTATTATAAAAACGTATACATTGGCATCTAAACGAGCCACCTATTTTCTTGAGCCTGGTAGTAGGAACAACAAATTTGTGCTTGTTCCTAGTATTTAAATTATGGATATCACTGTACTTTTTAAACAGATTAATATTTTTATGTGCATACAAAAGATTTTCATAAATATACTGAGAAGGCACAGTCATTATATTAATCCCTTTAAATTTGTCTCTGAGGGAGTGTCTGGGACTTAATTTATAAATTGAACGAATTGCCCTTTTTTGTAAAACAAAAATCGTCTGAATATCGGCGGCATTTCCCCACAACAGAATACCGTACGACATTACACTATGAAAATAACTAAAGTATACTAAACGGGCTGTCTCTAAATCAGTTAAACCACGAATTTTCCTAACGGCGTATGCTGCAGAACTAAGCTTCTTTGACAATTTATCTATATGGGGGCCCCATTGAAGCTTGGCATCCAAAGTTATGCCCAAGAATACTGTGGTATTTTCGGGTTTCAACTCTTCACCCTTTATGAGAATACTTGTTTCTACTTGTCTAACATGAGGTATCGTAAACTTAATACATTTCGTTTTTTTCTCGTTAAGAAGAAGGTTATTAACATTAAACCAGTTAACTACTTTTGCGAGGGCACCATTTACATTGTCAGTAACCAGCTGCTGACGTTTGAGTTTAAATAAAAGTGAAGTGTCGTCTGCAAACAGCACTATATCATGTTCATCCTTTATGAGGTAAGGCAAGTCATTTATATAAATAAGAAATAAAAATGGACCTAGAATTGAGCCTTGAGGGACCCCCATTCTTACTACCGATCCGGGAGATCTTTTCCCGTTAACATCAACTCTCTGAATCCTATCACTTAAATAAGAAGTAAGAAGATCCAGAGAGGCGTTCCGGATTCCGTAGTGGTGCAGTTTCCTGATTAATGTTGCATGAAGAACACAATCGAATGCCTTGGACAAATCGCAAAAGATGCCCAACGCATCGCATTTGTCCTCCCATGCATTATATACATGCCCTAGAAGTTCAACTCCGGCATCAGTAGTTGAACGACCCCTTGTAAAACCGAACTGTTTGTTATGCAGTAATTTATGTACATTAAAAAATCTTTGCATTTGATTTAAAATAAGTTTTTCAAAAATTTTACTAAATGTAGGTAGCACTGAAATAGGTCTATAATTAGTAGGGTCTGATGTACTACCCGATTTAAACAACGGTATTATTTTACTGTTTTTCATAAGATCAGGAAACTCACCACGGTCAATACAATTATTAAAAATAACAGCTAAAGTAGGTGCTACAATATTTATAATTGACTTAGCAACGTCCACAGAATTACCCCATAAATCTGCAGTCTTTTTGACATTTAACGTGTGAAAGGTTTTAATTATATCTTTAAAAGTGACATATTCGAAATGAAATTCAGAATCACAAACTGGAATGTTTTCTTTAAGTAAAGACTCTGCAGCAGTGGGTGAAGAGTTTAGAGATTTAGTAGTCGATACGGGAATCTCTGCAAAGAAATTTTCAAAGGCCGCGGCGACTTGAGAATCAGATTTAATTATATTGTCATCAATAGCAAGGCTGTAGTCACTACATCGGTTGCATGACCTTCCCGTTTCGCTATTAATGATACTCCATGTCATTTTTATTACATTACTACTATTTTTAATTTTTGAACTCAAATAACGTGATTTGGCCATACTACAAACTTTTTTAAATAATTTAGAATAATTCTTAACATATAAATTAAATTCAGCAGTGTTTTTACAAGTTCGTTCATCATACAATTCATAAAGTCGTTTTCTACTTGTATGTATACCAATGGTGGCCCAGTCACTAAAGGAAGCGTTACTATTAACCGAGAACGTCTTTGGAATGAACGTGGTATTGAATAGTGTGCAATACATATTAAAAAAATCATTATAATGTTGACTAGGGTCATCATTAGTCACCAAAAATGGTAATTTACTTAAAAGTTTAGATTTAAATGTATCCAAGCGATAAGTCGTTTTCGGGTTAACAGTGATATCTTTTTTAGTAACTTTTTTGTTTATATTTGAAATAGTTATTAATTGTCCGCAATGATCTGAGTCTATTAAATTAATAATTTCTTTGTGAGTTGGTATAACATCTGTATAAATGTTATCTAGGCATGTGGCACTAGTGGGAGTTATTCTAGTTGGCTCCAGAAATTGGTTAGCAAGATTGTATGACTGAAACAGACTTATAATTTTAATACTTAAACCAGAATTTTCTAACAAATTAACATTAAAATCACCACAAATGATGATAGACTTATTTGAATTACAGATTTTGTGCAACACTTCATCCATAACCTTTTCAAAACAATCATACAATCCTGAAGGAGGTCTGTACACACTTAATATAATGAGCTGCTCCAATTCTACACAGGCTATTTCAATTGTCCGCTCAACAGAGAGGCTCACAATATCCTTGCGATCTTTAAATTTAAGCTGGTTATTTACCAGAATTAATGAGCCACCATGTACAGCATGTACTCTGTTGAACGAACTACCAACCTGGTGATGACTAAAATTGAACATGAACTGATGGCTTTTAAGCCAATGTTCTGTTATACAAAGAATATCTATATTGCTGCAATTCAGGAATAACTCTACTTCTAAATCTTTGTTCAAAAACCCTTGAATGTTTTGATGCACCAGGTTGATACTATTTATTTTTTTTACACTTTCATATGCTTTATTCTTTGCCTTAGTTACATTTTTGCAAGAGGCTAACTCCTTTGTCCTGATTTCTAATTTAAATGATGACCATTGTCATTAATTTTGACCAAATTATTGGCAGAATAATTTAAAAAGTCATTGCATTGCTCAAAAGAAGCAAGTTGTTTAGCCAAATTTTTGGCTGAAATAGAAAAATAATATGATAGCGACACAGCTATCTGTCTTTTGTGATAGTTAGAAAGATAGTACATAACAATATTGTATCTATCTTTTGTCAAATACAAATTATTACTAACATAATTGTTAGTGTCAACTAAATGGAATAAATTATCATTATATGTCAAATTGTGCAATGTCATGTTAATGTCAAATCTTAAATTATTTTCTTCCTGTGGCAAACTGTTACTATAAGGGAATGTAAACAACACAATTTTCCTTAAACTAAGGTTGCACAATGTTCTATGATATTGGAGCAATTCTCCTTTGTTCACATTTCCCCTATTTCCCATAAAAATCAACAATGTTGTGTCCTGCTTAAAGTTATATCTAACAATTTGGTTCATAATATCAATTAATGAACAACCAGGCATACAGTAATTTATTATTGAGTGTCCTGGATATTCATCTGTCAACAAGTGGCCTAAGTCCTTTCCAATTTCATCGCAAAATAATACAATATCATTATTTACAATTTGTTGACATTGTTTAATGGACCTATTTACAGAAGGAATTGTCAAATCAACACAAGGATGCGGTAAGGTGGTATTGCATGTTGACAATGAATGGGCAGGCAGGCAAATGGTAGGTACATTGGATGGTGATTGACAAATCTCACAGCTGTTCGTTTGTGAGTTTACCAGCTCATTCATTGCCAACACATATTCCCTCATTAGATCTTCAGAGGTATTATATTTGTTAGTCATTGAACTTAGTTTCTCTTGCAGATGGTCAAGTTGAGATTGCAGGGCCTGTGTGTCAATGTTATACTTCCTAGTACTTTGATCCAAATTAAAAGAATACATATCTAATTGTTTAAGCAAATTTAACCTTTCTCGATTAAGTTTAACATTTTTGATAAAGAACCTTTGTCTTTTAACCATTTTTTGTGTTTTAACAATGTATTTATTAATTTTAATGTATTTTTTCAGTTTGTTTTTACTGGTGACTACTCTTACTGAGTTACATTTTCTTGATTCATCATCACTTGTCAAATCAATAGTGTATAAGGGGTTTATGGCAGAAACCATTGACGGGGCAATAGGCACCAATTCATTGAACAGACTTTGATTCAGCGAGGCGGTGATGTTAAGATTGGTGGTCTCAAGTTGTGTAATCTGACTTTGAGCCTCGTGTAGCTGCTGTTGAAGTAAATGTTTGTGACTAAGAGCTTGTTCATACTCTATGCTACACTGGCTGAACCCATCCACAACAACTTGGAGCCTATCCCGGGCTTCCATGGCATCAGTGTATTGAATGTATATCTGAGCCATTTCATTTTTCAACTTCCTATTCATTTCATGGGCATCAAATAGCACCTTTTCATTGTCATCTATTTCCTTATTTAATTGGTCACAGTACTCCTTTGACGCCTTTAATTCGCTCAAAGCCTGATTGAGTTTGGACTCTTCTAGACGAGCACGGGCGCTGCGAGTCATAATCATGATTATAACTTTTATAAGGAAGAGATAACAAGTTAAGAGATAGTAGGTAGTTGTGGTAGTAGTTTAAAAGATGATTAGTCTAAAAGTGAAATGAAATTTAGATGAAAAATAAGAAGTTCTGTCACCAAACCAAACTAAGGTTATGTTTACGTTCAAAGGTCATTGGCATCAACAAGTAGCCGTATAAAAATTAACACTGTAATTGCTGGTGTAACTATAGTACGCAAACAAACTAAAAACAAGTAAAATATTAAGTATTGTACCTGCTAACAAGATGACAATGCAAAAATCGCTTGAGCCGGCAACTGTCACCGTGTCGCTGCCAGCTATCTATATACTTATCGGCTAGAGACGTCATGTTTCGGTAGCTAGTTGACACTCAACCTTCATGGCAGACGGTTCTGCCCAAGGGTCTCGCGTATTATCCTTGTATTATCCCTAAATTACACGTGTCCTTGTATTGTCCTGAAATACACTCGAGAGCAATGAATCCGGGTCACTTAAAGAATGTTAAAAATCTCGGAAACTAAAAATGATAGGTTAATGCAATAAATTGTATTTAATAGACAATGTAATACTCCTTAAATGAAAGTAAAAAAAAATACATTTTATTAACACAAAATTACATAAAGAAAAAAACTGCTGATCTCTCCTTAAAACAAAAATAGGAAACATGAAATTTTTGAACTTTATTACGATTTTCTTGAATTTTAATACTTCGTATTGCCTCCTCGTGCTTCCATTACTGCGTTTACGCGGTTTGGCATGCTGTACACCAAGTTCCTTATACGATTTTGGGGAATATTCTCCCATTCCTCTGTGAGAGCAATTTTGAGCTCACGAAGCGTGATTGGGGGAGGGTTTCGTTGTTTTACGCATCTGCCTAGCTCGTCCCAAGCATGCTCGATCGGGTTGATATCCGGGCTGCGCGCTGGCCACTCCATACGAGTAATGTTCATCTCTTGAAGGTAGTCATTCACAATCCTACCTGTATGAGGTCGGGCATTGTCATGCATAAATATAGCATCCTCACCTAAATTGACCATAAATGGACCAACGTGATCATTGAGGATTTCTTCCACATATCTTACGCTAGTTAAAGAGCCGTTTTCTATGATCACCAGCTCTGTGCGACTTTCAGAAGAAATTCCGGCCCACACAAGTACAGACCCACCACCGTAGGCTACTTTTTCTTCGATGCATGCTTGCTTGAATCTTTCCCCTGGTCTTCGATACACTCTGTGTCTTCCATCGTGCTTGTAGAGCATAAATTTTGATTCGTCGGAGAACATAACTTTTGACCAATCTTCAATACTCCAATTTACGTGGCTCTGGGCATATCTTAGTCTTGAAATACGATGCCCACGCTCCAGTTTAGGGCCGTTTGCAGGTCTAAGGGGTTTTAAGTTAGATTCAGCAAGCCGACGTCTTACTGTCCATGCACTTGGGTTACTTCCTCCGAGGCGTCGAAACTGATTGGTGAGTTCAGCTCCTGTGAGAAAGCGATTTCGAAGCATGGTGTTCACCAAGTATCGGTCTTCTCGTGCTGTGGTACACCTGGTTCTGCCCGTTCCTGGTCTGCGTAGGTTAGAACCAGTTTCTTCGTAACGTCGGAGAACTCTTTGTACTGTTGACAGCGACACACCGACAGTCCTGGCTGTATCGCGCTGACTCCGGCCGGTTTCCAGCATTGTAAGTATTCTGGTGCATTCTTCAGGCGTAAGCGACATAATTTCAGCTTGAATAATGAATATAGAGCACTATCAACATGGTTTATGTACCCACATAAATGACAGATTACAAACAAAAGCAAAACCAAATGCTGTAATTTCGTAGTTCCATCTTCGAAAGTGGCCCTTTTTCAAATTTGATTTTTTTATGATATAACTTTACAATAACTAAGAAGTTTTAATACCTTCATTTAAGGAGTATTACATTGTCTATTAAATACAATTTATTGCATTAACCTAGCATTTTCAGTTTCCGAGATTTTTAGGATTCTTTAAGTGACCCGGATTCATTGCTCTCGAGTGTATATTATCCTAAGTTAAATAAGTCTTTTTTTAAAAAGACGAATCTGTGGCGTCCTATAACAAATGGTGGCAGCGGTGGGATACGAAAATCCCCAGTGTCCTAAAAACTCGCCAGTGTACCAGCTGATATCCAAGTGTTTTAAAGTGTACCAGCCAATATCTGTGTAAAAGTGTGCCAGTTGATTTTCACGTGTAGTGGACGTGGAGTATATCATCAGGTCAGCTATCCTGAGCGTCGCGGTGCGTAACCGTTATTCCTGTCATCGCGGTGCGTAGCTGTCGTTCCTGTCATCGCGGCACGTAGCCGTTGGTCCTGTCATCGCGGCGCGTAGCCGTTGTTCCTGTCATCCAAATCACACATCCAAAGCCGAGGTCAATACCAAATAATTGACCCGTTATACTTACTCAAGATCCCGACGACTCAGACTCCGGCCGTAGCGACGCGGCTTATCGCAGCGGAATGTTCCTGTTCGCCATAACATCCGTCGCCCACGCACTGCTAGTACTGTGAGTCTTTGGTCATTGCTTTATCGAAGCTGAGATACCTACTATTTAATATTCTATCCAAGGCTAATTACTTGTGACTTATTAACGTAATTAATATACTGTAATTATCTTATGCTATCCGTGACCCGTTTTCTTTCATTTACGTTTAAACAACATAATTATGCCAACAGTTCCTAAATCAGAAGGAAACACGTTAAAACTTGATATCCCAATTTCAGAGCAATCCCAAAGTGATACAGAGAAAGCACCTACTAGACCTCCTAGTCCCAGGGTCACAAGGGCTACTATTGCACGTAGCACAATGGTCGAATTATTTATTTATTTATTTATTGGTTCACCAACAATTGTTTACACTGGTATTATGCTAAAGGTAACATGCAATAGAATATAATACAATAGTGTAACAATTAGATCTAAACACTTTGTTTAAGTTCGTCAAATCATTTGACGGCAGCCGGGAAACTGTCAACTCATTTATAATAAACTGTAATAATGCATATGACCTTGCATCAGAGGCACAAAGACCAATCCTTTTTAAATACATTCTCAGCCAGTTGGGTGGAAAAGCGGAAATTGCCTGCTCCATAAAAGAGTTCACATCATGGGAACAACTCAAAGACTTTTTAAAGGCTCAATTTAGTGAGCAAAAACATTATGCTCACTTATTCACCGATCTCCAGGAGAGCAAGCAAAGCCCGCAGGATAGTGTTATCCAATTCTCGCTTCGCGTGGAGACCTGCCTCTCACAACTGTTAACTGAAATATCCTTATCTAATACTAAAGCAAAGGAACTACCCGGTCGTACTGCAGCCATGGAGGACTTAGCCCTCCATCATTTTACTATGGGGTTACATCCCCGTATATCAAACATTGTGAGGTGTAGATCTCCCAAAACATTAAATGAAGCCATTAACCTTGCGATTTCAGAAAAACGTATTCAACAAAGCCTGTATAAGCGTCCACAGGTTGAACAAAAGTTTGTGAATAATAACAAACCGAAACCAGGGCCTTCAAGGCCAAACTCTTACACACAGTCCACTACGCCAAATCCAAATAAAACCGATGCATTATTTTGCCGGTATTGTAAAACTGCTGGTCACGAGATAAAAGACTGTAAAAAACGCGAATTCTATAATAACAAATTTCAATTCAAACCGAATAATAATAATCGGAATAATAATAATAAAATCACCCATATTCGCGAAACATCCGATGAGGAACCCACAGATGATTTCTATTCACCCTATGTCCATGGCTCCAATGATTTAAACGAAATGGAGTCTCGCGAAGGTGCCGCACGGGAGGAAGCATAACTGTCGGCACCCAACAACAAAAACCAATATTAACTAGGACTAACCGACAGGGTAACCAGCCCCAAACTGACAGTCCTAATCCTTATTCTCATCCAAGGAAGGTCAACCGACAGGGTAACCAGCCCCAAACTGACGGCCTTATCCTATACTCATCCAGAACTAACCAACAGGGTAACCAGCCCCAAACTGACAGTTCTAATCCTTATCCTCATACTAAGAAGGTCAACCGACAGGGTAACCAGCCCCGAACCGACGACCTTAACCTAGATTCATCAGGGGTCAAACGAGAGGGTAATCAGCCCCGAATCGATAGTCACGGAACTAAAAATCCAGTAGTCTCGCCAGTATCCAACGAGATCAGTACTAAGATATACGAAATAAACCTAGACACATCCAAGAGGTACCTACCACATGTACTTTTATACTCATCAGTTTCAGATACCCCTTTATCCTTATTAGTCGATTCAGGCTCCGTCATATGCCTATTAAAGCTATCCTGTATCAAAGAAAATCAACGACTGGTGAAAGAACCAATCAAACTTAAGGGCATTGACCGCGGTGACGAGCCTTTTTTTTTTTTTTTTGTTTCCGG
This sequence comes from Brachylomia viminalis, assembly GCA_937001585.2. Classification (NCBI taxonomy): domain Eukaryota; kingdom Metazoa; phylum Arthropoda; class Insecta; order Lepidoptera; family Noctuidae; genus Brachylomia; species Brachylomia viminalis. The sequence goes on along the minus strand of OW443316.2, from coordinate 12,862,104 downwards.
GGTGGAAAATCCTCATGGATGTCCGCCGCCCTGGGGCGGGCGGCGGGGTCTGTCAGACTCTTACTGACTAAAAACCACCCCGGTGTTCCATCTCACACCTACGCCTGGGGTCGCGGGAACGTACGATCCTTCCGCAACCCCCGACTGGTGCCGGCCCGCCGCTGCGGGCCTCTTCGGGTCTGGGGGGGGAGTGAGGTGTTTGACTCCCCCCGCGACGTCTAAAAGGGGCGCGCGTGGAACACTACGCGCCGCCACCTCAGGTCCTGATGTATGGGGGGCGACGGACGTCCCCGAGTCCGTCGCCCCTGGACCCATTTAGGGGGGCTGGAAGAGGGCGTTGTCCGCCCTCCGCCGACGCCCGGTGCGCCTTCTGCAGGCCGGGTGAGTGGACGAGATCTCCCTCTCCCTTTCCGCAGCCTCCTTCTGCGAGACGACTGTCTCGCAGAAGGAAACCACCGCGTCCCAGGACTCGTCGCTGCCGACCATCGACTCGACTACGGCCGGCAGCGACAAGTCACTGCCTACTTCTGAGATGAGGGCACGGCGCGGCTCCTCCCAAGCGGCACACTCTGCCAGCGTATGCCGCGCCGTGTCCTCTCGGCAATCGACGCAGTGGTGACACCGGGCGTCCGGCTCCCTGTTTATGCGACACAGGTACTTCCCGAAGCAACCATGCCCCGAGAGCACCTGCGTCGCCCGAAACGACAGGGAGCCGTGCCTCCTCCCGAGCCAGCGCTCGAGTACCGGCCGGACCGCCTCGATGGTGACGAGGCCGGCGGTAGGCCGAGAAAGCCTGTCCCGCCATTCCGCCACCAGGACCTCGCGAAGCTGAGACCGACGCAGCTCCATGTGCCGCTGCATCGGTCCCTCGCCCCGCGCCCTCGCTTCCTCGCGCCACCGATACAATGACGCGAGTACTTTCGCCTCGAGGTCCCAGGGCGGGGATCCAGCCAGTACGCAAGCCGCCTCGTAAGAGATCGTGCGATACCCCCTGATGACTCTGACGGCCATCGCCCTCTGCGGCTTTCGCAAAACTACGATGCTGCCGGCCGTCAGGTCAGAGGCCCACACCGGGGCCCCATACAGGGCCATGGATCGCACGACCCCCACGTAGAGCCGCCTACAGACGGCGCTCGGGCCCCCCAGATTGGGAAGCAGCGTCGCGAGCGCGCCAGCCACGCCCAGCAACTTGGGCGCCAGCCGTCGGAAGTGGGGCTCGAAGTTCCACCGGCTGTCGAGCACCAATCCTAAATACTTCATGGTGGACTCGACAGCGATCCGAGCCCCCCCGACCACGATGTGTGAGCCGGGTGGCGGCGCCCGCCGGGGGCCATGAAAAACCATGGCCTCTGACTTGCTGAGGGCCACCTCCAGGCCTAGGCAACGTATGCGGCCCACCACCTGTGACACCGCAGCCGTCGCCAGCAACGCTGCCTCCCTGTGCGAGCTCCCCCGGGCAGTGACTAGCGTGTCATCTGCATAACACGTCAGGTCTACGCCCGGTTGGAGCTCGCCCCTCAGCACCCAGTCGTACCCGATGTTCCACAGGAGCGGCCCTAGGACCGAACCCTGCGGAACACCGCACGACAGGCGGCGCTGGTTTCCGCCATCACGTCCCACGTAGGTGACACACCTCTCCGACAGATAAGCCCCAACGATGTGGCGGAGGTAGGGAGGCACCCGATGATAGCGCAGTGCCTCCCGAATACAACTCCAGGGCAGGGTGTTGAAGGCGTTGGAGATGTCCAAGGACACCGCCAACATCACCCCGCCCCGGGACACCGCTTCCTCCGCCAGGACTCTCACCCGCGACACAGCGTGGATGGTGGAGCGCCCATGCCGAAAACCAAATTGGTTGTCGTCCAGGTCCGGCCCCTCTCTGCACAAGTGGCTGACGAGGCGGGCTGCGATAATACGCTCAAACAGCTTACCCACCTCGTCTAGCAGCACTATGGGCCGGTACGCGGACGGCGAGTCGGCAGGTCGCCCCGCCTTCCTGAGCAGGACCAGACGACCAGATTTCCACAAAGCGGGAAACTGGCCCCGCTCAAGACACGCTGTGTAGAGTCCTCTCAGTTGGGGCTCAAGCTCCTTCAGAGCGAGGGCTAACACGCAGCCGTGGATCCCGTCGGGCCCCGGGGCCACGTTCTTGGCCCGGAGCCGCATCACGGCTGCCCCCATCTCTGCCTGTGTCACCTCTGGGACGCTGATGGCGTTCTCTCTTGTAGGCTCTGCGGCTGTGGGCACAGCCATCGGCGGCGGACTGTGCTCCGCTCTCGCTGGGAAGAGGGCTGCGACTGCTTCCTCCAGCAGCTCGGGTTGGAGACTCTCCGTAAGTGGGGGCGCCGCGGCTCGAAGTTTCCCTCGGACCGCGCGATAAGGGCGCCCCCACGGATCCCCGTCTAGAGTCTCCAACATCTCCTCCCTGGCTCGCGTTTTCGCCTCGCCGATGGCCAGCCACAGAGCCTCCTTCGCCGCGCGGTACACCTCATACAGCGCGGCTTCTTCGTCAGGGACCCGACGACGTCTCCTCCGGTATCGGGTGTACTGGCGTCTAACCGCCACGCACGCGACGCGCAGCTGCGCGATCTCGGCGGTCCACCAGTACACCTGGCGCCTTGCTGACTGTGCGTGGACCCGGGGCATGGACGCGTCGCAGATTTGCGTCATCGCCCCGCGGAACCACAGCGCCTCCTGTTCGACGTCGACGGGTCCGTTTGTTGCCGACTCCCGGAACCAGGCCTGGACAATAGCGGCCTCCTCAAGAAGCTCCCTGTCGATGCGCTTACGCGCCCAGCGCGGACCGTCCATTCGCGGGGCCATCGAACTGCGGCCGCCGCTGGTCTGGGCGGAGACGTCGAAACGGATGTATCGGTGATCCGACAACGTCTCCACCTCCACGGCGACACGCCAGTCGCGGACACGGATCGCGACAGCAGGGCTAGCGAACGAGACGTCCACTATAGAGCCGCCCCGCTGCCGCACGCATGTGTGGACCGAGCCCCGATTTAAGACGGTCAAGCCAGTCGTGACCGCCCACTCCTCCAGCACCTCGCCCCTAGCATCGGTCACAGGAGATCCCCACGCCACAGACTTGGCGTTGAGATCCCCCAGCAACAGCACAGGGCGAGGGTGGAGTCGGCCCACGACGGCACCCAACTCGACAAGGAACCTCTCGAAGTCGGCGAGACTCTTGTTGGGCGAAAAATACGCCCCAACCATACCAATGCCGTCCACGAGGGCGGCTACCCAGCCGTGACCTCGGGACGGGTTGACAAGAGCCCCGCCAATGATGGCCACCAAACCGTCCAGGTCTCCCACCCAGTTATCCCTGGGGGGGACAAAGTACGGTTCGGCGACCACAGCCACGTGAATCGACCACTCTGCCATGCTCTGGAGCAACAGATCCTGAGCTCTGGCACAGTGGTTGATATTGCCTTGGAGGAAATGGTAGAGCGCAATTATGCGCAATCCATTCCCTCCGCACCATTCTGAGGCCGGGAGTCGGCCGAAGGGCAGCCAGGCTGAGGGGGGGGTAAAGAGCCCCCGGCAGCCTTAGCAGCCCCTCTCTTCTTCTTCTTGTTGGCGGGCGCGCCACAAGCCTTTCCACCCACTCTGTGCCCAGCGGGCCTCCCCGCAGCTGTACAGAGGCTGCAGTTTGGCGCCGCGGAGCACTGGGCCGCCTTGTGGCCGGCCTCACCGCAGCGATAGCACTGCTCGCTGCGGTCTATTTCGGCGGTGCACCGTGCTCTGACATGCCCAATGTCAAAGCAACGGTAGCACCGCAAGGCCCTGGGTTGCAGCCGCTTCACCCTCGCTGCCACCCACCCCACCAACAGACGCCCAGCGTCGGCGACTTTGTTCGCCGCCGCCACCGGACACCGCACCCAGATCGCGCCGAGCCCGGAAGCGTCAAAGCGAATCTCGCCCGATCGCACGTCATCGGGCGAACATCCGCCGACTCGAGCGACAGCCGCCACGACCTCAGCCGGGGTCATCGAGTCATCCAGGCCATCGATGCGCAGCTCAGCGGTCTTCATAGGCCTGGACACCCGGACGTCCTCCGGGTTGAGGACCTCTCGCAATTTGGCGGCCAAGATGTCCGCCTTTTCGCCGCTAGAGGCACCCGACACCTCCAGCAGTCGCGCCCCCGTAATCGCCGGCCTCATTCTGAGGCCGGACGGTATGCCAAGGTCGGGGAACGCGACCTTGGCCCTCGCCTCCGTTAGGACCGCCTTATATGATATGCCCCTTTCGACGGCTCCGGGCTGCAGCGTAATTACTACAGCCGCGGAGCGTGGGGCTCTGACCTTAGGCGGTCCCTGGGCCTTCTTCGGTGCCGGTGCTTTAGTGGGTGCCAGCGGCGCTGTCTTCTCCTTGCAGCGGCCCCTCTTGACGACCGTAGTCCAGGTCTCCTTGGTAGACCCGGGCGCGGTCGCCGTGGGTGCGGTCGGCGGGGGTCCGGCTGCCAGTGGCGCGGCCGTCCGGGCAGTGAGCGCGGACGTGCGCTCCACGGGCTTTCTGGGCCCCTCGGCAGGCCTCTTGGTCCCCTCCTTCCTCCGCTTGTCCGCAGCGAGCGGTGGGCGGAGGGTCTCAGCCGGGAGGAGCCTTGCCTCTATGCCCTCCATTCGGGCACCCACCATCTTTCCACACTGCATCATGCAGATGCGCGCGATCTTTTCGATCTCCGCATCCGCAAGTGCAGGTGTCGACAGCGGGACCGATGAAGCCAACGGCAAGGCTGCGGAGGAAGAGGAGCAGGAGGCCGTGGAAGCTGCCCTCTGGGAAGCGAACTGCCGCTTGAGGTCCTCCAACTCGGATCGGAGACGGCCATTCTCCTCCCATAGCTTCGCCGTCTCCTCCGTGCTCGTACGAGTAACGAGGACCCCAACCGCCTCCCTGATATCTTCAGCCGCCTCTTTTAGGGCGCGCGTGAACGTGCCCTTCAGGCTGCCCGATTTGGTGGCAACCTTCAGGACGACATCCACGCCGTCCATAACTTGGCGGCTGAGCGCCACCGCCGATACGCTGCCCTCGGCAGCCATCCGAGTGGATCGCCGCTCTCGGGCCCGTCGGGCCAACTCGCTGACTTCGTCAGCCGCGACAGCCTTCCTTTGCGCCCGCTTGGCGGCGTTCGTCTCCGCCTTGTTGGCTCCCAGCAGGGACATAGTGGAGCCCCCGCTTAAGTCCGACTCAAGGGGCTCCAGGTCACTCTTCCCCCTTGTGGTGACCAAAGAAGTGGAGCTTTGGCTAGAAGCGCACTCCACCTGCTTGGTCCCCGGGTCACTTCCTCCGCTGGGTTCCGGCATGTCGGGGCGCTTAAGAAAGCGCCCTAGAGAGTCGCGCGAAACCGAAGGAGCTGACGCTCCACCGATTGCGCGACCTCGCCCTCTTCTGCCCGCCTTGGCTGGCAGGTTCTCCTCGCTAGAAGAGAGGCCTGTCAACCCCGCGCGCCTCTCGTGCTCTTTGTTTGAGCACTTCCTCCAAAATTTTGAAGGACGCTCAAACATCTCCTCCTCAGTCCGCGAGCGCTTTGAGCTTACGCTCGCCACACTCGCCACACTCATCCTCTCAGATGCGGTGTCAGAGTCTGACACCGCACCTGACAGGACACCCATCTGCTCGACCAACACGATCGGCAATTCCGCTTTTTGTTTTTTGTTTGCTGTTTCCATATAATTCCCACGAGTCGATATAGGTCCTAAATGTCCACCGGGCAGAGCCTAGATACCCGGTAAGCCTACATACTGCAGAGTGCGGCAGGTGCTCTGCAGGGGAAGCGCTAACGACTGGACTCCCTCCAGCCATTCATCCTCTCACCGCGCTTCAAAGCTTAGGATTGGGTGGTTTTTTATCTAAGAGGTAGCCTTCCTCTGGGCCAGGCAATTAAGCCAAGCCCTCGGCGGCGGCATTAGACATGCCTCCGTTCGCTGTCCGGCTAACCCGACTCAGCGAACCCGCCGAAAATTCTCTCCTCGAGGACTACTCCTCAAGGAGAGAAACACGCGCCGCTTTGGTGCGCCTGCACCGCAGCGGCGGCCCTTCCCAGTCTACGCCCACTCAACTACCTCTGTAAGCAGAGGAGGAGTGGACGTATTGACCGTCTGTAGCCCGGTTCCCTTCACCGACCATCAAGCATGATCGGTGATTGGAACCATGACCTTTCTCCGTTTGTTGAAGATTAGCCGCCAGCCCCAATTGTCCACCAAGACGTGGTGGGCAATTGGAGCCGACGTTGCCCAGGGTGCGCCACGAGGAGGCTCTTCAACATGCACCCCGCGGTGACGAGCCTACCCCAACCGAAGGTCATTTCCAATTAAAGTTAAAATTAAATGATAATAAAGTCACGGCCTTTCAGTTTCATGTCATTAAAGACATAAGTTTGCCCTATGATGGTATCATAGGATCAGATTTCCTGACCTCTTTCCGCTGTAAAATCGATTACACAACCGATACCCTTAAAATGGGAGAATCCGAAGTAAAATTATACTTCCACGATCCATTCTATATTATTCCGCCACGTACTGAAACTGTTATTGAATGCTCAGTACAGGATACCGATCTGAAAGAAGGTATCATTATGGATCAACACTTATCAAAATGTGTCCTAATATCTAATTGTATCGTAAAGGTCAAGGATAACCATCGTGTTAATTTAACGATAGCCAATACCTCAGGGTCATTCATAAAAATTGATCCCAACTTAAAATTAGCAATCAAGCCCTTACATGCTGCCCTTCAGGTCAGCATGAAACATCCAATAGAACAATTCAAGTTTTAAATTCACTACGAACTGATCATCTAAATCGAGAAGAGTCTAAAGCCCTCACAGAACTTTGTTCTCAATATTCTGATATTTTTTATCTACCAGATGATCAGTTAACTCACACTACAGCCCTTAAGCATCAAATCAAAACAAGTAGCGATATCCCTATTCATACAAAGTCATACCGTTTTCCGGAATGTCATAAAAAGGAAGTCGAGACTCAAATGAGTAAAATGCTGAGTCAAAATATTATAGAGCCGTCATCCTCACCCTGGAGCTCGCCGATTTGGATAGTTCCCAAAAAGGCAGACTCTCAAGGACAAAGAAAATGGAGAGTAGTAATTGATTATAGGAAATTGAACGACATCACTATCGGTGAAACATATCCTATACCGCAAATATCCGAGATCCTTGATCAATTAGGAAGAAGTAAATATTTCACGACATTAGATCTCACATCCGGCTTCCATCAAATACTTATATCCCCTAATGATGCACCCAAAACTGCATTTACCACAAGGTCATTTCCAATTTACGCGTATGCCGTTCGGATTAAAAAATGCACCATCCACATTTCAAAAATTAATGAATAATTGCCTTACTGGCCTACAAGGTACAAGATGCTTTGTCTACTTAGATGACATCGTGATCCACTCATACGACCTAAATTCACACGTTGATAACCTAAAAGCCGTATTTGACAGACTACTTAAATTCAATTTAAAGTTACAACCAGAGAAGTGCGAATTTCTTCGCAAAGAAGTCGCTTACTTGGGGCACATCATTAACGAAAACGGTGTCCAACCAAATCCCGAAAAAATTCTTGTGGTGATAGAGTATCCAGTCCCTCAATCACCGAAAGACATAAAATCTTTCCTAGGTTTAATATCCTATTATAGAAGGTTTATACCCGACTTTGCCAAGTTGGCTAAACCATTAACTTCCTTGCTTAAAAAGGACGTTACCTTCGAATGGCAGAATGAGCATCAACTTGCTTTTGAATCCTTAAAGTCCAAGCTCATTTCCGCCCCAATCCTTGCATATCCAGACTTCACGCAGCCTTTCCTTCTAACCTGCGACGCCTCAAATTACGCGATATCCGCTATCTTATCCCAGGGACCAGTAGGACAAGACCGTCCTATTGCATATGCATCCCGCACGCTTAATAAAGCAGAAAACAATTATAGCGTCACGGAAAAAGAATGCCTCGCCATTATCTTCGGCACCAAAACATTCAGACCGTATCTTTACGGACATCGATTTAAAATCCTTACAGACCATAAACCATTACAATGGCTCTTTAACTGTAAAGACCGTGGATCTAGACTTGTCCGTTGGCGTTTAAAGTTAGAGGTATTCGAATACGATATTCAATATAAAAAGGGAAAGATTAACGCTAACGCTGACGCTCTATCTCGTTTCCCGGTAAATCCTGTCCAACAAACGGGTCCTGTGTCTTCTAACCCTCTTGGTGAACAAGAATCCACCCAAGAGTTAGATAGGGACTTAATGGATTTACTAATAGACCCACCTTCGTTCAATCCTGACGCAGATATCCAAACTTCTCCGAATCTTCTCGATCCGACCGAAGACCTCTTGCCGTTACCTGATATAAACTTACCTTCTAATGTCCCAGACACCCTCAGAGAAGAAATCGAGAATGAAGCAATCACATTACCTGACGCTCCATTGAACGAATCAACGGCTTCCGATCCCCAACTTGTTCTTAGTCCCAGACCGTCAACAAGTACAAGTCCAAATGCCCCTGTTGATGATTATCCTACATTCCTGAAATCTATGGTTAACAAAGATAAATTATTTAATACAGAAATTGTAGAACATAATGAAAGTCTTTTAAAATGTCCTGCAAAAGTAATTCTAGTTCCCACATCTATTGATTTAGACGAATCTAATCCGTATATCCAAGATATATTGACTGACCTCGAAATTTGCACTAGAATACATAATTCCGAGAAAGAACTTTTCTCGTCTTTGAAAATAGAAATTAATAATAAAATATATTACCTGATGTTTACCAAAGTCCATCACTTCGACGAAGCCTCGTATCCGGAAATCTTCGAAACCCTGAAAAGAATAAGAAATGAATTAATAATATTTGGAAATGTTAACGAAATTGGCATATCTGATTTGAAAAATCCGTTTGAAAAACATTCATTCGTTAAAGTTTATAATATACTTACTTACCTTTTCCACGGCACACAAATCAAGGTCAATATATTATATCATAACAACATTGTATATCCTACTCCAATCGAAATTAAAAAGATCTTGCATGACAATCATGACATCCCCATAGCAGGTCACTTAGGTTCATCACGTATGTACAACAGAATAAAACAAACGTATTATTGGAAAGGTATGCGTAGTGACATAGAATCATACGTAAAACAATGTAAGTCGTGTCAAGAAAATAAAGCACTTAGGAAAATCAATCGCGCGCCGATGCAAATTACCAGCACTTCGACTGAACCGTGTCAACGAATTGCTCTGGACATCGTAGGTCCGCTCCCCGAAGCAGGTCCTGCAAAATTAAAATTTATATTAACTATCCAGGATGACCTTACTAAGTTCTCTTCCGCATATCCTATTCGTAGTACTACAGCAGAAGAAACAAGTGAATGTCTGCTCCACTATATATCTATATTTGGCATCCCCAAAATGATTCTTACCGACCAGGGCACCAATTTCACATCAGATCTCTTTAAGAAAACATGTGAATTCCTTAAAATAAAAAATCTGTGGTCTTCACCCTATCACCCGCAAACCCAAGGCGCCCTGGAACGAAGCCATTCAACTCTTAAAGAATATCTCAAGTCCTATATTAACGAAGAACAATCAAATTGGCCTCGTTATGTATACACAGCCATGCTCGCTTATAATACTGCCGTTCATTCCACAACTCACTTTACACCTTATGAACTAATGTTCGGTAGTAAACCATTCATACCTAATTCTATTTATGATGAATGCCCAGGAGCTACTTACCCCGAGTATGTCCGTATGCTACAGAGCCGACTGAAATATTCACGTGAAAAAGCATTAGACTTCATGAGGAAATCCAAAGAATCTTCAAAGTCTTATTACGACAACCGTACTCGCTCAGTTAGTTATAAAGTCGGTGAATTTGTGTATCTCAAAAATCATTTGAGATTACGTAAAGCTCTCTCCCCTCTCTGGAAAGGTCCTTATAAAATAGTAAAAGTTAATAGTAATAATACACTTACCCTGCTTATTAATCGGCGTCATGTCACCCATCATTTTGACGAGGTAAAGCCAGCTGATGTTGGAAGTAACCTGTAGTGTCTTAAATAGTTATAAGTCTAAACTTAAGTATTAATACACAAAGTAGGTATAGTAATATATAAGTACTCATATATTCGTTTAACGTAGCTGTTAATTTGCAGAACTCCGAGTCAGGCTCGAAGCCAGCAGGACTACTATGCCCAGCAGATAAAATCAAGTCCTGGCCTCTATTTCGATTACCTCGGCACACTGAAAATTAGCAGTGGACAACTGAACGTCTTGATGCCCCTAGATATTTCACACATCGGCCCGCATATTGAAAACATAAACTCCGCTCTTAATACTACTAGACGTCTATGTGAAAGAATTGGTCTGATCGAAAATAGTTGTATTAACATAATAGAACCCTTAAATGCCCGCTACAGTGACATGTACAAAGAGTTTTTATCTATTTCACATTTGTTAGAAAAACGGTCGAAACGTGCCTGGGTAGGAGGACTAGGAACTTTGATTAAACAAATATTTGGCAATCTGGATGAAAACGATGGTCTCAGGTTTAATGATGCTATAAAGGTTCTTCAAAATAATGAGAAGAAGTTGGTTTCATTAATGAAGGAAAATATTCTATTAACCACATCGACTATTTCATCATTTAATGACTCCATTAATAAAATTAAAATTAATGAAATCAACTTAAACGAAGCTATCGACAAACTCTCGATCAACTTAATAAATATAACTAATAAAACAAATGAGTTATCGCTACGATTAAAAATTGTTCATATACTTAATAATCTAGAAGTTTCAATCCTAACTATGTCATTCCAACTAGAAGACATAACAAACGCCGTCTTATTTAGTAATCAAAATATTCTACACCCATCGATGATTACGTCACAGCAATTATTTCGGGAGCTTGCCGATAACTATCAATACTTACCTAATGACCTGGAACTACCTGTTAATTTAGATTTAAGTTCTATTCATTTAATCTTAAATGTATCTAGAGTAATTAGTTATTATGCTAGCAATAAGATATTTTTTGTGTTACAAATACCTTTAGTATCCATTAAAGAATATGTATTATTTCATAACATTGCTTTGCCTACTCCACACAATTTAAGTAAACCTTAAACCTTTAGTTTAATTTTACCCAGTTCTAAATACACCGCAATGACCAAAGACAAAAGCCAGTACAGCACTTTAAACAATTTGGAAAGTTGCAAAATTATCACCGCAGGAAAATATGTGTGCGACATAACAACCGTGTATGCGTCAGACATCAGACCTATTTGTGAAAGTGAATATATGTCAAAAGTGATCAGTGAAACTCCAAAATATTGTGAAACTAAATTTATTTATGGTAATTTAGATATGTGGAAACCCATAGAAAATAATAAATGGATTTACATACAGTCAGTGTCTAATAGAGTTTCAATAGAATGCCGAAACTCAAAATTACTAGAAATTAATGTTTTAGGTACCGGAATACTTACAATCCCTAAAAACTGCATAGGTTACTGTAAGGGTACCACTTTCATACCAAAATATAGCGCATTAAATATATCTACACCTATTGCCTTTCCTGACTTTAACTTATTAAACGACACTTGCTGTAATGTAATGAGATTAAACCAATCAATCAATAATGTATCCCCTATTAAACTACTAAATACTGACTTAGATGATCTGAAATCTAATAAGCATATCTTTCTAAAGCAATTAAGTAAGCTAGATAACGTCCTTGACAATCAACCACACATTATAAAATATGGGATGCATTACTCTATTATCACTATGTTGATTACTGTACTTATAGTATCTTATGTATGTTTCAAAGTCTATAAATGTATACGACCCGGCAGCAGAACACCAGTTAAAGTATCTTTCTCACCAAAACCTGAATCAATTTGTAAAATTAATACAGAAAACAGTAACTCCGATAACGAGGAAACCTCCCTTCCAGCTATTAGAACTAGAGTTTAAAATTACCCGATTGTTTTGATTTTACATATTATAAACAATTACATAACTTCAAAATAACCCGAAGTTATTTCTTAAAGGGGGAGGTGTTAAACCCTAAAACTGTAGGGGTTAATGGTAGATCAGTGCCTTGTCAGGCGCTGCCAGCTTATATATAGCTTATATACTTATCGGCTAGAGACGTCATGTTTCGGTAGCTAGTTGACACTCAACCTTCATGGCAGACGGTTCTGCCCAAGGGTCTCGCGTATTATCCTTGTATTATCCCTAAATTACACGTGTCCTTGTATTATCCTGAAATATATTATCCTAAGTTAAATAAGTCTTTTTTTAAAAAGACGAATCTGTGGCGTCCTATAACAGAACGATGCCTCGCAAGAAAAAGGAATGAAGTTCACAGCGCGAACATCACGCCACGCTAGTTGACAGATAAAAAAAAAATGACAATCGACTAAAAGTCGATTCTCTAAACGAATAGAGCCTTGTAGAATAAAGGCACTACATGGTTATTTGTATCTGAAGAATGAAGCGACGAAATATAATTTTTAGTCATTCAAATTAAATGAGGTAAGTAAAATTTATTCAAAAAGTGTGTTTTATTTTGATTATATCAGGGTTTGTTAACTTCATGTTTAGTTGTAGTTTTAGTGTAAAACAAGAATTTAAAGCTACTTTAATGGTTTCATTAAACATTATATAATTGTTCTTGTAGGTATCGCTAGTAATAAATTAAATATCGTTTCAGATCCATATGAGTATTATTCTGAAGACCGGGTTTGTGAGTATCACTCACAATATAAAATTTCAACCACAAACAGTCTTAAAGGGATTTTTTTGGTATCTGCTGGACATGTCCAAGATGTAGAGGAAATAAGAACAAAACAGGGACAGAGTTCAATAATTCAAGCTCGCATCATAAGACAAACCTCTATTACTTTGAAACCTTACAAAACGTCTTTAAATGTAAGCAATTAATCTCCGTTTGAACTCATAAATAATCTGTTTGATTGAGATTTAATAGACGTAATATTTAAATATTTATTTGTTTGCAGGTGAATACAGCACGAGTAATCACAAGTGTGAAATGTGATTGCATCTACAACGTGTTGTTTTGCATCCTCGTCAAATTTCAGGAGGCTGTTATGAAAGACATAAATAATCAAATAAAATTACGATCCTGCTCAATAATTAATACATACTTGTTTTTTTAGATATTTAACTTTGACAGTATTTCAGAATACTCTACTTTCAAAGAACAGAATCACCCCGTTACGTATGTGGTAGGCAGTGTCGTACGACTATGTCGCTGTGTGCATGCGTTACAGTTACAGCGCAGTTACAGGTCGGTATCACACGGACCCTACACATGCCGATTTCCGAAAATAACAAAATTTAAAAATAAATACCTACTTATTTTATTATTGATTCGTGTCGAGAATCATTAGCATAGTTACCTTCTCGAATTTGACGAGTATGCAAAACAACACCTTGTATAATGAAAGCGGTAAAAGCAAGCACATCGCTTCTTTGATCCACTACATAAACCATGAAGACAGCATGTCAATAACAACTACATAAACCTCATGAATCGAATCCATCAGCTCTAAAACAAAATTGTATTTAAGTAGGTAAAATGTATTAAGTATATAAGAATAATATCAAATAAAGGATTTAAATAATATATTAATACTTTTTCTCTTGACGGCAGCTATCCATTTCTTGCATTGTTCCAGTTTCCAAGTAGCTGTTAGGAATCGGTAAAACTTGTATTTACTATTTCTACATATTCTTTCTCAGTCAGTATTCATTCAGTATTCTGGCAATTTACAACACAACAGCTGCTGTGACCCATTTTTGTTAATGATATATGATAAATGATTTTAGTTCTGTAAGTAGGTTTGTACAAACACTTTTACACGTCAATCATATTTTAAAAACTAGATGAGGTCGGCGTTTCCTATCTGACTACTCTGAGAAGAACGGCCGAAACAAACTCAGAGGTCACAGTCTCTTTTAAAGTCCAGACATAATCTTGGTCAGATCATGTGAAGACCATGTAGATTGGTGTCTGAAATGGTCTGTTGGCGGAATAATGCGATTACTAAAATTAGGTAGATAAGTCTAAACAGATTGCTTACCCATTGACAGATGTAACAGAGCCTACATTATTTCTACTTCTGGCCATCATGAGCGCTGCAATAGATTATATTACACCCCCCCCCCCCCCCCCCCCCCCTCCACCCTTGTAAGGAACTTCGCATCCAGCTGCAACTATCAACATAATATGGTCCGCACTTCTCCTTCTTTGTGAACAAGTTCATTTTTGTTTGGATTGCATTCGAAATGATACGATTCTTTTCGCTTCCGTATTTGTTTACTTTTTTGTCAAACTCAAAGCATTTATTTCAAGTAGGAACATAAAAGGCACTTTTCAACGTAAACAAATAATTAAATAAACCTTGATTTTCATTATCATCCATCTTACATGAATAACTAATTACAGTATTATATATTCAGTTCTATTTAGTTCTATTTTAAGCAGATAATGAATTTTACATTTTTAATTAGTTACATGAGCAACTTCTCTGAGAGCATTCTTAATTAAAAATTAAGTTCGTGAGTATGAAGTCTATGAAAGTTTTTACTTGTTTTTATTAAAAGTTTAATTTTCGACGAAGAAAAGTTGATGCTGAGCCATTTTTATTATGCCGGGATAATGTACAACGCTTAGTAAAATAATGTTTGAATTTTTTAAGTAAGATTTCTTGTTTTTTTTACTTAGTTTTTATTCAAATTTGTATATAATCGCTTCTCCTAGTATCGTTTGTTCAGATGAGCTTGCCAGGCCACTTATTGTGCAGTATTTCAGTAATTTCAGCTCTTAGGTACTACTAGACACAAGCACAAGATCCGTACTTTCAGCCGAAGGTACGGGCGTTTCATATTCCGTATCCCTTATGAAGATAAGATTCTTTCTTCTTCTTTTTAGAAAAAACGTTGCCCCACACTAGAAATTTCTCCTGTATCGTGGGTGCGTTTACAAACATTTAAACTCACATACACAAACGGCCAGACCCGGAACAACTACTTGCAGGTCATACAAATATTTGTTCCGTGCGGGGATCGAACCCGCGACACGTTACGCAGCAGTCAATTGCTTAACCAAGATTAGTTCGGGGTCCGAACTAAGAATGAATGAAAACTGGATGCGACTGTTGTCCCTAATCCCGATGTGTTCTTACCCATCCAAAATTTTTGAAGTTAGGTATTAGACTACTTTTGGCGCGTTTGGAAAAAAAATATGAGAATAAAATTATTTTTACGATCCGCCGACAGCCGACCGACACCGACATCGACAGTGTAAAAGCGACATGATGAAGTTAGCTGATATCTGTCTCTCAAGTTTCCGTGAAAACTCATAAATAAGTTCAGAGTAGTTTCTCATAATTCATAAATCTACAACACGTGTATTGTTTATATCAATGGAGAGAAAAATAAATATTTAGTCATCAATATACATGTGTGTATGTGATTTTAAATGATATATTATGGTGGTGAACGATATGCCATTGTAAAAATTCGTCATTTGAATCTTAAAACACTTTTAAGTGCATTTATAGATTTGACGTTAATTGTCGGTGTGTATTCTTTTTATTTGTTTACATTATACATTATTTTTTATTAATTTATCCTTCCTTTTACAAACAAAGAGCTGTGGCATACGGGATAAAATCTTTTTCTCAAACATGCTTGGAAATTTGAGCATTACTTTGAATGAACGTGTATAAATGTGGGCCGAGGCAAAGCCGAGGCAAACATACGTAAGTCCATCAATGCCTAGTTGTATAGTACTTTTAAGGCTTGCATAGTACTTTTCTCAAATAATGCGCGGAAATTAAATTACAATTACTTTTCAAAACCAATGTCGAACAACGAACAACCATAATTTTTCCCGCGTTAATGTGTTCATTTTTTTTTTTCAATAAACAGCTTTCGATTTTCAAGCCAGTTCGAAATTAAATGAAACCTTTGATAAGTTACCTCCTTAGTTGCCATGTTTCGGAGTAAGAGATCGTTCCATTTTTAAATTACACGATAGCTATATGAGCTTACACTCCTACCAACTTAGAAATGGCGAAAATTAGAACTACGGCCGTCATGTTGAAATGTCATTCGATTGTCAGTGTCTACTACATTCGGGTTCTCTGGTTGTTTTGTCGTGACATTGCTGAATTTATAAAGTTAAATATGCCGAAAGCTATTAAAAGTGATGCTAGAAACATTATTCTAAACGTTAAAACCTTTTTTGAAGAAGAAGCTCGGGCGGGGTCTCCGATTATTCCATTTAATCAAATATACAAACGAATTTCGGCAGGGACAGGTTAGTGTTGTCAACTTTCTTGTTATAAATTACCCGATACTTAACTAATTATCCACGAAATATTCGTTTCTATTCTTGCTGCAGGTTAGCGTAACGGTAACGTACATCTATTAGGTAACCTGCTAAGTAAGTGAGCCAAGTAACCAGCCAGATTTCAAATTTCTACTAACATTTATTTTATTATCTTATATTTCAGTGTGAGTCAAGGACTAATTTAAAAAATAGTTAAGGAAGGGCACGCAGCAGAAGAAACTGGTACTGAAATTCGGAAAAATTATCTGCTGAATTTCCACTTCATTGGATTACTTTTTAGATAAAGCCATTGTTTATTGCTGAGAGACTAAACTGTTAGCGTATCTACCTACGTAACTGTAAATTATCAATTTCTTTTTATTTATTTTATTATTTTTATAAATGTATCATTGTTTTAATTTGTAATCCTTATTCAAATCAAATCAAATTATTTATTTCGGGTTGCATAGACCCATAGATAAATACCTTAACCTAAGTATTCATATTATTATCAACAATAAGTATTAGTAAATAAACGATTATGTCTAATGTCAAATGTAGGTACTCAATTTTGGGCAACTTATATTAATTAGCAACACTGAATCGACGGTGCCGTCCTCTTTCAGTTCACAGATAAGTTGGTAGGACTGTACTATGTAATTCATATGGCCGCTAAACCACGACAGATATGGATTTGGCCAGTACAGCAATCTCGATTTATCTCGAAGAAGGTTGTCAAAATAATGCTCAATTTCCAAGCTTGTTTCAGAAGTAGCTATTTTTGTTTTGTTACGCCAAAGAAGTGTAACTTCTCTCGTACGTACATAATTTATTTGTCACTTGTTTCGACGGACTACATGTTACTTTTGGCCGGGCTTGTATCTTCTTTGACGGACTTAGAAAGTAGACCCTGCTTCGCACGGTTTTGACGACTGGACAAACATCTAGATTTCTCTAAAAATCTTCTTTTTCTTTCTTTTTTTTTATATATAAATTATTTGTATGATGATGAAAACCACATCAAAATCCGATTCGTAGTTTAGAAGACCAACAGTCACACAGACAGATATGAAAATCGGCTTTAATTTATAATATGTGTAGGCATGAATTCTTCTTACTTCCTTCTACTCTCGTATCGATACAAACATATTGAAAAGAGGTCATTCTGTGATAAAAATATTCGCAAGTCAGCAAGATGGAAAGTAATGAGGCTTACCGCTCAGAGTGCACCGAACGTGTACCACACGTGTATACATTTATCGATGCAATTTTAAAGCACAAACCACATAATATGTTGACATGAATATTTATTTCACGTGTCATAATCAAAATAAAGTCGCTTTTCGTGTCTATCTCTGTGACCGCGTTGTTCATCAAAACTACGCCACGGATTTCAATGCGGTTTCCACCAGCATTTAGAGAATAAATTCCGGCAGGTTTATTTGTAAATGATAAATGATTTTATTTCTGTAAGTAGGTTTGTACAAATACTTTTACACGTCAATCATATTTTTTTTAAACTAGATGAGGTCGGTGTTTCCTATCTGACTACTCTGAGAAGAAAGGCCGAAACAAACTCGGTCACATTCTCTTTTAAAGTCCAGACAGAATCTTGGTCAGATCATGTGAAGGCTATGTAGATCGGTGTCTGAAATGGTCTTTTGAGGAAAGAACCACACAGATTGAGTGGACCTTCCAGTCAGTGCACGCAATTGTCAGAAATCGTCCAGCTCAACTCAGAACTTAAGGAGCTCAACGATTCGACGAACAATACCAAAGAAAGGACATTTGAGTAGGCCGCATAAGTTACTCAAACTGCCAAAACATGATTACACTAAGAGAAAAATAAAGCAATGACCGACATATTCCTCACATTCACAATAGATAAAATAATATTATAATACTTTACAAAGTAAATACTCATGTCATAGTACTCATATATATAAAAGTCATCAATGTCAATGCGTAAATAAAAATCCGGACATAATTTTTGAGGACCATGCAGATTGGTATCTGAAATGGACTTTTGAGAACCACACAGATTGAGTTGGCCTGTCACATCATTGCACGTAGGTAGTACCTACACTAATAATAACATAATATATAATAAATAAATCTCGATATTCTGTCGTAAAAACCGTGCAACGTAAAGGTTGCTAGTGTTTACATATATTTATACTTCAATAATAATAGACTACGGCCATCTACGAATATGTGAGTACATTAAACCCTAACTGCAAAGTCGTTCAAAGTGACAACAGTTTTTAAGACTCCAGACCAACCTTGACCTTCTCTTTTCAACTAAAAGAGTAACTCAGTGTAATACGTCTCGGCGACGCATGCTATTAAATCTGCGTCAGAGTTCCATATTACTTACTAAACCAGGCCTAAGTAGGTACTTACTGCCGTTATTTTATACGTAGGACCTTGAATAACAAAATGGCTTAAAGAAGTTTTGGCGTTGTGCTAAGAGCCTTAAATATATTAATCTGGAAAGCGACGTTGTCGCATCTATTCTTAAAAAGAAAGATACCTAATGTCTGAAATCAAGACGACCCGTTGAAGGGAAATTCAGGGAATTTAATTGTTTTGTAAGTTGAATAGGTAAGTAAGCAAGTGAACAAATCAGAATTGTTATTCTTTGCCAGTTGTATGAAATGGCGATAACAAGTTGGTGATTAGTGTGTCTATCACTGTTTGTGGTATCTGTAGCATACCCAATAGATTCCTTAAACAGCCAAAAGTCAGGCTGCGTATCTTTGCCCCAAGTTGTGGATAAAAATACGCGGTAATTTAGGTAAAAGTACGCATGTAGGAAAAAGTATACATTTGGGTACAATAAAAGAAAAACTAAATCCGCTTCATATCGTATACTTCGCCCCTTTTCTATTAGTATTTCTGCAGCAATAATTTTCTCCTCCGAAACTTTCTGTCTCCCTTGCACTCTGAAACAAATAAATACTTATAATATATAATCAATAGTGTTTTATGTATTTTTATTCTGTTATTTTTATTTTTATTGTTTTCTTTTTAATCTCCTACTTAATTTAAAATTTATAATTTATCATTGTTCAGCTACTATGTTAGGGATGGGCGAGACAGCTCCAACACAAGTACTTTTTCACTCCTCTTGCTCAAAAAGACCGTCATTGTGGCGTACCAGAGCGAAGAAAAAATAGCAATTCTTCCTCTAGGGGAAACAGTTTATTTTTTTTAATTTTTGTGTGTCAAATTACAATGAGCCTACAAAAACGAAAAAGTCTTTAGTCATAAGTAGAATAATCATGAATATAGACTCTACTTATTACTGTTTCATATAAAAAGAACTTCATTTTGTTTTTGAAAATGAACTAAAATCGGCGATCTCTTTGGTAGAATGCATGCAATGCGTTGCGGCTGCAGAAGAAAAAACAAAAAAAAGATATTGGCGCGAAATCTTTATAATTTTTCTCTAATTGCCAATTAAATTGGTAGTGACCGTATTTAATTTTACAATAGTGAAAATGTCATCATTTAGTGAGAATGGAGACCCTAATTTGCAAATAGAAGAGAAAGGAAATGAACCACTCAACATTCATCTTCACAGAGGACTGAAATTAAGTTACCGGGAAAAAACATCTCGTTAAATATCCAGAATTGTACAAATTGTACATTTAATTTTTAATAAAATAAACTACATATTTCATATTGTAATGGATTGTTTTATTTTCTCGCAATCGTAGTGAAAAGTAGAGTGTAACACACGGCGCTAAAAACCCATTAAAACTCGGTTTCTATTTACTCCCTCGCCAAGCTCGGGAGTAAAACTACCTCGTATTTAATGGGTCATTTTAGCTCCTTGTATAACAATCTACTATTGTCACTTACTGGGGCCGCCTCAATTTATGTATGAAACCAATGTATATGACGCAATAAATATTTTTGTATAAATAAAATAGCAACTTTATGAAGAAAGGAAATATTCTTTATTTTTATTTTAGATACTAATTATTGATTTTTTTGAATTCCTTGACTTCGCACACCTGACGTGCGTACTATTGCCCCCGTACTGTTACCCCATTCGGCCGTTACATCAAAAATTCTTATAAGCTCTAATTCAAGAGAGGTTGGGTTAAAACGTTATTATCGAGAAAAACGTTGAATAAGTACCTACATTTACAAGAAATATATAACTTACCTTTAAAGGTACGAATGCCGAATACCTACTTCCACAAAAATTTCCCAGTAGAGAAACTACAGAATTGCATGGTGATTTAAATTCTTTGCACCTTATATCACAAATACGACACGCACTGCTCCGCGGCTTATGACACAATATGGCGGCCCTTGCGCACTCATTCTCAAGAAACCAGCGTCACCGAACTTACCACCCCCTCAGAGAAAACAGCACTGCGTACTTTTGCCCACTGCGTCCTTAAACCCCGAATGACTCTACCTTATTTTGTGGCCATCCTATAGGTAATTGGTGGAAGCGTCGGGTCAACCCGCAAAATTCAAATTTTCTTACGTTTTTTTGCCATTTACAGGTCAGTATCAGATTGTCACCATCATTGTCATTTCAGCCGAAAGACGTCCACTGCTGGACATAAGCTTTCCCCAAACACCGCCACTTCGACGGGTTCTGTGCTTCCCGCATCCAGCGGGTTCCTGCGGTCTTCACAAGATCATTTTATTTTATTTTTATTTCTTCAGGACAACAAACAATTGCGTAATAATGCTTAATACTAGTACAGATAGATTATAGAACATTTAGGTAATAACGCAACCAGCACCGTTATCCACATGATAATAACGGTCTCATCGGTCCACCTTGTGGGAGGCCTTCCAACGCTACGTTATCCGGTACGCGGTCGCCACTCCAAAACCTTTCGGGCCCATCGGCCATCTGTATAGCTATTCACAACCATTTGACAGGCTGTCGTATCGTAAATGACACATTTTCAATTACTGATTTGCTTTGCCCCCGACATAATATAGCTGTTAGAAGAATGGCAGTCGTCTTTTTGATTTAAAGTGACAACATTTTTGGCATTTGGATGTGTCAACAGCCTTTAAAGGACTCCTTTGATAACATTGAGTGATGTTCGATTCGGCACGGAAGAGTGTCGTTCGGTTGTGAATAGCTATGATGTTCTGCGGCTAATTCTAACTTAAAAAGTTGTACTGCTGATTCTAATAAGTATAATTATGTAAAGCCATATTTGTTGCGGTCGCAAATCATATTTTAATCAACATACAACCTGACACTGTTCTGCAATTTGCAAAAAAACGTAAGTGAACTTGAATTTCACGGGCTACTTTAGCACATGGGCTTAATTTCTACTATATTCCGATTAATTCATCATACGAGTTCGTTCGTACGTTACAAACCATAATTCAGAAGATAATACTTGGTCCTATGGTCCTCTTAAAACCGCTCTATTTTTTATCATTTTGAAAGTTACATCTACATTAAAGATAGCTTACAATAAACAGCTCGAGGCTCATTTATTTGGTGAAAACACGTAAAGTAAATATATTGAATAATGCACCTGTTTAATCACAACGCATCCCAGTGAGTTATACATAAATTATTTCTAGCGATCATTGCAAATACGTCTGTGGTTGAGCACAACAACAATAATGAATACCGTTGAATATTAATCGGCTGTACGCTCCACAATCGAAATTTTAAATCGATTACACTGTATATTTATTTTAAACCTTCCGGAATAATTATGTTTTACGAATGAATCCGTATAATCGTAAAAGCGGGTGTCCACCGGGCCACCTGTTAACGAAGGGTAAGGCGCCAAGAGACATTTTCGCTTCAACTAACAACGCAGCGCGACGCGACGTTGGTCAACATTTCCCATTAAAATAGTGTATCGTTGTTGCCCGTACAACTGGCTTTATTTTCCGATAAATGCTTAACAATTTTTCTCTGCAGACGACACAGATCATGTTGGAGGCTTCGGTCGTTTAAATTTTTGTGACGTAATATTGATATCGGGGCAATTAATTTTTTATGAAAGGTATCCTGGTAATGCTGCACCCGTCTGAGTTTACTCCGGTTATTTCGACATTTTAATTTTAACAAGTAATTGCTTGATACGTTTTTTTTTAATTATAAATATATTATCTTGTAAATTGATACGGAAGGAAATATCGGATTAACATAACATCACGCCTGTATGTGTGAACGTGAAGGGTTAGGAAGATGTGTACTGAAGTATACCCACCAGTATTTTGGGTTAAAGGATATCCAAATGGACCATAAAAGGGTTATATTACTTATGGAGAGATCCGTTACAATAAAAAAAAATTATTAAAAAATAAGTGAGACTAAGTGCACCAACACCGCCTTTTCTTTTACTCAACAAAATAATATACTACTCAGTAGTTTAAGATATTATCAAGAAAACTTTTATACACGGTGTTTTTAAAATCACTGTTAACCTTCGAGGAGGTGAAATTACTCATTATTATAAACAACTTTCAATATGGGACCAACTACGAAGTAGCAATAAAAATACATCTGTTTCATACATTTTCATCGGTTAAATGCTCTAAAAATGTTTAAATCATACCTAACCAAACGTTCGCAAGTGGTTAAACTGGGCAATCATCAAAGTGGCGCAAAACCTGTTACATGTGGCATTCCACAGGGATCAATTTTAGGACCCTTGCTCTTCCTTATATATATAAATAATATAAATGACATAAAGTTACGCGGTCACTTAACCTTGTATGCCGACGATACATCTTTATTCTACCTTGGGTCTTCGATTCATGCCATCATCTCACAAGCTCAGGAGGACTTAAACGCCCTATTTACCTGGTTTCAGTTCAACCTTCTAACAATAAACACCTCCAAAACATGTTACGTAATATATAAGGCAAAAAACAAACATATTCCTTCATTCAACCCACTTACAGTAAATGATGAGCCGCTACAACTAAAAACTTGCGAAAAATATCTCGGGCTTAGAATAGACAGCTCCCTTTCGTGGAGTGCTCATATCGACTATATAAAAAACAAGCTCTCGACACAAGTCGGAGCTCTGCACAATTTAGTTCGATGCGTTCCACAAGGATTGCGACACACTATCTATAATTCCCTAGTAAAGCCACATCTACTATACTTGGTCGAAGTATGGGGTAGTGCTCCAAAAACAAAATTGTCACAACTACAAATTTCTCAAAATAAACTGGTAAAAATGCTCTTCAATTACCCGTACCTAACAGCAACAAAAAAAATATACAGCGATACAAAAATAATGACCATAAAACAACTATATATATATATAACACATGCATCTTTATCAGAAAAGTTCTAAACAAAACCATCCACTCAAATATCACACTTACCCAACACAAACAAGTTAGTCAACGAAGCACTCGGCGAGCAAGTTTATTGGTTTTACCAAAAACTAGGACCAACTATGGTAAAAAAATGCTTACATTTGAGGGAGCACAGCTATACAACAAAATACCATCACGCATAAGGAACCTGCACTCATTTAATGCATTCAAAACCCAGCTGAGCCATTACCTGATTGCAAATCAAATATTATTTGAAAAATGAATACTTTGGATGGGACAGGTTTTAGTTTTAATTTTAAGTTTAATTAGTATTTCTGTTCATGGATGTTGTCGAGCCTAAATTTGTTTTTTTTTTATGTGTTAGTTATTGTTCTCAAGTAAGTGACATGTAATTGTTTTTATTGAGAATAAAGTTTCTTTAAACCTAAACCTAAATATTGCATTTCTGTATGAAACTGCTGATATTTTTTTCGACATTTCAGATTTGGTCTCATAGTAAAAGTTGCTCATTGTCATGAGTACTTTCACGCCCTGAAAGGTTAACAGTGAATTAAAAATCACCGTGTATACTTACAGCTCGAACTAATAACATACATACAGGGTGGCAGGGACATCGGCGGACAACCATTTCCATGGATTCAGTACATGACTCTGAAACCAACTGAGTTGAAATTTTTCGACGGTTATTAAAAAAAAAAAGAGCTTTACCATACATTTTGACCGCGTAGGTCTACACTTTTATATGCGCACTTTTATATGATAACGTAAAGTGTTTATTAAGGATGATATTCTCGTAGCATGTATCTCTATTTCCTTTTATATTCCTGTTTAGTATATTCTATCATATTCAAATTAAATTATATTATTTTTATTAATGTGCAACGTTCGTAAGTACGCTGTACTGGTAGGTACAGCGTCCTAACTATTGTTTGCTTCACCAGACGACGTCATTACGTCAGCACCGGCTGTCGCTGAAAACCAGCGTTGGGGCTCTGTCTTGCATAGCGACGCAGCATAATGATGAGCGATAGCCGTTTTGCGTGGTTGTGACGCATGTTTTCCACAACCTTTTCTTATTTTTTGTGTTTATGTTATTTTTTGCGTCATATTTACCGCAAATAAACGCATTTTCTTTATTTTCATTCATATGAAACAGCAGATTGGTTTTTTGATAACGGACGATAATTTTCTCAACAACAGTTTGAGCGTCAATGATGCCACCCCGTATATTTTTAAGAAAACTTTTATATAGGTACCGCTCAAACTAATTACATACATATAAACCGCTTAAGTGTACAATTTCAGGTGGCTTACCAGGGCTCAGCAAAAGTTTTAATTTCGCGAGAAAACTTGGGAGCCCCTGGCTTTCCGGAATGTTACTGTAATCAGGTTAATTGGACTTTTGATACGCCGCCATTTTCTTTCGCACGAACCTCCGACACTGGTAATGATTTCACATGGAACAATGAGAAAGGAATTAGGAAACGTTGCATGAGAGGTAAGCCAAGTAAGTGAATTTTTGTGTGTTTAAGTTAGTTGGTCGGTGGGTCAAAAGTATTGTTTTGTTTTTCTTTCAAGTATTTACACTGAAATTGGTGGGTAGGCCTTTAGTGTGGGACGCAACGTGTGTCGACACTCTTGCGCCATCCCATCTTCCTGACTCGGCGTGCTGTGATGGCGCTGTTGCTACGGAAAACCTCAAGCGGCGAAAGTATAATAAATAACATTATCGGTAATTATATTTTCGAGCCGTTTGGGGTTGAAACCCACGAACCGTGGGGTCCGAGTGCTCATGGTTTGTTCAACGAAATCTTCAAACGGCTGGTTGACACTTCCCGTGACCCAAGGGCTATACAACGTGGCGATGCCGCCAGTCTCTTGACTATATTACCAGTCGATACAGGGTGTGGCGTAAGTAGTGGTCCACCGTTCAGGATTCGATGAACCAGATAATTAAATATAACAATTAAAAATTTTAACCATTTTTTTTTTAATAATAATAATTAACCATTTTTTTTCAGTCAACACAGGTCCTGTCTAGGCCATTTCTTCTATTTAATTAATTACGCATTTTCTTTAAAAAAACAATGATCCCATTTTACACATTGCAACACTCAACATAAATCACTCATTCGAAGGCCATTTCTTCCTTGTTCCTATAACCCATTCCATTCACCTTCACTCAAACTCCTGTCAGCAACCGATCTTCCGCTAGTTGACACGTCGAACCGGCGGCGGTCCCATAAAAACTGTCTCAAATATGTGCAAATTAGTGAATACCGGTGTTGTATGGTGATTACATACAAATTGACTGTGAGAAGTCAGAAAATTAAGAACCAAGCATCCGAGCTGTCAAAGAATTTATCCATGTGAGTGAGTACCTTTCCCAACCAGGCCCTAAACATACATATTTTTATTGTAAACCAAACTTGTGTTGATAAATAAGACCTAAGACTATGTTAGTAGCACTTCACTTTGTACTAACTGGACTTTGTGCTGTTATGTAGTATTTAGGCTACTGCAACTGCAAACCCTATATCCGATAAATGAAATATCAAATTCCAGGTCTACTAAGATGTCTCTTACAACAACAAAGGTTACCTGTTTATTTATTTACTTAAAGCACTTATGTAACAAAACCGAGTCTCGAATGTCATGATAATTCCCGAAGATTCCCGACAATTGCCGAGCGTTACCCGAATTGGCGAAACGGAAAACTTTTAATTTTATTGGCACCTCAATATTGGGAGATAACGCCTTTAGGATTATGCCATTTGAATTCGGATTACGGGTAATCTCGGTCTGATTTAAGCAAGTAATCGAGAGATCCCGCGATTGTGTAAAACTTGAAGTTCATATATGTTTTTCATTTCTGTTTAATTTTTCAGGTAGCGTTTCCTACCTGTTTTCTTTTTAATTTCGTTATAAGGGGCCGATCACACGTACCACAACCACAACGACCGCGACACCGCGCGCTAATTTGTATGAAAATTAATAATCTATTCACACGGACCACATCAAGATCAAGGGCGATACCAACCACATCAAGGTGACGTCGCAGCCACAACGCAACCACAACGTTGCGTTGACGCGAAGACACAGCCGGAGTCGATCTGTCTGCAAACACTAGCCACAACGTAACCACATCGCAATTACCAGCGTCAACGCAACCATATCGCAACTACTGGCGACAACGTAACCACATAGCAACTACTAGCGACAACGTAATCACATAGCAACCACTAGCGACAACGTAAACACATCTCAACTACTAGCGACAACGTAAGCACATCGCAACTACTAGCGACAACGTAACCATATAGCAACTACTAGCGACAACGTAACCACATCGCAACAACTAGCGACAACGTACGTAACCACATCGCAATTACCAGCGACAACGTAACCATATACTCATATAGCAACTACTAGCGATAACGTAACCACATCGCAACTACTAGCGACAACGTAACCATATAGCAACTACTAGCGACAACGTAACCACATCGCAACTACTAGCGACAACGTAACCACATCGCAACTACTAGCGACAACGTAACCACATCGAAATTTTGTAGTTACCTCAATGCAACTGCAAGAAGCACCGGCGACACTATTCACATGTATGTAACCATTGATTGCCCACATTTTATCACTGCGATGTGGTGTGGTCGTGGTCCTTGTGTTCGGGTCCCAAGAGTGTTTATAGTTGTTGTGTACATAATGTGTTGTAGCTTTAAATAAAATGTACACACGACGACACATCAAGCCATACATTTCTAGTTTTAGCTGACCTGGCATTGTATAGGATTTTCGTACAATGAAAAGTCTGTAGACTGGAATTATCTTGATATGTCATCGTGCGTGCTAACTATGCTATGTAGTATGCCAATTTCACTAGAATCTGTACTAGTTTGTCCGTATCTAATGGAGGTGAGAATTTTGCCAGTCGTGAGCTATATTTAATCTTAGACCACAGGCTACTGCCGAGAATTTCGACAAAAAACAAAACTCGCAACATAGGGCAAATGTCACAACCACAATAGACATGAAATATGCATCTACATGAATGATCGCATCCTTATTACGAAAGGAAGGCTACTTAAATTATTTAGGTACGCACAAGTTACTGAAAACCACAGCTGTAACCGTACACGTGCGGTAAAAAAAAAATACACATAATCGAAGCTCACGCAATCCCCATCGCACCACACGACACCGCACCTACGGCAAACGGTTTGAATATTTCATAGCTACAGAACACATGTCCAAGCGATTTGCGAAGCGGATAGACTGCCCGATAGCTATTTTACACATTAGAGGCGAGTGAAAGCAGGTGAAGACTGACCAGTCTTCACCTGCTCTGAACTAAGGAATTCCGGCACTGTGTGTCACAGACTTTTTCTGGCAGCACATACCACCAAAGACCAGCATTTAAAGGGTCGTTTCTCTTGTTTCTAAAAACAGAACGTGTACCGCTTCATTGTATCTGTATCTATATTACCACTAGTCATGACTGATGACGAGACCAGTTTCGACTAGTGACGGACTAGTTTCAGACTAGGCACGACTAGTGACGAACTAGTTTCAGACTAGGCACAGCTATTGACGGACTAGTTTAAGACTAGGCATGACTATTGACGGTCTACTTTCGACCACGACTAGTGACAGACTGTTTTAGGACTAGTTTCAGACTAGTATCGGACTAGTCACGTTAGTGACGGACTAGTTTCGATTAGTAATGAACTAGTCACAATTAGTGATGGACTGGTTTCAAACTAGTCTGGACTAATGACGAACTAGTTTCAGACCAGGCACAACTATTGACGGACTACTTTGGACTAGTGATGGACTTATCACAGTTATCACGACTAGGGAAAATTATTTTCGAACTAGTCACGACTAGTGACAGACTAGTCACGACTAGTGACAGACTAGTCACGACTAGTGACAGACTAGTCACGACTAGTGACAAACTAGTCACGACTAGTGACGGACTAGTTTCTGTCTAGTCTAGACTAGTATAGTATAGTATCTGACTAGTTTTGAAACTAGTCCGTCACTAGTTAAGTTTTTTCGTCATAAGTTGTTGTTCCACCTTGCACCAGTTTCTCAACTACTTTTTCCACCATGAACTAGTTTCCCAACTACTTTTTCCATCTTGAACTGGCTTCTGAACTAAGTTTTCTACCATGAACTAGTTTTTCCTCCTTGAACTAGTTTCTCAGCTAGTTTTTCCCCCACGAACTAGTTTTACAAAAATGACAAAAAGTAGCTTATTAATAATTATAATGGATGTCCAGTATCAGTAAAGCAATCGTAACTCTCAAAGAGTAAATTATTTTGGGGTACCTCTGTTTTATCTTTTATCATGTGTCTGTACAAACTTAACCTTCTACCTTTTATTGGTACACCAACCTCAGTCAGGATGACACGTGGACATTCCCATGCACGGCAATTCCAGACTCGTGAACAATTATCCTGGAACCCGTGTGCCATTGTCCCTCCGTAAACATTTAGTTCCATCTTATGTACAGGTCGACACAACTTAGATGTAGCATCGACAAAATCTACGCATCAATTTTACGAATGTATTAGGTCCTTACTTATGAAATTGGTGCTTTGTATGGAAAAAGAAAAAGTTGGTGGAGCGAGAATTAATAAAATCTTTGAAGGCGGTTTTGTAAGCCTCATCTGAATTGATGTTTTTTCCTTGCAAGAAGTTGTCCAAATTCCGGAAAAAGTGGTGATCTGTTGGAGCAAGGTCCGGGGAGTACGGTGGGTGTCAGAGACGTTCCAATCGCAGCTTATCTAATTTAGCGACCGTTTGTTGTGCAGTGTGTGGTCTAGCGTTGTCCTGAAGCAGCAGTGGGCTAGAGCAATTGACCAGTCTCGGTTATTTAACGACTAGCTTTTCCATCATGGTTTGCAATTGTGGACAATAGAGATCTGCCGTAATCGTCTGGCCAGATCTTAGGAAGCTGTAGTGGATGACACCAGCACTGGTCCACCAGACACTTATCAGTATCTTTTTCTGAGTCAACTTTCGCAGGATTTGGCCGGTTCTCCTGGGTTCAACCATTGTGATGAGCATTTCCCATTATCGTACAGATCCATTTTTCATCACAAGTAACGATACGATTTAAATATTGGCGTGTGCTAGCTGACATATGGCAAATAATTTTAATATTTTTGCGTTTCGTAATGTTAATTACTTATTACTATATAGAATCCAGTTCTTCTAACTGAACAGACAGCAGTGCTGGGGGGTTTGTTCTGCCACTTCTTCTTCCCAGCTAAATCACTAGGAAGTGGTGAAGGGTGGGCGTTTTGGGGGGACTGTCTTATGTGATTTTGACGTTCAAAAAGTGCTGATTCTCAGCCTAATTTGAATAAATGACTTTTGATTTTGATTTTGATTCAAAATCCCCTCGTTATTGTGACGGTTGAGTAATATAACGCAGCACTCGACTCGTGTTTGTTGGTTTGCTTCACTCAATTTATGCGGTAACCATTTTTCGAGCATTTTCACTTATCCAATTTGCTTCAAGTGAATTAAAATTATTTTTCATTACTCATACTCGGAAAGTAGGTCTGAAGTTGCCTGAGGAGCGGGTTGAAAGTAATACTTTACAGCCCTAGGGAGTATCGTTTTCAACTGACAGCTGTCAAATTATTAAAAAAACTAGTTCTATTTTCACATTTTTATTGAACCATGTTCCAATTTCCTATACAGCCACTCCATTACAGCGCGATGTAAAATTGAAATAACATAAAGTTAAGTATTAATTAAATAATATATGTTTTTAATGACTGACCGGTTGGTGCAGTTGGTAGCGACCCTGCCTTCTGAGCCGCTGGTCCCGGGTTCGATACCCGGACAAGTCCAACATTTGTGTGCATGAACATGTCTGTTTGACCTGTGTCTGGATGTGTATATGTATATAAGTATGTATATCAGTCATCACGTTACCGTAGTACAGGCTCTACCTAGTTCGGGACCTGAAGATCTTGTGTGGATGTTGTCTCATATTATATTATAATAATGACTATAAAAAAAAATACTTTTTACTACCTATTTCTTTAAAATAACATAGATTTGGGCAAAATATTTACCATTTTTTCAATGATGCAAATGAAAAATAATGGCTGAATAGCTAGTAGCAGGCCACAGAAAAAAAAATTGGTGGGAAAGCGGCAATCCGATCACTATTTGTTTTTTCGAGTTGTAGAGTTTTGTTTATACTTCCGTACAGAGATTTGTATTAATACAATGAGTTCATCTGATTCAGATATGAATTTAACGCCTGATTCCATAAGAGAAGAGGTTCATTTTTTCTTTATCTAATTCAAGTTTTTATTTTTACTTTCCTTGTATTCGTAATGAAAAGCACAGTTTGCCTCGGGTTAATAATAATAATATGGGACAACATCCACACCAGGTCTTCAGGTCCCGAACTAGGCAGAGCCTGTACTACGGTAACCTGATGACTGATATACATACTTATATACATATACACACCCAGACACAGGCCAAACAGACATGTTCATGCACACAAATGTTTGACTTGTCCGGGGATCGAACCCGGAACCAGCGGCTCAGAAGGCAGGGTTGCTACCAACTGCGCCAACCGGTCAGTCATATTTGGTTAAAGACTTATTTAGTCCCTCGAACTATTGGCGGCCTCGCTACGCTCGGGCGCCAAACCCCGTCTCGGGACTAAATAAGTTACTTTCACTACTAGGGTAACAATGTACTATTATCACTCACACCGATGCCTGCCGTTGACTCTGACGTGGTTTGCGATGGATTCGCTTCCACGATCACTTTTAATTCTTCATTATCAACTAGGGTCTCCGGCCGTCCACGGGGTTTGTTCTGTAGGCAAAAATTTCCAGAACGAAAACGTTGGAACCAAAAACGTACCTACCGTTATTCTTTTACGGTAGGTTCCCCATACACATAATTAATCCTTCGAGCTGTTTGTGCAGCGCTGGTGCCACGGCGGAACTCGTATTCTTAAATAACCCAATATTTTAAGTTTTCCATATTGTGAACAGAACGATGTCAAAGAAAAATCAAATGGCGCGAAAACAAGTGAATCGCTAAATCGGAAACACAAATACACAAGCCAAAATATTAAATTTTGAATTTGGAATTCCTAACCAAACGATATTTGAGAAATAAATCAAAGTGGCTAGTTTGACAAAACGCCCATTTCATATGTACCTAAGGACCTAATATTTGGTTACATGCTATGGAAGTTATCGCGTTTGCGTAAAGCTCATTTTCGCCTAAAGCATTAAAGATTAGTGATTTTGAAGGCGCAGTCAGAATGGATGTGACCGGTTTTACGAATTTAGCCGATGATACAAATAACTTGTGTCGACCTGTACCCGCAAATGCATTTCATTTTCATACACACTGCGTTCACTCATTCACTTATTCGTTCGCTCGTTCGTTCGTTAAACTTTTTCATAGCAACGTGTTATTGACAAAGGTAATATTTATTCAGCCATAGTACTGGCTAGCGTTTGTTGTAAAATATTGTTTCCGTTAAATAAAAAAATGGTGGTGCTGTGTTTGCGATTGATTACTTACAATACGAACGCCTGTCGGACGGTTCATGTGGAAATTGGAAAAATAATAGAATAGACATTTTACCGGCAGTGTTGCTGCGTGATTTTTATTTCTGTTTATTTTCATTACATGCATGTGAATATAAATATTTGTATGGGATACCGTAATACATAGTGTACACTTCAAACAGTTATTTCAGATTGGTTGTAAAATTTTAGGAAATCATTTATATTTTTTGTTAATGCGACATTTACGTGCTAAAAGCTTCGTCCGTACCAATAGATAATTATGTTCTATAGATGGATAATCTTGTAATGAACTTATTATCGCTATTTTGGTGGTCAGGCGTAAAACAGGTCTACGGGCTCAAATAATCTCTTGAAGAAACCTGGTAGGGTATAAGAAGCCATATTTCGCCACCAAGCAATATTGAAGGGAGTATTTTTTTAATATTTTCTGTGGCGGCATGATATTTACTTAATATATTCAAAAGTACCGAATTTTGTTTATTTTTGACCATATTTATCCATATGTCTACTGATCTGTGTGTCCGTTGTAACTTACAAAAAAGGCATAATTATTATTAATGGACATCTCATTCTGCGTCAGTAAGATTGTAAGATTTTTTTTATTTATGATAGGTTTGCTCTTGACTCTAGTCTAGGTCAGTGGTGACAGAGACAGAGTCGACGATGTAGTGAGCTTACCCAGAAGAAGGCTGTTCACTCTCACTTTGAAGAGATTAGGGTTGTATGCGTTCGGAAACACAGACGCAGGTAGAGAGTTCCACTCTTTTGCTGTGCGCATAACAAAAGACAATTGTTTATTATATTTATTTATTGTATTCACCCAGAACATTTATATGCCTTTAATCTTATTTTGTTCAGTCACGAATCCATTTATCTAAAAAGCTGCTCAATAAACTACTCATCCGCTTGATAAGTCCGTAGAATTTATTTATTCTCCCCGTCCGGCCGTAGTCAAAGCAAATGGTATATTAAAATATGGCAATAAAATTCAGTTTGATTGTGGTGGATCCCCGGGGAAGGTTCGTTATGGATGTCTGTATTGGGTGTTCAGCGATGAAAGGTTCTCGACTGACGAATCACATAACATTCGGTAGTGTAAAACAAAAAGCAGATATTTTTGCGGTGTTAAGAAGAGTACTTGCGAGTTATATTTGCCGAGCACAAACGCACTAATGGTAAACGTTGGCATTCAACTCGACTGAACTTTTGAATCGAAAATACAACTGTCCTAAAGCAATTTGGTTTCAAAACTTATTTACCGGTAGATATGACTAGTCTTAAAATAAATGTCAAGTATTTGCGAAACGATTTGTGATTTAAAAAAAATCGTTAGAATTAATGTTGCGTTTAGTTTTCGCGTTTGTGTTATGTTAGGTTCATTTAAGGTTCCGTGCACATAAAAAACCCTCTTTTGTCAATTTCTTATTTAATTGTGACAAAGCTGGAAATTATTGAAACATTATGTCTGTGTGACTACAAAAGTACAGTTTTCATGGCGCTAAACCATTCGTGTCAGTCACAGCACCTGTTAATAGTTTCATCACTTTTGCGCTCTCGAAAATATAGTTTTTTTTGCCTTTGATTTACTAAATGAAAACATTGTATAATCATAAAATGAAATTGTAATTTTGTTTTAAGATTAGCTGAAGAGAAATGTGTGATTTTTAAATTTCTTGATACGGCTTGCTCCATATTAGGAAAAAATACATTACTACCAGGGTTTGTTTCGAAAAATAGGTTTTTTCAACATTATTTTTCTGCTAGGATATTTTGTGTCGAAATTGAAAAAAGTGGTCCAGCTACATGCAAGTAGACCATACATATAATGATGTTGATGATAATTTTTAATATTCAAAATCAAACGTAGTTTCTAGTAAAAGAATTATCAAACTCTTTTCAAATTATCAGTCTCGCGTCATTTTTTGGAAAACTTGTTGCGAATATTAGTGATTTCCCATGAATACTTAACTTATTTGAACAATGCCTTTCAGCCACATAATAAATATATATATAACACATAACAAATAATAAATAATGTTTCCCTTTCCTACAAATAATGCACAAAATTTATCAAATCAGTCGATTTCGTGCACGGCCCCTTAATAAAATCGACTAAATTGACATAACGATTATTCAGAAAAATTATTTATGTGGCAACACCAAGCGGTAGCGGTTGACAAGTGGTTATGGAGGGCGCGAACCGGCAATCGATTCGTTCACTTGATTTTGGAGCGAACTACGGGTCGGTTAAACTTAAAGTAATTGTTTCGAGATTTATTAATAATGATAACTATTGTAGCTAATGATTGTAGTAGATTGCTGCATTGGAGTAATTAAATAATATTGATAACTACCCATTTTCTTACAGTTAGGCTATTTAGTTAGTTCGTATATGTAGGTATGTATATTATAAAAACAGTACCTAGTCGTAAGTACCTACTATGTTTAGGTACCAGTTTAACATAATCTATACCATGTGTCTGGCGAATAATAGACAAGTTTGAATAAGAATGATTGAGAAGTACCAAATTTAAACAGTAAGAAATATCATTTAAAAAAAAACATAAATTCATAACCTAATCCAATGCACCCCACAAAAAGAATTGTAATCAAGAAAGAACGAGAAAATAGTAAAAGCATTTCCTCACATAACAATAAAACCCACAAACGCTTGTTTAATTATTAAACAAAGAAAATAAAACAAGTATTAAACCAAAACAAACAGGGCAGGGGTAAGGAAGGCCCCAGTTAGTTGACTGTTCACATTATTGGTGGGACCGCGCAACTTGGCTTAGCGAGACAACTGAAACTCAAACACACAATCAAAGGGTAGTGTAGGCTGACCGACTAAACAATTATATTATGTAATGAAAGTACTAGGGTAAGGAAATAAGAAAATCAATATAATAAGGAAAAGGAAAGTAAATGTGAGCCTGGACTAAAATAGAAATTTCAAGCTGATGCCACCATAGGAGCTTACTATAACTCAGTGTGGTGAATAGATTTTCGTAGGTTTTGTCTTCTATCCTATTGACAAAATCTACTAAAGAATCTTAAAGAAAGAAAGAATAACGTTTATTTGGACACAGTTCGTGAAACACAAAATGCAAATGACTGACCGGTTGGCGCAGTTGGTAGCGACCCTGCCTTCTGAGCCGCTGGTCCCGGGTTCGATCCCCGGACAAGTCAAACATTTGTGTGCATGAACATGTCTGTTTGACCTGTGTCTGGGTGTGTATATGTATATAAGTATGTATATCAGTCATTAGGTTACCGTAGTACAGGCTCTGCCTAGTTCGGGACCTAAAGACGTTGTGTGGATGTTGTCTCATAAAAAAAAAATACAGAATAAAAAGTGAAAATAATGTTTCAATCAAAATCGTTTATGCTGTAGTACAAATATTGATGATAGCAAGGCTCTCTGACCAGCGGGGCGAGCACGGCCTTTGTGATAGGCTTGAGTCATGCATTTTATCACGGTTTTTGATCCCAAACTGTGATAAAAATGTGTGACTCAAGCCTATCACAGTAGGCCGTGCTCGCCCCGCAGGATGCGCCGGAAGTATATTAAAGTATCGCCACTAGCGGAAGGTATTTTAATGCTAATTGCCTTAAAATTGCCTCTACGGATTTGAAATTGAAGTTCATATGTACCTATTTTACGGTAATTTTTATGGGTTCCATCCGCTAATCCATCTTGTTAAATTCTTGATACTTACAAGAGTCAAACGTCTCATTAATCTACATTGTAGGAGGATGGACATAGTTTAAAGTGGAAACTAAGAATAAACTATATACCATACAATATGACAGCCTAGTATATAAGAGCTTCCATGCACGTGACAATTCCTAAATTGTCAGATAAATCGTCGCGAACATTGCTAACGATATTTCGGACCATTCGTATTCAATTTGAATCGTCCGGATTTCCTCATTGAAAAGAATAGACTTTTCTCATGAAGATAAATTAATGAAAGGTTAGATTATCCTATTTTCTCATAGCCATAATCTGGTGATTATTGCTCAAAATTGCTATTCCATACTAAAATATGAAATCACTATGGTGATCGTTATGTTGTTAATGTTATTTTACTGCTTACTCTGCAGATGTGGACGTTATAATACCAAAGGGAGCAGCCTATAATGTTCCCACTGCTGGGACACAGACGTCTTCTCTTCGAGAGGGTGTGGGCCACTCCACGGTCTACCACGCGGGCCCAATGCGAGTTGGTAGATGTCACATGTCTTCGATTTTTTTGGTTCTAGGACATTCTGGTTTCCTTACGATGTTTTCCTTCACCGTTTTGAGAGCAGTGGTGATGAAATTATTTACATATAGTAAATGCCTGCCTGGGTTCGAACCCACGACCTGCAACCCGTAAGTAGGTGGCATTAACACTTGGCCACCACTGCTCACTCACTGATTAACATATTATTATGATCCTCTCAAAATAGGCTAGTACTCATTTTAATAACAGAACTGTGAACTGTTTAGCGTCTAGGAGCATTTTACTGTAAACTAAATTTTTCAATACTATTGTTATTTATTGCCACACATAACATTAATATGGAAAAGTTTCAACTACATTATGGCTAACTATGTAGCTTTGACCGGCGACTTTATCCGCATGGCATTCAGTGTAGCTTTCTATCAGTGAAAGGTTTGCTAATCGGATTAGTAGTTCCGGAGATTACTCTTTAGAAACATATTTAATATAAATAAACAATATTACCTCT
Organism: Brachylomia viminalis; assembly: GCA_937001585.2. NCBI lineage: Eukaryota > Metazoa > Arthropoda > Insecta > Lepidoptera > Noctuidae > Brachylomia > Brachylomia viminalis. The sequence goes on along the minus strand of OW443316.2, from coordinate 12,825,046 downwards.
TTTTACGGTTTCGTACGTCCTAATGAAAAAATTGAACCCTTATAGTATCACTCGCGTGTCTGTCTATCCGTCTGTCACAGCCAATTCGCTCCGAATCTACTGATTAAGTTGAAATTTGGTACACATATGAATTTTTGTGCCCCAAAGTAAATAAATCAATACAATATCACAGCTAAAATAAAAAGGAATAGAGCACCCTACAAAAAAAAAACGAAATCCCACCAAAACATTTAATGTAAAGTAGGTGGTCAAGACTTACCCAACGATTGCTGTCGGGGCGTTGTTTATATCCTAGTTGCGCGGTTAACTCTGCTTGTGCGATGCAGAATTTTGTGTGACGTCAGTGTGATGCGTAGTTCGGATGTGGCGATATAGATGCCGCCACACTACAAACCTTACATCTTGGTCAAAATGTACGGTTTGGCCGTTTGACAGCCGTCACACGGACACTCCTATGAGCTTATGGTAAGAAATTAATTCACTAATCTCATCACCACCACCACCATCTCTCACTAAACCATACAGGATTAGAAGTTCCTTTGAACTATTGCTAATATTAACTATTAATTTAAACTACTTCGACCAAGATGTAAGGTTTTAGAGGTTTGCCTTGTAGAGTTATGAGCTTGGCTCTATCTGATAACTTTTTCACAGTGAAAGTGTTATGTAAGTCTTGGCAACCTATTTTAATATTAGTTTAGGTAGACCCAACCTAAAAACACAGAACTACACCAAGTAAGAGCGTTTCCTAAATATTTAAGTTTCATTTTTCGCAGCAGTAACAAAGTACTATTGTCGACTTAAGATATAAATCACGGCGGAACTTGAGCTTGTAGTGGAAATAATATTATCTATTGTATTCGCTTCTTTAGCTTAATATTAAGTGCCGCTGACTGTACCTACGCCGTTTCCTTGCCATATTATTTCTAAGTATAAAAGAATACTTAATATAAAGTATTATGACGACTCCGTATTTTTCTAGACAGGGCTTGAATAGACTCACAAAATCTTCACATTTCCGCTTATTGTTGGCGGCATTCTAAAGGATTTTATAACAGAAAATCTCTTGCTTTATGTGATTATTTGACATAAACTCAAGCATTTTCTCGTGGGGATAGGCAGAAACTTCAGAACGCCACGCTACGATCCTTGGATACTCGTTTTGCTTCTTTACGTTCCAACATCTGATCTTACATACTACCTGGACCTGACCTTTCTGAAGAACATCTATACAGGTTGGCAGGGACATCGACCCGCAAACCTGTTACCGTGGATTTAGTACATGATTCTGGCCCCCCTTTTTTTTTTTTTTTTTGAGGGTGGGAAATCATCTAGCAACTTCTCCCGCTCTGGGCAGAGCAGGAGGGCGTGTCAGACTCATACTGACTAAAACCCACCCGTGTTCCTTCAGTTTCCGGTGCCAGGGGCTACGGTATCCCTCTCGGACTTCCCCGCAACCCTAGCAGGCATCGGCCCTAGCGGACCCCGTCATTGGTGCTGACATCTCTTTGAGGCGCGCGTGGAACACAACGCGCCGTCGACCCGGGCCTGGTCCTTATCGAACGGCGAGCTGCCCATTGCTCGCCGTTCGCAAGCCCACGCCTACGGTGGCCGGGAATCGGCCTGCGATTCCCGACGCCCAGGGCGTCTCCTGCGGCGGCTAGGGGCGTGAGGGCGCAAATTTTGCCTCTCCCTCGCGCGTTCCGCCTCCTCCTTCGCGAACATTACTGCTCGCAGAAGGAGGTGACGGCTTCCCAAGCCCTCTCGCTCCGTACCATGGCCGGGACCAGAGCCAGATGCGAGAGATCGCCACCGCCAATCGCCTCCACGAGGACACGGCGGTGCTCCGCCCAAGCCGGGCAGACCTCCACCGTATCCTCCGGGCGATCCACACAATGGTGACACTCGAGCGTTTCCTCCCGCCTTATCCGGAACAGGAACCTCCCGAAACAACCGTGTCCTGTGAGGACCTGCGTCAGGCGGAAGGTGAGGACGCGCGCCGTGGCCCCCCTGCATTGAAATTTTTCATCGGTTATACAGTGTGGAAACTTTCAGCGGGGCAGTAAGGGGAAGTACCTTATCCGTTGCAGCTACACGAAAATGGTCTTAGGACACTATCCATAATTTTAAATGCAATTATGATCCCCATTCACAGATTTTCAAAAAATAATACAGTTAGCAAGAAAATAGCCATTTTACACAATTTAAAACATTTTTTTTATGCCAATCGATCCTGTTTTTAATACTGATCAAAAACTTTTATGGGACCAACCATCGTTGGAGTACTCAAGCGCTCTATGCTAGGGCGTCTAGAATCATTTGCTGAATTTATAGTTGCAGTTTTCGCGTCGTTTTCCCTGCCACTCTGTAAACAATATGTAACATAATTAACGCAAGACCTCATACACCCCAATTAGAGTATTGAGTTAAAAGCATACAATGACCGAAACAACACGACGACACGACACGTTTGGTGTAGTGGCTACAGTGGCTAAGTGTAGTCAGCGAAACCAAATGGTCCTGGGTTCGAATCCCGGTAGGGGCAAATGTTTGTATGATGAATATGGACATTTGTACCCGAGTCATGGATGTATATATATAATATGTATGTATTTACTAAAAAAAAATATTTAAGTAGTGTATCAACCATCTGGTATCCATAACACAAGCCTTAAGTGTTAAGTGCTTAACTTGGAACTAGATGGTGCTGTGTGCAATGTCAGACGATATTTATTTTTATTTGTTTAATCTTTTTTTTAAAGTCCACTATTATTATTACGAAAATCGTGTTGACCCTAGCATTACTTTAAGCATTTAAAATTGAGTGTTATTGGCTTGAAATAAGATTTAATTTTCTTTGGCTCAATCGGCGCGGCGGTCAGTATTGCAAAATACTTTTTTTTTAATACCTTTATTAGTAGTTACTGAAATGGATTCAGTAGTCAATTACTAGCAAACTACTTTCAGGACTTGCGTTTATTCTTTTACCTCCATAAAGAGCTAATACGAATAATTACCGATACATACCACGATAAATACCAACAGATAGTTGCAAACATTACTTTTAAAAACACAAGATTCTCACCTTAGTTGGTATCTTAGAATTGTGTAAATTAGTCCGTAAATATCCAGATTCTTACAGCACACGGGGAGACATACAAACCAATTATTATTTTCGCCATAAAAATAGACTAATTTTGCCCCCGTCTCACCTTAAACTACATTCATCTAGTCCATATTCAATGTCAATAAAAATATATAATAAATTACCAGAAGACATAAAACAACAAAATAAAACAAGTATATTTTTAAATAAACTAAATAAGTACTTAATAAAAAAAAGCTATTACACAGTACAAGAATATCTTACAGATAAATTCAATAATAATAACTACATACATAACTATGAATAATAGATATTTATTTTAATAAGTAAAATAACAAAACAATAAAAAAAAAATAAGCGAGTAAAGAAATACGTGTGGCGATTAGCACATCGTCCCCCTGAATGATGAGGGTAACATCACTACGATGGTAGGACACCACTAGTGGCTTTGACAGGAACCAATAAAATGACAGATCTCCCAATATACTTATGACTCTTCGGCTACTCTTTTTGATCCTCACTTTGTCTAATGTGTGACTAGCTCTAGCACTAGTAATTTATGATTGCATCAATGTACATACATCGTACGTGACAAGTTTGTGAGCATTCCTTTTTGATTAAACTGCATGGCCTCTAAAGTCACAGTCCTTTAGTTTCATTTCAAACACATGGTGGGAGCAACTAACTCCCGCATTGGTGACCGCGACTAAAACTTCACGTTTCCTGCTGACCAAGCAGCATCAGAAGGTAAACTACGATCAGTAACTAGACAAACAAGTGCCCACGCCGGCGCCGGAGTGCCCACTCCCTGCGTCTGTCGTCGCCTTTCAAACGAGACCAGATACCCGCTTGAACGTACTCTGGTCACGTCGGCCCCGCTCCATCAATTCAGTTTAACGAACGAGTGAACGCGAGTTCCCTTTAAATTTAATTTTATTTTATTTTATTTCAACCTTTATTGCTTTACTATAAGGTCGGACACACACATTCCGTGTATTTAGTTGATTTCTTGACTCTGTGCCGCGTACTAGGATGTATGACACCACTACAAGCGTTCAACCAAAAAAATCAAATAATTAAAAAAATATGACGTCTTGTCAGTGGCGTACGACTCGCGCGTGTGTTGTTTACGTGATAAATAATTTGTGTTTTAAGTGGGTTTTCAAGTGTTTTAAGTGCTATGGCCTGTTTAAGTATGTGATAAATATTATAGTGAAGTGAATTACTGCAGGATTTCAAGATCGGTGAGTGAAAAAATATTACGTAATTTCGGTTTTATTCCACAACCGGCGCTGACCGATTCATGTTTATTGTTATTACGTGTATGTGTTTTCAGATCCTTATTTTAGTACAGTGTGTTATTCTAATACCACTACTTTTATAACAAAGTTGAAGCATTAAATAAGCTTTCCACAGGTACCAATATTTTTATTCTACGTATCAGATTTATATTTATAAAACAACATTTTGTTTCCATTGTCTTGGCGGCCATTGTTATTTTTTTGCCGTCGGCAAATTTTTTCAACTTTGGGCGCTCGTAAATAGTACATATTGTACTAATGCTATGTGGTTTTATTAGTTTTGCGTTAAGTATATACACATAATGTATTTAAAACCTTAAACAATATAGGTCATCGCTCGTTTTTTCGAACTATAACCATTTATTTGAAAACAAAGTTATGATTTATGGTTGCGTCATACTAACGAACGATTTGATTACATGAATACTATCCTATTTCAAACGAAACTCCGCTATCTTAAAGCCCCGTTCCTTACCATAACAAAAAACACAAGTGTTAGCACCATTCAAATAAACCCAAGTCGTAAAAATGCTTTGTTTACATTATAGGGGGCCGAGCGGCGCCCCGCCGCGCCGGTGACGCATCTGGCATTCAGCCCAGTCTTTTTTTTTTTCGCGCGCGGGTTCATACGACCGGATTACCTTATTTTGACGTTGATTACGACGCCACCGACGCGCAACCAAAGACCCGACGCTGCGCCGTGTCTACGAGTACATCTACGCTACGAGAATTCATCACGTTTCTGCAGAAGTACAGACTACAACTTGCAGTCGGTACCTAATGACTGCAAGCGCCGGAAGAACTGCCCAGAGTGCATGAATGCATGTTGTGTGTGCAATACTATATTGTAGTCTGTGTGTGTGTGCCTTGAGTGCAACTGCAAAGTGAAATCTGAACAAATTATAAGCAGCACTGGAGATTCCTTGCCGCCTCACGCAAGTTTTATTTTCAATTTTTCCTGTTAATACCTTTTGAGTACCTGATAACTAAAACCATTTATTTACAAACTTACCTAGGACTCTGGTACTTACCTACTTACTGTCTGCATGCATTTAATACCTACTTAGGCACATACTAATAACAACACTAAATTGCACCAATACTATTTTGTCGCTCTGCATTGCACTTGCTTAAAGTTCTGATCGTTATTTGCCTATAGGAAGTAGCCATGTTTTTACAGTTCTGTCAGTGCTTTTTCTGTTCCTTGTGTTAATTATAAGGTGCAATTGCATACCTACATCATTGAAATAAGTTTTGGACTTATCATAAATCAACAGGACTTTATAAAACTTAATGTTTAATATTACTCAGCTGTTTGTGTGAATTACGATCTTGTAATTTTTTTTTGTATATTGGTTGAATGCCTACCAACTGCTAACATTTATTACTTTTGTGTTTGGTACTGCAGTAACAATTTTAATTTATTTATTGTTGTTATTTATTTATTTTTTTGTTGTGCGGTGCTCGGGTGTGTGGTATTATTGCTACTTGCTGTGTATAGGTTTCATTAATAATGGCGAATGAACAGCTTCAGGCACAACTTGAGCAACTGATGGCAGAAAATGCAACACTACAAAAGCGATTAGGCCAGAATGAAGTGGAGGCAAAGGTAAGTAGTGAAATTACCTACATTTTGGACTGACAAGCCCGCAATTTGGTTTGCACAAGTGGAGGCCCAATTCGAAATTGCTAATATTGTTGGTGATACTACCAAATACAATTATGTAGTAGGTCACCTAGATCAGAGGCTGGCAGGGGAGGTCGAGGATTTAATAACAAATCCACCAGCCGAAGGGAAATATAAAAAAATTAAAGAAGTCCTCATACAACGACTGTCAATTTCCCAAAAGAAACGAGTTAAACAGCTCCTAAGTGATGAAGAGCTCGGTGACCGGAAACCGTCCCAATTTCTTCGTCACCTTCGCTCACTTGCCGGAACAGTTCTCTCAGATGATAATATCATACGCCAACTTTGGTTGCGCCGTCTGCCACAACAAGCTCAAGCAATACTAGCAGCACAGGCCGATCTCAATTTGGATAAAGTGTCAGAGTTAGCTGACAAAATCGTGGAATTAACCCCATCACCTACTGTTTGTTGCACATCGGCAACTTCAACTTTAACTTTAGCTACATTAGCTCAACAATTAGAAGATGTGAGTAATCAAGTAGCTGCACTCTCGAGGCAGCAACACCGTCCCATACGTGACCGGTCCGCATCTTCCGGCCGGTCTGCATCTTTCGGTAAGTCAGCGAATAATTCCAAGCGATGCTGGTACCACAGAAGATGGGGTGCTAAAGCAACTAGATGTACTAGGCCATGTGATTGGGAATCGGAAAACCCAAGCAGCGGTCAGTAGCGGCGGCAACTGATTGCGCAAACATCGGCCGCCGCCTTTTTGTCACGGACCACGTGTCTAGCCGCCGTTTCCTAATTGACACTGGGTCAGACCTGTGTTGTTTTCCGCACCGCTGGTTACCGTCACGCAGGCAGCCTACTGATTATGAACTAAGTGCCGCTAATGGAAGCAGTATACAAACTTTTGGTACAGTAAACCTTAAATTAAATTTTGGTTTGCGCCGCGATTTCACTTGGCAATTCGTGATAGCCGACGTCAGTACAGCCATTATTGGCTCTGATTTTTAAGCATTTTATCACCTTTTACCCGACTGCCGAAATAAGAAATTGGTCGACGGTACTACTGGACTAACATCTGCTGCTTCTACCGCTAGTATTGACCAACCAAAATTGACGACACGTTTGGTGTAGTGGCTACAGTGGCTAAGTGTAGTCAGCGAAACCAAATGTTCCTGGGTTCGAATCCCGGTAGGGGCAAATGTTTGTATGATGAATATGGACATTTGTACCCGAGTCATGGATGTATATTTATAATATGTATAAAAATGTGTGTATGTGTGTGTGTGTATGTATGTATTTATGTGTATGTGTATGTGTAATGTATGTATTTACGAAAAAAAAATGTATTTAAGTAGTGTATTAACCATCTAGTATCCATAACACAAGCCTTAAGTGTTAAGTGCTTAACTTGGAACTAAATGGTGCTGTGTGCAATGTCAGACGATATTTATTATTTATTTATTTAACCCAGCGTACGAGCAGTAGCCTCGGGTAAGTCAATATTTACTCAACTCCTAGCGGAGTTTCCAGATATCACTCGACCTCCCGGCCTCCCTAGAGTCATCAAGCATGACACAGTGCACTACATCAAGACCACAGACGGACCACCTGTCTCCTGTCGAACTCGACGTTTGGCGCCGCAGAAACTAGTTGCAGCTAAAAATGAATTTGAGGAAATGGTAAGATGCGGGACAGCTCGGCCCTCAAAAAGTGCGTGGTCTTCACCGTTACATATGACCGTAAAAAAAGACAACACCTGGCGCCCTTGTGGCGATCACCGCGCCCTGAACGCCAGGACCGTACCGGATCGATACCCGGTTAGGCACATCAATGATTTCGCCCATAACCTCGCTGGTGCCAAGGTATTTAGCACACTGGATCTCGTCAAAGCTTACCACCAAATTCCGGTTTTGAAGAGGATATTGCAAAAACTTCCATCGTGACCCCGTTTGGCCTCTTCGAATTCCCGTATATGACCTTCGGTTTGAGGAACGCTGGTCAAACCTTTCAGCGTTTCATCGATGAGGTCACACGGGGTCTTGAATTCTGTTTCCCTTACGTAGATGATATACTCATATTTTCCAAAGACGAGCCTACCCACCTTCAGCACCTGCGTGTCCTCTTCAAACGCCTGCAAGACTACGGAGTGGTTATAAACCCTTCGTAATGTGTCTTAGGTGTCAACGAAGCCGTATTTTTGGGCTACCACGTTAGTGGTGATGGTACACGCCCCCCTCTAGATCGAATTCAAACATTGCTAGATTTTCCACCACCTGAGACAGTACAAGGTATGCGCCGGTTTCTAGGTATGCTTAATTATTATCGTCGATTCGTGCCTCATGCAGCGAAATTCCAGGCCCCATTGATTGACGCATTGGTTTCAACCAACACTAAAGGTGCAAAGCCATTTCCATGGTCACCCGAACTCTTGCAACAATTTGAAGCTTGTAAAAAGAGCCTCTCCAACGCAACACTGCTGCAACATCCAATCAGCAACGCCAGGTTGGCTTTATTTACTGACGCATCTAGCATTCACATTGGGTCCTGCCTTCAGCAATACCTAAACGGCCATTGGTATCCACTGTCTTTTTTCAGCAAAAAGTTGACTCCGCAGCAGGCACAGTGGCCAGCTTATTACCGTGAATTATTAGCGGTCTATGAAAGTGTCCAACATTTTCGGTACATTTTGGAAGTCCAGCATGCAACAATTTTCACAGACCATAAGCCCCTTTTGTACGCCTTTTTACAGCGACGTGAGAAACTTCCACCTCCACAACTTAACCAGCTATCATTCATTAGCCAATTCACGACAGACATCCAGTACATCAAGGGTGAAGAAAACATCGTGGCCGACGCTATGTCACGGATTGACATAGACGCCATCACTCTGGACCAGGATTACGAAGCTTTGGCTAAGTCGCAGGCATCAGACCAAGAACTTGCTAATTTATTACAAGATGGTTCCAGCTTAACACTCACCAAAATCAGTACATCAGGGACCAACACTCCGGTTTACTGTGACATCTCTACTGGTAAGCCACGTCTCTATCTGACCCCTTCTTTCCGCCGCGCTGCCTTCAATAAGTTACACAATTTGAGCCACCCCGGCGCTCAAGCTACGACTCGTTTGGTGGCAGAGCGTTTTGTCTGGCCTTCGGTTAGAAAGGATTGCCGAGCCTGGTCCCGATCTTGTGAAGCATGTCAGCACAGCAAAATTTCAAGACACAATTCTACCCCCATCGGTAATTTTGACATACCATCCGGTCGTTTCATGCACGTCCATATCGACATCGTTGGTCCATTGCCCGTCTGTGACGAATACCGTTATTGTTTGACTGCAATAGACAGAGTATCCAGATGGCCCGAGGTTTGGCCCATGCGATCCATTACCGCGGAGGAGGTAGCCGAGACTTTTACCAAAGAATGGGTATCTGGATTTGGCGTACCGTCCGTTATTACCACAGATCAGGGTTCTCAATTCGAGTCTGGCTTGTTTCTTCGATTACTGCAGCAATTCGGTACCAAGCGCATTAGAACCACTTCATATCACCCCTGCGCAAACGGGATGATTGAGCGAGTCCATCGGCAACTTAAAGCGGCATTAATGTGTCATAATGATTCGTGGGTAAGGTCCCTCCCGATGGACCTGCTTGGAATGCGTTCGGCGTATAAAGACGATCTCGAAGCCACGGTAGCAGAAGCACTTTACGGAGAACCCCTCAGGCTCCCTGGAGAATTTTTGGTCCAACCTTTACCATCAGGAAGATTAGACCCAGTTGATTTCGTTGTACAGCTGCGACAGAAAATGTCATTGGTACGACCACTGCCAGCTAGTCGTCATAGCGAACCAGCTTCATTCATATTTAAGGAATTGTCGACTGCAACTCATGTATACCTTAGAGACGATACCGTCCGAAGAGCTCTGCAACCACCTTATACGGGTCCATTTAAAGTCCTGGAGCGCTCATGTGATGGGAAAACATTCACCCTAATGGTGAGGGGCAACAAGGCCGTCGTAAGCGTTCCGATCTGCAAACGACCCACACTATGCAATCGCCTGCCCCGACTGATCCTCCTCCACGGCATGCCGTAAGAGAGAAGTCCCTCGAGCCATCAATCTCGCAACAGTCAGTACAGGTTCATATGCCAGTAAAGCAGTCCTATACCACACGCTCGGGTCGGCGCGTTAGATTTAAGAATTTTGATTAATTTCCTGTTTCACTGTTTATTAATTAATATGCTATAATTGTACGAGGTTAGTCATTTTAGCCTGGTTGTTCTCTCCGTAGGGGGGTGGTGTGGCGATTAGCACATCGTCCTCCTGAATGATGAGGGTAACATCACTACGATGGTAGGACACCACTAGTGGCTTTGACAGGAACCAATAAAATTACAGATCTCCCAATATACTTATGACTCTTCGGCTACTCTTTTTGATCCTCACTTTTTCTAATGTGTGACTAGCACTAGCACTAGTAATTTATGATTGCATCAATGTACATAAATCGTACGTGACAAGTTTCTGAGCATTCCTTTTTGATTAAACTGCATGGCCTCGAAAGTCACAGTCCTTTAGTTTCATTTCAAACACATGGTGGGAGCAACTAACTCCCGCATACGTAATATTAAATATAATTAAATGAATGATAAATGAATAGATATACCTGCTTAGAAAATATTAATAGAATACGTGAATGAATGGAAATATAAATACATAGGTAATATAGGATATAAAATTTCTAACTTAAGAACAAGGAAAATTAATAAAGTGCTCTTCCTCTCTCTACTTATTTAAAAATTTGCTGTGCCCGACAGGGTCCATAATTGTTTCTATTATGTTTATTTTATCTACCACCTGTATTTGTACATTATGGATTGCAATAAACGATTTGAGATTTGTATATAAAAATCAATGGCCGTTCGTTAGTCTCGCATAAACTCGAAAATGGCTCAACCGATTGTGATGAAACTTTGGTAAGTCGTGTGCGCGCCAGAGAAGGCTCTTAGCAAAAAAAAAAGGGATTGCAACGTATCCGGGTATTAGCTAGTCACCAATAAGTATAATAGGGCGTATCCACTCACATCTGCATTGTAAATGGGTACCTTTATTTAGTCCCTTTCATGCATCTTCTGAACACGACCAAACCATTCTATTCATACATTCATAATTTTGAGTTGGAGCACAATCACTTCTGCTTTCAAACAAAAGCCAGTACAAGGCACAGGCCCTGCATACCCAATAAAAAATCACACCAATTGACAACAAAAAATCCTATTTGTCCATCAACTTAACCATTCAAAGTCCTCTCTATTAGCTAAGCCCTGGGTTCGTTAGCCCCTGATTAAGTGGTATGCATCACTCGAAGCTCATCTCAATTGTCCTAGTCTGACCAGCCGATGGATTGCCGAGCACATCTGCTGAGCCAATCCAGTTTCAATTTGGGCACGGCTGCTCTCACTCACACCAATTTGTATGTAAATTTATATATAAAGGATCTTTATGTACGTAAATAAATAAATGATGACACGGTTGGCGCAGTAGTTAAGCGATTGACTGCTGCACAGCGTGTCGCGGGTTCGATTCCCGCACGGAACAAGTATTTGTATGACCTGCAAGTAGTTGTTCCGGGTCTGGCTGTTTGTGTATGTGAGTTTTAAATGTTTGTAAACGCACCCACAATACAGGAGAAATTCCTAGTGTGGGGCAACGTTTTTAAAAAAAAAAAAAAAAAAAAAGAATATATATATATACAGGCTTTTTGTGACGATATAAATACAATAATGTTTTTTGGTAATGCTAGACAACAAATGTTTTGCGTATGTGGGACATTTTGTTGTTATAGAAGTTCTTAAGTTAGTAAAGTGCCTAAAGTGGCAAGGTTGCCTGGAAGAGATCGCAGAAAGCGATAAGGCCGCCCATTGTATATTAAGTAGTGTTCAGTTTAATTTTTTATGTTTTTTGTGGTGTACAATAAAGAATATATAAATAAAGTCTCCTACTATATAGGACTTAAACATAATTGGTGAAATGTGGGTATATTATATCAAGTCAGTAAACTATTGATATTATATTAAGTCAGTAAACTATTGATATTATATTAAGCCAGTAAACTATTGATATTATATTAAGCCAGTAAACTATTGATATTATATTAAGTCAGTAAACTATTGATATTATATTAAGTCAGTAAACTATTGATATTATATTAAGCTAGTAAACTTTTGATATTAGATTAAGTCAGTAAACTTTTGATATTATATTAAGCCAGTAAACTATTGATATTATATTAAGTCAGTAAACTTTTGATATTATATTAAGTCAGTAAACTATTGATATTATATTAAGTCAGTAAACTATTGATATTATATTAAGTCGGTAAACTTTTGATATTATATTAAGTCAGTAAACTATTGATATTATATTAAGTCAGTAAACCTTTGATATTATATTAAGTCAGTAAACTATTCATATTAAATTAAGACAGTAAACTTTTGATATTAGATTAAGTCAGTAAACTATTCATATTATATTAAGTCGGTAAACTATTCATATTAAATTAAGTCAGTAAACTATTGATATTATATTAAGCCAGTAAACTTTTGATATTAGATTAAGTCAGTAAACTATTGATATTATATTAAGCCAGTAAACTATTGATATTATATTAAATCAGTAAACTTTTGATATTAGATTAAGCCAGTAAACTATTGATATTATATTAAGCCAGTAAACTATTGATATTATATTAAGTCAGTAAACTATTGATATTAGATTAAGTCAGTAAACTATTGATATTATATTAAGACCAACATCCAACTAGCCTGAAACAAATACCAACAATATAATTTGCATAAAGCCTTTGTCCATCAGAGCTTTGGTGGCCCAGTAACGGCCCCGACTTACGAGTTGTAGGTCGTGGGTTCGAACCCAGGCAGACGCTTTACTTTGAACAAATAATTTCATCACCACTACTCTCGAACCAGTAAAGGAAAACATCGTTAGCAAACTATGATGTTCTAGAACCAAAAAATAATAATGCAAAGATCTGACATCTACCAGCTCACACTGGGCCCGCGCGGTAGATCACAGCTCACTCGCTCTTGAAGAGAGGCCTGTGTCCCAGCAGTGGGAACATTATAGGCTGATTATGCTATATCCATCAAGATTTTCAATATGATTATTTGTCATGGTTTTTAAAGTAGCAAATTTTCAAACCCTCGGTATTTTAAGGAATTCAAATAACCAAAAACGGTTTAAGAAAATGTTTACCTCGCAAATTCCTCGCATTCTAACGGAACCCGGAGTGCAAATCCGAATTTTTTACCCTCAAAAGTTCTTGCACGCGAGGACGTTAGCCGTATGTAGTTTCACAGAACTGGCAGCACTCCAGTAATATCCACCGTATCTGTAATTTCGCTCATATCACGTTATTACCCAGCCCCGCATGATTACGCAAATTGACTATCGTAAATAACTTTTATGTAGACCGACGTATTAGTTAGCAAAAATTGTTGTCACGCGCCGTAAACTTTTATGTGCCAACTAGAATCGCTGCCACTTAAGTTCTCGACTTATCCGCGGGTTACTATCCGTCTGGATGTTTCAGGACATGTCCGGCATTTAGACCGCCCGTCCGAACTCTGTCCGGCCTTGTCATTTGTCCGGATTGTTCGATTTAAGAAGATTTTTTTAAGAATTCTGAAAAAGGAAATGTTTTAACCTAAAATGTCCGGACTTTTTGGAAACGTCCGTTTTTCTGTAAGGACTTTTCAAATTTCGAAATGGTAACCCTACCCGCGGCTCGATGCTTTCGAAGCTTTCGAGGAATGTACAGTTATTACTTCCCTTATGTTCCATCATAGATAGATTGTATAATTTTTCCATTACCGAATGTTCGCCGTCCGATAGCTACTTAAACTCCCTTTACAAATTTTCTATACGATAAAAGGAATTGGCATCAATATCAAAGTAGCTTCGAGTTGCGAAATTCCTAAATTTTTTACGGTTCCGTACCCAAAAGGACCCTATTACTAAGGCTCCGTTGTCCGTCCGTCCCTCTGTCACAGGGCTGTATCTTTTAAACCATAATAGGTAGAGGTACTACTATGGTCGCATAACACATAGTAAGCATTAGCATTGCCATTCAACGTGGCAATGCTGCCAGCCTTCTGGGCACGTTTCCGGATGACAGCGATGCGGAGGAGTACTTCCGACTCCTAAGTTCCCTTTTGTTTTTGTATTTATTTGTATAGTTAGTTAGTCATTTAATTTAGTACCAAGTGTAAATAGTTAACTGTAAATTGTAAAACAATACTAATGTAATGTTTTTTTAAACTATCAAATAAATTCACACATTGTTAAAATTAAATAAAGTTAAAAATGTAAGGGTGTCCCCGTACAAGAAACGTGTTTTTCCTTCGACGTTTTTTTTACAAAAGTATTTATAAATTTTTTTATTAAATATTGTTCGGCGATACGGAACCCTCAGCGTGTGAGTCCGCTCCCACTTGGCCGTTTTTTTTTTCTTTGAGCTATAGATTTCTTTTAAGACAGACGCTTTTTCGTTTCAACAATGGCCCTGCGAAGATTAAAATATAGGTAGCCATTGATTGTGAATAATATACTAGCAGATGATAAATGAAAATATTTTTCTATGGCGAGACTTGCTTTTCATCCTTATTCCGAGGTTTCCTTCTCATTTTATGGACAATGTGGATCAAATCTATGATCTCGTTACTTCGTTCTGTAGAATAATGTTAATTTATTTGTGTTTTAAATTTGTATTTACGAAGAGATTTATGTAAAGCAGCATCTCTCTCTCTCTCTCTCTCTCTCTCTCTATACATACATGCACATATAAACTCTCACCTTCTTCCCACGGGGGTAGGCAGAAACACAGAACACCACCTGCTACGATCCTTACATACCTACGCATTTTGCTTCGTTTACGTTCATCATCATCAGCCTACAGCAGTCCACTGCTGGACATAGACCTCTCCAATTGCACGCCATTTAACTCGATTTTCGGCAACTCTCATCCAGCAGCTACCAGCCACCCTGCGAAGATCGTCGCTCCACCTAGCCTGAGGGCGTCCTACCTTACGTTTGCCGATTCGCGGTCTCCACTGAAGAATACGTCTACCCCAACGGTCATCGGTTCTACGGCTAATATGGCCGGCCCATTGCCACTTCAGCTTACTTATTCTGTGAGCTATGTCGACAACTTTGATTCTCTGCCCGATCACCTCACTCCGGATTCTTTCCCTCAGAGAGACTCCAAGCATAGCTCGTTCCATAGCTCGCTGAGCGACCTTGCATTTATGGACCAGGCGTACCGTGAGTGTCCACGTTTCGGCTCCGTGAGTCATAACAGGCAGGACGCACTGATTGAAGACGCACTGATTGCCAAAATGTAATATATTAATGTGTATTTCGTGACAAATGGATTAAATTTGGACAAGATTGTAAAGAGAACTTGAACAGCGTGTAAAATGGTATGTTCTCCTATAAAAAAATACAAGTAAAACAGATAAAAGAATTTCGGGCGCCGCGCCGTGGAGATTGCACACTATGTTTTAATTCCGGTTATCTTACCTTTGTAGAGTCAGACTTTTAATCTGCCGGAGGTAGCGGTAATGTGAGATAATTAAAACAAAGGAAATAACCTTGTTAATGCCTCATTTAATTGCCAGTAGCTTCCAAGTAAGTAAAACTTTGACTAATTAAGTCTTTAGGCTCTACGGAATATGCGACGAAACTCGACGAAGCTTCCCAAACGCTGCCCAACCCAGCCTAATTCTTCTGTCAGCTTCCTTCTTAAAGTTGCTCTTACCAAACTTCAGAGTTTGCCCGAGGTAAACGTATGCTCGGACAACCTTGAGAGCACCGCCATTGACAGCAATCGGTCCCGGAATGACGTGTTCGTTGAACATTACCTGGGTTTTGTCCAAGTTACACGCGTTTACGTTCATTCCTCTGATTATAGATACACGCACGCCGGTTGTGAGTACTAATCATCTAAAGAAAGAAAAAAAGAAATTATTTGACCCAGGTTATGACACACCATATTCACACAAAAACAGACAAACAGAAAAGACTTACAATAGTATTGTGTGCCTCACGTCTGCTCCAAATAGGCCCAGAATGCCTGCCCAGGCTTCTGACCTGTCTAAAGAATATCACCAATAACATGTCCTTCCGAGGTCCCCCTTCCCGGCGTTGCCACTCACCTCTGCCTCGTAATACCTTCTGTTAGTAACCTCTCTAATTCTCTCTATTTTCATAAATAATTTCATATTCCGTCTCTTTCTCCTTCAAACCACCCAACCGATTGTGTTGCAAAAGTTCAAACGTTATATTCAAGGCCTAAACAACACAGCTTTCCAAAATCATCTATCAATATTATTTTCTGTACACAAACATACGATAATGACCGCATGCTCTCACAAAACATCAGATAAATGCCAAAACAGAGTATTTATCAACCGTGATCCATTTTTAATTGGCCCTTTATAAACGGTTCTATAATCCCGGGCTATGAGCCGGGCTAATCAGTTTACTTAAATAAACCTTTTTTATCATAAATCGCAGGGAAATGACAGAATAAGTCTGTCGCGTCGCCGACCAGGGCTCGTCAACATTTTGTAAACCGTTTGATTTCCCAAGAGAGGTCATGGTTTAGATTTTAATGTTCATTCGTGAAATAAATAGCTTTTTTCAACATAATTTTAAATCTGTGTGCTTAAATGTTTGAAAATTATGTTTATTTTGTTAAGAGTTTATGAGTTTGTTTCGTTTTTACGCTTAGGTAAACAAACCTGTGCTGAGGGTTTAAAATCAGATAATTCTTTGGTCGTTCATTTGCTTGGTTTGTGTGGTTGGGATAATAGCCAGGAGAAAGAAGAAGGAGGAGATTTGCTTGATTATCATTGAATTTTTAAAACAAAAGTTGGCAGGATCGTCACAGCGATATTGTTTTCTCATGGTTTATCCTATTTGTTTTTAGTATATTCGTGTATTTATGTACAGTTATTCGTGCTTATATTTATATATAATTAGGTATATGTATTATTAAATTTTCAGCTCATAGAAAAACCTAATCGACTTTCATGAATAATTCTGACCCCAACTGAAAATCTTTTGACCCCTTACAGTCATCAAGACATAATCCCAACTAAACTGGAATATATTGGCCAGTTTTCCTCTGAAAGGTAATAAAAATAATGACACCTTCCTGATCATAATTCATTTTTAGTGCAACATTTTTATAAAATCCGTACTATTTACATTTTTAGTGGTTGGCGCGGCGCCTTCAGTGCTTTGCTACAGCAGTGACGATTGTTACATAAAGAAACTCTCCATATATATTACAAACCAACTAATTACTAAACGTCTGGACTAATATTTAAAGCTCACTACTTTATTTTAGTAAAACATTGTCATCTGAAGAAAACTCATTCGGATATCCAGAACTGGATTGTAAGTAAAACATAGATAACAACATTTTAATGTTAGTTAGGCAGGTGTAAACGTGAATGAAATTATTATACGAATAAATAACCGACGAAAAATTTCAACACAGAAGTGTTCTGAATTGCTTTGGAAGGTTCCTGTTCCGGATAAGGCGGGAGGAAACGCCCGGGTGTCACCATTGTGTTGATCGCCCGGAGGATACGGTGGAGGTCTGCCCGGCTTAGGCGGAGCACCGCCGTGTCCTCGTGGAGGCGATTGGCTGTGGCAATCTCTCGCGTCCGGCCCTGGTCCAGGCCATGGTACGGAGCGAGAGGGCATGGGAAGCCGTCAGCTCCTTCTGCGAAGCTCGCGAAGCGTGAGGGAGAGGCAAAATTCGCGCTCTCAGGCCCCTAGTCGCCACAGGCGCCACCCTGGGCGTCGGGAATCCTAGTCCGATTCCCAGCCACCGTAGGCGCGAGCTCGCGGATGGCGAGCAATGGGTAGCTCGCCGTCCGCTTAGGCCCAGGCGCGGGTCGATGGCGCGTTGTGTTCCACGCGCGCCTCAAAGAGGTGTCAGCACCAATGACGATGCCTGCCAGGGTTGCGGGAAAGTCCAAAAGGGTTAAGATATCCCACCCTCAAAAAAAAAAAAAGGTTCGAAGCCAGACAGACGCTTTACTTTGTGTAAATTATTAAATCACCATTGCTCTCAAAACGGTGAAGGAAAACATCGTGAGGAAACCGGCATGTCCTAGAACCAAAATTCGAAGACATGTGACATCTACCAACCCGCACTGGGCCCGCGTGGTGGATTACGGCCCACTCACTCTTGCCAAGAGGAGGCCTGTGTCCCAGCAGTGGGAACATTATAGGCTGATTATGTATGTGTATATATGTAAATAAAAATTACCAATTTCACTAGATTTTGAAAAATGTGTTACGGTTCAATTATTTTGTTGAATTAAGTACTTTTAATTATGTTCATAGCTTAATTGAAGTGCCAGCTTCAATATCATTTTTGGTGGTAGTGCGTAGTTTTTTTTTATTTGGAATTACATGTCAAATTTTGGGCAAATTATCGAAAAAAACCTTCTATGTTCTATGTTATGGGTTTGGTTTCCGCACTTAGTCCTACAGTGGACCATTGTGCGTGAGCCATGTCGGCCGTCGGTGGTTATTCCAACCAGCCCACCTCCCTCCAGAAGCTGATTAGGTCTCCTGGTCTATTAAGAACATCTGTGTAAGATCTGGGTGTCCCGAGGGTTTTTGACCTAATTTGGGCGACGCCTGTGCACTCGAAGAGCACATGCGCGACAGTTTCGTCAGCCTCCATGCAAGCCCTGCATAGAGGACTGTCCGTTATGCCTATTGTGTGAAAGTGTTTGTTCAGCGAGCAGTGTCCCGTGATGGTCCCCGTCACCAGGCGCATGCCCTTTCTGTCCAGGCGTAGCAACCGCCTGGTTAGCTTGCCGTCTAGTGATGGCATGGCTTCCTTGGATTGCCTGCAGCCCGGTGACGACGTCCACCAGCTCTCTGCTTGTGTGTGGGTGTACTCCTGTAGCCACCTGCGTAGTTGGTTGAAGGGGATGGGCACGATAGGTTCCGGTCCACAGACCGACGTGCTGGATTAGATTGCACAAGGTGTTTTCATGGGCGCCATTTATTATTATGGTTAGGTCGTCGGCGTAGCCTACGGTGAAGTAACCTTTGTCGTTGAGTTCTTTTATTAAGTTGTCTGCGACCAGGTTCCATAGGAGCGGTGATAGGACGCCCCCTTGCGGGCAGCCCTTCGCTACAATGGCCCTTGTGGTGTCATTTACGGTTACTTGTACGGCTCTCTGTCTGAGCATATTAGTGATCCAGCCACTCAAGGACGGGTCTATATTGTGCCTGTCCAGGGCCGTGCTGATGCTTTTGAAAGTGGTTTTGTCAAAGGCGCCTTCGATGTCAATGAAGGCGGCCAGTGCTGAGCATTTGTAGTCCACCGCGCATTCAATTTTGGATACCACACTGTGCAGCGCGGATTCCGTTGATTTGCCTGTGGACTACGCATGTTGTTGTTTGTGGAGTGGTCTTGCCCGAAGAGGTCCGTCTCGGATATGCCGATCGCAGAGTCTCTCTAGGGTCTTTAGTAGAAAGGATGTAAGGCTTATGGGTCTGTACGCCTTGGGTTGTGTGTAGTCAGCTTTGCCAGGTTTAGGTATAAAGATGACTTTCACTTCGCGCCAGGCTAGGGGTATATATCTGAGTGCTATGGATGCCCGATAAATAGCCGTCAGGCATGGTGTAATATAGTCAACCCCCCATTGCAGCAGGGCCGGGAAAATGCCATCAAGACCTGCGGACTTGTATGGTTGGAAGGTGTTGATAGCCCACTTTATGCGGTCTTCTGTTACTAGACTGTGGGCTCTGGACCAGTCGCGTTCCGTTGGGATCCAGTCTAGCTCCGCCTCCCAGGTCCTGTCGTCTAAGAGTTTACAGTCTGGGAAGTGGGTCTCAAGGAGGACCTTGCTGGTTTCCTGGTCCGTCAGTGTGTACGAGTTGTCGGGTCTTTTCAGCGCGCCGAGGGTTCGATCCTGGTCAGTTGCCAGTATCTTCCTTACTCTTGCGGCTTCATTGTTGTTTTCGATGGATTCACAGAACTTTCGCCAAGCTGTTCTCCTGGCGGTTCTGATTTGCTTTTTGTAAGTGTATTGGGTCTCTTTGTATAGCTCCCAATCCTCCGGTAGTCTGGTGTTCTTAGCTCTGTTAAATTGCTTTCTTAGTGTATTCCTGAGTTTACCTAGTTCGGCGTTCCACCAGGGGCATCTCTCACAGTTAGTTCGAGGCGCCCTTAGCTTGCAGCATGCATGGTATGCCTGAGTTAGGTATTCTGTTAGCTTTGTTATAGTGTATTCTAGTTGTGTGGTGTCTTTTATGGTTGTCTGTGATAGGTGCCTGGTTAGTAAGGCTGCCAGGAGGCGCTTGTACCCGGGTACATCGGTGTGCCGCGGGTTTCGTCTCGGCATGGGTTTTTTAGTGTTGGTAGTTAGTGTGAAACGGATCCTTCTGTGGTCTGAGCAAGAAGGTTCTCCCGATACGTGCCAGTTTGTGATAAGGTTGGTCGCGTTTTCTGTAGCAAGAGTTAAATCTATGATAGTTTGTCCTCGGGCTGTGACCCAAGTGGGTTCAGAGCCTCGGTTAATAATGTTAAGGTTAGTAGAGAATAAATAAGTGGATAATACCTCTCCTCTGGAGTTCGATGCATCGCTACCCCAGAGCGGGTGATGGGCGTTCGAGTCGGTGCAGATGATCAGGTCTAGTTTGGTGTGCTCACAGTGCTGTACCAGGTCGGCCATTTCTTTCGGCGGGCAGTCTGTGTCCTCGCCCGGCATGTATACCGAGGCCAGTACAACATCTGGAAGATCATCTACGGTCTGGAGTCTGACGGCTGTCAGATCTCTGGAACAGAATTGAGTAAGTAGCGTGGTAGGGATGTTTTTTGGTATGTATGCACAGGATCTAGGTTTGTCTGTGCTATGCGTGTTGAGAATTAGCCTACCTCCGATGTTACTAAGGCCGCATATTCTATTGTTCCTGATCCACGGCTCTTGGATCAGTGCGATTGTATGGGGGTTAACCTCCAGTGCCCTGCGTAAGCTAGCCGTGGCAGTTTGGCTGTGTTGGAGGTTTGTCTGGATGATGTGGAGTGGTGTTGATGGCGATGGGGAGGGGGAGGTGTTAGTCGGTGGTGGATCCATCGGACAGTTCCTCCGCTACCCCCTCTCTGTATAGGTTGTCGTGTGTGTCAACCGGTGACGACGCTAACAGCCTCTCGCTCCAGCCGGGAGATGTAGGTGGTATGGTGGCCTCAACGTCAGCCATCGCCGCGCGGGCCATGACCTCCTCGAGCTGGGCAATCTCCGTGTCCTCCGTCCGTGTGCCTATCGGTGCGGGCTCCGTGTCCGTCGTACAGTCCTTGGGCTGGGCCGTGGGCCAGAAGCGCACGTATATCGAACCTAGCAGGTACGATATGCGACGCTCCCGACCCAGGACCTTTTCCGCCTCAGTCGGTGGTAGACCCAGGGTCAAATATGTCCCATAGTTCTCACCACCGACCCTGGTTGCCCTGTACATTGACCACCTGGCTATGTCGTACCAGGTGTTCTGACGTATCAGGATGTTGTGGAGCCTCAGCACGTCTCCTCGATAGCGAGGGACGAAAAGCGAGGCTCTCACCCGGGTGGGCACGTCCGACTGTCGGAGTACCGTCAGTGTGACGTCTGTGTCTGGGAGTTTAATTTTGGGTACATTCTGTGTCAGCCAGGTTAGGGCGTAGTCGTCCTCACACCACATTTGCACTGTGCCCTCCGCTACCCGTGGGTATCCGCGGAAGGCAGGGAGTGGTGTTGAAGGGAGTGGTGTCGACGGGTCACCGCCCATGAGTAGGTCTACCAGGCCTACTTTAACCTGCTCGGCCTCTTCTGCTGTCAAGTCTCTGGAGGGGGGAGGGAAGCAGATTGCTACGGCGAGCCGCGCAGGAATATCCTTGGTGGCCCGCGCATAGGTCCTCGGCTCCTCCTGGGCGGAGTGGATCCTTACACGCTTTGCATCCCCCTGAAGCGTACCCGGTGATGCCGTGTCGTCAGGGCGATCCCTCTTCGCCGGCCCTGTACCGCTCGGTCCAGGCTGCGACTTGGAGGTGCCCGGCAAAGTGGCGGGGTTAGGGTGCAAGGATCCACCTCGTTTCCCTCTGCGGTGTTTGGGTCTGGGATTATTACGGGATGTGTCGGTGTTCGCGTAAGGTCGACTGGCGCCCCCGGCAGACTCTGTCGGGTGCATGGGCTTTTCGCGCTGGGTTGCCCCTTCGCGGACTTGCCCCTGCACGCGTGGTTCCGCGTCCGGCCGTTTTTCGCGCTGAGTTTCCCCTTCGCGGATTTGCGGCCGGTCGCGTAGTCCCACGTTAGGCCGCTTTTCGCGCTGGGTTTCCCCTTCGCGGACTTACAGCCGTTCTCTGTTTTCCGCGTCCGGCCCCTTTTCGCGCCGGGTTTCCCCGTCGCGGACTCGTGGCTGGTCGCGTACTAACTCTTCGGCGTCCGATCGCGCTTCGCGCTGGCTAGTGCCTTCGCGAGGGTAGCGCTTTCGGTCGCCTACTTTCTTCCCCCGGGTGGTTTTTCCGCGCTTCTTCAGCAGTCGTACTCCGGCACCCGGGAGAGTGGTAAGGTCGCCGGGGTCATCGTCAGGGTAGCTTACGCTGTTCCTCACGATGCTCTGTTGCCAGATGCTCGCGGGAGGCATACGACTCGTAGTGGGTATTGGCGCGTGGGTCGCAGCCGTGGTAGGGTTGGTTGGCGCGTTGGTCGCAGCCGGAGTTGTGACAATGGGCGCGTGGGTCGCTGCCTGTGTTTTGGGCGCTGAATCAGCAGCCGGCCGTGCTGAATAGCACGGCGAAGACGATGAAGTGCAGTTGGTTGCCCCCCCCAGAATACGATGGGGGCTGACCGCCGTAGCGGTGTGGGATTCCCCGGCTTGGCCGGGACCCACCTGGGTAGAACTTTGTTCCTTCTGCATTTTTTTCATTTGGCGAGGGGGTGGGCTTTTTTGGAATCGAGGTTACCCTTCCTCTGGGACCGATGGGAATTAAGGACAGGAGGGAGGGTGTTTGGTGATAAGGTGTAGGTTTTTGGTCACCGTAGGTCTGGGAATTGGCCTAAGGATTTATGGATTGACGGGATTTGTGGATAGGGGAGGGTTGGGTTGATTGGGTCAAATTGGAGCATGGAATAAGGTGTATGGGTTACCCTAGACCTGGGGCCTGGTGTTCGGGCACTTCTCTTGTCCGGGATCTCTTACGAGATGCTCCAGGTGCGAGATCGACTGTTGGCAGCCGGTCCCGCAGCCGGAGTTGGGCTATCCGCAACCTGCCCACCCGCTCGGTTGCATGAGAAGAAGTGCCCGGCAGTCCGGGTCGCTCCACCACGGATGCACGTATGCATTTGCGTTGGTTCGGCCCAGCGAGCCCCGAGGAAAAAAACCTTAAAATTCAAATATATCGAAAACTATTGAATTTCGGCCATAAATATCAATTAAAAAAAAACTAAAATTATTTATTTCTCCAACATAAATTAGGCTAAACAATTTATTGATTGGAGCCTCCGTTTGTGATTGGATTTGGGGGTTCAATTTGTTGCATTTTGGCCTCTCTATCAGCTCCTGGCGGACATAAGTCGAATTACAAGTAACCCTGTATGTTAAAGGCTTACATAAAAACAAACCGTAGAGTTTCGTCCCTAAGATACTCTACGACAAAAAATATCTTCTTCTTTATAAATAAAATACTTCCAGCTTTTTATATAAAAAGGAAAGATTCCTAGGATACAAATAAGTTCTAGACCAATGCTTGGAGTGATAAGATCATTAAAATATAGATAGGGCCTTTTCCTACCCACTTATTCCTTGCTATGGCCCACGCATTTAGGCACCTAATTGTCGTTGTCCTATTACGAATAATGTTACGTCATGGTTTCTCACAGGGACCACATGTCTGGCGCACCTACGTACCTACGTAAACGTCACTTTTGGACTTAGGTAAGAGGTAACTACGCGTAAAGTCTGTTCCAAAAGTTTCTAATGAAAGTGTCAACGAACCCTGCTCTGGTTAAATTCTTACGCAATCGGTCACTAAAGCGTATTAATAACACATTTGTTGGGACAGGGTGACGATAATAATTGTTCGAACAAACACCGAATTTATTTTCAAGAATTTATTTATAAACTCACTTAAAACAATTACAAAAAGTTGACAAATATAGGATAAACACGGCGTCTCGACTCGCCAGAACAAAGGGACACGAGGAGACAATCGCGAGAACACTCCAAGTTGAGTGTTCAGTTTTTCGAGGTTGCGTACAAGACTGATTGATACATCTTTTTTTTTTTTTTTCTTTGGTATCGCATCTCGCAGTTGGCCTTGAGAGGCCGTGACTGCTTAACCGGTCAATCCTGTGGTGCCTTCGAGCTAACTCAAAGCCTCCAGCCAGGGGCATAATATTAATTATAAACTAAGCGACCATCACCTAAGGGCACCCCCTGTGGGGTACGGACCTCGGCTTAGGGCGTCGCTGGGGAAGGACAGCAAGTTGGGGACAGGCTGGATCAAAATGGGTTCATTATTATTAAGGGGTAAAACTACTGGCTCAGCTACGCCACCAGCTGGCTCTGTGGATCCGATCAAGGGAGGGGAAGAGGAATCTATCGGGGAGGAACGTGGACGCGAAGGACCTCGGCGGCGAGGTCGGAACTTCGTTTTGTGTCTGTGTTTGTATACTGTACTGGTGGCCCTACTGCTTTCCTGGAGGAGGGTGGTGGGGTCGTCGGGGTCGGTCAGTGCGTGCCTTGGACGGCGGATTTTACTGATTCTAGAGGGGACATAACTGGCGGCCTTCGCAACCAGAGGGTTGCGATGGCTGCCAGCGGTATCGAAGAAACGCTTGCAAGCGCGTTTCATGAATTGATACATCGGAAATCCATTCCTATATATATCGATCACAAGTTAAAAGTAGGGAGGTCCGAAGCTTAGGGCCTTTTGTCTTAAGTCATAAAGTGGGACATAAAAGCCCGTCGACTGGAATTGTCCATCTGTTCGGGGAAAAAAACCAAGATTTGAAAACCAAACTGCTATAAGAAATAACCCGACAAAACAAAAGATGAAAGAAGGATGGCGAGGTTGCATTTACAATGGGACCCACTGTTAGGAGTATCGTACAGTATGGAAACTTATAACTAGTTGTAGAACTATATAAAACTAGCAAAAAAGCAAATGGGCAGTAAGTCGTAGAGGCTGGGAGAAAAAAGATATGCAAGGTAAAAGATTATAACCTAAAACGAATCTAATAGTGCTGTGCAACTATATTTAAACAGCCAACTCCTATTTGACAGCATAACATTCAATTCTACGTTATCACTAATCATCGTAATACTTATAATATTGTACATTTTTGTATAAAAAATTTTATGCATTTTAATATTAACTATTGTATGTTTTATTTTATATTGTACAAGTTTCGATTATTAAAAAAAAATACAAGCGTAGACGTCTACAAGTTTATGAACGTAAATCATGTAATGAGTAGGTTGGAATGTAATACAAAACACGGGGTGTTTTATAACTGCATGATGCCTTATTTTTAAGTAAATAATAGTACATTGTTCACCGATAGGAGAAAGTGACCGATTACCGTCGAGGGTGTCGTTTGAAGCCCGAGCCGCAGGCGAGGGCTTTAAAACACCCGAGATCGGGAATCGCACTTTCTCTCGAGTGATACATAGTGCTTTATACTACACCTACGAGGAAAATAAAAAACTTTAAAAAATCTTCATCATCACTATCACTACTTATCATTTTGATAGTTTTATTTTACTTTCTACGAAAACTGAATCCTCAAACGACACACAAATTGAAAATGGCGCCAATGGCGTCTGCAATTTTCACATGTTCTTTTTTCAAATTGTTTATCCTGCCGCCGCAGGGTCGCACTGCCAGCCCGACACCATCCAACACACAGCTAGTGGCCAGTGTCATTCTGCGACCTTGGAGATAAAAACTCACTGTAAAAACTTTTTGGCTTCTGATATTTAGGTTACCGGCGCATAGTCTTACCCAAAATTAAAAAAGCAAAACCACGTAAGAAATGGATTTTCATACACTTTTCTCTCCCGCTCAGATGCGTTTTCTCCCCGCATATTTGTTCGATATGCAATGACGTACTTTCTACCGTAAATTTGATAAAGTATCAAGGTACTTTCCAAGCAGGTGTATAAAAATCTTTTCTAACTTTTAATTCCCATCACCTAGTGACTCAATATTTTTTATATAATCCTATTACAAACTCTTAATTATAGTAAATATGAACTTGCAAGTGAACGACACTTCGTTAATTTATAAATAATGAGGGTCCAAACTCGCCATCCTCCTTTCGAGAAATAGGAATTTAGTAAAATCCCAAACAGATGGGTAGTTCGGTCGACGGTAATCTTAATCCTAAAACAAAGAACTTAAAGAAACCCAAAATCATAAAAACTAATTTTACCATTGAAAGTTTAAACTTAAAAATTAACAATATCTACTGCAGGGAAAATCCCCACACATTCATCAGTATCTAGAAGGTTTCAACTTTATATATCACCAAATTTTCCAAAGTTTATTGTTTGAATAGCATTATTACATTGTAATTGAAAAACTATCGACGAGAATTAAATAAAATTAACCTCAATTGTTAAATGGAAATCATCTTCTAAGTTAGAATTTCGAGTTTAGGAATTCAAATAATGAAATCAAAGCACTCAAATTGGGCTGCGTCTCATAAACATAACATATAAAGTTATATGATATATTTTCATTTCAACAACGTTCACAAGGTGTAATAAACGTGAGATATACCAACTGTTAATATAATTTCTTTACATATAACATTTGTATACTTTAAAACTTATTTCGTATAACGTTATTGGATATAACGTTTATTTAATCGAAAAATATCTCTCGTTATCTATCTATGTCTATCGTTTAAAATATATATTGATACGATCATTACGGTTAACACCCCGAGTCAGAGCAATTCGACTCGGATAGGTTAGATTAGAGGGCAGATCCCCTCTCATATTATTATTATTTTGAGTTCTTTATTTTTCTTCTCTTTTAAGAGAGTTTACGACCTTGCACACGGGCCGGAACCAAGTGTGTAAAGGGGAATTTAAATTGAAAAGGTGGATGATAGTGTAGATGGAGTCTGAAACTTTCGGGTGATGCGACAGGTGTTGAGAATGGTGGCTTTTTGGAGCATGTAAAGTGTGTGTGAAGGCATGTGTAGGGTGTTAAGGGGCTTACAACAGCTAAAGCGCGGTCACTGTCGGACTGCATAGAAAAGAAAGAGACGCGCGATGATACAACGCTGGTCATTTATTGCAAAATATGAAGTAATTCTCTGTTTACATAAAATCTATTGATTGGACAAAAAAATTAAAACACTATCACGTTAATATGTTGCTTAGAGAACAATCTGAAAAAAGAAAGCGAATTATTGGATGTATATAAGTATGGTTTTTAATCGTTAAAAGAAATTTTAAGAGGTATCTTCGTGACTTTTTTCTAACGTACCAAATTAGTTGTATTATGTTTTCAACACACTATACTAGCGTACTTATATCCTGAAGAATATCATATATTTTTCTGATTTTGTTTACTGCAGTGGATCATATAATTTTAGGCATTATAAAACTTGCGTTTTGGTCATGTAGTCCCCTTAAGACTTTGTGTGAGAGCATTCGGTACTTCGACTGACCGATTGGTGCAGTTGCTAGCGACCCTCCTTTCTGAGCCGCTGGTCCCGGGTTCGATCCCCGGACAAGTCAAACATTTGTGTACATGAACATGTCTGTTTGACCTGTGTCTGGGTGTGTATATGTATATAAGTATGTATATCAGTCATCAGGTTACCGTAGTACAGGCTCTACCTAGTTCGGGACCTGAACACCCTGTGTGGATGTTGTCTCATATTATTTTATATTATTATATTATACTACACCGGTAAATAAGCAATGCGCCAGGCGGCGCGTAGGCGAGCGATTAGACTCGGTAGGTTTTATGTTTTTTGAGTGGCTAACGGTTTTATATTCAATATAAATTATGCTTAAAAAAAAACTATTTTAAAATTATATCAATCGTTTATTATATTAAGTGATCGTTATATCAAATAAAATTATAGATTCAGTTGTTATATCTTGTAAATATTAGAGATTTTGTAATTATCATTATATTACTCACTTCCCACAAATTGACATCCACAGGGACGTTTTCTGATCCATTTTGTTTACATTTTAATCAGATACTTTTGGAACAAAGTATACAATATACCCTTCGTTATGTTACTACTTTATTAATAAATAGCATTCATTATCAAGTAAGTTGCTTGGAGTGTTTAACTTGCTCAATGCAATGTAGTAAATTAAGACAAAAATTTCCAATAATTTTTTTTCTGAAAACGAGTATGTTTCCAATAACTGACTTCATTGAGCTGCACCGCGGGTACAGAAACATTCCTTTCAAAGCTATTTCATCTCTGACAACAACCCAAAGACGACGAGAACTTTCTCAACTTCGGTGCCACCATCAGTATATGTCACCATCACCACCACAAAGCCCAAACAGCAGCCAAGAAACTGGGCATCCTAAATAGAGTGAAGTTATACTTTACGCCTGGACAGCTTTTGACCCTTTACAAAGCGCTTGTCCGATCCTGTATGGAGTATTGCAGCCACCTTTGGGATGGCTCAGCAAAGTACCAACTTGCCGCGCTTGACTCGGTGGAACACAGAGCTAAGCTGAGGCTCATTGGCGACGTAAAACTGGTGGATGCTAAGCTTCACAGCTTGGCTCATCGGCGCAAGGTCGCCTGCTAGTCGGTCTTCTAAAGATTGTACTTCAGTGAGTGTGCCCAAGAACTCCACGACCTTATTCCACTGGCCCGCTTCTTCCATTGGTCATCTAGACGCACTGCAAGCTACCATCCTTACCTAGTTGCTATTCCACGAATTCGCACTAAGCGTTTCCAAATGTCTTTTGTTATGCGCACAGCAAAAGTGTGGAACTCTCTACCTGCGTCTGTGTTTCCGAACGCATACAACCCTAATCTCTTCAAAGTGAAAGTCAACAGGCTTTTTCTGGGTAAGCTCACTCCATCGTTAACTCTGTCTCTGTCACGACTGACCTAGCCTAGACTTAAGAGTAAACACATATTAAAAAAAAAAATGTTTTCATTGCGATGCAAAATGATGGTTGGAATGCGGGGTGAGACAGGGTGGATTGACATCACCAGCGCTTTTCAACCTGTATATTAACCAACTGATTGTCGAGCTCAGTAGCACTCTTGTTGGTTGTTCAATTGACGGACTGTGTGTCAATAGTATTAGTTACGCGGACGACATGGTGCTGCTGAGTCCGTCAATTAGCGCACTCAGGAACTTGTTGGCGGTCTGTGAGGCCTATGCAAAAGCGCACGGACTTGTATACAACGTGCAAAAAAGCAAACGACTTGTGTTTAGGGCGAAGCATAAAAAACCAGCACATAATATGCCACCGCTTATGCTAAGGGGTATGGCCCTTGAAAGAGTGCTAGATTTTAAGTACTTGGGGGTCACGTAGTTACGGAGGACTTAAAGGATGATGCTGATATGGAAAGAGAACGGAGGGCGTTGGCTGTCCGATGCAATATGTTGGCCCGCAGGTTCGCACGTTGTACACCAGAAGTAAAAATAACTCTTTTCAAGGCTTTTTGTCGATCATTGTACACGTGCACTCTGTGGGTTCGATATACGCAGAGGGCTTACAACGCCTTCAGAGTTTAGTATAATAATACTTTCAGGATGCTGTTGGGGCTCCCACGTTACTGTAGCGCGTCAGGAATGTTTGCAGAAGCACGTACTGACGGTTTCAGTACCATTCTTCGTAAGAAGACTGGTCAGATCAAGGTCTGAAATAAAGTAATTTAATAATAAAACAATATCTGTGACAAGAAAGGACTGTAGTTTAACCTTAAACAAACAACATCAGCATTATCAGTCTCCTGCCCTAATCCCAATATATATGTGGTCGGTGCAACATGTATTTTTCTTCCATACTTCTCTCTATTAGTAGTCATCTCGATAGTCACCCCCTTTCTAACCATTGTAATGTTTGTATTTTTTACTTAGGTTTTGGCTATTAGATCTTATATTATACGTTCTCTCCAATTATCTGCATGGCCATTGTCTGTAGTTTAACCATTCCTAGGCCTCTATATTTTAAGTTATTTAGATTTTCTCATGCTCTCCCAATGTTTATTTACCTTTTGTAATGTCAGATAATGACAAGCCTAGGTTTTATTTTTAATGTATTGCTAGAGCTGCCAGTAGGTTAGGTTGTATAGGTATTAGACCTTATTATAAACTATTATTCTTCTTTTATGTTCTAGAATCATTGTTAAAAATTTTATATGTCAACCGATCCGAAAAGGAAGGGAGCCGGGACCGTCAGACGAGATTACTCTTGGTGCTCGCCTGGGCAGGAGGTCCTGAAGTTATATAGCGCTCGGTGGGAGGGCTGTGTCCTCTGATAGTGTGAGCTATGCTTGAACAAACAAATCTACGCGTCCTTCTACACCGGACTATGTTGAAAAATCGCTAGACCGGCGATGGCTACCCTTGGCGTCAGTTCTAGATACTGACGCAAGAAGATTACGTTGTGGTCTACAATAAACTAGTGACGCCGACGGCTGGTAGATCTCAGCCCTCTGCCTGCCTCCTCTACCACGGTCTGCCCCTCCGAGGTCGGTGACGTGGTCTGACTCAAGGACCCTCCTTTTACAACCTGCGAGCCTCTCTAGAAGAAACGCTTGGACCTTCAACTTATACCCGGTTTCCCTGACCTATTCTACATCAATTATATTATTTTACCATTTCTTCTTTTTACTTTTTCTTTTAAGCCGGGACTCCTCCAGTTCTGGTGACAGTTCCCTCCTTGACCTTACATTTTCCCCCTCCCGGGAAAATGTAACGTTACACCATATCATCATTGACACAGTCCATCCATCGTTTCTTTGGCCTTCCCCTACTCTTATAGCCAACGACATTCACACTCAAAACTTTCCTCACGACATTTTCCTCATTCCTCCGAGTCACATGCCCATACCATGACAACCGATTTCGACACAACTTTTCAGTTACCGGTGCCTCTTTCAAGCTTCCTCTTATGTAGTCATTTCTTATTCTACCCCTTCTGCTGCATGTAAATGCCTTTCATTCATCCCTTTTGTGGCCTAACATGCTGATCCATACAAGACAGCAGGTATCCTTAAACAAACAGCTAACATTTAAGAATAAAACATCTTGAGCCACTTCACATGAGAAATTCAAGAAACTTATGGCACATCCTACATAGTGCGAATATTATATACGCCATTTTAAAGTCTTTCTACATCGTTCTCACATGTATAATTACAAAATGAATGATTTAACCACTTTATTGTAACAATATTTTGATTTAAAAGAGTGCCCATGGAGTTTCTTGCCCGTTCTTCTCCATAGGTACCTACTACGCTTTGGAATGGGCAACTAGCTTCATCTTTCTGACTGACCGACCCCTTGACAATTCAAAAGTGCCTGTAATTGGTTTATTTGAAATAAATGCTTTGAGTTTGAGTTTGTTACCGACGTAAACTTATGCACCACCGCCAGACATCTGCGCGCCATATAACATAGGGTGCTCATACCCTTTGCTGGGTTTGGCAGACCTCTCAAATACACTCAGTTCTAGGGGCTTACTACCACCTCTTAAAGCAGTATTATTTTAGTCATACTTCGGTAATATTAGGTATTTACCTATGAAATTGCCGTTTAGTATACAAAAGTCATTTTATATAAATAGTAGATTGTTATACAAGGAGCTAAAATGACCCATTATTTACGAGGTAGTTTTACTCCCGAGCTTTATCGAGGGAGTAAATAGAAACCGAGTTTTAATGGGTTTTTAGCGCCGTGTGTTACACTCTACTTTTCACTACGATTGCGAGAATATAAAACAATCCAATACAATATGAAATATGTAGTTTATTTTATTAAAAATTAAATGTACAATTTGTACAATTCTGGATATTTAACGAGATGTTTTTTCCCGGTAACTTAATTTCAGTCCTCTGTGAAGATGAATGTTGAGTGGTTCTTTTCCTTTCTCTTCTATTTGCAAATTAGGGCCTCCATTCTCACTAGATGATGACATTTTCACTATTGTAAAATTAATTACGGTCACTACCAATTCAATTTGCAATTAGAGAAAAATTATAAAGATTTCGCGCCAATGAGACATATGTCTTTTTTTTGTTTTTTCTTCTGCAGCCGCAACGCATTGCATGCATTCTACCAAAGAGATCGCCGATTTTAGTTCTATTTTCAAAAATAAAATGAAGTTCTTTTTTTATGAAACAGTAATAAGTCGAGTCTATATTCATGATTATTCTACTTATGACTAAAGACTTTTTCGTTTTTGTAGGCTCATTGCACTGACCTCTATTAAAATACGCTCATTGTCATTTGACACACAAAAATTTAAAAAAAAACTTTTCCCATAGAGGAAGAATTGCTATTTTTTCTTCGCTCTGGTACACAATGACGGTCTTTTTGAGCAAGATAAGAGGAGTGAAAATATTTTTTATTTCTATCAATCAAAATATGCACCCATGCTATCGATGCATCTCTGCCAGCGCAGTAGTAATTTTTCAATGCCCTTCTTAAAGAAATCATCTGAGTTCTGTGATTTGAATGCCTTCAAAGAGTTTGTTGGCTCCCGTACGGGCATTTTGTACTGCCTCTCGGGTATTGATTTTTTTCCCTGCCAAGAAGTTGTCCAAATTTTAGAAAAGAAGAAGTCTGTCGGCGCAAGCTCTGGTGAATACGGCGGATGACGCAAAACTTCCAACCCTAGCTCTTGTAGCTTAGAGACCGTCTGTTGGGCCGTATGAGATCGAACGTTGTCGTGTAGGAGCAGCGGGGACGAGCGATTAACCAAGGCTGGTCGGAGATTTGCGAGCTTCTCCATCATTGTGTCCAGTTCCACACAGTACACATCCTCAGTAATGCTGGTGCCATTTGGTAAGAAGCTGTGATGAATAATACCGGCACTAGACCACCAAACAGTGACCATGACTTTTTCAAGGGTAACTTTTCGTTTGGGGCATTGCCTAGGCGCTGAACCAGGGTCTAACCAACATAATGAATCAAATCAAATCAAATCATTTATGTGCTTGAATTTGGGTAGGTACATACATGAGGTGATACATAATTACAACAGTTCTTTAAACTATATCCTACCTTAATAGGTGTGCAAATATATAATAAACATAAAATATACACAGACATAAACTCACGCCTTTTATTCCCATGGCGTTAGGCCTGGCTAGGCAGAAAACTACAGAACACCACCTGCTACGATCCTTACACATTACTTTGGCCTCGTCTACGTCCACACAATTAGTGCATGCACGCTTACGATTATCAAAAATAATTTATTATTCATCGCAAGTGACAATGCGGTTCAAAATCCCTTCGTTTCTGTGTCTGTTAAGCAACGCAAGGCATACCTCAACGCGTTCGTCGCACTGGCGATCGTTCAGTTCGTGCGGCACCCACTAATCAAGTTTTTTTACCTTGCCATTTGTCGCAAATGGACCAATGTTGTTTTGATGCTAACGTTGAAAGCTGCGCTAACTCAGCCCTAGATTTAGTATCGTCAGCTACCATTATCGGCTTTAATACTTCATTGTTTATTTTTATTTTATTTATTTTCCTTCTTACATCTACCATTACAGGGTAACCCAATGCGATAAATGCGCTTATCTTAACTTAATTATCCTAAATACTAACATTCATGTACCTACCTATAACAAATTACAAACAATGCATTCCTTGTGAATTCACTCAGAGAACATCAGAATAAGTGCGTCTCAATCGCTATGCGGTTGAGCGTGCGAAGTGCACTCGTCAGCGGCGCCTCCCTTACAAGGTTGGTCCGAGCGCGCGGTTCAACTAGCAGTGACGGCTGCCGTCGCCGTCACACGTACCTGTCCGGAACACACAGACTCACCTGCGCTAAAATAACTGCATTATGCACCTTCCCTCTCAGTAACTTAAATATATATGAAGCAAGTGCGAGATCCCTCCTAACCCTTAGCTCATTGTATCCTACCATACCTAAAATAAATGAGGTTGGACACATTAACGGGTAAAAGGGATAGCCTCCGTAATGACGCTTATATAAATATCTTATAAATTTATTTTGGGTAGTATTTAAACGCAAATCAAAAAATATCCTTTTTCTATGCAATAAGATTCCAAATTCCCATCAAAATTACTGATTGCACAGTATAATATTCAACTCAAAATATCACTAAACACACTACAATTTATTTTCGCAGCGTACAGCGATTTTTCCTAAAGCAAAAGCTTTTTCATCAATGCACAGCTAATAATCTTAATGCACATTATACCTGTTAACTCTTTTTCTTTTAAATATAGCTTCTATTTTTATATTATTTACAGCAGTTTTTCTAAATAAAACAGCATTTTATTAATCACAGTCGTCTTATTATTTATTAATTACCACATAATGAGATCAGCAAAAAATATATAAAATTAGATACAAAATTGTAATTTATTGAATTATTAAAGCGGGTCTTGCTTTCGCGGGGCGTCCACGCTTAGTAGTAGTTTTCTTATTCACCACGGATCGATTGATATACATAATATGTCGACGGTAGGGCTTGGTCGACGGAGCCCCGCTTCGCGGGGCTCCTACTTCTGGGTGGTTTATAAAAAAATAACCACGAAGGGGATGGCGGGGTCTCTCGACCCCGCCATCCCCTTCTAACCTAACCTGTCCGAGTCGGGGTGCCCTAAAGTCCAGATTGCATCCAGTTTCTCCTGGTAATTTGTCTCGGGTATCATTTAAGCTATTACATTAGAAAAATTTGCTGTACAGTCAGTATTTATGCTATGTATGTAGTATTTTTGTACAAAAATAAATTTAACTGTATTGCATTATGAGGAAAAAAGTAATGTCATATTGATGTAAAATTTCGAATTATCTGCAGTTTGAGTTTTGTTAAACATTTAGTTTATTTGTAGTGAAGTAAGTTATTTGATGTAAAAAAGAATATAAATGATGAGTATGTATTGATAGGCGATTATTTATTTGATATGCAATTTATAATATTCCATTTATTTTGTACCCTCTCCAGCATGGGACTATATTTAGCTTCATGCGGAGCCCAGATGACTGCATTACATTCTAACTGACTCCTTACCAATGCATTATATAACGCTATAATAGCTTTCACATTCGTGAACCCTCGGACCGTACGAAGCATGACACCTTTTCCATACGCTCTTTTGCAGCTACGCATGATGTGATCACGAAAATTCTATCCAGCGCTAAAGCCCTCTCCCAAACGCGAACGAACGCAAAAGCGAACTCCCAAGTCCTTGACTTCTGTGACCCGTGGCATAGGTAACCCGTCAATATGGTCGGTATACTAGTAGGTACTAACTTGACTTACCCCGGACCTCGTGAAATATCGACCTGACACGTGTCCCGCATATTCCACATATTGCTGCCTATCCCTCAAATAACTGGCAAACTGTTGACTTTAGTTTTTGGGCGATTCGGGTTCATTTTTTAGATAAAAAATTCCATGTCGGTGGCGTTCAAACCAATAACGCGTCGTGCGTTCGTTTGTAGTGTTCACTCTGTACACGTAATTAATGTTGCGAGCCGTTTGTGCGGCATTGCTACCGCGACGGAACTCGTATTCCATAATTACTCGTATTTTTATCGTGTCCATATTGATGAAAAAGATACAAATGTAGTGAAAACAAAATTTAATAACTAATAAATAAACATGAGTGAATTTGAAAATAGAATTCCATATAGTTTAATTAAAATTCATTTGAATTTAGAATGTATTGCCAGCCATACATAAATTACGTTTTAAATGGCATAAGTATTGTAAAACGGCAACTTCATAAGTAAAGATCTATTATTATTATTAGAATAATACTGCTTAGGCATAAATTTGGATGCCAAGCTTCAAACCCCGTATAGATAAATTGTCAAAAAAGCTTAGCTCTGCAGCATACGCCGTTAGAAAAATTCGTGGTTTAACTGATTTAGAGACAGCCCGTTTAGTATACTTTAGTTATGTTCATAGTGTAATGTCGTACGGTATTCTGTTGTGGGGAAAGCCGCCGATAATCAGACAATTTTTGGTTTACAAAAAAGGGCAATTCGTTCAATTTATAAATTAAGTCCCAGACACACCCACTGAGACAAATTTAAAGAGATTAATATAATGACTGTGCCTTTTCAGTATATTAATGAAAATCTTTTGTATGCACTAAACAATAATAATCTGTTTAAAAAATACAGTGATATCCATAATATTAAAATACTAGGAACAAACATAAATTTGTTGTTCCTGCAACCGGGCTCCAGAAAATAGGTGGCTCGTTTAGATGCCAATGTATACGTTTTTATAATAAACTTCCTCGCCACATTCAAGAACTAAGCCTTAATAAATTCAAATCTCTTGTAAAGAGGAAACTATGCCAGAAAGCCTATTATACTGTCAAAGACTATATTGAGGACAATAAGGCTTGGGATTGAACTGCTCCAATTAATTTACACAGGGTATGTTGATTTATTTTATTTTGCTAACTATTTTACTTTTAATCTTTGCTATAAGTTTCTATACCTTTTTACATATACAATGACATGAATATTTACTGTATAAAGTATTATAATATTATTTTAATTATTGTGAATGTGAGGACTATGTGGGTCATTGTTCCAGTTTTATGCTATCTTTATCATGTTCTGCCAGTTTGAGTAGTTTATGCGGCCTACCCAGGTGTCCTTTCTTTGGTATTGTTCGTTGAATCGTTGAGCTCCTTTTTGAGCTGTACGGTTGCTGACAATTGCGTGCACCGACTGGACAGGTCCACTCAATCTGTGTGGTTCTTTCCTCAAAAGACCATTTCAGACACCGATCTACATAGTCTTCACATGATCTGACCAAGATTTTGTCTGGACTTTAAAAGAGACTGTGACCTGTGAGTGTATTTCGGCCTTTCTTCTCAGAGTAGTCAGATAGGAAACGCCGGCCTCATATAGTTTAAAAAAAATATATGATTAACGTGTAAAAGTGTTTGTACAATCGCCAGCACATCGGGTAATACGAAACTGTCTAATTTCTACAAATGAGTTTAAACCTTAAAATGTTTAACGTTAAGTTCAAAATCAAATGAGAAAATTTGACAGTTTGTGGTAACTTGATCTGCTGTTGCGTGTACGAACCTACTTACAGAAATAAAAACATTTATCATTTATCAATAAGAGGTGGTGGTTAAATCCTAAGCGCTCACCTCAAGAAAGACGTTATATTTCTAAATGTACGTGTAGTCATGTCTTTGGGATTGTACTGATGAATTCGGTGACATATTTATTTTGTATGACGTTATTTTGACTATAAATATATTGAAAAACTACAAGATGTTTCGTGTGTGACTGTACGAGTGTATGTCTTTTAAAATACGGGCAAGATTCGTATCGGAAGTTTAGGTATAGGTACCAAAAATATTCATTTACAATCATTTTTCAGCCGTCTGTAGTTCATTTAAATTACCTTGGTCGTCATCACGTGTCATTACGATAAAAATGCAGACTTACCTAACCATTACATATCTCTTCTATCAGTTATTCAATTTGTAAAGTCACGATTACAATATCAAAAAAGCCGTCTAACAATATTCAGTATAAAACCAAAACGAAGGCGCCATGTTTCACGTCAACACGCCGGTCACCCTGCTAGTTCGCAATGTAAACCTCTCGCGGGAATAGAGTGAAAACACTCGCCACTGCACGCGGTAACACTTCCACCTCATAGTGACGTCTGCATATTGTCATCGTCCATTCTTCAATAACCATACTGATTTATTAAATGCGAAATTAACTCTGATTATCTGTCTGTCTGTTATCTCTTCACACCTTAACTGCTGAACGGATTTCGATAAAATTTGTCACACAAGTAGAGTGACCTGGGTTAGGACAAAAGATAGATTTTTTATCGCGGTAGTACCTTCCTGTGGGATAATTTCCGACCTCCACGTGCGCGAAGCCACGAGTAAAAGTTAGTAATGTCATACACAGTAGCCGGCGTAGATGTACCACATTCAGATTTACAAACTGGTATGAGTGACGGAAAAGGCGCTGCACAAAGCCGAACGTTTTAAAAAAACTTAAAGTGTCGCGTCAACGGCAGAGGCAACTGCAGCCGTCGGCGAGGGTCCACGGCAGCCGTTGACAACCGCCGACGCGTCGGCGGCTGCCGTCGACAACGTGCCGCTCGTGTATTTGAGTACGGTGCACAAAAAAAAAAAAAAAAAAAAAAATACATGAGCGGCATGTTGTCGACGGCTGCAGTTGCTTCTGCCGTTGACGCGTGTCTCTCGTGTGTATGAGCACTTACAGCCGCTTGATGTGTTTCATGTTGTAGGTACTTGTGGTGACATCTACAATGCCACATACGAACCACGCGTGAAAATCCTGCATAACGTAAGCAGTTTACAGCGCGACTATCTTATCTACAACGTTCCGACAGACACAACACCCATCTACTCGGAGGATCCTCCCTTTTCTATGGAGGATGAGTGAACTTTACACCCTGTTCCTCATAACTCTGCATACTAATACAACAAAATATCGACAATACCCTAAAGAAGTGTGGCAGTTAGTAAACGGGCTTCAGGCAGAACGAACACGGCTCGTAATATTAGAAAGATTCTCTTTCTAAGCTCCTGAGTGCAGGGGGGCAAGTCTACTAATTTACAATCATTGCATTGGTCTCCCAATTTTGAGTATTTGATAGACTTGCCATACAAAATCTGTCAAAAACTCTCAATAGCGAAACGTTTGTAAATTAGTAGATTTAAGCCCAAGGTAGTTTTGTAAAAAATTCGTACTGACGTCATGCAAAATCCTGCATCGCGCAAGCAGAGTTTATCGCGCAACTAGCATTATATACAACGTCCCGACATCAATCGTCGGGCAGTTGCCCACCAGACACGACACCCGTCTGGTTGGAGGATCCTCCCTTCACTATAGGTATAAGTGAACTTTACACCCTGTTCCTCATGTCTCTATAGGAGTATGTATCAAATTACTTATTAGTATTAATACTACCGTAAAGAAAAACTAAACACTGACAAGACGATGCCTTTAGACCAAGAGCGATAAAATTGTTATGTAATTTATATTCGAATAAAGCTTTTTCTGCCTTTGCATCAAGAATAACTTATCTTATTATTATTTCTTAGTTTATGATCTTTGTCTATTATAATTATCTTTTAATCTTTGCCACGTGGCTCGAAGCTATCAAATTAAACCTCTTGAGGAAAATGGAAACAATGTAGCTATTCATTTTGTAGTTGGAAAACTAATTTAATATGTAATATAACGTTATATATATTAATAACAGTTACTAGCTTTTTAATATTTTATACTCAAAATAACTAGTATCTATTTACGCGTGTTTTCTCGAAAGTTTGGAAATGTGGCTTTGGTTAATGTAACTTGTAAAATATTCAAATAAATTCAAAAACATTTTACTATTCAAATAATTATATTTCAAATAAATGTTAACTTTTGAATATTTGGTTTGCTTTTAATACTATTTAATATTGATATGAATGATAGGTAGTAAAAATAGGAGCATTTAATCGGTATTTATAAATACACTTCCTGGTATAAATAAATAAATAAACGTTTATTTCAGACTTTCTGTCCATAGGTACACTTACAAAAATGAACGAAACATACAGTAAAATACACATACTAACAAAAACTAACAAAATCTCAAAAATACACAACACACAAAAAGATACAAACAATCAATACAAACAATAAAATAGCAGTGACAACACAGAAGAAGCAACACATTAAATTTGACGAGGAGGAAATGCCCACTGCTCACAAGACAGTGTGCAAGTGCATCCAGTGGCGCAGCAGTGGAGAGTCCCACCTGGCCGCGAACACGCATAATAAGCTGTTGCTGCTGGACCTAACACGACTCAGCAGCGACGCACATTGCTTCCTTATTATGGCATGAAAGCCATCAGTGTGCGCCTCCACGAACATCGTCGATGCACTGCAGAATCGTGGTAGCCCCAGCCCAACAACACCCTAAACGCGTTGTTGTATTGAACACGCAGGGCGCTGTATGCTCCCAGTGTGTAGTTAACCCACAAGCTGCACGTGTAAAGTGTTTGGCAGTAAGACTTAAAAAGTGTAACTTTCACTTCATTACTGCTACGTGCGAACCTGCGGGCCAACATATTACACCGGACAGCCAACGCCCTACGTGCCCTTTCCACATCTTGTGTGTGGTCTTTAAGGTCTTCGGAGACCCAGTGGCCCAGATACTTGAACTGTGCGACCCTGCTCAAGGCAGTTCCTGCTAAGGTGACTGAGGGTACGGTCACGAAGTTTTTGCCACGCCCCATAAAAACTAACAGCTCGCTTTTCTTAGCATTGTATCTGAGCCCATGGGCCTCCGCATAAGACTCACAAACCCGTACCAACTTCCGCAAACCTCCAATCG
This sequence comes from Brachylomia viminalis, assembly GCA_937001585.2. Taxonomy (NCBI): domain Eukaryota; kingdom Metazoa; phylum Arthropoda; class Insecta; order Lepidoptera; family Noctuidae; genus Brachylomia; species Brachylomia viminalis. The sequence continues at coordinate 12,784,335 of OW443316.2, read as the reverse complement.
ATGGACTCAGCAAAACCATGTCGTATGCGTAGCTTATGTTGTTTACACAGACTCCATCAATGCTACACCCGACATTGGTACTGCTGAGTTCATCGACAAGCCGGTTAATGTACAGGTTGAAGAGCTTAGGCGAGGTCAGTCCACCCTCGGAATGGCGGGACAGGCTTTCACGCCCTACCGCCGGCCTCGTCACCATCGAGGCGGTCCGGCCGGTGCTCGAGCGCTGGCTCGGGAGGAGGCACGGCTCCCTGTCGTTTCGGGTGACGCAGGTGCTCTCGGGAAGTACCTGTGTCGCATAAACAGGGAGCCGGACGCCCGGTGTCACCACTGCGTCGACTGCCGGGAGGACACGGCGCGGCATACGCTGGCAGAGTGTGCCGCTTGGGAGGAGCCGCGCCGTGCCCTCATCTCAGAAGTAGGCAGTGACTTGTCGCTGCCGGCCGTAGTCGAGTCGATGGTCGGCAGCGACGAGTCCTGGGACGCGGTGGTTTCCTTCTGTGAGACAGTCGTCTCGCAGAAGGAGGCTGCGGAAAGGGAGAGGGAGATCTCGTCCTCTCACCCGGCCCGCAGAAGGCGCACCGGGCGTCGGCGGAGGGCGGACAACGCCCTCTTCCAGCCCCCCTAAATGGGTCCAGGGGCGACGGACTCGGGGACGTCCATCGCCCCCCACACACCAGGACCCGAGGTGGCGGCACGTAGTGTTCCACGCGCGCCCCTCTTAGACGTCGCGGGGGGAGTCAAACACCTCACTCCCCCCCCCCAGACCCGAAGAGGCCGCCCGCAGTGGCGGGCCGGCACCAGTCGGGGGTTGCGGAAGGATCGTATGTTCCCGCGACCCCCGGCGTAGGTGTGAGATGGAACACTGGGGTGGTTTTTAGTCAGTAAGAGTCTGACAGACCCCGTCGCCCGCCCCAGGGCGGCGGACATCCATGAGGATTTTCCACCCCGGAAACAAAAAAAAAAAAAAAAGGTCAGTCCACCCGTTTTATCTGTTCTGTGGTCCACCCTGTCTCACACCGCACTGCAACCTATACACATCCGAGAAAAAGTTTGCCCATCGTACACTACATCGTACCCATGAATTCGCTTTACTTAAACCCACAATATAAATCGGTGGACAAAACTTGACAGACTCGGTTACAATACATCCAGCAGTTCACATTGAAATTAAAATGTTTAATAAAATCTCGCATCGCGTAGAGTATCTCAGCTGATAGCTGATACTAGCACAAAACTAAGCAGGCAGCTTCGAAGCCTGAAATATGATTACTAGCGAACTTCGCCCCCCGGCGTCGCTCGCCTCGGCACTACACAACAAACTGAATTTGCAATATTTTCTATATGCTGCGCCAAATTCAAGAATCAAATCAAAGTTGCGCGAGATTCCGCCCCTCGAGATACAACCATGTTTGCTAGACCGAAATTTATCTTTTCACAACCAGAAATTGTGTTTACCTACTATTTTATGGTAGATTCCTTTAAATTCGTGGAGTCGGGTGACTCGCGACTGTTTGACTTCGGACCGCCACGCGGCACGGCTCCCTAGGAAATATTGAATTTTATATAAAGTTAAGACGAACTTCGCATGTACTTTCTGGTGCATTCCACTTATGAAATTGCTTTTCATTTGAGAGCGAGCAAACTATTCGGTATATACGTAGTTTAAACTATGTTTACTGTTCAGCGTACATTCACATAAAAGTGTAGCAGCGGCGTGCACAAAAACAATGGATTTGCATTACAAAAGCGGGCTCTGTGTGCATCCTAATGAACAGTAATTGTTTAAATCCACAAGAAAGTGGAGAGCGCGGAATACGCAACAACTTACAAACATTTAATTACATTAAATGTACGCGTCGTTTTTATATCACAGCGAGTTGTGCACAGTTGCACAGTGCACATTGCACAGTTCCACAAATGCACACACGACATGTTACGTAACAACACCGCATTGCAATGCTACTGTAATTTCCGGGAGATTGAAACTATACTAAAAACTGTTTGGAAAATAAAAGGATGTTTGTATTTTCGCCATTTTCTGAAACGATTACATCCATACGTACTATTTAACACGTTTAATGAACCGTTAGGTAATTTGCAAATCCTGTTTAAGAAAATAGGGCGCTTAATTAACTCAGTGTTTAGAATAAAGGATACAAAATAATTAAGATTGTATTACTGGGGAAATAGTATTTGTTCCTCATATTTAGCTAGCGAGCTACGGAAAGTAACCATACGGTACCATACACACACGGTACGGTACCATATACATAGTACCATACGGTGTGGTACTTTTATATAAGCCGAAACGTCTGGGAGCACTTCATTATCGTTCTTAACAGACATTTAAGGGATGATAAGGAAAGGATACCAGTGGTGGCCCAGTGGTATCGGCCCCGACTTACGACTTGTAGGTCGTGAATTCGAACTCACGGAGGCGCTTTACTTAGTGTATTTAATTTCATCACCACTGCTCTCAAAACGGTGAAGGAAAACATCGTGTCGAAACCGGCATGTCTTAGAACCAAAAATTTGAAGACATAAATAGAATAGAATAGACATTTATTTTGCAAATATGGGAATACATAATAGGTGATAAGATACATTAAATTACAGCCATATGGCATGCAAACATTTGACTATCATTTACCTACTTACAATAAACCAAAAGCCAGATCCATCAAATCCAGAACAATTCAGACCACTTTTTCCTCTGATAAAAACTCTAGTATGATATATCCATTAAAAACTTGCGTAGTCTACTCTTAAACAGCACTTTCCAACCACCTGGCAATTTATTGTAAATAATTGGGGCCATACAGTAAACACTTTCGCGCACCCTAGTATCATACAATGTCACACATGTAAATTTAATTTCTCTGTCTACGTTTAAAGGTCTTGTAAATGTCACACATGTGTCATCTACCAACCCGCATTGCGCCCGCGTTGTATATTATGGCCCAAACCCCCTCTCATGGAGAGTAGCCCTGTTTCCTAGCCACGGGAACATTATATGCTGGTTATGCTAAGGAAACAAATTGTCTATGCTGCTTCTTGATACCAACAATACGCTTGAAAATCATCACTAAAAGTGCACTTATAAACACTGCATACAATACTGCTGACCTGCACTCTGACAGCAGCCCTAAGGATATTCCCCTCCCTATCCTACAATCTCCTTCGTTCACAGATTTCAAGTGGCCAGACATTTTGTAGAGACGCTTAAGTTTTATTATTTTCCCAAAGACTGTTCAGGGTCTTGTAACAAGTAAAATTGTGCGGTAGTCGAAGAAATTAATAACGAATAATGCCAGTACCTGTCATACACGTATGCAACATGGCATGAAGATGGATGGTACTTCGGTGTATATTAATTAATAAGACAGTTCAGTTGGTTCAGCTACCGAAAGCTGTCGTAGACGACAAAGGCTTTGGCCTCCAAGGAAACGGACGGATCGAGGTCCCTGCCTTTGAAATTCTAGTGTTAAGGATACTCCTGTGAATGTTTTATGATGGTAATATCGGTGCCATATTAGGCCACGACCACTAGTCCAAAATAAACAAATTAAGACGGTAAAAATCTACCCAGTTAGGATCTACAGACAGCCCTAATAAAAAGTGATTCCTTGAATGAAATAAAATTTTGGCAAAACCTATTTGTTTCCTAAAAACAGACAAATATAAAGCAATTTTGTATGAACATTACTAATACCACTCCAACCACACATTATAATTTTGCACTTTATTTTCATTCAAGTCGGTAATAACCTAAATGTTAATGCCCTTACACGCAGCCCTGCATTATGCAAGAGTTTATAATGCATTCATAGACATTGCGCCAAAATCCTCGTTGACGGACAAAAGCGAGTAATTTGTGACGCAGGCGACGCAGGTCAGCTAGCCACGGAGCCGGTGTAGGATTAGCCGTTATTACTCTTGCATACAACATCACAGGACATGTGTGGCCCGCAAGCCTTCCCCCGAATGTGTAATTAGACTTTATTCAGCTTGCGGAGTCTCTATAAATTAGCTTTGTGTCATCGAACATCGAGCCACGAGCCACGAGTTCCGTTGTCCGGCCACTGATTAGTGAAACGGTTGATTTTATCCGGTGAAAAGTAGCGATCGTTTCATTGAGTGAGTGTATGTTATTTGAATTGCTGTGTATTTGCATGATGATTGAATTTGTATTTGCTATTCATTTTGAGTTTCTCTGTGTAAATTTGATTGTTCTAAAAGTTTTAGTTAAATGTAATGGATAATAATTAAATGATTACGGTTTAACATGATGGTTTCGGGATTACCAAACAGTTTTTGAACTCGAAAGCTTTCTTCGTGTTATCTATACGGTAAGATCGTCTTGCGAGTCTCAAGTCTCACAATGACTCGATTTATACCAAATACCCCAAAAACTTAGTTTTTCGCCATCATTTAAAGGAAGTTTTTCAAGGAAGTACAAAACTAACAAAGAAACTCGATTAGAAATTCGCAGAGTGGATTAAAAGTTGTTAAATAGAGCCGCGATGAGTTAGTGTTGGTACATGTGTTGGGGGTGGTGCGGGACAATGAAGTAAGGACTGGTACAGACTGTGTTGAGGATAAGTCGGGCCGAGGCGATGTGAAGCAAGGACAATTCAATACCTACCCATACTTGACTAGCTTGTAACCGTTAAGCAAAATTTTTGTATAGAGACTGAATTAATTTGATTTATTTCGTTTGATTTGATTTAAACACCATTTTGTGGCGAACTCTTCGTTGAATTTGGTACACTCACATTTCTCTACTGACAATATCAACTATCGAGTGTATTGGATCATTGAGTTCCCTTCAAAATGGTTGAGCTGAATGGTGCAGATCCATACGTCATGTTCGTGAACGGGCGCCGTCAGTAGGCACTGGTCATTTGTTAGCTGCCACGGCTTATTCTAAATCCTAGTTTGTTTTAATCCTTTTATTACGGATGCTTTTAACGTGCACGTTAAAAGCGTCCGTAAATTATACATGTGAGAATGATGTAGAAAGACGTGCACGTCTTTCTACATCATTCTCACATGTATAATTTAAACATGAATGATGTAACACTTTTTTGTAACAATATTATGATTTAAAAGAGTGTCCATGGAGTTTATTGCCCGTTCTTCTCCATAGGTACCTTCTACGCTTTGGAATGGGCACCTAGCTTCATCTTTCTGACTGACTGACCCCTTGACAATCCAAAAGTGCCTGTAATTGGCTTATTTGAAATAAATGCTTTGCGTTTGAGTTTGTCGCGTCGCGACTGTCTGCAGGAGCCGTTAATGCTTTTAGCCTTTATGCCTCAGCCATGCCTCGGCTTCGCCACGTTCCAGTTCCCAGTGTGAACAAGCCCTAACACGGATTAGTGGTGGCAGGCGCTGTGTCCCGGGACATTCAGGATATAATTAAACATACCGGGACTATGCAGCCGAATATAAGAGAATGTAGCAGAGGTGGTGACACATTTACATGTTAAGCACTCAGTTAGTGTGAAAGGTTTTCGCTTCTGAACGGGAGTAATGGAGCTAGACTCGTAAAAATACAGCTGTTACGGTTTGAATTTTTCTTGAAGTGTTTCGACTGCAGATTCGACCTGTCGGCCGATCGCTGATGCCGAAGACACAAATGCTAGTTTTTTTTTTTTTTAACACTGCCCCACACTAGGAATTTCTCCTGTATCGTGGGTGCGTTTACAAACATTTAAACTCACATACACAAACAGCCAGACCCGGAACAACTACATGCAGATGACCTGCATGTAGTTGTTCCGGGTCTGGCTGTTTGTAAATATTTGTATAAATATTTGTTATATAAATATTTGTAAATATTTTTATAAATATTTGTTTCGTGCGCGAATCGAACCCATGACACGCAGCGCAGCAGTCAATCACTTAATCACTGCGCCAAGCGTACCGTGCATTAAGCGTGCTCTTTTTGAGTGCTTACGGTTCGCCAACTTTACATTTTATCAGTGCTACTTAAATTCCATAGAACAGCAGCTGCCACAGTGGTAGCAGATCAGCGCTCACGTAGAAAACCTAAGTGGAACAGAGTTTTCTGCAAACTTAAATTTGGCAATAAGGCTTTCTTGCGTAATGGACCATACCTGTATGAAAAAGTGAACAAAAAACTTACTTGACAAAGTTTGGATGCAGAAAACTGGTTCATGATTGGCTGCTTGGGCTTAATTATGCTGAAACGGAAAATCTTTTGACATTTAACTATTAAAATATTCATCATCTCATACACACTAACACTCATCACATGCATCTATCTACACTCATCACATACACACTAACACTCATCACATGCATCTATCTACACTCATCACATACACACTAACACTCATCACATGCATCTATCTACACTCATCACATACACACTCACTCTCATCACATACATACTTACACTCATCACATGCATACATACATTTGGTTACCTTTTTAGTCCTAAGTTAAATTAATTATACTTAGACCGTTGCCGTCTCGACAGAGACTGGATCCTACGACACAGGGTATCCTAGTGCGGGATCCTAAATATTGTAACACACGTTATGAATCAATAAACTTATTACTTACTGTTACTTGCTTTGAATGTGTATTTTACCGGCCTCGGTTAATAATTGCGGAGAGCAGTGGTGGCCCAGTGGTAATGGCCGTGACTTACGAGTTGCAGGTCGTAAGTTCGAACCCAGACAGGCGCTTTACTTTGTGTAAATTATTTAATCACCATTGCTCTAAAAACGGCGAAGGAAAACATCGTGAGCCCTCTCACCGAGAGGAGGCATATGTCCCAGCAGTGGGACCATTATAGGCTGATCATGGTTAATTATTGGTATAGATATTATAAACTATCCGTTGTCAGCAAAGCCTCATTGTTCAACCGCCACATTTGATATCATTCGTTTGAGCATGAGTTTGTTTCGGTTTTTCTTCAAAGAGTAGTTGGTCAGTAAATCAATATTCCATATGCTGCAAGAGCGTCAATATTCAGCAGGATCTGCCAAAGCAAAGCCTGTTTGTTATTCAAACTTACAAAAATCTTCAGCATATTTTTCAACAGACATTATTACCGTTCAGTCTATTGAATTAATGTTGGTAAATCTTGTTCTCACCTCATTACGAATTCAATTTTTCAAAGAAACTTTAACCTCCTCGCGGAGAGAAGAGCCTTTTGCAACTTTTTGTAGTACGTACTCTAAGTTTGCAGACAGCTGTTTGTAATACTTAGTACGACTAGTACAGTTGTTTGTTTGACTCTTGGTGTCGGTATCTTGGTTTTGTAGGTCAAAAAATAAAATATACGAGTATTTTGTCACTTCAATCTTGGTATTTCAACATTATTAACGAACAGGACACCACTTGGAATACCTATCTATATTTAGAAGACGTCCTTTCGTCATCATTCTTCTACTCTTATCCCTTTTACATGTGGTCGGCGCAAAGTCTTCCAAACTTCCCTATTAATCGCCATCTTGGAAGTCGCGCCCTTTCTAGCCATTTATCTTTCACACAATCCTTCCATCGAAGAAGACGCTCTCTAAATTTTAAGTAATTAGAAATACTTGATAAAATGCTAGTTGCACGATCCCAAAGCAAACTGTTATCCTCCTATTCCACGTCTATCCTCGACAGTTTGATTATTATCAGCACACTTAGCAGGCTATCTGCTGGCCACAACTCGGAAATTCTTCGTAGCTGCTCAATTGGACGCAGAATAGCAATCGTCGCACTTTACGCCACCCCATAGATAGAAACAAAGATCTTAATCCTAATCCTAACTAATATTATACTGTATGCGAAAGTAAGTTTGTTTGTTCGTAACGCTTTCACGCTAAAACGGCTGAACGGATTTGGATGAAATTTTACACACCTGTAGACCATGACCTAGATTAGAATACAGGTTACTTTTTATTCTTGTTATACGCGCCTATGGGATAATTTCCGACATGCACGGGAGCGAAGCCGCTGGCAAAAGCTAGTAAGGTATAAAGAAACAATAACGTTTATTTGGACACAGAACGCTAAACACAAAATACAAATAAAAACGTGATAATAATGTTTTAACAACAATAGTGTGTGCCTCACGGCTGCGCCGAAAAGGTCGAAACCATGCAAGTTAGGCACCTACACGATGTAAACCTAACGCTAAAACTAATTGTATATGCTAAAACAAGTCCATAAAGTCACAACACAATTATGCACAACTGAGCAATACTAGAAATAAATATGTATTAGGCATTTTACTCGTAATATAAACTAGAGAGCGCGAGTAATGTTCGTTTGCATACTTACATTAACACTTGGGTTCGCTCGCGCCGCACTACATACTTCAAAAGTGTGTGTACTTCAAATTACTTTGTTGTTGCATGCATATTGTATTTGTTATGTTTGTGGCCGTTGGGGTTTAGTGGTGGTGTCTGAAATGAGGTTGAATCGTACCTTCTAGCACGAACACGCGACGTACGTAACGTAGAATCTAATTTTTAAACCGACTTCAAAAAAGGAGTTTGTCCTCAATTCGGTTGTATTTTTTTTTTGTATGTTTGATAGCTCAGAACTCCGTTATTTATATACCGATTTGATTTTTTTTTTTTTTTTTCCAGATTGGTCCCGTATAAATTTGGTCAAGTTCTGATGAGTGGTTTTTGAGTCATTATTATACATATTATTTCCACTTAGTGTATGTTGATGACTAAAAAGTTTAAAATAAATATCTACATTATCACAAAAAAAAATACCACCGGCTTCTAAAAAAACACAACAAAGTGAAAAATAACTATAATTTCGAAAGTCGGTGTCTTTGGTTTTGTATTTTCGATTTTGGCACGGATTTTTAAAACAATTTTTTTTTATTATCTATTATAAATTTAGGGCTTTTGGTCACAACACGACCATGCCAGCCCCATCATAACCTAATACAATAAAAGCTTTGCACTATTCAGATTTCAAAACCTTATATACTATTTTATACAGTAAGACTTTTTAAGCATTCGAGACTTCGAGATATTAAGCTTTGAACAAAACCAACCTCAATAATATTTTTTTTTTCAAGCACAATTAATATTAACCTAAAACTAAGTAAATGCTAAGTGCGAAACGAGTATTTACAACATTAACATAACTTCACGCCTTGTGTCCCGGAAAGGTGGGCAGAGGTGTACCTATAGTACATCCACATTCCGCCAGTTTTTTTTTATGTCCCATATGATAGAGGGCGAGCCTAGAGCCATCAACTGGGCACAGATCCAGACTCCGGGCTCCTACTAAGAAATTCCAGATAGCAAAATCCAACAACACTGCCCGACCTGGGAATTGAACCTAGGACCTCATACTCAGAAGTAGCACTTGCCACCATTAGACCACCGAGGCAGTCAGTCAGTAATTTTTATTCATTTTCAAATATCTTTATTTACCAAAGGAACAATAAACAAAATGCACTTACCCTAAGTTACATTAACTCATTACAATTTAGGCACTTTATGAGGCTGATTCACCTTTCAAAGCTTATTACAGATATGTAGTTTTAACTGTTTACAACATACACTTCAGACACAATAATCATGGGCACATGATAACAATTTTATTATGCAAATTATTTAGTTATAATCTACTGATTGCAAGTCAGTCAGTGAACACTTTAAAAATGTTCGAATTTACGTAACATTTACTCTGCGCGCTCGTGCTGGGCCCACATATCTAGCCCCACCTAGGGAGGGTTCAAATATGGAAACAGTTCGCATATCACAGGAATGAAGCTATTCCACTATTACCAAGAACATGCAGCAACTGGAGCCAAGAATCATAAAAACTATCCCCCACACACATTCTAATTAAAAAGCGGCCAGATGAGAGTCTTTTTTTTAAATTTTTTTTTGTTGTTCTAGCGGCCACTGTTGTATACACTCTATGAAATTTCAAGTGTCTACCTATTACGGTTGAACAGTTACTGCTCTGTGACAGACGGACAGCGGAGCCTTAGTAATAGGGTCCTGCTGGCACCCTTTGGATACGGTCGTTCTACATTCACCGGTCTATATCTTACATAAACTGCGGAAATAAACCTATGAAAAGCTTTTCCGACTAAAAACTTTAGCTCCAACGCTACATTTTATAAGCTTTGATTTGATTCCCAGTTTAGACACAAGCCATCTTATTACAAAACACGATCTAACTTTAGCCGGAGCCTAAACCTTCGAGCCAGTTTTTGTATTTTGAACGTTATGCCGACTTTAGTAAAGTTCCTAATACAAAAACTGGCATCCTAAGACAGGACTGGTTTGTCAGTTTTGAAAAAGGAACTGTATTTCGATTTCTGTCTTCGAAGGTTCTTATTTCAAAAACAGGCTCGATGGTTTAAACCATGTCTAGAGATAAACCTTGTTTTGTAATAAGACCGAGAGTGTTTGGTTGGAAAGTACTCAGTTAATTTATAAAAACTACACTTTGTCTTAATCTAACATAAAAAGTCGATACGGTAAACTAAAGTGTACCTATTTATTATAATTCATACAAAAGCGGTCTCATCTGTATCCTTAATCAATCCAGGAACAAACACAATTATTTATAACTCAACAATATTATCATTCAGCTCCCAGTGAATCCGGGATCCGCTTCATAAATCATTTGAATAATTCGGCAATTACAGCCGCCACGTCCTCACTATTATTCAACCGTGGATTAGTAATTAACAATAACAAATGATCGTATTTGTCGGCTCTAAGAACATGCTCTACAATTGTACACTTGTTGTTATCATTATTATGTTTCGTGTAATACTCGTAACTCTAAATATACGTATTTTTGGAGCGAAGTTTCTTATCGCAATTTAAATACTGCACACCGTAACATTTTGATCGTCACGAGATTTTTGTTACGTAACAAAAGTATCGTGTCAAAATGTTACAATTTTTTCGATCTAGAACTCATTCGCCAAGTGTGTAAAAGCAAAACTAAGTCAGTTCCGACCGAGTGTACCACGATACCTCTCGAAAAAATTTTTGACGTGGCGTTTCGATGATTGGACGAGAATTGAGAGTAAAATTTCAAGGATACATCACGTTTAGGCACATTTCGTTACATGAGAGACAGGAAAGTGTGAGAAATCTCTCTTACTCTTTATTTCTAAAGAAGTTTCTATTCTATCACGTGTACAGTGCTACACGTGCAATTATGTTTTAAATGAGATTTATTTTCTTCCTCCACCAATGACTGTGATTTTGAGGAACGTGTCTGTTTAAAGAAGTCTATTTTTTTAATATAAGAACCTATATTTTGACCTATAGTGACTTTATTGGTGATGTTCTTCAGGAAGGACAGGCGCATAGTACTCGGAACTGGGGTGCGTGTAACTATGACTAGATGTATGAACGCAAGCGAATCAAAAGGAGTAGGTATCAAGGATCGTAGCAGATGGCGCTCTGTAGTGACCACCATAGGAAGAAAGCCTGAGTTTATGTATGTCTGTTGACTTATTTATCGAAATGGCAGCATGGAAGACTAGTAGGAGGGGGTAGGTAGAATAGTAAACGGGGAAAATAATAGATGAAAGATGGGTGGTGAATCGTCAATGCCTTTTTCAATATAAAAAAAAAAAATTGCATTTGTCATATAATAGAATACCTACGTATAAGTTAGTATCTCAAATTAAATATTTTAACTTCTCAATTGATGAATCCTCGCACCAATCTTTGTTGTCGCAGCGCCCATGTTATCTAAACTTTCTTGAGTTTTCTCGCAATGTGGCCGATAGATGGCTTCAGCGAGGAGTGTTCTTTTGGTGGCCGCGCGCATCATTGTGTGTGCGAAAACTCCGCTTAAAAAAATTCCCTTTTTGGTGAAACCTTGATGATATTCGTAAAATAATTGGACCTGCATCTATGCTTCATTGAGAACTTATAGTGCAGTGTTGATTTTTGGAGTTTTAACCATTCCACCGGTGGATTTAAGAAGATTTTGCTCGCCGGCCGGCAGCCTATACCTACAAGCCTATCACGCGTGCATGAACGAGTTATCTTCCCATCACCCTGGGTCTGAGTGAGATCTCTGGATTGCCAAGGTACGTGGGCATGTTTTGCTGCTAATAAGTCTTTTGGTATTGGTTTCTCGAGGATTCATCAATAGGGAAATTGATTTATTTGAGGTCGGCCATTACGCCTTTTAACATAGGTTCTTAATTTAAATTTGGTCACAACTGACACAAAGGTGTAGGCTATTTACACGCCTCATCAATGGGCATAATATCCCTTCGAAGATTGCAGGCGTGATGTAATGATGTTATTAAGAATAGATGTCAAAAGAGAACGTCAATAAAGTGTAGTTGGACATCATATCTGATAAAATCCTCAATCCTCCTCTATCCTTATCTGTTGCATACTCCTATAGTAAAAACGAATTACAGACGAAATTCATACTTAATCAGAGCGAGTCATACGTATAATGCGGTCGGCCGGGGTGTCGACATCAATGTTTTCAGTACCAACATTTTAAATTTAAAAAGGACTCTTTCTGATTTCTTTTTTGATCACGTAAACTAATTTATAGCAATGTACGCTGTTTATAACACATTTTTACTTATGAAAAACTGTCTACCTTCTCAAATATTTTTCTTGTTGTATATTCTCTCTTCTATCTGTGAAAACTTGTGATTGGCCTTATTTTTGCTATCTCAATCGTGTAAAAGTATTTAGCTGTAAGTTTTCCAAAAACTGTAAAATAAAATAAAATGATAAGTCGGTAAGAACACAACAATTTACAAATCTTTTTTGTAATTCCCTTGTTAACTCCTTACCGAGAGCTGCTGCTGCTTCTTTGCTGTGGCGCAAACTATGTCCAACCTCCTAACCTGCCCTCTGTGCCCCAAAAAACGCAGCCATGGCGACCTCTGCGCTGCCACCGACGATGCCGTGGAAGTGGCGAAGTTTTGGGCCAACAAAACTGCATACACTGTCGTGCCATCGACACGACGAAGAAGAGACAGAGAGAAGAAGCTCATAAGAATTATTATTGTTTATATATATACAGGGATTGTTATACGATGGCAATCCATTAAGGGGATGTAGGGGAGGTCATTTGCAATCAAATGACCCCTTATGACGCCTATGCAAATGTCAACCATTTTCCAGTAATTTGACACAGTATATTTTTTTAAGATATCTGGTATCTTATTGTATCTCGTTGGATAGCTGAGAAGTTGTACATATTTTTTTAATGTTCTGTCTATAAATTATACGCATTTTTTTTTTTTGTAGAAATCAACCAGTTTAGTCAAATAACCTGCTTAAAATGATGAAAATTGTGTGCACTGATTTAAAAAATATTAAAGATAATTGTCATTTTATGGTTGATTATTAAGTATTGAAATAGGCGCAGAAAATAATAACTTTAAAAAATTCATGAATTAGGTTTTTTTTATAAATTTTCCAAATTGTGTACTTACCGCAAAAATTGCATAGGGGTAATTTGGTTGCAAATGACCTCCCCTACATCATCCCCTTAATGGATTGCCGACACATTACCAATAACCCTGTCTATTATATATAAATATATATTGTAGATAAGTATATGTTTTATGTATGTATGTATTTAGGTATTGTATATATGTAAGTGGTACACTACTGACTACCTGCAGTATTGTCTCTCCATCTCCCTTTAATCCATCCAAAGGTTGTCTGTAAAAGATCGCTTTCAGCGATAACACCGCCCATTGTGTCACCTTATTTTAATTTTTTTATGGCATCTCGCTATTGGCTTTGAGAGGCCGTGCTGCTTAGCCGGAATATCCTTTTTTTTTTTTGAGGGTTCCTTTGAGCGAACTCAAAGCCTCCAGCCAGGGGTGTGTCACCTTATGTAAAATTTCTACATTTATATCTGTAATTTTTGTGGCGTGCATAATAAAAATAATAAAGAGTATTCTATTCTATAAGAACAATTTCCACAGCAAAATCTTATCAACTTTCAATGTTCAAGAAACTTTATGTTTTGGATTAACTCCAAACTGCTGGATCGATTCCAATAGTTTGACTTGCCGGTAAGTTTCAACAAACAAGTTAAATGTAACCGTTAGTATCTACTGTTGTGTCGGTTCTTATGATAACCATCAGTTTTATGGGTATTTTCGTTGCCAGGTTTATTATTTATATTTACCTGGCTATGGCAGAGACAAGACAGAGGTTTATTTGAATTCATTTAATTGTCCTATTTTCTAATTCACTACCTGCTTCGACAATTTAAAAAGATACCTAACATGGCAAGGAAGTTTAAATATGCTATTATTTGAACTTCCTTGCCATCTTTTACATAATACCTGTGTTGCAAAAGGTCAAAGATTGTATCTTTATTTATCTCTACATTGTTTAGAACTTTACCTCTTGTCTACGAGCAACGCTACCAGTTCTCTTCAAAATTAAAGAATAGGTCATAAAACAATAGAAGTCGCTTAATTTCGATTAAATTTTATATACATAAACCTATAAATTTATTTATTTTCTTTTCTTTTTTTTTAAAAAACGTTGCCCCACACTAGGAATTTCTCCTGTATCGTGGGTGCGTTTACAAACATTTAAACTCACATACACAAACAGCCAGACCCGGAACAACTACTTGCAGGTCATACAAATATTTGTTCCGTGCGGGGATCGAACCCGCGACACGTAACGCAGCAGTCAATCGCTTAACCACTGCGCCAACCGTGCCGTCAACATTTATGTAAGTAGTTTTGTACAAAAACTTTTAGACGTGAATCATATTTAAAAAGTAGATGGGGTCGGCGTTTCCTATCTGACTAGTCTAAGAAACAAAACAAACTCAGAGATCACAGTCTCTTTTAATGTCCAGACATAATCTTGGTCATACCATGAGATACAATAAAAAGGATATTTAATAACAAGTATTTAACTAAAACCAACATTGAAATGTAACAATATCCACGTGTCGCTATTATAAATTGTTATTTAATCGATAGTGCGCTTGCGACCATTAGTCCAGAAATAAAATGTTCGTATTATCTTAATTGTCGAATCACTGGCTCGTTTATAAATTGACAAACAATTACTCATGCGGAATGCGATATACTCGTAGATGCAATCTCAATGGAACATGCTGTCAACGGGCTACAAGGGTTCATATACTTACTGTAAATTCTAAAGTTAAAGGTTTAATAAACAGGATGATTACTGATTCGATATTATTGATCAGTAAAGGACAACATCGTGAGGAAACCGGCGTATCCTAGAACCAACAATTCGAGGACATGTGACATCTACCTACCCACACAGGGCCCGCGTGGCGGATTACGGTTCAACCCCTCTCACAGAAAGGAGGCCTGCGTCCCAGCAGTGGGAACATTATAGGCTGATGATGAATCAGGATGATTAGCAATATACTACACAATATCGTCCATAGCCCGAAGAATTGCCAAACTTACTCGTAAGTGGCAGTAGGCAGGGCACATTGCTCGCAGAACAGATGGCCGATGGGACCGAAAGGTTCTATAGTGGCGACCGCGTACCGGAAGACGTAGCGCTATTTTTATACCGTTGTTTTTATTGAATTTTGTAAGAGGTTATGACAAAACTCTTCATGCATCGTTGTTCGGGCGTAAAACTCCGGATACTTAGCGGGCAACACTGGGTCAAAAAATCTTCACTCGCTCGCTCCGCTCGCTTTCTTGCAGCATTTTCTACACAAAAACACACTTAAATGCAACTAACCAGTGTGTTACTAATAGATACTTAAAAACAACGAACAGAACTAAACTTTTAACATAATAATAAAAAGTTTATAAAGTATTATTGTTTCGTTTTATACAATGCAGCTGTCGTCACAACTGCAACATTGTCGACACTAGCCGAATTCTTTCTACACCATTAACCACTATAACCAGACCTTCGGCACCCCTCTTTTCTTCTTCAATTACAAAATTGTTAGGAACATTGTCTTTAAATAAAAAAGGTCTGACTAAGCTGGTGACGTAACTACACAGTGCATGTTGTAACAAATTCGGGCGAGGTTGAAACCCGAATGAAAATTAAATTGACACTAGCGTCGGAAGCACTACTTATCTACTGTTCACTGGGAGAATAATTAATTCTTTGTTCTGTTGCACTTTAGTTTCACTCAGATAGCTGTTACAGAATTATATTGGAAGTAAAAGGAACGAGATAAACACAAGAATCAGCTTAGTAACAAGCGACCGGGCTATTTCAAAATATATTCACTTTGTTGCTGTTTTAAAAGCAGCAAAAAAAACTAAAGAGAATAAGCAGCATCCTCCGTGCATGATTATAACAAGTGTTACATACACTGTTCTTGAACTTGTTCTGTTACATACACTGATAAATTGATAATTATTATAACAGAACGACTTGAATACTTACCTTGAGAAGTACAATTTATTGTTTTAATAATATTGTGAATTTGAGGACTATGTGGGTCATTGTTTCAGTTTTAATCATGATCTGGCAGTTTAAGTAGTTCATGCGGCCTACCCAAATGTCCTTTCTTTGGTATTGTTCGTCGAATCGTTGAGCTCCTAAAGTTCTGAGTTGAGCTGCACGGTTACTGACAAATGCGTGCACTGACTGGACAGGTCCTCTTAATCTGCGTGGTTCTTTCCTCAGAAGACCATTTCAGATACTAATCTACATGGTCCTCAAAGATTATGTTCGAATATTTATATACACATTGACATTCATGAATTTTATACATACAATGACATGAGTAATTACTTTGTAAAGTATTATATTATTTAAATTATTGTGAATGTGAAGATTATGTGGATTATTACTTTTTTTTATTTTATTTCTTAGTTAGTTTCACGATCTGGCAGCTTGAGTAATTTATGCGGCCTACCCAAATGTCCTTTCTTTGGTATTGTTCGTCGAATCGTTGTGCTCCTTAAGTTCTCAGTTGAGCGGCAAGATTACTGACAAATGCGTGCACTGACTGGACAGGTCCGCTCAATCTGTATGGTTTTTCCTCAAAAGACCGTTTCAGACACAAATCTACATGGTCTTCACATGATCTGACCAAGATTATGTCTGGACTTTAAAAGAGACTGTGACCTCTGAGTTTGTTTCGGCCTTTCTTCTCAGAGTAGTCAGTTATGAAACGCCGACCTCATCTAGTTTTAAAAATATGATTGACGTGTAAAAGTGTTTGTAACAAACCTACTTACAGAAATAAAATCATTTATCATTTATCATTTATCATTTAGTGCCATTCAAATCCCTATAACAAACGTATATCTAGTGACATAGAGAATCTCTACACCACTTAAAATGGAATCGAAACATATTTGTAAAGATACTACTTACGTGTTATTAAAACAGATCTACCAATCTTTTATAACGTATACAGACAGATAGATAAATAAATAATCATGTTTAAAGAAACCGCTCAACATAATCTCGACAACAATAACCGGCTAGGTAGGTATAGTAGGCCAGACGACAGTGGCAACAAATCCATTGTAAAAAGGCCTCTTAGTTTAGTGAAACTAAAGAAAGTTTTGAGTATGAATGTGGATGGACATATGGGGAGATTTGGGGGAGAGCAAATAAACGATGGATAAACTCTCTGAAAGATGATATGGTTAGAAAGGGAGTGACTATTGAGGTGACAACTAAGGGTCACGGATCAAAAAACCGAACCTTATAGAGAATAATGGAAGAAAAATAAGTTTTGCGCGAACCCCTAATAAATTGGGATAAGTATAGGAAAATGATTATGGGCAGGATAATGATGGAGACTAACAAGAATTCATTTGACAGTCTATAATCTGTGTTATAAAGTATTACATTGATGTGTATGCTACACATTGAAGATAATCAAATGAACGAGGCTAACTATACCTCGATCGGAACACGCTCATTATTTCGATACTATTGTATTGATAGCTGCTCAATGGGTGCTATTCAAAGTACAAGCAGATGTTATTGAAAAACTTCTACAAACTTTGCCACAGTAGACTTCATAAATGAAGTATCTGTTTTGTTATTTTCGTTTGCTGAGCAATGAAAGAGATGCATTGAGTTTGAACCTTAGTGAAGTTTCAATTTACTGATAATTACTGTCAAAAGTGGTAAAGCAACTACGAAGAGACGGTACTTACATAAGGCTCCTGTCCCAGCGCCGGTGATTAACTTGAAGCGAGTAGAGCTAGCATCTGAAAACCAGTAGGCGAGCAACGAGCAGCGAGTGCGCGAAGGCGACGAGTGAACACTCACTGGTATGCGTCATTGATGAATTTTATATATACTATGACATGAGTATTTACTTTGTAAAGTATTATAATATTATTTTGACATTGTGAATGTGAGAACTATGTCGGTCATTGCTTTTATTGTATTGTTCTCTCTTAGTTTAATCCATGATCTGGCAGTTTGAGTAACTTATGCGGCCTACTCAAATTTCCTTTCTTTGGTACTGTTCGTCGAATCGTTGAGCTCCTTAAGTTCTGAGTTGAGCTGCACGATTGCTGACAATTGCGTGCACTGAATGGACAGGTCCGCTCAAACTGTGTGGTTCTTTCCTCAAAAGACCACTTCAGACACCGATCTACATAGCCTTCACATGATCTGACCAAGATACTGTCTGGACTTTAAAAGAGACTGTGACCTCTGAGTTTGTTTCGGCCTTTCTTCTCAGAGTAGTCAGATAGGAAACGCTGGCCTCATCTTGTTTAAAAAAAATATGATTGACGTGTAAACGTGTTTGTACAAACCTACTTACAGAAATAAAATCATTTATCATTTATGTACCAAGCGTGAGTCTCTTAACGAGTGTTCAGCCCGCCAAGCGAGCGTGGCTGAGCGAGTAATCTCTTTGATAGCTCTTGTCGTTGCGACAAACGAGTACGAACACTCGCCTGTGATGCGAACAGACAGCGATCAACTATTAATATAATGTATCCCTTTTACCTACATGTGACCTACAATCTTTTGGGCGTTTCTTGAGCAAGAAAATCGTTGAGCTAGTCGCTACCTCGTCGGCAGTGCGACAGGTGCCTAAGCCAGGGTTATAACATACAAAGGTGTAGGTAATAAGTTTCTAACTAGGGCAGAGCCACTTTCAATTTCGTAGTTTCGATCTTAACTAGGTAAATTAAATTAAGCTCTGTAGGGGATCCCTGCACTTAGTGATGATACCGGGGCGATTCTATAGGGATGATGAAATAAAACCGACCACAGCGAATGTCCGTTGAACACTGATTTATTGATTTAATGTACATACACAAATTAGCTAAGTAATAGGTACAAAATGCTGAGTGCACAGAATGCACGGCGCGTGAGTATGAAAAGTAATGTGCGGTTCCGTACATCCTGCCCGCCCAAATGAGACAACTGACATGATAGATTAACAGATAATTAAGGTAAGAAACAAGCTAAAGTTTACAATGATATAGAATAGTAAACTGATAAGTTATATAAATTGCTAATGATACAAATGTGTTTAAACTAACTAACACGACTATTCTACGATACACATGGGCGAGGTAGCCCTGTCTACACCACTGATCGTGAACACTTCACTACACTTTTGCACTGACGCCGCTGCACTCGACGCCGGTGTGACCGTCGCCGGCCCCGCCCCGAGAGCCTCCTGGCCCTGGGGGGCCGGCGACGGTGGCGCCCTGCCCGTACTGCGTTGTCTTCTGATGAGGTACACGACGACGCCAAACAAGATGATTACCGATGCTACACTGATGTACGACACAGTGTAGTGATGAATATCGTGAATACTCAGATCTGTAGATGACTGTTCCTTTACCTCGTCAATCTGAGCCCTTAATTTATTCCAAATGAGATGATGATCTTCAGCCTCACTGAAGTTCTCTGGCGTAGACGTTTTCATGATTTTGTTTAGTACGGACACCTCTGGGACTTCGATGTGATGATGAATATTTACATGATTGATGAAATTGTTATGAGCATAAATACTAAAGGTCTCTCCTTTCAATGTGCAACCTTGACCTAGGGTAATAATCCCGTTGCCGACAAGGTTCACCATTGTGATTCCGTTGGCGCAAATAATGCGAGTTTCGCATTCCGAACAACATGTATACAACCAGCTGTTCGGCTTGTGCAATTTGATCCATTGCTCGTTACATGACGATTTTACGGAGTGGCATAATTGTTTTTTATTTAATATTTTCATCTCGCAGATTGATTGCTGCATGTTTAGATTGTAGATGGGCAAGTTTAGTGAGCATAACAAGATATCGTTAGGGACGTGGGTACATGTTTGTAGGTCTTCTTCTGATAGTAGAAATGCTGTATCCTTGCGCAAATTGTAGGCTATGAGCGGTACTGATGGAATGAGTTGATAATATCGAGGGGTGAAAGGCTATTTGTTTGAAGCGACATTTTACGAACTTTACAGGAGAGCCATTTAAAGATTCAAAATTTGGAAAAAAAATCGTTATGAAAAAACTACTGCTCTTACTTTAGTGGGGATCGCAAAACTTCATTGCAAAAAAATACCTTAATGTTTTTGTATAATTTTCAATAAAAAAACAGTTATGAGTTCCAAGATAAATGTCGCTTAATACAAAATGATCTGTATCGCTTTATTTTTAGAGTAAGGAAAAATGATTCAACTTCCAACATTGTCACTAATCAGCAGCAGGCAAAATGGTTTATGTGACTTTACAGTACTTATGCAGGAGAAAGCAAAATGATTGAATCGACGTTACTCAATAATAATAGGAATAGGCTATTTTGTTTAACTACCAATTGGGTTTTATTAACGATACAGGCAAGTTGGCTTAAGCAACGATGAACATTCTTAATGAGTTGTTTGATGTCTCAGGTTTTGAAAGGAGTTTATATAACTTGGTTGTTGATACAAGATAATAATGACAGATTTATAGTAGATTTATAGTAGTACGGCAAATTGGTTGAAGCGACATTGCATAGTGTAAGTAGTCGTAAGCAAAATGTATGAAGAGACTTTTCATCTAAAGTTAGCTATATCGAAAAACGATTGATCTGCCATCGAACTGAAATTTTAGGACGAGAATAACGGCTTATGCTTCGATTCTCTGTTTTTGTGTACAGCTTAAATGAAATACTAAAAAAATATGGCAAATTTGATGTCGGATCATACATCATGTTTGAGAAATATGCACTAAAATTGCATTGTTTTAAGCGCCATAAAAGTGCTCAGAATTGTACGAAACCCGGCTCAGCCGACGCAGAAAAATTCGCTGAATCCGAATATGTATATAAGTCAATATCGTCTAAAATGTCGCTTCAAACAAATAGCCTTTCACCCCTCGATATTGTGCTCCTCTCTTTTGCGAAATAGATATGATTTTATTCAACTCAAATAATTCGTTGCTTAAGAGTGGAACCTTGATCTCAATGATTAAGTAATTAGAGAAGACTCTAGCCGACACCTTTAGCAAACGGTACAAATCCTTGACATTCCTCAAGTCCACAGGTATCGTAAGTTTACCATTCAGTCGACTGGAGATAGTGCTCAGCTGATACGATAGTTGCTCCGGTGACAGCAAATGGCTGTCAATGCGTCCGTGTGAGATATCTGTTACAGTACCGATCAGCGTTTGCTGAATCCAACGAATATTTGAAAGAATGATTGATGCTGCTAGTGATGATGAGGTGATGTAAAGGCCATCTTCATTTGCGAAACGTACCTTGTTCACCTCAGATGTTATATTTTGTAGTTGTTGTTTGATAAATGAAAACTGTTTATTCATGATATCCTCGTTACGGCGTACGATGTTAAACTCTGATTCTAAGATGCTTGTTTGATTTTTTATAAGTTTTTGTAAATGTGCTTCATTATGACTGATTTTTTCGATGTCACCCTTATATTGCTCTGCGAACCTTTCGTCTAGTACACCGAATAACGAGCTGGCAATATAACCCACACCGTTTACTAGGCCTCTTTTCAGCCTCTTCGGGCTTTGATATTTAAGTAACATATCATAATGTTCAATGTCGCTTATTTCGTGCTCTAATTGATGAATGATGCTCTGATATTGTTTACTTGACTGTGTAATGCACAATGACTTGATATGATTGACGTAACTCTTGATGTCAGCTAAGCCTTTCCAGTAGGTCGTCATATTGTAGTAGACAACTAGACGCCATTCGTCCTGGATGTACTGAAGATTGGATATTCTGTCGAAGTAAATGGCTTGATTCTGATCTAATGATGTCAGATTATATGATTCTGGATTGGGTATATTTTCCGCTGAAGTAGATGATAGTAACATGAAAAATAGTAATAGGAAGCTGGTGAATAGATTCTTCAATGAAACGTTGTTGCGAGGAAGTCTCTTTCTCTTGCTTTGCTCGTCAGATTTGTTTTGATGATAAACATTTTGATCTTGTGTTGTATCCTCGTTTACTGGTAACAACACAAGTCTGGTGACAGGACGTTGAATGATGTGATTCTTGGTTTTTAAGCTGACTACCCTTACATAGCCATCCCTTCCAGGATGAACTGCTTGAATACGTCCTAGCGCCCACTTGCCGGGTGGCAAGTTTTCTTCCTTGATAAGAACGACATCATCGACTTCGAAATTCCTACTTGGCTTACGCCATTTTGATCTGGCCTGCAGTTGCTGTAGATACTCGCTTGACCACCTTTTCCAAAGTTGTTTGTTCATTGATTGAATGAGTTGCCACCGTGTTGTGTGGCTTATGTGATCTGGATCAGTCTGTGGTCTAGATAGAAGCGGGCCGCCAATCAAGAAGTGACCTGGCGTAAGAACGTCGTCTTCAGGGCTCTCCGTCAACTGACAGAGAGGTCTTGAGTTCAGACATGCCTCTATTTGATATAGGAGGGTAGTAAACTCCTCATAAGTGAGTTTCTGATCTCCGATGATGCGCTTCAGATGATACTTGAGGCTTTTCACCGCAGCCTCCCAAAGACCACCTGCACTTGGCCATGCAGGAGCGTTGAAGTGCCACTTTATGTTCATCTCATTGATGTTATTGAAGAAATCGGTGTTGATTGTGGCTATTATATCTTGATACTCCTTCTTTATGATACGGTTGGCACCTACGAAATTCGTGCCATTGTCACTGTAAACGTGACTTGGTGTTCCACGTCGGGCCGAGAACCTACGAAAGGCTGCTAGAAATGCTGGCGTACTGAGATCAGACACTAGCTCCAGATGAACAGCCTTGGTAGATAAACAAACAAACACAGCAATATAGCCCTTAACAGTTTTGATTCCACGTCCCTTATTAGCCTTCAACTCGACGTGTCCGGTGAAATCGACACCCGTGTGAGAGAAGGGTCGTGATGGGGAGACTCGTGGTTGTGGAAGATCAGCCATGATTTGTTGATACTGTGTTTGAGTAAAACGCTGACACTTAACGCATGATCTCAGCTTCCTTTTGACGGTACGGATTCCACTGACGATCCAATACTTGTCTCTGATGTATGAAAGTGTCAGTCGCGGGCCTCCATGTAACGTGGTAATATGAGCTTGATCAATGATTAAATCTGTGAGACGACTATGGCTTGATAATATGATAGGATGCTTTGATGAGTCGTTGATGCGTGCGTTTTTCAGTCGTCCACCCACTCTAAGGATACCGTGCTCATCTATGAACGGGTTAAGACATGATATTTTGCTTCTAGGATGCACATGTCCCTTTTGACTGATAAACAAAATATCTTCATGAAATTGTTTTAATTGGTCATCTTTTATAATATTATTCAATGCATTGTCCATTTCTGATGACGTTAAAACATATGATTTGGACGTGTGTTTACCTCGTGATTGCGTAATGAAACGTGATATCCAAGCGACGATTCTTACAATGCGAGTTAAGGGGCTGTAGTTCTGTAATAACTCGTCAATTAGTGAAATATGATTTTGATGTATAACTGTGTTTACACAAGGTTTCTTGGTCTCCAAATCTGGTGATTGATATAAGGTGATAGGAAGGGTGCTTTGTTCGAAATTGGTTATCCATTTCGGACCCTGCCACCACAACGGATGGCTTGATAACTTCCGTGAAGTCAGACCCCGAGTAGCGCAATCAGCTGCATTCTCTTCGGATCTCACATGATGCCAACTTGATGATGGAATGATATTAGTGATTTTGTTGATTCTGTTTGCCACAAATGGTTTCCACCTTTTCACGTCGCCTTGAATCCACCCTAAAACTATCATCGAGTCTGTCCAGGCGTAAATCTCCACGTCTTGATTTGATAATGATTCCCTGACTTTCTTGATAAGTTCAGATAGTAGTAGCGCACCGCATAGCTCTAGTCGTGGTAATGATACCTTTTTTGCCAGAGGTGCCAACTTTGTTTTTGCTACAGCGAGCGTTGATTTGCGCTCGCTCTTATTGTCGTTTGCTACTACATACACAACACATGCGTATGCTTTGTCGGATGCGTCACAAAATCCATGAAGTTGATATGTTTGGTTTGTGTTGCCGAGATAACGTGGTATAATAAATTGATCTATGATATTGAAATCATTCTTGATTTGAGCCCAGTCATCTTGAATCGGTTGTGGAACTTCTTCGTCCCATGATAAATGTAATGACCATGCATTTTGAAAAAGCAGTTTTGCTCTGATTGATAATGGTGACAGCCAGCCTAAGGGGTCGAATATCTTCGAGATTTCCGAAAGTAACTGTCTATTTGTGACGCGTTTGTCGTGAGAATGTAATTGATTTTGAAAGCTAAAGCTATCTGTTGATGAGGTCCATCTTAGTCCAAGTGTTTTTCTTGTTTCCGAGCACTTGAAGTCTAAGGGGTTGTTGAGTTGATCTGGTGATAAATCTACCAGTAGGTCAGGTACGTTACTAGACCATTTCCTTAGGTTCATACCAGCTCCCTTCAGCATATCAATGAGTTGATGCTGAAGCTCTTTCGCTTGATGAATGGTATTTGCTCCAGTAAACAGATCATCCATATAAAATGATTGACTTAAGGCTGACGCTGCTAAGGGATACTTGTTGGCATCGTCTATTGCCAACTGTTTTAGCGTTCGCATCGCTAAGTAAGGAGCGGCCTTAGTACCGTACGTTATAGTTGTAAGATGATATTCGTTGAGTACTTCTTGAGATGATTGCCGCCAAATGATTGATTGAAGATGGCGGTCCGATTGCCTGATAAATATTTGGCGAAACATTTTCTCTATGTCTGCCGTGATAACGTATGTATATGTTCTCCAGGATAAAATGAGTGTCATGAGGTCTTTTTGAAGATTTGGTCCGCAGCACATGAGGTCATTTAGGCTTTTTCCTGATGATGATTTCGCCGACGCATTGAAAACGACTCTAAGTTTTGTTGTTGTCGAGTCTAATTTCATTACGCCATGATGTGGTAAAAAGAAGGCACGGTTTGATTCGTCGACATTATTTGCTGGACACATGTGACCTAGTTGTTGATATTCACACATTTACACATTTTTCTTTCTATCTGTTTGAATTGTGCAATAGCCTTTGATTTAGATGTCCCCAGCTGATTTTCATATTCGGGTTTCATAGGTATGCCAACCTCGTATCTACCAGAAGCCAAACGACGAGTAGCCTGCTGATAAAACTCTTCACAGTACTGCTCCTCACTGGTTAGGGTTGATGATGATGATGTTTCAACGTCCTCTATCTCCCAATATTTTGAAAAATCTGAGATATCATTTGTTGCGATATGACAGTTAAATGTGCGAACATTGCCAGACAGGATCCATCCGAGTGCGGTCTGTTGTGCAATCGGAGCCTGCGCTGGTCCTTTGATGAGACCTTCCATGATGATTTGAGAATAGATACTGACATCTAAGAGAATATCTATTGGTTTGGACACGTTGTATTCCGGATCTGCCAATTGAAGATGCTGAATATGAGGCCATGTTTGTTTTTTGAATGGTGCACCTGGCAAGCAGTTAGCGACTTTAGACAGAACCAGTGCTTCTGTAGTAAAATGATAGTCACCATAGATTGATTGACAGTCGATTGATACCCGTCCTTTGCTTTGCTTAGTACCGGCACCTATCCCTGATACTGATGCGTTGTAACGTTGACGCTGCAACCCTAGTCGCTGAACAGCGTTTTCCGATATTAATGATATTTGTGAGCCCTGGTCTAGAAGTGCTCTAAGGGTCACGTAGCTGCCGTCAGTACACCTGACACAGATTGACAGCGTGGTTAACAATAACTCTTCGTCATCCCCTGCGACATGATTAACGTTAGGGTGGCCGTTTGATGACGAAGCGGTCATTGACGACGAAGATGATGAAGTTGCTTGAGAAGTTGATTTTGATGATGAAACACACGCTTCATGGAGTACCGTATGATGATCACCTTGGCAGGTTTTGCAACGTTTCGTAGATGTGCATTTATTGCCATCGTGACTAAATAAACAATTTCGACATATATTTGATTTCGACAATGTTTTCAATTGTGCTTCCGATGACATTTTCATAAATTTTTGGCACGACAGCAAATTGCGAGCATGATTTGAATTGCATACGGTGCATTTCGAAGTTTGCGTAATGATGGCCTGATAATTTTTATTTGCGAAACCTTTAATATAGTTTTGCTTATTATGCGATTGATTAGGGTTCCGTTTGCTTGATGCTAAGGATTCCTTGTTGGTTTTAATGGGCTCAAGAGCAGTAAATTTACTCTCAAGATATGACATTAACTCCTCCAACTTTGGTAGGTCACGAGGATTCTTGCGTGCTTCTTTGTACCCAGCATATGTTTCTGGGTCCAGTTTTTTGCAGAGCAGGTGAATCAACAACGGGTCCCATGTATTCGTATCAACACCAAGATTGTGTATCGCGTGAATACATTCGGTTGAGGTATCATAGAAACTTTTGATGTCTGATGATGTTTGCTTTTGGATGTTTGGTTGGTTTAGGAAGATTTCGATGTGATTGGTGAAAAGAAGTTGAGTGTTATTGTACCGATGTATTAAGATATCCCACGCTGTGTCGTAGTTATCCGATGATATGTGGAGATGATGAATGAGACGCTCTGCCTCACCCTTTAGTTTTCCTTTAAGGTGCTGCATCTTCTGAGCTTTCGTGATTGAGTTGTTGTTATGAATTGTCTCAGTGAACAAGTCATAAAATGTTGGCCATTGAGTGTAGTTTCCGCTAAATGACGGTATGTCAATGTGCGGGGTTGATCTTTCCAAATGAGATGTTGATGAGATTTTCTTATGAAGCTCTCTTTTGATATTTTTGTAGGCCAATTCATGACTGTTGAACTCCTCGTCGTATGATATGTCACCTCCTACTAAGATATGATCGATTTGCAAATGTTGCGTATCGATCATTGCCCACTTTGCTTGGATGTTTCTGAGCTCATCCTCAAGTTCCCATTTGTCCGATATCTGATCAATCTTGATACCTTTGACCAGACGAGTAAATGCCCTAAAGTTTGTGCGTTGCAGTGATATTAGTTCGTCTAATTTTCCATCAGGTTGAGTTGATTTGTTTGATTTGCCGTAAGACGAAAAGAGATTCCGTAAAGTTTGATAATGATCTCTGCCGTTTTGATACGTGTTCTCAAGAAAATAGTCGACCGCCGCATCTTTATGCTCCGATATTTTCCTATGATTTTGTTCGAACTCATCCCAGAGGTTGTCTATCGCGTCTAAACGTTTCTTAAGGTACTCGGATGTTTTACGAGAATCCGAGTCCTTGCTGAAGTTAACCTTGATGGTAGTGAAATTGGCGATGATTTCAGATTGACGGGCAATAATATCTTCCATGATGTTGGCAGGTAAAAGGAACAGTCTTACTTGTAAATCTGATGATCCACGTGCTGACGATGCTGATTGCGGACGCTGAACCCTCGCGCCGCCCGATGATAAGCTCCACGGAGCCTGATGATGATGATATCACGTCGTGATTTGCTTACCACGACTGTGCTGTTGACCTATGCTTAAGCCAAACGTGACTCAAGTCTAGGATGATTGCGTGAAAAGAGTTTCTCACTGGTTTGATCTCAGAACGACGTTCGCGTGAGATTGCCACCGAGCTGTGCGCGCGATAGCTCAAAGTGCCGCGACGAGGTCCTGATGCTAATCTCGAAGGACCAAAATAAATGTAGGGGATCCCTGCACTTAGTGATGATACCGGGGCGATTCTATAGGGATGATGAAATAAAACCGACCACAGCGAATGTCCGTTGAACACTGATTTATTGATTTAATGTACATACACAAATTAGCTAAGTAATAGGTACAAAATGCTGAGTGCACAGAATGCACGGCGCGTGAGTATGAAAAGTAATGTGCGGTTCCGTACAAGCTCGTTAACATCCAAGCAATCGTGATGTAATTATTCTAGACCTGCACCTGCTTCCTGCTTACTCATTAATTATAAAACATGCGTTGGAGACTGTGGTAGTGAGCTTGTGACTAAAGAAACTTGTGCACGATGAGAGTAATTTGAGCTGTCTGCGGCATGAAAGACGACCTCATCAAATACAAAAAACTTGTTTACAAAAAAAAACAAACGGCTCCCAAAAATAACACAATTTTTTTTTAAATTTTACACTTGTAAATAACAGTGATCGGAAGTTATTATAGCATACAAAAGTTATGTGGAAAAGAAAAGTAGGTATTATTGCAGTTAACTCAAAAACTACTCAAGCAAAGCAATTAAAATTGATATGGGACCACTGTCTTTATGGCCTGAAACACAGGTTTTAATAAAACTAGATCGGGTGGGTCGCTAAATTAAATGAATTCCGAACCATTATTGTGCACCTGTAATAAAATAAAATATTGTTTATTAATAGGCAATTAGAATTGTATAGGATATTTACTACTGTTTGGCTAAATGTACAATTTTTATTTTTATTATTAAATAAATTATTATTATTATTTATTACTGTTATGACTTACGGTGCCGAAATTCAAGGTCGCTCAGCGCGCTATGGAGCGGGCTATGCTCGGAGTTTCATTGAAGGATAAAATCACAAATGAAATTGACCGGAAAAGAACCGGAATTACCGACATAGCTTGCAGAATAATCAACCTGAAATGGCAGTGGGCTGGCCGTGTTTGTCGAAAGACTGATGGCCGGTGGAGCAGACGAGTCCTGGAGTAGTGACCGCATATCGACAAGTGTAGCGAGGGACGCCCCCTGGCTAGATGGACCGACGACCTCAAGAAAGTAG
The DNA here is from genome assembly GCA_937001585.2 of Brachylomia viminalis. Classification (NCBI taxonomy): domain Eukaryota; kingdom Metazoa; phylum Arthropoda; class Insecta; order Lepidoptera; family Noctuidae; genus Brachylomia; species Brachylomia viminalis. Next base: position 12,755,185 of record OW443316.2, on the reverse strand, counting down.
CTGGGACAGACTGTATGCGGAAGGCGGAGGACAGGGTGTTGTGGCGCAGCCTTTTTTTTTTGTTTCCGGGGTGGAAAATCCTCATGGATGTCCGCCGCACTGGGGCGGGCGGCGGGGTCTGTCAGACTCTTACTGACTAAAAACCAACCCGGTGTTCCATCTCACACCTACGCCGGGGGTCGCGGGAACGTACGATCCTTCCGCAACCCCCGACTGGTGCCGGCCCGCCACTGCGGGCCTCTTCGGGTCTGGGGGGGAGTGAGGTGTTTGACTCCCCCTGCGACGTCTAAGAGGGGCGCGCGTGAAACACTACGCGCCGCCACCTCGGGTCCTGGTGTGTGGGGGGTGACGGACGTCCCCGAGTCCGTCGCCCCTGGACCCATTTAGGGGGGCTGGAAGAGGGCGTTGTCCGCCCTCCGCCGACGCCCGGTGCGCCTTCTGCGGGCCGGGTGAGTGGACGAGATCTCCCTCTCCCTTTCCGCAGCCTCCCGCGTCCCAGGACCCGTCGCTGCCGACCATCGACTCGACTACGGCCGGCAGCGACAAGTCACTGCCTACTTCTGAGATGAGGGCACGGCGTGGCTCCTCCCAAGTGGCACACTCTGCCAGCGTATGCCGCGCCGTGTCCTCCCGGCAGTTGACGCAGTGGTGACACCGGGCGTGTTGTGGCGCAGCCTGGGACAACATCGCGAGCTTCCTCTATGAAATAAAAAATAATTACGTAAACTGGCCCAGTAATAACGGAGAAATCGGTGTGAATAACCTCCAATATTTTTTTAAGTCGGTTATTATACATTTGAGGTTTTGCAAAGTCAACAAGGAATTAGAGAGTTATAAGTTTACCGGCAAAAAATAGACATATTTCCTACGGTGTTAATATTCACGTCATTGTGAGCTACATGATACATTTTTCAGCACACATAGATAGGTATAACGTGGATTAAAAGTGGCTGCTTGCTGTCTCATCATTCTCCTACCTTTATCCCAAGTTATTTGACTGACCGTTTGGTGCAGTTGGTAGCGATTCTGCCTTCTGAGCCGCTGCTCCTGGGTCTGATCCCCGGACAAGTCAAACATTTGTGTGCATGAACATGTCTGTTTGACCTGCGTCTGGGTGTGTATATGTATATAAGTATGTATATCTAACCTAGGCTCTACCTAGTTCGGGACCTGAAGACCTTGTGTGGATGTTGTCTCATATTTATATTTTTTTATATTTGTAGTCGGCGCAACATGGCATTTTTTCCATACTTCTTCTATTAGTCGTCATCTCAATAGTAAACCTCTTTCTAACCATATCATCTTTCACACAGTTCATCCATGGTTTCTTTGGTCTTCCCCTACTCTTAAAGCCATCCATATTCATACTCAAAACTTCCCTCACGACATTGACATTAACATCCTCTGCCTGTGTGTAGCAAAATCGCCCGCCCGCATTGCCGTTGCTTCAGAAAACGTGTCGCGTTAGAAAACAATAATCGTCGCATATTGCAATAACCACAAAAGCGTAGCCTATATAAATGATGAATCATTAAGCGCCATAATTCTCGGCATTTTTTTGATAAACTGCTCAATAAAGTGTGTTTACGGGAAACCCTTAAGAAATGGAAATACGGTGCTAATCTTCCACCGCGCACCGTGATTAAGGGTCATTTGAGCGCGACTCGACTTTACGACTGAGATATAAAAATAAAGCGTTTCATTATTGACTTTTAATAAAGTATTGTTTATTTATCACAAAACAGTTCACATAATTGGGGGTTGCGGCTGGGGGTGAATTTCTCGCTTGGAAACTACAACTCAAATGCGGCTTTATTCGCACATAAATGTCATAAATTTTCTGATTTTACTCTCTGTAGTTCTTGGATTAAAATTTTTATGTACTTTTTGTAGTAGAAATCAAGGAATGCATAATTCTCGCATAAAATAGCTACTAGAAGCAGAAAATTAGGAATCCAATGTTTATAGGAGTACCTACATGGTGTGAATTCCTAATTTTCTTCTTCAGTGAGAACACGGATTTTCTCTTTATTGACTTACTTTAGTTACCTATAAAACTATAACCCTAAACATAATGCAGCATTGCAAATGTCAAAAGCGGGGACGCCCTTGACGCCTAGAAGCTTTTATTATTTATTTCTGCTTGAGTATAGTTTTCAATATTTTTGTTAGTAGGTATATTGGCGTGTGCTAGCTGACATATGGCAAATAATTTAATTTAATGTTTTGTGTTTCGTAATGTTAATTACTTCTACTTACTTCTAACTGAACAGACAGCTGTGCTGCTGGGGAGTTTGTTGCGCCATTTCTTCTTCCCAGCTAAAACACTTGGAAGTGGTGAAGGGCGGGCGTTTTGGGGGACTGTCTTATGTTATTTTGACGTTCAAAAAGTGCTGATTCTCAGCCTAGTTTGAATAAATGACTTTTGATTGATTAATTACCAACTATTTAAACCTAATCTAATTAAATAAAAATTTAAAAAATCAAAAAAAAAACAAATTAAATTATTTTAATTTAATTTATCTATTTTTTTTTCCTATCTAAGTTTACGCCCATCTTTCCACACTATACACATTTGCCAAAACCCTTCTATTATAAACAGTGTACAACCTTTTACAACGTTGCAGTAACAAAGGACACTGATCCCGAAATATTTTCAATCTAAAAGACACATAGGAAGTAAAGCGAGTCTTCTAACTTGGACTAACTTTAAGTTAGATTCGATCCGGGAAGTTTCCCTGAAATATTAGCGAACACACTTCACTTTGCAAGGCGTAAACACACGAAATATGTTACATACTGTACGCTTATAATAGCTGTTAGGATTATATGGAAAATGGTTTGATCTGTGTTAAATTGAGACAGAGAGATCTATATGGACTAACAGACTTATGTAATATTCTTAAGGATCCGGTTTCTGAAAAACATAAAAACACAAAATTAATGTCAAATCTCATGGTTTTATTGGCTGTTGTCTGTCGGTCAACTGACCAAAAAAATCACTTGACACTTGGAATTAGTATGTACTAGCTTTGCCCACGTGGATGTCGGCAATCATCCCACAGGATCGTGCCACCGGAACATCTATGTCCTTGCCAAAATCTTGCAAAAGCCGTTCAGTGGTTTACGCGTGAAAAGATAACCTAAACCTTCCGTGTAAAGATATCTAACTGATGGTGAAAACCGCATCAACCCATTGCGCGTAAAAGATCTAAGCGTACAATGGGACAGGAGGCAGAACAGGGGCTGGCAGCGATTATGTTATATACTAAGTAAAGCGCCCCGTCCCGGAGAGCTCCGATAAATGCGTGCGATCGCTGCAAATCATACAATGCTATAGTACAGGGCGAGGCGCTTTTTTTTTTGTGTATGGCATCTCGCAGTTGACCTTCGGAGGTTGTCACTGCTGAACTGGAGTATCCTGTGGCTGCCTAAGCGTACTCAAAGCCTCCAACCAGGGGCGAATTTCTTAAATTACTAAGCGACGGCACGCTAAGGGCACTTCCTGTCGGGTACGGACCTCGGTTTATGGCGGTGCTGGGGGGAGGACAGCAAGGTGGGATAGGCTGGATCAAGTTTTGATAATTATTATTAACTGGGGAATTTAAAGCTACTGGCGTGGGCTGGAACTTCGTCGAGCAAGCGTCGGGGGGGCTAATTACGTCGGGCGATTCGCGAGTGACCTCGACCTGAGGTCGGAATAACGGTTGGCGTTTCTTGTGCACTGCTGGTGGCCCTACGAGCAGTGGGGCCACCAGCTCCTGGAGGAGGGTTATGGGGTCATCGGGGTTAGTGAGGAAGCGGCCGGCGGGGGCAGCGCGTGCCTAAAAATAGCGCGTCGAAGGCCGCGCCTCGCCTCCACCGTATCATCGAACACATAAACGTAGGTTTTCAACGTGGTCCGATGACGGGTGCTGTATTCTTCGACATGCAAAAGCATTCGACAAAGTCCGCGATGGTACAAGTATATGTCTATATCCTAAAAATAACCCACAGTAATATTCTTAGGATATAGACATATACCATCGCAAACTTTTTTATGGATCTTTTTAAAATATACAATTCCGTAGTACATTATTGTGATCTATCTCGTAAGGTTTTCAATGTAAGCGTACAAAAATATTATTTTACGACATCACATAACAAATCATTGAAAGTCTTGGCTTTTCTCTACTATAATATGCATGTATTATTCATGAGAACCTTCGTCATAAATCACTCTTTCTATTGATGAAAACCGCATTAAAATCTGTTTCGTCGTTTAAAAGATCTAAGCATACATACAAAATGACATTTTATAGCAGATTACATAATTAGCTTTCAATTTTCGGGGTTAGCTTGTAATATTGTGATAGTAAAGGCTCAGTTCATAAAACAACTAATTGCTTTTACCTAATCGCTATTAGATTCAACTAAAATAACGTACTACATTGCAAAGAATCTCATCAGACATTTCAATTAGGAAAATCGACTACGCCGTAGCCATGTCGTAGCTGCTACGCCGTAGCGAGTAGCTACGCGCTACTACGCGTCTACGATCTTCATTCTACGCCGGCCTACGCGTCTGCGATCTTCAGTCAACACCGCTACGATCTAAAACTCGGCTTAGACTGTAAAACAAATATTTTTGGGTTGCTAGTCTATAAAGTCGCGTCAATATAACACGTTCATGTTTTACACAACTCTTTCATAGCATAGTTTTTGTACCCGCGCGTTGTACGACCTGTTTGGCACATATGAAGTTACGACCTTTGGGAAATCTCCGTCAGATATTGTTTTGAAATGGCTCATTTTAAAGTTTGCGAGCCCGCGGGGCGGTATTAGTGTCGTGTTACGGAGATGAGATGTGTAGTAAGCTATATGTTGTACTACCATGTAGAGAGATGACTGGTTTTGTTGTTTTACATTGTTGCTTGGATTTGGTGAATATATTTTTTGTGCAACTTGGTAATACATATATATTTTTGAACAAAGCTCCTTACCGCACGTTCAAATCATTATTATCTATCAGAAGCAGGCTTTATATAAAAAAATACGCACCACCAATCAATTATATATATATTTTTTTAAGCTTAACAAAGTGATAAAATAAATGAGCTATCAATTAGCTAATCACTTGGCATCGAGAAAACGTAATACTGAGGTAGAGACGTCAGTAGTCATCGGCTGTCGATCCAAAAGACAGCGAGTGGCGAGTGCTTCTCGCTGTCTGTAGTTACGGTTAAAGATATTTATTTTCTCAAAAGAATTACAATTCACTTATAGAGAAAACATAAATAGGTTTAGAACAGATGTTATCCGCCAGCAAGCGTAGATAAAAAAAAAAAAAACAAAACAAGAATGTATCTTAAAACTAACATTACAATAAAACTATCACCTATCCATTATCATACATCGTTTTAGCATAATAAGTACAAAATAAATAAATCAGAAGAGGGTAGGTTAGACACAAGAAACAACATAATTTTGAGCGATGAGGGTAGGGTGCAATTTAACAGTCGTTGCGTATTTACTAAGGCCTACGACACGATGCAGAACATAAGCGATTTATTAAATTGTTTTATGTTTTATTTTTCGGTTAATATTTTTACATATTGATTTTATATATTTATGCAGACTATCATATATATGTATCAGACTATATGTTATTTTTTAAAGTTTTCTTGTAAATGTATGACGATTTGATTTCTTTTATGTCATTCATCAAGTTTCCCCAGTGCAACAATACTACAAACATTTGCGTAAAGGAATCTTATTGATTTAGTTTTAGTTGTGATATTTGCATAGTTATTTGTTAGTTCGTATGTAATTGAATTTCGCTTTGTTACAAGTTTTCCTAAGTCACTTAGTTTTTTGACAGTTCTTTAACTATCTTTGGTGTTCCCTTTGAGAATTTTATTATTAAATCCATCTCTCCGTTATCTTTCCTCTGTTGTAATTCGTCTCTAAGGTTTTTCATGAACTTTTGTTGTTGAGGAGTCTGATCAGAGTAAATTCGCATACCATCTACTTTCAGGTTAGCCTTATTTCGCAGTATAGTCTTCGCAATTTCCTGCGATGAAAAAGATAATTTAAGTGGTCGTGTTTTCTTGCCATCATATTTTCCGACTCGTAACACTTTTACTGCTCCAGGACAATGCGGGTGTATAGTGTTTATAATTCTTGCTGCTTCATTCCTTTCTGTTTCACGCCTCTCTTCGCTGTTACTTATATGTCTCTCAGGAACACCTACAATAATAATGTTCTTAGTACGCTCAGCTCGGTCTTGAAATTCCTCAAAGAGATCTTCATAATTAGTCTGTTGAGTTGCCTGTATATGTGCTGGTGCTGGAGAACCAGATTTTAACTGCTGGACGTCATTTCGGAGGGATATTATTTTTTCTTCGTTTTCTTTAACGGTGACCGTTAGTGTACTAATTTGCGTTTTAAGACTTTTATTTTCTGCTATCAGCTCTTCGTTTGTAATCTTAATGTCTTGTAATGTTTCGTTAATGGAAGAAATATTATCACATATCGTTTTTATATTTTGGTTTTGCTTTGTACAAGAATCCTGTAGTATTCCAACAATCTCTTTCATTATTTCATTTTTAAATTCAGTGAACTGATTTTCAAAGTCGCTGTCAGGCGAATTTCTCTTCCGGTAAGACACATTTTCTGAGTATAGCTCGTTAGTTTTTGACAAATCAGGCTGAGAAGTACTGGTTTCTCCCGAAAATGTTGTTTTCGTCGTAGTAGAATTTTTAGTAGGCGAACGGAAAGGCTTCATGTTGTTTGTAACAATGTTGAAAAAATATGTGTCAACCAAACAATAACTCCGCTTATCGCTCCGCTCATGCACTGCGTGCACCTTTATAATAACACCACCGCACTCTTTCGCACTTATGTGTCGGTGATTAGCTAATTGCTTACACTTTTTGAGCACTTTGAAAAATCAACTGTCTTTATATGGTAATTAAGGTCTAACTTGAACGATCGTATTAAGTATTTATTAAAGCAAATCAGTAGGCACGTCCACTCACTACGCTTGCCGGCGATTCAAAATTAGTTGCCGCTAACTATCCTCACTCCCCACTCTTGATGCAGCGTTCTACCAACCCCAATGGGCTCACGTGGTGGATTACGGCCCACTCCCTCTCACACAGAGGACGCCTGTGTCAAATCAAATTAAATCAAACGTTTATTTGCCAGAAATACATTGTTTTGGTAAAGGTGAGGTCCCAGCATTGGGAACATTATAGGCTGATTATGAGTGTGATGACGGTTTCCTAGACGAGTGGTGTCTGTAATTTTCACCAGTATTTGACATTGAGGTAAAAAAAGGCTCTGTCTTAAGACAGTCGTTGTTGGGTGACAACTTACCGCTTTCTTAGAAAACCAAAGCTTTACAAAAGCGTCATGACCGTCAAAATATTATTTCTTTGTATGCATATATACAATGTGGAGACAACAATACGACAATAAATGAAAACACTGGCAATACTAATGCATACGAGTATTTTGAAACTATCAAATTAATCCTAACACCGAAATAACAAAAGTGATTTTTTCAAACAAACTAAATACGTCTTGAGTAGTGTATTTGTTACTTTTATTGCAAGTTTTATATTGTATGCCTACTGTGTAATATACTGCTGTTTGTTATTCCTAACAAATAAAATAAAATAAAATAAAATAGTAGGATGGGCCGACTATGGGTTTTGCCAATCTTTGACTAGCTACGAGTATGGTGCCTAATCTATAGGATATATTTGATTGTTTTTTTGTATGCAGGCTGGGAACATCATTAGATATACGCAGTTTAATTTATTGTCGTATTGTCGTCTCCACCTTGTATACAATGACAGGTTTTAGAAATACATCTTTACATAACCTTCCAGGGTAGACCGTAAATAGCTCGCCTTCCGATAAGGACCAGGCCCGGGTCGACGGCGCGTTGTGTTCCACGCTCGCCTCAAAGAGGTGTCAGCACCAATGACGGAGTCCGCTAGGGCCGATGCCTGCCAGGGTTGCGCGAAATTCCGAAAGGGTTACTGTGGCCCCTGGCACAGGCAACTGAAGGAACACGGGTGGGTTTTAGTCAGTAAGAGTCTGATACGCCCTCTCGTTCCGCCCAGAGCGGGAGAAGTTATTGGATGACTTCCCACAGTAAAAAAAATTAAAAGGGTAGACCGTAAAACAATATTAGGTATGATTGATTTGAAAGTATTTATGACAATATAAGACAGACGATATTACAGGTTCTAATAGCGTTATAAAAATTATCAACAAAACGAAAGAACATTTTATTCTTAAAGAAAATAGTCCATCAATAAACTGCAAACTAAAAACAAAGCAAAACACCGTATAAACTAAACTAATATAAAGCCAACATAACAGTAATAACGGAGATAATTTAATCCTGGCAGCCATTACCAATTTAATTTCCGCTTAATAAAAAATAAAAACGCATAAAATCCCGTACTTTATGAGACGGACGCTTCACCATAAAGCACTAAGATTCATGAGAAAGGGATGATATTTATGTCCAATGTTTACTCAGATTAAATAAACAAACTATTGAATCCTTTGAGAAAAATCGTCGTCCCTTTTACCGTGATTTACAACGTATGGATAATACCTAATACCTACTTACAAACTTTGTTTAACATAACGTTTGAACAGGACACTATTTCAGGCAGATTTCCCTAACACAGCTTGCTATACCTAATATTTTCATTGTTTTAACGCAAAAAATGGTATCTAGTGTCTCTGTAGTGTCTATATTATCTTTTGCTCGCGGTTTCGCCCGCTTGGATGTCGGAAAATATCCAACGGGAATGTGATATCGTGATTAATGGTATCCTGTGAGTTAATCCAGGTTATAAACTATGTGTGTGCCAAATTTCATCTTAATCCGTTCGGCCGTTTTTGCGACAATCCGGAACATACATGACATAAATTCTTCGTTACTCTTTTATTATATGCATAATAAAATTAACAACTGATTAATCAAATTAATGCCCTATTGAGGAATTATGCATTAAATTGTCTCTCCTACTTTGCTGTGCCCGGGTCCACAATGATTATGTCTACGTAAAACCTACCATCTAAGTTCACATTGTGGAATGCAATAAATATATTGAGTATTGACTTTCTTACTTTTGATCCGAGGAGGATAATGTTTATTGGTAATTCGTGATGAAACACTAACTACTTAAATTAAAGTTTGGGTAATATATTAAGGTTAAAAGTCGATGAAATTTTACGCAGTGAATATTTTTATCAACCCATTATTACTACAACACTATCACTTTTATCTTAGTAGATACCTGGACCCTGAGCTGCTGACTGATCTCTTTACCACCGCAAGAATATTCTCATCCCATAGGCCAAAGAAGGCTCATGACCTCACCCGCTCGAAAATATGCCTTTACATCTTTGCGGCGCCAGCAAGCAAAAAATAATAATATCGAAATACCTGGCCAGATTTTGCATAAAACTCCACTTAATAATAATAGTTTATTTATCACTCCTAAAATTACTATGTACAAAATCATGGCAATAAATACATATTTATAAGAGATTACATCGACGACTATACTAGTATAAACTGTGTCACAGTCGTCAGCGTCTTCCACACTATTTTATTACAACCACAATTCGTTGTTTTAGGCACAATATCTGTAATATTGCAAACTAACTTTAATACGATTTGCACCGCCTTCGATAACTTTAAACTTTGAAGTAACAAACTTGAACTAAATTGTGAATTCCCTAAATGAAGATACTGTTGCTGCTCGAAGATCGAGCAGTTGATCCAATGAAATAAAATCAACAGCTTACCGGATAAATAGGTACCTACTGACGGTTGTAGTATCGACTTATTGTTAAGGAGATGTCAGTTTTATCTGCTCTTAATTGTTAACAAAGTCAAGACAAACTCATAGATATACAACTTAGTTTTAAAGTAAACTGAATTGATTTCACGCGTCTAAGGTCAACACCGGATATTGTTGGTTAGTTAGTTCTCAGTGCCTGCCAAAAGTTCACACCCACCCTCACTACACACTTAGATATGCTTAGATTTTGCTAGCATGTCACCCTATTTGTTTCTGATGCATATAATAGGTGTAGCTACTAAATTGTAAATCCGTAATTGGCTGTAACATCAAGGATTTTGTGAATAAATGAATAAAGTTTAGAAACCTACCTCACAAATGCCCATAGGCATTCTCATTCGCAGAATGGCCGCAAGCCCTTCAGAGAATTCCGGCAGATCCGTACATAAATAAATACTAGCAAAAGATACCAAGAGATAGACATTTACTTAATTACCACTCAACATCTCCACACAAAAACGACATACACAAACCCGTTTCCTACGTAAAAACTCCATGAACGCCGAAAATGGGCAATTCATTTGCCGACATTATTGAATTATGATCAATAGTCCGTAAGTAACCCGAGGATACATCACGAGCGGGGCTGGCGAGCTTCCAACTGTGCGAATAATGCTCGACCGACTGAAATATGCTCCTGAAGACACAATAATGCTAGCTTAATCATGTCCATACGTCTTGTACCCAACGGCTCGGAAATATCACAGTCGCTTTGTGATCTAGTTATGTAAATACTCGTCTCGTGTACATGGTTTGTTCTGCATTTTATGTGACAAATGACAGCCCTGTTATTTGGGCCGTTTGCTCGCTGAAGTTACGATGATTAGGTTATATCACGCCAAATTACGAGCGCACGCCTCATCGCTGACACAATCGTGCGTATTCGTTCGGCACTTCATTCACAAAAAATCTGGAGAGTACGTTGCTTTCAACTTATTAAATAAAGCTATATAGTTCATCTTTTTTCTGCTTACAGTTGTACCTACCCACCTACCGCATTGTATGGATGTTGATGCACAGGGGAATCGAATTTGTAATAAATTCTACCATGTTTCCTTTTACCTTATTCTCTATCAACATTGAAACACCACGCAAATAAACAAACTAACGACTGCACAAGTTCCGCAGAGTAAACAACAATTAATGGCGAATATGTAGATTGAAATACATTCGACTACAAACTAGTTATTCGATATTGTAACGTACACTGTTGAACATGGCAGCATCTAGTTATTTGGGGAGCAATTTAAATGTTTGTCGTCCCTGATTCGCAAAAAGCACTACGACGTGATCCGAATACCGATGATCATGGATTCGCAACATTTATTTTTTTAAATCAATCTCTGTTTAAATGGAACCAACGAAGATATTTGATTCAGAGTTTCAGACTACGTATGAACCTGTAGTAAGTTTACAGCGGGCAAGTTAAGCAGCGATAAAGGAAACGAATGAATAGCGAATAAAGTTACATATATTGTCCATAAGCACACAAGCACAGAGCACAGGAAGAATTAGGAAGACACAGCACAAAAGAGATAGGTAAACTAATAGGTACGCGAACTACGAGGTTTAAAACACACATATATTAACGGACGGTGGTTAGAAGCGCGCGCGCAGCCTTCCGGCGTCGAGTTAGGGAATCGACTAGCGAGGCGGTGAAAACCGAACCTGCACGATGTGTGTTCGGGCGTCTCCGCCGTCGCCTCGGCGCGGCGCTCGGTTTTAGTCGGCATAACGGGACTTTACCCATCTTTGTCGAAGAGGGGTTGTGTAGTTTATTAGAACGCCACATCAGCCCCCCCGGAGACCGTTAAGGTCGGAAAAAATTGGGAAAATGTACTTGGCGTCCGGATCGCGTTCTGTGCGTGGAACTTGCTGGAGTACTTGGTGGCGTCGATGTAATTTGTTCTTCTGGTGTTGAATCGGTCAGCACGTACGCTGGTTTTAACCGGTCTATAGACACGGTGGTTGATTTTCCTCGTACGTCTATCTTAAAGTACTTATCGCCTCGTTCTATGACGTCAAATGGTCCATTGTACGGTGCCTGTAAAGGTTTCCGTACCGCGTCCTGACGGAGAAATACTTGTGGAGATGTCTTTAAATCTTTGCTAATAAAAACTGGCGAAGCACCGTGGTGAAGTACTGGCGTAGGCTTCAGCTTCCGCATATTGGCTCGTAGACGTGAAAGAAAATCGCTGTAGTCAATGGTTTCTATGGGAGAACTATGGAAAAATGCTCCGGGTAAACGTAATGTTTCTCCATATACCAACTCAGCAGACGATGAACCGATATCTTCTTTGTAACTTGAACGTATTCCTAGTAGAATCAAGGGAAGAACCTCGCACCAGTCATCCCTGGCATGGCACTTGATCGCCGACTTCAATTGTCGATGAAATCTTTCAACCATTCCGTTAGCGGCTGGATGGTATGCTGTCGTCTGTAAATGATTGCATCCGATGAGTTTTGAAAGTTCTCGAAACAAATGCGCCTCGAACTGCTTTCCTCGGTCCGTTGTTATTTTTTCGGGACAACCAAAGCGTGATATCCAACCAGTGACAAAAGCGCTTGCCACTGTGTCAGCTTTGATGTCTTGGAGCTGAATGACCTCTGGCCAACGTGTGAATCTGTCCACCGCAGTAAGACAATATTTATAATCATGCGATGGTGGCAAAGGTCCTATGAGGTCTATATGTACATGACTGAATCTATTCGTCGGAGGAACAAAAACGTGTACCGGAGCTCGAGTGTGTCGAGAAATCTTCGAACGCTGGCATGGGATACAGCAACGCACCCAGTTACTGCAGTCCTTCTTTATGTTTGGCCACACATATCTTTGTGTCATAAGTCTGACTGTAGATTTAATCCCTGGATGGCTCAGTCCGTGAATGCAGTCAAATGCTTGTCGACGGAACTGTGGTGTCAGATAAAGCCGAGGTGATGAGCTAGACATATCGCAGTATAACATCTTACTGGAGCCAGATACATGAGTTTTCTGTAAAACCAGTGAAGAGTCGCTGTCTAGTAGCTGGCGAAGCTCGTCGTCGTCTTCTTGCGAGGATGCCAAGACATCTAAGTCCATCGCTCTTGAGATTGCATCCGTGCGGGAAAGAGCGTCAGCCACCACGTTATCTTCTCCTGCGATATGTTTTATGCTAGTGGTAAACTGTGACACGTAATCAAAATAACGAAATTGACGGGGTGAGCAGTTTTGTGAAGCCTTTTGAAATGCCAATACTATTGGTTTATGGTCAGTCAATATGGTAAAAGTCTTTCCTTCTAACATGTGTCTAAAATATTTCACTGCCTCATATATAGCCATCAATTCTCTATCAAACGCGCTATACTTTCTTTGGGCCGCAGTGAGCTTCTTGGAAAAGAATCCAAGGGGTTGTAAGCCAGAATCCGCTTCCTGTTGCAGTACGGCGCCGATGGCATTATCCGAGGCATCACTACAAAGTATTAAATCTGCCGATGTATTAGGATGAGCCAACAATGTTGCTTCAGCTAAACTTGTCTTACAAGCGATAAATGCCTGTTGTAGCTCTGTCGACCAAGTGACAGGAGTACTAGGTTTGATAGTTGGACCACACAGAAGCTTATGTAACGCAGCCTGAATTTCTGCTGCTTTAGGCACGAAACGCCGATAAAAATTAACCATGCCTAGGAACCTGCGGAGTTCTTTTATGGTCTTAGGCTCTGGGAAGCTCTGCACGGCATCCACCTTCTGTGGGAGTGGCTTAGTGCCTGCAGACGATACAATATAACCTAAAAATTCCACTTGTGACTCACCGAATATGCACTTCGACACATTTATTACGACACCGTGGTCGTTCAGTCGTTGAAAAATCTTTTCCAGGTGTTCCAGGTGCTGTGTCTCGGTCTGGGAAGCAACAAGGACGTCATCTATATATGGATAACAAAATTCCAGGTCCCTTAATATCTCATCCATAAAACGTTGGAACGTTTGAGCCGCGTTGCGAAGTCCAAAACTCATAAACGGGAACTCAAACATTCCAAAAGGGGTTGTAATTGCCGTCTTTGGTATATCTACTGGATTAACCGGTATCTGATTATATGCACGGATCAAATCAATTTTACTGAAGACAGTACATCCACAAAGGTTGTGAGAGAAGTCGCCAATGTGGCGGACCGGGTATCGGTCAGGTATAGTGCGCGCGTTGAGTGCACGGTAGTCGCCGCATGGTCGCCATTCATTATTTTTCTTAGGAACCAGGTGAAGAGCTGACGACCATGGACTATCTGACCTTCTCGCGATACCTGTTCTTACCATATCCTCAAACTCACGAGTTGCTATGTGGAGTCGGTCTGGTGCTAATCGGCGAGGGCGACTGAACACAGGTTGCCCTGGAGTCGTGCGGATGTAGTGCAGCGTGTTGTGCTTGATTTTGCGCGTCGACAGGTCTCCAGCCGGACGTGTGATATCCGGGAACTGTGAAAGCAAGCTGTGATAGCGCGTAGTACCTGTAACAGCTTTAATTTGGCACAAAGCAGGCGATGCGGGCTTAGCAAAAGCGCACAGTGATGTTAAGTTGTCGATTAAACGGTGGTGCCGTGCATCCACTAATAAATTATAGTGCGACAAAAAATCAATGCCTATAATAGGTTTTGTGACGTCAGCTATGACGAAGCGCCATGTGAAAGCACGCCTTAGTCCAAAATCCAACGTTAGGTTCTCCCAACCAAACGTATTTATCGTAGAACCGTTAGCTGCGAACAGGTTATAGTCCGTTTTAACACATTGTCTGTCACGAATATATTTGTACGGGTAAACACAAAGGTCAGAACCAGTGTCAATTAAATACTGAATTTTTGTCTTACGGTCTGTCACAAAAACACGGCCACTAGCCACACTATCGCAGTCACGCGTCGCCGTCTTCACTGACTGCCTGACCCGTTTCCCTTTTGAAACGAACACGGATCACGACACTTCGTTGACCGGTTACCGAAACGCCGATGATACCAGCAATGCCCCGGGCCAGCTTCCGAGCGGCTCCGGGATCGATGTCGCCAACGTGGAGACCGCGCTCGGGTCCTCGAGCGCGAGCGGTTCGCTGCTGACAGCTCCGAGACCTGCCGTGACAGCTCGTCGATGCGGCGCGTGAGTTGGTCGATTGCGGTTATCGGACACGAGGCTACTGGCGTAGATGTTGACGTTGATGCTGCAGCCACATGAGTGTTAGGTTGGAGTGCAATCTCATGTATTTTGTCCACTATCTGGGCTACCGTGTCCAGAGCAAGATCTGCTTGAGCCGCTATGATGGCCTGTATATGACTAGGTAAACGACTCGTCCACAGAGACCGAATAAAATCGTCGGGTACGTCCGCCCCTGCCAAATCCCGTAGGTGTCGTAGGAACTGGGAAGGCTTCCGATCTCCCAGCTCCTCATGAGTAAGCAGCTGTCTAACTCGCTGTTCTTGTGAAGCCGACAATCGGGAAATCAGTTCCGATTTTATTTTATCATATTTGTTGTCAGCCGGTGGCTTAGCTATAATGTCTTTCACTTCACACACATATTTATAGTCCAAGTTTGCAATGACGTGATAAAATTTTGTTGCATCAGCCGTCACATTTGAAAGCGCGAACTGGCCCTCTAATTGGACGAACCACAACGCAGGTTCGGTCGGCCAAAATGGTGGCATTTTTACACCAACGCGGCACACCTCGTCCGAAACGTCTTTTACACTAGGGTTAGGCATGATCGCTATCTCAACAATACTAGCTCAACGTCCGCTATAGTCCAATGTTCACTATCACGTCGGGGTCACCACTTGTAGTAAGTTTACAGCGGGCAAGTTAAGCAGCGATAAAGGAAACGAATGAATAGCGAATAAAGTTACATATATTGTCCATAAGCACACAAGCACAGAGCACAGGAAGAATTAGGAAGACACAGCACAAAAGAGATAGGTAAACTAATAGGTACGCGAACTACGAGGTTTAAAACACACATATATTAACGGACGGTGGTTAGAAGCGCGCGCGCAGCCTTCCGGCGTCGAGTTAGGGAATCGACTAGCGAGGCGGTGAAAACCGAACCTGCACGATGTGTGTTCGGGCGTCTCCGCCGTCGCCTCGGCGCGGCGCTCGGTTTTAGTCGGCATAACGGGACTTTACCCATCTTTGTCGAAGAGGGGTTGTGTAGTTTATTAGAACGCCACAAACCAAACACTCAGGTAATTGAATAAGCAAGCGAATTTAAAATTGAAATTAAAAATATACGTTTCGGAAATGCAAAAGAGGCTCTCGGATATTTTTGTCAGCTCATCCATTTTATTGATGGATTAAATACAAGCATCACCTACTGTTATTTCTCAGGAAAAGACTTAAAAGAACAATGCATTTTACGGGAGCTGGGCAGTTGGATAAATTGCTTTAAGATAAGTGAGTTGATCTCCTGGTTAGAGCGAGCAAATACACAATTACTCGTACATGACAAAAACAAGAGAAACTTAATCTACCCACTTTCTAAATTGCACATCCCACATACAAACCTAATCAAAGACATTAGAAAACTAGACCAATTACCGAGCATGTGTCTCAAGCGGAAAATAAGGCAAGATTGCATTAAAATCTCTAACTTATTACTTGAGGCTGGCTCCTGGCTCATTACCTGTAGAACAATCGAATTAACAGGCACGCCACATACGTCCAATCTGAGACTGAAAACGTTAAGCGGGGAACAAACGTGCGACTCTGAGAGTCAAAATCCCGCTATACCCAGAATTAAGGCGAAGATACCAACTACGCCAGAGGTACTCTAGGGCGAAATTGAGCGTCGAAATGTACAATTAGGACTGGCACAATTTTATTTTAACGTGTGTTCTGTTCAATTAAGGGGGTTAGGTGTCGAATAGGTATTCCAAGAGACTATTTGGGGATTCATTTTTATTTCAAATAGCAGTAGATTATTAAGTATTTTTAAATCATTCAATTTATCTAATGTTTTTACAGAACCAACTAAAGTAACTCCAACTTCTGCTACTTGTATTGATAATGTCTTTTGCGATTGTGATTATTTTGTGAAAGCCTTCGTAAATTATCTACCGTCTGATCATAGCGGACAAACGGTAACTTTTAAGTTTAAAACACCTTTGCAAAAACCATTTAGATCAATAACGACTGGCAAATTATATATATTTAATACTACCCTAAATAATAAGTTAAATGATCTGGGCCATAATGTGGACGATGCAAATAAATCGTATGAGGATCTTTTTATTACGGACGCTTTTAACGTGCACGTCTTTCTAGATCGTTCTCACATGTATAATTTCATCATGAATGATGTAACCACTTTTTTGTAACAATATTTTGATTTAAAAGAGTGTCCATGGAGTTTCTTGCCCGTTCTTCTCCATAGGTTCCTACTACGCTTTGGAAGGGCAACTAGCTTCATCTTTCTGACTGACCGACCCCTTGAGAATTCGAAAGTGCCTGTAATTGGTTTATTTGAAATAAATGCTTTGAGTTTGAGTAAAAACTCACATAATGTTGCTTATATAAAAATACATAGTTAAGTAAGACGAAATGTATTGGGCTATATTAATGTAGTACTTATTGTGCATAGTGTTCATAGTCAGGACCCAATTACCAGTCAATGGCTTATATCTGTCCATCTATCGGTCATATCATACTTCTCTCGCTCTTTTGCTCCACTATACTTCCTAAAACATACCTTGTAACGTTCGATTTTTTTTATAATAATTATATATTATATACAATAATTAAAATTAGGCTTCTTTTAAGCATTATACAATTTTTTTACTTTTATAAAACCAAATTGCCAACGTCTTTATTCAACGCAATGCGAGTGACCTTGGGTCACCACATGAGAACTTGTTTGGTTAGCGATCCCCTGTTCCCTCTCCCTTGTCACCGCCCTGGCAAGACCAGCCGTCAATCCCTGTATCCGTCAATAAGAGTGTGATTTTTGAAGGCATCTTCTAAAATTACACTTTTATTTGAATATTACAGCGCAAAAATTTGCTGTTCGATCATTAGTCCGCGCTTTTCTTAGCAATTAGAAATTTAGAAAATGATAAAACCAATTTTAATTTAATTAAACCGGTAACATAATCGAACCCAATGATGTAGTAGGTACAGACGCCAGCAGGTCAAGCTACCCGAAACTGTCAAATTTTCCCAATCAACCTTGAACCTTAATGCTTTAGCGATAAAGTTGAAAATCTATTAAAGAAATTTGACAGATTGTAGTAGCTTGATGTGCTGGCGTCTGTACATAAGTGATAACATGATTTATTGGTGTTGGATCTAAAAAGTGGGCAAATTGATAATTTATATGGCAGCCCCCAAAAGGACGCACATACATAAATGCATGTTTCAGTCATGAGAAGAAGAGGTTACGTCTGTTTTTTCTAGGTCCGTGGTTACAAAGTTACAGCCAAATAACAAAATAATGTACGGAAAATCCAAGGATATTCAGTGAAGGCTCAGCTTTAAATCAAGATTAACGACTCTGTCTCCCGCCATTGCTGTGTGTCAAGCCAACTTACCGAGTGCAGCCGACTCGGGCCACACATCATCTGGATCCGATTAAAATCTAATCCACTAAGCGTTACTATATTATTAGAGACTGAGATTAAACAAGATGGTTAAACAAAGGAGACTTGCTGTTGGGACTTTATTCTGAAAGTCTAGGTACTTATATAATTATAGGTAGGGTACCTATGCGTCGCATACATCTTGTTTCGAAATTAGTGGAAGTATAACAGCATCAAAATAAATCAACATTCAATCATCATCAGCCTATAATGTTCCCACTGCTGAGAAACAGGCCTCTTTTCGGTGAGAGGTAGTGGGCCGTAATCCACCACGCGGGCCCAGTGCGAGTTGGTAGATGTCACATGTTTTCGAATTTTTGGTTCTAGGACATGCCGGTTTCCTCACGATGTTTTCTTTTACCGTTTTGAGAGCTGCGGTGATGAAATAATTTACACAAAGCAAAGCGCCTGTCTGGGTTCGAACCAACGACCTACAACTCGTAAGTCAACAACATTAGGGAGACGGTAATAACAATATTAAATTTGTATAGTAAGTAGATTTTGGTAACTACCAACAAGAAATATCAAATGTGGGATTAACATTGTGATGTGAATGCGGAAGAAATCAATCGTACGTGCTTTTTAACCGACTTCAAAAAAGGAGGAGGTTCTCAATACGACTGTGCTTTTTTTTGTATGGTTGTTACGCGATCATTCCGCCAATTATGAATTGACTTTGATGATTCTTTTTTGTTTGGTACTTCAGAGTTGGTCCCATATAAATTTTATCGAAATCGATCGAGCGGTTTAAAAAAAATCTACCAATAAATTATTTTTAAATAAAAAAAACCGCCTTCGCACGGACGTGGACGTGTAAGATGATCTTTTTCGTATGGGTTAGGTACCATAACTAAAAAGTGATAAAAAAAACTTTATTACAAAAAATAACAAAAGACTTGTGAGGGAAAGGTACCATAAGTAAAAAGTGAAAAACTTAAAACATTTTTACAAAAAAAAACCACTACAAAGTGAAAAATAACTTTAATTTTGGAAGCCGGTGGAAAACGCTAAAATACAGATACCTACAAAGACAACGACTCTCGAAATTAAAGTAATTTTTCACTTTGTAGTGTTTTTTTTTTGGAAGTCTTGTTATTTTTTGTAATAATGTTTTTTGGTTATCGTATAATTGTATAGTGCTTTTTGATAATTAATTTCTACAACAACCTTTGTTTTCATTTTCAGGTCAGCTTCAAACGAATCAAGGAGTATTCAGGACCCAAGAACCACTATCTACCGTAGGTCTAGGTACACATAATTACTTGCTTCAAGAAACTGTTCTAAAAGCGCAAATACTCCGCGTTCTAAAAAATACATAAAAACACTAAGCTTTTATGTTCACGACGTGACGACGGGATAATTAAATTTACCCGCAGAGAGAAAGAAAAAGTGACTTGATGAAATATGACCGAGAAATCTATTTAACGGCTTCTGCTATTAATCGTAGCTGTTTTCTAAATTACTTACTTCAAATAAAAAAGTGCGTGTAATGTTACAATAATACAAGTTTTATGCAGGTTTTGGTACTTATTTGGCCTTGACATTCGATAAGTCTAATCTATCATACGAGTATCTATAAAAATCAATGCCACTTTCCGTTGTAATTGTATAACTCAAGAACGGATGGACCGATTTTGCTAATTCTTTTTTAGAATATTCCTTGAAGTGCGAGGATGGTTCTTATGGAGAGAAAGATTTAAAAAAAAATGTTAGGCGGTACGAAGTTCGCGGGGTCAGCTAGTTATTGTCTATATAGTCTTTGGAATGAAAATTGGACTAAAATACATCCGATAATAATATGTAAATTATATATTATATATGTACATACATAAACTGACGCCTTCTCCCCATGGTGGTAAGCAACTAAAAACAGCGACTAAGGCCCCGATCATACGCACGACAACCGCAACACAACGACACAACGTGGACGGGCGCTAATTTGTATGAAAAAACTTTTATACAAAAAAAAACACTACAAAGTGAAAAATAACTTTATTTTCGGAAGTCGGTGTCTTTGGATATGTATTATACTTTTTTCCGCTGACTTCCGAAATTAAAGTATTTTCACTTTGTGGTGTTTTTTTTTTGTAAAAATGTTTTAAATTTTTCACTTTTTAGTTATGGTACCTATCCCACACTAATTCGAAAACGATCGTCTTACACGTCCACGTCCGTTTGAAGGCGGTTTTTTTATTTAAAAATAATTTATTGATTAATTAATTTATTTATTTATTTAATTTTTTATTATTTTTTTTTTTAACCGCTCGACCGGTTTCTTTAAAATTTAAATGGGACCACCTGGGAAGTATACCATTATAAACAAAAAAAAACTTTAATCAGCTCAGGCGCTTTCGAGTAATCGGTCAACATACGAGTAGGATAAAAAATTAAAAAACGCTTCCAAGGAATTGACAACCTCCACCTTTTTTGAAGTCGATTATCGTTTATTCACACGGACCGCAACTACTAGCGACAACGCAACTGCAAGAAGTTGCAGTGACACTATTCACACGTAACCATTGCTTGTCCACATTTTATCGCTGCGATGTGGTGTGGTTGTGGTATGTGTAAACGATGAATGAATGGCCCTATGAGTATGATAATCATAAAGAATATCAATAACTTGTTTGAGAGAGAGTTTACTTACAATTTAACGGTGGTGATCAAGGGTGGATCCAGGGGCGGCAAACGGCTTAAATTAAATCGAATCTTCTGAATGGACTGGCCTGAATGCATATCAATCAAGACATTGCTTCAATGAGGAATGCTGAAGAAGTACCTACTATATCTTCAGCAGCAGTGGCATAACTATTAAGGTTCAAAGTGGTGCAGTCAGTTCGTACTCGGACACACAGGTCTGCTATGGCAACAATGCACCGGTCGAGAGCCGACCCCCCCCCCCCCCACAACTAATTTCTTATTCCTTTCTAATGTTGTCTCGCGTTTCGTTGTATTAGGTCACGCACGCGCAACCTTATTACGCACCAAAAATTGGAGTTTTGGGCTATGGTGGATTTTGATGTGGCATGGCGAACCATAACTTAGAAGAGGCCAGACGTTTGTATGCTCAGCCGGAACACCTGAACTCACTGCGCGCACGTGGAATCACTGACCCTCAAGTTCCCTTCACCTCCACCATCCTGGCTGTAACCCAGCGCTTCCTCGATCATGGACAGTTTCGAGCGCCCACACACGCGCAGGGCCGCGGTAGACTACCATACTCGGCGAAATTGGAGGAAGACATACAGGAATACTTCGAACCGACCGCAACCGAATTCAGCGGTTAACTTTATAAAAATAAGGTCTTAATTTGGTACAATATTTTCATAGAAAAGGGCACCACCAACTTATAATGAACTCTATTTGACAGATAAAACGATTCATTTTTCTGTTTGAATTGCCTGCCTTTGTAGAAGCCGCCGCACCGCGGCCGCAAGCAGCATTGTAAAAATTGGTTTAGGCAGTATTATTTTTATTCATCATAATTTTATTATGGTAGGTAGCTGTATGCTTATTAAGTACCTATTAGCTCGATTGGTCGACACTCGATTCAAGGCCTTAAATACAACTCACAAGCGTACTCGTCATGTCTAGTTGAGGTAATAGACCGTACGATTACTAGTGATTTCGTGATGCGAGAGTAGTGAATGAAATTTCAATTAATTTCTCTCGTTTACGAGGAGATGTGATAGTGGTAAAAACCGTGCCGTCCGTCCAATTAGGTTCCAATACAAACGAGAGATAACGGAGGTAAATGAACTTACACCAACCTAAATCGTACCTACCTGAAATAAAATAAGTACCTACTTGCAGCAACGTCCGTTGACCCACCACGAGCGCGCTATCGCACAGCTGTTCGTTTATGAATGAAATAGTGGAAGGGCTACTAAGATTTAACTCGAATGACAGAATAAAAGTGATAAATTTCTAACTTCTATATTAGATGTCTTAAAAAAATTATAACAATACCAATAGTAACTATTAATCGTCTGGAGTTACTGTGTTTCGGCTCCAGAACGATGTAAAATTATTCGTGTAGAATAGAACTAAAGTAAAAAAATATCTCTCCTAAAAAGGAAAAAAGAGGAGAAGGACCCTTGACTTGCAGTGTTTAAATTACTTATGATTTCTTTGGCTCTGAATATCACAAAACAATTTAACTTTTATGTTTTTAAGAAGAAAATAAATAAATACATACTATTTCCATGCTGTGTCAGAGTCCCGTCAATGTCACTACTGTGTAATGTCATAACATTTTAAATATTTAAATAACCTCAAAAAGTTACTGAAGCCAAGTGAAGTCTGAAATTCTTAAAAAATTGTTGTTTACAAACCCAATTTTAGTGAAAATTATAATACCACCGTATTATGGTAATTTGTCCAAATAGTTCCAGAAAATAACAATGTCGATCGGTTTAAAACCTTTTCGATGTTATCGATCTGTTTATGCAATTGGTCGGTATTACTCTGAAGACAAGACGAGATATCAAATTGAAGAAGAGGGACAAAAACCAAGGCGTGTTCATGGTCAACCGTACCCAGACTGGAGGAAACCCTGGATACAACGAGATGGGGAATTCAGAAGCAAACTGTCAGTTTTTGTTGAGAAAAATCCAAACCCTGATATATTGAGTGTGATGTCAAGTATACCTAATTTATCTATGAAAGTAATAAAAGACTGGTGGGGTGAAATGAAAATAATTCAAGAAATAGAGAACCAGAGGCATTTGCCAAAAAGAGTTGCTACTCTTGGATCGAATTTAGCAGCTGTGCATTTCTTTACACATCGTGAATGTGCTGTCAGGTAATACCATGCACGTAATGTGCTGTCTAAGCATGTTCTATGTTTAATCATGTTCTGGCAGTTTGAGTAGCTGGTGCGGCCTACCCAAATGTCCTTTCTTTTGTATTGTTCGTCGAATCGTTGAGCTCCTTAAGTTTCGAGTTGAGCTGCACAGTTACTGACAAATGCGTGTACTGACTTGTCAGGTCCACTCAATCTGTGTGGTTCTTTCCTCAAAAGACCATTTCAGACACAAATCTACATGGTCCTCAAAGATTATTATAATATTATTCTAATTATTGTGAATGTGAGAACTATGTCAGTCATTGTTTTTTTTTTTACTGTCTAAGCATGTTCTATGTTTAATCATGTTCTGGCAGTTTGAGTAGCTGGTGCGGCCTACCCAAATGTCCTTTCTTTGGTATTGTTCGTCGAATCGTTGAGCTCCTTAAGTTTCGAGTTGAGCTGCACAGTTACTGACAAATGCGTGTACTGACTTGTCAGGTCCACTCAATCTGTGTGGTTCTTTCCTCAAAAGACCATTTCAGACACAAATCTACATGGTCCTCAAAGATTATTATAATATTATTCTAATTATTGTGAATGTGAGAACTATGTCAGTCATTGTTTTTTTTTTTGTATTTTTCTCAGTTTAATCATGATCTGGCAGTTTGAGTAATTTATGCGGCCTACTCAAATGTCCTTTCTTTGGTATTTTTCGTTGAATCGTTGAGCTGCACGATTACTGACAATTGCGTGCACTGACTGGACAGGTCCACTCAATCTGTGTGGTTCTTTCCTCAACAGATCATTTCAGACACCGATCTACATAGCCTTCACATGATCTGACCAAGATTTTGTCTGGACTTTAAAAGAGACTGTGACCTCGTGAGTTTGTTTCGGCCTTTCTTCTCGGAGTAGTCAGATAGGAAATGTCAACCTCATCTAGTTTTTAAAATATGATTGACGTGTAAAAGTGTTTGTTCAAACCTACTTACAGAAATAAAATCATTTATCATTTATATACTTACTGGATTAAAAAAACATTAAAATTGCCTTAAATAATTACTATTTGTATTTGTAAAAGACCACCCAAAAAGATAGTTTGTCTAGTCTGATCTTTGACAGATTCACTCTAATATAGCAATTCTAATTCAAGTCCTATTATTTTGCCTAAAATCCCACATAATTAACAGTCAATGGTGCCGATTCCCTTGTGTACAAACTAAACCAAATTTAAGTCGAGTGCATCTTTTTCTTTCTATTTCATTAAGAAAAGGACAGAAGATAAATTTTAGTTTAGTCCTGACAAATTAATCAGCGCCTGAAACTACTCCATACAAGTTTAGATGTGATTAAAAAGTTGACTACTAAAATTATATCAAATTACGTCAGGTTATAACTAATTTGACAGGACTAACCTAATATTTGTCATCTGTCCTTTTCATAATAAAATAGAAAGAAAAAGATGCACTCAACTTAAATTTAGTTTAGTTTGTGAACAAGGGAATCGGCACCATTGACTAAGAAATCAGTTTTTGTTTCAGGTTGAACAATTCACCAAAATGGATTTCTGGTGATATAACTACATTGAATCTTCCCGATCGCTATACAGACGGATACTTGGTAGAAGCTGTAGACTGTTCCAATTTCCACCACAATGGTATCCGATATGAAGGCTTAGAAAACCTGAACAACCTCAATTTTCTGAAGTGGTTATGTTTGAAGAATAATAAATATGTAGATGTTTGGGGCATTGATAGAATAGCTGGACAGAATGGTGACACCCTGGAATACTTAGATATAAGTGGTTGTAACATATGTGTTGGTTCTATCTTTGCTCTTGTTAGGATGCCAGCTTTGAAGTTCTTAGTTATAACAGACCCTGGTGAAGATATTAACTTACAGGCTGCTCTCTCAATGTTAGAACAAGAAAAGCCCGACTTATTAATAAATGCAATATAGCAAACTTGTTAGTTATTAATAAATAAATAAATAGAAAAATAAAATAAAATAAAAAATAAAATAAAAAAAAAAATAAAAAAAAAAAAAAAAAAATTATCTGTTACCAATTTGTTTATTTTTCTAAAACCTTTGTTTTATCTTTGTAGAAAGCTGGAATATTATATCTGCAGTAGGAACTGACTCATATATTTGGTATTGTTTCACTTTGTGAGACATTGCTTTTTTATTTTAATAAAATAGGGCAGAGGTATTTTTAAATTAAAATGAAATACGAAAAATGTTTTCGAGGTTTTTATGTTTTAACATAAGTTCATACAATGATCCAATATGCTTGAACAAACTGTCCACAACACTATGGGTTGGTTCTCTATTACCTTTTCACAGTTGGTTTGTTGTTGATTACAATGTCTACATTTAAAGTGCCACATAATGGTCCATTAGTTGGATTCATAAACATTTATAAAACTTGCTCATGTAAAAGTGGTTACTGATTCAGATATTCGTTTTATCTTATGATCTTTTTGTCTCTAATTCAATCTAATATACATTAAATTGAACACTTAAAATCTAAATAAATCATCTAAACAAGATATTTACATTTACCATTTTGACTAAACAATTACACTAATAGCTTATGTAGAAGAAATAAATAACGAATATGAAATGCTTTATTTAAAATGTCCTTTCGAAATAATTGCTAATATTTCTTAAAATATAACATTTAACTTGTTATGCAACATAGTTAATTCAGTCTAATAAAGTAAAACTGCCTATTTACTGTTGTTTATTGACTGACAAAGCCTAGATAATTAAATCAGAAACACAATTCAGAGTTAGTAATTTCAATGAATATGAACTAAGTTCTGAAAGTCAATAAAGCACTAGAAATATGCAGCTATTAAGATTTTTCATATTTGTTATTACTATAACACATCTAAGACATTCACTCAAAACTCAACATACCATCAAAACTAGAATTATTTCAACAAGAGGCAAACTTAAAGATATGGACAGTTTAAAAACAAATTGAAACATTTAGTACAAACAATCGCAATCATAAACCATGGCGTAAAACTTATATTTTTATATTTATTAGAGATTTGCAACGAAGTGTGTAAATAAAATCACCATGTATGCTTTCATAGAAATTCCATAAAATTATAATATAACAAACTAAATGCAAACTTGCTTTTACGTAACTTTAGTGTCTTTTGATTTAAAACAATGTAAAAGTCTAAAATCTTTGATATCATTGAAATAGTTACATTAGAATCTATGAAATTTTATGAAAACATATATGTTGTAGTGCATGTGAAAACATAAAATATATGAACCTACATTAATTTCGTTAAAATAATCGAATTAAAATCGTTTCGTAACTGAACACTCGAAGGAAAATCAACAGTTCTCACTAACTCGGGATGCTATTCGCTTGCCACAACAAGATATTATATTGATTAATAAATATATTTCTATTATATTGATATAAGCTGTAAAATTGAAAACCAATCTTATTATATGGGTGTTATTCCGAGTCAAAGTTATAGTTATTTCACTGATTAAGAAAAGAGGCCTATCGCTTGCCCTTACTTTGAATTAATTACCCTGCATTCCTGGACGTTAACATAAAGTACAATAGTCACTAAGTACATGTGACATGAAACAGCGTCTAGGTCGAATAACTAATTCAAATTAGGGACGAAAATATAATATGTGTGTATTACTACTAACTGGTAACAACAGTTCTAATATTTATTTATGAGTTAAAATGTATGACAACAATGACGATTCTGATGAATTGACTACGCGGGGTTGCGTACCAAATCCCGCTGGTTCATATTGGCAGCTTGAACAATAGAAGAACAAATTGATAAGATCACGATCACGCTAGAGGTTATAAGACGTATGACAAGGGGTACTTTTGAATAAAACAAACTGTCGAGTTTTGGTACCGGCCCCGTCTACTTGCCTATCGAGATACAATATTTAACCGTGCGAAAATATGTCTTAAGTTTTATACTTTTAATAAATTCATTTCACTTCCGGACTCCTAAAGCAATTATCTAAATACTATTAACGCCGAAGAGATCATTTAAAAAATACAATTTTGATATACATAACATTTGTATTGGCCGAAATTTCACATGTATAAATTATATATTTATCTTTTTATCTATAATATAATTAGTATTATCTAAATAAAACCTTAATTACTTTGAGAGCCAGGAATACTTAGTGCTAGTATACAATACAACTAATATTTACAATGAGATTATTATATTGTATAAATATTGATTTATCTAGTGTCGTTACTGATTTGAGCTATTTTGTAAACCATAGCAGTATGTTTTAAAATGGATCACTACGTCGATCGCTTACTGACAGAAAGAGTAATAATTATTAAAACGTTTACAGTTTGTGTCACTCCTCACGATTCATCCAAACACGGCATACCTACATAACGTATTGTAAACACTCGACAACTCGCTTGATAAATCACTGTACAACATACATTATTAAAAATAATTAAATAAGTAGACGTTAACCTAATAAAATGAAATAATTTGAAACACTTGGAAGACCAACATCACAACATAAATAGAAAACAATACAAAATAATAGAGACTTAAACAATTGTGAAAATGTTCGTACCAGTTCCTTGCTTCAACCTCAATGTCCATACAACTCACAAATCACTCACTATGTGTTGCAGTAGACATATCACTTATTCAGGTCTCTATATTCGTACAACATTACACTATCTTTGATAGTTTCAATATTCACCATTTAAGTCAAAAACACCTAAGTGTATGTTATTGTAAATGCATTTATCAATGGCATAATCATTCGGCTCACTGATAGTTACCATTTATCATAATCTCAGTTGTTGAAATTGTTCACGATAAATTAGCATTCAATCATTGCAAATGAAAAATATTGCTATTTTACCAGTTGAATATTATTGATTGACAATGTATTGATAAATAGAGACCCCATTTATTACTTAATCAATTCGTAACTACAAACGAACTCCCATAAGACATTCTTACACGCAACTCGCTCAATATTTGAGTGAAGGCAACATTTAAATAAACAATATCTCTCGATAAACACACAAATCTGGAGTAAATATACTATATCAGTTAATATATCAATTGCAAATATATCATTCTCTTAAATATATAATTTATATTGTTTCTAATAAAGTGTTTCTTATTGCAATGAAGTTCAACTGGTCAGTTCTATAAAATTATAGGCTTTTGCCTATAATATGATATATTAATTATATTAACTTTAATTAAATCAAAGGATAAAATTGAAAGACAATACCGAGAGAATAAAAACAAAGTTATGAGCATTTTGAAAACAAAATAAAGTCAATTACAGGTTATGAAATCTTCTATACTTTATTTTGGTATTAAATGTCTAGCAGAAGGGTTATTTTCGATGTAATGTTCCCATCTTAGTTAGTAAATGGTTTTGCAACAACACAGATTTCAGTCATACAGCGGTCACCAACAAAAGTGCTTAAATACAAATATACAAATAAGAATTGAGATCGTGCCCATAATGACGATGTGCTTTAGACGATGAAATAAATGATCTATTAGTTAAATAACCAATTAAAAGCGAATATAAATATGTTTCTATTAATCTGAGGGTGCTCTAATGTCATTAAGTTAAAACTTTCAAACTCTAAAAACAGTTTCATACAATCTGATATTA
This sequence comes from Brachylomia viminalis, assembly GCA_937001585.2. Classification (NCBI taxonomy): domain Eukaryota; kingdom Metazoa; phylum Arthropoda; class Insecta; order Lepidoptera; family Noctuidae; genus Brachylomia; species Brachylomia viminalis. The sequence continues at coordinate 12,726,250 of OW443316.2, read as the reverse complement.
AAGGATCCTCAGAAGAAAGATGTCGGATTTTTTTGTGATTTTTTGCTTTTTTTTGTATTACTTGTAATGTAAAACACTATAGATATGAATATCTCATAACCAATTGACTGCCTTTACTCATTTATACGGAAGTCGCAGTTGGCAGCCGACCACGTAGGTCAGATTTGGCTGCTTAGTGCGTATATAATATAGACGAATCAATATTGGTTAAGATCAAAATATACTAAGTATTGGAAAAGGGAACAAACCATTAGTACCACTGTTATTTTTCAGATAAAACTACTTTAAACATACAATTTAAATCAATGAATCAATTAGACCATGCATCGCCAATTCTCACGGACTTAACATTACCAATTAATTTTTATGATTTTTTCAACTTTTATTAATTAAAAAGTAAGTATTTCTGAATAATAATAAAATACTATAAACATAGCTATACATTAATTTAATCACTGTATTAAATGCTTCTGCATTTATAATCAATTGTCTCGAAACCTTTCGTGTTTCAGCTCCATCATTTAAAACACGTAGATATTTAGCCGTTGTCAGTGTAAAAATTTTCAGTTAAATTTGATACCTTTCGGCATCAAATTCGGAAGCTCAAAGTTTTAAAACACATTGAAAATTTGTAATTGACGAACTTAGTAAAGGTCAGATTTTCTTGCTGGCAACACCTGACCATCTATGTGGGACATGTATACAGTACCACCCTTTAATATTGCCCAACTAGCTTTGGAAAAAGACCGGCATACACAGGCATGACTGACGGAGACGCCGCTCTACAAAGCAATCTTTTTAAAACCGAATATGCCTTATTAACGGTTGGGTAATGAACAACCATTTCTTACTGGCAATACCTTAAATGTTAACCTATGTATGTGTAAGACATAAGTACATCGCTGCAAGGTTCTTTTGGCGCGTGGCCAAAATCAGAACTAACGCCGCCATCTTGTTTTGTCAAGTTGTTGTTGTGTTTTTTTTTCTGTAAAAATTCACAAATGTTTTACAACATCGCCCCCCGGTTAATGCTCAGACTAAGGAAAATAAAGGACTCGGCATAACGAACAGTAGTTATAGGAATGTGATGTATTTCGACGGCATAGTTACTGACATATCGGCATCTCTTTTTAACTTATGAGGGTAATCATATGTAAAAAAAGGACAACAGTAGTCTTATCATTACCAAAAATTGCAACATTATCTACAAAATATCTCACTGCGGCCGGTCGCCATGTTTTGTCACAGCCAACAAATGTGCGCAGCTCTACCGCAAGCCGCCATCTTTGTGCCAGACTCACATTTTAGGTATGCACGTTTTTTTCGTAGGTATGTCATGTCTATTCTTCTTTTCCTTAGTCTGAGGGTTAATGTCATTCAGGCGCCAAAGGATTCTTGAAGCACTCTATGTCTGTCTGTACGTCAGCTGTCAACGGCTAAATGTCCCGTGTTTCTACTTCTACTCCCGCACAATGATGGAGATGGTGTACCTGCATCGCTAACTGGCCGTCGAAGTCGGCTGCAGGGTCGCGGATGCGATGGGAGAATTTACTGAAATAAAAATTATATTTTGTTTTGAAAACAACATGTTGTAAGGCTAATGGGTTAAGGGTTAAGCAAGCACGATAGATAAGTTCATAATCGCTAAGTTTTCTTAGTGAAGTCAAAGTGTGATATTTGAATCTTGCCCTAGGAACCATACAAATGACGATGCTATCGCTAAAACAATGTAGTCCAAGTAATTGTTGAATGGCTGAAAGGCATCATTATATAAATTATAAAGTTTAGTGTAGAAAGTTCATCCAGTATGAGAATTTCAATTACTTTTTTTCTTAATTTTAATCATTTAGGTAATTGGGAAAGAATTATTATAATTCTTTACACTATAGTAATACTTACTAGTAGGGGTATTCACTTCGGAGTGGGGCGTAAGATTCGACTGAGCCATCAGTTTCTGTCGCACTTCGCGAATCTTTAGTTGTAGAGCCATCTTTGTAGGGAAAATGTCTATGTGGGTTGCCTAAAAAAATAACAAAATACAGGTAAAAAAATTGTTTTAAGTAACTTTTTTTTTACTCCATATGAAATTGTGAACCATCATTATAGTCGATACTAAACAGAACGGACAGGCACGATGCTGAAACTCTGATATTATAGACGATTCAAAACCTATTTTATTTAGTTGTAGATGAAACTTGCTAAGAGTGTGAGTCAATTATTTTTATTTATTTAGTAAAAATAGGTAACCAACAGTATAACATAGTACATTAAATAAGTTGTCTCAGATATATAACTGACTTCGATTAGCTGTGTATCTTGGGAGAGGTTAAATCTGGTTATTATTACCTCTTCTCAGTAATTCTGTGATAGCTGCCACTCAACGCTAATCTAAGGTTAGAACAAAGTGTTTTATTTGGTAAAGCCATTGTCGGTAACTGATAACTCCTGACCCTCTAAGTATATACAGCCGAGCTATTCTGTAACAATCTCACTGTGATAACTTAGGTGAAGTTAGCTAACATTCCACCTGGTGCTGGATTGACACTATCGATAACTCACTACACCTAAGTTATCACGGTGAGATTGTTACAGAATAGCTCGGCTGGTGGAATGATAGCTCACTTCACCTAAGTTATGACGGTGAGATTGTTACAGAATCGACGGGCTGGTTGGATTTTCTAGTATTCTAACGCCAGCTGGTCCAGAAGTCTTTTAATCTTTATACGAAACTGCATTGATTAGAATTATAAAAATCAAACGTAAGAATGTGCTTTTTTCAAGCAGACATTTTTTTTTTAATGTTCCTTGTACAGGTGTAAATGTTTATTGTAGTATGTGTAACTTGTTCGTAGACAGCTCGAGTTGTCCTACAAAGTCTAAAAAATGTTTTGAATATACATATAAATAAGAAGGGATATGAACCTGGAAGTGCGTGGTGGCCTGCGTGGTGGGGAACATGCCGTGCTCCTGGAACAGCTTCAGCACGAGGTGGCGGCGCTGCTCCAGCACGCGCCGGTGGCCCGCCTCGCCGCGCGAGCCGCTGGCCGAGCACGGCGTGCGCGGAGACATCTCTTCCATGCCCTCCGACGATACTGGAAGCGAGCACTCGATATAACAAACTGCGTTGTATCACCGACCCAGGGCCGGTTCGCGGAACGGCGAGCAATGGGCAGCTCGCCGTTCGATAAGGACCAGGCCCGGGTCGACGGCGCGTTGTGTTCCACGCGCGCCTCAAAGAGATGTCAGCACCAATGACGGCGTCTGCTAGGGCCGATGCCTGCTAGGGTTGCGGAAAAGTCCGAGAGGGATACCGTGGCCCCTGGCACAGGCAACTGAAGGAACACGGGTGGGTTTTAGTTCACACCACTCTTCCACTCTGCCCAGAGCGGGAGAAGTTATATGATGATTTCCCACCCTCAAAAAAAAAAAAAAAAAAGGGGCCGGTCCGCCCCGAGCCCCCAAATCTTAAGAAGTACTTTTAAATTAAATCGGAAACAAGGTCAAAATATATTCAGTAAGAAGAATTTTGGAGTTGGAGGCCCTGTAAGTTTGCAAAATATAATATATGCATATATATGCAATATATATAATATATGCAAAATATAATGTAGAGCGCTGTTTTCGAGCTTGCTCCGCTCGCTCTTCCATTGTCTTAATCCACAAACTTTTCTGCATAAATAAGTCGACAAAGTAACTCATCTGTCCGTATTAATATTTATGGTGAAGATTATTCATAGAATCTTTAAAGCTCGCTTCACAAATCCAAGATGGCGACCAGAAAGTGCACAATTTTACTTCTACTAGGTTCTGTTACTAAAATTAAAATCGAATATGGTAGTTAAGACGCAAATAATTATTCGTTACGGATATCATTTATACCGAAACGTGAAGGCGAGAATAAAATTATAGACAGCCAAAACTTGCAATTAGTCAGCACTAAAACCACATACCTCTATAAGTATCTAGATTGAAGTCAGGTCCAAAGAAGGTGTTTCCGACGAGTTTGTTGGTCGTCGTGTGTGGGGTGCCGTAAGAATGCGGCGTCGGCATTCCGTTGCCGTTCATCACTTCTTGTTCTAGCTGCGGAGTCACCACTATGTTTTCTTCCTCTGTGGACAATGAACGAAATGTTAAAATAAAAGTACTTAAATCAGAAGTAACTTTTTGACTGCTAAGACTGGATGGAGAAGATTCTCTTGTCCAGCTACTACAATTAGATAAACGCTATCTTTTATCAAAAGAGGGGCTTGTGGCTAAGTAATAACAGCCGCACGAGTCGATCGATCAGGTTAAGCTACGTTTAGCACGATTGGTCTGTGGATGGGTGACCATATTTCCATACCAAGACCCTTCCGTGCCTCGGAAAGTACGTTAAGCCGTCGGTCCCGGCTGTCATTTATGGATCTTTCACAGTCTTTACGGGTCGTCAGAAGCTCGAAAATCTGACAACGGGGTGGGCGGGTATCATATTACCCAGTAACTGGGTTGTGGAGTTCAGATAGGCAGTCGCTCCATGTAAAATACTGGTAATCAGCTGCGTCCGGATAGACTGGAAGCATAGTTCGGAAAAGACCACGCAGATGATATCTTTTACTAACAGATAGCGTGAGAAGAGAACAACAAGGAAAAAACTCAGTAACAGTAGAAGTAGGCACATTAGGGAACCTTACTGACAATTTCTCCAGCTACAGGACACCTTTGCACAAGATAACAAAAAGGTTATCAATCAAACAACGTAGCCTATCGCAGCCCACTGCTGGACATAGGCAGTTGCTAGTGATTTAGAAATTGTAAATAATTTTCATATTTAATAGCCTATCGCAGTCCACTGCTGGACATAGGCAGTTGCTAGTGATTTAGAAAATGTAAATAATTTTCATATTTAACTAGCTGATCCCGCGAACTTCGTACCGCCTATTTTTTTTTCTCTCCGTATGAACCATCCTCGTTCTTCAAGGAATATTCTAAAAAAAGAATTATCAAAATCGGTCCATCCGTTCTTGAGTTATAAAATTACAACGAAAAGTGGCATTGATTTTTATAGATATAGATTAATTACACTATAAGAGACCGCCCTATCGCGGTAATGTAACATGTAATTATGTAATGTTTATAATCTACTGTAATATTATTTAAGTGATAGCCGTTCGTAAGGAATCATCTGTAAGAATACATTACGTCCGTGTATCATCAGTGTTGTGCCATTCTAACTAAAATCTTTACTTACATTAGTCACAAAACATTCTAGCCTATCCTCTGATCTTTTTAGAACTAAAGGATATAAGAATGAAGGATTTTTACAGGTCAGAATATAAACCTAATGTATACACACAGTATTATTAGAGCTATCTACTTTTAATTATATTGTAAAGTACACACATCAAAAGACTCTAGGGGTCAAGGTATTTCCCTATTGAAATTAAATAAAAATTGCTATTTAGATTGATTAAATAAAATGTTTTCGTATGTGTAGAATGTGTAGATCCACGAAGTACTCTCTGCTTTTGCATTAATAAAGACTTTTCGCGATCTATGCTAATGCTGAAAAAAAAATGTAAGTTTTTCAAGGGTTTTATTGCGTAAAATAAATAATTAGTAGTCTGTATTTCCCCCGTTTATGCGTATAACAAACTCGCAGCGATTCGGCATACTCAATATGAGTTCATCCTAATCACGTTGCGGAGTGGCCGCCCACGTCCGTTAGAAAATGCGTAAAAGATTTTCTGGTGTGTTTACGGCAACTATATTTGGCAGAGCTCCTCTTTGAAGCATATCCCATTAGTGCTCAATGGGATTCAAGTCTGGCGATAGAGCAGGCCATGGTAGGACGTTGATATTAGCAGCGGAAAATGTGATTGCAACGACTTTGGCAGTGTGTAGACTTGCATTATCATGCATAAACAGAAATGAAGCACCAAATTGGGTCCGCAAAGAAATTCCAACATCTGATACAATCTTTCCAGCGTGCATTGATCTGTGCATTGAGATAGCTTCTGATCCATATCATGATTGTTCCACCACTGTATGGATGAACTTCCTGGCATGATTTTAAACGTTTGTGGCGTCAAGGGGTCCTCCAATACCGTGTACGAGAGCGAGATTCGTCAGAGAAACACAAAACGCCACACTTCTGCTCAATTTCTGTGTTCACGAGCCCATTGTAAACGGGCTCTGCTATTGCGGGGCTCAATAGGTGGAACAGGTAGCGGCCTCCGGGAACGGAGATTGACTTCATGCAAGCGATTTCTTATGGTTTGATCGCTTATTAACATCCCTGAAGAGCTATGAAGTATCATCACGGACATTGTACGATTTCGTCGAGCAGTAATTTGTATGTAATGATCTTGTCTGCGTGTGGTAATGCGAGCTCGTCCTGCATGTCACTCTGCCACGCTGCCAGAGATGCAGTCCAAAGTCGTGTACGTGTCCTAAACTCTGCGTAGTGCCCATAGCAATGGCCACAGCACGTTGCAGAGAACCAGCTTTCAACATTTCCACGGCTCTGATCATTTTTATATTTTATTTAATATAGGTTTGCTCTTTACTCTAGTCTAGGTCAGCGGTGACAGAAACAGAGTCGACGATGGAGTGGGCTTACCCAGAAGAAGCCTGCTCACTCTCACTTTGAAGAGATTAGGATTGTATGCGTTTGGAAACACAGACGCAGGCAGCGAGTTCCACTCTTTTGCTGTGCGCATAACAAAAGACATTTGGAAACGTTTAGTGCGAATTGGCGGAATAGCAACTAGGTAAGGATGGTAATTTGCAGTGCGTCTAGATGGCAGATGGAAGAAGGGGGCCGGCTGAATGGGGTCGTGGAGTTCTTGGGCACACTCTCCGAAGTACAATCTGTAGAAGACCGATAAGCAGGCGACCTTGCGGCGATGAGCAAAGCTGTGAAGCTTGGCATCCACCAGTTTTACGTCGCCAATGAGCCTCTTAGCTCTGCGTTCCACCGAGTCAATCGCGGCAAGTTGGTACTTAGCTGAGCCATCCCAAAGGTGGCTGCAATACTCCATGCAGGATCGGACTTGCGCTTTGTAAATGGTCAAAAGCTGTCCAGGCGTAAAGTATCACTTGACTCTATTTAGGATGCCCAGTTTCTTGGCCGCTGTTAGGGCTTTGTACTCGATGATGGCACCGAAGTTGAGACCTGATGTCAACTCCATGCCTAGGAGCTCGAGCCGATCAGTTACAGGAACAGATGTACCCCAAAAATAAGGAATTTGGTCGAAACGACAGTTTCTTTTAGCGGTAAAAAGACACGCCTGTGTTTTGTTGGGATTGTCATCGCCCCACTGGGAGACAAGGCTAAAGGTCAAATCAGTACGCTCTACCATGGCTTCTCTCTCAAGGAACGAACCTCGGCCCGCTGGTTTTTGCGCTGGACAAGCCCTGAGGAACTCCGGCATCAATAGCCATAAGGTCTTCTCTTCTTCTCAGCTCAAATGACATCTTCTCTCCATAATAGCGTTCTTATGTATTGATTCCTCTCAGAAGTATGGCAGAAATATTACTGATTTGGCCACAAACCCGTTTCAGGATAATCCTGAAACGGGTTTGTACAACAAAAATACGACTTGACAGAAGATTTTCATCTTTTGACCGTTATTCAAAACTTATTCCCGTTTGAAATTACGAAATTTAATAAAAAGTATCCATAGGAGTTAAAAAAATATAATTAAAATTCCAGATTTTTTGTCACTAGCAAAAACGTGCTTGATCCCTAGACACTTGATGTGTGCAGTTCAATATCACAAAGAGAAATAAGTTTGAAATATTAAAATGCATGTTTTTAACCTTTTGGTATTATTTTAACCGACATTTATATTAACAAAGATGAAATGAAGGCGAAGAATACTGCCGGGCGCATTCGCCAATCAACATGCACCAAATTTGGCAAAGAAGACTGGGGAAGGGGTATAATAGGGCAATAACTATTCAGAATCTTAGATGGAATTTGAGCTTTGTCATGTATGAGATTGTGTTGGTAGTTCTAAAACTTGAAAAAAAAAAACGTTTTTTGTTTTAAAACTTTATCTGAGATTCTATATTGAAGTTTAGATGTTGATCTAATGTTGAGAGACTGACAAACTTACCCATCTTGTTATGTTTCTTCCTCATGTACAGCTGCGGACTGCGCGGCACCACCATGGCGCTAGGGCTGCAGGCCTCCGGCTTGAACTGGGGAAGAGTGCTGAACTTCTGCTCGAAGTTCACCGTCTCCAGTACTCTGTTGGGCAAGCAAATAGTAAGAAAGAATACGTCGTCAAGACTGTTAGGGTAAGGAAAAACGGAACCTTTAATATCAATTTTGACGTGACGGGGTGGGTGGGGGAGCGAGAAATTTTACGCGGACGAAGTGGCGGGCAGAACATAGTACTTAATAAAATAAATTATTTCCTCTCAGTTCTTAAAACTCTTGTCGTGCTTCTTAGGACGTAAGTGCAATTGCCATTGTATTTTAAGAAGGTGTGAGCCTGGAGATCTGTCATACAAATCAAACCACGGTCTGGTCGTTTAGACTCCAGCTCTCACAAAGATTATCTTGCTGTTACTTACGACACTTATGAACCAATAATTGTACCTTTTTGAGAGAAATAAAAAGAACTTCGAGTAAAGTAACCATACAAAACTCAGATAATCTGGGCTTCGCCCGCGTGGATGTCAGAAATTATCCCACGGGAACATACTATCGAGATATAACGTAACCTATGTGTTAATCCAGGTTATAAACGACATGTGTGCCAAATTCCATCCAAATACGTTCAGCCATTTTATCGTGAAAACGTAACAAACAAACTCACTTTCGAATTGTATAAGATTAGTTAGGGTAAGCAGGATTAGTAGGCTAGGATACATTGGAACAAGGCATAGTTATTAATACATACTTGTCTCGTCCGTCCTCGTTGCGTTTCTTGAACAGAGCCTTCTTGTGCGAGGGGCTGGGCAGGTCATTGTATTGTTTGGGCGAGGTCGCGTCGTCCGAACTTAGGGCTCCGTTGTTCATCGATGCTTCAGATCGAGAGACGTTGATGCTGCAGCCGGTTGAAGTAGCTGTCTCGGTGCTGCCTGTGGACCCGGTAGATGTTCCTGATGAGAAGGTGGCGTTAGGATACTGATTGTTTTATTGAACGTCAATCATACACTCCTACAAGGATCTTTAGGCGATCGAGATGTTGACAAAGAGGCGCTGTTGGTAAATCTCTGTGGTAAACATTTGTGAAATGTATTGAAAAAACAAAATGGTAGCATTAGTGCTCATACACACGAGCGGCGCGCGTCTTTGGCAGAGGCTTTTGCAGTCGTCCACAACGTGCCGCTCGTGTATTATGAGCACTTAGTTCCGATTTTGGCTAAGCACCAAAAAATCCTTGTACAGTCGCCAGCACATCAGGTTATACGAAACTGTAAAATTTCTCCAAATGATTTTAAACCTTAAAATGTTAAAGGTTAGGTTCAAAGTCGAATGAGAAAATTTGACAGTTTGTGGTAACTTGGCCTGCTGCTGTGTGTACAACTATACGTATCAGACCGTAGGCATATTACCTGTCTGGATGGTTATTCTTTTTCCCAATATTTCGAATGAGCCAGCTATTAAAAAAAAGATATGAATAATAAAAACAGGGTTCAAATAAATTAGCTAGAGAAACTTCGCACATATGATGGATATTGATATCTAATGACGATAAAACAAAAATAGAAGATTTTCTTAACCCATAATTACAAGTAACTATACTACTTGATATTTTTTTGATGTGTAATGTCTTTCCTCTCGCTTTCCTGCAATCTGTGCGGGTGATTTCGTGAAATGCGACGGAAGTGTATAACAGGAAGCCGCGGAAGCGCGCTGTTTGATTTGACCAATGAGCACGCGGGGTGGTAGAGTTGACCGTCAGATGGTACCAACCATTTTTCGAGAGGTTGGTACTGTCAGCCTACAGTTGCGTGTGTGTGGCGAGAAAGGAAATAGAGAAGGTGAACGAATGAGCTGTGCGCCTAACCTCAAATAATCATTTCAAATAATATATGAATGGTTATTTTTTGGTTAATGGTTTGCTTATTACCAATGTCAGATGTCAGATGTTACACATCATATGCGACTACTGTAAGGCTCGTTTTTGTATAGTTTTTTAAAATCTTCATTAGACATCGATACCCATCACGGCTCCGGAGTTTCGCTAGCATATTTAATTTGACCCTGTATAATCACAATAGCAACTCCGATAGATGTACAGTCAACTTCGTAATTGCTACACCATCCCGAGGTTGTACGTCACTTGCACGTCATAAACGACAAGGTCTATTTGTGCTTTCAAGACCAATGTGGCAGTAAGGTTCAAAACAAAAAAAAAACACACCAAGGTATATCCATATACTGTTAGTATGCACATAGCCTATGTTAGTATACTCAATAGCTTAAACATACAATAATTCAATCTTAGTGAAGTTTCAATTCCCTGGGAGATTTTGTCAAATGTGTGTTGTTTGAAAAAAATCTTTATTTACTTACTTAGAACATTGTACAAAGCGGCAGTACTTAAAAATAAAGTAAGTTAGACTAATATTATAAACAACACTTCTACAGGCTAGGATCGCCTTTATAAGTATATAATAGTGATGGTTACAAACTTATTACAACATGAGGCATATAATTATATTATATTTATTGTGATACAGTCGACTCTCGTTAATTCAAACCTGCGATAATTCGAACCTCTCTATAATTCAAAGTTATCACGAGTTCCCTACAAAATCTCTTTATATTTCGAACTAAATCAATACATTTTTATGCACTTGGTAAATCGAACGAAAAAATCATTGCTATATAACAAAACGACGCGTTAATTCGAACTCATCGGCGTCCAACACTCGACAATTCATAGTTGCAGAGAGAAAGAGGCGGAAAGATCGGAAAAGATCGGAAAAACTTAAACCCTTAGTGATAGGAAAATGAAACCGCGATGTTTCATTGCATCATTAAATTTCAAACTATTTGATATTTCAAACACTCTATAATTCGTAATATTTTAAAAGTCCCTCGAGTTTCGAATTACCGAGAGTCGACTGTAATTTCATTTAGGTATAGAAAATAAAAATAAAAATGAGGGGGTAAGAGGCAACTACTTAATTACAAAGTTAAACGATAAGTAAGTAAAAAAGATGCCACGTGGAAAAGAGTTGTCATAAAAGTTTCGAAAGGGACGTATTAAGGCGAGTATGTGGGTAGTCAGAGGAATAATAATGAACTTCATATTCATTGGAGATATAAGGATTTACCTCGACTAAGTCTCTTCTGTAGCGGCGCTCTGCCTAGCTGCGCAGGTGTCGGCGCTAATGGGAATGGCCGGGCCTCTTCCACAGGGGTTTCCCATTGCCTGATAAGGAAAAAGCATTGCATTATACCGCAGAATGAAAGGTAAGTGCAACATCCGGTTTATGAAAGGCTTATCAACACGAAAATGACCAAATAGGCAGACAAACTCATGTCTAGTGATTTCAATGGCTGTTGTTTTTCAGTCAGCTATACACAGCAATTGATTTGACGGTGTGTTATAAAAAGCTGGCTATTATTTAAAAATCTCACCATGATCAGTATGTGATGTAAGCTTGCACTGAGCTGTCAATCGAGTCAATCCCTAGCATCAGATGGGATAACAGCTCGCTTCACTTAAGTTTACACAGTGAGATTTTTTACAGAATAAACCAACTGGTGGAATGACATATCACTTCAAGGTCACTTCAAACATGTGTTCATGGTGAGCTTTTAACATAATAGACCAGCAGACGCTAAAGTTACAGTGGAGTTAGAGTGAGTAGAAATACAAGGCGATTAACATAACACAGTATTGATACATAAATAAATGGTACGTGACCACGAACAGTATAAAATATACATCTCAGAAGTATATAGAAAATACTCACGTGGCGGTTTTAGGCGTGGTATTGTTGCTACTCTGAGATACTATCACAGATTGTCCACCTTGCACGTTCAGCGCGCTCTGGTTATTGTTCTTGGGTGTCTCTACTTCTGTGGAGAATAACGCAAGTCATGGACAAATTATAATATTTCTATTATTAAAATAAGACAAATGTATATAGTAATGCAAATGTCACAACATTGGAGAAAAATTCAATTCATACACGCCTGGTTATGTATGATAATCACTTGAATATTCATGACAAGTGGTCTAAGAAATTCTTTAATACACGCGTGAGCGAATGAGAACATTGTGTGCACGCGGTAAAACCGTGTGTGTCTTTGTGCTGTCACTAAAAACATCTTATTTGATTTGTCTCATCTGTGTGCATGCAGCTTTTGTATTTAGATTGAGGCAAAGAGGTATAAGGCCTGCTCTGAGACAGATAAGAAACAGGAATTGATCACCACATTTGCTTGTTGAACATAGAGGAAAATAATTTGAATAATCTCTAAAAGAAAGGTAGTCTGATCCCTCCAAGACAGTAACAACTGTGTATTTTTCTTACTTCGAAGATCCGTCCTTTTTTAGTTAAAGTCCATTTTGTAAAGAGCATTCTACTTTAATATTTGCTGATTAAGGACCACCTTTTAATATTCCAACTGTTAGGACTCAGACCTCCTCTTATGATAGGGGTCATAATCGAGTCCCGAGTTGGTATACATATACATCATGTATACATTATGTATATGCATATCCTGTCTATCGCCGATGTACACTCACCAGTATTCAACGTTGCCACATACAATCTCTGGAGGTGAATGCAGTGCTTCGACTGACTTATATTTGTTGATTAGGTAAATCGGTCTTTGCTGATATTTTCACTGTCAGAACTTAGGTCTCGTTTCTCTGTGATAGGGAGTGGACCATAATTCACCTCGGCCTGGTGCAGGAATGGCGAACCTTTAAACATCTAGGTGCCAATTTTTCCAAATAAATACTGAATGTGGCCATTATGTGCCCGCAAACAATCTTGACTTAGTGACTACTGATAAATAACGATATTCTTTCACAATAATACTCTTTATTTGCAACTATATACTTTCACCTCAGTGAATTTATTATTATAAAGTATTTGTTATCATTATTAGTTTCATATTTATTTAAATGAAATAACAAATTAGTGCAACTTCTGTTGCAAACTAGATGACATAGATACTTAAAGGCCTCTATTGATACGACGAAGACGTCCTCGTAACATAAGGTCCAGTTGAAAACCAGCGTCAGGCACTAGATGTCTGGCATTTATGCTGAACTGGGTCTTATTTGGCGCAGCCGTGAGGCACACAATACTATTTAAGTACTTTCTGTTTTGTCTGTTTTTGTGTAATACCTGGGTCAAATAAAATTATTTTCATTCTGATGTCGTGCCCAAATTATTCTGTTAAGTGCCACCAATGGCACACGTGTCATTGATTCGCCATCCCTGGCTTAGTGCCTACTACAGGCTGTTATAAATCCAGCGTATCACAGATGTACACTCACCAGTATTGAAGGTCGGCACATACAGTCTCTGCAGGTGAACGCAGTGCATCGACTGCTCCGAGGCGGGACTCAAGGACGCCTGGCTCGGCTTCAGCAGCAGGTTGCCTGACGCGTCCAGGGAGAGGGTGAGGGGACCAGGACCTGGTGAAACAAAATAACATCAACTTAAATGCACTTCAGGCTCGCCATGGGTAGCTAAGCCTGTTATTATCTGGCTTACTTAACTATTAATAATTTCACCATGGACACCTCGGGCACAGATTACTAAATAGTTACTACGTAACAGATACTTCACTCAGTAGAAAATTTCCAATACATATTGAGATAATAGCCTACTCCGTCGCCTCAACAACCACTGCATGCTAAAATGTGCCTAAATGCTCAAGCGTACAGTTGTGATTGCTTCGCACCGCGCGATCCTACAGCAATCGCAGGGAACCGAATTTGGACCGCAAGCGGTCCGAGAGCGCTCGCTCGAGCGGTAGGTAATTATAGCGCGCAAGTACATGGAGTGACGGAGGACTGCCTCGGGGACAGACATGAGTTTAATTGAAATATCTACCTAAAATGTCGGAGGTTTGGCACCTACAATCAACAATGCCAACTAGTTAACGGGTCACGTACAAAATCAAAGCTAAATGATGTCCGCGTGAAAGTAGTTTAAAACAGTTATAAGTTCCACCTAATTACAACTATGGCACCTAGTAATAAAGTCGCGTTTACATTGGCTGTGTTTCAAGCGAACTAAACAAAATAAGAGCTCACGTCTCGAAGTGCGCTGTTATTTACCGAGACGTATTTCTTGCGCCGACCCGATATCTAGTCGGTATTGTTGATAGAAGTTTGGCACGCAAAATATTCGAACATGTGTGCAGTTTATTTTGCACTTTTTCATCCTGTCCTGTAAAGTCTTGAAACAAGTATTAAAAGTTGATACAAGCTACATAATAATTGGTCCCGCTGGGCACATGCATCAGCTTTCTTATTCCTTGTTTTTTCACGCTAGGTGAGCAAATGTCTTTCTTAACTTATTAGGTACAATTAAAAACATTCTAAAACATGTACTTACAAGGCGAATTATCGCCAATATTCCTCTTGACGAACGTGAAACTCTTGAGCACGGGGTTACTGAGAGGCGTGGATGTAAGCGGCGTCGACGACGACGTCGGAATTGTGTTGGACATGCCGCTGGAAATGACCTGTGGAAGAACAGAGTTTATAATGGTATGTATATGTAAGTGGTAACTTGTAATTGGACATATTCTACTTAACGTTACTGCATAGTACTAAAATGTACTAGCCATAAGTTTCTTCAAAAAATAATTAATTTATATTACAGATACATAGATTTTTAAGCTAATACCACGGAGCAAATGGCTAATACCTCGACTCTTATCTTTAACACGATAATGTTGAAATGCAAAAAATATATATGTACTTAGTTATTTTCAGAGCTTTTGACGACCGAAGTTAATTTGAAATTTTTGTATGACAACAGGTAATGACGTCATAATAAAATTGATAGAAAGACCTCAAAAAACGTGAGTGGAAGTTCAGCCTGAAGAAGTTATCCACACACACACAGACATGAGTGTGACATCTCTCAGCTTCCATAAAAGTTTATTTATTTCTGCAGACACAAAAGTAATTGCTTGCCTTTTACCTGCAGAAATAAATACACTATTATTATTAATATAATTATACCTGAACACCGCACGTAGAAGTGGGCGAGTTCATTATGGACGCTATAGCGTTGTCCAACGCGGCCTGAGTGGACAGGTTGGGCGTGCTTAGAGATATGCCTTGCACGCTGTGAGTTATGCTCTGTGTACTGGATGCTATGGAAGTCGGATGAGGAGAACTTGGGACCTGGTTTGACAGCATCGGCTTGTTGATCTGAGTGAAGGCTGCCCATTGTCTGTGGTTTTCACCTGGAAATAATGTTGATTATGAGTAAACCATTAATTCGTAGAATATAAGAAAACTATTAAGTACACACGGCTACACATCAAGCTATACATTTCCAGTTTACACTGACCTCTCATTGTAAGGAAATCCTATACAATGCGAGATCAGCTTATACTGGCAATTTATAGCTTGATCTGTAGCCGTGCACTGTATGAATAACAGATATAAATGTAGAAATTACGAAGATTACTTTCGTATTTCGTAGATAATATCCAAACGGGGAATAAAAGTAATACAAAAAAAAACCGTAGGTACCTACAGGTATCGGCGCGGTTTAAGAGCGCTGACCTCAAATGCGCAGTAGATATTTGGGTTTTCTTGGGGTTATGCGCAAGGTTTAAAGCTTGTAAGTTTATCTTGGACATCATTATCATCGGTGAAGGAAAACATCGTGAGGAAACCAGCACTTTGAATCATAATAAATCTGTAATCACCAATCCACCTTGAGCAAGCGTGGTGATCAATGCCCGTGCCTTCTCTGAATGAGAAGACGGCTTTGCCCTGCAGCGGAAAAATAAAAGGCTGATGTTATTATTATTATTAGTTAAAAACTTACTAGTGTCAGCATGGGTAGACTTGAAGGCGCCGCCAGTCGGCTGGAAACCTTTAGGTCCCCCTGGACTAGACGCGGTTATACCGCCGAGAAGATTGTCCGACGAACCAGCCCTGGAAATAAAAAAAAACTCGTAAATTCAATAAGTTCTGTTACTTTGAGGCTATGTATACATAATTGCATTGTAAACCCTTTTTTCTCTCCTTATTGTATTAGGCTTATGAAATAAATTATTATTATTATCATTATGTATCTTTACAATCTAAGATCGCCCATATACAATCTAAACTTATATTTTCGCTAGATAGTAGATGAGGACAGTAGGAATCTCGTTAATCCATTCATGCGCGTCACTATCTAGATGACGAGGCATTTGGCTACCTTATGAGAGTCGTAGTCATGTCAACTTATATTTTAAAGAGGTTACATTTTTTGTAAGAGGTTCTCTGAAAGTACTGATCTGATTACCAAAATCTTTTCACTGAAAGAAAGCTACACTATTGCCTAGTGCCATAGGATATTACGTTTCTTCCACACTTTTTAAGTCGCGGGTAGAAACTAATACCATTGCACACAGCATTGAAGTTATGTCTTAGCTATTGAATTCCGGAAAACTTTAAATCACAGTGATGTTATTAAGAGGTAAACAAGCAGGAGATCCATCTGGTAGTAAGAGGTCACCGTAGTCTATGGACGTCTGTAATAGCATATGCATCATAGGTGTGTTGCCATCTCAGAGAAAAAGCTTTTGCTAAGAGTCTTATGGCAATATCAAAAGTCATTTATTCAAACTAGGCTGAGAATCAGACCTTTTTAAACGTCAAAATTACATAAGACAGCCCCCTAAACGCTCGCCGTTCACCACTTCCTAGAGCTTTAGCTGGGAAGAAGTGGCGCAACAAACTCCCCAGCAGCACTGCTGTCTGTTCAGTTAGAAGAACTGGATTCTATACAGTAGCACAGATTACTAAATAGTTACTACGTAACAGATACTTCACTCAGTAGAAAATTTCCAATACCTATTGAGATAATAGCCTACTCCGTCGCCTCAACAACCACTGCATGCTAAAATGTGCCTAAATGCTCAAGCGTACAGTTGTGATTGCTTCGCACAGCGCGATCCTACAGCAATCGCAGTGAACCGAATTTGGACCGCAAGCGGTCCGAGAGCGCTCGCTCGAGCGGTAGGTAATTGTACATGGAGTGACGGAGGCCTGACAGTAGTAGGTAATTAACATTACGAAACACAAAACATTAAATAAATTATTTGCTATGTGTCAGCAAGCACACGCCAATATAGGTACCCACCAACAAAAACATTAAAAACTATACTTGAGCAGAAATAAATAATAAAAACGTAAACAGAATTTAATACCTAAATAAAAGCCTCCAGGCATAATGGGCGTGCCCGCTTACATTTGCAATGCTGCATTATGTTTATACAGCTGTAACTTGAAGTCACAAATGATAAACTAGGACCTTCGAAGTAACAACGTTAAAATATCAAGGAGAAATATGAAAGTAAACAGTTGAGAAAACTTACCTAGCTTTAATAGGTTTAGGCCTTCTAGTATGGTCGTGGTGCGACGGCAAATAGTCTCGTGTGTCCAATCCTTCAGAGTCCGAATCTGTCACCTTCTCTCCGCATTTCAGGTCGATCTCTATGCTTTGTACCGCTACTGGCGGCTCTTCTAGCGTCTGCGATGGCTGTAACACAAATGGTTGTATGAGAACGAGATAAATGATGAAAGTATAGCAAGATCTGTAAGTCTTAAAGCCATAAGACAGCATGGGGAACATTGACAACGTACGTAGGCCAATGGTCTATACGCTCAGCTAAATAGTTCAAACGAAGAAAGAAAATGTTTAGAAAAAAACGAAGATTATTTATTTGGCACAGTACCGTATGCAAGATATATACTTGAACAAATTAAAATAATAATAAGAGACAACATCCACACAAGGGCTTCAGGTCCCAAACTAGGTAGAGCCTGTACTACGGTAACCTGATGACTGATATACATAGTTATATACATATACACCCCCAGACACAGGTCAAACAGACATGTTCGTGCACACAAATGTTTGACTTGTCCAGGGATCGAACTCGGGACCAGCGCGGCAGCGGCTCAGAAGGCAGGGTCGCTACCAACTGCACCAACCGGTCAGTCATAATAAAAACAAAATACCTTTGTATAAAATACCAATAAATAAAAAACTAACTTCAGTAATAATGCTATACAGATGCTTTTCTGTCAGATAGACCATTGAAATTGACCTGCGTCGATACCCTGTATGTTTGATTGATGTATTTGAATTAACTTACGCACTCCACTTTCGTCTTACCTGTGGATGCTGAGCAAATACTTCACAGTACGCTAAAAGAAACTAAAGTATGACGTAACATACAGGAAGGTATTTTTTATAGATAGGTAAGTAAACATACCATTTGCTCATCGTCACTAAGGTGTGGTGATCCAATATGGTTGTACGAAGCTACCGGCACCGGCAAGTCCGAGTTGACTGTAAGAGAACCGCTGGTAACTACCTCCGACGGCGTTCGGGGACTCTGTAAACAAACATGGTGCGAAATTAATTTGGAAGTATACACAACTAGCTGTGCCCTGCAGTTTCACCCGCACAAGTCTCGATACCGCAGGAATATCGGGATAAAAAGTAGCATATGTCCTAATCTAATCATGGTCTACATTTCCAAAAATTCAACCATTATGCTTTGGACATCTGCCAATATATTCTGTAATAACAATAACGGTGACCACTTAGGTGATGTGAGATGTCAATGGTGCCAATCCCTAGCATCAGGTGGAATGACGCCTGAAGACCAATTACGGTAAGTAAAAACGTTCAAAATCTAGTCGCTCAGCGACAAGCAATATCAAAAACTTGACAAATATGTAGGGATATTAAAGGTATTTTTGACATATTGAGACTGAGATGAGACTGCAAACGTTTTTAAATTCACGAGAATTACCCCTTCAAACCCAGACAGGCGCTTTGCTTTCATCACCATTTCTCTCAAAACGGTGAAGGAAAACATCGTGAGGAAACCGGCTTGTCCTAGAACCAACAATTCGAAGACATGTGCCATCTACCAACCCGCACTGAGCACGCGTGGACTACGGCCTACTCCCTCTCACAGAGAGGAGGCCTGTATCCCAGCAGTAGGAACACTAAAGGCTGATTATGACCTCTCTGATGCTCACTTCACCTTAGTTTTCACGGTGCGATTTTTACAGAACAGACCACATGTGTATTGAGCACTATGGTGAAGTCTCTTCTATCTTTTGCACAAATAACATCACGCCTGTAATCCCGAAGGGATAGCAGAGGGTATCGGTGATTTTTTTGATATGACAATAAGGTTCAAATTAATATTTGTTAAATTTTTCAGTGACTTGACAATATGGTTCAAATTGTAATTGTTTTATCGTTGTTACCTGTGGCATAGACCCAGTAGGATCTTTGCTACTAGACGACTTCCTACGATCTTTGTTGCACCACTTCCATTCAGGATGAGCTTTGAAGTGGGCTTCTTTGACCTGAGAAAAAGAACACTATATAATACAACATATCATTTGCAATACAATGTAACAAAAATTTTATCTCACTACGCGACGCGCGCTTTACTTGTGGTAACTAAGTGTACAAACACGCTGTGAATGTGTGCGTGAAGACGAGGAGCATCAGTCAGTATATAATATACACACGCAGCCACACACATTTCCGACTTCGCCATTATCTCGGACGGTACCGAGAAGTCCTGCGCTTACACACACATTCACATAATGTTTGCACACATGGTAAGCACAAGTAAACCACGTGTCGCTTTGTCAGATAAAATACTACACGTGTTAACGACACTCATTTGTATTGTCGACGGTTTTGTATGTAATGAGGAACTACAAAATGAGATCGCAACAACACCAAGGTAACCAAGCTTGAACATGTGAACATTATAACGGCAATTTAACGGTCACTACACGTGATGTCATATATTGTCACGAACAGACATGTGGCATGCTAGTGCTCAGTGTAAAAGCTCAAAACTATGCCCAAAAACCGTACGCCGTTCGGTGCGGAGGGACGGGGGGACTCGTATAAGCATCATCATCGTTAGCATAAGCAGCCTTGATGCTGAGCTAGATCTATCTAGCCTAGGAGTAGGAGCCTTCTTGTCACAGTCATGACGTGCAGCTGTCGACTAGTATCTGTTTTGTGCTCGTGATTATAGATATTTTTTGTTTTTATTTTTTCTTAGTTAATAGAGCTAATTATCATTTTTGTATCTCCTTTTGGGCATGCTTCCCTGGTATGTGCGAGTTTCATTATATGTATTATCTTATTTGCATAACACAGATCTTTTTTAAAGAGTTACTAACCTCGCTAGCAAGTTCGTTGTACTTCTGTTTCTCCTCCGGTTTGAGCGAGTACCACCACTCGCCGAGTATCTTGCTGACCGTACGGTTGTCCTGGTTCGGGTGCATTTGATGCACGATCTGACGGTGGCGTTTGGAGAATATCATGAACGCGTTCATTGGACGACGGATGCGACGCTCCTTCTGTAAAAAGAAGATTAAAAAAATATGACCTTCTTCTTATAATTTGTTTCTTTTTGTTGCTTTTTTTTTTTTGCTTAATTACTTCACCTAAAGATGTTTGCATTACTGTGAAACCCTGACTAAAAAAGAAAGTATACTTTGAGACAAATTGTTAACAATGCAATGTTACTGGCTTGTCTCGTGTTTTCCTATAATACGAACAGAGAAGACATCATAGGTGGTTTTAGTAAAAAAAAACTAACTTAACAAATTAAAGTAGACTATCCTTGCATTGTATAAACTCCATCTCTTAGTATTATAATTATGATTGCATAGCACATTTGTCAGTACTAAGTACTATAAAGCTATCATTTACTGACCACGTCCTTTTTTGACTTGAATGGGTACTACGCTTTGGAATAGGCAACTAGCTTCATCTTTCATTGAAATAAATGCTTTCAGGTCCGAAACATTACCTTATCCTGTGTAGCCGGCGAGTTAAGCGCAGACGTGTTCTGCGAAGGCCGCTTGTTAGAGTCATCTCCGCCGACCCCAGAGTCTTCGGACTCAAATACCTCGTCATCCTCATCCATGCACATCGGAGGATCTGGAATACATTGTTTGTCTTACAAATTGACAAACAGAATACAGGTGATTTGAGTTTGAATGTATGGAACACCGAGTAAGGTGCACGTGTACGTTATTATTAGGTTACCTGTCCTACTAAGCAGGGTTACTAGTAAGACTGGTGGCCCCCGTTTATTCATAAACAAGTCTTCTCTAACGTCTCATTTCTTAATTACAGGTAACTCTAAAACCTTTACAAGTTGACAAGTTTTATTCATAGTCTGTATAGAATTGGAGCAGTTCATTATATTAAGTATTTCAGATCTCCTTCAGGATAGTATGATTGTTTTGAAAAGGCTATGGATAAAGTGTTGCACAAAATTTGTAATTCAAACAACTATATCATCACTTGTGGTGATTTTAATGTAAATTGGTTGAAGATGCTGGGTTAAGTATATAAGTTTGTTTCAGTCATACAATCTAGCTAACCAATTTTTGGAGCCCACTAGAATAACTCCCACTAGTGCCACATGCCTAGATAACATTTATACAGATGCTATACCAACCCACAAAGAAATTATTAATTTAATAGACTCAGATCATTGCGGACAATTGATCACAAATCCAAATCTAAACAACGAAGTTACTAAAAAAGATATCAATGTTAACCCAAAAACTACTAATCAAAATCAAACTACTAACAAATATGTTGTTCCTACAGCCAGGCTCAAGAAAATAGGT
This sequence comes from Brachylomia viminalis, assembly GCA_937001585.2. Lineage (NCBI taxonomy): Eukaryota > Metazoa > Arthropoda > Insecta > Lepidoptera > Noctuidae > Brachylomia > Brachylomia viminalis. Next base: position 12,704,396 of record OW443316.2, on the reverse strand, counting down.
GGCTCGTTTAGATGCCAATGTATACGTTTTCATAGTAAACTTCCTAGCCATTATTCAAGATCCAAGCATTAATAAATTCTAATCTATTATAAAGCGGAAACTATGCTAGAAAGCCTATTATACTGCCCAGAACTATATTGAGGACAAAAAGGCTTGGGATTGAGCTGCTCCAATAAATTTACACAGTGATGTTTCTTTTTTATTTTATTTTGCTGATTTGAGTGTTTTTTTTTCTATACCTATACTATTTTACATACACAATGACATGAATATATACTGTAAAAAGTATTACATTATTTTAATTATTGTGAATGCGAGGTCTATGATATGATATGATAACTATGTCTGGCAGTTTAAGACAGTAGTATAAACAGCCTACCCCAAAGTTGCATGATTAATGATTACTGACAAAAATGTGTGCACTGACTAGACAGGTCCACTGTGTAGTTCTTTCCTCAAAAGACCATTTCAGACACCAATCTGCATGGTCTTCACATGATCTGACCAAGATTATGTCTGGACTTTAAAAGACACTGTGACCTGTGTTTGATTCGGCCTTCTCAGATTAGTCAGATGGGAAACGCCGACCTCATCTAGTTTAAAAAAAAAACGACGATTAAATAAAAACTTAAGAAATCATGTAAATGCTTACCGCTAGCCTCCGTCTTAATCTGATCCTCAGTCTTGATAAACGGCGCGGGCGTATGTGGCGTGTGCGGCGTGTGCGGCGTGTGCGGCGTGCGCGGCGTGCGCGGCGTGCGCGGCGACGGCGGAGCGGCCGGCGCTGTCGGCGTCGCGCTCGCGGGCGGCGGGGAGCCGCTCAGGAGAGGGACGAGGGATTGCCAGGGAAATGTGTTGCCTGATACTGAGGAGCAAGTATTTATAATTGAAGAACCAACTTAATATGTATGGACGTCTTCATTCCAATTACCCTTAACCAAACTATTATACGGTTTAAGATTTTATTTCACTCAAAAATTATAAAATGATTCACTTCTACGAGGAAAAACACAATAATTATTAAGCTAAGCAACGGTTTCGCCTGATGATAAAACTAAAATAAGGTTACCAAAAACAGTTCAAGTACGTTAGGAGAACGTCTGTGTACTGTCAGCAATGAACACTTCAGTTTAAAAAATCTTAATTAGTAAGCAAAATATTCATAAAAAATTATATAAGATTTTAATCGTATAACTCTTAGCTGTTACATGACATGCTGAAAATCAATTCATAGATTCATTTTGTATCAATTTTGATGATAGGTAATCGACTCTTGTTGACTGTGCCATCTATATGACGGCAGTTCAGCAAATCCTTTTCAAAACCACGAGTGTCCAAAAGAAGAGATGTCTCTGTTTTCATCAGTTCAAAACAAGTTTTGTAAACGTGATAGATATCACGATGCATAGCGTTGTGCAAGAACAAAGAAACTACGTACATACATATCTACAACATCAAGGACATTGACACATACAAAACACACACACACATACACACTAGTAGTATAATGTAGTAAGTGATAGTACTCACCGATAATCGTGTGTGACGTGGGTGGCGGCAATACCGGTAGCAACTGGTTAGGGTGCACTATCACTGCGCTGCTGTTCACGTTGTTTACCTATAATGAATGTTATTATGTTTAAATTAATGTAAAACAACATCTAATTATAGGAAAAACACATATCATTAGATATAATTGCGAATTTCTGAATAAACACAGACTTTGTCCCTTTTTTTTTTTGGGTATGGCTTCGCGCTGTTGGCCGTGAGAGCTTAACCGGTCTATCCTGTGGTGCCTTTGAGCTAACTCAAAGCCTCCAGCCAGCGGAGACTTAGTCCCATCTGACTAGGTAGTTTTATAGTAAGTTCGTCTATCTACTAAATAAAAGTTTGAATTCGTATGTAAGAAACTATCGTATGTTAAAAATAAGTGAGTTTAAAAAGGTGTAACAATAATTAGAATGTATTCACATGGAGAGTTATTCGACATAACAAATTATGATATTTAAGATTATAAGTAAATGCTACTTACATGATCACCATTATCTAAACTCCTGTGTTCCTGTTCATGGTCATTGTTGTTGAGCTGTTGTTGCAGATGATTTATTCGCTGCTCAATCTGAAATGTGCCAGCACCAGCTAAAGTATTTTAATGTCACGAAGCGACGCGCGCTTTACTTGTGGTTACCAAGTGTACAAACACGCTGTGAATGTGTGCGTAAAGACGAGTAGCGTTAGCTCAGTACATTACGGTACAGCACAGCACAACACACACACACACACACGCACACACACTTCCGACTTCGCCATTGTCTCGGACGGTACCGAGAGCTCCTCCGCTTACACAGAAATTCACAGCGTGTTTGTACTCTTGGTAGCCACAAGTAAAGCGCGCGTCGCTTCGTGAGGTAAATACTGTATAAGCACACTGTACTATTTATTATTGTGTATAACAATCTAACAGTCAATCAGAAACTGTTAGCTTAGGCCCTAGGGAATGAGTGATGATTGTATCTATAAATACACATAGTAATAAACAAAGTCGTTTTTGGTGTCTGTCTGCGTGACCCCTTATATCTTCTAAATTAAGAATGGATTATGATGCGGTCTTCACCATTATTTAGAGCAGAGGTCCTCAAACTTTTTTGTCTCATAGACCACTTGCTATGTTTTTCGGTTTTGCGTAGACCCTGCTTAGCTAATATTGCATTTTGTAAAACTTCATCAACTTCAAATGTGTTTTGACTGATGTCTAACTGTAGTGAGACGTAGAAGAAAAAAACAACCTACGACTTACAGGTAGTCGTCGACCGCTGGGGGCCGATATAGACCACTTTGGATATCATTGATTTAGAGCATTATTCCGGTAGGTTTAGGTTTATAATATACGTAATATAAGCATGGATTAGCAGGTGCAATACAATATTGTAATGCTTTTTCTTATCGGCCAAAAAACAAATTACTCACGCCATCCAAAAATAAACAATATTAAATGCGTACCGATCAAGTGGCCAGATAATTAACACGTGCGTAATATTGATAACAATTTTTACTGAGATAGTGCAAATCGAGCCACAGGAACGGCAAGATAATCAAATGGAAGAATACAGAATGCCGAAAACTAAAGACTGTTGAAAGTTGGTATGCAATGGGGAGGGACAGGCGAAGCTTATTACTAGAAATTGGATTATATGCATTTGTGTTATTGCATATTTTAGTACTTGTTCTGTGATATGCTTATTTCAGAAGATAAATGTGTTAGGCGTATTGTATTACGCGAGAACGATGGTGGGCCGCAGCCAATGACGTGCCGCCCGTCTTGAAGGAATAAAGAAATTTAACGAAATTAAATCATATATATCAGTGGTATCGGCCAAACTCTGCCTGAAAAGGTTTCTGCAGAAATGGCGCCAGTTCTGTCTAGTAACGTCACTTGAAGTGGAGAGGTCATTTTCAGCCTACAAATTAATATTCAGTGACAAACGTTCAGTTTTCTCTACCAAATCTAGAAAAATATTTAATTGTATATTGTCGCAAGAATTACAACTGATTATTTATATAATATATATATACTCAGTTGAGCGGCAAGATTACTGACAAATGCGTGCACTGACTGGACAGGTCCGCTCAATCTGTATGGTTTTTCCTCAAAAGACCGTTTCAGACACAAATCTACATGGTCTTCACATGATCTGACCAAGATTATGTCTGGACTTTAAAAGAGACTGTGACCTCTGAGTTTGTTTCGGCCTTTCTTCTCAGAGTAGTCAGTTATGAAACGCCGACCTCATCTAGTTTTAAAAATATGATTGACGTGTAAAAGTGTTTGTAACAAACCTACTTACAGAAATAAAATCATTTATCATTTATCATTTATCATTATCATTTATATATATATATATTTATTTTCACACATAAATAAACGTAAATTCTATTAATAAATAGTATTTTGATCGTGCATATTTTGTGCATACATGGCCCTTTTTATTGTCTCCCACCATTGAAGTCAAGTAATCAAATATCAAATGGGCCAATTTGCACCTGATAAAATTACAACTGTCATTTCAGTACATAAAACCGTTTTTGATACTCACTTGAACAGTCTCCGTCGGCTCGTTTTTTATAAACACATACTTCTTTTCCGTGGTATTCTGTGGCACCATAGTGACATAGTATCTCTTCACAGGATCTTTCATATCCGGTTCCACGACGGACAACAAACGGGCCTGAAGCGGCGCCGGTTTCAGAATCCTCTTATTGTTATCTTCCATTACGCGAGTCTCGGATAGTTCTGGGGGCCGAGTGTCAATAACATTGCGGAGAATGTTATTCTCTCTTTGAGTCTGATGATCTCTCTCGTCATCATCATACTCCGAGACTCTTCTATTCAGAAAATTTTCATGATTATTTAGTGGGGGCGACATTTCCGTGTCGCGTCGGTAGTTGTCGTGAATTCCGTTTCGATGGATCGGCTGCGTTCGGTAAATCTGATCTACGTCTATTCCGTTTGATGTTGGAATGGTTCTAGGGACGATTAGATTGTGTGGTAGTTCATTCGAATTACGAATAGTGTTCGCGATACTTGTTTGCAGACTCTGAGTACTTAAGTTGTTCAAGTTGAGAGAAATACTCGAAGGTAGAGTAAGGCTGGACAAAGTTGTCGTAGTAGCGTTTATACTAGTATGTATAGTATTCTGCAGGTTCAACCCTGAACTTTGAACGCCGATCACATTGGATTGGGAGACGTTGTTCGTTTGCACGATTGTAGGCCCGTTTCGGTTTTCCACCTGAGAAATGAAGGTCTAATTTTGACATAACTTAATTATTGCTTGTATCATACAGTTAATTATAAAAGGTATTTGTAATACCTGGTAATGGTAGTTAGGTCCTGGAGAAACTCTTATGACGCTGGTGGCCACTCCACTGACAGGTGATTTCACCCGGCTAGGTCGGACTAATTCAGGCCTGGAATAAAACATTTCTGTGTTAGTTTTACTACAATTTCCTCGCTTACATTTGGAACTGGTTTTGACAGCGTAGGAGTTAGCCAAAAGTCTACGCAGCGTAAGTAAGACGTAAACGTGACCCTAACACCGCGTCAACACGACGTATTTTCGATGCAATTACATTAGGCTTATGTATTTACGCAGAGTCGCCGCATAGGCTGGTCATACAAGCAGTTAAAAGACAATTTTATAGCGTAGAAAGTGAAATGTGCAGATTAGCTATCAGCGTATACAGCTCGCGCGATAAGAGTTTGGCTTTGACCGTTATTGCGCAGAAATCAGAAATTGGGTATCAACGGGCAATTAGCGGGGTGCGGGGCGGGTGTGTAGGCGCACGCGGTGCTCTGATTGGCGCTCCAGTCGTTCCCTGCCTCTCGCATCGATACGACGTACCGCGCACTCCTGTTGTATAATCAAAAGTTCAAAAATCCGAAGGTCAAAGCCAAACTCTTATCGCGCGAGCTGTACCTTATGAGATAGCGATAGTTTTTTTTTTTTTACTTCTAAACTGGAACTATCTTTGGTTAATACTTTCCAAATAAATTGTACGGTGACAGCCGTTTTGTAGGGCCCCAGTTGTAGGCTAAAAACTGGGGTCAGACAAAAAGTTTCCATATGTGAAGGAGATAGAGAAAATGCATGCCTGTCTCGGTTTCTCTTACTTTAAGTGTGTCCTTGTCTCATCATTATTATTCCGTTTTTAAAATTTATTTACTCAGGTTCCTAGAACCTGGTATTATTTTAAACGTCACGGATGTAAACAAAGGTGAGATTTTAAGTTTGAATAGATTAGCTGTTTTGTACTGCATTGAAATAATTATTGTCTAAATCTAAATGATTATTATCCAATGGCTTGTCTATTGCTACACTAAGTACACTCTGCCTTCCTTTTCATGTATGCAAGATGACAATTTATAACGTAACATACAAATTAATGACGCGCCAAATTATCCTTGTAGCGCTATAGTTTCTTTTTCTTAGTTGAGTATCTCTTTAACAGATTTTAAAAAAGGACTAGGTTAGGCTTTCGGCGAGTTATATTTTTAAATTTAGAATTTTCGAAGTTGTCTTTAAAAAAGTAATTTCATTTCATAGAACGTACCTGATAAGGTGGTGATGGTACAACGCCGCAGGGTGATGCGGTTGTGGCTGCGGTGAGGAGATGGGCACAAACAGGTTGTTTCGTAAACCGGGAGACCCTCCACCGCCTATCGGCGAAGCACCAGGGCTGCCTGAGCGGGAACTGCCCAGCGAAACTGTGATAACAAGAACATGTTGTAACATTAAAAAAATATTATGTACCAGCCGTGAAACAAATAACTTTTACATATAAACCGTCTAAAACTAACATCCACCACATTTTTCTTTCTTCAAAAATTACGAACTTCAGGTCCCTATTTAACACCATTAGGAGATGAGTTTTCAAAAAACAATACTTCAACCTACTACACTACTTTCTGTTTATACATATAAACAGAAACCTTCCACGGTTCTAACTTCAAATGTCGAACTTGCGTACAAATTTTCATCCCCTATTTAACCGCTCTAGAGGGTGAGTTTTCAAAAATCCTTCCATAATGCTTGCTTTCGTTATACATATAAGAAGCTCTTGAGCAAAATTTCATGGATCTAGACCCAACTGTTTAGCGTGGGAGTTGTCTGACAGTGAATGAATTTAAGATTTGTCTTAGATGTGTCTTACAAACCTAACTTAATCGTCATAGTTGCGTATGTACTAATTATTTATATTAAGGCGGGGTGTTATCTCAATATTCCCAAAAATTGGTTTCTTAGAACGTCGAGTATGACGTAATGTAATAAAAATAAGTAACGCGAAAAATACAGTGAACAGAGAAGGGTATAAAGAAGAATTTAAACCGAACAGAATAATAAATAATAGTTTGATATTCCCAATAAAAAATTGGGAAGTTGTAGCACAAAAATAAACTTTGACGTCGAAGATCTCTGTATTTCCAGCGATAACAACAGTTTTTTTTTTAAGAATTTAGTAGGTTTTCCATTTTTTTAAAACTTTAACCAAACCATTATTTAATTTTATGTCTATATTTTAAATAATCTAAAGAATAGCAGTAAAATAAATGCCCATTCGCAGCTTACGTCACATTTCAACATAAATATCATTTTCAATTTTCAATCTTATTGACGCTCCATAGTGGTGACAATAGCTTACGCGGTCATACTTTAGTCGTCGGGCAGCGCTCGACTTGGATGGTTGGCACCGGACGCTCTGTGCATAATTCGATTGTAGTTTTCAAGTAATTTATGACTGAAAACAGTGTGTGAATTGAACTAAAGTTCTGTGGCGGACTACTAAGGCTACTCACTGCCTAATATTGAAGTGAAAATTCAGTCTCAGTGGAAATATGGGCAATAAAAATAAAATGTTGCGAAAGAGTTTTACAAGAAAAAGACGAAAAACTCGAAAAAATTATGGAATGTTTGGGTAAGTAGGATGATTACGGTATTGTATCATAATAACATTTGAAATTTGTATTTAGTTTAGTATACTTACGAAACTGTATAAATCTATAGAAACGGTATTGACAATTTCTACAAACATTTTGCTAAATCCAAAAACAAATAGGTGCACTCTATTTTGATGTCTATAGAATGCATATTTGAATGCGCCTAGTGCAAACGTCTCTGGTCGAAGCAACCATCGAGGCGATAGCCATATTGCAATAGTAGGTATAAGTAACAAAAACAAACTTGCAGATAAATCAGAGTGCGTTCGTAATTATTATAATAATATAAATATTGCACTAGTTATATAAAAAGCATTTTGATTCTTTTGTAAGATTATTTTTATAATATTTATTGAGTCATTAGACCAGTGCCGATAATTTTTGAAAACGAAAAAAGTCACAGTAGGCTGAAACCCATTGGAAAAGAAAGAGAATATAACAAAAATGAAAGGAAAAATAATTTACGGGCGATCCGAGGTCGGGAAGTGGGGGTTATCTCGATTTCCGGCAAAACTACAAGTCATATGGAAAAAAGTGTAATAGCAAAGTTGTAGGTAATAAAAAGATCTACAACTTTTGTATTCACACTTTTTTCAAGTAACCTCAAAATTTATGTGAAAAATTCAATTCATGTGAAAAATTCAAATTTGACAACAAACAATTTATGTGAAAAATTCAAATTTGCCGGAAATCGAGATAAACCGCTTTTTACCCTTAAACCCCCACTTCCCGACCTCGGATCGCCCGTAAATTATTTTTCCTTTCATTTTTGTTATATTCTCTTTCTTTTCCAATGGGTTTCAGCCTACTGTGACTTTTTTCGTTTTCAAAAATTATCGGCACTGGTCTAATGACTCAATAAATATTATAAAAATAATCTTACAAAAGAATCAAAATGCTTTATATATAACTAGTGTGCAGTATTTATATTATTATAATAATTACGAACGCACTCTGATTTATCTGCAAGTTTGTTTTTGTTACTTATACCTACTATTGCAATATGGCTATCGCCTCGATGGTTGCTTCGACCAGAGACGTTTGCACTAGGCGCATTCAAATATGCATTCTATAGACATCAAAATAGAGTGCACCTATTTGTTTTTGGATTTAGCAAAATGTTTGTAGAAATTGTCAATGCCGTTTCTATAGATTTATACAGTTTCGTAAGTAAACTAAACTAAATACAAATTTCAAATGTTATGATACAATACCGTAATCATCCTACTTACCCAAACATTCCATCATTTTTTCGAGTTTTTCGTCTTTTTCTTGTAAAACTCTTTCGCAACATTTTATTTTTATTGCCCATATTTCCACTGAGACTGAATTTTCACTTCAATATTAGGCAGTGAGTAGCCTTAGTAGTCCGCCACAGAACTTTAGTTCAATTCACGCACTGTTTTACCAATTTTAGCAAATACCAACTAATATTCAGCCAGCAGCAGCTTCCATTCCCGTGGATGATCCCTCTATCGTCTAAATTTTTCAGAATTCTAGCTTCCGTCCCGGCTCCGCATTTTATTAGAAACATTATGGCATTTGTCACTTTGGAGCTGTGATATTATTGCATTTATTTAGAGTTTATGTGATTTTTAAGTGGTCCGAGGGCCTTTATGTTGGTTTTGTTTTCTATTTTTTTACCGCACCCACTAAGTACCTATCTAAAACACAAACATTAGTTTGAAATGGCATAACTACCCATTTAATTAACCCTTCCATCCCTGATACTGACTTACACCCGAAAAGCATAATTCCCCTTCTAGAGCAGTCGGGTAAAATTCGGAATGTTTATATTTGACCTGTTTATCATGTACTGTAATAAAAATAAACAGTAGTGATGTTTTTTTTTAAATTGTTATGTGTAATTATTTATTGTATCATATTATGAACCGACACTGTAATTACATCGAATTTTAGAACGCACGTCATAAGTAAGTATATTCAACAGAAAACATCTGATTTCCTTACGTATACTATGCAACTTTCCTTGAGCACACAAACGCCCGTGTTAGCGTTTGCGAGTGTGTGCATAATTACCGTAAAACGCGCAGATGCGGTTGTGTGAGTGCGGTAATAGCGATTAAAATCGTAGTCGGTCCGCGTCTTAAGAGCGTTTATACCTTATGAGTGGCAACGTCGCAATTTAGTGTCATATTTCGTGGTTTTAAATTTTTATCATTTAATCGGAGCTATATTTTAAAAATCTGTTTAATTGCAATTTTAATGCAATATTAGTTAAGAGGTAAAAGGTAACCCCCCCCCCCCCCCCCCAAACCGAAAAACATGGCAAGTGATCTATGAGATAAAAAAAGTTTTAGGGATCTCAGCACGCAGCACGGAAGAATAGGCAAAATGACAGCTAGAATAGACTATTTGTAAAGAAATCGGTGTACCATTTGTCATTTTGCCTATTCTTCCGTCAACAAAACCCGTTTCTATGATGGTCATGCTACGCGTGCTGGTTTAGAGTAATATCACAATCTACCTCTATTAACACACACGGTCATTCACGTTCAATGAAATGTATGTATTTTAACTTGAACATAAACGGGTATTGGGACTTGTTGCATTATTTGAAGACATAGTAAAATTATGTCGTTACAGAGCCACAACCCGCCGTTACACTCATCCCAAAACACTCCAGACGTACCGACAACATTGTCTTTCATTCGTCGGCGGCACAACTGACAATGGCAATGCCTTTCATTTTGACAATTTAACTACATTCATTACGTTATTTACGTTTTTGAGCAGACGAATTTTTCAAACATATGAAGCAATGGATTAGCAGTTTCCTTCGAAATCCTCAGGATTGTGATTGAAGTGTGTTACGCAATTGAGGTGTAGGTTTAGCAATCAAGACAGCGTTTTGGGCAGGGGAGGGGTGGGGGTTATACTAATACCACACCATCCCCATTTGATGCAATCTTAAAACGCATCCCGCCCTTTGTTTGTTCTTTATTTGAATCAAAGTATGTCATAGTTATGGCGTCACTTTCTTTTTAAAGTGTATTTTTTTTTTTTATATATTGGTAGCTTGTATTTTCTTTAATACTCATACTCTCGGTGAGAAAGTGGGCCGTAATCCACCACGCGGGCCCAGTGCGGGTTGGTAGATGTCACATGTCGTCGAATTTTTTGTTCTGGGACATGCCGGTTTCCTCACGATATTTTACTTCACCGTTTTGAGAGCAGTGGTGATGAAATAATTTACACAAAGTGAAGCACCTGACTGGGTTCGAACCTACGACCAACAACTCGAAAGTCGCGGCCGTTACCACTAGGCCACCACTGCTCATGTACTTATTAATCATTGAAATGTGCTTTTGTGTGTTGTGCTATTTCTTTGACGTTTCTTTTGTGTGCACTAAATAAATGATTTATCTATCTATAAAATATCTAGCATACCCAGCATATTAGCAGCCTCAGTCTCATCTGAATCGAAGCGGCCGGTCACACGGTAGTGTGGTGGTGTGGTGTCAGACTCTCGCGAAGTCTCGTCACCTTCCACCCCAGTACCGCTTGAAGACAGCGATTTACTGCTACTTCTGAAATGGAAATGTTATTTTAGAACTAGCTGTGCCCGCGACTTCGTTCGCGTGGATGTCGGAAAACAATAACGTGTCTCTTTAAACAAAAAAAAAAAAGTTGCCAAAGTAATTTCAGTTAGTGTAAGTAACACTCCCGCCAAAATCGGTCCAGCCACTTCGGAGATTAACCGGAACAAACAGACAGACGGGAAAAAATCTGCTGTTTTATACATTTTGTTACACGTAGCTCGACAAAATATATGGAACAGCAGATTTTTTTAATGAATGGATTTCATTAAAATTTTGTATATCGTCTATAATAATATATTATATAATATTATATCATGTAGTATACGTGGTATAATTTAATGTGATAAGGTACGCGCCACTTTGTATACATGGATAAACCAAACTCGCTTTTGCAGTCGTAACTGTGTGACCGCGTTGTTCTTCTTAACTGCGCCACGGATTTTGAAGCGGTCCTCACCATCATTTATAGAATTAATTCCGGAACGTTTATGTATATAATGCATTCACATTAAACTTAAATAAAGAGAGAAATCAACGTGGCAAAGCTGCCACCCTTTTGGGCACATTTCCTGATGACAGCGATTCGAACGAATTTTTGGATGCCCTATGATTCTGTTCTTTCTTTTTTTATATACATTTAAATATTTTTAATATTATTTCAAGTCTGTTAGCTTATATGTCTAGCCTGGCACTCTGGCACTACAGTGGCCTATGATACAAAATAAACATTTTGAGCTAACAAACGAAACGCGTTTGAAGTCACCGTGTACTTATGACTGTATGTTATATTGATGATAAACATTATGTTACATAGAGCACTTTAGTTCCAGGCTAGCCAATTATAATATAGATGACGTAATATATTTAAAAAAAATATGAAATAAATGCTTTGAATTAGAAAGAAATCTCGATGTTTTATCAAGTCGTAATAACCGTACGAACCAAGGATGGGTCAATAATTAATTTATGAAAAATAATAAAAAGACATACGTCAAATGCTTATCCAAAAAACATTAAAAGGACTTCCAGACTCTTAATAAGTTTTTTAATGTTTAGAGTTCTACCTTCTACATATGAAATTGCCGTTTGGTATACAGAAAGTTAAAGTCATTTTTATATAAATATTTTTTATGTATTACAATCAAAATAAGCACCCATGCTCTTGATAGATCTCTGCCAACGCAGTGGTAATATTTCAATGACCTTCATAAAGAAGTCAGGTGTACGGGAGCCAACAAACTCTTCAAAGGCATTTTGTACTGTCTCTCGGGTATTGAACTTTTTCCCTGCCAAGAACTTAAAAATGTTGAAGTCTGTCGGCGCAAGGTCTGGTGACTACGGTGGATGACGCAAAACTTCCAACCCTAGCTCTTGTAGCTTAAAGACCGTATGTTGTGCCGAATGAGGTCGAGCGTTGTCGTGTAGGAGCAGCGGGGACGAGCAATTAACCAAGGCTGGTCGGAGATTTGCCAGCTTCTCCATAATTGTATCCAGTTCCACACAGTACATATCCGCAGTAATGCTCCTGCCATTTGGTAAGAAGCTGTGATGAATTATATACCAGCACTAGACCACCAAACAGTGACCATGAGTTTTTTAGGGGAAGATTTCGTTTGGGGCATTGCCTAGGCGCTTAACCAGGGTCTAACCAACTTGATGGGTTCGTCTTTCATTGACTTGAATGTGCCCTGGCGGCTGAGAGTATGTCATGCTCACTCAAATGTGTCGCTGGTGGTGGCGTGTGTATCGGATCATTGAGTTCCCTTCAAAATGGTTGAGCTGAATGGTGCTGATCCATATGTCATGTTCGTGAACGGGCGCCGTCAGTAGGCACTGGTCATTTCTTAGCTGCCACGGCTTATTTTAATTCCATTGTTTTTATCTTTTTATTACGGACGCTTTTAACGTGCACGTGTTTCTACATCGTTCTCACATGTATAATTACAACATGAATGATGTAACCACTTTTTTGTAACAATATTTTGATTTAAAAGAGTGTCCATGGAGTTTCTTGCCCGTTCTTCTCCATAGGTACCTACTACGCTTTGGAATGGGCAACTAGCTTCATCTTTCTGACTGACCGACCCCTTGACAATTCAAAAGTGCCTGTAATTGGTTTATTTGAAATAAATGCTTTGAGTTTGAGTTTGAGATGATCACTTACGATTATCAAAAAGAATCAATTTTTCATCGCAAGTGCCAATGCGGTTCAAAATCCCTTCGTTTCTGTGTCTGTTAAGCAACGCAAGGCATACCTCAACGCGTTCGTCGCGCTGGCGATCGTTAGTTCGTGCGGCACCCACTAATCAAGTTTTTTTACCTTGCCAATTTGACGCAAATGGACCAATATTGTTTTGATGCTAACGTAGAAAGCTGCTGCTGCCGTAGATAGAGTATCGCCAGCTTCCACTATCGTCTTTAATTCGTCGTTGTTGACTTTAGTTTTTGGGCAACCTCGGGGTTCATTTTTTATATCAAAATTTCCAAGTCGGAAGCGTTCAAACCAATAACGAGTCGTGCGTTCGTTTGTATTGTTCACTCCGTACACGTAATTAATGTTGCGAGCCGTTTGTGCAGCATTGCTGCCGCGACGGAACTCGTATTCCATAATTACTCGTATTTTTATCGTGTCCATATTGATGAAAAATATAGGAATGTAGTGAAAAAAAAACACTAATCAATAAACAAATGACTGAATTTGAAAACAGAATTCCATATTTTTTTTACTTATAAAAATCATTTAAATTTAGAATTGATTGCCAGCCAAACATAAATTACGTTTCAAATGGCCAGTGTTGTAAAACGGCAACTTCATAGATTATTTTATTAGCGATGCGATGCATTTTCATGTACCTTGTATTTATGAAAATAAAAATATTCTATTCTAAACATATTAATGAATACAGGCAACTGAAACTGTTAAAATTAATTAATTGTTGCTGTAACAGGTGGGGAGATAGTTCTTCATATGCTGGAACTGGTTTCATTCGTCCCAAGACAACACAAGGTTATTAATTACCAAATAATATACTGAAAATCAATCCATTCAGTGTACTTAGGGATAAAACTATGACCATTCACTGTTGATTGAGGTTATAGTGAATTATGAAACTTTTGAAGCGTATTATTATTTTAGTCAATTTCCTGTTGCATGGCCATAGCTGGGCACCGTTAATCAAATAGTTAACTTCGTTAATTGGTAATCCGTAACTAAACAAGTTAAATTCGTTAAACGTTCAGCTTTACAGTGATTTACTTAATATAAAAACATGTTTGTATGGGTTATAGAAGTTTAGGCAGAACATGAAAATTTTATAAAAAGAAGGGTGTATCATTAGAGTTTGTAATAATTATTATTTAGAAATTTGTCAGAACCAGTCTTTCGCGCCGCGGCGCGGTCCACGTGGTGTTTTTGTCAACTAGTAGGTACTTACTTAATTAAAGATTAACGGTTAACTTAAAAGTTAATCCGTTACTCGAAATTTTAACTTTGATAATCTTGGGCCCAGCTTTGTACATGGCGAATTAACAAAACGGGACACAATACAATATCACGAATTTACATCATTATAATCAGGAAAACGCAATTATTGTAAAGAGTAGGTAGGTATACCCGTGTCAATATCCAGTCATTCCATATAAAATTATGAACAAATTGTGTTATTTTGATTTGGTAGGTACTAAAAATGTGAATTTAAATAAGTAAGGGCTGATTTTTCCACATAGTCTTGTACGGCAAATCAGCCCTTAAAGTAGAACAGTTTTAGTATAATATATTCAACAAACTTATTTGCACCCATTCATCTTTGTTAGCTTGGACTGACTGGATACTTCGTACAATGATTTACAGACAAAACCCATATGTTTTATATGCAATGGCCAAAGAATCAATTGTAATAAGGACAACTGCATAAATAGTATTAAATTTCAATTGCGGTTTTACGTTTTGTTTCAGCATGCATTGTATAAAAAAATCACGGTTCAAAACATGCCCGAAATCTGAGCCAGAAGCCACAATTACAATCAAATTAGACTACACTACAAGAATTATTGCAACACTTGTGAAACACAATTAAATAGCAAAAACAAAGGCCATGTCTCGTGTCGAGATACAAAATATCTCAAATAATACTACACCGTAAGTATTTAATGTATTGTTGAATAACAAATGAAGACTATAGGCGTTCTAGTTTTGATAAGACACTCAGCTATTTGCAATGACTAAAGAATAAGAGAGGACATGAACTAAAAGATCTATATAAATTATACATTATGGAAATATCATACGATTCTATACAGAAATAAAAAAATATACATGTTTCTTTCTAACTTATGCAATTCTGCAAGTGTCAAAAAGAGAAAACCGTATTTTGTCAGTTTTCTAAAATTGCAATATTGAAGTATGACGTCACGGAAGCCCTGCCCATCGGCCGGTTCGCCATTTTAGTTTCTGGTTTTGAGTACTTCTCAGAGTGTACATGAAGTGTCATTTGGCGTTATCGTGCGACTAAATATTAAGTTTTTTCCATTTTGAGAACATTTTGAGTGCTGTAAATTTGACTGAGGCTGTCTGTGATAGAGGAAACCATGCCTAAGTGTTGTGTGAGGGGCTGTGGCTCGAATTACAGTAAAAAAGCGCCTCTGATATCCCTGCACAAGTAAGTCGAAAGAATTCATAGATTATTAAGTTTCCTATATAAATTTATACCAATTTCTAGTCTCAATTCATGTTTATTACTGTTCGGTCATAGATTATTGCCTATTCATAGTCTTTCGAACGATATATTTCCTTATTTTGGTTTTGTTTACTACGTATTTTTATTGACAAATATAGTGTTGTGATTGTGTAATTTGCACAACGAATCGATTTTGCATCGATAAAAACCAAATTTCGTTTGAATATTTAGCATGAAAGAATATACACATTTATGTTAGTTTGCGTGTTTTGTTTGTGTTTTTAGGTTACCAAAAAATGATAAACTTAAAAGTAAGTGGCTTGAATCATTGGGTCAAGAAAATATCGACTCCAGCCAGGAAAAAGTATTTGTTTGTTCACTACATTTTGAAGAGTCTTGTATTAATAGAAGTCTTGATATAGTGAGACTTCACGACAATGCAATACCGACAAGGCTCCCTAAGGTAAATTATCACATTTTCATTGTAAGCCTACATTTACCCATATATTCGAAAATAATGTTGGAGCTGATGAAGATTGTACAACCTATCTTTGCATTGTATAAATTCAATCTCTTAGTATTGTATAATTGCATAGCACATGTGTGAGCACTATGTACCCACTATAAAGGTTACTGGGTTCGTCTTTCATTGACTTGAATGTGCCCTGGCGGCTGAGAGTATGTCATGCTCACTCAAATGTGTCGCTGGTGGTGGCGTGTGTATTGGATCATTGAGTTCCCTTCAAAATGGTTGAGCTGAATGGTGCTGATCCATACGTCATGTTCGTGAACGGGCGCCGTCAGTAGGCACTGGTCATTTCTTAGCTGCCACGGCTTATTTTAATTCCATAATTGTTTTTATCTTTTTATTACGGACGCTTTTAACGTGCACGTGTTTCTACATCGTTCTCACATGTATAATTACAACATGAATGATGTAACCACTTGTTTGTAACAATATTTTGATTTAAAAGAGTGTCCATGGAGTTTCTTGCCCGTTCTTCTCCATAGGTACCTACTACGCTTTGGAATGGGCAACTAGCTTCATCTTTCTGACTGACCGACCCCTTGACAATTCAAAAGTGCCTGTAATTGGTTTATTTGAAATAAATGCTTTGAGTTTGAGTCATAATACATTATTATTTCCCTGTACATTTATTGTAGACAGGCAGACTTTATTGTATTTCACATTATTGGTGTACTTAATACTAATTACAAACTGATATTATTGTATCTATTTGAAATAAAACGGTTCTCCAATTAAATGCATAATATCGATTTCTGTTGTTTTATTTTGTTAATAATCGGTGTAGTTTTGAATTCCTTGTTGCAGTTTAATTTACTCTTCTTCTGGCTTGATTATCACGAGCAACTAATAATCATAGAGTAAATAATATCAAGTACAATTAATTTTAAATGAACCGCCAAATTGATGATTTTTGCAATTTTTCAGTCAGATTACGCAACAACAGGCTTTTTTGTACTTAATCCATAATGCGACGTCCTAGAATGAGAAGCGAATAACACCCTACTTACCTACTATCTACTTAAAATCAAAAACCTTATTTTAATGTATGTGATTTCGATTAATCGATTTGTAATCAACACGATGAACAAAATCATTGCAAAGAATGAGCAGAGGACAACACTAGGTAATGGGCGGAGCCTACGCCATTTTACTTTCCACGCGGGCACGCGATACGATCTTTTAGTTCATGTCCTCTCTTATTCTTTAGTCATTGGCTATTTGTTACTAAGTTCATGGGCCGTACCATGACGTGTTAACACCATCATGATTCCGTTGCGAAAAAGAGATAGTGCTATCGGTCATGTATAGCTCCGTCTCTCTTTCACGCTGGAACAATGATGGAATTAATACGTCATAGTACGGCCCCTGAACATTTTTAACAGACTTCAAAAAGGAGGAGGTTCTCAAATCGGTTGTTATTTTTTATTTTTATATGTATGTAGGTACTCCGATTATTCGAAGACGCCTGAATTGATTTGGAAAATTCTTTTTTTGTTTCAAAGGGTTTATATAACTTCCCAGGTGGTCCCATTTAAATTTTATTGAAATTGGTCGAGCGGTTTAAAAAATCAAAAATAAATTATTTTAATTATAAAAAAATCGCCTTTTAACGGACGTGGACGTAATACGATCGTTTTTGAATTGGCGTGGGGTAGGTACCATAACAAAAAAGTGAAAAATAAAAAATAGTTTTTGCCACTGACTTCTGAAATTAAAGTTATTTTTCTTTGGTAGTGACATTTTTTTTTGTAAAAAAGTTTTTTATTGATTTTCATTTCTATCTTTCCTTATACAGGGTGGCAGGGACATCGATGCGCAACTTGTTACCATGGATTCAGTACATGATTCTGAACCTCCCTGAATTGACATTTATCTTCGGTTATTTAGTATTATTTTGTAGTTTACTTTCCTGTTTATCCATGTTAGAATATTCTTTTAATTTTTTTTTTATTATTATTGTACACCCTATAAGTTACGTTACGGTACGTTATAGTGTTTTTTCTTAATTTTGGCCAGCTTTATTTGTTAATCACCTGTATCAAAAATAAATAATATTCTATTCTGAGCTGTATATTTGGTGCATTTACCTCTGTTGCGGAGTATGAGCAGATCCTTGTGCTAGTGGAGTATTTGAAGACCTAGTGACTCCTCGCAGAGACAAGTGTCGGGAACAGAAGCCCCTGCGTTGACTCTCCTTGGTACACCCATCTTTGGAGCAAAGCCGTCGCCATTGTTTACCGTTGAATTTCTTCCGGATGCCCGTCGGGGTTGAGACCACGTCACCTTTCTTGTACTTGTGCGGGGTAGCCGCTTGAGATCTGTTGGAAAGAAGAATGTTGTTTATTTGCGAGATTGATAAATATGTTACTCGCAAACATGCTTGGAAATTTGAGAAATATTTTAACAACCTGCTTTGAGATAAATCGAAATTGCTGTACTGGCCAAATATATGCAAGCATCGGCCGGCAAAAGTTGTATGAAAATCCATATCTGTCGTGGTTTAGCGACCAAATAAATCACATAGTAAACTCATATCTATCGTGTAATTAAAAAATGGAACGAATCAGAAACATTGCAACCAAGGAGGTAACTTATCAAAGGTTTTATTTAAATTTCGAACTGGCTTGCAAATAGAAAGCTGTTTATTGAAAAAAAAAACAAATGAAGACTTTAACGCGGGAAAAATTATTGTTGTTCGTTGTTCGTCATTGATTTTGAAAAGTAATTGTATTTTAATTTCCGCGCATTATTTGAGAAAAGTACTATACAAGCCTTGGCCACAACTAGGTATTGATGGACTTACGTATGGGTGCCTTGGCTTCGCCTCGGCCCAAATTCACACGTTCGTCCATCAATGCCTCTTTTGCTGGCCGCTGCAGTAATGTACTATTAACTTATCATCCGCCTAGCCTTTTCCCAACTGAGTTGTCTAACCAGAAGGATTGTATATCAGTGTTTTACATGGAGCGACTGTCTATTTGATCTCCTAGAAAGTTTGTACAACCCAGTTACTGGGTAACACAATTCCCCTTTGCAAGACTAATTGTCAGACTTTCGGGCTTCTGACCTGACATGACTGTCAAAGATCTACGAATAACAGCAGGGACCAAATGCTTAACATGCTTTCCGAGGCACGGAGGGGTCTCGCTATGTAATAGATGGTCCCCCACCTACGGACTAACCTCAGAAAGCAAAGTAAAGTAAAAGGTTTTAATTTTGGAACAAAGCAAATTGACATAATTACAATAGAAACGATGATAGCTACAAAAGTTAAAAACTATGTCGCAGCTATCAAGTCATGCGTCAGCTGTCATGAGTGAGGGTGTGTCGTCGATCTTCAAGGTTAAGGTCGACCTTGAAGATCGACTTGTGCGGCTGTTAATATGTTTGATGCTTGAGCGTTAAATATGTTTTATCTATTGACAGAATAATATAATACTTTGTAAAAGGTCCTAAATAAAAAGTTATAAGTTATATACCTCAGCACCACAAGCAACACTATTCGGTACGTACATATACCTATGTAGATCTTATTAAGTATCTACCTACTCTCTATAGAAGTATATCTATATTCTTCTAACAATCTTCTTTTTATGTGCTGTATACCTACGTATGGTTATATTTCTGTGGTGTTAAGGTAAAAGGGGATAAGTCATAACCGCAATAATGAGATGAGTAAACTTAACTCTTTAAACCCTTTTAGTATTTTGCTGTTTCCTGACTAGACTCGATTTGCAATTTGAGTTGTACGAAATTGTAACACAAATACTGACTTATCTCCTTTTTACCTTAATAGATTTTAATGTTTAGTTTCGAATTATGCAAATAACTAGTTTTTCAATATTTTTGACTTTAACTACACAGAATTTGTCTTTGAAATTAAATTCCGGTAGCCTCTCTGAATTATTATTATTATTATAATATATATAATTATAATTTCATATAATGTAGCTGGCGGGGTAACAGATCTTTTTATTATTATGCAGGTCTACAACCGATAAGTACAATCAGCCCATAGACTGAGATTGCAAGCACGATCGTACATAACTGGATCGTGTAAGGCAAATTTTTTTTTTAATTCTTTAGGGAGCTAATTAGTAAATATCTATGAATAAACTTGATCAAAGGGTCGTTAACTCACCTAGGAGTAGGGGGTTGAGATCTGGGTGTGAGACTGCGCTCCAGCAAGCTCGAGGTGCTGCCGCGACTCTGGAGACTGCTGCGCTTGCTGTTGCTGCAATCTGCTGACAATACATGTTGTTATTACATTCGAAGCCCCACAACTATACAACGAAACAAGGTTCTTTTTGCGCGTGGCTGAAATTAGAACTAACGCCGCCATCTTGTTTTGTCAATACTATTTCTGTGACAATTTCACAACTGTTTATAAATAAAGCTAGGCTTGCACATTGATATTACCCTGAATTGGCGTACTCAAGTCGCTAGGGTAAGCCAGAAGGTTACCGGAACGCTGCGGGCTCTGTACAGACTGAAACATTTATTACCATCAAGTACGAAGACAATGCATGTGCAATCCTTAATTTTTCCTATCATCGATTATGGTGATGTGTGCTACTATGACCTGAATGCAGATCTCCTCGACAAGCTTGACCGTCTTCTGAATAACTGCATTCGATTCGTTTTCAATCTGCGTAAATATGATCACGTCTCTGCGCATCGGTCGCTTCTAAAGTGGTTGCCCATACGCCAGCGCAGAGAGCAAAGGGCGCTGACTACCTTGTTTTCATTTCTTGATTCTCCCTCTTCCCCTGGTTATCTAGCCCCCCACTTTCAGTACATTTGCGCCAACCACAATAGAAATCTACGTTCTTCACACAATCGTCTTCTTCAATGTCCCACTCACCGCACTGACTTCATTCACTCTTCCTTCTTTGTTCAATCTATCTCTCTGTGCAATGCACTCCCCCAGAAAATCAGGATGGCAACCAACCGATTATCCTTTAAAACTAAAGTTCGCGAGCACATTCGCAAGAAGCTGGCAGTATCATCACAGCGGTAATGTTTTCTCATTGTTTGTCCTATTTGTTTTTAGCATTGTATTTATGTACATTTATTTGTGCTTATATTTATATATAATTAGGTATATGTATTTATAGACTAAATAAGTTTATACGTGTCTATATATTTAAAATTATTTAATCCTAAAATATCATTATACATTGCACCTGCCACTGTTTGTCTCTGCATCACCCAAAGGTTGACTGGTAGAAAAGAAAATGCCTATGGCATTAAGTCCGCCTCTGTACATTTGTGTGCTTGAAGTGTTAAATAAATAAATAAAATGGCCCCCTGACAATGTCATTCAAGGCGCAAAAAGAATTAGAGTGAGAACACACTAACTGGATACCATATATTTAAGGATAAACATGGAATCCAGTGAAGTGTTCTCGTTGGGCTAATTTCCTGCTTAGGCGCTGACGCCGCATAAACGGTGGGAAAACGCATACACTAGCGTCAAATAGTAGTGATTGTGTCGAATTTACGTAGCGTTGACGAAATGACAAGGCGTTAAAATCACTTTTGCGCAGCGCCTGCGTTGCGTATGTATCTGGCAATCGCCAACACAGGACCAACGTCAAATGTGTAGGCCCAGTCATCATTTGAGGGAGTGTGTTCTACTATTTTTCAGAAAAACTATGAGAGAACAATAAATATATACAGACACAGTAAAAGTTTATGAAACAGTAGCGAATATTTTTAAATAGGGTTATATACGTTTATGTACCAACTAGATACACACATCAAAAGTGTCTAGGGATCAACATATATTTTTGCAATAACTTTTCTCCTGATTGATATTAATTAAAATTTTCTTTAAGGATTCATAAAATAAAGTGTTTTCGTTTGTCACAGTAACGATAAACCAAGTCACCTTTGCATTAATAAAGAAATTTGCCATTTTCCTAATAAAGGGATTTTTGACATTTGAACCACTAACACAAAAGTTCGAAAAAAAGACTGAAATAACAGTTTTCTTTAAAATTTTATTGGGTAACTTAAACAATTAATAATCCGTGTTTCTACCGCGAACACTAACAACACAAGAACATCGGTTTGGCATACTCAAAATGAGTTCATCCAAATCACGCTGTGGAATGGCCGCCCATGTTCGTTGCAACAACAAAAAAAGGTCTTCTTGCGACTGGATACCCTCCATATTCGGCAGAGCTCTTCTCTGTAGCATATCCCATGCATGCTCAATCGGGTTCAAGTCTGGCGACTGAGCAGGCCAGGGCAGGACATTGATGTTAGCTGCGGCGAGAGTCTGTCTTACAACTCTTGCGGTGTGCGGTCGTGCATTATCATGCATTAACTGAAATAAGGGACCGATTTGCACTTGTAGAGGAACGATGACGTCTGATACAATCGTCTCAGCATAAATTTGAGCGTTGAGGTTGCCTCTGATCCAAATCAACTCAGTTCTTCCGCCGATCCAAATACCCGCCCATACCATGATGGTTCCACCACTATAAGGATGGACTTCCTGGCAGGATTTTAATCGCTGTTGGCGTCCAGGGGTTCTCCAGTGTCGTATACGTCTTGTATCCGGTCTCATACCAAAACGAGACTCATCAGAAAAGCACACGAAACGCCATTGTTCTTCTGCCCAATTTCTGTGTTCAAGAGCCCATTGATATCGAATCCTACGATTGTGCATTGCTATAGGTGGTACCCGTAGCGGTCTTCGGGAATGAAGGTTCACTTCATGCAAGCGGTTTCTGACTGTTTGGTCGCTAATTAAGTTCCCTGAAGAGTGATGAAGCCTCACGGCTAACATCATGGCGGTTATTGTTGGAGCTCTTCGAGTTAAGATTTGAATGTATCGGTCTTGTCTCCGTGTGGTGCAGCGATACCGTCCTCCATGGCGCTCAGCCACGGTACCAGTGCTTCGGTAACGTGTCCAAAGTCGACTGATAACACTCTGACTTGTATTCAGAGCTAAAGCCACAGTACGTTGCCGGGAACCAGCTTCTATCATTCCCACGGCTCTGAGCATTTCTTCCCTGCTTAAATGACGTCGCCGCTCCATAATAACGTTGGTTTTAATCAGTAGTAGGGAAACAGTAGCACTAATAATGTCTTCAATGCGTTGTATGTTTTTATAGGGAAAATATTGACAGCTGATTTTCATCTTTTACTCGAATTTGATTCACAGTTCCTGATTCAAATTATGAAATGCACCAAAAAGGATCCATATAAATTTATAAAATCATAAATTTATTACAAAGCCACATCTTAATCTCAAGAAATCCGCATAAAAATGCTTGATCCCTAGACACTTTTGATGTGTGTATTTTCACGTTGTCTGAAGAACTTAATTGATACACGTCAAATAGTAAACAGCGTCATAAAATAGGTCACCTTTACGAAGCAGTTTGAAATGCGCACGCGTTTAGTCGTTTTAGTCCAAATGAAAAAGTGTTCGGAATGTATGTCTCACAATCATGCCTGTGTGACTAATAGACTAATGCACAATGTGATGTCTAGACCAGCAAAAAATATAACAAAGAGATTAAATCTTCATCTATTCGAGAACAATGTTGTGATTTAATTTTTAAATCAGATTAATTTGGTCATAAATATCAGTCAACAAGGAAATTATTGTCATTTATTTGACACTCATCATAAAACACCAGTTAGTTATCATTCGAAATAGCGAATTTTAAATAATGAGTTGGTGTTTGTTGGATTACCGAATTAGTTTGGAATTTTTTAACAATTGAATTTGCATTAGTTTGAAGAACCGACCAAAAGTCAATATTTTTAATGATACTGCAGCCAAGATCTGTGTGTATATAAAATGTGTTTCAGTTTTTTTTAAAGTAACAAAATATTACAAAGAATCATCTAAATCCGTGAACTCGTCATGTCATGAGTCAGTAAAAAACTTTCACACTATATACAAATACATAGTTTACAGTGGGATTATGCGTATTAAAGTTATTGTCGTGAAAAAGCCACGGTCGACTGTCCACAATGGTATGCATTCTGCCTACACTTGTGTGTGGAGGTGAATATTGGGTGTGGCTAAAAGCATGAATGTAGAATTATTTCTGTGGAAATGCATTCTTTGCGTAGCGTGTCCGGTATTATTGAATCTCATGACGTGTAATAGTGTGATAAGAGATTGAATATTGTTAAATGAAGAGGGTTAGGTAAGCACAGATCAAGCGGAAGGGTTAAATTCAATGATTTACGGGATCTGAATGGCGAGGAACAGATCAAAGTATATCATTCATGGCGACCCTTTTTTCTGTCTGCGAGGTCCTTCAAAAAACTCAGGTAGCGGTCGTACTATCGACACGAATGTCCTTGGAGTGTGGAGCCCAAGATACACCCAGATTAGTGTAGTAAGATCCCTTCTGCACTATGGTAATAAATTACACTAAATTTTTTTTAGATTCCATTAAAAGAGACTCCGTCGACAGGCGCACTCTGTTAGCGGGCTAATATTTTATAATGGGGTCTTTTCACGAGAGGTGAAAATTCTTACTTAATAATATATCTGTAGGGGTGCAGACATGGGGTCCTGAATTACAGGCCTTACGTTTAGCTTGGGCACCACTCTCTCACGGTATAATTAAAGTTAGTATGTATTGTTCTTGATACCATGCTAAATGTACTTCTATATTTGAATGTGGTGAGAAATAAATATTTATTATATTATTAAAATAAAAATGTATAAATTTGTATATTTCTGAGTTTAGATGTTTGTTTGCGCTTTAACAGAGAAACGGATTTGGATGATATTAGGCACACAAGTCGACTATGCTCTGGTTAAAAACGTAGAATTTTTGATAACCCAGTTTTTGTGATAGCCCAGAGTTTAAGACTCGTCCTCTCATTCACGAGGTTGTAGGTTCAAATCTAAGCAAACACCAATGTGTCTTTTTCATTAGATATGTACTTTCTAAGTTAATATTGGACATCATTGGTTGGACAGCGCCGCCTCGAGTAAACGTGGTGATCAACGTTCATGGGTTATCTGTACGAGAAGAGGCATTTGCCCTGCATTGGGACTGTATTAGGCAGGTTTTTTTATTTATTTGGATACATAAAGTAGTTTCGCTAGCGAAAGCAAATAAACTAAACAAATACAATTCATAGTTACCCATATGAGACACATCAGCGGGGAACATGATATCCTCTCTGCGCAGATCGTCGTCACTCTCGCCGTAGTCGTCGAAGGGTGGTCTCTTGCGCAGGTCGTCCATTGACCCGTTGGATAGCGCGCCCACTGTGACCACGCCGCCTGCGCCCGCGCCCGGCATGGGCGATGAGGTGTAGAAGTTGTCGCCGCCCATCTGGATGAGATTTTTAAGAGTCAGAATTTATGATCATCAACAGTAACGTAATTTTGGGTAAATTGGGTAGGTAGTCTATAAAGGTAAAATGTGTCTCCACGACACACGAGACGAGAAGAGGGGCAATTATATCAACATTTGTGCTTTCGATTAGCAGGATACCAAGAGGAAAGTTTATGGTAATGATGGAGTTCACAATGGTGGAACAATGCCGCTAAACTTGCTACTTTATCAAGCTACAGTTCATAGAAAATTGGGTTATATTCACAAAGTAATGTGAAGGAATTACGATCCTCAACTGTGTGGTAATGACTAAAGAGGAAGAGGGACTATTGGAGTCATTCAGCTGTCTCATCAAAGTTGGCATGTCGAGTGTGTGCTTACGGCGGCTGCAGCAATCTGATGTCAGTCCGCTTCCCTTCCTATCTCTCTCTTCTACATTAGTTACTGTCTCACCTGAGTAGAACCGTGATGTATGCGCAGCGCCGGGTGCAGCGAGGACGAGGAGTGCGTGCCCGCGTCCTCCAGCTCGTCTGCCCACGGCGGCTGCAACAGTCTGATGTCTGCACGCTTCACTTCTACCATCTCTTTGCAGAGGTCGCCGTCTGATACCTGGATTAGAGAAGTTGCTGTTATATCCTAAAGGAAATCTTCGACTTTAATTTTTGTTTTGAGTTCCAAAGACACCCGAAGAGTAAAGTTCAATGACGTGAATATTTGTTTCGTCCACATAATCACATGTTAAACAACATACAACCTGACACTGACCAGCACATTGCAAAAAAACGTAAGAAAATTTGAATTTCGCGGGCTACTTTAGCGCAGCGCCCTTAAGAGCGTTTATACCTTATGAGTGGCAACGTCGCAATTTCACACAATACACAACTTTCACATAATTCTAAAAAGTTAATTAAACATGTTTTTAAAATATAGCTCCGATTTAATGATAAAAATTGAAAACCACGAAATATGGCACTAAATTGCGACGTTGCCACTCATAAGGTATAAACGCTCTTAAGTTCGCTTCGAGTTCTGAGCATCAGAAGTCGACATGAAGCGAATAGCACCTCACCTTAGCAATAAACTGCATATAAGAAACCTCCATATATTTTGCAAAAGTTATAATACAAACGCCTATTTAAATGATAAAATGATAAATGATTTTATTTCTGTAAGTAGGTTTGTTACAAACACTTTTACACGTCAATCATTTTTAAAATTAGATTACATAATGTATATTACTTAATACTTCGTTTTATGAAAAATATAATATAATAACTAAAATATATTATTAAAAGGAGTCCCTTTAGGCAAGCAAGGTTCCGAAGATACTGGCAGCGTTCCACCTTTGAATAGCTAGACTAATTCTTTGTCTGAGGTAGCTGCCAGCTCTTCGGTCTCCAGTGATGTCGACTAACCTCCATATTGTACCGGTACGTATTTTAATTAACGCTACGTATTTAGTTTTGAAACAAATCCTCCAACTTAATGTAAATATTTAAACAGTTTAAGCAGTGATATAAAACATTTCTGATTGGCTAAAGGTCGATACAATCGATGATGCGCATTCGATTAAAATGGGGAATTACATGAAGTGCCTAAGCCGCGTCATACGGGTAGGTATGACTAACATCTTTCTAGTAGTTTACTAAGATTTACATAATTCAACAAATATTGTGCTAAAAGTAAATTGCATCATTATTTCCGGAGTAATACACTGCCTGCGCTTAGCTAAAATTTGAAACATCTAACTGGGCAGGATTTAAAAAACCGACTTTTTAATAGGTGTTAGTTTTTGAAGAAAGAAATTGTTGTGCAATACTTGCTTATAATTTGAAAACATTCTATTCACCTAAACAGTCGATAAATGCGTCGCAAGGCAATAGTAACTCTCGAGATAAGCATTGACATGATATTAGTAATTTTTTTGTAAACCGCCAGAATCCGATGGAAGGCGTTCATCCGAAACATCCTAGATATCCGATCGCAGAAAAACTACGAATACAAAAAGTAATTAGTGATAGTGTTGCTAACACTGTTCCAAACTAAGATTAACCCACAAAATTATATTCTTCATGAGATGAAAGCCAAGTTGACGACCAGCACTATTGGTCCATGACATAACGCTGTACGGTTACTGACAAATGCGTGACTGGACAGGTCCACTTAATCTGTGTGGTTCTTTCCTCAAAACACCATTTCAGACACCAATCTACATGGTCCTCAATGAATTATTTACACATTTTTTATACACATTGACATTGATGAATTTTATATAAACAATGACATGAGTATTTGTAAAGTATTAAAATATTATTTTATTTATTGTGAATGTGAGGAGTATGTGGGTTATTGCTGTTTTGTTTTTTTTTTTCAATTTTAATCATGATCTGACAGTTTGGGTCTTTTCTGCGGCCTACCCAAATGTCCTTTCTTTGGTATTGTTCGTCGAATCATTGAGCTCCTTAAGTTTTGAGTTGAGCTGCACGATTACTGACACATGCGTGCACTGACTGGACAGGTCCACTCAATCTGTGTGGTTTTTCCTCAAAAGACCATTTCAGACACCAACCTACATGGTCTTCATATGATCTGACCAAAATTATGGCTAGACTTTAAAAGAGACTGTGACCTCTAAGTTTGTTTCGGCCTTTCTTCTCAGAGTAGTCAGATAGGAAACGCCGAACTCATCTAGTTTAAAATAATATGATTGACGTGTTGTACAAACCTACTTATAAAAATAAAATCATTTATCATTTAAATAGGAAGGTACATATTCTGGGCACAAAACCGTTGGGTGTGTTAATTAATGCACTATCATTGGGGAAGCCCATATTCAGCTTCACACTATTTACAGGATACTATGAATACAGCTAAAATCCTCACCTTAACTCGTATCCTTATAGGAGAATTAAGCACTTCGTACACGAGACCTTCAACGAAAACACTTTGCACACTCTCGCGGCTTGGGTCAGTAGTCCTCACTACACACAGCGAGCCCATGTGCAGATGGCTCATTTGGGGACTCGCGTCACTGATGACGTCGTTCTTATTCACTCCGAACACGTCACTGTATTCGATCGGGTCACTTTCGAGCCCGTCGAGTTCCACCACCACTTTGCAACCCTCAGCTTGACGGATGACTCCCGGTACGTATAGCCCACGCTGTTTCGCCAACACTCTGTGGTCCCGCCATTCTGACAAGTCGATGTTGGGGTATGCCATGTAAGACTTCAGCTCTGATGGCGGTGAAGAATGCTGAATGATTGGGGAAGGCTGCAACACAGATGGTTGGTACTGCGTTGGTTGATATTCCACGGGAAGTGGACCGTTCACTGTGTTGTTGTTTGCGCAGCTCATCTCTTCCAGCACTGAGGGGTCGAATTTCCGCTTCTTGGGCAAATTTCGCACGGGTGCCTGAGTTGGTGTTTGTTGGGCAGCCGGCTGGGCATTGCCGCTGCTGGCGTTGCCCAGGTTTGTGGGATTAGCCATGGTTATGTTGGGAGTTGGATGCGTCGATGATTGAGACAGGCTCACTGTGCCCACGCTGCTTATTACTGAAGCTGGTATCTGTAACAAAACCCATATTAGAATTTACAACATATGATAAGGGATTAGCTTACGCAAATTCCTTATTGACATTGAAATGTCTAGCGAAACTTTGTATACAAAGTGTTAAAATTATATTTATTTAAACATCGGTTAAATGGCTCTTAACACAAACAGGAAGAGACATCAGTTAACGTAGAATTTTTCATGGAATAAATACACAGAAAATTATAGTATTGGCAAACGTACTCCAGCTAGAGGGCTTGACTACTTATTGAATCAAATGTTGAAAAAAGCTGCTGCATATTTACTGTTGATTTGAATTCTTCAATATATTACCTTATAAAACTTAACTTCATTAATAATTTATGACATACCTACGCTAATTCATGCTCATTAGATGAATAAATAAAACTACGCATTGATATATCGCCTCCATTCATACTAAACTCAGGAACACCATGAAATCAATGGCGAGCGATAACTTTAATGGCATTCGTCATGTGCTGAGTAATTCATAAGATATTCCTCTATGGGTAATACGAAATATTATAAGGTAATTTGTATAAAATATCTAATTGGAACAATGAATTGTAGTATTCAATCAATTCTATTAATAGGGCACATAGAATGATATCATTCGTATTTACAACGCTTTATTATAATATGTTACACACAGACAATTCTATTATTTTAGTAAACTGCTTGAAAAACTTAAGCCTAATTAATTAATACACTATTAACTAGACCTATTTTAGATTATTTCAAAGCCAGTTCGACCACAGGCGCTTCTCCAAAATAAATAAATTTAGTGTATGGGTTTTCATCAGACAGCGATTATCCAAAAAAGTGGACAATAAGCACTCGAGTCTTTTGTTAACATGCAAAAAGAAAGTAGGTAGCAAAACAAAAGATCCCGGTCTAAAAACGCGAGTCAAGAGTCTCACTCAAGCAGGTATTATAACAAAGATATTGTAGACCTTAGCCGTTAACCCAGATATTGCGACGGGGCTTTTAAGAGACCCAAAAAAAATATTAAATCTACCGGCATTGTTCATATTTATTCAATTAACTGACACAGATATTTATCCTGTCATGTTATGTTACAAGAATACGATCACCTAAATTTCCGTAGATTATTAGACGGGTTTGCTCGAAACCCACAAAAAAGGCGATAAAAGTCCTCTCTTATAACTATGTCCTACTTAGGACACAACAATGACACCGAGATGATTTATTGATTGTAATTAACGTAATCGTCGTAATTATGTATTTATTTTCATCTAAATTGATTAAATACTAATCCCCTATTACTTTGTTTCCCCACCATACTTAAATGCATAGGACCCCAATATTACGAGGGTCCTTTAAAAAGGCCATCTTTTCCTAGCTTTCCCGGAAAAGCTATTTTTTTTTTCATGGTTTTTTCTAGTTATTTAAAGAAATATATCCAAAAACCACGACGAACGAAGATAAAAAATAAAATGGTAGATTTCTGGTGGCCTTCCGAAAGTGGAGATCTTTATAGTATTTTTGGTGAACCTTACCTGATCATCAATGTCTGCGTAAGAGTTGTGTGAGCGTACGTGCGGGTGAGCGGAGGCGGAGGCCTGCGAATGCGGGGCGCCGCCCGCGTGGGCTCGCTGCATCACCGCCTCCCGCTACCACCGGTCACTCATCGCGCCCGTAGCGCATGCCTGCCGAAAAAAAAATTAAAGGTCAGTGCTATTGTATACAATATGAGCAGGTGATTCACCTATCACGCTGACTGTAAAGCCGATATCACACCCATTCACCCATCACTCGAGTGAAGGTTCATTTTTGTTTCATTCGTTCACACGATATCGACAAAATTATATAGGAATGACAGTTCATCTGCTCCTTTCATTTAATTTTTCGATCATTCGGTAGGCGAATGAAAGAAAGCCGAGTGCCGAAATGCAACTTCGTTGGATCAATTCGAATAAATGAATTCATTATTTACTTTTGATTCATTCTGTGTTCAGACGTTTAACTTCCAACGGTTTATTCGTGGAAGCAGCGCGATTGAAAGAGCGAGCTATTTCATCAATGTACCTACATGCTGAAATGTGTGACAATGGTTGTAAATATTTCCTGTTTGACGAATATAATGTAATGTAATTTGTTAGCTGTATTTTAACTTTTCAATCGGTAGATAATGGAAATGTCTTCGATATATCAATGATGTTTCAGCGCTGTACGCACTTCTAATATTGATAGTTTTATCATCTAATTTAAAAGTTTCTCTTTGTCTTGTCATTAATTTAATTTCGGGATGACCTAGCACAAGTATATCTTTTACTTAAAAGGAGGTCCATGTAAGATTTACTGTTTATGTTATACAAGTTTCTGCAATAAACCTTTTTTTTGCATACTTGTGACAACTTCGACTCCGCTATCCATCAAAACTTGTTACTTAATTCTTTATTATTTCCATTTCATACAAAATTCTTAAATGTTTTTTTTTATTTAACCTAAGTGATCGATTCTCGTAAGAGAGGCGTCACGGCGTCCTCACCTACCGCCTGACGCAGGTCCTCACCGGACACGGAAGTTTCGGGAGGTTCCTGCACATCATCAGGCGGGAGGAAACGCCCGGGTGTCACCACTGCGATGATCGCCCCGAGGACACGGTGGAGCATACGGTGGGGGCCTGCCCTGCATGGGCGGAGCACCGCCGTGTCCTCGTAGAGGCGATCGGCAGCGGCGGTGATCTCTCACGCCCGGCCTTGGTTCAAGCCATGGTCCGGGGCGAGGGGGAGTGGGAGGCAGTCGCCTCCTTCTGCGAAGCAGTCATGCTAGCGAAGGAGGTGGCGGGACGGGAGAGGGAGAGAGTCTCCCGTCCAAGCCGCCGCGGTGGACGCTCCGGGCGTCGGGAGCCGCGTGACGACTCCCGGCCACCGTAGGCGCGGGCCTGCGGGCGGTGAGTAATGGGTAGCTCACCGTCCGATCAGGACCAGGCCCGTGCTGGACGGCGCGTACGTGTTCCACGCGCGCCTCAAAGAGATGTCAGCATCATAGAGGGGGCCCACTAGGGCCCAAGCCTGCCGGGAAAGCGGGATCATCCAAAAGGGGTACCGCTGACCCGGAACATAAAGGGCCAAGGAAGGAACACGGGTGGGTTTTAGTCAGTAAGAGTCTGACACTCCCTTCCGCTCCACCCAGAGCGGGAGGAGTCATTTGATGATTTCCCATCCTCAAAAAAAAAAAAAAAAAAAAAGTCACACCACACCACTATGTCATCACTATGTAGATTAACTATGTAGGTATGACACCTAGATATTATCTAGGTGTCATACCTACATAGTTAATCTGTGTAATCTATCTATCAAGTATTGATAATACAAGGAAATCATTCATTCATACAACAACGCTAAAAACTAATTTGCAATAGGTACTATGCCATCG
Organism: Brachylomia viminalis; assembly: GCA_937001585.2. Classification (NCBI taxonomy): domain Eukaryota; kingdom Metazoa; phylum Arthropoda; class Insecta; order Lepidoptera; family Noctuidae; genus Brachylomia; species Brachylomia viminalis. The sequence continues at coordinate 12,671,832 of OW443316.2, read as the reverse complement.
TCCAAATAAACTATTGATAAAACTATAACGTTCGGAGTCTGACCTACATTGCTGCACATTAGTATGTTGATCTATTTAAAACCGAACGAAACAGGCATTGTATTTATGCTATGGCACAGTATAATAAATTAAGCAGTATTACGTCTTCATACAAATCGCTCCAAACGACACGCATCGATATCTCGGTGTACACCAGTATTCAACAGTCGCGCGTGTGCCGCAGTTATGTAAGGACGCGGAGGACGGTGCGAGACGCTCCCGCACATTTAATTACGTGAAATATGGAACAAAGTTATCGACAGTATTGTTCAGTGTATGGATGTTTTAATTCATCAATGTCGAAACCAGGAAAACGCTTTTGAAATTACCAAATCAGTTGGCTTGTTAAGCCTATAAAAATAACATAACTTTTAGTTTTAAACTTTTTATTCATTTATGTTATGTAGGTATTTCTATATTTATTGAAGAGTAGCGAGCATCCTTGACAGGCACTTAGTAGATGAGTTTCTCTCTTTTTCCATGCGGTCGATGCCAGATTGAAGCAGAGGAACAAAATATACATATACTAGCTTCTGCTCGCGGCTTCGCCCGCGTGGATTTCAGTCTTTGTCAGAAAGTCTATATCGTGCGCCCGCGATCAAAAACACGTTCGTGAAATCTAAACTATTCATCCCATATTCATCCAAATGATTTGGAGTAAAATGCAATTTTTATACAGAGAGGCGATTAGGTTAGCACATTAAATTATACCAAGTGGTATAATTTAATGTGATAACCTAATTTTGTATACATATACAAAAAGATAAGATGTGATAAGATATGATGAGATGATAAGGTAAGATATGTATACAAAATTTGAATGAAATTTAGTCACTAAAAAAATCTGCTGTTCCATAAATTTTGTCGAGCTACGTGTAACAAAATGTATGGAATCGCAGATTTTTTTTAAATCTACAATCTGACGTTTCATTTCACGCTGTTTTACATAACCTCTAATCGTTGATCCGCTGCATTGATAAATGCAAAACGTTTATGACATTCTACGTGTTAAAGTTCAGTAATTATGTAAAACCGCTAAACGTCCTTCAGTTGTTTTACATAACGGAGCATATTTTGTAAAAAAAAAACAGCTAGCGGGTATGTAAAACAGCTGATTCGACAATCCATCTGAGACAAATATGTCATCGCGGACATTTTTAATAGGCCTTTTTATGTAACTTTTCTATAGAAAGTATTTTATTTTTGAACCCGAATAAATGAATAACATCTAAATTTGGCTAATGTGCCGAGATGATTAAAGCACAGTTACGGCTGACAACCCAAGGGACACAGTCAGTGGGCAGCCCTAGTGCGTGGTTATCTACCGAGTGACCGTAGGTAATTATTTCAAGGCCACTGCCGAGACGTTATACTGCTTACTTTATTATACTGTGGCTATGGGTAGAGATCCGTATCATAATGCTAAGAGTTCTTAAATGTGCTGCACGCATTGCGCCTACTTACGTCTCCCATCAGACCAAGAAGTGACGATTGATTGGCAAACGAAATATTTTTTGCAATATACCTACATACATATAACAAGAACAGCACTAAGAAGACAAAAGCCAGTAGACTTGGGGATATGTGGGGATCATCAAAGAAACGATGTATGGATTGTTTCAAAGATGATAATATAACCAGAAACCGGGACCGGAACACTGATGACGGCAGATAGAGAACATGTGTTTACTTATCGAAGAAGACGTGCTGCACCGACCCCATATAAGTGGAGATAAAAGCAGGAGGATTTTGATGCTGATAAGCTCCATGGAATGGAATGGAGAATGGTATGGAATAGTTATCGCTTACACGACACAGGCGTACATGCACCGTGCATGCGCTTCAGGAAACACTAACAGATGGTGTTATGCGTGCAAGAAAACATCATTACCCACATAGCCACGTGCTTATCACACATGTCTAATAATAAGTTTCATTTGCAGCCAGTAATAAGCTTGCGTGGAAAATAATCATTATTTATTTTATTTATCGTAGTATAAAGGTGCCTGGCGCAAAAATGTAAACATTATCAGAGGAACGGAAGCCGGCGTATTTGCTCGTTATAATGCACCCCTTAATTAAATTAAACGCACTCTAATAACAAACAATAGAACCTCACCTGTCGCAGACACGGTCATTAAACATCGGCTGACATTAAACACCCTTTAAAAATTACACCATAACGAGGAAAATTATACAGAATGCGGCATGACGTTAATACCTGTTGTATCAGCTAATGTATGCATTACACGTCTCTAGTGGTCAACTCTTCACTGTGCAACGAACACTAGTGTATCTCGATATCTAGGGTTGTTGCCGCCCTGGTTTCTCAGAATTTGTCCTACTTTCGGAGATATCCGGCCGTCGTGTCTGTGCGGATATCAGAAACAGTTCTGGATTCGTTATTCAGTTGCTGTCTATTGCTTTCGTTCGCTCATTAAGATTCTACGAATAGTATAACAGACTATAATGTACTCGTAATGTACAATCATTCTTATTGTATTGTCAGTGAAAACAAACAAGTGACTAGTCGTGTATAGCTGCTGTATCTGACATGGCAACCCTAGTGATCAAATCAGTATGACCTTATTGAAGCATGATACGTGAACGAAAAAAGCCCAAGATACGAGTTTATGTTCATGACAACAATATTAATATGCCGAGTTAAGCGCTACACGCTTTTGAACAAAAATATACTTTGTCACATTAACAATAGAGAGTGTTACTGTGCGTACGATTTCGACAAACTGAATCACAGTAAGTGACTCATAAAACCTGCCACTCCGTATATTTAAGCTAGCCGGAATGAAGTGCCTCTCTCATGATGAGATTACGATTGTAATTTACTTGCGATCGACCGGCTCCGTCCTAATTTTGCAAGCATCCCAGACATTTCAGGTGGTTTTATTTTTAATCTAATTCCTAAAGTGGAACCTGTTAAAGGCACGCCCGCCCGACAGTTCGAATTGGACAGCGAAATGGTTTTAAAAGCGAAGCTATAAAAATAGAAAATACAAAGTAAGATAATGCTTCTGCAACGTGGACTTTTCGGATTTTATATAATCTTAACTGACTTCAAACAAAGGAAATAATAATAAATGGAGCAAGATTTAGTGCTGAATTACAGTTCCCTGATAATAAAATTTGTGAAGTCGTTACGGTGCGCGATCAAGGGGTCAAGAACTGAAGAGAGTCTTGAGTTAAACTGGACACACCCTCCCGGCATGACCTGTTGTCTGTTTAAGTAAAGGTCGTAATCTCACTAAGTGGAAGCAGAGTAAGCCGACAACTTTAGTAGAAAGGAAATCCTTGAAAAACAATGTTAGGAGGAAAGGCCAGAGTAATAAAACAAACTAAGATGCGGACGCGGAAAATCTGATTCTAAATGATGTTTCGCTACCATAACATCTAATTAATTTCGAGTTATAATAAACAACAAATAAATTATAGTCAAAGCCTAGAAAATACTTGGACAATGGACATCTTTGACCTTTGTTATCTGATGGCGGAGTATCTAGTCACCAATGTTCAGACTATAATTTTCAAAGGGGACAATATTTTATGTGCGTGAAATTGGCACAAAATCAATTAGCTGTATTAGGTATGTGAATCATTTTATTGTGAAAGTAATTAAAGTTTTGTCTAATTACTATGTCCAGTCCCAGTTCTAACTAAACGTCAACTTATGATAGTACAACAAAACTTGTTCTAAGTATTGATGGCTATCTCAGGCAAAAAATATTGAAGAACCGGTGATGAGTAATGGAATCAAACGATGATAAAATACCTACCTACCTACCGAGCGGCAGTACACGGTATTATATTCACTAGGAATGTTTTATTTCACGAAGAAGCATCATACAGTGATAAAACTATTTAGTATTTTTAATTTATTGATGTGAGCAGATTATTTTTTAACTTTTTTTCCCTCAAACGCATTCGCAGCACTTCGCTGTTTTAAGTTAATTTTAAAATAGATTCAGTTCGGATCAATAACCCGGGGCTAAGGTATCTCTTTTGTTTATTTTTTATACGCGGAACCGACTGCACGTATCTCAATTCTCATCAAACTTTGAGAGAATATCAATAATTTTGCTCGCGTTAACTGTATAATAATTATGATATAGGCGTATCGTGCACCAAAATGATCACAAAACAGGCTTGAGAAAAATGTGATGAGAGATTCGGAGAAATGATGAGTAGCTGTAATATGCCGCTGTATGTAAGAGAATCTGAGAAATTATGAGTGGCAAAACTATGTAATACCACGCGGTTTTTAGGGGAGTCGGAGAAATGATGAGTGGCAGTAATACCTCGCTGTATTTGGACTAGAATGAATTTGAATGCGAAGAGTAAGTACTAACTGATGGAAGGCAACTTTCGAGCGTCTCCGTTGCGCTGCGCTATGGCCAAATCTATATCTCAGTCAAAGCTTTACTTTAGGTAGGTACCTAGTTAGTTACCGTCCAAATCGTAACCACCGTCAATTATTTTTTATGAACTGTTAGCCCGCCAGTGGCTTTTAATGGCTATTACATCACAAATTATTTCTTATAAAATACGGCAAAATATTCTGTATTGGACAGTTACAAAGGCTGTTCGAGGTTGTTTACTATGATTACTCCCACGTAGGGATTGCAAAATCCGGTTTTTTTTTAAATTCGGATTTCTGTATTCTTGTCCGATTAAAATCCGGATTATCCGGATTTTTCGAACTTTTTAGTGTTTTAAGTTGATTTGATATAATTGGAATAAAATAGCATAAATTATTTAAAATCGGTATTTATTCGCTCAAATCACAGCACGACAGAATAAAATCAACTAATATAATCAACAAAACTTAGGGTATCAGTCATTTTTCCCGTTATAAATTTACATAAACATAAGTTACATAAGTAACATTTAACATAAACTGTTCTTAAACTTTAGATAATTAGATAACATAACATAAACTTAAGATAATTGAGGTATCCTCCTCTTTTTTATAAAAATGCAGTCTCAAGAAAAAGTTTAACGTAAGTCAGTTACAAATATAATAATATCATAATAGTAATGCGTATTTTAATCAGTCTTTTTTAAAAAACGAGATCTTAAAAACATGAACGCGTCAAGTGTCTCATCGTTTAGGCGCGATCTTATTTTATTACAGAACATGCCAGCAGTAGAAAAAGCTCTTTCGGACTCAACACTGGTCGGCGGTATGGAAAGCAACCCGTTCAGAGCTTTTTTTAGGATTTCTCCACGACCTCCACCGTTTTCAAATAACGCCATTTCAACGTGAATCATTGAAGGCAAATCAGTTGCGTTGATCACACTCGTTGACTCGTGGTGATGATCACTACCCACACTTGCAAGAGAAAGTTGACGATTGAGCTCTTCTTTAAAACTGAGTGGCGATGGATCGGAACTAGATTCATACAGACTTTCAAAACTGTATCTATCACGGATTTCGCACCAAATTCGCGCAAACAATGCTGCTGCCTGCACCTAAGCCTACCAATTCAAATATTGTTCGGATTTGCACATTAGACTAGGTAGGTAATATCGATCTACCGATTACTTACACTGAAAATTTGTAGATAAATATAAATATTATCCGTTAAAATCGGTTTTGACTGAAATCCGAAAAAACCGAAGTTGAGTCTTAAAAACCGGATTTAAAAATGTCAAGAAAATCCGGACTTTACAGTTATTTTCGAATTTCGAAGAATCCGGATTGCAATCCCTACTCCCACGTAATAGTAGGTATACAAGAAGTAAATCGGTTTTCTTACGGGGTACACAAAGTACGTTTATACTCGTAGCGTGTGTAGGTGTGTGTACTGTGTGTAGTAAAGTCAACGAAAACAAGCAAATTAATTAAGGAATTATCAGCCACCGCGTGACCGTTTCTGGAGTTATTTAAGAGATAAACAAAAAAAATGTTTGATAAATGAGAAGCTAAGATCGCATTTCCTGGCTATATGCATTTAAATTGTCTTGTGTGTTATTAATAAATGTGGTGTAACATCGATGTATAGATACCTAGTACATAAGTAAATTTGGTAGGTACCTATAATCTCAATACTCAATACTTTATTGCATTCCACATGTAAACATAAGTGGTAAACTTAAAATTAGAACACATGGACCCTGTCGGGCACGGCAAAATAAGTGAGTTAGGAGAGAGGAAGCACTTTTAATTTATAATTATAAAATAGTAGATAGGTACTTTCTAAGAAAAATTAACAGTATAAAATATAAGTAAATAGGTATTTATAAGGGAGATGATGAGATGATTTTAAATTTTCGTCTAGGTACTAAAATTATATCATTTAGATATTCAAATTCAAATTTGAATATTCATTATGCGATATAATAAGCTGATCGATAGTAGAAGCAACATCGGTAGATAATGCTGTTTTTACTGGATGTTGTACAGATTCAGAATATTAATTACGTTTCAATACAATATACATAATATCTAGCCAAGAAAAACATGAATGTGTTTTCATTATCTTGAATTTTTTATCAAGTAGGTATCATACTTCGCCCAAGAATAAATACGAACCTATGTCAGTTCTAGCCGTGGTAGGTACGGCCGGCAGCAAAAATATGCTGACGCTATGCTATTAAGATGCAAGCTAAATGTTAAAATAGCAATGCATTTTTGAAAATATAGGAGATTAATAATTATCAGTCTGATTGAGCCAAAAGAGATTTAAGTATTTTAAAATCATTTGCAGTTGATTTAATTTGAATAAGGTAAATGAAAAAGATTCCAAGATACATACAATGTATTTTATCTGGTTTCTTTCTAGTTAGAACAAATACCCAGAATATACTCTAACTGATTCATAAAAAAAAAAACCACAAACTAATGGCAACTAAGATAAGACCACAGCTTGATAAGAATAATTAATAAAATTTATTAATGAAACAGTTAAGTAGGTACTAGCTCCCACGGCCCATATGGAGGAGGAAGAAAACAGCATAAACATCTCAGTTCTTTGAAACTGTTTGAATGCTATGTAAATTGTTTAGAATTACAGTAGTTGCAGACTGCCAACACAATACATAATTATTAAGAAAGCTTGTAATTTTATACCAGTTCTATGTAGGTATCTTTAATACACATCATGTACTTAATGAAAAGAAAAAATAAATATTACTTAATAATCAATCTTAGCTACTATAACCGTTTTTTTTCTTTTTTCCAATGGTCTTGAAATACAATCAACCTTTTACAAACAATAATATATATACCTACCTACAGTTCTTATGGCCTCATTTTAGCTAGCAACCTATCCTATACATATATTGGACATGTTCAAACATGTTTGAAGGCCCAAGCCCAGCCTTGGTCTATGGTTCTCAACATATTTCATTTAAGCTGTGGTAACACCAAAGATTATGATTGTGTAAAGTATTTGTATACAAAATATAGCTGCAGTTTGTGACTCACTCCACTGCCTAGCAATTATCTATGTGTCACTTCACCTTCCACCTCTGAGAGAGAATTATAAGCTACACCTACCATACAACCAGCATTATCTGGCTTGTTTTTATTTTTAATTTACTAAAAAGCCATATCAATGATTTATGGTTTTAGCTGTGTTGCTGGCTAGATAAGTGACTTTTTAAGTATATCTCTTCTAAATTTAACTTGATCACTATAGTATTTGAGCCTGGTTGGTGTTATTTTCTCTATCTCTTACTGTCAAATTATTACTAAAATGATATTAAAATTCCTATTATTGATATTATTAAGACATAATATTTTGTTTTATAATTTGTTTCTATTTATAATTTATTTATGTTGAAGAGGCAGTCATGATGTAACTAAATATATAAATGCCATTTATAAATATAATATACATTATAGGTACTTTGTGCATAAAAATAAATATTTACAAAAACCATTGAGCATGATAGGTATTAGTTACAAAAAGAATAGATTTAAAAAAATGATTGACCATGTAAAAGTGGGAGTAGGAAAATAATATTCTAGAACAATATTGAAATGCAGAAGTTGTGTTTAAAAAAAGATAAAAGACTTATGATTATACAACAACAATTAAGTAAACAGAATGTAACAATTGTTAAACAACAGTAATTGAGACCATTTTGGCATTTACTTTCTAAAAATGTTAATATTAATACAATTTTCCTCTATGCATCTAGCTTTTCATTTACATCTGTGCAGACAATAATAGAAACATTCTGCTAGAATCTGATCTTATTTTTGTTGTTGTATCATGCATTTTTAATCTATAAGGAGGTGGAAATATTTTCATTTGTTTTGTTGCTGGCTGTTTAGATAGCAGACTATAATTATTATTTAGTGATTCTTGAAGAATTGTAAAAAAAGAAACATAAAAATCCAAATCTGTGTGAACTCACAATACTGTAGAGTTGTGGCCGAATGATTAGCACCGGTATCCGCGGCCGTGCACGATTAATAAAAACATTTGGTGGTGCAAGGCAGCCACTGCACTGCTGGAGTGTAATCAGCTGATAAGGACGATGTAAACGCGCACACTACGTACCTACATAGGCGTTCTGCACACGATCGGCGCATGCTTACAGATTTAACTGAAATCAATTAGCCCAACCGAATGTGCTGTGCCGCGTACCTAGCTCGGCAGTCGCGGCCGCTGCCGGCGGCGCGTGCTCCTCGCTATGACTAATGAGACCTGCCACCACCACGGCTGCGCCACACGATGCACAAAATCGAATACCATTACTTATTCACTGTTGCATGTTTATTGTCATGTGCGCCCTACATGCGCAGACATCATATTTAATTTCCTGTCTTGATAGTACCTACTGGATAAGCAATACTCACCGTCGCTTTCCATTGTCCACAACGCGACGCACAGTGTAAACAACCAAACCACATAATAAAACAAAATGGAAGTCCGACTCGCCCGCACCGAGATGAGAAATTTTATGAGCGCTCTCGTCGCTCTCGAGTTGTAAAACGTCGCTACTATCCTATCGTAGTATTTTAGCAGCCCCCCTCCAGTTTATTATCTGCCGTCACCAGATTAGATGGTTCACGAACACAAAGCAATACGTGCAATTGTTCACCAAATACACTTTAAAAAGTATGCGAATAGTCAAATGTCGATTTGCACTAAAATTTATGTCCACTTGAAAATAATAATCATTGAAGCGTTTGACGTCCCAAGACACAACACCCACATCAAAAAAATTTACATGGCGACTGCCTATATTTATAATGTACTCTGTGGCGACTGGCCTGGCCCAGCTTTCAATAATTTACACTCGAACATATTCCCGTTTCGCTCGTTCACCATTCATTTAATTATTTCTCAATACGAGTAAAAGAGACAGCGATATATAAATATTTCCTATGTATGAATAGAATCGGTGTTGTGAAGTGTCCCTCTCCCCGGTGATGGCCGAACCGAGTTGAATGGACCCGAGAAGCGTTCAACCATTGGATCGATGACGGTCACGTGACACAAATATGTAGCGCTGTAGCTAGCGCGCCAATATTCAAATAATTCCCGACCAGTGTTGTTTTAATTAATGCTCTTCTTAACAACGCCTGCGATTTTAATTAGTTTAATTGTTTTGTATTTGATGCATACATAGCCAACATTAATAAAAAAACTGCAGAATACGTAATATTTAGTTGTAAACAGTGCTCACATTACTTTACACCTAAATACCTTGCTGTCTGTTAGCATTATTCTGACTTCGATATAGTTTAGTTATTTTTTTTTGATTAGGAAGTTGGATCGTTCGTTGTGTGCAGTGTCCTCAGGACACCGCTTCCTATCCTCATGATGGGACCTACCTACCATAAACAAGCGGATAGCTGTAGATGCCATTTGAGCCACATGATAGCCACCTATTATCAGTACAGAACTTTAGACTAATTTAGTGTCGGTATGGATGAACTTACTTAAGTACTACATTAACAGGACACGAATATTACAATAACGATAAGCTATTTAAGTAAGTACTTAAAATTTACTTAAATAATTCTGTGCAGATTTTTTCACTCCTTCCGTCTAGAATCGAACAGATACAATGGCTTAGGTATAAGGAAATAGGTAAGTTAAATAAGTTCCCTAGTTAAGTTAGTTTAGTTCAGACTGAAGTATCCAACATTTTATTTTTTGTTTTTAAAGATAATTTTATTCGTTTTATATGCTCCCTTTTTACTGTTTGCAATTTCTGTGCGTGTCCCAAAGAAAATATTACCTATTTTTCTTTCTTTCAAACAGGCCTCAGTAAAGTCTACAACCGCATTTGGCAAAATTGAGAAATATGGACTTGTTCCACGTAGCAAGCTACACGCCTTTTTGCGTGTGCGACATTCATGACTAGATGTCTCGTTTAGTAGACTGTAGAGTAGCTATGGCCGTAATCCCTTATCACCTGCCATTTGTAGTTGCAAGAGAACGCTGACGATGAATTATTGGGCTCAGAAAGCCTAGGTACGCCGGTCGTATGAGCATTTAGAATCAGAATACATCTTTGGTAAGTAGGACCTTACTGGAGCATGGGCAGCAACACCATGCATGCAGAGCATGAACCTTCATAAATTATGTACCTATCGCGCTGCCACACGGGACCTCCGCTAGGAGTAGATAATAGTGTTCTGTCGGGACGGCAGACGGCACTGACAGTTCACTCCACGCTCACTTCACCTAAGTTTTCTCGGTGAGATGGTTACAGAATCGCACTGCAGTACTCTTAGAAAATACAAATGCAAACCGCCGTCCTACCGTCCTCGCCGTCAGGCCCGCCGTGATGCTCCAATCCATGTCCGCCCCGACTCTTGCTCGAGCCAACCCGCGCCGCTTAGCCTGTAGCTACAAATTCGTCCCAAAACAATCCAACCCAGCATGTCCCTTGCTGCCCTCCCCCAGGGAAGCCCTAAGCCGAGGTCAGTACCCCACAAGGGTGCTCTTAGCGAGTAGTCGCTTAGCTTTAAAGTTGTTTAAGCCCTGGCTGGAGGCCTTAATTTATTGAGGCACCCACAGGCAGCCCCGACATGCAGCCTACAACCTCTTAGGTTGACCTGCGAGATGCCATTTATAAAAATAATAAATGAAGATTTTGTTGTTTGAACGCGCTGATCTCTGGAACTACTAGTAGGAATAAAATAAAAATGGCATTTGATAGCCGAATTCCTATTTTAACATCACGCTATGACCCTTGGGGCCGGGCAAAAATAAAAAAAGTCAGAAACAACGCTAAGCGAAAACGAAGTTACGAGGCGAAGTACGAAGGCCGCACCGCGAACTGGCAGGCGAGCATCATTTCAAATTTAATTTTGCAAATGATTGCATCCCGCTACGACTGTCCCATACAGGCTCACTGGGTGGGAATAGTCACGGGAAAGTTGTGATGAACTTGTTAACTCCTAACATAGATCGTAAGAAAATTATTACTAACACTTATATTATGTACCTACCTACTAACATAGATCTAAAGAAAATTGTTACTAACACTTTTATGGATTCTGTCCGAAATAAATGGTTAATAATAATAATAATTTCACCTTTTTAACTTGTGCTTTTATTAGTTTCACTTAAATGTTTGTTTGTTTGTATGTATGTAACTGACTCGTTTGGGCTCGATTTTGCCCCACTTTAAGCGATCAGATTTACTTTAAACGTTGTAGACTTATCAACGACCGACGACAATACAATATTTTGATAAGCTTATCTCATTATCCTGATTAGGATCGCCAGGATTAGTAGTTTTATTTTAATACAGGTCTAGTACCGACGACAAATCTTTAAAATAAAATAATAAATTTATAGTTTGAAAAAACTAAAAAAACACGCTCTAATAGCAAATCGAACTAAAAATCAGAAAATAACTTTTATTTTATATTTTAATCAACTGCTATAAAAAGTATACCTACCTATCTCAATATGTTTCAATCATATTCGAAACTTCAAAAAAATAATAAAGTTAAGAAATGAAAATTAATTTCATTGTAAAAAAGCGTGGGGTACTCGATATTGATTGTTGTAAATATACATAATTAGTAGTTATTTGTAAACGTAGAGTTAGTATAGAAATATGATAAAAAGCACCTCACTCTTTTTTACAATGAAATTAATTTTCTTTTAATAACTTTATTTTTATTTTAGAATTTAAAAAAAAATCTCAAACATATTGAGTAAGGTAGTAAGTAGGTATACCTACTTTTTATAACAGTTAAATAAAATATAAATTAAATTATTTTATGATTTTTAGTTCGATTTGCTATGCATGTTTTTTTTTGTTTTTTCAAACTAGGTATATTTATTTTTAACACACGTTTATTAGCTTCACTTGTAATGTAATAAATACTTATCTAACAAACAATATAATAAAATCTTAGAAGTCAATTTTAACCTACTATTAATAATTGTCGTATCGAAATGAAACCAGGTAGGTATATTTAAGTAGTTCTGATGACAAAACTATAATTTGGCATCTTGGAGCTGATCTGATGATGGAGCCATTGCAGTAGGTGGATAGTGGAACTATTCAGTGGCTACTAGTAAACCCCTCGAGTTTGGGCTCATATGATTTGCTTTGATGAGTCCCATACATTGGGCTTAGGAAACGAGGGTTTGATGATGGAGTCAGGAGAGGATAGTGGAACTCATCAGTGGCTACTAAGTAATCCCCTTGAGTTTGGAGTCATATGATTCGTTTTGATGAATCCAATATATTGCACGTGGTGTCGAGTGTCTGATGATGGAGCCAGGAGGTGGATAGTGGAACTCTTCAGTGGCTACTAGTATCTAAACCCCGCGAGTTTGGGTTCATACGGTTCGTTTTGACGAGCCCAATAGATTGGGCTTGGGCAACGAGGGTCTGATGATGGAGCCAGGAGGTGTATAGTGGAACTCTTATTTCACAACCAAAAAGCGTGGAGCGCTTTTTAGTTGTGCGTATTTTTAATTGATTTAAACAAAGCGCTCGAGGCTTTTTGATTTATTCTTTGGATATAAAAGAAGAATGAATTAATTTAATTATTTTATAGTTTTGCGTGTGCGTGATAAAAGCGTGTTTTGTCGTATTTTTTTTAAACTACTTATGTTTTTTTATTCATATTTCGGTTCACACCGCGAATTAGGTACAGGGCTAAGCTACGTCAGCGACTCGAACGATGTGAAAGAAATATCTAACGATTCCAGCGAAGCTAATTCGATCAACTAACGTAACTTAACTCTGCAGTTCGCGGTGTGAACCAAAATATGACAAAATGCGGAACCCCGCAACGATTCGCAATAGATGCGGAACGCTCTCATCGCCCGTCCATCTTAGTTCTCGGTGTGAACCAATACATAGTTTAGCTCGCCAAAACTTCGCCTAGTTTTACTCTTAGAAGCATTATTGTTCTGATGTTTCACTTGCCTCGCTTCATCCGTCCGCCCGCTCGCTCGACCGCCCGCTCCCGGTGAGGTAGCGCGGGCGGGCGGGGCGATGGGATGCGACGCGGTGGGTCGGGAGCCGAAATTTCACGGTGACGAAGTCGCGGGCACAAGCTAGTATAGGTATATACAATAATTGGGTTTGCTAGGTATCTGTGTTGGGTAAGGGAGAGGGATTTTTTTGCCCATCAGTGGAATAATACAGGCGAGATAGATTATAATAATATAATATGAGACAACATCCACACAAGGTCTTCAGGTCCCGAACGAAAAAAAGGACCAGGCCCGGGTCGACGGCGCGTTGTGTTCCACGCGCGCCTCAAAGAGATGTCAGCACCAATGACGGGGTTTGCTAGGACCGATGCCTGCTAGGGTTGCGGAAAAGTCCAAGAGGGTTACCGTGGCCCCTGGCACAGGCAACTGAGGGAACACGGGTGGGTTTTAGTCAGTAAGAGTCTGACACACCCTCCTGCTCTGCCCAGAGCGGGAGAAGTTATTTAATGATTTCCCACCCACAAAAAAAAAAAAAAAAACGGTCCCGAACGAAAAGATTATATTTGTATTACAATTTTATTTTGAATATTAAAAATAAATAATACTAAGTAAGTATACCTAATAATTGTAAATTACTTAAATAATATTCGAAATTGTAATTTTAATTCCTGATGCTCTTGAGAGCATTTATGTCCGATTTATTTTTTATTTCACTCTGATTTAATTAGGTCTGTATGCATTCTAAATAATTTGGTCCAATACCTACTTGGTGTTTTTCAACAATAAATTAATAAATAAAAATACTCTCCTACTGTTTTAAGTACATATTCTATTTCATTGAATTTTATGAAAACAACTAAGATATAATAACTAGGGCCAATTGAGTAACTAAAAACTGTTTATAGTTCATAGTTGCATATTCATGGACCCGTGGGTATAAGGGCAGCGGATCACAGACATAAGATACGTACCTAATAAATATTATAGCGCAAAGAAATCCGACCTCACACAGCTAAGATACGATAATAAATAATATATTATCGCGAGTGCATCATCCTCTACATACGTTTCTAGATAAGCGAAATGTCAGTATTTTAAATCTCCTAAAACAAGGCTTCCTCTCTCCTACCCTTTTGCTGTGCCCTACAGGGTCCATAATGATCTAAATTAGGTATATAGTTACCACATAAGTACACATTATGGTAACGCAATAAAGATATTGATTATTGAGTTTCCATCTTTAAGTAGGTATAAGTTTCGTCCCATAAACAGGCTGTTCAATTTACGCAATGAAGCGCATACAAAACTTACTATTGACAGCTTATCTGACGAAGATTCAATTGGGTCAAAGGATTCGATATTCATGATGCATCTAGAAGTAAAAATCGTAAAATCTGGGTAGAGGACCACATACGAATTAGCACGGAACACATACCTAGATTAGCGCGTTCAAACAAAGAAATTCTTCAGCTTTACTAAATTAAGTATAGATTTTACATAATTATGTTCTATGGTATTATCTAATAAGGACTATAGTTGAATATCTAAATATAAATATCTAAATAGATATTTAGAATAAATAAATCTAAATCATATAATAGGTACACTGCTTTTCAGTATTTCATGTAAAAGTCAAGTTAGATTTATATTTAAATAAAAATAGGTAGGTATACTCGTATACAAAAAATATTGTATGCAATTTCATCATTTACAAAACTGTAGTGTTCAACGACTTTCATTGCCCATATTATAATTATGAAGGGGGCAGATGACACGAAATAAGTGCCATTGACCACCGGGGTGGTAAACGCCACTAGCCAATGTCATGCAGCGTGAAGGAGCCAGATGGGAATAAGCCCCCACCATCAGTAGGAACGCCAATACAGGTAGTTTGGCTATGTTTTTGACCTTGACACAATACCTTTTCTTAGATAGCGTAGTATATTTATTGGATAATACACATCTAATCAAACTGCACCATCGATCTATTATTCAATATAGCGATTGCCAGCCTTTTATGATTAGATCCATATAGCAGCTATTCATTGTAGTTGCCTGCCACAAAACCAATGAGGAATGCGGGAGCACCACTGGTTGTAATTACAGTTTGAATTATATTTTATAATAATCATGCTGCTCTTCTCACAGTTAAAATTGATACAGGACTATTTTTACCCATTACTTCAATCTGTTCAATAAGCTCTGGCAATCAGTGCAATGCAAATGACAAAAGACTCCCAAGTTGTGTGCTCAAAAATTGAGACAGCTGCTTATATTCAATTTCACAGAATTGTTGCATTCAATTCAGGCCAAAAAGACATCAAAACAAACATTAGGAACAACCTGTATCAACTCTAAAACATTCCTCCACCACTATTGTTTTATGGATGGACGATCAAATGGTCACCGATGTTAGCTCGTTAGTAATGGAGAACTGTTACTATTCCGCTTACACCCCCATTTTCATTTTATTTGTTTTTTAACCAAGTACCTTTTTTATGTTGTTTAAATTATGTAGTTGATGATTTTGGTGCACGGTAAAACTCTAATGAGTTTATGTTGGCATCAACTTAAATGTATAAAATGTATGTGAACTAAATTGAATAAAAAAAAAATATTAAAGTACTTTTAGATATCCTTTATTGTGTACGAAAACATATCCTAGCTACTTAAAGATAAGTAATGACTATAAAACAAGTCTGTTACAACTCAGAAAGAATATATAGTGCTGTTTTAAGTGTTTTATTTATTATAAGCAAATTATAATATTTAACCCTACAATACCATCATCATAAATAAAGGTCTCTGTATATGTATTATTACTGCAAACTCATCAATATCAATTTACAATAACTTAAAATATTGTCTTGGTAATTAATAAGATTCTTTTAGCTTACTAACAATTTACTCAAAGTTATTTTTTTTAAATGG
Organism: Brachylomia viminalis; assembly: GCA_937001585.2. NCBI lineage: Eukaryota > Metazoa > Arthropoda > Insecta > Lepidoptera > Noctuidae > Brachylomia > Brachylomia viminalis. The sequence continues at coordinate 12,655,468 of OW443316.2, read as the reverse complement.
AATTCTATGCAGTATTTGTTCCTGGTGATGATTATTGATGTTTTGTGGAATTATTATTAACATAATGTTATTATTTGAAGCATTTGATTAAAGGATTAGATGCCAAGGCCAAACACAGAGACAATGCAGTACATTGTCTTGTTCTCCCAGCGCACAGTGCACGAGCCATCAGTATTATTGTCCCAAAAACAAGAAGATGCCGTGTGTAGACCTGCTCCATTTTTCTGCATGATCGTGCATGTCACTGAAAATTATAAAACATTTGTTAAGTTTTATTGTTGTCTGCTAAGGTATTAGCCACGAAAACATTGAACAACATTCATGTAGCTACAATAGCGCGGCGCGATCTGCATCAGCAAGAATTTATGTTTTAAACACCGGTGAACATGTAGGTAAGCAACTACTTTCAACTTACCTATATATTTGTAAGGTTTTTGTAGCTTGGTCAATTGGCCCAGACAGGACTCCACAACAGCCGAAGTCCATTGATTAACTTTGTTGTGCTGATAGGCGGTACCTCCGATTGAATTCTCAATAGCTTCTTTGATAATTTTACTCACATCGTCCACTATGAATTGATTCTGAAACACGTCATTTCGGTAAAAAATATAAATCAATGTTTACTTGCCAAACAATAGCAACTAGTACTGCTGCTTACTTCTTCAGCTAAATCGTTGCATTCTTTGACTTCCATGATTTAAAATGAAACGCTAGTATGAGTTTGATTTGAAGAGTTTTCTGGAATTCGTTTTATACAAAAACAACAAAATTTTAGACGCTACAGATAGAAATCAACTCCCAAATTGACATTTATTGTATAAATGTTGGTATTTCTGACAGCATTTTCTGTCTCATTGTCTATGAAACTAGAGTAAATTTTCCGGTGCCCACCGAAAACATGTTATGGCAACATTAATTTATGGCCTAGAATCAAACGAAGAATCAGATTTTGTGTCAAGCAAGGCCTCTCATACTATACTATTTCATAAATTGCAAGTATTGCAACTGGCAATCGCTGCACAATTGTCACTTTTTTATTATCCTTTTTGTGAGGAGAACATGGATATTTTCAATTTCATAATTTAATACTAATAATGGCTTCATCCGTGCAAAACAACAGAGTTTCATCGCCAGGATATTGTGTGTGTTGTAGAACGTGCAATATGTGGTGTTGGAGAGCTTTTAAATGGCTCCCTGTATTGTTAATAGTGTCCATTATAACTTGGTCTTATTATGCTTACGTTATCCAATTGTGCATTTGTTAGTATTTGAATAAATTGTAGAAAAATAACAGATTGATTATGCATGCATTTTACAACATTTTTCACACTAAATTCCTTTTCAGTTACCATTGAGAGTACGGTTCAACAGTGTATCTATTTGGTGTTATATCATGTTCTTCTGATAATGCTTTGCTGGTCGTACTGGCGTACGGTTTTTGCAGAACTCAAACCAATTCCAGAAAAGGTAAGCTAAGCTTTCTAATCATTCAAATTAGTTTCTTTATGGGGCTGTCATTGAGTTGTTTAGTACGCTGGAGCAGCCTTCTGCTTTATGTTTTGCTATCGTTTCCTGTCGAAAGTGAGCCAGTAGGGCGCGAGGGGCTATATACAACCACTATACCTATTTGTGCACAAACATTTTTTCTAATGTACTTATAAACAAAGAAACCATGCATAATAAATCAGCTGCATAATTTGAGAACAATATATTCAACAAGCCACCCCAGTTATTGTAAACAAAGTATAAAAAGATGTCTTATGACATTTACTGACTCTGTACTTAGAGAAACAGTATTTTTTTTAATTGAATGAAGCATTATTATCAGTGTAATATCTTTGACCTACTTTCAAGTTGTAGTGTAGGTGCTGTTAAGTTAACACAATGTGGTATCTTCAATATCACTTTTCTGCCTTATTAATCATGTTATAATTGATGATATTATTATAGTTACATTTTGTACATTTCTACACAAAACTTTGCCAGGATTATGATCTTTTTTATTACCCCTTCAGATTAAATACTAGTGCAGATATGTTGTTAAAAAAACGATTGTATTTTTAATTCCATGTGTAATGTGCACCATCTAGTATCCAAGATGTGGTACAGTAAGTAATATTGCAGACATATCGGAGAGTAGTGGAAGCTGACCTCAACATAGGTGGGAACAGGCTAGGTACATGATGGTGATCAGAGAGTAGTGGATACAACTATATCCCTTCAATAACACTGAAAATATTGTTAAATGAAATACAAAACTGTAGCCATGTTTGCCTCTTAGTGTGGTATTCCTCATGAAACTTCCTTATAATAAAAAAGTAACAATAATTAGGTAATTAATAAGACTAAAAAAATTGTAATGTTAATTTCTATCATAGAAATCAATGAGTTTTCTAGGAACTATACTCAAAATTTGGGTTGAATCATCAAAGCTATATTCATAATCACACAGAGTTATTACATATTTTTATCAACAAAAACCAGTTAATCATTGTTTATCGTTTTATATAACAGGGAGTACTTAGTCATGGGATTACTGGTTTGTTTGTGCGGGTAAATGAAATTGCACATGGTAAACAGGACTGCCAAAACGCTTTTCTTATTTTTACTTTTAAATTCTGTGCAAGCATCCCATAAAAATTCCCCATAAATGACAATTACTTTGTACAACTAACTGTTTTTTTTTTTTGTGTTAGTATTGTGCATTGTTTTATAACCAGTGATAGGAATAGGTAGAGCTAATATAGCTAAAGTTCAAAGAACAGAGACAAAAAAGTGGAGACTTTCTTACGACAATGTTTTTTTTTTCGGAATATTTGTTCCGAGTTTCGGAAAATCACTTAAGTACATTTAATAATAGTGTTATTAATACAGTAAACTAATTGAACTCATTTTCCCTTTTAACCGACTTCAAAAACAAGGAGAACATTCTCAAAAAACCAGTAGATATGTTTTCTATTGTTATTAATTCATGTAAAGAACTGGGATCTCCGCCACATGTTTTCGTTTTCCAGAATAGCCAAAACTTGCTGTCTCTTTCTATCTTTTGTTTGTCATTGGTAAACAAAATGTCACGTCACACGATGGGCTGAAAATCAGCTTTCATAGACTTAGGGATTTCAATCTGCAAGTGCATGATTTTTTGCCGGATATCGCTTCTATTAGTTGTTACTATATTCAAAAATGACACCCGAGGTAATTCTGCACAAAAGCGAAGGAATTATAATTTTTTTACGATAAATTTGTATGAAGCTAGTATGAAAAAGTTAATTATCTCGCAAACAGCAAGGAAAACCGTAATATCCTTACAGGTGGTTATAGTACTAATTATTTATGATTTTTTGACATATGTCATAATAACGGTTATCGCTGCATTTTTTTTTTTTAATTCGTCAAAATATTTTTATTTATTTTTACACATGAAACTGTTCCTCTTGATTTTTAGGTTGAGGAACACAGACTTTTAACAACACGTAACATAAAATAGCATCACCCCTATATTCCCGAAGGAGTAGTCAGAGGTTTTATAGTACATCCACACTTAGACAACTATGTTTGAGTTAGATATTTATCCATACAAAATGAGTTTTAAAACTTTACATACATCCAAATAACCAAATAACAAATTGTTTAGTCTTGTAATAAGTCTGAATAGCTGATTGTTAATGATTTCTGATAAGTAAGCTAATTTGTTGATTAGTTGTGCTAAGAGTTCTAAGAAATGTTTTGGACGATTATAAATTTTCATTAGCACATCTTTTAAAACTTTAATGAGGGTAGTTAACGAATTATCGACGTTTTGCAATAAAATGGCTAAAATTTTGCTTTATAATTTAGATTGTGCACAACGGTGTAACTGCTAACACTAAATTTTTACCTGCGACTATAAAATCTTAAAATGGAAAGTTTAATCACCAATTTAGACTTGTTTGTTCTTCTAAAAAGTGAGAGTACTTCATTTAATCATGAAGTATTGTTTGGTGCAGTTGTATCCCGCATAGGCGATTGCCTTTCTACCGAAGATCGAGTAACTCTCAAAGAATTTTGTCTAAAATTCACGCGAGCTGCTTTACAGAGATGGCAGAAATCCAACCGATTCCAAGATTACTTCAGAAGACTGTACGGAAATTGGCTGCAAGCAAATATTGATTGGCCAAGTTGTGTGCAAACTTTAGTTAATCAAGAACCAACTGTTGATGAGATACCAAGAGCACAATCAGACTCTCAAGAACCGTCGTCGTCGGCATCACTGTCCGTTCGCGTTGGAACAATGACAAAAAGGTCCCGAAAACCATTCGAAGATTTGGGAAGTAAACAGAAAAAGAGAAGATCTAATGATCATACAGACGAAGACTCCAGTGAATTGGCATATGCAGCTGCAGCGCGTTTAAAAGAAGAAGGGCATGAGGATATCGCATCTGTGATCGAATAGATGATGAAAAATCCTGAAGCAGCCGTTAAAATTAAAGAAACGCTTAAGAAACCAGTGAAAAAAGTCATATTTACACCAGAGAAAGCGCTTGGATTGCTTCTTTCACTAAAACTGTCAAAGTGGCAATATATTACTTTGGGAGAGGCTGCCATTCGGGAAGGTGCTAAGGATATTTATCCATCCTACTATAAAGTGCAACAAACTAAGCTTGATTGCTACCCTCCGAAGCAATCAGCGTCAGTTATGGATTCCTCGGCTAGGATTACACTTCAAGCTTTACTTGACATCACGGTGACGAGGATCTTTCAAAGTCTTTCTGACTATGCGGATGTGCAAAATAAGCAGTTAAAGCTATATCCAAGTGGGGATTTGATGGTGCTTCCAACCAAAGCCGATACAAGCAGAAAATGGAGGGTGAGCAAGATGATGCAAGCATTTTCATGACCTCCTTGGTGCCACTAAAACTGACAGATGGAGATAATACTGTATGGACGAACCCAAAACCATGCTCAACTTTGTATTGTCGTCCAGTTCAGTTTACTTTTGTAAAGGAGAGCGAGGCAGTTGTCATTGGTTTCAAAAGACAAATGGATGATGAAATTGAGGCCCTTAACCCCACAGAGTGCATTAATAATAACATGGTGACTCATCAACTAATGATGACAATGATCGACGCCAAAGTCTGCACGTACCTTTCTGAGGCCAGATCAAATGCTACCTGTGCTTAGCAAAACCTACGGAAATGAACCGCTTAGATGTTGTAACATCAAATACTGTGTGTGCTGACATATACGAATTTGGCTTGTCATCCCTACACGCACGTATTAATTATATGGAATGTCGGATCGTATATTGCGTACAGGCTCGACTTCAAACGGCGGGCAGCGAGAAGTAATGGGGACAAAGAAATGTTGCAGAACAGAAAACAATCTATTCAAAATAAATTTAAAGATCAGCTCAATCTGTTGATTGATATTGTGAAACAAGGCTCGGGAACTACCAATGACGGGAATACCGCAAGAAAGTTTTTTCGAGCTTCCCAATAAAACTGCAGCTATTACCGGGTTGGACGAAGATCTTATTAAAAGACTGTGATTTTGCAAGCGATAACATCTGGCGAGAAGATCGACGTAATAAAATTAAAAGATTTTGCCCGCAAAACAGCAGAAAAGTACGTGGAATTGTACGACTGGTACTACATGTCGTCAACCGTACATAAATTATTAATACACGGGGCTGACATAATCGAGAAAATTGATATTGTGCCGATTGGGACTCTCTCGGAAGAAGCCTCAGAGTCTAGAAACAAATATTTTAGGAGGTTCCGGGAACATCATTCGCGGAAAAGAAGCAGGCAAGATTCTAATCAAGATATCTTAAATATGCTTATTGTTTCTTCGGATCCTTTCCCAAGTGCACAAAGGCCTAAGTTAGATGCCAGAAGAAAGCAGAGCTTTTTTGCTGAAACTCTCGACTTAATTCAGTTTCAGGAAAGTGAGTTCGAGTTTTTAGATATCCAATCTGGATTCTGACTCAGAATTGGAGTCCGACAACGACAGTATTAAGGAAAATGTTTAATATTTGATTTCATTTTTAAATTTTTTTAAATATTTTTCTTGTTTTATATACTTAGTCTTAATATTGGTCAATAAAATTCTTCATAATTAACAATGTTCTTAATTTAGTCACTAAAAGGAACCGTTTCATATGTAAAAATAAGTAAAAATATTTGGATGATTTAAAAAAAAAATTGCAGCGATAACCGTTATATGACATTGTGTCAAAAAAACATAAATAATTAATACTATAACCACCTGTATGGATATTACGGTTTTCCTTGCTGTTTGCGAGATAATTAACTTTTTCATACTAGCTTCATACAAATTTTTCGTAAAAAAATATAATTCCTTCGTTTTTATCCAGAATTAACTCGGGGCGTCATTTTTTGAATATAGTAACAACTAATAGAAGCAATATCCGGCAAAAAATCCGGCACTTGCAGATAGAAATCCCTAAGTCTATGAAAGCCGATTTTCAGCCCACTGTGCGTCACGAAAAATTATTTTGTCGTAAGTAAGGCGTCTCCACTTTGTCTCTGTTCTTTTTCGAACTTTAGGTATTTTAGCTCTACTTATTCCGATCACTGGTTATATCCCATACGGTAAAACTCTGCTATCAAGTGTGGTTATTACATCTGACTCATTTTAGTATTATTATGACTAAAAGGTGATATTTATTTCCTGTTAACAATTTATTTCGTGTTAATAAATTTATTAACTAAGTACCTACTCCAATGTAATGATTTTCATTTATTGCCATGTATGTTGATTTTTTTTTGGATTACTCCCGTTTTTGAGTCTAACTTGGAGTTGAATCTGAGACCTCAACAAAAGCATTTTTTTTCGGTATTGGAAGGTACAGGCTAAGCCAAAGCAAATATGGATAGATTGTGCAAGGACAATATTAAAGAGAAGGCAGTGAATGATAGCGTGACAGTTGACAGGGGAGAATGGATAAAGGACAATGGTAGGAAGATGATGATGTAGGAAGGTACAGGCAGCATAAACAAATTTCTGTTCAGGAGACCAGAAGGCCAATTCCCGTAATTAAAAACGTTCAAATTCAAGTCGCAATCTCATCTCAGCGACAGTCAAACGTCAAAAATGTAGGTAAACGCTATACAATTTTTGACAGATTGACACTGAGATTAGAATGCGAACGTTCTTAAAAATACGGGAATTGCCCCTCTGGTCGTCCACCCCAACCTGATCTCCAATATATAATTATAATGCTGGCACCGCACTTGCCGTATTTCTTTATACTCGCATTGTTTTGCTAATGCAAAATTCTTTGTTTCAGTTTAAATTACCTGAGAATGAATTAGAAAAATTATTGAGCGCGGAATCCGAAGACGCGCAACGAGCGATATTGGATAACTATGCCAAAGACCTCCCGATAGTAACTAGGTAATGTTATATTATGCTTTTGTATTCCTCATTTTAAAAATAGTTGAGCCCAATACTGAGGATTTTCTGCCTAGTTTATGTTATTTATGACTATTGCAGAAAATTTATTTAGGAAAAAAAAACAAAAACAATGACAATTTCAACAACTAGGTTAAATACTTACTTTGTACTTTTACTAGGAGTAAAGACTGGAACTAATGGGTGACCAGTAAAAATTGTGTTTTGTCTGTGTGTGTTTGTTTGTGAATGTTTCGGGTCGTATGGCTGTAGCCTAAGTGATAGGCTACAGTTATACGACCCGAAACATTTGACTTTCGTGCAGTGCCCGAAACATTCTGTACTAGGCAACAAACAACAAGTAGGCCCACCTTTCCTAACAAGGCAAGAAAACAATATCTCTACTATTATTTTTTATTCCTTCCCTATATTATTATCTCATTCAATTTTTTTTTCTCAATTCTAGAGTTTTAAAACTTGTAAGAAACGTTGGGGGGTTTCTTTTTCCTATGACTACCAAAAAAGAGGTGTTAGAAGGCTTTGCCGACACCATACCCGTATTAACGAGGTTTGTCCCAAGTTTGTTACTGTGTAGATAGAATTGAGAAAAAAAAAATACAATGTTTACTAAATGGAATTACAAAGTTTTAAAAATTAGCTTATAATGTTTCCACTGCTGGGGGACACAGGCTTCCTCTCGGTGAGAGGGAATGGGCCATAATCCACCACGCGGGCCCAGTGCGGATTGGTAAATGTCATATGTCTTCGAATTTTTGGTTCTTGGATATGCCGGTTTCTTTGCGATGTTTTCCTTCACCGTTTTGAGAGCAGTGGTGATGAAATAATTTACACAGAGTAAAGCGCCTGTCTGGGTTCGAACTTACGCCCTACAACTCGTAAGTCTTTCCAAGAATTGTAAGCAACGTTTTATCTGCTAAAATGACTATGATGTGTTGAACAAATTTCCTGTTTAATAGATATCTTTTTAAGCATAAGACAATAGTGTCACATAAAAGAAGTTAAAAACGGCTTCATGTTCCTAAAAAGAAAAAAAATATAGTGTTGTGTCATGTACAGAAAAATGTTTCTGAACATGCCAAAACACTAGTTCAAGTTGTACTTAAATTTTATGGATTGATATCCAAAATACAGCTCATGAAATTTTGATTTGCACCTTAAAAATAACAATGTCTACTTAAGTTGACATCAAAACTTACGCAAGAATGACCTCCAGAATAGATAAACGGCCGACGACCTTATCAAGGTGGCTGGAACTATCTGGATGCGGAAGGCGATGAACCGGTTGTTGTGGCGTAAATTGGTGGAGGCCAATGTCCCGCTGTGGACTGCAATAGGCGTATTTGATTGGTTGATAGAGATCACTGGAATCTGTTATATGGTACTTGAAAACGGCGCCAGAACGAATTCTAGGGACGTCCATATCTATCCGACGGGACGCTTGGCGCAGTGGTTTAGCGATTGACTGCTGCGCTGCGTGTCACGGGTTCGTTTCCCGCACGGAACAAATATTTGTATGACCTACAAGTAGTTGTTCCGGGTCTGACTTTTTGTGTATGTGAGTTTAAATGTTTGTATACGCACCCACAATACAGGCGAAATTCCTAGTGTGGGGCAATGTTTTAATAAAAAAATAAAAATCTAAAGATGTTGGTTACAGAATACCCTACATAAAAGGGAATAAAAAATCGAGTTTTACACTATCAGTCTTTATTTAAAAGACGTTTTGAGTTTTTCGCCCTGCAATGTTGCCAGTCGAAAAGGGTTGTGAATTGCCACATAAAAAATCTGAGAAGAGGTTGGAAAATAACGCAACCTACAAAGAAATGCGGAAGTCAACAAATAAAATTAAAAAATCATTCGTTTTCAGGACTATGTCCGGCTCAGTCCGCTACTGCAACCGTTGCGTGCTTGTGAAGCCCGATCGCGCGCACCACTGCAGCATATGCTCCTGCTGCGTGCTCAAAATGGACCACCACTGTCCGTGGGTCAACAACTGCGTCTGTTTCTTCAACTACAAATTTTTCATGCTCTTCCTCGGCTATGCTCTCTTCTATTGTCTATTCATCATGGCCACGTGTCTGCCTTACTTCATTAAGTTCTGGAAGGTATATTCCTCTATTTTTATTTTGTTTTTGGTGTGTTGATTCTTCTTGGCCAGTATTTAATTCTTACAGCCCTATTTTGTGATTCGATTTCTTTGCAAGTAACCTTGTTTCTTTTGAGAATGTAATTTCACAGCAAACATCTGCTACAACTGTTAGAGTTTAGTCCGTAGATTCAACTGTACTTAATAGGGAAGCAGTGGTATTAAATAAATTGCCGATATTATTGATATTATTGAACATTTTAAGCAACACAATGACAATTCTAGATGTATTTCCAGATGTATCAGGATTACAAGTATGCCCACTGCGACCGTTTGATTGAAAAAGGCTCTGTTTCTAAAATGTGCATGGATATGATTAACGTAATTGTTTAATTATTTTCACATTAATCAGGCCTGTTTACGTTGGCGCGATCAATAGGTTAATGTTGCTACATAGATTAGATGTCGTTATTATTATTTTGCTCAGTACAACATCCATTATTTGTAAGTAATAGAAAATGTTATAATTTCACGTTGCTCGACGAGTGGGGTTTTATTAAGAGCGTTTATACCTTATGAGTGGCAACGTCGCAATTTAGTGTCATATTTCGTGGTTATCAATTTTTATCATTTAATCGGAGCTATATTTTAAAAATCTGTTTAATTAACTATTTAGAATTATGTGAAAACTGTGTAAAAGGTAAGAAATCGTTGCGTTTACAGTTCTATTTATATGCAAATAATACATTGGAAACTTGCAGGGCGTTATTTTCATTGTAAAATAACTGTAAGCATTACGGTTACTTACTTTTTAAATACTTTCACGTAATTCTAAAAAGTTAATTAAACCAATTTTTAAAATATAGCTCCGATTAAATGATAAAAATTGAAAACCACGAAATATGACACTAAATTGCGACGTTGCCACTCATAAGGTATAAACGCTCTTAAGTTTCTAATATACAAAATACCAATAGGCTAGTGCACTTCCAAAAATATAGCCTTTATGTGGGCCCATTGATAGACGTTGCCAAGCGAATTCGATAATGGAAAGCGTATCTATTCCTTTTCGAGAGAGTAGAATAACAAATGTAACCAGTCTCATTTATCAATGAGTTCCCAATTAGTTATAACTAATAACACCCATTAATCGTTAAGATAAGCAGTTTCAATAATTATTTGTGGTTTAAACTTTAAATAACAAACTGGTCTAGCAATGTGCAACATTTAACGCTTGTCACATTACTGCATTATTAAGTACTGTGATCGTCGTAGCCGCTCATTATTTTTGGCCAGAATCTATGCATTTCATACGTAGCTAGGTGAAATCATCCGATTACCTTGACAATTATCTGATAAAATTGATAAGTGTTTTATCAGATAGCTATTAGTTCAAATCAAATCTTACGTGTTATAGAATCGCACACTATTTTTATACCTTTATCATATAAGTTCCACATTGTTTAAATGTTTCGATAGGTACCGGCTCGCAGTGGGGAGAATACATATTTATTTATTAAAGCTATTTATTTACATTTAAACAGCGTGGAACATTTAGTGTAGTTTTAAGTATCATAATCGCTTGGCATTTGATATCTTTGCAAATCTAGGCATTTGTGCTGCATAGACAGCTAAAAATCTTTATTTTGTGAGTCATATCGCGATTACGTATTTAAATATTCATTTATATTCTCGGAACTTAATAGTGTTGTCATACTTCTAATAATAATAACTATTATTATTATACGTAGTATAAAAACCGGTACTTACCGGAATCGCATAAATCTTTTGTAGTTACGAAATTTTGTAGATATGCATTGTATAGTTTGCACAGGTACAAAGCCAATTGATTTTATTTTGCTTATTATATTTTTATTTTATACACATGGCATACAAGTACACTATTTTCTATTTTCTAATCATTTTAATTACACTAAAACTTAACATGGCAATTTGCTTGAATGCACTTTTTTTTAAATACACGCCGTACGAATACATCCTTTAGGCTTAGGGTGTATTAGTAGCGCGTTGTTAATTATGTAAAAGGGCAGGTACAAAACCAAACTAGGTACCATTAAGCTCAATAGACTATTCATAAATAGTATTTAAAAAACGAGAATCATTTCCTCTATTAAGGTGATACAGAATGTTTGATAAGACGGTGGTCTTATCAAACATTCTGTATAGTCTTCGCACGACATAACTGTGACGTAAAGAGCGAGTTGTCATGTTATTTCAAAAAGTGTTGCTATAGGAGAAAATTATATTTTATTTTTCGGCCATATTGCCGATTTAGTGATGTGTCGAGTCCGTTTTCAGGGCGACTTCGGTACGGCAGCGAGTGCGGGACGCTATCACATAGTATTTGCGTTTTTTGTTGCAATGATGTTTGCTATATCTCTGGGCTCGCTCTTCGGATATCATTGCTACCTCGTTATAAATAACAGAACTACGTTAGGTAAGATTTACTTTTTTATTTTATTAATTCGTTTTGTTTTTAAATTTGAATTTTTTTGACACTTTCTTATCGCTTATGAGTTTTGGTTAGCTATTTTAACAACGGTTTCTGGTAACTGACTGCAATTATGATGACCTAAAGAGGAAAAAAAATGTATTTTTTTTTTAAATAAGACTAAAGTAAAATTTCCTTTCAGATATGCTCGTTTCTTACCGCAGCTTGAGCAGTCCTACAGGACAGATCATTAACAATATGCTTAAGTCCTTGGTCACTGGTAATTGCAGTCATTTCCAATAATAGTTATGTTTGTTTACAAGTCACCATTAGATTGTATCAGGTAGATTGGTCATTCATTGTAGAATCAACTGTAGATTGTACATTGGTCTGAACACATGCTTTCAATTTCAGATTCGAAACAGTGTTGGTGTAATATTGGGTAATCGTTAATAGTAGTGTAAATAAGTTTGTTTAAGGATAGCATCAATCTCTTGCCCTTATTGCAATTTATTTGGGGTTGGCGCTGTATGTCTTTTTCTCCCATACTTCATTCGTTGTCATCTCAGTTGTCACCCCATCCTTCTTTCACACAGCCATATCATCTTTCACACAGGCCATTCATCGTTTCTTCTGTCTTCCCCTACTCTCATAGCCATCTATCTATATTCATACTCATTCTCAAAACTTTCCTCACGACATTTTCCTCAGTTTGTATTCAGTATTTATTTTATTATTTATGTACACACAGTAAAACAGATACAGATACGACATATTAGAATTAAGTACAAAGGTACTGCTTATTTCTTTAGAAATTTCTTCCAGCATACCCGCGAAAGGAGATAGGAAAAAGAAATGTAGACAATAGTGTGTGAGAACAAGAAGAGAAGAATTTGGTTTTGTGACGTCTTAAACTAGAATATTAAATACACCAAAAAAAATATAAAAGCGCATAATAGAACCTCTGATTGAAGCTAACAATTCTACCATTACCAAGTACTAATACCATTTCATTTAACAATTTCAGAGGCGTTTAGAGCACCTATGTTCCGCGGAGGTACCGATAAGAACGGCTTCTCTATCGGCCACTTCAACAACTTTAAGGAAGTCTTCGGCAACAGTCCCAACCTCTGGCTGGTACCAGTCTTCACCAGGTAAAACCTACTCTATTAAAAAAAAAACGTTGAGCCATTGTGGTTCTGGCAACACTGACAATACTATGGCAACACGGAACTTGTTATTCAGCATGTTTGGTTAAATAGTCAATACGCACATATATGGGTCTAAGACGTATATGGATACTACAAATATATATATATATTTATATTTGCGTGTTAAGTGTGACCTGTGTGCATGTCCCCTTACACGTGTGATGAAAAAAGAAGTGAATGACTAAAATCTAACATTTGTTAGTTTGTGTAGAATAGTATTGATAATAACAAAATAACAGTACCCTAGCAATGAAGAGATGTCTTTAATACTAACTAGGCATGGAGGTAGGGTCTCATTCACTTAATCTTATGTAAATATGTACACAAATAGTAATAATTACAATATTTATGTACAATATCACTGTTCATTCATTTCATTATCATCATTTCTCTTCTTTATGTGAATATTTGTTCGACAAAATTTTGTAGTAATTTTTATATTTTTTTCTATAGGTATATAATAAAATAAGGGAGATTTCTTTTTTTTAATACGTTATAACATAACAGAAATGAAAACTACACTGATATAGATTAGTTTTACTGGATTGTTTGTATTTATGTATGTTTTTATTAACAACAAAAACATTTTAAAAGCTTGGGTTTTGGAGTTATAATAAAATAATTTTCATGTCATCTGTACATAACTTCCACTTGCTAGATTCCATCTTTATGTATATGGCAGGCCACCACGTAATATATATTATACTAATAGCATTAATTTTGCGAATATGTCCTTTAAAATCTTATTTTATCGTGGCGTGGGCGAACTTTTGGACCACTCTATGACCCCGTAAATAATTATTTACAATAGGTTTATCTATTGCATGTATTATTTAGTTATATTTTTTGTTATTTTTCATAATTTCAAATATGGTTTTCGCATTGATTTATTTTGAGTTTTCTTTTTAATTCACCAAAACACGCTTAAATAAGATTGTAGTAGACAATGATTACCACTGATTATTAGTTTTTGCCTCCAAAGCCAACCATAGTTTCGTTCCCGCCACGCATTTCAAATCCCTCTCAAATGGTGATCATTTTGTCAGCCTCGGAGACGGATGCGAATTCCCCGTCCGTCGGGAGCACCAGCTTCAGACGTTTACCACGCCCCAGGAAACTCATGGGTACGAGTCCATGGGCACCACGCGGTCAAGGTCAGACTCCAAGGACGAACACCCTCCAGCCAACCACATACCTTGAGGATATTTTGCCTAAACATATAGTTAATACGAATACACTAACTGCCAAAAAAGGCCCGTTACTCACCACTGAACTTACCGTTTCAGTGTAGTAAAACTACCAACTTTTCGCGCTGTCGTGGGCCTTTTATACAGCATCATTAATCTGTCCTTTTTCTTTTCGAAAAATGGTCACGAGTTCTTGAAGCGCACCTAAAAACGGTCGACGTGAGCTCTACTAAAATAGTGTATATTGAAACTTAACATAAAGTTTGTGCCCTTAGAATAAGGTCAGGAATGATCAATCGATCTTGCCAAATAATGTGATCGGCAGAGCTATTTTTGAATATTTTATTTGATCTGACTACTGGCATATTTTAGTCGAGGACGAGCTTAGAGACTGTCCTTAGTAAGGACTAAATCATCGGTTGTTTAGTCGAGTTGTGCATACAAATTCATATTGATACTAAAAATTATTTAAACTTTTTAATGCGTAATAGGATTATATTCGGAATGTTTTATTATACTTAACAGTGCCTTTTTGACATGTATGTGCTCAATTTAGCCTTATAGATACATTTTATTACTTACAATGAACTTGTACACGACATAAATGATGATTAGCTAATAATATGCTCAAGTTATGTGGGAAGTTACAGCTGACATGTGTTTAATATTTTAATAATTATGATTCAAATATAAAGACTACTGTGCAACGTGCAAATTGCTTTTTAATGCATTTATTTCTGAGCTATATACAACACACAAGACTGATAACCTTAGAAATGTATTTTGTAAGTATGTTTTGTGCACAATAAAAATATTTTGTTCTTTGATTTCGTTTTTTATTTCACGATGCTACACTTGTTTTGATCACACGACGCTTACGTAGAAAGCTGTAGCGATTAGCAAGCAAACGGATCCAAATACATAATATGATAGTAGATTAATAACTTTCATTGGGAGTGTTTTACTAATTTTCTAAATTAAAACGTCTGTGTGCTGTATATGTATCTACAACTATACACGTATATTCAAGTTGTGTTGTCTTTTCTCATATTCTCTCAGTCTATGTCTATGCATGCCTTTGGGTGCTGCAGATACGTTTAACGATTCATACATTCACTTTTTGACTCTTCTTTTATTTGCCGTGATTTGGATCGTGTTCACTTCAAATTACACAACAAACACACCCAAACAACACAAGTTATATTTTATAACATGAGTGTCAATGACACATTCTCAAACGTATTCTATTTAAACGAAAGTGTTTCGTTTGTAAAAGAAAGTAATAATAATAATAGGGTGTAAAAACACCATCAGGAATATAATACAACACATTTTACGAAAAGTATAGAAATCTAAAATTATACCGAGTGTCAAACATCATGCGCTACTTGTTACCATGGATTCAGTACATACAGAATCCCCTGCAATGAAATTTTTAGGTTACTTTAAAATAAATTGCTGTTCCATACTTTTCTATGGAACAGCAGATTTTTTTTTTGTAACTGACGAAAATTTTCTACGCTAGGGAGAGAGGGAGGGAGGGGGGAGGTTTTTTTTTTCGTGTGTTGAATTTATGGCTACATTTTGCGCGTCGATATCCCTAACATCCTGTATATCTTATACAAGGTGTTACTTCTTCTACTAACAATTGAAACAATCGAAACGTCTGTAGCACCCACGCTTAAATTTTCAAAATATACTTTATAATTCAAAAATATATACTATTATAACGATTAACTTATTATAGAAAAATAAGCAGGTTTATTAACATTTTAGCTCGGAGATGGGCCGCGAGACTGAGAGATGGAGACTCTGCCCCAGAAAGGGCAGGACCGTCCCGCAAATAGTATAAGGATCTAACGTTTTCCATTTCGCTATATTTTATTACAATATATTTAAATAAATCCGTTCGACTAATTAACGTTGCTTTTCATTCATTGGCGACATCCAACCTTTTTGATAACGATTCCAAATTTATGTCATTCACTTCTTTTTTTATGTAGGTAGCCCATTAAGTAGGTGTCCCTTTGCATGCTAATGTATCCGGATATAGCAGCTTTACTTAGACGCAGATGTGAGCAAAGTGAGAATTAAGTTGCGCTTGTATTTTTATATTAAGCACTTTGTAGATGTGTCTTATACAGGGTGTTTGTTATGGCGGTGTCATTAATTAGATGGGTGATGCTAAATGCATGAGTCATTGCTGGTAATTTAGGCCAACGCCAAAACAAATGTTGCAAGGTCAAGACCTTTAAAAATATCCAGACTTGATATCATGGATCTTGCTGTAATATTTTGACCCGTTGAACCTTCCCTAGATTCTTCTTTAATGCGTTGTGAACGTCACGCACCAATAGATCATTTTGTGAGCAAAAGATTTTGAAGTCAGCAAGTTTGATAGTGGGCTGACTGACTCATGAACTCTTTTAATGACATCGCTCTACAACGTCTCCGTGTATTGTGGCACAGTAGGTACCGCTGTAGTATATACCACAATTTAAAGGCCACTAACATGCTCATATAAAAATAAATTATACTATAGTAAACTTTATGAACAAGAAATATTTTAACAAAAAGTAACGAAAAATCGTTTGGTCAGTTATCATAATTATATTGTTGTTTAAGGTGCAGCTCTACATATTCTTACACATTCAGAGTTAATATTCTTTACAAAAGTAGATAAAACAAACAAAAACAAATACTTACAAATTTCATTTAAAATATTCTATGCAAAGTATATTAAAATAGAAAGTGTTATTGCTTTCGACGTTTGTAGGGCTTTTATTGATTGAAAACATGTAAAAAAGTTAAAATTACTTGCTGTCTGACAACTTCCCTCAATGGAATTAGAACCAGTACCATACTGGTTGCAAGACCACACAAATCAAGACTACTATAGTCGGGCCATAATCATTTCCCTGTCTATCTCGCTTGCACTTACGGGCCTTATGGAGCCGCTTAGTGGCGTAACAATAAAAGAAATTTGTCGATAAGTAACGTTTATTATCGTATCTTGTTCATAAACTTTAACGAGTTAACAAAGTTCTGATATTAAACTATACGGGTTTTATGTGCGTTTATTTTGGATTATAATAGTGACTACAAGATACTAAATTAAATACCAGTATAAATCGTAAAAATTGTATACCGTATGTCCATATACACAGAAAGAAAGTTAAGTATAAGAAGCAAAGTAGATCATATTTTGGCCCTAAAAAAGAACCGTTTATATTACAAAAAAAAAAAAAAATGTATGTAGAAGCGTACAGATCATTAGTGACTCATCGACACCACGTGAGCAGGTAGCAGTAGTAGGTAGGTCCCGGCGCGCTGCATATTCCTATCTGTATTGACATGTATGGCTTCACGACTCAGTTGATAACGCGCTGACTATAAGTCTTAATAATTCAGTAAATCATCAATACAACTCTCTACGTCTTAGTACAAAAAACGATCTAACTTTAGCCCAAGCCTAAGTCTTCGAGCCAGTTTTGTATTTCGAACTTTATCGTAACTTTACCTAAGTAAAGTTCTTAAAGGCCTACGCAGACCGGCCGGCATGGCAAGGGATTTTGCCGTCAGTCAGCGCACACTAGCCGCTTAGATACCGCGGCATTCCAGCGCCTTGCCACGGCATGCCACGGCGTGCCGCGGCACGACAAAGCACGCCTCGGCAGCTCCTGCTGCCCGATACACTTTTATACGCAAATGGTGTGCATTCCCCGCTTCTCTACCCCCGCCTCACCCCGCGGTATGTCACAACGAGCGCCGGAGTCCTTGGCATGCCGTTGCCTACCTACCGCAGTACGCCTACGCCACGGCATCCCGCCGCGGGAGCCCGTGGCGCGTCCTTCAATGCCGTGCAATGAAATCGCTTTCGATGCCACGGCATAATTTTAAAGCATAGCAATTTCTCTCGTATATCTATACGATTGAATGTCCATTAGTAAAAATTTAAATTCCTTGCCATGTCGTCCCGGTCTGCGTAGGCCTTTATACAAAATGTACAACCAAAGACCGGACTAAGTTGTCAGTTTTGTTAAAGGAACTGTATTTCGATTTCTGGTAGGTTCTTATTTCAAAACCAGGCTCGGTGGTTTTTTAAACCATGTCTAAAGAAAATCCTTGTTTTGTAATAAGACCCTAGTTCAGATTACCCTATAGAATTACCATGGTGATAGATACAGGTGTATTAATATTTAATGATTATAATTCTGGAAATACATATTGGTTACCGTCGCGAATCTTATTTTGATCAACATACAACTTGACA
This sequence comes from Brachylomia viminalis, assembly GCA_937001585.2. Lineage (NCBI taxonomy): Eukaryota > Metazoa > Arthropoda > Insecta > Lepidoptera > Noctuidae > Brachylomia > Brachylomia viminalis. The sequence goes on along the minus strand of OW443316.2, from coordinate 12,636,843 downwards.
CTGACCTGCATATCCCAAAAAACGTTACGGGCTAATATTTATTTTTACAGATTCAATCACCACAAAATTGTCTATCAATCACATAAGTATGATTGTACACCTACACTTGATGCACCATTAAAACTGTATTTGCTTGATATATTTATGCTCTAATTTTAAATTCTGCATTCCTTTATTTTCTACCAAAATCACTACCACCAACTGAACAATAAAAGCACAATGTTAACAACATAATGAATAATAATCGACGGTGTAGTTTCGGAGACGGCATCGTGTTTCCAACCCCGAGCCAAGAGGAAGAATCGGAGTCACTTCTCAGCTCCGAGCGATGGGAGCGGTGGGGCGAGCGAGCGCGGCCTTTCGACGAGCGGGAGAGTTCGTCGTTCGACGAACTATGAGTTTAGGCTGTTGTAGCGGCCGCGTAAAGTGCAGGCTTGTGGAACAGGAATAGTTGAACTGGTGTGCTTTTAGCTGAAGACTTGTGACATTTTATGCAGCGGATTGTAAACTCGAGGGAATCTCAATAGCTAGACTGCAGCCCGGAGAAAATCTTGATTAGCCGAAGAGCATCCCACACGGCATTATTATGACGTATTAGTGCCATCATTTCATTGTTCCAGTGCGAGAAATAGATGCGAGCTATACAGAAAGAATAGCACCATCCCTCTCATCGGAACAATGACTGCAAATGAACACTATATATATATACAAAATACAGCAAGTGTGTAAACCCCTTAGGTACAGTTATTTTACCTCTGGTTTTGCATCACTGTCAAAATCACAGTGATCTTTACTATCGTTACCTTCGATCAACAATAACGATTAGATATCGGGTCGGCGCAAGAAATACGTCTCGGTAAATAACAGCGCACTTCGAGGCGTGAGCTCTTATTTTGTTAGTTCGCTTGAAACAGCCAATGTAAACACGACTTTATTACTAGATGCCATAGTTGTAATTAGGTTGAACTTATAACTGTTTTAAACTTTTTCGTACGTGACCCGTTATCTAGTTGGAACTGTTAATAGAAGATCGTTACCGTAGGGTTGCTGTAAGTCAACAACGGTACGTTATTTAACCGCGTTGTGTAAACTGATACAAGTCTATTTTCGACTTTATGGTCGCGTTCAGCTTTAATAAATTTGAGCAATGATAATAAACTGGTCTAGTTTGGAGTTGAGCTGATTTAGAATGAGTATTTTGTTAGGTTAAGCTTTTACATTTTAAATATCTCCGGTTTGTATGAAAAGTGTGTTTGTATTTAAATTATAGAATTCTTAACTTATTCTCTTTAAAACTATTTTTGCTAGTTAGTTGCTCAAAAGCGTTAGATACTTATTAAATGTTATGTATGGTTATATCAGCTCGCATTTGACAAACAATTTGTATGTTTCGTAAGTACAAAAGCAGCCATAATATTTTTAAGGCTACAATTGAAATACTGATCATTATAAAGCCAAGTCTGCACTATTCGGTCGTTCACAACATCCCAGTAAAAGGTACGAGTATAGAACTGAGTGGAATGGTGCTGAACTATAAAAAGTTATAAAAGGACGGATCAATACATTTGGTATATTAGTAAGCTTCGCCTTACCAAATTGTTTTTATAAAGCTGAGTAATAATATTATCTAATAACGGTTTAAAATATAATTATTATTATATAAAATGTTAGAAATAGACGTCATTTTAATTTTTAGGGCAATATTCTATAATACTGCCATGAATGTGTTTTAAAATAAATAAAATTTATTATTATTATATGTCAGAGATGGACAAAAGTATGGCTTAGTAGGTCCACAGACTATATCCTTTTAGTGTTACTAGAAAGGTCGTTTTTTGTTGTCTCTTGTCTGGCCTGTAGCTATGAATCTCTAACAAATTGAGATTTTTATCAGATAGTTTATAAGTATCTTAGTTTTATTAAAGCCAAGTTCAGAAGTGCTAAGGCAATAATCTGGTTTAATAATATTAATATTGCTTTCCTTTTAGAGCTAAGGTAGAAGACACAGATTGGAGACATTCTGTTTTAGGATAATTAATTATGATTTCTCAATTTACAAACCTACTTTTAAATGTTGTCCATCTCTTAGTATATAATTTAATATTTTACTAAAGATAACTCCCTATTCACTTTAAAACGTAATTAATTCATGTTTTCCATTTTTTATATTCTACGATTTTTCTAAAAGATAGGAAGACAAAGGACATACTTATGTTTGGCTCTGTAAATAATGCATAAAAATGAGACTGCAGAGGATTTTTATATCGAGTATATCGACCACCAAGATAAACATTATACAGGATGCTTAAGACCTGTATATTATTTACATACTTAAAATAATGAAGACGTGACTTAATCTTAATGTCTGTAAAACTATTTTACGTAATGATAAAATACATTAGAAGCTTTTTAATTGTGACATAAAAGTTCGCCCCTTTCAAAAATAACTCCGATTTCGTAGAACTAAGGATAATGGGACTCGCCTACTGTATTAGGGGTGTGATAATATAGAACTTTTTTTAAATAAACGACGCGGTTCATGACTTATGTACCTAATAGGAATTTCAATGACATTTCAGTCTTTTAATTATCTGACCAATCGGTTGAAAATTGCTGAAATTATTTTTTGCAGCATTTCTTCTTCCTAATTAATTTAATTATTATATTAAAAGGTAATTGAAGATTGTATTTACAACAGTATTAGTTGAATTACATTCCTTGATATGAATTAAGTCAATATTAATTTAATTTTAAGTTAATTATTTTAGTTTGTGCCAGAGAAACTGCGTTTTGTTTCGAATTGATGTTTTGTCATGTCGAGTAGGACAAGATTTGTTTTTTATATACTAAGTCGCTGAATTATTTTGTGAATGTGAATCTTTTAGAAAGAGCTGTCAGTAATATGTATGTAATATGTATACGTAAATATTTATCGGTCAATGAGCTGCAGTAGATTAAGCGACTAGTGGCTATTATGCCGCAGTGGAAATATCCCATACATTTTGTATGAACTCTTTCAACACTTACAATTATTTCATAATTTCTTTGTGTGTTACACGATCGCTATTGATGAAGATGTTACTGAATTTGTTTGGGATAAGTTTAGTAAATTGTAATTGACTCTATCCAAATTTAAGGCATATCATGAGCTAATTTACAATTTACTTTTAATAATATTAAACTCATTAATAATTACCATATTAGGAACTTCCCAAATTCTTCATCGAATTCCCATACTAGTCATATTTTGTTTACGTTTTATAAATTGTTTTTTGTACACTTTGTCTTGAATCCCAGAAGCATTTATTAAATAATTATAATTCTTAAACTATTTAAGCGAATTGCTATCACAAAATTATTTCCTATTTTATTTTTAGAGATTAATTAATGTTAGTTGACGCTTAAATACGGAATGTAAATAAGTAGATAAATTTAAAGGATTTTTAAAGTGTCTACGATGACAGGATGTGCAATGATTTTGTAATTTAAGTACAATGGTGATGTGTAAAATAAAAAGGAGAATATATTTGATTGTTTTATATTATCGATACCCTTAAATAAAGTAGGTTAATAATTCCTTTAGATAAATTGAGCACGGGAGCGTGGAATCCTTCCGCCACCAGACTATAAAAAGAAAGGACCTCAGAATGGCAAAGCGACGTATGTAATGGTAATCGAACTCGATACGCTTATTGAAAGTGCACACAGATGAAATTGGTATGACAACAAAATCTGTGATTATAACGGGTGTAGACACTTAACACAGCCGAGAGTCACTTCTACTCCCCGTCATTGTCATAATTTTTGGGACTGGACCTGAGAATCTGGTTTTGGAGATATTGAAGGTCAAAATTTCAACTTTTACTGACGTTTTTTACGTAAACTTTAATAACCCCCATGAGCGCTGTACCGTTGCATGCACCCATAAGCACATTGTTTTGGGTTACATTGCGCACTGCCGCAAACAGCAAATTTTCACACCATAAATAAAAGTTGTTTGCAACCAATTATTTTTGTGCAATGTTACTTAGGGCTGATTTTTCAAGAGTCTGATAACTTTTATCTGAGAAATAAATATTGCGGTTTGACAGCTTTTGTGTAGAAAATATGTCAAACTGTCAGATTTATTCTTCAGATTAAAAGATAACTGACTAATGAAAAATCAGCCCCTAGTCTGATGTACAAAATGCGTATTTGACGGCTATGTGATGGGTCTTTTTACACCCTGGGGCCGTACTATGACATGTTAATTCCATAATGATTCCGTTGCGAAAAAGAGAGAGTGCTATCGGTCATGTATAGCTCCGTCTCTCTTTCACGCTGGAACTGAGGGATGTTCGATCCGATCCGATACTTGTGTGGATCGATACAAAGGAATACGATCCACCCGATTTATGTATCGATACAATGGCTTTCGATCCGTTAGTGGATCGATACATGTACAATGAGGATCGGATCGAAAAATCGGACCAATTAGTATTATTCTAAAAAAGATAAACAAACTTTAACCATAATATTTATTCGTAACATTAATACCGCGTCCGGCGCGTTCCTTAACTACAAAGCTTGGTCTACTACAACGAACAGGTTCATATTAAACTAATATAAATATTAGTCTGGCGGTAGATTTTGTTAAATCAGTTGTTATTGTATCTTATATTTCAATATACCTTCAATTTCGGCATGATTACTTGTGGTTGTGATGATAGATCATTTCATTTTTGTTATTACATTTTGCATTTGCTCTTTGAACCGCCAACAACTTATACTAATATCTATGGCTCCACCAAAAAAATCAACCGTTTTTCATAAAAAGGGCGAGTGGAGGAAAGTGCAAATTATGTTTCCTAGATATAAAAACAAAAGAAAACAACAGATTTGGCTAACCATAATATAAAAAGTGACCACAAAAATATGTCATACGTAAGTCAGCGAGAAAAGTCGTTTGGGGAATACTGAGTAATATAGCCCTACGTTATTTTTGTCAGTGGTAGGAACGTCTGTGCCCTCTGAACGTCTTTTCTCGTTGGCCAACCAAACTTTCAATGAAAGCCACAATCGCCTAGATCCAGAACGGCTATCAACATTATTATTTTTACGTACCCTACCATTTAAAGATTGGCCAATGTAAAAAAAAATGTTTTGTTTCTCTACTAAAATAAAATTTGATGCTATAAAAGACAACATGTTTTTTTTTTTATAAATATTGATACGATACTGGATCGATCCAAAAAATCGTATCGAATCAATAGGATCGATACTTGGATCGATACAGTGTATTACGATCCATTGCGATCCAGAATATCGATACAAAGCACCTGGATCGAACATCCCAACTGTTAATTCCGTCATGATTCCGTTGCGAAAAAGAGATAGTGCTATCGGTCATGTATAGCTCCGTCTCTCTTTCACGCTGGAACAATAATGGAATTAACACGTCATAGTACGGCCGCTGTAGACTGGCGTTGTCACTGCCACTCAAAACGCGGGATGTTTTTTTTTTATCCGACTTCCGTGGAAATATAGTTTTTTTTTGTCTCATTATTGGTCAATGCATGACGGACTGGATTTGAGAAAACGAACCCAAAAGAGGTTCATTCGTTTTGTCTGCTCATTTTCAACTGCCTACAATATTCAATAACTTCAGTTTGCCAATGAGCGTGGCGCTTGCAACAGTACTGAAAAAGAGAATTCAATTTAAATAAAAAATAGTAAATATCTCGGTGCTAGTGGGCGATCGAGTGTGAGTGGTGCGACTTATTAAATAAAACCAAATATTGATACAAAAAAGTGGTTTATTAAAGATACAATAATAGGTGGGTACTTAATCATAGCTGCTAATTTGATTGATCACAAAATAATCACGTTATTAACTTACAGGAGCGATATCGATTCGCCTCTTGTATTTTCCTTGTGCATCAGGGTATAGAACAAATAGGATTTTTCTCAAAACAACTATTCTGATCGCACAGGCAACAACAAAACACTGCTACAAGGATCTTTTGACGCTCCTATGACACCGACAGGGGGGCGCTGTAGGCATTTATGCAATTTGAATTGTTATGTGAAATGTCAAGATGGCGGCGTTAGTTCCGATTTTGACCACGCGCCAAAAGATCCCTGTACAGCTATAACGACAAAATGAAACTTAAACGTTACTTTCATAAAAAAATACTGGCACATACAAAATGATTAAAAGAGATTCACAGAGTTGCCATAACTAGATACTCAGAGCTGCCAACATAGCCCTAACATCCTTAGGACAATCCTGTTTGATAAGATCCCTAAAGGCGCGCACACACGTGGCTTCTTTTTCCAAATTCTTCGATATCTGGTGTGCTTTAAGGGTTATTTCTTTTGGAATGCCGGCGAGACGGGCTGCGTTGAAACCGTAAGACTTGGGACAGGCACCGGGTGATAGTTTATAGAGGAATGTTATGGTCTCTTCTGGGATATGGTCTTCACTGTCTGGTGTTGATTCGTCTGTTTCTACCATGCAGGCCTGTAAGAAAATGTAAGAATTATTGTAATAGCGAGAGGTTCCTTACCAGGTCAGGTGATAAAACAAACTGGGTAGGAAGGCTGGAAATGCATGTATGTATATTTCCATAATAATAATAAAAATCACATTTATTTTTCTTCCACAAAGGCGCCTTAAAAATATGAAGACACTACATTTTACAAATCCTTTGTGGGAGACTGGTATCTGGACTAGGAAAAACCTGTCACACAGAATACCAAAAAAAAAAACAGTAATCTTAAGCTATTGATAACAATTATTTTAACCTTTGGTAGGAGAAAATGAAGGGAAAAAAGTAATAAATCCATTTTATATTTTCTTCTGAATGCTGTTAATAATCCCAGCCTTTCCTAGTCAATTGCTCATTTGAAGTTGACTAGGTTATTCCCACCCAACTGAGATGTTACATCAAACGCCAACATATTATTTTATTAATAAAAATCTTAAATTCGTTTATTCACTGACAGAACACAGTCTAAAGCGCTGGGTCTAGAAGTATTGAATTTGCACAATAAAGAACATGAGCACTAACAAAGGATTTTGGTAAAACATCCCCTAGAGGGGTTAAATAGGGAACATAAGTTTGTATGCAAGTTTGTCATTTTTGTTGATGGGAAATCTCATTGGACACACGGCTTGTTAAAATATAATTCCCTCTGATCTATAAATCAATTTCAAAGTCAGGTCTTTACCATATGCCCCAACATGATCCCAGGGTATGAAGACAGGTGGTGCACCAGCGAATGATAGTGAGTAGAGAATATACATCTGCAGCCGCGCTTAGCTAATTCTACGCAGACGCCTGAAGCGATCGCCGTGCCGTCGTATGTTGATGTGCCGCGACCTATAACAAGATGTATATAGTAAGTAAGTATAAAAGAAAGAAAAATAGGTTTATTTGTTGTCACAGAAACGTGCATACAAAAAGATAACTTAACACTTTCACTGCCAAAATAAAAACGATAATTCGTTCGCGTGCCCACAACTCGCCTCCCGCGTCCTACATATCGATATGTAGGTATGTATCGTTGCACCCGTGAGCCGGGATCTTGTGTGTATCAGAATGGCGGGTGTAATTTCCAGATTTGCCTAAATTTATTACAGTTATTTGGTACCTTCTGTGTACCTTTACGTACCTCTCTTGAAAATCTGTGTACCTACACCCGTATGACGATATTTTAAAAATTAGGTACACCCGCCATCCTGATGTCAGAACCGCGGGTGTACTGCTAACCAATATATGTAGCCAAGCGTACTGTTTATGTAAATTTGGTACCTCTTGTGTACCTGCAGATAAAAGTATTAAATAAACGAAATACTGTATATAATAAGGTTGGTGCGAAAAATAAAAAAATATTTTTTTATTACACGACGTTACTTTGTATTTTATAATACTAACTAACAATAGTAACGACGTCAAAGGATAATAACAATCTTCGGTAATTGAACCTAGAACCTCCATATTAAACATATTGCCAAGATACGTTTAATGTGTAATATCTTTAATAGTAATCCCAAACCTCCGTGTATCATTTAGTCACTGTTGCGTGCGTGACTATACCGGGAATCGGAAATGAAATTAACGGACACAATTTACACACAGACTCAGGACAACACTTTAAATGTGATCCGCAAATTGTTGTTTTATGTGGAGATCAAACCCACAACTTCGTGTTCAGCAGTCGCATACTACGACCACTGGACCACTCTACAATTAAACTATTTTTATTTGATGCATTTGTATTACTCTGATGCAAGGACGCGGTTGTATCTGGAAACACTGATAGACAAACATCCTAATTCTATAAATCCTTCACAATTCTAAAATGGGCAATATGTTGTTTTTGTAATTATGTATACATAAAGTTTTTTTTAATATTTAAGATAAGTTATCAATACGTAGATTGTTATTTTAAAAGATACGTCGAAGAAAGAAAATATTTATTTTTATTTTTGCAGCAACCTTGCAGTATTTCCTTTATTTAATACTTTTATCTGCAGGTACACAAGAGGTACCAAATTTACATAAACAGTACGCTTGGCTACATATATTGGTTAGCAGTACACCCGCGGTTCTGACATCAGGATGGCGGGTGTACCTAATTTTTAAAATATCATCATATGGGTGTAGGTACACAGATTTTCAAGAGAGGTACGTAAAGGTACACAGAAGGTACCAAATAACTGTAATAAATTTAGGCAAATCTGGAAATTACACCCGCCATTCTGATACACACGGGATCTTGGCAGTAAAAGTGTCTGGAATAATCACGAGCACAGAACAGAAATAGTCGGCAGCTGCAGCTCGTTGCAGTCGTGAATAAAGGGTAAGTATGTAGTGTTATTTTCTATATTAAGTAGAATGCTGAAAATATAATGGTATAATCAGCCTACAACTTTCCCACTGCTGCAAACAAGATCCTTTGCATTTTTAACCCATTACAAGAAGAAGAGGTATGGAATAGACTATTTGACTGTATTTTTCATTTGATTTCTCGAAACCTAGAAAAATATTAAGCCACAAATACGAAAAAAAAATCTTGAAATAACTCAACAAATGGCAAAGTTCAATGCGTTTTACAGTTGATATTAGACAGAGACAGCATTTTTAGCATCTGACGTCACAAAACAGGAACTCCATAGTAACTTCGCGCCATTCAGTACAATGATCTCTGCATGACAAGGATAGAAGATTGATTTCAAAAGCCTAACATCCATTTTTCCACCGATGCTTTTTTTTTTGTATTTTATATATTGTTGGCAGGGAGAGTGTTAACATAGGTATTTTTTTCAAATTTTATGTGTATTTTGCAATACTGTCCGCCGTTTGAGCCAAAGGAAATTTAATCTTATTTCAGGGCAATAAGACTCAATTTTAAATGCATAAAGTAATGCTTGGGTCAACACACTTTACTCAATAAAAATAGTTAACTTCAAAAAAAAAATTGTTTTGGTCATTGTATTATGCTTTTAACTCAGGACTCTTATTGGCGGGTATGAGGTCTTGCGTTAATTGTGTTACATGTTGTATATGAATCACGTAACATTCACTTACCCAACTCATCCAGCAATACAAGCGAGTGTACAGTGGCATGTGTCACAATGGCGGCCGTCTCGTTCATCTCCACTAAGAACGTGGACTGTCCCGAGAAGATGTCGTCTGATGCGCCCAGACGAGTAAAGATTCGGTCCACCAGGCTTAAAGAGCAGGCTGAAGCAGGGACGTAGCTGCCCTGAGCGAGGAAAGAGAATACATTTTAGGCATACAGGGTGAAATTGAATTCATGGGCATTTTTTTAAAGGGTCATTGTACTCATCATTATAAACAACTTTTACTATGGGACCAAACCAGAAATCACAAAAAAAAAATAAGCTGTTCCCTACATTTATGTTTGCATAACCCTTAAAAATGTAGGGAACAGCAGATTTTTATTTTTTTTAAATTAATTTTTAGTAACGACTTTGAGTAACGGGGTTAGACCTTAGTGGGTTTATTATATGCTAGAAATAACACATATCTTGTCATCGGGGAGTTGTCACAGGAACAACAACATAGAATAAACAACAAATAGGGGGAAGCGCCAGTTTGCCCGCGAAATTCATATTTTTTTACGTTTTTTTGCAATTTGCAGGTCTGTTTCATGTGGTATGTTGAAGAAAATATGATTCGTGACCGTAACAACTATGTATTATTTTACAGAATTATAATCATTAACATCATCAATACAACTCTCTACCTTCAGATTATCCTGTAGAATGGCTATTTCGTGAAATCATGACATTTGAGCTCAATTCTAACTGAGGGAGTTGATTCATGATTTTAATGATTATAATTCTGTAAATACATATTTGTTACGGTCGCGAATCCTATTTTGTTCAACATACACCTGAAACAGACCTGCAAATTTAAAAAAAAGTAAAAAAATAGTTGAATTTCGCGGGCAACCCGGTGCTTTCCATAAAGATGAGACTTGCGGCCGACATAAGATTATAATCTTGTCAGTAGATACTAACTAGATGTGCCAGCACAGTGAGGAGCCCCGCTTGCCTCATGAGCGTGGATTTGCCGCCCATGTTTGGACCAGTCAGTAATAATAGGCTGGAGTCTTCTGTGCCCAGTTGTGTGTCGTTGGGAATGAAGTCTTCTAAGTTAGGTATGCAGGGGTGACGGCCTTCTGTGATGTTTATGTAGGGCTGGAAAACGGATACAATAATTAAGTTAAATTATTTTACGAGTAAAATCATATTAATCATAATCTTATAAAACATAAAAAAAAAACATCATAAAATCAGACAGTTTATAACAATCACATTGGTACAACTGTCAAAATCAAAATAAAGAAATCTATGGGGCCTAGGTCAAATTATTTGGGCTGGGTAGATAGCAGACGACCTAGCTGCCATTTTTGTATGTTCAACGTTTTGCCAAACACCCTGTATATCTAAAATCAAACAACTCATTACTTCCAAGTCCTGATACCCTTTTTGCCTGTCCTTATCCTTTAAGATAAGCGCACAATACAGCCGCAACGCATCGCATTCCCATACAAAAAAGCGCGGTGCGGCCTGCCTAAATCTGATTTAGCCTTTTGTGTGGTATTCAAACATGAATGTTTATGGACGATATCGTTTACAAACGACCAATACACAATTTTAAATATTATATGACTAGTAATTTACCTTTCGATCCTCATCATAAGTGATTTCAGGCAGGCACACATCCCCACTCTGTTGCCTCGCGAACTCGGTGAAAGCCAACAATATGTCTAATGTAGACAAGCATTGCAGGGCGGTCTCCCATTGGTTGTAGTGAGACGAAAACTTCTCGAATATTCGACGGCTGAGATCCTTTAGCACGTTCGTCTTTTGTTCTTCTGCGGATATCATTCGGGCTAGGAGTTCCTAGGAAAGATATAAGAATAAATGTATTTGTTTTAATCGTTGCGATTTTCATCGCAACGATTAAAATCGTAGTACGCGCGAAGCCTAACTATTACACAATTATTTTATATGTAACAACTATCTTGATAATCAGTTTGTTTGTACAGTGGTCCCCGAATTAGACAGTTACCTGTATCTTGGGTACCTGATTTATTTAGCTTTATAAGTTTCCTATTTAAGTATAGTGGTAGCCAAGGATGAATATATTTTTAACACGCTTTATTAGCTTCACCTGTAACTAATATTGTAAAAAAAACTTAGAAGTCAATTTTAACCTACTTTTAATTGTCGTAACGATATGTAGGTATATATAATTATGTAGTTCGGATGACAAAACTATAATTTGGCATCTTGGAGCTGATCTGATAATGGAGCCAGGAGGAGGATAGTGGAACTCTTTGTTGGCTATTAGTAAACCAGTCGAGTTTGGGCTCATATGATTCCTTTTGACGAGTCCAATAGATTGGGTTTGGGCAACGAGGGTCTGATGATGGAGCCAGGCGGTGGATAGTGTAACTCTTTAGTGGCTACTAGTAAACCAGTCGAGTTTGGGCTTATATGATTCGTTTTGACGAGTCCAATATATCGGGCTTGGGCAACGAGGGTCTGATGATGGAGCCAGGCGGTGGATAGTATAAGCAAAAACAGTACTGTATCTTTTTTCAACCAAATCAAATCAAATTCACATGAATTTTAGTTCATGACAACTGATTTTATTTAACACTTTTTTAATCGCGATTAAAAATAGTCCGATTTAGTTAGGCAATCAAAGTTTTAGGTGAAAAACGTCATTTTCGGAATACTTTCAATTGATTAATAACTCAGTGCCATTTTAGTGCTGTCAAACTAAAATATAGTTAAGTTGTGTAACTTTAGTCAATTTCAGAATGGGAAATCGTCGTTTGACAGGAATAAACTAAATTTTGGTGATTTTTTGTCTAGTTTAGAGAATTTTGTGACAAGAGAATCGGCACCAGTAGTATCTAAAGGCAAGGTTTAGTAGTAAAGCTCCAACAAGACAATTTTACTTTCGTAAGTAATATCATACGTTATAAACGATCGTAGTTAAGCAACTGCATCGATTGGCATCATAAAAATAAAACTATGGTCATGACTTTTTTTTGTTGACAGTACCATTATTTAAAAATCTGTCAACTCAGCAATCTTAGCATGTCGATGGTAACCTATATAAGTCAGCCCAGAGTTTGGCTACGAGCTTGGCACTTGGCACGTTCAGTGGCGACAATCAGCGTCTGTAGGCGCCGACGGCCCGCCGGGCACGATGCCGAGCGCCCCTGTGTGTGGGACCACACCACCGCCACCACTCCAGGGCGGAGTCATCTGCGAATCTCTACCTGAGCAGGTTTTTGCTGCGGCCTACCTGAGTCCGAAGTCTATTTAAAAAGACTTACAGGCAACCAATTATTTAAAAAAATTAAGGTCAGATTATTCAGAACGTTTTCGTTTATAGTTGCGGCTGCCAATATTGCCCTTATCAAAAAAATCCTCTGTACATACCTTCGTCTCGCTCGTAGAGAATCTCTTGTATCCCTTCCTTGCCCCTTCCAGGTTGTAGTCGGAGCCAGCCTTGGACGCAGCTCCCTGTGGCACTTCGATCTGATACCTCTTCTTATCTGTGCCCACGTATGATAGCTGAAATAGGTTTATTTGATTATTTAGGGGTTACCAAACAACCAGCTGCCGTCCGCGATTCATAAAATTTAATCTCAGACTTAGGGGATGCAAAGATAAAGTCCTAAAATACATCTTTCAAGATTTATAATTCAGAGTAAATGAGTAATACATGTTGGAATGAAATCTCCAGTATTCGTATTACCATTGTTTTAAGATTAGGACATTTATTTTGTTGTTACGTCATCTACAAAAGCCTATTATAAGTACAGTACAGATACCCAATCTCATAGAGCAAAAGCGCGCCGTCCTAATGTAGGCAATTTTAGTCCCGTAGTTACACCAATAGATGCAGTATCTGAGCTACCACGGCTATAACACTGTCAGCCTACCATTGTTTTAGTAATATATTGAGATATCACCAGATGGCATTGACTTCCCGGGCAACAAATAGACGCGCGACGCTCAGGACCTTTTTTGTTTTTAATATAAAAGTAGTATTTTTGAGACAATCGATGACATCACACAAGAATATACTAAAACGAAACGCTTGGAGCCTGTGGTTCCATATAACTTTCGCGAGAGAAGGTATGAGCCAATGCTCAATATCGGCCTACTGATAATTATCACTAGGCTTGTTCAAGGCGGGTTGGCGATTTCGAACTATATATAAATCAAGGTGTTTTCCTTCACCAATGTCAGTGATGTCCAAGATAAACATAGAAAGTACCTACATATGAATGGGAAAAATCACATTGGTTCTTACCAGGATTTGAACCCACAACCTCATGCATAAGAGGCGAGGCAATTTAAACGAGGCTTTATAAATATTATACCAATAAATAACGCTTAGTACTCTGGTAAAGATTTGACCTACCCGACTCTTAAAATACTTTTCTTGTTCACTGAGATAGTCCTTCAATTCTCCTTCAATCTCCTTTATAAGTTGCAGTGTATTATCATACTCTTGGTCCACTCCCTCGCCGGGTAGAATGCGGCCCTCTTTCTCGGCCTCCTTTTGGTTAAAAGCTTCCTAGAACATAACGTCATGGCACATTTTTTTTATGATATTATAAGTTAAAAGAGGTTATAAGCGCACCGCAAGTAGCTTGTTAAAACTTGGCTACAGTACATACGCGTTAAGAATGCAGTGAGTCATCATTGTCCGTCGGCCTAGCCCCGCCCCCTAACCAATCAAATCTTTTCAAATTACAAAGTCAAGTTCACAATGACAGTTGCAGGCATTGCTTCGAACGCAACGGTTGTGTCCTGTCATTTGTGTTAACTGATTTAAATAAAAATAAAAAATACATCTCCAATTTGTAAAAATAAAAGTGGTTCGATAATAAAATTCATAGTGGGGAAAGAAAAGTAATTTACAATGTTTTTAAGTAATTTAAACAGTGTGATTTAAATGTGACTGTGGACAGCATAGTACAAAAAACGGCAGCTGCATGCGGTGTGTCCGAGAGAACAGTTTATAGTATTCTTAGTGAAAAGTTATAGTATTCTGTCATTAAACTTAATCTTTTACAATATAATTTGTTTGTATTTAACACCACTGTGAATACACCTTTATCTTGCAGTTGCACTGATGACTCACTGCATTCTTAACGCGAACGAACTATAGTTATAATATAGTTAAAATCTCGCTGCAGACTTGGTCATAAATCATAATCGGAGTAGGGATGTGCGCTAGTTGCGCGCGCTCAAGGCCATTATCGATAACAGAAGAATTTTAATTTTCTATTTTTAGTTTTATATATACGTTCTTTTGTTTATATATTTAATATGCTTTGTAGTAAATTTGGGAATAAAATAAAAAAAAATGTGTATTTATTTCTATCACCCATTTATAAATATATAAAAATATCGATATCACTCATCGACTGCAGTAATACACAGGACAACGTGTGGGCGTGGCCAGCCCATAAGGCCCGTGAGTGGGAAAGAGAGCGAAACACTCGAATGATTTATGACCGAGTCTGCAGCGAGATTTTAACGATACTATAGCAAACGGAAGCAATATATGCTTGTCTCTGTTTCGCGCCCGACAATAACGACATGCCGTCCTACTTCCACGTGTCAAATAATATAGTGTGACATTACAATATTACTTTATTTATGTCTGCGTTAGTGGGCCGTTTTTGAAGATCGAATGTTGCGAAGTAACCTATCTACCTCTATTCACTTAAAATATCATTTAATTTTGTCATAAGTCATCAATGAAGTAATTTTCTAAAATTAAGATAGTGATTTTTGTTTCATCATAAAGAGGAAATATTAAGTCCTTCCTCCAACACACACTGGGACACAATAGGATCTCAAAAAACAAGTCGTCTGTAACTCTCGCTTGATGCCTTTGACTTTTATAGGAACAGCGTTTAATCCGCGTTTTTTTCCAATATTGCTCGTTAACATAGTACTCACTTTGAAAAACTTCAATGTATCCCTATAATCCGGATACTTCCCATCAGGATGGAACTGCATGATCCTCTTTAGAAGCTTAGCATCAGTATCGGAGAACATATCGACCAGTTTCAACGCAGCGGTGAATCCGTTCAATACTGATATAAAGTCTAAAACTTTTCGCTTAGAATAAGTCTTCTCTTCATAGAATATGGCGCGTGCGTCGGGGTGCTGTTTTGAACGGTTGAAGTTACCTAAAGCGTGTACTCTGAAAAAATATATTTTTTTTTTTTCGTTAAGAGCGTTTATACCTTATGAGTGGCAACGTCGCAATTTAGTGTCATATTTCGTGGTTATCAATTTTTATCATTTAATTGGAGCTATATTTTAAAAATCTGTTTAATTAACTTTTTAGAATTACGTGAAAACTGTGTAAAAGGTAAGAAATCGTTGTGTTTACAGTTCTATTTAAGTATATGCAAATAATACATTGGAAACTTGCAGGGCGTTATTTTCATTGTAAAATAACTGTAAGCATTACGGTTACTTACTTTTTAAACACTTTCACGTAATTCTAAAAAGTTAATTAAACAGATTTTTAAAATATAGCTCCGATTAAATGATACAAATTGAAAACCACGAAATATGACACTAAATTGCGACGTTGCCACTCATAAGGTATAAACGCTCTTAACAACCACGGCGAATCTCCACCACTATGGCATTAAATATTTATTCTGGGTCTATTCTGATAATTCTCACCATAAAATTTAGGTGAACTGATTTGTCATTTCACCTGATGCCAGGGATTGTCACTATTGATGGCCAACTTCAAGCTTACTTCGCTAACTTTTCACAGTGGGATTTTTACAGATTAGATCGAAGATATCGAATATTAAGCAGCTCCTTGCATCAATAATTATTAGATAAAATAACGTCCCATAAACATGACTTCAGGCCAACTATGTGATTTTATTATTTCGTCAGGCTTGAGTATGAAATGATTTCTTTTCTTTTTTTTTTAAGGCTCCGTGCATATTAAAAACCCTTTTTTGTCAATTTCTTATCTAATTCTGACAAAGCTGGAAATAATTGAAACATTATGTCTGTGTGACTACAAAAGTACAGTTTTCATGGCGCTAAACCATTCGTGTCAGTCACAGCACCTGTTAATAGTTTCATCACTTTTGCGCTCTCGAAAATATAGTTTTTTTTGCCTTTGATTTACTAAATGAAAATATTGTATAATCATAAAATTAAATTTTAATTTTATATTAATATTAGCTGAAGATTAATGTGTAATTTATAAATTTCTTGAAACAGCTTGCTCAATAATAGGAAAAAATACATTACTACCAGGGTTTGTTTCGAAAAATAGGTTTTTTCAACATTATTTTTCTGCTATATTTTGTATCGAAGTTGAAAAAAGCGGTCCAGCTACATGCAAGTAGACCATATAATGATGTTGATGATAATTTTTAATGTTCAAAATCAAACGTACATTCTAGTAAAAAAATGATCAAACGTCAGTCTCGCGTCATTATTTGGAAAACTTGTTGCGAATATTAGTGATTTTCCATGAATACTTAACTTATTTGAAAAATCCCTTTCAGCCACATGCAAAACAAAGAACTCAAGTTTTCGAATCACGAATAATTTTGTTTAGTTTCCCATTCCTACAAATAATGCACAAAATTGATCAAAATCAGTCGATTTCGTGCACGGCCCCTTAAAAACGTTGCTTCGTACTAGAAATTTCTCCTGTATTGTGGGTGCGTTTACAAACATTTAAAGTCACATACACAAACAGCCAGACCCGGAACGACTACTTGAAGGTCATACAAATATTTGTTCCGTGCGGGAATCGGTAGTCGCGTCCCGATAGACCGAACGTTTGTCTCAAACCTCAATCCTTCAATTTTTCTTAATCATGTTTAGTGTATCTACGAATGATATTATGATTAAAAAGAGGTAGATAGGTTACCTACCCAACATTCGATCTTCAAAAACGGCACACTATCGCACACATACATAACGTATATACCATCTATGTAATACATATGGAATGCAATAAAGAAGTATTGAGTAATATTGTAATGTCAGACTATACATGGCAAGCGGAAGTAGGACGGCATGCCGCAATTATCGGGGGCGAAAAGGAGACAAGCATATTATGTCGCTTCCGTTGATACCGGCGCAACACTGAGTTCAAGTAGCAAGTCAAAGCCGGGCTAGGTAGCCACTTGCGGAGCGGGTATAATCTATGTATCTCTTTTTACTTATAATATCATTGGTGTCTACAAATAATACTTACTTAGCCAATAGCCTTTCTAAGTCTGGTAATGTAGTCAAAATACTCTTCGCATCTTGACACAACTCTTGGTTGTCAAACAATTCCTTCACAGCTTCTTGTCGCTCCTTTATTACTGTTAGATTGCAACTCGGTGCGCAAACCCATTGGTATAGTAACCTAAAAATATAACATATATTGAAGTTACTAGTAAAGTCGTAAGTACAGTAGAATTTCATACGAAAATAAACCTTATTTGTATGAATTTGGTGTGTATATTCCCGTAAGCGACTGTGATCAAGCGTTTCATACGAATATGAACATCGACTTTACGTGAATAAGGTTTATTTTCGTATGAAAGGATACTTGTACTTGGCTTGTGTAAAGTCAAAGTTCGTTCTATAGATTTCAGCCTAAGATGGTACCTACAATACACCTTAAGTGACTGAGACAGTATAGGGGTTGATTCTTGTTTGAAATAACGATGCGTTTGATAATCCAGCAGTTTTTTTCGATAATAATTAATCCTTAATTCCTGAGTCTTTAACCTTCAACATGACTGTGATGGCTAATTCCCATAGTTAAAAACATTCAAAATCTAGTCGCAATGTCATCTCAGCGACAATCAAAGTCAAGTCAAAGTCAATTTATGAAAATGAGTGGTATTTTTGACAGATTTGATTACGAAGGTTGTTAGAAATACGGAAATTGCCCTCTGATGTTTTATTTTTTTGTAAGGTTTATGAATTTAAATCCAGAAAGATAACTTAAACATATTTTAGGTAGTAAAGTTTTGTTAAAAACCATATTTTAATTATTATACTAACCTTTTCCCCATATGAGTCGAACAGAAATTCAACCTTTCATACAAACACCCTTCATCTTGCACAATCCTCAGGTTTCTCAACGTGATTGCATCTAAAACCATGGAGCTGCCGCCTTCCCAGCGATTTTCAACCTTAACCTCAGGCGGTAAGGTCTTGTTTAGCACGTCGGGGGGTGCGTAGGAGGTGAATTGGTTCATTCCTAGCACTTGTATGTCTAGGAGACAGTCTGTCAGACAGGATACCACTCCGCCTAAGGCTTTTATTGCTAGGTAGCAGTTAGCGGCTGGAGTTAGGCCGAGAGCGTCGCCTGAAAGATGAATCCTTATTTATGATCATTTAAATCCACTCGAATAACAAAAAAGGTGCATGCAGTTAACCAACTAGCAAAAAATATACTGTGAATATGACAGTTGTATCGAAATATGTTGTTTGATACAAATTTGTTTTTTTTTTTATTATTTAAGATGGGTTTGCTCTTGACTCTAGTCTAGGTCAGTGGTGACAGAGACAGAGTAGACGATGGAGTGAGCTTGCCCAGAAGAAGCCTGTTCACTCTCACTTTGAAGAGATTAGGGTTGTATGCATTCGGAAACACAGACGCAGGTAGAGAGTTCCACTCTTTTGCTGTGCGCATAAAAAAATACATTTTCTTTGGAATACTACACTACAGCTACACAAAACAAAACAAAATAAAAATTGTAAGTGTGATTGTCAGCCAATAACATGTCTTCACGTATAAAAACAGAATAATGAGAAAGAGTGTGTGAACAACACAGCACTGCCCACAAAAAAAAACAAGAGGACATCTACTCGGGGATAAAGGTGAGGTAATCCCTTGCTGCAGTCAGGATTCTAATCTTAATTCCCTCGCTTCTAATATAGCGCCCGTGGCTTAAGACACAGGTTTACCCTCTTGGTGAATAATCCACTATTACTCCGTAATGTAATAAAAACAACAATACAAAGTGTACAAACCTTCATGTAAGAACGGTTTGATCCCCTCAGGCCACTCTCCATCGGCATTGGTCCTGTAGTATTTCTCTGCCAGAGTTTTGAGCGTCTTTTCAGGAGTCCATATGTTCTGAGCCTCTCTACGCGCGTTGTGGCAATGTGTACTGAGCAGCTTGGATGTACGGGGAGTTGTTTTACGGTCGTAAATTATCTGGAAAACAGAGTGGGGAATGATGAAGTATGTGGGTAAAGTTAGGAGTTAGGATGAATTACGTCATGAAAATTATTAGATGCAACCCGTGTCATCATCAGCCTATAATGTTCCCTCTGCTGGGACACAGGCCTCCCCTCGGTGAGAGGGAGTGGGCCGTAATACACCACGCGGGCCCACTGCGAGTTGATAGATGTCACGTCTTTCGAATTTTTGGATCTAGAACATGCCGGTTTCCCCTCGATGGTTTCCTTCACCGTTTTGAGAGCAGTGGTGATGAAATAATTTACACAAAGTAAAGCGCCTGTCTGGGTTCGAACCTACGACCTACAACTCGTAAGTTGCGGCCGTTACCCAGTGGTCACCACTGCTCCTTAGTGCTCACCTTCGTTATACAGTGTGGCGCTGCAATGGTGACCTTAATTTAACGCACATAATATACGTTTTCACATTTTCGTTTCATGACATTAAACGTTATTATTTACAGATTTATTAAAGAATTTAGGAAATAGCATCTTAGAGCAACCTGTATTTAAAGAACTGTCGCGCAACGGTCATTTGCCGGGGTCACGGATCACAACTTCGCATCAATGAAATTAAAACGAATAAGCAATACTATTAGGATGAAACAAATGCATAGAGTAGGCGAATTTAAGGAAATTTCCTTTGTTGGCAAGCAGCGCAGGCGACGCGCGCTCTCCCTTCCACCCACCCACCCGCCGCACCGAACTCGTTTTCTTTTTTTGCTTTTCTAGTGCTTGTCGAACCCGTGTCCTTGACGCGCTTTTTTACACTAGTGCGCATAATTACGTCACGAAAAAGACTTACCTATTGTTTTATTTATTTATTTTTGTGTAATTAGGATAGTAATTAGATTATGGTACTGCGATAAAGACGCTTTGATTTGTTTTCGTTTTCTTATCTAGTAGGTACGTTTACATCTCTTGCGATACGGACGCATTTATTTGTGCTATTAGTGCTTGTGTAAACTTGTGATCGTGATGGCAGTGATTAGTGATGACAGTTATTACTAATAGTAACAAGAGAGGGTGATATGATAAGTGCTTGTACCACTTGCGCCGCTCGTTTTCTTTGAAAATATGCCGTTAAAGAATCGGACCGATGCCAGCGCGCGAATTGACGCGTTGCCGCTCCGAGTTAACATAATCCAGCTAGGTAAGTAATTTCATGAATGAATTTTTGCAAGGATGATCCCAATTTTAGTAGCCTTTTTATTATTTAGTTTGCTTGTTTTTTTTTTTCAATTTACTAATTAAAATAATAAGTAAATTGAAAAAAAAATTACACTTTTTAAAACTTATACATTTTTTTATGATTAATGGGCACTAGCCCTACCCGTGTGTTAAATTAATGTCATCATTGTAGCGCCACGTTGTATATGAAACATTTATGTCAAATCTATGCTTCAAAGGTGCTTCTGTAAGCTTACGCCTGGTTTAGGCTGAGCGTTGTCTGTCGGTGAGCGAGTGAGTGATTGAGTGGATTTTTATTCATTATGTGCCTGAGACTTATCTAGGTCAAATCCAATGGATACATAAAAGGAACTGGTGCAATGTTTGCTAACGAGTGCCCGGCCATTTTTTCAAGTAACTAGTCGTTGCCCGCGTTTCGTCTGCGATCCAGGATGAAAAGTAGCCCAGGTCCATCTCCAGGTCATGGTCTACCCATGTGGCAAATTTCATACAAATCCGTTCAGCCGTTTTAGAGTGTAAGCGTAGCAAACTAACAAACATACAAAAAATCAAATCTTTTCTCTTTATAATATTAGTTTAGATTAGCGACCTGCCCCTTCTTCACACGGTTTACAACTTGATAATGCATCGAGATAAACCTAATTAAACCTTTCAGATTAAATTCTCTAAGTGATGATGAAAACCGCAACAAGATCCGTTGCTTACATTAGAATACCAACGCGATCACACAGGAAAAGCGACTTTGTTTTAAAATATGTATAGATTGATATTTTTACTTTGTTTTACTTTATTGGGACATAAAACCGTTACACATTAAAATTTTAGTGGGACAGAATAAATTTAAAACTAGGTAAACTTGTATCCCACACCAATGTCCGCTACATAATGGTTTAGAAATAGTTTAATGCATGCGTTAACTACTCACTTAAAAGAAGAAGTACTCATAGGTATTTTAAGGATAATAGGTATTAGATAGCTATTTTAAAGATTCAATAGCCATCCCTTTGAACTTAACGAGCGCAAGCGCGACAATCGATAAGTCAAAGAAATAAATAAATCAATACTTACCAACGCTGGTGGATAATGCGCCAACGTCGTTAGCAGCCTGGAGGAATGCTTGTCGTCTTGAAACTGACCGACGTGGAACAGACCTATCGAGGTGTCCACAAAGCATATGCCGTATGTGCTGCAACCGTTGCTCTCCTGTGGAAATTACGTAAGTTCCTGGTATAATATTGATGCAAGGGTGAACAAAATAGACAAATATACGTACAGTCGTATGTGGTCTGAACTTGCTAAATGAACCAGATAATGAACGTACAGGGTGGATTTTCGAGCAGGGGCAGCAGAAGCAAGTATCTTAACCATTTTATAACGATTTTAGCTACAGGAAAACTTTTCGAGTTTTGCAACTAACTGCATTCATAGATTTTGGAAAAATGTTACAATCGGCGTCAATCAGAAAGTACCTCTTCAGCGATGGCCATCATGTAAGCCGCAGAGGGGTCAGCTGGGCCATTGTCCTGCAGACCACACACTTGCGCACCCCTCATTGATACCTGGCAGATCTCGCGGCGGACCACTTTGTCAAACTTGCTGTTCAGGCCGGCTAAAATGATAGGATTGTTAGTTTGCAAATATGAAGGAAAAGGCCATGTGCCCAATGGGATTTCAAAACCCATGATCTTCCTACAATCTTTCATTCCATATTTATTTCCTTTCAACCCTTCCTTAGTGCTCACCTTCGGGACTCTTGTGCAATATTAAATGCGTCTAGACACAGAGGGTCCGGGGGTGCAATTTGTCTGTGATTGAATGAAAGAATGAGTGAATTTAAAATGAGATATTAATGCTAACGGAATGGCAGAGCCTCGGCCTAACTTGCAGTAAAAAAAATATTGATCAGAAAGAATTTGTATCTGAAAGTGTCGAGCAAGATACAAGATGTAACTGAAATAACTAAAAACCCACAAAAGGGTCATTGAACTCTTTATTATAAACATATTGAAGTAAAATCTCGAGTTTTTTTATTACGAATACTCTGTTCCTTTCCATTTGAATCAAAAATTTCATTTGTAGACTACTTAAATGAGGGAATCTCTTAAGACGCGGTAAGAACCAAATGCGCATCGCGACCACAATTTTATTAAGGTTCATAACAGCGATGCTTTTGATGTAAGTTGAATCGAATGACCACCAATAAAAAAGTAATTTTCGTAGTGTGGCCCCTGGCACAGGGAACTGAAGAAACACGGGTGGGTTTTAGTCAGTAAGAGTCTGACACGCCCTCCCGCTCCGCCCAGAGCGGCAGAAGTTATTTGACGATTTCCAAACTTCAAAAAAAGAGGCGGTGAGGATTAAAAAAAATCCTTTCTTCATGCTCACTTTCTTTGGTTTAGGCTGTGCATTGTCTGTCTGTGAATGAATTGATGATTGACGATTTTTATTAAGTAGAAATAACTTACTCTTTTTACACCTCTCCTGCATCATATCTGGTGTTTCGGTTTGTTCCACTCTTGCGACCTTGTATCCTTTCGATACAAGTGTGGACGCCATCCTGCCGTACGCGCTCTCAGGGAATCCCGAATGTGCAAATTCGCCCTGAAAAGTAAGATAATGTCATGAATATGTGTTTATTTATTTATTTAACACCATAAGCACACAAATGTACAGAGGCGAACTTAATGCTATAGGCATTTTCTACCAGTCAACCTTTGGGTGACGCAGAGACAAACAGTGGTAGGTGCAATTTATAATGATAATTTAGGAATAAATATTTTTAAATATAAAGACACGCTTAAACCTATTAAGACTATAATTAATATAATATATAATTTAGTATTAAAATATTATTTAAAAAAATTATTAAATTATTACGTGTATGAATAGATACCTAAATTATATATAAATATAAGCACAAACAAGTGTACATAAATACACGAATATACTAAAAATAAATTGGACAAATAATGAGAAAACAATTACCGTTGTGAAGATACTAACAGCTTCTTGCGAATGTGCTCGCGACTTTAGCTTTAAAGTATAATCGGTTGGTTACCATCCTGATTTCCTGGGAGAGCGCATTCCACAGAGAGATAAATTGAACGAAGAAGAAAGAGTGAATGAAGTCTGGGCGGTGAGTGGGACATTGAAGAAGACGATTGTGTGATGAACGTAGATTTCTATTGTGGTTTGCGCAAATGTACTCAAAGTGGGGGGTAACCAGGGGAATACCAGGGGATAACCAGGGGAAGAGGGAGTATCAAAAACCGAAAACAAGGTAGCCGTAAACTAGGAAAGCAAGGTAGCGACCGATGCGCAGAGACGTGATCATATTTACGCAGATTGAAAACGATTCGAATGCAGTTATTGAGAAGACGGTCAAGTTTGTCGAGGAGATCTGCATTCAAGTCATAATAGCACATATCACCACAATCGATGATAGGGAAAATTAAGGACTGCACAAGCATTCAAAATCAAAAGTCATTTATTCAAACTAGGCTGAGAATCAGCACATTTTGATCGTCAACATTACATAAGACAGTCCCCGAAAACGCCCGCCCTTCACCACTTCCCAGTGATTTAGCTGGGAAGAAGTGGCGGAACAAACTCCCCAACAATTAGAAATACTGGATTCTATACAATAATTAACATTACGATACACTAAATTACCAAACATTAAATTAAATTATTTGCCATTATGTCAGTTAGCACACGCCAATATACCTACCAACAAAAATATTGAAAACTATACTCAAGCAGAAATAAAAAATAGAAAACGTAAACAGAACTTAATAATTAAAAAATAAAGGGCGTGCCCGCTTACATTTGCAATGCTGCATTATTTTTATATAGCTGTAACTTGAAGTCACAAATGATAAACTAGGACCTTCGAAGTAAAGTAAAGTGGTGACCTGTCACCACAAGCTGCAGCACCCGTTCACGAACATAGATAGAACGAATATATATAAAATATAAATAATTATATCCTTATCTATAAAAATCAATGCCACTTTTCGTTGTAATTTTATAACTCAAAAACGGATGGACCGATTTTGCTAATATCTTTTTTAGAATATTCCTTGAAGTACGAGGATGGTTCATAAGGAGAGAAAAATTAAAAATAAAATAAAAATAATGTTAGGCGGTACGAAGTTCGCGGGGTCAGCTAGTAAACAAATATAGCATAGAACAAAGATCAAACTTCCACCTTGCTAATACTACGAGAACTGCCAATGACAATCGCCTGACACTTCGTAGGCTTTACAGCTACACCAGATCTGTCAGTCCAGGTTTTTATGGCTATCAAGTTCCAATTTAACCTGTCGATAACGTCAGCTAATTCATCATCCTGCCCTTGACAGTACAACTGCAAGTCATCTGCATACAGATGATACGCACACTGAAGTTCGGAAGTTATAAGATTAATAAAAATAGAAAACAGAAGAGGAGAAAGTATACCGCCTTGAGGAACGCCAGTTTCCAACTTACACCAGCAAAAAGAAGAATCCCTAACATGAACAGTCCTAACAGGACTGCTGACGTTCCTGAAGGTAAGAGGAGAACCATTTCAGTGCTTCGGGAGAGACCATAACATTTATGACAGAATGGCTAACAGGATGTCGTGACTGACGGTAATAAAGGCATTCGAGAAATCAACCAACACTAGGGCAGTAACTTTAAAAATTGTACTAACTACTTACAGAAATAAAATCATTTATCATTTGAGTCAATTTTATCAACGTCTTCAATATAATTTCTTAATTATGCAAAATGTATTCTTGATTAGCGACAAAACTACGTGTAGAATCGGACCTGCGTTTGAATTTGAGCGAATTAGCCTTTAGTATCGAAGCGTATGATACAACCAGTACAGCTTCTATATGCAGTATTAATTTTTATTTTCAATGTTAGAGAGGAAATCTGCGTTTGCAATTTAGTTTCTAAAGTTTAAACATTTAAACAAATATATGTTTTTGCAAAAAGAACTTTGGCTACACATAAAGTTCAGTTTGTGTTACAACTTCAAACATTTTTATGACTTTTTCAATACTATAACTCATTCTGAATTGAAGTTGATACTTGTATAAGTGGGCAATAACATCAATTGGAAAAAAATTATTTGATTGAATAGACTATAGATCCTTACCTTCATATAAGAGAACCCAAGTTCGTTAACCCCCACAGCTGCATCCATATGGTAAAGCTCATAGAACTTGCCCACTTTGAAGAACAGCACACAGTCGTAGTGAGATGATTTCATCTCCCACCATTGACGATGTGCCTGGAGGAACAACAAATATTTTTATATCTTATCAATTTGGTCCAAACAGTATTTCAAATAGTACATTAACTTTTAATGCATTTTCACAAGAAACTAAGGTTTATATTTATAAGTAGAATAAATCAAACCCTTCTATGATAAAGATAATACATGCATAAACATCACAACCGTTTTCACTGCAGGGTAGACAGAGGAACATTTAAGTAGTAGTTAAATCCCATGTTGAATGTCATGTCCATGTTGAATCAAGACAAGTCGAATGGCACACATCTAGACTGAGAACTAAGGATTTCCTAATGAAAGAACCAACAAAACGGTACCTGACCCTACGACACCACGCATAGAACCTTTAGTTTTATAAGTAGGTTTAACCGACTCTGTAATTGCTTTACCACTTTTGACAATAATTTCCAGTAAATGGAAACTTCGCTAAGTTTGAAACTATTCAACTGTCACATAGACCTTGTCGTATTATGACGTGCCATTGCCACGTGCCATCTGCCAGACGTGACAGACATTCCAACTAAGGTACCTCTCTCACCGCCGGCGATTGACGAGAAGCAAGTTGAGTAGTTTTGACGACACGGTTGGCGCAGTGGTTAAGCGATTGACTGCTGCGTAACGTGTCGCGGGTTCGATCCCCGCACGGAACAAATATTTGTATGACCTGCAAGTAGTTGTTCCGGGTCTGGCCGTTTGTGTATGTGAGTTTAAATGTTTGTAAACGCACCCACGATACAGGAGAAATTCCTAGTGTGGGGCAACGTTTTTATAAAAATGAAATGAAGTAGAGTTGGGCACTAACGTGTTGGCAATTGGCGAGCAACTAGTAGCGAGTGCGCGGCGGCACGTGCGATTTGCAGAGGTCGGAATTAGGTAGAGTTATTTATGTACTTGCATCGAAATGTTGATATTAATATGGATCTTCCCGGGATTTCTAATGGACCATCCCGTGTGGCCAACAATATTACAAATGTTATTTATGTACTTGCATCGAAATGTTGATATTAATATGGATCTTCCCGGGATTTCTAATGGACCATCCCGTGTGGCCAACAATATTACAAATGTTATTTATGTACTTGCATCGAAATGTTGATATTCATATGGATCTTCCCGGGATTTCTAATGGACCATCCCGTGTGGCCAACAATATTACAAATGTTATTTATGTACTTGCATCGAAATGTTGATATTAATATGGATCTTCCCGGGATTTCTAATGGACAATCCCGTGTGGCCAACAATATTACAAATAAATAATAATAAAAACCTCAGAGATAGACAGACAAATAAAACAAAGATAATTAACATATAAAGCATATAACGCATATAAGCATATAACGATCTGCAGCTCTACAATCATTTTTTAAGGGAAGATGCAGAAGCAGCCGTGTCTGCCATGAACAGCGACCTGGATTTGATTAGCGAGTGGTCGCGGTCTTTTGGACTGCAAATCAACCCTAAGAAATCCCAGGCCTTGATTATCGGCGGCAGGTATATGCGGAATAGGCTCGATGTTGCGTCGCTGTCTCCACTCTGTCTGAATGGTGTTCAGATTGAATACGCACATACGGTCAAAAATCTGGCGGTGACCATGGATTCCTATTTATCATGGACTGCCCATGTTGCTCAAGTCAGTCGCAAAGTGCATTACACGTTCCATTCGTTGAAATGTCTCCAGAGCGTCTTGCCCTTGAACACCAAAATCTCTCTTGCTCAAACTCTCATTCAGCCCATCATAGATTATGCCGATGCCTGTTATTTGGATGCCACCGAGGAGCTTTTAAATAAACTTGAGCGTTTGCAGAATATATGTATTCGTTTTATTTTCAACCTTAAAAAGTATGATCACGTTTCCAACTTTCGCAAGATACTCAAGTGGCTCCCCATTCGACTTCGCAGGAACTCTCGGATATTGTGTCTGCTATTCAACCTCCTTCACAACCCTAAAACGCCATCCTATCTGCGGGAGCGTTTTTCCTACGCCCGACCTTCAGATGCGCCGTGCAGGTCGCATCTTAGAAACCTCCTTAAGTCCTCTCCCCACTCCACCGACTTTTACTCCTACTCCTTCCCTGTGCACGCGGTGCGGTTGTGGAATTCACTTCCGCCTGACATTAGGGACTGCCAAACTGTTGCAGTTTTTAAAAGAAGAGTGAAAGAACACTATCTTTCCACTTCGTCATAGTTGCGTATATATTAATATTCTAGTGTTATTTATTTTAGAAGTATGTATGTATGTATGTATATTCTCATATTATTTGTTTTATTTTATTAAGTGAATTGTTTTTGATTTTATGTATTTTATTTTCTCTTTTACTCTTACACACGCTGTCTACATCTCTAAATCTACTATCCTATCGCAGGTATGCTGGAAGAGATTTCATTAGAAATAAGCATCACCTTTGTACCTATTTTTCTGTAATTTTCTTCTTGTCTGTTTATATAAGTGTGTACATAAATGGTTAAATAAATAAATAATTTTTATTAGTATTTACATCAATTTACAATACAAATTATTAATAGTCTTAAGGCGCGGACCGACTACGATTTTAATCGCTATTACCGCACTCACACAACCGCATCTGCGCGTTTTACGGTAATTATGCACACACTCGCAAACGCTAACACGGGCGTTTGTGTGCTCAAGGAAAGTTGCATAGTATACGTAAGGAAATCAGATGTTTTCTGTTGAATATACTTACTTATGACGTGCGTTCTAAAATTCGATGTAATTACAGTGTCGGTTCATAATATGATACAATAAATAATTACACATAACAATTTAAAAAAAAACATCACTACTGTTTATTTTTATTACAGTACATGATAAACAGGTCAAATATAAACATTCCGAATTTTACCCGACTGCTCTAGAAGGGGAATTTTGCTTTTCGGGTGTGTCAGTATCAGGGATGGAAGGGTTAATTAAATGGGTAGTTATGCCATTTCAAACTAATGTTTGTGTTTTAGATAGGTACTTAGTGGGTGCGGTAAAAAAATAGAAAACAAAACCAACATAAAGGCCCTCGGACCACTTAAAAATCACATAAACTCTAAATAAATGCAATAATATCACAGCTCCAAAGTGACAAATGCCATAATGTTTCTAAGAAAATGCGGAGCCGGGACGGAAGCTAGAATTCTGAAAAATTTAGACGATAGAGGGATCATCCACGGGAATGGAAGCTGCTGCTGGCTGAATATTAGTTGGTATTTGCTAAAATTGGTAAAACAGTGCGTGAATTGAACTAAAGTTCTGTGTCGGACTACTAAGGCTACTCACTGCCTAATATTGAAGTGAAAATTCAGTCTCAGTGGAAATATGGGCAATAAAAATAAAATGTTGCGAAAGAGTTTTACAAGAAAAAGACGAAAAACTCGAAAAAATGATGGAATGTTTGGGTAAGTAGGATGATTACGGTATTGTATCATAACATTTGAAATTTGTATTTAGTTTAGTTTACTTACGAAACTGTATAAATCTATAGAAACGGCATTGACAATTTCTACAAACATTTTGCTAAATCCAAAAACAAATAGGTGCACTCTATTTTGATGTCTATAGAATGCATATTTGAATGCGCCTAGTGCAAACGTCTCTGGTCGAAGCAACCATCGAGGCGATAGCCATATTGCAATAGTAGGTATAAGTAACAAAAACAAACTTGCAGATAAATCAGAGTGCGTTCGTAATTATTATAATAATATAAATACTGCACACTAGTTATATATAAAGCATTTTAATTCTTTTGTAAGATTATTTTTATAATATTTATTGAGTCATTAGACCAGTGCCGATAATTTTTGAAAACGAAAAAAGTCACAGTAGGCTGAAACCCATTGGAAAAGAAAGAGAATATAACAAAAATGAAAGGAAAAATAATTTAATTTACAAAAATAATAATAATTATTTTTCCTTTCATTTTTGTTATATTCTCTTTCTTTTCCAATGGGTTTCATCCTACTGTGAATTTTTTCGTTTTCAAAAATTATCGGCACTGGTCTAATGACTCAATAAATATTATAAAAATAATCTTACAAAAGAATCAAAATGCTTTTTATATAACTAGTGCAATATTTATATTATTATAATAATTACGAACGCACTCTGATTTATCTGCAAGTTTGTTTTTGTTACTTATACCTACTATTGCAATATAGCTATCGCCTCGATGGTTGCTTCGACCAGAGACGTTTGCACTAGGCGCATTCAAATATGCATTCTATAGACATCAAAATAGAGTGCACCTATTTGTTTTTGGATTTAGCAAAATGTTTGTAGAAATTGTCAATACCGTTTCTATAGATTTATATATACAGTTTCGTAAGTATACTAAACTAAATACAAATTTCAAATGTTATTATGATACAATACCGTAATCATCCTACTTACCCAAACATTCCATCATTTTTTCGAGTTTTTCGTCTTTTTCTTGTAAAACTCTTTCGCAACATTTTATTTTTATTGCCCATATTTCCACTGAGACTGAATTTTCACTTCAATATTAGGCAGTGAGTAGCCTTAGTAGTCCGCCACAGAACTTTAGTTCAATTCACACACTGTTTTCAGTCATAAATTACTTGAAAACTACAATCGAAATATGCACAGAGCGTCCGGTGCCAACCATCCAAGTCGAGCGCTGCCCGACGACTAAAGTATGACCGCGTAAACTATTGTCACCACTATGGAGCGTCAATAAGATTGAAAATTGAAAATGATATTTGTGTTGAAATGTGACGTAAGCTGCGAATGGGCATTTATTTTACTGCTTTTCTTTAGATTATTTAAAATATAGACATAAAATTAAATAATGGTTTGGTTAAAGTTTTAAAAAAATGGAAAACCTACTAAATTCTTAAAAAAAAACTGTTGTTATCGCTGGAAATACAGAGATCTTCGACGTCAAAGTTTATTTTTGTGCTACAACTTCCCAATTTTTTATTGGGAATATCAAACTATTATTTATTATTCTGTTCGGTTAAAATTCTTCTTTATACCCTTCTCTGTTCACTGTATTTTTCGCGTTACTTATTTTTATTACATTACGTCATACTCGACGTTCTAAGAAACCAATTTTTGGGAATATTGAGATAACACCCCGCCTTAAGCAAATTCTCGCATACTTATACCTCGCCTTTTTTATAAATAAGAAAATACTTTTGCTTCTAGCCTACACTCGTGAGGGTTTGCTTGTTCAAACAGCCCATCAGAATCATTTTCCTTGTCCAATTCATTAAAAGTACCACTAAGATTTGAAGTGTTCGCTTCCGACATTACTGTTTAACTTTTTTATTTAATAAATCACGGGATTTTTCTGCTCTTTAAAATTAATCTCGGGATTTGAGGCATATCTACTTTATTCTTTCGCTGTATGAAATCAGTGTAAGTAAATAAATATCTCTACCTAATTCCGACCTCTGCTTATGAGTATGTGCCATGCGTGAGTCTGTCAGCGAGTGTTCTGCCTGCAAAGCAAACGTCTATGAGCGAGTACTCTTGCAAAAAACGAGTACTTGCCGGTGGTGTGTACAGTCAGCGCTCAACTGTTATTATAATACACAGTATGGAAACCACAAATATGCAATAAATTAAACTACAAGTAATGGTAGTCCACAGAAGTATAGCAAAATTAAATATTAAATTAAAACCCGTTAATTGATAAAGTTAAAATTTTAAACAAATTATATAATATCAAAATAAATTCAGTAAAAGTAAACACTCTGTTTAGACAACATACTTACGTACCTTGTCGTTTAGATGTACCGATTATACATTTTAGGCAAATAAGTAGAATTAGTAACAGCAGCGTCGTGATAGTTTGCACTGCGCCTGCGCAGCAACGTCGCTTTTCAATGTTCATGGATTCAAGTTCATTGAATCATTGACCAATAGTGATCCAATTCTATGGTGTTCAAATTTGCGCGGTGGGACAAGTGCCGTAGGGTGATAAAGCAAATACGTTGTCGACAATCTCATGATTAATAACATCGCCAGAGTGAAGCGAATCCAGCGCGCGACAACACTGCGCGTGTCGATTGTTTTAATGATTAGCACGTCACGCGACTTTTCTCTCCAGTTTGAACACCTCCATACAAGTTAGTTCGGCACTAACGAATGTCGTCCCGCATCGTGCGCGGGATTGGATGCAATTTGCAGGTCAGTGTCAGGTTGTATGTTGAACAAAATATGGTTCCTGACCGTAACAAGTATGTATTTACGGAATTATAATCATTAAAATCATCAATAATTCATCACCCTCCTAAGTTCATATAAGCCCTTGAATCGATATTTCATGAAATAGTCAACAACAAACAATACTTACAGGAGTCTGATTCTTATGAAAATCAGATGGCACCAATAAAGTAGAAGGGTCATATTCAGGATGGTCGGGTCTCCTTTTCTTGGCGTCTCTAATCTTGTCAGGCTTCAACCAGTCCAGTTTGCAGTGCACCCAATTTCCTTCATCAGCTGCAATAGGCTTCTCTTCAACAGGTTTTGATGGTGATGGTGCAGGTCTGAATGAAATTTAGATTTTTTTAAAGAGAACGAAAATGTGTTTATTAATACAAATAAAAACCAGAGGTAATGGCCCTTGTCTTGTGAGAGGCAACGAAGGATGTTTTTTTTTGTCAGAAGGACACACTGACCAGGGTCCTGATAAAGTGAATAATATTTTTGTTACAATTTAGTGGGGTACTTACCTTGTTAAAAATCAAATATTCTATTTGCATTAAAAATGGCATGTATAGGCTTGAAATAGAAATAGACCCTGAGCATTAAGTATAGTACGGCTTGGGAGGGAAAGGTCAGCTTATTATAGATTTTATGACTACTGCAGACACTTTACCATAATAATCAGTTTACCATATTTATGAGAGGAGGCCTGTGTCCCAGCAGAGGGAACATTAATGGCTGATTATGCTACACAAAGGTGCTGCAATCCTTTTTTTTTTTTTTTGTGGGAAATTATCAAATAAGACATCTGTTTTACAACAAATAAAGCCGTTAATTACATACCCATTACCAGATGATGGTTTGTTTACTGGTTTACTTGGTTTCT
Source organism: Brachylomia viminalis (assembly GCA_937001585.2). Classification (NCBI taxonomy): domain Eukaryota; kingdom Metazoa; phylum Arthropoda; class Insecta; order Lepidoptera; family Noctuidae; genus Brachylomia; species Brachylomia viminalis. The sequence continues at coordinate 12,603,497 of OW443316.2, read as the reverse complement.
TGGCCTTAGGAGACTCAAATTTGAAACTATCCTGCAATTTCTTCTCCAGAGATGGCTTCTCAATGTCAGAGGTATCCATTTTGTTATCTGCTGAAAAATTACATTCATTAATTAAAACAACAGCTTTTCAAACAAAAATTGTACTATTTTCTAATTCTATTGAGTAGGTAATTTGAATAGGTATTTAGAAGTGACAAAACAATAAAAAAAAATCTTGTCCAAAAAACAGAAATTCTTCAAATATTTTACTAATAGCAAAATATTTGGAAGTATACTTTTAAGGCGCGGACTGACTACGATTTTAATCGCTATTACCGCACTCACACAACCGCATCTGCGCGTTTTACGGTAATGCACACACTCGCAAACGCTAACACGGGCGTTTGTGTGCTCAAGGAAAGTTGCATAGTATACGTAAGGAAATCAGATGTTTTCTGTTGAATATACTTACTTATGACGTGCGTTCTAAAATTCGATGTAATTACAGTGTCGGTTCATAATATGATACAATAAATAATTACACATAACAATTTAAAAAAAAAACAATTAAATCACTACTGTTTATTTTTATTACAGTACATGATAAACAGGTCAAATATAAACATTCCGAATTTTACCCGACTGCTCTAGAAGGGGAATTATGCTTTTCGGGTGTAAGTCAGTATCAGGGATGGAAGGGTTAATTAAATGGGTAGTTATGCCATTTCAAACTAATGTTTGTGTTTTAGATAGGTACTTAGTGGGTGCGGTAAAAAAATAGAAAATAAAACCAACATAAAGGCCCTCGGACCACTTAAAAATCACATAAACTCTAAATAAATGCAATAATATCACAGCTCCAAAGTGACAAATGCCATAATGTTTCTAAGAAAATGCGGAGCCGGGACGGAAGCTAGAATTCTGAAAAATTTAGACGATAGAGGGATCATCCACGGGAATGGAAGCTGCTGCTGGCTGAATATTAGTTGGTATTTGCTAAAATTGGTAAAACAGTGCGTGAATTGAACTAAAGTTCGGTGGCGGACTACTAAGGCTACTCACTGCCTAATATTGAAGTGAAAATTCAGTCTCAGTGGAAATATGGGCAATAAAAATAAAATGTTGCGAAAGAGTTTTACAAGAAAAAGACGAAAAACTCGAAAAAATTATGGAATGTTTGGGTAAGTAGGATGATTACGGTATTGTATCATAACATTTGAAATTTGTATTTAGTTTAGTTTACTTACGAAACTGTACAAATCTATAGAAACGGTATTGACAATTTCTACAAACATTTTGCTAAATCCAAAAACAAATAGGTGCACTCTATTTTTTCGTTTTCAAAAATTATCGGCACTGGTCTAATGACTCAATAAATATTATAAAAATAATCTTACAAAAGAATCAAAATGCTTTATATATAACTAGTGCAATATTTATATTATTATAATAATTACGAACGCACTCTGATTTATCTGCAAGTTTGTTTTTGTTACTTATACCTACTATTGCAATATGGCTATCGCCTCGATGGTTGCTTCGACCAGAGACGTTTGCACTAGGCGCATTCAAATATACATTCTATTGACATCAAAATAGAGTGCACCTATTTGTTTTTGGATTTAGCAAAATGTTTGTAGAAATTGTCAATACCGTTTCTATAGATTTATACAGTTTCGTAAGTAAACTAAACTAAATACAAATTTCAAATGTTATGATACAATACCGTAATCATCCTACTTACCCAAACATTCCATAATTTTTTCGAGTTTTTCGTCTTTTTCTTGTAAAACTCTTTCGCAACATTTTATTTTTATTGCCCATATTTCCACTGAGACTGAATTTTCACTTCAATATTAGGGCCTTAGTGGTCCGCCACAGAACTTTAGTTCAATTCACACACTGTTTTCAGTCATAAATTACTTGAAAACTACAATCGAATTATGCACAGAGCGTCCGGTGCCAACTATCCAAGTCGAGCGCTGCCCGACGACTAAAGTATGACCGCGTAAACTATTGTCACCACTATGGAGCGTCAATAAGATTGAAAATTGAAAATGATATTTGTGTTGAAATGTGACGTAAGCTGCGAATGGGCATTTATTTTACTGCTTTTCTTTAGATTATTTAAAATATAGACATAAAATTAAATAATGGTTTGGTTAAAGTTTTAAAAAAATGGAAAACCTACTAAATTCTTAAAAAAAAAACTGTTGTTATCGCTGGAAATACAGAGATCTTCGACGTCAAAGTTTATTTTTGTGCTACAACTTCCCAATTTTTTATTGGGAATATCAAACTATTATTTATTATTCTGTTCGGTTTAAATTCTTCTTTATACCCTTCTCTGTTCACTGTATTTTTCGCGTTACTTATTTTTATTACATTACGTCATACTCGACGTTCTAAGAAACCAATTTTTGGGAATATTGAGATAACACCGCGCCTTAAGTTTATTTCTATTATTTAATACATTTATTAACAATTAATGTGTAATAAACAATGTATTCTTAGGTCAGAAATTATCCCAAGGGATACTACTGGGGGACTACTGGTATATAAAGTATTTTATGTCCTGACCCAGGTCTTGTGTATTGCCAAATTTCAAAGAAATCTGTTCAGCTGTTAAGCTGTGAAAAGGTAACAGAAAAAGTTACTTTTGGATTTATAATATTAGTATGAATTTGCAAGTTTTCATTCATAAATATATATATATGTCTAGCTGTCCATACAAGTTTGTTGCCCACCTTTGTTCTCCATATCAGAGTCATCTGAGTCAACAGGGTTGAGTCTGATCCTCTTCCTACGTTTGGAAACAATGGGGACCTCATCCTCACTGTCACTGTTCTGTTTCACTTCAGGAGACGGGGTTGCTTGTCTCTCTCGCTTTTTCTCTGATGACAAATGAAAGTGGTTATATACCAATTTTTTATCGATAGTTTTTTTTGTTTAACTAGCTGCACCCGCGGCTTTCTTCATGTGCATGTCGGAAAACAGATGATTTCATGGGAATTAATTTTTTGTGCAGAAATGCAATTCATTTTCTAAAATAAAAGTAGCCTAACTTACTACTTATAACATCAGCTATCTACCACTGCTGTCCAGGAAATCCGGAACTAACAGACAGAAAGGTAAAAAAATTTAAACTAGATTTTTGGTATAAGTACCGAATATCCTTCCATTTAGTATAAAGCTGTTATTTTGACATTACAAACTGATACTTCAATTTTATTTATTTGTATGTATAAAATTTGTAGAAAAAAGATGAAGAGAAAATTATTTAGATACCTATTGTATATGGGTAATATTAAAATAAATTGTACAGTCACCAAAAGGAAACGAAGTTGAATTTCGTTACAAAAATGAAAAGTGTTACAAAAAGGAAACAAAAAGGAACTTATAGGGCAATTTCACACTGAAGAAAACAAAATAGGCTTCCGTTTGTTTTATTAATTATAATCAATCACATAATAACTGAACTACTTAGATACAACTTGAATAGGTTCATCTGAACTTTTAATAATACAAAATCTACTTTTGATAAAAAAAAACTAAAAATTAAATAATACAAACGATACAATTTTTAAAACTTTTAAATCACAAAACAGGTATAATGTCACATTTTTAATGGTTTCATATTTTTTCTTGACCTAATTAACATTCGAGGTCAATTTAGCAGTCTCATAATAATGTTATTGGCCCATGATAACATGACTAATTGTTTTCATAATAAATTCTTTCTTAAGTAATTAACAGTTTCAAAACTTTAGGTAACGAATTTCTTGATATTTTTCAGGATCGTTTTGTTTAAGTCTTTCTCTGTAATTCCTTTGTCGTTCTGCAGGTGTCATGGGCATTTTATCTAAAACAAATTTTATTTTGTGAAAAATCTCGGTTGTGAGTACACTATTTAATAAACGTGAACCCACTCCAGCACAAGCATATTCAGCTTAATTGGGTTAACAGGAATCTGTTAATCCCTCCAATTAAACTGTATAGTTCGTTATTTAACCCAGATTGTAATTTGGCAGGTGTAACGTTAAACTCGATACTAAAAAGCAAACACAAAAACACATGAAAGGTTAGATTATTATCTGGGATAAAAAACGAACTTTAGAAAAAATATAGCAATATTTTCACATATAATTTTTATATTAGGAACATTTCGTGAGACATTATTATTTTGATGTCAGGCAAGATTTTAGATTTTACTAACGTATTCATTAATTCTTTGCTTAGGCACTAGTTTCGATCTCAAACGGATCTTAGTCATGAGCTCAAAACACAGCGGTGAAGGCACGGCCGGTTGAAACAAGTTGGGTAAACACGAAATACCTACGCGAGTAAAACTATTAAAATAACATTATTAAATTGATACTTTCTTTCATCTACTAGTATTCCTAGTAGGTAAGGTGAAAGCATTGCTAGATTTTATTGTAACAAAATAAACGTGTGACGTATTTTCCAGCAGTATAAAATCACCCTTACTTCCTTTTTGTTAACTCATTTTTGTTACGTAACAAAAAATTGTAACAAATTGTAACGAAAAGGAATATAAAACACGTGTTGAATATAGCCTCAAACGAATTAAAAATCAATAAGGCTCCTTAGCTTAAATTGTTGTTTACTTTTGATTTGGGCGAGAGTAATACAATATTTAAATAGTCTAATAGTAAATAAACAACTTACCGGGTGATAAACAGACCACCACACAAAAGGAACTTAGTAATGTTGAAAAAATTCACCACTGGCTTAGGCACACTGCACTCATAAAAACGCACGATGCTAAATGGCCGACTGTCTCTAGTTAGCGATACGTGATTGGCTGCTCACAATACACGCAGTGTTGCCAATTCTACATTTTAAAAACTACCAAATATTGGTGTTACAAAATACAATAACAAAAATGACAAAAATCGTGGACGAAGATTTGATATTAAATTAATTATCTTTTTCTTTATTATATTTAAGAAATAATGCAGGATCTAGATATTCTTAATAATACTGAAGTTAATTTTTAGCTTGAATTCATGAGATATGTATTACGCAAAAATCTAGAGGCTTTTTTGTAACGCACAAGTCTTTGAGGACATTAATATTTACATGTGAGAAATATGATATACCCCAAAACAAAAATGTGTACTTTAAAAACTATTTGCCTTATTATGCTGTGAAATTCATATTCTTTAGGCATAATTCTGTCTGTCTACGTTTCATAACTTGTTTTATAAAATTTTCGCATTATTTCGATAGAACCTATCATGGACATTTCAGCATGTTAGAATGTACAATTATTTTTGATATTACCCATATATATATAATAATAATATATTAATGTGTCGAAAGTTCTTGATATATTATTATATAATATTTGAATGATATAGCTGCTTAAATAAAGTGCAAAGGATTTCGAAACATAAAAATAACCTGTAAGTACTGTATTGGTAGTCTTGACCAGCAAGTTGTACATTTAGTATTTTAGCAAGTATCAATGGTCTAAACTATTGACTGTACAGTATAATAAAGACTTAGAAAACATCTCGGAAATTTATAAGTTACTTCTACTTTCATGTACATTTCTAATTGTTCACTCATGTTTTCTAAATAAACATAATCTGAAGTGAGCAAGTCTGAATAAACACATGTGTATTTTATAGACAGTGGTTTAGGCTTTTTAACAATATCATGTTTAATAACGTTAAACTCGGTAAATTGATTTAACCTTACTTTCAACTGTATATTCCGTATCACCGTTTTGAACTGGCGAGTTCACTTTTGGGCTTTTATCGACCTCTAGTTCTGATTTTACCTTCTTATTGGCAGGAGGTGTTTTAGAAAAATAATTAAATAAGGTGTTAGAGGACTGTACGCTGTTACGCTTCGACATTTTCGAATTATTTTACAAAAAATTAATTGAAATATTCGATACTACGTTTTGGCGCAAAATGTTAGTAAACTGTCAAATATTTATGTCAACGGAATGTCAAAAAACCATTTTTTTTTCTCTTCGCCCTACTTGAGCAGGCTATGGTCTTGGACCATACCGCCTCAAAACCATAATTATCTTGTAATTATTGTCTATTGCCATTTTCGCAGTGGCAATCGTAATGCTTTATTAGAATATATATACCGGGTTACTGGTAATTCGACGTATATCCGGCAGGGGCTGATAAGGGGGCCAAAATGCAACAAATTGAACCCCCCATATGTATGGCCGAAATTCAATAGTTTTCGAGATATTAGAATGTTAAGGGTTTTCGATATTTACCCAAAATTTGACATTTAATTCCAAATAAAATAAAAACTACATATTTGAATGGGTACCATTAAAAATGATGTTGTAGCTGGCACTTCAATTAAGCTATGGACATAATTAAAACTACTTAATTTAACAAAATAATGAGCGATATAAGAATAATATCTTACCAATATTTTCATTTTACGGTTCAAAAATGTTGTCTCGTCACAAAAATAAACCGGGTTACTGGTAATTCGACGTATATCCGGCAGGGGCTGATAAGGGGGCCAAAATGCAACAAATTGAACCCCCCATATGTATGGCCGAAATTCAATAGTTTTCGAGATATTAGAATTTTAAGGGTTTTTCGATATTTACCCAAAATTTGACATTTAATTCCAAATAAAATAAAAACTACATATTTGAATGGGTACCATTAAAATGATGTTGTAGCTGGCACTTCAATTAAGCTATGGACATAATTAAAACTACTTAATTGAACAAAATAATGAGCGATATAAGAATAATATCTTACCAATATTTTCATTTTACGGTTCAAAAATGTTGTCTCGTCACAAAAATTTCTATGAAATTAATCGTACAAATAACTACAACAACTTGCTTATCCTGTAAGCTTTCCAGAAAGGTATAAAAGTCAATTTTAAAATACATAATTCATGGCATGTGTTTGAACCGGCGCGGGGAGAGAAATTATCTGTGTTTTTAGTTTATGATCCTCGCTAAAACAACCGATTTTCATGGCGAAATTCTTCGCGATGGGGTGGGGTGTGCGGGCGGGGGAGTACACGGATTCTGCTGCGCTCGCGTCGCCTTCCTTAGTAAGTTTTGACTCTCCGCCGCGCAAGCACGTGTGTTGTTATCTTGCTACCAATCTCTCATTCTGTTAATTTGTTATCGATCATTATTGTTAATTCTTGTTTCTCTTGTTATTCTTTTTGTTATCATTGTTATTTCGGATAACATGGCTTCGTATCCTAATAACGAATACGCAGACATAATGTTTTGTTATAGTTTTGCCGATGGAAACGCGGCTGCGGCTCGGCGAGAATACCAACGCCGCTTTCCCGATCGTCGACTTCCCCACGTTACTGTTTTCGGGAGCACCTATCGACGATTGTCTGAAACTGGCAGTGTTCAAAGAGCACAATTCGACGCTGGCAGACCTCGACGGTACACGGCTGACGAAGAGGACACCATTCTTCAGTGTTTTATTGATGACCCAAACATCTCAACGAACATTGTTGCAAGACAGCTCGGTATGTCCCAGTGGAAAGTGTGGTCGGTAGTACATCTAACAGGTAGACACCCGTACCATTATCAACCTGTTCAAACATTGCACGAGGGAGATCCTGCCAGGCGACTCGAATTTTCTCGGCTTATGTTAAACGCTGACGCTGACCAGGAACATTTCCTAAGAAATATTTTGTGGACTGACGAGTCAAAGTTTGACCGGGATGGAATAACGAATTACCATAACTTACATTTTTGGGCACCTAAAGCAGGCAGGAATCCAAAAAAACTAAAAGAAACTGCGTCGCAAATGAGATTTTCCCTGAACGTATGGATGGGTGTCGTTGATAATTATTTGGTGGGCCCTCATTTCTTGCCCCAAAATTTGAACGGCGAAAATTACGAGGAGTTTTTGAGAAACAACCTAGACGATTTGTTGGCGGATGTTCCCGAAGAAATAAAAAACAACCTCATGTTTCAACATGATGGTTGCCCAGCACATTACCGGATTACTGTCCGACAGTGGCTAGACGAGAGATATCCAAACCGATGGATTGGGAGGGGAGGGCCAATTCCGTGGCCAGCACGAAGCCCTGATATCACACCACTTGATTTTTACGTTTGGGGTCAATGAAGGCATTAGTTTATGTGACCCCAATAAATTCAGTCGAAGAACTTCGACAGCGAATAATAAACGCGGCGCAACAGATGAGAACAACGTTCACATCAAGAGTGACGAAAACCGAAGTTAGGAAGAGAATTCGAACCTGCATTCGTAATCGAGGGGCTCATTTTGAACAAGATGTGTAAAATTTGTAATAAAATTTGATGTACATTTTTTTATGCATTTTATTTCATACAAATACAAATGACCCTTTCTCTCCCCGCGCCGATTCAAACACATGCCTTGGCACGAATTATGTATTTTAAAATTGACTTTTATAGCTTTCTGGAAAGCTTACAGAATAAGCAAGTTGTTTTAGTTATTTGTACGATTAATGTCATAGAATTTTTTGTGACGAGACAACATTTTTGAAGCGTAAAATGAAAATATTGGTAAGATATTATTCTTATATCGCTCATTATTTTCATTATTTTGTTAAATTAAGTAGTTTTAAATATGTCCATAGCTTAATTGAAGTGCCAGCTACAACATCATTTTTAATGGTACCCATTCAAATATGTAGTTTTTTTTTATTTGGAATGAAATGTCAAATTTTGAGTAAATATCGAAAAACCCTTAAAATTCTAATATCTCGAAAACTATTGAATTTCGGCCATACATATGGGGGGTTCAATTTGTTGCATTTTGGCCCCCTTATCAGCCCCTAGATACAATTAGCAAATTCATAGAAGAAACAGGCGGGATAAAAAAGGCTTATAAAAAGTTGGAAACTACCAAACACGTCATGACGCAACTCCAAAATGCCTCAGGAAACATAGTCACACACAGGACAGACCTAATGGCGATAGCTACACAATTCTACAAGAACCTCTACACACGTGCAAATAAAAGTCATGAGAAACCAATGTCTAAAATTTATAAACCAACCCAGGAAACAGTACCACCTTTTTTAGAAAGCGAGATAGAGGTATCTATAATAAAACTAAAAGCAGGAAAGAGCCCAGGACCTGACGGAGTGTCAAATGAAATGATAAAAGCTGCGAAAGAAAAGCTAATAAAACCACTCACAAAGCTCTTTAACCGTATCCTATTAATAAAAGAAATCCCAGAAACATGGACATGCTCGGAAATAGCTCTACTTTATAAAAAAGGAGACCCCAAACTGATATCCAATTACAGACCCATCAGTCTTATATCCTGCCTGTATAAATTATTTGCATCGACTCTACTAAGACGTGTAACCACGAAAATTGACGAGAACCAACCTATAGAACAAGCGGGATTCATGAAAAATTTCTCTACCAATGACCACATACACACACTGAAAATAATAATCGAACGGTACATGGAATATGACCTCCCCTTATACATTGCTTTTATAGATTACTCGAAAGCTTTCGACACAATTTCACACGACTCTATATGGCAGGCTTTAAACCAGCAAGGACTAGACCACGACTACATAGAACTTATCAAAGCGATTTACTTGAAAAGCACAACAAGAGTACGTCTAGACTCAAGAGGACCAACATTTCAAGTAGAGAGGGGTGTAAAGCAAGGCGATCCGCTTTCCCCAAAGCTTTTCATAGCAGTCCTAGAATCCATATTCCGAAATCTCGATTGGAGTGATATGGGATTAAATATTAATGGCAAATACCTCTCACACCTCAGGTTTGCGGATGACATAGTATTGTTGTCGGAAAACCCGTACACACTGAACCATATGATAGAATCCCTTAGTCATCACAGCGAGACCGTTGGGCTACAAATCAACTGGGACAAAACGAAAATTATGACCAATCGTGAAGAAATACCTATATACATGCAGTCTAAACCTATAGAGTACGTCGCAGATTACATCTACCTTGGACACATAATCTCGGTAAAATCCTGTACAGAAAAAGAAATCGATCGCAGAGTGAAGAATACGTGGAACAAATACTGGGCTATGAAGGAAATTTTCAAAGGCCCCATACCAACAAAACTGAAAACGAAAGCGATGAACATCTGCCTTACACCGGTTCTTACTTACGCATGCCAGACGTGGACTCTTAAAAAATCACTCTTAAATAAAATAAGAAGCTGTCAAAGAGGAATAGAACGGAGCTACATGAGCATTAAATTAAAAGATAGAGTTAAAAGTTCACTGATAAGGAAAAGAACAAAGGCGAGGGACGCGGTCAAACAGGTGCTGACACTGAAATGGAAATGGTCGGGTCATATTCAGAGAGCTATGGATGAAAGATGGTCACAAACTATTTGTAATTGGTACCCAATATATAAAAAAAGAAGGAAGGGTAGACCTTCCAAAAGATGGAGTGACGACATCACACAAATAGCCGGAACCTTATGGCCCAGACGGGCAAAGGACAGAGCCACCTGGAACGGTTTGGAGGAGGCTTTCACCGCAAAAGGCGGCCCTTACATCTAACAATACTAACCTTATTTAAGTACAAAACTAACATTACTAACAAATAAACAAATAAGTACACATCACAAAAATTTAATGTAAGGGATAAAAATAAAGCTAATAAATAAATAAATAAAAATCAGCCCCTGACGGATATACGTCGAATTACCAGTAACCCTGTATATATATATTTTTATTTATATATTAGATTCGGACAACAATATAGTCCACTTTGTTAGTAAAAATATCTTATAACTAGTGTTAGTAGTAAACAGCCAAGAAACAAACAACAAAGTGGGTATCTGAGGCAGAATGTGCAGAGAACGACAAAGTGAGGAATGATATACCTGACCATTATCCCCACATAGTGCCTCAGAATCGGGGAGTAAGGACTCTCCACAACTGTTTTCAGGATGCTACTGTCACAGCCCCGCGTTCTACGCATCAGTGATGCGACTTTTTTACGAATCACTGCATGGAAGCCGTCAGTTCGATTCTGAGCGAACATCTCCGATGCGCTATAGAAACGGGGCAGTCCCAACAACATCCTAAAAACATTGTTGTACGGAACGCGTAAGACATCTAACGACCTTTTGGTACAGCTGACCCACAGACTCCCCACGTACATACAGACCTTGACAAAACGCCTTGAACAAGGTGATTTTGACTTGGTCCGCACAACGCGAGAATCGACGGGCCAACATGTTACCTCGGACCGCTAGTGCCCTACGTTCCCTTTCAATGTCTACATCATCTTTAAGGTCGTCGGCAAGTATGTGCCCTAAGTACTTAAATTGGTAGACTTTATTTATGCTTATACCATTCAGAATAAAGCTAGGTTCATGATTAGGGCACTTACCGGCGGCCTTAAAGACCATGTACTCGCATTTACGGACATTGTACACAAGGCCGTGCAAGGCAGCAATTTTTTCGCAGACCTTCAGCATTTCTCCGATAGATCCCGCAGTCGGGCCCAGCAGCACCATTATGTCGTCCGCGTAGCTGATGCTGTTTATACTACCTATATACAAATATACGGGTTTTCTAAAATGCATTTCTGTTGTATGAGTGTATGAGTGATGTAGAGATTTATAAAGCGCCTTATTCATGATACATCCCATAGTTGCGCCCCATCTACCCGCAACCACTCCTGTGGTCGGTCCCAACCCCCTATATGCCTTCAATATTATCTCTGTCACCTTCACTGCCTTCTTCAACCTCGTGCCATTAAAAATGGCTAATGAGATCGTTGCTGCTGGAAATGTCGGCAACCTTTGCATGGTACAGAATATATACAACGTGTATCCCGAAATTACGCAAGCCTTGACCTCGTTCGTCAAACAACCTAACCCTAATCTTACATAAGGATAAAGTAATAATCGCGAGGACCAAACCCCGATCCCTAAAGCTAGGTAACTTCAATGCCAATGGCATAGGTCAACGCGATGAAATCGCCACCATTCTCTGTGACCATCAAATCGACATCCTACTCATACAAGAGTCCTTCCTAAAACCCAACCACCGGGACCCGTCAGTTATTAACAATCGCATAGGTCATGGTGTCACATGGGCGGTACCCTCATTTACTATAAAAAGTCACTATACTGCATCGCTATGGATACTCTCCCTCTCTCTGCTCACGATTCCAAGTGTCTGTCTGTCGAATAGGCATGTCACCTGTCAGGCCACCAACCGATCACCTTAGTATCGGCCTACCTTACCCCATTACCACTTCGTATTGTTAACATTAGAATATACTCCGCAGACGTGATAGATATCGATATCCAAATACGATAGTCTAAATTAATTAATTTGATGTATTTTTTTCCTAGGGTCATCGACCGCAGTTATTGTAGCAAGTCACTTGAGTTAGTGTAGATAGTTTATTTTTGTGTTAACATCACAGACGAGATTGGTATCGATATCAACACGATAAATCAATAGAAAAGATTTTCTTAATTCATACTGCAAATAACAAAAAAAAAAACATCAAATCCTTTTTAATTTAATTTAATTTTATCGTGTTTAGATATCGATACCTATCACGTCAGCGGAGTTTTGCTATCTAATTTATTTTGACCCTGTATAGTTGGGTGGTGCCTAGACGAAAGACGAAATTACTTAAAAATAACACTAAATGGTTACGACACAGTTTTGTTTTAGAAAGCAGCAGAGAATAAATACTACGAAAACTACATAGGTATCTATAGAGTAGGCCATATAAATATCAGTTCGAACGAATGGCGGCACATAAAAACCCCAATGCACTATGCATCTAATTTGTCAATATTTACAAGTCTACAAGTCCTATGTAAAAAATGTTCACTAACCCCCTTATTAATAAAACTGCGTTTATTGTAAGAGGGTTAAGATATTACTCCCCGTATATTCACGAGGATAACAAAAAGGCATTCGATTTAGAAAATGAAACAACTTCAAAGTTTTCAATTACTTATAATTATATTGTGTAGACTTATTTTTGTAGTCTAAGTAGTAAAGTAGTAAGTAGTATTTAAATTAATTTAATAGTCTACACGGACAACAAATCTTATTCTAAAGGATTTGGTGTAAAAATGGCAATACCAATTACCACATTGTACGCTGTATTTTAAACATTTTGCTAATTTTACTGTACAGCATTTTCATTGGTAAGATGTGTTTTTAATAGAAAACAAAATTTATCTAAAAAGTATTTCAGTGACATTAAATGTGTGCATTAGCGTAGAGATCGTCTAAAAAAAAAAAAATGCACGCCCCTCCTAATGGAAATGTGTATGTAAACAAGCAGGGGGGGGGGGGGGGGTGCAATTTGAAATTAGACGATACCTGACTCAGGCTGCGGGTACAAGGTGCAAGTATGAAGAACATAAGAATGAGATGCAAGTATGTACCTATAGGGCTATAGATAGTAAACGCGTTAGCATGCGTGTGGCTAACACCATGTAGTGAATCTTGCGCATTAGCAGCTCTTGCTACACGCTAATACGCCTTGTACAAACTCCATAGTAGGTACGGTCAAGTGAATAGGTTTGGAAATTTTCAAACATATTCCTCACATAGCTGGCGCATGTTAGATACCACTTCGAACTGGTCATTTTCATTCGAAATGTTGACAACACGTAGTGTGGAAAAAAATTAAAGGTGCAAAAAATAATTAATTTTAAGATGCCTAACATTTTCATTCCTTGACTGTACATCCATACAATGCAGTACCAAAAGCATAAGATAAACGCGCATAATTGAAAAAAATATATATGCGTCTGCACGACGACATAATAAACTACTTATACATTATCAGAATAAGCCGACTTCTCATTGTACAAAAAGCCTAAACAATAAGTCAGCTAAAACTGGAAATATACATAATATAGCTTGATATGTTGTCGTGTGTGACACACTCAAATGGAATGTTCCCATTAAAAACAAAGAAAAAGAAAATTTTATTCTCAAATATTTTTTGTTGCAAATTATAAAACACAATGTTTTTTTTTTTAAAGATAATGAAAACATTTTTATCAATTACAGAATGCATAAACCTATGAAACGAAATAAATATACATTTATATAAGTAACAAAATTACCGCTATGTGGGTACAAACAAAATAAAATATTAATTAGATCAAGATATACGAAAATAATATGTTATACAAAATTAACCCATTAATTTGTTTAATCATTTATCATGCGGATGTGTTTATATCCTTTTCATATTTTGTAAAAATAGAAAGATAAGAATGTTATTCATACGCTTGTGTCACCAATATTTTTTACATACCTAATAGGTAATGTAAAAGATTACAGAAGGGAACGAAGAAAAAAAAAACGAGTTCGTTTCTTGGCGGCCGCCGAATGCCTAAATCTATTGACGCACGCCTCAGACTGAGGTCATCATAGCCACAACGACACACGTGATCCTAAGTACCTACACGGCCGTTGTGTCCGGGTAGGTGACAAAACAAGAGAGTCATTATAATCAACTCTTACGCACAGACGTTTTATTTATCACGCGCTGGATTTTCAACGCACTGCTTAGCGCCGACAGTTGAAACCAAGTGCGCGATAAGAATCGTGCATTAAAAATCGCCCGTGCGAACGAAGGCTAACTGGCTGTCGAATAAACACTTACAATTGGAATAATCTTTTTAAAAACTAGCCCCAACTACGAACACACCTTCCCTTCAGTCTTTTACATAATAATCTGTGGTTCTGGCACGGATAGGGCGATGGACTTGTGGGGTAGTACTTGCCCCCCGTTCACATAAAGCTCGTCCTTGACGATCACATCTTCGCCGAGTACTGTGCAGTTCTCCATGCGGACCCAGCGGCCGACTACGGAGCGCCAGCCGACGATGCAGCCGTCGAGCCAAGCGTGCTGACGGACGCATGCGCCGCGAAGGATGGTGCTGCGTTTGATACACGCGCCTAAAAGAGACATTTTCTTTTAGTTTGTTCGGGAACCTTACAGCTAACTTATTAAAAATACATATGTAATTGAATGCCCATTGCAAGTTTCCGTTGATAACAAACACTAAAATTAAAACGAAAAAGGTCGGCACAGAATACCTATGTCATAAATTTTAATAAATAGTACACACGACAGTTAGAGGACTAGACTACCGAGATGACGAGGACGCCTTAAAGTATGGAAGAAAAGATATGTTGCACAGACCTCAAATAAATTGAAGTAAGCACAAGAGAATGACTTTTTTTAAATAAATACATAAATAAATAAATCAATCATTTATTTTTACCAAACATTGTAGATATTTTATAAACGTGCCAAACTGCGTGGCAGTTTGTCGGCAGGATTAGCGCTCGTCTTAAAGCATTTGGTTTACACGATCTAATTAAACATCTAAGTACTTAGGTAGAAACACATATCTGCGCAAATATTAAAAACAAAGATACTATATAAATGTGAAACACACACCGTTATCCACAGCATATACAATTCATATAACTTTACTAATGAACAATCTATGCGAGTAAGACTACAAGACTATTCAAACAACTATACATCGGAATCCATGAGTTTCGTTAACAAAGCAGAACGAAATCTGTTAAAACACTATAGAAGCAAACAAGTAATCCATACTTTCATACTGTCTGCCTTAAGTCGCAGAACTAAGAGGCTCATTGGCGACGTAAAACTGGTGGATGCCAAGCATCACAGCTTGGCTCATCGCCGCAAGGTCGCCTGCTTGTCGGTCTTCTACAGATTGTACTTCGGTGAGTGTGCCCAAGAACTCCACGACCTTATTCCACTTATTAAACGCACTGCAAGTTACCATCCTTACCTAGTTGCTATTCCACCAATTCGCACTAAGCGTTTCCAAATGTCTTTTGTTATGCGCACAGCAAAAGAATGGAACTCTCTACCTGCGTCTGTGTATCCGAACACGTACAACTCTAATCTCTTCAAAGTGAGAGTGAACAGGTTTCTTCTGGGTAAGCTCACTCCATCGTTGACTCTGTCTGTCACCACTGACCTAGACTAGAGTCAAGAGCAAACCCAAATTAAAATATTGCTGAATGGAATTGGATGAAATATGGCACAAGGATATACCATAACCTGGGTTAGGATAGGACATAGGATACTTTTTGTCCCGGTCGTATGGATATTTTCCGACTTCCAAGCGGGCGAAGCCGCGGACAATAGCTAGTTTGAAATAAAAGCAAATCATCAATGCACTCAAGTGGACGGCCTTCAACGAGTGTTTTTCCCAGTAACAAAATCGCTTCTTACCTAATCTACGACACGACTACTAGAAAATAACAACCGTTCAGACTTCAGGGGCCGTACTATGACGTGTTAATACCAGCATGATTCCGTTGCGAAAAAGAGATAGTGCTATCGGTCATGTATAGCTCCGTCTCTCTTTTACGCTGGAACAATGATGGAATTAACACGTATCAGCAAAAATTTCAATATCAGTAAACCTTGCAATTTCTTCGAAATCGTTCAAAATGAATCCCAGAAAAAGCAGATATAATTGCTAATATAACGGTAATGCTCTCTACAATCGCTTTCCATTAGGTGTTTGCCTACAAGTCTTCCGCAATTTCGCACTTCCTCCTCAAATCAAATCAAACGTTTATTTGCCAGAAATACATTGTTTTGGTAAAGGTGAGATCTTATAACCTAAGTGTCACTGTATTCTGCCTGCAAGCAAGCGTGCAAATTTTTATTGAGTCTAATACATTCCTATTATATTTATCATAATATATAAATATATTTCCTTTCTTACCCATGCTAAAGCTGAGCATGCCCCGCCTAATCAGTTATCCAATGGCCTGCGTTCACGTTGTCAACATTTAACTACACGATAAAAGTCACTACCTATTGTACATTGCAATATAAACATTCGTACCTTATCTTTATGATTGAAATGTCGTTGGATATACGCTCTGACGCTCCATATGGTCTACTTATGCCTGGTTGTTTGTTTTACTTATTGTATCATTAAGCGCGCTCGCACCTTTTGTAGATTCTACAATCGGCACCATCAATTTCAATGGTAAAAAGTGGTTTACTGAATTTCTTTGTGGCCGTACAAGCACGGAAGATGCCGAAAGTTCTGGCCGCCCAGTTGAGGTCTCTACACCCGAAACAATTGAAAAAATTCACGATATGGTGTTGGCCGATCGGAGATTAAAAGTGAGAGAGATTGTGGAAGCCATGGGCATCTCAAATGGCTCAGTGGTTTCAATTTTGAATAATCATTTGAGTATGAGAAAGCTTTCCGCAAGATGGGTGCCGCGTTTGCCCACAATCGACCACAAACGTAATCGTGCGGTTGAACAACGCCAAACACTTCTGCGAAGTTGTTCGCAGAAGTGTTTGGCGTTGTTCAACCGCAGTATGGACGAGTTTTTGCGCCGTTTCGTAACCGTGGACGATAAGTGGATCCACCACAATACACCAGAGACCAAACGGCAGTCAAAACAGTGGGTTTCTCGGGGTGAATCGGCGCCAAAGAAGGCCAAGGTGGGTTTGTCAGCCAATAAAGTCATGGCGAACGTTTTATCGGATGCACGCGGTATAATCCACATTGACTACCTTCAAAAGGGTAAAACAATCAATGGCGCTCCGCACTCTCAACCTCATTGCTGATGACGTTGACATATTCTGTTGCGCTTTGGGTGAATTTGAAAGAATAGCTACCTATTGAATTTGTTATGGTACAGTCAGCATCAAAAGTCGATGATCACATTCAGATTTTCAAAATCACTGTACACTATATCACCCATAAATCGCTCAACAAGATAGGGCGCCAGTATTGAATGAACATCATTAAAGTTCAAAATTAACTGAACACTACTCGTCAAAGGTCACTGAACACCATTTTGTCAAAAATTGCTGATCGTCATAATATCCGAAAACATCATAACATTCAGTTTTACAAAAGTCGCTCAACAATATAAAATGCTTGTTTTGGTTATTTAAAGACGACCCACTGACCATCTAGTGTAATCACGGCAACGTCCAAAAATAACTTAACATCATAAATAACAAAAGTCACTGAACAATATAAAATGCTTGTTTTAGTTATCTAGTGTAACCACGGCAACGTCCAAAAATTACAAAAGTTACTGAACATTACTTTGTTTCGGATACGTAGCGTGTAAACTTATACTATCAAAAGTAGATGAACTGCAAACTAAAAAAGTGCTCGTTACTATCTTCAGAGTTATAAATCCAATCTTGTCCTATCCAAACCAAATCATGTAAAAAAAAACGGATGCAAACGAATCTAACTTTCCAAAATAATTTTGTTTTTTTTCATAGTATCAATGAGAAATATTAGAAGTGGGTGTTCAAGCGGCAAGCACATTTTTAAGCCTATTTTTCAAAATAAGCTCGCAAGCACGATTATAAAGATAAGCATATTCCGCTTAAAAATTATTCCGTCGACGTCATCTAAGCTTTCTATATTACGATTGAATAGTAACCTTATTTGTATAGCTATAAGACTCACTATCAAAAATCACGCAGATTCTGTTCAAATTCATACCGTCGACTTAGTTTATGATTTTTATAGTTCGATTGAATTAGAACCTAATCTGTAACATATACCTAACACTCATTTTCAAAAATCACACAAGTTCCGTTTTAATTCAATTATTTGGGAAACATAGTTGTGGGTATTTGAAAAACTGTTTACCCTTGAATGCAAAAAGAATATTTCTACTTAAGAGCGTTTATACCTTATGAGTGGCAACGTCGCCGTCGCAATTTAGTGTCATATTTCGTGGTTTTCAATTTTTATCATTTAATCGGAGCTATATTTAAGAAATCTGTTTAATGAACTTTTTAGAATTAAGTGAAAACTGTGTAAAAGGTAAGAAATCGTTGCGTTTACAGTTCTATTTATATGCAAATAATACATTGGAAACTTGCAGGGCGTTATTTTCATTGTAAAATAACACAGTCATATACCTACCGTAAAAAATACACACACATATTAAACCCAAAAAACACTTCATTTTGTTCAGGGACTTTAGAGATAAACGATGGTATGCTATTTTTGTCAAAAATTTGTTCAGAGACTTTAGATACGAAGAATGTTATGCTTTTTTTTACTATAACTTTGTTTAGCGACTTTTGAAAAGTGATGGTCACCTACTTATGCCCTTTTATGATAATCATTCATTTCTGGCGCTTGTCATGTTGAGCGATTTAGGTATAATACGGTGTACAGCGATTTTGAAAATCTAAATGTGGTCATCAACTTTTGATGCTGACTGTACAAGCACTGGGACAATTTAATTTTTAAGTGTACTGCAATATCGCATTGGGTCTAACCTGTAAGGATATTTGTATGTTTGGTGTGAATAAATAAATAAATAAATTATGCCAACTAATTTAGTCGATGTAATGAAGATTTGAAAAAAAAAACGACCGCATTCGGCCAAGAAAAAAGCTCATTTCCACCAGGACAATGCAAGGGTGCACACATGTGCACTTTCCATGGCAAAAATTCATGAATTAGGCTACGAATTGCTCCCTCCTCCGCCCTATTCTCCGGATTTAGCCCCGACTGACTATTTCTTGTTCCCAAACCTGATGAAATGGCTCGGCGGAAAGAGATTTGAAATTAGAAATACGTATTTTGATGACCTCGACAAATCTTATTTTGTGGAAGGAATAAAAAAATTGGAGAAACGTTGGACAAAGTGTATAGAGGTCAAAGGAAACTACGTTGAAAAATATAATGACTTTTTTATCCAAAAACCTGTTTCATTAAAAAAGTCACGGACTTATTGACCCGCCCTCGTAGTTCTAAATGTAGAAGAAAGAATACGACTATTCAGTTGGTTTCTATTAATAATGATGTGTACTGAAATAAAGCACTCGCGCAAACATGTAGTCAAGAGGAACCCTCTTTAATAGCAATCGATAGTAATAATCTACAGTAATAATACCTTACAAGATACCGCAGTAGATATGTTATTTATGGTATTCTGTTATAGTGAGATTTCTTGTTATATTTAAGGAAATAATTTGATTAAGCCTAGTAGACGATCAAAAATAATCGATCCAACCGCTGGCGAAAATCTATATTAATATTAATAAGAGGTAATCTCTGGAACTACGTCGGAGGAACAAGAAATTTCACGCGGACGAAATCGGGGGCAGAAGGTAGTAGAACATATTATTAAGACAAACTCTACATTAAGTCAGACTTCACACAAAAAAAAGGTCTTAAAATAATTGGAGAAAATAGTAAGTATGACTGATTCTCGCAGAAAAATAGCACACAAATGGGTACCACGGTGCACGGTGGAATCTGATAGTGCTCTATAAGAAAAGCTTACCGTCTCGGTATGTTTGCAAATGGAAAGGAAAATGAATGTTTAAGCTCGTGCTTACTATCCTCAAGCGCATTCATAGAATAAGAAACGAGTATTACGTATAAGAGGAAGTCTTAAAGTGACACCGGTGGCAGTAAATTGTGTGGAAATCGGATGTCATGGTAATAGCTAGTGTGCGGAGGTTAAAATGTCGTGAGGAAAGTTTTGAGTATGAAGAATAAGAATAATTTATTTGCAGAAAATATAGGCATATAGGCATGAATGTTACGAACGTTAGCTGGACTGTGTGAAAGATGATATGGCTAGGAAGGGGGTGACAACTGAAAATACTGAGATGACGAATAATATAGAAGTTTGGAGGAAGAAGAAGGCATGCTGTGCTGACCGCAAATAAATTGTCACAAGGGCAGCAGAATGGTGATTGTGCTTACCATCTTCAATAACGACGTCTGGTCCAATAGTGACGTTGGGTCCAATTCGGCAACCTTTGCCGATAGTTGCTGAGGAGTCAACCAGCACGTTACCGACCACTCCAGCGCCGTCATATAACTGTTTTGAGTTCTTCTGCCGTAGACTGGTTAGGTATAGACACATTCCTGAAATGAATATATTTTAAATTGTCGAAAATCTTGTGGGCTAAGTTTTTTTCGACAATAGGCACACCACAAACATTGTTTATGGGTTTTCGCCAGCGTGGAGGTCGGGGTCTATGCCACGGGAATGTACTACCGGGATAAAAAGTAATTAGGGCGTGTAGAGTTAAAAGCTTGGCTCTACACGAGATCTGATAACTTTTTGACAGTGCGAGTCATATGGTCTCGTCTTGGCAACATTTTACATGAAAATGTTTTTGGTGGGATTTCACTTCTTTTTGTATGTTGCTTATGATTTTTTTTTTTATAAAGTGTCACATTATTATATGTATTTTTTTTTATGATTTATAACAAGGAGTCCCCTATTATCAATTTTCAGAAAGATTTCAAAATCTGCGGAAGTCTCATACAAACTTCCATCCCTAGTTAGAGGGGTTGGGGGATAAAAGTACCAAGTTTTAGAATGTGTTTGTTGTTTGTGTACTAATACTAGCTTACATACCAAATTTCAGCTTTCTAGGACATTAGGAAGTACCCTAAGAATTTTGATGATCATGAGCGAGTCAGTGACGAAATCAAGGTTTTCTAGATATCAATAAAATCTAAAGTATAAGAGCTATGCAATTAAAACTTTATACGTTTAATAAGTCCGCTATTGGTGCCGATTCCCTTGTTCACAAACTAAACTAAATTTAAGTTGAGTGCATCTTTTTCTTTCTATTTCATTATAAAAAGGACAGAAGATAAATTTTAGTTTAGTACTGTCAAATTAATCAGCGCCTGACACTACTCCATACAAGTTTAGACGTGATCAAAAAGTTGACTACTAAAGTTACATCAAATTACGTCAGGTGCTGACTAATTTGACAGGACTAAACTAACATTTATCTTCGGTCCTTTTCATAATGAAATAGAAAGAAAAAGATGCACTCAACATAAATTTAGTTTAGTTTGTGAACAAGGGAATCGGCACCATTGACAACATATTCCGAGAATTAGGTTTATCTGGTATAATCCAAACCCAAGTTATGAGGGTTCAAAAAAACGACGTAGCGCTTCGAGAAAAGGTAGGTAATGCCCTTGCGCTCCGCTTGGCTCGTCTTGGCGGGCGCACTGCCGTGCCCCCAGATTAATTGAATGTTTAACGTTTCCCAATATTTCACTAGTTTTCCTTCTACTCAAGGCAACAATGAATACCTAAATGGAAAAGAAAATTATTACCTGTTAAAAAGTCTTTGGGCTGTCCTACGTCCATCCAGAAACCTTGGAGTTCCATGGCAAACAGCTGCCCATCAGTGGCCATGAATGGAAAAACTTCCTTTTCGATAGACATAGGCCGCAATTCTATTCTACTTAAAACCGAAGGATTTAAAATGTACATTCCTGGGACAAAGAGAAAAAATGTTTAGTCACTACTACCTCCTCTTCAATTTTGTATTAAATCGTTTCCGCAAAAATTCTCAAATTGACAGTATTCTTACCAGCATTAATTTTATTTGAGATGAACTCCTGTGGTTTTTCAATAAAACTTTCGATCTGACCATCCTCTTTATAAAGAACCACTCCATACTTTGAAGGTTCTTCTACTTTTGTCACTACAATAGTCCCTTCCTAAAACAGTCGATATCAGAAGTACATTTAAAATCAAATTAGTATTAATAATAAGCACAAAGCTTTAAAAAGTTTTAGGTTGATGTCAACTCGACATTGGTCATAGGAGTGTCATATGAAAGAAAAAAAAGAAACGTTTATTTGCGGTAAACAGTAAACACGAAGCAGAGATCGAACACATAATACACAAAAAAATACTTTTTTACAACAAAAAAAACACTACACATTAAAAAATAACTTTAATTTCGGAAGTCGGTGTCTTTGGATCTGAATTTTGGTTTTTGCTACCGACTTCCGAAATGTATTTCTTTTGTAGTTTATTTTTTATTTTGGAAGTCGGTTGTTTTATTTTTTGGAAGACGTTTTTTTTATTTCTATTTTTTTTTATTTCTAAAGAATTTTCCAAATCGGTTCAAGCGTCTTCGAGTAATCGGTGAACAAAGTATCGAAGTATCGTGAAAATTACATCGTCCCAGTTAACAAAAATACTCATAAAATAAAAACTACTGGGCCAAACTGAACTAAAATTTTAAGGGACCAAAAGGCAACTATTCCGCATCGAACAAAAAGAATCACATAAATCTGATGAGAAATCTCGGCGTAATCGGAAAACATACATTTAAAAAAAAAACAACCGAATTGAGAACCTCCTCCCTTTTTTGAAGTCGGTTAAAAAGAACAAGTTGGAAATAGCAATTTTGATCTTTGTTATCAAGTAATTAAATATAGTTGTTTAAATAATGTGCTTTAGTTCCAAAGGGTATTATTTGTCCTGACTTGATAAAGGAAAGAATTTGAAAACTGACGAAGATAAAAACTTGACCGTAAAAATGTCTTGCGCCAACCAAAGTAGCACGGAACACGCCAGGAAAATATTTATGAAAAATCCACCTTATACTGGTTTGGTACTCCTAACGTGCATGTTGATCCAATCAATCAACTCAGCCCATCGCAGTCCACTGCTGGACATAGGCCTCTCCCAGGCTGCGCCACAACACCCTGTCCTCCGCCTTCCGCATACAGTCTGTCCCAGCCACTTTCTCGAGGTCGTCGGTCGATCTAGCTGGGGGCGTCCCACGCTACGCTTGCCGACAAACATGGCCAGCCCACTGCCACTTCAGCTTGCTTACTCTGCAAGCTATGTCGGTAACTCAGGTTCTTTTCCGGACAATTTCATTTCTGAATTTATCCTTCAAAGTAACTCCGAGCAAAGCCCGCACCGTAGCGCGCTGAGTGACCTTGAATTTTTGGACCAGCCCAACTGTCAGTGTCCACGTTATGCGCACGATATGCGACGAGAAGACTATACGACGTTTCCCAAACGCTGCCCAACCCAATCGGATCCTTCTGTCCGCTTTTTTCCCAAAGTGTCTACCGACCTGGATGACTTGCCCTAGGCAGACATAGGTACTCCTTCACAACTTCGAGAAGCGACCCTTCGATATGGATTGGACTAAACAAGACGTACGAATTGTACACGACTTTCGTCTTGTCCAAAGTCAAGCCGAAGACAACCCGCCGAGAGGCTCCATTCAGGCTGTGCAGCATTTGGTCTAACTGTTCCAATGTCTCTGCCATAATGCCGATGCCATCGGCCAAGCGAAGGTGTGCGATGTACTCGCCGTTCAAGTTTATACCCAGTCCAGTCCAGCGTTTTGAAAATGTCCTTCAACGCATTGGTAAACAGTTTCGGGGATATCACATCCCCCTGTCTCACTCCTCTGAGCAGTTGGATGGGGCTGGTTTTCTGCACCTGGATCTGGACAGTTATCGTGGCAGCGTCATACAAGCATCTCAACACTTCGATGTAACGCCAGTCAATTCAACACCGTTGCAGAGAGGCCAGAACTGCCCATATTTCGACGGAGTCGAAGGCTTTCTCGTAGTCCACAAATGCCATACACAGCGGTTGGTCGCACTCCTCGGTCTTCTGTACAATTTTCCGAATAGTATGGATGTGGTCTACGGTACTGAAGCCTTTTCGAAAACCAGCTTGTTCTGGTGGCTGGAACTCATCGAGTCTCCTGGCGAGAAGGTTCGGGACGACTCTCGAGAAGGTTCGGGACGACTCTCGAGAACAGCTTGTATACGTGGCTCAGAAGCGAGATGGGTCTATAGTTCTTCAGCAAGGTTTTGTCACCTGTTTTGAAGAACAGAACCATCTGACCTCTTCTCCATGCCTCGGGCGTTGTACCCTCTTGGATGACGTAGTTAATGAGGCTCGCTAGCTCTCTCGGGACTGGAGCCCCGCCCGCTTTAAGGAGATGCATGTTGATTATACAATGATAATTATATATGTCAGATGAATGCACCAGGGTAACCCATGAAATTCAATTTTGCGTTACCATATAAAATGTCAATGGCAACGGTAATTTTATGTGACGTCAACAATACAATTTGATTAAAGAATACAAAATTAATTGCATTTTAAACTTAAACCCTCCTCACAGTTATTCATAGTATGCATACCATACATTGTACTGTATAAATAAACATGATAGATAAGTACTGATTGCTTCACTTTATCAAGGAGGGAAAATAACTATCATATAAAGTATGCTTTTATTTTCTGTATCATCAATATTGATATTATCTATGTCATATTGATTACTTATAAAACTATGTTTTCTAGTAATTTAGATCTAGATCATATTTGATAATTAAGCAAATCATTATAAGGACAAAATATAATAAGTCTTTCTGGGTAATAAAACTGCTGGATTTACTAAACAGGATGAGGATATGTTTTTGTAATTGCCTAAACTTCTTGGGTTTTCTTTTCTGCATATTTGTAGCATCCAAAAAATATTATAAGGAATCATTTGAATAAGCCAGCTCACTAGATCCTCCACTCAAAATGATTTCTCAATATTTATTTATAGATTTATTATAAAATGCTAAATTAAAATTAATTCATACCTTTCCATGGTTTCTGTGGAATTTGGCAAGTTCTTTGAATGGGAAGTCACAAATCACATCAGAGTTTAATACAAAGAACGGCTCTGGGCTAGCACTAAGGAGTTCACGTGCCAATGCAAGGGGTCCAGCTGTGCCCAGAGGTTCATTTTCATGAGAAAATGTGAGTGATACACCAAGCTTTGAAACTTCTTCCGTCAGCTCTTTTTCCATGTCATCTGCCCGATACGATACTGCTAATATAACCTGCAACATAAAGATCATAAAATAATCACCAAGCTCAAAGCCTAGGAATAAAAAATATATTGAAGCATTTATTTCTTCTTCTACAAAGTATTTGTAAATCAAAGAACTATTAAAAGATTTGTAACTGTTAATTACGGCGTTGGCATTGGAGTTCACGATAAATGCAGGTGACAGTTTTGTTGCAGTTCTGATTCCGAATTGCTGCTGATGTCAAGGCCTTCGGAAGTGTAACTTTAATCAGCCTTCAGTTATTGGAATGAAATTCATTAAGGCGGCTTGCGGGAGGACAGTTATAGTAGAAGTTGTCACGTAAGGAAAAAGCGTTTTGCCCCTCCATGCGCCATTCTCTCTCTCTCTTTCTATTATATACGAGTGTGTGTGTGCATGCGAACTACATTCCTAAACGGGGGTCCCCCTAACCCATGCGTTTTTTTTATTTACCTATATCATAAATTGACAATATAAAATCACAATAATTTAATGATGAACATTTACCTGTGTGACTCCTGCTTCAACCAAAGCCTCAATTTGATGCAGTAAAATAGGTTTATTGGCAAACTCGACGAGGGGCTTCGGTCTGCTTAAAGTCAAAGGTCTTAAACGAGTTCCATAACCTCCCACCAGTATAAGAGCTCTAATTTCTCCCAGTTTCTTATCTGAACCACACATTTTCTTTGATATTTGGTAAAATTATTGCTTTAAATCACTATGCAAGCCGGAACTTTTGTTATCTAAGAAAACCTTCCACCTTATCAATACAAGGAGCACAATAATTTCAAATATGGCGTAAGTTCATTTATTCCGACTTAACTTATCTTCTAAGGTAAACTAACACAAAACAAAAAGCAAATTTTGTGGTAAATTACAATTTACACGTCATATCATAAACGCAACAAATTGGTACGATTTTACGACTTTACGTGCCCATTGTTGCCAATCTATAAAAGTATTTTTATTTATTCGACTAAATAATTATTTACATCTGCATCAATTCACCTTTCCCAACTATTAAAGGTCGTTACATATTATGAAATTGGCGTTTTGTTAAACTGGCCACTTTGATCTCAAATATCTGGCGTTAAAAATAAAAATGGCTGGCGTTAAGCCTAAAATTAAAATATTTGGAATTCCTAAATTCCAAATTATTTATTTTTATTTTCGGCTTCTGTATCCATCTCTACCTAAAAAAAGTACTGTGTGATCCATCTGTATCTGTGTTTCCAACAATATAGCGATCCCTCAGAACAATAACTTATTGTTCTGAGACCGATCCATTTGTTTTCGCGCCATTTGATTCTTCTTTATTTCTTCTTTGACATCATTCTGTCTGTTCACAATATGGAAAACTTAAAATATCAGGTTATTTATGAATACGAGTTCTACCGTGGCACCAGCGCTGCAGAAACAGCTCGAAGGATTAATGATGTGTATGGGGAAGGTATAGAGGCACGAGGAACAGGGTGTAAAGTTCACTCATACCTCCATAGAAAAGGGAGGATCCTCCGACCAGACGGGTGTTGTCTGGTGGGCAACTAAATACATGCCTAAAAATATCAACATTACGGAATAGCATTGCAAACAACGCAAACAGAATATTTTCATTAAAAATTACTATGGAGCTGGCATGAAAAAGTCTTATATCTCCGCCATCGTTCAATTGGCCCTAATTCTCTTGCAGGTGATTTAAACCTTGAATTATTTAGAATTTTTTGACATACTATCCAAACCGGCCAATGCCTCGACCTTTTTTTTTAAATCGATTTCGATATAATATTTTCAAAATATCTTCATTGATGGAATCTACATGAGAAGATACGATTATGGCAGGAGACTTCAATCTCAGTTTTTATCAATTGGGACATAGACAATACTCTTGGTTACTCTCCATTATCCTATACTATATTGTAGTCTGTGCTCTCCATGTACACACGGCTACACATCAAGTTATACATTTCCACTATAAGCTGATCTCACATTGTATAGGATTTCCGTACGATGCGAGACCAGCCTAAACTGGTTTTGTATAGCTTGATGTGTAGCCGTGTGTACAACCCCGACTAACTACGCCAAAGGTTAGGCTATATCGATGGCAGCAAAGTAGAAACGGTCATCTACAAAATCGCAATTTTACATGAGAGCAGATTTAGTAAAAAAATATTGTCATTTTGAGAGTTATGGACCGATTAACATGAGATTTTCTATAATGCATTAAAATAACCTTCTCTATGAATTGTGTAACAGGTTTTATTGCTATGTCGTTGTTTTATTGAAATAATGTAGATCTCTTTTTTACTCTGAAAGAACTTTGACGTAGAAGAAGACACCTGCCTGATATACGTTGTGATAAAAAAGCGCCTATAACATTTAAAATATCTAATAAACTAAGATAATAATCTCCAGTAACACTTTTAAGGATATTTAAAGAAAATCTAAGCCACATGTAAACAGTATTTCTCTTTTTTTAACGAAATTTTGTAGATGTCTTTATTTACTTTGCATTTAACATTTTATACACTATCAATACATGAGTTATCTACTCGTACCACTAAACTCCATCTATATCTATTAGTTAAACTAATTTATTTAGTTCCCAAACCACGTAAAAAATATAAAAAAAAAATGCAATTTACATATTACTATGTTTTACTTAGTAAAATCGAATGTAGATGTCTTCATTTACGTGCCAGAATTTCTTCATTATTTTGAAATTTGAAAATAATTTTAATACGGACTTATAGATAGGGCGATTATAAGCTCATTTTTGTAAAAAGAGCATTTTCACAAAAATGTAGATGTCCGTTTCTACTTTGCTGCCATCGATATGATCTGAGGTTAGACTACTCTACTCTTTAATAGATTTTATGTCAGAAAGTAATATGTTGCAACTAAATAGCTCCCTTCAAAATGGTTGAGCTGAATGGTGCTGATCCATGCGTCATGTTCGTGAACGGGCGCTGTCAGTTGGGACTGGTCATCTCTTAGCCACCACGGCTTATTTTTAATTATTTTATTATGGATTGTTTTGTTTGAATTTATATTTGCTGTACACTGGACACTCAATGTGTACGTCTTATTTACATCGTTCTCACATATAATTATACCTATATACAAGATTAATGATGTAACTAATATTTATGTAACAATATAATTTCAAAGAGTGTCCATGGAGTTTCTTGCCCGTTCTTCTCCATAGGTACCTACTACGCTTTGGAATGGGCAACTAGCTTCATATTTCTGACTGACCGACCACTTGACAATTCAAAAGTGCCTGTAAATGGTTTAATTGAAATAAATGCTTTGAGTTTGAGTTTGAAATACTGTTAAAAATTATTACAATATAACCTTAGACCTAATTTTTTCGAAATTTTACGGAGGAAGTGTTAGCGAATGCAATGATCCAATGTCTAAAGTAGATGTATATCACCCATCCATTATGATCACTGTCAACAATATTTCACCAGCTCCGTTAAGAGCGTTTATACCTTATGAGTGGCAACGTCGCAATTCAGTGTCATATTTCGTGGTTTTCATGTGAAAACTGTGTAAAAGGTAAGAAATCGTTGCGTTTACAGTTCTATTTATATGCAATTATTACATTGGAAACTTGCAGGGCGTTATTTTCATTGTAAAATAACTGTAAGCATTACGGTTACTTACTTTTTAAACACTCTCACGTAATTCTAAAAAATTTATTAAACAGATTTTTTAAATATAGCTCTGATTAAATGATAAAAATTGAAAACCACGAAATATGACACTAAATTGCGACGTTGCCACTCATAAGGTATAAACGCTCTTAATAAACAAAAGTATCTCAAAATCGAGTTTCAAATGTGCTAACTATGCGTTGATTAACTTGAAACTAAGAGATATAGACTGGATGAAATTATTTTCTGAACTGCCTGAGGTCGATGCTATGGTGCATGTGTTGTACGAACATATTCGTTGTATTATAAATGAGTGTGTTCCTCCCTCCAAAGTAGGTAATCGAAAATTCCCATTTTGGTTTTCTAGGTCTCTTACTAGATTACTGAACGAAAAGGAAAAAGTTAGATCTCGCTACAAAAAATATAAAAATCCTAGAGATAATTTTTTTATGATTAGAAAATCCTAGGCGACCGCGCAAGAATAATGATCAAGGACTGCTATAAGACATACGTAATGAACACGGAAAAGAAAGTCGCACAAAACCCAAAACTCTTCTGGTCCTTTGTAAAAGCCAAAAAATCTAAGTCTTGCGACATTCCTTCCACTATGCATTTGAGACAGAATATTGCGACATCTGGTGAAGAAATAAGCAAACAATTTGAGTCACACTTTTCTTCAACCTTCATACCATCCATTAGCTCGAATGCTCCCAGTACTAGCTCGCATAATTATTTTCAATCCGCTTTATGTGGAATCACTTTTACTGAGAGATACATTTTTAAGGAGTTAAAGAGACTTGACACTTGCAAGGGTCCGGGACCTGATGGCCTGCCCCCGTTATTTACCCAGAAATGTGCCGCTAACCTGTCTCTTCCACTTAAGTTGATTTTTAACAAGTCAATTAAATCGTCTACGTTCTCCTCGCAATGGAAAGTTGCTAACGTTGTGCTGATTTTTAAGAAGGGAGAAGTCGACGATTCTTCGATCTATCGTCCCATATCGCTTCTTTCCGTCTTTGCGAAGCTATTTGAACATAATAGCGCAGATGGCTCGCCAACAGCACGGTTTCTGTGCTCGCAAATCTACTACTACTAATTTGGTACATTACGTTAATGACATTAGCAAATCTCTGGACTCCCGCACACAGGTTGACTCCATCACTACTGATTTCAGTAGTGCCTTTGACAAGGTTAACCGCAAGGTACTTATCACAAAGCTCGAACAGTTTGGCATATCCGGCCAACTACTCATATGGCTTGTCTCATACCTATTTGAGCGAAAACAGAAAGTGGTTGAGAGGGGTTATGAGTCACCGTTTTATATTTCCACCTCCGGGGTACCACAGGGATCTCATCTAGGACCGATACTCTTTTTGATTTTCGTCAATGACGTTGTTCATTCAATACGGCACGGCACTGCAAATGTTCCATGTTTGCAGATGATTTGAAACTGTACAGGGAAATTAAAACAGACTGTGACATTCTTCTTCCTCAAGAAGAGTTGGATGCGGTGCATGAATGGTGTCAGCTTAATATGATGACTCTCAATGCAAGTAAATGTTATCACATGACTTTTACGAGAAACAAACAAGTACGATCATCGTTTTATACGTTGGATGGAGTTCTTCTGCAAAAGGTTGATACAATCCGTGATTTAGGTGTCCTACTCGACAGCAAGCTAACTTTCGTCGATCATATTGACACGATTGTGGCCAAAGCGTAAAAAATTTCGGGTTTTGGGAAGAGAACTTGTTCGGAGTTTCGGTACACATCGACACTAAAAGTACTTTACTACTCCCTTGTCAGAAGCATACTGGACTTCGCATCTCCAGTTTGGAATCCCATATATCGTGTCCATATTAACAGGATAGAACGTATACAGAACGCCTTCACCAGGTACTTACGCTCTAGATGCCCTAGTTGTCTCCCTGACGCTAATTATTTCCAAAGACTTAATCACTTCAATATGTTACCACTTGAACATCATAGAAGCACTTCTGATCAGCTCTTGTTTTACAAAATCATTCATAACCTGGCGGATGTACCTGAGTTATTGTCAGAAATTAATATAACTGTACCTAGGCGTACTGTAACTAGTTCTCTACGCAAAATAAATACCTTTGCACCGTCTTCATCAAGAACTAACCTTGGTCTCAATGCCCCTGTGAATCGATTAATGGCTAATTATAATAACATAGATATCTGTAACAATATAGATACATTTACAGACACATTTTCCCAATTTCGCTAAAACTTATAACTATTAACGACGAATCTTAATTTCATAACCTACTTTTTATTTTTTACTATTGCATTTTTTGGTTTTTCGCCACATATGCCTGCCACTTAGATAATTTTGGAATGTTTTTTTATTGCGTTCTACCGTTTTCAATTTAGAATTTGAATTTTACTGTTTATTTTTTAATTCTACTGTTTATTTTTTAATTCTACTGTTTATTTTTTTAATTTTAATGTTTTAACTTTAATTTTGATTTTAATAATAATTTTGATTCGAATTTCGTTTATGATTATGTTTTGATCTTTGTTTCTAATTAATTATTCTATCCTCACTACGAGCAAAAAATGTTGTGTAAACGTATTTTTGAAACTATTCTTTAGTATAAGTGTTGTGTACGCCTGTAAGTGACTTGTTTACCATAACTCAATGCATATGTTATTTTTTACTATGTTAATGTTTATAGTGAATAGGTCGTTGGTGTACCTTCTAAATAAAAAAAGTACTACCAATTGCTTCATGGATATACTCTGGCAGCACTGTTAATTTTTATTTTATGTTCTGGTACATAGATGGCGCTGAATAGCAAGAAATTAAAATGTATGCCTGTTGCCACCCTGTGCCCCGGGAAAGCTGAAAGCTCGTCCGTGAGATAGTAGCACATTTACTGTCACTTCTTATTGAAAATGTGTGTGACTTGGAGAGTGACCCATTACAATGAGTTAAAAGAAAAGTGTATCAGTAATATTAGTAAAAGAGCAAATGAAATAGTGGAAAATTAATGGCTTTAAAATTTTCACTGTGCAAAGTTTTTCCCATAATTTTCTTATTTTAATATATGGCAAGTGCATATTAACTCCATGTTTGTGTCAACTTACCGTAGACAGAGCAGAACACTGGTCACACAGTAATTATATTGATATACTCACTCTGTGGCTGTGGTGGTCAGTTACCACAGAGCATGTAACTTTAGTCAGTTACGTAATGGTCTGGCTGATTGATACTATATATTATTATATACTATACCTACCTTTACTACGGCAGCCAACCCGCTGTCAGTGTCATTGTAAATTATTTAAATTCTGAACTTCTTCCCTTTTTCTAAATCTTTATTTTCAGGTAAAAATGGCTCTTTCCATCCGGAATTTATGTCGGTTCAAAGGTTAGAAACCCTGTTATCTTTTTGAGTGATTTCGTAAATTTGTAGTCAAAAAATATTCTTGCTTTGATGAAAGTTCATCACGTCACGGCAGTTTTTTGACTGCGATAACCTACGTTGATAACCTTGCAATTTAGCTGGCTTCTGACGAATACTTTCATTCTTTAGATCAAATACTTAACATGAGCAGCAGATCAATTATACAGTGAACCTCCAATGTCGTACTCATTATGCCCAATTTAATGTAACCGAGACCTTCATCTAAAAATACGATCAATGTCGCTGCTTGTGATAACGTTCGGCGAATATATCTTATTGTTATATAAACCCTAAATTATACTGACACAGCTCTTTCCCTAAGTGCAATGTTTTCTCTTTGTCACTAACAATGGATCAATATTTTGACCTTTGGTCAGACATGAACCCACAATATTGTTCTTTTGAGAAAATATAGTTTCATTTTAGTACCTATATTATTATACTACTAGGTTAGTATTGTTAGATTGTATTAAGTACCTAATGTGTTTATTTTCATTTTAATATGTTCTTCAAGCCAGATATATCCCTAATTTTAAAAGAAAATAAAGAGAAGTATGTCCAACAATCTTTCCAATGTTGCATTAATTAAATGCACACTTAATAATTAAATAGGGTTTGTTAAAGAATTTACATATTCAGAGCAAAATCTCATCAAAATCTATCTTGCCCCACCCTGATTATGTAAATGGTAGGACAATAACAGTCTGTATTTTGCCAAAATCACTAAGTATGTGAGTGTCTTGTAGCATTTAAAACATTTATACTTTTTATAATCTAGCTATTTACAATATAAATTACTAACATCTCTCTATTTATAATATAAAATATTAACATCTAGCTATTTACAACATAAATTACTAACATCTCACTATTTATAATATAAAATTAACATCTAGCTATTTACAATATATATTACTAACATCTCTCTATTTATAATATAAAATATTAACATCTAGCTATTTACAACATAAATTACTAACATCTCACTATTTATAATATAAAATTAACATCTAGCTATTTACAATATATATTACTAACATCTCTCTATTTATAATATAAAATATTAACATCTAGCTATTTACAACATAAATTACTAACATCTCACTATTTATAATATAAAATTAACATCTAGCTATTTACAATATATATTACTAACATCTCTCTATTTATAATATAAAATATTAACATCTAGCTATTTACAACATAAATTACTAACATCTCACTATTTATAATATAAAATTAACATCTAGCTATTTACAATATATATTACTAACATCTCACTATTTATAACATAAAATATTAACATCTAACTATTTACAATGTAAACTACTAACATCTCACTATTTATAATATAAAATTAACATCTAGCTATTTACAATATATATTACTAACATCTCACTATTTATAACATAAAATATTAACATCTAACTATTTACAATGTAAACTACTAACATCTCACTATTTATAATATTAAATATTAACATCTAGCTATTTACAATATAAACTTCTAACATCTCGCTATTTATGATATAAGATACTACCATCTCGTTATTTCTCTTTTCAGATGTAATTAGGCTAGCCTCTGTCAGATATGCATCTGATTCAAGTGTTTATGACGAAACTAATATGAACTTACTGCTGACCAAAGACACAAAATTAATTATTCAGGGATTCACTGGAAAGCAGGGAACATTCCATGCTAAGCAAGCTATGGAGTATGGCACAAATATTGTTGGTGGAGTTTCGCCAAAAAAGGCAGGCGTAGAACATCTAGGGAAACCAGTATTTGCTACAGTGAAAGAAGCAATGTCTGCTACTGGAGCTACAGCTTCAGCCATCTATGTTCCACCTGCAGGATCTGCAAAGGCAATGCTTGAGGCCATTGAAGCGGAAATTCCACTTATTGTCTGCATTACTGAGGGTATCCCACAGCATGTAAGATTTTTTACTTAAAACATAAACTTGGTAGGCCTTGTGGTGTATTTTTATATCTCAATTTCTAACTTCCTAGTACAATAACAGATTTCTATTGATTATCACAGTATAGCAGCACTTTACTTCTTCATTTATTTATTTACTACATGTATAAAATGGGTACATAAGGCAAAACAGCTTCGAACAAGAACTCTCTGCAAGCAGATTCTAGGTTCAATGTACTTTATTCTGCATTAGCTGAGCCCCGCGGTTTCACCAGCATAAGTCTTGATCCCGCGGGAATATCGGGATAAAAAGTATCCTATGCCCTAATCCAGGTCATGGTCTACCTATGTGCCAAATTTAATCAAAATCCGTTCAGCCGTTTTAGCATGAAAGTGTACCAAACAAATATACAAAAAATCTAATCTTTTCTCTTTATATTATTAGTTTAGATGACCAAGTGATGTGATACTGAATAGAAGTTACTTATAAAAGTTGCGCCAATGTGACATTGGCTGATTTTTATTATACATTGCAGGACATGGTTCGGGTCAAACACGCATTGTTACGCCAGAACAAGACCCGTCTGTTGGGCCCCAACTGCCCAGGCATCATATGTCCGCCTGCCGCATGTAAGATTGGAATCATGCCGGCTTCCATCCATAAGCCTGGCTGCATTGGTGTTGTTTCCCGTTCAGGTACCCTCACATATGAGGCTGTCCATCAGACTACTGAGGTTAGTGTTCACCCTGGAGCTATGTTCAGTTTTACTATTCTGATGTGATTGTTTCATTTATTTATTTTTACTTTAACATAAAATGGATACAAAAACGAAAAAAAAATACTGTTAAATTATTTAACAGCATTCGGTATTTTGCATCCAATTAGACTGGAAGCCAACTTTAACATAGCTTGGACAAGGTTAGGCAGATGATGATAAAATGTCTATCCGCCAATTACATTAGTTAAAGAACATTTGATATTCATAAAAGAATGAGTGCATTTCTTTTTCAGCATATTCATTTTCAGGATGTAATACCAGGTTTTGTTTTATTTTAACAAAAAAAAT
This sequence comes from Brachylomia viminalis, assembly GCA_937001585.2. Taxonomy (NCBI): domain Eukaryota; kingdom Metazoa; phylum Arthropoda; class Insecta; order Lepidoptera; family Noctuidae; genus Brachylomia; species Brachylomia viminalis. The sequence continues at coordinate 12,567,745 of OW443316.2, read as the reverse complement.
CTGTCTCAAAATTATGTGAAGACAAAACTAACTGGTTTATTTTACCATATAAAGAAATGAGATACCAAACAATAATAACAAAGTAAACGAAAATGTAGCTAGAGATACACCAAATTTAGAAGTTAGGAAATAAAACTTTTCGTATTTTAACCTCAATTGGGGATTGAACAAGTTTACAATTAACACACTTGATATACAAATGTGTTAATTTGATATTATATTTAATTTTTTTTTGCTTTTACATACTCTGACAATTGATGATTAATAAATACACAACGACTTGAATACTGAGTTGACTTGAGAAGTACATTTTAATTATTGTGCATGTGAGGACTATGTGGGTCATTGTTTCAAGTTTAATCATGATCTGGCAGTTTAAGTAGTTTATGCGGCCTACCCAAATGTCCTTTCTTTGGTATTGTTCGTCGAATCGTTGAGCTCCTTAAGTTCTGAGTTGAGCTGCACGCTTACTGAAAAATGCGTGCAGTGACTGGACAGGTCCTCTTAATCTGCGTGGTTCTTTCCTCAGAAGACCATTTCAGACACTAATCTACATGGTCCTCAAAGATTATGTACGAACTTTTATATACACATTGACATTGATGAATTTTATACATAAGTACAATGACATGAATATTTACTTTGTAAAGTATTATATTATTTTAATTATTGTGAATGTGAAGACTATGTGGGTCATTGCTTTTTTTTTTCTCAGTTAGTTTTAGTCATGATCTGGCAGTTTGAGTAATTTATTCGGCCTACCCAAATGTCCTTTCTTTGGTATTGTTCGTCGAATTGTTGAGCTCCGTAGTTATGAGTTGAGCTGCACAATTCCTGACACATGCGTGCACTGACTGGACAGGTCCACTCAATCTGTGTAGTTTTTCCTCGAAAAGACCATTTCAGACACCAATCTACATGGTCTTCACATAATCTGACCAAGATTATGTCTGGACTTTAAAAGAGACTGTGACCTCTGAGTTTGTTTCGGCCTTTCTTCTTAGAGTGGCCAGAAAGGAAACGCCGACCTCATCTAGTTTTTAAAATATGATTGACGCGTAAAAGCACGGTAATATTATTATTACCGTGGTAAAAGTGTTTGTACAAACCTACTTACAGAAAATAAAATCACTTATCAATTCTATGGCTACCTTTCCATAAATTGTGTTATATAATGTTCTGTACTGTTCATATTTGTATATATTTACAGGAAGGCCTTGGACAGACACTGTGCGTCGGTATTGGAGGGGATCCCTTCAACGGAACAAACTTCATTGACTGTTTGGATCTCTTCTTGAAAGACCCTAACACAAAGGGCATTGTGCTCATCGGAGAAATTGGTGGTAATGCTGAGGAGATGGCTTCCGAATTTCTTAAACAACACAACAGGGTAAGTGTTGTTGGATGGTTAATTCTTTTTTTCTTTCTTCCATTTGTCCCTGTCGAACCTATTCGTGATATCAACCCTCTCACAATCCGTTAATCTTTAAAGTTTAAATTAACTCATAGTGCCTGCCTTTTTATTAGAATTACTAACTTACTGTTAATTACTATAAAATTTATATAAGGTCTCCACTCCACACACTATCTCGTAACGTAGCCGTCACAGTCACTGAAGTTGCCGTCTCGAGTTCATAAGCGGTAGTACGCCGTCGAACCTCGTATGAAACGCGATACGTACGATACCCGTACTGACGTTCACGGTAAGCGGACGACGTACGTGAGCCGCCGCCGCGCCGGCATCAACAGCGGGCTGGGACCGTTGCATCTCCGGAGCTTTACAGCGCGTACCGTCCTTTACTTGAAACGGGATAGTGGATGGAAACCTTTATTTTTTAAGCGTTTAGGATTTCCGCAAAGCAACGCTTGACTCCATAACTTGTTTCATTTCTTTTCTATTTTGTCCAATACAGGGCACAAAACGGGTAAGAAATTATGGTAGCTACTTGGATAACAATTTCTATTGTAGTTATCGTAAATAGATAGGTTGAGTTTTCTTGATTGTATGTCATTGAGGCAAACTAAAACAAATAATTATTATCCAGTACAAAAGTTGGTCTTATCACTTAGCAAAGATTATCATATCACAGATATTTTTATTACTGACATAGAACCTACTTGAAGTATTATTTGCATCAGTTTGGTCATATCACGACCGCCGTGAAGTTAATTTACACCATATAGGTATGTACTTAAAATAGACATAGTATTAACATAGATCATGAATTTTAGATTAGGTAATATCCTTACTCGAAAATTCATTGTTATAAGTAAGTAGTTCTCATACAACGGTAATAATCAGCAGACATTAATTGATTCATTCCCATTTGAAGCAATGAAACACTAATTCATGGCACTGTACATTAGTACCTATAACACTGATTGTTACTTACTAGCTATAGTTATTCAATCATTCAAAGCCATAACACTTCCATGAGTTAATTAACGATCTCGAATGAACTGTGAGGAGAGACTTTACAAAGAAGTATTTATTGCGTCCACTTCACAGATAAAGATTAACGTGAGTACCTACCTCCTTAGTTCTCTAAAATTGTTTGATTTGTTTATAGGATAATAACCAGTATTAATATCAAGATTCCTATGTACAATGATGATATGACCTACCATGCGAATTCACAATACTTTTGTGTCTACTTGTTCACAAGTGGACACTTATTAAACGTATATGTATGTACTACTGTAAATTGTTGGTTCAGGATGTACCTCTCGTTACAAGCATGCGGAAATCAAGTTTAGTTAACTTGATTTCCGCATGCTTGTAACGAGAAGGAGAAGCATCTTTTTTTAAAACTTTGACATGCTTGAACCAGCTGGAGCAGCTGACGCTCAGAGTTCGCATTCCAATCTCAGTCTCAATCTGTTAAATACAATCAATTTAAGTACATACATTTTTGACAAGTTTTTGACATTGATTGTGGCTGTGATGAAGATTTCGACTTGAATTTGAACTTTTTTTTAAGTACGAGAATTGGGCTTCAGATCTCTGCACTAAGCAAAAAAGAAATTCATATGATTTTCAGCCGGTATGAAATTAAGTATTTGTTTAAACTAACGCCGCCTACCTACCTACCTAACGGTACCTACTATAATCATCAAGGTCGGAGTGGACGACGAGGCGTCTTTCCTTTCATGAAATAATAGGAGTTGTATAATAATGCTTATTTTATGTAAATTCCAGGGTCAGAAGGCGAAGCCAGTGGTGGCTTTCATCGCGGGACTCACAGCCCCCCCCGGCAGGCGGATGGGTCACGCCGGTGCCATCATCTCAGGTGGAAAAGGAGGTGCCATGGACAAGATAAAGGCTCTGGAAAATGCCAACGTAATCGTCACCCGCTCCCCAGCCAAAATGGGTTATGAACTCAAAAAAGAAATGAAGAGATTAGATATTATTTAAAATGTGTTACCTAGCATGTTGTAATTTGACGTAATATGCTTCTATGCATAATATTTACGTATGTATTGTCCTATGAAGAACTTGCTATTATTTATTTGCGCTGTTGTTTTAACAACAGTTTTTGTATTCAGTTTTACTTGCCGGGGAGGAAGGAAGGATTTATCGTGACACTGAATATTATACCTATTAAAATCTAAATTACTGTTGTTATGATAATTAAGTATATCTGTTTCTCTAGTGGTATACGCACGAATCGTTAGGGAAGCACTCAGTTTATTAACTAATATTTAATGTTATATGTGGTATGTTTAATTCGGAGAAAATCGACTCAGTGGTAGAGAATTATAAAAATATGAAATTTAATATAGAATTTCTAATCGTTTCGCTTGGCGATGTTGTCTACAAATATTGTGAACTCGAAATATATGCATACTATCCGACTAAGTACCTACTTTTTATTCAAAATCTTAAAGAAATGTTACATACCTATTTTATGGTGCAATAATTAATATAGGTGGATACAATAGGTTGCGGTCGATCGACCCGGACTCCTGGCCGGTCGATTCTGTAACAATCTCACCGTGAAAACGTAGGCGAAGTGAGCTTGAAGTGAGTTGTCGATAGTGTCAATCCCTAGTATCAGTATGTCGATTCTGTAAAAATGTGACCGTGAAGTGAGCGTGGAGTGAGCTGTCAGTGCCATCCCACTGATGCTAGGGATTGACCAAGCTTAATCATACTCGTCAATCATAATCGAGATTTCAATTATTTTTTATGCTAATTCTGTTGATCATTTCACATTATTTCAAAGCTAGTATTTAAGTGGCTAAAAATCACTATTTACGGGTTTTTTAAATAAAACAGCAATTCAGTTAGAAACTCAAATAAGTTCTTTTATGTTGATTTCTTAAACTAGATTCTGACTGAATTTCTGTGTTGCTGTTTTATAAAAAAAAACTCTAAATAATAATATTTAGACACTTATATACTAGATTAGAAATAATATAAAATGATCAACAGAACTAACATTAAAAAACATAATTAAAATCTCGATTATGATTGTAAGTATAATGCTTGGTCAATCCCTAGCATCAGTGGGATGACACTGATAGCTCACTCCACGCTCACTTCACCTAAGTTTTCACGGTGAGATGGTTACAGAATCGCAATGCAGGTGGCATGATAGCTCACTTCACCTAGTGATGCGACTCGAGTCAAATTTTACCACTCGAGTCATTCGAGTCATTTTACAATCTCACTCGAATACCACTCGAGTAGTCGAGTCACTCGAGTGGTTATTTCACTCGAATACCACTTGGATGATCGAGTAGTACATAAAACAAGGTTGATTAATAAATGAGAGGTTTATTGCATCACTGCATAACCACCACAATCGACTCTGTCTCTGTCACCACTAACCTAGACTAGAGTCAAGAGCAAACCCATGTAAAATAAAATTAAAACAAAAAAAAACCCGTCCCTTTTTTCGAAATCAGTATAAATAATAATAATATCATTCAAATAATGGAAAAATAGAATATTCTATTAAGAATTAGGTACAACAATCTCAGTAATGTTGCACTATATACCTAACTTTATGGATAGGAAGTCTCGTGATAATCAATACTCAATTCTTTAATGCATTTTCACATTTGATGAATAATATTAGTTGAAGAATGCACTTACTAAACATAAATTAAAAAATCAAAAGGATGTTCTACGTGTTTTGATTAATTTGTTGTCTGTAAAAGATCGCTTTTAGCGATAAGACCGCCCATTATGTCAACCCTATGTAAAATGTTTACATTTATTATATCTGTAACTTTTTGGTGTACTTATTAAAGAGTATTCTATTCTATTCTTTTCAGTTCTATATCTTTCTAAATAGTTCCACACTTAGAGATTTTTTCGTTACCGAGTTTTGATCGTCACTCATGGTAGATAACACAAGACTACGTCTTTCTATACAAATAAGTACTCAAGTACTCACTCTTTACCTCAAATCGTCGTAACGTACGCCACGCGGCGGTCGCGCCGCGTGCAGGTGGAAACCTGTTTGCCTAGGTGAGTGATGAGCGAGTGACTCGAGTCCGAGTGAAAAACCGAGTGAACTCGAGTCCGAGTGGACTCGAGTCAACAATTTGTTCACTCGAATACGATTTTATCCCATGTCACTCGAGTCACTCGAGTAAAATGGGACTCGAGTCGCATCACTAACTTCACCTAAGTTATCACGGTGAGACTGTTACAGAATCGACCGGCTGGGCCATTCGAAATTTATCACTTTATGTGTATCTTTTGAAACATACATTCGATTCTATGGGTGATCGGTGATACCGTACCGCTCACTAGGCGGCATGGCACGGCAAAGCATTCACATTTTTATAGCATGTCGAAGCCTTTCGCAGTAACCGCAACTTCCTGCGGTATGCTCAAGTCCCCTTGTATCGGTATCAACGAACTGAGTTAAGGCTACGAAAATAGGATTCAGAATCATTTCCGCTTACGAAAATACTTTGCAATGCCGTTCCGTGCCCTAATCCTGCCGTCATGCACTACACTCGATCGAACTGAATGGTCGAATGCTTTCGATCAACCGCAACCTACAGGCCGACCGCCATACCCGCGACCGTCGCATGTGCACCTAGACGATATTGAGATGATGATGATTGAGGCATTGTTGTCTTTAATAAAATACAAGTTGAAAATTACTAATGCTACACATGTGATTGTAATTACAATCAATAATCCGAGCCTTTTTTGAGTATGTCGTTTCAATTTTGATTGAGTGGTTCGGTTATTCCGTTTATCTAACCGGGTGGATTCTCGGACATGCGTCTCCGCGTATCCACCCACCTCTTAGGGTCGATTCTTTGGAGTGCATAAACTTAAAACTATTGGTTCAATTCTGAGGCATGGCGATTGCCGATTGAATTCTCTCGTAAATACACCCTAATGGTTACAAGTGTTAGTGGGCAACAACTGAGAACAAAAAGTTATTTACTAAACTTACTATAAGGTATAGAAATTTACTTAATGTTAACATGTTGTAAAATGTTGCTCGCAAGTAACTTTGGTGTAAATGTCAGATCATTATTATTTATGTACACACAGTAAAACAGATACAGATACGACATATTAGTATTGAGTACAAAGGTACTGCTTATTTCTTAAGAAATTTCATCCAGCAGACCCGCGAAAGGAGATAGGAAAAAGAAATGTAGACATATACAGGGTGTTCGGCAGAACGTTGAACATACGAAATTGGCAGATAGGTGGGTTCGTCTGCTATCTACCTAGCCCAAATGATTTGACATTAGAGTTGTGTCCCTCACTCATGAGGTGCCTCATTTGAGGTACTCGTGATCGCAAATTGAAAGAGTTACTCGAATTTCAACATTGAACCACCTCATTCGTTCACGCGTCCTCAAAAATTGACATTGACAATATTGACTCGTCGAGTCGTCGCGACTACTCGCGAGTGGAGTGAGTATTGAGTGATTGAGTGAGCTATGTGAGCGAATGAACCGACTTAGTACAAAATTAGAGAATGAGTGCGGTGAGGTCTCGAAATTTTTAAAACAGTATACAATCATTATGATTTTGGTATGTAGGTACCTAATGAAATAATGATGTTTGGTGTGTGTGTGATACTGATGTTTGGTAGGATATTATTTAGATTAAAAAGAGATACAATAAAATGTGTGAAATGAGTTGCAGGGTAAATAAAACACAAAAAGCAAATAAAAAAAAATTGAGAATTAGAGAGAAAATATTTTTAATTTGGCTATTACTATGAACTCTAAAAACATTATCATTAGATTGGTAATCAATTGTCATTGATTCGTTTATTTTGGCGGTCAAAAATTTATGAACGAAAGAAAATTATGTGTGTGAGGGAGACGTAAAAATCGGAATCATGAGTACTCGTGAGTCGACGCGCCCGTCCGCCTCGCTGCCGCGGACTATCGGCTGAGTTCGGCTCGTGAGGTGAATACGCCGACGTGCGATTACTCGCCTCAAATGAGGGGTACCTCGTGAGGACCTCGCGAGGTAAAATGAGGTGCTCCCTCAACCTCATATAAAAATGATGAGTTACCCATCACTATTTGACATAGGCCCCATAGATTTTTTATATTGTTTTTTTTTTAATAACCGATTTCTATGAGTTTGAAAACTTTGAAGTAAGATTACTTTATGTAGGGTAGACGAAACTGGCAACACTTTTTTTTTGTTTTTGTCTCGACTGTTGGTAGATTCCTCTTAAACAATTTTTTGGTGCAGATAACATCTAGACAAAAAGTTATGAGCCTTCAAACATTACAAAAAGGGGTAACACATGGTATTAAGCTTTTCTTTACATTGCATTAAATAAATAACTAAAAGTGATTGAAGACTTAGATTGGATTTGGATTTCATCGAAACATCCTTGGTGTATGGCCTTTCGAACGGTAAAAAAAAACTTAAGAGTTATTGACCAATTTTAGTTCAAAAAGGGGATTTTGATGCAATTCGATTTTTGTGAAATGTAAAATGTTTTGCAAAATTCATCATGTAATCGTGGTAAAAATTAAAAATCGATAGTGTATTGGGTAAGTACCTGATTGGTAAAACCCTTCCGTGTAGAAACATACAAAAAAACGCGTGAAATTCAGTTATTAAAAAATAATCAAAATAAAAAAATCTAAGGGGCCTAGGTCAAATCATTTGAGCTGGGTAGATAGCAGACGACCCCACCTATCTGCCATTTTCGTATATTCACCCTGTATGATCAGTCTGACACGCCCTCCTGCTCTGGGCGGAGCGGGAGGGCGTGTCAGACTCTTACTGACTAAAACCCACCCGTGTTCCTTCAGTTGCCTGTGCCAGGGGCCACGGTAAACCTTTCGGACTTTCCCGCAACCCTGGCAGGCATCGGCCCTAGCAGACCCCGTCATTGGTGCTGACCTCTTTGAGGCACGGGCCTGGTCCTTATCGGACGGTGAGCTATCCATTGCTCGCCGCTCGCAAGCCCGCGCCTACGGTGGCCGGGAATCCGCTTGGGATCCCCGACGCCCAAGGCGTCTCCTGCGGCGACTAGGGGCGTGAGGGCACGAATTTTGCCTCTCTCTCACGCGTTCCGCCTCGCTGAGAGGCTGGAGGTAAGTATAAAGAAATAAATTATAATACATCGGTAGGTATATAATTATATCATTAATGTATACAAAATATTGTAACAGATTTTAAAAGAGTAACGGTGGAGTTTCTTGCCCGTTCTTCTCCATACGAAACTACCCTTTGGAAGGGGCGACTAGAATCAAATCTATTTTAATGTAAATGTTGACGTTCAAAAGTGCTATTTGAAATATAAGCTTTGACTTTGATACATAATATAAAAAAGATTCAAATAAAAAAAAAAAAACAAAGGAATTGTTTTATAGAACTAAATGAATCTAATACCTACGAGAACACCTCACGTGTTCTCGCATTTCTGCATTGAGTATGTTTATCTCGCAAAATGGCGGCATCCATGGATATGATGGATATGAAAAGACGTTTTAACGAAGAAATTCATAAATTAAAATTAACGAAGGGGAAAAACACTGAGTTATTTTCTCGCAATGAGTATTATTCATTTTTGACTAAAATGCCAAGTAACAAAAGACAAGATCGCAGGCAAAACTCCGGGAGTATATCAGCGATTGTCGAGGTACCTATGACATAGTGAAGATCTAACTTAGAAGTCGCTCAAGAATTTGTAAATTTCTTTACTAATATACCAGCTAAAACGACGGAAGCTTTAAATTCCTCACCTGATGTCTCCATTGATTTATTAAGAGCGAACGTTTTAGGCTGCCCGGTTGAATTTCAATTTAAACATATAAACCCTATGATAGTTATAAAAGCTTTTCGGCAAATAAAAATCAAATTGACCGAAGATCTATGGGGAATGTCTATCAAAGTTTGTACATCAATAATCGAGACTATAGCACCATACTTAGCTTTAATATTTAATTTGTGTGTAGATCAAGGAGTCTTCCCGGATTTAATGAAATACAGTAAGGTTATACCACTTTTTAAATCTGGGGACAGCAAAGACACCAACAATTATAGACCAGTATCTGTTTTGCCAGTATTCAGCAAGGTGTTCGAAAAGGTAATGCTCAATCAAATGCTTAATCATTTTAACACCAACAAAATCTTACACGGTCAGCAATATGGTTTCACCAAAGGACGTTGTACGACTGACGCCGGTGTCACTTTATTAAAACACATATTTACAGCGTGGGAGGAGGCCCAAGATGCCATAGGGATCTTTTGTGACCTCTCCAAGGCATTTGACTGCGTTGATCACGAAACCTTGCTCTTAAAACTTGAGCATTACGGACTAGGTAAACTCGCGCTTAGTTTAGTACAATCTTATTTAAATGATAGACAGCAAAAAGTGCAAATAAATGGTGTCAATTCACCTCATTTAAAAGTACAAATGGGTGTTCCACAAGGATCGATATTAGGTCCCTTCCTCTTTTTAGTATATTCTTAGATATTACCCCTTCCAACCTACCCGGTCCGAGTGAAAGTGTATAAAAAGGCATGGCGCGCTGTGAACGGGCGCTTTTGCTGCTTGGCTTTTGGATGCAACGGACGTATTCTTCGGACGTTATAGTGTTGATTAGGGTCGTGATATATAATTCTTGTGTACTTATTATTTACCTCTGTGTTTGTTGCTAATTAAAAATAATTTGTAAGAAATAAAACTTTGTAGGTTATTTAGTGATTTGTTTTTCTTAATAACTATATTTCGCTTCTGGTTTCTAAGATCAGAAGTGGGATCGCCACGCGCTCTAGGCCGTTTGCTATCTATTTAAATACTCGGTAACAGTGTTAAAATAAAGTGTTGTGATTAGTGTGTGCAAACTTCTCAACCGTAAGTACCTAAGTTTTGTTTCTAACAAAATATCAGGGCGTTCGTCTCGGTCTGAAGGACGTTGACACTCTCGTGTGCGACAATCTAGTGGCAGTTCTCGCAAAAATCGTCGCAATAATTCGGATGATCGTGATACGCCGCCGATTGTCGCTCGCCACCTTCGAAACAGTCCAATAGACCGTAGAGATAGGTCATCTAGGCATCGTAGCATCTTGCATAGCCCACATAGTCGCTCTCGTTGTCGTAGATATCGCGTAAACTCGTATGACCGCCGCGACAACTCGCGCGATGTAGCCCTTGATTGAATTCTTACGAGGTTAAAGTAATTGAGCGTGGATTGCCAATAGCATCTAGCAGTGATAGTCCGTTGCATCCAACTAGCGAAAGCCGGTTATTGTCCTTCCTTCCAGCCGTAGCAATCCCTGCTAGTTCTACTAGTACTAGCAAGGTTCGGGCGTAACCGAGACAATAATAACTGACGGGCTTACCGCAAAGAATAACTCGCGTGTGACAGATATGCATAGCGAGGATAATGACGTAGCGAACAGTATTTTTGGTGCCTTAAGCACGCTTTTAAAAACTATAAAGTCTCATAACTTCTGCATATCACTATTTGATCCAAGTGTCTAAGATTTTGATGTCTGGTGTGCTGAGGTTGACCGTAGCCGCCTATTAAATAATTGGGATGATCGTGATTCCATAAGAGAGATAGGTTCTTGTTTGCGTGGTGATGCGGGATCGTGGTTAAATTACTGGGTGACAAGTGATAGCTCCTGGAGTAACTTCAAGGTTGAATTTAGATCTCTTTTTCCCCGTAACATCGATTGTGCATCAATTCTATATGAGGTTATGTGTACGAACTCAAACAAGTACCCAACTTATGCAGAATACGCACGTTAATCGTTGCTGCGTCTCAGAGGGTTTATCTGGTGAGTTAGAATCCGCCATTGTTGCTAGAGGTATCAGCGATGCTAAGTTTTCAAACCCAAACATGACAATAATACTGCTCATGATTGTGCCTCCTCTAATAGCTCATCTAACCAACGTAATCGTGAGGCACCTACGAGGTGCATTCAATAAGTACCTAGCCTCGTCGCCAGAGGGCGCTGTAGTTTCAAAAGAGTTTTACCACAGTGTAGCACATTCTTTTTTAATTCTTTTTTCAAATTTTCATTCCAATCCCTTCATTTGTTTTAATTTGACAACTTATGGAAGCGAACGTGTCGATCGGTTTTACAAAAATGGAAAAAGAGCAATATCGTTCGGTGATTCGATTCCTATTTTTGGAAGGGAAAACGCGCATCGAAATCAAAGAGCGCTTGGATGCTGTGTACGGTGACTCTTCTCCATCGATGGCCACCGTCAAGAATTGGTTCAACGAGTTTGCACGTGGCCGTTCGTCGGTTTTTGATGAACCACGTCCAGGTGCACCGAAAACAGCTGCTACGGAGGAAAACGTTAAAAAAATCCATGATCTCGTATTGGCAGATCGCCGATTGAAGGTTCGGGAGCTAGCTGAGACTGTAGGCATTTCAGAAGGAACAGTGCATCATATTCTTCACGAGGAACTCGGCATGAGAAAGCTGTCGGCGCGATGGGTGCCGCATTTACTCACACCGGAAAACAAGCGCAACCGTGAGACCACATCGGAGACGTGTTTGGCGCTGTTTAAGCGGAATCCAGCGGAGTTTTTGCGTCGTTTTGTGACCGTCAATTAAACCAGGATCCACTGGTACACACCAGAGACCAAGGAGCAATCAAAACAATGGATCCAGACCGGGGAACGTGCTCCAAAGAAGGCGAAAACTGTAAAATCGGCCGGTAAAGTTATGGCCACCGTTTTCTGGGATTCACAAGGTGTGATCTACATCGATTACCTCGAGAAGGGTAAAACAATTACAGGGCTTTACTATGCCGATTTATTGGGCCGATTCGACGCCGAATTAAAGAAAAAACGACCCCATCTGGCGAAGAAAAAAGTGCTGTTTCACCACGACAACGCACCGGTTCACACGTCTGCCGTTGCCATGGCCAAATTGGTCGAATTACGCTACGAATTGCTGCCCCATCCACCGTATTCTCCAGATTTGGCCCCTTGTGACTTCTTTGTTTCCTAATCTGAAAAAATCACTCGCCGGGAATAGATATGGATCAAATGAGGAGGTCATCGCCGCCACGGATGCCTATTTTGCAGAGTTTGACAAAAACTATTTTTCGGACAGGTTAAAAAAGTTGGAGCATCGCTGGGCTAAGTGTATCGAACTAAAAGGAGACTATGTTGAAAAATAAATTGCCACTTTTCCAAAATTTTCGTTTACTTTTTGTAGGCTAAGTATTTATTGAATGACCCTCGTAAGTCTAAGTCAGACAATAGCAATGTCACTTGTCATATTTGCGGCAAAACGCTATTAATAAGAAATCAATGAGGATAACATCATTGTAAGAAATGGTATTGCCCCAAAAAGTCTAAAAATACCAATTCGGTTTAGGATCCCAGCAGTACCTCTTTTGAAATAAAATTAAATGTTTATTTCTGTAAGTAGATCTTTTAAGACACTTTTACACGTAAGTATTTTAAAACTAGATGACGTCGGCATTTCCTAGCCGACTGATCCCTGAGAAGAAATGCCGAAACAGACTCAGAGGTCTCTTTTAAAGTCCATGTCTCTAAGTCGGCTCCACCGACACCAAGAGATAAAACCAATACATTCGTTCAACGCTGTACTTTTTGCACAAGTAATGGGCATTGAATCAAAATCAAAACAGCGTTCTAAAAGTAATGTTAGGAAAACGAATGAGGTAAATTTTTGCTCCGAATCGACTCCAGACAAAATAACGTGATTTCAGCCGTTGTACAAAAGGTGCCTATTGATGTTCTAATAGCAGTGCAGCGGCTCTGATATTTATTCAATTTCAGAAAAGTGTACTTTTCTAGACGTGGAGTACCTAGGGCGAGTGATTGGACATGGTCAGGTACGGCCGAGTCCAGGTAAAGTAGATGCACTTGTGCTTTCTCCAAAACCTACAAACGTGAAAGAGGTTCGCCAGTTCCTGGGGCTCGCAGGGTATTTTCACCGTTATATTGCTAGCTATGCCTCTAAGACAGCAAGCATAGCAAAGCTGCTGAGGAAAGGTGAACCTTTTTCGTGGGGCTCTGAGCAGGACGCTGCTCGCGACTATATTGTAAATTGCTTAACTAATTAACCGGTTAAAGCGATATATGACCCCCAGTTGCTTACGGAGCTTCACACAGGCGCTAGTGCTATTGGGTTTGGTGCTATTTTACTCTTAAAGCATAGTGGTGGGAGAAAGAGGGTTGTTGGTGTAGTAAGTCCACTCAGAGCGTGGAATCGCGGTACCTACCACAGTTACGAAATGAAAACGATGGCTGTTGTACGTCCGTTCCAGCATTTTCGCCACTATCTAATTGGTAGGTATTCACTTTAAGATAGTGACGGATTGCAATTCTTTAAAGTTAACGGAGCGAAAGAAATACTTGTTGCCAAGGGTCGCGCGCTGGTGGGTTTACTTGCAGGATTTTACGTTCACTCTTGATTATAGGAAGGGTTCATTGATGCATCACGCGGATTTTTTAAGCCGTAACCCTCCTCTTACCGATAATGTCTGTCATACATATCCGAGATCCGAACAACTGAGCAAAGATGGCTCAAACCGCTGACGCAGAGACTCAGGATTTAATGTCTAAATTGAGGGAAGGGTAATTAGATCAAACGAGGTACACAATCAAAAACGATTTATTGTTTTACAAGTTTACACCTACAGGAATGAACCGCGACTTTTGTGCTTCATACCGAAGGGTCATAGGCTCAGTCTGTTAAGGGTTTTCCACGACAACCATGATCAAATTGCTACTGACAGAACTACTGACCTGCTTTTATGACATTTTTGGTTTCCGAGCCTACGGCAATTCGTAAGGAACTATAAGTCATTGCCTTATATCTCTGGCACATAAAAGGGTTACTAGGGCTCCCTCTCAGCCAATCCAGTCCTGGTCTAAGCCAGAAATCCCTTTTTCTGTTGTACATACCGATTTTTTTGGAACACTTCCAGAATGTAACGGTTATAAATACCTACGTTTTAATTGTAATTAATGCCTTTTCCAAGTACTCTTTATATAGACAAGACGCTGATGACATAAAGCGTGTGTGATAGTAACATCTATGATAGTATGTGACCGTGGTAGGATGTTCGACAGGAGGGCTTTTCAAGATTGGGATCTTCGATACACTTTATTACGCTGGGTATGCATTGCGAGAAAATGCCGATCCGTTCTTAACATGCTGCGGATCGAGGTCGGCAATAAAGGCTCGCAATGGTCCGATGTGCTCTGGAAGGTGCAGCTCACCCTCAACATCTGCAAACAAGCCGCTACACAGACTCCACCAGTGCAGCTGCTGGTGGGCATAGACGCGGCTACTCCCGTCATCAGATCCCTGGTGCGAGACGTTGTACTCGTAAACTCGCATCCCAATAGAGAAGCCTTGTTAACTCTAAGAAGACAACGAGCTTTTGATCTTCTCACAGCCAATCAGCATTATCAGGATGCTTATGTAAATGAAGATTGAAGGTAGCCACGTACGTTTGCTGTTGGAGACTTCGTGTTTGTAAGCAAACTTGATCAGTCTACTGGAAAGCTGGACTCCGGCTTGAGCGGCAGCATAAGGTTGTCCGAGCGCTGCCACACCACCGTTATGAGCTAGAGTTACTAGCTGGATCTTTTGGCAAAAAGACTCAAGCCGCCACCGAACATATGATGTTATGGCGTGGCGAGTGGACGCCGGATACGTGCTCAGCTCTCTTTGAGAGTGGTGAGGTATTTGTTATGAGCATGCTAACGTTTGGGCCTCTGCTCTGTTCCGCGGTCATAGTGGAGACATGCAGAACTATTGGGCCTCTGTCTCAATGACGCGGTGTCACAAATTCATAGTAAGCATACCCTTGGGGCCTCTACTACGTATTCGTGAAAACGACAAGCGAACTTTGGGCCTCTGTCAATAACAATGTATGGCGAGTGACGGAAATCCGGATTCTATCATTAGCGATGCATTGAATCTCTTGGGTTTGAAGCTGTTTCAACTTTAAAAATCACTATTGGTGGTCTTTGTTGCTGGCGCTTGAGTGCACGCTTGCGCCTGGAACACTGGTCAGATTCGTGAACTCTAAATTATGAAACTAATTCGGTTTGGATAAGCTTCAAACTATAGTAGGCATGTCATTTAAATACTCATGTACTCTTTAGTATTTTCAGATAATGATGATGATCAAAATAATGATGATGGCCTGGTTGTGAGTTGAATCTGATGCGAATGATGGGAATGATGCCGCGGTCGAGGACGTCACGCTATCAGGAACGGCCGTCTTAGATATTACCCCTTCCAACCTACCCGGTCCGAGTGAAAGTGTATAAAAAGGCATGGCGCGCTGTGAACGGGCGCTTTTGCTGCTTGGCTTTTGGATGCAACGGACGTATTCTTCGGACGTTATAGTGTTGATTAGGGTCGTGATATATAATTCTTGTGTACTTATTATTTACCTCTGTGTTTGTTGCTAATTAAAAATAATTTGTAAGAAATAAAACTTTGTAGGTTATTTAGTGATTTGTTTTTCTTAATAACTATATTTCGCTTCTGGTTTCTAAGAATATATTAATGATCTACCCCATTTATTTAACCCTTTGACCGCGCGTGTCGCATATATGCGACAAATATTTTCGTGTCCCTATCGCGCGTGTCGTATTTCTGCGACAGAAAACATGCATGATTTTTTCGTTCTATTTTCGTCCTAATAACTGTGTGGTACAACTAAAACGAAAAAAAAATTTTTTTTCGATTTGTAGCCGCCCGCTGGGGGCACGGCCATTGATATTTAGCCACGCGCTTAAAGGGTTAAAAACCAACCACAAATGGTGTTATTTGCTGACGATACTTCTTTAATCTTTAAGATAAATAGACGTGCATCAAATCTTGACGCCGTAAATAATGCCCTACTGCAGGTAGGGTAACCTGTTCACGAATGAAACACCCAAATTTCAAACCCTCCTGTCTCTGTCGTTTCTCAAGTTACGAGTCTAATTTTTTTGCAACAAGATAGACAATTTAACTAGTTATTGTATTGTATTTAATTTATTTACTTTACTTTTATAATGTATGTATAAAAAAGCTTTTTAAAAAAAATGAACTTTGTTTCATTGTGTCCAAAACTGTGTATTCAATGAAACACCTGATTTTTTACAATGAAACAGGACTAATCAACAATGAAACATTGTTATTAGTAGGTAGTATTTTGTTTAATCAACTAGGTAAGTATGAAATCAATAAATAAAATAAATAATAATACAAATAATATGTTTTATTCATATTAATTATTAGCTACGTTATTAATCAGACTTATTTATTGACTTACTTATTAATCAGACTTATGTACGACTTGCAGTCTCATTATTAATAATATCACAATCATTGTTTTTATAATTAGGCATAACTTCTTATTAATAATAAACAGATATCAAAAATATCGCATGATTAAACACCGAAAACCGAAACTCATCCAGATTTTAACGCAAATTTAGTTTCGGTGATACTCGAAGAGGAAAAACATAGAATGAGTTTCGGCTTTTGGTGCCGTTAATTTTTGGCTGAGGTAGAATCATCTTTATGTCTGTCAGTCTTATTTCTGAAAGATCTGGCTCTATAGGGCTATAAAATTTCATCTCAGTCTTGTTTTTAACTCTCAAGAAAGAAGCACCGTATGCATTAGCACTTATTATTTCAGTAATCACGGCGACGTAGAATATTTCAAGTTTTTTGGTTTCAAAACCTACCATAACGTAGTCTCCTTCTTGGGGTTTTCGATCGATTTGTTTAAATTTTTCAGTTACCAAAGGTAAATCCTCATCAGAGTCATCTTCTTCTTCATCTATGTCACTCAGTTCTGTTTCACTTTCAGATACAACCATAGCTTCCTCTTCTTCGCTGGTTTCTGCATCTGATTGATTACCATGCCATGTCTTTCTGCTTTTATTTTTTCCTTTTCTGTCACACAAAACTGGTCGCTTTGTTTTCTTGGTCGCGGATTTTCTTTCTTGAGCTTTATTCCTTTCTTCAGCAATTTGATTTTTTTCAGGAGTGTCCGTCGCAATCATGCTTCTACCAAGCTTTCTTGGCTTGCGCCGTCCAGTTCGTGGGCCGGCCTTTAAAGGTAGCATAAACTCTTTAGGTGATTTGAAATTACCTTTGGTAGCAAAAGATGAGCTTGCGGCAACACAAGCATCGGAAGGTGGTGTAATTTCCCCGATGGTACGTAAATTGAAGCTCTGTGAAGGTAAAATATCTTCCAGCAAAATATTTTCAAAAATACGTTCATCTATTTCCAATAAGGATGGGCTTTCAGCATCTCGTGGTGGAGGACTTTCAGCGTACGTTACATCTGACGAGGGACTCCCAAGGTTTATTGGCTCACGTCGCAGATGGTCAGAGGAAGCAGAAACTGGCAATTCTGAGGATGGTCCGGGCTGTTCTCTGTTGGTGACTTCTGATGGCCTGAAGTCGATTTCTTCGAAAATGTCTGCGTTGTATGGAAAGATTCCACATTTTTTAAACGCCGCTGCTATATTTACTGGCGTCATTGCCTTCTGATATGCTTGACCCACACACTCGGCGACGTTGTAGATGGTCATCTGTTTGCCTGGGTTTCTTCGCAACCACGAATCTACAGCACTGTTATAATAGGTCTTAAATGGTCCGTTTAGACCCACATCAAGGGGTTGCATTTTGGCTGTTGTGTGTGGGTGCAGAGTAAGAACAGAGACCCCGGACTTTTTGGCCAAATCTAAAGCGTCAATACTTAAGTGGGATTCGTGATTGTCCATGATTAATAATGCGGGGTTTTCCGGAGAGGCACATGTATGTTTTATAAAGTGCTTCATGACTTGGATAAATAGCTCCGTATTCATCCACCCACTCGGGGTAGCAAGTCCAAGGGACCCTGGAGGTGCACCGGTCAACATAAAATCCTTGTAATTTTTCCTCGGGAAAACCAGAACTGGAGGTAAAGCTTGCCCTGAAGCGCATACAATCGCACAGGTTGTTACCAAAGTCCCTTTCTCACCACTAGTAATCTTGCCTAGATTGTGGCGTCCTTTGGGAGCCATGACTTTTTGTGGTTTTTGAACAGTGGTTGTAGCTGTTTCATCTAAATTGTACACTCTACAGCCATTGCCGAAGGATGGGTGACGATCCATAACATTTTTCAGATTATTAAAAAAAGAATTGACGGTTTCTCTATTGAAGGCAGTAGCCCGCGCCAAACTGCATGCCTCAGGTTTTTTTAGTGATAAATCAGGATGCCTAGACCTAAAAGATCTAAGCCACTCAATGCCTGCCATTTTTTCAGACTCCCAGCTGGCAGGAAATTTAATCATATTTATATGAGCCATCTGGTACGCAACGCTGCGAACATCTTTACTAGAAAGACCATAAAATTTCGACGCACAATCTTTGATATATTCTTTTAGTTGAACCTCCTGTGCTTCTGAAAACACTCGATTCACATTATAATTAGGAATTAAACGTTGATTCTTTAAGTCCGTGTTATTTACATTTTTAAGCTTCTTTGTGTAACGGAATAAAGTGGGATAATGTACACCGCATTCTAAAGCAGCTTTCCGTAAACTCCATCCCTGCCTTTGAAGCTGAATTGCTTTCAACATGTTTGCCGCTGAATGATTTCCTTTTTTTCTCAAAATGGCTTTAGTATCATCTGTAGTTAGTGGCATCTGAAAAAAAAGACTACGTATGAAATATCTACAATTTAAGTGAATTTATTATATATTATTTCAATATCAGTCTGGTAAAATATATATTTTATTTAACAATTTAGAGTACCAAATAAGACAAAATAGTAGTAATTTAATACCAATTTAAGTAGTTCCTAGATACCCAACTGTACTAAAGAAAGCTTTAGGAAAGTTACTTGTGCTTAGAAAAAATATCGTTATGGTCATTCTACACATGGCCTACAATGAAACAAGATAATACACAATGACACACTGTTTCATTGTTAACAACATGCTTTCGTTTCAATGTAAACCAACAAGGTCATTTCTTATAACCTATAGAAATAATGCTACAAATAGTCAACTATCTATAAACGGAATCAGGTTAAAAGACACTTTGAAATGTACAGAATGCAATGTAATATTGAAAAATACGAAATTATTTTCCATAATTGGATTAGAAATCACCAAATATTTTCAAAAATTCTTACTTTTTTGTAGCAAAATCCGTTACGTGTCGCTACAGACGTCCTCTCCCACGCGGCGCGCTCGCCAACTGGGTGTGTGCGGGGGGACCCTGAGCATGTCCTTTCTTGCTATCCTGCACTATCTGGCAACGTCGTGTTTTAGAAATATCGCTAAGTTTCACTGTGTACGATTGTTCCAATGTTGGACAGGTGACCCTACATAATTGGTTCACTGCTAATAATTTAGTATTAAATGGGAAAAAAACGAAATGCATAAGATTTGCTTTAGAGTATGGCCGCCAAAAATTGTACAGTAACCGTCGTGAATTAGTAACACACGGTAACATAAGTGAATGAAAGTAACACTCGTGAACGTTGTTAGGCTGAGTGTACAATTGTACATGACATATTAAGAAAAAATCGTAATGTTAATATGATAGTTAAAATTAAAAGAGGTTACAATATAATTAAAACCAAAACATGTCCTAAGAAATCTTTATTTAAATCAAACATGAGATCGCAAAAAAAAACTATTAATAATACACTTATGCTAAAATTTAAAAAAGTCTTGTTAGTCTTTAAATTAAAAACAAACAATTATCAACAAGCGTATGACAATGTAACATTATAAACATTTTAACAATTTCACAAATCAAATATTTTTATATCTTTGTCTTTTTACCTGTGTAATTTAAACCTTGTGTTATTAAAAATCATATAACAATAATTAAAAATTATATGGGAATTCTTTGAAACGCATATTAACTTGGTACCTACATTAAAAATTACAGCTAGTCTTTGAACACTTAATTAGATAGGTATTATCTTTGTACCTATGAAAAATATAGACAAACGCAAGGAACTGAAATGAAAACTAACAGTTAAAATAAACTTTATCACAAACGAAATCTTTTAATAAATATGCTTTATCATTTAATTCTAATTCAACTTTTTTCACCACACTTATTTCGGGAACAATATCACGATCTCTTTTTGTAGGTACAAATTTTAATGTTGGTTTATAAATCGTTTTTAAAAACCGTATAGTATATCTTACAGTTTCATCTACTTGTACACTTTCTACGAACCCTATATAATATTTCCAAGACTGTCTTTGGAAATACCTTACTAATACGCTATCACCTAGACTAAAATGTTTTTCTTCTTCGGTATCTGGGAGTTTACGGTCTTCCTTAGTGTTTGTTACTATTTCAGTCTTTTCAAATTGTATATTATTCCTTTTTACCGTCTTTAATTTTATATCTTCACTGTTCTTTTCTTCTGTACATATTAAGAAAGAGTCATCACCGGGATCTATTACACTGTCACATAATTTAAAATGTTCTTCTTCTTTGGTATCTGGGAGTTCACAGTCTTTGTCAGTCTCTGTCATTATTTCAGTCTTTTCGTATAGTACTTTACTGTTATTTTCTGATTTTACTTCAACTTTCTCATGTTTTCTGACGCCACTGCTTTCTACTGTCTTTACTTCCATATCTTTTTTCTTTTGTCTGCTCTCTTCATCATCTGTACATGTTGAAATAGAGTCATAATCGGGTAAAAATATCTGGTCGTCGTCTGAGGTATCATGTACTGAAAATTCATCATTATCTGTGCTGCTAGCATCAGAATCAATAATTAGTTGCGTCTTACGAATTTTTTTCGGTGTAACATTTCGTCTTTCACGTAATCCTGATGTGGATGGGATCGGATTGTCATAAATACTGGTGTTTGTTTTGTCTGCCATATTTAATATATCAGATGCTTCAATTTTTTTGAGCTTCAGTAAACCGTTGCCAATGATTTTGTTACAGAATGCACGATTTTCTGATCTAAACCTCACGTCTGATAATATTGTTACTTTTGTCTTATTCTTGATTTTACCAGTTTCACATGTTTTTTTTATCTTATTCCTGTTTCCTATCTCTTCTGTCTCAGAATCAGTCGTTTCACTTAATCTTGTCATTTTCCTTGTTCGCTTTTTAATTCGTTTTGCATTATTTTTTAAATTTGGTATATTTTTTAGCTCATTTTCTTTGTCAGATTCTTTATGTTGAACAAGCAGGTGATCTTTGAGATCCAAACATCCACAATAACCTTTCGGTGACAACATATCACCACAGAAACAGCTCAGACATCTGAATTTAATGACATCAGCCGTCTCTGTGTTAACAATCTGATGTAGAGCCATGGTCTGTGGTACAGGTGTCAAAGTATCTAATATTGAGTATCTGGCAATATCTGTATCTGAGATACAAAATGTCATTACCGAAGTATCTGACTCACTGAGAATTTTAAATGCTGTTTCGGCATTTGGGACATCAATACCCTGTGAAACATATGCATCAAGTCTGCGTTTTATTGCGCCACCAACTCCATCGGCGGCCCCTTTGCCATGGGAAGCTTCGCTGAAGTTCCACGTAGAGTATGGAATTTCAAATTTTTTTGTATATTTTGAAAACAAAAAGAAATTCTTTTTCTGTTTATACTGGCTTGTGGGGCCATCCGAAAAAAAATGAACAGCTATAACAGCCGGAAATTCAGATTTAACATGATTGAGAATAGGTTCCAGATGGGCCCATATCGCCTCTGGACCATGTTCATTGCTGGACGATATGGAAGCAAATGCTTGTGGCTTATTTCCACTTGTGTATAAGACACCAGTGTGAATGGTGATTTGTGGTTTCGACGCACCAAAGTGCATAGACTGCACTTCTGTTCCAAATTTGCAGGTATAGTTTTCACTAAAATCTATATGTATGGCTACTTCATTGATTTTTAAATTTTTGATACATGATGAGTACTGGTAATACTGGTGTTTGATATTATAAACATGTTTTTTTATGATTGTGAGGTCTTTTTTAAACTTTTCTACTAATGTTTCCAATGATTCACTTATCTGTTTCTTTTCCATCTTCTTTGTAATTGTTATTTTGTTATCCTTTTTGTTTGTGTACTCGTGGTTATCTAATTTAAACTCTTCATAAGTAACAATTTCACTTCGGCTGTGACTACTCCAGTTAAAAGAAATAAATATCTTGTTTCTGCAATTAGAGCACTCTCCATACGCACATTCTTTTGAATTTAAATCACATTGTACTTTGGTCAAAATTTCATCTAGATCTTTGGTGCCGATCATGTCCAAAAGTTTTAATTTTTCAATTTTCATCATGACGTTTTCGTGTTTTACACACCCGCATGTTTCTCTGTTTGTGAGTTTAGGACGCAAAACGTAAAATGGCCGATACTTTTTAAATGAAGTATATTTTGCTTTGCCTCCTTCCAACCTATACTTTTTGTAAAGATCCTTCAGACTTTTCAATAAATAGCGTCGTTGTTGCTTATTTCTCTTAAAAGTCTTAACTTCATTCTTGCCGGCTGTTGCCCGACTAACGTCGTCTCTTTCATAGAACTTTGTAATTTCATCAATAATCATCTTGTTTTTTTTCAGAATGGTTTTTCTGCGGCGAGCTCTTCCTTTTAATCCTAATATAGTTGTCGTTAAGCTTTTCACCTTGTATTTGCTCACTATTTCGTTCTCAACCACACTTTTAAGAACATTGCGGTCTTTATTGTTTTTGGAATTTCCATAGGTATTCTGTAGAGCCGTAGTTAAAACGTTGTAATTAAGAAGCTGTTTTTTCACTTTTTGTTTTTCGGCCGTGGATATGTTGGGTATGTTATCATTTATAAAGCTTTCAGTTTTAGAAAGTGGTGTCATTTCATTATCATCTTGGGCTGTACTTGTAGGATCATTATTTATTAGTAGTTCTGCGTTTTTTGCTTTCAGTTCCTCGATACACGTAATTAATGATTGTTGTTTTTTTATTAATCGGTAACATTTCTTTTTAAGTGCGGTAATTGTTTTTGACATATTACAAATTTTTGTTTGATAGTTAGTTTTTGCAATAGCCATTTGTCTTTGAATTTTTTTCTTTTCTGCTAGCTGTGCTTTATTATTAGTGCAATTTTTAATATTGCCTTCTACATCATTTTCTTTTAATTTGTTTTTTTGTTTATTTTTTCTATTTCTCCATTGTTTCCTTATAATACTTTTTTCATTTTCTGAACATTCGCTAATTTTTTTTCTCTCCTTGTTCCGCGCAGTATTTTTACGTTTTGTTTCTTCAAACTTTTCGGGGTTGTTAGTCCGCATTCGCTCTCTGTACCGCTTCTGTTTTTCTGCCGCTGTTAATGCCATCTAAATAAAAAAAAAGTTAATTGTTTTATCGTAAATAATTTGCGTAGCTAATAACACGTGTACAGAATGTAGTATTATAAATGTTCATAAGTAGGTATGTCTTTATTTATAAAAAATACAAAATTAAACAAGCACTTTTTCATTATAAGAAGATAAGATTAACTTAAAAGATTTCTCTTTGGCTCAACTTAAAATCATTATTCATGCGTACGTTCTTACTGACAGATATTCAAAAACGCTTATTCCTCACAAAAAGTCAATTTGTGCAACCTTTCAAATTCGAGTTCTATAGTGTATACTACTCCTAACATTCGATCACGAATGTTACGTAACGCACATAGTAACACATGGTATCATTCGTGAACTAAAACCACTGTGGTCATAACCAAAAAAAAATATACTCGTCTAAGTTTTGAAGTAGGAAGACGCTGCATAGTTTTAATTGTTAAACCAATAACCTCTGCATACACATTTTAAAATAAATTTAAGGAATTTACATTCTTACCGTAAATATTTTCACTTGAAATCACACAAAAATTCCGAGACAAAAGCGCCGGCCGCCTTGACGTTCACTTTCACAGAGAACAAAATGGCGATTTTTCTCCGTAGGTTGGCTAACCTGTACGTGGTGTTGCCATGACTTAAGAAATAGTTTTGCGGGCCGGGGATCTAGCATGTTCAGTCTTATATATCGGTAACTTACGTGAAGTATCATTCGGGAAACAAAAACGAGACACATATTTAAATACGTTTAGTTTTAATTTTTTACGTCATTTTATTAAAAAGAAAATAGTACTGCTTAGCAAATTGACAAATAAGTTTAGAAATGTCAAAATTTAACATGTTGCGAAACACATAAGCATTTTTTTTTAACTTTAAAGTATAAGATGTCTGTATTGGACACATGATTTTTGTATGGATACTTAAATCAACCTTCAACGAAAAAAATTGTAGACGCCTATCTAATGTAACTTATGTCAACTTAAATGATTTATATGAATGAACATGATATTGCGAACTAGAAACCACACAACCGATCATTAAATAAGATGGCATTAAGAAATTATCAATACTAATATGAGAAGGACACAATTTTTTTCCCGAATGTACAATTTTTGGCGGCCATACTCTTTACCGAATGTTAAAAGTAGTGATTGTGACATAGTATTGAACAACGAGAAACTAGAATTTGTCGATGAAACTGTTTTCCTGGGGATAACGCTCGACTCAAGGCTGCAATGGGGTCCTCATTTGACATCTCTTGCAGGACGGCTAAGTTCAGCAGCTTATGCTGTAAGGAAAATCCGTCAATTTACTAATGTAGATACCGCGAGGCTAGTCTATTTCAGCTATTTTCATAGTATCATGTCTTACGGTATTTTATTATGGGGACGGGCTGCCGATATTGAGTCTATTTTTATTCTGCAGAAAAAAGCTATCAGAGCAATATACAGCCTACGCAGGCGCGATTCTCTAAGGGAACTGTTTAAAGCATTGACTTATAATAGTATGGACTGGAAATATCAACAAAAAAAAGGTGCCTACCTACCACTCATAATGTCTCATAAAATGGCTGCCATTGCTAGGCAATACAAGGCCAGGCCGGCCGGCTAGGGTTGTGGCAATCAAGGAATATTGGTGTTACTATAACGAGTATCGATACGAGTCTTACTTGATATCACGTTTAGTTCATAATTATATACTTACTTAAAATCTGTTGTAACAGAAAAAGATGAGTAGTTTACTTACCGTCTGTTATCTGAGGATAAAACTCATATCAAGTGTGTCAGAATTAAAAACTTGTGTATACAACATGTCTGTGTAACATACCTAACTATTTATTAATGAGTGAGTTGTGGAGTAAAAATAAAAATAATTGTTTTTTTACTTAAAATATGTTTATTGGTGTGATAATAATTATAAATGATAAATGATTTTATTTCTGTAAGTAGGTTTGTACAAACACTTTTACACGTCAATCGTATTTTAAAAACTAAATTAGGTCGGCGGCGGCGCTTCCTATCTGACTACTCTGAGAAGAAAGGCCGAAAGAAACTCCGTGGTCACAGTATCTTTTAAAGTCCAGACAAAATCATGGTCAGATCACGTGAAGGCTATATAGATCGCTGTCTTTTTTTTTTTTTTTTTTTTTGTGGGTGGGAAATCATCAAATAACTTCTCCCGCTCTGGGCAGAGCAGGAGGGCGTGTCAGACTCTTACTGACTAAAACCCACCCGTGTTCCTTCAGTTGCCTGTGCCAGGGGCCACGGTAACCCTCTTGGACTTTTCCGCAACCCTAGCAGGCATCGGTCCTAGCAAACCCCGTCATTGGTGCTGACATCTCTTTGAGGCGCGCGTGGAACACAACGCGCCGTCGACCCGGGCCTGGTCCTTATCGAACGGCGAGCTGCCCATTGCTCGCCGTTCGCAAGCCCGCGCCTACGGTGGCCGGGAATCGGCCTGCGATTCCCGACGCCCAGGGCGTCTCCTGCGGCGGCTAGGGGCGTGAGGGCGCAAACTTTGCCTCTCCCTCACGCGTTCCGCCTCCTCCTTCGCGAACATTACTGCTTCGCAGAAGGAGGTGACGGCTTCCCAAGCCCTCTCGCTCCGTACCATGGCCTGGACCAAGGCCGGACGCGAGAGATCGCCACCGCCAATCGCCTCCACGAGGACACGGCGGTGCTCCGCCCAAGCCGGGCAGACCTCCACCGTATGCTCCACCGTGTCCTCCGGGCGATCCACACAATGGTGACACCCGGGCGTTTCCTCCCGCCTTATCCGGAACAGGAACCTCCCGAAACAACCGTGTCCGGTTAGGACCTGCGTCAGGCGGAAGGTGAGGACGCCGTGGCGCCTCTCTAGCCACTCCTCAAAGAGGGGACTTATCGCCGCAATTGTGGCGTGCCCAGCGCTGGGTTGCGACAATCGCACTCTCCATGCCGCCCTGAGATCCCGCCGGAGCTCTGTCCGCTGTACCGTGATTTCTCGCGGCAGCGGAGCTACGCCCCGGCGTTTCGCCTCCTCGCGCCACTCCCAAACGTGCGCGAGGACTTTTGCCTCCAGATCCCATGGCGGTAATCCGGCAAGGAGGCTCGCCGCCTCACCGGAGACCGTACGGTATCCCCGGACCAGCCGGATGGCCATGACCCTTTGGGGCGCGTTCAACCAGCGGGCTGGCCGCCGCCTCAAGGAACGCGCCCACACCGGTGCCCCGTAAAGGGCCATGGACCGCACGACCCCCGCGTAGAGCCTCCGGCAGGAGGCGTTTGGCCCCCCTAGATTGGGCAGGAGCCGCTTTAAGGCAGCCCCGGCCCTTTCCAGTCTGGGAGCCAAACGTCGGAAATGCTCCACGAAGTTCCACCGGCTGTCGAGGACGAGTCCCAGGTACTTCATCGTCGACTCGACGCCGATGTGAACCCCTCCTACCGTTATTTGGGAACCCGACGGTGGCGTGTTCCGAGGACCATGAAAACACATGGCCTCGGACTTGTGCAGGGCCACCTCGAGTCCTAATTGCCGGATCCTCTCGACGATTGTCGCAACCCCGCGTGTCGCTAGTTCGGCCGCCGCCTGGTGCGACCTTCCCTGCGCCAGGACTAGCGTGTCGTCAGCGTAACAAACCACGCTGACGCCGCTGGGGAGGTCGGCGCGCAGCACCCAGTCGTAGCCGATATCCCACAGATGCGGCCCCAGGACCGATCCCTGTGGGACACCGCACGACATCTCTTGCCGGTTCCATACTCCCTGGTGACCGGGGTAGATGACGGCCCTGTCCGTCAAATAGGCCTCGACCACACGACAGAGGTAGGTCGGCATCCGGTGATACCGGAGTGCCTCCCTGATGCAACTCCAGGGCAGGGTATTGAAGGCATTGGCGATGTCTAGAGACACCGCCAAGACGACCCCACCCCGGGCCACAGCATCCCCCGTCGTGAGGGCCCGCACGCGCATGATGGCGTCCACCGTAGAGCGCCCCCTGCGGAAGCCAAACTGGCTCTCCGCCAAATCCGGCCCCACCCGCACCAGCCGCCCGACGAGGCGGTCTGCAATGACTCTCTCAAAGAGCTTGCCCACCTCGTCGAGCAGCACGATGGGCCGGTAAGCGGACGGAGAGTCCGCTGGGCGCCCCGGCTTCTTGATGAGGACCAGTTTCCCCGTCTTCCAACGAAGTGGGAACTGGCCCCTCTCCATGCATGCGCTTAGGAGCCCCCTTAGTCGAGGCCCGAGAGCCTCCGAGGCCAGGACCCAGGCTTTCCCAGGTAAGCCGTCGGGTCCTGGGGCGGTATTTTTAGCACTCAGCCTACGTACCGCCACTCGCAGCTCTACCTCGGTCACCTCCGGAGCATCGTTGTCGTCGTCGGCGGTGTGGTCCGCATTCAGCACCGCAGTAGGCGGAGCCATGGGCGGGGAGATATGGTCGCCTCTAGAAGGGAACAGAGTGCTCACCACGTCCTCCACGAGCTGGGGCCGGAGACTCTGCGTCAGCGGGGGAGCCCATGGGCGGAGCTTCTCACGCACCAATTTGTAGGGGCGCCCCCACGGGTCCCTGTTCAGAGTCTCCAGCGACTCCTCGCGGGCCAGTCCCTTGGCCCGCAGGATCTCCGCTTGGAGGGCGGTCTTCGCCGCTCTGTACCCCTCGTACAGCTCCGCCTGAATGGCTTCCGTATCCGGAGGGCGAATACGGAGCCTGCGGTGCCTGGTGTACCGGCGTCGCGCAGCGACGCACGCACTGCGTAAAGTCGTCAACTCTGGCGACCACCAGCACACCTGGCGCTGAGCGCGTCCGGGCTGGGCCCGGGGCATTGCCACGTCGCATATTTCGGACATGGCCTCCCGGAACCACTCCGCCTCGACGTTGATGTCAGCAGGCCTGTCCGGTGATGACACCCAGGCCTGCACGATCGAGGCTTCCAGGAGGAGCTCCCGGTCCAGCTGCTTCAGCGACCACCGCGGACCACTCGGGGCCTGTCGGACCAGCGCGCTCGAGGTCTGGGCGGAGACGTCAAACCGGATGTACCGGTGGTCGGAATAGGTCTCCACCCCCTCTATGACGCGCCAGTCAAGGACACGCGGTGACAGAGCGGGGCTGGCGAACGAGATGTCCACCACCGATTCACCCCGCATCCGCACACACGTGGGGACAGAACCCCGATTTAGGACGACCAGGCCTGTCTCCAGAGCCCAGTCCT
This sequence comes from Brachylomia viminalis, assembly GCA_937001585.2. Lineage (NCBI taxonomy): Eukaryota > Metazoa > Arthropoda > Insecta > Lepidoptera > Noctuidae > Brachylomia > Brachylomia viminalis. The sequence continues at coordinate 12,538,772 of OW443316.2, read as the reverse complement.
CCACCATCCTGCCCCGTGTGTCCGTATACCGGGAACCCCAAGCCACATTCTTGGCATTGAAATCCCCGAGGACGAGCACGGGGAGGGAACGGAACCCGACGACGACGACTTTCAACTCCGCAAGGGAGTTGTGGAACTCGGCAAGAGTTCGGTTCGGGGAGAAGTATACCCCCACCACTACAATCTCCCCGAACCGTGCTGCCACGCAACCCCGTCCCCTCGTGACTGCCTCGAGGGACGGAGTACCGGCGGCGGCCGACGAAATTAGGGTCACTGAGCCGCTCAGGTCCTCCACCCAGTCATCCCTGGGCGGGACAAAGTACGGCTCAGCGACCACGGCGATGTTAATCGACCACTGCGCCATGCTCTGGAGCAACAGATCCTGAGCAGAGGCGCAGTGGTTGATGTTCGCCTGGAGGAGGCGTAATGGGGCCGTTATTGGCACTCCATGTCAGCCTCCTCCCGAGCCCTCTGTGAGGGCCCCGCCGCAGTGGTGACGGCGGCGACAACGACGGTCGAGGCGGCAGCGGCAACGGCAGTGGCGGCGGCTGCGGCAGTGACGGCGGTGGCGGAGGGCTTGTCCCTGCCCCTGGCTCTGGCGGGTGGAGCGCAGGCCTTGCTCCCCATCCGGTGATCAGCTGGCTTGCCAGCTGCCGCACATACGGTGCAGTGCGGCGCGGCATTACAAGACCCGGCCTTGTGACCGGGCTGACCACAGCGGAAGCAGTGGTGGCTGCGGTCCACCTCCGAGGTGCATTTAGCTCCCACGTGGTTGCCCACCTGGCAGCGGAAGCACCTCAGAGGTCTGGGTTCCAGCAGTTTCACCTGCGCGGAAACCCAGCCCACCAGTAGCCTACGGCCCTCGGCTATTTTTTTGGCCGCCGACACAGGGCAGCTCACCGTAACGGCTCGCATCCCCTTGAAGTCAGGACCGATGGTGCCTGTCCTCACCTGCTCGGCAGAGCACCCTCCAGTCCTAACGACGGCGGCCACCACCTCTCCCTCCGTCACCGAGTCGTCCAGGCCCAGGATGCGCATGTCAGCGCACTTGGTGGGCCTGGACACTCGGGCCTCGTCCGCATTTAAGGACGCCCTAAGCCTTTCGGCCAGAGCGTCAGCGGCCGGGCCGCTAGCCGCACCGGGGATCTCAAGCATCCGGGCCCCAGTCGCCGTCAGCCTCACCCGGATGCCTTCGGTGGCGCCGATCTCCTCGAGGCTCACCGCCTTTCCCACCTTGGCTAGCACGTCGCGGTAGGACACGCCCTTCTTTTCCGCTTCCGGCTGTAGCGTAATCACTACAGCTGCGGATTTCGGGGCGCGGAGCCTAGCCGCGACGCTTCGCGCTTTTTGCCGCTGCCGCCTCTCCTTCCTTTTGGCCGCCCTTGCCGCCTTACCGGCCTTCCTCTTCTCCCCGGCTACTTGCCATTCGGCGCCGGCCGGAGGAGATATAGGAGGTGGGGGCGGCCGTCTTGCAGCCGGGGCCGTTGCCCTCGCCCTCTGTGTTGCCGTCCCGCCCTCCCTGGGCATGGGTGTCCCCGCGGGTTTCAGCACGGGGGGGGCCTTCCTCTGCCCCGACGAGCCAGGTTTGGCCGCGGCAGCTGCGACGGCGGCAAATGAGACCGCCTTCTGCCGGCTCGCGGCCGGCTGGCTCGCCGCTAGTGGGGGGCGCAGGACAATGGCCTCCAGGGCGGAAAACCGGCTTTGGAAGGCCGCCAGCTCCTGCCGCACCAGAGTCAAAACCCGGTCTTCCGCAGGCATGGGCCGTCCCTGCCCATGCTGCGGCGCCCCCTCCTGCGGCACCTCTCTGAGGCCAGTTGCTCGGAGCCCGGCCAGGTCCGCTCGGAGCTCCCCGTTCTCCTTCCGGAGAAGCTCCATGGCGGCTGTCAAGCGGGCGACCTCCGCCCGCATTTCAGATATTCCATCTGACGGAGGCCCGGGTTGAATGGCCTCCGCTGCCGCCATAATGGAGGCCGTGGCCGCGGCTATGGCCTTGTCTTTTGAGGACTTAATCCTCTTCAAGGCCACATCCCTAATTGCGGCGACCACGACCTCCGCAAACCTGGCTGCTCGCTCCGAATTGGAGCCGCCGGCGGCATCCGGCTCGCCACCCGAGGACTCTGAGAGAGCCGCCTTGCGGCTGGTCTCTCCCGGCTGGTTCCCCTCCGAGGCGTGTCTCTCAGTTCGCTGGCTTGGCTCGGCTGGGCTGGCAGAGCACAGCGCATTCGTCTCCTGGGTGGCGAGCCCTCTGCCCAAACCTTTCTCTCGGGCCCCACCCCGCCGGCTGGAGTGGATTTTTTTGGGCCCTGAGGTCCACTCTTCGGAGGACGACCCCTGGCCCTCCCCTGATCTGGGGCGCTTCTGGAAGAACCTTCGGTTCCTCGCAGCAGCCCCCTCCACTTCGTGCTCCGAGCTCTGGCATGAGCCCCTTGCGCCAGATGCGGCGTCGGACTCCGACCCCGCATCACTCCTCTCCTCTTCGTCGTTTTTATTATTTTTTAATATATTTCTTTTAACCATACTATTCCCACGAGTAAATATAGGGCAAAAATGTCCACCGGGCAGAGCCTAGATACCCGGTAAGCCTAAATACTGCAGAGTGCGGCAGGTGCTCTGCAGGGGAAGCGCTCACGACTGGACTCCCTCCAGCCATTCATCCTCTCACCGCGCTTCAAAGCTTAGGATTGGGTGGTTTTTTATCTTAGAGGTAGCCTTCCTCTGGGCCAGGCAATTAAGCCAAGCCCCCGGCGGCGGCATTAAACATGCCTCCGTTCGCTGTCCGGCCGACCCGACTCAACGAACCCGCCGAAAGTTCTCTCCTCGAGGACTACTCTTCAAGGAGAGAAACACGCGCCGCTTTGGTGCGCCTGCACCGCAGCGGCGGCCCTTCCCAGTCTACGCCCACTCAACTACCTCTGTAAGCAGAGGAGGAGTGGACGTATTGACCGTCCGTAGCCCGGTTCCCTTCACCGACCATCAAGCATGATCGGTGATTGGAACCATGACCTTTCCTCGTTTGTTAAAGATTAGCCGCCAGCCCCCATGGCCCACCGAAACCTGGTGGGCAATGGGAGCTGACGTTGCCCAGGGTGCGCCACGAGGAGGCTCTTCAACATGCACCCCATAGATCGCTGTCTGAAATGGTCTTTTGAGGAAAGAACCACACAAATTGTGTGTACCTGTCCAGTCAGTTTCTTCAGAGTATTTTTTTGGTGCGGGTAAACCTTTGGACTTATTAATTTGTCTTTTTAAGAAGTTTATTGGTCCCGCCAATTCTTCTATTACAACAGTCTGTTCCATGTTGATACAATTTTTTCTTCGAAGGTCTTTTATAATATCTTTCAAATTGGCAATTTTTTTTGTTTTTCTTTCGAATCTTTTCGATAAGGCGTTTAACTTTTTGTTGTTGATTGACACATTTTTCTTTTAAAGCCTTAATTTTTTCAATTTGTACAACCTGAAAAAATAAATGAAAATTACTTCAATCATCAACTTGCGTCGAAAATGCTGCTTTGTAATATTTGTTTCATGCTAAGTCTATAGATCCTAAAAAATCCAATTGTATATTTATACTTTAGCACGAAGATTAGAAAACGTGCTGATAAATCACTGACAGGTGGACCTGTAGTACAGCTACGGAACAGAGGATTAAATAAGACACACACCTTACATAACACAACAAGGACACACCTTAACTAAGAGAGAACTCAGCTCATTTATTTCATTTTTGATAATTTATCCTCTGTGGGTAGATTTTGTTCCAAAAATGCTTTATTTTTCTACTTTGTAAAAATGTCTCATTTGGATTTCAACGTTTTCTCATTATTATCGTAATGTTATAAAATTTAAATTTTCGTAATAATTTTCTAGCATCAAAAACGTTTGAGTAGATCAATGACTAAAGAATAAGAGAGGACATGAATGACATGATGACATGATGAGATAGATAGTGGTTTTGCAATTAAAGCAAAAGCAATCGTAGCTATAGTTAATTTGCATATTTCTTGGTTATATTTTATATTTATATTATTTTTATTTTATGTTATCTGATGATGATTCTTTTTACTCTGCCATTGATTCCTCTAGCTCATCCGCTAATGCAAGTTTCAGCTCTATGACTGACACACTTGGTGACTTTGTGCGCCGAAGCTTCAGCCAACAGAAAGGTCATTTGTTAAATGTTTGTCATATAAACGCGCAAAGCGTCCCAAGTCACTACAGTGATTTGCTGGACACCTTCACTGACACCAATGTCCATGCCGTTCTGGTTTCTGAGAGTTGGCTCAAACCTCATCTTCTCTCCACCACCTACTCTCTCCCAGGTTTCACTCTCGTCCGCAATGATAGAATTGGAAAGGGAGGGGGAGGTGTGGCTATCTACCTTCGTAGCGATTTTCCTTTTAAAATCATTGCCTCATCTCCCTCACAATACCATGCTTCCGCTGAGTATCTCTTTTTGGAGGTCTACGTCAGAGGCGTCAAGACCCTTCTTGGTGCTGTCTATTGTCCACCCGCCGTTGACTATTTTACCAACCTCGAATTGGTACTTGAATCCGTAGGTTCAGAGTATGCACATTGCGTCATCATGGGTGATTTCAACACTGACCTTGCCCATCATACTCCCCGATCCCGTAAACTCCTTCACATCATTGAATCCGTTAGTCTCCATGTACTTTCACTGCAACCTACCCATTTTAACATCTCAGGCGATGACACTTGGCTCGACTTAATCCTCACATCCGCACCCTCCCTTGTTCCCTCTCATGGTCAGTGTCCCGCGCCTGGATTTTCTCATCATGACCTAATTTTCCTCTCATATGTCCTAAAACCGCCTAAACCTATCCCAAAAGTTCTGCACATGCGGTGTTTTGCGCGCATGGACGTTGAGAAGCTTCGTCAGGATGCGTCAGACCTAGGGAGGCGGCCAACTTGGCCTCGGCGGGCGGATCCTTGGTCGCAGGGAGGATCCGCCGCCTAGGATTGACGGTGGCGCTGCACAAGACCGAGGCTGTGTTCTTCCACGGGCCTCGGCAGCGCCAACCACCAGACGCCCACATATTTGTGGAGGGCGTCCGAATCGAGGTGAAGGCCCAGATGAAATATCTGGGCCTTGTACTCGACAGCAGGTGGCGTTTCGGCCCGCATTTTAGCGGGCTGTCGACGCGCCTGCTGAAGACTGCGGGCGCCCTCTCGTGGCTGCTCCCCAATTTGGGGGGGCCCAGTGCGCGATGCCGGCAACTCTACGCCGGCATCTTGAGGAGCATGGCCCTTTACGGGGCCCCTATCTGGGAGGACTCCCTCCAAAGGCGGGAGAACGCCGCCGCCTTGCGGGCCCCCCAAAGGGCCATAGCCCAGCGGGTGTCGCGGGCCTACCGCACGGTGGGTTTCGCGGCAGCGTGTGCTCTGGCTGGCACCCCTCCTTGGGAACTCGAGGCGTGGGTGCTCGCCAGAGTATACGAATGGACGGCGGGGCGCAGGGCGAGAGGAGAACGCCCCGCCCCGGAAGAGCGGGAGGCCGTCCGGCGGGAGGCGAGGGACGCCATTGTCGTCCATTGGACGAGGGACCTCGCCACCGCAGCCTTCGGCCGCCGAACCCTCGACGCGATCGGGCCGGTCCTGCGAGACTGGCTCGATCGGTCGCACGGGTTTCTCTCGTTTCGTCTGGTGCAGGTGCTGTCCGGACACGGTTGTTTCGGATCGTACCTGCACCGAATCGGACGGGAGGAGACACCGTCGTGCCACGACTGTGGCGCGGCGGAGGACGAAGCGCAGCACACCCTCGCGGTGTGCCCGTCGTGGTCGGAGCCGCGCCGCAGTCTCACTGCGGTGATTGGACCGGACCTCTCACTCCCCGGTTTGGTGAACGCCATGCTGGGCGATGAGAGGTCCTGGGCGGCAGTGGCCTCCTTCTGCGAACACGTCATGTCCCAGAAGGAGGCGGCGGAGCGCGCGCGGGAGGACGACCCTCACGCGGCGGCGCTCCGAAGACGGAGGAGGGGTCGGAGAAGACGTCAGTATGACGGTCATCTCCGACTCCTCCCAGGTGGAGACCAGCAGGCAACGGGTGCGGGGGCACCCTTGCCTGTATTGCACAGGCCTCCACGAGTATCGGACGGGAATGGCCAGGTGTTCCCGGCCATTCCCGTAGCCCCCCAGTTAAATGGGGGGCATGCGGGGACCGCCAACTAGGCGGGCATACGCCGGGAGGGCTGTGGAAGCAGAGGCTGAGCCAATTTCCCATAGCCCTCCCATCACGGCGTCGCGGGAACACCGCTGAGTTTTAGTGGGTATACTGCCACTCTGGCAGGGAGTCCCACATACTCTGTCTCGTCCCCCGACGAGCGGAGATGCGTAATGTCATTTCTCAGCGACAAAAAAAAAAAAAAAAAAAAAAAAAAAAAAAGGATGCGTCAGACCTCAGTTGGGAAAACTTGGCAGCGGCGACAGCTGTAGATGAAAAACTGCGTATTTTCAATCAGACGGTCCTTGCTCTCTATGACAAACACGCTCCTGTTAAGCAGATTAAGCTTCGGCGTCCTCCTGCTCCTTGGATGACGACAGGTGTTCGTATGGCGATGAGGAGCAGGGATCGGGCCTTTCGTAAATTTAAAAGGGATCGCAGTGAAGAAAATCGGAACTTTTTCAAAGCTGCTAGAAATCGGTGTAATCAGATGATACGCAACGCTAAACGCCGCCATATTCTCGAGAATATATCTTCTTCTTCACCTGCTGATATCTGGAAGTTCCTTGGTACTCTTGGTATCGGCAGACCACGGCATGTGGATTTTCCTAATACAATTGGCCTTGATGATATCAACCGTCACTTCACAACCACTTGTCATTTGGATTCCCAAATATTGTCCCAGACGGTTGATTTCATTAATGGCCTAGCGAGTCCCTTCATAGAACCATTTCACTTCTTTCCGGTAACCTTGGACGAAATTAAAAAGATCATCCTGTCTATCAAATCCAAGGCTGTGGGTTACGACGGCATCAGTCGTACTATGGTCGTTTGGATCCTTGATAGCCTTCTCCCTCCAATTACCCACATCATTAACTTTTCCCTTGATTCCGGACAATTCCCATCCCTGTGGCGTATGGCCTATGTCCGCCCACTCCCTAAAACTTCAAATCCCTCCCTTCCCAGTCATTTTCGACCCATTTCCATTCTCCCATTCCTGTCTAAAGTGCTTGAGGCCTGCGTACACAAGCAGTTTGCGGGGTTTGTTCATCGGAACAACCTTGTTAGCTCTTTTCAGTCTGGGTTCAGGCCTGGGCATAGTACAGCCTCCGCTCTCCTTAAAGTGACTGGTGACATTAGGAAAGCCATGGAGGATACCAAAGTTACCGTTTTGGTATTAATTGATTTCTCCAATGCCTTTAACGCCGTCAGCCACGATATTCTCCTTTCTATCCTCTCCCACCTTATGGTTTCGTCCGAGGTGCGGGAATGGTTCTCTTCTTATCTTCGGGGACGTCAGCAGTCGGTTCGCGTTGATGAGAGCTCATCGAGTTGGCGTGATCTGGATGCTGGTGTTCCACAAGGCGGTATTCTTTCCCCATTGTTATTCTCCATCTTCATTAATTTTATAACTCACTGTCTTCGATGTTCGTATCATCTATATGCCGATGATCTTCAATTGTATACAGCTGAGCGGGTTGAGGATTTGTCAGACGCTATAGCAGATGTAAACCGAGACTTAGATGCTATCAAAAAGTGGTCTGATAGTTTCGGGGTGTCTGTAAACCCCTCGAAGTGTCAGGCCATTATAATTGGAAGCTCACGCATGATAGGTAGGGTGACGCTTAGCTCTCTTCCTCCTCTTATTTTCAATGGTACCGTCATACCCATTACCCCTACTGTGAAAGATCTCGGTTTGCATCTCGACTCTACACTCAGCTGGCAACACCAGGTCTCTAGTGTTAGTCAAAGGGTCAACGGTACTCTGCGATCCCTGTATCGTCTGAGGAATTTTTTGCCCGCTAAGACGAAAACCATGCTTGTGCAGACTTTGATTTTCCCTATGATCGACTATGGTGACGTGTGTTACTTTGACTTGAATGCGGTTTTGCTGGATAAGCTTGACAGATTGCTTAACTATGGTATCCGGTTCATATTCAACCTCAGAAAATATGATCATGTGTCGAGCTATAGGTCTGAGCTCAAATGGATGTCCATTCGCCAAAGAAGAAGTTTGCGTGCTTTGACCACGCTTTTCTCCCTTCTCAACTCTCCCACTCCTCCTTCTTATCTCGTGTCTCACTTCCAATACCTATGTTCTTCTCACGCTAAGAATCTACGTTCTTCTAACAATCTTCTTCTACTCTGTCCTTCTCATACTTCTGACTTTGTTCATTCTTCCTTTCATATTCAGTCCATTCTTCTTTGGAATGCGCTTCCTCTTGATATCAGGACGGCTACCAGTCGGTATGCATTTAAGCGGAAATTGCAGAGTTATTTTCGAAACAAATAGAGTAAAGTCAACTCAACATCTCTCTTCCTGGAATTTGTATATATATATATATATATATATATATTTATGTAAGTATATAGTATAGTAAATAGTATGTATGTGTATAGGACTTATTTATATATTTGTGTACGTTATTTTGATAGTTAATTTTATTTTATCATTGTTAAACATCGCTCAAATCAATGCTTTCCTTTCCTTTCAATTAAAGCACCTGCCATCTAATCTCTTCACCACCCTTGGTTGACTGGTAGAGAATGCCTAAGGCATTAAGTCCGCCTTTGTACCTTTTGTGCGAAAAGTTATAAATAAATAAATGAACTAAAAGATCGTATCGCGTGCCCGCGTGGAAAGTAAAATGGCGTAGGCTCCGCCCATTACCTAGTGTTGTCCTCTGCTCATTCTTTGCAAAGATTTTGTTCATCGTATTGATTACAAATCGATTAATCGAAATCACATACATTAAAATAAGGTTTTTGATTTTAAGTAGATAGTAGGTAAGTAGGGTGTTATTCGATTCTCATTCTAGGACGTCGCATTATGGATTAAGTACAAAAAAGCCTGTTGTTGCGTAATCTGACTGAAAAATTGCAAAAATCATCAATTTGGCGGTTCATTTAAAATTAATTGTACTTGATAATTATTTACTCTATGATTAATAGTTGCTCGTGATAATCAAGCTAGAAGAAGAGTAAATTAAACTGCAACAAGGAATTCAAAACTACACCGATTATTAACAAAATAAAACAACAGAAATCGATATTATGCATTTAATGGGAGAACCGATTTATTTCAAATAGATACAATAATATCAGTTTGTAATTAGTATTAAGTACACCAATAATGTGAAATACAATAAAGTCTGCCTGTCTACAATAAATGTACAGGGAAATAATAATGTATTATGACTCAAACTCAAAGCATTTATTTCAAATAAACCAATTACAGGCACTTTTGAATTGTCAAGGGGTCGGTCAGTCTGAAAGATGAAGCTAGTTGCCCATTCCAAAGCGTAGTAGGTACCTATGGAGAAGAACGGGCAAGAAACACCATGGACACTCTTTTAAATCAAAATATTGTTACAAATAAGTGGTTACATCATTCATGTTGTAATTATACATGTGAGAACGATGTAGAAACACGTGCACGTTAAAAGCGTCCGTAATAAAAAGATAAAAACAATTATGGAATTAAAATAAGCCGTGGCAGCTAAGAAATGACCAGTGCCTACTGACGGCGCCCGTTCACGAACATGACGTATGGATCAGCACCATTCAGCTCAACCATTTTGAAGGGAACTCAATGATCCAATACACACGCCACCACCAGCGACACATTTGAGTGAGCATGACATACTCTCAGCCGCCAGGGCACATTCAAGTCAATGAAAGACGAACCCAGTAACCTTTATAGTGGGTACATAGTGCTCACACATGTGCTATGCAATTATACAATACTAAGAGATTGAATTTATACAATGCAAAGATAGGTTGTACAATCTTCATCAGCTCCAACATTATTTTCGAATATATGGGTAAGGTAAATGTAGGCTTACAATGAAAATGTGATAATTTACCTTAGGGAGCCTTGTCGGTATTGCATTGTCGTGAAGTCTCACTATATCAAGACTTCTATTAATACAAGACTCTTCAAAATGTAGTGAACAAACAAATACTTTTTCCTGGCTGGAGTCGATATTTTCTTGACCCAATGATTCAAGCCACTTACTTTTAAGTTTATCATTTTTTGGTAACCTAAAAACACAAACAAAACACGCAAACTAACTTATATGTGTATATTCTTTCATGCTAAATATTCAAACGAAATTTGGTTTTAATCGATGCAAAATCGATTCGTTGTGCAAATTACACAATCACAACACTATATTTGTCAATAAAAATACGTAGTAAACAAAACCAAAATAAGGAAATATATCGTTCGAAAGACTATGAATAGGCAATAATCTATGACCGAACAGTAATAAACATGAATTGAGACTAGAAATTGGTATAAATTTATATAGGAAACTTAATAATCTAGGAATTCTTTCGACTTACTTGTGCAGGGATATCAGAGGCGCTTTTTTACTGTAATTCGAGCCACAGCCCCTCACACAACACTTAGGCATGGTTTCCTCTATCACAGACAGCCTCAGTCAAATTTACAGCACTCAAAATGTTCTCAAAATGGAAAAAAACTTAATATTTAGTCGCACGATAACGCCAAATGACACTTCATGTACACTCTGAGAAGTACTCAAAACCAGAAACTAAAATGGCGAACCGGCCGATGGGCAGGGCTTCCGTGACGTCATACTTCAATATTGCAATTTTAGAAAACTGACAAAATACGGTTTTCTCTTTTTGACACTTGCAGAATTGCATAAGTTAGAAAGAAACATGTATATTTTTTTATTTCTGTATAGAATCGTATGATATTTCCATAATGTATAATTTATCTCTCTAATCTACCTCTAATTTAATCATTTAGTTCATGTCCTCTCTTAGTCTTTAGTCATTGGAGTAGATCACTGACCTCTATTAAAATACGCTGGACTGGCTATCCCATACAAAATGACAGCTATTTGCTGTGCCGATTCAAAGCGCCCCCAGTGACAGACGTGAGAGTTCTGAGAACTAATAAGATTGCAAATGGCCGTTGTTTGTTGATTTTACGCTAAGTGTCTCTGCGGAATAAAAAGTTTTCTAAAGTGTTTAGTGTGATTGTGATATAAATTAAAGTGTTATAATAGTGACAGTGATTGTATCATAGCTTGTATTGTTCGTCCAACATGAAATCGTGCGTATATTGTAAAACACGATACGAAAAGGGCAGTGGTGTCAGTTTTCACAAGTAAGTGAATCTAAAACATAAATACTTATTAGAAAACCGCTTAAAACAGTGTATTCTTACAATAATAAACGTAAACTATTCGAGTTTACGGGATTTTACGAACATTTTTATAACAAATAACTTTTGTTAGGGATGTCAAAATTCATATCGATACTTTCGTAATATTATGATGTAAAACAAAAGTCATGCTCATCATTGTTAAAATAATGATACGCACATTATAATGATCTCTAATAATAGCAAAACACTTCAAGGTTTATTATTATTAGAGTCAATAACAAATAATTTCACACTTATGATTCATAATTCTCATTAAGTGTTCTATATAATTATAGATATATGTATATAATTTATATTTTTTTACCCATACCTACTATAATGTTTCCTTTAATTACAGGTTCCCCTCCGATTACACTCTCAAACTTTGGTTAAAAAATATGAAGGTTGTCAACTGGACTCCGACAATGTATCATTATCTGTGTTCTAAACACTTCACGGAAGCCTGTTTCTTAAAACATCAGTCACGGACTACGTTGAAAAAATGGCTCGACAGTAATTTTAATTTAATAAAATATGTGATTTGAGAATGCTTTTTTTATTTCCCTGTCCCCTGCGGTAATTAAGTTGTTACAAGTTAATAACCGTAATAACAGACCTAATAGAAAGTTATTGTGTCTCTTATCACATGGCAACATGCGGTACCTGACTAGTAATAATATCTTATTGTGCACTCTTTATAGGAAGGGATTATCTTATTAATTACTATTTCTATCTTGGTAATTTACTATTTTACAGAATTTTATTATTTATTAATCCTATAGTGAACTGTTATCCGATTAAAAGGAGAACAAGGAAGGAAGGGGTCAACCGGACATGTGATACTTATTATTACAGTCCATAAACAGTACTAGATACTGCTATTTCAAGTTATGTTTTCTACGTAAAATATCTGCTTATTACGACTATCTATAGTTTATTAGTTTAGTTAGGTACACACGGCTACACATCAAGCTATACATTTCCAGTTTACACTGACCTCTCATTGTAAAAAAATCCTATACAATGCGAGATCAGCTTATACTGGAAATGTATAGCTTGATGTGTAGCCGTGCGTACTCAACTAGCGCAGACGTCTTTTTATCTGTGTTTTAGTAACATTTAACAAAATATATGCCTATTTTGTTTTAAATCAATTATCTACAATTTTTTGTAAATCTTTACATTATGTTATAAAACGTATTTCACGTTTTTAAAAACATATTACGTATAAAAGACAACACGAATGTTACATGTTAATAATTACCTAAACCAATTTAATTTATAGGAAATCTGTAACAATAGCGTTGGTAATATTTCTATCATTGTGGTCGATATCAGAAAAGTTTTTTTCGATAACAAACCTTTTGTTATACATCACTAGTATTAGTTCCATTCCCCCACACTGCTGCCGTCAGCGCCAAAATGGCGATTTTCAAATAGGCACATGAAATTGATAGCGATAGCCAGTCCAGCGTATTTTAATAGAGGTCAGTGGAGTAGATACACACCACCTTGTGCACTGTTTCGTCTGTTTCCACAATTCGGTGGGGGAACTGTAATGGAGGCATTACAGTAGATGTGATGATACGTGGAGAAAAGTCCGTGTTTTGAATGTTTCTCGTTTAACATAATACAGATGACTCGTGACGTTGTTTTATGCCAGGTGCCTGAAAAAAGTAGATACTAATAAGCAATAAGCAATTTACAATATGATTAATTTATGTAATTAATACATCTATTTATTTATTTCAGGCCAAAGGGCCGGGCTATTATTAATCAATTATTATTTACACTTACCGAAAATACTGTGGGAACAGAGTAATCATGTAATCTCATTACATCAAGTGTTCTATTGAAACTGCTTTCTGCAAAGTGAAGTGAACAGAGGTACCATTCTTTATGTCGCGGATTAATATTTTCTTCACCAATAGCCTCTAACCACTTTTTCTTTAATCCTTCATTTTTAGGAAACCTATAAAAAAGGTAAGTATTTTGATCAATAAATCATTTTGGTTAGAGTTGCTGAGTTGTTATCTAACTAAAATAAATAACTAAATGTCGATGTGTTATTTTATCATCATATAAAACTGTCTCCCGGTGCTGTGACCAAGCAAAGTCACTCGGACCGATTAGGACACGAATAACGATTTATGTTAACATCGCTGATTGTACCGATATCGTTTCAGCGGAGGAACTAGTTTCGGAAACTATTACAGCAACGGTACAACACTATTCCACTATGACATATTATTGTAAACAAACGAATGAAATAATAAATAGGTCTAATACGAAAATGAGCCCAAATATACCTTACCAAATATACTTTAGCCTTAAAATCACGATTGAGTAACAATTTGTTCATCGAACGTGTATGAATTTATGTAATAATGCATGAAAACCGGCTACTAACCTATGCAAAGACAATTCAGGTTGATTTCCATTCTTTCTTGCACCACACTTCACAATATAACACATAGGCATGTTGGTTTGCTGTTTTCCAACATTTAAATTCATTTTTAAAGGTAAACTTCTCGTAATATTCTCGCAAATCTCAATAACACAAAAAATAAACAACCATTTGACAGCACAACTACCACGAAACTCGTCGCCACAGACTAAATAGATGTCGCATAAGATGGCTGATAGGGCACTTACCTACAACTGTCCCTACGTCACGACAAAATGTTACCATAATGAGCAACCACTTAAAATATTGTTGTCTCTTTTATCACATATGATTATTTCATTAGAAATAATGAGACAAAACGATATTTCACAGTCTGTATCGTATTTCACTCATATTTGTATGCAAAGTGTATGTCAAAAATAACTCGGCGCCTCCATGTTTTTCCTATCTCAATGGTTTAAAGACATTAACATCATGACAGTACCTTGTCAATATATTTATGAAAACATCATGTACGTAAGGAGTTGCCAAAAAAGAAAAAAAAAAAAAAAAAATGTACGTAAGGAAAAATTTAAATATTTTCAGTAAAAGAGGTGAAAGACACAACTATAGGACTAGAAATAGGGACCAATTAGTTCAACCAGGTTTCAGACTGGCTAAAGTAGACTCATCCTTCATGGGGTACTGTTTAAAATGTTACAATAAAATACCTCCCCACATACTCCAACTGAATGAAACGAAATTTAAATTTTGTATAAAACGCACACTATACAGCCAAGCATATTATAAGTTGGGGGATTATATCGCTGACAAAAATGCTTGGCTCAGGGCTGGTCCTGCTCCACAAGGGCGCGTAAACTAATTAATTAGCATTCGAAAATAATGTTGGAGCTGATGAAGATTGTACAACCTATCTTTGCATTGTATAAATTCAATCTCTAATTAGTATTGTATAATTGCATAGCACATGTGTGAGCACTATGTACCCACTATAAAGCTTACTGGGTTCGTCTTTCATTGACTTGAATGTGCCCTGGCGGCTGAGAGTATGTCATGCTCACTCAAATGTGTCGCTGGTGGTGGCGTGTGCATTGAGTTCCCTTCAAAATGGTTGAGCTGAATGGTGCTGATCCATACGTCATGTTCGTGAACGGACGCCGTCAGTAGGCACTGGTCATTTCTTAGCTGCCACGGCTTATTTTAATTCCATAATTGTTTTTATCTTTTTATTACGGACGCTTTTAACGTGCACGTGTTTCTACATCGTTCTCACATGTATAATAAAATTACAACATGAATGATGTAACCACTTTTTTGTAACAATATTTTGATTTAAAAGAGTGTCCATGGAGTTTCTTGCCCGTTCTTCTCCATAGGTACCTACTACGCTTTGGAATGGGCAACTAGCTTCATCTTTCTGACTGACCGACCCCTTGACAATTCAAAAGTGCCTGTAATTGGTTTATTTGAAATAAATGCTTTGAGTTTGAGTTTGATCGGAACAGTTCAAAAATTAATCGTACCAGTGAAAAATTACAGAGAACCAATTCAATGTTACTGTTATTTGGAAGAAACATTTGATATTATTCACATAACTCACATTTCTATCGGGCATGGAGGTAGAAATAGGATGATGAAAGAGCTAAAACCGAAGTACAAAATATTACTAAAGAGTTTGTGGCGTTGTATTTGGCATTGTGTGAACCATGTCTAAAAAAAATTAAGTGTTCCAAAAAAAGGGCTAGTGGTTGAGCCTATAAAAAGTAGTGAATGTAACTCACGATGCCAAGTCGACTTAATCGACATGCAAACACAAGCAGACAATGATATTAAGTTCATCATGGTGTATCAAGACCACCTCACCAAGTTTGTGATTCTTGGACCATTAAAAACAAAACGAGCCGAAGAAGTCGCATATCTTTTGCTGGATATCTTCACAATATTTGGAGCTCCATGCATTTTGCACAGTGATAATGGCAGGGAATTCGTAAATATAGTACATTGTTCACCGAGAGGAGAAAGTAACCGATTACCGTCGAGGGTGTCGTTTGAAGCCCGAGTCGTAGGCGAGGGCTTTAAAACACCCGAGATCGGGAATCGCACTTTCTCTCGAGTGATACATAGTGCTTTATACTACACCTACGAGGAAAATAAAAAACTAAATCTTTACTAATTGAAATGGCGCCAATGGCGTCTGCAATTTTCACATGTTCTTTTTTCAAATTGTTTATCCTGCCGCCGCAGGGTCGCACTGCCAGCCCGACACCATCCAACACACAGCTAGTGGCCAGTGTCATTTTGCGAACTTGGAGATAAAAACTCACTGTCAAAACTTTTTGGCTTTTGATATTTAGGTTACCGGCGCATAGTCTTACCCAAAATTAAAAAAGAAAAACCACGTAAGAAATGGATTTTCATACACTTTTCTCTCCCGCTCAGATGCGTTTTCTCCCCGCATATTTGTTCGATATGCAATGACGTACTTTCTACCGTAAATATGATAAAGTATCAAGGTACTTTCCAAGCAGGTGTAGTATAAAAGTTATTGTCGTTCTATGCCAAATGTGGGAAGAACTAAAGATTGTACACGGCAAACCCCGCCATAGCCAATCACAAGGTTCAGTAGAAAGAGCAAATCAGGATATAGAAAAGATGGTATTTACATGGTTGGAGACAAATGAAACCACAACATGTTCGGAAGGGTTAAGATTCGTACAGTTCATGAAAAATAGAGCTTACCACTCCGGCATCGATCGCAGTCCTTACGAAGCTATGTTTGGCTGCAAACCCAAAGTAGGTTTAAATTCAGTCTTGCCATCATTTGACGGGTTAACGGAGATAGTAAGTGAAGATGACTTTGAGGCAATGTTAAAAGATGGTGATTCCGGTGAAGGTCAAAACGTAATTGTGGACAGAGCAAATGATGCCGTAAACGAAGACAGCGATAACATAGATGAAAACTCAGCCGCTGTTACTGGTTCTATTTCTGTTACGATTGAACCTGAACCCCGTTCCAAACTGGAACAACAATCTGCCGATATTCAACCAGAAAATCAGCAACCTACTGTGGACATAATAAATGAAAACCCTCGACCAGACGATCAACAGCCTTCTTCTGAACTGGAACAACATTCTGCCGATAGTCTACCAGAAAATCAGCAACCCACTGTGAGTGTGGACATAATAAATGAAAACCCGCGAGCGCCGATCAACAGCCTTCTGCCGATATGAGCAATGAAAACGCAAAATCAAACGAGATTCGGAAGGCTCGTAACGCAGCTAAAGTATCACTTGAGAAGCAAGCCGAAAAAATGTTGGCGCGTTCAAATGCAAAATTTCCTATTGCAGAAATAGGCCAAAGCGTTCGAGTAAGGATACCAGATGTAGATCGAGCCAAGACGGATAGTCGTAATACATATAATTGCTATTTTTATAGCGGTCGAAAAAGAAAAACTTTACAAACTTTGAACTAAACACGGTATTTTTAAGCAACTGTAGGTACTCCAGAAATGAGTTTACTGTGTGTAAAGAAAAGTTCATTTGGATCGAAGATGTTCCAAAAGTTGATATTACGAGTACTCTTCGAGAATGTGCTCTACTCGTAGAGACTCTCATTTTGATGGACAAGGCTTCCGGCATTGTAACTATAATGGTGACTGCAATTCAAAACGTTTTAAATGCAAGAAATCAAACATTCTTTGCAATTCCAAATGTCACAAAAGCTCATCTTGCAAGAATAAATAATTCTAAACTTAATAACTTTCTTGCACAGTCCTTAATTATTAGATATTTCTGTTGATTTTTCTCAGTTTACAAATTTTTAAACTATTTTTCTTAAGTAATATTTTTATCAATATAAAAGTAGGTAACTACTGATGTTGATACATTTTTAAATTAACTGTTTATTTTTTAAATAATACGTTCAATAGTTTATTTTTTGTTTACTTTTCATGAAAATTTTGTAAGTTTAATTTCATTTCAAAAACACTACAGTTCACCTATTTTAATACTTTGCCCAAGATAGGGTGGGCTTTATTCATAATGGCCGGGAAAAGTGATTAATTATGCTGTTTTAATCACATTTCCCAATTGAGTCGGACATTAAGAATACAGACCGGCCATTATTAATAGTGCCCGGACTTATCAAATTGCCCGTAACATATATAAATATATCTATATAACTTCCTACGGGAGTGGTGTTCCCTAAATCTTCTAAAATGCTTGTTCCGGGCTTCCGATGCCTATTCCGAAGGATTCCCAATTGTGACAATTGCGTTGGAAGCGATGATATCCGGTCCATGAAGAAGCAGTTTGTGGACTGTTGCTTACCTACATATAGCACCAGTTATGTGATGCCACGTATCTCTCAGCAGTAGATAATGTACGCATAGTCTTTGAATTTGCATTTGAACATGTCCTCCAGATGTTATTGTTTGTAAAATTGCAGCAAATTTTCGGATTCGTTTTTCATCTAGTCCTGTGCAGCGGTTTTTGCTTGGAACCTTCTGGCCGTGTAGCCATCGTTGGTAGTTCCATGACGGCTTCACCATGTCAATTAGCACGCTGAATGCTGTTTTGAAGCGAGCTTGGATTAATTTCTTCTTTGCGTCCTTTACGTCTTGGTCAGGTTTTCCTTTAACAGCCCACATTTTAATGTTCAATCTGTAAGATATGTGTAAAATGCATTCCATCATATTAATACGTTCATGAAGTTAAGAAATCCCAAACTCTTCATGTCAGCCGATGTTGCAAGTTTTGACACTACTTCCAAACTGTTTAGCTCGGACGGTTTCGCTAGACATATGTACCAAGAAGCGTTCGATCTAGCTGCTGAAAGGTATGTACATAATATCTTGGCATCGATCATCGTCAACATGAGCTTGTGACAAACTGTGTTGCTGTTGCACTCAGTTGTCGGAGATCATCTATTTCATCCTTCATTTTCTGTTCTTCTGTCTTCACAACACAACTGCTTCGCTTTCTTTAATGTAAAGTGAACTGCACCCGACGACGAAACAATGCTGAGCAAGGTTTTGAGTTCACCCAAACTGTATTTTCTTGACATGTTAGTTTTAATGGCATCAATGAGGTCATAAAAATACTGGAGTCTATAGAGTCTAGAGAGAATAGAATCCATTTTTTGTTTAAGTGTACCTATATACAGGGCGTAACACGGATATGCCACATGGAGGGGAAGTACCTTGAATATTGTAGATGGAACATTTTACTGAGGGAAGACATTATTAGAATTTAATAAACAATTTAAACTGCATTCATAGATATTTAAATAATTACATGGTTGACCCGGAAATCGAACCCGATAGACGAGAAAAATAATCACCCTGTAGCTTTATCATACCGATCGAAAGGCTTCTTCATAAGGATTATTTTTTGCTAAATAACATAGTGTCAAAAATAAAAGGAAGACCATGAATTTTAACAATTATTAGTATTGCAACGATGTTAATTTAGTCTACGGCACGGTTGGCGCAGTAGTTAAATTGACTGCTGCGCTGCGTGTTGCGGGTTCGATTCCCGCACAAAACAAATATTAATATTTGACGTACAAGTATTTTTTCCGGGTCTAGCATTTTTTTTTATTTTGTGAGTTTAAATGTTTGTAATAGCACCCACAATATAGTAGAAATTACTAGTGAGGGGAAACGTTTAAAAAAAAAAGTGTGTTCCGTTTAGGTAAATTATGTAATGTGATTTTAAAGAAATGGATCGAGCTACCTGCCGTTTCAGGGAGTATATCAATAAAATTGAAAAAAATTTAAGGATTAATCACCTGCAAAAGGATTAGGGCCAATCATTCCATAGCGGAGATAGAAGACTTTTTCATGGCAGCTCCCTGCGATCAATAAGATCGAAGGCAGCTCCATAATAATTTTTAGAGAAAATATCCTGTGTGCGTTGTCTGCAATGCAATTCCATAATATTTATATTTTTAGGTATATAAAGTCTTCTAAAACATTTTCGAGTCATAAAACTGGACATTTGGGAAAAAAGATAATGATGTCTATGAAAGTCGATGCTCAGCCCCCGTGCTTCGGCGTCATCATTATCTCCTCCACGCATGTTACCACCGCCTACGCGCCTGCACGTCACTCGGTACAGTCGTAAGTAGAGGACATTTTTTTTTATGTAGGGCATCTCGTAGTTGGTCTTGACAGGCGGTGACTACCCGGTCTTTCTTGTGGTGCCTTTTGAGCGAACTCAAAGCCTCCAGCCAGGGGAATACGTAGAGGACGTCGGTCTATTATAGCCGTAGACAGAGAAAGCAAAAATAATGTAGGTACTCTGTGATAGATCAATGGCCGATCGTTCATCGATCCGTGATCGTCCAGTTCATCAATTACCTACCTATTTATTAACTCGCTTTTATTAGCTTCACTTGTCAATTAACAAACAATGTACTTAATCAAATCTTGGATGTAAATTTTAATCTAACGTTCTAATTGTCGTATCGAAATGAAACTTTGTATGTAAGGACCTACCTATATGTAGTTCGGATGACAATACCATAATTTGGTATCTTGGAGCTGATCTGATGATGGAGCCAGGAGGTGGCTAGTGGAACTCCTCAATGGCTACTAGTAAACCCCGAGTTTGGGCTCTTCTGATTCGTTATAGATTGGGCTTGGTAACGAGGGTCTGATAATGGAACCAAGTGGTGGATATTGGAAGATCAATATCGACTAGGCTACGTCTATCTAGGTTAGGTAAATTCTGCCGCGCTAATTAGAAATGCAGTAAGAAGGTTATACGAATAATCTCCTTACTGCACTTCTAATTAGCGCGGATTAGAAGTGCAGTAAGGAGCTTTAGTTATACGAATAATCTCCTTACTGCACTGTTAATTAGCGCGGCAGTATTACCGGTTAGGTATTTATAAATAATAAAGTGCATGTGGTGTTAGCCTGTAAGGGATTGTTGCACTTATAAATGTATATGTATATACATGTAAACAAGTTGTAGGTAAACCAAAAATAAATAAGTAAATAATCGCAATCTAGTTGTAGGTAACTTTGTTTTATATGGTACCTACCTAGTACACAGTACCTAGTATACAGTACCTAGTGTAGAAGCCAATACCTAGGTATAGGTAATAAAACACATATTGATCACATAAACGTTATAATAAGAGATGGCAAAATAGACATATTAACGATATATCTAATATCGTTAACATCACATAGTTGTAAAACCGTAGATATAACGTAAATCATGCATAGACACCACAATAAATACGACACCTTTGCTAGAATTAGCTTTTAAAAGGAAGTATCTAGTACAAACTACTACAATTAAATAGACCGTGAATTTTACATTTCACTTTCTATCACAGCATGAAGGTCAAACTTAATTCTAGTTTTAAATATGTTTTTGTTAAACAAGTAAGTTCTACTTTTCTTAAATTAATTATCCCGTGTCTTGCACTTAGTACAAACACGATAAAATGCACACATTAATATGAAAAGAGTATGTAAGAATTATAATGAAAACGTAGTGAATATTTTAGATGTTTAGGTACCAATTAACTGGAACTGCGCAGTGCATCCAGAGAGCTTAAATTAATATCAATTGTTGAACTGAGACTTATAAACTATATCTATTGTTCTCACTACAATAAAATATCGAAGAAACTACCAATAGGTACATAAAAAATAGGCATACCTACTTAATAATATAAAATAATAATACTGATGATAAATAGGCCGTTATCTGTCCATACAATCTCCGTTTTCAATATAGATCATCTAACAAGAAACATCAATAAGGACACACACTTAGCTTTATAATAATCATAATAGTTAAGTATCTATTTATCTCAGAATCAAATAATAAATAGAATAACAGAGCTACAGTTTGATGATATTTTCCAATACAGTGCTACACCGCGCGTCTATCAGAAGCTGTTTGTTTCAGTTAGGTAACCCATCCAATCAGGTACGTAACATAATTCTCAATGAAATAACGTAATTAGTGTTGAAATGGCTGCATTTTATTGATCACATTCATAATGAAAATGTGAAATTTTTCATGAAAAAATAACATCTTATTGTACGATCGAAATACCATTACATAGAATGTTAACATTATTATGCTAATGTTATCCTGAATGGAATACACGTACCTACATAAATATGGAATTACCACCTATCCCTCCTGCCTCGACCACCTTGTCCCCCCCCGCCATAGCCCCGGCCGCCGCCACCGCGACCACGACTCTGGCCCTCACCCCTCTCCTTGTCTCTACGTAACTTCATGCCTTCGAACCTCGAAGCCATTTGCTCAAGTTCGTCTGGCACTTCCTGATTTGCTTCCTCAAGAATTTTGATAAGCTCCCTAGCATTACCCCAATCACTCCTCGATATAAATGTCAAGGATATGCCAGTTTTTCCAGCACGGCCTGTCCTACCCACTCGGTGTACATACTCTTCAATATGCCGTGGAAAATCTAAGTTGATAACGTGGGTGAGGTCTTTTATGTCAATACCTCGTGATGCCACATCAGTAGCAACCAATATATTGACAGTTCCGTCCACCATTTCACTTAAAGCAGCCTCACGATCAGTCTGATCTCGATCTCCATGCAAAGATTGACACTCTATGCCTTTAAGACATAATTCTGTTGTGATGTGTGTTGCAGTAGCTTTTTTGCCACAGAATATGATTGCTTTATCATTAGGATCCATAGTACTTAGAAATTCAAACAAAGCTTCCTCTTTTTCAGATTCTTCAACAAACAATATTTTCTGTGTGACAGTGTGTACTGCAGCAAGATCTAAAGATCCAACATTTACTTGTATCGGGTCCTTCATGTAAGATTCAGCAAGACGACGTACACCTGGTGGCCAAGTAGCTGAAGTCATGACTGTTTGTCGATCAGGCCTTACATCAAACAGTGACTTCCTGATCTGTGGTTCAAATCCCATATCTAACATTCTGTCAGCTTCATCCAAGACAATGTAAGAGAAATTGATGACATTCAAGTGGCGTGCCATTACCAAATCATTCAGTCTGCCTGGAGTTGCTATTACAATGTCTACACCTTTAGCAACTACTTTAATCTGCTCCTTACGATCTCCTCCACCATAAACGCAAACTGATTTGATACCTTTGTACTGGTACTTGGACACTTCTTTGTCTATCTGTAGTGCAAGCTCTCTGGTAGGAGCCATGATGAGAACTGTTGGACCCTCTCTTTCTTCTCGTGGAATTGTCTGGCCTTCGATATGTATGAGAGCTGGCAGGAGGAAGGCCAACGTTTTTCCAGTACCAGTCTGAGCTATGCCAATCAAATCATCACCTCGCATTAGAATGGGCCAAGCTTGGCTTTGAATTGGGGATGGTGTTTTAAAGTCTTGCTTGTATATTTCATCTATGATTTCTGGATAGTGTTGGAATGCTTGTTCAAAAGTCAATACAGGATTTGGTATAGGGCGCAAGTCAGGTTTATCATCAAATGTACGCTTTACCTGTATGTCAAAGTTGGCAAGTCTCCAATGTTTCACCTCTTCTGCTGACATGGCAGCTACCTCAGGATCTTCTTTATAAAAATCTTTGATAATCGGAGGCAATTTTTCATATCTACTGTTTTGAGCTTCAGTGTGATGAGCATTGAGCTTTTCCCAATCAATGACTTGAACGCCGTCCTCAGTAGTCTTAAAAAAATCATTAGACTGACCACTGGTGTCACTTGCATTGTGCTCTTTTTCCTGAGGTCTGAAATCTTCAATCAAAGTGTTTATCATTTCTTCTGCTTTTGAAATGGCAGCATCTGTGCCTGTCAGGGTGACGTCGGCTTCATTACCGCTAGAATCACCGATTTTAATCTTAGCCTCAGATTCGAATTGTAGATCTTTTATCTTAGCTCCTCCTTTGCCTATTATACGCCCGACTTTGTGGGAAGGAACGTAAATAACTTTCTTGTTACCGGAATCCCGCTGTTGGAAGTCGCGTCGGCCGCCTGCACCGGCACCGCCACTGCCGCCGCCGCCGCCGTCGCGGTCGAAATTGCGGCGGTAATCGCCACCGCTATTGTTACCACGTTCCCTCCAATTAGTATCATTGTAGGAGCTTGATCCTCTGCCTCTGAACGTTCTTCCACGATATTGCCGAGTTTGGGGCGCGGGAGCTGATGGTGCCGATGCCGGTGCAGCACCCGCCGGCTCATTCCAATCGTCTTCTTCCCATTCAGCCATTTTAAGTCTATTTATTTTTCACGACTCGTAGATATTTTATTTCAATGAAATAATACTCGTAAACAAGCGAAGTAGCTAGTACAAGAAGCTTTTTCAAAACAACGATCGCGTTGTTCCTCAAATGAATCGACAACGTGCGTTGATTGATTGGTTGGAATGTCAAAATTTTACAATCTTGTCAATTTTTATCTTTTTAACATTTCCTTTTCCGTTTAAATACGAGAAGAGATATTTCGATCTCGTAGATATTTTAATAAAATCCGAAATTAAGGTAGAACTTTAGGCAGAATCTATCTAATAGAAAAATAATAAAATATTGATTTATTGATAAATAAACGTGTTTTTCTTTTTCTTTTCATTTGTTGTTAAATGTCGAGACTCCAGTGGAATGGAACGCTTTTTAGTGATGGGCGAAGCAACAACCAAAAACGGCAGAGTCACTGTTAAAAATAACTGAATTAACAGTGCCAAATCCAGTTTCATGTTTCACAAAAAATGTAAGCCAGACTAGTGGTCGTCGAAGGTTCAATTCAAAGGCAATTATGAAAAGGGGGTATAGTACGGGAACTGCGGTAAGTATGTATATGATATATCATTTATGTTCACGATTTTCTCACTAACTAAAACGAACTCGTAAGTATCAAGGGAATCATCGCAAGGAACCACCAAAGTCGAAGATAGTTAGTGGTGACCTCCACCAATGAGCACTGGATCCACGTGACGAGGCCAGTGTCCCTGTCCCAGCAGTAGTAACAATTCAGGCCGATATAACATGCTATGCGTCAAAAGTACGAAATGCTTGTGCAAAAGAAGGTGTTCAAAAGATAGAGAAACAAGTAGTATCTGGAGAAGTACTACCTCCATATCCTTTCTGCCACGAAGCTACGTTCCTGTGTTTCACTTTGAAGCGTTGTGGGTGCTGCCGTGCCGTGGTGGTTGCACAGGCACATGAGAGATTCCAACTGTGTCTGAGATGTCAACATACCGTGAGTGCCCCTGTGTTTGGGCGGTAATTACCCATTATTAGGTGCGTTGGCTTGTTTGAAACTCAATGTGCCGTCTTCATAATGACAATCCACTAACAAAATCAAGAAAACAAGAAGACAACAGAAGAATGGGTTTTAACGGTATTTTGCTTTCAACTTCAACCTGTTATTTTATCAGAGTAACAGCTATATCAGGTTATGCTACGACAACGGACTGAACTGAACGGACGGACAGCCCTAGTTATTTATCATCTGTATGTTTTGTGCGTGCGTGCGGTTCGACGGCAGGCAAACGAACGAACGGGGAACGTGAATTTACCGAAATAATTCCAATTTTATAGTTTAAATTTAAATTTAAAATAAATACCGTATAAATTACGTCTCCAAAAAATGCGCGTGGCTTTTATGATAATTGTTTCTTAGTATTGCCCTTAGCCTGTCATCCCGTAAACAGGCAAAATGAGTAACTGGGCTAGAAGGATGCATCGACGAGCTGCTACATTGAGCAATGTGGTTACGTCTTGCGGGCATCCCAACTCTTTGCCATATCCGAGGAGATTAGAAAAAGTGAAGTTTGGTGTACCGCTACATGAAGTTTGCAAGGATGATATCCCTGGACCCTTGCTTGTTAGTATTTTTGTGACTTGAGTTCTTGACAACGCCCCTGAGAATTTTGTTAGTTTTGATGATCACTAGTGATCATAAAACTCCCGGTAATTTTCATAGCTATGAAAATTACCGGGAGTTTTAGAGCGGAATTGATATGGACAGGTTTTTCTAATAGTCTGCCATAGTACGGCTGTTTCCTAAACTTCTCGCTAAGTGCCCCCCCTAAGTATTACCATAATAATACATTAAGCTTAATAAAATGTCAAGAAGGCAGTAGTGTTTAGTGTGTGTCGTGAATTTGTTTTGGACATTTAGCTGTGGTGATGTGCAGGTGCTGATACTGAAGCTGAACAAAGAAGCGCCGCTGCGGCGCGACGTATTCCGCGCGCCTGGTCACCAGGGCGCCATGAAGAAACTTATTCACTTCTTGCAAACCGGCCGCCTGGTCAATGTAGACAATTACTCAGTTTATACTATTGCTAGTGTCCTTAAAAAATTCCTCAGGTAAGACTTAACAAGAACTTATTCATATTATTTATATTTTTTTATTCTATGAAAATATAGACCATGTCTATTAAATTACCTAACAATGATAACAAAACTCACCTGTCATAGTGTCTTCAGGCCATAAGCTCTGCAAAAAGCTGCCTAAGTTAATTGTTGCATGTTTATCAAAATAAACATCAAACATTCGTTTTCTATAATCTGATAAGACTTAAAGTAAATATTTTTATTTCCACTATCATAATGCTTAAGTGATAATGATATTTGGTATGTACTCAGTTCTGTTTGAACTGATTGATTTATCTATCTACAAGACACACATTTCCTGACTGTTGTTATAAAGTAATAGAATTACATGGGGAAGACTTGCCCAGCAGTGGGACAAAACACATTTACTTCAGAGGTATGCTTTCTAAAATTATGCTGAATGTAGCCAATTATCTAATAAAGAGCCTCTAACAAAATCCCTGTGATCCTGATGATGTAGCCATTATGTTGGCTCAAAGGTAGAGTTTCCAACAATTTGGTTTTGGTAGTAGATATTATTTAGAAAAACCATATTGCTATAGCCAAAATCGGCATCATCATCACCATAGATATTATTTTGTAGTCAAGTATAAAATCTATACCCAGCCAAGAATTTTACAAATACCTAAGGAAAATCAACTCAGTATCATACTTTTGATTGCTTTTGCAAACTCCTTGCTGCATTGTCTACGAAGCAGCAGCAACAGCATTCTGAATGCAATTGCTGCCCGTTATGACTGTTCTTTCCAGAATCAGTGGATAAGGACAGCCATAGGCATCGATTAGGTATAGGTGCTAACAATACTAACATCATTTTATGTTCTTATTTTTTTCTGATATTATAATGATATAGATATAATAACTTATTCTCTGAAAAAAAAATTATAAAGATAAATAAATAAAAAACCTAATACAGAAGTTATTCAATTCCAATTTAATATTTTATTTTTGGTTCAGGAAAATACCAGGTGGAGTGTTTGGCCGAGACGGTGAGATGCATCTGTTTACTGCTGTAGAGCTCCCAGAAGAGCAGCAAGTTGATGAAATACGCAGGTTAGTTGCTTCACCTGCTGTATAATTTTAAGTTATTTCTGATTGTGTATGAATACTAAACTTTACAAGGGAAATGGAATAAACAATGATAAGTTATAGCCCAAAATATGGTCCAAAAAATTCCTTTTAACCAATAATTTTCCATGTTATGTTTGAAAATGTTAATAAAATAAAAGACCAGGCAAATTTTGGCACTACAAGTATGATAATACTGAGTCTAATTGCTCCAATTTGGTAGAAGAAGTAATTGTATGATATAAATGTAAATTTTGTGCTCTTTTTGAAGTAATTGAGTGATACATTTAATTGCTAGTTAACAAACTGGTATATGAATTGTTTAATCAGTCAACTTAGCAGGATTATTTTTGAGAGAGGTGCCGCAATAATGTATACTTCAAACAAAACTATTAACATATATTTGCAACTGCATTATATCTTGATGAGTCTCTATCCAAAGAATATGCAAATGTGTGGTTACAGTATGCTAATGTAGGGTGACCAACCTGTGTCCTTCCTTGGGTATTGTCTGGAGCTGGTTTGTTTTAGCCATTATCCTTTTGCAAGCCATTGACTAATTTAAAAGTTTACATGCAAAAAATAACTCTGAACGAGTTTTCCCCAATATCACATCACAGCCACACTGCCATAAAGAGAAACTAGGTTTGCCCCTTTTTTTCTAATAACGGAAATATGCTTTTCGTACCAATGCGGCGATTTATTTAGTTTTTGAGTGGTCCACGTATGCAGACTAAGTTTTCCAATTCGTAATCAAAGACGAGTCAGTTCTATTTGTAATTGATCCTTGGACAAACGCGTTTTTTTTTAAATCTCGTTATTTTCTTCTGCGATCAGTCCCTGGACTATGCGCAAATTTGTTGTTAGATTTGATATTGCAGAGTGGTTTCTCCAGCGAGGTTTCCCTCTTTATATTTCATGGCAGCATGTCCTAGTTGGCATTGGCAAGATCCATTACAGCTAATCTTTTGACCTGCCTTTTATGATCCGCCTTTGTAAGCGTTTTCGCCAAAGATTTGGATGATTCTGAAGGCGTGCTCCGTAGCGTTCTGCCCAGTTTGTCACTTCCTGATGCACGGTTTTTGTTAAGGTATTCATAAACCTCGCAGTTTCTTGTAAACCATGGTGCGTTTGTGATGTTTTTAAGGTTGACGTTTCGAAATCAAGCAGTTTCCCATAGTTGGATGCCATGTCCAAATTGGCTTTAAGATGGTGTTGTACACCAGTAGTTTATTGGCTATCGACAAGACAGATTTTCTTCCAAGGAACCAGTAAAGGTGCCTGTTTAATATTGAGCTGATTTCTCTTAGCTTGGATATGTGTCCGCCATGTAAGCCTGCGGTCAAGGTGCGTGCCCAGGTACTTCACAGTGTCATTATGTGGAAGTTCGTGATCGCCTAGTCTCACAAGAGTTGACTTAGATGCACTTTCTTTTATTCGCCACCTCTTTAGCCATTCGTTTATGTCGTCTAGACTACTCTGAAGAATTTTAGATGCGATTTCAGGGTCTTTGTGGTTGGCCAAAACGGCTGACGTAGTATCCTGAGTATGTGGCAGATCTGATGTATACAGAGTTTATATGACAGAGGGGCATTAAATTACACTACGTATATATTATGGTGTACAAAACCGGTACCAGTACAGAGCCCTGGGGTACTCTGGCCTGGTAAGCACAAATAGCCTTTGCCATTTCAGTTGAACTAGTCTTGAAGCTTTGCGCCTTGCTCTTTAGATACTTTTACTTGAACTACAGTTGTAGTTCTCATTTCTGTTTGCCCTGGAGAATGCCAGATTGAGGCCCCATTTCAGCCTATAAACTATGTATATTCAAGCAGTGTCTTATAGTCTTCCGTTGATTATGTAGCCTATGTAGGTTACTAGCGACCTATACGCACAATTTTTACGACTTGACAAAACCGTGAGATTTCTGTATTACAAGTGTAATATCAAAGTATTATACTTACACACAAACCTACCGGAATAAATTGTCTAAATGAAGGTGAAAACCGCATAAAAATATTCGTTTAGAAGAACGCGGCAGTCACGAAAAGGAACTTTGTTTTGTGATATATAGAGAAGATGACAAGGCTGGTGGAAGAGCTACGTCGGAAAACTTTGCTGTAAATCTTGGTTGAAAAGCGTTGAATGTAGGGCAAAGTACCAGACCGCTAGATGAAAAGTTGATACAGGAAAACTTCGTTAGGCGATTGTATTCTAATCGCTACTAAAGTTGTGCACACAATGCTGTTTTGTTTTATTATAAATTGAAATGAAGCTTTAGGTTACGATCGATACCATCACCTGTGAGAGACCAGTTAAGAAGAGTGGAACACCTTGCGACTATAGTCTCTATGGTATCTAATTTAATAAGTGTATTCTTCATACAAATGGAAACCGTCATAGAATCGTCAGTTTCCCGTGCAGGTGTGCAAGTATTTACTATTTATATACTTTGTTAGCTCATCGCACGAGTGTAATGTTCGTAAGTAACCCGTTTTCCTCTGTTGACTTTTATGTAATTGTGTAGGATGATAAGCACCTCATATGCATTGTTGTTGCATTTTAACGAAATGGAAACGTGATTTCCAAGAAAATATATAATTATTATGTTTTTTTTTGGTATCATGTATTTTAGGATATTGTGGTTTTATCATTTATAATAACAATGCATCCCATAGTAATTCGAATAAATCATTTTGAATACAGAATAGAAAAGTAAATTTTTTTCAATCCTTTTATATAAAAATCAATGCCACTTTTCGTTGTAATTTTATCTCAAGAACGGATGAACCGATTTTGCTAATTCTTTTTTTAGAATATTCCTTGAAGTACGAGGATGGTTCATACGGAGAGAAAAATAAAATAAAAAAATGTTAGGCGGTAAGAAGTTCACGGGGTCAGCTAGTACTCTATACCGTAAAACGGGGTGAATAGAGACGAAATTTTAAAAGGGATTTTAACCTTGAATTAATATAGTTTGATGCCAACAAAGGCACTTATTCGTTAACTATGTTACAATAAACACATTGAGAGTCATTTTTGGCAATAAACTAGGATATTATTTTAAGGTTAAAATCCCTTTTAAAGTTTCGTCTCTATTCACCCCTGCATCCCTATTCACCCCGTTTGGCGGTACTTTATTTGCATTCCACAACGTGTTACTGTACCTACTTAGTTGGTTACTTAAAATTTTATTATACGTGACCCTGTCGGGCACAGCTAAATAGTAGGACAGAGCAAGCTTTCAAAAACTTGTCTCAGTATCCGTCTTTAAAACTAAATTTAATATAAATTATGTTTTTTTTTTAAATCTTTTTGTAGTTAAATAGGTACCTACTTATTTAGATATGTTCGCACTTATATTTTGTCGTTTAAATAATCGTTCATTTGTATTATTAATACAATATTGTGATATTTCCCTTTATGTTTGGTTTGCTACTACTTAGATTAAACATATCTAGACACAGGGTAGTTTGTCAAGCCAACTTCTGCCAAAACAGTCGTGAAGTTATTTATGTTTATTCTAAATTGCTTAGTTATCGGATACAGATTGGTAAGCAAATAGAGAAACTACAATATTGTTGTAAAAGTAGAGCTGTACCTACCGTAGAGAGCTATCACATTCGCCCTCATAAGACTAGATGTTCTCCCAAAGGAACATCCTCCTTCGCGGGCACAATAATAGCCTGCGCAGCTAAATTACATTACAAGCCCCTATCTTGTCGAGGCGTGATTGGATAGTAATTAAACCACCCGGAAATTAAATTCAATAGGGTCTGCTGTCCACAGAGGCGTTGCTTCATAGAAAAAAAGGAAGAAAGACAAATTGTTTATTCTGCACAAATAAGATGCACAATATAGTTTTTATTTTTTTTGGCATCTCGCTGTTGGCCTTGAGAGGCCGTGACTGCTTAACCGGTCTATCCTGTGGTGCCTATGAGCTAACTCAAAGCCTCCAGCCAGGGGCATAGTATTAATTATAAACTAAACGACCATCACCTAAGGGCACCCTCTGTGGGGTACGAACCTCGGCTTAGGGCGTCGCTGGGGGCGGACAGCAAGTTGGGGACAGGCTGGATCAAATTGGATTCATTATTACTATTAGGGGAGTTTAAAACTACTGGCTCAGCTACGCCACCAGCTGGCTCTGCGGATCCGATCAAGGGACAGGGAGGGGAATTTATCGGGGAGGAACGCGGACGCGAAGGACCTCGGCGGCGAGGTCGGAATTTCGATTTGTGTCTGTGTCTGCTGTATACTGTACTGGTGGCCCTACTGCTTTCCTGGAGGAGGGTAATGGGGTCGTCAGGGGCGGTCAGTGTCAGTCACAATATCAAAGTCAAAGTAAAAGCATTTATTTCAAATAGGCACATAAAAGGCACTTTTGAACGTCAACATATACATTTAAATAGAATTGATACTAGTCGCCCCTTCCAAAAGGTAGTTTCGTATGGAGAAGAATATAGACGCATATTCGTCCTATTTATACTTACGCTTGATGTAGTACCTGGTTGCTGCTTCCTTGCTTGGTACTTATTTTACTGTATAATTTTTGTAGCACATGGTAGCTTTATACTGCATTTTGTTTTTAATCGTATGGGATGTTGAAGTGTGATCCCAACTTTTTACCGTTAACTATCGTACTGATCATCGCCGTATGTGCGGGGCCTTTCTGTAACTATAATTCATTAATTATAGATAGATAGAATAGAGAGAATTTATTATGTACACTATAAAAATAAATACATTTTTAAGTGGTTTGTAATGTCAAAGTAACAGCTTGTTACTAAATGCATATGAAAGCATAGACGATACTTATAACAAAAAATACAGTTTTGAACTTTTGTGGCAGTCGTCTGTTTGTTCCGGCTAATCTCCGAAATAGCTGGACCGATTTTGGTGAAATTTGGTATGGGGATACTTTGAACCCTGGGGAAGGATACTTTTTATCGACATTCCACGCGGGCCGAGCCGCGGGTGGAAGCTAGTTACAAATACATATAAATTGAAAGTCAGAGAATGTACAAGCAAACCAGCATTTAAAAAAGGGCTAAGGAATTTGTGTATTAGATACGTAAGTTTAGCTTTTTATATTAGACACATAAGTTTAGCTTGAACTGTTTTGTATTTTATTTAGACTTAAGTACATACTTACTATATTTTATAAATTAAACTATGGTGTTCAGTTTCTTGGTTGGCTTGAACGTCGTAATGTATCCAACCTATTGTTAATTTAGTTAAATTTCTCTCTATGTGAAATGTAATTGGTTCTTTGAGAAAAAAATGTCTTTAAAACGAAATATAAACGTAGAAATTTTACACAGGGACAGAATGGGGGGCGGTCTTATCGCAAAATATTCATTGATACTCTCAGTCAGGGTAAGGGGGTCCTACTGAACTCCACCGTCTAAGACTAGGGTAGCGGTAGCCATCCTCAGTAAATTCTAAGGGAACCCCGGATCTCCTGGAAAAGCACCACTGCATTACATTACCCCTAGTTTAAATTAACAAGCTCATCAATATTTTAAATGTTGCCCGAGTAATATTTACTTTGTCATAATTTACCGTTTGTTCCGCCATGGTATAGGACTTTCACAATACATCAGTATTATGGATAGGAACAATGGTTGTTTATAGAACACCCGACCTGAATTTTGATGCGCACACGCATAGTAACAGTGTTCTTCGGTTGCCGTGGACATGACGGTAAACAAATAAATTGTGTTTTTAGTATTATGAGTCTGTAAATACTAGACTAAATACATGCTCAAATATTTAAACGCTTTATATTGCTGCGCTGTAAATATTTATTTGCGGAGAAAACTGCTCCAAAGGCTGCTATATGATATGGGAAGTAGGTAACATACTTCATCTAAATGATGACACACGTACTTGCCCTCATCATCTGTTTGTAAACACCCCCTTCTCCTACCCTATTATAATTTCACAAAAGATAAAAAATTATGCCGGTACATGCAGATATTAAAACGTTCTATAAACTCTGGGCGGTTTTCGAACAGCCATCTAAATAAACGGTTATGTCGTTGTATTTAATCCAACTTTAACGAAAAGTTAGTCGTATCCAAGACAAATCTAATTGGACATGTCACGGACAAAAACGAGCATTGCTCTAATTTTCCAAGTTTTTTGTTGAATCATTTTAGATGGCAACTGGATAAGCCTCGTTGTCATGGGTAGACGACAAAGCATGACATTTTAGATTTGGAGTCTATACAAAATATGGTGCGTAGTAACTCATAAAACCAATTGTCAACCCTTTATATATATTTTTTTGGCTTCCATGGTAGACTTCTTCTTGGTTTTTATATTGGGGTGAGTCCAGTCGGTGGCCATTGTTGATTGCTGCATCAGTGGCATACTTTAGGTCATCCTAGGTGAATTTTCCTACATTAAACTATAGTTTAGGATAAATATTTCGTTGATAAAGTAACTATACTTAGGTCCTTTACTCCATACACTCGATGAACTTTAAAACGTGTGCTGCCCTAAAAAGTTTAAAAGATAGGTGTGTCTGACATATTGAGCGTGAACACTGGGTTCAATATGGACACGTCGTGTTTGAACTGTTTGAAGCCAGTCGACCATAAAGTTACCGTGTAGCCCGTTAGGTAATACAGGCGTGATACATTTTCGGCCAGAGATATAAATAAATAAAACCTCTATGATGTGGACTCGGATGAATTAGTATTCACTGACAGTTCTACGTTCAAATTTTAACGGTTTTTTCGTCGAGAAACCTATATTGCCGCCTTTAAATGAACTGTACTATTACTTCATTGACCGTGACCCTCCGATTTCTAAGCCATGGTCAGCATTTAGAGATTAAACTTTCTTTTTTAAAACAATGTTATATAGTTAACGATTCGGTCAACTGAACGTTTCAATGACTGGCTATAATTTAAACTCTGCTTTACTTTACATATTTAAACCCTTCTCAAACCACTGCAACTTTTAACGTGTTATCCTTAGTTATGAAGATGGGGCCCAATTCATTGTATAATCGGAACAGCATTGAGCGTATTAGCGTAATCATTGGCTATTCGAGCGATAAGTCGACGCCTCATACATGTACGTTATACAATGCCGCCGTTCAACTCATTGATATCAATCTTGAGCCAACCGAGTTATTCGTGCGGTTTTACCGTGAATTACTCGGTAAGGGTTAATAACCCCTCCTTTTTAATTTTCCTCTTATAATTGGGTCACTTCGATAACAACACTGAAGTAACCACCACCATTAACCGCAATATCGAGAAAATTATAAATTGGATTTAGATTGTATTGGAGTTGACAGTTTATTTTCCTTAATTTTATTGAAGTGTTTGTTCAGTGTTTATTTTTATTAAGCTTGTTTGTTTTATAAAATTTCAAAGAAATTAATATTTTTCTATAGAAACAATGATGTTTGTTTTTTTTTCTCAAATCGCGTAATAAAATATTTAGTGATCGCGTGGGGTATTGCAATATAATAGCGTAATATGTGTTTTAGATCACTATCATACTTGCGAACATGCGATTCTGTTCTCTCAATCGGCGCGCAGATTTCAACGGTATTATAAAATATACTATATTATGTTTTGTCTGTTTTCGCTTTCATTCATCGTGTATTTTGTGTTTACGCATATCTCGTGCACGAGGAGAACAGTTGCGTGTTAGAAGCAGTTACTCGTAAAAAAGTTAAAATTGAAATAGAAAGCTTATCAGGTCAAATTAGGTTCATCGCGTGCATGAATGGCGATTTAAGGACCGTTGACCGGACATTGTGCCGATTCTTGGGGCTGCAGAAGCAGGTCTGCCTTTTTAGCTGAGATATAATGGTCGAATCGAAGATTGAAAGACTTGGTTGTGCCACTTCTCCCCATCATAAACACTAGGAAGTGGTGAAGAGGAGACACCAGCGAGGTAATTACGTAACTCACTAACATTATGAACGGCTTACATTTTGACAGTTCAACAACATTCATTGCGTTGTTTACGTTGTTAGGCACACACATTTTTCGAACATAATGTAGCAATGAATTAGCAATATCCTTCCAAATTATTCAGATTCTGATTGATAGTGTGTTACGCGATTAGAGTACTGGACTGACTAGTCGGCGTTTTTGGGTTGCCTTTTGTAACTTTGTGTGATTTTCAGAGCGCTAATTCTCAATTTTTCTCACTCAAATATAATAAATTATTTTAAATCCAAAATCATTTACATTGTTTGTTCGTTCCTTGAGAGAGGCCATGGTAGAGCGTACTGATTTGACCCTAAGCCTTGTCTCCCAGGGGGGTGATGACAATCTGGTCTCTTTTAACGCCACCAAAACACAGGCGTGTTTTTTTACCGCTAAAAGGAGTCGTTTCGACCAAAGTCCTTCTTTTTGGGGTACATCTGTTCCTGTAACTGATCAGCTCGAGCTCCTAGGCATGGAGTTGACATCAAAGGGGCAATTCCCGTATTTTTAAGAACGTTCGCATTCTTATCTCAAGTGTCAATCTGTCAAAAATTGTATAGCGTTTACCTACATTTTTGACATTGCGACTGTCGCTGAGATGAGATTGCGACTTGAATTTGAACGTTTTTAATTACGGGAATTGGCCTTCAGGTCTCAACTTCGGAGCCACCATCGAGTACAAAGCCCAAACAGCAGCCAAGAAACTGGGTATCCTAAATAGAGTGAAGCGATACTTTACGCCTGGGCAACTTTTGACCCTTTATAAAGCGCAATTCCGATCCTGCATGGAGTATTGCAGCCACCTTTGGGATGGTGCAGCTAAGTACCAACTTGCCGCGCTTGACTAACTAATCTCTTCAAAGTGAGAGTGAACAGGCTTCTTCTGGGTAAGCTCACTCCATCGTCGACTCTGTCTCTGTCACCACTGACCTAGACTAGAGTCTAGAGCAAACCCATTTTCAATAAAACAAAAAAGTATATATTGTTCATTAACATTATGACTAAGAACTAACTAAACTGGAAGCTCAACTAAGGTCTAGCTTAAATAAGCTATTCAGCATCGACTGTTCCATTTTGACGCTGCGACAGGCTTTATTTAGCCGCTTCATTGAGTGGATCCAATGCTGCAGTCTGCCCAAGTGGAAATCTCATGCGGTTTATGCCACAAAATCTTTTTTGTTTTTATTTTTCTTAATTATTAGAGCTAATTATCTTTTTTGTATACACGTGTTTCTGCGCCAAATAAACCTATTTTTCTTTATTTCTTAATTTCTTTCTTACGATACGAATAGTACTGAAACAGGTGTAGGTGCATTATACGTTTGTAATTCATGGGTCTACTATGTCATATTGTAATACAACGTGCTATTTAGTAGCTTGAAGAGCTTTCAAGTTGTTTGCTCATTTTTCAGCTGAAACATTAGACCTCTACAAAGTACGGTTTATAACAAGTAGGATGAATATAAACATCACGCCTGTAATACCTGAAGGATTAGGCAGAGGTACGTCCACATTTCGCCAGTTATGTTTAAGAGGGCTATCACAATTTTTCTTGTATTTGAGTGTTTGAAGAGTCACACAGAGCACTCCCGAGAGAAAATAACACAATATTCACATATCAAAACTCCCAGTTTAGATGTGTGATTATGGTTTAGATAAGGCCACAAAATAAAAATAAAAATATGCCCGTGAAAGTTTGATTATTTCTCTCGGGAGTGCTCTAAATAAATATAATTTTTTTTCTTGTATTTGAGTGTGTGACTCTTCAAACACTCAAATACAAGAAAAATTGTGATAGCCCTCTTAAGTCCCATGTAATAGGGAGTGAGTCTATTGCCATCAACCGGGCACAATTCCAGACTCCGAGTTGCTATTGAGACATTCCTGATGGAAAAACCGAATAACATTTTACCCGACCTGGGAATCGAAACCAGGACCTTATGTTCAGCAGTAGCGCTTGTGACCTCTAGACCAACGAAGCAGTCTAATTAAATACCACAGTTAAGTGGCTGACAACAGCTAAAGCGCGGTCATTGTCGGATTGCATAGAAAAGAAAGAAGCGCGATGACACAAAGCTGGTAATTTATTGCAAAATATGAAGCTATTCTCTATTTACAAAAAATGTACTGATTGAACTAAAAAATTAAAACACTATCACGTTAAAATGTTGCTTGAAAAACAATCTGAAAAAAAAAAACAATGACTGCATGTATATTATGTAGTATGGTTTTTAATCGTTAAAATACTTTTCTCTTTCTAATCTTTGTGACTTTTTTCTATCGTACCAAATTAGTTGTATTATGTTTTCAACACACTATCTAACTAGCTTATATCCTGAAGAATATCATATATTTTTCTGTTTTTTTTTTTTTACTGTAGTGGATCATATACTTTTAGGCAATATAGAACTCGCGTTTAGGTCATGTAAGTCGCCTTAATTAACCACAGTAAATGCATGTTTTTGTCCACAGGCTGCTTCTGTCGCTGCCGGTGTGCACGCAGAGATTGTTGGTGCTGCTCTTCGGCACGTTTCGGGTCATGGCATCCAACGCTGATAAAGCAGGTGGGATATTACACTTTCTTTGGACCAAAAAGTATTGATATTGCACTTATTTCTGCAGTGTAGGGAGCTGTCGTTTGAGCTCGACTTGATAAGTAGGAAATTAAAATTAAGTAGTTAATTACGTTTAGACCTCTTGGAATATTGTAATGGAACTTTTTTTCGATCATTTGCTGGAGCTAATCTTAGTGAAACTAGGCAAAATCCCAATGTTTTAAAACATGATACAAGATCCAAGAGAAAGAACTTGGATTTAACTTTCGGCACGCCATTTCTTGTTCCAAATTCTCACAATATTAATCCCTCCGAACGTCACTCATAATTGCTGTCGACACAGTCAACTTACTTCATAGACTTTGTTAGAAATTTCACACAATATTTACAATGAGGCCACTCACGAAATAATCTAATTAAGATTAACGCAATGACTAACTGCAAATGAAGTAAAACTGAAATGCGGTTACCAAATATTTGACTTGAGTAACTTGAAAATGAAAATGTTTGTGATAGTAATGCTGAATTTTTCACAAGCCGGAGATTCGATATTGTTCAGAATGCATTAATGTAATTGTATGAATTAGGGTTGATTATGATGTTATGTACATGAAAACGCATAGCCAGCATTCGGCAGCGGCGTGACGAAAGTAATTTAGTGGTAATTATGCCAATCACACGCGAGCCTGCGTGGGCACGCGTGATGCAACGGTTTTACATTCATTGTGCGATTATTTAATGTTTCTTCAGAACGTCTCGCCGGATTATTTGTTGGCCTAGTTCGTGATGACGTCTTCGGTTTAGTAGCTATGGTCGTAACCTTTTTGATCTATTATATTTATATTAATTATTTGGGTCGCGCTGTGCTGTCCTACTTTCTGCTAGAAGTCACGATTTCACAGGAAATGTCACCGCTTCCATCGAACGGAAAATATTCAGTTTTCTTTTAACGACCTTTCGTATTTTCCTAGGCTGCAAGACAGCTAAGATAGTCTGAATGAATAAATATGGCACGATTTTATTCGCGATCTTCGCATAACATTGTGTGTGCTTTGTATATTAAAAGGCTGATGCCACAACAATGATTTACTCCCATGTCTCCTCATCAGTAGTATTCTGTTCTTCTATCTTATAGGCACACACATGGTAACCGGTCGTATGAATGCTGACAATCGTTGATTCGTCGTGCGACACGTCTCCTTTTAATACTTATACAGTTTTCCGTCACAATGTCAACGTCGCCGACAAAAGCGTCGTGTGCGATTGTCAGGCGCATATAGGGTTCACTTGGGCTCTTTATCGAGCCTTATTTAATGCGATGTACGTCTGTCTGAACGTCATTGTCGTCGTAGGTACTATATGTAAAATATTATGTTAATTACTGCTGTGTTTAAAAATATGGATACCAGACGGAGCCGCGGTGGTTGCATGCTCCAATTGTGACAGGAACTTCTCATTTAAGACTTCTCGCTTGACTTCAGCTTAAACGGCAGCTGTTGAATATCCTTTTGGTTTTTTAGTTGGCTTTTTGTAAACTGTAATCAAATGCAGCTCCTTTCAGAGCTGCATTAAGCGCTGTTTTTTGTATTATATTTTTGTTTTTACTTCACACTCAAATTAGTGTAAGAAGATTGTATTTATGGCATGAATTGACTTATGTATGACGTTTACGATCTCAAGTTTTTGTTGTGTTTTTTAATACCAAGAAAATTCTCCGTTCATACGCAATTGCGTGCAACAGTCCAATACCACTTACGCATTCTCTTACGACTTCTGTTTTAATTTAATACATGGCTAATTTGGTGTCTGTAGTTTTAATTACTGTAATTTGCCGCTTAAACAGTTTTTTTTTGTATCCGTTAATTAGATAAAACAGCCAAGTTGAACGACATCACTGTTTAAACGAAACACGGAAACAAGAAATTGTTTTCCGTGTATTTCTTGTGCTGTGTCACTGAGTGATCTATTTTACTTGACAAAAAGCACTTCGTTCATCTGCTAATTGAATTGTTTTAAAAGATATTTGCTACCGAGCGAGATCAGTATTTATGGTATGGTGGATCATCAAAGTAATAATGTGGAAAATAATGTGTTTCAAACGAATGTTGTATTGTTTCTAGGTACAGGTATGACATCCGAAGCCCTGGGCGTGTCAGTAGCCCCATCATTTTTCCACTCTTGCGTGTCGGACGGCAAAACAGCCACAATGGAGGACGTTCAGAGATTCAAGGTTGGTTCAGTCATTATCTGTCATATTCATATGTCACACAATACAGAAAAAAGGTTTTATATGATTTAATGGGCCACAGGTCGTACAATGTACGTGGAAATGTTAAATTTGTAATGATAATATTGATTGGCGATAGTTTGTTCGACGTTGCCATGGCGTCCCACGAACTACACACTTTCTGAAACATCCTTACGTCTAGTGAGTCATCTATGTGACTTACTACATTTATGCTCGTGTAAGATGAAATGATAAGTCCTTAGGTATTTAAAATCTCGTCAAACTATGACTCAAGTTGAGATTAACAGATCTATCAAGTACTTCCTAGACATGAACTGTTAAAAACATTTCTTGGAAACACGACAGCTGCTTAAATTCACTACTTGTTAATAATGGGGTTGATGATACCATATGGTTTGTTAGATTCGACATGATCACTAAACTACGGTTAAATGTGTGTTTATGGGGAGTGAATGCGCTTTGTAAAATGATACATGTGTATGTATTTGTCGCACTACGTGATAGCTGCACCATTAACGACGATTAAACATATATCGAGTTTCGGTGTAATCACCTGACGTGGACATGTGTTTTGTGTATACATTTGTTTTGGTACCGGTCGCTCATCACAGTACTTTATTGAGTACTTAGCTACAATAAAAGTACATAGGTAGGCGGTGTTTTATCTCTCATATTTATTGTCAGAGGGAGACAGAGGTGGAGTAGGAATATGTGGAGGTAGGAATATATTGAGTATTGAGTACCTACTCCGTGAATCTAATTCAGCTAAACGGAATTTTTATCAAAACAGTACTTAGATGGTTTTTAATTTCGAACTCGAGGGTAGATCCAAAGCTAAAGACGGCAATCTTCAAAAGTGTTTAAACAGTTATTTGCGAACAGTGATTAATTAACATAACTTATAAAGTCAGTAGTACTTACCCTTTGCATCTTTTGTGTTAAAGTAATCCAAACCGTTGAATGACATGCGTATATAAATGACTCATACTGAAAGTCATTGTAAATGAAATCAGTCTAAGTCAACGGTAACAATAAAGGCGAACTCGCAAGAAAGCCAACAATATAATCTTGCTATCGTAATTCATAGTCAATAAACAGTTTTTTTATCAGCAATGTCGAGTGGGACTCTAATAGTGTTTTCTTATCTGATACAAGAGTTAAATTTAAATTATCTTTTGCTTGATAGTAAACGCATTGTAATGCGTTTTGAATTGTAATTTTATTTCACTTTTTTCTCTCGTATAATATAGCCACCATTCTCATCATTTGGCTAGCCTTTTCCCAACAATGTTCTGGTCAGCTTCCAGTCTAACCGGATGCAGCTGAATACCAGTATTTTACATGGAGCGACTGCCTATCTGACCTCCACAACCCAGTTACTGGGTAATACGATACTCCTTAGTAAGACTGGTTGTCAGACTTTTGAGCTTCTGTGTACCCGTAACGATTGTCAAAGATTTACAAATGACGGCCGGGACAGACACCTTAACGTGCTTTCCGAGCCGCGGAGGTGTCTTGGTATGTAAAGATGGTCACCCATCCACGGACCAACCTCAGCAAGCGAGGCTTAACCTGATCCATGGACCCGTGCGGTTGTTTCCTTTCGTGCTTTCTGATTCTGATTATCCAGATATGATGGTAATTCAAGTCGGAGTTATTACAACTTTTCCAATATTTACCATGGTTATATTAGTTTACTATGAACCTATCCCCCCGGCTGTCATTCGTGGATCTTTGATAGTCGTTACGGGCACTCAGAAGGACGAAAGCCTGACAACCAGTCTCAGAATCAGAATCAGAACTTTATTTGCTATGAATGTAGGTACAGGTATAAGATGTTGTACATAAAGTAAAGAGATCGGCTACAGTCTACCTTACGGCGTGCAAATTATTACATAATTTAAAATATTAATACATACAAACAAAAGAATGTCAACAAAATAAAACAGAAATTATAGTGAAGTCAATTAATAATATTATAGTCAGGTAGCTATGTCTTACAGGGTCAATTTTGCAATTAATTATAATAATCATAATCTGGATAAATTCATATCATTTAGAAAGTCTTTCACTGAGTAATAACATTTGCCTAGAAGTAGTGCAGTTATCTTAGATTTAAAAACCAACGGGTATCGTGTTATCCAGTAACTGGGTTGTGGAGGTCAGATAGGCAGTCGCTCCATGTAAAATACTGGTATTCAGCTGCATCTGGCTAGACTGGAAGCCGACCCCCATATAGTTGGTAAAGGCTATGCCGATTTTGATGTATGTGAACGTTCCCGTCTTACGTTACTTAATCCAAGTCGCACAGCTATGTCGGAGCATTCCTCGTTTTTTATGACACATTACAAAGTTTCATGACTGACGATTGCAGAGTGACGTCAGAGTTCACTAATTAACCTTTTTCGTATCGGAGATTTTCTTATTGTCTTTGTTATGCATTACGGTTTTAATTATTCTCATTGGAATTGTTATTTTTAGCTGTTTAATAGGACTTACAACTTAAATGAGATTTGAAAATAGTTAAAACACATAATATAATAACACGTCTGCAATCCCGGAAGGACTAGGCAGAAGTGTAACTATG
Source organism: Brachylomia viminalis (assembly GCA_937001585.2). Classification (NCBI taxonomy): domain Eukaryota; kingdom Metazoa; phylum Arthropoda; class Insecta; order Lepidoptera; family Noctuidae; genus Brachylomia; species Brachylomia viminalis. The sequence goes on along the minus strand of OW443316.2, from coordinate 12,496,249 downwards.
GTGTCTTTACCCACACTTGGCCATTTTTTGTTTTCAGTCCCATGTAATAGGCGACCACTATTGCCATCAACTGGGCACAAAACTGGTTTATTGATCAGAGACTTGATTTATTCCTTCAGTAGGTACTTATACAAGATTTAGGCAAATATTTACTAGATTTTAATATCTATGTCGATAATAATACTGTCCATATCGGTTGATCGCACCCCTTCTAAAAAAAATGTCTGAGAGCGTTACTGTAAATAGCTTATAAATGTGTTCACTAAAACTGTATTTAAACATGCGTCCAAAGGCTGAAGTGAACGTGAGTATATAACATTATACAACCCATCCGTTTTACTTTCCACTACGTTACTTATGTAGCTTACCGTACTACGCTTTCGTTACCGGCTTCAATAATTTATATTTTACGCATTTTCTATACGCATTACACGCTTGCTGTTTGATGTTATGCGCGTTTGCATAGTTTTTATTGGTACTTTTGTTATGCCTGTAAGATTACAGCATTCGGCTGTAAATATGGAACATCGAGTGATAAAGTTTGTCACACAAGTGCGCTTCAAGGATCTTTTGGCGCTCGAATGACGTCAAAGGGCCACTGTCGGTAAGCATTTATGCAATAATTTTGTGAAATGTACTGAAAAAACAAGATGGCGGCGTTAGTTCCAATTTCGGCCACGCGCCAAAAGAACCTTGTACAGCACCTTAATTGCGTAACACACTATTAATCACAATCTGAATCATTTTGAAGTATATTGCTAATACATTGCTTCATATGTTCGAAAAATTTGTATGCTCAACAACGTAAATAACGCAATGAATGTTGTTGAACTGTCAAAATGAAAGCCATTCCTACTGACAATGTGCTAATGCAATTTACCCGCAGATTTATGAGCGACAGAGAGGTCCACGCTCTTCTTAGTCGAGCAAGTTAATGCAGACAGCGAGGTCCACGCTCTTCTTAGTCGTTTTTTTTTTTCAAAAACTCATGTGACATTTTTTCAGCCGCATGCTTGAACATAATTATTTGGTTTTCTAAACCGTAGTCAATATTTTATTGCAAATATATTCACCTAGTGTGAACCTTATTTTAGATTTAGACCATCACAATACAGGGTGTCAGGGTATCGAAGCGGTACCTTTTTGTTAAATCTTAATATTTATTTTTATTTTTTTATTATATAATTTTATTTAGGGGCTTATAGTCACAAATTCGACCATGCCAGCCCCATCGTAACCTAAACAAGTAAGTACTTATTCTAAACTATTAACTAGAAAAGGTTTTATCACTTAGTGATAATGTCACCCCCGTAACAGAAAACATTCAACAACTTAAAACTAAACAATGGCTAATAAACAGTCACTAAGTATTATAATTATGACCTACTCAATAGTGTTGTCCCTGTTCATTTTTGGTAAATAACCAACAACAGTCGACACAACATCCTAGCCTACTCCGACAAAGGGGACGCTAGGATGCTGCTACATGCCCCCACTTCAAATCCCACACCAAGCGAATATTGCCTATCGCGTATGTTCCGGTCACATTCCTGTAACATAACATAACCTGTTAACATGGATTCAGTACGTGATTCTGAACCTTAATGCGTTGTAATTTTTCGTCGGTAATTTATAACGTAAAAAAAACCATACATATTGATCGCCTAGGTATTACACTTTTCTATGAAACAGTGGTTTTTTTTTTGATATGCGACGAAAAATGTCTAAAATCATGTGCTGAATTCATGGTTACAGTTTGCACGTGCCAGCCTGCCACCCTGTATTTGCACCGGTACTGAAATATTCACCTAGTGTGTAAACCTTATTTTAGACAATTTAGACCAATGAGACCCAAAGTGGTCTATATCGACCCCCAGGGGTCGATGACGACCTGTAGGTCCTAGGTTGTTTTTTTTCTTCTGCATCTCACTACAGTTAAACATCAAACAACACACATTTGAAGTTGATGAATTTTCAAAAATGCAATATTAGCTAAGCACCCCGTCTACCCAAGATTGAAAAACATGTACTGTAAATTTTCAAATGATAGATATTTCATCATAGAATGCTTGTGTGTGCCCCTTATCAGTATACTCAATAACATACCAATTTTTTTTGACTACACTGGTAAGTTTGATTCATGGATTCTTCGGGTAACTCACATGCTGCATACGGTTGACTAAACCTATCAATAAAATTTCATACTACTTACTGAAATAAACATTATTATCAAGTTAAATTTGTGAGTCATTCATGATAATCGAATCTAGGTAGCACCTGTTAATATTGCATTAATTGCATTTTATTGTTTACAAAATATGTTATTTATTATTAATGACTCAATATTAAAATTGAACGAAACCCACATTTATGTAATCGTACAAATTAGGTAAAAAAAAAAAATGTTGTTATTATCTAAGGCCAGGTAAAGACCGGTTTAATAAAAAATCTGTCGATTTTACAGGAGAATGCAGCATTCTCGATTCGATCGATTCAATATGTAATACAGCTCTTCTGAGTTCTGACAACTCATTTCCTTTAGAACTCGATCCACAATGCATGTTTGTCACAATTCCATCTGCATTGAAATAAACAGAAAGCAACAGTCAAATGGAATTCTCATATTGTTGCATTAAGGTCTATTCACTCCAAACTTGATGTAGTAAATCATTGAAGTTTTGACATATTGAGGATATATTTTTAATCCCGCTCACGATCATAGCCAACTGCATTTTACCTTTAAATTTAAAATAAATAAATGTAGTCTGTAATAGTCTGTTGTTGCTTTAATTTCTTATTATTATTTTCTTTTTGTAATCCCCTAGTGGGATTTATAGATGTCCGTAAGTCTGTCCGTGGCATCACAGCGGGCCCTATCAGAATACCTGCGCTGCGGTATTTATTTTTTAAATATTGCAGTATTATGCTGAGATAGGAGTCTTTTTGGTCTCGCACAGGTCTTTTATTTTATATTTTCTTGTTATTTTCAATGTTAATTTTGTTAGTTTTAAATGCTCTTTTATTTTTTTTACTGATGTGTCCCAAATGAAATATTTTTCTTTCTTTCATTTTTCTTTCTAAATAAACCCTGTTCAGGTTAACTTCTTACGCAATCACATACTAAAGGGCAAGAGACACGTGCATCTGTATTTAGAAGGTACCAACTCTATATCTCACTACATTTACAACTATTTATTGAATAACATTATTAAATTGTAATTGACATCGACGGTTATAAAATTATAGTTAACCTCAATTCTCAAAACAAAAACAGTTTTAAGTTGATTTCAAAAATAAGAATTTCGAGATTAAAGATTTACTACTAAATTGGCATCCACAGGTACGTTTTCTGATCCATTTGTTGATACCAAAGACTATATTGTCTATTTGTAGTATTGTAGTCATGAGCAAGTTATTACATCACAATTTATCCAAAGGCTACTTAATCCTCGACTTCCCACCAGGTGGCGACCCGCATCATGCGTCAATTGATCGAGCAGTTCAGTGCCGGCGACCTGTTCGGACGAGACAACTACGACTACTACGCACGAGTGACGGGCCGCATCCTGCGCGTCAAGGACGAGTGGATCTGTTCCTTCAGGGACCCGCCCCCGCCGCGGCACCATCGCGACCAGGAGGCTTATGCTAGTATGTATTTATTTAAATATAAACCGAGTGTTCGATGGTATGTCCCATTGGCAAAAAAGCCCAACTTCCATACAAACTTTGATTTTCTTACTTTAAGTCCTCCAGAAGATGAATTTTCAAAAATTCTTCCTTTGTGTCACTTTCGCTATAAGTAAGGGACTCTTGCGCAATGTGTGATGCTTCTAGACCTAGTGATTTATTTAGTCTGCGCTGTCTGTCAGTGAATTTAATATTTTTATTAAGTAGGTTTATCAAACTTTTTGCACTACAAAGGGACAAATTAAATCAAATCATTTATTGGTTTGCAAACATGGGTATTCGTTTATAGATATTTTATAATAAAAGTCCTCCATGCTCTACCGTCACATGGGCACGCAAAACATATTATTTTTAATTTACACAAGATATTATAGTTTAAAATAACAAAATAATTTGTAGAATAAAATAATACAAAATACAAGTTAATGTCAAATCGTTTCAATTACAATAAAAATGTCAAATGGTATAATAGTATGTCAAGCAGTCAGTGATTCATCAGTAAAAGAAGGCACAAAGGTCACAAAGGCAAGGTGAAGTTCGATCGGCATAGGTGTCGGGTGTAATAACAGGTATTGCGTATGTCTATAGGCGGTGGTAACCAGTTACCATCATGTAGATCGCCTGCTTTTTTGCCAAAGTATACAGGGTGGCAATGACAGCGACACGCAACCTGTTAACATAGATTCAGTTCGTGATCGTGTTCTGGCTCGCTGCGATTAGTTTTTCGTCGGTGATTAAAAAAATACATTTTGACCGCGTAGGTATTGCACTTTTCTATGAAAAAGTAGTTTTTTTTTATTGACAACTCAGGGGGTCTAAAATGACACATGACACGGTGGAGGTCTGCTCGCCTTGGGCGGAGCACCGCCGTGTCCTCGTGGAGGCGATTGGCGGTGGCGATCTCTCGCGTCCGGCCTTGGTCCAGGCCATGGTACGGAGCGAGAGGGCTTCTGCGAAGCAGTGATGCTCGCGAAGGAGGAGGCGGAACGCGAGAGGGAGAAGCAAAATTCGCGCCCTCACGCCCCTAGTCGCCGCAGGAGACGTCCTGGGCGTCGGGAATCCCAAGCCGATTCCCGGCCACCGTAGGCGCGGGCTTGCGCATGGCGAGCAATGGCTAGCTCGCCGTCCGATAAGGACCAGGCCAGGGTCGACGGCGCGTTGTGTTCCACGCGCGCCTCAAACAGGGGGTCCGCTAGGGCCGATGCCTGCCAGGGTTGCGGGAAAGTCAGAGAGGGTTACCGTGGCCCCTGGCACAGGCAGCTGAAGGAACACGGATGGGTTTTAGTCAGTAAAAGAGTGACACGCCCTCCAGCTCCGCCCAGAGCGTGAGAAGTTATTACATATACAACCTCAAAAAAAGGGGGTCTAGAATCATGTGCTGAATACATGGTTACAGTTTGCGCGTCGGATGTAGGGGCCACCCTGTAATTATTACGGCAGTATCGCCACTCGTATAGGCTATGAGAAAGTGGCCAAACTGTACTAAGTGTTGTGTATTTATTTGGTCGCTTTATCTGGTTCTTCTTATATCCTTAAAACCGATATCAGATGCGCTTCACTTTCTGTTAATTTTTGGCCTTCATCGCCATCTTTCACTCGAAGTGAAACTTCTGAACACAAAAGGAATAAAAAATGAAAAATTCATTCATTGGTGAACCGATCCAACATTGTTGGATTTCAGCACCCGGTATCTTTCACTAGCCTACTCAATGATCGAAAAATGAAATGAGAAGAGCAGATGAACGTTTATTCCTAAACAATTTTGTCGGTGTCTTCATGTCGTGTGAACGTGGAATGAAACATACACAACAATCTTCACTCGGGTGAAGCGTCTGATATCGGCTTAACCAACTTAACAATTTACGTGTGTTTTCTAGTATTACCATACACATACAAGGCCGCACTTAATCGTCCTTACTTCTTCAATGAACGTTACCCTACAGTTTAATGTTATCTATAGATAACAAGTAACGGTTACAGCGTACTTTTGTTGTACGCTTTGTCTTAAGATGCTTACACTAACTACCTCACAGCGATATTGAAGATAGGAGATAATATTTACTATCGTGAATAATAACAGTCGTCCAAACCTATACTTATTATTATAATGATATACCAGTTTCAATCACCATCACAGTAATTAAACAAAGATTGAACAGAAATTAAACTTCCCAGATTTTTTACCAAAAAATTAAGTAGATCTCTCAGACAATAATATCAAGTTTTATTTGCATAAACATACATGAGAAAATTAAACATACATTGTTATTAAAGACGGAAACTTAGCTGCGTATTGTGGGAAACTTCAGTCACAACAGACATTGTTCCAACAGTTTTATTGAGTGTGGTCTTCGTATCAAGGACGCGTATCAAGAAATATCAAGGGTCAAGAATTATTAAACATCGACGGACATACGAAAATGCTTGGGGGCCTACCTCTAAGCACGATATTCGTCGTTTCGGCTGAAGTTACGGACGTTTCCTACCCTGTATCACTTATGGATATAAGATTAGTCCGGGGCTCGAACTAAAATTTTATAACTAACCGTTTAGACAGTTGTTCTTACTTGCAATGTGTTTTTCCCCGTCTGGAAAAGTTAATTAATCGGGAGTAGGATTCACTTTTAAGTATCGAACTACTCTCGGACGGGCCCGTGTCCTGGTTGACGGACTTAGAGAGTAGGCCCCTTGACGCGGATACATTTTAAATACGATTATTTGATACTTTGGTCGTGTTTTTATCCGTTTCTTGTTTAACAGTGCAGGTGTAGCATAAATCTATGTAATGATATCTTCTTCATTAAATCTATATCTATACTAATCTACACTAATAATATAGCTGAAGAGTTTCTTTGTTTGAACGCGCTAATCTCTAGAAGTACCAGTCGAATTTGAAAAATTATGAGGAAGGTTATTTATAGGTTATACAGGGTTATTGGTAATATGTCGGCAATCCGTTTAAGGGGTGTAGGGAGGTCATTTGCAAAACAAAAGACCCTTTATAAGCGCTATGCAAATGCAGACCATTTTCGAGTAATTTGACGTTTATATATTTTTTGCAGTAGGTACACTATTTGTAAAATGTATAAGAAAAAACCTAATGCATGATTTTTTTATTTTTTTTATAATCTGCGTCTACTTCAATACTTAGTAATAATCAACCATAAAATTACAATTATCTTTAATACTTTTTAAATCAGAGAACACAATTTTCATAATTAAATTTGAGCAGTTTATTTGACTAAATTGGTTGATTTCTGCAAATACCATGGATATACTTTATCGACAGAACATTCCAAAAATATGTACAACTTCTCAGCTATCCAACGAGATACAAGATACCAGATATATCTTCAAAAAATATAAAATGTCAGATTAGTTAAGTACTGGAAAGTGGTCGACATTTGCATAAGGGTAATTTGGTTGCAAATGACCTCCCCTACATCCCCTTAATAGATTGCCGACGTATTACAAATAGCCCTGTATAATTAAGATTACGATCATAAATTTTCATTTTATAGTGTTGGATTTTGTAGGAGAAAATACAAAATTCACGCGAATGATGTATCATCAGTAACGTCGTATGATAATTAAAATATAATTAAGATTGATATCGTGATTTGAATATGCATTAGAGAATAGCAGTATTAAAAATAAATAATTCGTTTTATAATTTTTGTTCACAGGACAATTATCTTTGGAGGCAGAAAAAACATGGTTGCAGTGCGAATGTGATCGTTGGGGCAACAAATTCAATTTAGAAGGTAAATATCTAAATATTATTTTATTAAAACTGTCTTTGTCAAAGGAATTATTTCTCATAAACAGAACATTTTTCGCAGGTCATCCGAAAGAAAGTCGTTTAAGTTGTTAAAAATACATAGTCAAGTTACCAAATTCATAGCAAATAATAATATTATCATTTTTGGTGAGTTTTGAACGACAATTTGTGATTGAGTTGAATAACACCCACAGTTAATTTTTATACTTCATATATTGATTTGTTCTAAACATGGTTTTTGGTAGCACAGAGTTTGTAGATTGGGGTTTTGTAGACACCACACTATAAACGCCAAGACTTGTGACATTCGTGGTCACAAAACGTGCGAGTAGGTTGGCACGTTCCATCTCGGTTCCGCGTTTTATGACCGCGTCTGTCACGAACATTGGCGTATAACATAATGGTAGAACCGGTCATTCATCTTTGAGTAGGTAATAGTTAGTACCTGGGATTTCTAACTGGGTCTGGATCATCTAAACCGTTTTCTAATCTCAAATTTCAACACAGTAACTCACAGAACGTGTACCTCATCTCATGGAAACTGTATTATTAGTTGATACTATAAAATTTTGATGCAAAAGATTTTTCAAGCATTTTCGCGTCATGGATGCGAGAGTTCAATCTTTGAGATGAATAATGTGTTGTCATTCCAAAACGCGGTGCTCCAGCACAATGTGTTTCCCTCAAGTTATGCTCTGATCTTATGATCTGGGGATAGTCTTTAGATTAATAACCCAAAGTACATTTAAAAGTCTGGGGGACTTTAAATCGTCGCAACTATAGAGGTTCTTCTGTAATTAAATAATTTATGTATTTTAACTAATACGGTATTATACAGGGTGTCAGGGACATCGAAGCGCATACTGAAACCACGAATTCAGCAAATGGTTCTGAACCCCCCCCCTTTTTTTTTTGAGGATGGGAAATCGTCAAGTTACTTTTCCAGAGCGGGAGGGCGTGTCAGACTCTTACTGACTAAAACCCACCCGTGTTCCTTCAGTTGCCTTCTGTGGGACATCAGCTACGGCTGGGTGCTGCGCGCCGACCTCCCTAGCGGCGTCAGCGTGGTTTGTTACGCTGACGACACGCTGGTCCTGGCGCAAGGGAGGTCGCACCAGGCGACGGCCGAACTAGCGACACGCGGGGTTGCGACAATCGTCGAGAGGATCCGGAAATTGGGACTCGAGGTGGCCCTGCACAAGTCCGAGGCCATGTGTTTTCATGGTCCTCGGAACGCGCCACCGTCGGGTTCCCAAATAACGGTAGGAGGGGTTCGCATCGGCGTCGAGTCGACGATGAAGTACCTGGGACTCGTCTTCGACGGCCGGTGGAACTTCGTGGAGCATTTCCGACGTTTGGCTCCCAGACTGGAAAGGGCCGGGGCTGCCTTGAAGCGGCTCCTGCCCAATCTAGGGGGGCCAAACGCCTCCCGCCGGAGGCTCTACGCGGGGGTCGTGCGGTCCATGGCCCTTTACGGGGCACCGGTGCGGGCGCGCTCCTTGAGGCGGCGGCCAGCCCGCTGGTTGAACGCGCCCCAAAGGGTCATGGCCACCCGGCTGGTCCGGGGGTACCGTACGGTCTCCAGTGAGGCGGCGAACCTGGTTGCCGGATTACCGCCATGGGATCTGGAGGCAAAAATCCTCGCGCACATATGGGAGTGGCGCGAGGAGGCGAAACGCCGGGGCGTAACTCCGCTGCCGCGAGAAATCACGGCACAGCGGACAGAGCTCCGGCGGGATCTCAGGGCAGCATGGAGAGTGCGATTGTCGCAACCCACTGCTGGGCACGCCACAATTGCGGCGATAAGTCCCCTCTTTGAGGAGTAGCTACAGAGGCGCCACGGCGTCCTCACCTTCCGCCTGACGCAGGTCCTCACCGGACATGGTTGTTTCGGGAGGTTCCTGTTCCAGACAAGGCGGGAGGAAACGCCCCGGTGTCACCATTGTGTGGATCGCTCGGAGGACACGGTGGAGCATACAGTGGAGGTCTGCCCGGCTTGGGCGGAGCACCGCCGTGTCGTCGTGCAGGCGATTGGCGGTGGCGATCTCTCGCGTCCGGCCCTGGTCCAGGCCATGGTAAGGAGCGAGAAGGCTTGGGAAGCCGTCACCCCCTTCTGCGAAGCAATAATGCTCGCGAAGGAGGAGGCGGAACGCGTGAGGGAGAGGCAAAATTCGCGCCCTCACGCCCCTAGCCGCCGTAGGAGACGCCCTGGGCGTCGGGAATCGCAAGCTGATTCCCGGCCACCGTAGGCGCGGGTTTGCGAACGGCGAGCAATAGGCAGCTCGCCGTTCGATAAGGACCAGGCCCGGCTCGAGTGCGCGTTGTGTTCCACGCGCGCCTCAAAGAGATATCAGCATCAATGACGGGGTCCGCTAGGGCCGATGCATGCCAATGGTTGCGGGAAAGTCCGAGAGGGATACCGTGGCCCCTGGCACAGGCAACTGAAAGAACACGGTTGGGTTTTAGTCAGTAAGAGTCTGACATGCCCTCCCGCTCTGCCCAGAGCGGGAGAAATTATTTGATGATTTCCCACCCTCAAAAAAAAAAAAAGCTCCTTCGATTCTTGTCATAACTATCGTGAATAACTACACGTTGCATGCTTGCGAGATTCCTGCCAATATAAGAAAGCATTACGTATTTCTACAATATTAAACAAAATCATTCATTTAGAGTAGGCCAAACCAATCAGCACTTTCTGACTAAGGCACACTGTGTTTTAAGGAGACACTTTTCGGACATCCCATTTTTATTTAAAAAACTGATTTAAATACAAGATTTCGTATCCTCATTTAGCTAACATGTTTAGTTTTTGTAGAAAAAAATGTTGAAAATCGTCGTATTTTCATCTCGAAATTTCGAAACATAGTTATTGGTCTCAAACTAAGCATAATCCGCAAAAATGATGTGAGGAGCATCGATAGCGTCTCTTATGCTGCATATCTTATGCACAAATGAACCTCTCTTTGTTAGATCCAGATGTGTACGAGTTTTTTTTGGTTTCTTATTTTTCTCGAAAAATCTGCCTTATTGGGAAAAGTTATTTGTACTGAAATAATTCTCTATACTTCCCCAACACACCACATACATTTCTCATTCCAATTCCGTGGAATAAACGTAGGTACAATAGAGAGGTTCCCCGCCGGCAGTGTGAACAGTCAGCAATCAACTATTAATATACAGGGTGGTCCAAATAGTGGCGTCAATAACAAAAAAAAAAATATTCCTTCAATTTTTGATAGTTTAGGGAGATATGAATATTTTTGTTAATTTTTGGGGAAATTCTTCGGGGACATCTTTAAAAATTTATAGGTTTTTTTCGACAAGCTCTTTTTGTTTTTTTTTTTGATGAGACTATCATGAAATACCCTTACATGTAAAATAAAATAAAAAAAATGTTGTTGATGTGAAAATTGTTGATTTTCTTTTTCAATTTAATTTTTTTTAACAAATATTTCATGTTCTACTAGAAATTTTTAAAATAGAAAAAGAAAATCAGCTTTTAATCACAAGAAAGTAAATTTATCATACGATAAAAAAAAAAAACTAAATATCTTGCACTAATGTTAGCATGATAATTTATTTTTGTACATAAAAGGGTATTTCATGATAGTCCCATCGCAAAAAAAAAACATAAAAACTGCTTGTCAAAAAAAACTTATAAATTTTAAAGATGTCCCCGAAGAAATCCCCAAAAATTATAAAATATAATTATATCTCCTAAACTATTAAAAATCGCGGAACATACGAGTACATGGGGTAATTTCGGATACCCATAGGTATGAGGAACATTTTTTTTTATTGACGTCGCTATTTGGATCACTCTGTATAGGTATCTCTTTAATTGTCATGGGACATCTAATTGTACCTTACTTGAGCGAAGAATAGTCGATAGCTAGTTGCTTCCTCGACGGGGTGGGACAGGTGCCTATAAACCAACCTCCAGAATCGACCGTCCTTCAATCTTCGCGTTACTATTCTTAGCAGTGGATTGTATAGAGTTCAGTGGATTGTCTCGCAGGGCTGTCGAAGTCGGAGGAGTGCCAGTCGATGCCTGCGTTGGCGGGGGGCGGCGGTGCGGGGGCGGCGGGGGGCGTACTCGGCATCATACCCGAGCATAGTCTGCTCGACTCCTGCACGCGGCTGTCCATATCGCTCGAAGAGAGCGTTTTTAAAGTACGTATATTTTTATTGAAATGAAATGAAACACGTAATTTTTTTGGTCAATATTTTAAAACTAGAAGGCGCTGGCATTTCCTAGCCGTCTGATCCCTGAAGAAATGCCGAAACAAACTCAGAGTTCATGGTCTCTCTTCAAGTCTAAACATTATTATTATAAAGATATATTCATTCATTTTAACAATGCGGGCCCACGTCTGTCAGGACCTTTTGAAGTAAGAGACATTGCAGCTTTGAATTGACCTGTCCCGACAGACGACATGCATATTTAAATGATATGCTTTTCATCCAACGACAAAATCAAATTCCTAAGAGATGAAAAATGTCAACAGAAGTCGGTGTTCCTCGAAAATGTTTCTTTTGCAAGCTGATAACGGAATAGATAATTTACAAGATCAATATCGAACTTACCACCTTTGGTTCCTAATATCGACCCAGCCCGAGAGCAGCAGTTTCTACAGTCAGGATTAGATTAAGTAGATAAGATGCTAGATGTTAATATTGCGAATAATAAGAACCGACTCCCACTGTGTCGTGAAGAAAGATAGTGGTCGTGTTGAAAGTGTCCTATCTACATAAATACATCAGGCGTGATCGAGGTCAAGAGCAGGCCCATTCAATAATAAAAATAAAAATATTATAGAGGAGTTGACAGTTTTTGAGAAACCAATTAGTAATGTTCTTTGTGGTTCGTTGTCCTCAAAATATGAATATCTCTACATTGTGAGATAATAAAAAAGGTCATTACAAGGAATGACGTATCGCGCTCTGATTCGCGTTCAATGTCACTTGAAAACTTCTTTTTTATGCAACTATTTCCCAAAATATTAATTAATATAAAATAATTTACAAAATGAAGTCGAGTTTTGATATTTTTAGCTTAGAACCATTCAAAAAAACCAAATTCATAAGGTATTTTGCTTCCTGTCAACTAGCCAGTTTAACAGTGCCATACGTCGTTACGAGAAGTCGGAACTGCACGACACGGCAGTCGTCCAACGGCAGAAAAACCGGACTATACAAGGGAAAGCGACTCGTGTTATGGATACGATAAAACAGTTCCTATCGTTGGTTTTCTTAATCGTGATAATTGAACTTCATAAAAGTAAATCGATAACTAGATTATTATCTCAAATAATAAGGTCAAGTATATACGCGAAACGATAATGTAAGCCATAATCAGTTTGCAACCAGCCAGGTATCTGAAAACACCGTTTTTGTGAAACGTTACTGAAAATGGAAGCTTCCAGAGAAGTGTGTATTTAGTGTTAAAATTATTGTGTTTGTATTTGGATTCACTAGATAGGTCATATACTATGTAGACCGTGCCTTTAAAACTTAATTTAATATTTAAAATGTACAATTTTTAAATGACCTTGTATTTGATTTAGTTTATTATATTGGTGAACTGGCCCCAATTTTGTTTGAAATTGTAGTTCTTTTCCAAACTATCCACCTTTAAAACATATTTAAGCCCCATTCAAAATATTCCAGGTATCAGTAAGTTCATCATCTCAATCATCGCGAAGCAACTCAAGTCCCCACATGACTCTAGAAGAGTTAAGAGCCATCAACAAATACGCGGAGAGCACAAAGAGCCTCTCCTACCTACCCCAGGTACGTTATCAACCGCTATGCTACTACCACCACTCATCTACTACCTACTTGGTTCATTATAAATAACTTTGACTATATTCTTAAAATTATTCTTGTCTCTCTCTATCTTTGTTAAGTGTTGTTTCAGATATCATTTTTGAAAGTAATTGAATAACCCGACAATACATTCCGTAGAGATTGGTGCGAAAAAGATTGCCTGTTTAAAGCCATGGAAATAACCATGCTTTTATATTACCGATTGCATAATCATTCTCAAAGTGCTGCAAAAATCCAAATGAATAATGATGAATAAAAATGATTTCTGAAATGGTTCTAACAGTCCATATAGGTGTGTTATATCAAATGAAAAGTTACATTATTTTAAGCCCCCAACCTTTGAATTAAATGACACAACAAACTTGGTGTTGCCAACACAAAAAATCACAAATCGTAACACCTTACCAGTACATAAAATGGTCACATCGTATATGGACATCATTGAACCCTTTAAACTAAATAACTTGTATAAACAGTATTGTTTCAATTCTAGCGCTCACTGAGGAAAATGTTTTTTAAGACTAAGTGATGGTGACGAGATTTTTCTCAGTATCCACCTGTAGATTCCAAGTCTGTTTCCCCTGTTGTTCTGTCTATGAAGTAACGTGGACCGCTCGCAAAATATAACAAGAAAATTATTCAAAATTGTAGTACACATTATCGTAGGAGATTGATGTGATTTTTTTATCAGTAGCTTTAATGCTGAAATAGGTGATATTCGACCCCCAATTGGCATAGGTAACTTAGTACTTTTTGTGTAGCAAAGAGTACGAATAGAAAGCGATATAGAAATAATCGCGATTCGCCAGTGGTCCACGTTTTATTCTTACATGCATGAGTGATGTCTGTATCCCTGATAACTTAGGACAACTTGTGGCTGATCTGTTAGTTCTTAGATTTCCTCTTACATAATATAATTTACTGGTATTACACCGTGTGACATACAAGAGAATGTTTGGCACAATGCGATTATTCAAGAGCTCGGTGTGGCGACGCACACAAAAACACATGCTTTTAGCAGCACTCGATGGTGCAGTGTGAGCACCCCAAAACGAACACCTTAGGTATATAATTGTGTGATATTTCTTTCTTATTCATACAATACTTGCTGTACCTCTTCATCAATGTATCAATGTCCTCAATAACGTAACCGAATATTTCTTTCATTGAAATGTAACAAAAATCTAATAATCTTTTTGGTTATGGTAAAACCTCTGTGTAATGCCCCGTAGGCAAGCTAATATTCGAATCATGTTTATCGACTAACGGTAGCAGTATAGTTACTAATAAAATATTAACACTAGCTTCATTTTTACCGTAATTAACCCTAGTTAGTAACATCTTCCGAAGTAGGGTGGGTACTTGATTAATTAATTGTTACCGGTCAAAATTAATCTGTTGTACTAAATTAGCCCGCGAATGTATACACCCGCCTCATGTCGCGACCCCCGCTTCCAGAAAATTGTTTTTGTTTAACAGTTTGTCCCTAATAAAGTTGCCAAGTCTAAATTGACTCGACACGATATGGCTTTTTCAAGCACCAGGCCACCAGATATGAATGTAGTATGCGCTTATTGACTTCATTTAGTATCGTGAGCCAATATGTACCACTGGGTCCATGAGTACGCAGGGCTCGAAATTGAAATCCCCATGATTACTATATGACTAATGTATTATCAGACCTTATACAACGTGTAACATAATTAACGCAAGACCTCTTACACCCCAATTAGAGTATTGAGTTAAAAGCATACAATGACCAAAACAATTTTTTTTTAAAGCCAATTGTTATTATTAAGAAAATCGTGTTGACCCTAGCATTACTTTATGCATTTAAAACCGAGTTTTATTGCCGTGAAATAAGATTTAAGTTTCTTTGGCTCAATCGGCGGTCAGTATTGCAAAATACATAATTTTTGAAAAAAAAAAAATACCTATATTAATAGTTACTGAAATCGATTCAGTACTCAATTATGAGCAAATTACTTTCAGGACTTGCGTTTATCCTGTTACACCTTGTATATAAGTAATTAAGGTATGGGAAATCGAGTCAGTTTAGACAGAGTTCAAAAACTACTGCGAAGTCTTCCGTGTTTCGTATGCCGTTCTTGTATGGGCAAGGCCTTTTAACAATTAATATGAGTTATGTAGTCTGTTCTAAAAGTAGTGTAAACAAACCCTGGTCAAATTAAATTCTTACGCAGTCAATCGCTAAAAGCATCTGGATTTACAAGGTTTCAACTTCATATCTCTTGTAATTGAAAAATCATTGTCGAAAAATGCGGTTATACCGCATTTTTCGACAATGATTTAAAAAAAAAAAAAAAAAAAATTATAAGTGTCAAATGAAAAACATATTTAAGGTGATTTTTAAAAAACAAATAGGCAAAGCACTCAATTTGTAAATGGTACTACAAATTGAGATCCATAGGAGCGTTTTCTGATCCATTTGCTTACATTTTCATCAGATACTTTTGGAACAGACCATAGTTATACACACAAACGGTGTGCGAAAGACGTTTGGCTTAGCGGATGACGTAAAAAAGATAAATTACCATACCGTCCCGGGTGTCGAGAGGAAACAGTAACACAGTGAGTAGGGGGTAGAGAGAGAGAGGGGGGGGGGGAGTGCGGGGTCGCGTGGCGGGGGCGATGTCTCGCGACGTGACGTGGTGGTGCGGTGCGTAGGTGCACGAGCGGCAGCGCGCGCGCATGCGCACGCGGTCCGAGTGGTTCCTGCAGCCGGCTGCGTCGCTGGACGCGGCGCGCGCGCGCGCGGGTACGCAGTCCGCGCCGCCGGGCCCGCCCGGCCCGACCGGCCCGCGCGGCCCGCCCGGCCCGCGCGGCCCGCCCGGCCCCGCCGGCCCCGCGCGCCGGCCGCACGCGTGCGCGGCGGAGGCTCGCAACGAGAGCACCGCTCTCTACGTGCTTGTCGCCTGCCTAGAATTTTTGTTTTGACCTCGCGCACCGGTACTGTGAAACTGTGTTCGTTCGCTTCGGTGCGGAGAGGACTAACTAAACCGCGGAGGCTTTGCTCGCTCCCATTGCGATGCTAGACATATTCTACTTTTATCAAATCGAGTCTAAATCTAAAAGTCTAGTCTTAGTAAAAGACCCATGGCAAAAGACGGGGCGTTTATGGGAAAACTAATCATTGATTAATATCAAACTATTTCGGCACGTTCGGAACCCATGACGAAGTCACTTCGAAGTTCGCTAAGTTAACAGAAACTCTAACAAAATAAATATGAGATTGATGTAAAAAATGATGTGACTTCGCCTAGGGGGCTGGTCAGCAGAAGCAAAGCCTCCGGAGCTTGTACTCACAGGGCGATACCAACGCTTTGTGCGGGCTTACGCTTTGGGCGCATCGCATGTGTCATCGCACATAGTTTACATGTCGCACGTCACGTTTGAGTAGCATGATCTGCTCCCATGTGTTCCGTGTCCTATTTATTGTTTCTTCTTACCAGATATCATACAAGTTTTTCCTGTTATTTATACTCACTTAATAAGTTAAACCTAGATCGTAGATATTGCTTCTATTGTAAATAGTTTTGTTTAAAATTTTTGTCTCTATGAATACTTTTTATTGTATCCTATATAAAATTTCTATATTGTAAATAGTTCTGCTATTCGTAAAGGAGAATTTGATGTTAAAAATAGTAGCAGTAACAAAAGACGATACTGTATGGTTTACGCAGCTTTGCCAGCACATTGTGCATCATCAAGAATGTCATAAAAAGCATGTGTTGGAACTGCGGAAATATTGATCGTCGAGCATGTTCGATGTTGTGACGTCACATGCTTGGACATCAGTCACGAACCATTAAAATAAATGGTCCTTCATTGCCTTCACCTCTGAGAACAATGCCATATTGTTACACTTTCATTGTACAGCAATGTTATTATACCATGAATGCAGTACTGTGTTATTTGTCGTTGTGATATGGCAAGAAAATTATATCAACTTGTCAACGCTTTTTATTCAATGAGAGAGCAACGTCTATTTTACAAATGGAAATTAATTTTATTTTTATAAAATTTCGGGAATAAAAGTGGTTTGAGCGTTATTAGAAATTGATCTGAAGATTAAATTACCAAAATTATAAGAGATAATTGGAAATTAGTCTTTGCTTTCTAAAAAATGTTTTCAAATTTCCATAATTTATAAGAAATGAAAGGCAAATTTGCTTTCGAGAAATAATATAAATTTTTACTAAACTGAGAATTTGAAAACATGACACCTTTTTTAAAATTAATTTTGCTATTGTTGCTAGTAATAAAATTGCAGACGTACACGCGTGGTTTTCATTCTAGTCGAACATAGCTTTGTTTAAGAAGTTAAATTTGCAATCAATTTTCATTGCGTTTTTACGATGACGATATTTTTTTATGGAATTTAATGAGCTTATAAAGCTTGTGGTTCAAAATAAGCTTCATATTACATGCAACTTTTTTTTAAAGAAGTGCAGTATTTTTAAATAACTCGATAAATGAAATCAAGAAACAGAACTTACTTATCAACAATTCACATTTTAGTCAACTCAACACGCATGTCCGTCCGCGCGCTACCACTCGCCCATAAGAGCACAGAGTAACCACTCGCCCCACCTCAGGTAACGAGCGGCGCAGCTCGCGGCGTCGCTCCCGGCGCGCGCGCGTGTGCTGCGGCGGCCCCGCGTGCCGCGCACTCACACACTCCGACACTGAAATCCCGCTCGCTCTCCAGCCTCGTAAAGTGACCGCCTGACTGAGGCACGCGTACTCGGCCGAAGATCCTATCAAGGCGACAAGGTAACCAAGATCTGTCTACTACGGTAACCGGTTGTAAATATGAAATATGGTACCGTCAGGGGACTTGATTGATAAGCAATTTGTCCGTAAATTCTGAAAACAACTGACATTTTTTGTTAGTTGTATGAAATGGGTATTGAACGGTTTATTGGCGTAGTATGTCAATTTGCTTAACAATCAAGCTCCCTGACTGTACTACGAGATTGAGAAAACGTTTGGCTTTGTAGAGAGCGTCCCCTCTATCTCTATAGTCTTGTCTCTTAAAGATCGGTGTGCCGTATTGAGACCCGGGTACTGCACTCTTGTTCGGACACAGAGTAGCAAATGGAGTGATGATATGCTGGCGAAATGCAATATTTATCATGAGCGAATTTTCAACAGATATTTAAAACTCGAACTCAAAGCATTTATTTGTAATAAACCAATTATAGGCACTTTTGAATTGTCAAGGGGTCGGTCAGTCAGAAAGATGAAGGTAGTTGCCCATTCCAAAGAGTAGTAGGTACCTATGGAGAAGAACGGGCAAGAAACGCCACGGACACTCTTTTAAATCAAAATATGGTTATAAAATATTGGATGTACCTAACATCATTCATGTTGAAATTATGCATGTGAGAACGACGCAGAACGTTAAAAGCGTCCGTAATAAATAGATAAAACAATTCAAATATTAAATTAAAATAAGCCGTGGCAGGCAGCTAAGAGATGACCAGTCACTACTGACGGCGCCCGCTCACGAACATGACTCATGTATTTCACCGTTCAGCTCAACCATTTTGAAGAGAACAAAATGGTCCAAAACATGCGCCACCATCAGTGAGACATTAGAGCGAGCTGCACATACTCTCAGCTGCCAGGGCACATTCAAGCCAATGAGAGACGTACCGAGTAAATGGTAGCTTTATAGTATGTACATAGTACTCACACATGTGCTATGCAATTATACAATACTAAGAGATTAAATTTATACAATGCAGAGATAGTTTTTAAAGTCTTCAGCAGCTCCAACAGTATTTTCAAATGCTAATCAATTAGTTTATATGCGCCCTTGTGGAGCAGGACCAGCGTTGAACCATGCATTTTATCAGCGATATGTAATCCCCGTAATAATAATTATGCTATTTCGTTTATTTCCCCTCATGTCTTACGCATATTAGCTGAGCGTGGTTCAAGGGGGAGTTCACTCCATTTGTTTGCTACTCGGTGTGCCAGGGCAATTCTCTGAAAACTCTTAAAAACATGACTGCTCCCACGAAGATGTGTGTCAGACATCTGAACGTCTAATTGTAACAGAAATCTTGATAATCTGGCACTGCCATTCAAGGATGTTACAAAAATACTGGCGCAAATTGGAAACCGCGACGAACTGTTATAAAATGTTTAAGACTTTCTATTGTGATCCCATGAGTTGCGTTCTCCCGTCAATATTATGAGGCTCGCCACCTCTAGCTAGGATAGATCGGCGCGCGACCGACACTCGGCGCGAAAACTTTTTTTTTAATAATTCGTGGAGTCTTGTGGGTGTAGTGCTGATTTACTAAATATATGTTCTAGAGCGTAGTTGGTACATTTTTATAGCTGAAGTTGTACGCTTTACGCCATATTTTCGTTTTTAGTCTCAAGAACGATATTCATATAAATCACGTCGTTTTTCCATTATTATAAATTCCATTCGAATTAAATGTCAACCCAAACAATATTATTGTGTGACCATTAATTAGTAGGTACACAAAATATTAATAAAATTCAGTGTGCAAAATGTTCACGATATAGTTTGTCAAAAACTGCGTTCGTGCTAGAGTATCACACATTTTCTTTAAATATCTTTACAAATATTTGTACACAAGACGTGATTGGGGTATGAAAATAAGCAATATTTTCCGTGCCATGTAAAATCCTAATAAACAGGCACAAACATGATTAATGTTTCTAATATCGACCTCAATAATCATTAGACGGAAAAAGCTTATCATTTGGGGACAAGAGGGTGTTTCCAATGTCAAACTAATATGACTAAACATTCCTGTAAATAAATGGTATAGTTAGTTTAATTCTTATTTAAAAAAATAATTACTTCCCCACTTCGTTTAAGTTAGTATGTTTGTAGTATGTCATGAAACTAATGATAAGAAACTGCATTATTTTAAAATTCACTTTGCATGACTTTCTACCTCAGTTACACTTAATTTTTGCTCTTATAATAAATGCTGAAAACCCAAGTCATGCCAAACTAAATGAAATTACTGCTTTCGATTGGCTCTTTTGAAATTGAATACAGGTGTCCGCCAAATTTGAGCCACATAGAGAAGACTGAGCTATGTTTAGAAAAGTTTATCTTACCTAACGAAAAAACACGATTGAAAACTATGCGTAGATAGTTATCAATATAGTCACATTCACATATTGCAATTATTATAATGTTGTCTATTATTGAATAGTACAAAATGACATAATTATACAGTTGTCGAATTTTTGAATAATGGTTGTTTTGTAACTTTCTGTAGATATCTACAATTGGATCTTAATAAATTAATATAGGTGCTAGTTAATCAGAAACGTCTTATGAGAAAATTAATTTACCTAACGTTGACATTTTAATATATTATATTATTTCCCTACATCATTTATATTCACATTCAATATAGGTAATTATTAAAATATAATGTTATAAGTTTAGAAGACTCGCAATGGATCAAATGTTTTTGTTAAAAATTAATGTAAATACTTTAGTTATTGTTGGAGTAACATGTGTTTTATGCACATAATTCGCACATTATTTTTATAAAATGTACCTTTTATTTGTAAGTGTATTTTAAGACTGTTTTAGGTTAAATAGTTTCAATGCAGGTCAAAAGCAGTTTTCGTTATGTTATATAATTGATAATTGTATACAAGTGTCTGGGTGTTAGTGCCCGTTTGCTATTTTAGAGGTTTGTATATCGAAGGCAGCTCAAAGTTATTTTATATTCGTTGTGTAATTACGTATTAATAAGTATTTACACTCGGCTAGTGGTTACATCGCTGCTACCCCGCGGCTATGTCATGGCCATATTAAGAAGTATTTTTTGTTATATTCGTTTTTTTTATTTTATCATCAAAACATTTTAATACCTTGGTGAGGTATTTGTTGTCAACTATAGAAGTATTCCCCATTATTGGCATGGTTGGTGACGAGTCTCATGCTGTATACGAATATGTTGCTGGTAAAGACATATTAATTCGAATGATAGGGCTGTGGCGATCCTTGGGTCAAGTGGTCCCGAAAGTTGCCAAATAGTAATAGAAACCTAAATATAAATTGATACCTGGCTTACATTTTTGGATTTGCACGTCCAAGTTCCTGTGTTCATTGATTAGCGTTAGGAGAATGAACGAATGTTGTAGTTCAATGTGTAGATTTTGAGATCGAAAGACTTGTTGTTGTTGTCATCACAATGATCTGAACGGCGCCGTCAAACGAGCGATCTGTGCTCTTGTGATAGCAATACCAACAAAACAAAATTTTTGTAAATTGTAACGTTAGCTTATATTTTTCGTCATTATTCAAGTGCGTCCTATTTTTTAATAAATTAACATTTTTTAAACTATAACATTATTAACTAAATACTAGTAACATTTTTGTACAATAATATTAGTTGCTCTAAAGTTTAGATAGTATATTATTTTTGACTTTATAAGACTGTTTATATGTTATAATAATTATAATTTATTACTAACTCTCGAATACATTTATCTTATCATTCCACCGACTTAAGTATATAACAACACCAGTTGCATTTGAGTATTATTTTCTGTCATTAAATATGTAACAGATCTCGGAGCTTTAACAAAATTATCAACAATGTTAGTAGCAAGTTATACATTGATGGTGAATTAATTTTAATTTTATTAGGAAAATGTAACGAGCCCGAATGAGTGCAATGATAGCCTATATATAATTATGTAGGGTACACTTGCATATTAAGTTCGTCGTATGTAATATGGGAATAAATTACAATTTAATTCCTTTAGTATTATTGTATTACGGTATTTGCTTATGTAAATTCAGTTTGTATTTTTCACTTTATATTTGCACATTTTTTCTACACAAATTATAAAGAATTACACAAGAATAAAAAGTATAACAAATTACTACTGCGTTTTAATTCTTTACCCTAATTATTGGAGAGAAAAAAAAAACATATTTGATAATAAAAACAATACTTTTATTGGGTACCTATATATATACATATTTGTCGGAAATCAACATTTTCGTTGAAAAATAATTGAGCTGCGTAAATATCACATTAGACAATCTCCAAAATAATTAACTAATTAAAATAACTCGATAATAATCATTAAAAAACCTTACGTACAATGGCACTTTTATTTTTACAATTTTATTGTGTTGGGTGGCTTACAGCTAACAATACAAAATTACTAATGAGTTAATTCGCGACAAGTCATTTACAAGCCTCCACAGTTACAAATAGAGTATTGTTGTACTAGTTTCTAACTTGATTAACTATTCATTCATACAACTTTTCACTCATATTTACAAAGTATCCTTAACTTTTTCCCCCTTTACATAAACTTGAACAATGTTCCTGTCATCTCCGACGAATATGAATTTCTGCAGTAATTCTACTGCATATTCTTCACTGGTAGTTGGTAAACCTCCTTCGTACTTGTCGATCTGACTTCCTTTTGAGTATACGTCGACCAGCAAAGCGTCGAAATCTTTGCCTACATCGAAGTTTCCAATTTTCTGGTCCAGGTTCAAAGCTGGAATTGTGATACTGAAGTAAGTTAAAAGATTTCTCGAGTGAAACATAGACTATGGTGGAATGGTAGTTGATTAAAGAGCTGCCAACAGCTAGACTTTGTCCATTCTATGGGAAGTCATGATTCATGACTTGTGCCAAGCTAGACTTTTCTAATCTTAAATCCGTTTGCAAGCTTGTAAATTTTTGATACTCAAGTACTGGGCCGATTTTAACAACACTTGGGCACAGAGACAAAACTCGAGCCCGAAAAAGATATAGGACTTTTTTTTTCAGGTTCATGAAGTGTCTAGGATGACAG
The DNA here is from genome assembly GCA_937001585.2 of Brachylomia viminalis. Lineage (NCBI taxonomy): Eukaryota > Metazoa > Arthropoda > Insecta > Lepidoptera > Noctuidae > Brachylomia > Brachylomia viminalis. Next base: position 12,473,091 of record OW443316.2, on the reverse strand, counting down.
TAAAAGTGCTGGAAACAAGCTGCTTAATTAAAAAGAGAAGTAACGAATGAGCTTACCTTTAGCACCTCCTAGTGTGGCGAGGTAGAAAGCCTCCTTCCAGTCCAATGCATATTTGGGGCTACCCTGCATCTCTAAGCACATGGACACGTCCATAGTTCTGCGAATAGCATCCAACATTGATGCGTTGTCGCCACCGGATACATCTGACCGGAAATAATATTGAAAGAGGTGAATATTCTGAATTTTGGTGAACTTTTAAGGACTTGTAGAGCAATTTCTTGGCCAAATGCCATCTAATACAGCCCTGCAAGTAGTTTGTGTGTGTTATAAATTCAAATTCCAAAATTGGATTTTTGAATTCTGAGAGGATGACGCGAAGGATTTGTTATGGCTAAAAAAGGGCTGAATACTAAGACAGCTGATAGGGGCGTATTGAAGACGACATGGTGCGATCATGAATAAATTGGAATAAGGATGACAGATTAGAAGATATCATTTGATGTAAGCACGCAACATATATTTGCGTATTTAGTTAAATTATACAAAGTGTAACAGAATAAACGCAAGTCCTGAAAGTAGTTAGTTCATAATTGACTACTGAATCGATTTCAGTAACTACCTATGATAAAAAAAAATACCTATACTATTGTATAGGTATTTTTTCCAAATTTTATGTATCTTGCAATACTGACCGCAAATCAAGCCAAAGAAAATTAAATCTTAGTTCAAGGCAACAAGACTCAATTTTAAATGCATAAAGTAATGCTAAGGTCAACACGATTTTCTTAATAATAATAGGTAGCTTAAAAAAAAATAGTTTTCAAACTCAAACTCAAAGCATTTATTTCAATTAAACCATTTACAGGCACTTTTGAATTGTCAAGTGGTCGGTCAGTCAGAAATATGAAGCTACACACATCAAAAGTGTCTAGGGATCAAGCATTTTTATGCGGATTTCTTGAGATTAAGATGTGGCTTTGTAATAAATTTATGATTTTATAAATTTATATGGATCCTTTTTGGTGCATTTCATAATTTGAATCAGGAACTGTGAATTAAATTCGAGTAAAAGATGAAAATCAGCTGTCAATATTTTCCCTATAAAAACATACAACGCATTGAAGACATTATTAGTGCTACTGTTTCCCTACTACTGATTAAAACCAACGTTATTATGGAGCGGCGACGTCATTTAAGCAGGGAAGAAATGCTCAGAGCCGTGGGAATGATAGAAGCTGGTTCCCGGCAACGTACTGTGGCTTTAGCTCTGAATACAAGTCAGAGTGTTATCAGTCGACTTTGGACACGTTACCGAAGCACTGGTACCGTGGCTGAGCGCCATGGAGGACGGTATCGCTGCACCACACGGAGACAAGACCGATACATTCAAATCTTAACTCGAAGAGCTCCAACAATAACCGCCATGATGTTAGCCGTGAGGCTTCATCACTCTTCAGGGAACTTAATTAGCGACCAAACAGTCAGAAACCGCTTGCATGAAGTGAACCTTCATTCCCGAAGACCGCTACGGGTACCACCTATAGCAATGCACAATCGTAGGATTCGATATCAATGGGCTCTTGAACACAGAAATTGGGCAGAAGAACAATGGCGTTTCGTGTGCTTTTCTGATGAGTCTCGTTTTGGTATGAGACCGGATACAAGACGTATACGACACTGGAGAACCCCTGGACGCCAACAGCGATTAAAATCCTGCCAGGAAGTCCATCCTTATAGTGGTGGAACCATCATGGTATGGGCGGGTATTTGGATCGGCGGAAGAACTGAGTTGATTTGGATCAGAGGCAACCTCAACGCTCAAATTTATGCTGAGACGATTGTATCAGACGTCATCGTTCCTCTACAAGTGCAAATCGGTCCCTTATTTCAGTTAATGCATGATAATGCACGACCGCACACCGCAAGAGTTGTAAGACAGACTCTCGCCGCAGCTAACATCAATGTCCTGCCCTGGCCTGCTCAGTCGCCAGACTTGAACCCGATTGAGCATGCATGGGATATGCTACAGAGAAGAGCTCTGCCGAATATGGAGGGTATCCAGTCGCAAGAAGACCTTTTTTTGTTGTTGCAACGAACATGGGCGGCCATTCCACAGCGTGATTTGGATGAACTCATTTTGAGTATGCCAAACCGATGTTCTTGTGTTGTTAGTGTTCGCGGTAGAAACACGGATTATTAATTGTTTAAGTTACCCAATAAAATTTTAAAGAAAACTGTTATTTCAGTCTTTTTTTCGAACTTTTGTGTTAGTGGTTCAAATGTCAAAAATCCCTTTATTAGGAAAATGGCAAATTTCTTTATTAATGCAAAGGTGACTTGGTTTATCGTTACTGTGACAAACGAAAACACTTTATTTTATGAATCCTTAAAGAAAATTTTAATTAATATCAATCAGGAGAAAAGTTATTGCAAAAATATATGTTGATCCCTAGACACTTTTGATGTGTGTAGTTGCCCATTCCAAAGCGTAGTAGGTACCTATGGAGAAGAACGGGCAAGAAACTCCATGGACACTCTTTTAAATTATATTGTTACATAAATATTAGTTACATCATTAATCTTGTATATAGGTATAATTATATGTGAGAACGATGTAAATAAGACGTACACATTGAGTGTCAATTCAAACAAAACAATCCATAATAAAATAATTAAAAATAAGCCGTGGTGGCTAAGAGATGACCAGTCCCAACTGACAGCGCCCGTTCACGAACATGACGCATGGATCAGCACCATTCAGCTCAACCATTTTGAAGGGGCCTAAGGGGGTTTTGTTCATTGTATTATGCTTTTAACTCAATACTCCAATTGGGGTGTATGAGGTCTTGCGTTAATATGTAACACGTTGTATAGTGCTAAAATGCTTAACTATTACTAAATAAAATATGTTATTTACCTGTCCCCAGTCCAACTGTAATGTTAGCGTTGATAATCCTCCTGACAGGACACAGGCCAGACTTCAGCCGAGTATTGGAAGCTGGACAATGTGCTATTGACACTCCTCTGCTTTGTAACATGGTCAGCTCTTCATCCGTCAAGTGTACTGCATGGGCCATGATGCACTGGAACAGAAATTGGAAGGTGAGAGAGAAGAGTGGAGAGAGCGTGAGTAAGAATTTGTATTAAAGACAATTGTACTGAGCAGTTCATGTGCAGGCCTTCGGGTAGCCGTGGCTAGTGGTTGCTTGCAGAAGTTGTTTTTAAGGGGAGAAACGCCAGGTTCAATGGCAAAAAACATAAAATTTCGCGGGCAACCTGGCGCTTCTCCCTTAAAGGTAGAAAAATCTTGATTGGTCTGAACCTGCTACGTAACGATCGGATTAAAGCGGCAGCGGCCGTCGGGTAGTGTGGGCGCAAATAATTAGCTTTACTCTTAGCGCGGCCTCTTCTAAAACAACAGCGAAACGGACCGTGCAATAAACTAACCCTGCTTGATAACATGCTGCCACTTGCCCCGTTTCCGCTTTGTCGCTGTCTTCGCGCCGCTGCTTTAGATATATTATTTAGGGCAACACAAAAGAAACAGCATAACACAAAAGCCCAATTAAAAGATAGAACCCAGTGACTGCCCACATTGCACAATTTAATTAACAAAGGGCAGAGAGGGTTCTATAATAGCCTACCTTGTTATTTAAAATTTGACTTTCATCGTAAACATGTCCATAGGTCTTGCATGTAGGATTTGTTGCCAAAACAAATTCTATTTCTGAGAGGTTTTCCGATATGTGACTCTGTAAATAAAAGGAATACAATTCGTTTGAAACTTTTATAAGTACTTTGGAGAACAAAATTGAAATAAAAAGCTTGAAGTGCTTATTTATTTATTTATTTATATATTCTTTATTGTACACCACAAAAAACATAACAACAAAAATTAAATTGAACACTACTTAATATACAATGGGCGGCCTTATCGCTTTCTGCGATCTCTTCCAGGCAACCTTGGAATGGACAGAGATTTTCCTGGACATAAAATGGGGCTGTTGTTGGTGCAAATAATAAGTATGTATACAATACACTAAAATAGATACACATATATACATATCCTAAATAATAGATACACTTATATACATATCCTAAATAATATATACATAAATACGTACATACTAAATTTATAAGCAACGAAAATAAATGAAGACTATAGATAATTAGTAATTACAATTATGAGAACACGATCACAACGACAAGTAATGTTCCTTCACGAGTCTTTTAAACACAAGCAATGACGGCGCGCGTTTAATTTCAACTGGCAATGCATTCCACAAACGAGCAGCCTGGACAGTAAAGTATTTGTCGAGGAAAGTTGTGGAATGCATAGGCATTTTCTGATACCTGATCTTACCTGTATCCTGCAGTCATACTTCTTAGCTATATTTGCCAGCCCATCCATTAGTTCTTTATCACAACTGACTGCAAATCTTGGAGTCACCACAGGTTCAACCAGCTCATTCTGAAACAGACAATATTTTATATGGTTGTAAAGCAAGTTCCGCTGTACTAAAGTCATTAGGAATTAGAGTAAAAAAAAAAAGTTCTGAACTCTGTTAGTTCTGTCTGCTCTGAAATTGCCTCTAGACTTAAAACAAAAGCTGGATGATAAAATAATTTTTGGATGCCAGCGGCAAAACATAATAAGTAGAAGCCATTGGTGGCCTCAAGCTAAATAAGTAGATAGATAGAGACACAAACCTGATAAGCAATAACATGTTTGATAAATTGTTCAACTTCTGCAAACTCTTTCTTGGTATCATTATAATACCCTGCATCATTTTCTTTATTCATGCTCACTTTCCCTATCAGTGCCCTCTGGTGGTGCTTGATGGCGCTTTTTACTAGTTCGAGTGTGCCATCAACATGCAAAGATCCAAAATAGCAGGCTGTTGTAGTTCCATTTTTGAGTAATCTTTGCTGAAAAAAGTAGAACAGGGCTGTTATGATTATGTGCAAAAAGAAACAGCTGAACAGTGATGTAAGTGAAGTAGGCTATATTATATACATTGACACAAAAGTGTATAGCAATGTTTCATAAACATTTTAATGGCCTAGCTGGTTAGCCACTCTCATATAGAAAATTTGTTTATTTTTTTAATTTATGTGGAGAATAATGGCTTTTTAATTATGCCTGTAAGTACAGCATTCAACCGGTTAAACAGGCTCATAATGTTTAAATTCACCTAATTATATTACAATCCATGAGTTATTTACGAGCCATTATAAAGCAGCCTTGCAAAGTAAATTATAGTAATACCAGCATATTAGTGTCCCTATACAGGATACAGGGCAAAGGCTTCTTCTTATACAGGGAAGGTATGAGCATTGACAACCACTTGTGCTTGTAACTTGAAAAAAAAAAAAAAGTTGTGGCACCAACATGTAGACAAAAATAATTACAGTAATTCTGCCGCACTAATTTTATTAGAAGTGCAGTAAGGAGATTATACGAAAAACCTCCTTACTGCACTTCTAATTAGTGCGGCAGAATTGTCTAGCAGAAAATGCAAATGATGCAATTAGTATACTGAGTTACTCACCACAACCTGGTCGTAGACCTTAGCGGCAAACTCTGTGTCACTGTACTTCTTCTCCAAAGGGAATGTGTACTTTGCTAGCCATTCCAAAAGGGGTCTGTCTAGACCTAGACCTATATTAGGAAACTGTGGAGCATGAGTGTGGCAGTCCACAAATCCAGGAATGATAAACTGGTCCCGGCCTAATTTTATTATTTTGTAGCTTGAAAACTCTCCGGCCTTTTCAAGTTTATCGAACTCTTCCGTTGAACCTTTTTTCGTGATCTGTAAAAAATAAGAATATACCAAGTAAGAAGTTCTTTCCAGTAGGTATTTAGATACCTACTGGAAAGAAATAGGTGTAGGTTTTTTTTGTGAACAAAATAGTTTACTTGGTGATTTTTTAATACAGGAAAAATCTATGTAGTTTATGTGAGGCATAAATACCTATTAAAGTTTATTGTTACCTTTCCATCCTGAACAGCGACATAACCGGAGTTTATAACAAGATTGTTCAAAGAACTCGAACTAGCGATTACTCCAACGAGTACGATACTTTTATCCGTCATTGTTATAACAGGCTACTGACCAAATAATGATATGAAAAGTATTAAATTACGTAATTAAACACAAGTTCTTGATATAGAGTTTTAAAACTTATTGATAACACGACACGCTCGTTATCACAGAACGTATCACAGACTAGTAATAAGTAAAATTAGGTAGTGAACATAATTGAGCTCCTCGACTGCACGATTACTGACAATTGCGTGCACTGACTGGACAGGTCCACTCAATCTTTCCTCAAAAGACCATTGCAGACACCGATCTACATAGCCTTCACATGATCTGACCAAGATTTTGTCTGGACTTTAAAAGAGACTGACCTCTGAGTTTGTTTCGGCCTTTCTTCTCAGAGTAGTCAGATAGGAAACGCCGACCTTAACTAGTTTAAAAAAAATATGATTGACGTGTAAAAGTGTTTGTTCAAACCTACTTACAGAAATAAAATCATTTATCATTTATAATAAATTAAAAATACCCTGACGGGCTCGTTATCAACGATGACAACAATGATGTTATGTTACTTTTTATGGTTTTAGAATTTAGAATGTTTGAATACTCGTCTTTTAAACCCCAAATTTGGGAAAATGACTATTATGACATTTATATAATAGAAATAGTCACGTAATTAAAATCTTTTGTTCTTATAAACGTGTTACGCTTATTTATTGTAAAAAAAAATCCACGGGATTGAATGAAATCATACAGAAATAAACATTAGATAAGATAGGTTGACGTCCACTGAATGCAGCCTAATGCCTATAAATATCTTTCAGACTACAATAATGTTGATTTATGTTATCTTAAACTTAAGTAATGACAGAATAGTTAATTTTATCGCCTTGTGGTAGTTATTCTGTACATAATCTCGTGCCAGGATGCGCGCGCGTGTTCTTCCCCCTCACGCCAATGGATGAACTGTCCAGTGCGTGCGTTCTGTATCCAGAACACCGAGTTATATCTGGTGGCGCGAGCCATGGCTTCTTCGAGCCGATTGTTCATCTTCTTTGCTTCTTCTAAAGCCTGTAGGACATAATTTAAATTAAATGGCCAATAATCTTTGTGGATACCCTCGGCTGGCCACGTCGCGAAAATACAAAACTGAATCTCGTTTTTACGGTCCTCAAGACTTTTCTTAAGGAGAAGTGCAATCCTCCTATCGGTTAATGGGACTATGTAAGGAACTACCTATGTAAAGAGCAGTAACTATCTACGTTGCTTAATTTGAAATGAAGTACTTGATTGAAGAAACCATTGGCAACTGCAAGTCGTCCAGACAACATGGACGAGTTGGCTCGTAGTAGACACAAGCGAGGATATAAGGTGCGCAACAAACGGGCGTCGTTCTCTAATCGCGCTAGTTCCTTGTCCGCTATCGAACGGAGCTCCATTAGATCCACCACCTAATTGACAAACAAGAACTTTTAGCAGTAAAGGCGGACTCATGAATTTGAGATTCTTTGCTTAATTCATTAGTCATAAATGCGAAGCAGTATTCATTTACCTTTCGTAAATCGTCCACTTTTCTTGCTAAACTCTCGAGCATCCCCTCTGCAAGTCTCATTGCACTTAAAAGAGTGCTCATCGAACCATCATCTTCATGTGATGCCCAACTCAGCGCTTCAGACTCAAAACGTTTTGCCCTCCGTTCCGAATCTGCCCTGAGCCAATAGGTCCACAGCCCTACTACTAGCCGGCGCCGACTAGGTCCTGCAGATTTACCCCTACTTATTGCATATTCGGCGAACCGACTTATATCTTGTGGAGATTCCAGTTGAAATCCTGCGTCCAGTATCATGTCTATGCACAGCGCATGATACCATGTCTCACAATCATATGACATGTGGTCTTGGCCTGTACGCAAGGCGAATTGCAAGATGTCGACAGCTTCTGCTATGCGTCGACGGGTTAGTAGAATGTAAAATAAGTCTGGTATTAGCTCCAAAGATACGTCTTCAGCTAGCAGGAAACGACTAACAGCTAATGCACGGAAGCCGGAGCGTATAGTTGGTGCCAGTTGCCCTCTGGCCATCCGAGCTCGAAAGGATGTCATAAATAGTTTTCCGATAGCAAAAAGTTCATCAGCCTGAATTGGGTTTGGAAGGTTTTTCAAAGAGTGAGCTGCCATTTGTTCTATTTCTGCTGTGGCTTCCGGCATACCGCGATCCAATTCTACTTGCAAAGCATTGCAATAAGTGTCGCAGATATTCACTACAGAACATTCCACAGTCTGAATTATATTCAAGGCACGGAGTGCTGTCAGTCTCGATACTCTTTCATCTCCAAGCATGGAATATAATAAGGTTGCTATGTTCAAACAAAACACTGAGTCTGTTTTCAATATTGTTTTATGTATACGATGCTTTTGTCTTTCGAATTTAAAGACCTTTGCTATATTTCTCAATTTGAAATATTCAGGTACTTTGTGTATATTGATATGATATATTTCTGCTGCTTGCTCGGTTTCTGCTTTAGCCGCAGTAAGTCTTCCCAATACCAGGCATGTAGCAGCTCTTACTGAATATATTTTTCCTAAAAATCGCTTTTTTTCAAATGGATCTAGATCGGGAATCATTTGACACATGCCTTCGGCTTCATCGAGTTTTTGAAATACATTTTCAACGTTATTGCTTAGTACACACAAATGACAGTACTTGATCAGGAATTCAATGGCTTTTGATTTCAATTCTGCTTGTTGTGCATGGTAGACGACTTGGTCACAAATAGTTATATTTAATTCTGTACAAGTGCATCTAGCAAAGTTGGTTGCGGAAACACCTTTTTCTATTTTGACACTAAAAGTATGTTCATCATTTCTCATTTCTTCTATGTCTTCTTGACTGTCAACGACGCCAAGGTTCTGCCAAGCACTAGGATCATCAGCTTCAACAACCTCACGAAGCATGTCAAAAATCTTGTTATTTTCAAATTCTTCCGAGCTTTTCTTTTGAAGTTCAGAAAAGTTCGTCATGGTAACTTTTTTAACTGATCTTTGGCTGCTTGGGCCAGCCTGACCAACGCTGCCTCTTGTTTTTAAAATTGGTGCTACTGTGGTGCTGTCTATTGATATATTAGGTGGCATTATTTCACTAGATGCTTTTGTTGGCTTTAAAATTTCCTTAGAGAGAGTTGCAGTTACTGCTTCTGATTTAGATTTATGTAAACTAGCAGAACTTGGTTCTTTTGATGAATATTCCCTTTGTAAGGTTACTATGGACTCATCTGAGCTTTCATCTCTAACCATCGTTTTGTCCATTGAATTAGTTGAGTAGCTATTTTTCATTGGTGCTACATCGACTAAACTTATCATTGACTGGACTAACATAACTGTACCACCGCAGTTAGCACATTTTTGTTTATTATTTTCTAAGTAATTAACAATCCGCGTGTGAAATTCTTTTTTCTGATTCATTGGTAACAGTTCGTAACATGTTTTTCTTGAGTTTTTACTTCTAAATCTCATTAGTTTGCAAAATGCGTACTTTGGTAGATTTTGGCAGCTTTCCGGATCATGTTCGAAACAACATTCACAAATAAGATTGGGGTTATGGGATGAACTGTTTGATAGTATACTTAATGCAGAAGTACCTCTGCGACCAAATTTATTCAGACAGTCGGCGTTTGCACAAGAGAGAATACGTGCAGCAAATAATCTTTTAACAGCTTTCGCCGTAACCAAACTATTGTTTTCATACATTATATTTTCTAAGAGATCCCTTGGTATTACATCGCCTATCACTGATGCAATTTTCAGTAGCAGTTGTTGATACGGTGTCAATGAGTCAATTTGTATCATAATTAGTGCATCTAAATTATGGACATTTATATTGGTGTTTAGCTCTCCTTTTTCAATGACTATACATATGCTTATATCTCCTGTGGAATCATTTTGTATTAGATTATCAAGGGTGCTTTGATTTTCACCATCTAATGCTTGCGGGTGTAGCAGAGCTGGATCTGGAAACTGTAATTCCTCTTTTTCCCAGTCGTCCAGTTCAACAACATGTATCTTTTTTATTTCAAGTGCGCCGGTAGAAAATAAATGAGTAATGAAGCCCTCAACGAGACCTGGCATGCCTTTACATTTACTTCGCAAGGCGACACATAAGTCATTAGAGACTCCATCTACGTCTAATATTTGACATGCCAAAGCAGGGATCCACTCTGAATCCAATGGCCCTAAACACATTTTTCTGATGTTATTATTTATAAATACACTGTAGAGCCAACTGTGAACAGCGCTAAATTTACCACGTGTGACGGATATCACGACAAATATTTTCAATGAGCTGAACATCATTGATATGAACTCCCAAGAAAATGAATCTAAATTTTGTAAATCATCTAAAAATACGACAGTAGTATCTGTAAATGCTTTTATTAGTTTCTCAAACATTGCCTTAGCTTTCTCTTTTCGCTTCATTTCATCTAAAGAATGAATTCCTTCATGATAAGCAAATCGTACTTTAATTATACTGTTTAAATAACATAAGTCATCAGAGTAGGCGCTCAATAATTGTATAATTTTTTCTTCTTTGGCAAACCCTTCAACGGGTTCCTTAAGCTCAAGTATTTGATTCATTATTTGGCTTAAAGCTAAATATGCAGTTGCAGAATGTATAGAAGTCAAGTTTAGGTAACATACACGAAAACCATTTTTCTTTGCGTGGCGGGCCATCCATTCTAACAATCTACTCTTTCCAATTCGCGATTCACCTACCATTAAAAGAGCATCGAAATCTCTATAAGTTGCATTGCTATCTTCAAGCCAGCTTTCAAAATAGTCTATTTCTTCACTGCGGTTAAGGAGTAGAGGAATCATTGGTATATCATATAATTCCTTAACTCTTATATCTTCCGTGTATTCATATATTTTTCCTGGTTTTTTAATGCCTTTTAATTCGATTGCTGGTTGTAGTGTAAATCCGTTTTTAGACATTTTACTTTTTACAAAAGTAGTTTCATCGCATGTGATTTTATTTTGGAATCCACACATGAGCCTTGCGGCTTTGTTAACAATAGCACCAATGACAGTAAATTCTCTCCGTAGAGGATGGCCTACCACTCCACAGTATACTTGACCGGTTGTTACACCAATGGATACTTCTAAGACTCCATCGAGAGCAGCTAAGGATTTTTTTATACTATACGCACATTTTAGTGCAGCTTGGGCTTCAGATTCATGTTTGAAGCCCCGCAATCCGAATACCACTAAAATCATGACATCCTTGTCGAAAAGAATTATCTTGTTAACACACCCCATCGATTTATATACTATTCCACATGTGATTTGATAAGAATTATTGACGATTGTTATTAATTGCGTAAATGAACAGTCTCTTGGCTTGAGGGTCACAAATAAAATTGACACTTGTCTCATTTCAGTTAGGTATTCCAGTGGTTGATGAGCATCAACCTGTGTTAAAACAGGTCTTATCATAAATTTTCTAATTTCGCTTCCTTTATTTTTTTCCTCAGCTACTAAAATAGCTTTACGTAAGCTCAAAGCTTCGGTTTTCCTTAAAGCATCGGTTACATTTAAACCTTTAGGTGCATCTAATATAAAGTCAGGAAGGCTCTCTATTGCGCTAAATGGCTTTTTACTTTGTCTGACTAAATTTCCAAAACCCACAAATGGTTTCGTCACGTTGTTTTCATGCGGATCATACAGAATCGATTTTATGGTAACAAATCCACTTTCATGTATAATATGATCGTAATTTCTAGAATAACAATGCCCCCATGCTGTCGGAGTTAGTTTTACTTCCCCTGAAGCACAGACGCTTTCAGCAGCTTTGGCTTCTATTACAGGCAAGCCAAAAATAATATAACTCATATCTATTCCAGTGCCGATTGGTGCAAATATGAGATTGCCTGCAGATATCGCTAGTTTCACTTTTAAGTTAACTTTAACATCCGTTTCATAGACTGCGTAAGAATGTTGTATAATTAGAGCGCATGCTATTACAGTGTGGATGGTGTGACACAGAAATGAACGTTTGTCCGTCTTCCAAAGTGCTAGGAAAGCGTCGCCAGCGAACTTAATGATGTCACCACCGTGGCCGTAGATGAGCTCTATTAGTGAACCGAGGTATGTGTTAAGCGTTACTGTCAGTCTGTAGGTGCCACCCTTGCCAGTATTATTGTATCGTTCTGATAAAGCTGTATAGCCTGAAACATCAGCCATGAGGAGAACGCCGACGAAACGTTTTGAATTTGATATGTCAAACCTGAAATTAGCAAATAATTTATATCACCACTTCACAATCTGTTTACGTGCTTAATTCATTTATTATGATCTTCGGATCAAATAAGATGTACCTACCTACGTGCAGTAACAAACGTTATAAAAAAAAGTTTTTTGCGGGTATCAAAACCCAAATGTAATATAATGTCAAGCCAAAATGTAATATATAAAATGTGATTTGTGCTAAATGGATTAAATTTTGGACAAGATGGTAAAGAGAGCTTGTCCAGTGTGTGTTTCCTATAAAAAAATACAAGTAAAACAAATAAAAGAATTTCGGGTGCCTTGGAGATTGCACACTATGTTTTAATTCCGGATAACTTACCTTCGTAGAGTCAGACTTTTAATCTGCCGGAGGTAGCTGTGATGTGAGATAATTAAAACAAAGGAACAATATATGCAGTACCTTTGTACTCAATTTATAATTATGTCATATCTCTTGTATTTTACTGTGTACATAAATAATAAATAAATATATTAAAGAATACATATTTTCTCAATAAGGAACGTTATAATTATAAACCTTACTTGTCCATCATCAGTACTTCATCGGGGACCAATGTAGATAGTATAAGAGTCTGTTTCTTAGTCAGTTGTATATCAATATCTTGGTCTGTCTTGTCTGCTTCGCTCTTCCTCTCAAACAGCTCCTCCACCCAGTTCTTTACCTCTTTATAACGTGGTTCATATTCATCTAGTTCTTCGTCAAATAGTTCGTGATCTCGACGGGACATTCTCCGGCTGTATTTCCGCCATTTTTCGGTGCCCACCATAACGCATGTGGAGGTTTTCCTGGGCTTTTGCTTGTTTTTGAGGAAATTCATGTTTGTTGATGGTTTTGTGCAGTAAATACGTGAATTTTGGAGTGAGTGTCCGAATGATTTGGCACAGTCACTTAACACTTAACCTAGTGTCATCATCATCAGCGATCTCGTAGGCTACGTTCGAGATCTTTTCGTTATCTTATTTTGGATGTCTCTAAGGCAAACTTACCTACAATAGTTATTATACTCTTTGCTTACCTACCTATACTTAAATAATTCTTCCAACATAACACCCGGGATCTTTGTTTTGACTTTTTGCGACTTGATTTGTGTCATTGTGTCACCTGAGTTAATGGTTTTCGTGGTTTCGATTCTCTTAATTTGTTTGTTAAAAACTTTTTGTTACGTAACTTTTTTTGGACACCATAGTAGGAATGATTGCTATTCTAAGAATAGTTAAGTCGTTGAAAAGTTATTTAATTTGTACTTATTGCCGGCTCGTTGTTTACAGCTCATTCCATCAATTTACAACTTGCCTAACGATAACTAACCGAATAACTGTCTTTATTCCTCGTTCAATAAGGAGACAATCTTTTAATTACCGTTATTTATTATTTGTAATGCCATTGCCCTATTAACTTCACTTCCGATCATAACTGAGTATAATTAAAAATGTGTTGTATTGAACTAATATGATCATTGATCTTTGTGTAATAAATAAGATTGACCTCTAATGGTTTGTTACCTATGTGAGCTGCATTGTATACCTTGTACCATAGCCGGCTCAGTACGCCATTCTCTATTGCTTTGCGCACACGCATTCTGTGGACGGCTCGACGAAGTAACGATGGAGCCGAACGGGACCCCTTTCTTAGATAAAGTGCTCAATTTAGTTAAAGAAGACAGGGCTGAAAGTGTGCCGCTCATACGATTCAAACACCCGAAGGATTTAGAGGTATTTGTGTATTAATTTTTATTTTAATGAGGGTATTCACATACCTACAACATGTTATGGACTTAATTATAGTGTTTGCATTATTGATCGAATACGTTCGGCTTTTACGATCCGAACTAAGACCAACTTAACACCTGAAATATGCTACTTGGTTTTGATATAATATAATATAAAAGCCGATAAGCATTGTGAGCTGTGTCTGGGAAATGTGAGTGTTTGCTTACATACTAACTTCTTCAGGTGATTCCACTGTCACAGTGCCAAAGTTCTCTGGGATCAAATATTTAATGAGCATGCTATCTTCCTATTCATTCAATTGGGATCTATTATACTGTTTATAAGGAAGAGCTCACATTATTTGCGTTGCCTTGCCATACTTATATACCTACATATTTTATAGATTCCTTTCAATACATAGGTATATGTAGTCATCAGGTATAGAATATAATAGTGACTATGGTGTTTAAGAGATCGGCGATGAGTTGGTGACCCATTTCTAATTTTGCTGCTTGAGCTGCTCTTTCAGTTTAGATATATTTTTAAAATCGGTGATTTAAAGACGTAGCGATTTGATAAACAAAGCACCGATAACACAATTTAGGTAACTTAATAGGTAAGCAGAGTCGTAATATATAATTATGATTAACAGAATAAATAGGAAGAATAATGTACAAACACGTTCAAGACTACAATAATAGAAATGCAGCAGTAATTTTCCACATAAGTACATAAGATCTTTTAATATCGATGCCGCGAAGTTACCTAGGACGCACGTTTATAAGTAGGCGTAGTACCCACTTGTGAACTTGTTGAATTATGTTTATTTAATTTATACAGCATACTGGTAAGGTGTGTTTGCTCATTATAAATGGAGTCGCACTTAGGTAAGTATTTTCCTACAGACTAGATAATCTTCTTCACGTCGCTGGCACAACAGTGTTTCAAATCTTGTTGGCCCAAAACTTCGCCACTTCCACGGAGTCGTAGGTGGCAGTGCAGAGGTCACTTTGACTGCATCTTTTGGGACACAGGGCAGGATAGGAGGTGGAATATAGTTTACGACAATTGGGACTTGGGTCCAGAGACGGTCCACGAAAGGTTTACATCCTGCAGGAAGATGCTCCTTTGCTGGTGGATAGTAAGGGGCAGAGTATCCTGCCACAGTTTGCAACGGGCGTCAGCCGGGTTGCATAGTAGAGACGCTATCGATAAAAAAAAAAAAACTGTGCCTGATTTTTTGCCGTTGCGTTGGTAGTTGTAACTTGTACGCCAGATAGTGGGTGTCTTGTACATAAGAAATTCAGGCTTTGAATTATAATGAGGTTAAGTTTACTGCATGAATTATTTAAAATCAGCAGTTCGTTGGACAGGACAGGTTTTACTTACCGACCCCTCTGGCTAGACGACAGCTGGAACGTTGAAATTTTCTTTTTGGGTTTTCTCTCAATTAGACCCCTTCTTCGTCATATCGTATCGATGAATGGGTCATTTAGTGCAGTTCGCGTAGCTGTATTTTGGCCAAAATATGTTATATGTGTGTTATACCTAAGGCATTAAGTCCGCTTTTGTACCTTATCGTGTGCGAGAAGTTTAAATATTGTATCAACTTTTTGCCAACGGTAGGTACCTACGCTAAGAAGAAGATTATCTTTATCTATAAGTTACGACCACCACGATTACGACAATGGCGCTAGCATTAACCTCATAAAGGTCTTTATTTATTTATTTTATTATAATATGTACACACAGTAAAACAGATACATATACGACATATTACAATTGATTACAAAGGTACTGCTTATTTCTTAAGAAATTTCCTCCAGCAGACCCGCGAAAGGAGGAAAAAGAATATAGGATAATATAGGAGGAGGATAGGAAAAAGAAATGTAGACAATAGCGTGTGAGAACAAGAAGAGAAGAATTTGGTTTTGTGACTAAATTAGAATATTAAATACATATTATACTTAAATAAATACACATTGCTAAAATAAATAAACATATTATAAATAATAATATATAAACTGCAAGTGTTGTTGCACGCAGAGCACGACAGGAAGTGAGGAATCGTTTGAGATGCAGCTCCACAATCGCATTGTGGATCATTAGAGTACCCCCATTTGTCTGAGTACGTGCAGTGGCTTCGCAGTCGTTTAAGAGATTTCCACTAACAGGCAATAACAATCAATGGTGACATTTCCACTCAAGCATTCTGTAACTATCTTATAGTAGGTGCTTCTCTATAACAGTAAAGACTGACTGATGTCTACTCTAACATTCTGATGAATACAGCATGTTGTTTGAACGAATTCATTCTCCCATTCGCAATAGGTATAAATAATATTACCTACAGGACATCCTGTGTGGAAAACTGTAGTCGGAATTTCATAATTAATTTCATCGTCCAAAGACCTTGTTTGTGAAATCGTATTGCGATAAAGGTATTGGCGATAAGCCTAGTGTTTCCATTTTCTTGTTTTATCATTTGTGGATTTCTATTGTGTTGCCTGTGGTGTTACAGTAATGTGTAGATTTCATTGACTCCGATCACCGATCTTGGAACCTTGATCTGCCGGTCGATTCTGTAAAAATCTCACCGTGAAGACTGGCGTGGTGTGAGCTGTCAGTGTCATCCCACTGATGCTAGGGATTGACCAACGTTACATTTACAATCATAATCGAGATTTTAATAATATTTTTTATCCAAATTCTATTGATCATTTTATATTATTTCAAAGCAACTAACAAACTTTTCGGGGTTTTAAAATAAAATAGCAAAACAGAAATTCAGTTAGAAATTCAATGTTGTTTGTTGTTTTTTTTAGACTCTTATATACTTACTAGCTTTGAAATAATATAAAATGATCAATAGAATTTGGATAAAAAATATTATTTAAATCTCGATGATGACTGTAAATGTAATGCTTGGTCAATCCCTAGCATCAGTGTGACATGGTGACGACACTGACAGCTCACTCCACGTTCACTTCACCTAAGTTTTCTCGATGAGATGGTTACAGAATCGCACTGCTGTAATCTTTCTCTTTACTAGTAGATCTGCACCCTAATTGCGTAAAACACTATCAATCACAATCTGTATCATTTTGAAGGATATTGCAAAGCCATTGCTACATATGTTCGAAAACATTATCTTCTCAACAACGTAAACAACGCAATGAATGTTGTTGAACTGTCAAAATAGATCAATTGGATCAGCAGTAGATACCGTAAGCTGAAGCAAATTATTATTACTACTATAGGACCTATTGAATGCAAAATATATCAAATACACAAAACAAGAGTTTTATTTTGTTTTTTTACTTTATTTTATGCATGTTAATGATTTTGCCCTGACTACAGTTACGTTTGCCATCAGTTTGTAAAAATGTGAGTTGTAATCTGTGGAAAATGTAGTGGGTAGTGTATTTGTTAAGTTAAATGTTAAGTTATTAACGTTAATTTTTAATATACTACTGTTGGTTTTCCCTTATGAAATGAAATAAAATAAAACAAAAAATGAAAGCCCTTCCTACTGTTCGTGACACACTTTCGCAATTACACCGTAGGTAATCATCTCGCAATGAGTAAAAGTTCAAATGCTATCATTGTGCAATGTGCTGCCTACTTATTTTCTTGGAGATAGGGATCGTATCTTAAAGCATATAAATTCTTTAATATGGAATAAGTGCTACAAGTCTTATAAATATCATAAATGTCCCTTCTTTAACATGTTTGTCTAATCTGGCTGCCTCATTGGTCTAGTGGCCGCAAGCGCTGCTGCTGAGCATGAGGTCTTGGGTTCGATTCCCAGGTCGGGCAAAATGTTGAAATATTTTTGGAACCCTTGGGTAAAAATGATTAATTTTGTTTAATTATTATAGTTAATTATCTAGTTTATCGAATCCTGAACGGTGGACCACTACTTACGCCACACCCTTTCATATTTGGTCCCATAGTAAAAGTTGTTCATAATGATGAGTACAATGACCCTTAAGAGGTTGATGGTGTTTTACCAATAACCCTGTATACTTCCCTATGTGCCAACTTTATGGTGTTTGGTCAAACGGTGTTGGAGTTCACTCAAGAAGTCAAGACTCACAAAATATATTACTTAAACTTAAATAAAATAACTCCAAACACACTACTAAAGTTTCTAATATTATCATTCAATCATGATTCGAAAGACACCTAGCGCCTTCTAGCGTCCTAAAGTAATTGTGATTGTTGAACGTTATTGTTCTTTCCCTCGGGAACAGTACTTTTTTTCTGGATGAAAGGTACCCTATGTCCTTTGCTGTACCCCTGACAACGTAGATACAAAATTTTACGATTATGGTTTAGTGTTTTAGGCGTGAAAAAGTAACAAACAAACTTACTTTCGCGTCTATAATAGTAACTATGGATGTAGGGAATTAAAACCTATAATTACTTGATGACCTTGAGTCGATTGAATATCGATAAGACAAGGTGTTAAACTAGTGATCATATTTGGCAATACTACACAAAGCACTATTGTCAACGACGTAATGTTTCACCATACATGGTTTTATTAAGGCTAGATAGTGGATATATTGCGCCGCAATAATAATCTCTTTACTTAGGTAGGTACTGGTTACGAGAAGTGGTAATTTTACGAAAAAAATACACTGACGAGCAATATAAAAAAGCTACTTGCAAAGGGCCTAAAGAAATCGAAATATCTCCACTACCAGACAATTTACTTTCATGACGTAAGAAAAATCTTGAAAACAGTATTATATTTCACATTAAAACCATAATACGCCTGTTCAACGTTGTGGATAGGATATTATATTTCATAATTTTGTATTACATTTGAATACTTTTATTTTCAGGTTGATTTAATTCCCAGATCATAAATTATTGTTTTTACCTTTGCGTATCAATTTTTAACTAATAGTGCTTACGGCAGACGTTGACTTGCAAATTAAGGTATCATCATGCCTCTCACACCCGAGGAATGTACCAGGATCTTCACTATGGTGCGATTGGGGAGATTCTGGAGACAAAGGGACAGAACAATGGGTGTGAGACATTCTACTGTCCAACAAATGCTTCGGAGGTTTAGGGAGACTGGACTTAACATAAGAAGACCAAGCAATGGCAAGCCAAGGTGCACAACGGCCCGAGAAGATCGATTAATTGTGTCAACGAGCGATGTTAAGATATCGACACCAGACAGGAGTTGCGATTCAGCAACAACTTTTGCAGACCTGAAGGGATCCAATCAGTGAGTGGACAGTCAGGAGACGTCTTGCAGAAGCCAATACCTATAAAAAAAGCAAAAGCCTTACCGGCCAGCATGGCCTCCCACCTCCCTTCCCCGACTCCCTTAACCGGCCGCAGAAGGCGCACCGGGCGCAGGAGAAGGGCGGACAACGCCCTTTTCCGGCCCCCATGAATGGGTCCAGGGGCGTGAGACTTGGGGAAGTCCTCGCCCCCTATTTGATGGACCCGAGGCGAAGGCGCGCGCGGGTGTCGGCGTGCGCCTCTGAGGCGATGCACGGGGTAGTTAAACACCTCACTACCCCGTGCAGGAGACGAGGCCCGGACAGACCGGGCCAGCACTAGTGTGGGGCTGCGGAAGAATTTCGATTCCCGCGGCCCCGCGCGCACGTGCGAGGAGACACCGGGGTGGTTTTAGCCGGTAAGAGTCCGGCACGCCCCTCCGCCTTTTCCCCAGGCGGAGGTAGTCCATGAGGATTTCCCCCCGTAAAAAAACAAAAAAAAGGCACCGGCAACTGAAGGAACACGGGTGGGTTTTAGTCAGTAAGAGTCTGACACGCCCTCCTGCTCTGCCCAGAGCGGGAGAAGTTATTTGATGATTTCCCACGCTCAAAAAAAAAAAAAAAGGTAGGCAGCTCATAGAAAAAATATGGATATTAGGAGAATTATATTTAGACGTGTAGACTTAATCGTAGGCACACAATAAAACCTGATAATGTTAATCCAGTATGCTAATTGGTAGGTTTTGCTTTTGCAGTAGGTAGGTACCTACCTAGATTCCACTCAGACGTGTTGAAAGCAAAAACGTGTTGCAAAATCATTTGAACATTGCAATTGCAATATCTGCGTGCATAATATTTCATAAGTTACAAGCCCCTCACATATCCAATGAGATTCTAGTTATTTAACCATCTAAAGTTTGCTACTTAGGTACTTTAGTAACTACTTATGGATGAATTTCTTCGTTCTCTATCAGCTGATAGCGATTACTCTTCAAAACATTTTAAGCTCATTTATGATGAATGAGTCTAGAGGGGCTCGTGGCTTAATAATAATAGCCGCACGGGTCGATTCTAGGTTAAGCTATACCTACCGCGGTCGGTTCGTGGATGGGTAACCATCCTTTACATATCGAGACCCCTCCGTGGCTCGAAAAGCACGTTAAGCCGTTGGTCTCGGCTGTCATTCGTAGATCTTTGACAGTCGTTACGGCTACTATTTAGAAGCCCAAGAAGTCTTGACAACCAGCCTTACCAAGGGGTATCGTGTTACCCACTGACTGGGTTTGTGGAGGTCAGATAGGCCTTCGCTCCTTGTAAAATACTGGTATTCAGCTGCATCCGGTTAGACTTGTAGCCGACCCCACCATAGTTGGGACAAAGCTAAGCAGATTGATTGATGTTGAATGAGTCTCTTCATAAGCACGCCGTAAGTGGTTGCGCTTTTGCCAGGATTCAATTTCCGTCAAGAGACGGCCTTCATTTAAAATAGGCTATTTTGTGTTTTGCTCCAGGAATTCAGCCTACAAAACCTAATGGCAATATTTTTTCTCGTTCCAGGCAATTCTGAACCTCGACGTGACAAAAGGCGTAAGCGACAAAGACCTGGAGCAATGTGTGCGCGATGTATTCAAGTATAGCGTGAAGACTCATAAGGCGACCTTCAAAAACCAGCTGTTCTGTGCCACCGATCCTTATGGGTTGGCTGGAGCGTGGATTACGGAAGCTTGTAATACTAGTCAGTGGGTATATGCTGTTTATTTGGTTATAAAGAAAAAAGAAATAATTTATTTGGGACACGCACATGCAAAACCTATATATGGTATATGGTACTCTCCCTGGTGAAGGTCGCGGGTATTCACTGAAGCACAGGGCCCGTCAATGTGGCGACGCTTGGGGCAGGCCTATGTCCAGCAGTTGACATATTTCCGGTGAAATGATGATGGTAACGGAAACGGTAGCTTAGCAACCAGGACCCGAATACGGGTTTCATTGGAACCAATCTGGCTATTTAAAAGACCCTGCGATACTTTTTTCGAGCTGAGTAAAGTCTTTGTTCACTTAGAAGGCATTTATCAGTTAATTTTAAACAGAAATCACTAGTTTCGTTTTACAACTATGCTTGGAAACGCCGTTAAAGTTTATTGTTTGCAATATCTCTAAGACATGGAATGCTGTTTCTTAAGAGGGCTTACTTGAGTGCTCCTGCATACATACTCGTAAATTAAGAGGGCTATCACAATTTTTCTTGTATTTGAGTGTTTGAAGAGTCACACACTCAAACACAAGAAAAACACACACACACACACATACATCTATACTTTTGATGTGTGATTATGGTTTAGATATGGCCACAAAATTAAAAAAAAAAATATGCCCGAGAAAGTTTGATTATTTCTCTCGGGAGTGCTCTAAATAAATATCAATTTTTTCCATGTATTTGAGTGTGTGACTCTTCAAACACTCAAATACAAGAAAAATTGTGATAGCCCTCTTAATTTACGAGTATGTATGCAGCAGCACTCAAGTATGAGCAGTTTCATAATGTAGCACTGTTATATTAGTGAACAAGCAAAACCTGTCTGGGTTTGACATTAAATAGTCATAAAACGTGGTACTTTCGTTAAACACGACCTGTAGTTAGTTATCGCTTTCTAAACATAACTGCACCTTTATTACATATTCGAATAAAGACGGAGCACATGAAATGTCATAAAATGGTTGTAAAAAACTAGACTCTACGAGTATAGACTTCTCGGATTAAACTGTTTTTTAAGAGACTATCGCTTCGCCCTCGGCTTTGACCGCGTGTAAAACAGACTTTCTCATATATATTTTTCAATATCTAAAGCCTGTGACACTCAGGGATAATATAGCTTCCCAATAGTAAAATAATTTTTGGTATCGGATTAGCAGTTCCGAAGGTTACTCCCTACATACAAACTGACAAATTTTACCTCTATGATATTAGCATAGATTGAACAGGGTTGAACAAAGTTACGTCGCAGTCGTCGATTCATCGTAAAGTGGAAACCAAGATCCAACATTTGGGGATAAAAAGTTTTCCAAGGCTGTTTGGTTATAGGACATGGACTGTAAAACTGATCTTAATATCCTTTGACAATCATGCATGTAACAATAAATTCTAATTGATTAATTGCCTAATAACAGTACCATTAATTGACATTATTTACAATATGATAAAGTGGAAAAATTTAAGTTCATTTCATCTTTTTCTTTCTATTTCATTATGAAAAGGACAGAAGATAAATTTTAGTTTAGTCCTGTCAAATTAATCAGCGCCTGACACTACTTCATACAAGTTTAGACGTGATTAAAAAGTTGACAACTAAAATTACATCAGGTGCTGACTAATTTGACAGGACTAAACTAATATTTATCTTCTGTCCTTTTCATAATGAAATAGAAAGAAAAAGATGCACTCAACTTAAATTTAGTTTAGTTTGTGAATAAGGGAATCGGCACCATTGTTTACTCGAACTTGACTTTTTATTGTATATTCTGAATTATTACTAAAAAATGAATAGATTTTTGTACACCAATTTCATTGGTAGGATATAGAGCTCGACTAAATTGTATACATAAGACCTTTATTGTAATACCTATGTTCACAAATAAAGTTTGATTGATTGATTGATTCCTGGCATAAAATAATAGGTCAAAGGATACATTCACCCTTTTTGGTTTAGGCGCGATTGGTCCAATTCGCGTTTATTAGGCAGGGGTGCACCTATACTACACTCAAATTTTGACAATCATGTTTAAATCGCATGTAACAGGGCACATATCTAGACTCCTGGTTGCTACTGAAAAAATTCCAGATGAAAAAACCTAATAACACTTTGCCCGACCCGGGAATCGAACCTAGGACCTCATACTCAGCTGTAGCGCTTGCGACAACTAGATCTCACTAAAAATAAACCCTTTTTCCTATTTCAGATATACTTTCGAAGTGGGTCCTGTATTCACTCTCATAGAACTCAAACTTCTGAGCCACATACTCAAACTGTTTGGTATCCCCAATGGAGACGGTATCTTTAGCCCTGGAGGAAGCATCTCCATAATGTATAGCTTGGTCGCCGCAAGGTATAAGAAGTTTCCAGATATCAAGGCCAAAGGGATGAGGAATCTGCCTGAGATGGTTATTTTTACTTCTGAAGATGTAAGTAAAAGAAAATTTGTGGGAGAAAATTATCCTGTTTTGAACATAATATGATGTTAATTTAATGTTGCAGTAAAATAGTTTG
Source organism: Brachylomia viminalis (assembly GCA_937001585.2). Lineage (NCBI taxonomy): Eukaryota > Metazoa > Arthropoda > Insecta > Lepidoptera > Noctuidae > Brachylomia > Brachylomia viminalis. Next base: position 12,449,525 of record OW443316.2, on the reverse strand, counting down.
TTCAATTAAATACGTGATTTGCATAAGTGGCGTTTCTTAAACGTATTTAGGTACAGTCCCCTGGTAACTTATTATTTGTGGTGTATAGATACTGTAAAGTATTTAATCCTAATCAAAACTTCTTAACTAATATGATAAATGCGAAAGTTTGTTACGCTTTCACGCTAAAACGGCTGAACCGATTTGGATGAAATTTGGCACATGGGTAGACCATTACCTGAGTTAAGGCATATGATACTTTTATCCCGGTAAACGCAGACGAAATCGCGGGTAGGAGCTAGTAAATAATAAAGTCATTGTTCAAGCCTTCTCTGTGTGACAAAAGGCCTTTGCTCTGCAATGGAACAGTAATAGGCTGGTATTATAAATAACTAGCTTCTGCCTGCGACTTCGTCCGCATGAAATTTAATGTGCCCCCGACCCACCCCGTGGCATCGCATCACCTGTGTGCGCTATCACTTCGTTTTCGCTTAGCGTTCTTTCAGACTTTTCTTATATTTTTGCTCGGCTCCTAAGGGTCATAGCGTGATGTTAAATAGCCTATAGCCTTCCTCAAAAATTGGGCTATCAAATGCAAAAAGAATTTTTCAATTCTGATCAGCAGTTCCAGAGATTACCCCTTACCACCTCACAAACTCATAAACTTTACCTCTTTATAACCCTAATTCGTAAATTAACTAATATGGGAATACGGGGTAATGAACTGACATTAATGGCTGATTATTTATCCGATCGTACGCAACGTGTAAGGATCGAGGACCACTTGAGTGATAAACTTTCTATCGAGCACGGAGTTCCTCAAGGAAGTGTTCTTGGCCCGACTTTGTTTCTATGTTATACAACGTGTCGTTTTGCATCCTCGTCAAATTTCAGGAGGCTGTTATGAAAGACATAAATAATCAAATAAAATTACGATCCTGCTCAATAATTAATACATACTTGTTTTTTTTGATATTTAAGTTTGACAATATTTCAGAATACCCTACTTTCAAACAACAGAATCGCCCCGTTGCGTATACGGTAGGCAGTGTCGTACGACTATGTCGCTGTGTGCATGCGTTACAGTTACAGCACAGTTACAGGGCGGTATCACACGGACCCTACATATGCCGATTTCCGAAAATACCAAAATTTAAAAATAAATACCTACTTATTTTATTATTGATTCGTGTCGAGAATCATTAGCATAGTTACCTCCTCGAATTTGACGAGGATGCAAAACAACACCTTGTATAAATGAGCTATGTCAACTTAATCTTGAAAAAACTGAATAATAATATCTTACGCAGCAGACATAACTCTTACTTTCAAAGGCGATTCTTGGAAAGAAGTATATTCCTTAGCTCAATCAGGTCTGAATACAGTCTGCCACTGGCTCGCTGCAAACTCGCTCTCTCTTAACGCAGATAAAACAAAATACATTCCTTTTGCAATTAGGAGCGTAGAAACCTTCTTACAAGATAAGCTTCCCATGTTTGTTCATCAGTGTTCATTTCCTCCCTTGAATCAATGTAGCTGTTCAACTATACAGCAAGCATTCGTTATTTGGTGCCATGGTTGTAATTAGGTAGAACTTATAATTATTGTTTTAATCTTTTTTTACGCGGACAGCATTTCAGCTCTGATTTTGTTCGAGACCCGTTATCTAGTTGGTATTCTTGATCGAGGAGTACATTACCAAATGCAGAATGCACCTTATACAATTTTCATAGCAGTTTACAGGCAGCCGAATAATTTTATGACTCGTTTTACCTTCTAGGTTTCTCATAGTTTTAATAAACATTTTCAGAGCCATTACTCCATAAAGAAAGCAGCCCATTGGCTAGGTTTTGGAACAGACAGTGTCAGGATCATACAAACCAATGAAAAAGGTCAGATTCTGGTTGAAAAGCTAGACGAAGCTATACAGAAAGATAGGGATCTTGGGAGATGTCCTATATTCGTGAACGGTATGGCCGGGACGACGGTATTAGGAGCCATAGATGACTTGGATGCTGTTGCTGACGTGTGCAAGAAACATGGCGTTTGGATGCATGTTGATGTAAGCGTGTTTAATAATTTTATAGCAGCGTCAAAATATAGAGAAGTATACACAAGGATCTCTTGGCGCCTGAATGACATTGAGAGGGTGGCGTTGTTGGTAAACATTTGTGTAATTGTCACAGAAAATATGGTATAGAAAACACAAGATGGCGGCGTTAGTTTTGACTTTAACCCGCTTTGACCACGCGCCAAAAATCCTTGTACCTTTGCATTTATTTATTTATGTAAAATAGGTACGCCAATAGTATATGTATACATTTTACGATAATTAATAAAAGTTATAGGTATATGTAAGCTCTGTCAATTACAGGAATACACGACATTCCGTAATTATTATAATTATTTGGGTTAGGGGATATCCATAGCCACATTCAAGATCTAAGCCTTAATAAATTCAAATCATTCATTAAACGTATGTTGTGCCAGAAAGCCTTTGATACCGTTAAAGATTATATTGAGAACAAAAAGGCTTGGGATTGAGTTGCTCCAATTTTCTGCAAACTGAATGTTGTTTCTTTTTGTGTTTTTCTGTTCCATACATTGACAATTGATGATTATTAAATACACAACTTGAATACTTATCTTGAGGAGTATAATATTATTATTTTAACTATTGTGAATGTGAAGATTATGTGGGTCATTACTTCTTTTGTTTTCTCAGTTAGTTTTAATCACGATCTGGCAGCCTGAGTAATTTATGCGGCCTACCCAAATGTCCTTTCTTTGGTATTGTTCGTCGAATCGTTGAGCTTCTTAAGTGCCAAGTTGAGCTGCACAATTACTGACCAATGCGTGCACTGACTGGACAGGTCCGCTCAATCTTTATGGTTTTTCCTCAAAATACCGTTTCAGACACCAATCTACATGGTCTTCACGTGATCTGACCAAAATTATGTCTGGACTTTAAAAGAGTCTGTGACCTCTGAGTATGTTTCGGCCTTTCTTCTCAGAGTAGTCAGATAGGAAACGCCGACCTCATCTAGTTTATAAAATATGATTGACATGTAAAAGTGTTTTTACAAACTTACTTACAGAAATAAAATAATTTATCATAAAATCGAGATTGTCAAAAACCATAATGTAACGTCTGTAAAAGCTCCCGACAAAATGGATTACTATTAAATGCTCAAAAAATCTTGTAACAAAAATAAATCTGTTCCAGGCTTGCTGGGGAGGCAGTTTAATGCTTTCATCTAAATACAAGGCAAAACTAAAGGGAATAGAAAGGTTAGTAAAAATGTATCTATTACTACAGGGTCAAATTTAATTAGCCAGCGAAACTTCGCAGTCGTCATGGGTATCGGTATCTAAACATGATAAAACAAAAAATACATTCATTTAATGATTTATTTTTGTGGCGTCCCGCAGTATGTGTAGTCACTTTTAACACGATAAACGAATAGAAAACAGTTTTTCTCAACTGAAACTTCAAGTAGGTAACAAACTACCAGCGGTCGTTGACCCCCAAAATAATCGCAACAAATCTTTTTAATTTAATTTTATCGTGTTAAGATATCGATACCCATCACGTCTGCAGAGTTTCGCTAGCTAATTTAATTTGACCCTGTATGTGCAAAGATCAATTTGTAGTTCTGGACCAAAATAGCTGGAACTAACGGGGAAAGTCTTTGTCTAGTAGTCAGATAGGAAACGCCGACCTCATCTAGTTAAAAAAATATGATTGACGTGTAAAAGTGTTTTCACTCCTCTTGCTCAAAAAGACCGTCATTGTGGCGTACCAGAGCGAAGAAAAAATAGCAATTCTTCCTCTAGGGGAAAAAGTTTTTATTTTTGTGTGTCAAATGACAATGAGCCTACAAAAACGAAAAAGTCTTTAGTATTATGTAGAATAATCATGAATATAGACTCGACTTATTACTGTTTCATAAAAAAAGAACTTCATTTTATTTTTGAAAATGGAACTAAAATCGGCGATCTCTTTGGTAGAATGCATGCAATACGTTGCGGCTGCAGAAGAAAAAACAAAAAAAAGACATTGGCGCGAAATCTTTATAATTTTTCTCTAAAAATGCAAATTGAATTGGTAGTGACCGTAATTAATTTTACAATAGTGAAAATGTCATCATCTAGTGAGAATGGAGACCCTAATTTGCAAATAGAAGAGAAAGGAAAAGAACTACCTACTCAACATTCATCTTCACAGAGGACTGAAATCAAGTTACCGGGAAAAAACACCTCGTTAAATATCCAGAATTGTACAAATTATTGTACATTTAATTTTTAATAAAATAAACATTGGATTGTTTTATTTTCTCGCAATCGTAGTGAAAAGTAGAGTGTAACACACGGCGCTAAAAACCCATTAAAACTCGGTTTCTATTTACTCCCTCGCTAAAGCTCGGTAGTAAAATTACCTCGTATATAATGGGTCATTTTAGCTCCTTGTATAACAATCTACTATTGTAAAAACCTACTTACAGAAATAAAATCATTTATCATTAGCAGTAGGATGATACAAGCTGCCAATATCATGTTTTGGGAGTATTTTAATAGAGCATTACTCTGATTTGATGGTCTTCATTAAATGATGATGTTACCTAGGTCTAAAGTGTAATTGTGTATCTACCTGTGCTACTACATATGTTCTTTTGGCTTTTCAAAGACATTGATATGGGGGCGTTGTTGGTAAACATTTGTGAAATAAAATTGTAGGTATATATTGAAAAAACAAGATGGCGGTGTTAGTTCCGATTTTTGCCACGCGGCAAAAGATCTTGTACGACTATAAATTCAAATGATGTTTATCAATTCCTAGGAGATTCGATTGTGATGGAACTGAGAAAAGTTAAGGAGCACCTTTCAAATAAAAGTTTTCATATTTCCAGAGCAAATTCAATAGCCTGGAACCCGCACAAGATGGCGGGCGCTCCCCTGCAGTGTTCCGTATTCATGGTGCGAGACAAAGGACTGCTGCATGAAGCCAACTCGGCGGCTGCGCAGTACTTGTTCCAACAGGACAAGTTCTACGACGTGTCGTATGATACGGGGGACAAGAGTGTGCAGTGTGGGAGGAAGGTAATAAATAAAATAAATACATTTTTATTCAGAATCAAAATTGGCAAAATACAAATATGAAGATTATATAAATAATATGTACAGCAACCCAGTGGTAACGGCCCCGACTTACGAGTTGTAGGTCGTGGGGTTGAACCCAGACAGGCGTTTTACTTTGTGTAAATAAGTTCATCACCACTGGTCTCAAAACGGTGAAGGAAAACGTTTGAGGAAACCGGCATGTCCTAGAACCATACATTTGTAGACATTTGGTGCGTGGTGGATTACGGCCCACTCCCTCTCACAGAGAGGAGGCCTGTGGCCCAGCAGTGGGCACATTAGTCAGAGGCTGATTATGCTTAGGAATTAATGTATTACAATGTTAGTAGCCTGTACTTGAATTAATTATCCTGTATCACAGGCGGCAGGAGCTCTAAAAATATACTACTTGTAGGTCAACCGTATTAGTTTAGAAATAAGCCATAAAAAAAATCCTTTATTTCGACACAGGATTTAAACAATTTGACACGCTATCAGCGTGTCAAATTCTCTCTCTGGTCGTGTCGGAATACCGTCCCATCGGACTATGAGAGTGAGGGAAGAGAGAGTGCATCTGCGTCTGCGCACACGCTTGTGCACTATAATATTTCCCGCGTAAATGGCTAGTCTCCGCTTAGATTGGCTGCCATGGCCGAAATTCGATATGGAGGCTATATATCTATAAGTTTTACTGTTCCCAGATTGACGCCTTCAAGCTATGGATGATGTGGAAAGCGCGGGGCGACCTCGGTCTCAGTCAGCTCGCAGACCAAACGATGGCCACAGCTCAGTTCTGTTTGGACACTGTAGCAAAGAGGCCAGGCTTCAAGCTAGTGTCTGATGAGCTGCAGTGCCCTAATGTGTGTTTCTGGTACATACCGAGCTTCATGAGGGGACAGGAAATGGATGAGAAGTGGTGGGACATCATGCATAAGGTAAGATTATAATTATTGTTTAGTATAAAGCGAATACGAGATAAATAGACGAGTTTCAGACGAAACAAGCAGACAAAATCTAGGGAAAATAATAATCTTGTGGTTTTCAAATTTTCCAAAAACATATGATTTTTCAAACAATCTAATAAAAATAAGTAAGACACGGGTAATCTCGTGGAAGTCGTCAAGGTCTGGGCATGTGATGCGAGAAAACTTTACGTGAAATTAATATAGATCGCTCTAAGAATAATGGAACGATGAATGGAATGTGTGATCTTGTAGCTGTAAGCTTTTGAATGCTGTGACGACGGTTAGTCTGGTAGAGATGTATGAAAGAGACATGCTGATATCATAAGGATAAGACGACGATGATGCTCGTCTAACTTACCATTTTCTTTTCCAGATAACTCCAAAAATAAAGGAGCTGCTAGTTCTAAGCTCTGAATTAATGGTAGCCTACTCTCCTGTCCGACGTTACAAGAATTTCTTCCGATTTGCGTTTACCTTCCACCCAGCAGTGGATGAAGACCAGGTGCTTCGAATGCTGCAATCTATTGAACAGTGTGGGGAGACTGTAACCTTATCAATGTTACCGTAGAGAAGATGTTTGTGTTAATAAACTGTATATACAGGGTGGCCGGGGAGTTGACGGCCAAACGTAAAATTTTGATACTTTATGATGAGGAGTACTAGTAGAACTAATTAGCATAGTCTAACCTAACACCCAAAAAAAATATGGTTTATCTAGGAATTGCAGAACTTACTTAGAATTTTATTTATTCGAAAGTTCAAAATTAAGATTTGAGCTCAGTACTGGCAAATTTTCAATGTATCAAAAAAAAAAATAAACAAATGGGGTGATTTTGGGTTCATTGATTGAACCCAAAATCACCCCATTTGTTTATTTTTTTTTAATTTTGAACTTTCGAGTAAATTCTAAGTAAGTTCTGTAATTCCTAGATAAACCATAATTTTTTTGAGTGCTAGGTTAGACTATGCTTATTAGTTATCACAAAAAAACTGAACCAGAAATGTTCAACAGAACGAGAAAAAAATCGAAAACTGATGTTAGGTGAAAATTACGAAAAAAATCATTAAAAAAATTCTATCTCGAAAACTACGAAAAATCGTAGAACATACATGGGGGTGATTCGGATACTCCTCATCATAAAGTATCTAAATTTTACGTTTGAACGTCAACTCCCCGGCCACCCTGTATAAACAAAGTGTAACACAGTAAACGCAGGTCCTGAAAGTAGTTAGTTCATAATTGACTACTGAATCGATTTCAGTAACTAATATAGGTATTAATATAGGTTTATTTTTCAAATTTTATGTATTTTGCAATACTGACCGCAAATCGAGCCAAAGAAAATTAAATATTATTTCAAGGCAACAAGACTCAATTTTAAATGCATAAAGTAATGTTAGGTAACAGTTGGCTTTAAAAAAAATAGTTTTGGTCATTGTATAATGCTTTTAACTCAATACTCTAATTGGGGTGTATGAGGTCTTGCGTTAATTGTGTTACACGTTGTATAACAGGGCTGCCAGTTTGTATAATTGGGTACAAAATCTATATCTATAGGTAATTCTTTCACCGTATGTAACTTTTTTGTATAGGCCGATTGCTTTGTATAATTGGATACAAGAGTAGGAATTCGAACGTAGAGTAAACATAACGTTATATACCGGCTTCTGATAGGTAGTTAGTGATACTTTTCACTAAAAACTCGTTGTTTTAGCAAAGCATGCCACTAACGAGATATCAAGAGCAAATTTTTGTTTTTGCTCGTTCTGTTACAAACTGTAAAAAAATATAGTTCGACAGTTTTTTGTATAATCCGATTAGATTTTATAACATTTCTGGGACATATATAATTAGGCTAAAGAAATATGACGAATATAATGCAGATTTATTTACGAAACTCTTTTTGAATGGTAGTAACCTTTTTATTATCATCATTGCCTATAATAAACCAAACATAACTGCTAAACGTAGGCCTTCCCAAACGTCGTCCTAAAACCTGGTCCTTTTCCTTAGAAGTGTACTAGCAATTATGAAGGGTTAAGTTAACGACTGGACTCCAATCAATTTCGTCTTGGAGTCTTCCAAAATAAACAGAATAACCTATCATATTAACTACTTTAGGGGTCGATTGGGCAATATTGGTAGAAAGAATATTTTTTGCTTTGAATAACTAGATGAGAAATAATAATCTATTTAATTCAGTTTATATTAAGAACACATTTCGATAAACTACAAAAACAAATTTACAATATTGTTTTTTTTTTCGTTTATAAGTCAATGGTTTCTTTTTCCCAAGTCTTCGTATTTGCAGCAATAACCCAGTTTAACGCTGTATTGTCACCATGCGGATCACCATTATGTCCCCAAAGCAGTCTATTTCCATTTGAATCCATGTTTGAATCCATTTTTAGTGCCTGATGATATTGGTAATTGATTAAGCGGAACACTAAAGTTTCATCCTTCATCAATGGCTCCACATAATATTCATGGTTGATTTCGTTATCATTTGTTGAGGCCCAGCCTTTCCTGTCTCCTAAACTGTCTGTATTTGAATCCAATTTTAAATACATGTTGTAGTGCATGTTGTTTACTTTAAATACGACGTTATCATTCTCCCATATTGGCGTGAACTTCCAGCTTACTCGCCTACTGGTTTTATCAGAGCTGTCACCCGATGCAAGTCTGTCATAGTTAGAATCAACGTTGTCATCTAGTTTTAAAGCCTGTTGATATTGCTTGTTGACTATCGTCACAATATCTCCTTTAAAAATGAGCTGAAAGGCATCTGGGAAACTCTTGCCGATAATTTCATTACTTCCACTGTTCCATAACTTGTAAGCATAAGCCATGATGTTACTCGAAGTCGAACTTGCTCGTAAAAGTTTCGTAACAACTTCACTTATAGCTGCAGAACCACTTTCAGTGTCCATGTTTTTGGTCAGGTCCACTGCAACGTCATAAGCTCCTTCAACAACGTAATTGTAAAGCTGGTCTTTAAGCGCCGTCAGATTCAGGAAAGTCAAATCACTATCGAACAACGACAAGCCTTGAAGTTTACTGGGTAAGACGTACCTCGGACAGAGGAAAACATCCTTCTTCTTCAATTCTGTGATAAGATTTTTAATTTCAGGCGAACTACTTTCAAATCCGTAGGCAACAACTTGGCCGAGGTCTGGGTTGAGAATACGTGCGATATCTTTAGCACAGCTGTTGTTGATAGGTGCTCCCATGACAGTAACGGTGTTGACTGAATTGTTCTTGATGTAACCGCTGGTGTCACAGTTAGTGTAATTAACGACGGGGATCCTGTTTGGGATCTTCCTGCCGCGGTCGGGACCATTGCTCACGAGTTGGTACGTGTGGTTAACGTTGTAGCAGTCTGAGAACCCGCTGATTCCGTGTTGGGAGACAATCCTGCCCTCCCCCCAGTAGTCAACATGTTCTATCAATTTGTTGAGGGAGGGAGGTAGCTTCAGTAAGTAGTATTCTCCCAAAAACGGACACTCGGAGTAAGGATACGCCTTATCTTTGTTGGTGATGTAGTTTGGTCTTCGAGCGAGCTTCCAACCGCTTACGGAATGCATTGTTTAAGTTCCAATTATTGGGTACCTGGAAACAAAAGGGAACTTTTAAACACAAATCAGAATATATTGGGGACGTGGTTTAACCCCATTCTAGGATTTTCTCCTGTATCTATGCTTTAACGGACACAAATGCAACATGCAGAAACAGCCATATCCGGAAACCACATATTTACATTATAGAAATCACACATTTGTTTGGCCTAAAATACGTATGTATAGACATACGTATTTTAGGCCAAACAAATGTGTGATTTGTGGTATATATGATATGTGATCTACAACGCCACATGCCGACTACGCATCATCCTGACATCATGCAAAATCCTGCGTCGCGCAAGCAGAGTTTACCGCGCAACTAGCATATTTACAACGCCCCGACATCAACCGTTGCAATTGGGCAGTAGCCCACCAGACATGACAACCGTCTGGTCGGAGAATCCTCCCTATTCTATGGAGGATGAGTGAACTTTACCCCTGTTCCTCATTCCTCTATCGATTCGTGCAAGAATTGGCTATTGTTACCTAAAGTACTTAACATTTATATTATACACAGAAGCTGTACCGTATTAACTAAATAAATAAGAATTGAACCTGTGACAGCACAGAATCAGATTGCCCAGAAAGTGCCTATCACAGCTTTGTTAGCAAACAAATTGACAGTAAAATAATGATGAACTTACCGACTTGAATTTGAAGTAATCAATTGCTGTCTTGCATTGCTGTGAATCCTTTTATAGGAATCCATTAGGTTATCTAACTTATCGTTTCTGTGGTTGTGGGCAGGCACCCGTAGGTACCGCAAATAATCTTTTTAGAGACAGCTTGCTCGGTTGTGGCGTCCGCAAAACGATAAGGTCTTTATAATACCTATTGAAGCATAATGTTATCAAAGAACATAGTATGTAGCATTTTCAGCTTGTTTATAAGTGTCTTATACAAGGTGTAACAGAATAAACGCAAGTCCTGAAAGTAGTTTGCTCATAATTGACTACTGAATCGATTTCAGTAACTATTATAAAAGATTAAAAAAATATATATATTTATTTTGCAATACTGACCGCCGATTGAGCCAAAGAAAATTAAATCTTATTGCAAGGCAATAAGACTCAATTTTAAATGCATAAAGTAAGGCTAGGGTCAACACGATTTTCTAATAATAGTTAGCTTAAAAAAAGAATTGTTTTGGTCATTGTATAATGCTTTTAACTCAATACTCTAATTGGGGTGTATGAGGTCTTGCGTTAATTGTGTTACACGTTGTATTTCCATATCAATTATTATTTTGCCAATAGTTCACTTCCTATTCTAGAGATTTGTAAACTAAACAGCAGCAGAATGGCACATAGGTAGGTACTACACTTACACAATATCACGACAGCACCATTAAATTTCTTCTCTGTTATCCTTTATGGCACGTTACTCATGACCTTTCCTATTATCTCTCATACACTAATAGTTCGTATGACTTAAGTAAATCATTATGCGGTGGTTTTTCCTAATTCAGTTCATTATAACAAGCTGTTTGTCAATACTGTCAGTGAACAATGTTAGTTTGTTGAACTAATATTCATGTTTCCTACTAGTTAGCACACCACAGGAAAGCAACTGAAAATTATTGGGGTATTAGGAGGATAAAAGTCATAAACAATTTTTATTTTTGGTGCTTAGTATGAAATAAACAGAGTTTAAAACCGTTTTACTAGCTTTCTTTAACCAGCTGTTGCGTCTGGTAAAATTGGGAGGATTTTACACTAAATGCGAGAAAAGGTCATTAAAAAACACGGAATCCACTTGAAAGACACAAAACATAGATAAACAATTTTATTTCTCTAAATCTCTCCAAATTCTTCCCCTAGCTTAGAAGCGCGCATTCTGTACGATCCACCCGAGGTATTTGCTGACGCTTGCGTAGAGGCCGGGATGGTCGGGTTCTCCACAGCGCAGGCCCCAGGACACCACGCCTATGGCAGTCCAGCGGCCACTCGGCATTTGGTACATCAAAGGGCCACCGCTGTCACCCTGCGAAGTTTATAAAAATTACATTTCTGTTTTAAAATTAATTGGCAATCACTCCAACAGCTAATTCGATGGATTGCCTAGTTATCGTCGCAGATGGATACATTAAAATCTAACGATGAGAGGTCAAACTGGAGAGAAAGTTAAAGTGCCCCATGTGAATTTTATTTAACGCCGGCACATATACGAGTACCTTCCTTTGAAACTGTAACACAGATGGACATCCTTTATAGTTTCTTATTTAGGTCTTACCAAAATCATAACCAAAGTTGTCGACATATGTAGCTCTCAGAATAAACAAGCTGAAGTAGCAAATGGGCCGGCCATATTAGCCGTAGAACCGATGACAGTTGGGGGGTAGACGTGTTCTTGAGTGGGGACCGCGAATCGGCAAACGTAAGGTTGGACATGTAGCGACGATTTCCTCAGGGTGGCTGGTAGATGCTGGATGAGAGTTGTCGAGAATCGAGCTGAATTAATGAATGTAGATTAACTTTCTTGACTTTGAAACAGAAATGGTCAATTGATTAGGCAAGAAAGGAACCAAGATCAAACCTATATCAGTATCTTTAACAACTATGGGGCGTAAAATAGAAATTTTGAAGAAAATTAAGTCACTGAACGATACATCTATTATTATTAAAGAAGAATTTTCTCAAGAAGTTTTGATAAAGCTTAAGGAGCTCCAAAAAGAAGTAGAAAAAGAGCGCCAGCAAGGAATGAACGCTGTATTACGTTACGACAAAATTGTTAAATCAAAAGATAATCCAAATAGCCCATATTCAATAAAAGACACGTAATCCAAAACGTTACTTATCGGAATCTCCTAAACAACACCCTAACTCCTAAAGAGACTACACACTAACGATACAACCGAAACAAATGCACCACTTCGATATAATAAATAACCTTTGAAACAGACTGTCGTATGTTAAGATATGCACTAAACCTAAGCTATAAAAAGGAAAGGAAGATCGAATAGTCAATATAGGTACAAATAAATTGCCAACTATCTCAAGTGAAACTGGAAAATTCTGGGAAAATTAAACTGATGCAGGCAATAAACAAATCACTACGATATCCAATGCCAGTACAATGCTTTCGTGTCGGAAGTAAAAGCTTTGATTAAAAAATTACCAAAATAAGAACCAAACACTAGAAACCAAAGTTAGCGCAAAAAGACATGAATTGTTGGAAGAACGTAAAGGACTATACCATTGTTGTAATGGTATAGTCCACACATAGCGAAAGAAGCACAAACAAAAATTACTCAAATTAGCAAGGAAATCAATCGAAACCTACGGAAAGATGTGAGAAAACATAGACAGATTATTTTTGAAACAAATACCTATATTTTTTTTTAAGTAGAATAAAAAATTCCTTAATTTCACCAAAAAAAGTTATCTCATTACAAAATCCAAAGACTGAGGGTATAAGGCTTATAACTAGGTCACATTAATTTTAATACTCTGACTCCTAAAGTAGGTGTATGTGCCTGTGTCTTGGGAGTCAGTGATTCTCCGTAACAAACAAAGCCACATTATACTAATCAGGACGCTTCAACAATAAGTAAATGGTGTAAAAGAAAAACAGGATATATGTAATATGAGAAGAAAACATAAAATGAAAAACGTTTAACTGTGTGGTGAGGTGAAGTGAGTACCACACACACGCTCAAACTCTACGTTTGAGCGTGTGTGTGGTGAGAGAGTGTAGGATGTGTGTGTGTGTGAGTGTGTGTATGTAGTGAGTAGGTGTAGGGTGTGTGTAGTGAGAAGAATTAAGCCGTCGCGGGACGCCTGGCAGATGGGAAACATCGAAAACCATTCTTACATACTAATTTACTATACAAAATAGTATAATAAATAAGTATGAAAGAATGGTTTAATAAAAGAAAATAAATATGGCATAATCAAAAACCAAATATTCAGTTTTTTTTAAAGAAATAAATTGTGGCGAAGCACGCGTTGCCACGGCATGCGTCGCCGCGCTAGCAATCGGTTTTACGTACGGCTATAGATGTTTCACATCAAAAATATGCATGAAATTATGGTTTATTAAAGGAAATAAATATGAAATCAAAGAATCACACAGTCGCTTGCGCATGGCGACGCGTCGCTACGGCATGCGTCGCCACGCCAGCAATCGGTTTTACGTGCGGCTATAGATGTTTCACATCAAAAACTGGAGCAATTAAGAAAGCTTTTAAGAAGCTAAAAACAAATCAGAGTGGGAACCTAACATTAAAAACAAAGCTGGGACACAAGTAACAAAAACACCGGAAATATTGAAAGTGGCCACAGACTTCTACTGTGCTCTCTAGGAATCCAAATAACCGTAGCAACTATGGAGGGTAGAGACAAGGAGAACTATCTCTTATGGGGAGAAAGTTGAAAAAGTGTCCAACTTAAACAGTAAATAATAGTAATAGCATATTATGCTATATTCACAAAAAAAAAACAACAAAATATCAGGTGAAGATAATATCACAAACCAGCTTCTGAAATCCCTCTCAGAACCGTTGCAAAGCGTTCTCCAAGCACTATTTGATAATATATTGAGAACTGGATCTACTCCGGAGCAATGGTCGGACTTGACTACAAAAAAGGCGAACGTAGGGAACATAAAAATTATAGACGCATCAATCTGATGTCAAGCGTGTACAATGTGTTTCCTAAATTAATTATCTTAATACAAAGGCTTTGGATGAAAATCAGCCAAGCGAACAGGCAGGTTTTCGAAAGAACTTTTCAACATTGGACCACATACAAGTGGTAACTCAAGCCCATTGAGCTAGGAAAATACATATAAGTCAATGCTCAAGCCATATAAAAAGTTAAAGAGTATAATGAATCACTTTATATGTGTTTTGTAGACTACAAAAAAGGTTTTAATTCATTGAATCACAACTCAATACGGGGAACACTACGACAACAAGGTGTAGACGCAAAATACATAACTGTGTTACAGGAATTATACAATAAGGGCTGTGCTAAAATTGGGCTGAAACGGGACGGTGAGAAGTTCCCCCCATAAGAAGAGGCGTTCGGCAAGGTGACCCAATATCGCCAAAGATATTTACAGCTGTTTTAGAAATCATCTTCAGAAAACTTGATTGGACTTATTTAGGTTAATCAGTTTCATTCTATAATCTCACTGAAAATGAAGTGCAGAGAAGAATCGCCATTGCATGGAAAAAATACTGAGGATTGAAGGAAATAATGAAAAATAAATCAATACATTATGGTGCTCACTCTGAAAGTTTTTAGAATAGGCCAGTAAGAAAAGCAGGCGATGAAAAATTTATTTAAATTTCGAATTAGGAACTCTTTGGGAATCTGTAGATGTGTAATGAATTCATATGTCATTTGTTTTTACAAATTGGCGACAATTTAAAGTGTCTGTCGTGCGTCGAAATGGATTTGACTAGAGAAAATTTTTGTTCAAAGATTTATTACGATTTTCGCTGCGATCTTACTTAAATACAATGTTACGATAGACGTCGATTAGCATTTCATGACGAAGCCCCATCCCGTGGCATTTTTACAACTGGTTTAATGAGTTTAAACGTGGTCGACGCAAACCCACTGATGATTCGCGAGAAGGACATCCTTCTACTGAAGATATCGTGACATATCAACAGATTTGGCCAGCTTTAGGCATAGGTATGAGTCAAGTACAAAAAGTCTAACATGAACATTTAGGCGTCAGAAAGCTTTGTACTACATGGATACCTCATAATTTAACGGAATATCAAAAATTCCGTCGTTTCGATTGGTACCGCTCAATCCTTGAAAAGTATGACGGAGGTGACTCGAATGTTGAGTATGACATCGTCATAGGTGATGAAAACTGGATATATTTTTACGAACCCGATGCCAAAAGGCAATCTGCGCAATGGATGTTTCCATTCGAAGATTTGCCGAAATTGCCGACAAAAGTAATGAAGGGCAGAAGTCAAGGGAAAAAGATGATTGCCTCATTCTTTGGACGGACGGTTCATTTCGCAACAATTGTCCTAGAAGATAAAAAACTGATGCTGCAGATTGGTATGTCAGTCATTGTTTACCAGCTGTCTTGGAAAATGTTAAACAGCAGCGCCCGAGAAGCAGGATCCTCCTCCTCCACGACAACGCTCCAGCTCACTCCGCCAGACGGACTACCGTAAAACGGGGTTATTAGGGATGCAGGGGTGAATCGGGACGAAACTTTAAAATGGATTTTAACGTTAAAATAATATAGTTTGTTGCCAACAAGGGCATTTAATCGTTAATTATAATACAGTAAACGCATTAGAGTGCTTTTTGGCAGCCAACTATATTATTTCAACGTTAACATCCCTTTTAAAGTTTCGTCCCGATTCACCCCTGCATCCCTATTAACCCCGTTTTACCGGTATTGAATATTTGTCTATCGAAAGTGTGGAGTTAGTAAGTCATCCCCCTTATAGTCATGACCTGGCACCTTGTGACTTTTATTTATTTCCGAAAATAAAAGAGCTAGCCTAGAGCAATTCGTTTTATGATCCCTGAAGATGCCGTGGCTGCGTTTGAAAAAGGCGTGGAAGAAATCCCTAAAGAAGAGTGGGTCCAGTGCTTCATTCAATGGTTCCATCGGGTGCGACGGTGCTTAGAAAGAAACGGAGACTACTTCGAAAAGCAATAAAATAACAAAAATCATTACGTTTTTTCTTTTATAATAACTTTCAGTGTGACCCACGTATTAGTATAAAATTAAAGCTCTTTGAAATAGCAATCTTACCGTGTCTGACGTACCTACGGTTGTCAAAGTTGGTCGCCAAGAAAATGTGAGGAAGATACTATTATAAGTCAATGGAGGAAGACAAGCTAACAATATGTCAATGCAAAATCGAAAGAAGCATGTTGGGAATCAGACTATCGGACAAAATAAAACCAAAAAATTTTAATAACTAAAGTGACTGAAATTGTTGAGAGAGTGAGAGCACTAAAATGGAACAGGGCGGGTCATATATGTCAGATGGCTAATGATAGATGGACCAAAAAAAAATTAGAATGGACCCCAAGAGAAGGCACAAAGTCTAGGGATGCCAAAGGAAAAGATAGGCAGACTTATTTATACAAAGACTGGGGCCGAACTGGATGACCAAAGCCAGAGACAGACCCTACTGGAAAGAAATGGGGGAGGCTCACGCCAAGAAGACGACTACTACTAATTTAATATAAATAAATTATTATAACGTAAAATTAATACAATTACAATTCAATTTAGCACTATCATACAATTAGAACATTAAAACTCAAATAATTAAAAATGCCGGCAAAAATTTTACTATTTATGTTTTTTTTTGTGATATAATGTTATTTAAGATTTTACCATTACACTATTTTAACATTTTGTAAAGAAATTGTAAGTGGGTAGAAGAGTAAATTACTTTTTTATTTTATATATATTATAGTATATTTATTGTAGGCTGATGATGATAACCGAAAGACCTAAAGATGTTTATTATTTAGCAACCATTGCATAATTATCTGTGTACCAAATAGTATAACATTAAATAATTAAAGGCTTTACCTGGCAAGCGTCCTTTCCGCCCTCCCTTCCTCCAGCACAGAGGGTCTCGTTGAAGATGCTATCAGAGAACGACGCGATGCACTTGTCGTGGTCCCACACCGGAACCGTCACCTCCATCAGAACGTTACTGTGAGGACCACCGTACCATTGTGTGCCCCAACCTGGAGGAAAGGTCACAAGTTTCATCAATCGTTACTTGCGAATACCGCGTGATTGCCATCAGTAGTTAGTGATAAATAATTTTATTTCTGTAAGTAATAATAATAATATAATAATAAATTTATTTCAGTAAATTTACAGGTTCTACAATTAATCTTACATAGGGGTCTCCTTTTAAGTATGAGAAATACCTGTGCTAGGAGGCCCCGCTCTTCTAAAACTATTACAATAGAATGTAGGATTGTGCTTACATGGAATTTTACAATATGGTAACTTATTATTATTAATTAACTAATAGAAGAAAAAAAGGTAAAACTAACAAAAACCATTAATTTAAAAACATGTGCGTGTATGAGTGTGTGTGGGATGAGTGTGTGAGTGAGTGTGCGTTGTGTAAGGGTGTGTTTGTGTTTGTAAAGAGTGTGTCAGTGTATAAGGAAGTATATTTGTGTATGCGCCACTTATCGCCAGATTATCACACGATAGTTTGTAATAGGGTTTCGATGTCATCATAGCTTTTACTTTTAAGCCAATCCATCAAAGATTTTTTACAATCCCGATAGGTCAAGGGGAAAATATTTAAAAGTTTATTTAATTTGTTGTAGATGGAAGCGGATTGCCTGATATACTGTATTTTTGCGTATGTCGATTTAACTGAGACTTCTGGTGCAACAAGATATTTCCTTCTTTTTTTGTCGAGGCTGGGATCATAAGGGAGAGTTCTAAGGAGTTTTAAAACAGCATGGAGGACATACAATTTCCTGACTGTGAGAAGACCGCTTAGTGTATAAAGGTTTTCAGTCGGGAATCTATACGATTTGAAATACATGACCTTCAAGAGAGATCTTTGTGCTCGCTCCAATTCTAGAAATTTAATTTTTGTAGCTCCGCCCCAAACAGGTATACAGTACACTAAAACTGACTGGGCTAGTGAAACATAAATTTGGTTTAAGAGAGTCTTGGAAGTAACATGTCTTAAAGTCTTGAAGATCCAAATGAGCTTTCTAGTTCGAGCCATGACCATTTCTGTGTGTAGATGCCAAGATAATCGTTGGTCAATCATAATACCAAGATATTTGATAGCAGTCACTTTTGTGATTTTGTTACAAGAACAATTTTTGTTAATTTGAAAATTATCACAGCTATGTATTTTAAGGTTACTGTTAGGTCCAGGTTGAGTGATGTTGTATTTTGTAAACGCGATATACTTAGTTTTAGAAGTGTTTAGTGTTAGCAAATAAGCATTTAACCATTTAGCAATCTTAGCGAGCCCCCCCTCAGCATTTACATATACGGATTCCCATGTATCTCCCGTGAAAGCAAGAGCTGTGTCGTCTGCATAGGAGAAAACACGCCCATTCTCAAGCTTCATTTCGCAAAGATTATTAATGTAAATGAGAAAAAGCGTCGGACCCAAAACACTGCCTTGCGGGACACCAAAACTCACCCCTAACTCATCACTGACGTGATATCCTATTCTTACACATTGCTTTCTATCCTGGAGATAATCTATAAGCAAAGCTAAGGGGATTCCTCTAATACCTATGTTATTTAGACTACGTACAAGGATGGGAACAGAGACGGTGTCGAATGCTTTTTTTAGATCCAGAAAAACAGTTAGACACTTCTTTCCTGAATCCACTTGCTTCACAATATGAGAAGTTAATGCCGAGACTGCGTCTTCTGTCGATAATCCTTGTCTAAATCCGTATTGAGCGCGAGATATTATGTTATATTTGTTAAGGTAATTTATTAACCGGGTGTTAATTAACTTTTCTATAATTTTTGAGACTGCAGGTAAAACCGAGATAGGTCTATAATTGCACGCATCATCTCTGTTGCCGCCCTTGTACACAGGCGTAATAATGGCTTTTTTCAGGGTGGGTGGGAAAATGCCTTGCGTAAAACACGGTAGGTTCGTACAAACACTTTTACACGTCAATCATATTTTAAAAGCTAGATGAGGTCGGCGTTTCCTATCGGACTATTCTGAGAAGAAAGGCCGAAATAAACTCAGAGGCCACAGTCTCTTCTAAAGTCCAGACATAATCTTTTTCAGATCATGTGAAGACCATGTAGGTTGGTGTCTGAAATGGTCTTTTGAGGAAAAACCACACAGATTGAGTGGACCTGTCCAGTCAGTGCACGCATGTGTCAGTATTCGTGCAGCTCAACTCGGAACATAAGTATATTTAGTCGATAATCATCAACAACATAATGGGTCTGAAAGGTATCGCCAGTTTTTAAAAAGAACGGGGTTGAAAATACCTTTTTTTTTGTAACGGGGTGGAAATCCTCATGGATGTCCTCCGCCCTGCGATGGATGGAGGGGTCTGTCAGACTTCTACTGACTAAAACCACCCCGTGTTCCCTCGCACACTTGCACCGGGGGCTACGGGGGCACTTAAGCAATCTTCAACGAGCCCCCGACTGTTGCCGGGCCGCTTCTGCGGGCTCCGTCTGGTCAAGCGGGGGGAGTGAGGTGTTTGACTCCTCTCGCGATATCTAAGAGGGGCGCGCGTGGAACACTACGTGCCACCACCTCGGGTCTTATATGATGGGGGGCGGCGGACGTCCCCGAGTCCGCCGTCCCTGCACCCATTTAGGGGGGCCGGAAGAGGGCATTGTCTGCATTCTGCCGACGCCCGGTGCGCCTCGAAATTTCCCTCTCCCTTTCCGCTGCCTTCTTCTGCGACATAACGTTATCGCAGAAGGAGATCACCGCGTCCCACGACGCTGCGCCGCAGACCATAGAACGAATCACAGCCGGCAGCGACAGGTCGCTTTTCACTTCCGAAACGAGGGCACGGCGCGGCTCCCACCAGGGTTGATAATACCTTTTTTTTTACGTTTCCGGGGTGGAAAATCCTCTTAGATCTCAGCGGCCCGGGGGCGGGCGGCGGGGTCTGTCAGACTCTTACTGACTAAAAACCACCCCGGTGTTCCATCTCACACCTACGCCGGGGGTCGCGGGAACGTACGATCCTTCCGCAACGAGGGTTAATCCTGGGGCGGGCGGCGGGGTCTGTCAGACTCTTACTGACTAAAAACCACCCCGCTGTTCCATCTCAAACTCAAAGTTTTTATTTCAATTAAAAAAAAAAAAAAAACTTTTTATTTCAGACATTTTTGTCCATAATATTTGTTAGTAACGACTTAAAAACTATGTTAGGTACATAAAAAAAAAATAGGAGATTAAACCATTTACAGGCACTTTTGAATTGTCAAGTGTTCGGTCAGTCAGAAATATGAAGCTAATTGCCCATTCCAAAGCGTAGTGGGTACCTATGGAGAAGAACGGGCAAGAAACTCCATGGACATTCTTTTAAATTATATTGTTACTGAGTATACCTACTTAATTCCCGCTCCCTTTACTCGGTACCTGTACAGTAAAGCTGACTTTGCGGCCATTAACAGGGAAATAGCAGCTATGGACTGGACGAACGTATTTTTTTGACATGTCGCTCGACGACGCCCTAAACTACTTCTATGCTACTATAGCGGATCTACAAAGTAAGTTTGTTCCTGCTAAGACAGTTTTTTACAGCTCTTACCCTGTTTGGTACTCCCCGGCACTCAAACGGTTGATTAAAGAAAAGGCTAAGTTTCTCCGTAAATTCAAAACTTATGGGAGACTTTCTGACGAGGCAACTTTTAAACATTTACGTGAGCGAGTAAATAAACTTGAAGCGGATTGTTACGAAAACTACTTAGCAGTTACAGAAGCCTTCATTGAAAAGAAACCTAAACGCTTTTGGAGCTTTGTGAAACAGAGGTCTAAGTCCAATGCTATACCTAGTTTCCTTAAGTACGGTGATGTTACGGTCTCTTCTCCCGAGTCTATTTGTAATGCGTTTTCTTCCCACTTTTATTCCACCTTTCTGGATCCTGCTAACGATGTGTCTGCTACTTTATGTCCTCCCCAAACTGTTATAAATTCCATAATACCCTCAGATATTCACGAAATTGAGATTGACCTTTGTTATAGTAAAGTTACTTAGTCAAATTGATCCACATAAATCCGCTGGTCCGGACCACTTATCACCTAAATTGCTGCTTGGCTGTGCTAAAACTATTGCCTTGCCAGTATCACTTTTGCTCAAAAAATCGCTCTCTTCAAGTTCTGTTCCCCAAACTGGAAATCGGCCTTTATAACCCCGGTGCATAAAAAGGGTCACAAAAATGAAACCATTAACTACAGACCTATTTCCAAACTGTGCATATTAGCAAAAGTTTTTGAGGGGGTCGTTTACGATCAAGTTTACGCAGCACTGAGTCAGTCTTTTAGCCCTTTTCAGCACGGTTTTCTTAAGGGCCGTTCAACTGTATCAAACCTGGCTTTACTTAATGACTTTCTAACGGACAGAATGGACAATGGGGTACAGGTCGACGTTGTTTACACGGATTACAGTAAGGCCTTTGATAGAATTGACCACAGCATTCTTAAAACCAAGCTTTTTAACAATGGTATCAGAGGAGATTTACTTCGTTGGTTTACCTCATACCTTGAAAATAGATCTCAAGCTGTTGTTATCAGCAATTACATGTCGAGCTGGGTTTCAGCTCCCAGTGGTGTTCCTCAAGGTTCCTTGATGGGTCCATTACTTTTTATTATTTATGTTAGTGACATTGACTCGTGTTTCCACAACTCAAATTTACTTTGTTTCGCTGATGACATGAAGATATTTTCTGCAATATCATCGAGTGAAGACATGGATGCCCTACAATGTGACCTGGCGCGTCTGGATGATTACTGTCTGACTAATAAACTAGATTTGAATCCTTCTAAATGTTCAGTAATCTCTTTTAGCAGGAAACGCGTCCCCCTGCCTACAACTTATTTACTTGAGGGACAGTTGTTACAGAGATGCGAAGGTGTACGCGACCTAGGTGTTTTTCATGATTCCAAACTTTTATTTAACGTGCACGTTGAGCAAATAGTAGCAAAAGCATCGAAGTCACTGGGTTTTGTTATGAGACTCGCTGGATGTTTTAAGAAAGCCAAAATCCTTAAGATTCTCTATTGCTCTTTTGTTAGAAGTCATCTTGAATATGCTTCACAAATTTGGAACCCGTGTTACGACAAATACATAAATCGTATTGAGAGTATACAAAAAAGATTGATTCGGTTTCTTTGTTTTCGGTTACGTATTCCATTCCATTCTGAGAATTACATAAATCTTTGCAAGAAATTTCATTTACAGCCACTTATCAACCGTCGTCGACTAGCAGATTGCAACTTTCTATTAAAAATTTTAAATAACGAGATTGACTGTCCTGATCTCCTGCATAAACTGTATTTCAAAGTCCCTCAGAAGTCAGTTAGATTTAACCCCCCTATCTCCATTCCTTTATCCTCATCTAATTACAGGCAAAACTCATACATAGTGCGAGCGAGTAAAGACTTTAATATTCTTTGTAAAGAGTTCTCATTTGACCCATTTAACACCAAATCCTACTCTGCACGCATTCGGCTGAACGCCGACTTTTTTAAAAGCGCGTAGTATTTGCATCTTTTTATTTTTCTCTTTCTTGTGTGAGTAGTTAGTGCCTAACCTGGTGTCAGAGTGTTTACAGTGCTATTGTACCTTATTTTAATTCTTTTTATTTTTTTTTGTTACCGTGCTTTTCAGTGATCTTAACATTTCTATAACTTTTTCTGTTTTTACTCGTGAGAACCTGTAATTGGCTTTGTGTCACATATGCAATTGTTATACATCTGTTACAGCCGTTGGTTCTCCTATTTATAAATAAATAAATAAAAATAAATAAATAAATATTAGTTACATCATTAATGTTGAATATAGGTATAATTATATGTGAGAACGATGTAAATAAGACGTACACGTTGAGTGTCCAGTGTACAGCAAATATAAATTTAAACAAAACAATCCATAATAAAATAATTAAAATAAGACGTGGTGGCATCTCACACCTACGCCGGGGGTCGCGGGAACGTACGATCCTTCCGCAACCCCCGACTGGTGCCGGCCCGCCACTGCGGGCCTCTTCGGGTCTGGGGGGGGGAGTGAGGTGTTTGACTCCCCCGTGACGTCTAAGAGGGGCGCGCGTGGAACACTACGCGCCTCCACCTCGGGGGGTTGGTAACATCTAAGTTAACTTCGAAGGAATCACGTAGGTACGAATTAAGAGTAGCGAACCAGTCGCCACCATTATTGGTGATGGTGAACCATGCGTGTTATCATATCAAACAAAAGGTTTCTATGGAAAACTATGCTTGCATTTACGGCCGAGCGATAATTTGCACCAATCTGGTATATTGACATGACAATTACGTACCCACTAGACATATTATTTTAGAAACTCTGTCACAAAAACAGACGGGTGTTAAGTGCCATTTACAATTGTTATTTTGATGGTTTCTCCCTTTTAATGGATGGAGGACCTAATATTGGATGCTTATTTGAGGGGCAGCGTGACAATAATTTACTGCGATCACCACATCGTTTGAGGGACTGTTTATTACCATTTTATTTAATGATGAATATGAACAATATGTTGTACTTAGATTATGATTTAGGTGGAACAGTCAAAACTTACCAATAACAATAGCTAGTTCATCAGTGAGCTGCAAGTTGGGGGGTGGTAGACAGATGGGCCACACGTAAGTATTGAAGATGACTGGTCGGTCCAGCTTCAAGATGGCGATGTCGTTCTTATAGTTGGAGATCTCAAAAGCCTCGTGCTGACGGATCTCTGCGACCCTGAAGTTGTAGGTGCGGGAGTCGTTGGTGCGTTTGAAGTCGTACTCTCCAAGACGGACAAAGAGTTCTTCTGCTTTCCATCTGAAAATAAACTTATTTCAATGAACAGTTCTGCAATGGCGTGTAAGGCCATCATTGTTTCAGTGCGAGATAAAGCTGTACAGAAAGAATAGTATCATTATAAAGAAAGAAAGAAAGAAAAATAGATTTATTTGTCACAGAAACACGTGCATAAGAAAAGATAATTAGCTCTAATATTAAGAATTTTTTTTGGGGATTGGGAGGGCATTTTCTAGGTTTTACCCAAAGACCCCATGTCCTTAGTGTCACGCTAATTGAGATACGCTTTTTTTTTTGTTTTTTCTCTGAAGTCCTATAAATAGTCATTACTTTTTTGTTTATGGTTGGAACAATGACTGATAAATGGTGTCCCTACACCCAGCGGTATTAACAGAGCGCGGGTGGTTCCAGGGATCAGTTCTAGATTAGTTTCATCGGTACTTACCTGAAATTAAATTTGAAAAAGTTGAAAAGTTTAAAAAAAAAACGAGGTTGCATTTACGGTGCAGCAGTGAATAAAATATTACGTACTTATTATAGGTACCTACTTCAGTGTTAAGAAATAATATAATAAAAATAGAGTTAAATTATAAATAAACTTATTGTATGTTAGAACAAAAAAAAAATGTAGAGTCTTATGAGAAAGGCCAGTTTAAAATAAATGTTTCAAAGAACTGCCCCCTATTACCTAAGTTTTCTTATCGTTATCGTAGTCCGATTTATTGCAAGAAATTATGCGGAACAAATTAAATTTCAGGTGAATAAGTACTGACTGATAGAACAAATCTAGAACTAATCCTTGAAACCACTAGCGCCCTGTTAAGGCTTGGGTACCTATAGTTTTGCAGTGTGTGTAATTAAAATTAAATTTCTATTCTTTCTATCTGTATATTCTACTAAAATAAGAATCAGAATCAGAATCAGATCTTTATTTGCATAGAATGTAGGTACAGGTATAAGATGTACTTAAATTAATTAGATCGGCTACAGTCTACCTTACGGCGTACAAATTATTACAAAAATTAAAATATTATTAAAATCAAAACAATGTCAACAAAAACAAAAACAGACATTAAAGCGAAGTCAAACCTTAGGCGTACAAATTATTACATAAATTAAAATATTAATAAAATCAAAATAATGTCAATAAAACAAAAACGTAAATTAAAGTGAAGTCAAATAATAATATTACAGTCAGGTACATAAATAAGTCTTACATGGTCAAATTTTCAATTAAAATCAATCATAACCTGGATAAATTCATATCATTTAGAAATTCTTTCACTGAGTAATAGCATTTGCCTAAAAGTAGTGCAGTTACTTTAGATTTAAAAACGTTTACCGAACAATCCTTAAAACCATGAGGTATTTTATTACAGGACCCATTGTCATAATATTTTTCCTTAACAAAGCTGTTTTATAATTACCCGAATGTAGCAAGTTCTTGTATTGGGATCTCAAGGGGCCATTGCGTGTTCTTATATTGGCCAGTGACGGAAATAAGTTTAAATTGGTTTTTACAAAAATTGCCACTTCCAATATGTATGTAGATACCTATTAGGTAATAATGTAAAACTAATTTGCATTAATTAGGCAAAATATGGACTGTACATTAAACCACCAAATGTTACAATTGGTACTACTTATATTTTCTGCAATTAAATGATTCCTATTTCATAATTGAAAGTGGGAGACAGACTAACTTAGGTACCTCGCTATACGAACGACGAATCTTACCTTCTAGTGCAGTGAGCGGCGGTCATAACATGTCTATCAGTGATGAGTACTCCGCCACAGTACTGTTCGAAGCCCTCCGGAGTAATGGAGGCCATCCACGGCCACTCACGAGGGTTGGCTTGGCGGGCGCCCATCACGCGACTTTGTTGGCGAGTGCTTAGACCACAACCTATGGAAGTAAGAAGTAATTAAAACAAGTAAGTAGAAAACTGGTGATCTGTCACACAGGGTTTCCTAGTATGGACGCCAGTCTCGCACAAAGGAATGATACTTTGTGAGAGACTGGCGTCCATACTACATTTTATAACGATATAATTATTGTCTCTATGATTGTAACAAACTATGTGAACATTTGTGAAGAGAGAAAAAAAAAGATTATGATTAATTCTTCGTTTTTTCGTTTTGGCGATACATCTATGTTCAATAATACTGTTTGGGCTCAGTAGGTCCACGTTTATTCTGGCGTCAGGAGAGTTCTTCATAACTAAGAAGAAAGGAAAAATAAGGAACGATGGGAAAAGAGGGGAAAGGTAAGGGGACGTAATTGATATTGAAGGACGAATTGGTTTAGTATCGTTTTCTAAACCAGGACTCGTATGTGTCTGTGAAGACGACTATAAGAAACATGTTAGGCGTCAGGAGTATTTGTGATCCAAAGCAATATTTTTTTACGTAACTACTATAGGCCCACGCTCGCCTGCGGGAGCAGTGGTAGCCCTGTGGTATCGACCCCGACTTACGAGTTGTAGTTCGTGAGTTCGAACCCAGGCAGATAATGTACTTGTATAAAAAAAAAAATATAAAAAAAAAATCTATTATGTAAACAAATACTGTTTACATAATAGATTTTTTTTATATTTTTGCACAGTAAAACTCTAATGAGTTTATGTTGGCACCAACGTAAATGTATAAAATGTATGTGAACTACTGAATAAATAAATAATAATAAATAATTTAATTTCATCACCACTACTCTCAGAACGGTTAAGGAAAACATCGTGAGAAATCCGGCATGTGTTAAGAACCAAAAATTCGAAGACATGTGACATCCACCAACCCGCACTGGGCCCGCGTGGTGAATTACGGCCCACTCCCTTTCACAGAGAGGAGGCCTGTGTCCCAGCAGTGGGAACATTATAGGCTAACTATGCTATGCTCACCTGCCCTTTACATGGGCCTTAAATAAGTTGTGAAATGTGGGTGGGATATATACCTCTGCCTTACCCCCTTAGGCTTAGCAGAATACAGGCGTGATATTGTCAACGTTTTAATTTTGATGTACTAAGACTTCATGTGCCAAAACTAGAGATATAGGATTGTGGTTTCGGGTTCAGGATAAGGATAACTAAAAATAATACCGATCTGAGCGGAAACGCCGGGAGGGGACGCCCTAGAAGGACATGACCTTATTGGTGATGTTCTTCAGAAAGGTCAAGGTCATACGACCAGATGTATGGACGTAAACGAAGCGCAAGGCGGTATGTAAGTATCTTAGCAGGTCGTGTTCTGTAATCTCTGTCTACCTCTATGGAAATAAGGTATGAGTGTATGTATGTAATTATGTAATAATAACACAACCTCTTGACTCAGCCCTGGTGACCTTCATGACAGCCTCGTTCTGTTCCTCTCTCGGAGCGGTTGCTGGCAAGTCTCCAGCCAGTCCTTCTGCGCCACCTAGCGTTTCCTGGTCAGGGCAACAAGCTCCCACAGTACTAGGGGATGATAAATTGAACAGTTAAATATTTGGCGATTGAGCACTCCAAGGGCTCAGACTGCAGATAGTAATATGATAATAATAATTATGTATGTGTACAGTCAAGTCATTTATATCTTCGTCAGTTTTTAAATTCTGTTCTTTATCAAGTCAACACATAATGGTGCCGATTCTCTTGTCACAAAATTCTCTAAACTAGACTAAAAATCACCAAAATTTAGTTTATTCCTGTCAAACGACGATTTCCCATTCTGAAATTGACTAAAGTGACACAACTTAACCAAATTTTAGTTTGACAGCACTAAGATGGCACTGAGATTATAATTTAGTGAAAATGGCAATTTTGCTATTCTGAATTTTACGTTTTTCACCTAAAATTTTGATTGTCTTAACTAAATCTGACTATTTTTAATCGCGATTAAAAAGGTGTGGAATAAAATTAGTTGTCATGAACTAAAATTCACACCAACACCTCGACTTCAGATGCAAAAACAGTACTGTATCTTTTTTTCTTTTCTTTTGCTTATATCTCGAAAACGGTGTGTCCTATCGCAAAAATAATGAAAATTTCGACCCCCTTTGCAAACCGTAAACCTATAAAACTCAACGTGTTGGTAATATTTTTTTATATTTTCCATACAAAAAGTAAAAAATTCCATACAAAACAAGTCGAGGCCGCACATAATGCGCGCCTACGGCTCTAAAAAAAGATCACGTGGTACGGCAAACAAGTACCACGTGGAGTCGCAATAATTGTCAAATTTGATTTTAGATGTGTCAAAATTATTTTTAAATTTAGAGATTTTATTTTGCAGAATAGCGTTAAGATTCTCATAGCCAAAAGTAAGGAATTTTAGTGATAGTTTAGTTAGTTTAGTTCGGTGTACAACAGAATCGGCACCAATACCTTTTGAAGCTACGCAGTGAGCAGACTATTATAGTGTATAGAAAACTGTTTTTAATTGCTTGATAACAGAGATCGAAATAGTATACACCTTTGACTAATGTCGGGTTGACATCAACCTGAAACATTCATAATGTCGTGACCATTTTTTTAGAAATACATATTTTTTATTTTATTTAATTGTCAGAGTTTGTCCGTGTCACAGTTTTAATTCGGTCTAACATGTAAATAGGGTAGCTTAATGTCCTTTTGCGGTATTGACATAACGACGCACTATGTAATGTTGCGTCGGTAATGCAGATTCTATCGTGCAATGAGCAGGCAAATATAGCCTATAAGGTGACGAATATATTTCGGATGTGATTGTACATAACTCACTTTTGTATAATGCAGACATAATCCATGAACTTGATGAAGTCAGACCGGAACTCCTCCTGGATGCAGTGGTGGAGGGGCCGGCAGTGACCAGGCTTGCCGTTCGGCAGGACACAGCTTTGATATGCTACATTAGCCTGCGAAAATAACTTGGTTTTAGAAGTGTTACAGGAGGTAGCTCGCTTGTAATTTCTATAGTCCGAGATCAACAACGGTTTACACATTGTTGATTTTATTATTTAGTGTTAAGTTTAAAGATACGTTCTCAAAAACGATTATATTTATTTCTGTCAGTGGTCCCGTTGAACGCCATAGGCTGGGCTTTTGTTTTTACACTGCTTTGATCTTGAGCTAATAGGTAGGTACTAAACCAAGGGCGTCAAGGTTCGTCTCGTCATTTTCGCCTGGTTCTGCCGTTATGTCGATTTATATAGAGAAGGGGTCTCTATATAAATCTTGCTTCTTTCTTTCAATATTCGCTATTGCAAAGAAACGATGGATGAACTGTGTGAAAGGTGATATGGCTGGAAATTAGGTGATATCCAAGATGACGACTAATAGAGAACTATGGAAGAGAAACACAATGTAGCGCCGACCGCCAATAAATTGGGATAGTGGCAGCAGAATGATGATGATGATGATGATAATGATGATCATTGTAGCGGTATCTACATCGCGACATGCGAACTACGCATCATACTGACGTCACGCAAAATCCT
Source organism: Brachylomia viminalis (assembly GCA_937001585.2). Classification (NCBI taxonomy): domain Eukaryota; kingdom Metazoa; phylum Arthropoda; class Insecta; order Lepidoptera; family Noctuidae; genus Brachylomia; species Brachylomia viminalis. The sequence continues at coordinate 12,419,913 of OW443316.2, read as the reverse complement.
GCATCGCGCAAGCAGAGTTTACCGCGCAACTAGCATATACAGAGTTGATATGACAGAGGGGGTTTAAATTACACTACGTATACGTACGTGTTTAGTATTAATTTAACGGTATAAAAATAAAAAGCACCAAAAATGAGACATTTTTTTTTCAAACAAACTAAGTACTTAGCTTACAAATCAGAGTAAAACGTGGTTGCGTTTTACTCTGATTTGTAAGCTATTTAGTTTGTAATGAAAGTGCAAGTGTGTGTGTATTTATTGCCATCTTTTTAGCGAAAATATTTGGTTTTACTTGTGACTTGCGTCAGAGCGGCAACAACGCATCGTAGGTTAAACTCAGATTTATCGTTTTAAGGCTAGGTATGCGTGCACTGACTGGACAGGTCCGCTCAATCTGTATGGTTTTTCCTCAAAAGACCGTTTCAGACACCAATCTACATGGTCTTCACATGATCTGACAAAGATTATGTCTGGACTTTAAAACAGACTGTGACCTCTGAGTTTGTTTCGGCCTTTCTTCTCAGAGTAGTCAGATAGTGTAAAAGTATTTGTACAAACCTACTTACAGAAATAAAATCATTTATCATTTAAGGGGCATGACCTATGCGTATTGACATAAGCAGCTGTTAGGAAAGATACATCGTCTTCAAAAGGGACAAAAAATTAAAAAAATCATTTGCGAATAAACTACTGTTCCTATTTAATTGATTTTTGGTACAGAGCTTGAAAATGGTACCTAGTTTAGGTAAAGGAAAGCCCCTCTGTCGTATCAACTCTGTATACATTATCCCGACGTCAATCGTCGGGCAGTTGCCCACCAGACACGACACCCGTCTGGTCGGAGGATCCTCCCTTTTCTATGGAGGTATGAGTGAACTTTACACCCTGTTCCTCATACCTGTATAATGATAATATAGAGATCACCAAAAACACAGTTCAATACCTAATGTTCCTATCAACCGACCGACCTATGGGAAAAGAGTATCTACAGCAAACAAACATTCACACAAAACATTATCATGCCCGTAATTTGGGATCATCAAAGGTCTTGTGTCAGCATTTAATGATTAGATCGTGACACAGTCATTGTGACTACGAATGGGTACTTTTGTACTCAAATAGTAAACGCATGTTCTTTGCAGTGAGAGGTTTGCTTAATTAAGCCCAATGCTTTAGAATGTACAAGCTTTGTAGATTCTGTGTGTAATTTGCTAAGATTTATGTTAAATTTGATTTTGACAAATGTTCAAACGAAATGAATTTTCGCGTGTGACAAGACAATATAATATTAACCGCAAGTTGGACTTTTACTCGTCACTTTGTCACTTTACCTCACCGACAAGACGCAAACGAAACAGGGGACAGGCTGAGTGAAAACTTTCAGCCTAAATCGTTATAAGTTTTATTATTGGATACGTTGCTTTTTGTTAGCCTGTATTGGGTCCCACTGCTGGGCAAACCCTCCCCTTTTTCCTTGCCCTGTCTATTTTGTGCGATCTCTGGCCATTTTAGTCAGTTCATCAGTCCAAATCAATACTTAGTGATTCTGTAGCAGTGTTATTATTAGGCCGCAAGATCTTTATTTTATCTTGCATCAACAATGATGCAAACCGAAAACTGTTGTTACCAGGTTCGGTCAGTAACGGTTCGCTCAGTCTCTGAATGAGTTAGTAGACAGTGGGTTGTCTCGTTCATGGCGCTATCTTAGATATTCACTCAGATTTTACCCACACTGGAGCAAATATTTTTTTACGATACTATCTATATCTACCACGCACGGCCATGTTCGTATGTTTGGTATCGTGGCCCATTTTTTTTGTCTGTGTTTAATTTAAGTACGCATACCAAATAATAGCGACTTGGCTGTGGTCTATAAACATTATGTCGTTCAAAAAATATTGACTGATTGAATATCATTAACCACAAAGAAGACAGATAAATACGTTAGTATCTTTGTATTTGCTCCGTGGTTAGTATGCAATCATTATGCAATGAACGCCAACGACCACGTGACCACGTTTCCTATGTATGGAGGGTATAGGTAAGGAGAACCATCTCTGTGTATGAAAAAGTGTCCGTTAAAATGTGCTACATAGGGGTGGCGCTACAGTAGCTACCGGGTACATTTTAAAAGCAATAATTTGTGGTAGAGAACTTTATTATTCCTCATCAAGAATTAACAATAATTCACTTACTGAGAAACTAAATTTAAATAAAATGTTTGTATGCGTACAAAAATGACGTAAAAAGTAAAATAGGAGGCTATTGATAAAAAAGTAAATATCAACCTAATCATCAACCGAGTAAACACGGATCTAAAGTAAAAGTAGATGCATTACTAGATGTGGCATGCGGCAGCAGGATGTGGCAGCGTACTAACTAATAAAGATATTTTATTTTTATTTGTTTGCGTGGACCCTTGCTAAAGCTAGTTTTAATATATTGTTATTGTTTTTGACACATTATATAGGATTTAAATTGTTTTTTTAAACAGTACACACTTTTTGCTTCTTTGGTTTCCATGGATATTTTATTGTAGGACATGTTAACACCTTCAAATTCAATGTTTCTTTTCCCGTAATTAACTGTTCTGGGAGGACGTGTTACTAAGTAATTGGAGTTTCGTAGTTAAAGTATAGCACATATAGGTTTGGGAAATATTCATTATTTTTGTATCTTCATATATTTTCTGAGTTGACGTTCGGAATTTGAAATTAAATAATATTTTGATTAATCTATTTTGTGTTGTTTGTAATGTTTCTAGATTAGATTTAGCTGTGGTCCCCCAGATTTCTATTAGGTAAGTAGTCTTTATGTGGTCTAACTAAAGAATTATAAACGATGTATCGAACTTTCCGAGGAATGAATTTGTTTATATTGTGAACAACTCCTGCAAGTGATAAGAATTTACATCTGATTTTCTCTATGTGAGGCTTCCAACTCAGATAGTTATCTAAAATTAAACCTAAATATTTCTCTTTAGTTTTCCTTTGTATTAATTGATCGTTTATTTTAAGTTGAATATTATCGCTTATTTTTTTTCATTTTTGGTTCAATCACAACATAGTTAGTTTTTTAGTAATAATGGAATTTAAATCATTTTGGATATCAGGTAACATAGCTTCGATTGAATGCCCAAAGTAGAAAATACTTGTCTCATCTGCGTAAAGCGAGATGTCTCCTTTGAGGCCAATCTGGGATATGTTATTGATATAAATTAGGAACAACAGTGGTAATTATGTAATTTTAGGTAAACAGTGGTAATTTTAGGTTATGTTTACAAAATAATGTCAGACTACGTAAATTGTTGAGGTATGGTCCGTATGGTATACTGAACTGTCACTTCACTAAAAATATTAAATTTTCTAACTTAATATATTATTATAATCCGTTAATTTTCTAATTCAGCATACTTCAGTCCGTTAACAACTGCTACATTCATACCACACCATTTGCCTACGCTAGCGCCATTTTGGAGGGTTTTTGAACTATTATTTACTGTTTTTCAACCTTCCCCACATATGAGATAGTTCTCCTTACCTCTACCCACCATACTCCTAGGTTTCTATTAGTTACGCAAAAATCAACAAACAAAATGTCGAATAAACAATTAAAGGCGTCAATTCTAACCAACTTGCCTTACTGTCTGTCTTGAATGCTAATTCCCTTGCACCTATAGGTGAGTCGCGGAAATAATGCCTAATTGCTCATGTTTTACAAGCGTAATGATGCTGTCGGTTGCTAAACATGCTCGGTGCGGCGCCGCCGCCGGGCGCAATGAAGTTTTGCGAGGTAATAATAGCTAATTGAATAGGACATTTTCTTACTACATTTTGAAGACTGTGTGGTGGGCGTGAAGTCGTGGGTGGTTTATGGCTTTATTAATGAAGAGGAGTTTTGTGATATCCATGTTATGTGTAAGGGCGAATGTGATATTTAACATTGGGTAGAGAGAGATAGAGAGTGCGTCCTCAAACCGGCTGAAAAAGCTGGGGCAACTACTATGCGCTACCTAATCCAAGGAGTGTTCTCATCTCTCAGAGTTGGTCCACCAACAAAGCAGAATGCTGAGCGATTACCGTTTATCAAGGACATGATACACGATGAATATTACTGTCCCACTCTTTAAAAGTCAGATTTTTATTTGCTAGACCAAAATGACAGCTGCGATGGAATATCTTTATGCGATAGGTACGTTTTGAGTTCAAAGATGGAAAAACTGCCAATGTGTAGAATATGTTTAGTGAAGTATGTACGAATGTACGTAGTGGTCAACAGGCACTTGCAGGAACTGTATGAGAAGCTGACTGATGTTAGGTCGATCGCAGTTGCCATTTTGGTTTAGCAAATTAACAAGCCTCCTCTAATAAATGCAATTTCGTGCGCAAGATTTTTCAAAATCGGTTCACAATTGGTGGAGAAATCCGTGAACATACATAAAAAAAGATACATACAGTCGAACATAGAACCTCCTCCTTTTTTGAAGTCGGTTGATAATCACAGTTTAGTTGTTTGGTCTTTGATTTTATTCTGTATTTTTTTTTATATTCGTAGCAATGAATGAGCAATTATTACGAATTATTATGTAATCTAGGGTATGCATAGGTACCATAGATAAAAAATATTTGCTTATCACCAAAAAATACCTGACTTGGAAAGAAACAATAGAGATTCAGATCCCTATTTTTTTAAACAAACTATTGTTACAATAATTAAGTAGGTACTTACCTACTTATAGAAATATTTTAATACCTACTATGTTTTATATATTTGACTGCTCTTGTGCTTGCAGGCGCATAAAACAATCCATGGAATTCTACCATGCCGGTCACATTACATATAGGTAGGTACTTAGCATTGTGTCAAGTACATAAGTATTTTAAATATTTTGGTGTTTATTTTAAAATGTTCTGTTTTCAATACGTCATCCGTCTAGAACATTGCTGATACTATACGAGAACAAAACAACATTACAAGTGTGAGATCCAAAAGGCTCCGAGCAGACAGGCGCAACGCGACGAACGGCGCGACGCGCGTGGTTCTCTGGCCTCTGCCTCTGGTCGAACAATGTCTATGAAAATGTCATGTAAAATTGTTCTACCAGAATCGCGTCGACCCGTCGCGTCGCGTCGTGCCTGTCTGTGGGAGCCTTAACTTGGACCGGAGTCGAAAGGGTTAATCCGGGAAGAGGGATGTGTCCTGGGTAAAAAAAGGCTATTTGGTCCGTCAGTTAGATTACCAAAAATGGACACGTATTTTTTGCTTTATCAAATCCATAAAAAGTGACAAAGATAACGCGCATTAAAGTTTAGGAGAGGGGGATTATTAGGTCACTTCTACGTTAAAAGTGTAGCAAGGCGTGACGTCACACTGAATTTCAGCACAGTATATAGTCGTCATTTTTTGTTTACATGACAAAAGAAAAAAATCCTACGTGTCCAATATTTTTTGGCAAAATCTAACTGATGGACCAAACAGATTTTTTAAGGAATGTAAATATTGTCGCCATATCGTTGTTGTAGCCCACGCCTATTCTGCCGCCATAAGGAAAAAAGACGTATCTAACATTTTTTTCGAAATTGAGTTACATACATATTCGAAATCAGTAAAAAAAAAGGAATCCACCAGTATTTTTATATTTCGCATACATTAGTCGGAACCCTATAAATCTTATTGTTAAATAAGTCGCATCTGCGATATGAATCAAATATTACTAAACAGAAAAGACATTTCTGAAGTACACTAAGTTGAAAAAACGCATTTCAGTAGAAGCGTCTTATTTATTTACAAAATTTGTAATTCATCATAAAATGAAAAGACACTTCTGCATGGTCATAAGAAGAAAAGACTGTTCTGCGTAGATGTGCCTTTTCAGCTTAGTATTACGAAAAATAGGCAGGCGCAAGTGGCAGTTGTGCCTTTTCTACTTAGTATTGCTAGTTGTGCGGGGTGAAGTGGGGCTCGCGGTTTGAATACTGCACTTCAGTTGCGTCCAGGCAGTCAGAGCAAACCCACGCGCGCGCGGCTCTTCGAGTTATAACTACGGAAAAATCGTAAGTCAAACTTCCTCGAATTATTATTTATGTATATTTAAGCATACCCTTGAGTAATTTAAGCTTAAATAAACTGCAAATCTATCAGGTGACACTTACCAAATAAATACATACCTACTTTTACGTTAACCTATTTGAAAATTAAAAAAATCGGTTAAAAAACAACGTCTTCAACTAGGAAAACCCTTTTTTGTGAAATTTGTTTACATCGTTTAATACCTACCTATCACATTGAAGAGGTTTGCAGTTTATACATTTATATCTTGTATATCTATTATTACCTGAATGAGTTTTATAGGAAGTAAATTTTGTTCTTCAACATCTTTTTTTTGTTGCCTTTTGCTTGCCTGGCTGATGTATATTTTTGCCACTGTTAGGTTAGATGGAATATATTTTCTATTTGGAACGTGCTTCCGTGTGTAGTGGGATTTTGAAGTTTAGGTATATTTAGATTCCATATCTTTCAGTTTTTTCATTTCTTTTCTGCACTGGTGATTTTTTCTAACAAATTTGGTTTGTTTCAGTGTAACAAAATGCGTCGTAATCGATGCTCGAAAATAATTTCGTTGGTGCCATCAACCAGTTCCTCCCAGAACTCAAACCTGAATACGAATAATTATGAGCTGCCTTTGTCTACTACGAACGAAAATTACTCTTTGAATGATGCGGATCTTCATAACATCTCAGATAGCATCCTGGATTTTGATTCTGATGATTCAGTTTTTGATAAAAATTATTTACCTTCAAGTTTAGAACCGTCAAAATGTTCAGAAGATTCAGATTCATCTACAAACACCATCCCCCAATCACAGTCAATTAACGTTGTTGTCCCTGAGTCACCTGAAATCTCAAGTGACGATGACACGCCACAAAATCTTACAAAAAAGGGGACAATCAGAAAACGTAAGAAGTATGATGAATCACCGGCGCAGAGAAAAGAAATTAAAAAACTGAAAGATACGGAATCTAAATACCACCTTAAGCCAGGGTGTAATGATGGATGTAAAAAAAAATGTCATACCCAGTTTACAGAAGAAGCACGACAAAATCTAAACCATCACTTTAGAAAAATGACTTGGAAAGAGCAACAATATTTTATAATAAATAACACGTCCAAAGAAGAACCTAAGAGAAAAACCGTTAAAGAAAACAGAAAACTGCCAAGAAACGTAAGCGTACTATATTTTCTGTCAAATGAAACAGGGTCAAAAGTGAATGTTTGCAAAGTATTTTTTCTAGAAACGCTGGGTTACAGTCGAAAAAATGATAAATCTGTAAGGAACGCCTTATGCACCATAACAAACAACATTCCAGTTGATAAGCGAGGAACCAATCCTAATCCAAAAAAGTTCGACGACACTAAGGTTGTAGAACATATAAATTCTTTTAATCCTTCCATATCCCACTACAGACGAGAACACGCGCCAAATAGAAAATATCTTCCATCTGACCTAACAGTGACCAGAATGTATCTAGACTTTTACGAACAACAAAATATGAAGGACCTTCCTGTTCACGAACAGATTTCTTATGACTTCTACAGAAAAGTTGTGAAGAAATTAAACATATGTTTTACAAAACTTGGACATGAAGAGTGTGAGGTATGTGAAAAGTTTTTTATCCACAATCCGGAGTACAAAGAGAAAAGACACAGAAATTGTCAAGAATGCCGAGATTACGAAAGACACCGGGAAAAATATACATCAGCCAGGCAAGCATACAAAAAAGATGTAGAAAAACAAAATAACGCAAACGTCACCTCAGATACTGCCTATTTTGCAGCTGATTTGGAGAAAGTAATTATGCTCCCACGTATTGAAGAATTTAAAATTGTAATGTTTTGCCCAAGAATAATCGTATTCAATGAAAGTTTTGTGCCAATAGGTGACAAAAAAAACAATGCTGCTTCGCAAACCTATGCAGCGATATGGCATGAAGCAATTGCTGGCCGCAAAATGGGTGACATAATAAGTTGTTTCAGAGCGTTTTTGCAGGCAAATAGAGACCTGAAAAATATAGTCATCTGGTTAGATAACTGTGCAGCCCAGAATAAAAATTGGACTTTGTATTCTTATTTGCTCCATCTTGTCAATTCAGTCGAAGTCAATTATGAAACGATTACTTTAAAATATTTAGAGGTAGGCCACACGCATATGGCAGCAGACGAATTCCATCATCAAGTGGAGCAATCCATGAAGAGAACGAAACACATCTATGATTTCGAAGACTTTCACCAAGCAGTATCGAACACCAGAACAAATATTATGGTTAAAGTAATGAATGTCGATGATTTTTGTCAGTTTGAAGACTGTACTTCAATTTACAAACTACAAAATTCTTCTCCTCGAGCTTATTTATGCGATATGTGTGAAGTAAAATTTCTTAGAGGCACCCACGTCATTCGTTATAAGACTGCCTTCTATAATGAAGAAGAATACTCACTTGACTTTCTGAGATTAAAAAATATAAAATCTGGGATACCACCTCCAAAACCAAAGAATCAATACAGAGGCATTACTCAAGAGCGCAAGTCAGTGATCATACAAAAACTGACACCCTTAATGCCAGACAACAGAAAATCGTTTTGGTATAATCTACCTATTGATAAAAATAGTGTTGATCTCACTCAAGTTGATGAAGACTAAAATTACAAGAGATGCAAAGCTGTGATTATTGTTAATATTAAGTTTAATTAGTACAAACTTAGATACTTTTTATAATTTATGTTTTTAGAAGAGTTTAAAACTTTATGTTGAGAGAGGTTTGTATTTTTTTTTTTTTGTGAAAAAGTATATGTCAATAGTGTTAATTCGATCTCACTCAAGTTTATGATGAAGACTTTATTATAAATAAGAAGTACTTTACAAAGCTGTGATTATTTTTAATATTAAGTTTAATTAGTACAAACTTAGATAGTTTTCATAATTTTTGTTTTTGGAAGAATTTTAAACTTTATGTTGAGAGAGGTTTGTATTATTTTTTTTGGTTTTTGTGAAAAAATATAAGTCAATAGTGTTAGTTCGATCTCACTCAAGTTTATGATGAAGACTTTATTATAAATAAGAAGTACTTTACAAAGCTGTGATTATTATTAATATTAAGAATTATTAGAAAAAACTTAGATAGTTTTTATACTTAATTTTTGTTACTTTAAGAGAACTTCATGTTGAGAGAGGTTTGTAATTGCAATTTCTGTTATTCTTTATAAAAAAATATAAGTCTGATTCTCATACTTTGTGTTTTATTTAATAAAAGATAATTATCATGTTAAAACGTACTTTAGTTTCTATATGGTTATGGGTTGTTAGGGATGTAACAATTGCAGGTATTTTTTTTAAGTTCATAGAATATTAGTTTTACTAAGTTGAAAAGCAGCAAATAGCAATTAACGTCTTTTTTATTTAGTTAACTAGAACCTGGTAACACATTATCACTAAGTAGGAAAGACGTTTAAAAAAATACTAAGTTGAAAGGACGTTTCTGACCAGAAACGTCTTTTCATTGCCGTATCACGTATTTTCTTGCATTTTTTTTACTAAAAAGAAAAAGAAAATGTAATTTGTTGAATACATAACATTATTTTTTTTTAAATTCACATATAATATCCGAAAGTTCAAACTCTAATACACACTTTTACACCACAAAATTATTATTTTGTTTATCTCCTTTGGCACAGCGCATTTTTTAGTTTTTTAAATACATTTATTTTGTTTTCTCTGTTTCGTACTTTATGTAGAAACGTCTTTTTTCCTTATGGCGGCAGTATTGTACCTACCTAGTCATTATCAAACGCAGAGTTCCCCCAAAAACCTTTTGTAACAACTTATCTAATCGTTATTTTATTATTAGCAACGCTATCAAACGTTTTTCTGTGTGAAGTGTGTGGTATCCTATTGTGTAGGAAATTTAATAGGGGATTTTAATTAAATTAAAATTAAATTTAGTACATATAGGTATATATTCTGTGGTAGTATTACAGTTCGTAGTCCACGTGGCAGTTCTAGTTAGTCATCAAGTTAGTTTATTAATTAATTTAAAACTCTAAACGCACAATTTTACAAAGGTGGACTTCATTCCATAGGCATTTTCTAGCAGTCGTCTGTCTTTGGGTGATGCAGAGACAAACTGTGGTAGGTGAAAAAGCGAAAATAAGAAAAAAATATTTTTCCAGGTTATTTAGGAACTCCCAGTAAGTTTCATGTTTCTCAATATGAGAGAATATCCGCAACGCCAGCATCACCATGCAGGTTGGTTATTAAACAATGAGTAGGAATTTCAATAGTTTGACACCTACCTGATTGTCATTTAATGCAATGAAACGTTTCGTTCTGCCAGCTCCAATGTGCATGCCGCCCTCGGTGATTATCTCTTGCCATGATGGGTCGAGTAAATGGGCTGTAAGGGTTTAAATTAATTAATTAAAACATTTTTATCAGAAAGTATTCGATTAGAAGACATCGCTCGCTTAATAGTAAAATGACCGAAATCAAAATAAGTCTTTTAAGAGTTAAATACACTGTCATATTTAATTCAACGCCATCTGTGATATACTCTAAGTAACTCTTAAAAAGTTGTTAAGTTAAATATGCATCTAACATTTTGAAACATTTATGTCCAAATAAACAGCCGAAGTCCTAATTGCAGAACGTTTTTTTTGCGATTTGCCAAAAAACTAGTTTTTTTTTAATTCAGTCACTTTAATTTTAATACTAAGCGAGCGACATATCCTCGTACCTATCACTACAATCACAAGTTCATTTAAGCTAGCAAATTATGGCTCTGTAATAGTGGTCTGCCTTGGCATGGCAGGGTTAGAAAAAGAAATAGAAGTGCAGAAAATAAAATAGAATGCAAATAATGGTAAACATTTAAGAAAATAGAATAAGATCACAAACACTGTAAAGCACGAGGCATAGAAGTTGAATCAGCTACACAAGTTGGTGGAAATCATTGAAGAACTAATAACCACAAATGAAACAAACGGGAACTCTAACAAGATTATGTGCAAGCATATAAAAAAAAAAACACAAAACAACACAATACAAATACTCACACTCATCTCCAAAGGCACTTAAAGCAGTCCCAAATAAAAATAAAAGAAGCAGCATGCTCACTGATCAGTCCACGGAGGACTCAACGTGATTGTGGAGTATCAACCATTTAGGACGGATGGCCGGATACCACCACAGCGATAACTGACAGTAATCCGCAGGATGTCACCGAGCCGATAGCGAATATTTTGCAGCAAAATGACGGAAAAATAGATATAACCCGCATATTCGGAACAGTTCAAGGACCATAGATTTATAATGTTAATACTTTTTCCTGCTTTTTTGTAGGCTGTCTCTCTCTCCCTCTTGGAAGCGATGAGTCGGAAGGTAAATGCATATTAGGTATATGTATGGGTGTTTGTTTCCTTCATTCAACGAGACAAATATAAATGCTGAGAAACATGTTGATACTTCGTCAATTACGACACTGTCCACGCTATGTACATACTCGTATAACGCCTATTCCAATTAAGTCTAGTGAAAATTATCGTTGAATGTGTTACAGAATTAATAAAGATTGTGACTGATAAAGATAAATGACATGCATTGACATGCAACGCCAATTAGGGTCAATGTTATTCAAAACCTAATATTAACATTAACATTTAACACTCCCTAAACGGGTATCTACGAGAATATTATCGAACTATCGACAAAATTAAACGTAGAAGTAATTGAAGACAGCAATTTTGTTACTTGTTATCCATAACGATGTCATAAAATGGTAGTTTAACTAAAATGTATAAGTACAGTTTCAGGTCCGTGGGTGATCAATGTGATCATTAAAAGCTGCAAACTTGCAATAGGTACTCATCAGTGGTGAAACAAACATTCCTTGAGGCGATTGTTTCGTTCGAGGTGTATGTAAATGGTCAAAATATTCGTCAACGCCCATTATACTGTTATAATAATAATCTATACTGAATTAAAGTTATCCTAAGGCACCTCTTACTTGGTCAAACAGGTTGTTATAATGTCCGCAACTTGTACATTGAAGGTACTTATCTACTTGTAGGTATCAACTATAAGGCTCCCACAACAAGCGCGACGCGACGCGACGGTGCGACGCAATTCTGGTAGAACAATTTCCATAAAGTTTTCATAGAAATTGTTCCACTAGAGTCGCGTCGCGCTGTCGTGTCCGTCGCCTTTACTGTTGACCGTTAACCAAAATCGCCTTATTGGACTAATCGTTAAGAATAAGAACAGACCTGATTAAGAAATAGGCGATTACCTGTCTTAGGAGGCGTATCCTTTTGAGCGTCTGCATATTAGCAGAAGCTTAGAATGGTGGCAACAAAAGGGAAAGATGTTCCAAACCCAGAAAACGTACAAATCCTAGGTTATAGTTGGGATGTAAAGGATTAGTAATTGTTACATTAGCCATTGAGGACTTTGTGTAAAAAACAGTCCATGCGCTTTTTGTTGATCTTAAAATAAAGCTCTTTAGACGCGGAAAAAGCTTTGTTGCTTCAAAAGTAGTCGCACCAAAAAAGTATGTAAGTAAGTATAGGTCAATAGGTGTAGGCTAAGGTTAAAACGCTTTGGACATTCAAGATAATCAATCTCAAGTTTCCGACAGAACACTTCACCCTCCTACCATTCTTCATCGTCAGGTTGTAACACTAGTCAAAGATATTATTAAGTCTAGATATAAACTAAATCAGTACAGATTTATTGGCAAAACGGCTAAGACATGCGTATTAGGCTTTAATCGAGCTATGCAAATATAGTGGCACAGACGCTCGTCGCGGGCCGTCGGTGTGTCGGGATATTGGGTCGCAATTAAAATACTTGCCTCATTACCTGGTCACCAGGTAAGAGAAGGAAGAAGGTCTACTACATTACGGATTACACAAATGAAGTGCTAAACAGTCATTTTGCAGAAATAACACACACAAACGCTAAGGCATCAATCGTAAGTGTCAAGGGTCTAGCTACTGCCGTATCAGCCGGCATCAGTCCCTGAGCAACAGGGCCTGCGAACGAAAACTCCTAAAATGTTATCCACGACCTCAAATTTTTATTGATAAAAAGGCTAATGATAATATTAAATATAAGGTCATTTGTTTATGGCTTACAAAGGCTTCAAACTAGATACGCAGTCTTGTGCTGCTATTGTATTAAATTAGTAAAATTACACAAAATAAATTACCTATCAACGTCAGGATGTTCCAATTTTCGAGCTCACTCTTGCATTCTCTTAGTAAAATCACAATAACAGCTTAACCTATCCAAGTCTGGATTCTCCAGTTTTCTAGCTCGCTTCGCTCGCTCTTGTATTCTCTTAGTACGATCACAATGACAGTTTAAACTTCTGAGTCAAAATGCTATATTATTTATTTTGTTAAACATCTATTATGCTTACGGTTGTGAAAAGCCATAGAGGGTATTGCTTAATCGGGTAAAAAGGACCCCAAAATTTCCTCTTTGTTCAGCGTATTTACTTATTTTTCAGCAACTTTTTTTGTAGGTTGTAAGGTGTTGGGATATGCAATTTCTATGAGGTAAGTGATTTTTTGAAGTGAATATTAGAGCGAGCGAAGCGTGATAGAAATTTTTTGCACCCTGACACGGATATCTACGTAAGATATACTTTTGACCACTCATAGAGAAATAGCAGCTGCTTGGTCGACTTATGCAGAAAATTTTAAGAACGAAGAGAACCTACGCATCAAGAGCGAACGATGTGAGCTCGAAAATTTAAGCATGTCTTTTTGGATTACGGTCCACTTTATTTTCAAAGTAACTTAATATATATCTTTTTAAACACTTCGAGGTCATATGCCGGTTACCTTGTTTGGAAGACCTCCCGGCCCGGACACTGACTGTATCCCCAAAACACTTCGGGCCCTGCACCACTTTGCACATTAGTAGTTACGCCACTGCTGAAACCTATTCTAAAGCTCACACACTCCCTTCCTGCTTAGCAATAACTATTATGTATGTCCTACTGCTGATATTAAAAACCGGCTAATTATGCAGATCATCTACTTACGATTCAAACTATAACGCGAATAGTCACACGTACATACTGAGTGACATAATTAAATACTTGCATAATGTGTGGGACAGTGTCTAGAGTCTAGACGCAAGTAGGTACGAAGCCTAGCTTAACGACCCGGTAATTGCTATGGAATCGTTAATTGCAGTTATTGTTGGCACAGTCTTAATTATTAGTTGTATGTGCTTAGAGACCACAAACACCTCTTGCACCACCCGAGCAAATGTGATAAATGTATTATGAATCAATCAAGGAATACACTATATCGTTCAATTTGGACTTCCAAAGGTGCAAACCTCAATATTTAATGCTAAGTTCAAAGTTATGTCTATTGACAACAGCAAGACTCTATTAAGTCTAGGAGTTGGAAAGTCTACAGACTATTTTGCCGATTCTATAGGTACTCGTCTACCTTCTATTTGACTTTTTTTTTAACCAAGGTTATCGAAGAATCGCAATCCGCAGAGCTTTCGTAAAGGAACAGCTCATAGATCAAGTATTTTCCCAAGATTCGATGACTACAATGCTCGTCCGTTTACATTATTATAGTTACAACTTACAAGAAATGCAACAACATTACCTATACTATATAGTTTATAAACTTCATATTATTGTACGTGAGAAATATGAGTCAGTCGACGAAATGGGTTATACACGGTGACATTTGAATCACAGTTTTGCTAGAACAAACGTTGTTCAGACCATGGTCTACAACCATTCTATAGCATCCAATAGAAAAAAAACGTCATTGGTTTTCTAAAAAAACACAAAAAAAGCAATGTTAAAAATGTCGGGATTATCGTTACGCCCTACAACACAGACATTGCGGCTGCGACGCGCGGCTCTCGCGTCTTTAATGCAATATCGCTACCGAGATGAGTACTTCGAAGTTACGGTTAATGTTTCAAACATTATTACACGTTTGAGCAACATACGAGTAAGACTAATTTGAGAACTCCTAGATTAGATTGTTTTAATAACATATTTGATGCTGTAGAATGGTAGTAGACCATGGTCTAAACAACGTTTGTTCTAGCAAAACTGTGATTCAAATGTCACCGTGTATATAGTAGTACCTATAGCAATGCTCCATCACTGTCACTAGATAGACTGATGTGAACTTTAAACCCAACAAGTTAGTAGTTACGTGATAAATACTTTACTTTCTGATTCGTCTACGCGGAAATGACAATCTATTATTGTAGCTGAAATTTACTAAACAATAACAATATTATGATAATAATAAAATGTATACAATGTAAACTTTAATAAAAACAGCTGTTTGTATTCCTTGTGCATAAGGCCATTTTTACATCCACACGTTATCAAAAATGTTATTTTTATTTTTTATAATATTATTAAGGATAAGAAAGATAAATGAATAAACACGGAATATCCAGCTCAAGAAAGTGTAAAAGTTATTGACTGGCCATCAAAAATCCCCCACTTGTATCCCATAAAAAACAATTTAAACTCATTTCACCCCAAAAGTTTGTTTATAACAGATTCCTGTGTTTCATTAATGTCTGTGAGAATTTTATTGGCTAGGTTTTGGCCAACGGAGGAAAAGTAATCATTGCAGTTCTTTATCGAAGTTTGTGCCGAAGATTCACTTTTAAGCAGTTCATTAGGAGTACCTCTGTTGTTGGTCTGTTCACTAATATTTCTAATAGCTTTACATAGACCTTTAACATTGTTTTTGTTATCTTCTAATGTTTGACTGTCATGTTCGCGTTTAAGCCTATGTACGATATTTGTGAAGAAGTTCCTGTAACGATTGTAAATTAGTTTTTTTGTTTGATCTTTAAGGTGTTTATTTGAATCACGATGAAGTTTGTCTCTGTGGTTCATACATCTAATAAGTCCAGGTGTAAAACAGGGTTTTCTGATGTGTTTAGAGCGGCTAATTGTCTTTTCTACCGTGTGTTTTTGTACTGCGCTTGTTAGAATGTTGTGGAATTCATTGGTTGCATCGTTTACGTCTAGTTCGGACACCACTCCAGACCAGCGTACATCTTTAAGTTCCTCTATCAGTGCAGGGAAATTGATTTTATTTATTTTGCGGTGTTGATATTTTGAACCAATACGCGTGACCATGTTGCACCCCATCATTACCATACGGTGATCGGTGATATCAATATCACAAAGTAATCCAATAACAGTCTGATATCTTGATATAAGGAATATGTGATCTAAGCATGACTTTTGACGAGTTGGTTTCGAAATAACCTGTTTCAGTCCGTGTTCGGACATTAAACATAAATAATCCGACTTCGAGACATTTGTCGACGATAAAAGATTGATATTAATATCTCCGGTCACAATAATTGTTTGATATTTGCTTATTGAGGAAAGTACTTGATCTAGAGAGGAAATAAAGCTATCCGGCTTGCGTGATGGGGATCGGTAGATGGCAACTAGAGAAATGTTATTAGAGAGTTCTACTAAAAGAGATTCAGCGTCTTCAAGCGGGGGTTCGGAAACTGTCACGTTCCAGCAGTACCTAACATACGTTACAACTCCTCCGCTCTCGTAAAGGGTATTTACTGTGTAGTATGAGGTGTAACCTTCAATCTGTCCAATTAATGAGCCATCTGATAACCAGCATTCCGTAAGAACAATAACGTCATACATGATATTAAGCCGCATTAACGCAATACAAAAGGTATTGAAGTTACGCTGTATACTGCGGATATTAAAAGTCAAGATTTTTATGTTATAATTCGCAGTCAATACGTTCTGACAGTTTTCAGCTCTGTCAAGTTCCTGACACTCCAAGTGAATACTGTTCTCTAGTTCATCGGATATAAAGTTCGTCATTTTTGAGCATGAGAAAAAGTTTAATAAATATCATTCTATAAGTTTAGTGTCAGTAACTTGGTAGGTAGAGTTGAAAATATTTGACAGAATTATAACTTTATTTGTCATGAAGCTATAGTGTATTTTTAGAACCTGTTTATAATGTTTTTGGATCGTTATTGAAATATGTGATTTTATCATGTGTAAACAAAATAAAGCAGATTAAGAAAAATATATTAAATAAATTATTATATGTTTATAACATGCCCCTTGCTATTCTTACTGTATATAAATGACTTACCAGATTCAATAAATTATGATAGTGTCCTATTCGCTGATGATATTTCCGTTATAGTGCCTAATAACACTAACAATTCAACCCATGAAAATAAAATACACGAAGCTATACAATCCGTAATAAAATGGCTTGAATCTAATAACCTATGTTTAAATATATCTAAAACAAAATTCATTAAATTTCATACGTACAAAAGCAAACTCTCCGACAGTATTAACATTAAAATAAATGACAAAAACATAGAAGAAACAGAAAGTATTAAATTCTTAGGTATAAGTCTAGATAAATTTTGTAATTGGAAACTCCACATTAACAACGTATGCAGTAAACTAAATAGATTTGTGTATGCATTAAGGAAACTTCGTATTGTATCAGACGAAAAAACCGCCCGCATAGCATATAGTGGGTATGTTGAATCACTATTAAGATACGGACTAATAATATGGGGCAATTCAACAGACAATGATAAGACTTTTATTGTACAAAAGAAATGTGTAAGAGCTATATATGCGGTGTCGGTCCACTTGAATCTTGTAGGCCTTTATTCAAAAAACTGAAACTATTGACCTTGACCGGCATGTATTTGTTTGAGGTATCGGTGTTTGTGAGGAAACATAATGAATTCTTTAGATTCAAAGGTGACAATTACACCAAACAGAGACCAAGAGATGCAACAAAGATTTTAGTTCCTTTTTGTAATACAACTTTAAGTAAAAAAAATGTTTATCATATGTGCATTACAATATTTAACAAATTACCAAAGACCATAAGGGAACTGCCATTTAAATATTTTAAAATTAAACTGCGTAGAAGGTTGATAGAAAATTGTTTTTATAGTTTACAAGAATTTCTGCAACATAAAGAAAAAAAAATATTCTAAGTTTCCTATAGTTTTGTGGCATGTGTTTATTCTAATAAATAATTTATGTTATATATAGACAACATGTTATTTCTAATAGGTTTTAAGTTTTGTTGTGTTTTTATATATTATTGTAACTTAAATTTATCTTGATTTAGAAATTGTATTAGAACATAGGTGTATATTTTGTATATCTTATTAAAATAAGTACCCTACCTATGTACCTATTCATGTAACACTAATTTGCATGCCCTAAACAGGCAAAATATGGACTGTACATTAACCACCAACTTTTACAACTGGTAACACCTATATTTTCTGCAAATAAATTATTCTTATTCTTATTCATAGTGTTAGAGTTGAGTATGTGGGTGCGGGGATTAGCGATTTTTGAGCTGACAGTGGTTTGTGCATGTAATAAAGTGTTTGCTTCTGTGATCATTGTGTAGAGAAATATTATGATATTATTCTTGTACATTTTAGTAAGGTTAAACAAGTTATACAAAGTTTTCAGAATGAAATGAAACTTAAATACTACTAATAAGGAAAGTAATGAATGGAACATTTTGAAATATAGAAATATTATACTAAACCACAAGTGTATCCGTGGTTTGGGAAGGTCCTTTGTTATCATCCAGGCACACAGAGTCCACGGCTCGGGACATTGACATTGATGAATTTTATACATACAATGACATGAGTATTTACTTTGTAAAGTATTATATTATTTTAATTATTGTGAATGTGAAGATTATGTGGGTCATTACTTTTTGTTTTCTCAGTTAGTTTTAATCATGATCTGGCAGTTTGAGTAATTTATGCGGCCTACTCAAATGTCCTTTCTTTGGTATTGTTCGTCGAATCGTTGTGCTCCTTAAGTTCTGAGTTGAGCTGCACGATTACCTACTGAAAAAGGCATGCACTGACTGGACAGGTCCGCTCAACTCAATCTGTATGGTTTTTCCTCAAAATACCGTTTCAGACACCAATCTACATGGTCTTCACATGATCTGACCAAGATTATATCTGGACTTTAAAAGAGACTCTGAGTTTGTTTCGGCCTTTCTTCTCAGAGTAGTCAGATAGGAAACGCCGACCTCATTTAGTTTTTAAACTATGATTGACGTGTAAAAGTGTTTGTACATACCTACTTACATTTACTTACACACCTTTCTATTATTCTAACTAATGTCATCGTCACTTCGCTGGTCCTTATGAATCCGTGATGCTCCCGCCATTCGTGACTACTTACTCCTTGTACTCCCCCCACTCGTGACCACTTACTCCTTGTATTCCCCCCACTCGTGACCACTTATTTCTTGTACTCCCTCCACTCGTGACCACTTACTCCTTGTACTCCCTCCACTCGTGACCACTTACTCCTTGTACTCCCGCACTCGTGACCACTTACTTATTGCACTCCCGCCACTCGTGATCACTTACTCCTTGTACTCCCGCACTCGTGACCACTTACTTATTGCACTCCCGCCACTCGTGATCACTTACTCCTTGTACTCACGCCACTCGTGACCACTTACTCCTTGTACTCCCGCACTCGTGACCACTTACTTATTGCACTCCCGCCACTCGTGATCACTTACTCCTTGTACTCCTGCACTCGTGACCACTTACTTATTGCACTCCCGCCACTCGTGATCACTTACTCCTTGTACTCCTGCACTCGTGACCACTTACTTATTGCACTCCCGCCACTCGTGATCACTTACTCCTTGTTCTCACGCCACTCGTGACCACTTACTCCTTGTACTCCCGCTACTCGTGACCACTTACTTATTGCACTCCCGCCACTCGTGATCACTTACTCCTTGTACTCACGCCACTCGTGACCACTTACTCCTTGTACTCCCGCCACTCGTGATCACTTACTCCTTGTACTCACGCCACTCGTGACCACTTACTTCTTGCACTCCCGCCACCTGTGACAACTTACTCCTTGTACTCCCGCACTCGTGACCACTTACTTATTGCACTCCCGCCACTTGTGATCACTTACTCCTTGTACTCACGCCACTCGTGACCACTTACTCCTTGTACTCCCGCTACTCGTGACCACTTACTTATTGCACTCCCGCCACTCGTGATCACTTACTCCTTGTACTCACGCCACTCGTGACCACTTACTCCTTGTACTCCCGCCACTCGTGATCACTTACTCCTTGTACTCACGCCACTCGTGACCACTTACTTCTTGCACTCCCGCCACCCGTGACAACTTACTCCTTGTACTCCCGCACTCGTGACCACTTACTTATTGCACTCCCGCCACTCGTGATCACTTACTCCTTGTACTCCCGCCACTCGTGACCACTTACTCCTTGTACTCCCGCTACTCGTGACCACTTACTTATTGCACTCCCGCCACTCGTGATCACTTACTCCTTGTACTCACGCCACTCGTGACCACTTACTCCTTGTACTCCCGCCACTCGTGATCACTTACTCCTTGTACTCACGCCACTCGTGACCACTTACTCCTTGTACTCCCGCACTCGTGACCACTTACTTATCGCACTCCCGCCACTCGTGATCACTTACTCCTTGTACTCACGCCACTCGTGACCACTTACTCCTTGTACTCCCGCACTCGTGACCACTTACTTATTGCACTCCCGCCACTCGTGATCACTTACTCCTTGTACTCCCACCACTCGTGACCACTTACTCCTCGTACTACATTTTTAATAACATCACGCCTGCAATAAAAAAAAGAGTAAGAGTATAAAATGTAATTCGTTAATGTAAAGCGTTGGGCAGAGATGTACCAACAGTTCACCCTCATTTCCCCAGTTATTTTTAAATCCCATGTAATAGGGCACGAGCCTATTGCCATCAACCGGGCACAAATCCTGGCTACGGGCAACTACTGAGACATTTTAGATGGGAAAAACCCAATAGCACCCAATAACAACGAGGCAATCCTGCATATTTCATCTTACATCATCAACTGATGTTTCTCCAGCAAATTTATGACATCACTAACTATGGTTACCACGGATGCTGTCATTGCGTGATAAACGGCGAAGAAAAACATGTTAGAAACTTACATGCTAATAACACTTGAGCACCATCTTTTACGCTTCCTGTCACGAACGATCGACGCAATAACTTAATCAGGATGGTTAAGCTGACCACGAACAATAGTTTTGTATGCTTTGGTGGCTACTCCGACAGAAAACTAAACATCGAAGTACCTACTAATAATAAAACAGAAGAGTGTGTTTGAACGTGCTAATCTCTGGCACTCCCCGTCGGATTTAAGAAAATGTGCACTGCATTTGATAGCCCAATTCATGAGAAAGGTTATAAGTTATTTAAAATCACGCTACGACCTTTAGGAGACAACCAAAAAGAAAAAAATCAGAACGAAGGCTTAGCGAAAATGAACAAACGGAGAAATAGCGCGGGCGGACGATGCACTGCAACGCGGTGGGTCGGGGGAACAAGAAATTTTACGCGGACAAAGTAACAGGCAGCAGTTAGTAGGTAATATGTATGTTTTAGCGATAAAATCTTCTTAGTTAGGTATTATGGTTCCATCATGGTTGGTTGTAGAATGTTTAGTGTTTATTACTTCCTCGCTACTTCACTTTAAATTAATAGATCGTTAAATTGCTCATTAGTTTTCCTATTGGCAATTATAAGTTGTTAATGATTACAGGCACTGGAGTGGTAATAGATAAATTTTTCTGCACTCATTCCGGATAGAAATTGACATAGAATTGTTTCGTATAAGTATAGGTATTAGGTATTCGAAAATACATTTGGAGGAGCTTCATAGGCATAAATACAAACTAGTTTATACAGCTACGTTTAGTGCATGGCTAAAATAGTCTGATATGTTTCTCAAATCTGGAATGGTGCCGATTCTCTTGTCAGAAATGCCTCTAATCTAGACTAAAAATCACCAAAATTTTGTTTATTCCTAGTCAAACAACGATTTCTCATTCTGAAATTGACGAAGTGATATTTTACTTTGACAGCACTAAGATGGCTCTGAGTTATTAATCTATTGAATTTGACAATTTTGGTATTCTGAATTCGACGAACTAAATCTGACTATTTTAATCGCGATTAAAAAGGTGTGGAATAAAATTTGTTGTCATGAACTAAAATTTACACCAACACCTCGACTTCAGGTGCAAAAATAGTACTTAGGTACCTACTGTATCTTTTTTTTCTTTTCTTTTGCTTATTTATCTCGAAAATGGTGTCACCTATCGCAGAAATAATGAACATTTCGACCTCCTTTATAAAACGCTATACCCTTAAAACTGAACATGTAGGTAATACTGTTTCATATTTTCCATACGAAAAGTGAAAAATTCCTTATAAAACACGTCGAGGCCCCATGCGCGCCTCCGGTTAAAAAAAAAACACAGGGTAGGGCAAACTAGTACCACGTGGAGTCACGGTTGTCAAATTCAATTTTAGTTGTGTCAAAATTATTTTTAAATTTAGAGTTTTTTTGTAGAATAACTTTAAGATTCTCATAGCCATATAAAAGTAAGGAATTTTAGTGATAGTTTAGTTAGTTTAGTTCGGTGTACAAGAAAATCGGCACAAATATGAAATATTAGCCACGCACTTATTATCTGCCATGCCATATGCGGCTAGTGCACTTGTCGCACTTTTGCCGCCTGTAATTTTTGATGAATCTCATCCATCTTTTCCCCTTTCAGCTATCCTTTTTAGGGCATCAGCTGGACCCTATTTAGATAGATAGATACTTTAGTTCCATAGCTTAATTTGTCACATAAATTAATTAAGCACTTCTTCTTTCTTCGTCGTATCGCTGATTCCATTTATCTGTTTTAAATAAGCTTCGACCAGAATTCGGCTACTTCGATAGCGTCATCGTTGGCCTCGCAAAGGTCTTCCATAGTTCAGGTGTTTTTTTTTTATAGCGAGCACGATAAGAGGTGGGGTATCGTTTGCGTTGCGGCTCCACAGTCGCACTGTAGCTCGATTAAGCACTAAAATACTAAAATTGCCCAACAAAATCTCAGACATTCGCAAGTTATGGGAAATAACTTGCGAATGTCTGAGATTCTGAATACCAATCACTCCATGCCCACTTCAAACGGGTCCAATGCAAGAAATTTATCATTTACGAACGACTAGTTCAGTATATAGGAGATATTACCAAATCATTTCATTACAATTGATGAATGAATCGGGTTTCGACTCAATATTATCGTCGCTGGCATCAATTTAGTTTGTAACGTAATAGGTACTGCCTACGCGTTCCCTTCACCAGTTTTAACTTATCAAGCGATACTCAACAGGTTACTAGACTAAAGCTAGGCGTTACGACATTTCAGCAGGGTTTAAACACTTATGGGGGAAGCGCCAGTATAGCCTGCGAAATACAAATTTTCTAACGTTTGTTGCCATTTGCAAGTCAATTTCAGGTTTATGTTGAACAAAATATGATTCACGACCATAACAGATACCTATTACAGAATTAAAATTATCTATTGATGATTTTAATTCATCCTCCCCTCCAACCTCCCATCCAACCCTCTAGGTTCATATAACCACAACCAACACAACAACACAACCTGACGCTGACTTTCAAATTGCAAAAAACGTAAGAAAATTTGAATTTAGCGGGCTACCCTAGCGCTAATGCACTAAGGCCAACTTAAGGAGGGTAGAGGTAAGGAGAACTATATCTGTGTATTAAAAGTGTCCGTTAAAATGTGCTACATAAGGGTGGCGCTACAGTAGCCACCGGGTAAATTTTAAAAGCAATAATTTTAGGTTATGTTTACAAAATAATGTTAGACTACGTAAATTGTTGAGGTATGGTATACTGGACTGTCACTAACTACTCTAGTCACTAAAAAATATTAAATTTTCTAACTCGGCATACTTAAAAGCGTTAATTTTCTAACTCGGCATACTTCAGTCCGTTAACAACTGCTACATTCATAGTACACCATTTGCCTACGCTAGCGCCATTTTGGAGGGTTTTTGAACTATTATTTACTGCTTAAGCTGGACACTTTTCAACTTTCTCCTCATAAGAGATAGTTTTCCTTACCTCTACCCTCCATAGCCCAACTGAAGAAGAAACCGAAGAGAACTGTCAATAGTGACAATCCATAGCATCAGGTGGAATGACAGGTCACTTCAAGCTCACTTCATCTAAGTTTTCACGGTGACATTTTTACAGAATAGCCCTACTAGAATAGCGCTCCGGTTTTTGAACTCTCGGTGTTGAGCAGAGCATTGAGAATCCAATAGTGTGCATCCTAGGAGGGCGTCAAAAAATACACTGTTGGATTTCAACTATCAAATTCAAATTCATTTATTTGCCAGAATGTAGGTTTACAAATGTATGATCTTAAATCTATAATGGCCCCTTTACATTCTACCATTACTGGTGTGCAAATATTTAATTTTAACCTACACAAAATTAATTTAATTATAAGGTCCATTAAAAACAGAATAAAAAAGGAAAATAGACAGTAACAACTAATAACAAATAAGATCTCATGCATAATAAGGGTTTAAAGGAACAAATTAATTACTTAGTATGTCAAATTATCTATACAACAAACAACAACAAATAAAGTTGAATAAAATGTCAGATACTAAATATAAATGTAATTGTAAATTGAAATTGATAATGTCATAAGTATTATAATGTCAAAGTGTTAATATACAGGGTGTTTTTGACAGCCCTCCACAAAAACACAGGATTGATTCAGCTCCTTATTCTGAATCATATCCCACTGGAAATTTTCTCAGGAAAAAAAAAATTATGCCGTAACGTAACGTAATAAAAGAAAGACGCGGCCCAGGTGCGCTGGGGAGCGCGCGGGGGGCGGGGGCAGCCTCGCTCAAGCTCGCTGCGCTGCCGTCCGCTACGTGCGTTTTGCCACGGTAACGATACATTGCGTGTGAGGTAAGTGATCACGATGTCCATACGTCATGTTCGTGAACGGGCGCCGTCAGTAGGCACTGGTCATTTCTTAGCTGCCACGGCTTATTTTAATTCCATAATTGTTTTTATCTTTTTATTACGGACGCTTTTAACGTGCACGTCTTTCAACATCGTTCTCACATGTATAATTACAACATGAATGATGTAACCACTCTATTGTAACAATATTTTGATTTAAAAGAGTGTCCATGGAGTTTCTTGCCCGTTCTTCTCCATAGGTACCTACTACGCTTTGGAATGGGCAACTAGCTTCATCTTTCTGACTGACCGACCCCTTGACAATTCAAAAGTGCCTGTAATTGGTTTATTTGAAATAAATGCTTTGAGTTTGAGTTTGAGAGTCCCCCCATAAAATAAATCTGGTTTTTTGGATTCCCTTAATGTTCCTGAAAGAATTTCATGTACCGGTCATCTTAATATGATGTACTGAAGCCAGTCAGTTGGCGGAGGGCTGTCAAAAACACCCTGTATTAAAATTTGAACATTAATCAATTATTTATAGGGTGTGTTACCATTCCAATTACCACCATTACCAATATTATTTATTTATGTTCCCTTCTCCGCGATCAGACATGTATTCATTAAGATTATAAAGCATTTTTTTTAAACATTGTCAAGGGTAAATCTTTAAAAGCGTGCGATAATTTGTTATATACCTTTACAGCATCTAAGTACGAGTTCCTCTTAAACAATTCGAACCTGCATTGTGGTAAACAGAGCTCATTAATAAATTTATTTTTATTTCTAGGAGGTACATTTCGTTTGGTTACATAAATATTTGCATTTAGTGAAATATTCAGGATGTTGTCCGCAGTCCGATGAGAATCCAGTGCGCGATAAATAATACTGTCCGTGAGTATAATCAGCCTATAATGTTCCCACTGCTGGGACACAGGCCTCCTCTCTGTGAGAGGGAGTGGGCCGTTATCTACCACGCGGCCCAGTGCATGTTGGTAGATGTCACATGTCTTCGAATTTTTGGTTCTAGAACATGCCGGTTTCCTCACAATGTTTTCCTTCACCGTTTTTGAGAGCTGTGGTGATGAAATAATATACGGTTCCAACCTACGATCTACAACTCGTAGGTCGCGGCCGTTACCACTGGGCCACTACTGCTCAACCTGTGGGTACGAGGGCTAAATGTGGCTAAAAAACTTTTCGTATGGTTAATTTTAGAAGGAGCCGTGTCCAAATATAAATTTTCCTCTACAGCCAACTCATAAAAATATATTTCAACTAACCATTTACAGGCACTTTTGAACTGTCAAAGGATCGGCCAGTTAGTCAGAAAGTTGAAGCTAGTTGCCCATTCCAAAACGTAGATCTCTTTGAAGAAGAACGAGCAAGAAACTCCAAGGACACACTAATAAACGGAGTAAATGCATAGAAAATCTTTTGAACCTTTTCATCAAATGAAAGCTTATATATACCTGTATGTTATTTTAATATTTGATGCAAATAAACGCTTATCGTTCACGGCCTATTGGTGACCTGCACAAAAATACGAACTAATATTTCTACTTCTTTCAGATTTACAGATATTTCAGAGACTTGTAAATATTTGTAAGTAGGTATTTGCTGTCCTATTTATTTTTGCACTGAGGTTTAAGCGTAGCTTACAGGTATAATAACGACCATTTAGTTTTCAGAGATAGATACAATCTTAGATAAACTGATAAGTTTATCTAAGGATAAAATTCTAAAACATACAACGTCAGGATTGTTTGTTTATTCTGCAATAAATATACGTCTAATTGCCGAACATCAAATACATCATTGATTTAGCATCAGGGATACTTATTCAGGGCATGGATCCTCGTTAGCATTTGAGTATAACTTACGGCCTTACGACCATTCCATTATAATTGATGTTCAAATAAATTCAATTTTAGAATAGGGCGCTTCGAGGTCATTCGACCTTCTTAGGCAAAATTAAAAAGTTTTAGACCTGTCATAGCGTTAAAGCGCGATCGAGTTTTTAAATAGTTGTTAAATTACATATAATTATAATGGTTGGTGTTTCAAAACTGCGTGCTTCGAGCGTGGCAGCGTGGCATACAAAAACACGGTTTGCCTTATCATTAGTCTCGTTAGCAGAGCCATAATTATCACTTATCGTCTTCCGAGTAATCCGTGTGGAAAGACGCTTTTAGAGTTCCGTAAGGAATTGTGTTGATCGATTATACACAGACAGGCACTTTACTTTGTGTATTTAATTTCATCACTACTGCTCTCAAAACGGTTGTGCTATTTCGAGTAGCAGGATCTTCCAGATCATTGAATGACAATGTGTTCAATCCCTAAACCCTGGTGATTAATGAAAATAGCCACCTGTTCTTTCGAAATAGTTTGCATTTTAGCAGCAATAGAAAACTGCCCAGCTGAACATTCCTATGTAAAACTTATTTTTATAATGGCTATAAATCTATCAACCTGCTCTACTTTCCCGTTGGAAATAGTCTAGACCGGAACCTAGGAATTTAAGGTATTTGACACAGGTGTTCGTGCATCTACAAATAACGCGATGTGTGCCACCTCACATTAAATATTTCACACGCTTTAATTAACATATTATGCAGATATTCAATTAATGTAAAATTATTTGCAATATATTTGCATACATAATGTAGGTATATCTTGCACGTATTGTGTGATATAACGTTCCGTTATGACCTGTGCTTAAAATAGTTTAAATTCTTTAGTGTGTATCGGAATCGTATGTAATAAATAATGGTCTTATGGTTTTTCATTAATTAAGTAAATAATTTTATAATTATTTATAGGGAATCGTCTTGTGTCTTGTTTGGGAGTCTTGTATGTTTTTCTATTCATGGTATATGTGGGTGCATCGGTCTTCTGACCAGCCAGTAGCTAGGGAAGTTCGCAAGTGGGATAATAATATCCTATTCAAAATTCTAGTACGGAACTTCCAATGGTTCAGTGGTTCACAATTGACCGCCATCTCTCTCACATTACATACGTGTGACAAAGACGGTAACATTAATTTAGTGGGTATACGCAGCTCTGTCCTACTTTCGCTCATTTTGACGAATACGTGAAAATGATGTATTACAAGATGCTTGACGCGGAACCGCTTATTATCCGGCGTTTAACACAAGGTCAAAGATACCTCTTTTTATCAGAAGACCCTTAGTTTTGACGGACAACCGACAGACACATGAACGATTGATGTTACGAGTAGATAGACGGAACCTTTTCATGTTTTGTTTATTTATTTGTACGCAATTAAAAGTTATTACTTTGAGTCAAAAGGTTTATTGATAAGTTAGTTTTGTACTCAAGTTGTTAAAAACAGTGTCAAAGAAGTGTCATTATATAAATTATGTAGTAGATTGTGTTTGATTAATTCAATACAAAATGACATAATAATATTAAGTTACTAAATGAACAAAGATTCACTCGTATCAATGAAAATAATTGTTAATTCAAATGATTTTAAAATATTATATTTTTAATCTGATTTCTATGAGGATGTCTTCTTGATTGCCCATAAATTACACTTAGCGTCAACAAACAAGTTCTTTTTAAGATTTTTCCAATAAAAGCATCCGTCTTTAGTTAGATGCTTTAATTTTGAGTTAATATTTATTAAACGTTCATTTTATTGACATATTTGAAGTTTAGAAAGGTATAGGTACGTATTTTTTCTTAGCTAATAAGAAATTAAAGCTAGACGCTTGATCTAAAACCACATCCCAGGCAAGAAGCATAATACAGGGATGATACAGGGTGGTCTACTGGTGTCAATAATATATTTTTCTTGTAGGTACTTAAAGGACAAAATTGTCAAAATAAAATTCAGCATTAATTAAAACTGAGATCACCTCCCTACCACAACAATCACAGGATGTCGTTTTCACAAACCCTAAAAATAAAAGTCTTCTAAATTGTCGCTCTCAAAAACAATGCAGCAATTTTCAGCCGGTCCAAACGAAAACAAAAAGTGATCAGGTTGAATTTGTTCAATGGTTCATTAGACCTGTTGATTCATTAACAAGGCGGACGTCGTTCTAAGCTATTAGTCTGCTCAGCACGTACAAAATTGCTAAACCAAGGTTTGATAGTAAAAAGTGTTGCATAACCACATGCCCAAGCGCAGGTACGCGGTAGCTTCGCTATCATACTTTTGCGGTCATTGGTATCTACAGGTAAATGGACTACTTTAATGTATAGTACCTAAATGTAGATGATAGTTTGACTTGTTCTATTTTCTAATAGACACAATGATTTGGAATAGGAAATCCTCAACATTCTGTCAGTAATCCCAATAAATTAAATATTTGAAGCAAATAAGTTTTTAGGAATTAGGAATTGATGCAAAAAGTATAATAAAAAAAAAACAGGATTTGAAGCATGCAATCAATGTGCAATGTGAGTGCAGAGCAGATCTAATCGAATCAAGTCGAAAGTTGCAAATTGACATGTCCAACCACTGGTAAATGGTTGATTCGATTAGGTAACAAAAGCTTTAAAGTTAGCAAAAAAAAAAAAATTGAAAGCGAAATTAATTAATGTAACCATAGATGATCTGATATTAACGTTTTATCGTGGGAACATTGATTCATAAGCCAGTTTGTCTCCGATTATAATCATCGATAACATCCTTTTCACATCAGAGCAGATAATTTGCATTATCAAGCGTTGTTTCGGTTGATTAAACTTTGATGTCGTGCTTCCTGTCTCGTTAAACCAAATTAAATAATGAGTGACCAGTGTAACTTGGCACCTGGCGAATTATTGAACGAACTTGTAACGTTGTGAATTTTATAAATTTTTGACGTTTACCATAAACAAACAGAGACAGGGAGTGTCGAGGTATTCTGGACGTAGGTACTGCTTTCTTTATCTTTAGCACATAGATAATAACGGCCTTTTCCCCAATAAATTAATTTAGTAAACGTATGTGTACCTACTTACGTGGATCAATTGAAAGCTTAATTATAGACTGTACCAAAGTTTTTACTGTAATTAATAGTTGCCATTACGTTCTGTTTACAATGGACGTTTTTATTGGTTTATAAACGGATGTGGAGTTTTAACCGCGTTTTGAAAGTGATTGTTTGACTAACGAACTGTAGCTGCTTATTTTCGAATATAAATTAATTCACAGGCATTATTAGCCATCGACAGACTTGCCAGGGAATAATAACCTTTCTGAAGAAGACACTTCAAATGTTTAATCAAATTCCATTACCATCTGTAAGAACTTCCAGCGTTTATTCGCGGCGTAAATCGTCAAACGTCGAATAGTTCTCGTTTCAGAGTTGTCAGCAATTAGAGGTCCGTTTTTGCTGGGCCGTTGTACAGTTAGTGTGTCCAGGTCGTCTTCCTTAGAAGGAGACTGGTCCCGTCCCGGCGGAATGTGTCAATATTGTGCCGCGTTCCGCCGCCTGCGCAGCGCCGCCGCCCGCGCCGGACCCCGCGGCCCGCGGTCAACTTAGCGGCACTACCTCCCATTCATGCGAACAAATGCTTACCGGTTTTGGCATTTTTTTTGTTGTGAATTTGTGATGTGAACCTGTGAGGTTATTTAGAGATGTTTGTGAGCGATTTGTGGTAAGTACCTATAGGAGTTATGATCGCAAAAAGTTATCGAACTGCTGTGTTTGGATTTCTTTGGTGAGCTTTGTGACAATGTTTCTTTAACTAAGCAGTCATGATAAGTATTCTGTGACAATCATGAAATTGCTTCAGTATCTGACAAGCAATAATAATTGGCAGTAACTGAATGTTCTTTAATTAAAGTTTAACCTTTTACTGCAAAAAGTGTGAAACATAAATCAAACGTCTGAAAAGGATAATGAGCAGATAGAGTGGTAAGTATTTTCTCCCCTTTATAAAACTAAAATGCCCATAAGTGTCCACAAAAAAAGGACACTTCCTGATCTAAACGAGCGAGTTGTCTCCATGTAAGCGGTAATGATGTGCAACGTATGTCATTGAGAGCGTCGTCACGTATGAATGATAGGTGCGCTTGCGCCGCGGACGGGGCCCATTACGGACCGAGAAACCGCCATTACAGCAATTGTATCCACTTGTACACTAGGGGAGACGGCATTTCTCTCGTTTGAAAGTATTCTATATGTCTATTTACGTTATTAAAGTAACGTAAATAATTCGACATTCTTGTACAGATTAAGTTTTTGTCCCAGGAAACAGTTTTCAACATCTTGATTTGTGAGTTAAATTATGCTGTAAGCTTCTAATTTTATTATGAAGTTGTTTTTTTTGCATCCGGAATAAGGTTTAAATAAAATCTTGATGCTCTACAGCTATTATTTTCTAAATAAATGTAGGTAACGACCCAAAGGAAATGACAAATGAGAAAGTCGTTTGTAAGGTAATTTTATGTTTCAGCAAATCTTTCAAGCATTAGAATCCATCGCATACCTACCTAGTATTTCATATTTCTTCTAATCTGCAATGTATCTATGTGAAAGTTCGTCTTTGTGAATTATGTTGTGTAGATTATGTAATTAATTATAATTAAATACCATTCACTTATTAAGACTAAGATTAAAAAGTAATAGAAACCAGATACGATTTGCAATCACACATCAATCTATCGGTCGTGTTCCCATATTGACAAGTTGAAGTGCCAATAATCTCCACACACGTTGAATTGCTAGAAACTCGTCCCAGTTTCCACCATACATAAACATACAAGTTTCCGTTTAATTTCCTTTAGATTTTACGCTTATTACTTACTGGCTCCGTTCGTGTTGTGTTAATAAAACAATTTGTTTTCACCTGATTTATGGAGTTAGGAAATTATCGTCGTTGTTTATTTTATGGTCACTGCCTAATCAATGGCTGTCAAGTACGAGGACTTGATTGTAATACTTATGTCTTTTGATTATTGGGTTAACTGCAAAGCCATCTTCAGTAGCAGCCCGGTGTAAGCCAAAGGGCTTGCCTTGATTGGTCTTATCCTGCTGCGTGTTTATAAATGCTTCTTCATGCCAACTCTCGAACGGGGATGTGCTAAATAATCCTTCGCCGCAAAACTTCTCATTTGTTAGGATAGTTATTGCAAAAATTTCTGTAGCACAACACTCGTGCAAATGTTGGCATGAAATAGTACATTGTTACCCTAGGGGTGAAAATAACTTATTTAGCCCCGAGACGGGATTTGGCCAATAGATCGAGGGACTAAATAAATCTTTAACCTGAGGTAATCACTGTGCTTTTCATTACGAATACAAGGAAAGTAAAAATAAAAACATGAATTAGTTGAAGAAAAAATGAGCCTCTCCTCTTATGAAATCAGGCGTCCATCCGTATCTGAATCAGATGAACTCATTGTGTTAATAAAAATCTCTGCATGGAAGTATAAACAAAACTCTATAACTCGAAAAAAACTAACGAAGATTGGATTGCCGCTTTCCCGCCTACTTTTTTTTTTCTGTGGCCGGCTACCAGCTGTTCAGCCATTATTTTTCATTTCCATCATTGATTAAATGGTAAATATTTTGCCTAAATCTATGTTATTTTAAAGAAATAGTTGAAAGTAAATTATAATTAAGTCATTTAAAACTTAAATTCTTTAATGAATACTTAACTTTATGCTATTTAAATTTTACATTGCGCTGTAATTGTGTGGCTGTATTCCTATACAGCCACACAATTCCAACTTCCTAGTTGGAACGTGGTTTAGTAGAAATGTTAAAACCGAACTAGTTTTTTAAATTATTTGACAGCTGTCAGTTGAAAACGATTCTCCCAAGGGCAGAAAAGCTTTACTTTCAACTCGCTCCATAGGCAACTTCAGACCTACTTTCCGAGTATGAGTAATGAAAAAGCATTTGTAACCACGCTATCTAGCGCCCTAATTGCGTAACACAGTTTTAATCACAATCCGAGAGTTTTGAAGGATATTTTTAACCCATTGCTTCATAGATTAAATAAATTCGTTTGCTCAACAACGTAAATAACGCAATGAACGTGGCTGAATTGTCAAAATGAAAGAAAATACGATCAATTGTGATTTTGTGTATTATGCAATTACCCCGCTGCTTGTAAATATTTTGGTAATACATATTATGATCAAGCTTCAGCTGCCGTCAATTTATTAGGTTACTGAAAAAAGTTTTATATTCATGAATATCTTTAGACGCTCTCCATATCAGATAAAAAAAAGCTATAAAGTCGGATAAAGAACAACAAATAAAAAGAAAAGCTAATGGCATCTAACGAATATTTAGTCATAATATGACCAGGGTCTACTTTAATTTTAAATGAAAACCTCTTTTAGGTTATAATAAATAAATTCAAGGATATTAAAATGACGGCAAAGCTACGGTTTCCTAGAAGAGTGGTGGCCGCCACATGCATCCGTAATGTCCAAACTCCAAATACAGAGCATTATTTGTCTGGTGAAAGTGACAGATTTTCATGACGCCCGTTATAAATATGACGGAAACGCTGTTCTAGGAAACCGTAATTGTATGAGGCGCAGAATGAACTGCGCGTATTAAAAATATAGTACTATCAAAAACCTTGAATGAAATGCAATTTAATTTAAGCTCTGAATACTTAATTAGTGCTTTTCGAGACAAACAAATACTAATTAATTCAGAACAGGAACTTCCTACTGATAACCTTTCACAATAAGTCAAGTTGAGCTGGTAGGTAGACATGAAATGACGAATTGTATGATCATTTTGTAATTGTAGCTTTCGATTTTAATACTTGTGTCCTTCGGGGTTTACGTAGAAATATTTAATTGATATTCGACAATTTTCGGTGCGCTGTGTGGTCTTCAGCCAACAGGTTGTATGTTGATATAATGCATTCTGGAATCCGCTCCAGAATACAATTTTAATGTCCACGACAAAATTGAGAAGCGCAGATATCCTAATAAAACAAGCGAGCGAGCTGAAAATTGGCTGGTTGGTTGATGGAGAACCAAGTATATAAACTTTTGATTTATTTATTAAAACTTTAAGCACAAGTAAAAAAAAACTGTAAAAGGCGGATTTAATCCCTGAGGCATTTCTACCAGTCAACCTTAGCAGAGATAAAACATGGCGGGTGCAACATACGGGATAGATAGCTCAGAAATTACTATAAAATACAAGAATAAATACGCAAACAAACACAAACACACAAATAATACATACACATAAACAAAATAAACATTGTCAGGAGAAATAATTACTGGTAGAGGAGAAAATGAATCCAGCAACTCAGCAGATCAGATTTATAAGGAATATTCACTATCTCTTTCACTACTGAACTACTTTGGCAATGGGTATCAGTTTGTAGTAAGTAAGAAGTAGAAAGAAAGAAAGAAAATGCGTTTATTTGCGGTAAACATGACGCAAAAAATAACACAAACACAAAAATATGAAAAGTTTGGGGGAAACATGCGTCACATCCACGCAAAACGGCTATCGCTCAGCATTATGCCGCGGCCCTATGCAAGACAGAGCCCCAGCGCTGGTTTTCAGCGACAGCCGGACAAGTACGTACCTACTTAAGGAATTCCAAGGCATCAGCTCCACTACTAACCCTGTTGGCTGGCGTATATTCACACCACAAGGGCTATTCAGATATTTCAAAGCTATTCTTCCTCAGATATTTACACCAAATAATTTTAGGCATTTATTCAATCTGGCTAGATTCTTCCTATATACCACTGTTTTACATGGAGTGATTGCCTATCTGACCTCCACAACCCAGCAACTCGGTAACACGAATACCCCCTGGTAAGTCTGGATGTTACACGTTTGGCCTGTCAAAGATCTACGAATGACACCGGGACCAACGGATTAACGTGCTTTCCGAGGCACGGAGAGGTCTCGTACTCTCTACATGTAATGGATGGTCATCCATCTACGAACCGGCTGTTGTTATTAAGCCACGAGCCCCTTCCTTCCTTTTTAATTGTATGTTGAAGAAGTTATCGTTGACACATTCCAGATGAGTGCATGTTGCGCATACGTCTTCTAAGTACCCATCGTGATAGGTAGTGAATAGTGATTGTTCCCAGAATCGTCATTATACGACCCCACAGCACATTCTGTGAACCCATTGGAAAACAACAGCTTTTCCCACGACTGTGAAGCAATATGTCACTGTTAAATGTGTAGGAACACATTCGTCTTTAACCTGTCAAACTAACTGTAGCGAAATTTATGAATTCTGAAGGCTGAGAGGAATCTAGAAGTATGTTATAGAAAGCAGTGGATTTGAAAGAAGATTTATGGATGTGACTTATCAAGATTGAGTTTTGATTTTGGACCGAAACGCGTGTAGAATCTGGCCCCCATGGGAAACAAGCATGACTTTATTTATTTAATTGGGAGCGACTATGTTGTTTCAGAGGATCAGGGGAAAACCAATAGGTACGTGAAGGTACATTATGTACATTATATTGTTTTCATAATATACATCTGGAAACGAATCAAAGGCACCAGTTGTCAGCAAAAAAACTAGCTGTCTGCGTCTCGGTGTGACTTCCTTGGAATAAACCTAATTTATAGCAAAAATTCTCAGTACATTGCCGAAAATAATAAGAAAGACGATGTTTGGAACTTTAAAACAAAATCTTCCAGTAGTAACTTACTTATACGGAATACAGAGAAGTTATTTATACTCTGCCGATGTTAAAATTTCATGAGGGATATATTTATTCAGTTTACATATTTATTACTAACGGATTAAAACAATGGGTCATGAATGGATTCTGTTCGTGAATGTACTTACATATGAAGCAAGATGCAATTATGGTATTTACTTTTCTAAAAATAAGGTTCGTATTTGAGTGCAATATTGAAGTTCTTATGTTGTGTGCGTAACAGATTTACGCGCAATACTTCTTCATCACTTAGATATTCTGTACATTATGTTTAGTATTCTGAAAACGTTCTTTATTTTAGCGTTGGCAGAATAACTACGCAACTGCTATAGATTAAAATTATCCATAAAACTCGGCGAAGCACGAACCGCTTGATGCGAAAGGTTCCGTGACACAAACATGACAATTCAAATTTTATTGTCTAGCGCTACTAAACTTATTGAATAATTTATGGCGAATAAATAAGATTGAAATATAAAGTTAGAAACTTTACACAGTGTTGTAAACACAACAAAGAACGTATAGGCGTTTGCCTTAAAGCGCATGTTGTAAATGTCAGCTTACAGAAATAAGTGTCTTTAGAGAAATAGCTTTAGTAGGTAGAGTAGGTAAACGATAAACTTTACAAACTGTTGTAAACCGAACAGTTATCGCATTCTTCTGTATAATATAAATAGAAGATATCTGACAGTTCTTGACTGGCCCAACAATGTAGCCTGTAGGAACGCCGTGTTGGTACGAAAGTGTTAAAGGATAAATTCTTACAAAAGGGATAGGTTTCCTGCATAGTATAAGGCTCTCAAAAGGAAGAATAGAAAGTTAAGAGATTTATTTATCTAATGCAACAAAAAACTCGTAATTTACAGATCAAAACAGTGTCAAATGCTTTCAAAAGATTGGTAAGACACAATAGATATGTATAAAATATTCAATTTGTGGATTTTTTATGAAATCATTTCAGCAATAGGACTGTATAAACAGGCCAATACATAAACAGCACCTTAATTGCGTAACACATTATAAATTAGAATCTGAATAAGTTTGAAGAATGTTATGGCTAATCCATCGCTTCTTATGTTCGAAAAATGTGTGTGCTAAACAATATAAATAACGCAATGTATGTTGTTGAACTGTCAAAATTAAAGCCATTCCAACCGTTAGTGTGGTACGGAATTACCCCGCAGGACCCTAGACATGCGCACGTTTAGTTGATGTTTGATTGTTTCCAAATCCTCTTTATTGTACGCACAGATTATAAATACGGGCCTAATAAATTCTAATCACATGGCAGACGAATCCGTATTATGAATGTATTTGGATGTATTCTCACGTATACGGCGTTCCAATTGCGTTTTGGTTCCAAAACGGAAATTTTCCTTTAAAATAATTTCAATTGAGCACGAATGTTTAGTATGTACCTTTGTTAAAGTCTTAAATCAGGTAAAGTAAACGGTTGTACTTTACTAGACAACTTAAAAGTATTCCTGTATTGTGGATATTTACTTAGTCAATAATATTGATCTACCAACTTATGTAGATATAACTATTGACTGCCATTACATGGTCAAGAGTCTGATTTGTTGTGCCACTGTAGTAAGTATATTCACATTAGTACAAACTCAATCATTTAAAATCCACATAAATAAGCGAATCATTATGTTCAACAAAATCCTCACCAATCAACTTTCCATAATCTAATGCATTTAATTTATTTTAAACTGAGAAAAGCGCCATTTAACTTATTAAATGCAAACATATTAACTACAAATTATGAGTCTAATATCCTATTACCATCCATATAGAGATTAGAATTACGAAAGTTAACCAGTAATACGAATACTTAATCATTTGTACCTAATTCTAGACAAATTGAATGTGGTGAAACTGTGGTCGTAAACTATAAAATGGCGTATTAGACGAACAAACGGGCGCCGGCGGCGGCGCCTACCTGCGCCGTTTGTAATCCTAAGATTTGTGATCTGCCTACCTTGACAGATGAAATAGAATTATGTCTTCTATGACACTACTATAGGCTAGGAGTAGTCAGATCACCTTTTATTGCGAATTCGTCAAACCAGATTGTTTAAGTTCGATTCTAAAAAGGTTTTATTCCGATATTTTTGCATATTAGGCTCCGCAAGGCCTTCTATGAAATGCACATTATCATTTAATACGACATCTGTATCCATTTGGTGCTATTACAAACCATGGGTTGCCCGCTTTTTTGTCCTCCTTCGTGCAAAAATTAAACTTTTTATTAGAATCAAATAAATTAAATAGGTTAGTTCTAGTTAGTTAACAATCTCTATTGTTATTTTCTGTTTATTTCGATGCTGATCCGGGAGGAAAACTTAAAAATGATTTACGCCGTGCGGTTAGATTGCATAATACCATACAATCTAACTGCACGTTGTAAAGCATTCAGTAAGTTCCATTTTTTGACATGCCCCAGTCAAGACACTTGCATCTGGTAAATGGGGCTTTAGTCGCTTTCCCAGACCTTTAGAGCATGCATGCATGCATTTAAGCATATCCACGGCTGAATATGCTTAGCCTAGCATTCTTTAAATAGACTTTTTATCCTTTTTTTGTCCTTGAGGTTTAAGATCGTAAACCTCAAGGACTTAGAACTAA
The DNA here is from genome assembly GCA_937001585.2 of Brachylomia viminalis. Classification (NCBI taxonomy): domain Eukaryota; kingdom Metazoa; phylum Arthropoda; class Insecta; order Lepidoptera; family Noctuidae; genus Brachylomia; species Brachylomia viminalis. The sequence goes on along the minus strand of OW443316.2, from coordinate 12,381,639 downwards.
GGAGGATAGTTTAGCAAGAACTAAATACCTCCTTCAACAAAACAAAGCTAAATTAAATATAATTTCAACAGGTTAAACATAAACTTGCCTATGTCATATTGACCCAAATATCTGTCGGCACCAACTACAATGGAACTCGACCAAGATCCTCGAGTGCTTTGTATCGTTTAAGTGCATACTACCGATAAAGTGGAAACGATTAGTAGGTAAATATATTTAGAGTCACAAGTCCCCGCTCACTTCCTACGCGTAGTAGACGGTAGTAAAGTTAAGTGTTGTAAGACTTGAGCCACATTATGAGAACTGCGAAGGTTCAATGATATGGCAGTATACGTTTGCTTAAACTGTGTATATGTATTTAACAGCAGACTAATGAAATTGTTACTCGTGTGATTTATTTATTTATTTGGGACAAACAAACAGTAACACATTATATCTGCGCAAATAATACACGGTGACATTTGAATCACAGTTTTGCTAGAACAAACGTTGTTCAGACCATGGTCCCATTCTATAGCATCCAATAGGAAAAAACATCATTGGTTTTCTAAAAAACACACAAGAAAGGCAATGTTAAAAATGTCGGGATTATCGTTACGCCCTACAACACAGACATTGCGCGGCGCTCGCGTCTTGAATGCAATATCGCTACCGTGATGAGTACTTTAAAGTTACGGTTAATGTTTCAAACATTATTACACGTTTGAACAACATAAGACTAATTTGAGAACTCCTAGATTAGATTGTATAAATAAAATATTTGATGCTGTATGGTAGTAGACCATGGTCTAAACAACGTTTGTTCTAGCAAAACTGTGATTCAAATGTCACTGTGTATAAACAAAGATATTATATAAATGTGAAACTCACACCGTTATCCACAGCATATACAATTTATATAACTTTACTAATGAACAATCTATGCGAGTAAGACTATAAGACTGTTCAAATAACTATACATCGGAATCCTTGAGTTTCTTTAACAAAGCAGAACGAAATCTATTTGCTGACACTGAGAATAAATCTAATTCTGTAGTTTCTGAACAAAAATCGTTATAGTTTTTGCACAAGCGACGTAGAAGCGCCCGCAGACCAGCATTGGTGCGGCAATGGGACACAGCAAAAAGAGGACGTGCGCGCACCTCTCGTCTAATAACAGTTCTTGGGACACAGTAGCATATTTTATTAGTAATCTCAGAGCAGTTATGCCTGTTATAGCATACGTCGAAAAGAAACATAATTTACAGATATGAACGTCTAGACTTCAGGCTCATTAGATTGTATTTATTAAGTAGATTTTTATAGGTTGGGAAATTGTGGGAGCACCTATAGTGCATCGATCTGAGGAATTTGCGCTGCACTTTTTCTAGCATCTCAACATATTTATTATAAAAAGGGTTCCATACTACCACTGCAAATTCGAGTTGAGATGTGTGTGATGATGATGTGATGTGGAGGAATGAGGAAAATGTCGCGAAGAAAGTTATGAATATGAATGTGGTTGGCTGTAACAGCAAAGGGAGACCAAGGAAACGATGGATGGAGTAAGTGCATAATATGATAAGGATAGAAAGGGCTACCGAGATGACGACTAATAGAAGAAAAGATGAGACCCCAAATAAATCGGGATGAGGTCAAGATAATGATGACGACTCGCCCTTTTAAGACTATGGATGGTCTTAACCTAATACACACTAAGGGCTACAGATAATTCTCAAATTATATGATGGCATTAGCTATGTACTACAGTACCTATTACCTACTTTGACATCTAGTTTTTAAATCTAAAAGACTAGTATAGGAGCGTATCAGAGTGGCTTTATGAGATGGCCTTTCAAGTAGTTTGTACCAACAAAATGGCGATCGCCACGGATTAAATGCTGCGAACAGCAGTATTTAGGTAGATATGCTGATTCAAGACTGAATTCAAACTGTAACCATAATATTACCAGCCTATTATATATAGGTATATAGCAAAGGCTACTTCTCATAATATGGAGAAGGCACGAGTTTTGATCACTGCGCTTGCTCAAGATGGCTGTCACAATAATATAGTCTGGCAAATACTTTGGAAATGTCAATGCAAACAGCATTAATACAAATATGCAAAAAAATCAACAAGGAATTATTGTTGATTTTTGACTGACCGGTTGGCGCAGTTGGTAGCGACCCTGCCTTCTGAGCCGCTGGTCCCGGGTTCGATCCCCGGACAAGTCAAACATTTGTGTGCATGAACATGTCTGTTTGACCTGTGTCTATGTATGTATGTATATCAGTCATCAGGTTACCGTAGTACAGACTCTGCCTAGTTCGGGACCTGAAGACCTTGTGTGGATGTTGTCTCATATTATATTATTATATCAATCAATACAGTTCATACCCACGTCCGTACCTACTACCAACTCTATGATTAAAAAAATACAGTCTGCTCTTATACGCCATTTTACCCACATGCTTGTCTTGATTGATGATGTGATTTATGTTTTTTGTGACCGCAAAACAAAAGGATCGAAAAGCCTTTTAGGCTTGTTCACTTCGATCCAGGTTAATGTATTTTCAAGGATTCCGTTTAGCTAGTATAAGGAGGAAGCGCCATGTTGTCTTTTTTTAAACGTTTTTTTGCAATTTGCAGGTCAGTGTCAGGTTGTATGTTTAACCAAAATATGATTCGCGACCGTAACAAGTAGGTACGTATTAATAGAATTTTAATCATTAAAATCATCAATACAGCCCTCTAAGTTCACATAATCCTATTGAATGACAATTTCATAAAATATCATTCCATAGGATTATATGAACGTAGAAGGTTGTATTGATGATTTTAATGATTATAATTATGTAAATTATTTATTAATTTATTTAATTACTTATAGGGCTGATGATTTTAATGATTATAATTCTATTAATACATTCTTACTTGTTACGGTTGCGAATCATGTTTTGTTCAACATACAACCTGACACGGATTTGAAAATTGCTAAAACGTAAGAAAATTTTAATTTCGCGGCCAACCTGGCGATTCCTCCATAAGGAGATGTCGACATGAGTGTTTTATGAGTGGAGTGGCAGATAAGATAAACAACGATCAAACAGCTAAAGTGCGGTCACTGTCAGACTGCATAGAAAAGATAGAGAAGCGCGATGACACAAAGCTGGTAATTTATTGCAAAATATGAAGCAATTCTCTATTTACAAAAAAATCTATTGATTGGATAAAAAAATGAAAACAGAACCATCTGAAAAAAAAGCAGAATGATTGCATGTATATTAGTGTGGTTTTTAATCGTTAAAAGAAAATTTTAGAGGTATTTTCGTGGTATTTTTCTATCGTACCAAATTAGTTGTATTATTTTTCAACACAATATCTAGCTAGCAAATATCCTGAAGAAACTCGTATACTGATTTTAATATTTCTGTGCTCGTATAATTTTCTGATTTTGATTACTGCAATGTATCATATACTTTTAGGTAAGTAAGTAAGTCCAGGTTTCCTGAAGATGTTTTCCTTCACCGTCAGTAATGACCAAAATCAACTCAGGAAGTACTTGATCTGTTTTGTACAAATCAAAAGCAAAGCAAACTATACGAATAACAAAAGGATTGTAGTATAGACTCTTCTTTTTTATATTCCACAAAAACTATAGAACGGATACAGCAACCTTAGCGGCCAGCGTCATGGTCAAACACATTACTTCTCGCTTCCCTACAGTCGTGAGTAAACAAGGAACGATTATTGCGAACGTAATTATTTTAGCTTCGAAACAACATCACCATGATATCATTGTTAATTGCATCATTTATATGAAATTACCAATTGCAAGAGTACCCACTACAAGTAAACTTTTGTATTAAATGTTCTTGATGAAGCTATTATGATTCGTTGTTTCAACATGTTACACGGAGTAATAAATGAATATAGAACAGATGGCCGATGGGGCTGAAAGGTTCTGGAGTGGCGACCGCGTACCGGAAGATGTAGCATTGGAAGGCCTCCCGCAAGGTGGACCGATAATTGTGAAGGCCGCAGGAATCCGTAAGACGCGAGAACCACGGAAACGGTCGAAGCGGGGGTGCTTGAGGGAGGCCTTGGAAGTCTTTCCGCTAAAACGATGATGATGATGAATAAATAATAGTGGGTTCATTGCGGTAGTTTAGCTAGACGAAGAAGAAGTGTTCAACAGAGAGAAAGGACAAAAAGCTGCATGATGATGTGTCATCTTGGACTTCTATCGTCAGTTAGCCAAAATTGCATCAAACTTGTGTGCTGTTCGTTCACATAATGACTTTCTGAACAGCTGACCACCAAGGTTAACGATTCTATGAAATATAAATTCGCCTCTAAATAGAATGGTAAGAGATGAGGCTAACCTCTAATTAGTTACGAAGCCTACAACACGTAAAACAATTACTTGTTGACCCACACACGTGTTACTTACTCGTAGTTCCGCGAAACCTGTACAATGTTTAAAATAAACATGTGTGAAACGATGTTAACAGTAGACAAATACACGCTCAAACTAGACTTGAATAAATTATGAATATTCAAACGACATCAACTAGCGACAATATTTGACTAACTTTGTAGAAACTAGAAAGTTAGTTTGGTGCCAAATTACGTTAAGTAGATGGACTATCATTACTAAACTTGTACAGGTTCCGGTTTCCGCACGATGTTTTCCTTCACCGTTTTGAGAGCAGCACACAACTCAATTCAAGTCAAGGCAATTAAACTGTTTAGGTACTGGCACTTTTGAATTGTCATGGAGTCGGTCAGATGAAACTGGTTGCCCATTCTAAAGCGTAGTAGTTTCCTATGGAGAAGGAAACAGGAGCATAGTAAACTTTTCCCCGTAGAAAGACCTACACCCTAGCTAGGTGGATCGGCGATCTTAGGGCAGCTTGTAGGAACAGACCGGATGAGGTTGTGGAAACTGGAAGTTGCGTGACACACTAATAATGGCAAAGCAGTTTTGACAAAGCAAGCAAATTGCCGACCGATTCCGACCCGAGTCCGATTGCGAGGTAACCGATATAGCCCAAAGACTACAAGCAAGCTAAAGTGGCAATGGGCTGGTAACATCTCTCGTAGAACCGACAATCGTTGGGGAAAACGAGTTTTAGAGTGGAGACCGCGTTTAGGAAAACATAATGTGGGACGCCCGCCGGCCAGGTGGAGTGACGACTTGCGAAAGGCGGCTGGCAGAGACTGGATGAGGAGAGCCGAAGATCGGGCTCAGTGGCGTTCACTAGGAGAGGCCTACGTCCAGCAGTGGACGAATATAGATTGATGATTATAATGATGATAAAGCAAATTGCAAAGCAATTTTAACAGTTCAACATCATTCATTGTGTCATTTACGTAGTTGAGGAGACAAACGTTTCAAACCTATGAAGCAATGCATTGGGAATTTATTCCCGAAACCCTTTGGATTATCATCGAAAGTGTGTTATGCAATTGTGGTGATGGTGTTGTGGTTGTGGCGCAAACGCAACTTGGGGGAACCCCATGGCCAGCAGTATAGGGCGATGGGTTGGCTATATTAATTATCCACGAACCATGTGTTACTGTATGTGTTTGTTGTTTAAGTTACTTCGTTAGTTTATTTAACTACTTACCTTGTAGCGGTATCTACATCGCCACATGCGAGGTATGCGTCATACTGACATCACGCAAATCCTGCATCGCGCAAGCAGAGTTTACCGCGCGACTAGCATAGATATATACAACTTCCCGACATCAATCAGCGAGCAGTTGCCCACCAGACACGACACCCTTCTGGTCGGAGAATCCTCCCTTTTCTATGGAAGTACGAGTGAACTTTTTACACCTGTTTCTCGTGCCTTTATAACCTTACTATTTATGTAATGTGTGTGTACCATTTAAAAGATCATCATCTGCCTGCCTTTTCGCAACTACACTCGAGAGCAATGAATCCGGGTCACTTAAAGAATGTTAAAAATCTCGGAAACTAAAAATGATAGGTTAATGCAATAAATTGTATTTAATAGACAATGTAATACTCCTTAAATGAAAGTAAAAAAAAATACATTTTATTAACACAAAATTACATAAAGAAAAAAACTGCTGATCTCTCCTTAAAACAAAAATAGGAAACATGAAATTTTTGAACTTTATTACGATTTTCTTGAATTTTAATACTTCGTATTGCCTCCTCGTGCTTCCATTACTGCGTTTACGCGGTTTGGCATGCTGTACACCAAGTTCCTTATACGATTTTGGGGAATATTCTCCCATTCCTCTGTGAGAGCAATTTTGAGCTCACGAAGCGTGATTGGGGGAGGGTTTCGTTGTTTTACGCATCTGCCTAGCTCGTCCCAAGCATGCTCGATCGGGTTGATATCCGGGCTGCGCGCTGGCCACTCCATACGAGTAATGTTCATCTCTTGAATGTAGTCATTCACAATCCTACCTGTATGAGGTCGGGCATTGTCATGCATAAATATAGCATCCTCACCAAAATTGACCATAAATGGACCAACGTGATCATTGAGGATTTCTTCCACATATCTTACGCTAGTTAAAGAGCCGTTTTCTATGATCACCAGCTCTGTGCGACTTTCAGAAGAAATTCCGGCCCACACAAGTACAGACCCACCACCGTAGGCTACTTTTTCTTCGATGCATGCTTGCTTGAATCTTTCCCCTGGTCTTCGATACACTCTGTGTCTTCCATCGTGCTTGTAGAGCATAAATTTTGATTCGTCGGAGAACATAACTTTTGACCAATCTTCAATACTCCAATTTACGTGGCTCTGGGCATATCTTAGTCTTGAAATACGATGCCCACGCTCCAGTTTAGGGCCGTTTGCAGGTCTAAGGGGTTTTAAGTTAGATTCAGCAAGCCGACGTCTTACTGTCCATGCACTTGGGTTACTTCCTCCGAGGCGTCGAAACTGATTGGTGAGTTCAGTTCCTGTGAGAAAGCGATTTCGAAGCATGGTGTTCACCAAGTATCGGTCTTCTCGTGCTGTGGTACACCTGGTTCTGCCCGTTCCTGGTCTGCGTAGGTTAGAACCAGTTTCTTCGTAACGTCGGAGAACTCTTTGTACTGTTGACAGCGACACACCGACAGTCCTGGCTGTATCGCGCTGACTCCGGCCGGTTTCCAGCATTGTAAGTATTCTGGTGCATTCTTCAGGCGTAAGCGACATAATTTCAGCTTGAATAATGAATATAGAGCACTATCAACATGGTTTATGTACCCACATAAATGACAGATTACAAACAAAAGCAAAACCAAATGCTGTAATTTCGTAGTTCCATCTTCGAAAGTGGCCCTTTTTCAAATTTTTTTTTTTTATGATATAACTTTACAATAACTAAGAAGTTTTAATACCTTCATTTAAGGAGTATTACATTGTCTATTAAATACAATTTATTGCATTAACCTAGCATTTTCAGTTTCCGAGATTTTTAGGATTCTTTAAGTGACCCGGATTCATTGCTCTCGAGTGTATGTTCGGGATGGCTTCCAGTCTAACCGGATGCAGCTGGACATTTAAAGGATGATGCCACGAAATGTATGGAAGCTGACATATGATATGATATATAGGATGCTGAGATAGGAGCCTTTTTGGCCTCGCGCAGGTCTTCTCTTTATTTTTTATTGTTTTCATGATTTTGTTAGATTTTATGTTCTTTTTTTATGGTTTGTATTTCCTGTGCGTGTCCCAATTAAAATATTTTTCTTTCTTTCTTTATTTCTATAATATCATTAGACAGGGATTAAGATTTAGTACAAGAATTCAAATTACCCTTTTCTTGATTCCTTGACCGATCTGAGTAATACAGGGTGGAAGTTGAGACGGGGCAATAAGGGAATTAAGCTACCTTACCCGTTGTAGCTACAGAAAAACATTCCTAAGAGACTGTCCTTAACTTCTTGAGCAATTTGCTAACTGCATTCTCAGATTTTGGAAAAATGGTACAGGTATCTGGAAAAACGTAATTCTTAAGTTTATTTTTAAGTTGCCAATCGATGCAGTTTCGTATAAGGATTCAAAGACACTCTTGGACCAACTGAGGTTAGAGTACTAGAAAAGTCAGAAACCACATAAAACTTTACCCATACCTATAATTCGTAATGAATTAAGAGCGCTTATACCTTATGAGTGGCAACGTCGCAATTTAGTGTCATATTTCGTGGTTTTCAATTTTTATCATTTAATCGGAGCTATATTTTAAAAATCTGTTTAATTAACTTTTTAGAATTACGTGAAAGTGTTTAAAAAGTAAGTAACCGTAACGCTTACAGTTATTTTACAATGAAAATAACGCCCTGCAAGTTTCCAATGTATTATTTGCATATAAATAGAACTGTAAACGCAACGATTTCTTACCTTTTACACAGTTTTCACATAATTCTAAAAAGTTAATTAAACAAATTTTTAAAATATAGCTCCGTTTAAATGATAAAAATTGCAAAACACGAAATATGACACTAAATTGCGACGTTGCCACTCATAAGGTATAAACGCCATCATATCCACGATCTTTTACGACGGTTGCTATTAATTATTAAAAGAAAGGCGTAATGTTATGTAGGTAATGTATTCATTCATCATCTGCCTAGCCCCTTCCCAACTACAAACTAACTGGATGCAGTTGAATATCAGTATTTTACATGGAGCAATTGCCTATCTTACCTCTACAGCCGAGGCACTGGGTAATACTTAACCTATTCGTAAGACTGGTTTTTGGGCTTCAACGAATGACAGCCGGGCCAAAGGGCTTAACGTGCTTTCCGAGACACGGATGTGTCTCAGTATGTAATGGATGGCGCCCATCCATGAACCGACCACGGTAATCGTAACTTTACCTTCGATTGACAGCCGTGTGGAGGTTATTAATTAGCCACGAACCATCTAGACATGTGATGTATTCATCCATTAAAATAAAATAAAAAACATCCATAGTCTACTATGTCATCTTTAAGAAATAAGGCAGGGGCTGTAAAGTACTGGTGTATACAGTGTGTCTTCCAGTTAAGCATCTTTAGATTCATAGAAAATAAGTACTAGTGTAGGTAATATTTGTTGTAAGGTTGTTTTTCTTTTGGCAAGATAAAGATTATAATTATGATTATGTAAGTTCTATTGTTATCTATGAATTAATCATATCTCTACGTTGACGTCGCGTGTCGAGGTAGGGCTTGCGCGCTCCTGGAACTTACTGGAGTTTACTTTGCATAAACAGGTCTAGGGTGAGGAGCCAGTCCAAGAGAGATACATGAACCCGCAGAGCAGCATGTGGCGAGCTGTTGGGCAGTAGTGACCCCACGACCGCTATCTCCCGAGAGAAGTCTTGCTCTTCACCTCTGACTTGCCTTTATTGGCCGGCTGGGGTGAACACTGATGCGGAACTCGCACCTTTTTCTTGCCTTTATTGGCCGGCTTGAGTGGAGATTCGCAAGAGAAAGTCACCCCCTGCCATTTTTCCGAGAAAATTATATTATTATTGGTCAGGCAGGGGACATAGTCCTTCCATAGTTCTTAGTAACCAATCCACTATAGCATCCCAGACCCATAGCCCAATATATCTGTTTCCATGTTCTGCAATAGTCCTGCACCAACCGGGGGTTGTCGTGGGGTGCAATTGCATAGAGTAAACAGGGATAATCGTCGGTTGGTGCCTCATTCCATTTAAAATTGTCTAAGAGGCTTCTGCGAGTAATTTCAGCCTCTCGTACGCCTTCCAAAGGACCGGGACCGCTGGTTTCCGAGATATGTCAAAGGCATTTTTACAACCGATTTGTATACCGCCAAAAAAATATAAAATGTCAAATTACTGGAAAATTGTTGACCTTTGCATAGGGGTCATAAGAGGTAATTTGGTTGCAAATAACCTCCCCTACATCCCCCTAAAGAATTGCCGACGTATTACAAATAACCCTGTATAGTACAACTCTGAACAGACAAGGATTTGGATATAGGCGCCAAGTATCAAAATTATTGAATTGAATAAGATATTCTTTTCGTTCTCTAGACTTCTTAACACTAAATCCTAAAAATATAATGAATAGGTACCTAATTTGTTTTATTAATTTGCCTAATACTGAATCTATGTTACAACATACTAGATACTTACATATTTTATCTATTAAATATTTGCATGCCCATTAAATGACGTAATGTGTTTTTGCACTGCGATTTTATGTAATTAACATCTTTTGTACCTACCACATTGTATGTAAATAAACGAGTTTGATTTTGATGTATCTATTACCTAGGACTATAAGTACCCACGTTAATTTTTTCTGACCTACATTTTACATAGGTACACCTAAAGTGCAATAAAATATCAAATCGTGCTTAGACTAACAACATACCTACTTTACCTACTTACAAAAGTTTTGAACGTCAAATGTCTTCATTCATGGAAGTTGACCCAGATTAGATGTCCCTTATCCTCTGTAGGTAGGTATCTACTACATAAATCGAGAAAGATTTATGTTTCGCCATCTGTCTTACGAATTTCTTCGTTAAAAGAATCTATAATTTTTGTAGGACACCTGCAACTATTGCACATTATTTCTCCATCTGCATTAAGTTTTATAACCATCTTGCACCAAGAGAAGGGGGCTCCTATTTTTAGAAAGACATAAGGCAAAACACGCTATCAATTATGTTATCCGTTATGGCAAAACTCATTTAAAACAATCATACAACGCTTTAGGTCGGAGTTATCCGCGCGCCTTGACCCAATACCACCTCGCACGACCTGCACCACCGGAGTTGTATTACATATCGACTAAAACCGACTATATTGCAAACACTGGCTTGTAAAGGACTGTTTTATTATTTGTATTATCAAGCTGTGAGCTTGGGTGGTAGGCAGTATGGTCATCGATAGCCATCCTTTACTTTACGGTTGGCGCAGTTGGTAGCGACCCTGCCTTCTGAGCCGCTGGTACCGGGTTCGATCCCCGGACAAGTCAAACATTTGTGTGCATGAACATGTCTGTTTGACCTGTGTCTGGGTGTTTTATGTATATAAGTATGTATATCATTCATCATATTACCGTAGTACAGGCTCTGCCTAGTTCGGGACCTGAAGACCTTGTGTGGATGTTGTCTCATATTATTATTAAATCATGTTAAGGATCCATACGCGGGTTTACCGCTGCAAGAATGGTTTTCGTAGCTCTTTGCGGAGCTTATTGCGAAGTGTTTAATTATTTTGTGTATTATTAAGATAATGCTTGGGTGGTCGGCAGTATCGAGGAGTACATGAGGATGGTCACTGGTCAGACACACGCGAGATAACGCAGCAAGAACGGCTTGGTAGGTTTTTTTGCTTTAAGCTTCTTTACTTAGCTTATTGAGGCATGTTTATTTTGGTTTCGGTTTTTCATAGATTTTTTTGTAGAGTAGGTATATGGATATACAATGTGTAAAATAATTAACGCAAGACCTCATACACCCCAATTAGAGTATTGAGTTAAAAGCATTATACAATGACCAAAATAAGTTTTTTTTTAAAGCTAACTATTATTATTAAGAAAAACGTGTTGACTTTAGCATTACTCTATGCATTTAAAATTGAGTCTTACTGCCTTGAAATAATATTAAATTTTCTTTGACTCAATCGGCGGTCAGTATTGCAACATACATAAAATTTAAAAAAAAATACCTATATTAATAGTTACTGAATTCGATTCAGTAGTCAATTATGAGCAAAAACTTTCAGGACTTGCGTTTATTCTGTTACACGTTGTAGAAAGACCGCGTAAAGCACGGACGGAAGTCTAGTAAGTAGGTAACTATAGTTTAGCACCAAACTCATTACAGAGAGAGTTATATAAGTAGTAATTAAACCACGACAATTCACATTGCGAAGGTCAAGTCAACCAAGTGTGTAATCAGCATCGACCACCTGAAGAGCATGAATTATTATAATAACGGAGTGTTTAATTGAATTATAATCATGTAAGCTAAGGGGGGTGCGCTAAGGTGGGTACTTTAGTTTTTTTTGCAATTTGCAGGTCAGTGTCAGGTTGTAACTGTTGTAAGTTGATTCAAATATGATTCGCGGCCATAACAAAAATGTATTAACAGAATTATAATCATAAGAATCATCAATACAACCCTCTAAGTTAGAATTAATCTCAAATTATTCAAAGATTTCATGAAATAGTCATATTAAAAAGCAATATGAACTTAGAGGATTGTATTGCTTATTTTAATGATTATAATTCTGTTAATACATACTTGTTACGGCCGCGAGTCGTATTTTGATCAATATACAACCTAATACAGACCTGTAAATTGAAAAAAACTTAAGAAAATATGAATTTCGCGGGCTGGCTTGACGCTTTCCCCTATCCTATGATCAATAAAGGAGCTCTTTTTACTTTATAGCAAAGAGCCAAAGGGGCAAATCCCGTATTTTTAAGAACGTTCGCATTCTAATCTCAGTCTCAATCTGTCAAACATTGTATCGCGTTTACCTACATTTTTGACATTAGACTGTCGCTGAGACGAGAGTGCGACTTGATTTTGATCGTTTTTAATTGGAAAGAAAGAAAAATTGGTTTATTTGTCACAGAAACATTTGCTTATAAAAAAGATAATTTAGAAAAAAATTAACACCAAAAAGAGATCTCTAATCACGAGCACAAAACAGAAATAGTCGACAGCTGCACGTCATGACTGTGACAAGACGGTGCGGTGTGTGTGTGTGTGCTATGGGGGACCCACAGCACAGCGCTGATTTTCAGTGGTTACCCGAAAAAGACGTACGGAAACCAGAAGTCAGGTTCAATGATTGGTAGTACTTTTATCGAAATGAAATTTAATAAACAGTAAGTAGGTACTTAGAATACAAAGCAACTACATAAATTACCAATTATTTGAATACATATTTATTAAATAACGTAAAAATTTTTTACAGGAATATCATTATCCAGTGTTTTGTGCTTTTGCAATTACGGGAATTGGTCTTCTGGAAGCAGTAAATTATCCACGAGCACCTCTGAATCCTCAACCTTCTGTAACCAGTCGATTTATTCTGTAATAATCTCACAGTGAAAGCTTAGATGTAAGTAGTGAGCGGTATTTAAAATCATTGTTCACTTCTCCTACGTGAAATACTTATAGGCAGTCTGTTTGTAAGTTTGCTCATCTTATGACTACCTATGTAGTATGTAGCGGTATCTACATCGCCACCTGCGAGCTGCGCGTCATACTGACGTCGCGCAAATCCTGCATCGCGCAAGCAGAGTTTACCGTGCGACTAGCTTAAAATAATATAATATATACCACGACACGACACGGCACGACACGACGGCACGCTTGGCGCAGTGGTTAAGCGTTTAACTGCTGCGTTACGTGTCGCGGGCTCAATCCCCGCACGTAACCAATATTTGTATGACCTGCAAGTATTGTTCCGGGTCTGGCTGTTTGTGTAGGTATGTGAGTTTAAATGTTTGTAAACGCACGATACAGGAGAAATTCCTAGTGTGGGCAAACGTAAAAAATAAAGAAAAACAATAAAGAAGAAAGAACTTCCCGACATCAATCGTCGGGCAGTTGCCCACCAGACACGACACCCATCTGGTCGGAGGATCCTCCCTTTTCTATGGAGGTATGAGTGAACTTTACACCCTGTTCCTCGTGTCTCTATAGGGCTAATGAAAGTATCGAGCGATTGGCTACCTAGATGTTTACGGCATTGTCACGCATTTAACCAGATATTGCCCCAGCACGGATACACTAACCGGTCTTGCTTTTACTTTGATACCACCAAGTTACAACTAGTTGTATCTACCTACGTCTTAAGCTTGGAAACTGATGGTATTGGAGCAGAAAATTACAAGTTGATAAGGATCAGAAGGTATTTTCCATATAAGACCGTGATGATTACCGTGAAGGGTGCAGTTTGATCTCGTGCATTGATATTGGCACAAGTTCGCCAGCACACAGTAGCCCACAGACGCCCTCAATTCATCAATCATCATGAATTTTTATAACAACATTTTACAGTTCCTTTTATTATAATTTTATTGTCACGGAAACATTTTTAATCAATTTCTAAGAACTGAATATTTGTAACACTAGTGATTTATACGTCCATAAAGACGTTAACACTACCACGTAACAAAGCGGATGAACGTCATCAAAACACCTACGAGCAATAAAACCCTTGCCTCGGGCTCACAGAAGCAAAGTGAAACTAAGACCCACCAGTATAACCTGAAACCTAACCGCGGTACTGACTGGTTCACTTACTCCTAGATTCCCTATCGCTCGTTTATTGTCCAGGTCAAGCTACACTGGTTTGTAACGTAGAAAGTTGTGAGCTTACCTTATCAAGCGAGCTGTTCCGACGCCAATTCCATATTAAATATCATATTTAATAATAATTTTATGGGGGATAAGCAAACTTGATTATAATCATCGCGTTGATAAACTACTCTGCTATAGCAATTATCGGAGACTTCTGTAAAAGCTTGGCCAAGTTTAATTTTAATTAAGAATGGACGGGTGTCATCCGATACGTGCATCAAAAGCTCAGCTTAATTTTAATGTGATGACAACGTTCGTTTGTAATTTTGTCGTGAAATCTTGGATTTAATTGGGAGATTATGAAGGGTTAATGATGAGGTATGAGCTACAGGTATGTTATTCAAGTTATGTATTTACGACACGTTCCTTAAGTTTATTTGCCCAGAGCTCATTACCTACGCTTGATGGTGAGTCTCCATTAATTTAATTATGACATCGTCTCTAACCTACCGCGCTAGATTCCATAATAGACACTAATTATACGAGTACACGGTGCATTTCCGTACGTTTTTCTTTTAACCTATTTTGTTTGCAACAGTTCATAACTTTGATCGCGTCTTTTATCGTAAAGCGGGAAGGCATTATCGTAAACTTATACCCTATCTCAATGGCCAAGGTTTTAAAAAGGATTACTGATCGCAATTAAATGCTATTTTAGCAGATGATGGACTCTGCTGCTCATCTTCTGGTCCTTATCGTCTCTAATGCCACCCTGGGGTGAAGAAATCTGGTATTTTATCCTCTATCGGGTGCCATATTAAGTATTTTTTTTTGTATGGCCTCCATTTGTACACCCTAGGAAGAGATTTGGGAACTCAATATCCTCCGTCGGGCACCACACGAAATTAGTTGTTTTTATATGGCCACCATTCGTTCCAATTTCCAAAACTAAATAAATGTCAGTCATTCTGCCCGCTTGTAACTCAAAAAACCTAGAACGAATTTTATTCGATACTAAAACTGCATCCGTCGGCTTCAATAAGACAGCCATGTCAAATCAATTTCAACGTTACACCATAAACAGCAGGTCACACCTAAAATGGTGGACGAAATAATAATAATATGGTTGTAATCTTTACTTTATGGATAATGAGGTTTAATCACGCCATGTAAATAAGTAGGTGGGTAACCTGCAGGCGATGGCAGATTACTAATCTACTGATAGATTATTATTATAATCTATCAACAACGTTGATGGTTATATTTTGTAAAACAAATACTTAAGAGCGTGTATACCTTATGAGCGGCAACGTCGCAATTTAGTGTCATATTTCGTGGTGTTCAATTTTTATAATTTAATCGGAGCTATATTTTAAAAATCTGTTTAATTAACTTTTTAGAATTATGTGAAAACTGTGTAAAAGGTAAGAAATCGTTGCGTTTACAGTTCTATTTATATGCAAACAATACATTGGAAACTTGCAGGGCGTTATTTTCATTGTAAAATAACTGTAAGCATTACGGTTAGGTACTTACTTTTTTAAACACTTTCACGTAATTATAAAAATTTAATTAAACAGATTTTTAAAATATAGCTCCGATTAAATGATAAAAATTGAAAACCACGAAATATGACACTAAATTGCGACGTTGCCACTCATAAGGTATAAACGCTCTTAACCTTTTATAGCTTGTGTGATCCGTTGTTTGTAGAATTATTTGTAAGGGTTTTAATTTGATTAAGTTCAGTCTTTAGTAGGCATATATTATTCAGTCTTTAAACAAAATACTGCTGAATAACAATACTTCTTATCGACCGCTTTAGTCAAAACATGATTCGGGAACACAGAGACCGAGCTGTGCACTTTTTCGATAATGCTGCCTATATTCACTGTCACAAATTGTGGATACATTGGTGATCTAACTAGAAGACAGCCTGTTCCCATTGCTGGACACAGGCCCAGTGCAAGTTTGTGGGTAACACATTGGTGCCGATTCCCTTGTTAACAAACTAAACTAAATTTAAGTTGAGTGCATCTTTTTCTTTCTATTTCATTATGAAAAGGACAGAAGATAAATATTAGTTTAGTCCTGTCAAATTAGTCAGCACCTGACGTAATTTGATGTAATTTTAGTAGTCAACTTTTTAATCACGTCTAAACTTGTATGGAGTAGTGTCAGGCACTGATTAATTTGACAGGACTAAACTAAAATGTATCTTCCGTCCTTTTCTTAATGAAATAGAAAGAAAAAGATGCACTGAACTTGAATTTGGTTTAGTTTTTAAACAAGGGAATCGGCACCAATGTCTTTGAATGTTTGGTTCTAGTACAAGCTGGTTTCCAGCCGACCTAGGTACCGACCTATGTGTAATAAAATTACCGCCATTAAATTCTGTACGACACAAATGTACAATAACGTAGGTATAGCGTGACTTTGAAATATTTTCCTACTATTATATCATTAACGGTTACAATTTGTATGAAATTCTTTAGTTACGGAATGTTGTTTATGACTAGACCATTTCGTACGTCGATATTTATGCAGATGTCATGGTTTTCTTCTACACATTTTTATAAAATAAGTTGGTTTTCGTGTTGTCCGCGTGGCCGCGTTATTCTTCTAAGTTGCGCATCGGATTTTGATGCGGTTTTCACTATTATTTAGGGAAATGTATTCCGAAAGGTTTATTTGTAGGTACCTACATTAATAATAAACTTATATATAAGTACTTAATAAAGATATCTCGATTTTTAGTCTTGATTAAAAATCGAGATATCTGGACATTTATTTATTTAAAACTCTTATACTATCATTACAGGTTTTGGAACATAATGTGATAGATAGAACTACTTATAATATTAACTATTTTAAATAACATCTATTACTAACAATCACCCAATACATTAATACAAAATTACTTATAACTAAAACGATACAACCTTATAATTACAATTACAACAATGTAATCTTCACACAAAATTAACTTATGTACAGTCAAAAATAAAAAATAAAACAATGAAAGAAACGATCGATGCTTTCGTAACATATTATATATAAACTTACTTTTGCAAGTTCACTAAAGTAACACGAAAAAAATGTCCAACCTAGTCTGAATTTCGTTAACAGTACGAATTGCTCGCGTGAGAGGTGCTTTGGCCAGCAGGTTGGTTCTGGCAGTTGGCACAGCCAGCAGTGGCGGGCGCCGCCGCCTCCACACATAGCGGTCTGGAACAGAAAACCGTAAGCACTGAAGCACTCCCGGATTGTGCTCCTTGCCCCGGAGTAATTTTATTAAATAGACGACAAGAGTGAACTGTCGTCGTACTCTCAATTCATATAACATATGTATCAGAACACCAACGAGTCGCCCCTGCTTCGCTGTTTATGACTTGTCATAAACAGCGAAGCAGGGGCGACTCGCTAGTAGGTATACATATAATCATGACTCATTGTTTTTTTTTGAATCACAAGAAATAATCAAGTCAATCAATTCACTAACAAGAAACTTATGAAACAGAAAGTTGAACTGTAAATAATTCTAGTCTAAATACCCACCTACTGTCTGGCCATTTTTCGACCAATTTTTTATTTGCATCAAAACGTTATTGCAACTGTCTTCCGCCATTGAAAGTTTTATTAAAACTTTTCGCTTTACGGCAAAAAAATGTGCATTAGAAAGTTTGCTACTTCTAATTTGTGTTTCACAAATGTTCTGATACATACCTACGAAATGTATTATTGGCTGGCTGGCTGTAGTCGAACTATGAAACGTAGGTATTTTGATCATGTAAGTACCTACCTAAATTGCTTTAGTTATTTGCCCGGCGGAAAAATATAGATTTTTTCTGTTTTGATGACTTTTTTCTGTTTCCAGATTATTACGGGATTATTTCGGTTTGTTATTACGGGTAACAGGCGAAGCTCAAGGACAAACTTCAGTATGGTCTTCGTCAATAAGTTTTCGTACAGCCTCCGACGTCGTAGCATGTAAAATGCTGCTTTTCAACATACTCACACCAATCTTACGGGTGGTTGCTACCGATATATTTGCAACCCACCGGTTGTCGAGATAAGCACAAGAGACCGCGGTGTGTGCATCTGCGTCAGCGCAAGATAAGTAGTAACGTGGCTGTAGGGTGAGATCATTGTTTATGTTGTTGGCAGTTCCTGGTAACGGAGATATGCCTATATGCACATAGATAAAGTAAGTAGTCGCGGTAAGAAGCAAATTTTTAGGTAATTGACAATAGCCCACCGTGGCATCAAATAAGGTTCAAAATAGCGATCGGTTTGATGTTAGTTGAATCGAATTACCACCAAATTTTGCAGTTTTAATTAAATTTAAAAAATTATTGCACAGCTCAGTGGAATAATTTTTAGGTATTTCTTTAGTTGATTGAATTCCCTTTATTAACATTACATAACATAAATGATAGTTTACGGTCAACAATTTGAGAATAAAGCATCAAAAAAAAAAAAAATTTTGCGCTCTGTTTTACGATTTTTTATCATGATACCTAGGTACTTACTATTTTATTTTTATGAATTGTTTTTGAATAAGAGTTATCTTTTAACTTTTGACAATACACCAATACGACCACCAAGACATAATGTAAGTAGGTACCGATACGCCTAAGGGCCAGGCCACAACACTGCGTTGCGACAACGCGTCGCAAAAATGACGTCACACTACAAAACACGATCCGTTGTTTGATGTCTTAGATTTACACGGTGCGTCGTCGCACCGCAGTGCTGTGGCCTGGCCCTAACTGTGCGACCAAAACTGAGCGATCTTCGGTGTCCTATGTTTGGACAGCGCTTTAAAAATGGCTAGGTATTCAGCTGACGTTGATAACGGATAAATTACATACCTATGGGTTTGTTTAGTCAGCCTCAACTTAAGAGCGTTTATACCTTATGAGTGGCAACGTCGCAATTTAGTGTCATATTTCGTGGTTTTCAATTTTTATCATTTTATCGGAGCTATATTTTAAAAATCTGTTTAATTAACTTTTTAGAACCTACGTGAAAGTGTTTAAAAAGTAAGTAACCGTAATGCTTACAGTTATTTTACAATGAAAATAACGCCCTGCAAGTTTCCAATGTATTATTTGCATATAAATAGAACTGTAAACGCAACGATTTCTTACCTTATAAACAGTTTTCACATAATTCTAAAAAGTTAATTAAACAGATTTTTAAAATATAGCTCCAATTAAATGATAAAAATTGAAAACCACGAAATATGACACTAAATTGCGACGTTGCCACTCATAAGGTATCAACGCTCTAAAGCTATGTTGTTACTCCGAGTAGGTATTGATGCTTGCATTTTATTTTCCCGTTATCTAAAATCCCAACAAGCTTTATTATTAGATACAAGAATCAATCATCTCTTACGTATTTTTATTTTATTTTAACGCCTACTTAAATCTTTAATTTGTGACTTAGTTCTACGAACTGCCAAAATCTACTTGAGTATTTTAACCTTTCCGACCGCTTAGATAACCAATATCGTTCCAAAATAGTAAGAAACAATAATTCTTCTATCTTAAAATCACCGTGGGTAAAAATCCTATAAAATCGACATCACAGCATAGATGCGAAAGAAACTCATATTTAGAATTATTTTTATATGTTTCGCAACTTCCTCAAATTTTTCGGATGACATTTTATGGCTCTGTGGGTGTAAGTTCTTTTATTCCAAATTCGAATTTAGACAGTTCCAGGTAGGTTAACATTAGAATCGGGTCCCACCTGGCTGTATCAAGTTTGCCCATTGTGATTTAATTTTTTTTTCTTATTTTGCTTGTGTTGCGCTGTGCGCCATTTTATTTTATGGAGCAAAGCCACACGTTAGTTTGTAAGGTAACAAAAGCGTACTAAATAACATAATAAGTGCTCCAATGGTTAGTTTAACCACAGTGTTTATGTTCGAAATCTATTGTCTTTCAGGCTTTTTGGGACATAATGACAGCTTTTGCCAATAAAACTGAAAAATTGAAGAAGGCATCTTTAACTAGCTAGATGCTATATAGATTGTCGAGTCGTTTGAAACTTCAACTTTGAAGAAACAATTATTATGTCCAGCTTAGGAATGCAAATTATTTTTTTCATGCTGAACAAAAAAAAATTGATTGTCTGATAAGTTCAAAAGCAGCCTTATGTTACGTCAACCTCCAACCAAGTGACAACTCTACCCTGCAAACTAGAAAGTAAATTGCAAAGACATTTCACTTAAAGTTCACGACTAAAAGTTTAAAAACGAATAAAAGAAACAATTTAGTGTAATAATGACATAAACAATGATAAAATTAAGCTCACAAAGTCCGTATACGTTACAATCGGGGCAATGCGCATTGGCCCGTAAAATACAATAAAATACTATGCCAACATGGCGCCGGTTTACATAGGTCGAGTGTTTTTATTTTATCGGACCACACCGGGTTGGTCCTTGAGACGTAAGTTCGTATAAAAGTTGCCTTTGTTAGTAATATGGCACACGTACTGTTGCGATAGTGTTTCAGTAAGGCTTTGTGGCACGAGCGAGCAGACTTTATAAATAAATGGGTACCTACCTACATGTGTAGATTGCGAAGAGGTAAATAGGAGTTACAACAAAACTCAAACTCAAAGCATTTATTTCAATTAAACCATTTACCCCTGTACTCAGAGTCAGAGTCGTTACTTAAAATTAATCAATCATTTACTTTTTTTAACTGACCAGTATAATTTGGAATGCTGTCAGTCAAAAGTACGTCAAATTGAAAACGTTACAATCTTGATGACATGTGCCAAGATATGGTGGTTAATCAAAGGTAATAGGTAATTGATTAATTTCAAGTGACGTCTCTGAGTGCGGCAGTAACAGGCACTTTTGAATTCTCAAAGAGTCTGTCAGTACGTCTGTGGAGAAGAACGGACAAGAAACTCCAAGAATACTCTTTTAAATCAAGATATTACAAAATCCTGGGTAGCAAGCTGCAAAAGCTCAAATTATTGATACTTAGTTGGTATTTTAGATCCTTCTGGACCTCCGAATGAAGCTGCCGATATCGACCATCATGTTGCCCACTGGAAGTCTACTAATTCAGATTTTTTTAAGATAGGTTCTTTGTTGTCCTCCTCGAGTCCTCATGCCATGTTATGAGACTATGTGGGTCATTGCATTTTTTGTTATGTGAAGACTATGTGGGTCATTGCTTTTTTTTTCTCAGTTAGTTTTAATCATGATCTGGCAGTTGTGAGTAATTTATGCGGCCTACTCAAATGTCCTTTCTTTGGTATTGTTCGTCGATTCGTTGAGCTCCTTAAGTCCTGAGTTGAGCTGCACTATTACTGACACATGCGTGCACTGACTGGACAGGTCCACTCAATATGTGTGTTTTTTCCTCAAAATACCTTTTCAGACACCAATTTACATGGTCTTCACATGAGCTGACCAAGATTTTGTCTGGACTTTAAAAGAGACTGTGATCTCTGAGTTTGTTTCGGCCTCTCTTCTCAAAGTAGTCAGATGGGAAACACCGACCTCATCTAGTTTTTAAAATATAATTGACGTGTAAAGGTGTTTGTACAAAACTACTTACAGAAATAAAATCATTTACTTATCATGCTCCTTACCCAAATTCAAGGTACTGGAGGTCGCGGCTTCCCCACGGAATCATTGTCTCCTTGATAATTATGCTTTGTTTACCTCAACCTGTGTCTGTTTTTGTCTTCGTGAAGTTTAATAAATGTAAGAGAAGGTGGAATACCTTTCTCAAAGTTATGTTAGATCTCGCCATATTTAAAACGTCGCCTCACCCAGCAAGCTTTGCTTTATTTAGCGAATTAGTGGCATCTAAACAAAAAATACTTATTTAAATAAAACATACATGGATAAGGATATAACGTACATGGTCAAATTAAATTAGCTAGCGAAACTCTGCAGACGTGATGGGTATCATTTCTAAACACGATAAAATAAAAATGATGTGATGTTTTTTTTTTGGTACTTGGTTGTTACTTGTGGTATGAGTTAAGAAAATCGGTTTTGTTTAGTTTTATCGTGTTTAGATATCGCTGCCAATCACGTAACGTCTGTGAAGTTTAAACAAAAGAAAACTGATTTTTAAAGTAATATTTCAAGTGACGGTACCAATTGCGGTCGTATACCCAAAAAAAAAAAACAATTTAATTTCTTTTTTGTTTTATCATGTCTAAATACTCATCACACCTGCGGAGTTTCGCTACCTAATTTCATTTGACCCTATGTATTGATTAGTCTTGCATTGCAGCTTTATTTTATTATTGTATAAACTCGCAGATGTTAATTTTAAGCATTATTATTTATAACACCAGACACGAGGAAGTACGAGTATATGTACTATACTATATCGTACTAGGTAGTCTTTTTTGCAAAGGCCTATGAATATTAATGACTAATTAGAATTACAGCTATCAAAGTAATAAACTTGCCATAAACATAAAATCTTTTGTCTGAAATCTCTTGTGTAAAGTTTTCTAAGAAGGAAAGTTGATTTCCATTTAATACTAAACTTTCTACAATTTTAATTAAAAGTAACAAGTAATACAGAATAAGGTAGGTGTTGGAGTATAACACGGTCTTTCTTTTGGGTGTCCCTTTTAACCCTGAGTATAAGGCTGACCATTTAAGTACCAAACCAATAGCTGTGTATGGCTCCACCGTGGACAAAAAAGGATCCTTCAACGACGCGAATCGCACGCGACACATAGGCGCCGCTGCTCACGCGACAGGCGGTGCCTTTTTGTCGCGTCGCGTGTCGCGCCTGTTTGTAGAAGCCTTAAGAGCGTATATACCTTATGAGTGGCAACGTCGCAATTTAGTGTCATATTTCGTGGTTTTCAATTTTTATCATTTAATCGGAGCTATATTTTAAAAATCTGTTTAATTAACTTTTTAGAATTATGTGTAAACTGTGTAAAAGGTAAGAAATCGTTGCGTTCACAGTCCTATTTATATGCAAATAATACATTGGAAACTTGCAGGGCGTTATTTTCATTGTAAATAACTGTAAGCATTACGGTTACTTATTTTTTAAACACTTTCACGTAATTCTAAAAAGTTAATTAAACAGATTTTTAAAATATAGCTCCGATTAAATGATAAAAATTTAAAACCACGAAATATGACACTAAATTGCGACGTTGCCACTCATAAGGTATAAACGCTCTTAAAGCCTTAGCAAGGCAAATACTTGTACCAATATATGGTAGACCATGAAAATGATGTGCGGTTGACCATTCATGACCATTAAGACAGTAGAGGCGTAGCGACCGTATCATCCGTATCAAACGTATTTTTTTTTTATTAATCAGAGTAATAAGTGAATACTTAATGAAAGAATACCTAAAGAAAAATCAAGCTCTTGCATTCATTTAGTAAAATTAAATCACACACAAAATCTAACCTATCCAAGTCGCGGTGCTCCATCTAATGTCGAGCTCGCTTCGCTCGCTCTTGCATTATCTTAGTATCTTAGTGAAATCACAACGACACATTAACCTGGTATCAGATACAGCTTAACTTTCCAAATCAGTAAGCTATTTTATTAATTTTGTAACAAAACCAATTCCCTTCTTTGGAGCTTCGACACAGACCGTGGGTAAAAAGGGCTCCCGAATTTTTTTCAAATATGTCCCAGGACTTCAGGGATAGCTACGCCACGATGACCAGTGGTAGTGTGTGCTTACATAGGTAGATTCTATATCTACTAGCCTGAAAGACAGCCGAAACTCTATAATATGTACCTACACTACACCATAAGAATTACAGATATATAAATGTAGAAATGCCATCAAGAAAAGAATTAAACAACGAACCAAAGTTGTATCACATCTCAAACGTCGTTGGTGGTACAGCGATTATGCCCGACGTTAATGCTTTGACTTGAAATAGCTGAGCACTGGCCTTTAAAAAACAATAATGATGAAAATAAGACAAGATTTCATACGCACTTTTCTCAAGTGCATATTGTAGCAGTGCCCGTGTTCGAGCAAGCTGCCCACGCGCATCGCGTTCCGTTATAGTTCGTACTGTCACTTAGGAATTTCGACACCTGGATACCTTCCGGTGGCATGACGTGATCTGAAACAATTAATGTGTGTTATAAATGATTTATTATGTGCATTAGATAAGTATTATAATTTAAAAGGTTATTTGTGTTATGAATGATTTATGGAAGATGCTTTTTGCTGGAGGCTCTATTTTGAACTGATATTTACGTGAAACAGTTAAAATTAATAATGATAGATCCAACACACCAGCCATTATATACGTACCTACCTATTTCTGCTCTAAACTACTCCGTCACAAACTCTTTGGATTCTTGCAAAAGATCGTTAGCTACTGGGATTTATATATTATAATCGCGAAAAAAAAATCAGCTGGTCCCTACATTTTGACGAGTTCTGCAAACATAAAAGTAGGGAACAGAAGATATTTTTTTCGCGATTTCATATTTGGTCCCATAGTAAAATTTGTTCATAATGATGAGTACAATGACCCCTTAAGAGGTTGATGGTGTTTTACCAATAACCCTGTCTATTAACAAAATCCGTTCAATCCAAAGCCACAAAGACGGTACCTATATGCTCCACTAATTCTCAAATATTGTTCTATTTAAACTACGTAATACGGATAACTAGTTAACTCGACTTCGTAAACCTCATTTAAACATATACAAACAAACTGAAAATGTTAATGAGCATAAGCTCTAAATCACAGGCAAGGTTGGAGCTAAAGTACATGAGTAGGTAGGTATACGGCATCACCGATTGATCATCATAATCAGCCTATACCTACATCTAGGCCTATATCTGCTGAGACACAGGCCTCCTCTCTGTGAGAGGGAGTGGGCCGTAATCCACCATGCGGGCCCAGTGGGGGTTGGTAGATGTCACATGTCTTCGGATTTTGGGTCTATGACATGCCGGTTTCCTCACGATGTTTTCCCTCACCGTTTTTGAGAGCAGTGGTGATGAAATAATTTACACAAAGTAAAGCCCCTGTCTAGGTTCGGTCACCGATTGATATCACGTCGTATCTTATCTCCTGCTAAGAGGAACCTTGGTTTCGTAATTATATCGAAGTTTTTGGGGACTGTGACGGCCTGATAACGTTTTCGATTGATAAGCGAGGAGGCCACGGCCTTGTTGCACATTTTGGACCCAAGCTGTCTTGCTCGGTATCTGATAGGTATTGATAGGTATCATAACATGGTACAAATGAGTCTTTTGGAAGTGACAAAATAATTAATAAGTTGTAGGTGTTAAAAGACGTGTTTTCAAGGTGTCTTAAACATAGAGATGGGATAAATCGCATTTGGTAAAGCCCACGGGTATGATTTACACAAGATTGTATGTAATTTTAATACCAAAATTAGTGATGTACTTATAAAAAAGTTTTTGAACATAAAATGCTCTTTGCCTAAAGCTAAACTACATCATGGTGTCTTTAAAATCTTTGAGGGAAGTAAAAAATGCGAAATGAAATAACACTGAGAGATAAGTTTATTCTCAAAATGTTGGTACACACGGCTACACATCAAGCTATACATTTCCAGTTTACACTGACCTCTCATTGTAAGGAAATCCAATACAATGCGAGATCAGCTTATACTGGAAATTTATAGCTTGATCTGTAGCGGTGCGTATATACACCGACACTTCCTTTACCCAACCCATGTCATTCACCAGGAGTTGACGAGACTGCGATTTGGTACGATAAATCCTATGACAGTGAAAAAAGGACCTTTGACATGACAAAAAACAGCTAAGTATATCCAAATTATCAAACATCCTCACGCATGTATTCTCTAAAGGGGAAGGAGGAAGTGTGTAGAATACTCAAACCCATATAAAAAAAAATACGTAACTGCCGCAAGTCATTGTGTAATTTTCCCCTTCATGTAGGTACGTAATAGGGGGCGAGCCTGTTGCCATTAAATTCATGCTATCTAAATTAATATTTTTAATTAATAAGTATGAGATAAAATAACATGTCAAGGCAAAATAAAACGCTCCAGGCAGTCTGACAATATTCATATTATATTCACAACGTTACACACATATGGTAGGTAGCACATAAATAATAGTGTTATCGTTTTGCACACACACACAAACACATATATGGTGCAAGATGTGCAAGCCGGCAAACGAATGTGATCACCTACGCAAAACAAAGTTTATCATCTCGATACTCAGCATCTTTATCTAATCTTACAACAAACAATAATAAAAGGATTTAAGGGGCTGACAACAGCCAAAGAGCGGTCACTGTCGGACTGTGTAGAAAAGAAAGAGAAGCGCCATGACACAAAGCTGGTAATTTATTGCAAAATATAAAGCATTTACATAAAATCTATTGATTGGACTTAAAAATTAAAACACTATCATGTTAAAATGTTGCTTGAGGTCATGTAGATTGTGTGGTGACCTGTTTTTTCTATTCCGTGGTGGTGACTAAGAACTTTTTTAGTTTTCTTTCCTTCATCAGAATTTGCTAGGCTATCTAGGACCTACTTAGTGTGTTTATACATAGGTAGATACAGTCAGGGAAACTAAATGACCTGCGACACCCTGCGTCAATTTCCCGTATCAAAGAATCACAGTTGTGATTTAAATATACGGATACTTTATATAGGTAGCCGATTTGCTTAACTTTTAATTTACCTGACTTTATATTTGTCCTAATTTTATTTTTAGTGACTGGGCAACTAGAGGTATTAGGATAAGTAGGGAAAGACTGTTCGATCTGTACGGCCTTAAGCCCTACATTAACACTGAAACTTTCAACAAGTATGTTGCTACATATTCAAAAATTTTTAGGAATAGGTACCTGCAAGATAGCTAAAGCCCAGTACATTAGCAACAAGATTAAATGAGCAGAAAATAAAATAAAAACAGTTTGGAAAGTTATAAATAACGAAACTAGTAGGAATAAAATACGTAGCACAGATTATACATTGGAGACTTCACGTGGTGCCATAAGCTCTAACTTAGAAGTCGCTCAAGAATTTGTAAATTTCTTTACTAATATACCAGTTAAAACGACGGAAGCTTTAAATGCCTCACCTGATGTTTCGATTGATTTACTAAGAGCGAACGTTTTAGGCTGCCCGGTTGAATTTCAATTTAAACATATAAACCCTATGATAGTTATAAAAGCTTTTCGGCAAATAAAAATCAAATTGACCGAAGATCTATGGCGAATGTCTATCAAAGTTTGTACAGCAATAATCGAGACTATAGCACCATACTTAGCTTTAATATTTAATTTGTGTGTAGATCAAGGAGTCTTCCCGGATTTAATGAAATACAGTAAGGTTATACCACTTTTTAAATCTGGGGACAGCAGACACCAACAATTATAGACCAGTATCTGTGTTGCCAGTATTCAGCAAGGTGTTCGAAAAGGTAATGCTCAATCAAATGCTTAATCATTTTAACACCAACAAAATCTTACACGATCAGCAATATGGTTTCACCAAAGGACGTTAATTGCCCAAAACTGCCTGTAATTGGTTTATTTGAAATAAATGCTTTGAGTTTGAGTTTACCTAAATGGGTGAGGTGATGTGCTATAAAAATAAATAGTTACATGTTTATCACAGGCTGATGTGAGCAGACGTGGCCCGGTGGTAACGGCCGCGACTTACGAGTTGTAGGACTTGTAGGCCGTACTGCCGTAGGTTCGAACCCAGACAAGCGCATTGCTTTGTGTAAATTACTTCTTCACCACTGCTCTCAAAACGGTGACGGAAAACATCGCGAGGAAACCGGCATGTCCTAGAACCAAAAACAATCGAAGACGTGACATCTACCAACCCGCACTGGGCCCGCGCGGTGGATTACCACCCACTCCCTCTCACCGAGAGGAGGCCCACATTATATAGGACATCATTTGTAGTCTGAAAAAATAAATGATAATAAAATCCTCTTTCTTGCCTTTATTGGTCGGCTTGAGTGGAGATACGCAAGAGCAAACGTGCTCGGAGGAAGGAAGTATCCCAGTGAGTGCTGGTAGGGATCTTGACCATCTTCCGGGCTCTAGGATTGTCCTGATAGTCGTGGAATACCTCTCAACTCCTCAAGCACCTCAGGATATGTTGCCCCCTTGTCGCTACGTATCTCAGTGCTAGCGACAGTTTCCGAAGGCCCATTATTGAGTGTGCAAGTCACCCCCTGCCATTTTTTCAGATTTTGCTACCATTTTTTGATCATAAAACATTGATCAGGCAGGGGCCATAGTCCTTCCATAGTTCTATGTAACCAATACACTATAGCCACCCAAACCCATGGCCCAATAAATGATAAATGATTTTATTTCTGTAAGTAGGTTTGTACAAACACTTTTACACGTCAATCGTATTTTAAAAACTAGATGAGGTCGGCGTTTCCTATCTGACTACTCTGAGAAGAAAGGCCGAAACAAACTCAGAGGTCACAGTCTCTTTTAAAGTCCAGACATAATCTTGGTCAGATCATGTGAAGACCATGTAGATTGGTGTCTGAAACGGTCTTTTGAGGAAAAACCATACAGATTGAGCGGAACTGTCCAGTCAGTGCACGCATTTGTCAGTAATCGTGCCAGGCCCTGCAGTCTCGACATAGTTAGCAATCGTTTTCGGCTGCTAAGTCCTAACAATCCAGATGTAATGATATTTGGTGGTCTCCACACTCAAATTTATCGGTTGTCACTGGTATTTTAGGTAGGTACCGGTAGGTAACAATCGATAAATTTGAGTGTCGAGACTACCAAACATTTACATCAACATTTACATCTGGATTGTTAGGACTTAGCAACCGAAAACGATTCCTAACTATGTCGAGACTGCAGGGCCAGCTCAACTCAGAACTTAAGGAGCACAACGATTCGACGAACATATTATGTTTTGTTCCCATGTTATGCAATAGTCCTGCACCAACCGGGGATTGTCCTTGGGTGCACTTGCATAGTGCATACAGGCATAATCGTCGGTTGGTGCCTCAATGCTTAAAATTGTCTAAGGGGCCTCTGCGAGTTAGCTTTGGCCCCTCGTACGCCTTCCGAAGGCCTGGGGTCCTAGGGTCCCGAGCGAGATATGTCAAAGACTTTAATAATAATAATAGGCTGATTGTGCATGTTATGCACAGGCTAAACTTTTGCTCTTCCACTCTTTAGTCTGGTAACAGATAAGTGATTGATAACTGATAACTGTTTGTCAAGTAAAAGTAAGTTAGGGAAGAACAAAGTTCAGCATTGGACATCGTCAATGGTATGTAGGTAGTAGCATTAGGCTCTATGTTATGATAAATTATGCTGATGATGAGTTGAAAAACGGCCAAGTGCTTGTCTTATCACGCACAATGAAAGGTTCCGTAGTTGGGATGAATTTATCTCAAGAACAAACTTAACTTTTTTGTTCTTAATGTTCTCCCATAAATCGATATACTTACTTACGTCACGGTCAATTCTCCAACTGCAAATAATGTAAGTTTGTAATCGCATTTTTAATGTGATAAATCTACAAATTAACGATTCCGACTTTTTCCTTTACTTGTCCTGTGAGACCTTGCTTCTTGCCACATTTCATGATTCTAGGTCAACGGGAAGTACTACCGTATAGGATTTCATTTATATGCGAGTATCAAAACATGTCGTATAAATGGCCGTACTTTTCGTACTTCGCTAACTTCTTAGCAGCTGCTTTATTTTTTTAGAGCTCCAAGGCACCGTATTTGATATTAATTTCAACTTGATACCTTTACGCGTTTTTGAGAAACAGCGTCTTGACAGACAGACAGACAGACGGAAGGCGGACAATGAAATTATAGTATAGCATAACCCTTATAAGGGTTCCGTTTTTTCCTTTTGCGGTACGGAACCCTAAAAATGAATATTTATCTGACCAAGCTTTTTTAAACGTACATTCATTTAATATACTTGACGACATCTCATTTGACTTAACGATTATGTTTTCAATATTTATTTTTAAAGTGTTTACAAAAATATTCGTAAAAGGTTACTACGGCCTACGTGTTCAAAATAATATTAAGAGTATATTAACATATCAAATAAGGGCCGTATACTTGACTCCGATGTAATGTCAATTTACATAATTATTTACGTTATTTAAGCTCCCTAAATAAGTTTTTAAGTGACCTTATGTGACTTGCGACTACATGCCACCCACATAAAGAATACTTGAGGATTTAAGTTGAAATAATTACTTACATAGATTTTTTTGTAACTATTTATAGTTGGTAAGTTGGAGTCAGCGTTGACAGACCAACGGCCAGGTGGGCGGACTCGGAGACTCGCGCAGACCAGGCAAACATGGCACAAAAGGGGGGAGGCCTATCCTCAGCAGTTGTTGGAACAAGGCTGCTGATTAAAAAAAAAATGGTGATGATAATGATGAACAGTTTATTACGAAACTGTCAAATTTCTCCAAATGATTTTAAACCTTAAGTTATTGAAATTTAAGTTCAAAATTGAATGAGGAAGTTTTACAGTTTGTCGTAACATGACCTGCAGCTGCTGTGTGTACCTATAGACATCAAATATATAATACATTTGAGGTTAAAAGTTGTTTTTGTTAAAAATATATTTAAGGGAAAACAATAATAAAACATCATATCATCACGCCTGTATTCTCAGAAGGGTGAGGCAGTATACCTATATACACCCACATTTAGAACAACAAGTTTAGTGGTTCTTCTACGTAAAGACGACCTCTTAGTTGCTTTAACACCCTAAGGTTGAATGTCGCTTGCACATTATAAAACTACAAGGTCTATTTGTCCATGTGACGGTTAGATAGTTTCAACCGTATTGCAATTTTAATTTACTGGGAATTGTTGTCAAAAGTGGTGAAGCAATTACGAGAGCTACTAAAAGTAGAGACATTATGAATATATGAGTTTAAATGTATGATATTAAGTATGTATGTAGGTATCGCGGAGCTCTCAACCAAAGCTTATTTCCCAGAACTTTTATGATGAATGTCTTGTTCTCGTCCATAATAAATATTCATGAACATACGTTTCTATACAACTCCTCTTGTCTACCTACATAAAAACTAGCACCAATTTATACCTACCTACCTATTACTTAGCGAGAACCACAGAACATAATATACCCTGGCGAGAACAGACAGATTTTGTGGTGAAGCTCTCTCTATTAGAATATAAATAGGGTCTAAATCTTTATTTCGCATGAAATACCTACAGTGCAAAAGGTCTTCTATTTTGCTTATTTCTGACAGCATGCAAAAAATACTTTAAAATTAAACTACCTACCTATAGCCAAACACATAGTAAAAGATCATAAGTATTTTGAACAAAAAATACCTTAAAATTTAATTACAATTATTATAACTGAGACCCTAGTAATGTTCATTTAAATAATTATATAGGATAAGTTAAATGTTTTGAACTTTGCTTACCTACAATTTAAGAACTCACATAAAGTGTAGAACACACTAAAGAGCGATTTCCTAAGATATTGTGCTAAAGCTCAGTGGAATAAGGAATAACACAAGTATAAAGTTATAAGGTTGTATCTACCTGCTAAGTTTCAAGTTAGCGTAGCTTGGAGCAAGCAGCCGCGGTCGGTGGCCCGTGCGCGCAAGGACGTTGCTGCGCGGGCGGAGGCAATCTTTCGACAACTTCTTGGCCAATCAGCGTGCGCCGTTCACTGTGTGAGTGTGCTGCTTCGTTCGCTGTGTGTTTGTGTTGCCAAGTAATGACGTTTTGCTCAAGTTATGGGTTTGAGTGCGGAAGGGTGATCAAGTTTAAAAAAATGTAATGTAATTAATAAAACAATTTTTTTAATGTTTTTAGTAACACAAATCAAACTCAATAATTGAAGAAGTTCAGGAACTTCTATTATACAAAATTAGCAGCAGGGTAATTGAGTAAAATAATAATATTCAGAATGTCATTCCATTTAGATACGAAGGTGTCTGCAATCTGGTATAAGAGTAATAAACCAATTTCAACTGGATATCTAATGGCTGAAAACTTCGAACGGAAAATTAAGTTAATTTAGCTCACGTCTAACTATCCAATGTGAGTAAAATTGGCATTTTGGCATTCTGAAATCTGAATAAAATGTTATATTTATTTATTGTCCTAATTATTTTTATTGCTGTTTAGATAGGTAACAGATAAAAATCAAAGTTAATAATAATTTATATTACTAGCCAGCTTGATGTTCTTCTCTAAATTTTTAAATGAAAAAAGCTTCGATAAAGTCTTAAATTCTATAAAAATATAGTATTCATCGATCAGATTGGTTATGAATACCTAGGAATTGTTTGTTTACTGAAACAAACATAAATTAAGTGCTAAATTGGCATTATCATACTGGCAATACTTACCTGAGACAGAGCGCGCCGCACGCGTGCGTTGCATATTGTTTGTATCTCCATTCACTCACACTGTGACGCGGCGCTGAACGTGCTTGTTGTGTGCGGTGTTGTAAAGTTTTGTTTTTTTTCTTTCGTATACAGACGACCACTTGCTTCTATGCCCACCGTTTACCTGCTAGTGTTTTAATCCTTGTCATGAACTGTGATGTTATTCGTTTCTCTCTAAAGTTTCGTTTGAACTAAAAGAAAACTAGTTAGTCTTAGTACATAATAACTGCGTCTAGTGAAATCTCGTCGTCAGAGGTCCAGATGTTGGAGCAAACGGCAATAACCTCGTTTTGTGTCAACAAATAATAATAAACAGTGATCGGGACGAGTTACACTGTGCGTTCGGAACAAAAAGTGATGAATTAAACAATGTTCTAAACTGGAAAGCCTGAACGAGAATGGGTTTCGATCGCTTGTACTGGAACGTGAATATTGTTACGACCTCACCTACATAACATTTATGGTAAGAAAAAAGTTTTACTTCTTGTTTCGTAACTTACAACTTTATTTTTTCGGTCGTCGAGTCAGTTTTGGTGATGCCGTGATGCGCTTTTTTATTTAAAGCTTGTACCTATGTAGGTACATACATTGCGAAGAAAGTTGGGCAAGTTTTTAAAGTTTTTTTTTTAAGAACGCGCTTTGCTCCGGCAAAGGCGGTGTTGGGTTGGTGTTGCGAAATTCGCGGTAGTAGGTAGGTATGCCTATGTGCAAGAAGTTTCATAAAAGGTGTTTATCCTACGCAAAATTAAACGCTGTTTTGTGATTGCCAAACCTGTAGTTGATAATAGTTGTCCCTAGGCTAGCTGTGTTACTTGCGTAAATAAAGCTGCAGATGAAATATTTTACTGTTTTGGTACACCTGTATTTAAAGCAACCTGACTACCTACTTAATTAAATTATAAATACCTACATACAAATTAGCTCTGCTGTACAATTATTCAATTAACTCATTATTATTCGATATTATTTACCTACTTATAAAATTATTAATTTTCATACAAGGGGACACAAGGTTGTTACGGCTGATCGTATGTAATTACAAACCTATCATTAGTCAAGCTACTTACCTACGTACTTGAAATCATGATAGTGCGGTTTCTCATCTGGGTAGGTACCTAGGTAGGTCCCCTGGAATGTTGTACGGAATATTAATAATATTTTTCATAACATGGCATTACGCCTTCATTTCCCGATAGGGTAGGCACAGGTGTTATAGTACACCCACATGTCGCCAATTATGGAAGTCCCATGTTAGTAATAGCCAACTTACAGACACTTAAAACTTCCTAAAACCCAATAGGTTAGCACTACCAGACCCGGAGATCGAACCCAGGAGGACACCGCGTTCAGTACCTATTTGCGCTTGAGGCTACTGAACCAATGGGGCAACTTTAATTAATCCAATAAAAATAAGCTTTTGAGTATCCTGCTAGATACAAAATTAATTAATGTCTGATACCTACCTACCTACGTACGGTGGGCTGCATCAATTGGGTACCCCTGTTGTATTAAAATTAACTTTGAAGGGGGGTCCTGCATTGTGATGCTGACTGTACTAGCTGGTTTGTTGTTAGTAACAAAAAAAAAACTATTTACAACTATGTACCTACACCATTTTTTTTTTGTTTTTTGTTTTTTTTTTACTCTGCCTATTTTCTTTCGTAAGATTCGTAGTAAGAGTCTGATACGCCCTCCTGCTCTGCCCAGAGCGGGAGAAGTTATTTGATGATATCGCACCCTCAAAAAAAAAAAAAGCCACGCCTACCAAGGAAGGTGGGTAGTTACCTACCTGATCAATATAATTCACCGTTTTAATCATAAATTCGGCGTAAAAGATTACCTCAGGCAATATTTTAGCGACCTGTCAAGTTCTGGGTCAACAGGCGACTACGCAGCTTGATGAGCAAAATACTTTTTTATGGGTTTTGTTTCCTGCTTAAAATTACTCGATGGAGGTAGGAGTTAAGTAGAATTAAAGACTAACTTCCTACTTAACGGTAAACTTGCTGACTCTACTTCAAGACCAGAGGCCTCTAGGATTTTTCCTAGTAAGCTCTGCCGAAAAGAATTTCCCTCAATAAGAAGAAATAAACAGCAGGTCTACAAGGTACACACGGCTACACATCAAGCTATACAAAACCAGTTTACGCTGGTCTCGCATCGTACGGAAATCCTATACAATGTGAGATCAGCTTAGACTGGAAATGTATAGCTTGATGTGTAGCCGTGTGTACATGTTAAACTGTCTGGACATTGTAACCAACTAATGCAACACCTTGAGAAAACCAGCTTTAGTAGTCATCTCACGAAAAATACAAATTCCAACGTCGACTAGGTATAATATTTGTGTAGAGCTGCGCCCCGCGGTTTCTTCCGCATAAGTCTCGATCCCGTGGGAATATCGGGATTAAAAGTATCCAGTGTCCTAATACAGATCATGGTCTACCCATGTGCCAAATTTCATC
Organism: Brachylomia viminalis; assembly: GCA_937001585.2. Taxonomy (NCBI): domain Eukaryota; kingdom Metazoa; phylum Arthropoda; class Insecta; order Lepidoptera; family Noctuidae; genus Brachylomia; species Brachylomia viminalis. The sequence goes on along the minus strand of OW443316.2, from coordinate 12,346,496 downwards.
CAAATCCGTTCCGCCGTTTTATCGTGAACAAAAAATCTAAACTTTGCTCTTTTTAATATTACTATTAATTTAGATGAAGGCTCACCATTACCACCATCCTGCGAGTCTGACCTCAGACCATAATATGTACGGTGGGCTGCATCAATTGGGTACCCCAGTTGTATTAACTTTGAAAGGACCTCATCATAACCCGCATCGTGACGCTGACTGTACACACACACGGCTACACATCAAGCTATAACTTTCCAGTTTACACTGACCTCTCTTTGTAAGGAAATCCTATACAATGCGAGATCAGCTTACTGGAAATGTATAGCTTGATCTGTAGCCGTGCGTACAAGTGCTTACCAAATGAGATACCTACAAGTTGTCCATTTCTGGGCTTACCTACTGAATACCAGGTAAGACTCAAATCATGACAGTGAAAGCTGAAAGCTGTAGCCATATCGTTTGAAACCCACGAGAATTGAAACGTATTCGTCATCGAGCCCACACGGCTTTAACCGCCTTCCAATCTCAACCTACCTCCAGCAAACCGATTACATTACATCATAATTTGTAAGAAAATCAAGTTATCAATTGCAATTGGCACAATGTACAAACTATACAATGGTGTAACATCGCCTAAAAAAGCCTTGCCGAGATTTACTATCGTCGATGAATTCTGTAAAAATCTCACCATGACAACTTACCTATGTGAAGTGAACTCAAAGTGTGTGGTGTCAATAGTGTCAGGCCCGTCTTTAACCTATTTAAGCCCCTGGGCACTTTAGGATAATGGGGCTTCTATGGAGAATGCTGGATGCAAGAGGTTAGGTTTTCTTTTAACCGCTCATACAGAAATAGTAGTTACTTTATCGACTTGTGCAGAAAAGTTTGAGAACTAATAAAACGGAAGGTACCGTATAAACGTGATATGTAAAAATTTTAGCACCCCTTCTGGGATTTACTTAGCTTTTCTTGTGACAGCCTCTAGCTACGACGCTGGCATTAACTAGGAGGCTCCATGGAGCGCAGGGCCCTGAGCTCTTGCCCAGAATGGCCAATGTAAAAGACTGTCCGGAATAGTGTTACTCCCCTATCATCAGATGAAATTACAGCTCACTTCACCTAAGTCATCACGGTGAGATTTTTACAAAATATGCTGGCAGATCCCGAGCGTGAACCTGAAAAGTGACAGATGCTGAAAGTGATACTGAGTAGCATTTAATCAGCCCATAACGTCCCCACTGCACTTGACGCAGGCCGCTCTGCGGGAGGGAGCGGGCCGTAATCCATCACGCGGGTCTTCTAGTGCGGGTTGGAAGACTGTACATGTCTTCAAATTTTTGGTTCTAGCAGGCCATGCCGGTTTCCTTACGATGTTTTCCTAAATCGGTGATACATAATGTACTCTGTGATAACATCGCAAATCGCAATTCAAGCTGTATGATGAGTGATGACGGCTTAAAAACAAGCAAAATAAATCTCGAATCTCTCCTTGACATGTTTAACTACATTCAGATTTCAGAGCACGCGACTGAAGTGTGCCCGAAAACGTAACGAGCCATTAATTTAAGGAGATGCACCAATAAATGCAAATTGTCTCCTCAATGACGCTGATTCATTACCGCGGGGTGTCGCAATACAATGTGGGTCAAACATATTGATACCAAGCTTTGATTGTAATCAATTAACTCCAACGAAGCCATTGTGTAGCTGCGTGTAGGATGGAAACCATCAAAGTCATCAAACCGTTAGTTTTAAAAAGCTATGTGGGTATTTCTAATTAAAGATAGTCTGAAGTTCTGTAGTTAGTGGGAATGTCAGAGGTCAGAGACGAGCTGATAAGAGATTAGAATTCAGGGATAATGTCGGGTGGTCGTCGGCGTCGGTTGAATACCTACTAAAGTTTTTAAGCACTGACTATCGTTGCTCCGTTGGTCACTACATCCTACACTAGGGTTGTCGGTTCAGTTTTCGGATCGGGCGAAATGTTTAAATAGGATTTCTTAGTAGGAGTGACTGGCTACATTTTATCCCCGGATGGTAGCCAGTTCGAGGCAAAAACGGCGCCCATACGAGTAATACATGGCAATATAACTTGCCCATGTGTGGGTGTACCAAACCATACTCCAAAGAATACAGACGTAATTTTTTTTGGAAATTTTTACACTGGATCGAATGTACACAAAAATAATCGATTAGCATCTGAATAATCCTAGCTCGATCACCATTTCCACCCAGTATTATTGTTGGGTTTAAAACCAGTCTAACCAGTTGTGACTGTATTTTAAGTATCAAATGAACAAGAGTGAAGTCCCCTGCTCCTCCGTTAGTTTTATAATCAGTGATACCTGATATTATCCAATGCTTAAGTCCGACCTTTTTATTGTAAACCTTTTTTAGGCTTGTGACCCAAAATAACAACCAAGGACAGTAGCCCCTTATCGAATGTTACAGATTTTTGGAACATTTTATTTTACGGTGGGTTCATTCAGTCATTAAGTTCTCTAAAGTATAAATACACCCATACTTTAGATCATTTCAACAGTTTTGTGTTCCGAGGCTCGTGGCCCAATAGGAGGCGAGAAAAGAACAGAACCGGGAAGAATGACTGAAAAGAAAGAAGGCCTGTCGGCCTACCCTATTCCCAGTGGTGGGTGATTCCAGGCTGAATAATGATTAAGATTAGTGGGCGAGTCGATTGTCATTACCGGGTAGAGGACCAAATTAGAATCCGGATATTTTCAAATATGAATATCTAGGTATAATCTAAGCATCATGCCAAGTCCTCTAGATATATCTCCTCTTCGTAATTACTGTAATTAGGTATGCAATACGTAACAATTTTCTATCGTATGTTATTCCACATGTAACACAGTCATGTGAAAATATGCTTGAATGTGATGACGGGAAGAGCGTAGTACTAGTAACTTTGTTACTAAAAGCTACCTTTGTTTGGTTTGTCACCGTTAGGTAATTACGAGGCATAATCACACCTGTTTTGAGCATACTTCTGCGGAAACTCTCTAAATGCACGTGTTCATTGTTAAAGCATGACTCGTTATTGTGTGATTTATTATTTTGTATGGAATGACATGACTCTGATGCATGAGAAAGGGTTTACAAAGAAAAGTTATTATGGAACTTTATGCATGGAGTTCAGAGAACTCAGAGTATCACCTCTCAGATCAGAGTATGACCTCTGAGTTTGTTGCAGAAACGCCGGCCTCATGTAGTTAAAAAAAAATGATTGTCGTGTAAAAGTGTTTGTACAAACCTCCTTACAGAAATAATAGTTATTTGTTATACAAGAGTGCAAAGTTGCTTTTTAACCGCGTGTTCAATTTTGATGACCGAGCAAGCGAAGGATTCTAAAATTGAATCACGAGCGCAGCGAGTGATTCAAAATTAGAATCCTGAGCGTTAGCGAGGGAATCAAAAGAGCACGAGGTGAAAAATCTTTGCACTCGAGTGCAACACGTAACTTTTCATTCCACCTCAGCGAGGAAATGACTAAATGCAAAAAAAAAACGTTTACAATCACAAGATAGGTACACTTTTATTTCAGTTTAGGTATTAATTACTACATTATGACAGGTAAGTATTACAGAATAATCTTTAAATTATAACAAAATAATACTAAGGTATAATTAAGAAAATTTTAAAGTAACGTTGCTACAGTTATTTAAATTGAGTGTAATATTTTTGTTTGGTACTGTAATATTGGTGTTAGTCACTTGTGTACTGTTTTTCGGTAAACTATCTGTCATACTTAATAGTTGTACCGATTCATCGGATTCCCTTGGCGTGAATGTTGGAGAGAGAGGGAGATGGTTAGGTGTTTCATAACGGCTTATTTTTGATGTAGAAGGGCCAGTCCAAGGATCCGATTGAGGCTCTTTCAGTGTAATGGCTCCTACGATGCCTTCACATATTTTAGACTTATTTTGGATGGAATCCTCTATGTATCCCTCTACAACTGCATTGGACTTCCAGCCTCCGTGGCGCTTAAGGGACAGGAGATCAGCTCCGGAATCAGCCAAAAGTGTGGCTGAAGTTCGTCGGAAACAATGACCCGTGTACAACAGGGGTTCTGGAAGTTCAAGAAATGTTGCTATTTCTCGTGGGATACTGCCAATTTTATTAGTACCCATAGGCTGTCTAACACACTTTCCATTGCGATACTGTAGAAAAAATCGATTGATTGGAGTGTTAGGCGGGCGTAAGGCTTGATATTTCTCAACAATCGTTACGTATTCCTTGCGAATGACGAAGTTGCGGTCTCTTTTTGTCTTTGTATTAGGTAAATTAATTAATAGTAAGTCATCTGAATGTTTCTCAATGTTTTTGACATTAAGTTGTGTTAGTTCATTAGTTCGACATGCTCCGTTTATTCCAATAATAAGAACAACCTGTAACGTAAAGAGTATTGTAGTAGATAAATGAATAAAATTGATATGAACGCATAATTATGCCTATCAACATCTACTAAGTATACTATTTAATTGAGATTAATATACTTAAGTAGATACTGAATGTGCAACTGACTTACTTTTGCCGCCAAATATACGGAATCGGGTGCTTCGTTAAGAAACTTTTCAATATCAGATACTGTGAAAACCTTCGATTTTTTTGGTTGATGACCAGATGAGGCTCTTTTTAAAAATGCCACTAATTTAGGATAGGTATCGATATGTTTGTCTTTTTTCATCTTTATTGTTGCTTTTAGCATCGAATACGTACTCCATAGAGTGCTTGCTTTCTTGTTCTCGGATAATTCTATAAAATATGCCAGCAAAACGTTTTCTGAGAAAGTTTTGGCTCCTTTTGCTAGTCGCCACGTGTTGAACATATCGTACTGTTTTAAATACTTCTCGCGTGATTGTTGAGGGAGAAAGCTCATTTGCGCATTATTAACAGTTTCAGTCAATTCTGTTGGCGTCAAGCAAACTTCCTCGTCGCTAGAATCACTCATTTTAGTTTTTTCACTTGTTTTCAAGTTTCTTGTTTTTAATATAAGGTTTAACAATGACGTGAAAAAATGCCGCGTAAAGAACCGCGTACAAAGCAAATTGAAAAAAGAACACCAAGAAGGTTCCGAGTCTGAGTTTTTAACAAATTAAAAAAAAGTTGTATGATATATTCGGCACCATAGAGGTAGCAGTAAATAGGTTTAATGTTTTTTTTAATTCACAAACTTAGTGCACACGATGTTCTAAATTCAATTTACTTTATCCTCTAGAGAATAAAAACGGCTTTTCCACTCAGATATTGAAGATTAAAAATACTCTTTCCGAGATGGTGGGATGAAAAATCATTTATCCAAAAGCTGCTTTCTGTATTGTCCCACTGCACGACAAATGCCGTCTGTCCCTTTTACACACATTGTGCGTGCCTAATGTGGACCTGTCCTTCCAGGTATCTTGCTCTTCCCTCCATCTTCGGCTTGATCTGCCACGTTTATAATCTGTATGCCTACTTCTGTTTTAATTAATAATCCATATCTTGATTGAAGTAATTCGGCCATTTTTACCCTATCGCTTTCACAGCTGACCCTAACTGACATAATGTAAGAACATAAATAAAATTATTAGATGAAAATGATAGAAGCATCATCCATCTGTTTCTGTTTATATTATACGTTGATAACATCATAGTGCGAAAACCAGGTTTGTTTATGGGACGTAGAGGTCAGATGCCACAAGCCAGTAATAGTGCGTAAAACCAGAAATTCCATAATATAATCTGATGAAGAACTTGCTGGAACATTTGCTAATGATCAAACAACCAGTCGGTTGAGAACTAAACTCCGTGGTTCAGTACTTTAGACAATGCTGACCTTCCAAGTGGGTCTTGAAAATACTATTGGAAGATACTGTTTAACATACTTAAACATCAAATTTATTGTGCTTCCCTTACCCTTCGAAAGTTAATTGCATTGCTAAGCATTGCAAGTCTATTGCGATGCCGATATCTATATTCGATTCCTTATTACTTAATAAAAAATAAAATGTATTTAACTTTCACATCCAAACACAATTTTATCTTATTTTAACAAACAAAAGATTGCTTTTGTGAATGAAGAACAATAAGACATTTACAATTATGATTAGAATACAACGTAAACGCGAGTTTTTTGGCTTCTCTGTATTAACTTACAAAGTAATTTAGTTAAAATAATCAATTACAAAGGACTCGAAAAGGTCCGTTTTAAAATCGTTCCATATCTAATTTCCGCCAACAAACACCAGTTAAGGCCGTATAAGTATGGTCCTTTGCCTTGCATAATTATATTTTTTTATTACCCGTGCGTGGTGCGCGTGATTTCCACTCTCGAGTGCTGATATGGTGGGTAGTGATGGGACGTGCTTTTATTTTTAGTCGAGTACTTCATTAAAACGTCAAGCTGTACTAAAGTGATGTTCTGATTATACGAGATTTTATATATATATCTTCTTATATATAAAATTCTCGTGACACAATGTTAGTTACCATACTCCTCCAAAACGGCTCCAAATCGGCTACTATCTATTACATACCCCTAAGTGATAAGGGTTGGAAATTATTTCTAGGGACACTAGAAATTCCCTAGAAATAATTTATATGGCAAAACAACGTTTGCCGGGTCAGCTAGTAGATATATATTATACAAGAGGTTGTTTAGGATGGGAACACAGGAATGTACCTACAGGCTGTGTATAGAACTCAAGCTATGAGGTAGCTTTGGTAGGACGTGAAGACACGTCTTATTAATTTCAGAATAATCGAAAACACACAGTAAAGCTAAACATTATTTTCTTACTACGGTAAACATTTTTTTTTTTTTTTTTTATAAAAACGTTGCCCCACACTAGGAATTTCTCCTGTATCGTGGGTGCGTTTACAAACATTTAAGCTCACATACACAAACAGCCAGACCCGGAACAACTACTTGCAGGTCATACAAATATTTGTTCCGTGCGGGAATCGAACCCGCGACACGTAACGCAGCAGTCAATCGCTTAACCACTGCGCCAACCATGCCGTCAAATGACTAATGACTTAGAAAATACCTGCTTACTTTATTATTATAAGCTGCCAAGCAGTTATTCTAAACAGAAAAGAGATTATTTAATTCCCAACCCACTGAGTTAGCGGCGTTTCTAAACGCAAAAACCAATAAATCCTGCTTATGTCAACTCGCGACTAAGCCTTCGCCACATCACTAGCGGGTTCAACGGTTGCGCGTACCTATTCTGAGAAACAGTAGCTTTCTTGTTTGAGCTGGCAACACAACACAACCCTCTGAGGAGCCATTGTTCCCTAGAACACACTAACACTTATGTGCTTAAGTTTCAAGTTATACTCATGTATTTGATACGGCGGCGGCGGCGCAGCGACTGCTAACATGCGGACCAGCACGTAGACATACTCTACCTAAAGGTTTCCGTTTATCTATTGTATGAACACTTTAAACCAATGATACTCAAAGTGGTCTATATCGACCCCCATCATGGGGGTCGATAGAGACCACGACCTAACGATATAACGACCATACGACCTAAATCGTCATAGACCCGTCCATGGGGGCCCCATGTATGGGTCTATGACGATTTAGGTCGTATGTTGTTGTTTTCTTCTACATCTCGCTACAGTTAGAAATCAGTCAAAACTACTCAAAGCACATTGCGCTCGCTTAGTATTAAAGTGATCGAAATCAAAATCAGTCTAAGATGAGTTACATACACTGCCATCTTTAATTCAACGCCATCTGTGACATACTCTAAGTAACTCTTATAAAGTTAAGTTAATTGCATGTAACATTTGATAACATTTTTGTCCAAATAAACAGCCGAAGTCCTAATTGCAAAACATTTTTTGCGATTTGCCAAAAGCTAGTTTTTATAATTCGGTCACTTTAATACTAAGCGAGCGATTAAGAAGTTGTTGAATTTTCAAAAATACAATTTTAGCTAAGGCAAAAGGTCTATAGACAAAACAGTTTGGGGACCTCTGCTTTAAACAATATCGATATTAAAAATGTAGGTAATCGATAACACGCGCAGTTCATAAAAATGTGTGGGAGTCGCGATAATTGTGAAACCCGATATGTTTTATACAATTGGAGATATGATTCTGAATGCAAAGTGCGGTGTGATGATAACGAAAAGTTTATGCATACCTATAGGGATAGCATAGGGACTAGGCAGAGGTGTACCTATAGTACACGAGGTATTGGTGAGCCTATTGCCATCGACCGGGCACAAATCCAAACTCCGGCTGCTGTAATGTGAAATTCCAGATAGAAAAACCCGATAACACTTTGCCCGAACTGGTCCTTATTTTATTAAAGTTTGTTCCCTATATCGAACCAGCACCTCATGTGCTCAGCTGTTGCGCTTGCGACAATTAGACTAGCGATGCATATAAATGCAGTCAGAACTGTGAAATGACGCATTTGCCAGAATAAGCCTGTACTTAGGGTCTTAGATGTTTTACATACAGGATGTAGTTGATTATTAACTGCGGTGTCTCTTGTTCGTTTATTTATTTATTAAGTACAACCATGACACCGACACATACATGATACATAACATCACGCCTGTAATCCGCGAAGGTATAGGCAGAGACCTATAGTTATGTTTAAGTCCTATGTAATAGGGGGGGCGAGCCTATCGCCATCAATCTGGCACAAAGCCAGACTCCGGAATCCTCTACACCCGGGAATCAATCCCAGAACCTCATGCTCAGCAGTAGCTCTTGCGACCTCAAGAGCAACGAAGCTGTCACATACACAATACCTACCTAATAATATTACATCCTTAGTGCAAGAATAGTTGGACAATTTCATTAAGGGGACTACATGACCTAAACGCATGTTTTATAATGCCTAAAAGTATATGATCCACTGCAGTAAACAAAATCAGAAAATATTATGTTATGTTTCAGGATTTAAATGCTAGTTAGATAGTGTGTTGACAACATAATACAACTACTTAATTTGGTACGAAAGAAAAATATCACGAAGATACCTCTAAATAAAAAAAATATCTTTTAACGATTAAAAACAATACAATAAACATGCAATTCATCTGTTTTTTTCAATCATTCTGTTTTTTTTTCTGATTGTTCTTCAAGCAACATAAGTGTTTTCATTTTTTAGTCCAGTATCAATAGGTTTTTTTGTAAATAGTGAATTGCTTCATATTACCAGCTTTGTGTCATCGCGCTTCCCTTTCTTTTCTATGCAGTCCGACAGTGTCCGCGGTTTATCTGTTGTCAGCCTCTTATATGTATAACAAAGTTCCTAGGAAGTTTGGAACTATGCCAGACGTCACAATACCTCTGCTTGTTAGTGACGTGACGAACTTAGGAAATCCCCTTTGACTGTTGATTCACGCATTTTTTGACTTGATGCGTGGCTTAATAATAACAAGTTAAATAACAAGTTGCACTGGTCGGTGGTAGGTTAAGCAACGCTTGCCGCGCTCGATTCGTGAATGGGTGACTATTCATTACATACCAAGACCTCTCCGTACCTCTGAAAGCACGTGGTCCCGACTGTCATTCGTAGATCTTTGGCAGTCGTTACGGGTAGTCAGTAGCCCAACAGTCCAACAACCAGTGTTACCAAGGGGGGGGATCCTGTTACCCAGTAACTGGGTTGTGGAGGTCAGATAGGCAGTCGCTCCATGTAAAATACCGGTATTCAGCTGCATCCTGTTAGACAGGAAGCCGATCCCAACTAAGTTGGCAAAAGGCTATGGCAGATTGATTGATTAACTTAAGTAGGCAATATAAAAATAATTTAGATCACCTGTTTCAGATATTTTTTATTATTCAACCACGATAATGTCATAACTTTCCTTCACAGTAGGTACCTACGTTATTTATTTAGATAACACTCCTTGTCTTATCTGTTAAGAACTTTACGCCTACTATATAAATAAACTTTACACTTGACGTAGGTATCAATCTAGGTCGATTTCGGTACACAAATTTTTATCGATATTTATCTTAAACGTTTTAAAATTGATTAATATTTACTGAGTCAACAAGTTACACTTAGATAACTGTTTATTAGATAGAAGTCCATAAAAATATGAAGCGCAGTTTTGGTAATTTCTTTTTAGAAATTACTTATATTGCAACATTGAAAATGATGTGTAGTTTTGACAAAACTTATCATACGGAACAGTTGGGTGTGTGAGAATTGCTGAATGCCTGTGCAGCTTACCCTCGGTAACAACGCTCATTCGATTAAAAGTATGGTCAAAAACTTGAAAATAACTAATTACGCCATCTATCTAAACTTAGTTCAATTAGGATTCCTTTAAACAGGCGCGACAAAGGCACGCGATGAGGCGTGTCTTTGTGTCGCTTGCGATTCGCGTCGCGTGTCGCGCCTGTTCGGAGAAGCCTTTACGTGGAACCAGCGCGAGCTGCAATTATGATCTTTTACACCATCTGTATGTCGGTATAGTTTTTTATATGTGTTACCCAACCTTTACTTAAATGCCTACATCTAAAATAAAAAAACGAATTCAATTAAAAACTTTAAATGTTATTAACCAATACATACATACTAGGTATATAAATTCATGTCTTCTGCCCTGCTACGATCCTTACATACTCCTTGTGCCTCGTTTACGTTTGCGAGTACCTACTACGCACCTGACCTTTCTGAATAATATCCTCAATAAGGTCACTTTTATGTCCTCCTAGTGCGTCTCCTCCCGGCGTTTCCACTCACATCTACCTTTTCTTAGTCGCCTTTCTTTCATCTTCTCAACATGACCTAACTATCTAAACATACTCTTCTAAACCTACACCTTTTAAACCGTACCGTTGCCTTAACATCGTTCATAGTCACACCTCACGTGCTTCGCAAGGAATGCAATTGCACAGCATTTTTTCTACTTTCATGCTTATTTTCCCACACACAACATTCACTTCCATACCAGCACACCATTGTGAACAGCCAGTCGAGCCTTTTTGAACATGTGGTTGGTCACAATCGCATGTGTAGCATTTGCTTTATTTCCCGCATTTAGTCTCTTTTTCAATTCGCCATCAATCTTTCCATCACTTGTAAACAGACTCCCTAATTATCCGAACTCACTTACTTTGTTTCACAGTCCATTTTAGTTTCACATCACACACCGATACATCATCTTTTCTTTCAAACGACATGACCTGCGTCTTATTCACATTTTTATTCACTCCTTTCATCTTATATGTATGCTTCATCCATCACAGTCACCATGTCTTAAAACTGTTTATAAAGTTGTTAATCAAATTACTTACTACTAAATTAAGTTTTAGTGCAACTTCCTATCCGTGACTATTACTTAATTCTTTTACATTGCATACGTTTGCGTACAGACCGGTCATTTTTGCGACTAATAAGACAGGCGGACACGAATTGGGCTTTTTAAGGGTAAACTCAGACTAAAGGGTTTCCGCAGACGAGACGTCAGAAATCCTAGAACTACTAGAAAGTTCGTACTTGGAAATTAATAGTACTACTTTAAACATAATAATTACAACTCGTCCAGTTTAATATTATACATAGTAGTATACTTTTGCGGTGGCTTTGTTATTTCATTGTTTGTAGGGCTATAAACATGAAGCACTGTTGATTAGATAGTATAAAGAGGACTTCTATTGTACACGGAATTTGATGAATGTTGCAATTGTATGACCGGTTTTGTATTGATAATTCATAGTTATAGTGCACTACTTTTGTCGTAGATTGCGTAGACAGTGACGAATTTTGCAGAAGTTACAAGATCTATTACGTTTAATTACTTATTGTCATCTAATACTCTGCGTACGTCACCGGTACCCCTAAAGTGTAAAAAAGAAAGAAAGGATGAGGTCTGATGCATTTTGACGGAAATTCTTAATTCATTGATTAATACAGATGCTCCCTGTTTTTCCCTATTTGGGCAGTGCGAACAGTGCACGTTTATGTACCTCAAATTGGTTTGTTTTTGTAGTGTTCTAGATACATTTTTTTTGTGTCTAACTTTAAGTCATAATGTCTGCATACCTGTAGGCCAATTCTCGTACTTAAAAAACGTTCAAATTCAAGTCGCAATCTCATATCAGCTACAATCAATGTCAAAAACCTGTCAAAAATGTATGTAAATTGATTGTAATTTTGACAGATTGAGACTGAGATTAGAATGCGAACGGTCTTAAAAATACGGGAATTGCCCCTCTGTTATTTGCATGGTTACTGAAATGCCAATTTTATATTTTAGTTAATTTAAATTGTAAGTGATTGTGCTGTTGGTGTGCTTATTCTAAATAAATATGTTCGAAAAGTTCGTCTGTTCGACTACATAAATAACGTAATGAATGTTGTTGAAGAGTCAAAATGAAAAACATTGCCGTTGGTCGTGTGCGCAATTACCCCGCTGGTCTTCGTCTCCTCAAAAAAGTCTTTTATGGTTCTATTCCATGTTTCAATTCAGTAGTGTCATTTACATTTTAGTTCTTTGTGAAAATTTCTATTAGCATCCATTGAGATTGCTTAAGTCCCATCTCTACCCTGCCCTCTGTGCCCCAAAAATGCAGCCATAGCCTGTCGCGCCATCGACACGAGGAGGAAGAAGGTTACAGATTGTTAAACTATCTGATACCTTAGGTGACCAGTTTTAGATCTATTCTAACATCAATCAATCTGATAAGCCTCTTCCCAATTATGCTGAGGTCGGCTTCTAGTCTATCCGGATGCAGGTGAATATTAGTTTTTTACATGGAGCGACTGCTTAACTGACCTCCACTACCCAGTTACTGGGTACACGATACCCCTTGGTAAGACTGGTTGTCAGCCTTTTGGGCTTCTGACTATCCGTAACGACTGTCAAAGATCTACGAATGACAGCCAGGACCAACGGCTTGACGTGCTTACCGGCTTTTCTCTATGTACCTACCTTTAATGTAATGGGTGGTCACCCATCCACTCGAATTGAGCGGCTGTTATTAATTAGCCACGAGACCATCATCTATTCCAACTTATACAACAAAAATACGTTTTTAAAATGCTAGCCCAGTTAAACTAGCGCTTTTATGTATTTAACTACTGTATTTATTTAGCGACAGTAAGATATCAAATCGCCTTATCGCCAAATATTTGCTCATACGCCGCCAATATTTGTAAAAACTGCTCCCATCGGCCGAATAAAAAATGCGGAAGCTAGCTGATATCAAAATAAACGCGTATCTTATATAAAATAAATGAGCACTCAATATTTAGGTCGAAGCTGTTGAACCTCCTTGAGATACGACTCTTTAAACGTAATGTTATCTACAGAGAGCAGTTGGACGTTTGAAAAGTTTTAGTAGATTGTCTGTGGTACTCATAAATTAATGAGTTATTTGGGCACACGGCGTAGACAGAGAATGCTACACGGCGTCATTTGGACAAATGAGTTCATGTGTCATTTTGTCTTCAACAATGCTATCAGTGTACTCTGTGCCATCAGTGTTGAGATTACTATTATTTTAAATGAAGACCAAGTCTTTATTATTTGCTCTTAAATACATGACAATAACGAAGGCCACGATAGCAAGCTGCTCTGTCATGAATCGAACTCAATTTGACAGATTTTGCTTTCTAAACGTAGTTTTTTCTTTAGCTATGCAAAAACTGCGAAATACTGAGCACCTGTGATGGTGTTTCACTTCATCTCATTACGTTACTTACTGCTTCTTATTTTATTGTCTACTTTTACTTTAATGTCTAGAACGTTTCTATTACATACTTTCTATAATCTATGTCTTTAGGCTTGTGTTCGCTCGGAATGCTTTCGCTAGAAATTCCATGCGAAACAAATATTGCATTATGGAGTTATTGCAAGTCGGATGTAACATAAAATGCCAATTGAATTGAAAGTTCTGTAAAGAGTTTTGACGGTAAGTCTATCGAATTGGCGCGTGCGCAATTTTATGATGACTATAGAATTCTTTGTTCGATAATTCGTTTAAAATACAGTGTATCAATCACCTATGCTTTGGAACTAAAAAAACAAAAATCTATTAACATTTGACGGCAGTATGCGGTTAAACATTCTCTAGTTATTTCATGTAACGAGATCAATTTGCTAATGCTGAGTCATGCTTCTTTAATCATATTTTGCTATTATTAGAACTATTATTAATAAAATGTTATGGGTCATAAATGGTCAAGAGTACTCTAACGAGTTATTTGCCGGCAAACATTGCAGAATAATTACGAGTAATAAAACATCACTTGGACTGAATATAAAATGGTAGTAACGCATATCAATGATTTATAGATAAGTTCTGCTAAGTAACAGGTGGGTTCGCTTTTTGTGGAAGTAAAAAATGATGCTCAAGTGAATTTAAATAGGATCAAGTACAATCGTGGACAAGTTATTAAAATTACTTAAGCAGGTGTTTGTTATTAGATCCAGTCAGATTACATTTATCACTTTTTTCATCACTTTGCAAAAGACTTTCCAAAACGTAACAATAATGAAAACAAAGACGTGAAAGCAGTCTATATAGATTCCACAGAAGAGCCGGTTATTACGAGGGATCACATAGTTAGAGAAGCACAAAACGCAAGAATAGGATATGACGAAGAGGTTGTAAGGAAGTAACATACATTTCTATTCAAACCAGCCTGACCACGGAGAACACAGATCCTCTCAAACTCTCTCATAAGCAAATGAAACAGCATATAAAGAAAACAAATAATAACCAAGTGACTTAAGCAACTTAGAAAACAAATCACTATCAAGTTGTTACAAGCTGCAAAGGTGGACCATACAGAGACCACTTAGCACATATAGTGAAGGTACTTTTAGTAAACGGAAAGATCGTAACATCTATAATTACCTATAATAATATGCATACTAGTGCCCAGTGTTGAACTATGAATGTTTATACAAATACAGACTGCGGCGATCGATTCATCCATGAGTATCGCGTGACCATAGACGAAGTGACATAAAACATTTGAAGTGCTGTATCGATTGACATTTGTTTTGTTTACACTAGTCTAGTTTATTTTACTAATAGCTTATCGATTGTAGGTGTGATATAGGTAATGGCCGGGTTAGTAGTTTTGTCTAAACCACCATTGTCTCAGCGCTTAGGCGCGTCAGTTGTAATGAATTGTGGGAATAAATTGGTGGAAAGTAAAACAGTGAAGTTTGTGAGCAAATAGGATATTGCTGTTTGATTGCAATGAGTACTTGAAAAACTTGTCGAGTGGGAGACTAACCTATGCGCGACTTTAAACTTACATTTGGCTTATCAACTAAAACCCATCATGTGCGTAAGCCTAATGGAGCCAATGTAACCATATCTCCAGTGTTCACCCAGCCTTATTATGCCTAAGTGGGACGTTGAGCTTCTCGAACTAAAACTAGATAGAGGACTGACAGACAGATAGACAAATGGACGTGAATTGACAGCGAGAATCGATAATGTGTTTGAAGACTACGTAGTACTTGAAACCAGTTTAGAGCTTCTAAATCCCACATAACGGATTGGCATCGCCGTACAGGCAATTAAGCAAATCGATTTTAATGCGATTCCAATAGTTTTAAATAATTACGGGACAAGATATAAAATACGCACGGAGTTATTTGATGAATTTTATCTGTGTTAGATGTTGGCATATATGGCATCCTTTTCGTAAGTGGTATTCAAGTTTATTGCAAATATTTGCATGATTTATGGATTTCGGATGTCGCGACTATTTAATGTTTGGCAACGACATCGTTATCTATTTACTAATGAATGGTAGACCGTTCTGTTTTACTGCCGTTAAGTTAGAAGAAAACGGATCCTACAAAAATAAAAACACGACAACCAGCGTACAACAGTTTGGTTTCCAGTTGTTCGACCAAAGTACAAAGCCTGATTTACATGATAACAGTTTCTTGCTTGTGGCACACAATAAAAGTGAAGCAATTAATGACTAGCATCGTCTAAACACTGTTAAAGACTGTTACTGCTATGGTATGCCGCAAGCATTTAAATTGCAACGTGTAAATCAAGCTTTAAACGTGATCTTCATAAAATAGTACTTACTTCTATGTACTTGGTGTTAATTGTACAAGTAACTGCTACATGTCACTTTTACAGTTTATAGATAAACGGCTCCAGCATTCCTTTTAACAACACGTAAAGTTTCCAACTAAAGACCTATATTCTTAACCATGTGCTCAGGAACCCATTCTTTGCGTGGGTGAAAGCAATTCTATGTAGTCTATGATACAATAATCTCTTAACTTATCTTTCCTTGTTACAGGTTTTACAACATCACCAACAATGACGTGGACGGTATACAAAGTAGCCGCGTTAATACTGCTCAGTGCGCTCAGCAAGGGAGAACTGCCGGAAGATGAATTCAGGATAATAAATAGACAAGGTAAGTTTCTTCCTAATTCATTAAGTGCTACTGAAAGTGGTCTTTCCAATGACCACAACAGACTTACAGAGAATGGTCAAGGGGAAAATGACGTAGTCTTATAAAATGCAAGGAGTAAAGGGTGCAAAGGTATTGCAGCCAGAAAATTGAAATATATATAGTCGTAATCAAGGCTGTTAAACGTGGTTTCTCGGGTGCCAGTGTCATATATGGAGGAGTGTCATGTGCAGAGGTCAGAATTAGGTAGAGTTATTTATGTACTTACACTGATTTCATACAGCGAAAGAATAAAGTGGATATGCCTCAAATCCCGAGATTAATTTTAAAGAGCAGTAAATCCCTTGATTTATAATAAAAAGTTATACAGTAATATCGGAAGCGAACACTTCAAATCTTAGTGGTACTTTGAATGAATCGGACAAGGAAAATGATTCTGATGGGCCGTTTGAATAAGCAAACCCTCACGAGTATAGGCTAGAAGCAAAAGTATTTTCTTATTTATAAAAAAGGCGAGGTATAAGTATGAGATTTTGCTTAAGACTATTAATAATTTGTAGTGTGAATTAATATAAATACTAATAAAAATTGTATGGTAATTATCTTTGTCTTATTTGTCTGTCTATCTCTGAGGTTTTTATTATTATTTATTTGTAATATTGTTGGCCACACGGGATTGTCCATTAGAAATCCCGGGAATATCCATATTAATATCAACATTTTGATGCAAGTACATAAATAACTCTACCTAATTCCGACCTCTGGTCATATGTGTTGTATGGTGTGTGTATGGAAGCAGTATTCAGCTCGGAATTTGGATTATTCGATAAATAATACACAGAGTGCCTTGCCCTTCTCATGTTTAATCTTGGTCTTGTAAACCTAGTTACCCCAGATGATACTAATCAAACTATCACACCGTTTATATTAAAAGCCATTAACACCGACATCAAATATTTAGATCAAACCATCCATATGGTTCAATATTTACCAAAACTCAAATATGTTTATTGTGCCCTACCGTGAATTTGTTTGCACAGTCAGTGTGAAAATAATCAACGCATGGTAATCGGTTAATCGCTACTATAAACATTCAATGCGATGACAGATACACGACAATTACGAGGACCCAATCAGCCAACATATCTTGACCTGCGGTGAAATATGGAACAACATCTCTAAATGTATTGAATTTAACACATCGTAAACGATTTCTTTAGCAATCAGCGCCACCACGTGGTCTCAAGATATTCTGGTCATGGTGTAGTACAGTGTGTTGTTGCATAATTATGTAATTGGATTTACAAGTCAAACAGCTGGCCTTAATGTAAAGTAGAAAGCTAATTACTTCGTCTAACTGTAGCTAAAAGCTTAGCGTAAAGCTGATGTTGTCAGAAACTCGAGTATTTTAGTCTTCATTTCGAGACTTCAGTAGATTTTCATGACTAGGACTCGTTAGTCACATGAGTCCGAGTCCTTCGAGTCTTCTGAGTCCTTTCGAGTCTTTTAAGTTCTTTGAGCTAGACTGAGTCATGAACTTGAGTTGATGTATTATAATAGGTAAATACTGGGTGACTTTATATCGTCATCCATATTTATTTACTGATTGAAAATAAATCGCACGATATAAATTTGTAACAATTAAATTGCATTAAACGCAAATAACCTAATCAAAAGTATCCACCGGAAGACTGACGATTTGCTGAATCAAAATGCGACTTAAAACGTCTAAATAAAATAATAAACACACATAATACCGTCTACTTATAATAAATAAAATAAGGGCAGGCCTTGTCTAAATCAGGAGGGGAACCAGTCACGAGTTCTTTTAAAAAGACTCAGTTTTTGAGTTCTTTTTCGCAGGACTCGAAGTCTTTTTACAAAAGACTCCAAATTCTGAAGGACTTCAGCTCTAAGTTTTATTTATAAGACTCGAGTCTTCAAAAATAGCTCAAGTTTTATTAAATAAGACTCCAAGACTCTAGTTTTACTACACTAGTAAAGCCCCATGTGACCGAAGATTAAAATATTATTTGGCACTAGCGATTCGCCCTTGCTTCGCTCGGTTTTTACTACATGACAAAACATCGAGATTTCTTAACTACTAATTTTTTTTTTTTTTTTTTTTTTATAACGTTGCCCCACACTAGTAATTTCTCCTGTATCGTAGGTGTGCTTACAAACATTTAAGCTCACATACACAAACACTACTACACTCATTACTACTACTACTACTACACTTACACTTCACTCATTTGCAAAAAGGGTGACATAATTCAAAAATAGCAATTTTTGGGTATGGTGATTTAAAAGAGTAAAAGTAAGCTGTAAGAGTGCGACAAAGCATATTATAGTCACATCTTTCTAGCTCCCTCATCTATAATCTTTAGTGTAATGTCGCTTTTTATAGCAAATAGCAAAAATAATTAAATTTGCTGCGTTGACCTGTGTACTTAACTCAAAATTGCAGATTTTTTTGTAATGTCACCCTTTTTGCGAATGAGCGACTTATGTTAGTTTAATATTAATTCATTGTAACCTTCCGGCATAAATTCTATAAATTATGGTGAAAACCGCATCAAATACGTTGCGGATTTTAGAAGAACAACGCGGTCACACAGACAGAAAGCCACTGTAAGCGACTTTAATTCTTAAATGTATAATATATACACAACGTGTAACATAATTAACGCAAGACCTCATACACCCCAATTAGAGTATTGAGGTAAAAGCATAATACAATGACCAAAACATTTTTTTTAAAGCTAACTATTATTATTAAGAAAATCGTGTTGACTCTAGTATTACTTTATGCATTTAAAATTGAGTATTATTGCCATAAGATTGAATTTTCTTTGGCTCAATCTGCAGCCAGTATTGAAAAATAGATTTTTTTTGAAAAAAATACCTGTATGAATAGTTACTGAAATGGATTTAGTAGTCAATTATGAGCAAACTACTATTAGGACTTGCATTTATTCTGTTACACCTTGTATAAATGTAGAGGTATAGATTGTCGTTGAAGTACGTTATTTCAGTCGTAATCTTGTCGAAATTGCCGTCACTGCAATTTTAACACAAACCTACTCTTTATTCAAATTTTACTGGCCTCGACGACTCTAGGCGCCGAATTTAGATTGTGTCCACAGAATTTGCGTGGGTCGGTGTTACATAAGGTCAGAATTAAAATCATCTCATTTGTTATTCAAACATGGCGTCTAATCAATCAGTATTCCATGTACATAGGCTATGAAAAGAAACCTGCCATTCAAGCTACGATAGTGATCTGTTTAATTTATACTGAACGGGAGTTTGTCAACAGCTTTCCAGTCAGAGTTATGAGTTAAAAAAATGCGTTCGATAGCAAGAAGCGGAGAACACATAGATAAGACCTTCACTCAGGGGTGGAACAGCATAGACTGAACATAGTCATTTTATACACATGTAGAAGCTTGTAATTAGCAAACCCTAACTATGCGTGCTATTGAAGATTGATGTTTATTAGTCAGTAAGGTTTCTTTAAAATAAAATTAATGATAAATGATTTTATTTCTGTAAGTAGGTTTGTACTTTGTACAAACACTTTTACACGTCAATCATATTTTTTTTAAACTAGATGAGGCCGCCGTTTCCTATCTGACTACTCTGAAAAGAAAGGCCGAAACAAACTCAGAGGTCACAGAGGTAAATTCCAGACAAAATCTTGGCCAGATCATGTGAAGGCCATGTAGATTGGTGTCTGAAATGGTCTTTTGAGGAAATAACCACAGAAATTGAGTGGGCCTGTCCAGTCAGTGCACGCATTTGTCAGTAACCGTGCAGCTCAACTCAGAACTTAAGGAGCTCAACGATTCGACGAACAATACCAAAGAAAGGACATTTGGGTAGGCCGCATCAACTACTCGGTATATCGCCGTTTACCCGAATTTTATTTGCCCTAATATCATTTGCCATAATAGTCAACAGCCATAATATCATACGACATAATACTCATTTGCCCTACTCTCATTTGCCTTATTAGTCACGTGCCAGAATCATTGTTTCCCATAAAGTCACTTACCATAACATCATTTGTCATAATCATTGTAAGCCCTAATTATCACATGCCATAATTATGATATGCCATAACATAATTTGCCATCGACATCGGGTGTGTAACGGTTGTTTATATCAAGAGAAATTGAATGCAATTGGGACTTTAGGACAACCCGACTCGGACAGGTTAGGTTAGAAGGGGATGGCGGAGTCGTGTGAGCGAGCGAAGCGAGCGAATAGACCCCGCCATCCCCTTCGTGGTTATTTTTTTATAAACCACACAGAAGTAGGAGCCCCGCGAAGCGGGGCTCCGCAGCTCCGTCGACCTAGCCCACCATCAACCATGCACAGAAAAAAAAACCATGCACAGAATAAATAAGTTTATTCTTATTATACCAAACATTGCGCACCCATCGATATCGACAGCCAGAAAGCTAATAAGTAGACGTAAGTATTAGAATTAAAAACAAGTTTAATAATCAAACTATATAATTATAATTAGGTAGTACAATTTCTTTTTTAATGCAAATACAAATTTGATGCTAAAGCACGCAAAAATTCTTATGCCATTTAAATATTATGCCATTTAAATATTATGTCTAATAATTATTATGGCACATAAAAATAAGGCAAACAATACTTATGGCATTCGTATCTTATGGTATCTAAAATTCGGGCAATTAAAAGTATGTCATATGTCTTTTAGGGCAAATGAAACATTCAGGCAAATGAAATTCGGGTAAATGAAATTCGGGAAAGTGATGATTATGGCATATAATCTTCGGGCAAACAATAGACAACCCAACTACTCAAACTGCCAGAACATGAATAAAACTGGAACAATGGCACACATAGTCATCAACTTCACAATAATTAAAATAATATAATACATACATATTAATGTCATTGTATAAGTAAATAAGTAGAAAGATACTTATAGCAAAATTTAAGAGTAAAATTTAGCAAAATAAAATTAAAATAAATTAACATTCCCTGTGTTTTATTGGAGCAGCTCAATCCCAAGACTATATTGAGGACTTTTGCCCTCATTATAGTCTTTGACAGTATAATAGGCATTCTGGCGTAGTTAATAATAAAGCAATAATGATTTTATTTAGATAAGCCAAACCAACCAACCAACCATCAACCAACCAACCATCAACCATCTGGTATCCATAACACAAGCCTTAATTAAGTGCTTAACTTGGAACTAGATGGTGCTGTGTGCAATGTCAGACGATATTTACGATATTTATAAGCACAGAGCCAGAATATTTGTACTATAGTAGGTATCCTAGCATAGAAAAGATCTCATCATCGAGCTCCGAACGACAGGCTGAATATTCCTAATTGATAGACTAGATAAACAAAAAAATCGGGATGTTAGTGATTAATTTATTTTTATTTTGTTATGATTCATTAACATAGAAGCGCCACACATTTGTATGCAAAAATATTCAAGTCTACCGATGGCGAATAAAAAAAAACCTGTTTTATTTTTTCCAGATCTCCTGACCACAGACCACAGCGACGTATTCGAGGATAGCAGTACAGGATCGTTTTCACAACTGCTGTTCGATGTGGCAAGAGACCAGGTTATCGTGGGCGCAAGGTGACTGCCTAAATCTATTTATGTCTAGACTAACTGCAATCCAACCTGTTCGGAAATACTTGATTTAGTTGGCTAAGTGGTTGGAAAATTGGAATGTCGTTGGTTTATTTTTTAAATTAGGAATTTGTGCCTGGATATTGGCAGAGCGTTTATGTCAGCTACACTTATGCTATAAATCCTGTATAAAATTTTCCTTATTTCCAACATTAAAACAACCGGTGTCATAGTAACCATAATATAATCCAAACGAATGTTATAATGTTGTACTAAATTTAATAACTTATGCAACTCGAACTCGATCCCTTCCTTACTCATCAAACAGCCACATTCTCACTACTCAATTCGTGGTATCTTTATGAATTTCAAAAAAAGAACATTGTCAAGTACGCGCGTTTCACTACAACAAATAATAATTAAAAAAAAAAACTTATAAGTAGATTATTCGAATTCACGGCGTATCCCGCCATTTTAGTTCGATATTGGTGCCGATTCTGTTGTACACCGAACTAAACTAACTAAACTATCACTAAAATTCCTTACTTTTGGCTATGAGAATCTTAACGCTATTCTGCAAAATAAAATCTCTAAATTTAAAAATAATTTTGACACATCTAAAATCAATTTGACAATTATTGCGACTCCACGTGGTACTTGTTTGCCGTACCACGTGATCTTTTTTTAGAGCCGTAGGCGCGCATTATGTGCGGCCTCGACTTGTTTTGTATGGAATTTTTTACTTTTTGTATGGAAAATATAAAAAAATATTACCAACACGTTGAGTTTTATAGGTTTACGGGTTACAAAGGGGGTCGAAATTTTCATTATTTTTGCGATAGGACACACCGTTTTCGAGATATAAGCAAAATAAAAGAAAAAAAGATACAGTACTGTTTTTGCATCTGAAGTCGAGGTGTTGGTGTGAATTTTAGTTCATGACAACTAATTTTATTCCACACCTTTTTAATCGCGATTAAAAATAGTCAGATTTAGTTAAGACAATCAAAATTTTTGGTGAAAAACGTAAAATTCAGAATAGCAAAATTGCCATTTTCACTAAATTATAATCTCAGTGCCATCTTAGTGCTGTCAAACTAAAATTTAGTTAAGTTGTGTCACTTTAGTCAATTTCAGAATGGGAAATCGTCGTTTGACAGGAATAAACTAAATTTTGGTGATTTTTAGTCTAGTTTAGAGAATTTTGTGACAAGAGAATCGGCACCACTAGTAGGTATTGCGAAAAATTATTACTTTGTTGTTTACAAAAATGAGTGATACAATCTTTGATAACACACCACCAGACATTTTCTTAGTTTGTTTGTATTAGATATACTCAGCAATTAAACTTACCATGAATTTACATAGGGTTCTTACAACAGTGTACAACACCCTATGGTTTCAGAATCTTTTAAAGAGGATTCTTAACATGGGTGTAGATAATGTCTTGTATGCAACTGTACATAATTAGGCATTAAAACACTCATATGTGATACTATTATAACAATCGGCTTCGCCTCGTGTGATAAACCCACATTCGTGTTTTAATACCCCTTATAATACAACAGTTGCAAAATATATAATAACTATTATAAAATCTATCCAAGATGGATTTAGACTGCTGCAGACAGCAAAGCAGCCTAATTATATAGTACATATATAAGCTGCTTTACTGTGGTAAATAGATAGGTTAGTTAGAAGCGTTTGCGGTATTAACATACGAGTACCTATCACACATAATCAACCTATCAGGTTCGCACGGCTAAGTCTGGCTTCCTCTCTGTCAGCGGAATGGGCCATAACCATAAACCACCACGTGGGCCCAGTGCGGGTGGTTGAGGGTCTACCCGCAAATCACGAAATCCGTAGTTTCGGCCGAAGTTACGGATGATTCCTACTCCGTATTTCCTAAAACATAAGATTAGGTCGGGGCCCGAACTAAGAATGAATGACAAACACGATTTGACAATTTTATTGTCCTTACTACCGATGTGTTATAATTGACCGTCCGAAATAGTGTTCATTCCAAAGTATCGAACTACTTCCGGAGGGGCCCGTATCTTTGTTGACGGACTTATCAGAGTAGGCGCCCTGGTACGTGGTAATCTTCGAGTATGAATTGTGTACTGTCCAATCATCATCATCATCAGCCTATATTCGTCCACTGCTGGACGTAGGCCTCTCCTATAGAACGCCACGGAGCCCGATCTTCGCTCTTCTCATTCAGTCTCTGCCAGCCGCCTTTGGCAAGTCGTCACTCCACCTGGCCGACGGGCGTCCCACACTACGTTTGTCTAAACGCGGTCCCCACTCTAAAACTCGTTTTCCCCAACGATTGTCGGTTCTGCGAGAGATGTGACCAGCCCATTGCCACTCTAGCTTGCTTAGTCTTTGGGCTATGTCGATTACCTTGGTTCTCTGGCGGATCACCTCGTTTAGGATTTGATCGGCCTTCAGAGGGACTCCAAACATAGCTCTCTCCATAGCTCGCTGAGCGACTTTAAACTTATGGACCAGTCTAACCGTGAGTGTCCACGTTTCGGCTCCGTAAGTCATAACTGATAGGACGCACGCGTTGAAGACTTTCGTCTTTAGGCACTGTGGTATGGACGACGAGAAGACCTGACTAAGTTTACCAAATGCTGCCCATCCTAGCTGAATCTTCCTATCGGCTTCCCTCTCAAAATTGTTCCTACCCAACTGCATATTCTGCCCGAGGTGAACATATTCCTAAACAACTTCAAGGGAGACACCGTCAATGACAATCGGTACTGTCCAATGCCTGATAAAATTTCTTGAAAATTTTCATAAATGTGATCAAAAGTACTAGAGACTAAACAGGCTAAGTGCTCTGATCTTGACTAGAGTCCAATCACCTAAGAAGTGATAAAACTTTCTTGAAATATCCCATAATAATCTAGTTTCCAATAATGGTCTTTTAATCAACATTTTATAGCTTCTTTTTATGATCATTTAATAATCTCTCGTGGTGTAAATTTTATAGAACTTTGGTGAGGTTTATAACTCCATGCGAGATCGAACTCGAATCGTCATAAAACTATAAAGCAATCATAGATTAATGGACAAGTTAGAACTGCTAGCATTAATAATATCCAATCCATGGATACTGGTCATCTGCCTAGCCTTCTCCCAAGACCAACCCAAGACTGGTTGTCGGACTTTCGGGCTTCTGACGACCCGTACAAAGATACACAAATGGCAACCGGGACCAGCGGCTTAACGTGCTTTCCGAGGCACTGAAGGGTCTCGATATGTTGAGATGGTCACCCATCCACGGAACGACCTCGGCAAGCGTAGCTTAACCTGATCGATCGACCCATGCCTACGTAGCCAGAAGCCCCCCGTGGATACTATAATTGTGAAACTTAATTTTAATAAAGCGTCCAGGCCTCTTCCGTTCTAGCATACATAACATCACGCCTGTAACGCCCGAAGGGTAAGACAGGGGTGTAGGTACCTATAGTACACCCACATTTCGCTACTTATGTTTTTAAGTCCCAAGTAATAGGGTGCGAGCCTATTGACATCAACCGGCCACAACTGCGGGTAGCTACTGAGAGATTCCTTTTTAGCAGTCGCTTAGAAAGTAAAGGATATTGGTAATGAAATGGATTTTTATTATTATTTGGTAAGTTATCTAGGTCCTTATCTACGGCCAACATAGAACAACAACCTAGAAAAATAAAACGGTCATTTTATTTTCCAATGTATCGTTTAAAAAAAGAACTGACATACTATTGAAATGTTGCCATAACATAGGGTCTTCTAATCAACCTCTTTCAAAAAATAACTGTTCGAATATCTGTTCTAATATAATGAAGCTGAAGAGTTTGTTTGATTTTTTTTTTGTCTGTTTGAACGCGCTAATCTTTGAAACTACCAATCGGATTTCAAAAATTATTTTGCATTTGATAGCCCAATTACACCATCACCCAGTCACCCACGATACAGGAGAAATTCCTAGAGTGGGGCAATGTTAAAAAGAAAGAAGAAGAATTCTTGAGGGGAAGGTGCTATTTAACATCACGTTACGACGCTTAGGACACGAGCAAAAATAAAAAAAGTTAGAAAGAACGCTAAGCGATAACGAAGTATCGGGGCACAGCTATAGGATACAATGAATTTCACACGGTCGAAGTCACGGGCAGGAGCAGCGGTGGCCCAGTGGAGCAGTGGTGGCCCAGTGGGAACTGCCACGACTTACGAGTTGTAGGTCTGTAGGCACTTTACTTTGTGTAAATTATTTCATCACCACTGCTCTCAAAACGGTGAAGGAAAACAACGGTAGGAAACCAGCATGTCCTAGAACCAAACATTCGAAGACATGTGACATCTACCAACCCGCACTGGGCCCGCGTGATGGATGACGGCCCACTCCCTCTGACAAAGAGGAGGCCTGTGTCCCAGCAGTGGGAACATGCAGGCTGTATATGACGAAGTCGCGGGCAGACGCTACTTATTTAATAATGATATTAATGATGATTCAATAATACCCGAGTATCATAAAAACATATTTATGGTTATTGAATCGTAATAGAAATAGATGCAATTCTCAAGTGTTACGGGTATGGTGGGTTTATAAACTGTGGGGGCGTTATAATCTTAAATCGATTGATAAAGTTATCTCCGTGTAGAGTTATAGGACGTCCATGAATAATTTAGTAGGTATTTTATTGTACAGTAAGCCTACTTTATGTTTTAGTTAAAGAACTTATAGACTTCATATGAAGGGAATTTCAAGGGACTGTGTTTCATAATCATAATAATTTTTTTATTTGTGTAACATAGGTAGTGAATACAGTTCTTAAATTAAAGCTCATAGGTCGCTATGTTATGCCAAGAGGCGTAGAAATATGGTTGCATGCGAAATAATACCTATTGATCATGCGAGTAAACATAAATTATTTGGTAGGTATGTCAAAATTAATAGATTGCTGATAAATAAATAATTTAAACACAAATTATAAATGTCACGCTAAGGAATAATTTCTACAGTCAATGCATAAATAAATAATCACAAATTGCAAATTTGTCACAATATTCAATTAAAAATTGTTTCTCCAGTCAAATAAATAAGTCTACATTAATTTATCATTTACAAATTCGTCAGTCGTATAATAACATTTTTCAATTATTATTAGTACTTAACAGTTTTAATTTTACATTGATTTTTTTTATGACGTCAGGTAATGTGTCATGGACTCATGGTATATCTCTGCATCACCCTAAGGTTGACTGGTAGAAAATGCCTCAGGCATTAAGTCCGCCTTTGTACTGTATTTTTTTTTACTTGTGCCTAAAGTTTTAATAAATAAATAAATAATGTAGTGTAAATGCGCGGTGCCAGCCTAAACCGCTCTGCGCGCGCTTATAGGGTCCTACTAACAGGTGCGTCACGCGACGCGAATCGCACCACACAACATCGACACAAAGCGCCTGTCACGCCTGTCGCGCGTCAGGCGCTTTCAGTAGCGCTAGATTCGCGACGCGTGTCGCGCCTGTTTGAGAGAGCCTTAATGCATCAAATATAATTAAACGACTTTTTGATAGCTTGTTAGATGATTTTCAATTACCTATTTAATTGTTTATTTCCAACAATTGTTTACGATAATGGACTGGACAGCCTCACCCCTATAAACCTTGCAATTATTAATGTGTACTTATGTAAAATAATATGCTATGAGGACTGTACAACAGCATCCCCTTATAATCAAGATTTTATCCTAATTGGTATTTAGGTACTTATCATATACTATAATGATCGAAATCATTTGAGACTAATAATGTCATAACCTAAAGAATAAAGGTAAGTACTTACATTTGTTTCACTGTTTGTTCATCTTTAAATTAAAATTTTACTATTTTACAAACAATGACGCCCTATTTCTAACTTATTGCTGAAAAACTATAAAATAAACATAAAACTGTTTCTTTTTTTCCGGGGTGGAAAATCCTCATGGATGTCCACCGCCCTGGGGCGGGCGGCGGGGTCTGTCAGACTGACTAAAAACCACCCCGGTGTTCCATCTCACACGTACGCCGGGGGTCGCGGGAACGTACGATCCTTCCGCAACCCCCGACTGAACATATAATAACCCAACCTAACTAAAACTATTAACAAATTAAACTTAAAGATATAGGTAATAAACCACAATAAACTCCAAATTACAAAACCACATACACCTATAAATCATTTAAAAAAAAAACGTTATCGTACTTTAACAGCATTTTAATGTGATATGATATCATTGCTTACTCTAATAACTTGCTCAAACATTCAGTCATTCACCTGCTCAACGTATGATATAAGATAGTGTTATCAGCTCAACAACTTGTTAGCTTGCCCGGACCGCTGGCACTCGATTTAATTAACAATATTTTACTTACCGTTTAATTTTACTTTTTAGGGTTCCGTACCCAAAGGGACTGACTCTATTACTAAAGGCTCCACTTTCCGTCCGTCCGTCTGTCACAGGGCTGTAACTGCTGAACCGTAATAGGTTGAGACTTGAAATTTTCACTGCTACTACAGCTACTATGGTAACAACAAATAATAAAATAATGTTAAAATTAAAGAGATACATATTATATTATACAACGTGTAACAGAATAAACGCAAGTCCTGAAAGTAGTTTGCTCATAATTGTCCACTGAATCCATTTAAGTAACTATTAATATAGTTTTTTTGTTTTTAATTATGTATTTTGTATGTAATACTGACCGCCGGCGCCGATTGCGCCAAAGAAAATTAAATCTTATCTCAAGGCAATAAGACTCAATTTTAAATGCATAAAGTAATGCTAGGGTCAACACGATTTTCTTAATAATAATAGTTAGCTTTGAAAAATAATTGTTTTGGTCCTTGTATAATGCTTTTCACTCAATACTCTAATTGGGGTGTATGCGGTCTTGCGTTAATTATGTTACACGTTGTATGAGAAGCTTAATTTTTTTCGGCCTTTTTTGCATTGTATTAAAAAAAAGTTGTGTTAAATATTGTACGGTGGTGCGCAACCTTGCGTCTGTGAGTCCGACTCGGACTTGGCCACTTTTTATTTTATAAATAAGTGTGGTAAATTTATTTACCGCGAGAGCTTTTCAATAACCAACGCAGTATGCAATGAATACGCGTTTTTAAATGGCTTTTTGGTTCGCAAATGACTTTAGACATTTTTGGGAATTGGTTAATTTGAAACACATTTTAGTGCCTTTATTGATCTTTCAAAAGTTTATTTTATTTTATATGAAACTCCAAATATGGGACATACGAATGCTCAAAAATATCTTAATTTTTAGTCACCGTTAAAAATCTCCAGCTGTTTCTGTGTCTAGGGTGTAGCAAGACAAGTGAAGGGTAATTTTAACTAGGGAGTTATTTTATTCGTATTCATAATTAACTACTCAACCTGCAGTTTTAACAAGGGGTATCGTGTTACACAGTAACGGGGTTGTGGAGGTCAGATAGGCAGTCGCTCCATGTAAAATACTGGTATTCAGCTGTATCCGGTTAGACTGGAAGCCGATCCCAACTTAATTGGGAAAAGGCTAGCCTGCAGATTGATTCATATTAACTATCTACCCAAAAGATGCAGTTTCTGGCAGTATTTCAGTTATTTGACTTCCAAGTAGATAGATCCAAGTCGGTTCAAGGCATAATTATGTATTACGACTCCCGGCCACTGTAGGCGCGGGCCTGCGGGCGGTGAGTAATGGGTAGCTCACCGTCCGATCAGGACCAGGCCCGTGCTGGACGGCGCGTACGTGTTCCACGAGCGCCTCAAAGAGATGTCAGCATCGAAGAGGGGGCCCACTAGGGCCCAAGCCTGCCGGGAAAGCGGGATCATCCAAAAGGGGTACCGCTGACCCGGAACATAAAGGGCCAAGGAAGGAACACGGGTGGGTTTTAGTCAGTAAGAGTCTGACACTCCCTTCCGCTCCACCCAGAGCGGGAGGGGTCATTTGATGATTTCCCATCCTCAAAAAAAAAAAAGGCATATTTATTTAACTGCAATGATATCTAATTAAGTAAATGACCTAGATATCTACTCGGTCAGTATGTGTCAGTTTTATGTAATGAAACGTGGCAAACAGTCCTTAAACGTCATTATTACAGCCTATATCATTAAGTTCGAACTGAATCGTTAATGACCAATAAACATATAACATTATTGCGATATTTACGTTATACATTAACCTCTGCGCACTAATTAGCGGAATAAATAATTAGGTATGCACCATAAAGTGAGAAATATAGTTTTATGTGCTTACTCAGAATTAGGTGGGTTGATGATAAATAGGAATTGAAATAAACCACCAGTTGGCAATACTCAAGTCTTTATTCATTTGATACGAGATTGCTTTCTGATTCCAAATAGTTCTTTGGAATTAACGGCGTCATGTTGTTTTTTAAGTGACATGTTGCAAAACAATTGCGCAAATGTTTACCAACAGCGCGCCCCTGTCAGCGTCAATCGAGTGCCAAAAGATCCTTGTAGCAGGGAGTACCCCTCGTAATGGTTTTATCACTTTGGACTGCAAAATTGGCCTATAATTTTCCCACTGCTGGGCCTTCTCTCTTTGAGACGGAGTGAGCTGTAATCTACCACGCGGGCTCAGTGCGGGTTACTAGATGTCACATGTTTTCGAATTTTCGTTCTAGGACATGCCAGTTTCCTCACGATGTTTTCCTTCATCGTTTTGAGAGCAGTGGTTATGAAATTATTTATACAAAGTAAAGCGCCTGTCTGGGTTCGAACGTTCTTTGGTATTGTTCGTCGAATCGTTGAGCTCCTTGAGTCTAAGTTGAGCTGCACGATTACTGACAATTGCGTGCACTGACTGGACAGGTCCACTCAATCTGTGTGGTTATTTCCTCAAAAGACCATTGCAGACACCGATCTACATAGCCTTCACATGATCTGACCAAGATTTTGTCTGGACTTTAAAAGAGACTGTGACCTCTGAGTTTGTTTCGGCCTTTTTTCTCAGAGTAGTCAGATAGGAAACGCCAACCTCATCTAGTTTAAAAAAAATATGATTGACGTGTAAAAGTGTTTGTTCAAACCTACTTACAGAAATAAAATCATTTATCATTTGAACCAACGACCTAAGTCTCCTGCTTCCGACTCGTAATTCGGGGCCATCAACACTGGTCCACCACTGCTTTTGAAAGCATTTCCCACTTTGTCACATAGACCTTGACATTTTATGCCGTGCAGCTGTCGACCTCATAATTGTTTTATCACCCCAAGGCTGGGGGTGATAAAGCAATTATGAGGTCGACTATACCATGCACGGTACCACGAATCAAGTGAGCCAGCTCTAGTTGTCGCGTTTTAGAATAGTAATAGCGGTCAATGCCCTTTCCCTAATATCTCTCCGTAGAAACCCAAACAATAAACTATGTATGTGGTATCGTTATTGGAGCATGTGGAAGATCACGCACGGTAGATATTGATTTAGGACATTAACGGATTTCATTTCAGTTTTTTAAATAAAATATGCTAGAAAATGTAGGCGGGTCAATAGTCAATGAACGATATTGCCATGCTAAAACGCGACAACTATAGTCAGTCATTTACAAGTACATACTGTGCATTACTAATTGATCTCAAAACTTTAGATAGAAAGTTAATCGGTTTCTCATCTTAAACCAGTAAAATCAGGGCAGCATTTCTCTATAACTAATCGTCCTGTTCTAGGCTCTCACAATCCTCATCTAAGCCAATTTCAGGTTCTACCGTGCCTAATTCCTAAACCGCAAATCCGGCCACGTTATTTCAAATCAAGGCCGACAAGAGATTCATTGATCCTGCTCAACTTCGGTACAGTTATTATCTGAAACCCGATCTTAAAATTGCAATAGCATAAGTAGTTAGATACTTATTTTACATTGCAAAGTTATCGTGCACATAGGAACTCGTTTTCCATATAGGGAAGGGAGATTCTAGGTCTTCTCTTCTTGATCTAGAAACACTTAAGTAATCGTCTTGTTGGTTTACTGGTTCGAGTAGTTACTGTTGCCAAGTGAGAGATTGTGGATTCGATTTCCAATTTCTCAGTGCCAGCAAAGTAGCAGTATTTATTCGGATGGTTATCTACGTATTAAATTAAAAAGGGAACTCTATTTGAATTATTTATTTTTTTAAACTTTATGCACAAGTAAAATAATACTGTACAAAGGCGGACTTAATGCCTGACGCATTTTCTACCAGTCAACCTTAGGGTGATGCAGAGATAAAACATGGCCGGTGTAACATATGGGATAAATAGCTCGGAAATGACTTTACAAATACAAGAATAAATACTAATATGTACATAAATACCTACATACAAACCAAATAAACCTTGTCAGGAGAAATAACGATCGGTAGAGGAGAAAACATATCCAGCAACTCAGCGCTGGGAAATTTCGGCGAACTTCTGACGGATATGTTCACGTGCCTTCACTTTAAAAGATAACAGACTGGTTGCCGTCCTGATGTTCAAAGGGAGCGCATTGCAAAGAAAAACCTGCTTGTAATATCTGCCAGAGCCGTCCCGCTCGACGCGACGGTAACCGTCTCTCTGTGTGGCGTCGCCCGTAATATCTAGTACATTACAACTGCTCAGTGTCGCGTCGCCGCGCCGTCCCGTCCCGCCGCGCCGCGCCCGCTGTGTGCAGAGACCTTTAGTGCGGGTCCGGCTTCTTCCAGAAAGCTAAATCCAAACTTATCACGAGGCGGCAAAATAGGCAACACTCATGCGTGTTAAATGGCAACATTTGTAAACGTCGGGGTAGTCAAACGTCTGCTTACTCTTTCAAGTAATAAAGTCTTGATGGTAATACATAATCTCTCGATTAACAACTTGAGTTAAATATACAGGCACCGTAAGATTGTGAACACCGCTAGTTTATGATCTATCTCGCGAGATTGTAAACTGTCGATAAATTGAGAACTACCACACTGTTTACAATGTAATTTAATACGTTATATTGTCAGCAGTATTTCGAAAGTTTATAATATATCCATGTCAAACCGACAAATTGTGAACGAACCCGGACTTACCAACAGGGTTCAGAATTGGTCCGATTTTATCACCCATAAATTTGTGAACCGTCCCTGATTTGTCGGTCTTGGCGGTAGCCGAATTGGTCGCAGTAACTAAGCCAGGCCCTGCAGTCTCGACATAGTTAGCAATCGTTTTCGGTTGCTAAGTCCTAACAATCCAGATGTAATGATATTTGGTGGTCTCCACACTCAAATTTATCGGTTGTTACTGGTATTTTAGGTAGGTACCGGTAGGTAACAACCGATAAATTTGAGTGTCGAGACTGCCAAACATTTACATCAACATTTACATCTGGATTGTTAGGACTTAGCGACCGAAAACGATTGCTAACTATGTCGAGACTGCAGGGCCAGGGCATCCAGACCGACCAAATGGGTTAGGTTAGTTTAGAACTCTGACCAACCGCACGCGATACGAGCGAGCGAAGCGAGCGGTGCCGTGGCAGCGGCCGGCTAGCGCTACTTCCAGATTGGTCGCAGCTACTCGGCTATTTAGTATTAGCGCAAGTTGCGATATGTCGCATGTAACTTTGATAACAGTTCACAATTGGTCGGTTTGCCATGGACAGATAATAAACTATAGAAAATAAAAATTGTTTGTTGCAGTTCACAATTTTTCGATTGTTCATAATCTCGCGAGATAGATTATAAACTAACGATGTTCATATTTATACGGCCACAAATACATGCCGCGGGAATTCTTTACCATATCGTGAATATTGAAGAAAATGAGATGTTGCGCCGACCACAAATGAACTGGTACAAGGGTAGGAGAAGAATGATGATGATGATAATGATGACCGAGAATTCGTGTTCCAATACTCCTAATTACTGCTCGTGTGAAACGAAAGTCGAGAACTCGACAATTTCCTCAATATTAAGACGAATGTTAGCTAAGTGTTATTACGATTGTCTATTAACACTTACAGTTATAATCTATGGATTCGGTTCAGTGATAGGGTTGCCAGGCAGGCAAAACAAGACTAAAAGTGTTTTGGTCTTCAAATATTTTGCTTTAAGAAAGTCGCAACATTCAGTTTTACTTATATTCCGTGTTATTTATTATACACGGTGATTTTTAATTCACTGTTAACCTTGCAGGAGGTAAAACAACTCATGATTATAAACAACTCTCACTATGAGACCAACTACGAAATATAAAAAAATAATTACATCTGTTGCATACATTTTCATCGGGTAAATATTGCATTTTTGTATGAAACAGCTGATATTTTTTTCGACATTCCAGAGTTGGTCGCATAGTAAAAGTTGCGCATAATCATGAGTACTTTCACGCCCTGAAAGGTTAACAGTGAATTAAAAATCACCGTGTTTAAACAGATAAATAGTTGTACCTAGTGCTAATAATATAATATATAGTGTGAGTCAGCCTATAGTGTCCCACTGCAGGGTAAAGGCGGCATCTCATTCAGAGAAGGCGTGAGCATGGGTAATGATTTCAGACTATATTAACTATAAGTCCAGGTTTCTTCACGATATATTTCCTTCAACGGTGTCAGTAATGTCCAAGATTAACTTAGAACGGACATATGAATTGAAAAAGTCACAATACCTACCCTTATTTGAACCCACAACCTCGTGCATGAGAGGCGAAGGCGAATCATCGTAAATTATCATTATACTTGGGTCAAGTAGTGGAGGCTCCCAATGGGGGGTTGCGGAAGGATCGTAGGTACGTTCCCGCGACCCCTGGCGTATGTATGAGATGGAACACCGGCGTTGTTTTTAGTCAGTAAGAGTCTGGCTGACCCCGCCGCCCGCCCCAGAGCGGCGGACATCCATGAGGATTTTCCACACAGGAAACAAAAAAAAATTTGTGGAGGCTTATAGTGTTTTGGATTGGTTGAGCCAAAAGGATGCAGAACGCAACTGAACATTTTTGAAGAAATTTACTGCTAAGTAAAAGTTAAAGCCCAAATTCTGGCTAATTCCTGCCAAGCAACAGTGAGGGTAGCCCTACCCGTGGCACAAACGAAGCGGCGTAGATCAAACGCCAGGATGTGCCAGTGTTTGCCACATAGTGTCAATATGTGTGCCGTGAACATTTGGCTCAGCTATTAAACCATTTTGTTTGTTCATGTGCTTTTCAAACACGCATCAAGACACGCGTCCATCGTAGTACAGAAATGTGTGAAGTTTATTGTATAAACATTCGTTTATGTTGGGTTTATTGGGTTTCATCGTTCTAATTTGACATTTTATTTTGGTAATTATTATGTAATCTCCTCATCCTGTATCATCATTATCTGCTGTTTGGACGTCATTTTACCCGACTGCGCGACAGCAAAGACAGGGTTACGTTTTTCACGCTCAACTATGTATCTTTGTATGTGGGATTCCATAAAACCCCGTATTTGTATTTGTAGCATTCTAACATCTGGCTGGTTCCTTTTTTTTTCGTTTTAAGGCGAGCCATTACTTACATGTCACGCTGAAAAGATGAACCAGTCAGCAAATCAGAAAGCGTTGCTGACGAACTTCTCCAGTCAGTCACGAATACTTCTTCATAGGCACATACCTCTCTTGTCACTTTGGCTTGCTAATTCTCCACTATCATCATCATCAGCCTATAATGTTCCCACTGCTGGGACACAGGCCTCCTCTTGGTGAGAGTGGGCCGTAATCCACCACGCGGGCCCAGTGCGGGTTGGTAGATGTCACGTCTTTCGAATTTTTGGTTCTAAGACATGGCCGACATATTATTCTCCACTATACTCACATAATAATGTCAATAATACCAATATTTACTTGAATGTCTCATTACGAAGTCTTACTCAATTCACTATGTAGTAAATACACTCGGCCACACTCGATACATGAATAATTTCGAAACCGTTCTATCGGTAACGATATCAATTACAAGTACAACGACGCAGAATTGATACTCGATCCTGCGGCAATCGCATAGTACCTATACGGTTACTTACATGTGTTCCGATTTATTCCCACTACTGATTGTTTTTCCTAGATTTTTAAAATTTGATCTAGGTGATTAGATTACGAGGTTCTGTGCGAAAACAGTGTGTAAATGCAAGCGACATTGCATTTTTCCACCTACTTACAATTTGACGCCGCGCAGTCTACGTTCGCTTCTAGATAAAAATGTTCAATGTCGTTCGCGATAACATTAAAAGTGGAAATATTGGATGGATTTGTATTATTTATTGCCCTTTAATCTAAGTCATTCAAGGATACAATGTATGCAATTGATGTTTGCTATCTGTTTGTCATCATTATTGGATTATGATGAACATATTATTTAAGTAAATTTGCGTGGTCAAAATACAAGTTGTTAAGTACCTACTTACTGCTTCCTTTACACGTGAACACGTGAAGGAACAGGGTTATCTCTTTTGTGAAAAAAATGCTGGGAATTGCTTTAATCAACTGTCAACAAAGAAGAAGCGCAACTACTGATAGACTAATTGGTTCCAGAAACATGTAAATGGAAGATCGGTGATTTTGATAGGTTTGAGGTTTCACGAAATAGATTGCAGGATTATAATTGCAAGCCTTTGTAATCTTTAGAACTAAGCTTTTCAGTCCTCAGCAAGACCTTAAACTTCTGACATCCAAAACTTAAGTTTTCCCCGTTTTGCAAATGCATAATATTATGACGGCTTAGTGCTCATACACACGAACAACACGCGTCGGCGGCTGCCGCCGACAGTCCGACACGCGTTGACGGCAGACATCGACAGCCGTCGACGTCTGCAGTTGCCTCTGCCGTTGACGCGTGCCGCTCGTGTGTATGCACACTTAGAACGATAACTAATTAAAATTTGTTTCTTTCTTCCCAGGGATGCCCTCTACCGACTGTCGCTACGAGGTCTAGGTGTGCTAGAACGCGCTGATTGGCTGGCTTCCTCCAACAAGACAAAGCTCTGCCAAATGAAGGGACAAACAGAACGTGACTGCCGTAATTACATCAAAGTGCTTCTGCTGCATGGGCATAAGCTATTCGCTTGTGGGACTCACGCGTTCAGCCCTGTTTGTAGTTGGCGAGAGGTAGGTTTAATAACAAATAAAAACATACTGTATAACATAATCATCCTATAACGTTCCCACTGCTGGGACACAGGCCTCGTCTCAGTGAGAGGTAGTGGGCCCTAATACACCACGCGGGCCCAGTGCGGATTGGTAGATGTCACAGTTCTTCGAATTTATGGTTCTAGGGCATGCCGTTTCCTCACGATGTTTTCCTTCACCATTTTGAGAGCAGAGCGGATCAGTGGTGGCCCAGTAGTAACGGCCGCGACTTACAATTTATAGGTCGCAGGTTCGAACCTAGACAGGCGTTTTACTTTGTGCAAATTATTTTACCACCAACAAAAAATC
The DNA here is from genome assembly GCA_937001585.2 of Brachylomia viminalis. Taxonomy (NCBI): domain Eukaryota; kingdom Metazoa; phylum Arthropoda; class Insecta; order Lepidoptera; family Noctuidae; genus Brachylomia; species Brachylomia viminalis. Next base: position 12,309,046 of record OW443316.2, on the reverse strand, counting down.
CAAAGTTTTTTTTTTTATTTGTTTGTCACTTCTCAACACTCACAGAATTGTTTAAAAGTAGTTGCAAGACAGCTGCCTTGTACCAAATAGCTTGTATGCCTGTACCTATAGAGCAAACAAATAGTAAAGTTTAAAAAGAGTTCCGTGTTCCGTCAGTCCTAAGTACCTGACAGACAATGCACAGCCTCAGGCCTACACCACTGATGATGAGGATGAAGATATAGAGGGTGTAGATGCGCACTGAGAAAGGGTTTTAGAAAACTAAACCCACGAGCGAATCTCGGGTAAATTGGTAAACAGATTTACTACAACTTCAACCATTAGTATATTTAATCACAACTGTTATTCTTGACAGTTTTATGAAATGGATATACCACGGCAAGTTCGCGTAGGCTGTTAATTTGCTTATGGCCGATTCCTATAATTTACGGACCGTTATTGGTTAAAATTAAGACTCTTGTATCTTTACTATTAATGAAGCAAAGACATCATAGCTTGGCATAGTAGACGCCTCCATATGGAAGTAACTCTCACGGGTAAAATTAGCTTACTAATCTATTTATATGCATAGTTTGGCAATAAAAAATGCTACCATTGGTAAGCAAAACGATTCGTTTTTGTTTATAGGAACCGAGCATTAATCGGTTGAAGGACGCTGGACAAGACACGATAGAAGTTATATTGTTAAGACTGCCTGCGACTTCGTCCGCGTGAATCTTCTTGTTCCCCCGACCCACCCCGTCGCATCGTATTACCTGCGCACGCTATCACTTCGTTTCTGCGTTTTTTCTGACTTTTTTTCTTTTTGCTCGGCACCTAAGCGCCATAGCGTGATTTTAAATAGCCGATAGCCTTACTCAAAAATTGGGCTATCAAATGGAAAAAAAGAAACAAATCCGACCGGTAGTCTCAGAGATTACCACCATACATACAAACAAACAAACAAATTTGACCTCTTTATAATATTAGCATAGATTACGCCTATGGACAGTGTCTCTCAAAGTGTTTACAATTGCCTAGAGGGACAGATTATCTCGCATTTTTAAACAACTTGATTCGGAACAAAACCTGTAGAACAAATAAATATGTTTCTGAACGAGAATCGAACTAGCAACCGGTATTGCAGTTTGCCGTGCTAAAATCTTGTTTGTTATTTTAAGGCGTGCTGCCGTAAAGTGTGTATGTAAGGAGTATTTGAATATTGAAATCGAATTTGCGTGTAGGTACACATTAAATGTTTATCTAACACTTTCGGTGTTCAAGCCAGTTTGTCTATCTTTGGAATCGAGTTACAGAAATATGGAGACGATCTTAAAATAATCCAAGAAAGGATTTCATATTTGTTCTATTTACCAATATAGCTGTTTGGTTTCACTTTTGAGTGGAACATCTTTCTTTATTCGTGAGGAAACCTCATGCTCAGCAATCCACTGCTTGTTTATCGGTTAATATACAGGGTGTTTGGAAGCTGGGTACAAAGCTTTAAGGGGGTTTTGACACTATTTAGAGCATTTTGAGCCATACTACATGTCTTAGACGATGTAGGGTTTTATTATTATTTCGAGCTGCAATTTTTTTAAATAACCCAATTTCTGACTGTTAATTGCCAACGTTTAAAATTGGTATGTAACTGGTTTTCTATCGTATGTCGTAGAATACTTTAAAATTTGAAAAAAATTGCGTTGTTTATGTAATTTAAACAATACAATAAAATAACGTCAATCGTGCATAAATAATCTAATAAAAATTGTGTGCCGCCTGGCAGATGTGAAACATCGAAATTATTTTGTACAAGTAATATGCATAAAAGAACAGATTACGAAAGGAACTATTAAGGCATAATATAAAAATAAAATATTGCGATTTTTTTACAGAAAATGATGTTTGTTTATTTAATAAACATTTCTTTCATTAAATACAAAAATGAAAAATTCAAAAATGTATTTAACATTGTGACAAATCAATTCTTTTATTTAGTAACATCGGTAATAACGACGACAGAACGGCGACGCGTCGCCACGGCATGCGTCGCCACGGCATGCGTCGCCACGGCATGCGTCGCCACGGCATGCGTCGCCACGGCATGCGTCGTCACGGCATGCGTCGCCACGCCAGCAATCAGTTTTACGTGCGGCTGTAGATGTTTCACATCAAAAAACATGCTCAAAATGTTCCAAATGGTGTCAGCTGTCACCCCCCTTAAGCTTTGCCCGGCTTCCGAACACCCTGCATCACTGATCACAAATCGAAGGACTGTCTATCTGGGATCTATTAACATATATTCACTGAAACCATTTTCTCCACCAGATTGAGTCAATAAGGACAGTAACAGAGTGGGTGACGGGAGTAGCCAACTGCCCTTACAACCCTCAATCCAACGTGACTGCGATCCTTGCCAGCAACGGCGAGTACTACGCTGGTACTCCTACCGACTTCGCCAGCTCCGATACAGCTATATGCAGGTAAATTATTAGTACTGACTCGACTCCTGACTGCCTCGTTGGTCTAGCTAGTGGTATCAAGCAACAACAAAGCTCCATCCGTGCGAGACCTAGTGGTACTGCTAGATAACAAACTTCACCTTGATCAACATATGGATAACATCACCAAAAAGGCTTATCGTATGTATGGGTTCGTTATGAGATCAGCTACTGAATTTAAACACGCAAGCACTTATTCTCATCTCTATAAAGCACTAGTTAGATCTCAACTCGAATATGCAGTGGTCGTGTGGAACCCTTTTTATAACAAATATGTTGAGATGCTAGAAAAAGTGCAGCGCAAACTACTCAGATCGATGCACTATAGGTGCTCCCACAATTTCCCAACCTATAAAAATCTACTTAATAAATACAATCTAATGAGCCTGAAGACTAGACGTTCATGTCTGGAAATTATGTTTCTTTTCGACGTATGTTATAACAGGTATAACTGCTCTGAGATTACTAATAAAATATGCTACTGTGTCCCAAGAACTGTTATTAGACGAGAAGTGCGCGCACGTCCTCTTTTTTGCTGTGTCCCATTGCCGCACCAATGCTGGTCTGCGGGCGCCTCTACGTCGCTTGTGCAAAAACTATAATGATTGTTGTTCAGAAACTACAGAATTAGATTTATTCTCAGTGTCAGCAAATAGATTTCGTTCTGCTTTGTTAAAGAAACTCAAGGATTCCGGTGTATAGTTGTTTGAACAGTCTTGTAGTCTTACTTGCATAGATTGTTCATTAGTAAAGTTAAAATAAATTGTATATGCTGTGGATAACGGTGTGAGTTTCACATTTATATAATATCTTTGTTTATATTATTTGCGCAGATATAATGTGTTACTGTTTGTTTGTCCCAAACGTAGACAGAGTTTCTCTGTCTACGGTCCCAAATAAATAAATAAATAAACATGAGGGAGTTCAAACGTAAGCTTTTTAAATTATTGAATGACAAGGCGTATTATTATTTTAATGAATATGATAATGACAAATTATAATAATATTTGTATAATTTTATATCTGTCTATAAGTACTTAATTAAAATGTTTCTCTCAATGATAATGATATTATTTATTGACATTTATTATTGTTTACGAAATTGTGAACATACGAGTACTATTACCTAACTATTTACATGACATATTATTAACTATTGCATGAAGTTGTGACTAATATTTTTTTTTTATTTTAACTAATTGTAATTGTGTTTGTGTGAATTGTGTTTTATTGATTGTGTGTGCTATTTTATTTTGTTAATTGGCATTTGATTTTGGTGGGACATAGCATGGACCAAAACTTTTTGTATAACATCTGTAAAATTTTCCCTATTTTCACAAAATGAATAAATGGATTTGAATTTGAAGCGCTACAGCTGAGCATGAGGTCCTGGATTCGATTCCATTCCAACCAACAGAAGTCGATTGCACTAGTAACAAAAGGTCGGAGGGTACGTCAGTCGGCGCATCTCCTTTCATGCACCCATTGCGTTTAAACTAGATGTTAGTAAGAAGTAGGATTTGGTAGTTAGCTAGGCTGCATCGAATATATCCCTTCAAAATGGTTGAGCTGAATGGTGCTGATCCATACGTCATGTTCGTGAACGGGCGCCGTCAGTAGGCACTGGTCATCTGGTTTTTATATTTTTTTATTACGGACGCTGTTAACGTGCACGTCTTTCTACATCGTTCTCACATGTATAATTTCATCATGAATGATGTAACCACTTTTTTTGTAACAATATTTTGATTTAAAAGAGTGTCCATGGAGTTTCTTGCCCGTTCTTCTCCATAGGTACCTACTACGGTTTGGAATGGGCAACTAGCTTCATCTTTCTGACTGACCAACCCCTTGGCAATTCAAAAGTGACTGTAATTGGTTTATTTGAAATAAATGCTTTGAGTTTGAGTTTATAAATAAAAATATTTTGACACACATGTAATGGTGTTAGAACTCGTGTAGAAGAGTCTGATAAGGGCTGAACTTTCAACTTCTGCCGTCAAACAGAATTGCAGTGTTCCAATTTCAACTTACTTTCTAGATACGGCAATGGGCCAGGCTATTGTTCTCAATAAGCGGTAGAAACCATTCGCTATAAGGTGTACTGATGGTCTATTTGTCAGAGCATTTTGCATTACAGTATTGAGATTAATATTCCTCCTCCCTAACCGCAATCCATACTAATATTAAACATTCGCAAGTTTTACGACTAAACCACTATACGGATTTCGATAGAAGTCAAGGAGACAGATGGCATCCTGGTAGAGGACATTGGCTACTTTTTGTCTCGAAAATAATCCTAAAGGGCGTGATATAGGGGATGAAAGTTTGTATGGGATACCCAGCATCTGACCTCCACGCGGGCGAATCCGCGGGCAAAAGCTAGTAGTATAATAATTTACAGCAATATCTCACAATCAATTGTCATAAGAATTTTATAGTGATCTTAGGGCCAGGCCACAACACTGCGGTGCGATGACGCACCGTAGAAATCTACGACGTCGCACAATGGGCCTTGTATTGTGTAGTGCGACGACGTTTTTGCGACGCGTCGTCGCAACGCAGTGTTGTGGCCTGGCCCTTAGTGTTCCATGTCGTAAATACATTTCTACTACAAAAGGTTAGCAGTGTCTCAATCTTAAACGACTAATGGCACCGCTCTAATTTGATATGGATATACGGGTCAGTAAATTATTCGTTGATTTGATATCGATTGTCGTCCTTGTGTATCAGTGTGGTGTCGAGTCATTTTATTATCTGTTTTAGCAATCCTAGTAGCGTTGATTAGATTAACTCCACCTTTGACGCTGTTATTAGTTTTCTACTAGATAGGATTATTAATTTCCTGTTTGTTTCGATAGGTATTTTGATTATTCATAGATTTAGCCATTTTAAAATCAAAGTATTTATCATGAACTTGGGTCTAGTTTTCTTCAGAATCAGTTTCTTTGACTTGATAACATTCATTGCAAATGAATGTAGTATGGGTCCTGCAAATACATATTTCTTAGACATGTGTCTTTGATTGCCTCCTTTTTTTTGCTGGGCATATTTTGCAGCTTCCTCTGCATGTGCTGGAACTACTGCTTGGTTCATAACCAGCGTCTTCAATACTCATATTCAAATGCTCTCTTATCTTTCTTTTGAGTTTTCTTGGAAGGTTCACCATCGTAGCCCTTCTTTGAACGTACTCTTTTGTCAGTTCAATGCCTAATTCACGTAAATATTTTTGCCTTTTCTGTATAACCACTTGATTTGCCCTCAATATTACCATGGCATTTATTCCAGCAATATCCAGAAGACGAAAGAAGAGTGTCAATGGCCATCTATTATTCTTCCTTGACGTCGAATACATCTTCACCTTTTTATCGACTTCATCGACACCGCCTTTCGTTATATTGTAAAAAGTTATGATGCTTGGCTTGCGCTTTTCATTACTACTTTCATCAATTTCAGCAGCAGAATGAAGTGATGATAATAAAACCACAAATCTTTTTTTTTTTGGACACGTACGAGACCAGCGTAGCCCTGTCAGAAAATCCAAATTGACTTGAAAATTCAGGTCTGTTTTTATCTGTAAAACAAGGAGGTATTTCTTTCTTGTTTTTACGCATGGTACCCACAACAGAAATCTTATAATTTACGGCTAAATCATCTACCAAAGGTACACTTGTGTACCAATTGTCGATTGTTAGGTTTCGTCCGGTGCCAGAAATTGGTGTAATTAGCCTCTTCACGACGTCTGCTGCTGCATTACTCAACTGGTACGGGCCTTCTGGCTGCTTGCCGGCATGAAGCTCAATGTTGAGGACATAAAACGTAGCAGCGTCTACAAGCGGATAAAGTTTTATTCCGTATTTATCGGGTTTTGATTTTATGTACTGTCTGAAAGGACATTTTCCTCGAAAACCTGCCATCATCTCATCAACAACAACGTTTTGACCCACAGAATAAGGTACAAGGCAGTTTTGTGTAAACGATTCCAAAATACCCCTTAATGGTGCAGCTTTATCCAGACTACGACGAGATGCTCGTGTGGATGCCTCATCAAACCGCAACGAATTTAGTAGAAATTTTGTTCTTTTCAGTGACATCGTAGTAGGAAAAATAGGTACGCCTGTGCCATCAGTTGCATATAAATCCTCTAAATTCGCGTGTGACACCCGCAAGGTACCTGCAATATACAGTAATCCAAATAATGCTCGAATTCCTACAGCATCAGTCGGTTTGCAGTCACGGGGTCTGTCATACGATGGCGCCTTTTTTAGTATAAATTCATTGGTGTGTATGACAATTTTTTCAATAATATCCTCAGTAATCAATAAATTCCAGGCATCCACAAACGTTGTCACCCCCACGCCATTTCTCCGAGTACCCGAATTTTCTGTAAGAACATTTTGCACTTGGCGCCTCACTCTGTTATTATTAGATTTTTGCCACTTTGTTACCTTATCACGCCCCGTAAAATATGTGCTTATATCTGAAAGAGGCACATCCTCTTCATCTGAATCTGAGCTGCTTGATTCTTCAACAGATTGAGTTTCCTCTGGAACTAGAAGGTAGTCGGAAGCTTCTGAACCTTGGTCACTGAGCACCGATTCATTATCATCATCTTCTCGTTGTATTTGCGCAAGTATTGCACTACTATTTAGTGGCCTACGAGCCATTTTTATATAAAAAAACACTATTACAAACTTAATTCCAAAAAAATAATATCTCGCGTTGAGCGTCGCGCGTAACTTTTTCGACGACAGGCGCGTGGTGTGCTTTCGACGCCTGCGCCGCGGCTAAAGCAAATGCAATCTGTGCGCTCCAGGGGGTACGGGGAAGGGAGGTAAAATGTTTATTTCGTGCACAATGAAACAATGACAGGCTAGTAGGAATAGGAAATACATGCGATAAGAAATAACGATATTATGAACGAAAATGTATCGAGCGCGGTCGATTCGACGCCGCGCGACCGCTTGAAGGTTAATGTTCGCTTACTTAGCTAATTTAACATTAATTTTGGTGAGACGGATGTTCCATTGATATTATAGATCCCTTATGCTTTGAGGTGCGATTCAAAAATATAAGGTACTTAGGTACTTCGTAATTTATAACTTCTATGCAACCATTGAGCCCTTTGAGCCAGGATCTGACAATGATTACTAACAATCTAACATTGTTTTGTTTTTAACACGCGGTGTCTACGTCTCTTATCCAACTCTCCCGTGTCAGGTCTGCTGGAAGAAATATATGTTGAAATAAGCAGTACCTTAGTTGTAAGGTGTTTTGTGTGTATACCTACATGAATTAATAAATCAAAATCTCACGAGTCTCGTGGTGAAAGAAATGCCTTTGAGCCCTCAAAACCCTTCGTCGGGTGCTTTTAAATGGTTTCGGATAATAAGAAAGAAACTAGCTTTATTGGATCTCCTAAAAATATCCACATTCTTCCGCAGGAGCCAAGGCGCCGCCAACCATGATTCAGGCATGCTCCGCACAACCCAGTACGACCTGAACTGGCTGAACGAGCCCCAGTTCGTGGGCAGCTTCGAAGATGACCGATTTGTCTACTTCGTGTTCAGGGAGGTGGCTGTGGAGTTCATGAATTGTGGGAAGGTAAGCCTAAACGTTATCAATCATAATTTGAGGAACTTTCATAATTTGAGGAACTTTGACTTGTAGAGCTGGGTAGATAGGTCCGGAGTTCCAGACTTGACCAACGACATTTATTTACAAAGATATCGCTCAGTTTTTTTGTCGCACAGTTGGCCGTATTGGTACATATTAAAAGTCTGAATTTTTTTTAGTGTATTGTCATATGTTCAAAGAATAGAATTATACAAAAATATTTCATAAAAATAAAATAGTATCATGGTACTTAAAAGAATCGTAAAACAGAGCTCAAAAAATATTTATCGTCGCATAATTCTCAAAATTTTGAGCGTAAACTATCATATTTTATGTAATGATAAAAACGGGAATTCAAACAACTAAATAAATACTTACCTAAAATATATGCCATTTAGTCGTGCTTTTATTTTTTAATTTAATTAAAAGTGCAAAATTACTTTTATTTTGGTGGTCATTCGATTCAACTAACATCAAACGCATCGCTGTTTAGAACCGTTGTTGTCGTGATGCGCTATTGTCAATTACCTAAAAAAATCCTTCTTACTAGATCATAGTACCTATTCTACTCATGCCTTGTGTAGTAATAATATGTTTACATAACAACGCCCGTGTTTGTGACATCACAGCGCCTGCAGTATCTACCTACAAATACATAAGTCATATTAGAACTAAGTAATAATTTAGCTGGAATATCTTCTTCCAAAATCTGTTCACAGTCTGCTTTAGCCTGCCTCTTTTGGCGGGTGATTCTGCTCAGCTTGTTGCTCAACGCAACTAAGTGATTGAGACAAACATTGGGGGCCGTTTCCTCTGTTGAAACCTGTAATAAATTGACCAACTAGCACTGTTTCTATATTTATATTCGCCGCAACGACAGTCCGAAGTCCCTGTCATAGGATATAATGTGTGGTGCTTATATTCGGGAGAACCCTCCGGTGTTAACAAGATAAGTGTCCTATCTAACTAATGACAATGTCATATATCTTGGAACGGAAATGGTTATGACCCTCATTATGTCGACACTTGCCAATTTGCCAATTGTCTTACCAATACTTTGATCTAAAGGACCGTCATTCCGGTTATTTAAAAAAAAAAAATTGTAGAAGTGATAAGATGGCTATAACTTGCAGCGTATTTATTTTTGGTCACCAAGGGTTAGTTACCTCCTAATTCAAGAAATGGCTTTCCTTCGATAACATTACCTAGAGGCAGATATTTTTTTCAAATATTTAGTTACGTCATGATAGTTTCTGTACCTTAGAACGTTTCACCTTTGTACGTTTCAATCATCATCAATATTGCCTATTTAATTTTTATAGTTGTACTTATAAAAGATTTACGAGGTATTGGTCAAAACTATAAGCATAATTATGTACTGGACAAGAAAGCGTTAGCGGAGCCCGCAAAAAAATAACTGATAAAAAAATACTGAGAAAATAAATACCTCCGGTCGTTGACCCCAAAAAAATAACATATTTTTTTTTGTTTTAACTTATTTAGTTACTTATCATCTGCGGAGTTACACTGACTAATTTATTTTGACCCTATATAACCCACTTAGTGAGATGACAGTTCATTAATATCCTAAAATGTAGCGGGGATTCATTCAAATCGGTTAGCTTTATAGATCAGGTGCTAATTAGTACACTATTCATTCAGATCATCTACTCCCGAATCGCGCGCGTTTGCAAGAACGACCCTGGTGGCTACATGGTGATGAAGGAAAGTTGGAGTACTTTCCTCAAGGCTCGGCTGAAGTGTTCGGTGCCAGGAGACGTGCCGTTCCACTACGACGAGGTGCAGAGCGTGGAGTATCTGCCCCAGGAGAAGACACTTGTTGCTACGTTCACTACACCCGCGTAAGTTTACTGTGTTAATAATTAGTTAAAAATATTAAATAATGGTTCAATTTTGGCAAAATGTGTTGATTTTATCAACACACGTTGCCAATTAAAAAAAAAAAAAAAAACACATTACAACACGTCATATTGCCAAAATTTTTACATTAACTTAACCATTAGTTAAAAATAGTAACTTTGGTAAAATTTTGCCAAAATCTGTCGATCGAATCAACACATTTTGTCAAAATTTAACAATTACTTAGTTACTATTTTTAACTAATGGTTGAGTTAATTACGCATCAAAAAACCGGCCCTTAATAGTGCTACAAGGATATTTTGGCTCTCGAATGACGCTGACATGGCGGCGCTGTTCGTAAAAACTTGTGCAATTTTTTTGTGAAATGTATTCAAGAAACAAGATGGCGGCGTTGGTTCTGATTTTGGCGACGCGCCGAAATAGCCTTTTAGTACTATATCATTCTGTTCTTAGTTCTTCTGAGTTCTGGATACGAGGCCAATTTGCGAGTCAGTTATGTTGACAGTTCAGTCACGGGGTTACGAGTAAGCCCGGGTTACAAGAGGCTGGTTTTTGAAGCTAGGATAACAAGATAGTGCTAGTAAGCTAGCAAGCTAGTCACTCTAGCCTCGTGTATACAGAACTAACCTAATTTTTAGGCTAGTAAGCTAGTGAGAAATATTTGTAAGCTAGTGTGACAGTGATAATGTCACTGCAGTGCTGTTGAAAAAAAAAATATTACGTGCATCGTATAAAGCTCTAGTATGTGCCAAGCCAGGATAGCGAGTCCGGATAGTATACCGAGGTTCTAGCTTACTAACCTAGGTTTGAAAAACTAGCCTCGTGTATCTCGGGCATTATACTGCTGGCTCCGTGTACGAATATATTTGAAGACAGTTCGTTACTAAATGACTTTATACCTTACCTAATATTTTATATACATTTTAGTGATATTTATTTTAGAAGTATCTAAGTAGGTATATTGTATGTTTAAGTATATTTGAATTAGAGATTTTTTTTTAACTTTATATAATTTGTTTTCTTTTCTACTCTTAAACACGGTGTCTACATCTCTTTTTCTTTACTCACCTATCGCAGGTATACTGGAAGAGATTTCATTAGAAATAAGCATCACCTTTGCACGAATTTTCTCGTTCCTTTCTTCTTGTCTGGTTAAATAAATAAATGAATTCAGTTAGGTGATTTTCAATTGTTTTTCTCTCAGATCGGATTCGGATTATGAATTTATTTTCGTCGAGGGGTGAAATCACTCGTCCTTATGAACAATCTTTACTATGGAGCATGACGCAATGGGGCCAAGCTCTATACCCATTTAATACCCAGTCCTGTGACGCAAGGCTCACGGCATTGTTCAAAAAAGTTGTGTTTCCTTCTTGGAGCAAGATAATTTGTATTATTTTTCCATCATGTTTTCAATAGTCATCTCATTACCTACTGATGTTTCATAAGTATCTCATTAAATTATTATGATTATGCTTTTTTTATGTACTAAAACGTTGCATTTACCAACAGGAACAGTATAGTTGGTAGTGCAGTATGTATCTACAGCATGTCGGATATCCATGCGGCTTTCGAGGGTCCCTACAAGGTGCAGGACAGACCTACGTCATCGTGGGAGCCAAGATCGCCTTCCAAGCAAGCGCGGGACCATTTCAAATGTGTTTCTGACTCGAGGTTAGTAATGTGTTAGACTTGATACATATATTAGTTTAGTATGAAGTAAAAACCGACATCTTTCCAAGTAGAAAAGGCGCCATTTTTTATCCGTCTGCGCGACTCAAAGGAGGGTAATTTGTTTATCAGCCTGTGTATGTTTGTTCCTTTGTGGCGCTCTATAGACCAAACGAGTGTGCCGATTTTGTTGATTCTTAAGTGAATCGATTTGTGTCTTATCTTGTGTCACTAAAGACACGACAGTAATCAAAATTCAATATGGCGACCACCAGACGCCATATTGTGAAAAAGTATAATTGAATGGGTCTTTGAAAATCATCTTTAGGTTTCTGAAATCATTTTTCATTTTCGATGACCATTTAGGATCTATAACAATTTTAAAGTTGGTTAGCAACCATTCTCACTTTTGATACCCCTTGCCATTCATAACTTAAGACATATTATTAAACTGAAAGTTTTGTAGAAAAAAATGCTTTAATTAGCATACTGAGTAATTTCTTGAGTACAATTGGAATCCAGATTATGTTAACCCAAAACTATTTCCCACAGAATCCACGAATCAATGGAATACCACCGCTACCACCTTATGTACGAGTCGGTACAACCCGTGTCCGGCGAGCCAGTCTTCAAAGTGACGTCAGAGCGGTTCACACACGTCACCGTTGACGTCACAAACGCTAAGAACGTTGAAAAGCAACTCGTTTTATACGTGGCAACACAGGCTGGTAACGTGCTGAAGTTGGCAGTACTGCCGAAGCTGGATGGCGCGTGTTTGGTCGAGAGGTGGAAACTTAACGGGAATAATAACAGCTTTGAGGTGCTGACTATGCAGTTTGTTAAGGATACTGTGAGTATTTTTTAAGCCAATGCTCCTTTATATATTTTTTTACTTATCTTCAGCAATAGTTGCAAAAGCTAGTAGGTCATAATACAGGTTGTCCCAGATGTCGACGTAAAGCCGGAAACGGGTGATAGGTCAAGCTAGTGATAATAGTTAACAGAAAAATAATAATAATCTTTGCTATTTATAAAAAAAATCGAGAAAATCTATTCCCCGTGACGGTATTTTAACTCCTGTTGCAACAAAATATAACTTTTTAAAATTTTCTTTTTATTATGGATTCCTGAATAGGATGCTTCTGAAAATTGTTGCTTACAATTTACAGCCAACTGCTCCAGTCCAGGAGATGTATTTTTTTCTTAACCAAGTATTCAAAATTAAATGAAAATAGAAATGCCCAGTTTTAAATGACTACTGAAAAAAAAAGTACTACTTACACGAGTTTGGCAAGTAACTTTAAAAGTTGGCGTATTTAATAATGATTCCAAAATGGTATAGCACTTGCAAGATTATTTTGTTAAATTATGTTTTTTTTTTAAAGAAACTCTTTTATAAAGTAATGTTCTTTACCAGTCTTAAATTATTTTTGTGTATCCCAAATCATGTCTCGATTTCGATTTTCTCGTTTTGTCTTATATAAATGCCCGTAATTTTTAAAATATGTATATAGCAAAGTTTTTTTTATTTTTTTCTGTTTACTATTATGACCTGAGTATCACCCGATTCCGGCTTGACGTCGACTTCTGTATGTTAACGTCACCAGTGCGTTCCTCCTGAGATAATAGAGCTAAAAGAACAGCCTTGTATTGAAGACTGCTCCCATATCGTTTTCCTTAGCCGATAGAAGCAGATTTCAACCGGGAAGGCTGGAGCCCGCCTAATCCAGAAATATAAGTTATCGAAACAATTTCCTCCATCTACGAAAAGTGGCAACTTATTTATTAGGCTTACCAGTTAAAAAACATCATCCAAATGAATTCCAAAATCGCTCTACTTTCGAATCCTTCAATCACTACCAGTCACAATCACTCTCCTTGCAGATGTCAGTGTACATAGGCGGCGCAGTCGGCGTCCTGCGTATCACGGGCGCGCGCTGCTCGCGCTACAGCAGCCGCTCGGGCTGCGTGCTGGCCGCGGACCCGCACTGCGGGTGGGACGACGCGAGGGAGACGTGCGTGCCGGCGGCCGGGCGGCTGGGGGACCCGGCTTTCAAACAGGCTACGGGCGCTTGTGCGGCTGTTGATGCTCCGGGTAAGATTTACTTGATCGATTCATTTAAAAGTAATTATTGTTTGAAGGAACGTTTTTGAATGTATTTATTTATTTATATTCCAACTTACATCTATAATTACAGGGTAACCTAATGCGATAGTGTACTAATCTAAACTGTTATCCTAACTTATTATAATTAAATTTCGTAACTTATTACAAACAATGCATAAAGTATAGCACACGGCAGATGCTATATCACCCTTAAAATAAGTCAGCTATTTGACTCGCGGCCAACATAATTTGTCTTACTGCACCAATCTCATAGGTGTGACTGTCTGAGTTAGTTGCCCCTGGTGTAGTGTGGTGCCGTGTTGGCTGCCGAAAAATAGGCGTATTCGTTCGAAATTTGAAGTTTTTTTTTCGGCCTCTTTAATGTAGCGGCCAGTCTATCCGCCAGCGAGAGTCTCATTTCCTACGAAATGTGTGGGAAAAGTTATTTTTTTGTGATATTTCTAGTACTCAAACCTCGGTATAGACTAATAAAGTTTTTTGATTCTTTTATGAAACAAAATCGACTGACATAAAAAAAAGTTTTCGTGAAACTTCCCCATTTTCTTGCTGACTACCAATTTTTCAAAATATGTAAATGCAGATCTTAATTTCTCAAAAAGTTAAGGACAGTCTCATAAAACCGTTTCTTGTAGCTAAAACAGTTAAAGTACAGTCAGCGTCACGATGTGAGTACCCCCTTCAAAGTTAATTTTAATACAACTGGTGTACCCAATTGATGCAGCTCACCGTACCTGCCCTTACTGCCCCATCTCAAAAATCCACCCTATACAAATTAATATAAAGTGTATTAGGAGGGCTATCACATTTTTTCTTGTATTTGAGTGTTTGAAGAGTCTCACACGCAAATACAAGAAACAATGTGATATTTATTTAGAACACTCCTGAGAGAAATAATCAAACTTTCTCGAGCCTAATTTTTTTTTAAAATTTGCTGCCATATCTAAACCATAATCATACATTTAAACTCCCAGTTTAGATGTGTGATTATGGTTTAGATATGGTAGCAAAATTAAAATACAAGAAAAATTGTAATAGTCCTCTTAGAGAAATTTCACAGTGGAAAGGGCGCGTCGCTAGTTAATTAGAATCTAAAACCGTGTTTGGGATAACTTTGTAAACAAATAAACATATTTGTCTATTGTTACAGTGGACGGCGGCTGGTCATCCTGGTCGGAATGGGAGCCATGCATGCAGGACGGAACATCATTATCAATGTATGACGACAACAAGCCCGACATGTGCATGTGTCGCACGCGCCGCTGTGACAACCCTCGACCGGCTTACGGGGGACAAACTTGTGAAGGTACGTACCACAAAGTCAAACATAAAGTAATTAATAAAATAATTAGTTCCTCTATTAACTTTTGTGCCTACGTCCATGCATTGATTGGGTTTGTAATCTACACCCAGCTTCTGACGGTTCATAAGTGCCCAGGTAGGTTAAACTTACAGGGGTGGTTCCGGAATTGGTCTTTTAAGAGGAACCGGGACCGCCCCTAAGTGCTGATGGTGATCACCGGGGTGGTTCTAGTGAGGTAAAAATCCCACACTCCCTGACCTCCCTCCCCGGAGGTCGGGTGCCTTTTGAAGGTTTCCCCCCGATAACAAAAAAAAAGGTAGGTTAACCTTGCATCATATTACAAAAAAAAAAAAAACTAAACTCTTAGTGGATTATCTGTAATGTGTACGATGCTGCTCAAAAAGTTTCAAATATAAGTACTCCCAGTTTCATCAGCTCAAGTAAATCATCATTCTGTCTAGCCTTTTCCCAACTATGATGGGGAATACCAGTATTTTACACGAAGCGACTGCCTATCTGACCTCCACAACCCAGTTACTGGGTAATACGATACCCCTTGGTAAGACTAGTTGTCAGACTTTTGGGCTTCTGACGACCCGTAACGACTGCCAAACTGCTATCCGAGGCACGGAGGCGTTTGATATGTAAAGATGGTCACCCATCTACGGACCAACCGCAGCAAGCGCAGCTTAATCTGATCGATCGACCCGTGTGGCTACATAGCCACAAATCCCTTAAAGCTCAAGTAAATCTGTTGTTAAAATGACACGGTTAACTTTTGTGATAGAAACTTTTGTGAAAATAGGTTATTTTTTATTCTAAATCAGGGGCAAAATTAGATTTTAAATCTACCTCATGCATTATTATTATCATGTTACAGGCGCCAGTATATCAGTAACGAACTGCACGGTGCACGGCGGCTGGGCGGGCTGGTCGGGCTGGTCCAAGTGCTCGGCGTCGTGCGGCATCGCCATCAAGTCGCGCCGCCGCACCTGCACCGCGCCGGAGCCCAAGTTCGGCGGGAGGGTGTGTGTGGGGCTCGATATTGATGATGTTTATTGTAATCTGCCGCCTTGTCCAGGTTAGTACATATTATTATGTGATGGAGTTGATGATTGTGGCAAATTGTTTTTTTTTTGTGATGACTGAAGTTAACGACGCGTTTACTTGTTTAATAAGGACGAAACAAGTGATATGTTTATCTCAGCAAACGTATTTGATTACATGAGTATTTAAATGACCACAAAACCAGTATCATCTTACTGTTAACAAAACCAGTTCCATATTTGATGGAATACCATCTGCTTCAATAATACAAACCAAAAATGGCTCTGGACCGTTTTTGCATTATAAATTTATTCTCCAAAATATCATGCTTGTGGCGCGGTGGAACCCAGCCTTTTATATCAAGCAAACAGAAATAATTTATTTTTCTGAAAATATTAATCACTTAGTGTTTCGATACCCTCCGTTGTTTTTCCTCAACAAACCGTTCTTCCCCAGACCCAACCCTCGCAGCAGTAGACGGCGGCTGGTCCGACTGGACCCCCTGGACCCCCTGCGCGGCTCCCGGCGGACCCGGCTGCGGGCCCTCGGGGGGCTGGAAGGAGAGGCGAAGGGACTGCAACAACCCCTTTCCTAAGAACGGAGGGGCCGAGTGCGACGGGCTGAGTGCAGAGCGGCAACCGTGCGACATGCCGCCCTGTGAAGTTAGGAAGGCCACCGCTTGGACGCCTTGGGTGCAAATACCTGGTACGTACGGTGGGCTGCATCAATTGGGTACCCCAGTTGTATTAAAATTAACTTTGAAGGGGGGTACCCACATCGTGACGCTGACTGTACAAGGATGACCCATTTTATTGCAACATCTTATTTTATTTACCTACAAACTATGCAAATAAAAATTTTACTTACGTGTGAAAATAATTGTCAGCACGAGCTCACAAATGTCGCTTTTATCCATGTACTTAAAACAGAGGGGAACTAAAAAAAAAGTATTAATACGGCGTTGTATTGACTGCCAAAAGATGACTTGTACTGGACTGAAGTTTGACAGAGAACGAGAAAGAACCTGTTTAAGAAACTTACTAAATGCGAGTTATTTTCTCGTTCACAGGGAACGGATCAGATGGAAGCTACACAGAAAAAAGGTTCAAGTTCCTATGTAGAGCTCCGTCGCCTGAACAGTTGAAAGTACGTAACAGCTTTATTTATTATAGCTTCTGGCCACGATTTCATTCGCGTGGAAGTCGTAAGACACCACGATATACTAAAATAACAGTCATATTGCCTGTGCTATTCCTGGATTTTGTTCTTTTTGCTTGGGTCATAAGGAAGCATGAAGATTTTTTTTTAATAACCGACCAAAAATTTCAACACTCGTGTTTTACGATCATGTTCTGAATCCATGATAAAATGTTGCGGATCGATGTCTCTGCCACGAGTATATGCCCTGCCCTGTTTTTGCCCATTGAAAACCACATTTTCATTCATTTCATTCATTAATTTATTTGTCAGATGTCTACAATCCAATATTGTTAGTAAGGACATCAAACAACTGAAATACTAGTGTTAGTACACATACCTGTGTCAATTAATGAATTCAAAAAACATGTCAGAGACGATAATAATAATAATAATTCTTTCGAGGCTCTCGTTAGGCGGTTGGATCAAGGGCCTGATTCAGAAGGCAGTACTCCTCGATACGGCTCGTATCGTGAGGAGGTTCCTGTCTCTGGAGCCCTAACCACCGGTAGCTTGGACTCTGCTCCTGATACCGGCGGACTACTGTTTTTTTTATATTTTTAAATGTTTTTTTTAAATGTTGTTTAGAAAAATATTAAAAAAAATATTTATATGTAAGAAAACAAATAAACGGAATAATAATTCATCATGTTCATTCACAAAAACACACTAACACTACATACACTACTTCTGGGCACGGTTTGAAGGCAAAACTGTCGTCCTCGTCCAGTGCTTCCATATACTCCCCTGGAAGCGTTGTCTCATCATGCAACTTCTTCCACAAAACACCATAGGACACCATATCGAATCGGCTTTTGATAGGTCAACAAAGCATGCATACGCAGGGGTTTTCCTATCTGTGTAGTATCGTACAGTGTGCTTGAGACAAAGAACAGCGTGTTCAGTTGACAGACCCGTTCTGAAGCCAAACTGGGCGTCGTATAGCGACAGATTGTATCTCGAGCACAATGTCCAATACTTTTGCAATCTATAGTTTTTTATGTCCGAAACGTCCCCAGTGCGTTTTTTTATGGTGGGCACAACCAAGGTCTTCATTAGATTATGCGGTAGGTACGTGTGTGAGACGCATAAATTAAAAAACAAAGCCAGCACTCTGGTCATATGCACACCCGCATTTTATATGCTCGGAGAATCGTGCCCAGGTGATTTCCTGCGCTTCATACTTCTCAACACAGCCGCTATTTCCTTAGCCAAAACCCTTACCAGTGATCCCAATGCTGGCTCCCTAGCCTCCAAGGTCTCTCCCATTGCACCTAGAGGGGACTTCACAGCAAAGTGATCCCTGAATAAGTTAGCAATGAATGCAGGCTCACTAACACCCTTGTAGCGGTATCACATGCCAACTGTGCGTCATACTGACGACACGAAAATCCTGCATCGCGCAAGCAGAGTTTACCGCGCGATTAGCATATATACGACTTCCCGACATCAATCATTGGGCAGTTACCCACCAGACACGACACCCGTCTGGTCGGAGGATCCTCCCTTTTCTATGGAGGTATGAGTGAACTTTACACCCTGTTCCTCGTGCCTCTATACCCTCAACACTCGCGGGAAGGCTCGACCTGCCATTCAGTTGGTTAGTGTGCTTCCAAAACTTTTCAAAATCCTTGTCGTGACAGGATGCTATTATATTCATTTTGATTTGCTCCCTGTTCTCCTGACACCTACTGTAACCTAATGTACTTTTAAAAACTCGTTTTTCTCTCGCATGGTAGTATACACAGTACCCACTTTTGGTTCACCTAATACCCAATTCCAAGTACCAAATTTGGTACCCAATTCTGAAAAGCAAGTCGAGCCTCCAGGTGCGCTTGCCGAACATGTTTGTTCCCCCCTATTACTGGCTTTCTTGTTTTGTTCCGGCCCAGAGTAACGAATACATGATGCACCACTTAATATGTCAATAATTTCATTATACATTTTATCAATAATACATCTATGTTCTACCTTTGTACACAATTTGTCACTACAATTTCCAAATTCAGAAGGAAAATCAATTTCTCTTAATCTCGTCGTACATAAAATAGTACACTAGCAAGAGGATAGACTAAATCCACAGGGCGTGAGAAGTGTTTAGGGGTCTGAAAGGATAGCAGATGACCCCCCCAGTCGACCATTTCAATTTTGCACACGATATACCAAACATCCTGTGTAAGTCAGTTTGTTTTATATCCCTTTCACCCCACACAATCTTATTTCGAATGCTTACATAAAAGCTGGTCTTAGTTTTATGTAAGTCAAAGTTACATATTATTTGTAATGGAATATGATCGAACCAATAAACACCATGCAATATCTTCGCGTCGACAACCGTTCTCCATGCCGCTTCAGATACCACACAGTGATCTAACCAACTATGAGATCCATAAATGTCACTTACGTATGTATACGAGTCCGAGGAAAGTCCTAATATGTCAACATCGGCACATCGTCATGTCTGTTTAACACAAAAGCCAAACAGTTCCACGCCAAGATGCTCGCCGGGATGCGCATTATAGTCGTATTTAAAACACTTATTTCTCTCCCCAGCTATCCCTAGCTCGCGAAGACGAACGCTACTGCACCTCCCGGGGCCGCTGTACCTCGGAGCGCGCCACAGAGGACGAGGCGGGCTGGGAGGCGTGGGGGCCCTGGGGGCCCTGCACGGCGCCCTGCGGCGGGGGCCAGCAGGAGAGGCGCCGGCGCTGTGCGCGACACACGTGCCGCGGGCCCGCCGACATGCTGCGGGCTTGTAACGCGCAGGCTTGTACTGGTGAGTAGCTGTATAGTGTGTTCCACCACGGAGCGTGCCACACAAGACGAGGCGGGCTGGGAGGCGTGGGGGCCCTGGGGGCCCTGCACGGCGCCCTGCGGCGGGGGCCAGCAGGAGAGGCGCCGGCGCTGTGCGCGACACACGTGCCGCGGGCCCGCCGACATGCTGCGGGCTTGTAACGCGCAGGCTTGTACTGGTGAGTAGCTGTATAGTGTGTTCCACCACGGAGCGTGCCACACAAGACGAGGCGGGCTGGGAGGCGTGGGGGCCCTGGGGGCCCTGCACGGCGCCCTGCGGCGGGGGCCAGCAGGAGAGGCGCCGGCGCTGTGCGCGACACACGTGCCGCGGGCCCGCCGACATGCTGCGGGCTTGTAACGCGCAGGCTTGTACTGGTGAGTAGCTGTATAGTGTGTTCCACCACGGAGCGTGCCACACAAGACGAGGCGGGCTGGGAGGCGTGGGGGCCCTGGGGGCCCTGCACGGCGCCCTGCGGCGGGGGCCAGCAGGAGAGGCGCCGGCGCTGTGCGCGACACACGTGCCGCGGGCCCGCCGACATGCTGCGGGCTTGTAACGCGCAGGCTTGTACTGGTGAGTAGCTGTATAGTGTGTTCCACCACGGAGCGTGCCACACAAGACGAGGCGGGCTGGGAGGCGTGGGGGCCCTGGGGGCCCTGCACGGCGCCCTGCGGCGGGGGCCAGCAGGAGAGGCGCCGGCGCTGTGCGCGACACACGTGCCGCGGGCCCGCCGACATGCTGCGGGCTTGTAACGCGCAGGCTTGTACTGGTGAGTAGCTGTATAGTGTGTTCCACCACGGAGCGTGCCACACAAGACGAGGCGGGCTGGGAGGCGTGGGGGCCCTGGGGGCCCTGCACGGCGCCCTGCGGCGGGGGCCAGCAGGAGAGGCGCCGGCGCTGTGCGCGACACACGTGCCGCGGGCCCGCCGACATGCTGCGGGCTTGTAACGCGCAGGCTTGTACTGGTGAGTAGCTGTATAGTGTGTTCCACCACGGAGCGTGCCACACAAGACGAGGCGGGCTGGGAGGCGTGGGGGCCCTGGGGGCCCTGCACGGCGCCCTGCGGCGGGGGCCAGCAGGAGAGGCGCCGGCGCTGTGCGCGACACACGTGCCGCGGGCCCGCCGACATGCTGCGGGCTTGTAACGCGCAGGCTTGTACTGGTGAGTAGCTGTATAGTGTGTTCCACCACGGAGCGTGCCACACAAGACGAGGCGGGCTGGGAGGCGTGGGGGCCCTGGGGGCCCTGCACGGCGCCCTGCGGCGGGGGCCAGCAGGAGAGGCGCCGGCGCTGTGCGCGACACACGTGCCGCGGGCCCGCCGACATGCTGCGGGCTTGTAACGCGCAGGCTTGTACTGGTGAGTAGCTGTATAGTGTGTTCTGTGTGTCTGCTGTAATTGGTTAACTTAATTATCAACAGCCAATCGGGTCACTTGACTTGCGTCTAATTTTGATACGTCGATAATGTTCGTTCCAGAAAACTGGTGTTAAGACTCCTGTTATGTGTTACCTCTGATTTATTAACGTCGATTTGATCTGGCCAGGTGAGTGGTCCTGCTGGAGCGAGTGGGGCTCGTGCAGCGGCTCGTGCGAGCAGGCCGCGGCCCCGAGCGCGGGCGCGCCCGGCCAGCGCACGCGCACGCGCCTGTGTCTGTCGCCCGAGGGCTGCGCAGACGCAGGCGCCGCGCTCGAGAGGCGCGTCTGTGTCAACAACTGTGCAGGTAGTTACAGATTTTATTTGAGGGTTATACTCTAACGACGTCCTTTCATTAACCTTAATTATTAAATTACTTTATTTCAGACCTTGATCCCTATTATGTTATTAATTATTAATACACACTACTTATAAGCTATGTTAGTAACAAACGAAAAAAACAAAAAAAAAATATAACCAGGCCGAAGAATTTTTCAGATAGATAGTAAATTGTAAAAAAATCAGAAGCAGACTAGCTGCTTTTAGCATCGACGATTAACGATTTTGCGACTGCATCGAGGTTTCATCGAGTCTTGGCGACTTTATGCGTTAAATTGCTATATCTCACGCGAGTGTAGTCTGCATTGGCCACAAATTGTTCTGTTTTCAAACCCTCAAGTTGGAATGTTGCAGTTGGATAGATTTCGCTCAGCACTATACTCGTTCTTTCTGCCTAACAAGCTGCTTGCCTGTGAAATACAATCAGCTTGGTGAAAAAAAAAGTATTATAGTCTATTCGCGCTAAGAAAATAGTGACTCATCAGTCCAACCATAGACTAATATAATTATATAAACTGAGATAGACTGGCAACTGTCAGTTTGATCATTTCTTAGCGTTGAGCGACATCTGTACGCTACACAGAGAACTAAACGAAATATATCAATAGCTACGTATAGATAGGTTCATAGATAGTTCACAAAATATCAAATGTAATGAATCGACCAATTTGCAATAAAAAATTAAATACTTTATCACAGAAAATAAAGCAGATAATTCCTCATACAAATCAGTCAAATCAGTACATTTAATATCTCTAGAACTGTTCATCAAAATAATATTTAGTTAGGAATAGGTTGAGATGAACAGTCAGGAAATAATACAAAATTATGTTAAAAATGTATTTATTTTCCTAAACATTTAGTACTACTCCAGTTTGCCTTTCTCGTTTCCTTCCCTTTCTTTTATTAAAATGCTCTCGAGCCTGTAGAATAATGCAGTCCATCTCATTACAATCCGCTTCAGTAAAATTATAAAAGCTCTTGCCAGTGAGAACATTGCTGACTTAACTGCACCAATTCATAATGAAGAATGCGACACTTTTATTCAATAAATACTTATTTAATGTATTTTTATGTTCTTTCCATGTAAGAAAATTAAAGTCAATATGTAGAGTTACTATTAAATTTACATATTGTACAATTTGCTTTAAATGTGCATCAGTTTTTAACACCTCTAAAGTGATGTGTTTCACTTGGGCAAAGTAGTCAAACAATGATCGAGAAGGATAGCACAACCATTTCAAATGAAGAGATGGAACGGCCAATTTACAAAGTCTGTTTTTTGGGTACAGAAACACATCTTGAAAGTGTCGACCACAGATTCTTTGAGTTCTGTAGACAAGGTTGCTATCCAGACTCGCAATACTACCTCCAATACTCTTGATCGAATTCTGAAACTTTACTGCCTCGTTCTCAGGATTTGGAAAGTAATGTAGAGGTATGCCTGAAAATAAAGTAAAATGACTTTACTTGGACTGACTGATATGTGATTTATAGTCTGCTACTATTTTCTGGTATGGTGCTGGTATGAACTACATGAAAAAAGCATGTCATGGTAAAAGGAACCGGTCAAGTACAACTCGAGCATAACAACTTATAAAAGTTGGAAAACTTAAATTTGCGTGCTTAAGCACTTACTTTGTATGAAATTAACTACAAATATAAGCATGTATCGGTTTATTCTGTGATATAACTATAGATTACCAATTTTCGGACTTTTTCCGTAATTTGTACTGTTAGTTCCTACTTCTTGCCAAATTTTATGATGATGGATAAAATTCCATCCAAATCGATACAATGTTATAGTGAGAGACATGATTGAGGTTGAAATTATTATAACATAATTATATGTAGTTTCGCTTACCATCTTTTGCTACGACTGGGCACCCAGGAACACAGCAGACGTTTTGAGGCATTGTGAAAAATGTAAAATAACACTATACTGAGATATATGGTCCGTAAGGAGGGCCTATCTACTATAGATCACAAACACTTTCACAAAGTACAGTTTATGCTGAAATTTCGGTATTTCTGGAATATATGGAGGAACTAAAGCTCAACTCAAATATATATTAGTCTACAACTCAACGTTATAGCACAAAAACACCAAAAATTACAAGAAAAATGCGCACGGGCATGTAAACACACCAGTGAGAAAATTCTTGTGACGTAAATACTTAGTGTTGCTAACGTTTAGGATCAGAAAACTACTCTTATGATTCTATCATCATATAAAATACAAAATTATAGTTATTTATTTTATGAATAAATTCCACTAGGTTGCTAAATCATATATTAGGTGCAACTAGACTAATAAAAGAAAAATAGCAAAATCAACAATTACTGTAAATTACCAAATATTTCAAGCAAAAAAAAGTGGTAACACTGTAATAAAAAGTTCTAAGTGTAGCAGATAGATGGCACTTTTCACAATAAAAAATAAATGTTCTAAGTTACCAGGGCATGAGTCCAACTGCAAAGTAAAAGCGTATTCATACTGGGGTAAAAATTAAATCATTAATATTAAAACGAACTTTTTATTGCAGACTATTTTTAAATATTAATAGTAAGTAATTATTTTAAAATATAATCGGAATCGTCAGAATTTTCATCATCATTTATATTTAAAAGAATGCTGTTCCGCGAGTTCCATAACAAATTTGTCAATGTCCCACATGTTTTTTTTAAGTACTTGAAAATATTATAAATTACTCGTCTTTCTCCGATATGAATTATTGATCCAATATTATTTTTACGAAACGGTAAGGTATTAATTCTTTAAATTGACAAAAGACGCGTCCGTACTGTCTAAAGGGCTTCAACTGGTCAATGTGAACACGGCTTTCTAATTTAGTATGATCTAATTGGTCAAAGGGCGTGGGTAAGCTGAGTGACAATGATGAGTCACTATTTTCTTAACGCGAATGGACGATAGTATTGTTTGTAATAGATTATGGTAATAAAAAGGTTTCTAACTCTTATCTCTTGCTTCAGATTCGGAAGCAGGTTGGGGCGAGTGGGGAGAATGGAGCGATTGTACAAGCGGCGAGCGAGTAAGGAAGCGCGCGTGTCTAGCGGGGGCGTGTGTGGGAGCACAGCTGCAGGTCACACGATGTGCTGATGACGACCAGGATATTGATAATGGTGAGTATTCCAGCCTCTCACCGCCTCATTACAACACCTTTGATTTTGGAACTTTATTACAACTGAGGTAAAGTTCTTAATATAAAATTGATAACTTAGGACCGCTTGCACCACTATTCACGTAATGCGTTTAGTATGGTATTTAAAACTATTGTTCACTGGGCTTATTTGGCGCAGCCGCGAGACTCACTTTCTTTGTTACTTGTGTATGACCGTTTGGTGCAGTTGGTAGCGACCCCACCTTCTGAGCCGATCCCCGGACAAGTGAAACATTTGTGTGCATGAACATGTCTGTTTGACCTGTGTCTGTGTGGATGTTGTCTCATAATATGAGACCAAAAATTATTATTGTTGTTGTTGTTGTTTGTTTGTTTCCGGAGGGGAGTAATGTAGCGGTATCTACATCGCCATTATGTGAACTACACGTCACACTGACGTCACGCAAAATCCAGTATAGAGGCATGAAGAACAGCTTGTAAAGTTCACTCATACCTCCATAGATTAGAGAGGATCCTCCGACCAGACTGGTGTCGTGTCTGGTGGGCAACTGCCCCGGTAATAGATGTCGGGAAGTTGTATATATGCTAGTTGCGCGGTAAACTCTGCTTGCGCGATGCAGGATTTTGCGAGACGTCAGTGTGATGCGTAGTTCACATAAGGCGATGTAGATACCGCTACAATATGTTGTGTTGCGTGCCTTGTAGTCGGTGTTAAATAAATGTATTTTCATTCTTTCTTTCAAAACATCATTCTGTCTCTGTCAACATCAAACGATTGACAGAAATGGATCAGTATTTTAAATCCGTTTAGCGATAAATAAATTTGATGATTTGTGGTGCAAACGGGCCTTAGTATCTGTGTTACTGTCAGTTTTTGTAATTAGTACTTTGACTTTGTGGGAATAAATTTCGAAATAAAAAAATTGATCGGTTGTTTAAACCTCCACCTAAAGATATGTAACCTTGTTTTATAATAAGGCCGTTAAGGTTTTAATAATGTATCTACGTATTACTAATGGTATACCCTGTGTTTATCAACCAGTAGAAAACACTTTAACGCGGGAAAAATTATTGTTGTTCGTCATTGATTTTGAAAAGTAATTGTATTTAAATTTCCGCGCATTATTTGAGAAGAGTTACTATACAAGCCTTGGCCACAACTAGGCATTGATGGACTTATGTATTTACACGTTCGTCTATCAATGCCTCTTTGATGCTGGCCGCTGCAGTAATGTACTATATAATATGTATAGTAGAAGTGGGTGAATGTAAATAAGGGCAGAAAACCATATGGTCAATTTCTTGAGGAAAATTATAAATGATTCTGAAATGAAAAATCTGAATATTTTTACCAACAGAACTATACGCGATGCCAGCTTACAGCCAGAACGTAGAGATGGCGTCATTCGTCACTATGTCGAACAACGAGACGCTCAGCTTAGGCAGTATCATAGGCTGTGTGGTCGCTGCCTTCGTCATGGGTGAGTTTTTACTTTGCTACGTAGTTCGGCGTTGTGAAACTAGATGGCGCTAGTTAGCGTGTTATGTAGGTCGATGTTGTTTTTTGGTCTTTTTGTATTTATTTTTAGACTTTATTGCAGATTAATGTTACTATTTAAATGGATTAGATAATTGGCTACGTGTGAAGTGTATTTATATGGAAATTTTTCCATATTTTAGGGAGTTATATGAAAAAATGTTAGATCGCGCAAGTAAAATTTTTCTTAAAGTTAGAAGACTCGCATAATTTCGACTAAATTACTCGTGTCTATTGAAAGGAGAGACGGTTAGCACTCCCCTTGACAAGGATGGAACACAAAAATGGTTAAGGCACATCTTGACCACATTTTTTTTGGGATCTTTGTTTTGAATTATTTTGCAATATTTGTTAAATATTGGACTGTTATTAATGTACCAGTTCAAAGATTTTATGAAACTTTTGAAGTTATTTAGATCATAGTCGCCATTTTAGTTTTATAGGTTGAAGTCAAGTTTCTTTTTTCCATTTTCAATTTAGATTTTAGTCATCGATCGTCCTTTACAAAATTATTTATTACGCTGGATTGAGATTAGTAAATGAAAACAGTTTTACTGATTACGAAATGTTTGTACATATAGCAAAATAATAATGAATTTTAATGACAATTATTTTATCATCAGGTTGTCTAGTCTGCTTAGCGGGTGTCATATTCTGCCAGAGGCGTGGAACCCGTTTGCCTTGGAACAAACAGAACAGGGTGCCGTCCAGTCCTCACTACATCACAGCTAAGCAGAATAGCTACGTCACTGTGCCGCTGAAGGAAGTGGTAAGTACCTACTGTTCTAACTTTTATAGTGATTATACAGGGTGTATAAAGACCCACCACTTTGTGTTAATGGGTGCAAGCCACGGTGTTGTGGGGTGTATTTAAAGTTAAGTCATTACATTAAAACCTCGTTTCCGTGAAAAAAAAGAAGGAAAGCGTTGTAACTTTAAATCTCCGTAACTAGAAGGTTCCCGGGTATGGTCCAGTACAACAAAATGATTACATTGACGAGGAAGACAACTGGCTCTCGGCTTCGTTAAGCATCACACCGTTACACAGCGTCACACCATATGAATCATTTCAAACCAAGTTTGTTATGTTGGTCAATTGTTTTTCAGACAGACACTACATGTTAGTGCGTTAGAGGAAGTCAGCCACTTCACGTGAATAAATAACATTTTATCGGCTGCATATTGTAGCCCTAGGCGACATTTACTATCATGTCAGCACGCCAATCAGCAAGTTTTGTAGTGCATCTCATTGTTAAGAATGCATTGGACGTTTTTTTTTTTTTTTTTAAACGTTGCCCCACACTAGGAATTTCTCCTGTATCGTGGGTGCGTTTACAAACATTTAAACTCACATACACAAACGGCCAGACCCGGAACAACTACTTGCAGGTCATACAATAAATTTTATTTTATTTTTATTTTTTTATACAAATATTTGTTCCGTGCGGGGATCGAACCCGCGACACGTAACGCAGCAGTCAATCGCTTAACCACTGCGCCAACCGTGTCGTCTTAAGTATCGCCGGTGGAAGGTTATCATCACTTCCATCCTTCCCTCTCCTTAAGCTACGTTAAAGATAATTTATTATTATTATAAGTATATGTATATGTAATTGGTACACCACTGACTACCTGCAGTATTGTCTCTCCTTCTCCCTTTAATCCATCCAAAGTCTGTAAAAGATCGCTTTTAGCGATAAGACCGCCCATTATGTCACCCTATGTAAAATTTCTACATTTATATCTGTAATTTTTTGGTTTACATAATAAAGAGTATTCAATTCTATTATTAAATTAAAAACGTCTGACGCATTTTATGACCCTGGGGTCCCGGACCTATGGAAGGCGTACAAGGGGCCGAAGCCAACTCGCAGAGGCCCGTAACTTCTATAGAAATATTATATTGGGTTCGGGTGCTCAATTTGCCAGGCCAATGGGGTACAATATCGTCTAACAATTATTGTATACACAACTAACACCACCAATTATCCCACAGCCTCGCAAAGCGAAACGCCAGCCGTCCTTCACGGGCATAGGCGGTACCAGCGGGATCCTCCTATCAAAAAGCAACAACATAGTCAACGCCAACAACCACAACACCCAAGCAACGACCCCGAAACTGTACCCAAAAGCGATCGCGAACGAATACGACTCGCTCGGCACGCTACGAAGACACTCCAACCAGCCGAATAATAAGAATAATCTGGATACTGAAGAGGATAAGTTTTATTGAGGAGGAAAAAGGTATGTTTGGTACCTATTTTGGAAGGCTGGATCGAATTGGAAATGCATTATTTGCAACTTGTGCTAATGTCAACTTTAACACGTAGGAGTTGAGTTGATTTAAGAATGAGGTCAAGACAAGACTTTTTAGTTGCAAAGAAAAATGAACTTTTTGCGATGGAATTGAGGTTGAAAATCTAAAAGCTGGCCCTGAAGTGGCTAATGTGTTAGTGCGATTATGTGTTTAAAGCCTGTGATAATAAAAGTTGGATGATACTGTTCAAAGTTTGGACTTTAAAAACTTTTTCAAGACAAAATAGTAGTTATTTTACTGTTTTTATTTGCCACTATCTACATTGAACTGTGGCACAGTTTAAATAATACAGGGTGTTTTTTTATAACCGACGAAAAATGTCTATGCAGGGGGTTTCAGAATCATGTACTGAATTCATGGTTTTATTTTGCGCGTCGCATGTCCCTGCCACCCTGTATATGCGTATTTTATACTACACTATATTGACTAATTTTTTTATTAAAAATTGAAGTCGTGTGCATATTGACGTCTGTTAAACAGAAATAGCTAAAAAATTCGTTGTAGGCTGTATAGCCTTGCCTTAACCAGCGACTAAGTACATAGTTTGTACATTTATAATATTTTGCCTTTTTTATAGTTCCTTGCAGTTTGTATGGAATCTCTAAATAATCAAAGATTGAATGATTGTTGATTGGTTTGAAGTTATTCCTGTAGTGTCAAGTGTGTTTCGTATCCCTCCAAATTATTTTGTAAATTTTTATTTTTATTAATTTTGAATGAAATTTTAATGACAGATACCCTGTATACATGCGGTTTGAACGTGTATTTCTGTGATTTCAGTTGTAATAATTATGATAAAAAATTATTAATTCAAATGTACCTAATGCTTAAATATTTTTATAATTATTTGTCAGAATGTTGCCAGATTTATTTTAATGTTATCAATTCCACATTATATTCCATTTTTGTGTTATAATTATTTCTATGTTTTCTATTTTATTATTATATTGAATGTATTACTTTCCCATATCAAACACATTTTTATGAAGTCATGAATGTGGGTAAAACATTATAGGTAGGTAGTTAGGTACTCAATATTCAGAGAAAGTTATAAATTTTGTGAGCTAGTAACTTTTATAGTATGTATTTACAGACTCACTATTTTATGGTTGAGTTTAGTTCAATCGTGGTCGTGGTATACGAATAAAAACGATATTGGATCAGATAAGCACCCAATGAAAATTGTGTTTGTATCTTATGTGTCGAAAACTGAAAATATTTTTCTTAAAAAGATTCATCAATTTATATTTTCAGGGCTTCTGAAAGCCTGATCAAATCTGTGGTTAAATCCCATGTAAGCTGTTCTGATTGGGTGGCGTAAATATTGTCGACCAATCAAGTCGCTTGACACGAGATTGGTTGATAGATTAAATTGAATAATTTAAATGATTGTGGGCGAGTTTATACAGGGTCGAATTAATTGCATAGCGAAACTCCGCAGAAATGATGGGTATCGTTATCTAAACATGATAAATCAAAAAATTATTAATTTAATGAGTTTTTATTTTGGGGTCTTCAACCGTAGTTTTATTTGTGTAAACTTCACAGACGTGATGCGTATTGATATCTAAACACTGATAAAACAATAAAATCAGATTTTCGTAACACATACTTCACCGCCAGCGATCGCTGACCCAAATAAAAATCCTCAATCTTTAATTTGTCGTATTTAAATATAAATTTTATTATCCATCACGTCTGCAGAATTTCGTTAGCTAATTTAATTGAACCGTGTATAGTAGTTTCTATAAGTATTGTGATTAAACTATAGGCCGTAGGTAACGAATCCAGTGCCATTCTACTAAAACATGTAAAAATAACCTTTTCCCAGTGTATTTTAGTTTTTAATATAAAAAGGAGTTTGTACGACAAAGCAATGTATGTGCCATGTAAATAAGTAGAGAGTAGTTTATATTTAAATGTAAATAAAATGTAGTTATTAAAATTAAGAGATATATTTTATATTAAGCAGTACAAATAGCGGTGCCTTCACATACAATTTAAATATATATTTAAATATCATTAAAAAAAGAATATACAGATTACATATTTACATTATACTGAAATAGATGGCTATTTACATATAATTATTATATTTATATTTTATGTCGAGAGATGTACGTAAATATAACTTGTTGGATACATTTCGACATTTTGAACGGCTCATGTTGAGTCAGTATATATAAAAGTGTGGGTTATTCTTTTTTGTATTTGAATTTTATACTTTTGTATTTTACTTTTAAGTGAGTACGCGTTGAGGCTCGTTTACACTTAGTGCTAGCAAAAGAACGATGTTACTGGTGACCTTGAGCACTGGCATTCATTCAGGTGTTAACAAGGCTTTAGAATGTATTTTTTTGAACAATGTAATAAAAGTCTATTGTTTATTTCGTTGACAAAAATTAAAGGCTTTTTGTTCAATCGATAGTATGAGTCTGAGACGTATTTTTTTAAATAATTTACAATACCAGCAAACTTAAAAAAGTGAATCAGTTATATCCATTACAAATGAAAAACTCTTTTATTTTCGCCTTTAAAAATGTTTACATAATCATAATCAGCCTATAATGTTCCCACTGCTGGGACACAGGTCTCCTCTCCGTGAGAGATCGTGGGCCGTAATCTACCACGCGGGCCCAGTGCGGGTTCGTAGATGTCACATATCTTCGAATTTTTGGTTCTAGGACATGCCGGTTTCCTCACGATGTTTTCCTTCGCCGTTTTGAGAGCAGTGGTAATTAAATAATTTACACAAAGTAGGGCCTGTCTGGGTTCGAACCTATGACCTAGAACTCACTGAACTCGTAAGTCGCGGCCGTGAAAATGTTTACAACACGTATTTGTCTCAATAGGTTATCGTGCTAAACATTATCAAGTAATTAAACTGTCAAACTATTACGTTGAAACGCTTCTACGTCTAAACGACGCACTTGAGACATCGCTTCACATAACATTAGCTATACCTAAGTGTGGCATGATTGATGGTTTCTGAAGGTCAAACAAGACTGATGGCACTGTAATATTTTATAACGTATAACAGGGATGGCGAACATTTTGGAAACTGCGTCTTAAAAAACAATGGTTGGCGAAGTCGGTATTCATAGGCGAAGCTGAGGCACACATACGAGTACGTAAGTCCATCAATGCCAAATTTTGGCCAAGGCTTGTATAGTACTTTTCTCAAATAATGCGCGGAAATTAAAATACAATTACTTTTCAAAATCAATGACCAACAACGAACAACAATAATTTTCCCGCGTTAAAGTGTGTAGTGTTTTTTTTTTCAATAAAAAGCTTTCTATTTGCAAGCAAGTTCGAAATTTAAATAAAACCTTCGATAAGTTACCTCCTTGGTTGCCATGTGTCGGAGTAAAAGATCGTTCCATTTTTAAATTACACGATCTATATGAGTTTACTATGTCATTTATTTGGCCGCTAAACCACGACAGATATGGATTTTCGTACAACTTTGGCCGGCTGCTGCTCGCATATATTTGGCCAGTACAGCAATTTCGATTTATCTCGAAGAAGGTTGTTAAAATAATGCTTAAATTTCCAAGCATGTTTGAGAAAAGGTACATTAAAACAAAAATTACTCACATAAAAATCCTATAAATAATGGGTGATTGCTAACACAAAAAATATATACAGAATTGAATTATTCAACGCATTAAAGATCACTATTATTTAATTAAGAAATTAAAATTCAATTATTACATTTTGTAGGTATATCCGGGTTCGTAGAGATTTTTGTCGCGTGCGGCACCCATAGCACTAGTGCCAAATGTTTGACATCTCTGATGTAGTGTATTGTCTGGAAGTAGACACTAGACGACCTTGGTTATTGTCTTATATTGATTCATGAAACAAAACTGCCATTAACGTAGTCGAGCTTTAGACTAAGGGGTTTATTGAAAACAACATCACGCCTGTATGGGGAAGCGTTAGGTAGAGGTGTAGCTATAGTACATCCACATTTAAGTCCCATTTAATAGGGGGCGAGTCTATTGCCATCAACAGGGCTCGAATCCAGGCTCCGGGATGCTAAGGAACTGTCCTGTGTATTTACAATCGTTGTTTAAAGTTAAGAGACGTTTAAACATCGAAAATGTATGGTTAAGTAGTCGCTAATCATTACTTAACTTTAAGCAATGTTTATAAAAATTCGTTTGCAAGTGCCCTAAGCCGTGTCAGTTAAATTCATTAACATTTTAGTAGTTTTTGAGAACGCGGCCATACAAATATAATTATACACTTCGATCAATAATAGCACTATTATAGATTAAGGATTAGGAACAAAAACACATCGCTCAAATGGCAGCGCTTGCATATAACTTGATTATGAACCTTAACACTCAAAGATAAAGTTTATTATCATTTGCAATATATTTACTACTTTGATCGAATGGAACCGTATTTTTTAAATAAACACACATATTTATGAAAAAATTAAACATAATTTCTTAGAAATAAGGTTGAAATAGCTATTTTTAAAAATAAGACCACAAAGTTTTGTGGTCTTATTTTTCCGGCCGTTTTTGATTCGCTCATCGGAAATCTAGTACTATTGTTGATCGAAGCCTATACTTACAGGCAAAATATAGCACAATATTGAAGATGGTCGAGACAGAAATTTCTAGTAATATATCTTCAAAAATTGTTAGCAAACACAATTTCAAAATGTAGTTTATCACAAAGACAATTCTGGCGATTTTCAGGGATGAAATATTTCCATATTTGCGTGAGACGTTGGCTGAATACAAATATTTTTGAATAGCAGCACTATTTATCATAATTTAACTACAAATGTATTAATTTCGACTATAGATTTAAGTTTGAAAAGCATTGATTTTTCTTCACACCTAGAAGGTCAAAAATATATTTGATTCAAGAGAAGTCAGCAATATCATTAGCATTTCAATCCTATTTTATCAACTAATGAAGATTATACATTCAAATTGCAAGTTGGGAACGTCGTAGAATTTCAATGTCTGTTCGAACAAATTCTCAAGCTGAGTCAATAATTGCAGAATGTTCTAGGTACATAATATAACGTCTCGTTACTGCATTTATTCATTGTAAATTGACACAAGGAAAATCGCGAGAAAACACAGTTGGGAAAATGTGTGCCTGTTCTTAAAACACTGTCATAACTCTTTGCTTGGTTACTCGGTCCGTAATCTCTGAACAAATTCCTGACATTTTTACCTTTATTTATAATACCAGCTTGTTATTGTACCACTACAGGTCAAAGGCCTCTTCTCATACAGGGTAGGCACGAGCATTGATCACCACGCTTGCTCAAGACGGGTTGGCGATTTTAGTCTTATATTAATTATAAGTCCAGACCAAAAATTGCATTTATTGCGACTCGTACAGGAAGATTACACAAACGAAATACTAAGACACAAACAGAAATATAAAAATAAAAAATATCAGTGTTTATAAATCCCGTACGAGGCCAAAAGGATACCCTTTCAGAATGACATTGTTTTAACTTTATTTCAGTTTCTCATACTATCATTATATTATATTATTTTAAGAGGCTTTTATTATCTAAACAACTCACCGATTCATGTCTAAATCTTAGAGATTATTATTCTTGTGATTTGTAACTTGATGCCTTAGTTATTTCTATTTCTAAATGTTTAACTATGTAAAATGTTTATTTAAGACGCTGTACATTGTTATTAAGCTACGTAAAATAACAATAAAGACTGTCGGATATTGACAAATTGTTTTATTTTAAATTTCCTAAAATTCCTAAGTAAGGACATTTTTATCTGCCTATTTTTTCCCCAAATGAGTATGTAAGTGGCCAGTCTGCAGCTGGAAGCCGCTGTGGTTTGTTTTAAGTGCAACGTTCGTAAGTACGCTGTACTGGTATAGCGTCCTAACTATTGTTTGCCTCACCGGACGACGTCACTACGTCAGCGCCGGCTGTCGCTGAAAACCAGCGCTGGGGCTCTGTCTTGCATAGGGTTGCGGCATAATGCTGAGCGATAGCCGTTTTGCGTGGATGTGACGCATGTTTCCCCCAACCTTTTCACATTTTCAGTGTTTGTGTTATTTTTTGCGTCATGTTTACCGCAAATAAACGCATTTTCTTTCTTCTTTCTTTCTTTTACATGGAGCGACTGCCTATCTGACGTCCACGACCCAATTGCTAGGTAAAGACGATACCCCTCTCTTGGTAATACTGGTTGTCAGACTATTCGGCTTCTACCTACTAGATATTTCTTAAATATCGTTCATAAATTCATCACAACCACCAAAATCCGGCAAACCGATTTGAGAATGCAGTATTTTTTATTAGTGTACGTAGGTAGGTACAGGGGAGTTCTGATATGATGCCCATTATTTTTACACACCTAATCCCTGAATTTTTCCCCATAAATTCTGCCTCTCTGGAATTCAAAGGGTTTTATAGGATGGTTCTTATATTGTTAATGGGTATAAAATATGTGTATGGTGTATTTTATAAAAGGGAATTCTATATTATATACCCCTATATCTATCTACGGTATTTAACATGGAAACCTCTGGGACGACTAGGTAATTGTAATGTTATCTTTATTATATGACATGACAATAGATAAAGAATAGTAATTGATTTATTTATTTTTATACTATGGATGACTTACAGCTAAAACAAACGGAATAAATAAAAATAGCATGTGAGACTGACAGCCAATTACAATTCACCGCTTCTAAAAACAGATTATAAAAAAGAAAAGAGTGTGAACAACACAACACAGCTACCAAAAAAGAAAGAGAAAAAAAAAACAGTATAACATTCAAGCTTAAACTAAATTCACATTTCATATTCAATACAAGAATAAAAACCTGAACATACAAAATCTTAATTAAAAAAGCTAAGGCTAAGGCACTTTCTGGCCGAGGATACACTCGTTGTGAATGTATCAAAATCAATGTAATGTAATAAAATAAATAAGTAACACAAAATCGATATAATGAAAAAAATTAAGAATTATATTTCTAGCTTCATTAGAGGATTTGAAGGGTTTTAGCAACATCTTGCTTCTGTATAGCAGCATTTTACTAACTTAATAGTTCCTGAAGCTATTTAATCGTCCTTTTCAATCTTTTGTGCAGCCAAAGGTTTTATTTCAGATGCTATTTATGCCTCTGTATAGCTTTTAATACAGCTGTAAGCAAAATATAAAACTGTAAGCCTTATGTGAGCATTTATTACGGCTTAGGTTAGCGGTTGACTGAGCTGTTGGTGCAGTTGGTAGCGACCCTGCCTTCTGAGCCGCTGGTCCCGGGTTCGATCCCCGGACAAGTCAAACATTTGTGTGCATGAACATGTCTGTTTGACCTGTGTCTGGGTGTGTATATGTACACATATAAGTATTTATATCAGTCATTTTTTTTTTTTTTTTGAGGATGGGAAATCATCAAATGACCCCTCCCGCTCTGGGTGGAGCTGAAGGGAGTGTCAGACTCTTACTGACTAAAACCCACCCGTGTTCCTTCCTTGGCCCTTTATGTTCCGGGTCAGCGGTACCCCTTTTGGATGATCCCGCTTTCCCGGCAGGCTTGGGCCCTAGTGGGCCCCCTCTT
The DNA here is from genome assembly GCA_937001585.2 of Brachylomia viminalis. NCBI lineage: Eukaryota > Metazoa > Arthropoda > Insecta > Lepidoptera > Noctuidae > Brachylomia > Brachylomia viminalis. The sequence goes on along the minus strand of OW443316.2, from coordinate 12,272,599 downwards.
CGATGCTGACATCTCTTTGAGGCGCTCGTGGAACACGTACGCGCCGTCCAGCACGGGCCTGGTCCTGATCGGACGTTGAGCTACCCATTACTCACCGCCCGCAGGCCCGCGCCTACGGTGGCCGGGAGTCGTCACGCGGCTCCCGACGCCCGGAGCGTCCACCGCGGCGGCTTGGACGGGAGACTCTCTCCCTCTCCCGTCCCGCCACCTCCTTAGCTAGCATGACTGCTTTGCAGAAGGAGGCGACTGCCTCCCACTCCCCCTCGCCCCGGACCATGGCTTGAACCAGGGCCGGGCGTGAGAGGTCGCCGCCGCTGCCGATCGCCTCTACGAGGACACGGCGGTGCTCCGCCCATGCAGGGCAGGCCCCCACCGTATGCTCCACCGTGTCCTCGGGGCGATCATCGCAGTGGTGACACCCGGGCGTTTCCTCCCGCCTGATGATGTGCAGGAACCTCCCGAAACATCCGTGTCCGGTGAGGACCTGCGTCAGGCGGTAGGTGAGGACGCCGTGACGCCTCTCTAGCCACTCCTCAAAGAGGGGTCTTACCGCCGCTATCGTGGCGTGCCCTGCGCTGGGATTTATATCAGTCATCAGGTTACCGTAGTGCAGGCTCTACCTAGTTCGGGACCTGAAGACCTTGTGTGGATGTTGTCTCATATTATTTATTATAAAGCATTTTAAAATTCTTTAATACAGGTCCATGTTTTATAACGACCACTCATATGGTTACCATTTGTTTAACGGGGTACATTGGTGCTGTTTTAATGCCAGTGTATAAGCATTTCATCGTAACGTTTTATAGTTTTTGTCTGTACAAACATATTCTGGGAAGACTTTTAACAAGCAATAAGTCCTATAACCAGCATCAAATCCAGACAATAACCAGTCTTTTACCTATAGTTCACGTAACATACGTGATCTTTAGTTACAATTACAAATATGAATAAGGGTGGCCCTACCAATTTTAAACAGTTTTAAGTATGAATTTTGGCCGATACTCTGTAACTTATTTGGAATGATCTATCAACCACTTTTTGATTTGAATCTAACGAGCTATTTGACGTTGACGTGTAAAAGTGGTATAGTCCCAGTCGCCCACACAAGGATTGCCACCAGGTGGCAATTGGGAGAAAAAAATCCCAGTTGCCACCGGGTGGCGACTGGGACCTTATTGCCCCCACTTCAAATCGCTGTACATTGCGGCGTGGATCGCCAAACCCCCTCATCGCTATATTTCTTACGGCCGCGATGACGGGGTTGGCGGTCACATTTCCAATGTGGTTTTATTAGTAGATAAATGCATAATATTTAAATGGCATAACAAGTATTAGACAAATATTTAAGCCCCGTAATAATCATTACACATGATGACATTATATTTAAGCGCCACAATAAATTGTTTTCGAAGAATTTTTGCGTGCTTTAGCATCAAATTTGTATTTGCATTAAAAAAGAAATTGTACTACCTAATTATAATTAAGTTTGATTATTAAACTTGTTTTTAATTCTAATACTTACCTACTTAATAGCTTTCTGGCTGTCGATGTCGATGGGTGCGCAATGTTTGGTATAATAAGAATAAACTTATTTATTCTGTGCATGGTTTTTTTTTCTGTGCATGGTTGATGGTGGGCTAGGTCGACGGAGCCCCGCTTCGCGGGTCTCCTACTTCTGTGTGGTTTATAAAAAACGGGGTGCGGGGTTTGGCGATCCACGCCGCAATGCACAGCGATTTGAAGTGGGGGCAATAAGGTCCCAGTCGCCACCCGGTGGCAACTAGGTTTTTTTTCCCAATTGCCACCTGGTGGCAATCCATGTGGGGGCGACTGGGACTATACCGTAAAAGTGTTTGTTCAAACCTACTTACAGAAATAAAATCATATAACATTATCAGGAATATCATAATTGGAAGGTTTGTTCACTAAAATGCAAGTACTGCTGGCTGAGGGCATAAAAATAAAACAAAAAGAAATTAAGGTTGAGATAAGATGTTGTTTACCAAAATACATAACCCTGAAACGTTTAAAAATATACATTACAAAGTCAACGAACGATGCTCTAATCTAGCTCTATAGCCTAAACACAATTTAATAGTAGATTGTTATACAAGGAGCTAAAATGACCCATTATATACGAGGTAGTTTTACTCCCGAGCTTTAGCGAGGGAGTAAATAGAAACCGAGTTTTAATGGGTTTTTAGCGCCGTGTGTTACACTCTACTTTTCACTACGATTATGAGAAAATAAAACAATCCAATACAATATGAAATATGTAGTTTATTTTATTAAAAATTTAATGTACAATTTGTACAATTCTGGATATTTAACGAGATGTTTTTTCCCGGTAACTTAATTTCATAAAGATTTCGCGCCAATGTCTTTTTTTTTGTTTTTTCTTCTGCAGCCGCAACGCATTGCATGCATTCTATCAAAGAGATCGCCGATTTTAGTTCCATTTTCAAAAAATGAAGTTCTTTTTTTATGAAACAGTAATAAGTCGAGTCTATATTTATGATTATTCTACTTATGACTAAAGACTTTTTCGTTTTTGTAGGCTCATTGTCATTTGACATACAAAAATTAAAAAAAAAAAACTTTTCCCCTAGGGGAAGAATTGCTATTTTTTTTTCGCTCTGGTACGCCACAATGACGGTCTTTTTGAGGAAGAGGAGTGAAAAATTATTTTCAATGCTTTTACCAAGCTAGAATTACACAGAATGTAGCAAAGGCCTAAAGCTTTTAATTGTGTTTACGCCATTTGCTTTGTATTTCGATATTATTAAAATTGTATTTTATTTATTGTAAATAATGCTTTAAAAAGGACTTCAACCTATGGTATTGTCCGGCCGCTACAACACAAGTATCATAATGACTAAAACTGAAGCCTTTTTATTACCGCCTTTTTTAATATTTTTGTGCCATAAACCTTTATTTCGAGGGTAATACCTTTCACAGTAAACTGATACTTTCTGTATGAGTGAATTAGGGTCGCAACCCTAATTCACTCATACAGAAAAAAAAGAAGAGTTCAAATACTTAACCGTAGCACTTATTTTTTTATGTCAATGTTTTATCTATCACACACTAAGTTCTTTTATAGAAGATTTTATTATTTACTAACAGAAATTTAAAATAACATATTTTTCATTACTCATACTCGGAAAGTAGGTCTGAAGTTGCCCGAGGAGCTTGTACTGTCTGTAGTAATACTTTTCAGCCCTAGGGAGAATCGTCTTCAACTGACAGCTGTCAAATTATTAAAAGAAACTAGTTCTATTTTCACATTTCTATTGAACCATGTTCTAACATTCTATACAGCCACTCAATTACAGCGCGATGTAAAATTGAAATAACATAAAGTTATGTATTCATTAAAAAATATAGTTTTTTTAATGACTTTATTATAATATACTTTCAACTATTTCTTTAAAATAACATACATTTGAGCAAAATATTTACCATTTTTAATGATAGAAATGAAAAATAATGGCTGAATAGCTAGTAGACGGCCACAGAAAAAAAAAATAGGCGGGAAAGCGGCAATCCGCACCTCATTTGTTTTTTCGAGTTGTAGAGTTTTGTTGATACTTCCATAAAACAGAGATTTGTAATAACACAATAAGTTCATCTGATTCAGATATGGATTTAACGCCTGATTAAGAGACGCATAAGAGAAGAGGCTCATTTTTTCTTTAGCTAATTCATGTTTTTACTTTTACTTTCTTTGTATTCGCAATGATAAGCGCAGTGTTAAGCCAGAGTTAAAGACCTTTCACCCCTTGGGTAACAATGTAGATGTAGGGTCAAATGTTTTATTCTTCCCTTGCAATGATACAAGCTGTACTAAAGCCACACTTAAGATTATGCGAACTGCTTTAACCTGTTTTCTCAGGCCATACAATGCGTTAATTCTTCCGGTAGCCAACCGATATAGTGCTGCTAAAATGCCATTCTATAACGAAAGTTCGTATAATTTGGGGCCCAAATTAGCATTACAAGAGCTGTGTAGCGGTTTTTAGAATTCTTATAAAGCTTTAAGAATGCGTGAATAAGAAAATACCTCCATTATAAATATATCTTGTGTTACTTGAGTATATCTAATATATTCTGTCTCATCGGTATAAACAAACATTTCATCTCGTTAATTAATCGCATCGCATACCTACCTATTTGCAAAGGAAAAAAAAACATCTCTGTCGAATAAAACATTAATATTTAATAAAACATTGAGTTGTTTATTCTGATTATATCGTTGAGTTGTGATAACAAACAAGGTTCATACATTTTAATGAGAGTGTAGTCCTACTTATGTTGAACTTAAGCGGAGTAAACAAAAATACCTGGGCGGCTGAGCATCGATCGAGAATGTCTAGGTAAACATTAGGACTAACTAAGAATATTTTAGTTAGACTTTGTGAGCATTTTCCTTTTTGGTAAATGGGATAGGTATGGGCAGGAAAATGATGATGATGATAGATACAGAGCACGGAATCGTCGGCAGTACCTACCTTCTTATCAAATTCATGGTGCTGTGCAAGTGCGTTGGACGCACATCTTATGCACGGACCGCCTTCAATGCCGTCGGTTTCCATACGTCATTTGAGTCATAGTGCGAATAAATAGTGACACGCTTTGATTGTATGGAAAGTGTTGACAATGCCGCTTCTAGCAGCGGCAGCTGCGGCATCTCCGTGCTCTGTGGGTAAATAGGTAGGTACCTGTTCAAGTTTAGGTAGTTAAAAAGAAGGGTACTGTCAAGGGAAGAAGTTGGCCCATTGCCAATTTTCATTCATTATGAAACAAAAATGGCTGAAAAATAAGAAGGATACTCCGTGTGCATGAGTGATGATAGGTATTTTGTAAAAGTAACTGGATTGGCTATCCTTTCACGTGAGTAAAACCTGGTGCATACCAACCTAAAAAAATCGGTTTCCTAATCTAATCCAGTTACGGTCTTACTGTAGATCCCCGGGCTGATTGACGTAACGTACGTTCCAGATACGGAGTTAGGGTCATTAGTTACACAAATCTGCTCTACACCATATTGGTAGATAGGATTTCTCGCAGCGAGTAAAGATCTAGTGACCCACTGGCTTGACTCAAGTACAGTAAAAAAAACGTTTGGTAGACAGGTAAAAGCGTCTGCACACAGTTCTCACTACAAAGCTCAGGTTATAGGTTATTATTGTTGTGTTTTTTTTTACTGAAAATACCTTCATGCCAACGATGTCTATCTTGTCTTCTAGTTGTCTTCTAGGTGTAGGTATTCTAGGTGTATTCTAAGTGTCTGGAACGTCCTGTGCGTGTACGTGTCCTGGGCGTCGGGAATCGCAGGCCGATTCCCGGCCACCGTAGGCGCGGGCTCGCGAACGGCGAGCAATGGGCAGCTCGGTGTTCGATAAGGACCAGGCCCGGGTCGACGGCGCATTGTGTTCAACGCGCGCCTCAAAGAGATGTCAGTATCAATGACGGGGTCCGCTAGGGCCGATGCCTGCCAGGGTTGCGGGAAAGTCCGAGAGGGATACCGTGCGTGGCCCCTGACACAGGCAACTGAAGGAACACGGGTGGGTTTTAGTCAGTAAGAGTCTGACACGCCCTCCCGTTCTGGCCAGAGAGGGATTTGATGACTTCCCACCCTAAAAAAAAAAAATGTGTCTTCTAGGTGTCTCCTAGGTGTCTTCTAGGTGTATTCTAGGTGACTTCTAGGTAGGTAGGCAGGGTGGCAGGGACAACGACGCACAACCTGTCGCCATGGATTCAGTACATATACTGTAATAGTCTTTGATTCAGTACATGATTCTGGACCCTGTCTGAGTTGAAATTTATCGGTTATAAAAAAAACTGCCGTTTCCTACAAAAACGCAATACCTTCGCGGTCAAAATGTATGGAACGGCTGATTTTTTTAAAATAACCGACGAAAAATGTCAGTGCCCTGCGTTGGTAGAATAATTTATTGAATATGGTAACATGTGCATCGATGTCCCTGCCCCTCTTGTTATATGCTACTTGAAATAAGTATAATTAAATAAATAAAAAAAAACACAATTACACAAATATATAAAAAGTAAAAAAGACAATTTACACGAGAAATACTTAAACAAGATAGTGTAGGTATGCCTTTTAGGGCTGATTTTTTAATAGTCAGATAACTTTTATCTGAAGAATAAATCTGACAGTTTGACATAATTTCTATACAAAAGCTGTCAAACCACAATATTTATTCCTCTGATAAAAGTTATCTGACTATTGAGAAATCAGCCCTATGTCTTGTTTTTGCTTACGTCCTAAAGAGCTCGGTTGCAATCGGCATTCTAAAATAAAAACATTTTAATTTCACATACACCTAGATGGGCACATATGAAACGTCAGAAGCTAGGTGCACGGTTCCAATTGGTCGTTTCCTATGGAGAAGAGCCGACAAGAAACTCCACGGTTACTCTTAAAAAAATAATTGGCTTTTACAATGTTTTTAAATTACAGTGTTTCAAGGTATGGGAGGACAGTGTAGGCCTGTCAACAGGTACCTGAGGTGCAATTCCCGTATTTTTAAGACCGTTCGCATTCTAATCTCAGACTCAATCTGTCAAAATTACAATCAATTTACATGTGATTTACATACATTTTTGACAGGTTTTTGACATTGATTGTAGCTGAGATGAGATTGCGACTTGAACTTGATCGTTTTTTAAGTACGAGAATTGGCCTACTGGTTATTAACCAGATGGAATATGGTCTACAAATCTCCAGTTTACAAGCTTGGACTACAACATTTTCACATTGACAAAGTACAAAATAATCTAGGTAGATAATATTTCAAATAATGAGAAGATTATGTCAAAGAAGTGTGTAAAAAAAACAATAATTTGGGAGCAGTTAATGAAGTACCCACCAGGGAAGCCGTGAGCAGAAGTATTTATTGCCAAACTTCCTTGTCTTCAACGCAGCCTTTAGTGTTATACCTAATATGCTTTTTTGATAAAGATACGTTTGATGTGGCATGTGGGTTTTGAAATTTCCATCGCTAAGTTCCGTAACCGACTTTGGCAAATTGTTATAAAACCGGATACTGTTTATAAGAAATTACTTGCTTGTTTTAGTTAAACTACTTTTGAGTATCACAATTTAATTTTTACTACGTGTATTTATATTATGGAAATCGCTTCTTATTTTGAAAATTCCTAAGTTTTCGCGAACATTAAAATACTTTCTAAGATATAAAGAGAAGGCAGTGTTAGTGCCTATATCAATTTCTTTGAATATATTTGTAATAGACTCGCGAAGACCCATTTTATAGATCGCGCGGACTCTCTTTTGTAAAATGAAAATTGAATCAACGTCAGCTGCCGATCCCCACAATAGAACGCCATAAGACCTAATGGTACTGTTGAATAGAAATACAGTTTCCTTAATAGTATCTAGTTTATTGACATCAAGTTTTAAATTTAGACCCACTTGTGGTACATTTGGTAATGAGGGTGTAAAGTTCACTCATACCTCCATAGAAAAGGGAGGATCCCCCAACCAGACGGGTGTCGTATCTGGTGGGCAACTGCTCGACGATAGATGTCGGGACGTTGTATAGATGCATATATGCTAGTTGCGCGGTAAACTGTGCTTGCGCGATGTAGAAATTTGCGTGACGTCAGGGTCAGGATGATGCGAAGTTCGCATGTGGAGTTATAGATGCCGCCACAAACTTAACCCATTTAATTTTAGAACTATATTAAATATTAAAACTAAGTTAAATAGTAATAGATTTCTAGGAAATATGTTATTTGAGAGACGGCGCATAGTTTAACCGTGGTCGTGGTTCGGTCTTAAATTAAGAAGAAAAAGTCTTCCAATATTCTGGTACCTATGATAAAAATTATTTTGACTAATATACATAAATTTGCAACATTGTTGTTTAGAATAATAACAATAGGTATATATCTGGAGCATCCACCAACCGTTGCCGCGTCGCGGTCGTACGCCGTCGTGACAGAATCACAAGGTGTAGAAGTGTAGTCTCGTTGTAAGACGAGAGGTTATTTCATTACGGCTCACAGGCTAGACATTTAGCCCGGGGGTGAGGCTGAAATTCGGCTTGATAAACTCGGTCAATACCTAAGACAAATAATAGGAATACAGAAGATGAAAAAAATTATGTAGGTACCGTTTTGTTGAAGGTACCTATGATTCCAATTGCTATACGTAAGAAATTAGAAGGTATTGTTGTAGGTAACATTTGCGTAAATAAATAAGTCGCTTGAAGAAAAGCGTACGTTTCACTGAACGTTCCTATGACAAAGAAATATCGAAGATAAAATTAATATAATATCGAGAAAAGAGGCAGAGCTTTCGAAAATTTGAACGAATAAGAATAAAAACGTTTACAACGGAATAACAAATACCTAACTTCATTGGATAATCCGACTGATTACTTATCGTTAATAAATCAACATACAAATATTTATAGTTCAATCGAGGAATTTTGGCTTATATTTGTAATCAAATCTATCCATTCGGTTTAAATCTTTTTCTGCTATGAAATCCCTTATGTCAAACGCAAAGTTCCACATTTAAAAAAAATCAAGTAGAAAATGAATTCACGTAGGTACAAGTAAAGCTTGAAACAGGTTGAATATATTTTAAACGAGAGAGGAATATAAAAAAAAGCCAGCTTACCTTACAGTTGTAGCATATAATAATATGATGTAACATATTAAAAAAAAAAAAAACTGACCTCTCACCTTGGTCATTTGAAATGATTATTTGAGGTTAAGCGCACAGCTGATACGTTAACCTTCTTATTTCTCTTTCTCGTCACACACACATAAGTAATCACAGAACACTATTACTCCTAGAGGAGTAAGTAACCATGCCCTGGTAACTTAGAACATTTTTTTTTATTGTGAAAAGTGCCATCTATCTTCTACACTTAGAACTTTTTATTACAGTGTTACCACTTTTTTTTGCTTGAAATATTTGGTACTTTACAGTAATTGTTGATTTTGCTATTTTTCTTTAATTAGTCTAGTTGCACCTAATATATGATTTAGCAACCTAGTGGAATTTATTCATAAAATAAATAACTATAATTTTGTATTTTATATGATATTTTTACGATGATAGAATCATAAGAGTAGTTTTCTGATCCTAAACGTTAGCAACACTAAGTATTTACGTCACAAGAATTTTCTCACTGGTGTGTTTACATGCCCGTGCGCATTTTTCTTGTAATTTTTGGTGTTTTTGTGCTATAACGTTGAGTTGTAGACTAATATATATTTGAGTTGAAATTTAGTTCCTCCATATATTCCAGAAATACCGAAATTTCAGCATAAACTGTACTTTGTGAAAGTGTTTGTGATCTATAGTAGATAGGCCCTCCTTACGGACCATATATCTCAGTATAGTGTTATTTTACATTTTTCACAATGCCTCAAAACGTCTGCTGTGTTCCTGGGTGCCCAGTCGTAGCAAAAGATGGTAAGCGAAACTACATATAATTATGTTATAATAATTTCAACCTCAATCATGTCTCTCACTATAACATTGTATCGATTTGGATGGAATTTTATCCATCATCATAAAATTTGGCAAGAAGTAGGAACTAACAGTACAAATTACGGAAAAGTCCGAAAATTGGTAATCTATAGTTATATCACAGAATAAACCGATACATGCTTATATTTGTAGTTAATTTCATACAAAGTAAGTGCTTAAGCACGCAAATTTAAGTTTTCCAACTTTTACAAGTTATGCTCGAGTTGCACTTGACCGGTTCCTTTTACCATGACATGCTTTTTTCATGTAGTTCATACCAGCACCATACCAGAAAATAGTAGCAGACTATAAATCACATATCAGTCAGTCCAAGTAAAGTCATTTTACTTTATTTTCAGGCATACCTCTACATTACTTTCCAAATCCTGAGAACGAGGCAGTAAAGTTTCAGAATTGGATCAAGAGTATTGGAGGTAGTATTGCGAGTCTGGATAGCAACCTTGTCTACAGAACTCAAAGAATCTGTGGTCGACACTTTCAAGATGTGTTTCTGTACCCAAAAAACAGACTTTGTAAATTGGCCGTTCCATCTCTTCATTTGAAATGGTTGTGCTATCCTTCTCGATCATTGTTTGACTACTTTGCCCAAGTGAAACACATCACTTTAGAGGTGTTAAAAACTGATGCACATTTAAAGCAAATTGTACAATATGTAAATTTAATAGTAACTCTACTTATTGACTTTAATTTTCTTACATGGAAAGAACATAAAAATACATTAAATAAGTATTTATTGAATAAAAGTGTCGCATTCTTCATTATGAATTGGTGCAGTGAAGTCAGCAATGTTCTCACTGGCAAGAGCTTTTATAATTTTACTGAAGCGGATTGTAATGAGATGGACTGCATTATTCTACAGGCTCGAGAGCATTTTAATAAAAGAAAGGGAAGGAAACGAGAAAGGCAAACTGGAGTAGTACTAAATGTTTAGGAAAATAAATACATTTTTAACATAATTTTGTATTATTTCCTGACTGTTCATCTCAACCTATTCCTAACTAAATATTATTTTGATGAACAGTTCTAGAGATATTAAATGTACTGATTTGACTGATTTGTATGAGGAATTATCTGCTTTATTTTCTGTGATAAAGTATTTAATTTTTTATTGCAAATTGGTCGATTCATTACATTTGATATTTTGTGAACTATCTATGAACCTATCTATACGTAGCTATTGATATATTTCGTTTAGTTCTCTGTGTAGCGTACAGATGTCGCTCAACGCTAAGAAATGATCAAACTGACAGTTGCCAGTCTATCTCAGTTTATATATATTAGTCTATGTAAGTAACTGTTGGTTGACAATACCAACCTCTCGGAAAATACGTTGGTACTATCTGACGGCCAACTCCACCGCCGCCGCCGCGCGCGCTCATTGTTCAAATCAAATAGCGCGCGCTTCTCCGGCTTCCTGTTATAAACTTCCGTCGCATTTCACGAAATCACTCCCACAGATTGCAGGAAAGCGAGAGGAAGGATATTACACATCAAAAATATGCAGGTATATAATACTGCAAGAATAGAATAGAATAGAATATAATTTATTTGCCTACTTTTTGTTTTACAAAATAAGTCTCTGTGGCCGGTGGGCCGTGCAGAGGTGAATCAGCTAACTTATGTCCTAATGGATCTCTGTTTGCTGTGTTCTGATATTCGTAATTTGTTAGGCTATACAAACATATTACGTGTTTTATTTGGTTATTTGTGTTGTGTATTTACATTATTATTATTTTACTTATTCATTTGACAAAGAACATTATATGTTGTTTTTTAAATATTTCTTTAAACAAACATTATATTATTATTACATTACTATTATCACATTATTATTATTATTTAATTGCTATTATTAAATTTTTATTTCCTTTATTTAGTTCTGTGCACATTTACAATGTTATTTTTTATATTTCTTATAAAAAATATTATTTTTACATATTATTACTTATTACGTATTATTATTACTTAGATTGCTATAATCATTATTTACATTATTATTTACTTTACTATAGGTAATTATCATTTTATTTTAAGGGGACGCGGGGCTTTCGTTTTGTCGGTAGGCCACCGCCTGTATCCTTTTTTGTTACGGTCATACAGTATATCGCCCATTCTGTGATTAACCCTGAGTGGGTTAAACTCGCCGCGCGCCAGGTAGGCGTCCCCAGGGGACTCAAGGTCTTCTAAGTCTAATTTAGCAATGTTTTCCAACATTTTGGTGTTGAGATCCTCGGCGCGTAGGTGCCATGCTTCTATGTCAGCCATCTCCCAGATGACTTCCGTGGGTGTTCGTCTTGGTAGTTGAGCTGCATTTTTCAGTGCCTGTCTGTATTGGCGTTCGATTTTAGTTAGGTTCGTTGCGCTATACCTCGAGAGTAGTTGCACCACTCCATAGTCCATTAGTGGTAGAATGCAGGCCTGAATGATGGCCAGTTTCGTGTCTAGTTCGGTCTTCGCATTGTCTCCTATTATTGGACCAAGCGCTCCTCTGACTTGTTTCAGCCTTTTGACGACCCTTTCGGTGTGCTGGTTCATCTTCATCTGTTTGTCGAAGATGACACCAAGGTATCTAATCTGCTTTTGATAGTGTAACGTTTGTTGTTTCAGTTTAACCGTTGGCCGGTAATTTTTCTTTTTCGAGAACATGATGCATTCTGTTTTCTCTATGTTACACTTTAACCCCCATCTCGTGTAGTAGTCAACGATGGCTTCCGCTGCCCATTCAGCACGCATGGTAGCGTGTTCTGGGTTCGTGGCTCTGTTGATTATACAGAGGTCATCCGCATACTGTGAGAGTTTTAGACCTCTGATGTGGTCTCGTATGTCCCAGATATCATGGACATATAGGTTGAAGATTATCGGTCCCAGGATCGAGCCTTGGGGCACGCCGTGAGGTATCGGTTTGTCTTTGGTTATGGTAGTTCTAAATCTACCTCTCAAGTTTCTGCCTTCGAGGTAGTTCTCAATTATTTTAATGATGTTGTTGGCAACGTCTTGGTTCTGAAGTTTTTTCATTAGACCCTTGTGGTTGATCGAATCGAAGGCCTTCGACAGGTCCGTAGATATCATAGAGACGCTGTCTTCCGCGGCTAGTGCATCAGTGATAATTTTTCCGGTACGTAGAATCTGGGTTGCTGTGCCTCTTGCCCTAGTGAAGCCGTGTTGGAACGTTGGTTGCAGTCGGTTGACCGTAGCGGTAAGTCTTCTCAGGATCAGTCGCTCGCACAGCTTGCCCATGATGTTGAGCAGTGTGATCGGTCGGTACGATGATGCCTGACGGTGATCTTTGCCGGCCTTGTGCAGAAATATGCACACGCCGGTTTTCCATCGCTTAGGGAAGTAACCTGTGGACAATACAAAGTTAGCAAGAGGCACAAATGCCTCAATGAAGACTTCTCCCCCAAGTTTGAGGGCGTCTGCTTTTATTCCGTCTGGCCCTGGGGCCTTTTTATTTTTGAATCTGCTCAGTGCAAGTTGCACTTCTATTTTGGACGTTGGGTCGAGCGGTTGGAATGGTGTCGTCTTTTCAGTCCCCTCATCGTCTTTCCCTATTTTGGCCTCTTTAACTATGGCTGCATCGGTGAGCTTTTCGATCGTGTCTAATTCTGTACTGCATCCCGTGATGTTTGGTAGTTTAACTATAGGCTTCTTCATGTTTCGTTGGATGCGCCACATTTGTGACCTATTGTCCCGTTTATCTTGGAGTTGGTTGAGCCAGCCTTTTTCGGAGTATTCTTTCAGGACTTTTTCAGCTTCTCTCTTAGCTTGGTTGTAAAGAAAGCGTGTTTCGTGTTGGAGTTTGGGGCTGCAGTGTCTCGCTTGCCATACCATTTGTTTTAGTTTGTTTCGATAGTCTATTTTATCGTTTATTTCCTTTGGTAGTCGTTCCTGCCTTGTTGAATTTTTCAAGGGTGCGTGAGTGTCGAGGGCTGCGACAATGGCATTTTCCATTGTTCCGACATACTTCTCGCAATCGTCTTCTGTTGTGATTTCTTTGTTAAGGTCGCAGAGACCTTCCCACATTGTTTGTTGGTATGCCGCTCTCAGTTTCTCGTCCTCATAGATTTTCTTTGTGTTGCGGGATAGGTGTTCTTCCATATTGTGTTCAATATTCACCGTTAGCAACCACGGGAGGTGATCCGAACCGACATTCTCGACTTGTTTGGCCTGCGCTTCTAGCTGTTAGTGTGTTATTATAGCCAGGTCTAAGATGGTGGTTCCTTGGCTGAAAGGTCTAGATGGTGCATCAGCGTGTTTCAGCGAGCAGATTCCGTCTCTCGTTGCTTTTTTAACAATGTTGCCGAGGCCTGAGTTTCTGCTGTGGCCGAGGGTTTGCATACGTAAGTTCATATCGCCGATGATGATTGATGGCTCGTCGGCTTGGGTCTCCTCCAGTTCTTCTCTAGCATGATTTTGGTTTGGGATTTGGATATATATTCCTTTGATCTTAATATATTGTCCACTTGCGTGGTTAGTAAAAAGTTTGATGCCTACGCCTTCTATCTTCTTGTTTTCATCGTGCCAGCCTGGGGTGACTTCTGTTTCAGCCCACCTTAGTCCCTTCTGTACATACATGACAGTGGCTAAGTGTTTTTCCAATGTGTGGGTGAGTTTATCGTACCCTTTTACAGCATATTTTTGAGTCTCAAAGTCGATCTTGCACTCGTTCAATATGATTATAGCCGGTCTATATTTCTCGACTAGTGCTTTTATTTCTTTGAATTTGTTTCTTACTCCTTGGGTGTTCAGGTGTAAGATTTTAAGGTTTTGTATTTTCTTACTTTCGTGGTTAGCCATTGAGATGTGAATGTATCCTGTTTATAGTGTCCATCAGCATCATCAGTGTCTGTTGCATTTGTGTCTGCATCTGAAAGAGGCCCTCCAGTGTGAGTACTGGTGGCACTTGTTCTGTTTGTGGCTGTGCTGATTCTTTTTGTGGCAAAGATGGAAATAGCCTTGTATTCGTGATGTCTGCGTATTTAACACCCAGTCTTACCACTGAACGTTTAATTCTCTCCTCTTTCTTTGTTTGCTTAGCCTGTACTTGTTCCATTTGTCTAGCTATTACATTTTTAAACACAGGGCATTTGGCGTTGTTTGCGCCGTGGTCTTCTCCTTTACAATTCCTGCAGACTTTCGTCGTGGTACCCTCTAGCGTGGTAATAACTATCTGTGGTTCCTCTTGTTTGCCGTAGCACGATTGTTTCGAGTGATCGAATGCATAGCATTTCTTGCACTGTATAATGTGCTTCGGGTTTTCTCTGAAAGGCTCAACCTTGATAGAGGGTGCGCAGAAGAATTTTCTTTCCGAGGCTTTGAAGTTCTCCAAGAGATCTCCCGATTTGTGTTTACCATCAAAAATGAGTAGGTGTGTTTTACCTGCTCTTCCCAGTGGCTTGATTGATGTTGGTTTAATGCCGATGCAGTCTGCTATCTCGTTAGCAATGGTGTCGGTGGATTCTCCGTAAGTCTCATTTTTGAGCACGATCTTGGTCGCTGGTTGTCTGTCTGCCTTCGGTTTTGGTGCAATCACTCTGGTTATCCCACAGGCTTCAATCGTAGTGAGTAAGTTCACGCGCGCTGTCGCGTTATCAGGGCTAATTTTTATTTGGCCTTTCATAACGTTGAGAGTTGAGCTGTTCTTCGCTACTGATTCTCTGATTTTCTTTAGTGTGTCTTGATTTTTAATTGCACTTTCATCCCTGATAATTATATTAGGGATATGGGTGTTTTTCTGTGTCGGTATCGTATAACTGGATGCGCCTGTACACTGTCTTTTGGCTCCTCTAGTTACTGGTTGATACGTCTCTTGATTAACTTGGGCAGTGCGGTTGTTGTCGCTCACTGGTTTTTGTAGTTTGGGCTTGCCTACGATAGGGGGCGATTGAACGGGTCGAGGAATTTTCCACGCGTCCAGTGTAGTCTGTACTTTGTTTACAGTCGCTTGAGTAGGCAGACCTTGCCGGACGGTGGCGGGGTCCGGAGCGACAACGCTCATTTCTGGCCTCACTCCTGGCACCTGCAGCGTTGCTTGTGGGAGTTGATGGCTCACATTCACATAGGTACTCGGAGCAAGAGGCGTTCTAGAGGCTTGGATGTTTTTAATCGCTTTGCTTCCGTGTTTATTCTTTTTCCTTGATCTTCTGGCAGCCAAAGGCAGTTGCTCACTTTGTGAACCGAAATCAATGAGTGCACACTGGTTTTTGCCGCACTTACAGATGAACCACTCTTCGGATGTGAAGGTTTCAATGGGTATGATAGTCAATTCCTTCTTTATTTTACAGCTGATACATGGGCGGATGTTTTTCACACCGGTAGCTAGTCCTGCCGTATAAATTGTTACAGACGACTCAACTTTTAGTGTGCCGTTATCATATTTTGGCTCTGCTTTTAGCGCAGCCTTGATAAGAAAGGATTTCATACATACTTTGCACTGAATCTTCTTAGTATTCATTTGATTTATACCCCACAGGGGAGTATCCATCTGGAAGGTACTTTCACATTCCCAGCACTGCACTATGTTTTTATTAAAGTCAGATAAATCTACTTTCACTGATTTCACTTTGTCCTTCACTATTTCGCTGTCTGATCCCGAATTATTCGGGTCTGTGTTCAAGTCTGCAACTAGTAGTACCTCTATAGAGATATCGTTTGTGGCTGTGGTTATTGCTTATTGTAACTTTTTGATCTCATGTTAGTGTAATAATGAGACTTATGGTCCAGGTCATTAAATAAATGTTACCTTTTAATTATAGCTAAAGTTTTAACGAGAACATCAGAATTAATTAAATAATGAATCTTAAAACAATACTAGGTGTTTCTAATTCACAAAGAAGCCAATAGATGGCACTGATCCGAGGGCGTATTTAGCAAGATTATCGCAAATTGGAATAATTAGTTAGTTACGAATAAGATCATGCAATAATCTTAACAGATACACGCTCTTGCGGCGATGTACTTTACAAAGAAAATACTCATGTCATTGTATGCATAAAATTCGTCAATGTCAATGTGTATATAAAAGTTCGGACATAATCTTTGAGGACCACGTAGATTGATGTCTGAAATGGTCTGGAATGGTAATTATTCAAGTTGTTGTGTATATATTATTCTTCAATAGTCAAAGTAACAGAAAAATAAAACAAAAAAACAACATTCAGTATGCAGAAACTTGGAGCAACTCAATCCCAAGCCTTTTTGTCCTCAATATAATCTTTAACGAAACAGTGACACACATAGTCCTCACATTCATAAAAATTAAAATAATAATATTTTACTTCACATTAATTTGTGAAGTATATTAATATTATTTAGAATTTATTAATGCGAGCTATTTAGAAGATTTGTCCAGCCAGCCTGAGTCACATCCTATCTGACCTCCCTGACCCTTGACCTCTTCCTTTCTGTCTGACCCTTGGTAAGACTGGTTGTCAGACTTTCGGGCTTGTGACGACCCGTAACGACGTCAAATATTCACGAATGACAGCCGGGCTGAACGTGCTTTCCGAGGCATTTTTTTCCATGTCATTGTGTTTTTAATACTAACCAAAGACAGTTGTAAAAAAAAAAAAACAAAATGCAAAAATTGCCTTTTTGTCCCCATTATAATATTTAACGGTATAGAAGGCTTTCTGGCACAACTTACGTTTAATTAATGTTTTTTTGACAGAAAGTTAAATAAACAGAGTTTACTCCTGTATTCGGGACTCTGAATTTTCTTTTACTTTGCAGCGCTTTTGAATTAGTTCTCTTTAAAAAAAAGTAACTCACTTTTCAAAATGACGGTTGAATTATACAGTTTCCGCACCCCAAGAAGTGCTGCCTCTTTATACAACGTGTGGGTTTGCATCCTCGTCAAATTTCAGGAGGCTGTTATGAAAGACATTAATAATCAAATAAAATTACGATACTTGCTCAATAATTAATATATACTAGATAATATATACTTTTTTAGATATTTAAGTTTGACAGTATTTCAGAATACACCACTTTCATAGAACACAATCGCCCCGTTGCGTATGCGGTAGGCAGTGTCGCACGACTATGTCGCTGTGTGCGTGCGTTACAGTTATAGCGCAGTTATAGGGCGGTATCACACAGGCCCTACACATGATTGATTTCCTAAAAAGAACATGTCCCACGCACAACATGGGGTTATTTTAATGTGGGTAGCATTTAGATAAGTAGATAAATGAATGTCTACCAGCATTTTTTTTATTTGTGACCATAGAGCTTCGATCAATAATGTACTTATTGATCGAAGCCATAGAGTGATAGATTGCCGCTGCCGGTACTAACACCTACGTCGAAGCTATCGTCGCGTGGTCGTGCGCGACATCTTATCGTGGTGACACATGTCTTTCGTCTTTTATTTTATTCTGTATTATACATCGCAGGCAAGTAATAGATCCTGAGCCTGGAATGTGCTTTGGTGTTGTTTCTTGTCTGCACACCAATCTCTTCTACCATGTGTACATTTCGTAGACAGCGCGGATTACTAACCTACATACGTCTTTCAACGGAATGCGGAGCGACATGCGCGTTCATTAGGTCCGATAGACGACGTGACACGTGTTAGGCGCGAGACGTGACGGCTATGTAAATTACTTACCAATGTTGTTTGTTTTGCTTCTGCCTGTAAATATATAGGTGAGTGAATATGTAAAAAAGTACACAAATTAGTTTACAGATTGGTTTTATATTGTTTCTTCATTTCGAGGGATCACAATTATTTGTAACTGTTCAAACTATTACCTATACGCAGGACATTAAAAAAATTCTTGACTGAGAGATTGTCTTTTTCGCCATTCATCATGCACACCGTTTGTCTGGGTACTTATTGAAGTATTTAATGTATGCCTTTTGGTCACAAAATGATAAAAAAAAGTATTTCTGTAAGTAGGTTTGTACAAACACTTTTACACGTCAATCATATTTTAAAAACTAAATGAGGTCGACGTTTCCTATGTGACTACTCTGAGAAGAACGTTCGAAACAAACTCAGAGGTCACAGTCTCTTTTAAAGTCCAGACATAATCTTGGTCAGATCATGTGAAGAACATGTAGATTGGTGTCTGAAATGGTCTTCTGAGGAAAGAACCACACAGATTAAGTGGACCTCAGTCTCAGTCAGTGGAGTCAGTGCACGCATTTATCAGCAACCGTCCAGCTCAACTCAGTACTTTAAGGAGCTCCACGATTCGACGAACAGTACCAAAGAAAGGACATTCGGATAGGCCGCATGAACTACATAAACTGCCGTAAACATATACACATGACCATGATTAAAACTGAAACAGTGACCCACATAGTCCTCACATTCACAATAATTAAAATAATAATATTATACTTCACATTAGTTTGTGAACTTTAATATTATTATTTGTGTGCATGTCATTGTGTTTATAACAATCATCAAAATGTCAGTGTATGTAAAAAAAAAAACAATATTCAATATGCAAAAATTGTCTTTTTGTCCCCATTATAACATTTAACGGTATAGAAAGGCTTTCTGGCACAACTACGTTTAATTAGATCTTGAACATAGCTTGGAAATTTATTATAAAAGCGTATACATTGACATCTGAATGAGCCGCCTATTTTCTTGAGCTTTGTTGTAGGTACGGTGGGCTGCATCAATTGGGTACCCCAGTTGTATTAAAATTAACTTTGAAGGGGGGTACCTGCATCGAGACGCTGACTGTACAACAAATTTGTGTTTTTTCCTAGTATTTATATTATTATTATTGATATCTGTATTTAAAAAAAAAAATATAAAACTTTTCATGACTTCTCCTTCATCAATAGACCATCAGATCTCAAAGGAAATGCTAAATAGACAGAAATAAGAGCAAACTCAGACATGTTATTGTAATATTGTGATATCAATTTCCTTCCCCAACAATTCTGGCGACTTGTTACCGACCCAATTTAGATTATGGTCCAATACCATCGGGATTTTCCCAGACGATTACGACAAGAGATTACGAACAAATACGATTATCTTGTTACACGATACTTCTATTGTTATGAGTCGAGATATCCGTTGATTGGGGCGCTGAATTGACAGAAATGTGTGTGATTTTGATCGTGGCTTAGATTCATTTCTTACAGTAGGTACTATATTTCCTAGTTTACGTCATAAACTGAAAAGGTTTGTAGCAACCAGTACCTACCTACGCATGTATTAAATTTTCCCTAAAATACATAAAACCTTTGCAACGAATTTAAGGGTGGAAAACGTAATTTAAAAACCAATATTAAGAGAGAGAGAGATTATTTTAATCATGTGAATATTTTATGATTGAAATGTAAAAAAATACGTGAATTCACGAAACCCCGTTTTAGAAAACTGCCCTCAAAATCGGGCAGACTAATAAAAGGAGCGTGTGAAGACGAAGCCGTGCTTATAGATTTATAACTGACCGACTGACTGTTTGTGCCTGACCGGCTGGTGCAGTTGGTAGCGACCCTGCCTTCTGAGCCGCTGGTCCCGGGTTCGATCCCCGGACAAGTCAAACATTTGTGTGCATGAACATGTCTGTTTGACCTGTGTCTGGGTGTGATTATGTATATAAGTATGTATATCAGTCATCAGGTTACCGTAGTACTGGTTCTACCTAGTTCGGGACCTGAAGACCTTGTGTGGATGTTGTCTCATATTATTATTATTAATATAGTTAGTTAGCAATAGTGAATGCGCCTCACGTAGTCAGTATGTACGCCCAGGGATCGTAGTCTGAAGACTGAATACCATTTAATAAGCTTATTGATGTGTAAATAATAATGGGTATATTTACACATCAATAAGCTTTTTAATTAAGCTTTTATTAGCTTTATGGATGAAATTTAATGGTTATAGAAATTACGGAAGCTGCGGTGAAGATTTTTGAAGTGAAATGACTGTAGAACCGCCGTGCTGGTCTGGTGTACGAATAGGTAAGGGACTACGAAATAATTTTAATATCTACGACCGCAGCTTCCACCGCACCTTTCTTGGGATATTGGATAAGTTATGTAGGTCGTTCTGTTACTGTCTAAAGGCACACGATAGTCATCTGGAAGACATTAAGGACCCTCGGTTAGTGGGTCGTCTTAAGGGTGGAGTTGTAGGTGTTGCAGTATGCGCTTAGGGGCGCTATGAGCAGCAAAGAAAACAAACATGTTTTTTTACATGATGGGTATCGATATCTGATTACAATAAAACGAATAAAAAGAGTAGTTAAAACAAAGTTTGAAACTTTTTTTACTAAACTACAGTAAGGCGTGCGTTTATGACATATGTAGGTATGTTATATAATGTATTTCATTATTAAATAATTCAACCAAAGCTTACTCATAACAACTTAAAATCATTTCTTCTTGCAGTCTTTTCCCCAAAATGTTCTACAACAAACTTTTAAAACTTTCTCTAACTACCCTTTTTTGCGTGAACTTTTCGACCATCAACTTAAACATAAAATATAGAACTTTATACAATACAAAAGCAGTAATACATGAAGAAATGTTCACTATGATAAGTAATTCTATCTCGAAATATTGGAACCAGGGGACATGAAGCGTGGGTGAAAAAAGATGGCCGCTGCTGTGATTTAGCACGTACTCTATGGCATCTACGGCGCGGACCGGCGCGGGCACAGGAACGTCGAAGATCATTGTGCGCAGACGATGCATGTTGGTGCGGTAGCTGGAAATGAGTAGGTAATAGTTTTAATTAGTCTTTGTGAGCAAACTATTTATATAAGAAATGTAATGTTCCCGGCGAGGAATAGGTGGACATGGAGTCTACGTCTAGCTTTGGGCGTGAAAATTCTATAATTGTTTACAATAAGGTGATGGAAAATGTCTTATTGTCTTTTCTTATTGTCTAACCTCGTATCCTTTTTTCGGTTTTGAAATTTGATGTGTAACATCAGTGATGTAATACACATTAGCACATAAGATTTAGCTATTATACAAGGTGATTCTCGACACGAATCAATAATAAAATAGGTAGGTATTTTTTTATAATTTTCGGAAAGTGGCATGTATAAAGGCCGTGTGATACTGCCCTGTAACTGCGCTGTAACTATAACGCACGCACACAGCGACACAGTTGTGCGACACTGCCGACCGCATACGCTACGGGGCGATTCTGTTCTTTGAAAGTGAAGTATTCTGAAATACTGTCAAACTTAAGTATCTAAAAAACAAGTATGTATTAATTATTGAGCAGGTTCGTAATTTTATTTGATTATTTATGGCTTACATAACAGCCTCCAGAAATTTGACGAGAATGCAAAACGACACGTTGTATAAATGAAATACTTAAACACTGTATTGAATAACTTTGTGTCAATTTAGATGACGTGTGAAACTAGCAGTGTGAGGGCCTGCGCCCACCGCCGCACGCACGGCAACGGATTTTTAGAGGAAGAATAGGAATACAATACAACTTGGTTGACAATACAATTGCTGTACAATGTGCAATAGCTGACATATGGCAAATAATTTTAATGTTTTTTGTGTTTCGTAATGTCAATTATTTAAGTATTACTGTAAAGAATCCAGTTCTTCTAACTGAACAGACAGCTGTGCTGCTGGGGAGTTTGTTGCGCCACTTCTTCTTCCCAGCTAAAGCACTAGGAAGTGGTGAAGGGCGGGCGTTTTGGGAGGACTGTCTTATGTAATTTTGACGTTCAAAAAGTGCTGATTCTCAGCCTAGATTGAATAAATGACTTTTGATTTTGATTTTGAATTAATATTCCAATGATAATCATTATAGGTATAAAAATAAAGTCGGCAGCCTTCATTCAAGGCAAGCAAGCATTACGGCTGTTTTGACGAAGAGCTACTGTTGTGAAAAGCACGCGATGTCGATCGATGAAGAAGAAATATGTCGCGACGATACCAAGGCATAGTTGCTGTCAATATGCGCTTGCGTGTAGTGAAGGCCTGCCGTGCCGTGCCGCCAGTGGGCACGGGCCCTTAATCGACTTTTGACACTGAGCGTACCTACAGAGACGTGTGAGTCTCCTCTCTGGTTTTCATTTACCACAGAGTGGAGATTGGAAATTAATTATGATTTTTATAAGAAACAACTTCATAATCACCTTTCGTTCTTCATGGTATGTTCAATAATATTCTTGAACTCCTCAGGGTCAAACTCCTCCAAGTCAAGTGCACTACCAACTTTGTGGAACAACACTTGCTCAGCGTTGCGCCACTGGTCGGCTGCTACTGGCAGTCCTAGAACCGGTACTGCTGCAGCTATTGCTTCATCGATAGACTGTTGTCCACACTGGCTAATAAAGAGACGGATGTTGGGGTGTTCTGAAATGGATATTAAGTTTTGTATATTTTTTTGCCAAAGAGCGATGTCACGCAGCATCCTGGGCGTATAAAGACAGGAAAAAATTCGGAACACCACGCTGCGTTCTGCAAGAGGACTGCTAGGCTCAAATGAGATTGGGCGGGTCACATCAGCCGCATGCTCGATGACCGCTGGGTAGAAGTCTCCACATAATGGGTGCCTGAAGATGGACGGCGCCGTCGAGGCTAGAAAGAGGTGGCGAAATGACCTGGACACGTACTCTGAAGGCTGGTTTGAGGTGGCGGGGGAAAAGAGTTCCTGGAAGAACTTGGAGGAGGCTTTTGTCCAGCAGTTGGACAGAATAGACTAAGTACAAAATAAGTTTTTCTACGGAGTATGGATGCTAAATAAGTAGGAAGACATAAAGATACTAACGAACAACTCGAAGAAACGAAATCAAAATTAAGCTCTGGCCACACTGATACCTACGGGACGCGACTGCGCACGTCGATTTTTGAAGCCATGCGATTATTCGTGCCAGTTTGAACACCTCCATAAAAATTATGTAGTTGACACAATCGGCGCGAATTCACAAATTTTTCGTAGGCTCCGCCATTTTGGATTTTTATTTTCTAACCTCACCATCGGCTTTAGCACCCACGTAAACCATGAAAACGAAAGCCATGAAAAAAAATTAAAAAGTATCTCATGGATATATTTAAAATGTCGTATAATGCACGTAATATTTCCACTGTACCAAAATATGTAGTTTTTGGGTTTACCAAATTCCATTTACTGCAGATCGCTTCAGATTTTATAAAGTTTCTTGCTCCGTGGTTTCACCTATGTGAAATAATATACTTAATATGTCAATAATTGACTACTGGTTATTTTTCGGACGCACATGTAAGTCAATTCAACAGTTGATCTAAACTTTAGATCAACGGTTGAATTGACTTACCTAAGCGTTAGATTCTAAAGGGATGAGCGATCGACTGCTGCGCAGCGTGTCGCGGGTTCGATCCTCGCACGGAACAAATATTTGTGTGATCTGCAAGTTGTTGTTCCGGGTCTGGGTGTTTGCGTTTGTGAGTTTATATGTTTGTAAACGCACCCACGATACAGGGAGAAACTCCTAGTGTGGGGCAACGGTTTAAAAAAATAAATAAATTTGTTTTTGTTACAAAAAAAGCACACATATTATATGTAGGTGTTCAATAATATTTTATGTGAATTCTTAGACGATCGATTATGCACGATGCATGTTAAATACGTTTAAATGTACCTAGGTTAGGTTCTTATTACGTCCAATAACCAGGTTAAATCCTACAAGTGTGCTAGTGTATTTCCTTTTAAGGATCAATGCAACACCCTTGTGGGCTTTCAGCTAGTCGTATCAAATAAGCTTGCGAACTTTCCTGTCGGTACGTCACGATGCATTAGAGAAATAACTTTGCAAGCGGTATTAGAGCTGTTTGATGCAAACACTGGAAACGGTCCTCCATGTAAAGGCTAACATTACCCAATGCTGTTCGTGCGATAGCAAAATTAATTTTGTTATTTAATGGAAGTTGTAGCTTTTAGTTCAGTTCTGTGTAAACTATGAACTCGTTAATAAATAAGTACCTCGTGTAAACAGAGGGGGCAATTCCAGCATTTTTACGAACGTTCGCATTCTAATATCTGTCTAAATCTGTTAAAAAATCCTCTAATTTAACTAAAATTATTAACATTGAGTCGAAATTGCGACTTATCTTGAGAGTAGCACTGTCGAGGAATACCTACCTACGGATAAGCATTTTGCAGGAATGTTGCCCTATTTGTTCAATCGAACTATCGATCCCCAGTGTGGCGATGGTGCAGCCGGTACAAGTTTAACATAACATCATGTATTACCCGAAGGCAGAGGTGCATCTGTAGCTAAACATAACAGCCATGCATGCATGTATATGCCCCATGTACATAATAGCCTATTACCATCAACCGATCACAAATTCAAAAATGAGAGAAAGAATCCGGAATGAGGTGATCCGGCAGAGAACCAAAGTTGTCGACATAGCTCACAGAATAAGCAAGCTGAAGTGGCAATGGGCCGGCCATATTAGCCGTAGAACCGATGACCGTTGGGGTAGACGTGTTCTTGAGTGGAGACCGCGAATCGTCGAAACGTAAGGTAGGACGCCCTCAGGCTAGCTGGTGGAGCGACGATCTTCGCAGGGTGGCTGGTATCAGCTGGATGAGAGTTGCCAAGAATCGAGTTAAATGGCGTGCAATTGGAGAGGCCTATGTCCAGCAGTGGACTGCTGTAGGCTGATGATGATGATGATGATCACAAATTCAGACTCTGGGGTGTTACTGAGAAATTCCCGACAGATAAACCCCAATAACAATTTTCGACCTAAGAGTCGAACCCGGGATCTCGTGCTCATTAGTAACACTTTCGACCACTAGACTGAAAACAATAAACAAAAGTAGCCCGAGATTAAAAAAAAAACAATAGAACAGTAAACTTACTAAGTAGCTCAGATTGAGGGAACCACTTGCCAACCTTCACATTATATGGCAAGTCACTGACGTCATCATCCCACTTCCACAGCACGTTTAAAGACAGCTTGCCGAAAGCACTGATGAGCTTGCGTTGTGTTTGCTCTGATACCATCCAGGGACGTATGTTGGTGCCCAGGCTGACGTAGATCACGCCGTAGTTAGATGAATCTAGGTACTCTTGTAGTTCCTGGAACATAGAAGTTCATTATCGTCATCATCCACAGCCCGACTTCACCCACTGCCCTCGTTCCTGGTGGCAATCCCCATGCACCTATGCCAGTGACTAAAGTTACTTGATGGAAATTATGAAAAGTAGAAGAAATGGTACTGGCATTGGCGTTGGCATAATAAACAAAAATAGGCATAAAATCATCAGTAGGCAGGTTTCTTATGAGTCAGATGTAATACCAGTTTTGAATGGTTATGAATGATAAATGATTTTACTTCTGTAAGTAGGTTTGTACAAACACTTTTACACGGCAATCATATTTTATTTAAACTAGATGAGGCCAGCGTTTCCTATCTAACTACTCTGAGAAGAAAGGCCGAAACAAACTCAGAGGTCACCGTCTCTTTTAAGTCCAGACAGAATCTTGGTCAGATCATGTGAAGGCTATGTAGATCGTCTGAAATGACCTTCCGAGGAAAGAACCACACAGATTTAGTGGACCTGTCCAGTCAGTGCACGCAATTGTCAGCAATCGTGCAGCTTAACTCGGAACTTAAGGAGCTCAACGATTCGACGAACAATATCAAAGAAAGGACCTTTGAGTATGGCCGCATAAATTACTCAAACTGCCAGATCATGATTAAAATAACTGAGAAAAATACAAAAAAAGCAATAACCGACATAGTTCTCACATTCACAATAGTTAAAATAACATTATAATACTTTACAAAGTAAATACCCATGTCATAAGTATATATAAAATTCTGCTACACCGGTTCTTGTAGAATACAAAATGATTACTTTTTGTGGTTCAACTCACTAACTATATTTTTTTGCTAAGCAAACAACTGTGTCATTCCAAATATTGCACAATATTTATTACTCAAAGATTACGGAACTAAACAAGACTGAATTGTTAACAACCACATACCTTAGTCATCTCTGTCTTATTTACCCTATCCTGCAAATGTGTCGCTCCTAAATGGACCACATTTTTTGGCACAGGGCGTGTTCCCCCCCAAACTGGATGAATGTTCAGCAGTAGCATCTCTATTTTCCCAACCTGCTCTTTTAAAGAAGGAACTTCACCAAACAATCTCTTGGCCATTGCGTCTTCTTCCTTCTCAAGTGAATTGTACATAGAGTTAATTTTCCAATAGTCGTATAATGCCACAATTTTCTGCCAGATGTTTAGATTCCAAACCTCCTGTTGCATACTCATTGGATACAGCAAAGGATGTGTTGGACCACCCATATTTATGTAGTCATTGAAGACTGGACCGAAAGAACTGGTGGAAACTACGGGCGCATCGGAGATGTAGGTCCAGAAGAGTGTAGGTCGAATCCAGGCTTCTAACAAGAGAAGATCGAAGGTTTCATTGTTTTTGATAAAACTTTTGACTTCGGGAACCTCGAATTGTTTTTCAACAACTTTATTAGCAAGTTGTAGAACATGTTTTAAGCCCCCATTTCTGTATTTATACTTCCCTGAAATGTCTTTAATATATCTTTCTTGCCAAACTTCATTTGTTACTTCAGATACATCGATTTCCATTAAATTGTCTGGCGATGCTCCTCTTGGGTATTCTGGTAGTGGTGTGATAAGAACTACTTCGTGGTCTCTATGAATCAGTTCGTGTATTATCGACCTGTGGACGCACTGGTGGCTTATCAGTGGCGTTGGGAAGACTGCCAGTATTCTTGCTGTTTCACTTTCAACGAAAATTGAGAAATTTATTATAAGACACACTAACATATTAAATTTACACGGGAAACGCAGTTTTAGCTTCTTCACGAATGTCATCATTAAAATTAATTTTCAAATAAAACGAGTAGTTAATTGTAACACACTTTCGATCTAAATAGGGACTGATGTCAGAAAGAAACATTACTTATCATAATAAAAATGACGTGTTCATTATTGATACAAGTGATTGAGTGCATAATATTTGCACAAATGCATCCTTCATGTCATTAAGCCCTCCGTGTAGGTGAAAGGTTATTAGCCATTGAACGTTATTTAAACTACATAAGCAAGATATTTTTATTTGTAATTTAAAATGTAAGACTACGTCTGTCATTGTCATTGCCATGCCTTTTCTCTAGTATGTTAAGTTTGACATGGCGAAGCTAAGTAAGTATATGGTGTGTTGGTACATAATTTATGTTTACAACGTTTAACCTCGTCAGAATTTTAGAATAGATAAACCTCGAGGAACACCATTAGGGTAGGTGGTAGAAAATGCTGACACAGGTTTAGGGAAGGTCTAATACTAAAGGCTCTATTTACCCATATGTTTTGGCCAGTAAACAAAATCGACAACCCTTAACACGCTGTTTATCTCTGTGGGCCTTAAATAAATTCACCAAATCATTTAATTACGCCTGAAAGGGTTCCAAACGAATGTATTATTTCATTATAGGTACTCACTTAGAATGTGTAACACGACTCTTCAGTGATTATTTTCCGAGAAACGGTGCATTATTTGGTGCATGCTTGCCGCTAACGAAATAGAAAACTTTGTGTGATGTTGACTCGGGGTCGGTCTTATAAAAACTATGTTATCAGCCACAACTACTTAGTTAGTTGTTCTTTCCAATAAGGAAATGTTTATCTGGTAAGGACTAGCGACCACTCCTGCTTCGGATGGATTTTATGACTTAACGAAACATCGAGATTTCTTTATTACACTCGCGGACAAAGAATACGGGTCATAATTACCTATGTAGAGTACATACGGATGAAGACCAACTGGACCTTGAGGGTGGAGAAGTTGGAGTGATGACACTAATTTCAAGTCGTTCGTGGTGCACGTTCTTACAAACAATTTGATGACCTTCCTCAAGGAACAGTTTTGGCCGAAAGGTGTGCAGTATCGGCGTTTCCGCGGCCGGCTACGCGACACCTCGCAGTGTAACTCGACGCCGCCGTCACTTCGTGTGCAGTAAGTAGTCTTTACTTTTAGATATGTATTAGTTTATAGTTATTGTTATATGCTTATATATGTATTGTGTTTTATGGGCCTTAGTTGCCTGAAATAAAGGATTATTATTATTATTATATGAAAAACTAAAATTACTCTTAAAATAATAAAGCTAGCTGCGTGAATGAAACTGTATGTTGTAGATAATTTACCAGTTAATGAAACAACAGCAAATCTTGGAAACATTATTAGTTTAATCATCAAAATTACATTAAAAAAAAAACAAAAAAAATATCAAACGTCGAAAAAATAAGGGTTCGTACCTCACACACAAAATTAATACTTTGTATTGCCTCCACGGGCGCTTCTCACAGCTGGCAGTTGATTGAGCATGCTGTTTATTAAGTTTCTTATGCGATGTTGCGGGGTCCATTCTTCCACTAACCCATGTTTCAGGTCTCGAAGTGTAGTTGGGGCGGAGTTTCAATTTCTTACACACCTCCCAAGCTCGCCCCAAGCGTGTTCAAATGGATTTAGGTCCAGGCTTCTCGCGGGCCAGTCCATGCGATTGATGCCAACGTCCTGAAAATACTCATTTACAATTTGAGCTGTATGTGGGTTGGCGTTGTCATGCATGAATATTGAATTTTAACCCATATTAATTGAATATGGGCTGACATGCTCGCTCATTTAGAATTTCTTCCAAATAACTTGCACTAGTTAGTGTACTATTTTCTATCAGGACTTACTCTGTGCATATGATATTCACCGCCAAACGGCACTTTTTCCTCAAAACAAGCTGGAATAAAACGTTCCCCTGGCCGTCGGTAGACACTTCGCCGCCCATCATGTGGATACAGCTTAAATCTGGATTCGTCAGAAAACATTACTCTTGCCCATTCTTCGTCTTCCCATTTTGCGTTCGCGGGCCTAACGTAACTTTGCTACCCGATGTTCCCTTTCAAGTTTTGGACCGTTTGCGGGTCTATGTGGGGTCAAATTAGCTTCAAGGAGCCGTCGCCTTACAGTCCGCTCGCTTACGTGCGTCGTCTCTACTACGGGTCTCCCGAAGTTGATTTGTTACTTCAACTGCCGTGAGGTGCCGATTTCGGAACATGGTCGTAACAATAAATCGATCCTCTTGAGCCGTAGTACGTCTCGGTCTGCTGGTTCCTGGTCTTCTTATATTCTGCACAGTTTCTCGGAAACGTTGGACGACTCGCTGCACCGTAAACTACTGAAACTGACACGCCTATTGTTCTTGCTGTACTTCGCTGACTTCTGGCTTCTTCTAGCATAATGACGATACGTCTACTTTCTGTTGGTGTTAGCGACATGACAGTAATTCAATAATGATGGAGAAAGACGACAATTACGACCTTTTAACCATTTTGATATGACAGATTAAAAACAAAAGTAAAAAAACAAATAAAAGTAAAACAACCGCGAATATAATTTATTTAAAATTCGAGGTTTTAAAATATGGAAACAAAAAAAAACGTGGTTGCACTTGTATAGAGATTATTACAGGGATAACCGTCGGTTGGTGCCTCATTCCATTTAAAATTGTCTAAGAGGCATCTGCAAGTTGGTTTCGGCCCCTCGTACGCTTTCCAAAGGACCGGGACTCCATGGTCCCGAGACACGTAAACATAAATACATAATAATAATATAATTGTTGCTTGCTAATAATTATCTCAATTAATTCTTACAGATAAAATTTAAAAAAAACTCGTCTTCGTTGATGAATAACGTTGAATCATTTCTCGTTCACACATTGGCCGATCGTAATATGTTAATCTGCACATCTAATAGACAAAGGAAAATGAAAGATCCTAACTGAGCATGGTAAATTAACTCACCTACGTCTAAAACTTTCTCACTTCCTTGAATTTCAGATTATCACTTGCAAAACTACGTGTTAAACATGGTTCAGCTCCTAAAGTTTTAGGCCTGTAATGAAAATTACTCCGTTGTAATGGTGAAGAGACCCTTCAACTTGATATTAAGGCGGACAGAAAAGGGATCGTCAAACCTAGCCGGAATCTAAGACAAAAGGTGGACTTGGAAGTTCAAATTAATATCCTTCCACTTAGTTGCTTTCATGGCCTATCCGAGTTGATGTTCAATGGAAATTAATTTAATTTAGTGCTTGATATGATTTTAATTGTGTTGTACAAATGGTGCCGATTCCCTTGTTTACAAACTAAACCAAATTTAAGTTGAGTGCATCTTTTTCTTTCTATTTCATTAAGAAAAGGACAGAAGATACATTTTAGTTTAGTCCTGTCAAATTAATCAGCGCCTGACACTATTCCATACAAGTTTAGACGTGATTAAAAAGTTGACTACTAAAATTACATCAAATTACGTCAGGTGCTGACTAATTTGACAGCACTAAACTAATATTTATCTTCTGTCCTTTTCATAATGAAATAGAAAGAAAAAGATGCACTCAACTTAAATTTAGTTTAGTTTGTGAACAAGGGAATCGGCACCAATGTGTTACCTACTGTTTAGTGAGAAGTTGAGAAAATGTGACCCTGTGTGTGTGACAATTATCATTTAATTTTATTCATACTGTAGTCAGTCAAGATAATATTAAGTATGTCCATGATTGTGTCTCACAATTCGTCAAAATTAGCGAACTTATACTCTAATGGTTTAGGTAGTTAAAAGAAGGTAAACAAATCGTAAAAAGGGTTTTCTATAGTTGACACTTTCTTGTTTAAAAATACGTTATAACAAAATTAAATTTTCACTCCTCTTGCTCAAAAAGACCGTCATTGTGGCGTACCAGAGCGAAGAAAAAATAGCAATTCTTCCTCTAAGGGAAAAAGTTTTTTTTTTTAATTTTTATGTGTCAAATGACAATGAGCCTACAAACACGAAAAAGTCTTTAGTCATAAGTAGAATAATCATGAATATAGACTCGACTTATTACTGTTTCATAAAAAAAGAACTTCATTTTATTTTTGATAATGGAACTAAAATCGGCGATCTCTTAGGTAGAATGCATGCAATGCGTTGCGTCTACAGAAGAAAAAACAAAAAAAAAGACATTGGCGCGAAATCATTATAATTTTTCTCTAATTGCAAATTGAATTGGTAGTGACCGTAATTAATTGTATTGGATTGTTTTAATTTCTCGCAATCGTAGTGAAAAGTAGAGTGTAACACACGGCGCTAAAAACCCATTAAAACTCGGATTCTATTTACTCCCTCGCTAAAGCTCGGGAGTAAAACTACCTCGTATATAATGGGTCATTTTAGCTCCTTGTATAACAATCTACTATTATTTCCGATCACAGGATAGTTTCCTCTTGTATTATAGTATGTTAAACTTTATCATTTATTCTTAAACTACTCTTCGTAGATGTAACTGCTTGAGCACAATTTTTTAGTTTGATTTATTATAATGATATAATATTTTGTAATCTGTCTATTGTAAAGAGCCCAAAAAGACCGGTTCCCCAAACCTTTTAGTAAAAAAATACAACGAATTAGATAACGTTGCTAAAATAAAACTTTTAAAATGGCTGACCTAAAAATTATTTTGCCAAGGGCTTTAGCTAATGCGTTTGCTGAGAATTGGAAAAATTGCGAGGGTCATGTAAAAAAAGAAGAACAGAAAATGTTTAAATTAGACAAAATAATTTATGATACCACTGAACGTTTTATTATTAACATGACAAATAGTTCATCAGGTTCAGATGCAGAATAGAGTCTATTAATATGTGACTCTATATAATATGATTTTAACATTTGAAATAAAAGGTTTAGCATCCATGAGTCACGCGGTTTTTTTTGGTTTACACTTTTTTAACTTATCTATCTAGTTGTAAGATTGCTCAGTGTGTCAACATCCAGACAAACCTATTGAGGTTTTTGTGATGTTTATGTTTATATTTTGTTTTGTTCTATAATTAATAAACAATAAAAAAAAATAAAAAAAAAAAAAACTACCTAAACCTGTGGAGTATAGAGTATGAGGCATGTCATAGCAAGATAAGTCGCGAAAAATGGCGTCGCCCTAGACATTGTCTATCACAATCAATCTATCACATTGTCTGTAGCGATGCGCGATGGCGAGAGGTTTTATTCGATTGTTTCGATTGTTCGAACATCTCGATGGTTCTCGATTGTTTCGACTTGGACTCGAGTCCGACTCGGTCTGCTATTGCGACTGGTGCATGGCACGTTCATTCGCCAGTTGTTCCTCGATAGTTTAGAGTTTCACGAGTTCTTAACTTGCGTTGTGATTGCGAAAAGCTCCCACACTATTGATCTTTTTAGAATTCGGGGCATTTTGACGAATTTAAAAAAAGGTAAACTTTCACAAAGGTTCGCTCGACTCGAGTCTGGCACGCTCTCGCCTCTAACTAACTAACATAACATGCACCTCGGCTTGATGCATGCAATCGACTGACCGCGGTGACGTGCGAGCGAGACTCGGTGAGTGAGAGTGACTGATTCGAACAATTGAAAACTAGCGGTCGATTCCGTTGACTCGAAACAATCGAAAAATATCTCGATTGTTTTGTAGAACGGCGAGTCGATGGTTGACTCGATGGTTTATTTTAACGACTCCGATTCTTTCGATTGTTAAAACATCTCGGAATCGCCCATCGCTAATTGTCTGTTGTCCATTATCAAAATCCGTACCTACCTATACATAGGGTAAAATTAAATTAGCTAGCAAAACTCCGCAGGTGAGATCAGCATCGATATCTTGTGGTATTATCTCTATACCACGTTTAATTAGCTTAGTTTCTTATTATTTTCTGCATTTTACAAATATTGTAATTCGTTTTTGATATTTTTGACGTTGCACGTTCAAATTTATGCTATGTAAAATCTTATGTCAGTGTTGTCAGTGTTATAAAATTTCGGTATTGAGGCCAAGGTTGGTTATGAAATTGTATTATTACTAACTGGAAATAGAATATTGTTACTGGCTGGCAATCAATTGAAAAATAGATTGTCAAATCTTGAAATGTTAGAAAGAAAGAAAGAAAGAATAACGTTTATTTGGACACAGTTCGTGAAACACAGAATACAAATAACAAAATAAAAAGTGAAAATAATGGTTTAACAACAATAGTGTGTGTATCACGGCTGCGCCAAAAAGGATCATTTCAGCATTAATGCCAGACACATGCTCTGCCGTCATAAGAAAGAAGGGCGTAACTACATCAACGTTGATTCCGAGATAATTGAAGTTTTATCTAAAATGAAGGCCCGTGATTTACTGAATGGTTTTAGTCAGTGATTCTTGTTTTAGACGTCAAAAAAGGCTTTATTTTGAACCATAATTTACACAAAAGGCAGTTATTGTGTACCTAATTAAGGCTTTTCAGATTCAACAACCAGAATGTATGTCGTAGTTAAGTTCCAAATCTCTCTAATATCTCTAATTATCTCTGATATCTCTAATTTTATACGAGTTACAGCTTTGTGTGTAAGACCATAAGATAGCATTTTCTTTGCTGATTCCGAATATGTTAATAACTAATTTTTGACAAAATTGTCACTTACGGCCTTCTTTCTTATGACGGCAGTGCTGTCTGACGCTGGTTTTCTAATGAACCTTTAGGGACAAGTGACGGGGAGTACAAACAGTTTCGACATAGGTAAATACCTAATAAATAATACATATTTTTATACTTATAAATAAATAAATGAACTAGTAATCAAATATAATTACTTACAAAACGAAAACAACAAGAACCAACTCGGCAAAACCTGTTTTTAGCGATTACCTTGCAAGATTGATCCATCCACGATGCACTCACAAATCGCTACAGGCCGCCGAGCGCGGCGGACAATTCACCGAGAGTTACTTAGTTTTTTAACAAGTTTTTTACTGTGGGTTAATTGAATAACAAAATAAAAAAATGAATACCTAGTTATAATAATAATAAAAATCTAAGATAAAAACAAAAAAAAAATGTTATAAATTGTTAATTTAATACCTACTATTTGGAGAATGTGAAGTACCTACCTACATTATAACGAAAGAGAAGTATCGTCTCGGACCAAGATTTAATTGAAAAAAAAAAGGAGTGTGAATGAAGCGATCTCGACGCTGGCTATGCGTCACAGTCGCAAGCAGGCCAGGCACAAAGGGTAAGTACGAAAACAACGCCCTACGATAGATATCGCATAAAGATAGAACAGAGCATCGATGGTGGAAAAAAAATGTTCTGAAAATCTAGTACATAAGTTGTACAAATCCTAAATAAAGACAGTTGATAGTCTGGAGCCTACAAGCTACAATCGGATATGGAGTTTTAATTTCCCTAAATCCTCAAGCAGTCCTCAAGCCTCAAAAAGTCCTCATGCCTCAAAAAGTCCTCCCACAGACGTAGAAGGGCACACTAGTCGCGTGGCGTAAGACGCCACAGCCAACTCCAAGCCAGACTCCAAAAAAGGGAGGTCTCCGATATTCCTACCGCATGCCATAGGAGGCCAGAACACTCCAACACTCCTTCTACTGAGCGTGAGGTGCGGCAATGTGCCCGCGCTGTTTTTTATCAACATGCCGTGAGACAACGCCGCCCTCTCCTCTAACCACTCCCGGACAGAGAAGTATCTGACGACAGGGCATCACACTCACGTGGTCTAAGATACTAACGCGGCCCTCCTGCTAACGTGAAGTGTTATAAAGCGCTACTTTGAAAACTTCTATTTACAAATACTTCTAAAGACTTTCCCTCCTCTGGACAGGGATTATGACAACACGAGGCTCCTCCTGATCGTATTCGGCTCAAGACACCGCAGCCTCGTCCTCATCCAGCTCCACTACTGCCTGCGAATTCTGCTCCGGTTGCTGACTCCGAGAGTCCCCGAGCCGCGCGTAATTGAAGTCGACCTGAAGCTCCTACATCTTCACACTTTTTTATCCTTTATGTTATCTATGATTTATTTATTTAACACTTTAAGCACACAAATATACAGAGTCGGACTTAATGCCATAGGCATTTTCTACCAGTCAACCTTTGGGTTAGTCTCTGCATCACCCAAAGGTTGACTGATAGAAAATGCCGACTAAATGACTACCCCCTTTTTAATAAATATGACTTACAATTTAGCCATCCAGCTGATCGTAAGTTACAATGTAAACATGATAAAACCAAAAATAAGTCAATTTGATAACCTTTTTTGTGGGTTCATCGAGCGCAGTTAGTGTAGGCACCTAAAACATCAGTCTAAAAACGTTTTATTTTTGTGTAAGTATA
Organism: Brachylomia viminalis; assembly: GCA_937001585.2. Taxonomy (NCBI): domain Eukaryota; kingdom Metazoa; phylum Arthropoda; class Insecta; order Lepidoptera; family Noctuidae; genus Brachylomia; species Brachylomia viminalis. The sequence continues at coordinate 12,236,874 of OW443316.2, read as the reverse complement.
CCTAATTCACAGAAGTATAGATATCTAAACACGCTAAAACAAAAGAAAACAGATTTTCTCAACTCATACTTCAAATAAAAATAGTACCAGCGGTCGCTGACCCCCAAAAAAATAATCAATTTATTTTTATTTTATCGTGTTTTATATCGACGTATGCAGAGTTTCGCTAGCTAATTTAATTTGACCCTGTATAAAAACAACAATCTACATGTGGCCGAAGAACTGAAAGTATTCCATGCATATGGAATAATAATAATATTTGACGACACGTTTGGTGTAGTGGCTACAGTGGCTAAGTGTAGTCAGCGAAACCAAATGGTCCTGGGTTCGAATCCCGGTAGGGGCAAATGTTTGTATGATGAATATGGACATTTGTACCCGAGTCATGGATGTATATTTATAATATGTATGTATTTACGAAAAAAAAATGTATTTAAGTAGTGTATCAACCATCTGGTATCCATAACACAAGCCTTAAGTGTTAAGTGCTTAACTTGGAACTAGATGGTGCTGTGTGCAATGTCAGACGATATTTATTTATTTATTTATTTATTTATTTATTTATATAAATGTCGTAAATGGTCAAAAAATGTAAATGGTTTCGTTTACCCACGTAAACTCAATTTAAGATAAAAGAAGTTGATGACCATGGTGTTGCTGTAACTAATTTCATGTGTCCAATGAAAACAACTGGGGTGAGTGCTAAAGTTTCTAGGCCAGATTTGGACAAAAACAGCCTAATATACAGGACATAATAAACCAAATAAAGGTTCTATTAGTTCTTGAATGGAATCTAATGGTATCCATAATTTGATCTTTACGTGAGCATTAACAGACAAAAGAATAAATCTTGCTTGAGACACGCACAGCAAGCACATTTCGTGAGTCTATCCCTTGCCAAGTCAAATGTGAACATGGTAATGTCTTAAAACCTATGTCATGTGATTTATCGTAGTACAGTCAACCATCAGTGGTAGTAATTTGACATTGACAGTGCGTTTATGTCGTAGCAGTAAGGTCGATTTTCTTAGTGCAAGTGTTACCACTGATATGCAGTTGACGGTACGTAAACCTCTTTCATTTTGATTTATGTATTCATGACACGTTTGGGACCTCGCCTCGCTTGAGCCTCCCTCACATTTAAATTATGTGATTCTGAAAATGTTCTCAACCTCTGTTTCACGTATCAGCAAGTTTCGCATAGTAGCGTTCTGTCATTTTATGTTCGCTCGAATTTATGGGGTTTGCTCCATATCAGTTTAGCCATATGCCAGTGTCATTTGGCAGATGACCTAATTGATGTTAAGCAATAGTATCTACATATTTGTCATCGGGATATATTTAACAGATCCTTTAAAAAATTATTGACCTTTTAATGATCTAGGTACCTACACTTTTTGAAATAATTTATATTGAGTAAACTTATAAAAAGACGAAAGAAAATTCATTGACGATTTAAAATTCGCCAATGTAACCGTGCTTCATCATCACAGTTAAAAACTTGACGATGACTTTGGAACAAGGCCGGATTAGCACTTGTCTTTTGCCGCGCTTCTCAGCATTATGGATTAATTTGAGAGCATCACTTAATGCGTTCATACGGACCATGGCTAGGATTTAATACCCGCCGCAGCGAACCGAAATGACAGAACACTCCGAAAGAAATATATTAGTAATGAACTTCTAAAAACTTTTTGGGCTTCTAATGACAAAAAATTTTGTTAATAAATGGGCATATTTTTTAATTTCTGGCTTTTTCTCACAGTTGGCCGCAATAACAAAGCTTGGATACCCCGATCAAATGCGTTAGGTTAGGTTAGAGGGTAAAGGTCATGGTTCCAATCACCGATCATGCTTGATGGTCGGTGAAGGGAACCGGGCTACAGAGGGTAGATACGTCCACTTCTACTCCTCTGCTTACAGAGGGAGGTGAGTGGGCGTAGACTGGGAAGGGCCGCCGCTGCGGTTTAGGCTGTCGTGTGCCAGAGAGAGGCAGCGGGGCGCGTGCGGGGGGATGATTCTCGCGCGGCGCCGCTTCTGGTCGAGGAGGACGTCGGTTTGGCAGTCATCTCCGGCTCTTCCCGGGTGGAGGCCGACAGGCGGTGGGTGCGGGGGCGCCCTTGCCTGTATTGCATGTGCCTCCACCAGTGTCGGACCCCCCAGTTAAATGGGCGGCATGCGGGGCCCGCCAGCTAGGCTGGCATACGCCGGGAGGGTTATGGAAGTAAAGGCTGAGCCGGTTTTCCATGGCCCTCCCATCACGGCGATGCGGGAACACCGCTGAGTTTTAGTGGGTATACTGTCGGTGGCGGATTCCAACAGGAGTCCCACATACCCCGTCTCGTCCCCCGCGAGCGGGGATGCGTAAAGCATTTCTCAGCGACACAAAAAAAAAATTTTTGTGTCGGATCGCTGTCGAGTCTACCATGAAGTACCTGGGATTGGTGCTCGACAGCCGGTGGAACACTTTCGACGGCTGGCGCCCAAGTTGCTGGGCACGGATGGAGCGCTCGCAACGCTTCTTCCCAATCGGGAGGGTCCGAGCGCCGCATGTAGGCGGCTCTACGTGGGAATCGTGCGATCTATGGCCCTGTACGGGGCCCTGGTGTGGGCCTCGGACCTGATGGCTGGCAGCATCGCAGTTTTGCGAAAGCCGCAGAGAGCGATGGCTGTCAGAGTCATCAGGGGGCACGATTTCCTACCTCGAAGCAAAAGTACTCGCGTCATTGTATCGGTGGTGCGATGAAACGAGGGCGAGGGGCGAGGGGCGAGGGACCGATGCAGTGACACGTAGAACTGCGTCGGTCTCAGCTTTACGAGGTCCCGGTGGCGGAATGGCGGGACAGGCTCTCGCGCCCTACCACCGGCCTCGTCACCATCGAGGTGGTCCGGCCGGTGCTCGAGCGAAACAGTCGTCTCGCAGAAGGTGGCTGCGGAAAGGGAGAGGGAGATCTCGTCCACTCACCCGGCCCGCAGAAGGCGCACTGGGCGTCGGCAGAGGGCGGACAACGCCCTCTTCCAGCCCCCCTAATGTCGCGTTGTGTTGCACGCGCGCCCCTCTTAGACGTCGCGGGGGGAGTCAAACACCTCACTCCCCCCCCAGACACGAGGAGGACGGTAGCGACGGGTCGCACACCAGACACCAGACCACCCCAGACACCAGTCGGGGGTTGCAGAAGGATCGTACGTTCCCGCGACCCCCGGTGTAGGTGTAACACCGGGTGGTTTTTAGTCAGGAAGAGTCTGACAGACCCCGCCGCCTGCCCCAAGGCGGGTGACATCCTTTGTATTTGCTCCGTGGGTGACATCCATGAGGATGTTGCACAAAGGAAAAAATAAAAGGTTACAGCTGTGAGTGTGAGCGACCGCGCTACATCCAAGTTGGTCGCAGTCACTTAGATATTTAGTATTTTTAGGTCACCAAAATAGGAGTTATTATTATTATTAGGAGGTTCACAAAAAGAGGCGCATACATTATATTAGAGTGTTCAATAATATTTTTAGGAAAGCAAAATTGCAATTATTTGAGGCTCGATTCGATACGCGCCTTTGTTATCATCAGTCCTCAGTCAAGTCCTCAGCACGCTCCTCGTCGAAACAGAATTCTCCGTAAACGCACGACCCTTGACCCATGTCAGCGTGGACCCGAACGATCGACGAAGAAATCAATGAGATTGGTCGCGGGGTCTTGCCTCCGACGGGTCTGGACAAGTCGAAACCTGTCGGGGACCAGACACGAACCAGAGTGGCTGCATTGGTGGGTCGCCAGAATTTATAATAAACTTTGCAGTAGGGCACCAACTACTTGCACCCATGTGCCAGACTATAATAAGAGGCAAAAATCCCGTGTAAAACCAGTTCACTTCAACAGTTCAACGATAACAGTACTACGAGAATAAACCAGAACAAGTAACCAAGTCTTTCATTGAATAAGAAGAACAACATACAGTCCACACTCTACATTGGTCAAGGCTCATTCATATTCGTATCTCACAATAGATTAAATCTAGAAAGAAACCTATTTTATACTACACCTGCTTGGAAAGTACCTTGATACTTTATCAAATTTACGGTAGAAAGTACGTCATTGCATATCGAACAAATATGCGGGGAGAAAACGCATCTGAGCGGGAGAGAAAAGTGTATGAAAATCCATTTCTTACGTGGTTTTTCTTTTTTAATTTTGGGTAAAACTATGCGCCGGTAACCTAAATATCAAAAGTTTTTACAGTGAGTTTTTATCTTCAAGTTCGCAAAATGACACTGGCCACTAGCTGTGTGTTGGATGGTGTCGGGCTGGCTGTGCGACCCTGCGGCGGCAGGATAAACAATTTGAAAAAAGAACATGTGAAAATTGCAGACGCCATTGGCGCCATTTTCAATTTGTGTGTTGTTTGAGGATTCAGTTTTCGTAGAAAGTAAAATAAAACGATCAAAATGATAAGTAGTGATAGTGAAGTAAAGATTTAGTTTTTTATTTATCCTCGTAGGTATAGTATAAAGCACTATATATCACTCGAGAGAAAGTGCAATTCCCGATCTCGGGTGTTTTAAAGCCCTCGCCTACAACTCGGGCTTCAAACGACACCCTCGACGGTAATCGGTCACTTTCTCCTCTCGGTGAACAATGTACTATTATTTCATCGTAATCGTCTTAATACTGAGTACTATAAATAAGGATTTGGCTGGATTTATAACTTTTCTCTTTATTATTTCGCTGGTTTTACTATAAACCAAATGTTCTTTATATGAAGTTACTACCTATAAAAGGACAAGCGACCGGCCACTCCTTCACACAGTTTTTATAACTTGACAAAACATCGAGATTTCTTTATTATATGTATTTTAATATTAATTTATATTACACATATACCTTTCGGAATATATTTTTTAATTATTTTTATTACAGATAGGTTTGTTCTTGACTCTAGTCCAGGGTAGTGGTGACAGAGACAGAGTCGACGATGGAGTGAGCTTACCCAGAAGAAGCCTGTTCACTCTCACTTTGAAGAGATTAGGGTTGTATGCGTTCGGAAACACAGACGCAGGTAGGGAGTTCCACACGTTTGCTGTGCGCATAACAAAAGACATTTGGAAACGCTGAAAAAAAAAGCCACGAGAAGGGACTTCAAATTATAATATGTATAGATAAGGCGACGCCATCTATATGGTTAAGTCAAAGTCAAATCATTCATTTCAAATAGGCACCTAAAAGGCACTTTTAAACGTCAAAACGTCTGGCAGACAGTTATCGCGAGAATAAAATACATTTTCACGTTGCACAGTAAATATAACAATATAAAGGGGTCTTATTGCATTGTATTATAGGGCTGGCACACTTGAGATGTGGTTATTATCATCTTGACAAATATACCTAAAGCCTTATCGTAATTAACGGCTAATGGAGGTATAAGTACAGTTCAGTTCAGTTCATAATAGGATCAATATCACTACCTACTAGAAAATCTGTTGAATGGCCGAAGGGATTACTATATAAATAAATTTTATTTATTTATTTCAAATAAATACCATCTATTGCCAAACATAAATGAATAGAAATCAAATACAATAAACTAAATTAAAATAAATCGATTAGGTATCATAATTATAGTAAAAGGTCCTTTAGATTAGTATTTTTCGTTTTTTAAACTAGATTAATATTATAAAATTGTACAACTCCTTTATGCATGCGGAGTTTACCTATAAGTGATTGTTGCACTGTTGCATTTATATTTCTGCATGTTACTTTTTAGCATACAACCTGTGCAAACAATCGTTGGTGAACCAAATAAAATAAATAAATAAATATATTATGGTATCTTATAGAGGCACGAGGAATAGGGTGTAAAGTTCACTCATACCTCCATAGAAAAGGGAGGATCCTCCGACCAGACGGGTGTCGTGTCTGGTGGACAAGTGGAATGAAGTTGAAGTGTTGTTGTTGAAGTGCATGGAAGTTGTTTAATTTTATGCTAGTCACGCGGTAAACTCTGCTTGCGCGATGCAGGATTTGCGTGACGTTAGTATGAAGCGCAGCTCGCATGTGGCGATGTAGATACCGCTACAATCTCAAGTAAAAGTGTGAGTTACAAAAAGTCAACTGGTTTCAGTCTCTTATCCATAAATTTCAGAAATGGTGAATTTGTTACTTTTACAAAGGTTTTGTACGGTCTCATACATTAAATGCCAAAATTCAATCTTATCTCAACCTTTTCCGATACCTTACTAAGCAAATCGTTCCCGAACTCTTAAAACCACAGTTCTTTTTTACATCCAATAAGTTTAGTGACACCCCTACACGTGCTCTTGCCATTCGCTACCTACGTCTAGACCGATTCTGCCCTTAACATTTTATTGTTCTAATAACGTTCAAACTTTCAATTGTCTCACTATACCTAGGTACGTCCTTGTTGCATTGTCGGTAAAGGCTACCAGACATGGATTGATAAATCTGAACTGTCTAATTTGCACCAGTTTGATCTGACCGGATCAGTTAGTTTAGTAGTTTCTCTGTCTACGGACCGGATTCATGGACATTGTTAGAATGAAGGTGTAAACCAAACAGTTTAAACTGTCATCTTAGTACAGAAATACGCCAATAGAGGCGCTTAAATAGATGTATACTCTCTGTTATGGTCGTGTTATACGCTAGTAACGTAAAAGCTTTACAGTCTCTCTGTATCAATAAATGTATCAGCAAATAAAACCTATATCCGGATTTATTTAGCTCAAATCCTTCACACATACTAAGAAAAAGAAAAGAAAAATGTATCGCAAACAAAACTTGAAACGAAAACACAACGACACAAAACGATGAGACTGTTTAATTTTAACGATTTGCTTCAAACTGTCATCGCGTTGTATGCGATCGATCTTCAACTTTTTTCTCTTGTGGTATCGGATCAACAATCACACACGGTATAGGCACAGAGAGACAGTCAGACAGTCAGACGGACCTGAACTGAAGAACTACCCATGTGTGCCTTAATACCCGATAATAGCTATAAAACTGCAGAGCGCAGAATGGACCTTTTAAGGAAACTGTTTCTGGAAAATTCCATTTCGTTTCAAGAAAATAATCTCATTACAGCAATGGGAAAAGGAATAGGTACTCGTACAACCTATTGAGCGAAACGGCTTGTTGTAATTTGATCTGAAATTTCGATCGAAAGAATGAAAGAAAGGAAAATTGCATTTTCAGGAGGTATTGTTGTATTTTTGTTGTATCCCCGTTGTCCCCGTAGGCCATGTCCCCGTTAAAGGAAATTTAATAAAATAATTTAATTAAATAAGTGTCTGTATTCTATTGATGAATTATAAATTAATACAAAAGTCGAAAGAAACATAATTTTATTGGGTTGAAATGGAAATTTTATTGAACTTTAGCATTGACTTATGACATTCTTTTTTATTTTTTATTTTGTATTATTCTGATTTTATTGTAATTTTGATAATAGATAATTGTAACGATTAAATATAGATTGCATGCATGATGTTTCTTTATATAGGTATTTAGTTATAGAAATTCAGACATGATGTCTTGATTACTTCCCGTTGTCCCCGTACGATGTACCCGTTAAAATGATTACAATAGAATATTACTTTTATTTTGGTTCCCGAAATGAATTGTATTGTGTAAACTTGATAATTTGACTATATACTAATTTATAAACTCAACAGCAAATCGACATTGTGCTTTGCAGTGCCCTGACAGGGTTCATGTACAAAAACCGACAGTAATAAATTGTAAAATGTGTGATGTGCATGAGAGCAAATAAATAAATAAATAAATATATTACAATAAATATAGTAATTATATTCTTTCCAAATTATTCCCGTTGTCCCCGTTGCGTTCAAATTATAAATGAGAGTGCCATAATAAGGAGAATTTTATACCTATACAAATGCCTATAAATAAAATAAAAATGCATAATATCTAAATAATAACATACAGATGAAGAACATTTTATTGTTTCGATCATTCAGGCTGCCATACTACCGCTTGACTTTAACGCTATTTGTTGCTGAATCAAATTATAATAAGAGCACATTATTATTTCATTTATTTGAAAACGTGGCCCCTTAATATGTTTTTTTTACTCTCGTGCACCCTACGAAACCCCTGCTGAAAATTGCCCTTTTCGCAAATTAAATTACACACTTGAATGTGAAAACTCAAGCCCCATCTGGGTAATATCGTCAGAATAGGTGCCATAAAAGTAATTCAACAACTGCAAGTTTTATTTATATTATTTCAATTTTGCAAGCCAGTTGCAGAATTTCATTTGAGAACTTTTGAACAGAGGATAGTACCTACTTATTAGATGAGCACCACTTTTATAGTAAGAACTACAGTCCACTGCAATTGAATTGAATAAACTTGAATGCAAGGGTACTGCCACTTTATTTAATACGTATCTTAAAGCATTAGAATTAAGCTCATGTATAGTTGCCGGCACGTAACTTGGCAAGGTTTTAGTGTATTGGGAGTAAGTTTGCGCATGTACACTTAGTGCAACAAAAAAATTTACACTTTTAGTGTTTGTCATTATTCTATGTTCATCGCCATATTTTATTTTGAAACATGTCTGTTTAGAAGAAAGATAAAGAAAGCAAAAACGCATCTAACAACTCTTGCCAAGTTACGTGCCGGCGACTATACTTACTGCGGCTTTGCCCGCGTAATTTTTTAAGTACCATGGTATGAAAACAGGTAGCAAACACACAATTATGAACCTGGATAGAACGCTCCTCTGCTGAACAAACATAATCTATTAATCATAATTTATTCATAAAAAGGTAGTAATGAGACGACTTACATCATAGTCAAATTCTTTTAACCTAGTTCAAAAACATAAAAAAAATACAGTCTAATTGAGAACCTCCTCCTTTTTTTAAGTCGGTTAAAAAGAGGGGGTTCTCAATTCAGGTATGTTTTTTTATTTATACATACCTATGTTTGTTACTTCAGATTTCCGTCATTTATAAAACGATTTGAAAAATTATTCTTTTGTTTGAAAGGATATGCTCTCAGATTGATCCCACATCAATTTGGTCAAGTTCTGATGAGTGGTTGTTGAGTCAGCTTCATTAATACGTACTTTTTCCACTTATTGTATGTTGATGATGTTGTAATAACTTCATGTCACTGTTATTTACATTGCAAGTAGTGGTATACGACTTTGTTTGGGGTAGGTACTACATTTAAAAAGTGAAAAATAAAAACTTTTTCACAAAAAAAAACACCGACTTCCAAAAAACACACTACAAAGTTAAAAATAACTTTAATTTCCGAAGTCGGTGGCAAACAACGTAAAATACAAAAAAAAAAAAAAAACAGAAATTAAAGTTATTTTTCACTTTGTAGTGTTTTTTATGGAAGTTGGAGGTTTTTTTTTAATATTTTACAATCTGTTCATCTGCATCAAAGGCAAATCAGAAATAAGTATCTACGTAGGAAATAAACGTTATGTGAAGACAGAAAACGGATTTCCGCGCTTTGTGAATCGTATCTCCGAGACGGTAAACTATTTTCAGACATTTCCTTTATTTTTGTGGTGAACTGTACTTGACATGAACATTAAGTTACAAACTGCTTTTAGTATCGAAGAGGTTTTTCTTCCAACATAAAACGCATTGGACGTTACAATAAGATTTTATATTTCAAATAATGAAAATCGTATTCATGTATAGAATGTACCTATTACGTCTATGATACTTGCTATAAAAGGGATTCAAAATTAGGTATTAATTGTGTTATACTATGACAAGAGTATTTACTTTGTAAAGTATTACCTATGCTATTATTTTAACTATTGTGAATGTGAGAACTATGTTGGTCATGGTTTTTTTTTGTTGTATTTTTCTCTCTTAGTGTAATCATGATCTGGCAGTTTGAGTAACTTATGCGGCCTACTCAAATGTCCTTTCTTTGGTATTGTTCGTCGAATCGTTGACCTCCCTAAGTTCTGAGTTCAGCTGCACAATTCCTGACAATTGCGTGCACTGACTGGACAGGTCCACTCAATCTGTGTGGTTCTTTCCTCAAAAGACCATTTCAGACACCGATCTACATAGCCTTCACATGATCTGACCAAGATTCTGTCTAGACTTTAAAAGAGACAGTGACCTCTGAGTTTGTTTCGGCCTTTCTTCTCAGAGTAGTCAGATAGGAAACGCCGACCTCATCTAGTTTAAAAAAAATATGATTGACGTGTAAAAGTGTTTGTACAAACCTACTTACAGAAATAAAATCATTTATCATTTTATCATCTATAGCACGTAGTTTAAAGTCCCATGTACTATCATTAGTTAACTGCGATTTGTTACTAGACTTATTTAAGAGCTAAGTAATTTTGTTAAAGAATCCGTTGTTGTTTCTCATTAAAGAGCCCATTTTTTACAGGGCGCCAATTTTAATTATTAATCTACCTATATGTACTCGAATTACGCGACCCGATTAAAGATTCTACTGACCTCAAATAACAGCAACACGTCTATCTATAGATGTACCAAATCACGGCAGATTGAAACCCTTCTATCTATGGTTGTGACAGATTAACGAACGCTCCGACAGGCTTTGATAGACCGACAGCCTGACACTCAGAGACAGCCACGCGATTAATCCGGCACCGGCCGCAAAATTTCGATATGGAACTGCAAACCTTAATCGCAAATTTTACATTAGAACAATGTGTCGTCAGTTGCCGATGAGGGATGAGACTTGCAAGTTTTAAAATAAAAAGCACTATAATGAATTAAACTGTGTTCTCGCAAAACATTTATATTTTCCAATCATCCCACACCCACACAGAACATATTTGCCCGAGGTGTTGCCCACATTATTGCCATTCATTACTTCTTTCTGCCATTTTTAATCATTTTGTTATGAATGAACATAATATCAACAAACATTTCATAAATATCTAGTAAGTAATATCCTTTCCTTCCTTCCTCCTTTTTAAAAAAAACGTTGCCCCACACTAGGAATTTCTCCTGTATCGTGGGTGCGTTTACAAACATTTAAACTCACATACACAAACGGCCAGACCCGGAACAACTACTTGCAGGTCATACAAATATTTGTTCCGTGCGGGGATCGAACCCGCGACACGTAACGCAGCAGTCAATCGCTTAACCACTGCGCTAACCGTGTCGTAAATTCATAACACAAGGAAATTATCGTTTTCGTGTGTTAACACTCAAGCCAGCAACAACTATAATAAAATTAAACAAAAAGTGACGCACAGAGACACTTTTGGGTGTAGAATAAAAATAAAATAAAAAGAATAATGCAAAGTTCACTACACGTTCCATTCGTTGAAATGTCTCCAGAGCTTCTTGCCCTTGAACACCAAAATCTCTCTTGCTCAAATTCTCATTCAGCCCATTATGGATAACGCCGATGCCTGTTATTTGGATGCCACCGAGGAGCTTTTAAATAAACTTGAGCGTTTGCAGAATATATGTATTCGTTTTGTTTTTAACCTTAAAAAGTACGATCACGGTTCCAACTTTCGCAAGATACTCAAGTGGCTCCCTGTTCAACTTAGCAGGAACTCTCGGATATTGTGTCTTCTATTTAACCTCCTTTACAATCCTAAAACGCCATCCTATCTGCGGGAGCGTTTTTCCTACGCCCGACCTTCAGATGCGCCTTGCAAGTCGCATCTTAGAAACCTCCTTAAGGCCCCTCCCCACTCCACCGACTTTTACTCCTACTCCTTCACTGTGCACGCGGTGCGGTTGTGGAATTCACTTCCGCCTGACAATAGGGACTGCCAAACTGTTGCAGTTTTTAAAGGAAGAGTGAAAGAACACTATCTTTCCACTTCGTCACAGTTGCGTATATATTAATATTCTAGTGTTATTTATTTTAGAAGTATGTATGTATGTTTGTATGTATGTATGTATATTCTCATATTATTTGTTTTATTTTTTAAGTGAATTGTTTTTGATTTTATGTTTTATTTTCTCTTTTACTCTTACACACGCTGTCTACATCTCCAAATCTACTACGTGAATAACAGAAATAGGTAGGTACCTAAAAGGTAGGTAAATTAAAGAGGTAGATTAAAGTAAAGTAAAGTTCTTATATTCTAGGTTGTCTTCAAAATATTCATTAACCGAATAGAAACATTTCTGTAACAGTAACTTACGTAGTTAGTTGCTTTTTAAATATGAAACTTTCGTTGGTTTTTCTTAATTCAAAATATCGGGTTCTATTATGTCATACGAGACTTAACCGATTGTGATTCGACGATTTTTGACACATGATTTCATTTCCAAATGCGAGAATAATTTTCGATTTTAGTTATGCGCGTATTGTACATAAAAATTAAACGAGCACTCCTTTTCCATTTCCTTTTCCAGTATAAAAAATTCTGTATTTCAACTCTTGCACACATAGGTACAAACCTAGTTTATAGCAATATTGTACTCAACGTAATATCAATAAAGGATGATTACTCAATACTCAATCATTTATTGCATTCCACAATGTATATGCTTTTTTTTTTTTTTTTTTTTTTTTGAGGATGGGAAATCATCAAATGACCCCTCCCGCTCTGGGTGGAGCGGAAGGGAGTGTCAGACTCTTACTGACTAAAACCCACCCGTGTTCCTTCCTTGGCCCTTTATGTTCCGGGTCAGCGGTACCCCTTTTGGATGATCCCGCTTTCCCGGCAGGCTTAGGCCCTAGTGGGCCCCCTCTTCGATGCTGACATCTCTTTGAGGCGCGCGTGGAACACGTACGCGCCGTCCGGCACGGGCCTGATCCTGATCGGACGGTGAGCTACCCATTACTCACCGCCCGCAGGCCCGCGCCTACGGTGGCCGGGAGTCGTCACGCGGCTCCCGACGCCCGGAGCGTCCACCGCGGCGGCTTGGACGGGAGACTCTCTCCCTCTCCCGTCCCGCCGCCTCCTTCGCTAGCATGACTGCTTCGCAGAAGGAGGCGACTGCCTCCCACTCCCCCTCGCCCCGGACCATGGCTTGAACCAAGGCCGGGCGTGAGAGGTCGCCGCCGCTGCCGATCGCCTCTACGAGGACACGGCGGTGCTCCGCCCATGCAGGGCAGGCCCCCACCGTATGCTCCACCGTGTCCTCGGGGCGATCATCGCAGTGGTGACACCCGGGCGTTTCCTCCCGCCTGATGATGTGCAGGAACCTCCCGAAGCTTCCGTGTCCGGTGAGGACCTGCGTCAGGCGGTAGGTGAGGACGCCGTGACGCCTCTCTAGCCACTCCTCAAAGAGGGGTCTTACCGCCGCTATCGTGGCGTGCCCTGCGCTGGGTTGCGACAGTCGCTCTTTCCATGCCGCCATGAGATCGCGCCGGAGGTCCGTCCGCTCCGCCGCGATTTGCCGCGGAAGCGGGGTTTCCCCCCGGTGTAGTGCCTCCGCGCGCCACTCGTACAGGCGCGCGACAATGTATATGCTTAGGTGGTAATGAACATTTGTTGTAACAATCGTGGACCCTGTCGGGCACAGCAAAATATATATTTTTTAATTTTTTTTTTTTTTCTTGAAGGTTGTCCGTTTGATTTCGAAGCTCGTAGAGAACTAACTTAGAAAACTAGACGATGCTCCAAACATCATAATTTTCATTCTGTTTCATTATAACCCCAGTACTTTTTCGGTAACTGTCAAATGGATACTTTTAACCTTCGTGACTACTCTGATACAAAAATCATTTGAGCAAAATCACATAATTTAAATTTTATATTTATTATTTAAAATCACTAAGTACCAATCTTATTAATATTTGGAAATCATGACACATACAAACACACGAGCCGACTATTTATCTCCTTTCAATAATCGCTAACTCGAAGCGAGAAACTCCTGTAAATGAACCATAAATGGAATTATCCACGTTTTTTTGAGGGTGGGAAATCATCAAATAACTTCTCGCGCTCTGGGTGGAGTGGGAGGGCTTGTCAGACTTTTATTGACTAAAACCCACCCGTGTTCCTACAGTTGCCTGTGCCAGGGGCCACGGTAACCCTTTCGGACTTTCCCGCAACCCCGGCCTCGTAGGTCTACTGGTTGTAACCTTATTAATATTTGGAAATCATGACACAAACAACACACAAGTCGACGATTTATCTCCTTTCAATAATCGCTTGCTCGAAGCGCGAAACTCCTGTAAATGAACCATTAATGGAATTGGCCACCTGAGATATAAATATCGAATAAAATCTCCTTGAATTCAAAAGCAATTCTGTAAATCTGCCAAGAAAAGAGTTTCCTACACTCCAGGGAAAGAAATTAAAGTGTCTTGGAATCTGCTACCAACTTAATCTGGATTTGGGAGGGAAGGAAAAGATGCTGAAATCATTTGGGAATGAATATTTAGATCCGATGCGTCGGAAGATATTTTCGAATATATCGTAGAAGCGGTACTATTCGATAAGAAAATAAACGTTATGAAATCGCGAGAGATATTTGATTTGATGTAAACGTATTGAAGTGAGTCTTAGACATCTGTTAATGTAAATTAATGTCCATGAATAATAATAATAATAATATAAGATTTATTTCTCACCACAATATTACAAAAATACAATTATTTCATGATATCAAAGTCGGATAACATTTTAATATTGTGGGAGACTGGTGCCTAAACTAAGCTCTAGGCCTGTATTTCAGGACACCAGGTCTCCGCCCTTTTACAAAATAATACATTTTACTTTGTCATGTTCTTGTACACTGACAACCTAAAAAATAAAAAATAAAACAAAGAAACAATGATGAATGATTTCAGAATGTTTCTGTTGTGTTTATGTTTTGGGAATGTTATGAATAACCACTGAAGAGTACCTCCTCACCACTCGTCACCTATAGCGAGATGAGTTAAAATAGTTAAAGTATCATGAGACATGAGACCCGAGGTAATGGTAAACTCACATACTGACTTATTAATTGTGATTTTTTTATGTAAAATCGAATACTTTTACAATGTTTATAAATGTGTGAGCACCGTGTATCTATCACATAATTAACTTATTTGTCATCAAGTTACATTTAAAATTATGTTTACCTATGCTAATTTTATTATAGGTGCATCGTCTTCACATATAATTTAATAATTAATGTATACAAAATATTGTAACACATTTTAAAAGTGTAACGGTGGAGTCTCTTGCCCATTCTTCTCCATACGAGGCTACCTTTTGGAAGGGGCGACTAGAATCAATTCTATGTTAATGTAAATGTTGACGTTCAAAAGTGCCTTTTATCTGCCTACTTGAAATAAATGCAGATTTTGAATTTGAATTAAAAAGTCCGCGTTTCACGCGATGAATATATAACTTCACGATAAGTTTCAAAACATAGTGATATTTATAAACGCTGTGCCCTCTAACCATTTCCATGAAATAGCGAATTTAATCTACTTTTATTTTCCTGGTTTTCACGGCGTATAAAACCAACTGGGCACAATTTACGACTTTGCGCCGCGTTCAAATTGATGGTGGTCGGTGTAGGACCGTTGCACTTGTGTATTACGTCATGGATACGTTTCATCTAGTAATAAGTAACTAGGTATATTTTTAGAGAGCAGTGGTGGCCCAGTGAACGGCTGCGACTTACGAGTTGTAGGTCGTACGTTCGAACCCAGACAGGCTCATCACTACTGCTCTCAAAACGGTGAAGTAAAACATCGTGAGGAAACTGACATGTCCTAGAACCAAAAATTCGAAGACGTCTACTAACCCGCACTGGGCTGGCGTGGCCCACTTCCTCTCACCGAGTAGA
This sequence comes from Brachylomia viminalis, assembly GCA_937001585.2. Lineage (NCBI taxonomy): Eukaryota > Metazoa > Arthropoda > Insecta > Lepidoptera > Noctuidae > Brachylomia > Brachylomia viminalis. The sequence goes on along the minus strand of OW443316.2, from coordinate 12,221,118 downwards.
GGCCTGTATCTCAGCAGCGGGAACATTATAAGCAGATTATGGAAATATAAATAATTTCCAAACGCCGCAAAGACCTAATATGCACAATACCTCTGACACGTACAGCTTTTATAAAAAAGTTTGCCGTCTACCTTGGCCCTTCACTCTACAGTAAAATCAACGCAAAAATTCCGATTTACGGCTTAACTAACTTTATTTGCATAAAGACTGTTCGCTCCTTCCTTCTAAACCCAAACTACGACGAAACAGAGGAATTTCTAAAGAAGTGATCACTCAAACACATACATGCATCCCACCCTACATAAGTTAATCAAACACTCGCCACACTTTCTTATGTTAATAGTTTAATATTGTTATTTTTATGATTTTTGTTTTTATATCAATATTTGTACGCCTTCACGGCAAAACATAGCGCACATATAATAACCTAAGATCTTTATGTAAATACCTATGTTTCACAAATAAACACTCTGGCTCTGACTGACAAAATACTCACTCGTAGGTACCTACCTACTAACTGACTTTAAAAAAATATTTTAATTTATAAATTTGTCTTTTCCGAATTTGATATTTTATTTATTTAAAGTTTCATTCGTTTTTTTGTTTTTGTTGTTTAATAACCAATACTTTTCTATAATTATGTAGCTTGATTATTATTTACTTACATAATTTAACACGTGGTCAACCATTTATGACGGGAATCGGTACTGTTTGAACTTATCTAGGAGAACAGTACGGCACCCACTGACTAGATTGAAACGTTATGCTTGTGCTTTTTATATTACCTTGCCATGTAATCTAATCCTAATTGAACAATGAAAAAATATTATAATAAATATTATATTATTCAACGTCAACTCAAAATAACACCACGCCTGTAGATATTCCTGTAAGGTGTAAGCAGATATAACGCTCACATTTCGCCAGTTAGGGTAGTGTTTTAAGTCCCGCGTAGCTAACAGGGGCCGATTACGTAACTAGGCTCAAATCCTAATAAAATAAAGTTAACATTGTGCTCGACCCAGGGATTTTACAGAGGATCTGACCAGTCAGATGTCGATGACACGAGGTAGTCAAATATATTTAAAAAAAAATGTTGATTATTGCTGTCCACCTTCAATCGCTGCAACAACTATTTGTGTTGGCTCCTGCAGATAAGAAAAAAATTCAATATGAGGCTAAGGGCCAGAAAACTTACCACAACCAACACTACAACGACAACATGTGGAAGGGCGCTATAATTTGTATGGAAATGAATTGTTTATTCACACGGACCATATTTGGCCGTCGAAATCAACCGTGTGGGCAATAACTTCTACATCAATGCCACGTTGCAGCCACAACGCAACCATCACTGAGACTGCGCACTAGCGACCGGCCACATCGCAAACACAATATTATACTTCTGTCTACAAACACTACCCATAACGTAACCAAATCGCAACTACTAGCAACAACGCAACTGCAAGAATCTGCAGCTACACTACTCACACATAACCATAGCTTGCTCACATTTTGTCGCTGCGATGTGGTGCGGTTGTGGTACATGTGAACGGGCCCTTACAAGAGTTAACAAATTAACGAATAAATTCTAAAATCCAGGACGCCATTTTTATCCCAGGATTACTGGCTGACGATAGAAGGCAACGTAAGCGGATTGCAAATGACCACGTGTTCTTTATTCAAAACGTGGGGACACACGCTTTTGTTTGAAACCCGTAATGAGAAGGGAAAAGTTAACAATGAAAAATGTTGTCAGTCTGCATTATCCGTGTGTTGATTTAAAAGGTTTAACTTTTCTTTAATTTTTTTAATGATATTGGTGCTTGTTTGCCGCAGCGAGTTAAACAACTTACCTTTATTAAAAAATGCCAGTGACTTGGTGGTTCGTACATTAGTATTATTACTTTTAACCCGTGTTGTAGGTTCCTGTTCCATGTTTATCTTAATGTGCTTATTGAAAGCGGGTGTCTGCCGATATTGTCACGGATTCGAACTAACTTCCACTCACAACAGACTTCTTGAAAGTTGCCCACCATGCAGTTTCCATACCTTGTCATAAGTAGGCAACTAGAACTTCTTCATCATCATTCGGCCGAAAGACGACCACTGCTGGACAGTAGGTACTATGTCCAGCAGTGGTCGTCTTTCGTCAAGCAACCCCACAACGAATACGTTTTTCGCATCCAGCGGATTCCCACTTATCTACTACAAATTGGGATATATTAATAAGTCCATCCATCAGTTCTACTTAAACAAAGACGCGTTATTGGACAACACTGCAGCCTTACACGTCTCCAAAATGATTTAAAATAATATCGTTTTTTTATAAAATACACTACAGCTCAAGCAATCTCCACGTAGACCAGTTAATATCAATATGTAACCAATAGCCATATTTACACGTGCTAAACAGAAGCTTACATACACGTGTCTAATATTTTCTAACGACTGACACGAGGACCGATTCACTATTGAAGGCACATGCAGGTTATTAAGTTGATATTGGTGCCGATTCCCTTGAGTACAAACTAAACCAAATTTAAGTTCAGTGCATCTTTTTTTTTCCATTTCATTAAGAAAAGGACAGAAGATAAATTTTAGTTTAGTCCTGTCAAATTAATCAGCGCCTGACACTACTCCATGCAAGTTTAGACGTGATTAAAAAGTTGACTACTAAAATTACATCAAATTATGTCAGGTGCTGACTAATTTGACAGGACTCATATTTATCTTCTGTCCTTTTCATAATGAAATAGAAAGAAAAAGATGCACTCAACTTAAATTTAGTTTAGTTTGTGAACAAGGGAATCGGCACCATTGTGGCGACTTTTGTTTCTGCTCTTTATAACATAAGATTTTATACATACAAGAGCATGCAGGATATTACATTATTTGTCCAGTTCAATTATGTTTAGCCGTTTGTATCGGCGTACAAACATTTTCATAATATTGAAAAAAATAAAATTAACAAGAAGACAAATCTAAAACTCACCTAAAATTGTCACTCACAAAGTTTCTAAATTATAAATTATTTTTATGTTATAATGTCAAAAAAACCCATATTCATGTAACGGCATAGCGTATACTAAAGATGTGTCATGTTGTAGCGTAAGCTAAGTTTGTATTTCGTATGTGATATATAAGCATTGTGCAGTATGTCTACTGGGCGCTGTGTGTTTGTCAGTTATGAAGAAACAATACATCAGTCAATTGCTACCAGTCTTTTATTGAGTCTACACCACGAACTAACACTAAATTCATATAAATTTAATATTAGTGTCAGGAAATAGATACAATTATTTTATCAAAAAATCTTTTTCGGCTAGATATTCGGAGACACTTTATTATGCTTTTTACGAAAGAAACATTTATAATTGATGCTTGAATAGTAAGAACTATGTACTACTGAAATAATAGTAAGGACTATCACTTAAAAATATGGCGGTATAGCGTGCAAGTCTGGTTGTTTTTAATGATAAATGATTTTATTTCTGTAAGTAGATTTTTATAAACACTTTTACACGGCAATTTTATTTTAAAAACTATATGAGGTTGGCGTTTCCTATCTGACTACTCTGAGAAGAAAGGCCGAAACCAACTCAGAGGTTTATTGGTGAACTTCTGCGTTCTAGTTTATATTATACAAAAACAGATTTTTTTTGTTGTTCCATGTTTATTGTTTTTCATAGAACATCACACAATATTCAATAATTTAGTGCATTGCACAATGTGTACTTAGGTGGTAACTTAAAATATTAAAAAAATAAATATTATTAAATTATTATTTAAATATTATTATTTGATATTATTATATTAATTTATTATTATTATTTAAATATTATTATGGACCCTGTCGGGCACAGCAAAGTAAAGTAACTTCGGATGAACTCATATTGAGTATCGAATCGCTGCGATTGTGTTATACGCGTTCATGGCGAAAATACAGACTACGAATTGTTTATTTTACGAAATAAAAACCTTTATAAACTTTTATTTTTATCTTTTTATCACATCTTAATATCAAGATTAACTAAGGTGAAAAATCCAGCATAAGCTAAAATCGCGAAACGTCTTTATTAATATTGTTTGTATTTTTTATATATTTTTTTTCTATCTACATAATATATAAGAAAACATTTAATGTAATCAATCTAAATAGACATTTTTATTTAATTTCAATAGGGCAATCTTCTTTTTTTTTATAGGGGCAAGTGCGGAACATGTGGACACTTTCCAGAATTTAGAATAAAACATTTTTTATATCTGAATTAGTTAAGTTTCTTTTATTTTTAATACATCGCATGTCTTAAGGGATAATCAAAATTTATTAAACTAAAATTCTAGTCTCAATATGACATAAGCTTACGAAAACAATGAGTTTTTTTTTAAAACACCATATTTGTTCACAGGTTCAACAGACGATTGTAAGTACCTATGTACAGTAAAATTGTACCTGGGGACGGTGTTGTACCTAGGGACGGCTCACATTAGTTATATAATAAAGAGAATAAAAAAACAATTATAGACTTCTAAAAACCACTTCAAACATACGTAAACATACTCTTAGTATTTCTCTCTGCTTATTTGTATGCATTACGACACTCTTCATACAAGTTTTGAGTAGATGCAATAAACGATTGGATTTGATTTGATTTGTATAATACGAAGCATGCCACGCAAACGAAACTTTCACCCTCATCATCAGACTCAAAGTTTTCTCTGTGTGACTTTGGAACACAACAAAGATGATAGCTATGATTGCAAAAAACTACATTTGAGCATTTGGTTTTAGTCTTTGGAATATGTTTTACATTTTATACATCTAACAAACGATAACTTCTCTTGTTGAATTATTTTAAGGTTTTTTTCGCCAGATTTCTCATTCGAAAGCGCGTTGGAAGGACCTGATTCAGAAAGATTAGTAGCCAGCAGAGGAGTAGGATGACTTATGGAACAACTGGCGTCAACTTAGGAGATACCAGATTGTGAAAGAGCTTTGGTAGCACATGTTTTTCGAGCAGCTTTTGAGTTTTTTTTCTTGTCCGTTTTCTGGCCTGATAATTTCTTCTTTTCAGCTTTTTTTAATGCTTCACCTAGAATTTGATCTTTTTCTGGCGTGTCTGTCAAAATTCTTGTCCTACCGGGTTTTTTTCCACGTTGAGCACCCTTTCGAGGACCAGCTTTTTCAAATGGGCGGACGGTTTCGGGAGTTATTTGTGTTGTTAATGTAATCTTCGGTGGAGTTCGGAATACAGGTTGTTCTACTATCGGCCGATCATCCTTCTGGATTGGCGAAACTGCTTCTGGGGTGGCTTGAATAACAGAATCTCCAAATAGTTCGTTTTGATCCAAGTTATCTGGGTAGGTTTGGCTGCAGTCCTGGTCAACCGGTTGTTGTAAATCCAAATTAACCATCGGTGTTTCTTGATAATTTCTGGTGAAGTGGTGACTTCAATATGAGGCTGTTCTTGATGTTCAATCAGGTTTCCAGTTAAGTTTTGGCTTGGGTCTGGACGATCAGTTACATATGAGCATAAAAAATCTTCGTCTGAAAATATGTCTCTATTGTATGGATACATTATATCTGAAACCTCGAAGTCTTTTACGATGTTTTTTGGTGTAAGCGACACTCCATATGATTCGCCAGCTATTTCTACTACGTCGCAAATAGTAATAGGTTTACCAGGATGATTAAGCATCCATCTGTCGGCTGCTTGGCTGTATTGGCTTTTAAAAGGTCCAAAAACTGTTTTATCTTGAGGTTGCAAATGATTGGATGTATATGGAAGCAAAGTCAATAAGATAATTCCGTTCTCTCTTACTTTGTCAATTATCTCAATGGAGATATGTGTCTCGTGATTGTCCATTATTAAGAGAACTGGATTTTCTCTTGTTGGTTTAGAGAAGATTAAACATAACGGCTGATCAGATTTTGTAAGTAAACATTATGACACTTTTGTACCTGTGGACAGTCCACAGGTACACTCATATTTTGTCCATAGGTACCAATTCAAACATAAAAAAATAAAACGGATTTAGCATGGAGGATAAAACAGACTTACAGACAGGGAAAAAGCACTAATTAAACAATAAGCAACATAGATCATATTGCAATCACGATCACACAGATATCGTAAGTACTTTCACGGTAAAACTCATTTAAATAAGGCAAAACGTAGACAGAGAAATTCTCTGTCTACGAGGCAAAATAACTTACATTTTGGCGCAAAAAAAATTCATAGCCGGCATAAACACCACCACACAGATAACAAAGATGGTGACACGTCAAAACTGTCAAACATAGACAAAGCTTTACGGTCGCGTTCAAATTAGAATTTTAGGGTTGCTAGTTTCGTCGGAATCGATTATGTCCACAGGTACACGCGTCCATAGGAACAGCACTTGCCCCTACGTGGATCCCTAGACACTTTTGATGTGTGTAGATGGCAACTTTTGCTATAATAAATTGGTATTGAAGTCTCCAGATGTGTTTACTAAGTAGCATAAGTTCGATGCCCTACACATAGGAATGAACTATAATTAGGCTGGACCTAAGGCATTAGGGAAAGAGTTCATCATTTGACACAAGGGAGAGAGTTCAATAACATTGTAATGGCATTGCTTATGATGTCGTATGTTGATTTTGTTTTATTTCACCTCATGTTAGTCGTGCTTACTACCTACATAGTTTATTTGCCTATAAATATTTCTTAAATTTTTCTTTCTTTGATTTTGAACCTACAAATATTAAATATGAAAATGTCCTCCTATTAATTAATTTGACGATGTTTTTTTTTTGTTTCTGACGAATATTAAAAAAAAATATCGTCGTTGTCGTTTCGTTGTAATTTTATAACTCAAGAACGGATGGACAAATTTTGCTAATTCTTTTTTTAGAATATTCCTTGAAGCACGAGGATGGATCGTACGGAGAGAAAAATTTAAAAAAAAATTGTTAGGCGGTACGAAGTTCGCGGGGTCAGCTAGTATTATATAAAACTGCAGAGCCATACAAACTTTCACATTCTTCGGTTATGTAATTGTGGCGTCAAGACGAAATAAACAAACACACTTTCTTACTAAGGTAAAGTTCGGATTCAAAGAAGTACTTGTGTAAGCAAAAAAGAGATTTCGCTGTAATTAAATTCTTTTTATATGATTGTTTTATTCTGTGACAAAGCTGGGCTTAAAAGGGACAAAGGGTGGCCCTAAGGGTATGTACTCTGGGTGATATCTGAATGCAAACAATGAAGCAGGTTGCGACAGTATAAAATGTTACAAGGGAAAACAGTTTTCCTTATGGGTTTTTTTTAAGGGAATTTGTACAGTCTTGTTTGCCCGTATGGACACACGTATGGAGAGCAGTGATGGCCCAGTGGTAACGGCCGCGACTTACAAGTTGTAGGTCATAGGTCAGACCAAGACTCTGACAATGCGCTTTACTTTGTGTAAATTATTTCATCACCACTGCTCTCAAAACGGTGAAGGAAAACATCGAGAGGAAACCGGCATGTCCTAGAACCAAAAATTCGAAAGACATGTGACATCTACGAACCCGCACTGGGCCCGCGTGGTGGATTACGGCCCACTCCTTCTCACAGAGAGGAGGCCGGTGTCCCAGCAGTGAGAACATTATAGGCTGATGATGATGATGATGATGGACACACTCTTACGCAATACTTCTGACTCATTAGTCTAGTCATCTAGTAGTTGCAAGTATGACTGTTAAGTCTAGACTGCTAGAGCCTATAGCCCAGGGAAGTGGAAAAGGTTATCGGGTTATAGAGGTATGAGGAACAGGGTGTGAAGTTCGCTCATACTTGCGGCTCTGCTTGTAGACCGGCCGAAAGTGCAGTGTGCTGTGTCAAGGTTGCTGATGAGGCTGAGGGTGATGACCAGGAATGCGCGTTCGCTGCATGGTGGTGGTCAGGATACCCCGCTTAAAGCCGTGCGTGCTGGCTGGCTATGTGACTCGCCTTTTGAAAGCTTGAGAAAGCGACGGTGATGACGTCACGTTGAACTAGCTGCTCGAAGGCTGCGTCAATTTCCAAGTTTGAAGTCACCAGTATAGAGGTATGAGGAACAGGGTGTAAAGTTCACTCATACCCATAGAAAAGCGAAGATCCTCCGACCAGACGGGTGTTGTGTCTAGTCGGCAACTGCCCAACGATTGCTGTCGGGGCGTTGTATATGTGCTAGTTGCGCGGTAAACTCTCCTTGCGCGATGCAGGATTTTGCGTGACGTCAGTATGATGCGTGTATAGTTCGCATGTGGCTACAGGGTATTCAATGAAGTATTTTTTAGAAGAAACCATGTGTCTAAATTTGAGCCCGTTTGGTCAATACACTCCGCGGTAAACTCTGCTTGCGCGATGCAGGATTTTGCGTGACGTTAGTATGATGCGTGTTTAGTTCGCATGTGGCTACAGGGTATTCAATGAAGTAATTTTTAGAAGAAGCCCTTTGTCTTAATTTGAGCCCGTTTGGTTAATACACTCCGCGGTAAACTCTGCTTGCGCGATGCAGGATTTTGCGTGACGTCAGTATGATGCGTGTATAGTTCGCATGTGGCTACAGGATATTCAATGAAGTAATCTTTAGAAGAAACACTGTGTCTGTTTATGAGTCCGTTTGGTCAATACACTCACTTAAAAAGTGGGACTTATAACAAAACCAGCGAAACGTGAGTACTCTAAACAGCTCGTCAGATCCCTTCGAGGAATTCATGCGTGATAATACCCTGTACAACACTACTTATGAATCGCAATGAGTCCGCAGATGGTCCCAAGTGTGTTCTCTCCAAACACCGACTATGTGGCGCACCACACGGAGATAGGGTATAAAGTTAGTCATATAATTGACCACATGAAACGTTGGATCGGGAAGATCCGAGAATTAGAGGGCTTTGAGAAGTCTTTGATGTGAATGAACTGCTTAGTATGTTTATGTATGTGCTCATAGACGTGGAGTTTCTTGTCTGTTCTTATCCGTAGGAATCGGTTTTGGAACAGGCAACTTACTTTCTTACAAATTTTCTGACAACCCGATAGATTATAGAAAAAAAATCTTTGGTTTTGTAAATTTTTTAAATGAGACAAAACTGACACTGCTTGGACCTAAGTACCTATCTATTATTATTTACTAAAATAGTTAGCTAAAAATCTCGCCATTGCCCAGAATTTGGAAGAACTAGCGGCCATCTTGTTAACCCTAATTTCCAAGCAAGAAAAAGCAAAAATTGTCTCCTGAGGAATTACGGTCAAATATGTTTTGCTCCCCTCGTACGTCTTACATCGAAAGAATACCCAACAGTCGTTTATGTCCGGCAAACAATCCATTTTTTTACCTCTGACTGAAATAAACAAAGTATTGGATCGCGAAGTAGGTTTTTTTGTCTGTACTTGCTTATTAAACACTCTTTTGTGACCCGATTTGGCTGCCAGCCAGTTCCAGTTGCGGTCAGGGAGCTAGGGTGCGCGATAAATAATTGATGTAGGAGTATTAATGAACATTCAAGATTGAAAATAACCGCACTTAGATAATTGGTTTTGAAGTAAATTTTCTAGTTTCGTCTAAATAGTACGGTATGGTAGTTTCGGGTATTACAGGAGTGATTTTATGATTTATTATCTTAAAAAAAAATATTCTTGTCAGTAATAGTAGGTACCAATTAGTAAAACAAAACCGGGGTATTGTACTTTTGCGTCAAGAAAAATATATAGATTTGTTGTGTTCAGCGAGCACGTTCTGTCTACGTCTGTCCATTAGCATTTTAGTCTGTCACCGGATAATTTATTTAATTTCTTTTAAAAGAACTCCCAAGGAAAAAAAGAAAGAAAGACAGAAATAAAAATATTTTATTTGGAACACGCACAGGCAATACAAACAGTAAGAATAATAAAAAAACTAAAAGAGCATTTAAAACTAACAAAATTTACATTATAAATAACAAGAAAATATAAAATTAAAAAGGCCTGCGCGAGACCAAAAAGGCTCCTGTCTCAGCATAATGCTGCAATATTAAAAAAATAAATACCCCAGCGCTGGTATTCTGATAGGGCTGTTAGGAACTGTTGGATAGTTTATAATGTGCTATTTAGCTAAAGAACTGTTGAATTTGTTAGTATTTTTATGACACAATTATTTTCGCAATAGTTTTTAAGACTTGATGATATGTCGTTTTGGCCTCCAACTCATTGACTATAAGGATAAAACAGTAAAACAACTTCGTTCTATTCAGATAACAAGCGTAATGCCACTTTGTGATTATTAAAACTTTTCTTTTATTGGTTTTCGTTCGGAAGTTACTGTTCAATGTGTAAACTTCACTTTTGACTACTTATATAACTTAGGGAATAATAGTAATTTATTACTTGTTTAGCTTTGGTCGTAGATATAATTATGGTGGAATAACAAAAATTGTTGATACTCTTCATCTACTTTCTTAATATTGCTGGCCTCCTTAAATCTTTTTTCTCAACTGACCTTTTTAAGTTCGACGACCGGACGACGAAACAATGAGTTTGCAAACAGGAAAGTTTATAAATTAAAATTGTTTGACGTCAGCATTTTTCTTTTTTCAGAGCTGCGGTTCACTTTTTTTCATCCTGAATTTTCTTGACATTTCCCAGATTTATTAAACGAAGTTTTTTGAGTAAACGTATATTTTAATCTTCCTTATGGTGTCAACTTTATACTTTTAATTTAGCACTCGCGTTTTCTCGCTGCGTGGTAATTTCAGGACCTTTATTAATTGATTTTTACACAACGATGTCGACCTTCATTCATCGTATAGTATGAAGAGACATTTGTATGTAATATTTATAGCAAACTAGCTAACCCCGCGAACTTCGTACCGACTAACATTTTTTTTTTTAATTTTTCTCTCCGTATACCTATATCTCCTCGTACTTCAAGGAATATTCTAAAAAAATAATTAGCAAAATCGGTCCATCCGTTCTCGAGTTATAAAATTACAACGAAATGTGGCATTGATTTTTATAGATAAAGGATCGCAGTTATATTGTTTCCTGAAATCAAAGAGCCGACAATAAACTTCAAAAACGAAAATGCCAGGAAAATCAAATCAATTACTGGATTAGCCTCGTGGAACCTGAGCAAACAACTGTTCCTACATAAACACGCTGTTCCATTTATTTATCTGGTTGTTTAATTAAGTATTCCTGTAGCTGAGTGAGACCTGGTAAACTGAACTTGTTTGTGGAGAAAAAACCAAACCGCCAAAAGCAAATTGACAGACCAATGATATTTACCAATTATGTATCTGTTGAGTCCTTTTTATTAAACGATCATGTAAGATTTTGTTTGAATTTTTTTCGCTGGTCTTGTGGAACCAACGTCACTGCTGGACATGAGTTCTTGAGCTCGATTCTGAGACCGTGCAAAGAGATATTGTTTTTTTTCGTAACAAGATAGATTGATTGAAAATCCTTTATTGTACCCTCACCAAAACCTAAAATCCAAAACACTAAATCGGGCGAAATCCGGATGTGTGCTTGATTGATAATAATTAGATCGCCCCTTGTTTGAAACTTAAATTGAACGAGTTCAATTCGGCATTCTTTCTCAGGGATCAGTCAGTTAGGAATTGCCAGCGCTAAGTTCCGAGTTCTATAAATTGACGTGTAAAGTGTGATAAAAGATCTATTTGCAGAAACAAACATCATTACATTTCACCGAAATGTGGGTTTATTTAACACTTCGGCTCACGAAGGAGGAGGCGGAACGCGTGAGGGAGACGCAAAGTTCGCGCTCTCACGCCCCTACCCGCCACCGGAGACGCCCTGGGCGTTGGGGATCCCAGGCCGCTTTCCGGCCACCGCAGGCGCGGGCTTGCGGACGGCAAGCAACGGGTAGCTCGCCGTCCGATAAGGACCAGTCTCGGGTCGACGGTGCGTTGTATTCCTTGCGCGCCTCAAAGAGATGTTAGCAACAATGACGGGGTCCAATAGGGCCGATGCCTGCCAGGGTTGCGGGAAAGTCCGAAAGGGTTATCGTGGCCCCTAGCACAGGCAACTGAAGGAACACGGGTGTGCTATAAGTCAGTAAGAGTCTGGCACGATAGAGCAGGAGAAGTTATTTGATGATATCAAAACCTCAAAAAAAAAGCCTTTCGGGGAATATAAATGTTAATATTTTAATTTGGTAAAAGCCATGATGAAACAATAACGCTTATGCTCCAAAAGATTTCTGTAATAATCGGTTTATTGTTGTTTTCGTGCTTACTACTATCATAACTACCACTTTCCTACGGAACCAGTTAATACTTAATATCACTAGATGAAGTTAACGTCCTTTATTTCGTCTGGCCGAAAGCAATTTTATTATTCTGGCAACAGAATCAGCTCGGGTCCGGAAATCCCTTAACTGTTCTATTTCATGGTCAAATAAAGTCGTTTATTTTGTTTACAAAGTCTTTGTTTACTTTAAGGAGTGAAAATTTGATTGAACTTAATTCGTTAGGAGTGAAAATGTTACGAAGAAGTTTGTTGACCTTTCTTTTTATATTGTTTAATGAAAATAGGGAAAAAACTTTTTACGTTTGTCTCTTCTTTCAAAATTCTCCTATGACCACTTACCTGCATTGAAATAAGACTTTCCATAATCAGAAGGCTTAGCAAATGCTTAGGTGATTGCAGAACAACAACAAAAACAAGTTCTTCTGGCTGAACAGACAGCTGTGCTGCTGGGGAGTTTGTTGCGGCACTTCTTCTTCCCAGCTAAAGGACTAGGAAGTGGTGAAGAGGGGGGGGGGGGGGGGGGGGTCATTGTGGGGGAAAGGGGTACCATATTGCTTTATGAAAACAGGAGAACCCTGTGGCGTATACCCTCTTGAAATAATCCCTAAGCTTTTAAGAAAACGCGAGTTTTTGTTCCAAGCACCGAACCATAACCGACCTACGAGTTCTTTGCAATAAACTACATTATCACAAGAAACTATAAATAAGGGATATACCAACCTAGTCAATCTTCATTATATCTCACCCTGAACTTAGGTACAAGTAGCTCATTTAACAGAGTACCGCTAACATATTGATGGCACACTTCAAGTCTTGATCACGAGCGAGCGGAACGAGCATGAATATATAACGACTAACACTGCTAAATAAATTGGGGGCAAGCTTCGAATGGTTGGGGTTTCGTGTTTCGATGTAACAATGGATTAGATAAAATAAATAAATAAAATAAAATAAATTTATTTCAGGTCTTTGACCCATATATTCAAAAACAATACACAAGTTTGCCAATTCTAAAAGTGTCCCTATTGCGCAATTAAATAAATAAATAAAATAGATGATTGATTTAAAAATAAAAAAGTTAATTCAATGTCGCAAAAATATGAATAACAAATAAATGTCAGATCAAATCAATTAATGTCAAAAGTACAAAGCAAAACAAAAATTAATGAAATATGACAATTAATTAAATTAATTACTTGTACATATTACCTCCGCCTCCCCCGACCCTCCGCCGACGCCCGGTCCGCCTTCAGCGGATGTCCCTCTCCCTTTCCGCAGTCTCCTTCTGCGAAATGATGGATTCACAGAAGGAGATCACCACATCCCATGACTGCGCTCTCGACCATCGAAAGAGTGACGGTCAGCAGCGACAAGTCAGGTCCGACTTCCGATACGAGAGCACAGCGTGGCATCTCCTATGCGGCACACTCTGCTAGCGTATGCCACGCCGCGCCGTGTCCTTCCGATAGTTGACACAGTGATTATACCGAGCGTCCGACTCCCTGTTTATGCGACACAGGTACTTCCCGAAGTAACCATGCCCCAAGAGCACCTGCGTCACCCGAAACGACAGGGAGCCGTACCTCCTCCCGAGCTTTTTATTTTGGGACTTAGCTTTTCAAATTATGTAAATATTAGTTCAGATATAACAGCGAGAAGTTTAGAAAATACTTGTATACGTCGAGTTAATTAAATTACGAGTAAGTAGATGAAGTTATATCAGAAGCAAAAATTATAATATCCTTAGGACTAGATCATTACATAGAGATAAAATGACAAATCTAGCACCCGGAATATGCCTGTAAGGGCCTAAATAAGGTACCTGTGTTACCTTTAAGTAGATATCAGACACTTCAATTAAAGTTCATCTATGTCTTTCACTCGAAGTGAAACGTCGGAGCATAAAAAGAATCAAAAGTGAAAAATGAATTATTGAACATTAAATTATTCATTAGTGAACCGATCCAAAGATTTTGGTTGGCACTCTTTCACTCACCTACGGAATGATCGAAAAATTAAATGAAAAGAGCAGACGAACCTTCATTCCTATGTAATTTGGCAGTGTCGTGTGAACGTGGAATGAAACAAAAAAGAACATTCACTCGAGTGAATGGACTGATATTAGCTTTACGGCACTTTCAAATTGATATTCAGTTAGCCAGACTCATTTAATGCGGCTGGAAGCTGGCAATTTAATAAAGCTTGTCGAAAAGACTTAAGAGGCACGAGGCAAACAGATTGACCCAAAGCATTTCAGCCTTTAGATTGACGGTAAAAAAAATGGTTCATTATTTTAACAAGTGAGTACCTTAACTTATTAGTGATTGGGGCCTCCTTTTAAGCAAATAAGCCTGTGTTAGGAGACTCAGCTCTTATTAAAGTATTATTTACTTGTTTTATTTTTATACAAATTCTAGTTGCGTCGCGGTTTCATCCGCATAAGTCTCGGATAAAAAGTATCCTATATCCCAATCCAGGTCCTGGTCTACTCATGTGCCAAATTTCATTCAAATCCGTTTAGCCGTTTTAGCCTGAAAGCGACAAACATACGAACTCTTTATACTACAGTTTCGATAAGTACTAAATGCTTTAGTTATTGTTCTGAGACTAAAGGAAAAGGAGTATTGACAGTAGTGAATGACGACCTGGACATTGGCAAGGTCAAAGATTAGCCATCAAGATGACAAATAGTCACCAATCCAAAGCTGGCCCAATTGGTGTTGGTAATACTGGTCTTCCTTAATCTAAGAACATGCTAAGGTGAAAGTCTCAAAAAGCGTTAATCTCAGATTCATTAATGATGGTGCACCTACGTAAGAAAACAATCTTATTATTCAAAATTCAAAATAAGTAAGCCGTAACCTAGTTTAAGCTAGCATTTGTTGGAGTACAATAAATGCAGACACCGTGTGCATTTGTGCAACGGTGTCGCAGACGGTATCGTACGGAATGTGCTAGAGAAATGTAAGTTATCATTCACCTACTAATGTAAGTTGTTATTCACCTACTCATGCTGTGCCAACCTATTTTACTTAAAGAACCCTTTTAAAGTAGAATTTTAATTGGATAATAGAATGTAGCTGTTTTTATTAAATGCAAAACAACTGAGAAAGGTCATCGTCCTCATGACAGCCGGGACCAACCGCTTAACGTGCTTTCCCAGACACGGAGGGGTCTCGGTATGTAATAGATGGTCCCCCATCCACGGACCAACCTCGGCGAGCGTTGCTTAACCTTGAAGATCGAACGGCTGTGAGAAAGGTAGCAATCGAAATTTAGTCAGGAGCCTCAAAATTTAAAAGAAAAGTTGGTACCTAAATAATTACGTGTGAAAAAAGCAGATTAATTGGACAAGTCAAGATCAAGCTGTTCCTGAATAGATACAATGGCTAGTTCTAGGATGTGGTAAAAAGTTTAGCTATTTAACAAGATTAATAGCAAGGCTGGCTGTCCAGAGCGCTGTTGTTGGATGGAAGAACACTGAATTAAACTACTTTCTCGTAAAACACATCTCTGTACTGAAGATATTGTTATAAATCTCCTTTATGTCCAAAACGAATTGTTGAAAATTGACAATATAATTATCCTGAAAAGTTTTCCTACCTACTAAAAGGGCACCGTGTACCATAAGAGTATAATTATTAATGATTGTGTGGAAGTGTGACCCATATCGGATAGTACCTACGTAAGCCATTAGTATGATTAATTGAAAATACGAGCAGAAACCTTTTAGTTTTGTGGTAAACCGCGGCGAATATTGAAACCGGGACTCAATCAAAAGAAAATTATTGTAGGTTCAAATTCATTCAACTTGTGGCCAGTGCAATTCTGTAAAGTTCATTCGAACCTCATTCAAGAGACTTTGACATTTGTTTTAAAAATAAATCACATCTCGACACCGTTCGAAATTCGAAGCGATGTTTAGGGGATGCGCTAAGATAGCCCTCGAAATTCAAATTTTCATACGTTTTTTGCAATTTGCAGGCTGGTGTCAGGTTGTATGTTGATTAAAGTTTGATTCGCGACCTAAATCAATACATAATTAGAATCATAAGAATATGCAATACAACTCCCTAAGTTAGAATTGGCCTCAAATGTCATGATTTCATGAAATAGTCATTCAAGGTAATATGATTTTAAAGAGATGTATTGATGATTTTTATGATTATAATTCTATAAATAAATATTTGTTACGACCGTGAATCATATTTAGATCAACATACAACCTGATACTGACCTGTAAATTGCAAAAAACGTAAGAAAATTTGAATTTCGCGGGCTACCCTGGCGCTTTTGCCTTAAGGAGATTATTAAACTAATTCCTTTTCTACATAGCTGGCGCATGTCATCTTTTCAAACTGCCATTTTCATTTATTATGTTGGAAAAATATTAAGGTGTACGTAACCTTACCTAAATTCCTTAAACTAAATATTTTATTTTATTCCTTGAGACTACAGGCTGACTAGACTATCGAGTATATCCCTATAATTGTGTTTACAATCTGTAACCAGTTTCCAAAATAGGCGATAACGCATTATTTCTTCACATTCGCTTCAAAACCAATTAAATTATTTCCGGACTCCGAACCTAAACATACCTCATTAATTGTGACCCACGTCGATCCAAACTTATATTTTTTTATTTGAACTGTCATGGCCGCTGATCTTCGTACGTCAATATTTTACCTGGCCGTTACACCGACAATGTTTGATGTGATTTATTACTTAACTACTATATTTGGTCACCAATTCATTTGTTTACGTAAAAGAGGATATTAATGTAGCTATCTGTCATGTTACTGGTTACCGGTATCGGAATATGTTTGAGCAGATGTAGAGTATGGCGTTATTGATGGTTCGGTAAACAATAATGCATTGTATAAAACAGCGCCATGTATTTAATAGAACCTCTAATAATTCCCATTTTGCGCACCTAAAAATATTATCTAACACTCTAATATAATGACTGCGCAGCTTATTGCGAACCTCAAAAAAAAAAAATAGCCAAATAACTGCGACTAACTTGGATGTAGCGCTAGCCGGCCGCTGCAGTTCGCTTCGCTCTCTCTGCTCGCGCGCACGCGCACGGGTTAGGTTAGCCTAACTCGTTTGGTCGGGTACCCTAGCTTAGTTACTGCGACAAACTGTGAGAAAAGGCCAGACAGTTAAAAAGAGGCTCAATTATTTAAAAAAAGGGTGCACCATTAGAAGCGTAAAAAGTATTTAGAAGCTCAGTTGAATATTTCCCTAAATTAAAGATAAAATAAAAGTGATGGTAGACTACAACATCACCGTCGAAGAAAACATATTGAATAGCGTAGTAATTTTTGGGATCCTGCCGTTTTGCCGAAAAGATTTTGCCAAAATTTCACTACCCAAACAAATTTTAGCAACCTTTTTTATACCAATGCAATGTTTGGAATGATTTTATTACGCACATTTTCATTTGGTAAAATTTTTACTTGGTAAAATATTATCAAGGATAATGTCATTTAGGCATTTGGTCTTTAACCAAATGATTTATTACAGCAAACAATCTTTAGACAATAAACGTTTGGTCAAATGATTTGTTATAACAAAAAATATAAAGACAAAAATAAGTTTTTTTATGGTTACTTAGGGAACTAGTTAGAGTAGGTTAATTCATTTTTTAAATGGGTAGGTTAGGTTAAAACTGTGGCATCCTACGGACGAGGCGAGCGAGCGAAGCGAGCGGTGCCGCGGCAGCGGCCGGCGAGTGCCAGAAACTAATAGATTATATAGAAAAAAAAATGGAAAAAAAGAGATTATTTTTAGCAGGCTAACGGGAACCGAACTAGTTAGACGAGGTTAATTATTAAAAAAAATGCTTAGTTTAGGTTAGGTTAAAACTGGGACCTCCTACGAAAACCTCCAGAAACGATTACATTATATAGAAAAAAAATTAAAAAAAAAAAACAGGCTGCCCGAAACTGAACTAGATATTCGAGATTAATTATTTTATAAAAATGCTACTAACAAAAAAAAACTACCAGAATAGTTATTATTCTGTGCGACTGACACATAGATGCAATTTTTTGGTCATTGACGAAGCAATTGACTGAATAGAAATGGTAAATTGAAAACTGACGATACTAAATATTAATTGGCTAATTTTTATTTTGCGTAAAATGTGATTTTGACTACATAAAAATTGGTAAAAGTACTAGTTGATAAACAAGTTATTGTTTAAGCGTTCATTTGCCAAACATTATGTTTGCGTTACAATTATTTGCGAAGAGATTTTTTGGTAAGTAATAATTTGCCAAATGAAATTATGCGGAAAATTGTTTGGGAAGTGACAGTTTGGCAATGTCTTTTCGATGAAAGAAGGGAGAGCCGTAACTTTCATTACGTATGATGAAGAAGAAGACCTGAGAAACAATGGATGGACTGTGTGAAAGACAATATGACAATACTTTTTCATGTAATTTATTTTGTTATGATGATTGCTAAGCAGTTCGAGCAACATAATATTATGCTGTAGTATACGAATAGTAGTTTGGTGTGAATGTCCTTAGAATTTATTTTTTCTTCTCTGTATTTTATAAGTGGAGACCTGTAATTGGCTTTCAGACTAATGTACTGTCCTTGATCTGTTTGTTTTAGCTGTAAGTCTCCTATGTTATTTAAATAAATAAATATGGCAGGAAGCGGTGATTCTAGAAATGACAACTTATTGAGAAGTATGGAAAAAAGACATATTGCGCCGACACCAAATAAATTGAGATAAGGATAGGATGATGCTAATGATGATCAAAAGTATATTGTGGGTTGATTAAGAAACTGAATTATAAAAATATGAAATGGTTGAGTGAGTGAGTTAGTTAAATTAGAATAGAATAGAATAGAATACTCTTTATTATGTATACCAAAAACTTATAGATTTATATGTAGAAATTTTACATAGGATGACACAATCACGGTCTTATCGCTAAACGCGATCTTTTACAGACAACCTTTGGGTGGATTAAAGGAGGAAGGAGAGACAATACTGTACAATATAATTAAATTGCCTAAATTATCTCTTTTTGTTCGGGGTCATGCGATTGTTATTCTTATTCAATCAATCAACTCAGCCTATTGCAGTCCATTGATGGACATTGACCTCACCCGGGCTGCGCCACAACCCTGTCCTACGCCTTCTGCATCCAGTCTCTTCCAGCAGCCTTTTTCAGGTCGTCGGTCCATCTAGCTAAGGGGCGCCCCACACTATTCTTATTACTCTACTTTAAGTTTTCCGTCTCTAAAAAAAACAGCCAATTTATCGTATTTCGGTTGCAGTAAGCTTACTTAGAGCAGTGGTAGCCCAGTCGGAACGGCGGCGACTTACGATTTGTTAGTCATACGTTAGAAACCTGACACGTGCTTTACTTTATGTAAATTCATCACAACTGCTCTCAAAACGGTGAACTATAAATTCGAGGACATGTACATCTACCAACCCGCATTGGGCCCGCGTGGTGGATTATGGCCCACTCCCTCTCACAGAAATCAGGCCTGTGTCCCAGCAGTGGGAATATTGTAGGTTGATTGCGCTATGCTTATGCTAAGCATACTTACCTACATGCACATAAAAACGCACAGTGAAAGGCCACTACGCAATAATATACGTTTCCATAAAAATTATATGCCGTAACAAACGGTCGAAAATATAATCCCGGACGAAATTCCCTCAATGAAGCATAGAGATGGTTGAAAATTATATATTTATAACCTAACCCACGTAAAATACTAGTAAAGAATGTATGCACATACATGTGTGTACATTTTTACGAAAATATACGTTTTATATAAAGCTTTCAATCTTTCGAAATTTATGTCATATTTCAACGAAGATATAATATATTGAATTTACTTCATAATATATCTATCCCAATACAAATTATTGCAACATTGCAATACTAAGATAAAATTTTGTCAAGCAAATAAAAATCTATGCGATTTATTGCTCACAAATAAGATTTGAGATGCAAGAAGATGAAAAAAGAACTATATATACGTTGTATATATACGTTGGATAACTTTTAGTAATAAAGCTTCCAAAATCTTCAATATAACTTCGCCTTAGACCTGAACTCATAAAATCATAAAGTCTAAACTTCAGTAAAACTTGAATTACACGTCTTAACTTTTGTGGATTTAAAATTAAACCCCGCTAAAATCCAACTTCTTCTAATAGTCTATAATAAAGTACCTACTTACATCTTAGTACCAATAGAAGTATAAATCATGAGAGGGACAAACATAGCACACCCCTAAGTCTTAGGCGCGATGTCTCATCGATCACGCAGTAGAATTCTGTCGAAGACTTCGTAGGCCGTGCGGCAAGCGTAGCAAAGGACCACAGTCGCGCGCCGCCCATAGACCGCTACGCTCGTAGCGCCGTAGCACTGCTACGAACCTCACGTACGTACTATTTACAAGTGTGTTGTGAATGTGGAAGTGACTTTTTGTGACTTAGTAACAACTTTGTAACGTAAGTTTTAGTATAGATTTACTTAATTTTAAGGCTAAAGTTTGTTATTTTATTTATGTTAGTTTGGCGGGAGTTTATTTTTAAAAAGGACAACGGCCGGATATTTAATCGTATGTTTAAAAAAAAATATTTCATATTTTACGTTCTTAATAAAAATAAGCAAAGCTCTATTCTTTAAAGACAATTTCGTAACACCTATATTCTTTTGAAACTATATTATTGTATATTACTTCTTAACACATTTTACTACCATTGCTAAAATTATTAAATTAAATTACAAAACTTTTCCCCCAAATATCGACTAACGAGATAAGTTATTTTTTCTTCGTATTTCCTTCCCTCAAAGATAAAAGTGTCATCGAGTGAACTTTTCAGGAGGCTGCCAGTAGGTCAATGATCTCACATTAGGCTGAAATACGTAACGTTTCTCTACGTGATACAAATTTCAACCGGTTTCTATATTTAATTAGGGCCTCGGGACTGAAGAGACTTTGTGGTAGCGTCTCTTTTTTATATTGAATTAGTTTTGTGTTTTACATTTTGGGTTTTACTTGAGAAAAATAAAGAAATAAGTGTCTTTTGAAAGAGAAGATGACTAGATTATATAGTTTTGTAATTAGAGTGGAAAAATGGAAAAAAATATAATTTAGTTTTGAACAGAATCTATCAACAAGTATTCAGTTTGGTTCGCAAAAATCTCCCCTAATAAAACAAATGAAATAAAAACAAAACTACGCTTATTGTTTTAGTATTTTATACAAAAAGTGAAACCTCGATCGATACTTCGAGGGTTCTATACAAATCAAAAGTTTTCTTCCTTAGGTTATTATTTTAAAGTGCTTTTTTATTATTTGTTTATTTATTTCTTTATTCTTTTTTATGTTTAAATTACAATTTTCTTTTAGTCTTTTAAGTACTTGTTTACCTACTTGCAATTTTGGACCTGTATCTTGTACAGAAGGTGTAGATAACGGCTATATATAGATCAGTCTTTTTACTTCCTGTATAATATCTAGACTTAACTTTTTGTAAAAAAAAACATGTCCTATCTAAGAGAGCCGGGTGATCGGTAACTCAGAGCCCCTTTCTCTGTCTCTATCTCAGACCCCTTTCTACTTAAAATTGTGCATTTTATTAACCAGTGTTAGTTATTACAGGAATGAGATCTCGAGATAAGTACTACAATGTACTACAATGTCACTACAATGAAAAAATATAATTCATAATCATGAATCCTTTCATGATTATGAATTATATTTTTTCATTGTAGTGAGCGCACAATGGTTTTAGAAAATCTAAAGTCACACTTGCAAAAACTTATATCCTTTATCTATAAAAATCAATGCCACTTTTCGTTGTAATTTTATAACTCAAGAACGGATGGACCGATTTTGCTAATTCTTTTTTTAGAATATTCCTTGAAGTACGAGGATGGTACATATGGAGAGAAAAATTTAAAAAAAAATGTTAGGCGGTACGAAGTTCGCGGGGTCAGCTAGTTACTTATATATTATTTAACTTATTTGTTATTCATTAGATATTCACACAATATCTAATGTGTAACTACTGTACTAACTTATTCTAAATGGACACATAACATTGTCACAATAGTTTACGTATATTATTGTTCCTCAGCTGGTTAATGGCCTCTTCTAATTCTGAGAATAAATAATAATGATTATCACGCTTGATCACTGTATAATGGCAATGTGTAACTAAAGTATATCTATGAGCATGCAGTTATCATGAGGATGGCCTACAGCAAAATTGCCGATAGTAAATTTGACTTTTAATTAATTAGGAATAAGAATTAGGTATAAAATAAAAGTAAAATGAGTAACTACATGATATTTCCAAACTTGTGCTGAACAGAAACATAGAACAAAAAAAAAAATCGATAGAGAAACATCAAGAAGTTACCTCTAATCTCCACGCATTTTCGATTTGTACATAAGGTAGCCCCAGTACTAGTCCGCCAAATTCAATGGTTCTTTTGTTTTTTTGCAATTTCGATCTCTGTTTTACGTCGTATGATATATTTACTGAATTTTTTATGAAATATTTATATGAAATATTCTGAAAAATTCTTAGGTGGATTTTGATCAATATACGACGCAAAACAGATGCAATTTGCAATAACCAAAGAAAATTTGAATTTGGCGGGCCACAACTGAGGATTCAACTTAATGCTAATGACTAGTAGTAATAACTAATTGTATTAATACAAGACGAAAGAGTTATAGACATTTTATGAAATTCCTTTTATTTTTGGACTTATTACGATACAAAGCTTTCAGCGCTTACATTCCGAGGAAGAAGTAGTCTTCCATCGCGTGTAGCGGAAACTAAAAGCATAGTCTTATTTCACAAATCAGGGGCGTGCAAAGTGCACGGGTGAAAAGATGTTGTGTCTTTATATGCATCCTAGCCGTCAAGCCGTTAATAATGAAAACACCTTTTATAATTCAATTTAAAACTTGTTAGGTAGCTAATGTGCGCTTTTATAATGTCTGCAGCAACGATATTGACGCCCACGTCCACGTCACGGCATCACGATAACACAGGGAAGTAAAATGTATGGACATAGAGGAAGACGCTTTTAAATTTCCGTCTACGATATAAAGTAAAAACGAGCACGTACGTCAACGATAATATTATGGTCACGATAAAAAATATGAAAGCACAAAATGAGTGCTAAAAACTAAAAAATAATAATAATAATACTTTATTGATACAAAAACCTTACAATATTAATGCTTAATATCTAGCAAAGTTCACAATAGTTAAGGCGTACAAAAGCTGAAACCCTGACTCCTAAACTAGACTAGAATAGAATAGAAAAAGACTTATATGTAGTTTCAACAACATAACCAGTTTAACCGAATTTGTCCTATTAACATTTAACTTAAAGTCCTTTAGCCACACTGAAGCTCTATGTAGTTAACGCTGCCGGTCCCAGAGCTAATTGCAACTGCAGATGTACCTAATTGCCAATTACTGACCACCACCAGCCTGTCTTGAGAGGACCGAACTTTGTGTAGAACTTTTATTTTCCTTTTGAAACTTTACTTCTATTTTTAGTCCCACAAACGCACGTAGCGTCTGTGGGACTAAACATAGAAGTAAAGTTTAGAAACATGGTTGAGTTTTGAAAACGAAATGTGTAATAAAAGAAAAATATTCTTTTCAGTATTTATTTATGACTGGATGGTTGATTAATACCAAAAAAAACGGATGCTACCAACCAAATTGTTTGGTGTACCTACATTCATAAATGTATTCTATTCTTTTCGTAGATAAATGGATACATTTTTGGTAAGCGCTTAAATTGTATCTAAAATAACTAACGGCTGTTGTTTAATTATCTACTATTTTTCCACCAATACTTGTGATTATCAAAGAAAAGCATCACTCTCTAGACGTGAATGCTAAAAGGCGATTATGTCAAGAACCAGCTTCCTAACGGCAATAATACAATATACTTCTCAAATATCCGTCACACAAGCGAGGTGATAGACATTATCACCTTTGAGACTATTAAAACTGCCAAATACGTCTTTTAGAAATCCTGGACCCGTATGCATTATAATGAGCCAACGGGGGAAGATTATTTCAACGTGAAGGAGTACTGCCTCTTCTTCCCAAACACAAAAATATTTGCACGCCCTCTTTTCACACCGAATACATGTTTCTTCACAAAAGGATTTTCGAAAAGAGCACTTAGGGGATGCTGAACTGAAGTTTACGATAGCAATTACTAAGGTTACAAATATAGGGTTATTAGAATTTATTAAATCTTTATTTTACACAGGAGGTATGTAAGTGAAAATGATGATCATTGGGAGTCGGAGCAAGTCAGGGAAATTAATTGATAAACAAAGTGAATAGTGACTAAAGTTGCCCGTACATTTTAATCACAGCTGTCATACTTTGCCAGCTGTATGAAAATGACTCATGGCAAATTGACGAAGCGTGTCAATTTGATAAACAATTAATTTCCCTGATAAAACTAAATGAAACTTGTTTTTGGGGTACTGTGAGAAGTTTTAAGTTATTTTCACAGTTTTAGGCGAATCAGTGTTATACCTACAGCGGGACATTGTTCGCCAATCGTTTTTTTTTGTCTTTTGTTTTTCCATCTATTTGTTCCTTTTATTTTTACTCGTAAAACTAACTAAGCTTTTTCTACAAAATATACCTACATAATTTCTTTTGGAAGTGCCTATCAGCGGCGGATATATTCTGCTTCAATAGAATTGTATAGGATTTTTTTTTGCAATACAATCCTTATCCCTTTCTAATACTGCCACTGTATACTAATATATAAAACTTTTTAACAAAAAAATTAAACCGCCGAAAAAACTAAAAACAATAAAAGCACTAAAAAGTTAAAAATAATACTATATCCTACCTATATTAATAAACCTAATCTATCCTACGATTAACCTATACTAAAATTAAAAAAAAAATTGGAGTCGGTGCCAAGCTAAGTAATGAAACGACTGACTGGTAATTCCAGAGTATTTTATATTGCTATTTTATATTATATTGCTTGGCACTCCAAACCAAAACACTCCGACTCCAAAAAATTTAAAAATTTTTACTTCTTCTCTTGCACATTTTAAAGTAAAATCGTAAATAAGTATAAGTGATTATCTGAAAAGTGGTTTTTATTTTGAGTTTCATTGTTTAGTATGGGCGATAAACTAGTTCTTATAAATAACTAGTAATATAGAAGTCTCTATCGGAAGAAGAGTTTAACCTGCACTTTCCAAATAAATAATTGGCTTTAGTATTTTATAGCAACCTTTAAAACTCGCTCTTATTTCTCTGAAATAGGATTGTTTTTATCTCCACTAATTGGTTTCGTTGAACCTGCTTTACTTTTGAATAATATATCAATAGGATGAGCTGTCCAGTGGCGGGTACAGATTTAACTATCGTACAAACGTGTTCGTTTGTTAATCTGTTCATTGTCCGTTAGCCGGTTGTCTCGGGAACTAGGGTAATACGGAAAGGAGATGTTTCATTTTCAACCATACAGTGTAGGGTAATGGAAAAAGAGGAACAAAATCCACGAATTGAGGAAAAGTATTCTTTACTGAATATTTCCCTGATTACTTCGGCACAAAAAATAATGGTTTTTCAAATTATTGCCAATATTCTATTGTCATCTTACTTAAAAATTACATTTAAAAAATAAAAGTTCCGTCCAGAAATCATGTAACATTAAAACATAATAATATCACGTAGGCGTTATTTATATAAATATGAAAGGCATGTATTTATGTGCTATTAAGATATGATAGTAAGATAGGTATTGTAGATTTGTAGGTACTTCAGGACGAAACATTCAAACACATTTTTTTGTATTGCTATTTGACAAGTCTCGTTAGTTTCGAGTTCGTGTCGTTCGGTGGTATTTCGTTTCATTTCTTTCTTTTTAATTTCTGACGACTTTGGCTTTGTATACCGGTTAACACTTTTATAACCTTCAATCGAGATGAGCTGAAACCCAGAAATGAGTGACTGAATGAATGACTTGAAGGAGGCCCACTTTTGTCTAAAGTCATTATAAAATAATTAAAACAACAATACAGTTTTGACCATTATATGTTATGTAAATGTCATTTCTCAAACCGGTCATGGCTGGCTGTCGATGATCGTAAGTTCTTAACTCAAAGATTTTCAGTTTCTATTTAGTGCCTAAAAATATTAGTTATTATGACACAAAACCGTCTTTATTGTACTCACGGGTTCGTTTCCCATGTTTTGTAAACCGTCCATGTTATGGCCGGAATTCCATACAAAAATGAAACCTCTCCTTTAGAAAATAAATAAAATACAAACATTACATACAAAACAAAAAAAGACCAACCACAGGAACCTTATTTCACTTCCTCTTCACCTTCAACATTCTGAAGAGCTTAATGATTATTATTACATTTTGTAAGCGAGTCACGCGCAATTCATAATAGAAGTTGGGGTGCGTGATAGGCCTGATCCACAAATAATAATACAGTTCGCAACAAGGCCATCTTGATAACTATTCCATTAAAACTTGTGTACGCGTAAACGTTCAGTAGTGAGAATTTATGTTAATTTTAGGCTTATGTATGTAGGTACCTACTGCGAACTGTGTGCAATGTGTGGTGTATCAGAATTTCTTCGTAAGATTAGTCACACTTTTGATAATGGTTTGGGAATACAGTTTTTTTATACAGACTTATTGGTAAAACACCATCAGCCTCTTAAGGGGTCATTGTACTCATCATTATGAACAACTTTTACTATGGGACCAAATATGAAATCGCGAAAAAAAAAATCTGCTGTTAAAATATTTATGTTTGCAGAACTCGTCAAAATGTAAGGACCAGCAATATTTTTTTTCGGCGTTTCATATTTGGACCCATAGTAAAAGTTGTTCATAATTATGAGTACAATGACCCCTTAAGAAGTTGATGGTGTTTTACCAATAACCTTGTATATTGCTGTCTTCTGTATCCGATTACACAACGACCCCGGGTAGGCTTAAAAGTCGTAAGAGCTTCTTACTCTCTACAAAGGCCATTCGGAACAAACGACCCTATGAAAGAAGCAAATTATGGGAAGAGAAACATCCACCGCCTCCCGATTTCGTTAAACCCCAGGAACATTTGCCTCCCGGGCGTGATCTGTAGTGGCCTATATGGAAAGCTCTCAATCGATTGCGTACCCAAGTAGGCCGCTGCTGACACAAATTGTCGAAGTGGGGATTACTGATCCATCCAACACCCATTGCGAGTGCGGTGCTTCTGATCAGACTATGTCCCCTTGCTGGAGTGTCCTAAGTGCCCGTTTACCTGCACCTCCGATGACCTAAATGATGCCGCAATCAACGAGACCGCCTACTGGGCTAAAACAGATAAGAAAATAGAATAAAACAACGAGGAAGAGTACAATCGACACGTAAGGAAGAAGATTAATTGCTGTTAATATTATTTCACATACTTATAATATACCTTACTACATAATAAAAAAAACAATAACAGTCCCCAAAAGGCTGGCAGCATTGGCATGTTGTATGGCAATTCTGATTATTGGGCAAAAAAATTGGCCAGCCCTCTGGTCACATGAAGAGTCGATGAAATGCTTGGCGATGTCTCAGAAAACTAAGTTCGCACTTGGGCTCCATAGCCCCATAGTGTTTCGTTTGCGTCGTTTGAGGGCTTAACTGCCGCAGCCGCCCCAGCACAACCCGCCGTGTTTGGCAATTGCTGAATTAATGGTTTGTTCACTTGAAATAACTTTCAGCTCTAAGTTACTGATTTTTTTTTGTTAATTATCGAGCAAACATCTATTAACAAAGGATGGTTATTCTAAGAATATTGCTTTTGCTCTAAGTTTTTAGTTTAACAGCTTAATATTACAGTTAAAAGCCAAATCTTGACGGAATCCTTAATCTATCGATCTAGTTATCTATCTAGTAGCCTGTAGTAGTGTACTAAGTGACAATAGGGCAATAACCGTTCTGTGAACTATAAATATATTATAATTTAAAGTCGCTTTTCGTGTTTATCTGTGTGACAGCGATTTTCTTCTAAGTTAGGCAACGGATTTTATTGTGGTTTTACCATAATTTAGAGAATTTATTTCGGAAGGTATAAGTTTATAAAATATTAATATTAAACTTACATATTATATAAGGTATATCCATTCGTACACGAAATATCTGATGGGGTCATTGTACTCATCATTATCAATCATCTTAACAACTTTTACTTATGGCAACAACCTGAAATCTTGAAAAAAAATCAGCTGGTCCCTACATTCTGACGAGATATGCGAACATAAATGTAGGAAACAACAGATTTTTTTTATATAAGATATTTTAAGACATAGTTAAATAATTAAGAAATTCTCGATGTTTTGTCAAGTAAAAGCCGAGTGAAGCAGGGGCGGGCCGTTATTCCCTAAACAATTAAAGGACGATTTTTTTATCTGTAATACATTTTATCTTTAAAACTAGTATGTAAGTAGGATTAACGCGGGCACGCCACGATAGCGGCGGTAAGACCCCTCTTTGAGGAGTGGCTAGAGAGGCGTCACGGCGTCCTCACCTACCGCCTGACGCAGGTCCTCACCGGACACGGAAGTTTCGGGAGGTTCCTGCACATCATCAGGCGGGAGGAAACGCCCGGGTGTCACCACTGCGATGATCGCCCCGAGGACACGGTGGAGCATACGGTGGGGGCCTGCCCTGCATGGGCGGAGCACCGCCGTGTCCTCGTAGAGGCGATCGGCAGCGGCGACGACCTCTCACGCCCGGCCCTGGTTCAAGCCATGGTCCGGGGCGAGGGGGAGTGGGAGGCAGTCGCGTCCTTCTGCGAAGCAGTCATGCTAGCGAAGGAGGTGGCGGGAAGGGAGAAGGAGAGAGTCTCCCGTCCAAGCCGCCGCGGTGGACGCTCCAGGCGTCGGGGGCCGCGTGACGACTCCCGGCCACCGTAGGCACGGGCCTGCGGGCGGTGAGTAATGGGTAGCTCACCGTCCGATCAGGACCAGGCCCTTGCTGGACGGCGCGTACGTGTTCCACGCGCGCCTCAAAGAGATGTCAGCATCGAAGAGGGGGCCCACTAGGGCCCAAGCCTGCCGGGAAAGCGGGATCATCCGAAAGGGGTACCGCTGACCCGGTACATAAAGGGCCAAGGAAGGAACACGGGTGGGTTTTAGTCAGTAAGAGTCTGACACTCCCTTCCGCTCCATCCAGAGCGGGAGGGGTCATTTGATGATTTCCCATCCTCAAAAAAAAAAAAAAAGTAGGATTAACGCGCGACCGCTCTCGTTCATGTTCCCACGAAACATTTAATGAACACGAGCAAAAGTTTTTCATTCATTTGTTCAGTCTTTGTTACATTCAGTTGAACCTGGCTCGTTATAAACTCGTTAGCACACATTTAATTCGTTTCGAATTAATTGTTAGTTGTTGGTTTTGGTTCAACTGGGATCAGTTAAACGACCTGATGTTAATTAGTGGGATTTTTGGTAAATTTGAATTATAGTTTGACGTTTCTTCTTTAGCGGTATCGTATTACCCAGTAACTGGGTTGTGGAGGTCAGATAGGCACTCCATGTAAAATACTAGTATTCAGCTGGATCTGGTTAGACTGGAAACCGACCCTAATATAGCTGGGAAAAGGTTAGGCAGATTAAGGTACTTTGACGGTACCTACTAACTTTCGTTTGTTTTTCAATGGATTTTCATTACCGGACTACGGCATAGCCAAAAGGAAGGGTTATGATGTTAGCAGTATACATATACTGCTAAAACCATAACCCTTCCTTTTGGCTAAAAACACACGAAAACTTAAACATAATACATAATTATGTTTAAATTTTCGTGTGTAGCACCGTAGCGCCTAAACTAGTGAACCGATTTTGATGAATAAGGTATCAAACGATTTGTAATAATGGTCCAAGTGACACAGGCTATATAAATTCTCTCTTAATTTAATACGGTGGACTTTACACGTAAATTCCTGACCACGAAAAAAAATTTATTGCGATAATCATGACACGTTTGGTATCATAAGAAAGGTCTTGACGAGCACATTACAAATATGTACATATATCATATTATCCAAGTAAATAAATGCTAAAATTGTTTAAAAACAAGCAAAAGTGAGACTGCGCTACGTACGCTGCGGCTGTACAATTATTATAAAAAAATATACAATCAAAAATCAATAAAAAGCATGATTATAATGATTCCTATTGTATTACTCTTATTTATGTTGGCGCAACGTTTATCAAGCGTTAAAACGGAAAAGTATAAAATAAAAATTAAGTTTAAAAAACTGTAATCGCGTAACATGTGGCGCGTACAATCGCGTACCAGGAACTCCAGCCTACACAATTATTATAATGGCTTGCGCCCACCCACGGCTTTACCTTGTCCAGTTTAGTACCTATGTATTGATTTATGTCTTATTTTTTTTTGTTTCCTACTATTTAGATCACTTTTATTTTTCCGCTGTGGGGTATAGTTTTTTAATCTTATTTTTTTTTCATTCAAGAAATTATCTAGTACGGAATCTATTACCTCCGATACCAGATAAAATAATCCGGAATATCCATCCATGAAGTATGTGGGAGCAAACTATTATCATTTAACTAAATAACAATATTATAATTGGTTATTAGTTTCCTAAAACTCATATCATCTATTACGAGAAAAACGAACGAGGAAAAGAAACGTAAACACATATAAATTTAATATAGTAATAACCTAAACTAACAAAAACTATTAACAAATTGGCGTCGAAAAATGCCTCCGCATATCGCTGTCGACTGGTAATATACCCAAGAGACTGGCGGCATTGGGACGTTGTATGGCAATGCTTAGCCTCTGGCCAAGGTAAAAGCCAGCCCTTGGGTCACGGGAAATTCAACCAGCCATTTACCGTTTATTTAGTAAAGCAAGTTTTGGTGAATAACAAATAAATATTGATTGAGGTTTTGGGCACTTATTATTAAAACTAAAACTTTCTGAAATGTTGAGTGAGATAAATGATTGATTTAGTTTTGCCCGGAGTTTGGGGTTATGCCCGGTTGATGGCAATAGGCCCGCCCCCTATTACAAGGGATTTAAACATAACGGGTCAAATGTCAGTGTACACCTCTGCCTAATCCATCGGGGATTACAAGCGTGATGTTGTGTGTTCATTTATATAGCAGTTCAAACTTCGGCAAATCATTCTAGAAATGATCCCCAAAGGTATAAATGAGCCAGAAGAGCATCCAGCACGTCAGTCTGCGGACCCGAACCTATCGTGCCCATCCCCTTCAACCAGATTAGCAGGTGGCTGCAAGAGTCCACCCATACACAAGCGGAGAGCTGGTGGACCTTGACACCAGTCTGCAGGCAGTCCAGGGAAGCTAACCATACGTTTATTACGCCTGGACAGGAACGGCCTGCGCCTGGTGACGGGGGCCATCACAGGATATTGTTCACTAAACAGACACTTCCACACAATAGGCATAACGGACAGTCCTCTGTGCAGGGCTTGCATGAATGTTGAGAAAACCGTTGCGCATGTGCTCTTTGAATGCACAGGCGTTACCTAAATTAGGACAGTTACCCTTGGGGCACCCAGAACTTACACAGATGTTTTCAACATACTAGGTGACCTAGTCAACTTCTGGAGGTAGGTGGGCTCGTTGGAATAACCACCAACGGCTGCTATGGCCCACACACAATGGTCCACCCGAAGGACTAAATGCGGGAACCAAAACACCCTAACATGAACGTAACCATAAATTAAGTAGTTACTTTGTTTTTCTAATTTGTGGTAGCACTGCTCTGACGCCTAACCTTTTCGACTTTTTGGGGATTTGCCCGGTAAATTGAAATAGGTCTGTTTAAACTCTGACCTTTGCATTTGTTTTCGTGGTTTTTGGAGGTAATAGGGGTTAAAGTATGAAATTGCCGTTTTATTGTAATAGGTACTTCGAATAGAACCTTCATGGTTTGAGATTTTTGAGTGAAACTTTTTTCGCATGGTACCTATGAAGTTCTTTTAAAAAATGTGCAACATTCAATCATCGACTTTCAGTTGTTTTTTTTATTCAGCTTAGACAAGAAATATGGATACTACGAAAATTCGAGTTATTTTTTAAAACGAGTTCCGACGCGGAACTAACGCGGCAGAAACAGCTCGCAATATCAATGTTGCGTTTGGAGAGGGGACTGCTAATGAACGCACCGTGCGATTTTGGTTTAAACGCTTTCGTGATGGAAACTTTGATTTGAAGAACGAACCACGTGGAAGACCGCCCACACAGGTGAATAACAATGAATTGAAAGCGATGGTGGAAGCTGATCCGAGCCAAACTACCCAGGAATTAGCGGTATGGTTTAACGTTACCTTACCAACAATATTGACTCATTTTTGTCAAATCAATAAAATAAAAAAATATGAGCAATGGGTGGCTCATTATTTCACTGATCTGCAGAAAGAAACGCGTGTTGAAACTTTTTTTACCGTTTTGAATCGATACAGAAATGAAGGAATATTGGATCGAATTGGGACATGTGATGAATAGTGGATTCTTTACGATTACCGTAAGCGAAAAATCCCCAGGTCAAACGCCGCAACAGTGTCCTAAAGCAAAGCTTACCAATAAAAAGGTACCTAATGGTAACTGTTTGGTGGTCTCAGCATGGTGTTATTCACTATAGCTTTCTCCGACCTGGTCAAGCAATAACGGCAGATGTGTACTGTGCCAAACTCCGAACAATGATAGCAAAACTAGCAGAGAAACAGCCCCGACTTATGAATCGATCTTCACCATTATTGCTCCATGATAACGCGAGACCTCATACAGCACGAGAAACCGTTTTAACTCTACAGGAACTGCAATTAGAAACCGTTCATCACCCTCTGTATTCGCCAGACCTTGCTCAAACGGACTACCATTTTTTTCGTGATTTGGATTTTTTTTTTACGTGATAAAAAGCTTTCTTCTCAAAAAAACACAAGCAGTACAAAATGCTTTCACACAGTTTGTCGAATCTAGCTCACAAGAGTTCTATCGCAAAGGCATAAATGACCTGCCTATTAGATGGCAGCAATGTATAGATAATAATGGTGATTATTTTGATTAAATAAATATGTTGTAAAAAAAAACGAATTTCAATTTTTCAGTACAAATCGGCAATTTCATACTTTAACCTCTAATATTGTATATTTTAAATACTTCTAAACATCAAATTTATTGGTCAAGAAAAATCATATAGGTACTTACTAACTTTTCTGGCAAAGTCTATGACTTTTTCTTATTTCCAATTATTACCAGATAATAATCAATTTTAAATGACCTTCCTATTAGATGGCAGCAATGTATAGATAATAATGGTAATTATTTTGATTAAATAAATATGTGAAATTAAAAAAAAAACGAATTTCAATTTTTCAGTACAAATCGGCAATTTCATACTTTAAATCCTAATTAATATTAGAAGATTAGAAGTAGCAAATGCTGGCAAGGACATGTTAATACATAGACGTCCTTGCCAGCATTTGCTACTTCTCAATAACTTTAAAGTGAGAGTCTTCAGGGCTCTTGTAATCTTCCAGCGTGCTTCATCTTTAACTATCAGGTGAGATAGTTTTCAAACAAGAATAGAAAACCAAAAAAAATAATAGAACGGCTCAATTATTTCGTGTTGCTGTGCGACATTATTCCTTTGCCGTTTTCTGTTCATTATGTATGAAATTTATTTCTCCGCAGGAAAAGTAATACCAACTTTTAAACAAGTTTTCCTGAACTATTGGTTTTTCAAGAATACAGCAATAAAACTAGGTTAGAACTACATTGAAAACACAAATACGGTTGGAGACTCCAACATTTTTTATCTTATTTGAATTCTAACTAGTATTTTATAAAAGTTTTATTGCGTTAAAGTTACAAACAGTTGGATTCGTTTTACGCTTTCGTTTCAGGCTAACGTTTCGCCACACTGGTTTCTTTTACTAAGAGTCTTTGAGTAGAAGTAAGAGTCTGTGTTACCCGAAGGTACATACCAGCTTCTAAAGCGTCGGGTTAAGGGTATATACTTAGTTATACCATATTATTACTTAGTTCCTATCCATTTAAGTAAAAGACTTCAATAACTTTAAGCGTAATCAGCCTATAATGTTCCCATTGCTGGGACACAGGCCTCCTCTCGCTCAGAGGGAATGGCCGTAATAACACGCGGACCCAGCGCGGGTTGGTAGATGTCACAAGTCTTGGTTCTAGAAAATGCCGGTTTCCTCACGATGTTTTCCTTCACCGTTAACTTTTGAGAAGGTAAGGAACTTCGTAAGAAAATCTAGTCCACAAAACACAGCAAGCAAGGGTGACCAATGCTCGTTTCTACTCTTTATAAGAAGAAGTATTTGCCTCGTATAAGAACGGTTACAGGCTGATTACAATATACTCCTAAAAACTTATTACATTAAGAGTTTTGCGGGTTCAGCATAAATACTTTAGCCATTGTCAGCCATGCGATGAATTCCCGGAGAGGTATTCCCGAGGCGTCCCGAGGTCCTCATTCTTTAAATAAATTTTACTTGAGGGTCAGGTAGTATTGATTTTACGTCGACCGATATTTTGTTAGAAATTGATGGATGAATTGGACGGAAGCGTGGTTACAATAACAATACTCTGTAAATCATAGTTTGTCAAGCGTGTTGAGTATGATTTTTAATTTTTTTTAGGAATAAGGGAGAAAAAGATTATTGACAACTTGGTTACAGTGTGCAAAACAGTAGTTCCGGGAATACATGAAGTTCGTTGGCCAAGATATGCATTTGACTAAAGTAGTGTCGTATGAATTCATTGTCCGCTCGATCCACAAATAAAAAACAAAATCTAATCGATCAAAATTGGCTGAGTTTCTCTGGATTTGATGGATCTGGGTTTTGGTTTATTTTTAGTTAGTAAATGATAAGCAAATGTTTGCATGCTAAATGGTGAAATATGACTGAGCTTTAATGTATCTTGTCACCTACTATTATGTATTACCCATATTTGCAAAATAAATGCCTATTCTATTCCATCTACAGAAACTAAGTAGGTACCATCCATTACCAACTAGCCTCATATACCAAGAAACAGCTTTATCCGCCAATCTAAACACTAAATATATGCTATCACATCACGCTTTCAAACTAAACAACTGAAGGAGTTCGCGACACTCCTACGGGGATAAGCAGGGCTTAAGATCGTTCTGCCGTCTGTAGTTCAGCGTTTTAGAAGACGCGGCGGCGAACTTAAGAGACGGTTTATCAAGATACTTAACTTTAAATAGGAGAATTGTGACGTGACTGGCGAGTTTTAGATCCTTTCGTGGCATTTCTGTTCATGCTTTCAAGTATACATAACTAATTAACGAGTCCCTACGGCGCACGGGTGCAATCGACTGTAAAACATTGAGATTACTGCGCTATATCTTAGTTAAATATTAATGTTTTATCCAAAAACCTTCTGGCGTAAATTCTCTAAATGATGGTGAAAACGATATCCAAATCTGATGTGCAGTTTAGAAAAACTATGCGGTCACATGGACAGACGCGAAAAGTGACTTCGTTGTAGAAAGTCTGATTTCTGAAAGGTGATTCGTCATTTTTTGATTAAATAAAATCGGCTTCGTAACGACTGATCATTCAGTAGGTAGGTACTTATTCGGATTCTACTAACCTCGCCTAGTTTGAAATTTTTCCTACACGTTTATTTTTGTGCATTTAGCCCAAAACCATTTTTCGCCTCTTGCATGATCACGGTCGAGACGGAAATGTAAACTGTCTTGCTCTAGCATTTTCGAACGGACGAAAAAGGGAGAAGGTTATACATTCGGCGTCAAAAGTCGGTGGCCAAAATAAAACAAAACTAAAGACTAATTAATACACCGACTAAGGTTCTATTTTCCTCTTTGTCTAAATTTGTTTTAAGTTGATTGTTTTTTATTTAAAAAAAATCATTCTTTGTTTTTCTGCCAGCATTTTACTTGACTCAACATTTTCTGTCAAAGTATTTTCCCCCGTTTCAGTATACCTTCTTGTACGATACCTTCCCTATTTACATAGACTATAAACAGATGTTTGCCAATCCCCATAACGCTCTTATGTGTGCGACACACATAGATTGCATTACTATATTTTATAACTAAAGTTGAAAATTTCTCTGAACACAATATGCAAATAGGCAGATCTAGTTTAACTTTAGATTACCTTATTTGCAATTTCCATCATAATAATGCATGAAGTTGTGTGAATATCGGTTGTTATGGTATGGGCATGTGATGCGGAGGAATGAGGATATAGAGGTACGCGGAACAGGGTGTAAAGTTCACTCATACCTCCATAGAAAAGGGAAGATCCTCAGACCAGACGGGTGTCGTGTCTGGTGGGCAGCTGCCCGATGATTGATGTCGGGAAGTTGTATATATGCTAGTCGCGCGGTAAACTCTGCTTGCGCGATGCAGGAGTTGCGTGACGTCAGTATGACGCGCAGCTCGGATGTGGCGATGTAGATACCGCTACATGGAAATTGTCGTAAGGAAAATTTTAAGTATGAATGTGGATGGCTTGGCAGTGGATGGCTACGAGTGGGGGAAGATCAAAGAAACGATGGATGGACTGTATGAAAGATGATATGGCTAGAAAGGGAGTGTCTACTGAGATGACTATTAATAGAGAATTATGGAAGAAAAGGACATGTTGTGCCGACCCTAAATACATTGAGATATGATGATAATCCTTATCTATAAAAATCAATGCCACTTTTCGTTGTAATTTTATAACTCAAGAACGGATGGACCGATTTTGCTAAATCTTTTTTTAGAATATTCCTTGAATTACGAGGATAGTTCATATGGAAAGAAAATAAAAAAATGTTAGGCGGTACGACGTTCGCGGGATCAGCTAGTATACAGGGTGTCCCGTAAATAATGGATCAAACGTAACGGGTAGGTAGCTTACCTCATTTCCAACAACTAATTTGAAAAGTTAAAAAAAAACCGGTAAGGTAACCAAGATTTTTTTTTTCGATTTGAAAAAAAAAATCAATTGAACATTTTTTTTCTAAGGCAAATAAAATTATATTTGAAAAAGAAAATATTAACAATAAGCTATTCAGAAGTTTTTGACAAAAATCATACCTAAAAATGTTATTAGTTGCAGCGACAGCATTAAAAACACTGAATGCTGTTAGAGAAAATGGAAAAATTCGAAAAAAAAATATCTTGGTTACCTTACCGATTTTTTTTAACTGTTCAAATTAGTTGTTTGAAATGAGGTAAGCTACCTACTCATTACGTTTGATCCATTATTTACGGGACACCCTGTATAAAAATATAGAATGCACGAGAATGATGATGATCATAATGCATCAGACTACCTGCATTATTTATATTTCTAACTCTGTCTTTTACTGTAGGATTTTAAATGATGAAAATGAAAATGTATTTTTAGTATGATTCTAAAAAACAAATGAGCCCGCTTTCGAATTGTTCGCTTTCGAAGTGTTAACTTTAAGATGGAGCCTCAGTTGTATCCCGCCAAATTAAAATTTTCTTTGGTTTTTTGCATATTGCAGCTCTGTTTTACAACGTATGTTGATCAAAATGCGATTCGCGACTGTGGGAATAATATATTTACTGAACAATAATCATCAATTTCATATCAATTGTCAAACTTTGGAAATTTGTTCCACCTAATTTTCATACTGAAAAATTCTTAGGCGGAACAAATTTCCAAACCTCAAATCAAATTTTCAATCTTACCGTGAAAACTTAGGTGAAGTGAGTTTGACAGCTGTCAATAGTGTCAATACCTAGCGACAGGTGAAATGACGTATGAGATGATTACAGAATAGATCAGCTGTAGTCTTACTCTTTAACGTTAACACTTCGAATCTCACTCACGTGACCACACCCGATTTGAAAGCGAGCTCATTTGTTTTTTTAAGAATCATCCATCACAGATTCACAACTCGAATACCGTGATAACGTTCGAATTTCAAAGTGTTTTTTTACAGAATAACATTATGTTTTCATATAAATACCTTAGGGGCAATTCCCGTATTTTTTTTAAACATTCACATTCTAATCTCAGTCTCAATCTGTCAATAATTGTATAGCGTTTATACCTAAAGTTCGACTTTTCACTGTCGTTGAGATGAGATTGCGAAATTTGAACGTTTTTAATTACGTGAATTGGCCTTCTTATTTCTGCAGAATATTTTCTTTTATCGATAAGTCGTGACCTCATCAAGATCTCTAGTAGGTATTTACTGGGCCTTTCTAGATTAATTTTCCCTTAGAAGATTACGCCTACGCGCGTTTGGCTGATAAATGGTTAGCTTTCCGTGTCGTTTTTTAGAGCTGTTTCTTTCTTAAATATCTACTGGAGCGTTTAAAAGTGTCTTGAGTACCTACGCAAACAACACTAAGAAGATCGAGAGTTATTTTTTAAAGATCGTCTCCTAAGAGATGATCTAAAAAAAAGGCGCAAAAAAAGGTAAACTCTAAAGTTTGCCATTTTTTTTGCGCCCCACTGATTTATATAACAAATAACAAGAGTTACTGCAGTGACTAGATTTTTTCCTTAGAAAATAATAGTCCCATACAGTTTATAATAGTGATAAGGAATTAGGTTTCAGGAGGTCGTAGCAGTAATTTTAACACACCGTTAATAAATTGGGATAAAATCAGGAGCATGATGATACCAGAAAAATTGGTTGTCTGTAAAGTCGGTTTACGGACGATAGTTTTACGTGATAACGTCATATAGAAACATTGATGAACCGCTACTACTACTGTACTACTACTAATACTAGCTCTGACGTCACGCGAGAAGAGAGATAAATGTGACACAAGCTAACGCTAACAAAAGAGAAAGGGAAAGGGCTGATCGTGCCTCTCTATCGCTTGTTCCGCGCTCGCGCTTGCACGCTCAGGCTCAGACGGAACGCTACACACTTTCGTGCATGCAGCCGGTGTTCATCGATTTATAAGACGTTATCACGTCAAAAATACAAAAAAAGAATTTTATTCCTTTTAGTCAAACCTCTAACCAAACCAATTCAAGTCAATATCGTAAACCAGAAAGTCGCTGAACCACTCCAAACGACAAATAAAGCAATAAATATTACGAAACGGCACTTTAGTTCGACCTACCCTTTTATAATAAAGAATCGCTTCACAAGCAATTCATGTAATAGCAAATTGAATTTTCACACTCCACTTGAGATCAAAGTTTGAAATATTCCAGGGTAATTGACCTCCGTACTAAGACATACGATAATCAGACGTCTCGGGTTTTCCCCTGGCGGTCGGCCAAGACCCGAGTGAACCCGAATAGTCCCGATTGTTACCGAAGACTAATTCATTATTACCTAAACCATTTTCTTCTCAGGTTCCCTGTCAGAATAACTCTTTTATATCCGTTCGTTCACACCGTCTTGGGGATGTTTTTTGTTTTGTTTCTTGTCGTTCAGAGCGGTTTTATTTGGCTGCTGTTGTTAACACCTAGTTAAAAACATGGGTATTTGTTTGTTTTTCAAATATCGCTGCATATGGCTGAGATACGAGCCTTTTAAGCCTCGAACGGGTCTTTTTCTTTTCTTTTTTGCTTGTCTCTATTTTGTTAGTTATATTAATCTATACTAATATAATATTATAAAGAGGTAAAGTTTATGAGTTTGTGAGGCGGTAAGGGGTAATCTCTGGAACTGCTGATCAGAATTGAAAAATTCTTTTTGCATTTGATAGCCCAATTTTTGAGGAAGGCTATAGGCTATTTAACATCACGCGATGTCCATCAGAAGCCGAACAAAAATAAAAAAAGTCACAAAGAACGCTAAGCGAAAACGAAGTGATAGCGTGGGCAGGTGATGCGATGCGACTGGGTCGCGGGCAGAAGCTACTCTTAGATAAACTTAAAAGCATGAATGTTCTTCTATTATTGTTTTCATGATTTTGTGAGATATAACGTTCTTCTTTTATTATTTGTTTTTCCTGTGCGTGTCCCAAATAAAATATTTTTCTTTCTTTATTTCTTTATATATTGAAATAAAGAATAAAAAGTATGCCTCATTGGTCTTCTGGTCGCAAGCGCTACGGCTTAGCATGAGGTCCTGGTTTTTCCATCTGGAATTTCTTAGTAGCAGTCTGGATTTGTACCCGGTTGATGGCAATAGGCTCGCCCACTATTTCTTGGGACTTAAACAAAGCTGGCGAAATTTGGTTGTA
The DNA here is from genome assembly GCA_937001585.2 of Brachylomia viminalis. Lineage (NCBI taxonomy): Eukaryota > Metazoa > Arthropoda > Insecta > Lepidoptera > Noctuidae > Brachylomia > Brachylomia viminalis. Next base: position 12,180,584 of record OW443316.2, on the reverse strand, counting down.
CTAATAGGTACACTTCTGCCTAAGTCTCGGAGGCATACAGCCGTGATGTTATGTTAATATTTATTGGGCAGCAGTTCCTGAAACACAGAATACAAATTAAAAACAAGTGAAATGTTTTAACAACACCGGTGTGTGTCTTACATTTCTAGTGTAGCGGCATGAGGGACAGGGTGCAAAGTTCCCTCGTACCTTCATAAAAAAGAGAGGATCCTCCGACCAGACGGATGTCGTGTCTGGTGGGCAACTGGCCGACGATTGATGTCGGGACGTTGTATATATGTATATATGCTAGTTGCGCGGTAAACTCTGCTTGCGAGATGCAGGATTTTGCGTGACGTCAGGATCATGCGTAGGTAGCAATTGGTGTTGTAGATGCCTCCACACTAGTAACTATATTTTTTGTAAGTACATACGTTTATAAACTTGCTGAAACTAAAGCCTCCAGCCGACAGGCGCGATTCTGGTTTAGTTGAAATAAATGCTTTGAGTTTGAGTCTGGTAGAACAATTTCCATTAAGTTTTCATAGAATTTTTTCTATTAGTCACGTCGCGCCTGTCTGCGGGAGCCTAAAGGCAAGTTATTAAGACATAAATCCATTCAAAAGCGTCCATTTAATATTTTCGTCTAGTTACTATTTAACAGCCGACTTATTCTGTCAAGCTCTGACCGTGAAAACTTAGGTGAAATGAGCTGTCATTCAGCCTATCGCTGTATTGACAATATTGACAGCTCTACAGATCCTTTTAAGAATATTTGTTAATGCACGACATGTACGGCATGTTGAAACTACATGCATCTATGAGCTTAGGGTGCAATGTATCTAGGCCACAGAAATATTAAAAACAGATCTAGGCTATTGTGTTCGTAAACGGAGTCGAGTCCGGACACTTCTTTCAATGTATGATGTAACAAAAAATACTTAAGGCGGCCAATAGCCAGGGTTTTTGTCATGGAAATGAGGACATTGACTCAGCAGACAGATTTATTTTAGCAAACATCCTTCGTTTTATGTATTTGTTTGGAAGATTGAACTAATATCTATACGGCATCAATTTCTAGGACAACATTTCAGAACTTGTACACTTACATATAACTTTATATCTCTTTGATATTTGGCGTGCAGTTTCAGCTGCGGAAAAGGTCGTTACACTTTTGACAATGGTGACGTAGGTACAGTTGACTGGAAAAAAATGTGATTCAATATATAATGCGTTAGCGTCGTAATGTGTTGTTAAAGTTCTAGCAAGTTATTTATTTATTTGTTTAATGCATAATGTACACAACCATAGTTACACGCTAGGCTTAAAAATAGTGAGTACATGACCCTGTTAGTCCGCAGCAAGATTTTATTTTTTATTTATTTATTTTCCTTCTTACATCTACCATTACAGGGTAACCCAATGCGATAAATGCGCTTATCTTAACTTATCTTAAGATAACTTAAAACTAATAGTATTGCAGTGAGTATTTATTAACTAATAACAAGTAGATTAGGAAGTTTCACAATTAAAAATATTATATTATTTAAACTTATATCTAGCTTTAAACATACTCGTAAAATGTTATAATTATATAATATATATTATTTTGACGACACGTTTGGTGTAGTGGCTACAGTGGCTAAGTGTATTCAGCGAAACCAAATGGTCCTGGGTTCGAATCCCGGTAGGGGCAAATGTTTGTATGATGAATATGGACAGTTGTACCCGAGTCATGGATGTATATTTATAATAATGTATGTATTTACGAAAAAAAAAATGTATTTAAGTAGTGTATCAACCATCTGGTATCCATAACACAAGCCTTAAGTGCTTAACTTGGAACTAGATGGTGCTGTGTGCAATGTCAGACGATATTTATTTATATTATAATTAACGACTCTTCACGTGACCAGAGGGCTAGCCTATTTTTTGGCCAAAGAATCAGCATCGCCATACAACGTGGCAATGCTGCCAGCCTTTTGGCACTTTTCCTGTTGACAGCGATGTTGACCAATTTTTTGATGCCCTGTGATTCTTTTATTTATTTTTTATATACTTTAAATGTGTACATGTTATTAATTTTAGTTTAAATCTGTTAGATTATGTATTTCAATACTATTGAATCATTAGTATATACACACAGATATATAATTATTTGAACTCTATTTTAACATTTTAGCTTCCATAAATTCTTGGATACTGTTGTAAGGTTTTTATAAGAGCAATGCCTTTAACCTAGCTTTAAATACACATAGTGTTCTCGTGGACCGTTTATTTTCAGGTAATTTATTGTATGCTTCGGTATTCTGGGCTATTTTTGTACATTTTTATTCTAAGTGCTGGTAGTAACTTTGTTTTGTGGCGCTCGTTCTTGTCAAAATTAAACAGTTTTAGGCTTTTCTTAACAAAAGTGGCAATTTCTAATATATACAACCAATTAACCAGTAACTACATACATCTGCTCGGTATTGGCGTTATTATGCTTAGGATATATACTTTTATTACCGATACCGACGAATCATCTTAGACTCAGACCTGAGAAAATCATCTGGCAATACTATTATCTTCGTAAGGATTAAACAGCTGCGATTCAAAGCTCAAACACCTATTGGCAACGAAGCTATACCACTTCAGTTTCATTTCATCAGTGTTAAATCTTCAAATTTATCTACTTACAATTAATAAAGCAACAGGGTACGACTATAAGCCGCTGATTGCTCCAGTAACGTTCAGTAATCGTTTGTGTATTAATCAATTAGAGGCTTCTACGAGGCGTCGCTCGTAAAAGTTACGGCGTCTTTTATAGGCGCGCTCTGTTCGCACCTTGACTGAATTTTATTTATGTCTTCTGTCTTATTACTTGGTTTTATACAGCGTGTATCAGTGACCATCAAACCAAACAACATACTCCATGGGAGCACCATTTTAAACGCAATTAAAACATCAACCGGGACAGTTAATTTTTTTTTATATCTTGGCTGATTACTTTTTCGCGATCACGATGTTGGTTCAGAAGGTTGTTCAGTTTGATGGTCTGTACCAGACGTCTAAATATGACCACACTTTTTTGATACGTGCTGTACAGACGGTTTTTGAATTATATGAGGAAATAGGTGAGTTTGGAAACTAGGACAGCGATGTTTTGAATTATGTATTGAAGTATTTGCACGTTCTCTGGTTTCGTATACTTGTGTTGAAGGAATTAAGGCGATACCAAAATAAATTGGGGGCTTTTTCGTAACCATTTATTTCACTATTGCAGTATGGATTTAATTTTTGGATCTATGTTTATTGCCTATTTGATTAATACTCTGACTGATGGAAAACGCGATTGGGTTAAATTTCTTCGATATAATTAAATTCTGGAAATACCTCTCTAGAGTGAACAGGCTTCTTCTGGGTAAGCTCACTCCATCGTCGAATCTGTCTCTGTCACCACTGACCTAAATTAGAGTCAAGAGCAAACCCCTCCAAAAAAAAAAAACCCCTACATTTTTATATTTTTTTCTGTAATTCTAAAATCCGAAGTAATTTCATTGCGATATTGCATTCAAAATGTTCGTCTTAGGTAATTCAATACTCTGGCGGAAAATATTATTGATACTAAGCTTAATTTATTTTTAAACCATTTTTATTCGGTTTGGCGGTATATTTTGGTGCCAGGCTGTTCCAGCGCGCATTACTGCGCTCTCATTTTCACATGTGGAAGAAATTGACTATGTCACTTATATCCCCGCCCTTCGAGCTATGGTTTATTTTTACCGTATCATCTTAAAGCTTAGTTTGTGTAGGTATATTTTCTTTACTTGTGGTAATTTAGGGTCATTAAAATCATAAAGAACGAAATTATAATATTTTAAATCAACCATCTATTCACTGTTCATCTACTGCTGCTCACTATAATATATTACTAGCTTAATATTGTACCACTGCAGCGTAAAGGCCTCTTCTCATACAAAGAAGACACGAGCATTGATCACCATGCTTGCTCAAGACGGGTTGGCGATTTCAGACCAAGTTTCCTCACGATGCATGGTATCCTTCACCGATGTCAGATAAACTCCGAAAAATCAGCCATCAACATATTATAATATTACTTCTGAAGTAACCTACCTAGATCTTTAGTTTATATCCTTGTACCAATGAAGATCGACTTTGAACAGCCGATAAACTTAAGAAGAAATAAAAATGGCGTTATGATCACTCCGGATTGTCTTACATGAGAATACTGCGGATGAGACTTTCTTACATTCTGTAACATAACCTTTAATAATACAACTTAAAAACTAGACGTGACATAACATAACAGTATCCCTGTCTTCACCAACGGGTTAAGCAGAGGTGTGCCTGTAGACGTACCTCACTCATATATATATTTCACCACTTACCCCCCCCCCCCCCCCCCCCCAACCATATACACACAACATGACATAAAGCTTGTTTTCCTCGAAGAGGTAAGCAGAGGAATATAATACACCCACATTTCGGCAATTACAAGTCTAATTTATCAAAATGTCAAGCTTCGCTTCGGGCTAAGTACGTAAATATCTTAGCTTCGCCTCTCTCTCTGGCAGAATAATGTGCTTTACAGTAGGTAGGTATTTATCAATGTTCAACAAAATAATGTGGATTTTACATACATACACTCATGCCTTGTTCCCATGGGCATGGTTACGCAGAAGAGAATAGAACGCCATCTGTTACGATCCCTACCAAACTCCTCCTGCTTCGTATACGTTTATAGGTACATCTAGTTATACACGCACGCTGGTTGCGAGTACCTGGCCTTTCTGGAGAACTGTGGCTCATGCTAGGCAGCGATAGATAAGCAAAGAGCTCGCCACCTCGTCTAGTTCTAACAACATGTTTAGGCGTATGTATCGGCGTACAAATATCCATGGAATTAGTATGTACTGGCTCAGTCCGAATAAAGCAAAATAAATGTTTCTTGATATTTTGCGAGTACTATGTACCTGGCCTTTCTGGAGAACATCACCAATAAGCTCACCATATGACCTCCTAGCTCGTTGTATAAGTTGATTTCATAAGCTATCTTAAACATAATATCCTGTGTTGTAGAATTTTGAGATAATAATTTGACCGATCGATTCTTATGCCAGGATCCATTTAAAACTTCAACCCCTAGGTTGAACTTATGAATGTAACATTCGGGACATGTTTGAGTTAGTATAGGATACCAAATACCAACTTTGTAAGATGTATCTCCCCTGCTATAAAGAGTATTCCGAATGATATTCTTTCTTCACACATACAGAAACATACATATAACATATAAAAATACTCAAACACAAAACACCACAGACAATTCCAATCATATAACCTAATTAATACTGTACTATCATTTATTATCTATAGAGTATTTATAATCAATCTGCTTAACTATGTGACTTGTAGCTGGAACCTTGTGGAAATCTGTTGTTCTAAGGTTGGAAAGACTATCTGCTCATGATACAGTTTTATACTAGTACGAGGGGATAGGGCGAATCAGTCCAAAGACAACCAAACCCTTGTCATAATCTACCATTTCACATTCTCCAACTGTTGACCGGCCTAAATTTATTGTCAAACTGACGATTTTTGTCTATCCTGGGTTTATTATTAAATTACTCTGTATGGTTGTCTCATAGTCATGAGTAAAGAATTTTATTATTATTATGTTTATGTAATTGTTTTCTCGGCATAGCCGGATAGAACTGATGGCACGGGCCTAACCGAAGTGTCCAGCAGTGGGGTTAAGTGTGAGAGTAATATATTATAAGTAGACTGTATGATAGACGATTCTATATTTGAGTGGGAAATTTCTTCAGTGTGAGTCGGTGGTGCAAGTTGTCCGACTCACACTGAAGAAATTTTTTAACTAGCCTGCATGTATTAAGAATTACTGCCTTCTGCAGCAGGTGGTAGGTGTTAGATGGCAGATTGAGGGAACTAATGGACTGATAAAGCTGTTTAGGAATTACTCCTGTCGAAGATAGCACTATGGGGACTATTGTAACTTTTTGAAGATGCCAAAGTTATTCCGTCTTTTAGTTGGGTGTATTTGGATAATTGTTCAGCTATTGTAGTCTGTAAGTTATGCGTATTTGGCACGGCAATGTCAATAAGGAACCCAGTTTTGTTTATTTTATTAATTAATGTGATGTCGGGTCTATTAAAGTGAATTGTGCGGTCTGTGAGTATGGCTCGATCGAAGTATAGTTTTGGTGTGGGGTTCTCTATTAACGTTTCAGAGTTATATTTGTCGCAGAACCAACACAGGCACAATTATTAGAATCGCTATGGATTATGCTTAATTTAGAATAACGCCATCTATTATCGTTTGTCAGAAACGTCAAGCAGTATGCTTGGCTGAGGTCGATACAGGGCTTGTTGCGGAAGGATCGTACGTTCCCGCGACCCCCGGCGTAGGTGTGAGATGGAACACCGGGGTGGTTTTTAGTCAGTAAGAGTCTGACAGACCCCGCCGCCCGCCCCAGGGCGGCGGACTTCCATGAGGATTTCCCACCCCGGCAACAAAAAAAAAAAAAAAAAGGTCGATACAGGGCTTGGCAGCTGTCAGTTGTCATTCCTTGACATTGGACGTATTTGACGTGACAGGCGACGGAGGGGGACTTGACTTGATAGTTAGACAAAAACGCGAGAGGTCGTGCTGCCAGCCTGTATCGAATTTACCGCGTTTCCGTATCTTGATCTATTTCCATCGGCTTGATTACTTAAGAGTTTGTTAATTTGTTAACGGGAGTGAATAAATAGACGCTTGTAATCAGTGTTGAGACTGTTATTTCGTACCTGCACCATGTCGAACACGGACTTTGATAACGAGATACCCCAAATGGGTGAACTACCCTCGTTATAATTATAATTATTATCTAATGAAATACAAATACACGATTCTCGTGCCGCTACTTTCAAAAGACATGTATGTAATATTTATTTTTAAATAATGTAACTTTTTAACTTTGTATGTACTCTGCCTGGCGTGATTGGTCTCCCACACATTTCCTGCCTCAGTAGGAGTGTGTCGGAGGGCAGACGCATAGACTTTGTGGCTGTAATTTTGTGAACTAAGCTTTTAACTGTAGTTGTCATCATTATTATTGTTGTCGCTAGTCATGTTGTGCGATTACGCTTTGGGTGATAATCAGGTCGAAACCTATAATGTGAACCTAGTGATATGCTGTGATGGTTACCTGTTGTAGTTGCCTTGTGAATAAATAAATAAATAATGACGTTTGCAAACAGCATACCAAAAATGCAAACAAATATATCCAATAATTTAGTCACTATAACCAGTCAAAGATTGGCAAAAATCATAGTCGGCCCATCACTACTATCACGAGAAAAAATCACGTTTTCATTTTCGATGTTAGGATTAATTTGATAGCTTAAAAATATTTCTATGCATCAGTATTGCCAATATTTTCATTTATTGTTGGATTGTCGTCTCCACCTTTTATTCTTATGTCTGTTTACATCGTCATCAATAACACACTTTAAGACCCAAATGTTGATGTCCCCAAGCACGCAACTCACACAATCTAAAGATTGATTTTATTGTATTATTATGTAGGTATTTCTTGCAACCTCTGCAATCTTATAACTTATGTATTTTTTATATTTCTGTTTGTATAGTTGTTAACACTTAATTTTTATGCATTTCGTTTTTACCTTAGGCTATCACTGTATTTGAGAATGTTGGTTCACCTATTATAAGCCCTCAACTATTGTCTACTGGTATTTGATATTTTGTATACATAAGCTGTTGGTGTACCTTTATTAATAAATAAAATAAAAAAATCATCACTATATTATATCATCTGCCACTTATGATTAGCGACTTAATAGCTGTTCTATTAGAAAATCACTGAGGTTATCACCTTGCAAACCAAAGAATCTGATTATCATAACAACCTATCAAAACAAATGAGTATCATCATCATGACTGATAATCACATAAGTTACCAAACAATATGTCTATCATATTTCTATGTAATCTGAGGCCAAAGTATATTTTCCGTAACCCATACGTTGGTGGGGGACATAATAAGTTATACTAGAGGAAATATGACACGGCGCGGGAAGGCTAAAGTGATTTGTTCAGCATGTTGTTGCGGTTTATTCTTTGCTGTGATAAATCACCGGTCGTGTGCAATTTCATCTCAAACGCGACTTTATTATGGTCCTTATTTTAGTTTTTTGTAAAAATAAAAATTTTCGTAATAAAAATTGCCATTTATGAGCAAAAAACGAAACACGATAGCATTCAAGTTTCCACGCGTTTAGTTTTTTTTAAAGCAAGCGAAAAAAAATGTGAATTTGCTACGGCGTAGCTCGTAGCTGAGGCAATGATGTCATCGCTACGCAGTGGCTACGCTGTCGTAGCTGCAGACGCGTTGAGGCATAAATTCTAAGAGCCATGTTTGAATATCGTACGTGTTCTTTCTCTGCAAAAATATAGTGAATTTAAATTACAAGTCTCTTATTTGTTTTAGATTTAACTATAACTAAATCTTTACATCGTATAGAACAAAGTCGCTTTTCGTCTGTCTGTGTAACCACTTAAAGCTTCTAAAATTTATAATAGATTTTGATACAGTTTTCACCATCATTTAGATCATTTATTCCGAAAGGTATGACGCAATCATATTAAACTTACATAAAGCACAGAAATCTCAAAGTTTTGACATGTTACCATTGTGTGTACATGCGAATCAGGGACCGGTCGCTAGGTAGGAAATACATAGATGAAGAAACCCTCTTACATTCAAATCTTATGTATAACATCATCCTGCATTTCACTAAACATGTTATTTGACCGGGATTTTCATAACACATAAGTAAACCCTTTTCATCTTTACATAACCCTTCCGTGACAACAGCTCTTTCATCATAGAACCCAGATACGGCTGTACCTCCCGTACGCAATCAAGCGAGGGCCATTACGACTCCAGCTGTTAGTGTTTATGGCCCACCAGTCTTGACAGCCGTTATGCTTTATTGATACGAACTTAAGGCGAGTGCCACTATCGGGTTTATTATGTTATTTTATTGTTCCTACGATGTTATAGGGGGTAAATTAAACAGGTATTAGTAGATTATTAACCAAGGGGATAAAGCAGTGTCTTCTGTCGCGGGTGACGATTTAAATCGCGAGCGCAATGAAGGACTCGAGGTTTACTCCCGAGCGTAGCGAGGGTGTTAAAAACTTAAATCACGAGCGAAGCGAGGGATTTAAGACGAGTCCTGAGTGTAGCGAGGGATTTAAGTTCACCCAAGACTAAGACAGCTTTATCACCGAGGAAAATACTCTACTTTTCGCACCATTTGCGAAAAAATTAACACAATAATAATATGAGATAAGCATTTATTAAAAATAATGACCATTAAACGTATTTTTAGAACATTAACTTATTTATAAAAATAAATTAAAATAAACTTGACGTTTATGTATTTGAAGAAAACAAAAACGCGGCAAATTCCTAGACTAATATTTTTTGTCGGAAAAGCAAAGGCATCAAGCTCATACGGCCTCGTCGGTTTTCGTAATTTTATTTAATAATCATAACTGCATAATAAATGCGTATTCCTTTTTCAAAAAGATGTATAATGCTTTATATACAAACTCAATGGTGTAAACACAGATGTAGTTCAGTATAAATTTCGGTAAGTATTCCAAATTTAAATCACATTCTGCCCCTAGAGGATGAATGAAATTCAGTACAATTTTCTTTCCCTGTTTTTAACTGATTAAAAATGACTATTGTTATGTTCGCTTTTTGTGGCATAGAATGTCACTTTTTTGAGCAAGTGGTACGAAAATTGATTTATGATGTAGTAGTTTATTTTCTGAAGTAAGCGGAGTGTTACTGTTAGGTTAGTAACAAAAATTGTGTATAAAAACGGTTAAATATGGATAGCCAGAGATAGAATACCTTTTATTGTTCACGTTTATAAACGGTATGTATTTAATCGAACCTTGAATAATTCCCATTTTTGTGTCTTACAAATACTAAATAGCCAAGTAACTGCTTATAACTTGTGTGTGGCGGTTGCCGGCCGCTGCTGAGGCACCGCTCGCTTTGCTCGCTCGGCTCGCTTTGCTCGCTCGGCTCGCACGTGGTTGTTCACAGTTCTAACGTAACCTAGCCCGTTTGCTCGTGGTGCCCTAGCTTAGTTACTGCGACCAACTGCGAGAAAAGGTCAGAAAGTTAAAAAAAGACTCATTAAAAAAAAAGCGTGCTTCATTAGAAGTACAATAAGTGTTTAGAAGATCAATTCAATATGTCCCTTTATAAACTACAACAACTTGAATAGAATAAAAATGAAAGATTAGAGTTGTTGAAAAAGCCTTCACAAGTATGTATATATACCTAGTAATATTTAAATGTACGTACGGTATTCAGTGGGAAGACTTTAATGACTCACCAATATTATTATCACTGCGGCAATTAGTGTCGATACGAGAAAAAAATGTGGAAGGGAAACGGGGAATATGAGAGGAAATGGGCTCGTGGCTAAATAATAACAACCACGCGGGTCCATCGAAGGTTAAGCTACGTTTACTGCGGTCGGTTTATGGATGGGTGACCAGCCATTACATATCGAGACACCTTCGTGCCTCGGAAAGCACGTTAAGCTATTACACTCGGCTGTCATTCGTAGATCTTTGACAGCCGTCTCGGGTTGTCAGAAGCCCGAAAGTCTGAAAACCAGTCTTACCAAGGGGTATCGTATTATCCAGTAGCTGGGTTGTGGAGCTCGCCGTCTGATAAGGACCAGGCCCGGGTCAACGGCGCGTTGCGTTCCACGCGCGCCTCAAAGAGATGTCAGCACCAATGACGGGGTCCACTAGGGCTGATGCCTGCCAGGGTCGCGGGAAAGTCCGAAAGGGTTACCGTGGCCAGGCAACCTGGCACAGGCAACTGAAGGAACACGGGTGGGATTTAGTCAGTAAGAGTCTGACACGCCCTCCCGCTCTGCGGAGAGCGGGAGAAGTTATTTGACGATTTCCAACTCACAAAAAAAAAAAAAAATATGCCGTGGCTCCATGTAAAAATACTAGTATTCAGCTGCATCCATCCGGTTAGAATGAGGTCGGCAAATTATGATGAGGAGAGGAAAATGTGATGAGACCATGTTTTATGGCCCATTTTGAGACGGTTACTGACAACACTTTAATTCATTCTAACCGAAAATTAACTTCCCTTTCTTTGAATTTAGAAGGTACTTAACTCATACTCAATTTGATTTGAGGTTTTATTTTCGGAGTTTTGTTTGTATTACTTTTTTCTCACATAATAATGATTATGTTTAATTCTTAATGTATTAAAACCACACCAACAAAATATTACCCTAATTGCGCTTGTGTTTTCATAATTTTGTTAATTCAAAGGGGCTTTCTGTAATTATAATTTGTGTTACTAATTACATACGTCATTAAAAACCAACGGTGTCGCTTGTCGCTCAAAATAAGGGTTGAAATATGAACATTAACATTTATAAATGTCAAAATAAATAATAATGTTTACGTAGCCTGGGATTGAAACAAGTCAAGTCATTGTTTGTTATCATAAGTGAGATGTTATATATACTACGTACTCAAATCTATGCATTTTCAATTGTCTGAGATAGGAGTCTTTTCGGCGTCGTAGGAACCGGGTTTCTGTTAACTTATAATTTCCTGTGCGAGTCCCAAATAAATAATAAATAATAACTTTTTCTTTCACTCATTCATTATTTCATTCTACGCGGGAAATGATCGACATTTCCGATGTTCGATCGAAATGGGTTTATAATTAAAGTGAATGTAATTTCATCGCTCTGCCCGTGGCTAGGGCCACGTGAAAATTATTTTATTATTCATTTTCTCAGTAATAAAAGAGACACGTGGAACAGGGTGTAAAGATCACTCACACCTCCATAGAAAAGGGAGGATCCTCCGACCAGACGGGTGTCGTGTGTGGTGGGCAACTGCCCAACGATTGATGTCGGGAAGTTGTATATATGCTAGTCGCGCGGTAAACTCTGCTTGCGCGGTGCAGGATTTGCGTGACGTCAGTATGACGCGCAGCTTGCATGTGGCGATGTAGCTACCGCTACAATAGCATTGCAAAGTATCTGAAGAATACTTAAAGTAAGTTACCTACTGGCTAAAGAAATACTTTTCTTTCATGTGACGACCACGAGTAAGCTCATACAATGCAGTGCGTGGATAAAAGGACTAAGCTTAGCTCAATCTATGCTGTGCTGGACATAAAATACCTCCTTAAATACGGTTGTTTCCAAAAGCATTTAATGAAAATGTAAATAAATAGTTTGGAAAACTTACCTGTGGATGCTAAGTTTCCAGTGTCACTTACGAACTGCTTTGATTTGATTATTTCACTCACAATCAAACTTAAAATCACTTTACAAATGTTTATCGTTTGACAATTTCATTGAGGTTAATTTAAAACCTAATTTTCGTCGATAATTTTTTATTTACAATTTAATAATGTTATTCAGACAATCATTTTTGTAAAAAAAATGGGTGAAATATAAAGTTAAAACCTTCTAAATACAAATGAATGTTTTACTAATTCCCTTTATTTATTTTATTTATTTATATATTCTTTATTGTACACCACAAAAAACATAACAACAAAAATTAAATTGAACACTACTTAATATACAATGGGCGGCCTTATCGCTTTCTGCGATCTCTTCCAGGCAACCTTGGAATGGACAGAGATTTTCCTGAACATAAAATTGAGCGGTTGTTGGTCCCTTTAGTGAGTAATTACGTAAGAATTTAACCTGAACAGGATTTGTTTACAGTTTCATCACATACCTAAGAAGAAGCTGCTGGAAGAGTATGCTGGAAGAAATAAGCATCACCTTTGTACCTATTTTTCTGTTATTTTCTTCTTGTCTGTTTATATAAGTGTGTACATAAATGGTTAAATAAATAAATAAACAAATACCTTTGGAAGAGACTATACCTAGCCGTACGTACCACAGGTTATCGCATTCATTGCCCACAATTTGTTTAATCTGACACAAAAAAGCCACAAAGCACGAATATAAATTGCCATATTTCAAAGTCAAAGCCCGGCAATTTCAGCACAGCCATGCACTTCACCAGAATTGGCTTGCTGCATGTTAAACACGTTAAATTACCATGGGAAGCCATTGTTAGTGGCTTTGCGGCGACCGACGCTAAAATGGCGACTGAGCTGCATAAATTTGTGTAAACTACGCGGCTAGTTGTTGTAGGGTCGGCAACAAAGTCGGTTTACGCGTACGAGTTGCAGAGAGTACTTACTTACGCGTGAAATTGCAGTGTAGATACAGTAAAATTACAGAAGCACTAAAGTGTTAGTAATAGTATTGAATCATCTTTGATTCAATATTATTCCAAACCCCTTCGCCTGTCACCCCTTAGTCTAACAGAAAAAATATGGAAAACAACGAAACGTAGGCAAAGTTTTACCGAAGGCGTAAACATCACAACTCAATACAATGTATGTTTGACTAAATATAAGATTACATGACATTACGCTTGTTATCCCAGAAGGCTTAAGTGGATGTACCTGTAGTAGTACGCCCACATTCTACTAGGCAGAAACCTTTCAAGGAATCGTAAAAAATACTATTCAGAAACTAAGAAAAGAATATAGAAATATTTTTTTTTTTAAATTTCAAACACTACATTTTGCCTGGCCAGACAGATTTTTTTTTATCGAAAAAAGAAAAGACTTGTATTCTTTTCTTTTGTTCCGGTTTGAACACAGCAATACAGTGCTACTTTTTCACTGGACAAGTACTTCTACAAGGAGCTCTACAACAAGTCATGCTTTTTATTTTTACCAACACGAACAGCTTAAAACTCTGACAACGTAGCAAGAAAACTTCGTATAAAGTATATAGTCCGCTTAAAAGCTCAGTAAAAGTTGAACATCAAAAAGAAAACTAAAACGTCTCTAAAATGGCGCTGTGCATGAAAGTGTTAATCGACGTGTCTTTTGAAACAGTTGTCTGTAGCGCTTGATGGTGAAAAAGGCTACGTTGCAAGAATTTGTGATTCTAAACAGGAGATTAACATTTTAGGGCTGCAGTGAAGCTTCAAAAAATCTTAATAAGGCGAACGGTATGCGCTTGCACTTTTATTTTCTGGTAGCTATAAGGTTGAAGGGCCCTGCCCTGGCCTTTGCCCTGCTGCACCAAAAGCTAATGTTAACCTTCAGTTCGGAGTTGAGCTGCACGATTACTGACAAATGCGTGCGCTGACTGGATAGGTCCACTCAATCTGTGTGGTTCTTTCCTCAAAAGACCATTTAGACATCAATCTACATGATCCTCAAAGATTATGTCCGGATTTTTATATACCATTGACATTGATTCATTTTATATATCCAATTATTTACTTTGTAAAGTATAACAATATTATTGTGAATGTGAGAATTATGTCGGACACTGCTACTACTGCTAACTACATGATCTGTCAGTTGGAGTAATTTATGCGGCCTACTCAAATGTCCTTTCTTTGGTATTGTTCGTCGAATCGTTGAGCTCCTTAAGTTCTAAGTTGAGCTGCACGATTGTTGACAATTGCGTGCACTGACGGGACAGGTCCACTCAATCTGTGTGGTTCTTTCCTCAAAATACCTATTCAGACACCGATCTACATAGTCTTCACATGATCTGACCATGATTTTGTCTGGACTTTGAAAGAGACTATGACCTCTGAGTTTGTTTCGGCCTTTCTTCTCAGAGTAGTCAGATAGGAAACACCGGCCTCATCTAGGTAAAAGTGTTTGTTCAAACCTACTTACAGAAATAAAATCATTTATCATTTATTTTATAAGAGGCTGGTTTTGTTTGCCTGTGAGAGTCAGAAACAAATGGATTGTGTAAGGACTATAGGTGCTTACGTTGTTCTGTAATCAATCACTAATCTGTAAGCCTAGCACGAACGAGTGACGCACCTAAACGTAACGTAAATTCAAACAATTTCTTAATTAAATCCTCGTTTCGCGCATACTACGTATTTACTTAGTTTTAAGGTTTTTGTTTATAGGTGATACAAATTGTGATTGTCGCAAAAATTTTAACTAAACTTTTCGATGAAAATTGTTCGAGTTTACGTCACGCGTTCGTGCTCCAGCCTGCGAGCAGTTTACTCGTTTACAGGTTGATTGTAAACCATATTCATTTACAGCCAAAATGTAAAATTCATCACTAGAAAACAGCTGTTACGTTTGAATAACATCTGCTGAATTTTATCACAGGAGGGTTGAATTTGGCAAATTCGCGCTCTGAGATTTCCATTTCCATGCTAATTTGCCAATCGACCCAGGGATTATGTATCAATTGGTTGGGCATTTGGGGGTTGTAAAATTACGCGTGAACTACCTACGTGGAGGTATGTTTTGTGAGGGTAGATCAATCGGGAATATGAAATTAAGGATTTAAAAAAAAAAACAATTATACTACTAATATTATTACAATTTATTTATTTATTACTTTTCGCACAAAAGGTACAAAGGCGGACTTAATGCCTTAGGCATTCTCTACCAGTCAACCAAGGGTGGTGAAGAGATTAGATGGCAGGTGCTTTAATTGAAAGAAAAGGAAAGGATTGATTTTGAGCGATGTTTAACAATGATAAAAAAATAAACTATCAAAACAACGTACACAAATACACAAATAAGACACACTATAACATACTATTTACTATACTATATACTTACATAAATATATATATATATATACAAATTCAAGGAAGAGAGATGTTAAGATGACTCTACTCTATTTGTTACGAAAATAACTCTGCAATTTCCGCTTAAATGCATACCGATTGGTAGCCGTCCTGATATCAAGAGGAAGCGCATTCCAAAGAAGAATGGACTGAATATGAAAGGAAGAATGAACAAAGTCAGAAGTATGAGAAGGACAGAGTAGAAGAAGATTGTTAGAAGAACGCAGATTCTTAGCGTGAGAAGAACATAGGTATTGGAAGTGAGACACGAGATAAGAAGGAGGAGTGGGAGAGTTGAGAAGGGAGAAAAGCGTGGTCAAAGCACGCAAACTTCTTCTTTGGCGAATGGACATCCATTTGAGCTCAGACCTATAGCTCGACACATGGTCATATTTTCGGAGGTTGAATATGAACCGGATACCATAGTTAAGCAATCTGTCGAGCTTATCCAGCAAAACCGCATTCAAGTCAAAGTAACACACGTCACCATAGTCGATCACAGGGAAAATCAATGTCTGCACAAGCATGGTTTTCGTCTCAGCGGGCAAAAAATTCCTCAGACGATACAGGGATCGCAGAGTACCGTTGACCCTTTGACTAACACTAGAGACCTGGCGTTGCCAGCTGAGTGTAGAGTCAAGATGCAAACCGAGATCTTTCACAGTAGGGGTAATGGGTATGACGGTACCATTGAAAATAAGAGGAGGAAGAGAGCTAAGCGTCACCCTACCTATCATGCGTGAGCTTCCAATTACAATGGCCTGACACTTCGAGGGGTTTACAGACACCCCGAAACTATCAGACCACTTTTTGATAGCATCTAAGTCTCGGTTTACATCTGCTATAGCGTCTGACAAATCTTCAACCCGCTCAGCTGTATACAATTGAAGATCATCGGCATATAGATGATACGAACATCGAAGACAGTGAGTTATAAAATTAATGAAGATGGAGAATAACAATGGGGAAAGAATACCGCCTTGTGGAACACCAGCATCCAGATCACGCCAATTCGATGAACTCTCATCAACGCGAACCGACTGCTGACGTCCCCGAAGATAAGAAGAGAACCATTCCGGCGCCTCGGACGAAACCTGTTGTATAGGAAACCAACCGCGCACCGGGCACTTTCAGCTAGGTCCACGGCTTTACTCAGCGTCAAGTCATTGATTTCTTTGGCAAAGAGTTTGTCTCGCTCATGCCCTGGGAACATGCCCATGACGAACTTGTCTAGAAGATAATCCTCCAAATTCCTGAACGCGCAGTAAGCAGCAAGGCCACGTAACCTTGCAGCCCACTGTGAGTGCGTCTCACCCGGTTGCTGCACAGCCGTGTAAAACTTATGCCTTTCTGCAAACCCATCCTCGTCGCCAATGTTGTATAGGAAACCTACAGAGGTGTTTAAGCAAAGACGGTATGATTCACACTGGTTTAATCAACGCTTGCGCATACCTACGTATGTGTCGCAGCCACATCTACTTATAACTATGTACATACATAACAAAACCATAAGGTGGGAGAGGATAGAAAGGAGAATATCATGGCTGACGGCGTTAAAGGCATTGGAGAAATCAATTAATACCAAAATACAATTTGGTGTGGGAAGTTGAACAGAAAGTAAATTAGCTCGCAGTCGTATTATGTACGTTTATCAGTAAGCAGCCCAGAGTCCGGACTTGTACCATGACCTCTGGACTTTGTTCCAGCATTTCTTCTCAGGGATCAGTCAGCTATGAATTGCCGGCGCCATCTAGTTCTAAAATATTGACAAAAAAATTTGACGTAAAAAAGTGTCTTAAAGATCTACTTACATAATTAAACATTTCATTTCATGTGCCCGGTTTCTTGCAACAGTATCCCCCCTATTACAATTGGATTTAAACATAACCGGCGATTTTGTTATTTTTTTTCTAAATGGCATCTTTCAGGTCAACCTAGGAGGTTGTCGTCTGCTTAACCGGGTTTGCCTGTGGTTGCCTTAATAAATTAAGGTCTCCAGCTGGGGCTTAAAAACTTATAAACTAGGCGACTACAAGCTAAGGTCATCCCCTGTGGGGTACGGACCTCGGCTTAGGGCGTCACTGGGGGAGGGCAGATACGGGACAGGCTTGATCGGAATTATTATTTAGGGACGAATACGTTTGACAAAAGATTTTTGTCCAACTGGCAGTCGCTAAAGACTCCAAATATTTGATATTACCTGAAATAACTAGAAAACCAAGTTAAATAAAGATTTCCTCATCACAAGGCTACAGAAAACTTTATATTCTCCAGACATAAATATAAATAAATGTCAGAAACTTTTTTAGGTCACATTAAGCAATGCCAATATCCTTTTAGCAGCAGTGGAGAATATCCTAAGAACAGTGGTGGCCCAGTGGTAATGGCCGCGGCTTTCGAGTAGTAGCTCCGAACCCAGAAAGGCGCTTTCACATCACTACAGCTCTCAAAATGGTGAAGGAAAACACCGTGAGGGAACCGGCATGTCCTAAACCAAACATTCGAAGACATGTGACATCTACCAACCCGCACTGGCTCGCTTGGTGGATTACGGCCCACTCCCTCTCACAGACAGGAGGCCTGTGCCCCAGCAGTGGGAAAATTACAGGCTGATTATGCAATATCCTTCTTTAAGTACAATAAAGTGCCAATGTAAGTTTTTCCAAAGAAACCATATAACCCGAGAATTATTTCCGCGCTAAAGAACTTCAATAAAAAAAGATAGTGATAACTTATAGCTCAAGATATATATAGGTCGATGTGTTATCGGTTACGACATAGAAAATAAAAGTGTGTTCGCGACATATTGTTCCTTTTGTGTGTTGTGACGTATCTTTGTGAAAAACGTCTGTGGATTAAGTCGCGTGGAAGGTTTGTCTGATAAGTTTTGTGTGCTGTTAAAATTAGAAACTACGACCTGGGTGTGTGTAGATAAAGTAACGGCCTTTTGCAAGTGTTGCATATCGAGACCCCTCCCTGCCTCAGAAAGCACGTTAAGCCTTTGGTCCCGGCTGTCATTTGTAGATCTTCTGACAGTCGTTACGGGTAGTCAGGAGCCCAAAAGTCTGACAACCAAGGGCTATCGTCTTACCCAGTAACTGGGGCATGGAGGTCAATTAGGCAGTATACCTAATACTGGTATTCTGCTGCACCCGTTTAGACTGGAAGTCGACCCCAGCATATTTAAGAAAAAACTAGGCAGATGGTCTTGTGTAACAAGCCATTTGAATCTGTACGCAACCATTAACAAACTAGTTAACGTCGTGTTCGGACTGCCATTAAAGACCAGTGCTGTGACATTCTGGCTAATGATTGTTGGTTTGAGTTTGTTACACGATACTTTTGAGTACCTAGCGTCGTGGACTATGAGCCTTATCATTTTATAGTGCGCAAGTCCAACTCGCATTTGGCGGATTTTGGTAGAAGACAGATAAACTCCGAACAAAAGTGGATTATAGGTATTTGTTTATTATTTGTCGTTTATTTGTTGTTTTGTTTTGTTCTATGTTGTTAAGACTTACTTACATCACGAATGAATTACGTCGTCATTCTCTTATCGCACTGGCCTCAAAATCAAAGCAAGCCTCATAAGATTTTCTGGAAAAAACAAAAACAATAATATTAAATAAAAAAAAATAACTGCTGGAAGGCTTCTATTAACTTCGGATAAGACGGCGGGTAGTCGTGACATCAGACGAGGGTTCAATATACGCGGATTAGGTGGGTACACACGACACGATTCAGTCGGACCTGACCGATTGCAGTGACGTCACAGTTTGTTATAGACAAAAGTTTTTCATTAATTCAAAAGTTTAATTCCGGTTTTGTCATTTGATCATCAACGTTTCACAGGCTGAATAAATTGATGACATATGATTGACCGGATTTGTCGATTAGCGAATTAGTTTTGCAAATTGCCCTGTGAATGCCAACTCGTTAGGTAATTGTTATATTTTATTTATTATGGGACTATAAACAGCTACAATATAAAATCTTTTCAAATAATAACATAGGCTCCTATGTAGTATTATACATATATTGCAGCCCACTACATTATCCGCATGTTAACAACATTAAGACAAGGTAAAAAGTGCTACTAGATTAGCATTTCTAAATTACATAAAATAAAATAAATATTATTAAAATACAATACAAATAATTAATTCTAAAAAAAATAGATAGATTATAAAGAATAAAAGGAATTGACAGTACAATACAATTCATTAATAAACATAATTAAACCGGTTGAAAAACATTTGTTAATTTGTTTGTTGTTAATTTGTTACAGGGAGAGATTAGCGGTTTGCGGTACAAATGAGCCACAAAGTGAAATTACAATGATAGTTTTGATAAAGTATAAATAGTTTTGAAGTTATTTTTATGATTTTTGTTTTTATTTCAATATTTGTACGCCTTCACGGCATAACATAGCGCACATATAATAACCTAAGATCTTTATGTAAATACCTATGTTTCACAAATAAACACTCTGATTCTGATTCTGATTCTGATAGTAGTTCAAATGGAATACTGATATTATATAACAAAATAAGATATCACCACGCCTGTAATTCTCCAAAGAGTTAGGCAGAGGTGTACTTATCTTGAAATACATTACATGTACACCCACATTTTGCCAGTTATATTTATGTCCCATCTAGTAGGGGCCTAGTGACATCAACTGGGCACCCATCCCGACTCCGGGCCGCTATGGAGACATTCCTGACTGAAAAAGCAAATAACACTTTGCTCGACCAGGGAATCGAACCCGATAACATCGTACTCATGCTCAGCAATAGCGCTTGCAACCACTACACTAGAATACTAATTACTACTAAGCTAATAACACTAAAACTTAAACACTAAACTAACTAACTAACTTAACTTTAATACTAATTTAATATTAAAATAAATACCTAATAATGTAATAAGCAATTAAAATAATTAATAATGTAATAATTAAAATAAATAATAATTTATGAATAATTATTATATAAATTATGATGACTCTCTACAAAACATCGCTTCGAAATTCGAATAGTGACCCGTTAAGAATACGCCATGACTAACTTAAAAATAAATGACTTCACTTCATCACTTCTGTGAGGATCAAACTAAACTTTACGGGATAGCAAGCCCGCGAGTTAAGCGCGCCTTACTGGATTTGATTTTTAAGATATTACCTCGTAAAACCGAGAAAAACAATTTATATTTAATAATATTATAAACAGGTAAAATTTGGTTGTTTGTTAGTTTGTATGTAGGGTGTAATATCTGAAACGTCGTCGGAATTAAAAAAATATTTTTGCATTTGATAGCCCAATTCTTGAGGAAGACTAAAGGCTATTTTACATCACGCTAGGAACCGTAGGAGACGAGCAAAAAGAACGCTAAGTGAAAAAGAAGTAACAGCGTGGGCAGGTGATGTGATGCGACGGGGTGGGTCAGGGAAACCAGAAATTTCGTACAGATGCTAGTTATTACGTTATGTGGTTATGGTGTGTGTTGGTTATAAGGCAGGATGAGTGAATAAATATGTGGATTAATTAATTATTTTAAGTGCAACGTTCGTAAGTACGCTGTACTGGTACAGCGTCCTAACTATTGTTTGCCTCACCGGACGACGTCACTACGTCAGCGCCGGCTGTCGCTGAAAACCAGCGCTGGGGCTCTGTCTTGCATAGGGTCGCGGCATAACGCTGAGCGATAGCCGTTTTGCGTGGATGTGACGCATGTTTCCCCCAACCTTTTCATATTTTTTGTGTTTGTGTAATTTTTTGCGTCATGTTTACCGCAAATAAACGCATTTTCTTTCTTTCTTTCTTTCTGGATAGAGAATTCACTTGTTGTTATACTTGATTAACCAATGGTTACACAAGTACACTTCATTATTACATACAGTCAACTCACGACACGGTAACTCTGACTCTAGTGGGGTTCACGGTGCGACTGCCCGCTTGCCGTGTCGCCCGTACATTTTCTATGTTAGTGCTTACATTGCAATTGATGACGCTGTACGGTCGCTACATGTTATAAAACTGAATTTCCTGTTCAGACACTTAGTTCTTGTTCCAATAGGAAATTCGGGGCCCTCCAGTCCAAAAGCATTTTCCACAAATAGTTCTACTTACAGCGGAATGTGCAGGGAATTGTACGCGACGATCTCAATTTACCATCGTTCTCCAGTTTCCTTAACCGTAACGGAAGAATTTCGTTTGTGCTTGTATAGGCATATATGTAGCTGTGAGTGGTCGCGGATAAAATTGGACGAAGGAAAATAGAAATACATGCTGGGTCCTGGTGTGTATGATTGTTTATTATGATCTTATCTTGAGGTTTTGGAAAGAAAAGGATTTACTTTCTATTTTTAACACAGCGATACCATTAATAGCTTGCTACATTTTTAATTAGAGTAATTTAGAAAAATTGTGTTATTAATAGTACGTATTGAAGCGTAAGACGGTGACCACGAGTGACACACGTCTTGCTAAAGGCTCCTTCAAACAGGTGCGACAGGTGACGTGACACAAACGCACCACCAGTCGCACGACGAGCGGTGCCTTTGCGTCACGCGCGATTCGCATCGTATGTCGCGCCTGTTGGAAGGAGCCTTAAAGCGACTGTGGAGAGAACAAATTAAAGAAGTTGTTTAGAGCGTGCGTCGAGTCATCGCTACGCAACTCGCGGAGCGACGGATGGGAACAGGAGACCAGCAAGCATGTCACTTGACGGAAGTCACGTCGCAAGTCACATCGCTCGAGACCGTGAACGGGGCCATAACGGCGCCTAAACTTTAAAACTGTAGAAGAGACTGAGAAATCTTCTGTCCTGGGCCAAGGCTTCTCTCTATTTCTGCTTATCGTAGCAATTCTGCTTAATATTCTTCCAGGTTCTAGGGATAGGTATTTTTCGAATGCCACGCAACGGACCAAAAATTTAAACGTAAATAAGTTTTAAGCGAAAAGAGGTAGAAAAAATCGTTTTAGATACATACATGTGACAGGAGTCCAGAGCACTACATAAAGACACAAATTTCATACCTTATTTTAGATAACAAGGAAGGAACGCTGACGTTACCTCTGCTTAGGTTTAGCTTAACTCCTGCATCTTCAAAGCACAAAATCAAAAGCAAACTTATTTAGAAAGCACGACATGCGCACTAAATAATTTGTAGGTCTGCAAAGCCAAGTCAGTGGTCCCGCTAGACGTACAAATATTGGTCCGCGTATATAATAAGTACGGCCGTATGCTGGTAGCAGACAAGTCCGGCCTAATCCTAGTTAAACCTGCCAGCCATTTGGGCCGTCGGTGTCATGGCTAATGTTAGTTTTGGAGTGTCGTTGTCCCGGTTATGATGTAGTTTCGTGTAAGTTATTTTAATACGTAGAACACTTTTGTAAAGTTTTACCTGCTCTAGAGCCCAGAGCAATTTTTACATGCTCCAGAACCCTAATATATGATTTTCAGAGTTTATTGAATACTTACTCCAAAATCTGGATAATGACTTGAGTAAACCATGTATGTTTAATGTCATAAAAACGCCTAAATTTACAAACAATCTTCCTCTTTTTCTGAAGTCGGCTAAAAATTACTTTGCATGCAGTAGGTACTCTTTCACTTTGGATGTCTCACTTTTTCATTTTCCTTCGTTCGGTCCGCCGCGCGCGCCGTTTAAGTTTAAAAGTCAAAGAACAATGGGTAATTTTGTATGGAACCCGTACCCACCTTTGTAGCATTTTAGACTAGGTGTCATTTAGAAGAGGCTTAATTGACTAACTCAAAAATAAATGAACGAATGAATGAATGAATGGGAGACCGAAGTTATGATAACTTCTTTATTACATTTTTAATTGCAAAGTGTTATAGCAATCGCACCTTTTTCTGTTCTGTAGACCAAATAATTAACCAGTTGTTTTTTCTGCCTAAAGAGAGACCGACTTAGCTTCCTACCATTCGTTTTTGGTATGGAAAAAATATTAAATAAAAACCATAAATCTTAAAAAGCACAGTTTTATTACAAGACCAGCACAAACATCATTTTTAAATTGTGTTGTTACTCTCAATGATTATATCATCCCAGGCACTTGCCGGACCTATGAAGTTATCTAGGTGCCTGCCAACACCTAAGTACCATATTATGCTAACAGTGTGAGCACAGGCACCTAGAGTTCTCATACCCGTCTAGCAGGAGCAATAATAGGCTTCGATGGCTTCTCTGTTCTTTCTGGCTTCTCTCCAATTTTTACGACATACCGACGCTAGCGCATAATAGTTCGAAGTACCTTTTTTTTTTTTTTTTTTTTTGGGTGGGAAATCATCAAATAACTTCTCCCGCTCTGGGCAGAGCAGGAGGGCGTGTCAGACTCTTACTGACTAAAACCCACCCGTGTTCCTTCAGTTGCCTGTGCCAGGGGCCACGGTAACCCTCTTGGACTTTTCCGCAACCCTAGCAGGCATCGGTCTTAGCAAACCCCGTCATTGGTGCTGACATCTCTTTGAGGCGCGCGTGGAACACAACGCGCCGTCGACCCGGGCCTGGTCCTTATCGAACGGCGAGCTGCCAATTGCTCGCCGTTCGCAAGCCCGCGCCTACGGTGGCCGGGAATCGGCCTGTGATTCCCGACGCCCAGGGCGTCTCTTGCGGCGGCTAGGGGCGTAGGGGCGTGAGGGCGCAAATGCCTCTCCCTCACGCGTTCTGCCTCCTCCTTCGCGAACATTACTGCTTCGCAGAAGGAGGTGACGGCTTCCCAAGCCCTCTCGCTCCGTACCATGGCCTGGACCAAGGCCGGACGCGAGAGATCGCCACCGCCAATCGCCTCCACGAGGACACGGCGGTGCTCCGCCCAATCCGGGCAGACCTCCACCGTATGCTCCACCGTGTCCTCCGGGCGATCCACACAATGGTGACACCCGGGCGTTTCCTCCCGCCTTATCCGGAACAGGAACCTCCCAAAACAACCGTGTCCGGTGAGGACCTGCGTCAAATGGAAGGTGAGGACGCCGTGGCGCCTCTCTAACCACTCCTCAAAGAGGGGACTTATCGCCGCAATTGTGGCGTGCCCAGCGCTGGGTTGCGACAATCGCACTCTCCATGCCGCCCTGAGATCCCCCGCCGGAGCTCTGTCCGCTGTACCGTGATTTCCCGCGGCAGCGGAGCTACGCCCCGGCGTTTCGCCTCCTCGCGCCACTCCCAAATGTGCGCGAGGACTATTGCCTCCAGATCCCATGGCGGTAATCCGGCAAGGAGGCTCGCCGCCTGTAGGCCCTGACGATGCACTGTAGGTAAGGAGGCACTCTGTGATATGCAAGTGCCGCCCTAATCACATCCCAAGGCAGAGAGTTAAAGGCGTTGACGATATCCAAACTTACCGCCAGCACCACCCCACGTCGGGAACCCATCTGGTCCGACAGCGAGCGGACGCGTAGGATCGCATCCACAGAAGAACGCTGCTGCTGAAAGTCACACTGGCAATCGGTGACACTTTCGGAAAACCACAACCTACTCCTAGTTGCCAAAATAAAATTGACATCACAATTTGATTGAACAAAGCCAGCGAGAAACAAACAAACGATTTCTATCTGCGTTCACTTTATTCCGCGAAGTACTTAAAAACGGATCCATGCTATTATAATGCCAAAGTAGTCGGAAATTGCGACCCCCGCGGGCGGTCGCGTCCACGGAGCAAATACAAAGAGGAGACGGCCTAAGCAACTGTGCACTGTGATTCTCAACTAGGTCCTGACGTCATCATGTAGGCGTGGCCTTAGTCAGTGTATTGTTGGCGTTCATCCTGTGCAGAGTTCTGTAAACGTTCCGTTTTTACAGCATATTTGCGCTAGAAGAAAAAAAGAATGAAGTGTGGTGTTTTATCTTGTAAAAACTACTCGGATAGACGTTCTGATGCTATGGATGGCATCACATTTCATTTGTCAGTAATTTTCTGCGTAATTTAGTAAAATAGTTCTTCATTCTGCATGTAGTGACATCTAGTGTGAGATAGTTACATAACTACAAAGTAAAATCAACAGGACGAGCGAATAGTTTTGCTATTGACCAGTAGATGTAAAATAAAGAAGTGGGCGGGATCTGATCACCCCTCACCCCGTAAAGTGTCACCCGTTGTTTCATACAGAAACCTTATTACAACATCTCCTCTTTGTATTTGCTCCGTGGTCGCGTCAGACCGGACCGGAGTGCCAACAGACTCTAGTAGGTGCTAACTTCAGTCGCCTTAGATGAAACAAAAGAACATGGAACAAAACGTACCCACCCATGTAGCAAATTGAAATTGGTACCATTAGAAAGGTCTTTAAAAATATATATATTTGTTGTATGGGGGCAACTTTGTAGCTTGCGGGGGAAAAAAGATATTCGACGTTGAAAATGCCGAAAATCCTTAATAAAAGCGATCCATGCGCTTGCACATTGCTTGCGCATTGCGCGCAAGCATTCGACGTTTTTGCGATTTTATCCGTTAGGTACTTCGAACTGGACTTGAGGTGGCCCTGCACAAGTCCGAGGCCATGTGTTTTCATGGTCCTCGGAACACGCCACCGTCGGGTTCCCAAATAACGGTAGGAGGGGTTCACATCGGCGGCGGCGTCGAGTCGACGATGAAGTACCTGGGACTCATCCTCGACAGCCGGTGGAACTTCGTGGAGCATTTCCGACGTTTGGCTCCCAGACTGGAAAGGGCCGGGGCTGCCTTAAAGCGGCTCCTGCCCAATCTAGGGGGGCCAAACGCCTCCTGCCGGAGGCTCTACGTGGGGGTCGTGCGGTCCATGGCCCTTTACGGGGCACCGGTGTGGGCGCGTTCCTTGAGGCGGCGGCCAGCCCGCTGGTTGATCGCGCCCCAAAGGGTCATGGCCACCCGGTTGGTCCGGGGATACCGTACGGTCTCCGGTGAGGCGGCGAGCCTCCTTGCCAGAAAACCGCCATGGGATCTGGAGCCAAAAGTCCTCGCGCACATTTGGGAGTGGCGCGAGGAGGCAAAACGCCGGGCGTAGCTCCGCTGCTGGCGAGCAATGGGCAGCTCGCCATTCGATAAGGACCAGGCCCGGGTCGACGGCGCGTTGTGTTCCGCGCGCGCCTCAAAGAGATGTCAGCACCAATGACGGGGTCCGCTAAGGCCGATGCCTGCTAGGGTTGCGGGAAAGTCCGAGAGGGATACCGTGGCCCCTGGCACAGGCAACTGAAGGAACATGGGTGGGTTTTAGTCAGTAAGAGTCTGACACGCCCTCCTGCTCTGCCCAGAGCGGGAGAACTTATTTGATAATTTCCCAACCTTACTTACTTACTTATAATAACTACATACATCATTTAGTACTTATTTACTAGACATATCATAGGTATCACAAAATTGCGACAAATATACTTTCCTATTTCGTTATATAAACGTAGCTGTGCAAACACCAAACAAGAGTGTCATAGAAAATGCCTGTTTAATATAGGCAGTGGGTACATATGGGCCTTACAAGCGTGAATATTTGTGTAAAAGCTTTTTGAACGTATTTATACTAACTAGGGCTGTATTATAAGCCTCAGCATTTATTTGGAACTAGCTCTTTCTCGAAACTTTCGACATGTGGTATTGGCGAGGAATGCTCTGCATACTGGCACTGACTGGCAAGAGAACGAACAAATCTATCTTCGACAACTACGCATAAGAGGTGGACTATCCACGATCTGTTATCAAAGGATTATCGGTTACTTTGGTCTCATTGCACGGCGGGAATCAGATAACCTTGATAAGTTGGTGGTGATGGGCAAGGTAGAAGGGAAAAGGCTTCGCGGCCGGTCACCTGACCGCTGGTCAGACCAAGTAACCGCTCTCACTGGACTCTCTGTTACGACCGTCCTAAGAGAAACCGAGAACCAAACGAAGTGGAAGAACATCATACATAAAGCCACGAAAGCCCTTCAGGGACACGGCCTTCAGTAATGAAATACGCGACCAAGAAGAAGAGGTTTTTTTTGCAACTTTTATCAGTCGAGATAAAAAGCGTAATAAGTCAAGCGTCTGTCTATCTCAGCGCTATTTCAATCCAATATAATTTCACGCCAATTGGCTTAGAAGTCGAAGCGTGAAAGTGGGGCAAACAAACAAATGACTCTCATTTGTTAGTAAGAATTTATTATCTATTCTATGGAAAAGCAGGTTTACTAAACTATGGACTTGAATAGCAGTCGATATGAAAAAGTGGAAGCCAATGAAGGAGGCCCTTGTCAGTGGGCACACAGACCAAGACAGCCGGTATCAATTTTTTTTTCTTTTAGCTTTTTTTGCAACTTGCGAGTACCAATAAGTTTATTGTAGTAGCATAAGTTTCAGACGGTCTGAAAAAATGTTTTTTTTTTTTGTTTTTATATTTACGTATCTCGGGACCATGGAGTCCCGCCTTTGGAGAGCGTATTATTATATTTATTTATTTAACACTTTAAGCACACAAAATACTTAACTATAAAAATATAAAAAAGCCTGGCAATGGGCGGCCATATCGCTTTCAGCGATCTCTTCCAGGCAACCTTGGAATGGACATAAAAATGGGGTTGTCATTGGTGCACAATAATAAGAACCTATATAGATACATAGATATACATATATAAATACCATCTAATAGATACATAAATACATACATAATATCTAAGCAACAAAAATAAATTACGACTACAGATGGTTACAACAGCTACGAGAACAAGATCAAAACAAGTAGGTAATGTTCCTTCACGAGTATCTTAAATACTCGTACAAGTAACGATCGAGCGCGTTTTATTTGAGCTGGCAATGCATACCACAAACGAGCGGCCTAATTATGTTGAGGTCGACGTTGGGGTCGGCTTCCAATCTAACCGAATGCAGCTGAATAATAGTATTTTACATGGGAGCGACTGCTTCTGATCTCCACAACCTAGTAAATGGGTAACTAGATTACCTACATATATATAGACTGGTTGTCAGACTTTTGGACTTCTAACTTCCCGTAACGACGGTCAAAGATGCACAAATGACAGCCTGGATCAATGGCTTAACGTGCTTTCCAAGGCACGAATTTATGTAATGGATGGTCACCCATCCACTAACCGACCGCGTCAAGCGTAGCTTAACTTTTGACCGACCCGTGCGGCTATTATCATTTAGCCACGAGCCCCTTATTATTATGTTCCGTTGATTTCGATCCCAAAAAATATGATATATTAGTTACTATAATACTAAGCGTATGATGTCAAAGGGTTCATTCGGTCTGAACAATAATATGAAGATGAATAATTAAATCTGAAGCCGAATTCGTTTGGCTTGAACGTATAGTCGTTGCGCGTTTATTTTTTATTTATTTTATCCATATTGAAATAATAATAATAAATAAATTCTTTATTGTCATAAAAACCGGTTACAGATTAATTTGAGACCCTGGCTCCAGAGCTATGTTAAAGTACCTGTATTTCAGGGAAATTAAATGTAAGTATCTTATAAACTAAGCCCCACAAAACCGTAGTAGTGGTTTGACTGTGAGGTCGGTGAATCTCTTATACATTCAATTAACTTACTTATTATTAATTATTTAGGTAGATAGCACTTTAACATATTTCTAAATAATATATATTTGACTTATTTAAAAAAAAAATTGTTTTCACTCCTTATGTCTGCTGGCAGTTTTTTTAGGGTTCTGTCACCATAGTAATTAGCGACTCTGAGTACATTGAATTTGCCAGCAGCCATAGATCATATGTTATGGTTATTGACTACATGAGTTAGGTTATGCTATTGGGTACCATGGTGGTTAACTGCTAAAAGATACTTATATTTGAACTAACCCGCTAACCCGCTTCGCTCGCGTTTATTTAGAATTTGACGATCAATTCGGGTTGTACTCTGTTGTTCGGCCGTTGTGCTCATGGGCTCAGAACAGTACTTTTTTTTTATTTATTAAAGGTGGGTATTGTTTTCTGTATCCCTGACAACGAATATGATAAATGTCCTGATGATCGGTTCAGTGGCGTGAAAAGATATCAAGCAAACAAACTTACTTTCGCCTCTATAATATTATAGTTAGGAGGTTGAAAAACCGATCTATAGACAATCTAGACTCACAAAATGTATTAGGTAACACACTACTTTACACCCTACACGTGGCGCAATGTATTATCATAAGAACGATATTGTTAATTTCCTCGGGAACAGTACTTTTTTTCGGGATGAAAGGTACCCTATGTCAGTTTCTGTACCCCTTTTTTTTGTGGGTGGGAAATCATCAAATAACTTCTCCCGCTCTGGGCAGAGCAGGAGGGCGTGTCAGACTCTTACTGACTAAAACCCACCCGTGTTCCTTCAGTTGCCTGTGCCAGGGCCACGGTAACCCTCTTGGACTTTTCCGCAACCCTAGCAGGCATCGGTCCTAGCAAACCCCGTCATTGGTGCTGACATCTCTTTGAGGCGCGCGTGGAACACAACGCGCCGTCGACCCGGGCCTGGTCCTTATCGAACGGCGAGCTGCCCATTGCTCGCCGTTCGCAAGCCCGCGCCTACGGTGGCCGGGAATCGGCCTGAGTTTCTGTACCCCTGACAACGTATATGCAAAATTTCTGGATGATCGGTTCAGTGGTTTAGGCGTGCAAAGGTAACAAACAAACAAACCAACTTACTTTCGCATTTTTATTATTAGTTAGGATTAATGATCATTTTAGTTAATATTAATCCATATAATATATTATTATTTTTGAGTTATAAAGCACTTTTGACTACACGTCAGAAGTAAATTATGTTTTAAAACTAGATGCTCACAGTCTCTTTTAAAGTCTAGACTTGATCTTGGTCAGGCCATATGGGCACCATGCAGATTTGTGTCTATGATGGTTTGTCTCTGTTTGTGCCAATCTCCACATTTATGTCACTCTCATCGTCATAGTTTCTCCTCACGACAGAAACATTTATATGATTTTATTTCTGTAAATAAGTTTTTACAAAAACTTTTACACGTCAATCATATTATAAAAGCTAGATGACGTCGGCGTTTCCTATCTGACTACCCTGAGAAGAAAGGCCGAAACAAACTCAGCGGTCACAGTCTCTTTTAAAGTCCAGACATAATCTTGGTCAGGCCATATGGGCACCATGCAGATTGGTGTCTGAGGTGGTCTTTTTAGAAAAGAACCACACAGATTGAGTGGACCTGTTCAGTCAGTGCACGAATTTGTCATTAATCGTGTAGCTCAACTCAGAACACATTAGGAGCTCAACGATTCGACGAACAATAGCAAAGCAAGGATATTTGGTTAGACCGCATAAATTACTCAAACTGCTAGTCCATGATAAAACTAACAGAAAAAATAAATATAATGACCCACTTAGTCACATTCACAATAGATAATAAATACTAATATTATACTTTACAAAGTAAATAAATTATTTTATAGTAAAATATTATTTAGCTACATAATTATATTCTAAGAAATAACGTTAATAACGTGCTATAAAAATCTCATATCAAGAAATACAGCAATAGTATAAGGTCACATGGATGGAAATTAAACTGTCTACTACTTCAATGTGTTTTAATTTTAAAATAAAACTCAATGTCTTGTCTCGTAATGAGACGATATGGGGGCGGACATTGTAATTGCATCGTCGAAGAGACAAGAGGAATACTAATGTAGCACTTGAGAGGAATCAGTTAAATTATACAGTGTTATTTACAATGGTTGGCAGTAACTTGGTTTCTTTTGAAACAGCTAACACATTATAGCATATTGTTCTGCAAACTCTTAATAATAGATCGGGAAAAGTGCTATTTATATATGCTATTTTATAAACAAATTTAGGGCTAAGAGCTCGTATGGCACCCAAATATCGAGCTTTTTTGCATACCCAGACTTTTCCAAATGGGTCAAAACTGTTTTGTGGTCAACCCCTAACTTTTCAGCTACGTCGTAACTACTAATGAAATTGCTCCAATTTTTCAAAAATGCTACGACTTTTATCTGTATTACGGCGACCAGAGCGATCTGCATCTTTGATATCACAATTCCCGAACTGAAAACGCTTGATTCAACTTTGTGCTACTCTTAGAGCAAATTTCACCAAACTTTTATACCTAGAATGAGTACCTAATGAGTTTATACCTGAGAATAAATTTTGAACTTTTGACAGTTTTTCCCATTGACATATAATAGTATGGACTGGAAATATCAACAAAAAAAAAGGTACCTACAACTCATAATGTCTCATAAATGGCTGCCATTGCTAGGGTTGTGGCAATCAAGGAATATTGGTGTTACTATAGCGAGTATCGATACGAGTCTTACTTGATATCACGTTTTGTTCTTAATTATGTACTTACACTTAATCTGTTGTAATAGAAAAAGATGAGTAGTTTACTTACCGTCTGTTATCTGAGAATAAAACTCATATCAAGTGTTTTTTTCTGTACAGAATTAAAAACTTGTTGTGTAACATACCTAACTATTTATTAAAGGGTGAGTTGTGGAGTAAAAATAAAAATAAATATTTTTTTACTTAAAATATGTTTATTTGTGTGATAATAATTATAAATGATAAATGATTTTATTTCTGTAAGTAGGTTTGTACAAACACTTTTACACGTCAATCGTATTTTAAAAACTAAATTAGGTCGGCGCTTCCTATCTGACTACTATGAGAAGAAAGGCCGAAACAAACTCCGTGGTCAGAGTATCTTTTAAAGTCCAGACAAAATCTTGGTCAAATCACGTGAAGGCTATGTAGATCGCTGTCTGAAATGGTCTTTTGAGGAAAGAACCACACAAATTGTGGGACCTGTCCAGTCAGTTTCTTCAGAGTATTTCTTTGGTGCGGGTAAAACAAAAAAATAAATAAAAAAATGGGTAAAATACTGTGGGAACAGAGTTATCATGTAGTCTCATTACATCAAGTGTTCTATTGAAAGAGCTTTCTTCAAAGTGAATGCAGAGGTACCACTTTATGTCGCGGATTAATATTTTCTTCACCAATAGCGTCTAACCACTTTTTCTTTAATCCTTTATTTTTAGGAAACCTATAAAAGAGGTAAGTACTTATTTTGATCAATAAATCATTTTGGTTAGAGCAGCTGCTAATATCTAACTAAAATAAATAACAAAATGTCGATGTCTTATTTTATCATCATATAAAACTCTGTGGAACGGTCTCCCGGTGCTGTGACCAAGCAAAGTCCCTCGGACCGATTAGGACACGCAGAACGATTTATGTTAACATCGCTGATTGTACCGACATCGTTTCAGCGGAGGAACTAGTTTCGGAAACTATTACAGCAACGGTACAACACTATTCCACTATGACATATTATTGTAAACAAACGAATGAATTAATAAATAGGTCTGATATATGAAAATGACCCCAAATACCTATACCTTACCAAATACACTTGAGGTTGGTTTCCATTATGTCTTGCACCACATTTCACAATACAATACACATGCATGTTGGTTTGCTGTTTTCCAACATTTACATTCATTTTTAAAGGTAAACTCCTCGTAATATTCTCGCAAATCTCAATAACACAAAAAATAAACAAGCATTTGACAGCTTAGCTACCACGAAACTCGTCGCCACAGACTAAATAGATGTCGCATAAGATGGCTGACAGAGCACTTACCTTCAACTGTCCCTACTGGTTACTCGAGTGTAGTTTTTATAGTTTAAAAGAATTTATTGATAAAAAGTGTTGATGTTTTAACAATTGTTGTTGCTTAACTTGTCTTTAAAATTTAGCATGCTATGTTTTATCTTAGCTAAACATGCTTGTGCCTCGATTTGTATTTAAAACCCTTGTATACCGTGTTTTACGCAAATAAATATTCTATTCTATTCTACGTCACGACAAAATGTTACCATAATGAGCAAAAACTTAAATATTGTTGTCTCTTTTATCACATACGATTATTTCATTAGAAAGAATGAGACAAAACGATATTTCACCGTCTGTATCGTATTTCACTCATATTTGTATGCAAAGTGTATGTCAAATATAATGCGGCGCCTCCATGTTTTTCCTAGCTCAATGGTTTTTCCAAACTAGAATTGTCAGACGTCAATTTTATTCCACGAATCAAAGATACGGACTTTGCTAAAATCAGCCCTTACTGACACTACGTTAAATCCATATACGTCACCTATTTTTTTCACGGCCTGTGTCTCCTTTTTCCGTAGACAGAGAAACTAACATTTTTCCCTTTTTTGAAATAAAACTTCAAAATGTTTCGAATTTCTTCGTCAGATTCACTCATTTTGGCGGACAGAAAAACAATTGAAAAATGACGGAAAACCGTTTTTACTTTTCTTTTTTTAAATGTCATCTATATTAACATCTATCAAAAACAGCCAGATACAAACAATACAGCCAAAGAGATTTTACTACAACAAACTTTATACCTATAATATGCGAAAAAATCTTTTTCCCCGACCTATAATTTCGGGATTCAACTAGTTGGTTTATACTTAGTGACATATTATGTCCTTTATTTTGAAATTATAGCTCAACTGCTCAATGATGTTGCCTGTACTCTCGTTGGCGCTACTTACTAGCTGAATTCTTGCAAAACATATGTGGGAGGGCTCAAAGTTAGAAAAATTATGTATGCTCCCTTGGTATATTCTTTCAACTTTTTTGATTTACATTCACTTCCTTTTCTTTCCATTCGCTTTCTGTAACTTTTACAGTTAATATGTTTCGTGCTTAATGAGTAGGTATATTAAATTTTAAAAACAACAGGCACAAAACAGATGACACAATCTTTTTAGAAGGAAGCCTAGATATATTATTCAGGTAGGTCGCTTGTCATCCGTCGGGGTCCGAGGGACCTCATCCGCCGACCTCGTTCGTCCACTATTGTGACGTCACAGCTCTGTAATAAATTGCTTTCACCCTTTTGCATAATCATTTCCTTTTAACGGACATTGAATTTTAGTTTGAGTTTGATTAAATGTTGGAAATACGATGGAGTTTTTCGAAGATAAAATTTTAGAGAAAAGGCTAAGAATATATGAGAATCGGGAATTTAAAACTAAGTTTGTTTCCCGCAGGTGTTTAAATAAAAGGGGAAAAGGGGATAGGATCAAGTAAGGGGTTCCCAGTAGAGGGCTACTATGAGCTACAATAAGATAGAAAATCAAAACAAAAATATAAAGTAGCACATCAATAGTTTATTCAGAATTAATTAAACTTGTAACACTGAGAGCACTTATTTTAAAATAAACAAACATTTTATATGAATGCACTGGTGTGTTAATCCATTTCCTATTAATCCATGCAATAACAATACACAGGAGGTCACACACCATTGATTTTAATCCAATTACAGTTCATTGGTTTAAAATGTTTATGAATATCGGCTACTCCGTATTTTATATTGTACCTACCAATAGGTAGCTACTACAAAATGTTAGGCCATTTGAACAGTAGTTTTGATCTAAGGGTATTCAATTCTAAGGATAAAAGGGCAATTCAAACCTTAATCTCTCTGCCTAGCCCTGTTCCAACTATTTTGAGGTGGGTTTCCAGTTTAACTGGATGTAGCTATTCAGCTATATGTGATTATCTGTGATTAATAGAAAGGCCTGAAAGTAGTTTTGTAATCGCCAAAGTTTATGTTTTGTGATTGCGGCTTGTTTAAAAGCCTTTTACGTTACCGCGGCCGAGCGAAAGCTCTTGGGTTCCGTTCATGAGTAAAACAATGTATTTAAACCTACTTAATGAGTGTGTTGATAAAAGGGTTTGACCGATAATAGGTTTGTCTTACTCATGGCTAAGAGCCGGTTTTTTGATCCGTAGTTAACTCAACCATTAGTTAAAACTAGTAAGTAATGGTTCAATTTTGCCAAAACGTTTGGATTTGATCAACATAATTATGCCAAAATTTAACCATAGTTACTATTTAAAATTAATTGTTGAGTTAATGGTTAAATTTTGGTAAAATGTGTTGATTTGATCTACAAATTTTGCAATTTTTTTATTTTTAACTAAGTAATGGTTGAGATAACTACGGATCAAAAAACCGGCTCTTAGTGATAACAGCTGCACGGTCCGATTGAGGGTTAAGAGCGTTTATACCTTATGAGTGGCAACGTCGCAATTTAGTGTCATATTTTGTGGTTTTAAATTTTTATCATATAATCGGAGCTATATTTTAAAAAATCTGTTTAATTAACTTTTTAGAATTACGTGAAAGTGTTTAAAAAGTAAGTTACCGTAATGCTTACAGTTATTTTACAATGAAAATAACGCCCTGGAAGTTTCCAATGTATTATTTGCATATAAATAGAACTGTAAACGCAACGATTTCTTACCCTTTACACAGTTTTCACATAATTCTAAAAGTTAATTAAACAGATTTTTAAAATATAGCTCCGATTAAATGATAAAAATTTAAAACCACAAAATATGACACTAAATTGCGACGTTGCCACTCATAAGGTATAAACGCTCTTAAACTACGCTTGCCGCGGTCGGTTCGTGTCCCCTCCGTACCAGAAAGCACGTAAAGCTGTTGGTCCCGGCTATCATTCCTAGATCTTCGTCCGTCATTACGGGAAACGGGATTACGGGACGTCATTATTAAAGTTGGGTTACCAGACTTGGGCTTCTGAGTAACTCACTATTATATTTATAGTATTCACTAGTTCACTAGTTCTTCTCCATAGGTACCTACTACGCTTTGGAATGGGCAACTAGCTTCATATTTCTGACTGACCGACCACTTGACAATTCAAAAGTGCCTGTAAATGGTTTAATTGAAATAAATGCTTTGAGTTTGAGTTTGAGTTTGAAAACTATACATGAGTAGTTTACAAGGCGCGACTGCCTAACTGACCTCCAAAACCAAGATATAGAGTAACTTACCTAGGGGCTGGTTAGTTACTCAGAAGTCCAAGTCTGGCAACCCAACTTTTGGGCTTCAGACTACACGTAATGACGGTCGAAGATCTAGGAATGATAGCCGGGACCACAACAGCTTTACGTGCTCGCCGAGGTACGGAGGGTTCACGAACCGACCGCGACCAGCGTAGTTTAACCCTCAATCGGCCCGTGCACAGACAAACCTATTATGAACGTTCTCAACGTGCGGCAACACTTTATTTTACACTCAATTCTGTTGCAACAACGCATGACCCCCTATATTGAAATTACCAAACATTAAAAGATAAATTATGTGCTCCTCCAAAAACCCGCTTGTCGTTTACTATAAAACTCTTTTATTATTTAGGTCAGTCTCTTTGCAATACAATTATTAACAAAAAATGCCAAATATGTAAATTGTCTTAACATAGTTATTGTAAAAATACTGTCCGCACATTCCTTCAAAATAAATCTACGACGAAACAGAAAAAGATTTAATTTAATTTCGTTTATTTAATTTTTCGACGCCATTTTATAATTTGTTAATAGTTTTAGCTAGTTTAAATTAATTAAATTTTTATTTTATTAAGTTATGACAAGTTTGTATATTGTACCTACCACTCACCCAAAACATAGACACACACTAATCCAATCCCCTTACTTACGTACGCTTACACAGCCGCACGCTCACGCGCATACACACACACGCAGACTCATACACGCACACACAGCACACACGCACACACACACATGCACACTCGTGTACACACGCACACACTCTCAAATACACTTGCGCACAAATAACTGTATTTAACATATTTTTAAATATTCAAACAGATTAATCTTTCATTAATAATGATAATTTATTTAAAAGGTACCATTGTTTAAATATGGACTGACATTACAAAGGTGTTC
The DNA here is from genome assembly GCA_937001585.2 of Brachylomia viminalis. NCBI lineage: Eukaryota > Metazoa > Arthropoda > Insecta > Lepidoptera > Noctuidae > Brachylomia > Brachylomia viminalis. The sequence continues at coordinate 12,143,059 of OW443316.2, read as the reverse complement.
AAAACATTAATGTTTAATCAAAGAGCAAAGGAACCAGGAATAACATCGGGCTTGTCATAACTTAACTCCCTTGGGATATTTTACATTATTCTGGCCGCCATCTTGGATTAAATCTGTACCTATTTCAATGGAGGATGTAACTTTGAAAGGAATTTTAGTTAGTTAACTAATACTATCCAATTAGAATTCTCTTTAGGTAACTTATCAAGTTGTTTTAGTAGTTTTTAAATTGTTTATGAAGTGTGTGATGCGAAGAAGGTACCTAACGAGGTTTAAGATAGATTTAAAATCTGACATTTATTCATTTTCAGTGGAGATTTCGAGTATCTTTTTGCAAATGTGTTTTGTTAACCAGCTCAACCCCATTAGCCTAGCTAAACTGGTACAAACACATTTAATACTTTATAGGAGATATTTTTTGTTGTTCGGCGATTAGGCCCACTAAAAAATAAGGCGTCTATTAATGAAACGCATGTTGATTTGTTCCCTAAGATCTCTAGATTACCACCTCGAACTGTAATTTGGCAGGTATACATATAATTTGTTTTTTTTTATTTTTTTATTGTCTAAATTCTTCAAAAATCCATTTCTGACCCACATTTTGTTTTTTTGCCGCATGATTTTATGAGCCTTCTTAAAAGTAATAAAATAATAAATAAATGACACTGGCGAATATATCTAGAATTGAATCAATATATTGATTGCATTATCAAAACATTTTCTTTTTATTACGATTTCGCGATTACGGCCAGACATAATAAAAAAAAAAGATTATTTCAAATGATAAATTGATATTTTATAACTATATTTTTATACTACGATTAATAGACGTTACAATACAGGGGGCCCAAAAAACTATCTCCTTCGGAACTATAAAAGTCTTTAGTTACAGCTTTAGGTACAGTCGCCAGCATACAGGTAATACGAAACTGTCAAACTTCTCCAAATGATTTTAAACCTTAAAATGTTGAAAGCCAAATTCAAAATCTAATGAGAAAATTTGACAGTTTCTGGTAACTTGACCTGGTGCTGTGTGTACATACATAAACTCACGCCTTCTTCCCATGGGGGTAGGCAGAACTTACAGAACGCCACGTGCTACGATCCTTACATATTCTTTTTGCTTCGTTCATACATACACGGTCACCAGTCGCGAGTGCTACGCATCTGACCTTTCCAAAGAATAATTTTTTTTTTTTTTTTTTTTAATAATAATATAATAAGTATGTGACAACATCCACACAAGGTCTTCAGGTACCGAACTAGGCAGAGCCTGTAACCTACGGTAACCTGATGACTGATATACATACCATACCCAGACACAGGTCAAACAGACATGTTCATGCACACAAATGTTTGACTTGTCCGGGAATCGAACCCGGGACCAGCGGCTCAGAAGGCAGGGTCGCTACCAACTGCGCCAACCGGTCAGTTGGTCAGTTCATTTTTTAGAATGTTTCCAATAAGGTCACTATTTGTCCTTCTAAGGCGTTCCCGGTCACATCTGCCTTGTAAATACCTTTTGCCCATTCCTCCATTCATCCTCTTAACATGGCCAAACCAACTAAGCATACTCTTTTCAATTTTCGTCACTCAGCTTTCAGTATGTAGAATAATTAGTGTTTCCGAGTACTAGTAAATCAACGTAAAAATGAATTACGTACAGTATTTTGCTGCACCTATAGGTAGTTTCTGCGAAGTCGGACTTTGGATGCAGATTGCAGAAAAGTTGAGAGCGAAAGATAATTAGATTTGAATTTATAGTAGTGACAGGAACACAATAATAAAATGGCTGCTGCAATGGTTACATTGGTAGGGATAGTGCCCACTTTTGCCTGAATAGTTAGATTTAAACTTGCATCAAATGTATTAGTAGTGGTATCGAATATGTTTACGTACTTTTTGAAGTATACACTCGTGATTAGCGGTACTTATATAATATAATAATATGAGACAACATCCACACAAGGTCTTCAGGTCCCGAACTAGGCAGAGCCTGTACTACGGTAACCTGATGACTGATATACATACTTATATACATATATATACAATCCCAGACACAGGTCAAACAGACATGATCATGCACACAAATGTTTGACTTGTCCGGGGATCGAACCCGGGACCAGCGGCTCAGAAGGCAGGGTCGCTACCAACTGCGCCAACCGGTCAGTCTATATATATATATATATAATATATATACAATATTATATCTTTCATTATTTTTTGTTAAGTCTATAAATATATACTTCCATACTTAATAAATAATATTATAAATGCGAAAGTTATTGTGTCTGTCTGTCTGGTACCTTTTACACCTTAACGGCTAAACAGATTTCGATGAAATTTAGCGCACAGGTATACCATGACCTGGGTTAGGAGATTGGATACTTTTTATTCCGGGTTTACTGTCCCGTGGGATAATTTTTCACCTCCTCGCGGGCGAAGCTGCTGGAAAAAGCTAGTATTTCCCATAAAATAAGGCTTCCGATTAACTTTTCTTCTTTGGATTAACTGGAACACGGGTTTGCAGCTTCGAAGAACAAAAATTATGTTTTATACATTATGTATATATTTTATTATATTATTTACCGGTAAAATTGCTTTACAAATTGTTTTTTAATAATGTAAGTGTTCACCCAAGTTTTAATTTAAAACGAAGAATTATTAAAACTTATTATATTCTGACACTGAATTAAAATGACAAAGTAAACAGTAGGTACGTTCTGTTAATAAAATAAAGCGATGAGATTTACATGTTTAAGATTTAATTCGTCCCCGGGGCCATTCTCTTTGTGGTGACTGCGTTGTTATTAGTTGTTCACTTAAGTATAATTATGAATTTATTTCGTTATAATTCAGATTCAGATGTAATTTTCGTTTGTGTTTTGAATGGGAATTTAACAACAGATGTTTTTGATATTAAAACAGGATCATAAATTTATATGCTTTGCGATATATTTTATGTTTAGAACTTCTTTGATTATATTCTATTCTGTGGTCCTAGTTCTTGTGAAGTAGGTGACAATCTTTTTGTAGAGATGTGTCAAAAAAGGTTTGAGGCTTTCGACTATTTTTAGTTGCAAAAAAATTACTAACCCCACAGATTAATTTATCTTAGAAGAAAAGTGTGTGCGTATGAATAATTTATATTTTGTCGCCGCAAGAGCGCGACACGTCGCTGTGGAAGGGTCATTTCAACCTATAAGTAAAACAGGTAGCGTTATTTTCGATGGAGGTAAATGAATCCTGAGGCTCGGTCGTTGGTTTTTTGGTCGAAAATGAAGTTTTTGTGATGTTTGTGTTGAATAGTTAAAATAAACAGAATTGCAAGTCATATCAAGGAGCAGTGGTGGCCCAGTGAAAACGACCGCCACTTACGAGTTGTAGGTCGTAAGTTTGAAGCCAGGCAGACACTTTATTTGGTTTAAATTATTTCATCACCACTGCTCTCAAAACGGTGGAGAAAAATATAAAAAACCTGTATATCCTAGATACACCAATTCGCAAACCCGCACTCGCGTTGTGGCTTACGGCACACTCCCTCTTTCAAACAGGAGGCCGGTTTCTCAGCAGGGGGAACGTTAAAGGAAAATTGCTCTGTTTGTTTTTTCTTACCGAGTCCTGCCGGTCGATTCTGTAAAAAACTCACCGTGAAGACTTGCGTGGAGTGAGCTGTCAGTGTCATCCCACTGATGCTAGGGATTGACCAACGTTACATTTACAATCATAATCGAGATTTTAATAATGTTTTTTATCCAAATTCTATTGATCATTATATATTATTTCAAAGCTAGTATGTAGTTAAGTGGCTAAACATTAATATTTTCGGAGTTTTAAAATAAAATAGCAAAACAGAAATTCAGTTTGAAACACAGTGTTGTTTTATTTTAGACACTTAGATACATACTAGCTTTGAAATAATATAAAACTATCAATAGAATTGGCATAAAAATATGACTAAAATCTCGATTATGATTGTAAGTGTAATGCTTGGTCAATCCCTAGCATCAGTGGGACGACACTGACAGCTCACTCCACGCTCACTTCACCTAAGTTTCACGGTGAGATGGTTACAGAATCGCTCTGCTGGAACATCGTATTTCAGAAATTAAATCTCAATCGGTCTTTTCATGGATTTATATCAAAATACTTGTAAGTCTTCAGGGATCAGACAGGATAATAGTATAATAGGATTACTTACTAGTGGTTGAAACGTTATGTTTTTGCTGATAAAATATTTTTATGTCACATTTGGTATTTAACGAGAAATAGTGACGTTGACGTAGTTGACGTGGGCAAATGTTGTTAGTTTTAATAACATCAGTTATGCGGATGACATGGTGTTGCTGGGTTCGTCACTGGGCCCAACTGTAGAGATGCTAAAAGTATGTGAGACCTACGCTGCTCCACATGGACTGGTCTATAATGCCAAAAAGTGTGAGTACATGGTCCAAATACACTCGAATTTGTCACAAACGGTACGCCAATACGTAGAGTCACAAAGTTTAAATATCTTGGGCGTTTTTTTACCGATGACCTCGACATTAAAACATTGGGACATTGAGAGGGTGCGCAGGGCTCTGGCAGTCAGGGGTAACATGTTGGCACGAAGATTTGCGCGGTGTACTGATCAAGTACAGATTACGCTTTTTGAAGCTTACTGTCTGAGTTTTTACACCGGTAATCTTTGGGTCAACTACTGTAAAAGGTCGCTGGATATTCTACGCGTCTAATACAATAATGTGTTAAGGATGCTGTTGCGACTGCATGCAAATGTTCGTGGTAACACATACCGATGGATTTCATGCCATCATCCGCAAAAAAACGGCCTCACTCCTGAGCAGAATAAGAGGCAGTCACAACAGCATCCTGAAGGCTGTGGTGGCAGACACTTCCTCCGCCATAATAAGGCGATTTGTGTGAAGACTTTTATACCCTAGTTTTCATTTCCCGTTGTCTAGTTGATGGTTAGTCTTCTCACGAATTCGTTTTTAATTTAAGTTTATGGATCTTTTAATTGTCCGAAATAAAATGATAATATTTTATTTTATTTATATATTTTTGCTAAGTATTGAGAAACGGTATTTAAACGGCTGGTATTCATAGATCATGAACGTTGTTACGGATAGTCTGAAGCCCAAAAGTCTGATAACCAGTCTTGTAGGTCCCGAGGTATAATTGTGCTACGTCGTAACTGGGTTGTGTAGGTCAGATAGGCAGTCGCTCCATATACACGGTGAAATTTGAATCACAGTTTTACTAGAACAAACGTTGTTCAGACCATGGTCTACAACCATTGTAAAGCATCCAATAGAAAAAAAACGTCATTGGTTTTCGAAAAAAACACAAAAAAAGCAATGTTAAAAATGTCGGGATTATCGTTACGCCCTACAACACTGACACTGCGGCTGCGACGCGCCCGGCGCTCGCGTCTTGAATGCAATATCGCTACCGTGATGAGTACTTTGATGTTACGGTTAATGTTTCAAACATTATTACACGTTTAAGCAGCATAAGATTAATTTGAGAACTCCTAGATTAGACTGTTTTAATAACATATTTGATGATGTAGAATGGTAGTAGACCATGGTCTAAACAACGTTTGTTATAGCAAAACTGTGATTCAAATGTCACCGTGTATAATACTGGTATTCAGCTGCATACGGTCAGACTGGAAGCCGACCCCGAGATAGTTGGGAAAAAATTTAGTCAGATGGCTTGATTGAGAAATGATATTTAAAGGCAGCAGCTTGTACCTTTCTACTTTAATTTGGCACATTAAGAGAGCGCTACTCCCAGAGAAAAAAATATCAACAATAACTCGAAAATATACGGACATTTAACTTAAGTTTCGTACTTCGCCTGCCAAGATACACAAGGCAATGATATGGAAATCTGACACTTTCAGTAAAATTAGCATTGCAAGAGTGCAGGAAGTGGGGGAGAAAAGGATTGTTGTGACTTTACTTGATGCCGCGCCAAGAATTTAAATGAGGTGGCTTTTGACTTTATGAGACTTTGTGGCGTTCGTCAAAATAAACAAGCGGAGTGGAAGATTTTTGAGGGTTTATTTTTAGGTAAAATGAGAAGTAAATGCTGCGTTTACAGCTCAATTAGTCAAGTTTACCATTTTTGTAAAAAAATCAACAGAAAAAATGGACTTAGAATCGACCAGTATCGGACACATCCGTTATATTCTAAGACAATTTTTTTTTTATGAGTCTACATCCACACAACTTCTTCAGGTCCCGAACTAGGCTGAGCCTGTACTACGGTAACCTGATGACTGATATACATACTTATATACATATACTCACCCAGACACAGGTCAAACAGACATGTTCATGCACACAAATGTTTGACTTGTCCGGGAATCGAACCCGGGACCAGCGCCTCGGAAGGCAGGGTCGCTACCAACTGCGCCAACCGGTCAGTCAGTCTTTGACAGTTGTATGAATTTATAGAGGTATGAGGAACAGGGTGTAAAGTTCGCACATACCTAGATAGAATAGGGAGGATCCTCCGACCAGACGGGTGTCGTGTCTGGGCCACTGCCCAACGGTTAAGGTCGGGGCGTTGTAATATGCCAGTTGCGCGGTAAACTCTGCTTGCGCGATGCAGGATTTTGCGTGACATCAAGATGATGCGTAGTTCGCATGTGGGGTTGTAGATGCCGCCACAAAATTGCCATAACATAGCAAATTGATGTAGTGTGTCAGTTCGATAAACAATTTATGCTACAAAAAAAGCATCTCACAAAAGGTTGTAATTAGATTTGTAAGCACGCAGGCTTCGGCCGTTAGGTTAGACCAGTATAAACCTACATGTATTCGGAAAGCACCAACATTAATTAGCTAATTTCTTGTGGCCATTGCACGTAGTACGGTGGCTAAACTTAGTTGAATGAAACATTGTTTGCTCTTTTAGCGTACATTAATTTTGCTTCCAGTTGATGTTCGTAATTTATTAACTAATTATTTATTTATCAGCCTTTTAGACAGTATTGCGAGTACGTATCTCCCTACTCGGTATATCGAGCGTCAGGGATAGCTATCACAGATCCAGAAGAGATTATGAAATTTTTTGGATTAATTTATTGTAATTATAGCTTAGTTCACCACACACACACACGAAAACACAAAACACTTCTACTGCCGGACATAAATCAAGCGTGGCCCATAGATCAGTCCTGTGCTCTCACAAAATAGGTACCAGATTTGACATCTGACATTTTACAACATCTGCGAGAAGATATAACGTGTTCATTTATTTTTGGCGAAGGAAAGCGGTACGTACGGCCGGGTCAGCTAAAATTAAATTATTAAAATGACGTAACACGAAGCAAAAAAAGCTAATAGAAAATTGGAACGGAAGGGAGGGTGGTAAACGTTACGGGTACTTAATTTTTTGTTGAGTTTAATATGTAATGGCCTACCCATTCTCACAAGTTTTATATTTCTGGAAGTTTCGGCAAGGTTTTTCGCCGATGGTGGTGTTTAGTCTCATACAAAGAGAACGGTTATTGCTAATGTTCAGTGTTAATGTAAAATTCCATTTAAAATATTTAACAGAAAACCTAACAGCACTTTACCTAACCTAGGGACGGAACCCGGGAACTCTCTATGTAGACCTGTTGGCAACGACTATACCAAAACCAATCGATCAGTTGCTATTATAAATACCTACCGACTGGTTCTAAATGATCCAGAAAAAGAGGAAGATCAAATATATAAAATATTCAGGAATCCCGATTTCTAAAGAAATCGTGATTCCTGAATATTTTACAAATACGACATACAAATACGTATACGCGATGTGTACTTTGCTTGAAGATGAGTCAATAAAATACACAGTCTTCAAAGGAATTTCTGTAACAATTTTTTTTCCAAAGGATTTATTGAAGTGGGAATGAAATATTGGTTTTCCTAGATTTACTCTGAAGGGTGGTCGTCCTAAGTACATACACTGTTTATATTATTACTATTTAGTTGGTATTATGTGTAAAACTCTTTCAGGACACTCGATGTACCATGTATGCCGTAAGAAGATTTATTTTGATCGTAAAATAAATACATCATGCAGATATGCAGTTACGTAATAGAAACGGACATTTCACATAAAAAGTGCTACTTGTAAAAGATTTTAAATTAAATATATTAATAAAATAATTATATTTGCTATCCTATCGCAGGTATCAAAATCAAAATCAAAAGTCATTCATTCAAATTAGGCTGAGATTCAGGACTTTTTGAACGTCAAAATCACATATGACAGTCCCCCCAAAACGCCCACCCTTCACCACTTCCTAGTGCTTTAGCTGGGAAGAAGAAGTGGCGGAACAAACTCCCCAGTTTGGATGAAATGCTGGAAGAGATTTCATTAGAAATAAGCATCACCTTTGTACCTATTTTTCTGTTATTTTCTTCTTGTCTGTTCTGTCATAAATGGTTAAATAAATAAATAAAAGGTTGTATGAGTATTTTCCAACAATTCCTATTAGAGAACTCACCCAGTAACAGGTAGATACAGGATATATAGAGACCAATTGGGTGAGTGTGTCAAGCGAAGGTCGGAGATTTTCTTTTAATCAAAGACATTTTTTCACCGACTCCGAAACCGGAGACGGAGTTTTCTCACACGACCTTAACATAAGCATATCCAGCCCGCTGGGAATGTTCAACAATGTCTACCAGGCGGAGTCTGTGGGCATTATACAAGCGGTGTGTACCATAGAAGCCAGTAGAGTTACGGACACCCATATACGTATACTTTCCGACAGAGCGCCTCAGTCCTCCAATCCTTATAGAAAAAATATACTACCGCGAGTCTAACACTAGAATGTCACAATGCACTAGAACGAGTCTCTAACTGACCGCAACACAGTAACACTGGAATGGATAGAAGGACACAGCGGATCATTAGATAAGGACGCAGATGACGAACTGGCTAGTAAAGCATCCAGCGTTTCAGAGCTGGTGGACCTCCACACCGGGCTGCAGGCAATCCAGGGAAGCTGTGCCATCCTTAGATGGAGGCTAACCAGACGTTAATGGACAGGAACGGCCTGCGCTTGGTGACGGGGACACTGTTCACTAAAGAAAGACTTCCACACAATAGGCATAAAGGACAGTCCTATAAGCAGGGCTTGCATGGAGGCTGAGGAAACCGTCGCGCATGTGCTCTTTGAATGCACAGGCGTCACCCAAATTAGGACAGAAACCGTCGGGGCACCCAGATCTTCTCAACAGACTAGGAGATTTGCTCAACTTCTGGAGGGAGTTGGGCTGGTTAGAACAACCACCGACGGCCGCCATGGCCCACGCCCAATGGTCCACCTGAAGGACTAAGTGCAGAAACTAAAATTCCCCAACATAGAACATAGATAGAAGACGTTTTTTTGGTTTCAGTATAAATCAGAAAAGTGTAGTGTTTATCCCATACTCATTCTCACGTAAGTACTTAGATAGATTGTCAGTATGACATGGAGGACAAGAAAACATCATGTCACTATCGTCACCTGTATTTCCAGTGCTTTTCCCCGTATATCGAGAGGAGTCGTTCGGAAAGCTGTGTGTCACACGTAACGGATAAACACATTGAGAACGCGGACACATACGCGCTAAGAGTTGCTAAGAGAGTAGATACGACGGGCACTTTATTTGTTACGTGGTTGCAAGCGTGCGACTGCGTCTAATTTTTAGCCATCAATTTGCCTAGCCATTTGAACTATGTTGGGGACGTCTTCCAGACTAACCGGTTGCAGCTGAATACAAGAATTTTATATAGAGCGACAGCCTACCTGACCTCCACTGCTCAGTTACTGGGTAACAAGATATCCCTTGGGTGTCAGACTATCGGGCTTCTGACTACTCGTAACGGCTGTCAATGATATATGAGTGAGAGCCGGGACGCTGAACGGCTTAAGGTGCTCACAACAGCTAAAGCGCGGTCACTGTCGCACTGCATATAAAAGAAAGAGAAGTGCGATGACACAAAGCTGGTAATTTATTGCTAAATATGAAGCCATTCTCTGTTTACAAGAAATCTATTGATTGGACAAAAATATGAAAACACTATCACGTTAATATGTTGCTTGAAGAACAATCTGAAAAAAAAATAACTGATTTTTTAGAGGTATCTTCGTGACTTTTTCTATCGTACCAAATTAGTTGTATTATGTTTTCAACACACTATCTAACTAGCATACAATCCTAAAGAATATAACATATTTTTCTGATTTGGTTTACTGCAGTAGATCATAATACTTTTAGGCATTATAAAACTTGCGTTTAGGTTATGTAGTCCGCATAACATTCTTTCCGAGGCACGGAGGGGTCTCGATATGGATGGACCCGTCCAAGAACTGACCGCGGCAAGCGTAGCTTAACCTATGATCGGCCCGTGCGGCGTTTATTATTTAACCACACGAATTTTAGGCCATCAAAAAGTTTGAAGGCTTCTTCAAATTTGCGCGACACGCGACGCAACACAAAGGCGCCACCAGTCGCGCCTTGAGCTGTGCCTTTGAACGCGTGCGATTCGCGTCGCGTGTCACGCTTGTTTCAGGAGCCTTTATTCCATGACTCAAAAGTAAAAAGATTCGATTAGATAGATACTAAATACGAGGTTTTTTCTTGAAATTATTGGAATTTCGTTACATAAACTATAAAGAATAAAAAGACGAAATAAGTAACTACTTCTTTTAGAAATAGTTACACTGAGGTATTCTCTAATTTACACATAAAGCCACATTAACAAACACAATACAAAAATCGTTGTTTTCGTTAAAGCAAAGGCCTTCATACAAACAAAAGTAACTAAGCTCCCTTCAATTACAAAATTATAGGCAAACAATTTCTTCTTCCCATAACATTCCACTTAGAAGTCAATTCCAGGCTGTTAACCTTGAGCCGATAAAGTAACCTAACCTTAATAAAACTATATGTGACCATTAAGGTCGAATTTATGAAGAACTTTCGTAATCTATGTAGTAAAGCTGATTTTGTTTAACTTTGTCTTTATTACTTCTAGTTGTTTGTTTTTCGTGTAAAGGGACACATAAGAGCAGTAAAAGCTCCGTATATAGACGTTATAGGGGCATGAGGAACAGGGTGTTAAGTTCACTCATACCTCCATAGAAAAGGGAGGATCCTCTGACCAGACGGGTGACGTGACTGCTGGGCAACTGCCCAACGATTGATGTCGGGAAGTTGTATATATGCTAGTCGCGCGGTAAACTCTGCTTGCGCAATGCAAGATTTGCGTGACGTCAGTATGACGCGCAGTTCGCATGTGGTGATGTAGATACGGCTACAGAACAATTTCCATGAAGTTTTCATAGAAACTTCTACTAGAGTCGCGTCGCGCTGTTGCGTCGCGCCTGTCTGCGGGAGCTTTAATTCGTTACAGAACACTGAGCCGCTCATATGTGTCATCCTTTGACTGAACAAGACGCTCAATGTTTGTTTTCAGATTGGTTTTCCGAAGTACCTACGTACTAATTTGGGTAACATTTCATAGAAAAAAGGCTCGAACGCCTCATATCTTTAAATATTTTATAAAAGCCGATTTCCAGTAAAACTGATTTTGTTTAACTTAGTCTTTATTACTTCTACATACGGTAGTTGTTCGTTTTTCGTGTAAAGGGACACAAAGGAGCAGTAAAGGCTCCCGTACGTAGACACGTCGCGATCGTGCGACGTGAATCTGGTAGAACAATTTCCATTAAGTTTTCATAGAAACTGTTCTACAAGAGTCGCATCGCGCCTGTCTGGGAGAACACTGAGCCGCTCGTATGTGTCATCCTTTGACTGAACAAGATGCTCAATGTTTGTTTTCAGATTGTATTTTCAAAGGACTTAGTACTAATTTGGGTAACGTTTCATAGAAAAAAGGCTCGAACGCCTCATATTTTTACATATTATATATTAAAGTCGATATCCGTGTCGAGCTACAACATTACTACAGCGGCCAGCAAAAGACGCATTGACATTGAAATTTATTTATTTGCCAGAATATAGGTACCTAAATAATAACACGGTATAATAATTTTAGTCTCACTATATTCGACTTATCAGTCGTGCAAATATTTCTAGAAAGTACATGCAATAATGTCATGAAATTACACCAATGTCATTAGTCATACACAACATAATCTTAATAAAATTTACAGTCTTGTTTCGAATAATATTAATTAGGCACATTTCATTATATAATATATTAGTTTATTATTAGATTATATCTCACAGTTAAGACAGTTCATCAATTTATAGATAAGATTTATAAATAATGTCATTGATTACAATTTAAATAAGACTAGTGTTCGTAAATTTGTATAGTTATACATCATGTCTGTTTAAAATTTAAATAGTCATTTATTGAATAAAAACATCTGTCACAAAAGCCAATTGTTTAAAGTTCTATTAAATTCTAAGTTATTAATTTTTCTTATATTTTCCGGTAGTTTATTATAATTTTTTATCGCCATGGTGTAACAGTTTCTGTTACATAACTTTTAATCTGCTTCGAGGTACAACCAGAGGTTTTTGTACTATTTTCCTTTTAAATTGGGCCTTATCATCCTGCTCAAAAAGTAATAGATGGTTTCTTACGAATTTACACATTTCAAAAACGTATAGGGATGGGAGTGTAAGTAAACGTTTATCAGTGAAAACTGGTTGGCACGAATGAGTCCACTTGAGACTATGAATTGACCTTATGCATTTTTTATGGGCTATAAAAGCTCTTTGGGCGTCTGTAGAGTTTCCCCATATAATTATCCCATACCTCAATACTGAACATACATGACTGTGGAATACCATTAATGCTGTTTCTTTATTAGTTATATTTTTTATTTTACGAAGTTCGTAAACGAATTTGTGTATTTTTTTACATACAAGATCTACATGAGATTTCCAGTTACAATAATTATCAATATTCAATCCTAGAAATTTTATTTCGTTTACTTCTTCAATGATGTCATTATTATATTGTATTGGCAAGTCTAATGTGTCTTTTTTATTTCTTTTGTTATTGTTTGTCAGGTATCTCATGTTTTTAGTTTTATCGGTATTTATTTCTAAATTATTTACAGATAACCAGTCATGTACCCTTTAGAGCTTCATTGGTGACGTTTGTTGCCTGATCAATAGTAACTTCTTTAGTTAAAACAGTGGTATCATCTGTGAATAATACAATGTACTGATCCGTTGATTCTGGCAATTCATTTATACAACATGTAACTTAATTAACGCACATCCTGAAAATAGTGTGTTCAGAATCGTTTACAGAATCGATTTATATAATTTTTAATATAGGTAATTTTTTATCCCAAAAATAATTAAAACTACGGATATTATTGTCATATTAACCCTGTACAATCAAAACAAATTGAAATGGACCGTAAGTCAAAGTAATAAGACTTTTAAAATCGCAGTTTTATTTGTATTCATAAAAATTCCATCATTCAATACAAAATAAAGAAAAATAAACCTTATTCCAAGAACGTTAACAAATGCATTGTAAACTTAGCGATTTGACCGCACGCACACACTAACAGGAACTGGACAAAGGACACCGATAAACCCACGGAGCAAATACAATTGCTCCGTGGATAAACCACCTACTTACTTTCGTTCCCTTTCAAGTTTAGTCAACTTTCAACATTAGTCACGCGCGGGCAATATTAGTGGAAAGAAGTTACGTAGTTAGTGTTATCAAATAATTCTTTCGCGCGCAATGTCTTTCCAATACACTAATGTTCAGTATACCGAAATGGTGAGGACTTTGGCAACGTGTGGTGATAATGTGGCTCTAGCTTGCAGAACATTTAACCAAAGGTATGGTACAAGAGTGGACCGCAGGACAATGTTAGCTGCTACTCAGCGGCTTCGCGACCACGGAACGTTCCGTCCAAACACAGCCATCGATAGGGGAGCCAACGTGCGTACACGTACTCGTCTTCAAAACGAAATCCTGGACTATTTCGATGAGAATCCCCATGCCAGTACCCGAGAAGCAGCGCCACACTTTGAATGTAGTCATATGCATGTGTGGAGAACACTTCGTGGTGATAAAGAACATCCATTCCACCTCAGAAGATGCCAGGAGTTGACTCCAAACGATTACGTACCACGTTTGCAGTCCAGCCGCTGGTTATTGGAAAATTGGCAGCGGAACATAATTTGGACCGACGAAAGTACATTCACACGCGTGGGGATGTACAATCAACATAACACACATTTGTGGATGCACGAAAATCCTCACGCATGCAGAGTGGATTCCTTCCAACACCGTTTCTCAGTTAACGTCTGGGCCGGTGTCATTGGTACACACATACTGGGGCCAGTCTTCTTACAAAGATTAACAGGAGACGCATATTTACTGTTTTTACGAGAAACTCTACCTACGCTGCTAGAAGACATTCCTCTTCATAATTTACAAGAGGTATTCTACCAACACGATGGTGCCCCTGCCCATTTCACTAGAAGTGTTCGGCAGCACCTTGATGAAGAGTTTGGAGAGCGCTGGATCGGTCGCGGCGGCCCTATCCAGTGGCCCCCCAGATCAGCTGATTTGACGCCTCTTGACTTTTTTTTGTGGGGACGAATTAAATCGTAAGTTTATTTTAGTGATACAACAAGTGCCGAGGACCTAAAAAATAGGATAGTGAACGCTTTTGAAATAGTGAGAAATGACACTGAAGTGCTTTCTAAATTAAAACATCAATTAAGAAAACGGGCATTAAAATGTATTGAACAAGGTGGTGGACATTTTGAAAGTGTGTTAAAAAGACAACGTCGTATGAGTGTTTAGGCCATCAGTATGTAAGTTATTTGATTTTTTAAATTAGTTACTTTAAATATTTTGATTCAATCTTTTAAACATGCCGTCTCTGAATAATGTTGTCGTACCGCCTCTTATTTTCAGCAGTTCATTGCCGATTGGCATTGTATCATATTCAATAAACGAAATTATTCAGAGTCGACAGTCCAAAGCCTGAAAAGTGTGATGGAAAGACGCAATCATAATGTTTACTAGACATAGACCGTAAATAAACAATTCTTTTCTCGGACGTCGTTGGTTAATGTTTCATAATATTTCTATAACGTAAACAATCGTGTATCAAATTGTCGGCTTTTTCCGTAGTTTCGTTGTGTTGTGTCGAGCGGCGCGGTAACTGCTTGTGCGACTGTGTGCGCTGCGTGCGTAGTAGTATGACCATAAATTTCTCCCAGAATTGGTATAACTAATTTAATAAATAACAATGCATATACATGTTAAATTAAAAATTAAGTGTATATATTATGATTATAACATAATATTCTAATTGGGGTGTTTGAGGGTGTGCGTTAATTACGTTAAATGTTGTATATGCTAAAAATTATATCGGGGCTAGCACAGTCCCTTGTGGTACCTACGCCATAGTGATTCGTTAAGTATGGGGACCTATAGGTTACCTGAGTGTTAGTCTCTGGATGCATTTTTACAAACTCTATGCATTGTTTTCGACCATTTAGATAACTTTCAAACTAGTAGGCAGGGCCTCTTATAGGTACCGTACTGTTCTAATTTAGTTAATAATTTATCATGGCATATCATATCGAATGCTTTGGTCATATCTAGAAATACAGCTATATGAATTGCTTTCTATCTAATGAACTGAGAATTTCTGTTATAATTTAAAACATGCTAATGTAGTGGATTTATTTTTAATAAAACCGTTCTACTGTTTATTTATTACTTCATTTATATCAAAAAAAATCGTAAGCCTAGCACACATTACTTTCACAAATATCTTGGACAGAATCGGTACCAAAGTAATTGGTCTGTAATTCCCCACTTCTGTTTTAGAACTCTTTTTATGTAGAGGTTTTACGACGGAGAATTTTAGAGCTTCAGGAAGGGTTCCGTTTTCCAAGGATAGATTGATTAAATAGGTCAATTGGTTTACTATAGCAAATATATTATCTTTTAATATTTGAGTTGTAATACCATCATACCCTGCTGAATTCGTATTTCGTAACCCCATTGCTATTTCATAAACGTCAACATTATCAACTGGTTCAAGATAGATGGATTTGCCAACCTTCTTCCCATTATTGGTTTGTTTTTTGGGTGCTCGATGGATTTTGGTTTCGCGATGTTTGTGAAAAAGTTGTTGAAATATGTTGCAATGTGATCGCCTTTGTCCAACATGCATTTTCCATCCGAAATTTCCTTGATTTCATAGGTTGCTTTGTTTTGTTTTAGTCGTTCGTTTCCATGTGGCTTTACACTTGTTTGTATCTTTTTCTATAGAAAGTTTATTTTTACTGCTTTGAATATTGGCGACACATTTTCTTAATATTTTACTATATGTAGTGTATTTTAGCTTGTTTTGTCTACTTTTGTTTTTATGATATTCGTTTTGTAATTTTAGCTTAGTTACAAAAGACTTTTTCAAGCCCATTGTAATGCATTTTGGGTTTGTCGAGTTTTGGTTCATTTTGACTTCTATCAGTGGGAAACAAATATTAAAAAAGAGACAAATATCATCATGGAACAAAGACAACGCTTTATTGACGTCTGTTTTAGCAAAGATCTCTGAGAAAGACATTTATTACTTAGGTAATAATTAAACTTATTCAGATTATCTCTACATAAGTCTCTTTTATATACAAACCAATGTTGTTAAACAAGAGTTTTTGTTTTTGTAATTATTGACAAAGTTTGTCCCGTGTTGTGATCAGACAGTCCTAATTCGTGTGCCGCCCCTTTCGCATCTTTTATATCACTAATTATATTGTCAATACATGTTTATAGTCGAGTTGGTTCATTTATATGGAGTGTCAAATTATAATTGTAGAGAATATTGATAAATATTTTTTTATTTTTTGTGTCAATTATAATGTCAATATTAACGTCGCCACATAATATATTATTATATTTATTATCATTGTCCTGTGTCCTATTTAGTAATATTTGTAGTTTCCCAAGAAATAAGTTCACGTCTGAATTTGGCGTTTTAAAGACACAAAATAAATTTATGCCATATTTTTGTAGTCGTATACCGCTTATTTCAAAATGTTTTTTATGACTAATATTTCATTGATGGACGAACGTGTAAATGTGGGCCGAGGCACACATACGTAAGTCCATCAATGCCTAGTTGTGGCCAAGGCTTGTATAGTACTTTCCTCAAAATATGCGCGGAAATAAGTACAGTTACTTTACAAAATGAATGACGAACAACAATAATTTTTCCCGCGTTAAAGTGTTCATTTGTTTTTTTTTTTCAATAATGAGCTTTCTATTTGCAAGCCAGTTCGAAATTTAAATAAACTTACGAGTAGTTAGCAAATGGAACGATCTTTTACTCCGAAACATGACAATGTTTCGGAGTAAAAGATCGTTCCATTTTTAAATTTACTATGTAATTTTTTTGGCCGCTATGCCACGACAGATATGGATTTTCATACAACTTTTGCCAGCCGCTGCTGAAGCTACATAACGGATTCTGATGCATTTTCAGCTTTTCACCATCCTTTATTAGAATATTACACATCCCAGTGCGACAAAAAAGCAGACTGTTGTATTTTAAACTATCGGCGTTGAGCAGAGCGTTGAAAATCCCGTATGCGTAAAAAAATATCGCTCGTGGGTACATGGGGCAAGTTAAATTAATTCGTAGGTAGTTTATAAGTTTTATCGTTGTTTGGGGAATCTTGTGTCAAGGTTAAGGTTTCTTTGTATTATGCCCTTGGGCTTAGAATTTAGTTACTTTTGTAGGAAAGTAAATTTACAAGGAAATTACTTCCTTGATTGATGGACTTTTTAACTTTCTTTTCATTATAAGTAGACCTCTGTATGGTAGGTTTATAAAATATACGTTTATTGCCTGCCCATTGATAGATTATATTAAGGCGAGGTTGCAGTACTTTTTAACTTTGTGAAACCTCTGTAAATCTAGGCAAAAAGAAAAGTTGCGCAAAAACAAAACAAGCGCTGTGTGAAGACAGACATGTGAATTATAATAGTGGGCTCGACAAAAAAAAAAAAACATAAAGATGACACTAAATCGCTATTGCAAACGTGTACCTTGAAGAGATTCCACAATTAAACCACGTAAAAGTTATATTAAAGGAAAAGGCTTATTGGTTTTATATGTTGAAAAAACAGTGTAAAATTTCGTTATTGCCATGGCATATTTTAATTCCATAATTGTTTTTATCTTTTTATTACGGACGCTTTTAACGTGCACGTCTTTCTACATCGTTCTCACATGTATAATTACAACATGAATGATGTAACCACTCTATTGTAACAATATTTTGATTTAAAAGAGTGTCCATGGAGTTTCTTGTCCGTTCTTCTCCATAGGTACCTACTACGCTTTGGAATGGGCAACTAGCTTCATCTTTCTGACTGACCGACCCCTTGACAATTCAAAAGTGCCTGTAATTGGTTTATTTGAAATAAATGCTTTGAGTTTGAGTTTATTATTTATAAAATATACACCAAATCTAGCATTTCAAGCGCTCGCACCGGCTGGCCCGTGCCCGCCGAGATGCACTACAAGACACACCGCACTTAAAGAGGGCCTTAATGATTTCTCTTAAACAGAAATTCGAAAAAACCTACTACATAAGCGGTAATATTAAAGGCAAACTAAATTACAAAACCGCTTGTGTGTGACTCCAAGTCCTAATTACTCCTTAGAGGATCTTATATAACTTGCCTACGATTTACCTTAAGCTCGGTTTCATAGTTAGGTACCTACTTGGGGATACGAAGAACTTTAGGTACTTACTCCAAGAATTATCGCGTGTGAGACGGAGTGGTAATTATATGTAGGTAGTAAAGTTGACCTTGTAACTGCTGTATACTATTGACAACGAATGCCACTAAATTTAAATTTTGCTTAGGTTGAAACATGGAATTAGTATGTACTAAACAGTTGAAACTAGCTAACAGTCACATAGGGAACAATTCCTGGGCATTTTATCACGTGCTAGTGACATTAGCAAAGCAATTTCGAGATCGACTATACCGTCCGTTCACAGTTATTATATCTCTGAGTTTGCATCACTGTCAAAATCACAGTGATCTGACAAGAATTTCATACACACTATGATCTTTAGAATCGTTACAATAACGTCTGCTGTCAGAGTTAAAATAACTGTGAATGGACAGTGGTGCCGATTCTCTTGTCACAAATGCCTCTAAACTAGACAAAAAATTCACCAAAATTTAGTTTATTCCTGTCAAACGACGATTTCCCATTCTGAAATGGACTAAAGTGACACAACTTAACTATACATTTTAGTTTGACAGCACTAAGATGGCAATTGAAAATGGCAATTTTGCTATTTTGAATTTGACGTTTATCACCTAAAATTTTGATTGTTTAACCAAATCTGACTAGTTTTAATAGCGATTAAAAAGGTGTGGAATAAAATTACTTGTCATGAACTAAAATTCACACCAACACCTCGACCTCAGGTGCGAAATTAGTACTGTATGTATCTTTTTTCTTTTCTTTTGCTTATATATCGAAAATGGTGTGTCCTAATGCAAAAATTATAAAAATTTCGACCCCCTTTGTAATCCCCATAAGCACCTAAAATTTTTCATATTTTCCAAACAAAAAGGGAAAAATTCCATATATAAAACATGTCAAGGCTGCCCCCCCTGCGCGCCTCCGGCGGTAAAAATACTCACGAGGTAGGGCAAACAAGTACCACGTGGAGTCGCGATTGTCAAATTAGATTTCAGTTGTGTCAAAAAAAAATTTATATTATGAGTTTTTTTTTGCAGAATAACTTTAATATTATCATAGCCAAAAGTAAGAAATTTTAGTGATAGTGTAGTTAGTGTGTGTGTGTGTGTGTAGAGTTAGTTTAGTTCGGTGTACAAGAGAATCGGAACCAGTACCTACGTTGTTTTAAACTAATGTCTAGATATCAAACAGTATGACAACCAGCCTTAGCAAGGGGTATCGTGCTACCCAGTAACTGGGTTGTGGAGGTCAGATAGGCAGTCGCTCTATGTAAAATACTGGTATTCAGCTGCATCCGGTTAGACTGGAAGCCGACTCCAACATAGATGTGAAAAGGCAAGACAGGTTGATTTCATCAGTTCAATTAGTAGTATTGAAAAAACAATCAAAACAGCGAGATATTTGACAGCTATAAGCGACGTTGCCGACTTTTTGAATGCAACCTCTTGTCCTCCCGTATTTTTGCATTCGTAAAACTGACAATCAAGTTACAATTAGTCGCTAAAATCATATTAATTTAGAACAAGAACTTTACCAATCACAGCGAGTGACATCATATAACATCCGAAGCAATTTGAATTCTAATATGATTGTCAACGGAAGTGACTGGAGATTGGCGCAGTTGGTAGGGATGTCAGGAACTGCTGAGTGTTCCGTTAATTTTGTCAGTGCCCCGTAGTTTGACCCAGTTTCGATAAACTGAGTTTAAATGTTCGATGTTTATGAATATTCTTCTGATACGTCATTTTCGTTTGATTTATGGTTGAGGAAATGGAGAAGTTTTTTGTGAGTTATGGATTTGATTAAATTATTTGGTAATTATAATGCAGAAACCACGAATTTTAGTTTTTTGTTTTTTTTTTGGTCTCTGATTTTTTAAATTAATAATTCTATTAGATTTTTATTAGACAAAAACTAAATTGCCTTTGTTAGTGGCATCACTGGCAATAAAAAGATGAGGGTAGATAGCATTTTTTTCTAACGCTTACCTACTTAATATTCCGCACGTAACTCATATTTTCTCGTTTATACGACACATTATGGGCGTAGAATGACTAATAACCCTCATAATATTCCAGCCATATTGGATTATGTATGATAGAAGAAAAATCATTCCGCGTTTGTTTGGTTTACTGTTAAGTGTCCCGCGTTGGGCGCCAGTAACAAAACTTGTTAGTAACAAATCAACAAAGTGACGTATTGACATTTTTTCTGAAGAAAATTTATTTGTACATTAATTTGACTGCCTCGTTGGTACAGCGGTCGCGTGTTGTTCGGTTTTTCGATCTGGATCCGGATTTGTGCCCAGTTAGTGGCAATAGGCTCGCGACGTATTACATGGGACTTAAACGTGACATCTGCCTAACTCTTCGGGGTATACAGGCGTGATGTTATGATTAATATTATAGAGGTACAAGTAACAGGATGTAAAGTTCACTCATACCTCCATAGAAAAGGGAGGCTCCTCCGACCAGACGGGTGTCATGTCTGGTGGGCAACAGCCCGACGACAATCGTCGGGACGTTGTATATATGCTAGTTGATTTCATAGATGCACCATTGATTAACTATTTTAACTTTAGGTCCAGCAACGTAGTAAGCGTCATCATCGTATTTTTGAATTGCCTACATCCACCTTAGGTACCACATTTAATAGGCCCCTATCACGTATGGCAAGACAATTTAGTGCCATGATAGATTACCCTATTGATATCTTCTCCATGAGTTTCGCTTCATACAGACTATTATTCCCTATTTTCCCTATTTGAACAGTGCAAAGAGTGCACGTGTATGTAGCTCAAATTGGTTTGTTTTTGTAGTTTTTTAGATTTAGGTCTCCTAGACACAATTTATTTTTCTTTTTGTCTCTAACTTTAAGTCATAATGTCAATGTCATCATCATCATAATCAGCCTATCGTGTTCCCACTGCTGGGATACAAGCCTCCTCTCGGTGAGAGGGAGTGGGCCTTAATCCACCACGCGGGCCCAGTGCGGGTTGGTAGATGTCACATGTCTTTCGAATTTTTGGTTCTAGGACATGCCGGTTTCCTCTCGATGTTTTCCTTCACCGTTATGTTATTTGCGTAGTTACAGAAATGCAAATTTTATATTTCAGTTAATTTGAATTGTAAGTGACTGTACTGTTGGTGTGCTTATTCTAAATAAAAAGTATGTTATTAGTATTGCATGAGCTTTTAACAAAGTTTTAGACGTTCGTCAACTGCCTTTTAAAGTGTGTAACTGATGCCCAAACTCATGATTTTTCACGTGCATTACTGAAGTAGTAGCTTGGTTCCCATATTTATACTTTTAAATTTATGGACTGCAAGGTTGCTCTAAGAATAGATAACGAGGTCTTACCCCTTGGGTGTCGTAAGACGATACCTACTATCCTGTATAAGGTAGTTAGATGGATATATATAGAGACTACGGACTAGTAAATTAATGGATACGTAAGGAACTGTATCTTGGTGACCATGTATATAAAGAAGATATTATGGTCTCACTGATATAGTCCTCCAGAAAGTACATCGGCCATGGCGGCCAATCTGAACGGAGACTAGCGTTTGGCGCGGGAAATATTATTTATTTATTTATTTATATGGCACTTCAACGACTTACTCACTAGGACATACATAAACTAAAAATACATACAGTTTTAGGAATTGTGAACTCGTCACTTACAGAAGTGCACAGCACTAGCACAGAAATTAATAGTACATACAAGACATCGCTAGTTGAATTACTTAAAAGTTATAAACTAAACTAAAATTAGAATTCAAATGAGCAATGCTCACAAATACGATCGAAAATACAATAATAATAACAAGAAACAACAAAAAGAAGGCTGGTAAAGGAGGGAAAGGAAGTACTTAAATACAATTACTAAAGGGTGGCACGTGTCGCACAGACGACTCGAGACTCAGAGCTGGTTACTCGAGACTCCGAGCTGGTTAGAAGTTTCGATCGGAATTGTCGCAAAGGGTTAGAGTAGATGTCGATGCTATTGGTTCGTGTAACGATTTTATTGTACTTTCCCATTAGACGGTTCATGGGTGCGGTGCTACCAAGGTTAGTACGACTTGCAGTTATGGCAAAGGTAACGGTTTCGCGACTAGATCTAATGGTATTCTGTCGCGGTACAGCTATACTTAATTCAGCCAAAAGATCGGGAACATTTAGTAAACCGTTTAAGATTGTATAGAGAAGGATTTGGTCCGTCACGTCTCTTCGCTGTTCAAGTGAATACATTTTAAAATGAGTGAGTCTTTGATCATAAGAAGTATCCCGTGGATAGCTAGGGCTTCTAAAACGAAGGTATCTAGTGTAACTTCTTTAGATACGTTCAATCCTGTTTATGTGAACGCGTTAAGTAGGGTTCCAAACTGGCGATGCATAGTCCAATAGACTTCTCACCAGAGTATTGAAGAGCACCTTAAGCGTAGAGATCGACTGGAAATCTCGACATATTCTTTTTATAAAGCCAGACTTTTTTGCAGCTTTGGCAGTGATATTGTCAATGTGGCTGACGGATGTGAGTTTAGAGTCGAGGTGGACTCGCAGGTCACGAATCGTGTTCACTTTTTGAAGTGTTACCCCATTGATTGCGTATGACGTAGGAATAGGTTTCCTTTTTTTTGTGAATGTTATGTGGTAGCACTTTTTCACATTGAGATTATAGTGCACTAGTGTGTGCGCAGACACAGGTGCACTCTCTCTCTTCCCTTACTTTCATAGTCTGATGGGATGGCAATCCAACACGACCGGAGCGAGATCAGGCGCAGGAGCAACGGCTTAACGTGCTTTCCGAGCCACGGGGGTATCACACCGCCAACTTCCAAACTCCGGGTTGTTACTAAGAAATTCCCCGACCTGAGGATCAAAGAGAGCGGTGGTGACCCAGTGGTAACGGCTGCGACTTACGAGTTGTAGGTCGTAGGTCCGAACCCAGACAGGCGCTTTACTTTGTGTGAATGATTGCATCACCACTGGCTCTCAAAACGGTGAAGGAAAACATCGTGAGGAAAGCGGCATGTCCCAGAACCAAAAATTGAACGACATGTGACATCTACCAACCCGCATTGGGCCCGCGTGGTGAATTACTGCCCACTCCCTCTCACAGAGAGGAGGACTGTGTCCCAGCAGTGGGAACATTATAGGCTGATGATGATGAGAATCAAACCCAGGACCCGACGATCAGCAGTCACCCTTGCAACCACGAGACCAACGGGGTAAACAAGAAGTACACAAGGAATGTCGTAAAGAAAAGTTGATCAATTTAAAGGTAATTCTGATTATAAATCCGTTGATATGTTGCTGTTCTAACACTTATCTAGGTTTTATTAACGTAAAAGATTGTGTGAAAATGCTGGCCTAAACTAATTTAACATTCAGCCAGCCCAAAAAACTAAACCCAAAACATCCAACCACAAGTAAAGGATTTCTTCTAAATCCTAAAATGGAGGGTATTTTAGGATTATATACACGATTCGAATAGAGCGTTGAAATCGAGTTTGAGTCGTATGAAAGCCTTTTGAAAGGTTCTACGATTGTCATGGCCGTTCGAATAGCCAATCGTTGGGATTGCATTGCATCGATGCGGCAATGGTGGCCTGAGCTGTTTTACCAACGAAGACTCGATACAGGCTGCTACGAATTTGTAACCTGTACTTTTGCAAGAAAAGAAAAAGTTTTTTTTTGTTAAATTTTCATAAGAATTTTTTCGTTGAGGTTCCAACCAAATTCTAATCACATTATTGACCAGTAGACTGGAGCCTAAGGCTATAATGAATTCTTTTAGGTTAGGTTTGCATGACATATTATTTGACATTATCGAGCAGGTGGTTTGAAAAGTATTTTTACTTTCGCTCATACAGACTTTTTTCCAATACCACTGCTCGCTTAGTAGGTCCTATTTTGGCTTAACAGTACCCAAAAAACTAAATCTAAAACTCAATACATATAAGCATGAAAAAAGGATTTTCTTCTTAATCCTCTTATAACCTCCATACACACGAATCGAATGGTGCGTTGGAAATTGAGTTTGAGTCATATAAAAGCCTTTGAAAAGTGACTGTGTGATTGCCGTGGCCTTTCAAATTGCCAAGAGTTGGGATCGCATTGCATCGACGCAGCGAAGGTGGCCTGAGGAGTTTTACTAACCAGCTCTCGACAGCCTGCAATGAATTTGAAATGAGATTTGATTTTGGTATTGTGCACAGGAAAACTGTACCTGTACCTAGGTAAGTCGAGTTTCGTTTAGGTAAGCCACTTCTTTGTGATTATAAGTTATTAAAGTGGTATTTTAATGTGTAGGAACATTTTGTATCCAATAGGTATGTATGTACCAAACAGATAAATTAACACGTGAATTTGCTATTTTATAGTTATGTGATTTGAATAGGCATACGGATGATTTAATAGGAGCGGTAAGAAGAAAAATGTTAGGTAATTGACAATAGCGCATCGCGGCAAGAAATAAGGTACAAAACAGCGATTGATGCCAAACGCATCAAATAGTTAATAATAGTTAATAGTTAATGTTAGTTGAATCGAATACCAAAATAAAAGTAATATTGAAGTTTTTATTTAAAAAAAATACATGCATGACTCAGTGGAGTAATTTTTAGGTATTTCTTTAGTTGATTGAATTCCCTTTATTATTGTTACATAAAATGTGATAGTTTATGAGAATTTATACGACGAAGAACAAATTTTTGAGCTCTGTTTTACGATTGTTTTATCAAGATATTATTTTATTGTAAGTAATGAAAGTCTTTTATTTGAACATTTGACAATACACATTTTTTGCCATGTATTATGTATCAATATGCCTAACTATTGCGACAAAAAACTGAGCGCTTTCGTGTCCTACGTTTGGGCAGCGCCTTTGTAGGTAGTCACTATTCTTATCAATTAATTTATCCGACTATCTAAACTTGATACTTATTTTATTTATTTATTCACTCTAAACATACAAATTTCCTTACAGGCTAGGCTAAGCAGGTTACCCAATACGATATTGTAGAACACTTAAAATTTAAATAGTTACACTGTTTTCACCCAAAGCGCAACATATTACGTCCAAGTCATCAGCAATGAGGTTGAGAGTGCGGAGTGCGCTCGTGAGCGGCACCTCGCGCAGCAAGTTAGTTCGCGCGTGCGGTTCCGCCAGCAAACGCGGCTGACGTCGACGACCCACATACCCGTCTGGCACGACTAGCTACACACATCGCAATATATCCGCATTGTGTATCTTCCCTATACCTACCATAAAGATATAAGTCACTAGTGTGAATTGCCTCCTAACCCTCAGTTCATTATATTCAACCATCCCAAGACAAATAGCGTTGGATACATCAATAGATAAAATGGATATACCCCGTATTCCCTCTAGTATTTGTACCTAATAAATTTATTTTGTACTCGTTTCAACATGAGACTATACTAAGTTTCGTGTGGAGCCCAGATAACTGAATTACATACTAATTGGGTTTTTACTAGAGCATTATATAATGCCGTAATAGCTTTAATGTTGTGAAGCCAATAACCATTCTAAGCAAAAATCCTAGGTTTCTATATGCTGTTTTGCATACCTTAACTAAATGATCACGAAACGTGAGTCCAGTGGTGAAACGAACTCCCAAGTCCCGCACTTCAGTGACCCTATCCATCGGCACCCCGTCCACCGTATAAAAAGTATGTACGGTGGATGTGTTTGCGTGCGAGAAACGTATGGTCAAACACTTAGATGTGTTAGATTGCAGGAGATTACTCTTGCTCAAGCTACGACTCTGACTATATATCTCTGCAGTCTTTCACAATCATTCACCTTTGTGCTGGGGAGATAAAGCTTGAGGACGTCGGCAAACAGTAAACACTTAGCATCTTGCACAATGTTTCGTAGGTCATTAATCATTAAGAGAAACTCCAGAGGCCCTAGATCAGTTCCTTGGCTTACCCCAGATCTAGTATAATATGCGTTCGATTGATATCCTGCATAGTCAACATACTGTTGCCTGTTACTCATATAACTTACTGACAAATGCGTGCACTGACTGGACAGGTCCGCTCAATCTGTATGGTTTTTCCTCAAAATACCGTTTCAGACACCAATCTACATGGTCTTCATAATTATGATCTGACCAAGATTATGTCTGGACTTTAAAAGAGACTGTGACCTCTGAGTTTGTTTCGGCCTTTCTTCTCAGAGTAGTCAGATAGGAAACGCCGACCTCATCTTGTTTTTAAAATATGATTCACGTGTAAAAGTGTTTGTACAAAACTACTTACAGAAATAAAATCATTAATCATTTATCATTATAACTTGCAAAAAACATAAGTAAATGCGGGGATAAACCGACCCCTGCTAACTTTTTCAGTAACACGTCATTATCGACTAAATCAAACGCTTTTTCAAAATCGAATTATGCAGCATAGGTTTATCCCCCACTGTCTACTATCGGCACCACATCCACCATGTAGCCGAGTAAATTACTTGTAGTATTTCTAGTCAGCCGAAATCCATGTTGTGCGCCTGTGAGTTGCGAGCTAACTTGAAGACAAACGCTCCAATGAATAACCGCTTCTAATAGTTTAGCCATCGTTGACAATACTGCCACCGATCTGTATTCTTCAACTTTAGTTCTCGAACTTCCCTTCGGTACCGGTATGACCCGGATAACCTTCCACATCTCGGGAAACACAGCTGACTTAAGGAAAAGTTTATTAAGATTATTATTATGTATTTTATTATGATTAATATCAGCTGTATTTAATTTCTTTTTAATTTACAACAGTGTAACGCTATTTTTATAATGCCTATATACTCGTAAGTGTTGCGTGTTAGAGGAGAATTCGCTAAAAACTTTTCTGAAACACAACAAAAAAGTACCTATATTTTCTACAGTAACCGTTAACCTCTCAACCATCCATCATCTAGGTGAACTTTACTTTACTCTTTCAAAATCAGACTGAATTCTAAAGCGTATACATTTCACAATTTTCCAAGAAATTCCAGTATTCAGTCAAGCAAACGGAATGCCTCAGGCTTTGCGGCGTAGTACTTAGGATCCCACGACTATAGGTCACGATCTCGTTGTAGGCTCAGACCAAATAAAAAATCAAGACGTAGCGCTATCAACAGTGACGTAAAGCCGGCTTCGTAAACACGTGTGCACGTAATGAGGTGTAGTTTGGTTATAAATTGGGTTGTAAATGTGTGCGTGTGAGCGTGTATGCACAGAGCAAGGTGTACTTTTGCATGCTTAACTGTATTGTTCGCAGCGATATGCTTTGATTTTTATTTGGTCTGAGGTTGTAGGCATGTGCTAAGTATTTATATCCGCATATACATAGATACGACCACTCTGCCGTCATAAGAAAGAAGGCTGAAACTGACAATTTTGTCAAAAATGAGTTATTAACATATTCGGAATCAGCAAAGTAAATGATATATTATGGGCTTACACTGCACAAAGCTATAACTCGTATTAGCTTATAGATATCATAAGGATTTTAGCGTTAACTACAACATAAATTCTGGTTTTTGAATCTGAATCTGTCAATTATGGTTCAAAATAAAGCCTATATTTTTTGACATCTTCTAAAACAAGAATCACTAACTAAAACCATTCACATAATTTGATAAATTATTCATTTTATTTTCCTTAATTTTAGATAAATTTCAATAATCTCTGAATCAACGTTGACGTAGTTACGTACGTACGTACTTTAGTACTTCTTTCTTATAACGGCAGCATTCTTTTGTTGTATAAATTGCCTGGCTTGCCTATATCTGGGGCCGTACTATGACGTTAACACCGTCATGATTCCGTTGCGAAAAAGAGATAGTGCTATCGGTCATGTATAGCTCCATCTCTCTTCCACGCTGGAACAATGATGGAATTAACACGTCATAGTACGGCCCCAGGGCTCCTTAATCACTATGACCACTTAATGATCCTTACTTCAAAACTACGTCAATTCCTTAGCTAATCACGACATCTGCTAATAACGTATTCTCTATGGCACAATTAAAGAAGCCGCGCGAAATGAGCGCGAAATTGGCGTGGTTTGAACTGTCGAAATACCACGCGTGACAATCGTACGGAATCGTTGTAGATTCGATTATAGGAAGTTTGTGTTCGCGTAAAATTTAGCCAAACTTATATTGAAGAAGATATGAAACAATTGCTTTTCGTATACATATAAACTATTGTCGAAAATGCTTGATTATGTGACCACTCTAATAATAGGTACTATCTAATGGTTTTATTCACTTTGCTGAACAGCCCGAGATCGGACGACAAAACACATTTTTCGTAAGAATTAAATGTAAATACAAATAAATCAATTTATGTTACGAAACTCCAACTAGTAAAAGTTTTTATAAAAATAGTGTAGGGAGGTGGCAAATGATATTACTCAAGAAATGGTCCAATCAATAAATATTGGTAATCTATTAATTAAAATTAAATATGTACATGTAAACACACTCGGACAGCTTTTGAAAACAGGCGTAAGGCGCAGACGTTCAAAAGCATTAATCTCAATAAATTTAAACACTGCTGTCAAAATATTGTCATTGTATTTAAAAAAAAAATTGCTTTAAGGTTTTTAATGTCATAAATATTGTTCCAATAAAATAAAATAAACGACACTTTAAGAATGATCAATATTCAAAATGGAGTATTTGCAACTAATAGTACTATAAGCTCAGACCAATAAAAAAGTAATAAGTATACACGTGTATGCAATTACTAGTTTTAGGATCAAATACTGTCAAACAAAACTTAAAAACGCACGCGTGATTTCATAATATGCCATAGATAATTTGTCTTGGAGCATACAGAATATAGTATTTCGATTCCTTGCCGCTACGACATGGGTTTCTAGAAGACACGATATTATTGACGTGGTTTGCACGTGGTTAGGATTACGCAGGGAATAATAATTACCATACAGAATTGGGGCCAAGGTAATGAAGCGTGAGAGTTTTGTTATCTACAACGAGCAATTTACGTACTTTAATTATGTAGTCCATGAACTTGGCAAATTAAATCACTTTGCTAAGGTACCTACCTAAACTCACTTCACTAAAATTTAAATATCAAAACGAACCAAATATAAATAAACATGAACTTGAATTTATTTTGTTGCTTTTTGAAATGTTCGAAAAGCAATTTATTTTTAATATAACATATCAATTTATTTCATATTATAATGTAATAATAAATCTGATTTAACCATTCAACACCTATTAAATAACTTGTATCCAAAAATAAGCAATGCGACAATATTTAAAATTTTGAAAGTAGCTGTCTGTATTATTAAATACCGCGTGTTTATAACCGACTACTTTATACCCGCGACTTCGTTCGCGTTAAATTTTTTGTTACACTGACAAATCCCGTCGCATCGCATCGCCTGCCCGCGCTTTCACTTCGTTTTCACCTAGCGTTGTTTCTAACTTCTTTTCCATTTGCTCGGCTCCTAAGGATCATAGCGTGATGTTAAATAACCTATAGCCTTCCTCAAGAATTGGGTTATGAAATGCAAGAAGAATTTTTGAAATCCGACCGATAATTCAGAGATTACAACCTCATAAACTCACAAACTTTACCTCTTTATAATATGAGTATAGATACGGTTTCGTGTCAACACACAATAAAATTAACATCCTCCAAATTGGCGTGGTCATAAAAGTTTAACCGTAAACAATTTTACCTTTTTCGTGAAATTACCCTGAAATTGCTGTAAAAGTGTATATTTTTATGTAGATGGCAGTGGCATTGACATGAGTTTAAGGGCCTATTAATGTTTTTGTAGTCTCGATCGGAGATCGATGGCAATTAACATTATAGGTTATGAAGGTCATCGAAATGTCGATTATTTACACAAGGAGGAATATTATTATGATATTATTGCATATAGCTACGCCCCGCGGTTTCGCTCGCATACGTCTCGATCCCATGAGAATATCGAGATAAAAAGTATCAGATCATGGTCTATCCACGTACCAAATTTCATCTAAATCCTTTCAGCCATTTTAGCGTGAAAACGTAACAAAAAAACATACAAAAAATAAAATCTAAAAGCTGTTACACTACTTATGTATGTACATATTTTTAAAGTAATTCTGCATCATAAACATGACTCAAATTTTTCCTTGCAAACTGCAATAATTGTGATTAACTAACAAAGAAACTCTAAAATAAAATCCCACATAAAATTATAAAAAAAGTGTTATATGGTTAAAAAAAATAACAAAAAAAATCGCAAGTATTAAATTTCACGTCATAATATAAGAAAGGAGACGCAAGACAATGATGTTAAAACAATTTTTACAGGACTACGAAAAGTATGATAAATCACGCTTTTTACCGTCTATTTTAGCAGTCTCCCTTTTGTTTCGCAACGGTCAACAAATCCCGACCTTGACAGGTTGTTATAATTCAAATCGCTTCGGATGCTCTTTATAACTTACTTACTTAACTTTCGGAACTTTAGGAAATGTTTGCTATTGTATTACTGTTTTGGACGTCCATTTTTTTGTTCTGTACACGTGAGACTTAATTACGTTTTAATATGTTTATTTTTTTTTGTCTTGGTGTGTATATGTATATAAGTATGTATATCAGTCATCAGAGGGGCAATTCCCGTATTTTTAAGACCGTTCGCATTCTAATCTCAGTCTCAATCTGTCAAAATTACAATCAATTTACATACATTTTTGACAGGTTTTTGACATTGATTGTCGCTGAAATGAGATTGCGACTTGAATTTGAACGTTTTTTAAGTACGAGAATTGGCCTACAGGTTACCGTAGTACAGGCTCTACCTAGTTCGCGACCTGAAGACCGTGTGTGGATGTTGTCTCATATTATTATTCCGTTTATTTATTTTCATACATACTCGTATAAATACATTTTTAAATATTTTCATAAAAAAAAAACATTTAAAAATATAAAAATTGTAGTCCGCCGGTATCGGGAGCAGGGTCCAAGCTATCGGTTTTTAGGGCTCCAGAGACAGGAACCTCCTCACGATACGAGCCGTATTGAGGAGTACTGCCTTCTGAATCAGGCCCTTGATCCAACCGCCTAACGAGAGCTTCGAGAGATGTTGATCGAAGCTCTCGGCCATCAGGCCATTGGCCGACATATTATTATTATTATAATATTATATTTTACAACGTTTTGCAGGTTCTTGTAGGCACGCTGATGTTAGCTTCGTAATCATTCACTTCATCATCAGCGTCAGCCTACTGCTGGACATGAGCCTCTCCTATTGCACGCCATTCAGCTCGATTCACGGCAACTCTCATCCAGCTGCTACCAGCCACCCTGCGAAGATCGTAGCTCCACCTAGCCTGAGGGCGTCCTACCTTACGTTTGCCGATTCGCGGTCTCCACTCAAGAACACGTCTACCCCAACGGTCATCGGTTCTACGGCTAATATGGCTGGCCCATTGCCACTTCAGCTTGCTTATTTTGTTCTTAGCCTGTATGAATGATATCTAATGCTATTTCCTTTATCACAATCATGTTAGCTACAAAATACCTGTTGTCGGATTTTTAAGACATTTTTTGTTTAGCGAGGGTACACGGTACACGTGTTTGATCATCCTAAGAACATGACAAAACAAGAACTCTTATTTAAATATGTTGGATTATTTTGAAATAAGTGGAATCGGTTTACTATTGGAATTATAACGTTTATTAAAGGAATTACAATTTTATGTACTTTACTCGTAGTCTCACGGAATAGAGAGCGTGTATCATAAAGTATAGAGCAACCAGAGACACAATCTAACAAACTAAGAAATTACATTAGAAGGCGCGAAATTTAAATTAACATTTCAATAAAATACAGTATTTTATCCGAATAGCCGTTGTTCTAGTGGTTGCAAGCACTGCTGCTGAGCTCGGTACTGGGTTTGTTTCCCGGGTCGAGCAAAGCGTTATTGGTTTTTTCTATCTGAAATTTCTCATTACCAGCCCGGAGTCTGCATTTTGCCCGGTCAATAGGTTCGCCCCTTATTAAATAGGACTTAATCATATTGTAGGTGCACCTCTACCTAACCTCGGATCCAAATTATAAAAAACCAGCACAAGTTTGCTTCATTTACAATTATGGTTCCGTCTGAACGTCTAAAGTTATTACAGCTTTAAAGTGCACTTAGTCTAAGTAAAATAGTTCTCCGTGCAACTTTGAAAGTCTGCAAAGGACTGAGCAGATTAAGGAAAATACTTCTACCTTGTTTAAAGTACCTACTATGTGATACTTAGTTGATTTTGACATAAATGTACGGTCGAACAAACTTTTTAGTGTACAGTCAAAAATATACTTTTTCTCACTACAAAGCCAGTGCAAATATTCATTGTTACAAACATACATACACTCACGTCTTCTTCCTATGGGAGCAGGCAGAAATGAAAGCCCCTGTTACAATCCCTCCTTACATGCTCCTTCTGCTTCTTTTACGTTCATACGTGATGTGTATGACCAAAGGTATGACCGGCGTGCGTGTGCACTCCAGTTGCGATTACTACGCACCTGACCTTTCTGGAGAACATCACCAATAAGTAAGTATGTCCTAGTATGTCCCTCTAGGGCATCCACAACCAGCATTTCCACTAACATCTGATATGTACATACCAGTTGTTAGTCGCCTTTCATATATCTTCTAAACACGACTAAGCCATCTAAGTATAGTCTCTTCAATTTTTGTCACTTCGTATCCTTTCTAAACGCACCGTTGCCTTATTATTATCACATAATTCCTCAGCCTATCATTCATAGCCAGAGGCCACATGCTTCGCAAGGGACGCATTTCGACAGAATTTATTCTACTTTTATGCCCCTTTTGCCACAACTAACATTTACTTTCATACATAAGCGCAGGCAGTAGGCACCAGCAAACCGTTATAAAACGCCAGTTGAGACTTTTGGACATGGACTGGTTGGTCACTTAATTTCCCGCATCCACTCTCCTTTCTACATCTTCATCCATACTACCATCTCTTGTTAACAGACACCCCCAAATATACAAACTCATTCACTTGCTTCAAACTCTTATTATTTATTTTCACATCACACTTCGACACACCCTCTTCTCTTTGATATTCGTTTTATTGTGAGCGTAATAAGTAAAAGAAAGAAACAAGTAAAAGAATTGACCCAGCACGCTCTTAACATTGTTTAAAAGTACCTATAGTTGCACGTTAGCTGTATACTAAATACCTGATTCGACTGTACATTTTTTTTTAACATAACTTCATGCCCATATTAAATACCTGGAGGGTAAGCTAAGTTAAGGGGAAGGCAGAGGTCAATCAATCAATCATTCGTTTTGTTAAACATAGGTATGGTTTCTAGTCTTCAATCAGTGCGTCTTGCCTGTTATGACTTACGGAGCCAAAACGTGGACACTCACGGTACGGCTGGTCCATAAATTCAAGGTCGCTCAGCGAGCTATGTAACGAGCTATGCTTGGAGTCTCTCTGAGGGAAAGAATCCGGAATGAGGTGATCCGGCAGGGAACCAAAGTTGTCAACATAGCTCACAGAATAAGCAAGCTGAAGTGGCAATGGGCAGACTATATTAGCCGTAGTACCGATGACCGTTGGGGTAGACCTGTCCTTGAGTGAAGACCGCGAATCGTCAAACGCTTACGTTTGACGATTCGCGGTCTTCACTCGTCTTACCTTAGTAAGACGCCCTCAGGCTAGGTGGAGCGACGATCTTCGCAGGGTGGCTGGTAGCAGCTGGATGAGAGTTGCCGAGAATCGAGTTAAATGGCGTGCAATTGGAGAGGCCTATGTCCAGCAGTGGACTGCTGTAGGCTGATGATGATGATGAGGTATGGTTAGTATATTGTCTAAAATATGTGCACTATGTTTTGCCAATATATGGCGTAAATATATAACAAGCAATTACAATTAAGGTGGCATGTCAATAGATTACATTAAAAAAAATATTAAATTTAAAAATGTCAGGTAAACAGGTCATTACAATTTTAGATAAATAAACACATTCATATTAAATAAATAAATATGTGTACCCAAGTACACCCACATTTTGCCAGTTATATTTAAGTCCCATTGTTACTGGGTTTATCCATCTGGAATTGAATTTTTTAACGTGGAGCTTTATTGCATTCGTCCAGTAAAATAAAAAGCTCTCTATGTTTTGACTATTTCAATTAAAAGCGACACAAGAGAGCCAATTTGTTGTATGTAACGATGTTACTCAAAGGGTTGCGGCACATAGTGAATCTAGTTTTCAGAACTTTTAACTGCTGTGACAAATTAACTCGTTTTACGTAACAACTATCTGTATCCAGCCTGTATTTAACTTTGTTGTGAGTTCGCTTTTATTAGGTGGAAGACTAGATGCATCTGAATAGATTTTTTCTCTCGATGTGGTTGCCTTATGACTTGTGGAAGCTAATTACTGAAGATTGTTGCTATCCGGAGGTAACACTTCAGGCACCCCACCGACAGTTGAACAAGACTGGAACTTGACACGTCAATTTGCCGTGGATAGCACAACTGTCATTATTTGACTGTTGTGATTTCAATAGACGGATATTTTAAGTTTTTAAGTAGTAAATTTGCTTAACATTTAATTTCCCTGGCTACACGTGTCATAGGTTAACAACATTTTATAAGCAATCAATAAATATTTATACATGTCTGCTATACAAATTCATGTTTATGTATTTGCCTATCAAAGTAATAATATTGATCGGTATTTCCCTCAAACAATCTAAGGCCTTTACACTACTTTGATCCTATTGGGATTGGCTTCGACAACTTTCCTTATCTAAACTTGTTTAACACCCTATAAACCAAACTGCAAATTGCATTTGCAGATAACATCGGTAATGGGTATACCCCAATATAGTATTGTCCCTGTGGGATTCGAATAGCTAGGAGAGTTGGTCCACACAAAAAGCAGCTAGGTATCTGAATGTCACAATGTATCTGGTATTGTAAACAAACATTTTAGAACGTGTGATTTAGAGATTTGATCACTTGTCACACACAATGTCGAAAAGCGACTAGAGATAAGTAAAGGCAATGTTAACCGTTGCATCTTCGACCGTTCCTTTCAGAAACTGACTTAGTGCGAATTTCTACAATAAAATTGATTGCGATTAACACATCTAAACCGGTACAAGAGCTGTCAGGGTTAATATTCAACATCAATGAAGACATTGGCAGCGGCTTACATGTGCTGATCGCAATCAGTCTCATTGGTGCAATTCGCCCTCAGAGAGGTTCACGGTAGCCATGCATTTGATAGTTGGCAGTTTAGCCTAAATACTTAGCCGATGCTTGTCCAAAGCTTACACAGTACCTACAATACGTCGCTTGACGACCAAAGACGGGGATTCGAGACAGCGAAAATGTTCAAATCAGATGACATGACTTTTTATGATCATTATTTGTCGATTACTTTCGTATCCATTCAGCTCCATTTCGTTGGACAAGCACCTGTACTATTCACCACTTTACTGCATTCAGTGTGACCACGCTTTTAAAGATTGCATCACCAAGCCAACCGAGCATGTACCGAGTATGTCAACCGTAGTATTGCAGTATTTGCGAAAACATAATCTATGCAAAATATAATCCAGACTTAGATTATTTGACACGGAATACGGCACGGGCGGCGCCGCGGCGCGCCGTTGCGGACCGTAACGAACAGTTTAATTAAACCACAGATTGTAAGGTAGCAGGACGAAAAACGAGAAATGTTTAAAGTTGTTTATTTATTTGAGAGAGATACATGTTGGGGTAAAGTCGAATGGAATCTGTAGAATTGAAAAGGTTGCTTTAACATTCATTTATTTTTAATGAATTTAGTGTTGTTTAAGGTATTTTCTACAAACGTGTAGTATTCAGATTTTCCAGGCAACTTATTCTTGTCTTATCAGTTTTAGTTTAATCTTGCTTTCTTATTATACCAAATATTAAAGTTTTTATTTGTATTTTATAGGTATAAAGTTGGAGTAAAATCTCTTTGGCTGTACTGTTTGAACCTGGCTGGGTTTGATACAATTAAATAGATGACATTTAAATAAGAAAATTAGGAAGTTAAAACGATTTCCTGCGATTTTTCAATTGTTTTCCACAATTAGTTTTCCATGGCCTTAGTCTAACGAAGAAATTCGATATATTTTGAAGTTTTATTACAATAAAGAGAACACAGCGACACAAGCCGCGAAAAACAAGTGACGTTTATGGACATAACGCAGTGTCAGAAATAGTAGTAGCATTAAGTTGGTTTAAGCATTTTCGGGGTTTTCATTGTTTACAAAAAGCTCGATATTTGAGCTCTTATTCTTAAATTTGTATATAAAATTTGACGACACGGTTGGCGCAGTGGTTAAGCGATTGACTGCTGCGTTACGTGTCGCGGGTTCGATCCCCGCACGGAACAAATGTTTGTATGACCTGCAAGTAGTTGTTCCGGGTCTGGCTGTTTGTGTATGTGAGTTTAAATGTTTGTAAACGCACCCACGATACAGGAGAAATTCCTAGTGTGGGGCAACGTTTAAAAAAAAAGAAGAAAAAAAAGAAAAAAAAAAGACGATATAACTTTTCCCCAACCTAATATTGTTTACTGAAAAGGCCTATATCCACCCTGGGTAGGTATTTTTAGGGAATGTTTAAAATCTTGATATTTCTGCTGTTCCAGCACCGATGTTGTTATAAGCCTGTATAAAATCCTGCAGCATCTACCCTTTCACAGATTGCTACCCATCCTTTTCTAAGAATCTTATTTAATTACCATTTGCATTTACCTAGAAGAAACCTTGTTTCACTGTTACCACAGAATAGATAATACTATTACGTAATAAAATATTTGTCTTCGAGCGTTTCAAAGTAAATTGGATATTCAATAGTGAATCTTTTTCCGATAAATGAGAGCAAGAAAAGATTTCTATTTCACGAGAACCAACAACATAGCTTTGTTTAGAAAATAATAATGTGAGGGTAGGTCTATTATTATTTTAGAGATTATTAAGGGGATGGTGGAAACACAATATAAACGGATAGTTATAAATAAAAATACAGAAATTGATTACGGGTTATAAAAAAAACAATTGAAAACGTCGACCTTTATGTTTCGAACGCGTTGTTCCGTAGTTACCCATAATACAAATACAATTTGTTTTCCTCTATCATTAAATAATAATAATAATATAATATAATATCTTTATTTATATACGATACAGGCAGTGTAGTCGTAGCCGTGAGGCACACAATACTATTTTAACTACTTTCTGTTTGCCTGTTTTTGTGTAATATTGTGTGCTTTAACCTGGGTCAAATAAATTTATTTTCTTTCTTCTTTTCTAGTCACAATATACAGGGTTATTTGTAATACGTCGGCAATCCATTAAGGGGATGTAGGGGAGGTCATTTGCCACCAAATGACCCCCTAATGGCCTTGTAAATGTCAACCATTTTGAAGATATCTGATATGTGATTGTATCTCGTTGGATTGCTGAGAAGTTTTACATATTTTGGAATGTTCTGTTGATAAAGTTTTTTTTGCAGAAATCCACCATTCTAGTCGAATAACCTGCGCAAAACGATGAAAATTGTGAGATCTGACTTGAAAAAAAAAATAAGATAATTGTCATTTTATTGTTGATTATTATATATTGCAGTAGAAGCAGACAATAATAATTTAAAAAAAATCACGCATTGTGTTTTTTTTGTAATTCTCAAAGTTGTAATTGCCAAATATAAAATGTTAAATTACTCGGCAATGGTTGAAATTTGCATATGGGTCATATGGGGTTATTTGGTTGCAAATGACCTCCCCAACACCCCCTTAATGGATTGCCGACATATTACCAATAAACCTGTATTAGGTCGGCAAAAATTTTTTTCGTATTTTTTAACAAATTTAAGACTTAGAGCTCGTGTGGCACCTAAATATCGAGCTTTTTTGTATACCCAGACTTTTCCAAATGGGTTACAACTGTTTTGTGGTCAACCTCTAATTCTTCAGCTATGTCGTAACTACAAATATCTTGCTCCACTTTTTCAAAAACGACAGCGACTTTATCCGTAACAGGGCGACCAGAGCGAGTTGCATATTTGACATGAGAATTCCCGGAATGAAAACGCTTAAACCAACTTTGTGCTATTCTTACTGATACTGCGTTAAGTCTATAAATGTCACCAATACTTTTCGCGGATGGTTACGCATTTTTCCCTGTTTTGTAATAAAACTTCACAATGCAGCAATGTATCGAATTTCTACGTTTTATTCACTCATTTTGGCGGACACAAAACAATTAAAAAATGGCGCAAAATCGTTTTTGCGTTATCTTTTTAATTAATGTCATTTAATTAATGGTATCAAAACCAGCCAGATACAAACAGTACAGCCAAAGAGATTTTACTACAACTTTTTATCTATAAAATACGAAAAAGCTTTTTCCCCGAGCTATTGTTTTTATGACTTTAACAGTGAAGTATTTTATGCAACCGCTCCCATTTATGTTCGCGTATATAGCTCCGATCAAACTAAGGTGAATCAAATCCTGCGCGGGATGTGGGACGAAATTCATTGGCGCAGATTGTGCCAACTAACTTGTATGGAGGTGTTTAAACTGGCGCGAATAGTTGCGTGACTTCCCAATCATTAAAACACAGGCTGTCGAGTCCTGCGTCCCGCGCGCGATTCTCTTCATTTTGATGAGTTAGATTGAGTGTGACAGTTAGATGAGTTCGGCGTTTCCTACCTGACTCTGAGAAGAAAAATCGAAAAACACTAAAAGGACAGCCTCTTTTAAAATCCAAAACAGTTTGAACGGTCCATAATAAAAGTTTCGTTGTGAAATGTTCGGCTGCACCGAAAATATAAAATTATATCGTTTCGCCTCGACGACGCTAGCTGATAGTTTGGATGTAGACACCGAAATAACTTGGTAACATAACCGTCTCAATCTAACTCAACAATCTTTAAGTAGTTTTATTGTTTTCGGTATAACGTCGCTTTTATACATTGGCGCCGATTCTGTTGTACACCGAACTAAACTATCACTAAAATTCCTTACTTTTGGCTATGAGAATCTTAACGCTATTCTGCAAAATAAAATCTCTAAATTTAAAAATAATTTTGACACATCTAAAATCAAATTTGGCACTTGCGACTCCACGTGATACTTGTTTGCCGTACCACGTGATTTTTTTTTAGAGCCAGAGGTGCGCATTATTTTGCAGCCTCGACATGTTTTGTATGGAGTTTTTCACTTTTTGTATGGAAAATATGAAAAAAAAATTTTTTTTTTTACCAACACGTTGGATTTTAAATGTTTCGAAGTTTTATAAAGGGGGTCGAAATTTTCATTATTTTTGTGATAGGACACACCGTTTTCGAGATATAAGCAAAAGAAAAGAAAAAAAGATACAGTACTGTTTTTGCATCTGAAGTCGAGGTGTTGGTGTGAATTTTAGTTCATGACAACTAATTTTATTCCACACCTTTTAATCGCGATTAAAAACAGACAGATTTAGTTACGACAATCAAAATTTTTGGTGAAAAACGTAAAATTCAGAATAGCAAAATTGCCATTTTCACTAAATTATAATCTCAGTGCCATCTTAGTGCTGTCAAACTAAAATTTGGTTAAGTTGTGTCACTTTAGTCAATTTCAGAATGGGAAATCGTCGTTTGACAGGAATAAACGAATTTTTGGTGATTTTTAGTCTAGTTTAGAGAATTTTGTGACAAGAGAATCGGCACCATTGTCGTTTTTTTTTAGTGTTATTATAAAAAATAAAACTTGACTTGACAATTCAAAAGTGCCTGTTTATTTGAAATAAATGCTTTGAGTTGGAGTTTGATAAACATTTATTTAAAATTTTATTTTATAGTAACGTTTTGATTTGACATTTTTTCTATATTAATTTATGTATGTTTAATTGTAATAATTCTGACTGTGACATTTTCATTTGTAATTTTACTTCTGGGTAGCTTCTTAACAACTTTAATAAATTTTTGCGTGCTTATTTCCATGGCTCACTCCTATCTACTCCACTTGTATTTAATGTAACCTACATTCATTGCAAATAAATTACTGATTGTTTGACTAAGGATTCCACGTGCACACACAATTCTATAACTTCACGTTTGTCGAACACCTTTTTTTTTTTTTTTTTTTTTTGAGGATGGGAAATCATCAAATTTCTCCTCCCGCTCTGGGTGGAGCGGAAGGGAGTGTCAGACTCTTACTGACTAAAACCCACCCGTGTTCCTTCCTTGGCCCTTTATGTTCCGGGTCAGCGGTACCCCTTTTGGATGATCCCGCTTTCCCGGCAGGCTTGGGCCCTAGTGGGCCCCCTCTTCGATGCTGACATCTCTTTGAGGCGCGCGTGGAACACGTACGCGCCGTCCAGCACGGGCCTGGTCCTGATCGGATGGTGAGCTACCCATTACTCACCGCCCGCAGGCCCGCGCCTACGGTGGCCGGG
The DNA here is from genome assembly GCA_937001585.2 of Brachylomia viminalis. Taxonomy (NCBI): domain Eukaryota; kingdom Metazoa; phylum Arthropoda; class Insecta; order Lepidoptera; family Noctuidae; genus Brachylomia; species Brachylomia viminalis. Next base: position 12,101,791 of record OW443316.2, on the reverse strand, counting down.
AGTCGTCACGCGGCTCCCGACGCCCGGAGCGTCCACCGCGGCGGCTTGGACGGGAGACTCTCTCCCTCTCCCGTCCTTGTCGAACACCTTTAAATACATTTTTAGTAGAGGGAATGTCGGTTCAATTGAAGGGTTCTTTTATTCAACCTATATAAGGAACAACACTACATGGTTATTTTGGCGCGCCAATGCCATTCAGGTCTCAAAAGACCCCAAAAGCACTATGTGAATTTAATTGCTTTAAAACTGGCACTGGCACAATTATAAAACACATTCGAAATACAAATTCAAAAGAATGGCTTTTCATCGTCACTTTTAAACGTTCCAAAACAAATGACAATTTGAACGAAACAGTTTCCTGGCGTTGCCGCGTTGTTTCAAAGATTTAACGGTAGTTCAATCGGATGTTTTTTGTGGTGTACAATAAAGAATATATAAATAAATAAATAAATAAATTTCATTCAGAAAGAATGGACTTTTCAACTGGAAGCCTTTCAGCCAGGCTTCGTTATCGATACCTCACAAAGGCTTGTGAAATAAAGTGAAATATATCTGCTGCAAACTGGGACTGGGTTTCTAGATATTATGTAGTTAAGTTACGCTTTCTTTGTTTAACGTTTGCTGTTTTTTTAGGAAACACTAACCTACTATTTTCTTTCCAAATTGTTGCCTGCGTGGGTTTATAAATTAGATATGAAATTCTGCCTATTATTAACATTGCCAAACATTATACCTTGGTTGACCTATTCATTTTATAAAACTCTCTTTATCTTTGCTAAAATGTTCAAATAAGAAGAACCGTCACAAAATAAAAGTACCTTAGTTTTTTTTTATAAATACACAAAACACATTATTCAGGCAATAAACTAGTTTAATACAAATAATTGTAAATTATACACATTAAACAAGATATTTATTAAATAGTTAAGTTCAAAACATAAATGTGTTTTCTTCTTCTTCTCAAACTCAAAATATAATACATATCTCAGAAAACTTATTTTTCTTACACTGTAGCAATACAAACCAACCGTGTTGTACTGTTTTCTTATTATTTATGTTAGTTTCTGGTTCTCTTGTAGTTCGTTTGTTGAGACAGGAACGAAAGACAAACGTATCCTCCTCGCTTCAAGACATTTGCAGATTTCAATTTAATTCTACAAATAGAGTTTGTTTGTATACTCTATTTATTTTTCAAACGTAATTTAATAACAATAATAATACATAAGTGACAACATCCACACAAGGTCTTCAGGTCCCGAACTAGGCAGAGCCTGTACTACGGTAACCTGATGACTGATATACATACTTATATACATATACACACCCAGACACAGGTCAAACAGACATGTTCATGCACACAAATGTTTGACTTGTCCGGGGATCGAACCCGGGACCAGCGGCTCAGAAAGCAGGGTCGCTACCAACTGCACCAACCGGTCAATTCGTTTATAAAAATAGCGAACGTTTTCATGCGGAATCAAACTCGGATGTGGAGATAGTGGAATTATACCTAGGCACACTTCAGTGTTTTATGAGTGGCATATTTAGTTTATAAAGTTCCCACTGCTGGGACACAGATTTCCTCTATGTGAGAGGGAGTGGGCAATAATCCACCACGCGGGCCCAGTGCGGTTTTGTAGACGTCCCATGTCTTTTAATTTTTGGTTCTAGGAAATGCCAGTTACCTCACGATGTTTTTGATTTTAGAACATACCGTTCACCTCACGATGTTTTTGATTCTAGTACATACCGTTCACCTCACGAAGTTTTTGATTCTAATACATACCGTTCACCTCACGATGTGTTTGATTCTAGTACATACCGTTTACCTCACGATGTGTTTGATTCTAGTACATACCGTTCACCTCACGATGTTTTTGATTCTAGTACATACCGTTCACCTCACGATGTTTTTTATTCTAGCACATACCGTTCACCTCACGATGTTTTTGATTCTAGTACATACCGTTCACCTCACGATGTGTTTGATTCTAGTACATACCGTTCACCTCACGATGTTTTTGATTCTAGTACATACCGTTCACCTCACGATGTTTTTGATTCTAGTACATACCGTTCACCTCACGATGTTTTTGATTCTAGTACATACCGTTCACCTCACGATGTGTTTGATTCTAGTATATACCGTTCACCTCACGATGTTTTTGATTCTAGTACATACCGTTCACCTCACGATGTTTTTGATTCTAGTACATACCGTTCACCTCACGATGTTTTTGATTCTAGGACATGCCGGTTACCTCACGATGTTTTCTTTCACCGATTTATAACATCACATCAAGTAATCCTCGAAGGATTAGGCAGAGGTGTACCTATAGTACACCAATATTTCGCCAGTTATGTTTAAACAGCCCCATGTAATAGGGGGCGAGCTTATTGCCATCAACCGGGCACAGATCCTGACACTGGGCTGCTACTGAGATATTCCTAATGGCAAAATCCAATAACACTTTGTCCGATCTGGGAGTTGAACCCACAAGCTCACCAATCAAGTAGCGCATGTAACCACAAGACCAACGAGGGTGACTGATTTATAAGTGCGGCTTATTAATACAGGGTGTGGCGTAAATAATGGATAACCCTGAAACTGTCGATTAGCCAGATTATCATCTATCATTTACCCCACTTATATCGCCTACATACGCGTACATTTTTTTTTCGATATAGGGGCCCAAAATTGCATCATTCCGTAGAAAAATTGTTAACATTTAAGATTAAGTATTTTTTGCAATATTATCTTAGATTGTAATAAAAAATCTTGATACTAGTCTGATAATATAAATATTCAGGAGTGACATAAAAAAAAAACAAAACGAGCACAAGTCACCAATTTTAGAAATGGCAGCTGATTTTGTAAGAGTAAGTACGAATTTTATTTAAAATATCAATATTTTGGTCATCCATGGGCATAAGACTATATCTACATATTATTATATAAGTTGGGTAAATGATAGATAATAATCTGGCCGATCAACAGTTTCAGGGTTATCCATTATTAACGCCACACCCTGTATAATATCTTACTGGAAGCAACCATTCAAACCTAATTACCTTCCTACTCATATTCTAAATGATAAATGATTTTATTTCTGTAAGTCGGTTTGAACAAACACTTCTACACGTGTAGAAGTGTTTGTTCAAACCTACTTACCTAACCTACCTTTTATTTATTGACGTCAATAAATAACGTCATAAAGATATAGGTACCGCTTTTGTATATACAAATGTATAGGTACCTACCTTAGTATAGGTATAATGTATAGACGCCTGCTTTAAGTAGGCAACTCCTGACGCACAAATGCTTAAATGCCGGTGCCGTCCTGCTTATGTTTAAAAAAATGTGGCATGTGTATTTATTTATACCAAAAACTCAAACTTTTAAGTATATTTTTATAAGAATCGGATCTGAATCTCTAAATCCTAGTTGGTAAACTAAATGCATCACGAAAATTGATTGATATTCCCACTGAAAATATATGCATTCGTAATATTCAATCTCAGAATTTATCCCTCGATTTCGTTATGAAAATGCTTTCCAAAATCGTATATATTAAAGTTTCCGAGCGATTTTCCATACCGCGAGCGATCTCATCCTCGAAAATGCAAAATAAATTATTAAGGTACTGTGCACACAGGCGGACCTACTGTATATGTATATAGAGATACAATTGCTCAGCCGGTGAGACCCACTGCCTCCAGGCATCGTTACCAATTTGTATTGGCAAATATGTAGATTTAAATAAGTATAAAAGTCCAATTGAAACGAATATTTATTTTTGTGGCTGGTAAATCTACGCAATCGAGCAGGAGCCATTGAAGGTACCGGAGCCGTTTAAGGAAATACATTTTATAAGTTAAAAGGTAGATGTTTTTAATTTTGTAAGGTTTTAGACTCACTATTCGCAGGGCCGTCTTTAATCTATTTGAGGCCCTGGGCACTTTAAGAAAATGGGGCTCCTATGGAGAATGCAGCATTTCTTATGACCGTTCATATAGAAATACGAGTTACTTGGTCAACTCATGCAGCGAAGTTTGAGAACTAAGAACACGGAAGATGCACATATGAGCGAGCGTAGCGAGTTCGAAAAATTTTAACACCCCGTCTGGGATTTACTAAGGTTTTCTTTTGACAACTTCTAGCTACGAAGCTGGCAGAAACTAGGGGCCCCATGGATCGTGGGGCCCTGGGCGCTTGCCCATAGTGCCCAATGGAACAGACTGCCCTGACTATTCGCCTCATCACAACCAGAAATCGTAGCAATAGAACAGTCAAGCTGAGTTGCTGCCCTAAATGGCTAACTCATTCCACCACAGTGCACTGTTTAGCAAGTGTCTCCCCATGATATTTTTCATTAACAGAGTTGTTTTTAAAGGCTCAAAGCTTCATAATTTCCCAGCTAAACAAACCTCTCCTACCTTCTATTTCTATGGTCCAATTCTCTAACCCATTCTAGTAAGTATTACTAATACTTACTAGTACCGCATAGTCTGTAGATTTAATGTCTGTAGGGTGGTAACGGTCGCGACTAGAGCAGTGGTGGCCGGGTAGTAACGGTCGCGACTAGAGCAGTGGTGGCCGGGTGGTAACGGTCGCGACTAGAGCAGTGGTGGCCGGGTGGTAACGGTCGCGACTAGAGCAGTGGTGGCTGGGTAGTAACGGTCGCGACTAGAGCAGTGGTGGCCGGGTAGTAACGGTCGCGACTAGAGCAGTGGTGGCCGGGTAGTAACGGTCGCGACTAGAGCAGTGGTGGCCGGGTAGTAACGGTCGCGACTAGAGCAGTGGTGGCCGGGTGGTAACGGTCGCGACTAGAGCAGTGGTGGCCGGGTAGTAACGGTCGCGACTAGAGCAGTGGTGGCCGGGTGGTAACGGTCGCGACTAGAGCAGTGGTGGTCGGGTGGTAACGGTCGCGACTAGAGCAGTGGTGGCCGGGTAGTAACGGTCGCGACTAGAGCAGTGGTGGCCGGGTGGTAACGGTCGCGACTAGAGCAGTGGTGGCCGGGTGGTAACGGTCGCGACTAGAGCAGTGGTGGCTGGGTAGTAACGGTCGCGACTAGAGCAGTGGTGGCCGGGTAGTAACGGTCGCGACTAGAGCAGTGGTGGCCGGGTAGTAAAGGTCGCGACTAGAGCAGTGGTGGCCGGGTGGTAACGGTCGCGACTAGAGCAGTGGTGGCCGGGTAGTAACGGTCGCGACTAGAGCAGTGGTGGCCGGGTGGTAACGGTCGCGACTAGAGCAGTGGTGGTCGGGTGGTAACGGTCGCGACTAGAGCAGTGGTGGCCGGGTGGTAACGGTCGCGACTAGAGCAGTGGTGGCCGGGTGGTAACGGTCGCGACTAGAGCAGTGGTGGCCGGGTAGTAACGGTCGCGACTAGAGCAGTGGTGGCCGGGTAGTAACGGTCGCGACTAGAGCAGTGGTGGCCGGGTGGTAACGGTCGCGACTAGAGCAGTGGTGGCCGGGTAGTAACGGTCGCGACTAGAGCAGTGGTGGCCGGGTGGTAACGGTCGCGACTAGAGCAGTGGTGGTCGGGTGGTAACGGTCGCGACTAGAGCAGTGGTGGTCGGGTGGTAACGGTCGCGACTATGGTAAGGGCCGTGACAAGAGCAGTGGTGGCCGGGTGGTAACGGTCGCGACTATGGTAACGGTCGCGACTAGAGCAGTGGTGGCCGGGTGGTAACGGTCGCGACTAGAGCAGTGGTGGTCGGGTGGTAACGGTCGCGACTAGAGCAGTGGTGGTCGGGTGGTAACGGTCGCGACTATGGTAACGGTCGCGACTAGAGCAGTGGTGGCCGGGTGGTAACGGTCGCGACTAGAGCAGTGGTGGTCGGGTGGTAACGGTCGCGACTAGAGCAGTGGTGGTCGGGTGGTAACGGTCGCGACTATGGTAAGGGCCGTGACAAGAGCAGTGGTGGCGAACTGGTAAGGGCCGCGACTAGAGCAATGGTGGCCCAGTGGTAACGGCCGCGGCTTACAAGTTATAGGTTGTAGGTCCGAACCCAAACAGGTGCTTTACTTTGTGTAAATTATTTCATCACCACTGCTCTCAAAACGGTGAAGCAAAACGTGAACTAATTGTTCTAGAACAAAAAAAAACGAAGACATGGGACATCTACCAACCCGCACTGGGTCCGCGTGGTGGAATACGACCCACTCCTTCTCACCGAGAGTAGGCCTGTGTCCCAGCAGTGGGAGCAGTATAAGCTGATTATGCATATATTATGCTGTTAGTTCAATTAGTCAACCACACATCAGTGGTACCAATTTGTCATAGCATTCTTTTATGTCCAGTCCAGTCCAGTCCAGCTTTTATGTCATAGCAGTACCTAAGGGCGATTTTAGTAGTGCAAGTGTTAACGTTGATGTGCGGTTGAGTGTTCGTTTTCCATTTCTGCCACCAATCAGCATTTCTGTATTTCAGTTTGATACTTTTCAAACTGGTATTATAGTCACGAGATAAGTCTGAAATAATAATAATAATATTCCTTCAGCCAATCTCAACGGAGACTAGCCTTCGGCGCGGGAGATATTAGATGCACTTCCATTTTTTTAATTTAAGCGTAATTTAACAAAACTACTCATTGATAAGTGCTTCTGCAGTATACTTGAGTTCTTAGAGTATAAATTATGACTTGACGTCATTTGTAAATTAATTGTTACCAATCAATTTCATATATTTTACTAGTCACATGCAATAATAAACTTAATTATTTAATTAAAATAATTAATAACTAGGTAAAATTTGTACGCAGACATTAAAGGCATAATAAAAGAACGATTGTATTATCTTACGAACTTTCTGTACCTTAATTTATGCAAATACATGATTATTGATTTTGCACAAGTGTTCGCGCAGACACACGTGCTCTCTCTCTTCTCTTACTCTCATAGTACGATGGGGCGGCACGTAATCTGACACGACCGGAGAGAGATCAGGCGCAGTACCAACGGCTTTATCGCCAACATCCAAACTCCGGGCTGTTATTACTAGAGAAAGTTCTGAAATTCCTAGACTAGGTACTCTATATTTATTTAAAAATACCTGACTGTCCAAATGTATTAAGATTTTATTAGCTTTGTATATTAAAATTTAAATTAATATATTAAATTTTTCTTTAAATTGATAATTGAATTAGTTTAGGTCTCTTTATGTCTAAGCATTTTAGTTCTTGCTCCTATAGCAGAAAATATAACTATGTACAGTTAGCTCCAAAGAAACTTTACCTCCCTAGACAAAGTACACAATACTCAGGAGGGGGTGAGATTTCTCTGCAGCCAACTGTACCCATAAGCTTAAAAAATAAAGATTTGTTATGATTTTTTATTTAGAAGGTTTACATATATTGAAAGTTTTATTTTGCTTTTTTAACTTATTACTTTAAATCACCAAAACAGAGTTAAGGGATTCACATGTGGATACCATGGGGATGTACTGCAATAAACGTGTCGTGCAATGCAGTACGTCTTTCGGCTAAAATAATGATGATGATGCGTCGCGCTGTCAGTTATAAGTAGATAGTGCACGCTTCTTAGGACTCTGAACTATTTCTATACTTTTTTTCTTTGTCAACAGAGCGATGTCCCTGGTTCCACCCGGGGGGGCAGACTCCCCCAGTCCGCGGCGCGCAGTCAGCCCACTGCTGGAGATGCGCCGCCCACACTGCACTCTAGCTTGCGACTACTGCGCGGCTGTACTCGAGGACAAGTTCAAACGTAAGTATATATATATATGTAGTGGTTCATTTTGATTAACAACCAAGTGTGTAAGGCAGTCAGCCCACTGCTGGAGATGCGGCGCCTGCACTACATGCTAGCCTGCGGTTAAGGAACATAAAACCAAATACATGAAAAAAAAACTGGATTACTGTAGGTTATTCACCAAGTGGGTAAAGCACTGTCTTATGTTATAGGTGCCATATTGAAGCTCTCCCAAGACGAAGACTCCTTTATCCCCGAGGAGAATATTCTAGTTTTCACACCTTCTGCAAGATAATTAAAAGCAATTTGATTTTCCAATAAGTTCGTTTTATTAAAAGTTTTCATAGAAACTTTTAGTTAAGGTTCTAAATTCAAATCACATTATTGACCAGCGGGTTATAATAAATTTCAGTACTATATTATTGCCCGGCTAGACCCAGGGCTATAATGACTTCCTTTAGGTTAGGTTTGCGTGCAATATAATTTGCCATTATCAGCAGGTGGTGTGAAAAAAATGTTTCTGTATAAAATTATACTCAACATATTTATTTTTTTCAAGATGTTTCGCCTACTCTGCCCCACTGCTGGTCAGTTAAATAATTTTCCATTGATCTTTATTATTGATTTTCCGGCCAATCAGTCACTTAACCAAATACACTGAAGAATTGGATAACTGTATAAACAATGTAATATTATTTGTGTACACCCACCGATTGTAACACGATCGTGCAAAAATAAATTTTCCATATTATTTTTCCCCATAACTTCGGGTGTGATCAGGTTAGACTGGAAGCCGACCGAACTTCGGGTGTGAAGGATGTTTTTCTCATATGTCCTTCCGTGTGCTAACTGTATAGGAACCTTGAGACTTCCGTTCAACTGCAATGGTTCAGATTTACTATGAAAAAGACACCAGAAGGTTGGAATTGTGCCGTCAAAAATATATTAACGAATTTGCTTCGATTTTTATGAAATCAAATTGCGTAGCATATTAACATTTTTTCGGATAGTATTAGAAAGTATTTTTGAAAAATTCTATAATACCTGGGTGTTTTAGAATTTTTGATTAATGATTTTTTCCCGACGGAATCGAATACCGTTCTACAAATGTAGTCAATAGATTTCAAATAAAACATATTTTCAGTACCAAATACACAAATAAAACCATCAAGTAAAAAACCGGCCAGCACTCTACATATAGAAAAATAACATAGATTATTGGAAATTATTATTTATTTGAGTACCTAGAAAGATTATATTAGGGGTTAAAGGTATGAAATTGCCGATTTGTACGGAAAAATTTAATTAGTTTTTTTTTTAAATTTAACATATTTATTTAATCAAAATAATTACCATTATTATCTATACATTGCTGCCATCTAATAGGAAGGTCATTTATGCCTTTGCGATAGAACTCTCGTGATCTAGATTCGACAAACTGTGTGAAAGCATTTTGTACTGCCTCCTGAGAAGAAAACTTTTTATCACGTAGAAAATTGTGCAAATCACGAAAAAAATGTTAGTCCATTGGAGCAAGGTCTGGCAAATATAATAATACGGAGGGTGACGAATGGTTTCTAATTGCAGTTCCTGTTAAAACGGTTTCTCGTGCTGTATGAGGTCTCGCGTTATCATGGAGCAATAATGGTGAAGATTCATGAGTCGGGGCTGTTACACTGCTAGTTTTGCTATCATTGTTCGGAGTTCGGCACAGTAGACATCTGCCGTTATTGCTTGACCGGATTGGAGAAAGCTATAGTGAATAACACCATGCTGAGACCACCAAACAGTTACCATTACCTTTTTATTGGTAAGCTTTGCTTTAGGACACTGTTGCGGCGTTTGACCTGGGGTCAGCCATTGCATTTTTCGCTTACGGTTATCGTAAAGAGTCCACTTTTCATCACATGTCACAATCCGATCCAATATTTCTTCATTTCTGTATCGATTCAACAAGGCAACACAAGTTTCAACACGCGTTTCTTTCTGCAGATCAGTCAAATCATGAGGCACCCATTTCTCATATTTTTTTATTTTATTGATTTGACGCAAATGAGTCAATATTGTTGGTAAGGTAACGTTAAACCATGCCGCTAATTCCCGGGTAGTTTGGCTCGGATCAGCTTCCACCATCTCTTTCAATTCATTGTTATTCACCTGTGTGGGCGGTCTTCCACGTGGTTCGTTCTTCAAATCAAAGTTTTCATCTCGAAAGCGTTTAAACCAAAATCGCAAGGTGCGTTCATGAGCAGTTCCCTCTCCAAACGCAACATTGATATTGCGAGCTGTTTCAGCCGCGTTAGTTCCGCGTCGGAACTCGTATTCAAAAATAACTCGAATTTTCGAAGTATCCATCTTTCTTGTCTAAGCTGAATAAAAAAAACAACTGAAAGTCGATAATCGAATGTTGCACATTTTTTAAAAGAAGAACTTCATAGGTACTAGGTATGTGAAAAAAGTTTCACTCAAAAATCTCAAACCATGAAGGTTATATGTCAATTCGAAGTACCTAATACAATAAAACGGTAATTTCATACTTTAACCCCTATTATTTACATGTAAGTTAACAGTCTTAAAATAATAATAATAACGTATAAATGTTTATCAAAAAGGAGGGGAAACTCGATTGATAAGGCATCAAAAACATTAAAAATTATTTATTTAAAAAATTGTGTATCAGATTAATTAAAACTGCACATATTTAGCAGTATGCAGTTGGCTACTTACCCAAAAAAAAAAAAAAAATCTTATAAATGGCTTGTTCTTGCGCACTGACTGCCTGACTGTACTGAGGGTATCGTTCTAGAAAGCTGGAAGTATTTGTAAATTGGCAACTATGTTACACACTAGACATATCGTTACATGTTATTGCTCATTCGGAGGCTACTTATAGTTACTACTTCAGTTTTTATTTATTGAAGACTTTGTTTCGCCAGTTTTTTCCTGCTAAAACATTAGGAAGTGGTGAAAGGCGGGCGTTCTTATGTAACTTTTGACGTTCATAAAGTTCTATAGAGATACGAGGAACAGGGTGTAAAGTTCACTCATACCTCCATAGAAAAGGTAGGATCTTCCGACCAGACGGGTGTCGTGTCTGATGGGCAACTGCCCAACGATTGATGTCGGGAAGTTGTAAAGTTGTATATATGCTAGTCGCGCGGTAAACTCTGCTTGCGCGATGCAGGATTTGTGTGACATCAGTATGACGCGCAGCTTGCATGTGGCGATGTAGATACCGCTACAGTACTAACTCGGAATCTAATACGAAATAAATAATTTTTGATTCGTATGGATACCCCAACATTACATACACAATGAAGATTACCCTCAAATCACTTCTAATTTTCTGTCTTTCGTCCACCAGGTAGTGCAGACATGCGTAACCGAGGCACATCTCCACTGTCAGCGTCACCTCGACAGTCCCTCACCGGAGAACCACCCTGGACCCTCCCAGATGACGACCGACCCGACTTCTCAGCACTCAAGGAAAATATACAAAGGATCAACAAGTAAGTCTTTATAGAGCTTTGTTAATCAAACAGTTTCCTCAAGTCGGCCATCCTACAAAATTACAGCAGCTCCAGTGAGGGACAAAACACAGTTCAGGCTTATAATTTTTTGCTATCAACATTATGTTTTAGAATTAAGATAATCACTAACACTAATGAGTCTTTTAACATGAATTAATAAATGATGCACCACCGTATGTGAACTACACGGGTCGAGTAATCTGATTACTCCCACGTGAGTAAGCTTGCAACATAAAAGGGTTAAGTTAACTAAAGTAAACGCCGTCGGTTACGTCAGCAGCTGTACAATATTTTTACGCCCACATAATAGCGTTGTTCTATAAGTAAATCCTGGCATTTCCTTATGGTGCTACGTGGCACGTAAAGCTCACGATAACGTCTACAGAAGACAGTACCTATGCGACGTGTTTGTGGTAAAGTTTGAACGCATCGCATCAGCGTCAGACGACAGCAAAAGAGGATTAGTACCTAAATGGAATCTGCTGTCCGTAATTTCTTACTAATATTTAAATGCGGAAGTAACTATGTCTGTCTATCAACCCAATCTGTTTGTCCATTACCTTTAAGTATTTTTTAGCACACGGATAGACTGTATAAAATGTCAAATTACCTACTGGAAAATTGCTGACATTTGCCTAGGGGTCATAAGGGGTCATTTGGTTGCAAAACACCTCCCCTACATCCCCATAATGGATTGCCGTCGTATCACAAATAACCCTGTATGTATATCTCGGCCTAACACTTGAACTATTTCGGCGCGTAAATCGTTTTGCAGTGAAAGTTCGAGTCTAATTAAATAAATAATAATTTATTGCATAAACAAGGAAGAAGCTTTCAAGTTGTATCTTGAATGACAAAAAATATGTTTTTGTATCAGGGACTGCGAAACCTCAACCCGTCTGGACATGTTGCTGACTCAAGTGGAACAGTATGCCAATAACCTAGAGGCGCTGGTGGAGGAGAGGACCTCTGACTACCTGGAGGAGAAGAGGAAGTGCGAGGAACTTCTGTACCAGCTCCTGCCGAAGTAAGTACTTTTGTTTGAGATTCAGATGTAAAAGTTTGACGTAGGTAGTAAAATACTGCTATGGTAAGCTTCACAGGTGTGTGTCTTAAGACATATTGGGCACCTACCTAAGACACCTACCAGTCTTTCCACCTACCTATTTACCTATAGTTGACTACGTTCTTGAATTAACTGACTGAATTAATGAACGCGTTCCTGCATAAACTACACTGATACACTGACCGACGCAATCTTACAAATTATTTCTGACGTCAGCTATCACTAAAATAATAAAACACACGGGATTTATTTTTATTATAATCAAAGATGAAAGAAGAGACCTAAACTTTGTTTTTCTGTGTACGTTCTACGAACTATATAATGTAATAGTATAACAAAATGTAAAAAATGAAGCACAATACTCGTAGATATTAATTGTTGGAAATCGAACTCAGGCCCTGCAGTCTCGACATAGTTAGCAATCGTTTTCGGTTGCTAAGTCCTAACAATCCAGATGTAAATGTTGATGTAAATGTTTGGTAGTCTCGACACTCAAATTTATCGGTTGTTACCTACCGGTACCTACCTAATTACATTTGAGTGTGGAGACCACCAAATATCGTTACATCTGGATTGTTAGGACTTAGCAACCGAAAACGATTGCTAACTATGTCGAGACTGCAGGCCCAGGTTTGCAAAGCAGTCGTCGTAACTTAAAATTTTTTGCTTTATTGAAAGTTGAATAAATAGTCGTTCTTATTATGTCATACAGCTAAGCAGTCATGCTTAAAGTACATTCGCGTTAAGAATGCAGTGAGTCATCATTGTCTGTCGGCCTAGCCCGGCCCCCTAAGCAATCAAATCTTTTCAAATTACAAAGTCAAGTTCACAATGACAGTTGAAGGCATTGCTTCATTAAACTTAAACTTTTAAAATATAATTTGTTTGAATTTAACACCACTGTGAATACACCTTTATCTTGCAGTTGCACTGAGTTGCACTGATGACTCACTGCATTTTTAACGCGAACGAACTGTAGCACCGTAATGGTATAGCGGGATGATAATCATCTAAAAGGTTAAATGTGTAACTAACTCCTATATTCGTTTCCTAACCAGCCTAGTGAAGTAATGTATTAATTCTGACCGTTGTCATTGACACTAGTATATTGTGTTCTCTCTCATCTCAGTCTTATTTCCTACGTAATGTAGGTACCTATAGGAAGTGTTTCGCTATATCTGACTTTTTTAGTAGTCAAATCTCAGTTGGTCCGTTAGACTGCTTTGATCCTTATAAGAAACATGATCGATTGGCATCAAAAACGTTTTAGTGAAAATTGCAGATTTTGTTGCCGACTGTATTTTTTTTATCTATGAGTGCAGATCAACTGTTTCAAAAGTTAAGGGCAGTCTCCTCAGACTGTTTTCTTGTAGCGACAACAGTTATGGATTGCTGAGATGGGCAGGTACCTTAACTGTTGTCGCTACAAGAAAACAGTCTGAGGAGACAGTCACAGTATACAGGGGTATACTGTGACTGCTTGGCTCCAATGGCTTGGCAATGGTGATAATCATTTAAAATGTTAAATCTGTAACTATCTGTAATATGCCTTTTGGCTCGTCTTTTTACAATTTGCGGTAAACTATAGAAGAATACGTACAAATTGCAATATAGCTTATCTCCAATAGCAAATAGCGTAACAATTTATAGGCTATTTACAGCTATCTTCAGACAGAACTCGTAAGTGATAAGAGCTTGTCGTACTTTTAACATGGTGTGTCAGGATGTCGAGGTTGAGTTTGATTTATTTACTAGTAGCGTTAAGGAAGTAAAGAAAAGTTTCAACAAATTGTTTTTTCGATGTATAACCATTTTTTTTCTCTGAATATTATTGTATTTTTTGAGCATGAGATAATTCATTTGCGTATCTCTTACGTCGCTGTTTTCGCGTATTTGTTAATGTTACTCACATTAATCGTTAGTGGAAGCTTGTAATTGGCCATCGTTTACACAGTGTACTAGCTATGAAAATGTATTAGCTGTAGGATTTCCTAAAATAATAAATAAAATAAAATTTACAGACTGACCAGATACAAAGGGAATATCTTTAACAAAATTTTAACAAATCTATCTGACAGTATTTGCGTGATGCTGGAACTTACACTCAGACAAAGAGATAAAATAAAAAAAAAGAAATGTTTTCAGCTTTAATCGTTCCCCGGCCTCGCAAAAAATTACTAAAATAAATGTGTTCACTGTACAGTTTTGACTTCGCTACGATTTTATTATATTTAATTCAATTCCTTTATTTCAATCAACACATGGATCATACCTATAATAGCATTAGGTATATGAAATAAAAGTTATATAAAACAAAAATAAGACAAAACACAACAAACAATTTCATTATTATGTACTTACTTACAAATTAAATTGGCAGTCAGCAAATTAAAAAAATAGAAATAATCATAAATGTTACATATTTAAAAATAATAACTCATATAAAATTATTTAATGATTATCATTTATTCAATATTTTAAATATTGTAAAATAGAAAAGAGGGACAGATATTGAACAATAATGTGTTATGATTATTTCATTATAAATGTATATAAATATATAAGATGAAACCAGGCTTCTTCACCACGATTTCCTACACCGGTGTCAGTGATACCCAAGAAAAACTTACATAAACTTTATTTTAACTTTATTTATAATGTCTTGTGTTATTTATAGAGCAACAAACAAACAGCATAAGTAAAGTGGGTTTTGCTCAACACTACTCGGCTTAGATAGGCAAACCTAATTCACAAAGGGATTAAACACTTTAAAGCCTACCTTAATTACGCATCCGTCCAGGTCGAACGCTTGACTAGGAATAATTATATTGACCCAACATGTATTAATTCTACGATGTGGTTAGATAGTTAGCATGGGATTAATGGGTTAGTGATCTTGGGTTATCCGGGTTCGATCCCCGGACAAGTCAAATATTTGTGTGCATGAACATGTCTGTTTGACCTGTGTCTGGGTGTGTATATGTATTAAGATATGTATATCAGTCATCAGGTTACCGTAGTACAGGTTCTACCTAGTTCGGGACCTGAAGACCTTGTGTGGATGTTGTCTCATATTATTATCTTGATATACATACCAACATCCCGCTTAAAAATACACTCAACAAGCCCTCTAGTTATGCCATTAATTTAACACACATAAACGGTTTCGCGTTTTCGTTTTATGAACATAATATTCTAATTTTAATAAACATTATAATTTATTTACAATTTTCTAGGTCCCGGGCCTAGTCCTTATCGGACGGCGAGCTACCAATTGCTCACCGTCCGCAAACCCGCGCCTACGGTGGCCGGGAATCGGCTTGGGATTCCCGACGCCCCGGGCGTCGTCGGCGGCTAGGGGCGAATTTTGCGGACGGTGAGCAATGGGTAGCTCGCCGTCCGATAAGGACTAGGCCCGGGACTTGCGAATTTTGCCTCTCCCTCACGCCTTTCGCCTCCGCGAGAAGGAGGTGACGGCTTCCCGTGCCCTCTCGCTCCGTACCATGGCCTGGACTAGGGCTGGACGCGAGAGATCGCCGCTGCCAATCACCTGCACGAGCACACGGCGGTGCTCCGCCCAAGCAGGGCAGACCTCCACCGTATGCTCCACCGTGTCCTCCGGGCGATCCACACAATGGTGACACCCGGGCGTTTCCTCCCGCCTTATCCGGAACAGGAACCTTCCGAAGCAACCGTGTCCGGTGAGAACCTGCGTCAGGCGGAAGGTGAGGACGTCGTGGCGCCTCTCTAGCCTCAAAGAGGGGACTTATCGCCGCAATTGTGGCGTGCCCAGCGCTGGGTTGCGACAGTCGCACTCTCCATGCCGCTCTGAGATCTCACCGGAGCTCTGTCCGCTGTGCCGCGATTCCTCGCGGCAGCGGAGTTACGCCCCGGCGTCTCGCCTCCTCGCGCCATTCCCACATATGCGCGAGGAGTTTTGCCTCCAGATCCCATGGCGGTAATCCGGCACGGAGGCTCGCCGCCTCACCGGAGACTGTACGGTATCCCTGGACCAGCCGGGTGGCCACGACCCATTGGGGCGCGTTCAACCGGCGGGCTGTCCGCCACCTCAAGGAACGCGCCCACACCGGTGCCCGTAAAGGGCCATGGACCGCACTACCCCCGCGTAGAGCCTCCTGTAGGTGGCGTTTGGACCCCCTAGATTGGGCAGGAGCCGCTTCAAGGCAGCCTCGGCCCTTTCCAGTCTTGGAGCCAAACGTCGGAAATGCTCCACGAACTTCCACCGGCTGTCGAGGACGAGTCCCAGGTACTTGGTCGTCGACTCGACGCCGATGTGAACCCCTCCTACCGTTATTTGGGAACCCGACGACGACGATAGAAGATTTACACGGACTTCTAAGGGTCCTGACTCCCGCTTCCCAAGCACACATTTTTATGATTTTTTCGCAGCCTTGTTTCATGCATAAATAAATAAGATTTTGTACAGTATTGAAAGATTTGAAAATACATTTATTTTACACAAGCTTAAGGGTACACGACATTTTCTTCAAATTAAAATAAAGGTAAAAGTGTAAGTCCGTTTTAAGAAATTAGCAGGAATTTGTGACTCACGGCTGCGCTCAATTGCCCAGCCAGGAAAATATTGTCGATGATGATCATGAACACTGACTAATGGATTAGGAAAACATCTAAGAATGAACAGTCGTGAATGTCAATCCTCGTTCTATACATAAGAAGAGGCGTTTGTCCTGCGGACTGCTAGAATAAGCCATTCTACCAACCAATATTTGACAGACCAGCACCACAGACCACCATTCTCTCCAATACCGATCTAAATCAAATTTCGTCCTCAGGTCCGTAGCCTCTCAACTGATAATGGGCCAGCCCGTCATGGCGGAGACCTACGACCAGGTGACGATCTACTTCAGCGACATCATCGGCTTCACCCAGCTGTCTGCCGAATCCACACCGCTGGAGGTCGTTGACCTGCTCAATGATCTGTATACCAGCTTTGATTCGGTTATTGAGAACTTTGATGTTTATAAGGTGAGTTCATTAGTTTGTTGAGTTTAGAATAATGATTATGGTTATGTTGTGAATAGGTTTAGGTCAAAGGTAAACAGTCTAAGGCCGTTTGTCCACCGCCGCCATCAACGAGCACAAGACGCCGAAGTAGCGATACATACATTTACTATGGCCGCGTGTCCACCGTACGTCTGTCACCCGAGCGCCGGGATCCCGCCCCCCAAATTTTCGAGTAGTCCGGCGCAATTGCTAGACCTCGGCCCGAGATTGTGACGAACCTTAAATTTTGCCCATAGACTGCCACAATACCGGTGCCTTTCGCCCGACTTTAGTCTATCATAACATCAGCATGTTACTGAAAGCAAAAAGCACTTTTGAACGTCAACACTTACGAGTACCTACATTAAAATAGAATTGATTCTAGTCGCCCCTTCCAAAAGGTAGTTTCGTGTGGAGAATAATGGGCAAGAAACTCCACCGTTACTCTTTTAAAATGTGTTACAATATTTTGTATACATTAAATATATAATTTTAAGTGAAAATCACCGATGCATCTATAATAAAACTACCCTACCACAAATAGGTAAAAATAATTAAACATGTTGTCCCGGCACTAAAGTTACAGCTACGCTACTTTATCCTACCTAACCTAGGCCTGGTATTCCTAGGAGGATATTAAATGAAAAGTAGGTAGGCAGTAAATTGGAACATTTATTATAAATAACTCGGTAGGTAGATGAGGGTCGATAAAAGTTGGGTTAGGGCCTATACAGCGATTAACCTCCTCACTGGTCTAACACTCCCCTGACATCACTGGCCGCTGCAGGAGATGAGTGCTCGCGCGTCGATCGCCAGGTCCAACTGCTGGTGTAGGGTTCGCAGGTTGTCCCGCTACTGTCCACCACGGGGAAGCAGGGAATTAAGGTGTACGTGAAACCCTGTAATGCGCAATAAGCGAAAGCATTACACGCTGGCCGTAGACGGTGAGCACCCACAGCAACGTTGAATAGGGAAGCACTAATATGTAGATGTGTTGCTGTGGATGTTCACTATCAGATACGGAGATGACAATAATTTCGGTTACTTAGCCGTTAATTTAAACATTTGAAATTTACAACGGAAACTAAATTTTAATATGCAAGAATGATATAATTCTGAAAATGTGGGGTAGAACTACAAAGAGAAAACAAGTAATGAGCGTCTAAAAGAAACAAAGATAAGCAAAAACACAAATGAAAAGATCACCAGATACGCAAAGCGAAAGAAACCGTTACGGTTTGCTAAGCTACTGGCTAATTATAATTGTGCAACACTTACCCAATCGGGGTTTAATTCACACACACAGAATATGTTTGAACGTCGATTATTACATTACTCAGTATATTTCTGATTTAGGTACGTAATTAAATGTCGAGGGAACGGTAGGGACGCCTTTAAAAAAACTTGATCGCGATTACGATATAAATTCGTATTAGGGACAGTGAAAAAGTCTGACGTGCGCTCGCCTCGACAACCAGAATCGTCCTGCCGGCGGCGACGTGGAAGTGTCTGTCGCTATGGACCTTGCCCCCGCGCCGAGAACAAAGAAACTAGTTTCTGGGTGCCTAATATGTCGCTTGTTTTAATCGTGCGTGGTGATAAACTATAGCTGGCCAGAAGTCTGATTTGATGCGTTCATTATTAGTTATTTTTTTTTTTTGTATTGTAAATATTTTTTTTTATAAATAGTATTAAGTATTGTAAATAATTTTCTTATGTTTATTTTTTTTATTATTATTATATTATTAAGAATTAAGACATGTAACAATTAATGTTATAATGTAGCAATGACAAATAAGTTAATTATGTGAAAGATACATGGTGCTCACATATTTACAAACATTGTAGAAGTATGTTATGTATTTAACCCTGTTGGAAGCAGTTTTTTCATGAAAACCTAAGCCAAGACCGCTAGACAAATCAGTCCAATTACAACAGTATAATAAGATAACAAGCGACATATATTAAATGCGAAGCGTAGTTTTCATCCAATCACCTTCACGTACTTTATTTCCTCTATCATTTATTAGATGTAGCGCGTCCAGAATATTATAACTATGAGGATAAGGGAAATCTTCCAGCTTAATTTATTAAACCTAAGCCAAATTCATATTTTTGTGATGATTTTAAACGTTTATTTTTATAAAATATATTAAATGATATACATATTGTTTTTTTTTTACATTTAGATAATATATGTTTAACCGTTTCATAAAAAAATCAAATGAAAGAAAATGAAATTGTTTATGGTACGTAAGTGAAGACTGATCAGCTGAATGCTACATCAAATTCAAATGAATACTACAAAATATATGCAAAGTGGTTATGCAAATATGCATTTGCTTAAAAGCTTTTTTATGAATGATAATGTAGGTTTGTCACGTGGGATCATCCAGATAATTGGAAGAAAGGCACTATCACTGTTTCAGTAATCTGACAACAATTTTAAAGTTAACTAAGATAAGATAAGATTTATTATTCTCACCACAATTTAACAAAATACATATTAAATGGTCTCAGAGCTAGACAACATTTCAAGCCTTAGGCCTCTACTTCAGGACACCAGCCGAGCTGTTCTGTAACAATCTCACCGTGATAACTTAGGTGAAGTGAGTTGTCGATAGTGTCAATCCTTAGCATGATAGCTCACTTCACCTAAGCTATCACGGTGAGGTTGTTACAGAATCGACCGGCTGGTCTCCGCCCTTTTACAAAATGATGCATTTTATTTTATTATTTACTTGTACGCTGACAACCTAAAAGATAAAAAAAAACAACATTATAAAAAGATCGACGAGGCTCGGGTGGAAATTTTAATCTTTACATAAAACTATCATTTTTGTTAATAGGTTATTTGTGTGTGGAAGTATGTGTGTGTGTGTGGGGTGCTGTTGGTCCGTGCGAGCGACGTGTGGGTGTGTGTATGTGTGTTAGGCGCTTATTTGGGCGTGCGTGACTGAATGATAATATGATGTTATTATGTGACTTAAAGGTAACTTTAAGACTTGAGAATGATGATGTAAGTAGGTTTAATTTTTTTAAGGTGCGATATAACACCATAGAGGTAAGGTTTCAGTATAATCATAAGCAATTTAGTTGTTGTAGCAAGGCAGTAACTTTCTTTTTGCATATGGTCTTTGTGAGGTAAACTATAGGTGACATCCTGTTTATTTTGTTATATAGAAAGTCACCTAGAAATTAATTTAACATTATCTGTTAATTTTTTAAATAGTCCCAACAGTAAACAAAATAATCTAGATCCGATCCAGCCGGTCTCCCGCAGTGATGCCATAAGCCGTCCATACCCCACAGGCCCACAGGGGGTGACCTTAGCGTGTAGTCGCTTAGTTTATAAGCTTTATGCTCTGGCTTCAGGCCTTATTTATAAGACATCCACAGGATAGCCCTGATAAGCAGCCGCCAACCTCCAACCCTAACCTACGAGATGCCCTTCAGAAAAAAGAAAACGAGTGAGCCTTACAGTAGTCGCATAACTATAATACCAACGTGAGATGTCAGATGTTCCACATGGAATATCTGACATCTCACGTTGGTATTTGAAACGATTTTTCGTATCGAAGAATAATTCTTTTTAATGAAAATTGTAATTTATTTAATTAAAACTAGGAGTATTGCAATTTTTCTCGTCTCACACATGAAACTGTTGACTGACAGAACCAACCTCTTTGAAAATAGGTTGGTACAATCTGACGGCAAACTCTACCACCGCGCGCGCTCATTGGTCAAATCAAATAGCGCGCGCTTCCCCGGCTTCCTGTTACACACTTCCGTCGCATTTCACGAAAGCACTCCCACAGATTGCAGGAAAGCGAGAGGAAAGATATTACACATCAAAAACAATTCCAAAATTAGAATATAAATTGCTGAAACATGTTCAGAGCTACTCAAAAGGAAATCAGTAGTGGAATATTCTAGCACCAACCACCAAAAGGGACAGAGTAATCAATGCATTATTAACTAGTTACCTATTCAACTCCGTATTGGAGCATCAGAATATTAATTATATTCTGCCGGGTAGCCTTTGTAACGAATTTATACTGATGGCATTTTAGACCACACCTTTGGCATTTAAAGCTAGCAGCAGAGTTGCGGCTCCTTTGTTGGTGAAATGAATTGTTTATTTAAATATACGTATTGTTTATTGTAAATATATCAAAGAGACCTTATTCGTCTAAGTAATAATAATGGTAATAGTTGTATAATAAATGTTTTGTCAAATCGTAAAAATCGTGCGAAGCATGGGCGGGCAGTAATAAAATAAACCTGGCAAATAAAATACAATATTCTTCATTGTATTTTATTTGAAAGTTCTAGACTTATTGGATTCATCAATAGTCTCTCATTCATTCTGATTGAACTTGCGAAAAAAATGCGCAATACGGATTAAACTCGGTAGCGTTTTTTTTTTCAATTAAATTGGTTTCGTCCAATCATTGAGTAAATGTTACGTTATTAAATTAAGCGCACGGTTCACTAATCGAAGACTTTGATGAATATAAAATGGATTTATTTAAAAACTTGCTTTTGCCCGCAGCTTCACCCGCGTTGAGGTCGGAAATTATCGCACTACCGGGATAAAAAGTATTTTAAAATGTAGGACATTTCATGTCCTACATTTTAGAATACTACACCCACGTCGTGGTCTATCCGTGTGCAATTTTTTTTTAGCTGTTGTCTTGTGGAACAGTAACATACAGATAGACAGAGTTGCTTTTGCATTTATAATATTAGTATGAAAGTATGAACAATTTAGTATCACGCCTACATTTATTGGCGAGATAGGCAGCGGTTCATAGTATCTATCACATAATTAACTTATTTGTCATTGCTAATTTTTTTAATTCTTTTTACCACATTTAATTATAATTAAATAATGAATGTATACAAAATAATGTAACACATTTTAAATGAGTAACGGTGTAGTTTCTTTCCCATTATTCTCCATACGAAACTATCTTTTGGAAGGGGCGACTAGAATCAGTTCTATTTTAATGTTGACATTCCAAAAGTGCCTTTTATGTGCCTACTTGAAATAAATGCTTTTACTTTGGCTTTGACTTAGTACCTACACTCACATTTCGACGATTATGATAAAAATCAATTGTAAAAGGGGGCAAGCGGGCGAGCCTATTGACATCAGGCGGGCACAAACGTGGATTTCTGCACTGAAAATATGGAACACCTAATAATCAAACACAACTAGTCATTAATATTTTTTAACTGACTTATTTTGGTACAGGTGGAAACCATAGGCGACGCATACATGGTGGTGTCCGGCCTACCCATGCGCAATGGCAACAGGCATGCGGCTGAGATCGCGCGCATGTCTCTTGCGCTGCTAAACGCTGTGCGCGTCAAGACAGTGCCTCATCGGCCTGGTGAACGGCTGCTTCTCAGGATCGGTATGCATTCAGGTAAGGATTGGAATGGTGGTTTGTGGAAATGAAGAGTAAAATAACTCCTTCACATTGAGGAAATGTTAACCCCCATGCATTCTTAGTTAGCTGAACACATAGATATCCAATCTGATATGATTTGCCGTAGGTACCGCCGCTAACTGAATAAAAGTACGGCCTATATTCTTTAATACACATAATAAGTATTTCTTGAAAACAATAAGCTATATATATAAACGCTGCAAAGAATTAACTTAAAACGGTTCACAGTGATGGGTAATCACGCCATTTTTGAAAATGTTTTTAAGTAGGTAATGTAGGTTCATCTATAACCCGAAATAGTTCTTCGATTGGACTAGTCTCCGCGCTACAGCGCCAGACTCGCGAGGGCAACAATGTAATCCGTCTGTGGCGGATCTACATCGCCCCATGTGAACTGCGCATCACACTGACGTCACGCAAAATCCTGCATGGCGCAAGCAGAGTTTACCGCGCACTAGCACATATACAACGTCCCGACATCAACCTTCGGGCAGTTGCCCACCAGACACGACATCAGTCTGGTCGGAGGATCCTCCCTATTCTATAGAGGATGAGAGAACTTCCACTAGGTTCCTCATGCTTCCATACGCCCATCTCGCCACCACACTACATAGATCCTGCATTAGTCTAATTCTGTCTGAAACACATTTTAGAAATTAAAATTACGAATATATATATCGGGTGTGCAATTGTCGATGAACCGACATACATCGGCAAAACGTTGCCACTACGCCCACATGACCAAACGCGCCCATCGCTGACCTTCTAATAAAATGAATGAAGCAGTTGACAAATGTGACCTATAGTGTTGGTATATTATCAACCCACACAGTAAGTAAGTTTAAAACCTGACTTGCTAAATACATACCATAACGTATACCGACCTTTCGCCAGTTCTGATTAAGTCCCATGCAGGCCCTATCAGAATACCAGCGTTGCGGCATTTATTTATTTTTTAAATGTCGCAGCATCATGCTGAGATAGGAGCCTTTTGGCCTCGTATAGGAATTTCTGTTTCCTTTTTCTTTTGTTACTTTTTGTTTTTATATAGTTTTTTTATTTTATAATTTAGTTTGTGCACTTCCTGTACGAGTCGCAATAAACACTTTTTCTTTCTTTCTTTCAATAGTGGCGAGCTTATTGACATGAATCGGGCACAAATCCAGTTTTTTTTTTGTTTTTTAAGGAGGATTTGCTCTTGACTCTAGTCTAGGTCAGTGGTGACAGAGAGTCGACGGTGGAGTGAGCTTACTCAGAAGAAGCCTGTTCACTCTCACTTTGAAGATATTAGGGTTGTATGCGTTCGGAAACACAGACGCAGCTAGAGAGTTCCATTCTTTTGCTGTGCGTTTACAAAAGACATTTGGAAACGCTTAGTGCGAATTGGTGGAATAGCAACTAGGTAAGGATGGTAACTTGCAGTGCGTCTAGATGACCGATGGAAGAAGGGGGCCGGTGGAATAAGGTCGTGGAGTTCTTGGGCACATTGAGTGAAGTACAATCTGCAGAAGACCGACAAGCAGGCAACCTTGCGGCGATGAGCCAAGCTGTGAAGACTGATTAAGATTTCGGGCTGCCACTGAAAAATTCCAGATGGAAAACCCAAAGACACTTTGCCCGACCCAGGAATCAAACCCAGGTCCTCATCCTCAACAGTAGCGTTCGTGACCACTGGATTTAACCTGAACTGTTTTCTAATTCTCAAAGAAACTTGAGCCCCTGGTTTTGTAACTCGGTTTTTAATTATGTAAATCCTTTGAAACTTTTGGAAACTTTTCAGACGCCAGAGGCTTAACTTAAAATGACTACCTTTTTGAGTAAGCACTCAAATATTTTTAAGCGCTTTAAAACTTTTTTTAAAGAATCACTTTGAATTTTCAAAAAAGTTGCATTTCTTTTAAGTAGGTATCTGAACTGAAACGAAAAGGTTGTATAGCTTAAAAACAAACTTTTCATCATACTGTAAATCTTTTGTTATGTAGAATTTCTATAGAATTGTGTCTTAGAATTTGTTGTAATGATCATAAGTTTCGTATTAGAGAATTTGTGATTGTTTGAAATAGTCTCCGCAGAAGTGTGTTTGTGGGAAAAGTTCCCGAATATTCGAAAACTGTACTTAATCTGCCTTGCGCAGGGTTTCATAATATGAAGATGGTTATGAATGCGGGTGTTACTTAAATAATAACCTTACCGTTTTTTTTTAACTGTACAAATTAGTTGTTGGAAATGAGGTAAGCTACCTACCCGTTACGTTTGATCCATTATTTACGGGACACCATGTATATCTGTGAATAATCATTTTGTATTATACTTCTCTTTAGCATAAAGGTCGTATATTGCATTTATAGTAGGTTTTGAGATTTATGCTTTGGACCTACGTACCTAGTCCTTTCATCAGTCGTTACCGTCAGTAGGCACTGGTCATTTCTTAGCTGCCACGGCTTATTTTAATTCCTGAAATGTTTTTATCTTTTTATTACGGATGCTTTTAACGTGCACGTCTTTCTACATCTTTTTCACATGTCTAATTACAACATGAATGATGTTACTTTTTTGTAACAATATTTTGATTTAAAAGAGTGTCCATGGAGTTTCTTGCCCATTCTTCTCCATAGGTACCTACTACGCTTTGGAATGGGCAACTAGCTTCATCTTTCTGACTGACCGACCCCTTGACAATTCAAAAGTGCCTGTAATTGGTTTATTTGAAATAAATGCTTTGAGTTTAATTAAAACAATTGCGCCTCCTCACTTTTTATTTGAAATACGTTACACAAGTTGGATCTGACTAAAAATGATATACCCAGTAGGAAAGATGCATACTTCATTTCAAATTTAAGTTTAGAATAATGGTGCCATTTTGTGCCTAACATGTTTAAATGAGGAGAAAATACACTTCTATCGGTTTTCAATTTCATATATTTTTCGTCTGCTGACAAACAAAGTAGGTATCTTATCTTATATTATCTATATTTGTCATTTGTGAAGAATCCTAGAATCCACCTAGAACCAAATCTATTTTTTTGAAAATGTTCACGTTAAAAACTGTCTATTAATGGTATACTTGAAATAAATTATATGACTTTGATTTTGCGTTTTGTTATTTTTCAGCATACGAAAAGTTTGATGTTTCGTTGTTATGGTAAATCCGTAGACAGAGAAAACGGTAAATCTAATGAAATAAACTATTGAAACCCAAGCGCTAACGTAACCTCTTTGCAAAAGATAAAATACTTTTTGTGAAGCATAATAGTCGGTATATAAATGAGCATGGAAATCGGCGTTGATTATTCCAATAACATGAATATTTGATAGCAATTTACTCCAATGTTTAAGACTCGGCATCGAAACTGTTTGCCAACGAGCGACAGAGCTTAGGAGCTGCAAATACCACCAAATAATTTAGCAACCATTTTCTTTTCAGTTTTATTTGCTCATTGTATTCTTCTTTTATAACAGAATAACAATAAGACTCATAATTTAAGTGGTCGCAGGTGCAAACTACCCTTTTCAACTTTTTAAGAACTTTCTTCAACTGGGAGCTTCTGTAAAAAGAATTTTGTTCGGCAAATTATGTGTTGTTATACAGGGTGGCCGGAACATTGACGTCCAAAAATAAAATTTCGGTCCCTCGTATCGTGGGGTATTCGAATCACCCCCATGTATGTTCCGCGACTTTTCATAGTTTTCGAGTTATGAATTTTTTTCTGAATGTTTGAAAATTTTCGACCTGACCAACCTAAAAAAATTCAAAAAAAAAAGTAGAGGGCTTTATCGAGTTTCTTTTTTTGCAACTGAATTTTCATAAGTAGTACTTTTATGCATAAAATAATCAGCTTCGTAACTGTGGTGAAAGTTATGAAAATGTTGATCTAAAGTGAAAAATTTACGTTCGGTAAATTATGACTTAAATTTTCAACTTCAAATTAAAAATCTAAACAGGTGACTTCATGGTTCTCAAGTAGGCTTCAAGAATGCGCCAGACTCTCAGCTTTCATAATCATTAAAAAACGTAGGACTTAATGGGGCTAACTTTGGCCTTAATCGGCCTTCAAAGACTGCGAAGTGGAAAATTCTTAAAATTAGCTATCTGATTAATAAATTTTTTTTTTCCATTTTCTCGCTCCTAAGGTTATTTAGTTTGCTAACCAAAAATTACTGCAGGAAAGCTAAGATTTAAACACGGAGATTTTTTTAAATGTTAGTTTAATGAATTTTGCGCGATCCGTTCTCGTGGACTATGGGTTGTAAACGAGGGTGCAACTCTTTTACCTGCAATAACAATGGACCGAGAGGAAAAGAGACCGAATTATTGCTATCTCTCTCACGCAAGGCGCGCAACCGAAGCCAACGCAAAACAAGTACCTCAGTCGTACTCACATTGTGTTTACTGCTATACGCGTGTCGCCATTTTGTCTTTACCACACTCGCTTTGCCCACGGACTCCGCTGCCTACTTGTTTGACTACTTTGCTCGTTTATTGGACTGTGTTTTGCATTCTGATTTGGACTTTTTTTACGTGGAAGTGTAAAAAATGAGTTACACGTTAAGTGAATATGCAGAAATGCATTATTTTTATGGAGTTGCACAAGGAAACGGCCATGAAGCAGCGCGACTGTATCGCGAACAACTTCAACGTCGTGGTGGGCCGCAACCTGAGCGATATCCCGACCATCGTGTTTTTATTAACACGCACAACACTTTGATGGCAGGCCGCATTCCTGGTCGACGCGGCAGTCATGAAGGAATCCCTAGAGCTAACCCGGATCGCAAAGAAATGGTGCTGGAAGAAGTTCAGCGAAATCCGTCTACGAGTACGAGAAGTATGGCTCGTGCTCTGAACATCCCAAGGACTTCTATCCAAGACATTCTTCACGATGAAGAATACCACGCGTTCCACATCCGACGAGTCCAAGCTTTACTGCCTACAGATCACCAATTGCGCGTTGATTTTTGCCAAACCATGTTACGAAAAGAGCAAGAGGATCCTGGATTTTTCAATAAAGTTTTATGGTCAGATGAGTCACGATTTGAGCGATCCGGAATATTCAATATTCATAATTACCACACGTGGGCGAATGAAAATCCACTCGAAGTGAGAGCTTCGACATTTCAACATCGCTTCAGCGTTAACTTGTGGTCTGGTATTCTCAATGGCGAACTAATTGGTCCGTTTGAACTGCCGTCCAGACTTGATGGAGAAACATACAAAAACTTTTTGGAAAATGAACTTCCATTGTTGCTGGCAGATGTGAATCTCGAACTCAGACGAACCATGGTGTTGCAAAATGACGGCGCCCCGTGTCACTATGCAACCCAGGTCCGAAATTACTTAGATGAAACATACCCCAACAGATGGATCGGACGCAGCGGACCAATTAGGTGGCCTCCACGCTCACCTGATCTCAACCCCATCGATTTCTTTATTTGGGGCTATTACAAGGAAATAGCATACGCCCGAGACTGTTCAAGTGAACAAGAGCTGAGGCAGTTGATTGCAGAAGCTGAACGTGTTGTGAGAGAGAACAGAGACGCTTTTAGACGATTGCCAGACAATTTCTTACGTAGGTGTAGAATGTGTATTGCTGCTGGTGGTGGCCACTTTGAAAACCTTTTCTAAATGTTAAAAATAAATTAAGTACTTTTTTCACATTATCATCTGTGTTTTATTCAAAACCACTTTTTACGTAAAACTTTTCTTACCCAACTCTGAAACTATTTGTTGGTTAGTTTTCAGTATTCTTATCATTAATTAACCTTAGGAACGAGAAAATAGCCAAAAAAAAATAATTACTCAGATGGGTAATTTTAAGAATTTTTCCACCTCGCTGTCTTTGAAGGCCGATTTTAAACAAAGTAGCCCTATTAAGTACTTCATTTTTTTATGATTATGAAAACTGAGAGTCTGGCGCATTCTTGAAGCCTACTTAGGAATTATGAAGTCACCTGTTAAGATTTTTAATTTAAAGTTGAAAATTTGAGTTATAATTTACCGAACGTAAATTTTTCACTTTAGATCAACATTTTCATAACTTTCATCACAGTTACGAAGCTGATTATTTTATGCATAAAAGTACTACTTATGAAAATTCAGTTGCAAAAAAAGAAACTCGATAAAACCCTCTACTTTTTTTTTTAGAATTTTTTTAGGTTGGTCAGGTCGAAAATTTTCAAACATTCAGAAAAAAATTCATAACTCGAAAACTATGAAAAGTCGCGGAACATACATGGGGGTGATTCGAATACCCCACGATACGAGGGACCGAAATTTTATTTTTGGACGTCAATGTTCCGGCCACCCTGTATAAGAAAATGTACAGTAGTGGAAGGTTCATTTCATTTTTGTGCTCCCAGACGTCACTTTGCCGTTTTAAATTGAGGTGGATGTTTTAATTGTCTATGGAAAACAAGGGAGACTTAGCTGTGGAAATATATGTTACATGTTAAAATATAATAGACCGATAAATAGAAAACATACTCGTAGCTATGTTTTATTTTATTCCATAAGAGGAACTAGAAATATAATAATTATGTCATTATTATCTAATATGTATGCGTCATGTTTACCGCAAATAAACGCATTTTCTTTCTTTCTTTACTACCCCATTTGCAAAAGGCTGTTTAGAAATTGTATTGAAATTCTGTGTATCTATCTACCTACGTGTGTGTTTTCTTCCCAATGTCAATAAATCCGTCTTTTTCATCCGACTCACCTTGAATAACTGATCATTCTAAAATCCATCTTTGATTTTCCTAGGACCCTGTGTGGCAGGAGTAGTAGGACTCAAAATGCCACGATACTGCCTGTTCGGAGATACAGTGAACACCGCCTCAAGAATGGAGTCTCATGGAGAGGCGCTGAAGATCCACGTCAGTCCGAAGACCAAGGAAGTACTAGATCTGTATGATTGCTTCGACCTGGAGTGCAGAGGAGAAATTACTATGAAGGTGAGGTTTTTTTATGGCCAGTATTTATTGTATAATCATCGCACAAATAATGTTTAACTAATATTATTGTGGAGGCAGTTTAACCATATTAGTTTCTCACTGACTATACAGTTTCGGTGAGGATGAAACAAGGAACTCAGAAATAAATTAGAATAGAATATTGTTCATTAATTGTTTCTGCAAACAAATAAAGACATTGAGCTATATTCGATTTTGCTGCGTGCGTGAGATTTAATTCTTTTGTTTTAATACTTGGGTCTACTCACAATTCGAAAGATTTGAACTTCACTTTGTTCTATCATTTTCACTTCGATACGAAAAAAGCGAGTGATAGAAACAAGTCGATTCGAAGTTCGATTTTCAAATTTTTTTTTTTTTTTTTTGTTTTTGCTTCGGACGTTTGACGGACAAAAAGAAACAAACAATAAAACGTTCGGATACCGTAACCTAAAGCCGTAAAATTTGCAAAACTTCTGTTAAGGTTTTAAATGTAATTATTTTTTTGATATTGATTGTTTTACAAAATATACATGTGGTTTAATTTTTACCATGTTGTATTCTTTATCTTTATGCTAATGTTCCCGCTGCTGATGTGAAAAGTTGTAGGTATGTGTTACACGAGACCAAAGCTATTCGCATCTCGTGTCTTAGAATCCTTCGCTTACTCGGAATTCAAAATAAACGCTCGCAGCAAAAAACAACTTTGATCTCTTGTTTCACAAATAATAATTCTACTTACAACATTATCTCATAAGAATGCTTTTATAAAGAAACTAGATTTCATTACTATATTTTTGTTATTACTTTAACAGCTTTACCTGTCCCTTCATTTGTATCCGTGTTCGCAACAAATGAGTCTCAGTTTGACATTTTATTTCCGTCCGTATACCTACTACACGTTTCCATGTCGAAGGCCAGTAAAATAAACAAAAAGCTTTGTCTTGTTCTACCTAATGTTACGTCATGAATTTTCATCAAAAACCTTCGAGCTATAACGGGAATTTACAAGATGGATGGAAGCATTTTATTCTAATAATAAACAAGAATATTTTAACTACTTACATAAATCTTTAGGGATAACTCTTGATAGGTAATTTGTAATTGTTATTTGCTTCACTGAGTCTTCTTAGTTCTAATGTTAAAACAAAGTTTGGTAGGTACTAAAAACAACCGAGAGTTACAAATTGTTTTGGATACTTATTTTTAATATTTATACAACGTGGCTCTACAATGGCGGCATTAATTTAATACACGGGTAGGGCTAGTGGCTAGTTATCATAAAAAATATATTAAAATAATTTATTTCGTAAATTCGTTCGTAATTCGTTTTATTCGTTTATTTTCGTCGTGCTCGATGTTGTGTCGCTGTCAAATATACGTCGCAATAAATGTCGCACATACGGTCAAAAATCTGGGGGTGACCATGGATTCCTATTTATCATGGACTGCCCATGTTGCTCAAGTCAGTCGCAAAGTGCATTACACGTTCCATTCGTTGAAATGTCTCCAGAGCGTCTTGCCCTTGAACACCAAAATCTCTCTTGCTCAAACTCTCATTCAGCCCATCATAGATTATGCCGATGCCTGTTATTTGGATGCCACCGAGGAGCTTTTAAATAAACTTGAGCGTTTGCAAAATATATGTATTCGTTTTGTTTTCAACCTTAAAAAGTATGATCTCATTTCCTACTGTCGCAAGATACTCAAGTGGCTCCCCATTCGACTTCGCAGGAACTCTCGGATATTGTGTCTGCTATTCAACCTCCTTCACAACCCTAAAACGCCATCCTATCTGCGGGAGCGTTTTTCCTACGCCCGACCTTCAGATGCGCCTTGCAGGTCGCATCTTAGAAACCTCCTTAAGTCCCCTCCCCACTCCACCGACTTTTACTCCTACTCCTTCACTGTGCACGCGGTGCGGTTGTGGAATTCACTTCCGCCTGACATTAGGGACTGCCAAACTGTTGCAGTTTTTAAAAGAAGAGTGAAAGAACACTATCTTTCCACTTCGTCATAGTTGCGTATATATTAATATTCTAGTGTTATTTATTTTAGAAGTACATATGTTTGTATGTATGTATGTATATTCTCATATTATTTGTTTTTTTTATTAAGTGAATTGTTTTTGATTTTATGTATTTTATTTTCTCTTTTACTCTTACACACGCTGTCTACATCGCTAAATCTACTATCCTATCGCAGGTATGCTGGAAGAGATTTCATTAGAAATAAGCATCACCTTTGTACCTATTTTTCTGTTATTTTCTTCTTGTCTGTTTATATAAGTGTGTACATAAATGGTTAAATAAATAAATAAACTACCGCCTGCGCCACTCGCCGGACATATGGCTTTATCTTTCCTTCAATTCGCCTAATCTTTGTACGTTATTCGTTTTAATTTAATTCATGCGATGTTATGATCGGTTACCCCGTAAAATAACCTCTGCGCTAGAATTCTTTAAGTACAGGTTGCTTCAAGATGCTATTTTAGAAAATTGTAGATCAATCAATTAATTATAATGTGTAATGAAATTAAAATATGTTCTTAAAACGACAACGCGAAACCGTCTAAGTGTGTTAAATTAATGTCGCCATTGAAGTGCCACGCTGTATAGTGAAAACAACCATTTTGTTCACAGGGAAAGGGAAAAATGACGACGTACTGGCTGATTGGAGAAAAGAAGCCAGAAAACCAAGAGTGTTACTATAACCAAACTAACCACGTGCAGGCTACTTTGGTGAAGAACCCAAGCATCACATTCCAGGGCCCCGATAGTCCTGCATCACATTCTTTGACACAAAGTCATAGTCCAGAGCAAAACGCACCAGATTCCAAAGAAAATCACAGGCCACATGAAATCCAAAGCGAGCGTGACCG
Organism: Brachylomia viminalis; assembly: GCA_937001585.2. Taxonomy (NCBI): domain Eukaryota; kingdom Metazoa; phylum Arthropoda; class Insecta; order Lepidoptera; family Noctuidae; genus Brachylomia; species Brachylomia viminalis. Next base: position 12,069,173 of record OW443316.2, on the reverse strand, counting down.
CATAAAGCATGAGATAGCTACATTCGTGGCAAAAGATTTGATAAACAATATAGACATCGCTGTTAGAGAATTTCGGAAATCGCAAAGTGCACATTTTGCCACAATAACCAATAAGCCATTGTGCAATGGAAACGAAAAAGGCCTAATAACGCCTACTTATGATAAGGAGCTTGTCATCAGCAAAGGAAAGGTACGTGACGTAGTCAATAGATTCAACAGCTGTGGCATAGCCAACGATGGAGTGAACAAATGCACGAAAATGAAAATCAAAAACGAAGACTGAAATGTGAAGGAAGGATTTAACGCTTATTATTTTTTCCTGCCCGGTCTAAACAGATTTTAATACTTTATAAGTGTTTATAGGGATACTAATTTAATAAAAAAAAAGTTATTAGTGTATTTTGTGCCAAGCACATAGATAATTTCTTTGATAGTCTAGTCATTACTGTTTTATATTAATAATAATAGTAAATTCTTAAGAAATTACTCGTTAAAGGTAGTGGGTGACCAAATACCCTCCGAATTCTAGATAAGCATTAATATGTAGATGATTTTAAATGTATCTAATAGACATTAGACGTGTAATAGTTTTAAAACGAAAATCGCACAAGCGATTTCAAGAAAGATGTAGTGAGAATATTATGTGTGAATACTATAAAGTAACTATTTGTATTATACACTTGGACCCTGTAGTGTTTTTACTGACCTTTTATACTTCCGTATCTTTCTAGTCGATTGTATACTTGTTACTCGTCCTGAAGTAAGAGACATTTGTATAATATATCACTTTCTTGCACCTACTTTGATGGTGTTACTTCTTCACCCCTTTATTGAACTTCAGGCTGTATGTAAGTCAAAATATATGTTACACTTATACTTGCTCTAATTCACCATTTCCTAATTTTACCCACATTTGTAGCATTAAGTGGTTGTTAGATATTCTTCTAATTTTAGATCGTTCGTTGCGTCGTTTATGCTGTAAGCATTTTTAGATGATTTCAATGTTTTCATCATAGAATATATTATCGTGATAGCTTTACAAGATATATATATATTAGTGTTTTGGATACTATACAGGCAATTTATGGTTCATTAAGTTGAGCTGATTTCAGAATATTGAATTAGTTTGGAAATAGTGGTGATCATTGCATGTATACTCGATAATTAGCTGTACTGTGCTGCATTCATTGCTTCATCCACGATATTTACTTGAATCGAATTTACACAAACGTGGTTAATTTTGTTGGTACGTGGGTTGCAAGCTGACTACTTACTACCATGGCCTGTAATTTAAAATATGCTGGATTTTCTCTGTTATTAAAAACTACCGGATAAAAGTGAAGTTTCTTATATAATTGCAATGTGGTAGAGATATTTAAATTTTTGTGTAAAATACTGTTGGTTGCATTAAAATATACAACGTACCTTTATTAGTTTTTTTGTCGTTGTAAATTTTTATTGTTACCTACGAACTTAAAATTGCCTGTAATGTTTTCTAAGGTAACATTTTTGTTGTTATTATAAATACATATTATTACAATAATATGTCTAGTATAATTCAAAGATCTCTATTCTAGTCAGTTTTAAGCTTTTAATTGTGATATATTAATAATATTATTGGAGTACAACTTTATTACTTTATTACCGGAGCTGTGACTTTAAACTTTATCTTATTTTAATTATTTATTCAAAGTTCCTTTGTCTGTTAAGCACGATATGTTGCGTCATTGTTTGAATCATAATAAATAAACAAATATATAATAATGGACAGTTTTATTTCAGTGTGTTTTTCTTCACGATATTTTGGATGTAGGTACCTACTGATAGCTCATTCGTCAGCGCTCATTAGGGGTTTAATTAACGTCTAGGAATAAACAGACAAACTGAGCTAGGAGATAGGATCAGTAAGTATTCCAACATATTACTTAAACTTTTTTCATTATCAACTTCTTGTTTTTCAAACTTTATCTCTCACGATCCAGGCGCTGTATTTATTTAGATTTTCCTCAAAGACGAATGTAAATGTCAGATAAATTTATAAGGTCTTTGAATCTGCATGAATAAAGATCAAAATAAATACATTTTCTTCCTTGCTTTCAAATTCTGATAATAGTCCCTTGAGAATAAAGCGGCACAATCTATTTTGTGCTGACGTTAGTAGATTGATGTAGCTATCCATGAGTCTTATGGATTACAAATAAAGTGGACATGTCTAAAAGAGATGGATATTATACTAGTCTGCAGTGGGATGTAGGTAATCCAAAAAGTATAGATATGAACCTACTAGATACGTTTATCGAGACTAATCACAAGATTGATCTCGAACAACGTATCTAATTTCAGTTAGGTAGGTACTATTATTGGCTATGTAATTTATATCAATACTAATAGAAAAAGTTTGTAAGTTTGGATGTAGGAGGTAATCTCCGAAACTAATAATAATAATATAATAATTAATAATAACAATTATACCTATATTCAACATTAATGATGTGACTAATATCTATGTAACAATATAATTTAAAAGAGTGTCCATGGAGTTTCTTGCCCGTTCTTCTCCATAGGTACCTACTACGCTTTGGAATGGGCAACTAGCTTCATATTTCTGACTGACCGACCACTTGATAATTCAAAAGTGCCTGTAAATGGTTTAATTGAAATGAATGCTTTGAGTTTTGACTGAACGTTCGATTTCAAAAATTAGTTTACTGATAGAATAGCTCTAGTATAGAATATATATTTTATAGTATAGTTGGCTTCCACGCGGTCAAAAGCTATTTATTCTAACAAAATGCAGTCAAAGCTTCTATGGATCCGAAAAATCTGTCAAAAGTTGTTTTTTTCTGGATTTGATTGTGCCTTATACGTACGTTTCTTTGTGTTCTTGTTTAAATCGGCATCTCAGCAGACATCAATGACACTCGAAGGAGCTTTCAAATTCAAATATTAGCAGTTAATTGATTTGGGCCTTTTTCTTTTTTTGAGGGTGGTAAATGATAAATGATAAATGATCAACTAACTTCTCCCGCTCTGGGCGGAGCGGGAGGGCGTGTCAGACTCTTACTAACTAAAACCCACACGTGTTTCTTCAGTTGCCTGTGCCAGGGGCCACGGTAACCTTTTCGGACTTTCCCGCAACCCTGTCAGGCATTGGCCCTAGCGGGCCCCGTCATTAGTGCTGACATCTCTTTGAGGCGTGCGTGGAACACAACCCGCCGTCAACCTGGGCCTGGTCCTTATCGGACGGCGAGCTACCCATTGCTCGCCGTCCGCAAGCCCGAATTGATTTGGGCCTAAGATTGTTTAATAAATACGTAGTACTTTTCACGGTAGACTAACTGAAAGGCATTCGTTTAAGTTTCTACCGCTACAGTTTATCAATAAAATGTGGGGATGACCATAACCACAATACATTCAACTTGGTATATCGAATGACGTATTATTCACTCTGCAATCCAATATTCAATTAAATGTATCCTATAATTCAGTCACAACAGTTAGTCAACGATCGGCAAAACACATAATCAGTCCATCACTACTAGTTTGTTTATATTCTATTAGTTTGTTTGAAAAAAACACTTGTTGACCTTCACTCAGAAATCTCATTATAAGCTGTTCTGATTGGTTGACATGAAATTCTACACAAGTTAAATTAAAGTACATTATGCCATAAAAAGTACGAAAGTAATCTACTAGGATTTTTGCAATGCGTTGCGTTGCGGTGCGGCCCGCCTAAATGCCCGCGAGCCTCATTGCACCGCCACACAGTGTTCGTAATCATTAAATTAAGAGCTACTTTGATTTTTCATATGAAGTTTTTAATTTAAATGTTGGTAGGTACATGTTTGAGGACTTTTTAGAAGACTTAGGAAAAACACATATATTACTAGGTATGTGTTGTATTTTTATAGTGTATACATATACATAAAATCTTTAAACAACATATATAAAAAAATAGCGTTTACTTTAAGAATTTTTTAAACAGGCGGCCCTGAAAAAGGACTTTGGGTCAAACTCAAACTCAAAGCATTTATTTCAATTAAACCATTTACAGGCACTTTTGAATTGTCAAGTGGTCGGTCAGTCAGAAATATGAAGCTAGTTGCCCATTCCAAAGCGTAGTAGGTACCTATGGAGAAGAACGGGCAAGAAACTCCATGGACACTCATCACTCACATGGTTCCTGATAACACTCCATTTCTTGGTTAGCACAGCAGAAAATACCTTTATTTTGTGTTTAATAACTTGTACTGGAAGTTCTGGAATCTTTGAAGAGAAATAGTCCACCATCCGAGCAATAGACGATCCCTTATTTTCTTGAGTTACCAATTTATAACGACATAAAAGGTCGAAAAGGTGAAGGCGTGTTATTCCTCTGGTGAACGAAAAAATTACATCACTCAAATGTCGAAGCAAGTCGAATATTGAGACTAGATTCATTCGAAAGCTAGCTAAATACTCAAGTTGCACTAAAAAACAATGATGGCTGGAATTGGTTGGGAAAAATTGGACTCTACTCAACTAGGTATTAGCAAATTTGGTAATTTTTTTCAATCCATATTTTATTTATTTTCTCATAATACGAATTTATATAATGATTAGCAAATCTGTGTATAATATCTTACCTGTGGATGTGGAACCCATGATGAACCAAAAATTTTATAGTAAAATTCAAAAACCGTTGTAAGAACAGAGCGTAAACACGTGCGATTATTAGCGGCTAACAAAAGCGACTGACCGGTATTGCAGTGATTAGTGCAATGCTGAACGGTGAACATTTTCCGGAATAGGCAAATTTTGGGTATAGTCCCAGTCGCCCCCACATGGATTGCCACCAGGTGGCAATTGGGAGAAAAAAATCCCAGTTGCCACCGGGTGGCGACTGGGACCTTATTGCCCCCACTTCAAATCGCTGTACATTGCGGCGTGGATCGCCAAACCCCGCACCCCGACTCGGACAGGTTAGGTTAGAAGGGAATGGCGGGGTCGTGTGAGCGAGCGAAGCGAGCGAATAGACCCCGCCATCCCCTTCGTGGTTATTTTTTTATAAACCACACAGAAGTAGGAGCCCCGCGAAGCGGAGCTCCGTCGACCTAGCCCACCATCAACCATGCACAGAATAAATAAGTTTATTCTTATTATACCAAACATTGCGCACCCATCGATATCGACAGCCAGAAAGCTAATAAGTAGGTAAGTATTAGAATTAAAAACAAGTTTAATAATCAAACTATATAATTATAATTAGGTAGTACAATTTCTTTTTTAATGCAAATACAAATTTGATGCTAAAGCACGCAAAAATTCTTCGAAAACAATTTATTGTGGCGCTTAAATATAATGTCATCATTTGTAATGATTATTACGGGGCTTAAACATTTGTCTAATACTTGTTATGCCATTTAAATATTATGCATTTATCTACTAATAAAACCACATTGGAAATGTGACCGCCAACCCCGTCATCGCGGCCGTAAGAAATATAGCGATGAGGGGGTTTGGCGATCCACGCCGCAATGTACAGCGATTTGAAGTGGGGGCAATAAGGTCCCAGTCGCCACCCGGTGGCAACTGGGATTTTTTTCTCCCAATTGCCACCTGGTGGCAATCCATGTGGGGGCGACTGGGACTATACCAAATTTTGGCGTGGGAGCGAATTGTACGACAAATAATGTACCATAATCACCTGAAAATTTCAATTTATATTGCGATGATATTTGTACCTAAAGTAGCTCGTAATATAATAATTGCGAACACTGTGGCGCCGTAGTGGAAACTGTTCAAATTCAAATTCGAAATTTGAATCTGTCTCAACCAATTACTGCGTTGAGGCTCGCCGCGGCTCCTAATGTGCTCTGGCACATTTTTGCAATGCGGTGCGCAGCGGCCCGCTGCGGCTATAATGTGCGCTTCAACAACAATAAATTCGAACCAAGGATTTGAACAGACTATATATAATCGTAAACTGCAAACTGACCGAATCCTAGGTACTTAAGTACCTAGGTATATCTAAAACATATGCTCGTCCAAGGCGATAAAACTAGATTAAATGGTCATTCCTTCTTTAACTGCAGGGAACGAGTCATTCCTGGTTTAAGTGCGGTGTGCATCTAACAGTTTGTCGGTACTTATCACGCGCAATAAACTTCTGAGCGCGACCGATTCCATCGCGGGGAGATTGGGAATGTTTATGTTTTATTTTATGGGGCGCCATGTTGGGTTCAAGTTATTGTCCGTACTATGTATATTGACGGCCAGTTCCTCAGATAAAAAGACATATGAAGAGATGCAATGGATATAAAAGAAAAAGAAAGAAAGAAAATGCGTTTATTTGCGGTAAACATGACGCAGAAAATAACACAAACACAAAAAATAAGATATAGATTCCTCTCGTTGGGAGGACTTGGTAAAGGATCTACCTGTTTGAAGGCGCCTGGTGAAGCGAAATGTTTATGCCTTTGAAGACCAACGGAAGAGTGATCTCGACAGCCGGCAAGACCAACTCGACAGTAAGCCACCCTCCAACATACAATACCATTACCAAAATGGTATTATTTCGTGTCCGTACTGTGCACGTACTTTTACTGCAAAAATAGGCTACAATAGCCACATAAGAGCGCACGCTCGTAACCCATAGCCGTCAAAGGTCACCGTAGCCGAAGTAGCCATGGTAATATATACAGGGTTATTGGTAATATGTCGGCAATCCTTTAAAGGTTAAGGTTATGTAGGGAAGGATTTGCATCCAACTGACGCCTTATGACTCCCATGCCAATGTCAACCATTTCCGAGTAATTTGATACTTTATATTTTTTTGGCGGTATACAACTTTGAAAATTTGTAAAAAAAAACAATACATGTTTTTTTTTAAATTATTATTATCTACTTCTACTTCAATACATAATAATCAACCATAAAATGACAATTATCTTTAATATTTATTTAAATCAGAGCACCATATTTTCATAATTTTGAGCAGGTTATTTGACTAAAACGGTTGATTACTGCACAAAAAACATGGATATACTTTATCGACAGAACATTCCAAAAATATGTACAGCTTCTCAGCTATCCAACGAGATACAATATGGTACCAGATATCTTCAAAAAAATATAAAATGTCAAATTACTCTAAAATGGTTGACATTTGCATAGGGGTTATAAGGAGTCATAAATTAGGGGTATGCTGACCCGGAACATAAAGGGCCAAGGAAGGAACACGGGTGGGTTTTAGTCAGTAAGAGTCTGACACTCCCTTCCGCTCCACCTAGAGCGGGAGGGGTCATTTGATGATTTCCCATCCTCAAAAAAAAAAAAAAAGGGTATACAGGCTGGCAGGGCATCGATGCGCAACCTAATACCATGGATTCAGTATAAGACTTTGAAAAAAACTCTGCAAAAAAAATTGCTTTTTCATACATTTTGACCGCGTAAGTATTGCACTTTTCTATGAAACAGCAATTTCTTTTTTAAATCACCGACGATACCTGTCTACGTGAATCATGTGCTGAATTCTGCCGCGCTAATTAGAAGTGCAGTAAGGAGGTTTTACGTATAACTTCCTTACTGCACTTCTAATTAGCGCGGCAGAATTCATGGTTTCAGTTTGGGCGTCGATGTTCACTGCCGCCCCGTATTGACACATAAAATAAAACTAACAAAATAATGATACATCGAGGTATTTTATCTTGGTATTGTAAGGGTTGGACGTTAATGAGATTTTGTAAGAAGCTAATGTGACCCCCAAGTTGAATGGAAATTTTGTCTTAAAGTATGATTTTCTGCCAATAAATTATTCTTAATCTATGTGACAGTAACTTTTGTTCGGTTCGCCAGAACTTAAATAATAAATGGACCTTATATACGCAGAACTATATGCAGAATTATTGACTAAGCGAGACCTTCGCCACCTCTCGTCTAAATATGAAACAAAATATGAAAAACAAAATAAATGAAGTCCCATTACATTCCTATTACAAACAGACCTGCCATTCCAGATCCGGGTAACAATTCCAGAAATGACAAGCTATGCTGCACAAACGAGCCAATAGCTGCTGCACAGAATACATACATAGATGCAGAAGGTCAGTTCCACACGATGAGTGATGATAACGCAATTCATAATAGGTAGGACAATAAGTTTTTTCGTATTTATAGGTATAAAGTTATAGTTCAAGCGTTATCACTTATCAGTCCGGGAATTTTTATGTCAAAGGTAATAATAATAATAATAAAAACATTTATTGCATATAGGGTATTTGTGGTATGTACATGTTAGCGTTAAATAATTAAGTAAGCGTGGAACTTATACAACAAATATTTGTAGGGGTGAACTACTGTTCTCCTAGCTAGGTAGCTGAGCAACCTGTATTAAGGAAAAACAGTTTGCCTCCCTAGAAATTAATCATAAAATATAAATTGAACATAGTGCTACATGTTGTCTCCTAAATCAAGTCGTTAATTATTTTAGGTATATTATTATCAACGTTGTTCAATTGAGTACGTCTATATACAATCAAAACTTTAGATCGTTACAGATTTGGAGGGAAAAAAGAAAAAAATAAATAAAATAACGGTAAAAATGAGTTTGTTTTGTGAGTGAGTGTTTGATTTTTGTGTACTGCGTGTGAGTGAGTGTTTGCTGTTCGTGAGTGCGGGCGTTTATGTGCGTGTGAATGTGTGAGCATGTGTGTGAGGGTGTGCTTGTGAAATTACTATTGGATTATTACGCGGTTATGCTGTGCCAAAAACGAGAAGTTATGAGAGTGTTTTTAAAAGATCCTCAGTCTCGTCATAGGATTTCAAAACTAGAAAAGAGAGGGCGGCAGTTTTGCATTTAGAGTAAGGTAGACTATAAATAGGTAAGTTAGCGCAAAAAGGTGCAAATCGCTCTGGTCGCTGTTTCGGAAAAAGTCGATGCGATTTTTGAAAAAGTGCAGCCAGATATACGAGTATTAGTAGTTATAACATAGTTGAAGAGTTAGGGGTTGACCACAAAACGGTTTTGACCCATTTGGAAAAGTCTGGGTATAAAAAAGATCTCGTTATTTAGGTTCCACACGAGCTTTTAGTCATGAATTTGTGTATACAATACGAAATGGTATACGGGGTGACGATGTTGCGCGAGTCGCGGGACCCACTTGGACCAGGGCCTGCAGTCTCGACATAGTTAGCAATCGTTTTCGGTTGCTAAGTCCTAACAATCCAGATGTAAATGTTGATGTAAATGTTTGGTAGTCTCGACACTCAAATTTATCGGTTGTTACCTACCGGTACCTACCTAAAATACCAGTAAATTTGAGTGTGGAGACCACCAAATATCGTTACATCTGGATTGTTAGGACTAAGCAACCGAAAACGATTGCTAACTATGTCGAGACTGCAGGGCCAGGACCGCCAAAGATACGAAATTATGGAAATGCATGGAGGAGGCATTTGCCCGAAATTGGGTACCCCAAAACTAAAAATAGAATTTTAATCTCTATTATTTTATTATTATTTGAATTAAATTACACCGTTATTCATCTTATCTATGTTTATTGAATCAATTGTTTTAGTTAAGTTTTTATGATTTTTTTATCTTAATTTGAATTATTTTTTACCAATTGTTTTATGCAGATGTATCAAGATTTATAATGAGAGCATGGAAGAGAGATTGTATCAATTGTTATCTGGTAATTTAAAATAATGTATCGGTAAATGAATAATAAATTATTGATTAGGTAATACTAAATGAAATAAAAATGTATAATGATTTCATTAGACATTAGTGATATCGACGAAGAAAAACATCTTAAGAAAACCTGGACTTGTAGTTAATATATGTCTAAAATCGCCAACCTCCCCTGAACAAGTGTGGTGATCAATGCTCGTGCCTTCTTTATATGAGAAAAGGCCTTTGCCCTGCCGTGGGGCAGTACTAGGCTGGTATAAATTATTAACGCATAGGTAGAAACATTAAAAAAAATTTTTGGCTATAAAATATAGTTTTTTTTAGGCATCAGTATTAGACACCCTTTAAGAACAATAAGTGCAAGCGCACTCGTGACTGGTGTTAAGATAATCTCCTTTGCAGTTTTTATGTACTACTTATTGCTTGTAATTTATATAATGCTTATCTTCTGTCGTAATGATGTAATCAAGGTTCCTAAAAAAGTTTGAAGTTAGCCACCAAAAAATATAGAACAGTAAAATATTTAAAAAAATAGAACCATAGATAAAAATAGAGTAGCACCATTCATTATATAGAGTTTCACAGTATTACATTTAAAATTGTGCGGAGTGACAGTTTCTTGATCCAGTTTATGCTCGAACTGATACCTACTTTGAGATACACCGTACGTGATTGCTCAAACTTCCAAAATCTCTATTGGTTCAGTCATCCTGATGCAGACCGTATGTACGCGTCTGTGTGGGTGCGCCTCTTTTTGTTCGGCCTATGGAACCAGCTTTCTGTACTTACCTGCTTTGTGGCTTCTAGCCTGATTTATAGCATCGCCGAGATATTGGACTTTGAAAAATGATACGTATATCTACAAACTGCGAGAATATACCCGTCTTCTGTGATCGATGAGGGGCGGGGTTCGCTATTGTTTTGGTATTACGTAGGTGTTATTTTTTAAGTGAATGGCGTAGTAGACAAAGGTTAAACAGCGTGGTAAGCAATAAGCAAATAAGTAGTGAAAGATTTTATTGATGTCGAAAATGTGTGTCATTTTCTATGTAATCTGGTTTTCCGTATCGACATAGAAAAAAAAAATAACGCTTGCCAAAATGCTATGCATTATTTATTTATCCTGCTATTGGAACGCGGCTTATGCCAAAAATCCCCCCTGAATGTCCCCCTGAAAAGTGAAAGTCGAATCTATAAAATAAAAGTCTGGAATTCCCTCCCTGATAATCCCCCCAGAGAATCTCCCTCAGGGGGGAATAGTGGATTAACTCAAAATGAAAAGGGGGCTTTCTGGTTTTTTTATTAGAGTCCAAAAAAAAAAAGGATTTCCCCCTCATGAGGATTCTCTCAGGGGGAATAGTGGAATAAGCCTGGAACGCCATACAGCAATTACACCACTGGAGCAAAAAATTACTTTATGTGCTGCTTTCCAGCCATCCTGTGCGCGGTGGGCATCGAACGGGCGGCGATGGAACACGCACGCTCACACAGCGTCACGACACTTCTCTATAGTTTCATAACTTATGGTTACTATTAATACCCATGTTAGTAGACAAAGTTTTTTAGGTTACTTATGAAATGAAATGTTTATTTCTGTTTTTTTTGGCTGGACTTTAAAAGAGACTGTGACCTCTGAGTTTGTTTCGGCTTTTCTTCTCAGAGTAGTCAGATAGGAAATACCGACCTCATCTAGTTTTTAAAATACGATTGACGTGTAAAAGTGTTTGTTCAAACCTATTTACATAAATAAAATCATTTATCATTTACCCTTTTACACGACAACAAGCTTTATAAGTTACTTACGAAATGAAATGAAATGTTTATACCTAGATCTTTTAAGACACTTTTACACGTCAATATTTTAAAACTAGATGGCGCTGGCATTTTCTAGCTGACTGATCCCTGAGAAGAAATGCCGAAACAAACTTAGAGGTCATGGTCTCTTTTAAAGTCCAAACATTGTATTATTCGGATTTTATGTGAGTCTAACAATGCAGTGCCATGTCTGGAAGAGCCTTTTGAAGAAAGAGCCATTGCAGCTTTGAGTTGACCTGTCCTAACAGACGGCATGCACGCATCAGTCGTCGTGTAGCTCAACAACCCGTCACACGACGTTACCAGATCTGCAGGAAATTTGCGTAGGCCGTATATAAAATACTCAAAACCTCCAGACAGCTAAAAGTATATAAAGTCATGTATTCTAGCCTGCATGGTACTCACATTCACAGTCAGTTTTCTCTTTTATATTTTTTTTAAGATGGGTTTGCTCTTGACTCTAGTCTAGATCAGTGGTGACAGAGACAGAGTCGACGGTGGAGTGAGCTTACCCAGAAGACGCCTGTTCACTCTCAATTTGAAGAGATTAGGGTTAGGGATCATCATATGGTTACTATAGGTAATACCCATGTTAGTAGACAAAGTTTTATAAGTTACTTCTTTTAATTAGAAGTAACGGGACTTAACGGGAAGTGGTGAAGGAAGTGGTGAAGGGTGGGCGTTTTGGGGGGACTGTCTTATGTGATTTTGACGTTCAAAAAGTGCTGATTCTCAGCCTAATTTGAATAAATGACTTTTGATTTTGATTTTAATGGATTCGTCTATTTTGAATACATAGGTACATATAAATACACGACTTCTTCCCATGGGGGCAGGCAGAAACTACTACAGAACGCCATCTGCTACGATTCATACATACTCACTCATTTTGCGTCGTTTACGTTCATACATCAGAAGGCCGATTCCCGTAATTAAAAACGTTCAAAATCAAGTCGCACTCTCGTCTCAGCGACAGTCAAATGTCAAAAATGTAGGTAAACGCTATACAATTTTTGACAGATTGAGACTGAGATTAGAATGCGAACGTTCTTAAAAATACGGGAATTGCCCCTCTGGTCTACTACGCACGCCGCCGCCGCCCGGTTGCAAGTACTGCACCTGACCTTTCTGAAGAACATCACTAATATGGTCAGTATAATGTCTTTCTAGGGTGTCCCCTCCTCTCACATCAGCCTTGAAAATACCTTTTGTTAGTCGCCCTTTATTCATCAACTCAACATGACCAAACCATCTAAGCATACTCTGTTCAATTTGATTACTCTAGCAACAACATATTCTACCTATCCACTTGCAACACTTAGCTGGCTTTCCATGTTGCCGAGGTTTCCAGCTAGTAACTATTTCTGAGCAAATAATTGCCAGCGCAATGGGATTATTCATGTACCGCAGCTCGCAGGGTTCAATAGGCAAATCTGTTTGATATCTAGAATAACCAATGGATGTGTACTTGTAGGTGTTTGTATATAGATTGGTTAATTTCAACGGATTTGTACCTGTATTTCGTATATTGAGATTGTTAATGTAGGTATGAACAATGGTCTAATTATGACGATACTTAAAATGGCTCGAAACTCCTCATTACAGGCCCACGAGTCACGCATGGTCTATGCTGGTTAAGCCTTATCTTTAAACCTATAAACGGATAAAGTTATGACTGCAAAAAACTGCATTTCAAATATTTTTGTCTGGCAACATTTTTTTTCCGTCATCATTCAAGGGGGCCTACTCTCTAAGTCCGTCAACGGGGATACGGGCCCGTCCGTAAGTAGTTTGATACTTCGAACTGAACACTACTCCCGATTAATTAACTTTTCCGGACGAGCAAAAACACATCGGGAGTAAGGACAACAGACTGTCAAAACGTTTTGTCATTAATTTTAATTCAGGCCCCGGACTAATCTTGTGTCCGTAAGTGTTACGGAGTAGGAAACGTCCGTAACTTCGGCCGAAATGACGAACTTCGTGCTTAGGAAGGACGCCCCCAGAGCCGGATTCACCCACGACTTTTTGACGTTTGAAATTGATTTGACGGCACGGTTGGCGCAGTGGTTAAGCGATTGACTGCTGCGCTGCCTGTCGTGGATTCGATTCGCGCACGGAACAAATATTTGTACGACCTGCAAGTAGTTGTTCCGGGTCTGGCTGTTTGTGTATGTGAGTTTAAATGTTTGTAAACGATCATTTTAATTTTTTTTTAACTGCTAATCTAACGCATCTCTTTTCTTTATATTTTTAATAATACCAGCCCTTTATAAATGTCCCATTGCAGGACAAAGACCTCTTCTCATATAGAGAAGGAACATTAATCACCACGTTTGCTCAAAACAGATTGGCGATTTCAGACTACTTACATATTAATTGTATAAGTCCAGCAGTGCGATTCTGTAACCATTTCAGCGTGAAAACTTAGGTGAAGTGAGCGTGGAGTGAGCTGTCACTGCTGCTAGGGATTGACCAAGCATTACATTTACAATCATAATCGAGATTATTATAATATATTTATGCAAATTCTAATGATAATTTTATATTATTTCAAAGCTAGTATGTGTTTTAAAAAACAACAACATTGAGTTTGTAACTGAATTTCTGTTTTGTTATTTTATATTCAAACCCCGAAAATAGTAATGTTTAGCCACATAACTATTCTAGCTTAGAAATAATATAAATTATCAATAGAATTTGGATAAAAAAATATTATTAAAATCTCGATTATGATTGTAAATGTAACGTTGGTCAATCCCTAGCGTCAGTGGGATGACACTACAGTACTGACAGCTCACTCCACGCAAGACTTCACGGTGAGATTTTTACAGAATCGACCGGCTGGTTTCCTCATGACGTTCTTGTTCACTGACGTCAGTAATGTGTAGTATCTGTTATTTTCAGCTTAGTGTCTGAAAGTTCCCTCACTGAGGGACCAGTGTCCAGTATAAACAGATTTTTGTAATCTAACGGGATGTTCGGGGCTCGCTCCACTTCCATCGCGGGTCGGCGCTGCATTGCAGTGCCGCCGGGAACGGCCCACTATAAAAAAAAAAAGTCCAAGATAAACTCAGAAAGTACATAAGAATTTAAAAAGTCACATTGATACTTGCCTGTATTTAAACACAACCTCGTGCATTAGAGGAGAGGCATTAGCCACTGGGCCATCACGACATATAATTTATTTAATTGGCACAATTTAATTGAAACGTCGACAAAGTCGTTCAAAAGGATATCAATTTACTAATAGCTCCACAACCGTTACAGGCACTTGAAGATATTGCGTTATAATTTTACTGAGGCCTATTTTCGGGCAATTCCTTTTAATTGCCCGGTCGTGCCAGTTTATACAGGCCCATTATTTGCATGAATATACTATTATAATTATTTGTGTTAGGGGCTTGTGACTAAGTGATAAGGATAACAGCCGCACGGGTCTACCGGTGGTTAAGCTACGCTGGCCGCGGTCGGTTCCTGTATGGGTGACCATCCTTTACAAATCGAGACCCCTACATGCTTCGTTGGTCCCGGCTATTATCTAGATCTTTGACAGTCGTTACGAGTAGTCACAAGCCCAAAAGTCTGACAACCAGTGTTACCAAGGGGTATCGTATTACCCAGTAACTGGGTTGTGGAAGTCAGATAGGCTGTCGCTCCATATAAAATACTGGTATCCAGCTGCATCGGGTAAGACTGGAATCCAACCCGACATAGTTGAAAATGGGCGAGGCAGAGTGATCGGATACTTATTTATATTACCGAAACCACTTGATAGAACTACATACCTAATCTTAGTTAGTAAAGTCTCAAGCGAAATCTCAGTTTTCCAACTAGTGACTATCAAGGACTGTTCTCTGCTTGAAGAAATGTGACTTTAACAAGTACTACACAAAAACACACACAAAAACTTTTGTTGCGAAATTTTCACGTTCCCATGCCAATAGAATACACAGTCACTCGTGAGCAAAATCGCGGAAGCAGCTGGTTGTGCACTTTGTTAAAAAAAAATGTGTCTGGCGTGTAGCGGTATCTACATCGCCACATGCGAGCTGCGCGTCATACTGACGTCACGCAAATCCTGCATCGCGCAAGCAGAGTTTACCGCGCGACTAGCATATAATATATACAACTTCCCGACAGCAATCGTCGGGCAGTTCCCCACCAGACACGACACCCGTCAGGCTGGAAGGATCCTTCCTTTTCTATAGAGGTATGAGTGAAATTTATACCCTGTTCCTCGTGCCTCTACATATAGACGTGTAAAAGTACCCAAACCTACTTACAGGAACAAAATCATTTATCATTACTAATCCCCCATAGCCAATAGCGTGATCTTATATAGCATACTAGCTGTTGCCCATGACTTCGTCTGTGATCCAGGATGAAATCTATATCCTTAACCAGATCATGGTCTGTCTGAGTGCCAAATTTCATCCAAATCCATTCAGCCGTTTTAGCGTGAAAGCGTAAAGTAAAGAAACAAACAAACTCACTTTCGCATATATAATATTATAGTTAGGATTCATTGAAGAGACCTTTAAGGAATATTTGAGCAAAAGGAGATGTTTAATTTTCGGCCAAAAGTGTACGGTAATGAAAAGAGAGGGAAAAATCCAGATATTGAAGAAAAATATTCTTTACTGAATATTCCGTTGATTACTTCAGCACAAAAAATAATAGTTTTTCAAATTATTGCCATATTCTATTGATCATGGCGTTAGCGTCGTTTTACTCGCATAATGCTTTAGTCCAGAAATTATGTTACATCATAACATAATAATATCACGTAGACGTATATAAATATGAAAGGCATGTATTTATGTGCTATTAAGATATGATAGTAAGATAGCTATCTTACACAACATTTTTAATCTAGAAGAAAGTGAGATAAAGCATTAAAAGAAAGCTACTTTTGTGAATTTGTAGGTCTGTAAAAATCTCACCGTGAAGTGAACACTTAGGTGAAGTGAGCGTCGAGTGAGCTGTCAGTGTCATCCCACTGATGCTAGGGATTGACCAAGCATTACATTTACAATCATAATCGAGTTTTTTTTTTCTTTTTTGTGCTAATTCTGTTGATCATTTCATATTATTTCAAAGCTAGTATTTAATTGGCTAAACATTATTGTTTACGGTTTTTTTTTAATTAATCGTCAAAACAGAACTTCAGTCAGATACTCAAATAAGTTATTTTTATTTCCTAAACTTTAGTTTTAGTAGCTAAAGAAAATGCCCATGGACATTGTTTGTTATTACCGTCATCTTTGATTTTCATTTAAAAAGAAACAAAATTGAGTTTCTGACTGAATTTCTGTATTGTTGTTTTATAAAAAAAAAACTCTAAATAATAATATTTAGACACTTAAATACTAGCTTTGAAATAATATAAAATGATCAACAGAAATAACATTAAAAATATAATTAAAATTTCGATTATGATTGTAAATGTAACGCTTGGTCAATCCCTAGCATCAGTGGGACTACACTGACAGCTCACTCCACGCTCACTTCACCTAAGTTTTCACGGTGAGATGGTTACAGAATCGCAATGCTAGACGAAAAATTTAAATTTACATATTTTTTGTATTGCTATTTATTTATTTATTTATTTATATGGCACTTCAACGACTTACTTATTTGACATCACAATTAAGATCTGTCAGTCTCGTTGGTCTCGACTTCGTGGCTTTCGGTGGCATTTTGCGATTCATTTCTTTCTTTTTAACTTCTTACGACTTTGGCTTTGTATAACACTTTTATAACCTTTAATCAAGATGAGCTGAAACCCACCCATTTGCTTTGTACATCCTAATTCCAAGAGTTGATGAGACATCTGCGTAAATAATACTTCAAAAGAAATGGCAACAATCAAGCATGTTTTCAAAAAGGTTTGAATAACAGAAGCTATTTAAAAAAAAATATGCCATGAACAAAACAATATCTTAACTTTCTTAAAGTTTCTTAAACTTGAATATTGCGTAGAATGTTCCTCTGATGATACAGATGCTTGGAAATTATTTTATTTGACTAATCACACTTTACATAAATAAAAAAATAATAACATAATATCAACTTTTACAAGGCACTGTTAGCAACAATTGAAAAAAAATGGGTATTATTATTAAAAATAAAAAAGGAATTGACTTCGTCTAAGAAAAGTTTAGCTTAATATGTTCTAAACGGTCTATGATATCATCCCCTTCAGGTTTTGCACCCATCTCCCAAACACCCTGTTTTGCCTCCACATAACTATCAACAGTCCTTATAACTTTCAAACAAACATCGGTATGATACAAACGTTCCACATACCTATTATTGATGCCACCAATGCTATCCGACGATATTCCTTTGATCTGCAAAGTTTTTAACACCCTCATCGTGTATTCTACGATAGTTCAATGACTGTCGAACTTTGTCTAGGAAAAATAATGACGACTCCGCGATCTGTAACATCAAGGGAAGATATACAGGGTGACCGGACATTGAAGTAAAAAAAAAAATATGTCTCTCGTATTGCGGGGTATCCAAATCATCCCCATGTATGTTCCGCGACTATCCATAGTTTTCGAGTTATGCTTTTTTTTCTGATTATTTAGGAATTTATGGCCTGACAAAAATAAAAAAAATCTAAAAAAATAGTAGGAAATTTTCCGAAGTTTTTTTTTTGCAAGTGAATCTTCGTGAGTTTTACTGTAATGCGTAAAATAATCAGCTTCGTAACTTTGATGAAAGTTTTGAAAATGTTAGTCTAAAGTGAAAAATTTACGTTCAGTGAATTACCGACTTAAATTTTCAACTTTAAATTGCACACAATGCAAACAATGCAATAATTTTACTGTCTTTGTTTAGGCCAGAAGTTTGAAAGTGAAACTTCTTAGATGGCGATTCGATGATTGGACGAGAATTGAGAGTGCACGTCACGTTTAGGCACATTTCGTTACATGAGAGAGAAGAAAGATATCTCTCTCGGTCTCTACACTTAATCTCTTATAACCTGTATTTTTTAAGAAGTTTCACTTCTATCACGTGTACGGTCCTGCCTTTAAGTTGGATAATAATTATCACAAAACTGTTTGCGTCTTAAATTGGAAAACGCGAGCGGTAGCTGCTAGCTGGACGCTCGATATTAGATCACTTTTGTTTGCTACTTCTACCCTTTTTTATCTCTTGTCTATCTACCTATATGTCCTATTAGAAAATGTCTTCTACGGTCTGTATGAAAACAACCATGACGTTAGTAAAGTTCCTATTAATTATCGGATCTCACGAGTTTTACCAAAGCTTTGGTTTACTAAGAAAGCGGTGAGCGGTTCCACAATAACGGCTGTCCAACTACTGAGCATTTTTTGACACCCAAATGTCAAATACTGGAGGAAAAAAAAAACAAAAATGGCAGCTTTTCATGGCGGCATTTATAACATCACGGAACCGCTTTCTTAGGAAACCAAAGCTTTGGCAATGCGATGTAAAAATTCAAACAAAAAACGTATCGAATGTCAGTTGTTTGCAAGTTTTAAACAAGAACTTGTACAAGGAATAATTGCTGAAGTTCGTAACTTAGGAGTTGGTACCGTGTTGTTTCCTTAGTTAGTGGCGTACTGCCAAGTAAAAGGAGAAACACAACTGTACAAATTTCTTTTGTTTTGGTACCTCGCAATTAAATACGGAACCCTTATACTTTATTATTGCAAATAATTTATTCATTCATAATTAAAATGTAAAATAACAACGTATACCTAATGCGAAAGTAAGTTCATGTGTTTGTTATCTACGCTTTCACGCTAAAACGACTGAAGGGATTTGGATGATAGGTAGAGCATGTCCTGGGTTAGGACTTAGAATACTTTTATCCCGGTAGTACGTTCTCGTTGGATAATCAATAAAGTAGCGGGAAAAAGCTAGTTAATAAATGAAAATAACAATATACTATTCTAACTGAACTAAAACTTTATTAAACTATGGCGTCGCAAAATTCGTCGGCATTGCTGTCGCCTGGTCATGAACCTACCCAAGAGACTGGCGTCATTGTCAATTTGTTGCGTTGCACGGCAGTGCTTAGCCTCTTGCCAAAACCAGCCCTTGGGTCACGGTCAATTTTAAACGTTATAGGTTTACATTGGCACATGGGCGATCTCGGCCTCGATCCGTGATCAGAATCTAGATTTGCAACTCTTACACAGTCTGCTCGATCCTAGGACCTCCATAATAAATCTGAATCGCAGATTGACACGAGAATATAAGTATTTTATTTATTGGAACAATTAACAATATGATGCATGAATCACGGGTGCAAAAAGCAATAAATTGTTTTTATTGTGTTCTAAAAATGATAACTAACTCCAATATTCTAAATTAAGCACATATTCAAATTCCCACACCCAAAGTTTTCAGCTATGGTGTACATCTTCTACCTACCTCCTCCAAGCATTTGCTAATGCAGTTTGCGAGCTCAAACTTTGTCGTATGAAGGTACTCGAAGCATTGGGTGCATACAACTGCACCTCGTACTTCCAAACTACTCTCTCAGACTTTACTTACTTACTCAAATACCTTCAAGGCTGTTTCGAAATCCGAATAATTTGGTTCAAAAAGTTACAGGAAATACTTACTTTAAAGTTTCAGGATGCACCAATGTTATCGAGTTTTGTGAGGAGGGATGGTTAAGACGAGATGAATACACATATATCCATGATCCTGCATTTCAGAGCCACGAGCCCATAATATTAGCATCTACGAAACCCTTTTTTCTTTGTTGGACACTAGTACTGCATTTTCAATTCTTCTAAAGATACAAAACCTTAATCCTAAAATTATAAACAAATGAAAATATTGCTAATATTACTGAAATTAAATTTTATTATGAAATCAAACAGAACAAGCTGGCAGTATCATCACAGCGGTAATGTTTTCTCATTGTGTCCCATTTTTTTTTCAACATACTCGTGTATTTATGTACATTTATTTGTGCTTATATTTATATATAATTAGGTATATATATTATATGTATTTATAGACTAAATAAGTTTATACGTGTCTATATATTTAAAATTATTTAATCCTAAATTATCATTATAAATTGCACCTACCACTGTTTGTCTCTGCATCACCCAAAGGTTGACTGGTAGAAAATGCCTATGGCATTAAGTCCGCCTCTGTACATTTGTGTGCTTAAAGTGTTAAATAAATAAATATATATATATATATATATATATATATTTATTTATTTATTAAAACTTTATGCACAAGTAAAAAAATAATACTGTACAAAGGCGGACTTAATGCCTGAGGCATTTTCTACCAGTCAACCTTAGGGTGATGCAGAGATATACCATGGCAGGTGCAACATACGGGATAGATAGCGGTATATATAGTATATATATATATAAATAAACAATTTTATTCAGAAATAGAGTAGCTTCTTTCTATCTCCATAGATTACATTTTAGAACCATACATATACATCAATATATAATATAAATGCAAACAAAAATACGTACTCTATCGCCCTGAGGACACGGTGGAGCATACGGTGAAGGTCTGCCCTGCTTGGGCGGAGCACCGCCGTGTCCTCGTGCAGGCGATTGGCGGTGGCGATCTCTCGCGTCCGGCCCTGGTCCAGGCCATGGTAAGGAGCGAGAGGGCATGGGAAGCTGTCACCTCCTTCTGCGAAGCAGTAATGCTCGCGAAGGAGGAAGCGGAACGCTTGAGGAAGAGGCAAAATTCGCGCCCTCACGCCCCTAGACGCCCTGGGCATCGGGAATCCCAAGCCGATTCCCGGCCACGGTAGGCGCGGGCTGGCGGACGGCAAGCAATGGGTAGCTCGCCGTCCGATAAGGACCAGGCCCGAATCGACGGCGCGTTGCGTTCCATGCTCGCCTCAAAGAGATGTCAGCACCAATGACGCGGTCCGCTAGGGTCGATGCCTGCAGGGTCGCGGGAAAGTCCGAAAGGGTTACCGTGGCCCCTGGCCCTGGCACTGGCAACTGAAGGAACACGGGTGGGTTTTAGTCAGTAAGAGTCTGACACGCTCTCCCGCTCCGCCCAGAGTGGGAGAAGTTATTTGATGCTTTCCCACCCTCAAAAAAAAGGTTATACGATATCAATTAAATACAATACAAAAATACCTAAGTCAACTTTGCAAACAAAAAATATTACAGAATTTGTACTTACGTGAGTAGGCGCGCGCTGAGCAAAATGCCGCCACGCGATTCCTGTTGGTGAAAACTTTCATTTCCGGCAGCCGTGCACTGATCTAGTTCAACCTTTCGACATGGGTCGACGATGAAAGTAGAGGTAGAGGCAACTACTAAAAATTCTGCACTCAACGTGCAAATATTTTACAAAATATTGAAGTTTTTTGCCGCGGCAAAATGCTCACAGCGTGCCCATAAATTAACATCTTGCAAATAAGGTTACTAAACCAACTTATAGATAAAAATACAAAGAAAACATTAAATAAAAATTATGAGAAACTGTTGTTGTTGTAAAAATGAAAATTTGTAAAGAACTCCCGATCCATCTTAAACGTAAGTTAATAATCAATACCACAAAGTAGAACGCAAGCAAATGTACCCAACCCATTTATCGAAGAAGACACTTTGCTGTTCCAAAATTAACAAACTACTTTGGTAAGCGCGCAAGAAGGTACGTAGTACCAAACGCCAGTGAATGAGCTGCCCCCAACACTGATATCGCATGTCAAGTCAATGGACCAACTTAGACGAGTTCTATAAAAACATCACCTCTCATTGTGTCCATAGCTATGTTTGTAACAAATCTCACATTTGCGAAAATACCTGTTTGTAAAATATAAGATTTGATCTCGACTGAAGGTATATTAAGTTTTAGCACATTACTTATTATAATTTCAAAACCAAATTCATTGCTAGACGAGAACTACTTCCAACAAACTGTTACGCCGTTTGGACTGTTACGCCGTTTGGCAGACTTTATATATGTTATTGCTAATACAGACTAAATATGTAAATAAAATAAAAAATCTGATAAAATTATATCCTTATCAAAATCCTTACATGGGTACATCCATACATCCTTACTGTTATATTACGTACAGTGGAACTTGGATTTTCGTGAATCCCGTGGATTGCCTTGGCTATATGGGGTGCTTTAATGTAACGTCGAATTACAGTTCACCCTGTAGATTTCATCTTGAAGGTATTAAATTCGACATATATTTTTCAACATTCAATCAACGTTTAAAACAATAAGTAGGAAGTTAGCAATATATGTACCTACTAACAAACCACAGAGCTAGTGAAGCAAAGAGCACGGAAACGCCTCGGCGCTTGTTGCTAGAGACGGCACAGTCACTGTCAACACATTCGATACAGACAAAAAATCTCACCGATTACTCGCACTACGACACAAATATGTAAAGAAACTGACGGCTTCGAATAGTGGTCGTAATAAAAGTTGTGCGCTCGAGGCACTTTCAGCGCCACGAATATGATTCCGTGCTCTGTGCGCGTAACAAATGTTATAGGAAACAATTGTTTTCCACTCACTGAATAGGTAGACAAAATTCTTCCCTATCCATTTCTCCGTAAAAAAAAATCGAAGAAAAGAATGAGAGCACGTTTATCGAGATGGTAACGTTCGCTCAAGGATTTCATTCATCTGGATGAGCCAGAGATCTATCAAATTAGATTCGTGACGGAAAACCGAACAAGTGCGAAGGAGTATTCCATTGGTTTTGTTCCAGTTTATTAGACATTCATACGAAATTCCAAAGATAATCCAATATTTCTTTTTTTTTTTGGGAATATAATCGCACACGATTCTTCGTATTTTGCTACCCTCTTGATCATTTGATACCTATTGAAGATGTTCATATGAATTCGCTTTGATCATGTATGGAGCGAGTTTTTTCCAGTCGTCGGTCTAGTGGTGCTAATGGTAAACATGGTCGTAGGTTCGATTGCCAGGTCGGACAAAGTGCCAGGGTTGCAGGAAAGTCCAAAAGGGTTACCGTGGCACAGCCGACTGAAGGAACACGGGTGGGTTTTAGTCAGTAAGAGTCTGACACGCCCTCCCGCTCCCAGAGCGGGAGAAGTTATTTTATGATTGCTCAACATCAAAAAGAAAGGTCGGACAAAGTGTTATGTATTGGGTTTATGACGTGACAACGTCTTATAATTCGATGAAGCCGGCTGCACGCACGAAAAAACATGACTCATGCGGCGTTACCTCGCCACACGAAAAAACATGACTCATGCGGCGTTACCTCGCTCTGAGGCGTTCCATTTAAGGCTTGAAGTGCAAGAGAGAGCGCGGAACGAGTGACAAAGAGGCACAATCGGCCTCCGCGTTCGGCAGCGTTCGACATCTGTCTCTCTCCTACTTGAGTGAGCGATGCGTCCGCGTGGACAGCTGCTATACAATAATACATTTACATGTTTTCGTCAAGTATGAAGTGCAGTGAAAAGTGAATGTGGTGTCAATTGTTTATAGCAACGATAATTGCGGCGATAAAGGTAAACATTGACATAATTGTATTTATGCGTACAAATAAATGTAACTTCAACAATTCAATTGTGATTTCCATTTACCTCCTTCTCTATATCCATACAAAATATCAATCAAACAAATAAAATTAAAATTTTCTTTTGAAAAATGCAACCAATCCATCAGTATTTTCTTATGACGTTATCACGTTCAACTATCGTCAGTAAACCGACTTTACAGACAACCGATTTTACTAACATAAAAATAAAATAAATAAAATCTTTTTATTTCAGACATTTTGGTCCATAATATTTGTTAGTAACGACTTTAAAACTATGTTAGGTACATTTAAATAAATAAATAGGAGATACTACTTATTACATTAAAATAAATACATTCAAAAATTAAAACTTTACATTATTAAAATGCATAAAAAATCTTTTACTTTAATTAAATACTTTTAAAAATGAAACTTTACATTTAAAAATTAACATTATAATAATTACGTTACATTAAAAACAATTAAATGACATTATAAAATTTTTAAATTACATTAAAGATTACATTATATTACAAAATTCATTTAAAAGTTTAAATAAATAAAATAAAATTAGAATTTCCAAAATAATATTTAAATTAATTTAAGTATTTGCCCTGCGCCGGGGCCCCGGGCACACGCACTTGTGCTTGAACCCAGTGCCCCAGAAGGGGGCTGTCCAGCTTGTGACTGAGCACATTAAGGATGTTGTTGGGGCTCCCACGCGTACGGAACATCAGCGAAGCGATGCGACGCCGCAGCACAGTGTGAAAGCCGTCTGTATGCGCGTGTGCAAACATCGCAGACGCACTACAGCAGCGTGGGAGCCCCACCAGCACCCTGAACGCGTTGTTATATTGGACTCGGAGAGCGTTGATGGCCCGCTGCGTGTAGTTGACCCACAGATTGCAGGTGTAGAGAGTTTGGCAGAATGCTTTAAACAAAGTTATCTTTACCTCTAAACTACACTTTGCAAATCTACGAGCCAACATGTTACAGCGGACCGCCATCGCCCTCCTCTCCCTTTCAATGTCTCCGTCATTTTTTAAATCCTCGTTGACCACATGGCCGAGGTATTTAAACTCAGTCACTCTTCGAAGAGCGACAGCGTTAAGCAGCACGGGTGCCACATCTCCAAGCCTACGACCCCTAGCTTTAAATACCAGGAGCTCACTTTTCCCAACATTATATAGGAGACCGTGCGTGCTAACGAGCGAAATGTTAATATTATGATATATTGTAAAAAAAAGAAACTGTTACTAACTCGCGACGTGTATCTATGGATCATGGATGTGTTTTCGTGGGATTGTAACACCTGGAAGGCAACTGTCATATAACTCGCATTCGTGATTGTCGTTCAATTCGTACTTGTCCCTCGTAAAAATTATGTGGAGCTATTCTCTCGGCATGTCGATTCGAGCATTTTATGCAGGAAAGCCACGCGACATGCCCTAGTTTACATGCGACATGCAAAGAGTGGTCGGGACCAGTCGACACGTACATGTCGACCGTCGGACTAACCTCAAGCAGCTGCTGTGTCATTAATTATTGTGTGAATTGTAAGAAAATAATAAATAGTTTTTTACAAAATGTGTTACGAATTCATGGTTCAGTTCACGCAAAACATTTTTTTATTTTATTTATTTACATACATACGCTACCATTACAGTCTCCCAATTCGATAGTGTAGTTCATTAACAATTCATGAAATAATTATCCAATATACAATATACCAAACAAGATTTACAAATTAAAAACATAACCAATCTTATTACAAAAAACTAAATAAACCTTGATTTAAACCTGTGCTACGAAGTCCAGGCTTATCTGCAGAACCATGGTCTAAATTTGTCCGTATTACAAAACTTCAAAAAACCGTGGTCTTCTTAGTGCCGTCATTTGAACCATTGTCTTTGTAACAACCACAGAGTAATACAAATATTATTCGTTCACCATGTTATCATTCTATTGCAACGTTCCGTATGCTCAGAAATGAAAACTTTTTGTTAATACGCTAATGATTATTATGATGTTTAGGAGTGTTAAAAATATTGAGAGTGTTAATTTGCATGGAATATTAGTTATTTCGTCGATTGCAGTTTTGTTTAGGTTTAATCACATAACTTAATGTCGTATTAAGAACTAATAATACATCTAGGTACGTGTAACGAAACGTAAAATTTTCGCGCATTATATGAAACCATAACAATAAACAAAACCATCGCAAGTTGAACAAAGTTCATTTAGCTTTGGAATTTTTGAGTTATCGAAGTTTCTAATAGAACAATTGCCTCTTTGTATAGTATTACCTTCTATAGTAGGTACTTAATTTTAATATCATATAGTGATGGACCAACAAAAGAAAAAACGATCTGAGAATTGGAGTACCGAGGAAAAAGTAAATAAACATAAATTACTTCGATTAACTTGAAATCAGTGTTTAATTGATTCAAATTTAATTTTAATTTATTTGATTGATTCGAACACGATTTATGTTGTGTCGGCGTGGCGTTCCCAACAACTCAGCGGCTTCAATATCCTCAATATCAATTAAATCGACCATGTTAAGATCCATTTTCGGGTAGAAACAACACAACACAATGAAAAAGATGCTATAAAATACAAGAGAAACTTTGACTGGTACGATTTAGACCATAGTTTGATCGTTTAAACTAGGGGCCGCCGAGATTTAGCATTAGACCATGATATGTTCCACGGTTTTTCGAAAAACCACGTTTTGTAATATCATTTTGGTTTAAACCGTAGTTTATAGAGCTTTAAACCGAGGTTTTCAGTTAAACCGCTTTTTGTAATAACACTGAACACGTGTAACGTTTCCTTTGCGAACTCGAGAAAAGGTCCATTCTATCGGCAACCAAATTTAGTGTCCGCATTGTTCGCGTCAGGGGGACGTTGTCTAATAGTTTAGTTCGACCGCGCAGCACCGCAAACAAGTTGGGCTGTCGTCGGCGCTACACGTACCCATCTGGCACACACAAGCATATCCCTTGTAGTACCCCCGGATTATTTATGTTACCCCGGAATACTCCAAGGACATACGACGCCCGTGCCAGATCCCTCCTTGTTTCCAACTTGTTGTATCCCACCATGCCCAGCACAAACAAGGTTGGGTACATCAAGGGGTAAAAGGGATATACTCCATACCGCCTTAGGTATATGTATCTCGTAAATTTATTCTGTATGCGCTCCAACATGAGACTATATTTAGTCTTGTTGGGTATATGGAGGAGTGTGCAGAAATAATAACACTCGTATTTATTGCAGGGAATACGTAGCTATTTATTTGTTGTTCCTTACATCATTATTTTTAACAGACAATTAGTTGCTAGGCACACCTATATAAAAATATTTGATGGACCAATGGGAGAACACTAATATTTCTTCTACTTAAAACAATCTGTGAATATGATCCACGACGAACTGGCACCCATCTCGCTCTGGCGCGTGCGCGGCGTATAGCGTCGTCTGCACGCACACTATAAATATTACCGGCGTCGCGATCGGCGCGCCAGTAGATCGTGAGCCGCTGCGCGGGCACGTTGTATGTTCTTCTCCTGACTCCATAGTCTCATGTGGAGCTCATAATGCCGCATTACCCTCCAACTGACTCCTTATTAGAGCGTCATACAATGCCGAAATTGCTTTAATATTTGTGAAACGCGCCGCTCTGCGAAGCACAAATCCCAGTCGCTTGTATGCCTTTTTACAGACATTGATAATATGCTCCCGGAATCTCAATTGAGTATCCATACGAACACCAAGAAGACTGCGATTGCCACAATAAAGGATAGTACGTGAAGAAAGCTTCATCTCTGCCAAAGTTGTCAGACAACTACTGCTTGTCGATTGTCGAGTGTAAACGCGAGAATTGCCTTCCTGGTTTATTTAATTAATTTACTTTGTGGATGTAACGATTTCACCATAATCATTATTGGGAAAAGGGGCGTAATTTTCAAAGCCTTCTTTTGTTTTCATTACACACAAAATCATCAAAAGCAGGAATTATAATTGGATATGAAACTGGGCAATTTACAACTTCCAAAACACAAATTGTTAATTGTTATCTAAACTCAACGATAACAATGGCATTCGTATAATATCCGAGAACAGAGAGGTGTTGATGTCACGACCATAAACGGAGTTATATCAGAGAACCGGAATAGGGTTGAAATGCTTTTGTGATATCAAGGATAATTATGTCCTGAGCAGGTACCTAATGTACGTTTTAGATTAAACGGTTGTGCGATGCAACCGGATTTAGATCGGATCGTCACCCTCAAATAATAGGGGAAATTCCCGTATTTTTAAGCAAGTTCACCGTCTAATCTCAGTCCCCTTCTGTCAAAAATACCTCAAACTTTTCCTAAATTTTTGACATTGATTGTCTTGATACGAGATTAAGACTTGATTTTGTACGTTTTTAATAACGGGAATTGGGCTTCTGTTTTAAACTAAATTTAAACGATGCCCAAAACAAAATGTTTTCTATTTCTGAGGCGATAAAATACACTTTATACTACACCTGCTTGGAAAGTACCTTGATACTTTATCAAATTTACGGTAGAAAGTACGTCATTGCATATCGAACAAATATGCGGGGAGAAAACGCACCTGAGCGGGAGAGAAAAGTGTATGAAAATCCATTTCTTACGTGGTTTTTCTTTTTTAATTTTGGGTAAGACTATGCGCCGGTAACCTAAATATCAAAAGCCAAAAAGTTTTTACGGTGAGTTTTTATCTCCAAGTTCGCAAAATGACACTGGCCACTAGCTGTGTGTTGGATGGTGTCGGGCTGGCAGTGCGACCCTGCGGCGGCAGGATAAACAATTTGAAAAAAGAACATGTGAAAATTGCAGACGCCATTGGCGCCATTTTCAATTTGTGTGTTGTTTGAGGATTCAGTTTTCGTAGAAAGTAAAATAAAACTATCAAAATGATAAGTAGTGATAGTGATGATGAAGATTTTTTAAAGTTTTTTATTTTCCTCGTAGGTGTAGTATAAAGCACTATGTAGGTATCACTCGAGAGAAAGTGCGATTCCCGATCTCGGGTGTTTTAAAGCCCTCGACGGTAATCGGTCACTTTCTCCTCTCGGTGAACAATGTACTATTTCTCAACTGCATGTACCTACAGTCGCCAGCACATCGGGTTATAAGAAACTGTCAAATTTCTCCAAATGATTTTAAACCTTAACATGTTGAAAAAAAGTTCAAAATCGAATGAGAAAATTTGACAGTTTGTGGTAACTTGACCTGCTGCTGTGTGTCAAATGGAATTGATAGATATTTTTACACTTTCGTTTACTGAACGTTGCTATGTCGTGACTACCTAGTTCATTCAGGATGAAAATGAACAAACTCTAACACTAAGCATTTCTTTTAATTAAACCATTTACACACTTTTTAACTGTCAAGGAGTGAGGCAGAAATACGACGCTAGTTGCGCATTCCAAAGCGTAGTAGGGCCCTACATCTCTCATAAATAAAAAAACTTGTGTCCGGCCAAACACGTTTTTTAGCCGAAACCGAAACCGTATCCGAACCCTCGGCTCCTCTTCTTGTTTCGGCTGAAACCGCAACCGAAGGTTGTATCAATCTTCCAGAAAGCGAATAAATTCCTACTCACTGATACTAAAAGCAGCACGACTGCTAAGAACCTAAATGCCTCCTATTTATATAAGTAAAAACATTTTATTTGGATTTTGTACCACAAGGGTGAAAATGGGACCTCATTCCTAAGTCTACGCTGTCTAGCTATCTGTCAATCATTCGTACATAAAAAAAATACATAACATCACACTTGTAATCCTTGTAGGATTAGGCAGAGGTGCACCTATAGTACAGCCACATTTTGCCCGATATGTGTGAGTCCCGCGGCGGGAAACCTGATTTTTTGGCCGAAACTGGCCGAAACCTAAACCGAACCTTGGGTCATACACTAAAAAAAAAACACTCGATTATCCCAGTTTTCCATCAAAATCTCGATCAGTAAATAAGCAATAGAAATTCTTTATCCTACACAATAAGTAGTAATTGGCAAACCCTAGCAACGTAAGGGAAGTGGCCATTAATAGGCGGTGCGAGGATAATAGAGATGCCTCTACGCTCCGGAATGGTTTGCGCAATCAAATAATATGCATTGAATTTGTACGACAATTAGGGCTATAATAAAACTCATGGAATTGTAATAAGACATTGTTCGCATTATAATACTACCCGCCTATTATGGTCCCATTGCAGAACAAAGGCTTATCTCATACAGAGATGGCACGAGGATCGGTTACCACGCTTGCTCAAGATAGTTTGGCAATTTCAGGCTTCTATTAACTCTGCCTGTGTTGCGGGAATATCCGAAAGGGTTACCGTAGCCCCTGGCACAGGCAACTGAAGGAACACTGGTGGGTTTTAGTCAATAAGAGTCTGATACGCCCGCTCCGCTCAGAGCGGGAGAAGTTATTTGATGATTTCCCACCCTAAAAAAAAGGCTTATTTTAACTACTAGCTGACCTGACAGACTTTGTACTGTTTTCCGGCATTTTTCCAATTTTTCTTTACATAAGTATCTATTGCGAATATTTTAAAACAAAAAATTGCCAAATCGGTCCAGCCGTTTTTAAGTGATGCGCTTATCAATAAACAGCATTTCATTTCTATTTATAGAGAGTTATCAAAGATCTGCCAAATTTTCAGTGATGATTCAGAATCGGTAATAATTTCAAATCATGAAAAATAAAACTAACCGCATTTTTCGTACGTAGGTTGTAAATTTTTGACAAATTTTATTAAATATTTAATTTATGAAATAGATACACAATCCCATGAAAAAGTTCTTTTAAAACTGTAGCCAATTGTATTTACGTAATTTTAGTTGATATACATATACATTAATGTAAATTCAACCTTACTAGCATGTTTTAAAGTCAGAATTACAAAATGCCAAAAAAAGCAATACAATTTTACGACTAAGGCTAAGCGCGCACTACGAATTTTAATCGTTGCGGATAATAATCGCAAATCTGTGAACAATACCAATATACTGGAGTCCGCACACTGCGTTAAAAAATCGCTTGAGAATTCGCTTGAAAAATTATTTTCGTTGGCGATTTTATTTCGCAGTTTAAAAATCGCAACGATTAAAATCGTAGTGCGCGCTTAGCCTAAGGCTCGCCGCTAGGACAAGGAATGAGTGGAGTGGAACTGTCCCGTATTTTTTTGGTTTATACTGTAATTATACAAATATGGCTTGAAGAATTCTTCGGATCTTTGACGTGCTATAACAGTTATCCATTCTTCACACTTCACCTTCCTAGTTAGTCACCATAGTGACAAGTTTATATTTTTTGACACCAACATTTTTGTTGATAAGCTAAGATCGACTAGGGATACTGTGTATCTGCCCATTAGTTTTAGACATCAAATAGCTAGGCTATTAGCTTTTAATATTAACCCAGACATAATTAGTATGTCGAAGTCTTTATTTAGCACCACAATTAGTAATAGTACTAATGTTAAGGTGATTAGCTCAAATATTTTAAACTAGTTTGTAAGACAACAGAAGGTACCAATAACAGTGTAGTTATACAAAATAACAAAAAGGTATTTTCTAGCACTAAACTAGATAATTGTAAAAAAGGGGCTAAGCAGAAATCCTTGAAATTATTTCATCAAAATATTCAAGGTTTTTCTTCGAAACAATTGGAAATTGAATTGTTCTTGGAAAAAACAATGTTTGACATTGTTTGTATATCTGAGCATTGGTTAAAAGATTCTGAAATGTTAATTAATTATGAGAATTATAGTGTGGCCAGTTGTTTTACCCGAAAATCAATGCTGCGTGGTGGTTCACTAATCCTAATTAAAAGATGTATTAAATCTAAAACACGTAAAGACATAGTTGAACTATCGGTTGAACATAGCATTGAACTGTCTTGTGTTGAGCTAGATAAGCATATTATAGTGTGCGTTTACAGACCCCCAAATTATCAAAACTACACTATATTTGAGTCAGTAATGGAAGATGTTTTGGCAAAACTTGCAACTGGCAATAAATCAGTAATTATCTGTGGTGACTTTAACATTAATATTTTAGAAAATAATTCAAATACCAGTAGATTATTAAATTTGTTTAAATCATTTAATTTGTCAAATGTGTTTGTAGAACCAACCCGAATAACTACAGCTACAGCTACATGCATTGATAATGTTTTTTGTTGCTGCGACTATTTAGATAAAGCCATCGTTAATTATCTCCCTTCCGATCACAGTGGTCAAACCGTAACTTTTGAGTCCAACATCCTAATACAA
The DNA here is from genome assembly GCA_937001585.2 of Brachylomia viminalis. NCBI lineage: Eukaryota > Metazoa > Arthropoda > Insecta > Lepidoptera > Noctuidae > Brachylomia > Brachylomia viminalis. Next base: position 12,036,856 of record OW443316.2, on the reverse strand, counting down.
AAACTGCAGATACAATCCAGACCAATAACATCTGTTAACTTAAATAATTTTAATAACAGTTTAATTTGTAAGTTAAGTAATCAGAACCTTACAATGAACATGAACATGTTAATATTTTGTATAAAGAATTCTTTTCGGTAGTCCAAACAGAGTTCAATTATTCTTTTAAGAAGAACACTAAAAGTATCAGCCCTAAGTTTTTATTTAGTGACTGGGCTACTAAAGGACTTAGGAAAAGTAGGGAAATACTTTTTGAGCTATATGGCCTTAAGCCTTATATTAACACGGAAATTTTTAATAAGTATGTTGCTACTTACTCTAGAATTTTTAAGAACACTTGTAAGGCAGCCAAAGCCTTATACATTAGCAACAAGGTCAAATTAGCAGACAATAAAATAAAGACTGTTTGGAAAATTATTAATAATGAAACGAACAGGAACAAAAAGCATAATTCTGATTATACACTGGAGACGACACGTGGTCTCATTTGCGATAACAAAGAAGTTGCTCAAGAATTTGTAAATTTCTTTACCAGTATCCCAATTAAAACTACTGACACTTTAAATTCCTCGCCCACGCTCGCTTTTGATTTAGTAAGGGCGAACGTTTCGGTCTGCCCGATTGAATTTAACTTTAAGCATATTAACCCCATAACAGTAATAAAAGCTTTTAAGCAAATCAAGATCAAATTGACTGAAGATCTTTGGGGAATGTCCATTAAAGTCTGTACATCCATAATTGACACTATAGCGCCTTACCTAGCCTTCATATTTAATTTGTGTGTGGATCAAGGAGTCTTCCCGGATTTAATGAAATACAGTAAGGTAATACCACTTTTCAAATCCGGGGACAGTAAAGACACCAATTATTATAGACCCGTATCCGTGTTGCCAGTTTTCAGCAAGGTATTTGAAAAGGTAATGCTTAATCAAATGCTCTTTCATTTTAACACCAATAAAATCTTACACAATCAACAGTATGGTTTCACCAAGGGACGTTGTACGACTGACGCCGGGGTCACCTTATTAAAACACATATTTACGGCGTGGGAAGAGACCCAAGACGCCATAGGAATCTTTTGTGACCTCTCCAAGGCATTTGATTGCGTCGATCACGAAACCTTGCTCTTGAAACTTGAGCATTATGGACTTGGAATACTTGCGCTCAGTCTAGTAAAATCTTATTTAAATGATAGGCAGCAGCAAGTTCAAATAAATGGTGTCAATTCACTTAGTTTGAAAGTAGAAATGGGAGTTCCACAAGGCTCGATATTGGGTCCTTTCCTCTTTTTAGTGTATATTAATGATCTACTCCATTTATTAAAAAATCAACCACAAATGGTGTTATTTGCTGACGATACTTCTTTAATTTTTAAGGTAGAAAGAAGTGCAAAAAATTTTGACGATGTTAATAACGCCCTAATGCAGGTCCATAATTGGTTCACTGCTAATAATTTAGTATTAAATGGGAAAAAAACTAAGTGTATACGATTTTCTTTAGTAGTGATTGTGAGATAGTATTGAATCAAGAGAAACTAGAATTCGTCGATAAAACTGTTTTCCTGGGGATCACGCTTGACTCGAGGCTACAATGGGGTTCTCATTTAACATCTCTGGCGGGACGGCTAAGTTCAGCAGCATATGCTGTCAGAAAAATCCGTCAATATACCGATGTTGATACCGCGAGGCTGGTCTATTTTAGTTACTTTCATAGTATCATGTCTTACGGTATTTTACTTTGGGGACGGGCTGCAGACGTCGATTCTATTTTTATTCTGCAGAAAAGAGCCATCAGAGCCATTTATAATCTCCGCAGGCGCGATTCTCTAAGGGAACTGTTTAAGGTTATTAAGATCTTGACGGTACCTTGTCAATATATCTATGAAAACATCATGTACGTAAGAAAAAATGTACATCTTTTTACTAAAAGAGGTGATAGACATAATTATAGTACCAGAAATAGGGACCTATTAGTTCAACCAGGTTTCAGACTGGCTAAAGTAGACTCATCTTTCATGGGGTACTGTTTAAAATGTTACAATAAAATACCTCCCCACATACTTCAACTCAATGAGACGAAATTCAAAGTTTGTATAAAACGCACACTATGCAGCCGGGCATATTATAAGTTGGGGGATTATATCGCTGATAAAAATGCCTGGCTCAATGCTGGTCCTGCTCCACAACCACAACTAATTGATTAACATTTGAAAATACTGTTGGAGCTGCTGAAGATTGTAAGACTACATTTGCTTTGTATAAACTCAATCTCCTTTGTATTATATAATTGCATAGAACAAGTGTGAGTACTATGTACTATCGAGCTACCATTTACCGGGTAATGTCTTTCATTGACTTGAATGTGCCCTGGCGGCTGATAGATGTCATGCTCACTCAAATGTCTCGCTGACGGTGGCGCGTGTGTTGGATCATTTAGCTCCCTTCAAAATGGTTGAGCTGAATGGTGCTGATCCATGCGTCATGTTCGTGAACGGGCGCTGTCAGTTGGGACTGGTCATCTCTTAGCCACCAAGGCTTATTTTAATTATTTTATTATGGATTGTTTTGTTTAAATTTATATTTACTGTACACTGGACACTCAACGTGTACATCTTATTTACATCGTTCTCACATATAATTATACCTATATTCAACATTAATGATGTAACTAATATTTATGTAACAATATAATTTAAAAGAGTGTCCATGGAGTTTCTTGCCCGTTCTTCTCCATAGGTACCTACTACGCTTTGGAATGGGCAACTAGCTTCATATTTCTGACTGACCCACTTGACAATTCAAAAGTGCCTGTAAATGGTTTAATTGAAATAAATGCTTTGAGTTTGAGTTTGAGTTCACTGGATCTCGAGGAAAGCTAAAAAACAAAAATAAAAACTGGCATCTTTAATTTTGTAACATGCACTTGGTCAAAATTTAATCTATAAAATGTTACTACAATATTTACAGAAACAGTCAAGAAGTGCCAATAAACAAAAAACAAACAATCATACATTAACAATACCAAAAAAAAAATACAATAGCGTCTCCAACAAACGGAACAGAATCAACGCACATGACTCGAACAATTTAAGTGGGTATGCCATAGTATGATTCATAGTTTAGTAAGAGTCTTTACAGTTGAGATGCTTTATAACTCCTGCTGTTTATTGTGACTTATTTTAAATAGATGATTTTTAGATGATTTCTTGACCAAATATCAGTATTTACAATACAGTGATAACAAATTACTAATTATATAATGATATTATTTTCATATAACTCCATCCATTTTTAGCGTCCCAGGTGAGTGATTTTTAAACGAGCACTGCGGCGTGTTTGCTGTCGGAGAATTTGATTGCTACTAGATTAAAAGAGCACCCAAATATCCAAGTGGGCGCTCATTTGGTAAGAACTTTTTTTATCGCTGATTGTGTATCTATATAACAACATGCGCGCCTGCCGCGCCGCCGCGCCGCGTACCCGGCGAGTGAGGTTATTATCCTTGTCGGGTGTTCCTAAGGTAGGAAACATTTTGCGGACATTTTCAATTGAATGATTTAACGATAATTTAATCAAGGGACTTAAAATTAAAAATTTGGCAGGTCTTTGAAAACTAACCCTAAGCTCGGAAAGTACAAATAAATTATTGAAAAAGTCACATTGGTACTTGCTCGGATTTGAACCTACAACCTCGTGCATGAGAGGCGAAGAGGCGAGACCTTAACCACAGGGCCATTATGACAATCGCATTATGTTCTTCTTTGGTTTTAGTGAAAAAAGGTCTCAAATTGTGTTTGCGGTTCAGGGACGTTTGGGGAAATTGTAATCCCAATTATTTTTCTATGTGGTAACATAGAAAATACTTAATTGGGGTTACAATTTCATTTTGCTAATGGGCATTTTATCCTTATTTTACCTCATCATTATTAGTGTGTGTATTTATAGTCTTTGGGGAACGTGAATGCTTTTTGCTCTTGTAAAATAAAGGTAACAAAAATCGAAACGAACATATTATAAGAAAAAAGTTCTAGATTCTAGGGTAGGTACCTACTTAATTTTGTTCAACTTCAAGAGGGCCTTAATACAACTACAGGAAGTATTGTTTTTGTTAGTTTCATGGACTTGTATTGTTTGCGGTAATAGTTTTCGGGAAATATCTAGCTTATCCTCTAAAAACTTATAACCTTCTAATGATAGACAGTTTTAAAAACGTATTACGCTTTGACGAGCCGGGAGCGCGGGAGCCGAGCGAGCGCTACATTCAAGATGGTCGCAGTTATGTTCTTGGCTGTTTAGTATTTTTAGGACCCCAAAATGAGAATTATTTGAGGTTCACATAAAGAGGCGCAATCATATGTATTAGTATTCAATAAAAAAAATAGGAGCGCAAAATACAAATTATTGGAGGTTGGAATAAATACATGTCAAAGTTTTCCACCCTGTATATGGGGCACAAAATGACGTAGTTTAACACGCTTGACTGAGCCCATTATTGTATTAACTAAAGTAAACAGTCATTCTTGAAACAATAGCGTCATTACTAGGTGCTAAGAAATATAACAAATTCTTGGAACAGTCTATTTTGATAAGTATGACATAGGTATAATAGAAAATTAATAATAGGTCCTAATCTATCACGGGCAATAGTACCTACCTACCTAAGTGTGCCTTAAATATTCTTTAGACTTGACGTCAGCAGTTACTTCTAGGGTCAAATCAAGAATACTTATGATGTCAAAACAAGAGTAATTTTTTAACTCATATTAAACTTATTTTTAATGATTTTGTTTCTGTAAGTAGGTTTGTACAAACACTTTTACACGTCAATCATATTTTTTTCTGTGTACATACATAATTTTTTTCTTACATAACATACGTACATAATCAGCCTATACTGTTCCCAGTGCTGGGACACAGGCATCCTCTCTGTGAGAGGGATTAAAGGAGAAGGCCGTAATCCACCACGCAGGCCCAGTGCGGTGCGGGCATGTCTTCGAATTTTAGATTCTAGGACATGCCGGTTTCCTCACGATGTTTTCCTTCACCGTTTTGAGAACAGTGGCGATGAAATAATTTACACAAAGTAAAGTGCCTGCTTGGGATCGAACCCACGACCTACAATATAAATTAACTTACTTATTAGAATTTAATAAAGCTTCTAGAGCATAAGAAAATAGGTACGGTTCAATGGATGAATACGTACCTACATCCTATTGCGATCGCAGTACTTTGCAGACAAGCGCCATTTCAGTTGAAAACGTAAGTCGTAAAGTTAGATTTATTGGTTCTAGACACGTTCTGCTTGTCTAGAAAAGCCGAGTCGTAGACATGATTGTGTACTTTTTATGTTCCATTTTATGATTCCTCTGATTGTGATAATCAGGTGCAAAATTGAGAGCGACGCAGTAGGCAGTCTCATAAACTGAAAAAATCGATGGAAACAAGCGTTTGAAGATAATTACAGAGGGATGTAAAAAGTAATTTATCTAAAAATAGTTTATATTCAGGTGTAACTTAGATAGTTATAGATACATACATAAATAAACTCACGCCTCCTTCCCAGGGGGTAGGAAGATACTACAGAAGGCCACCTGCTACGATCCTTATATACTCCTTTTGCGTCGTTGATGTTCTACATCTGGTCGTACACGCACCTGACCTTTCTGAAGAACATCACGAATAAGTTCACTATAGATAGTTATAGGTACCCATTGCTCGCCGTCCGCAAGCCCGCGCCTACGGTGGCCGGGAATCGGCTTGGGATTCCCGACGCCCAGGGCGTTTCCTGCGACGACTAGTAGCGTGAGGGCGCGAATTTTGCCTCTCCCTCACGCGGTCCGCCTCTTCTTTCGCGAGCATTAGTGCTTCGCAGAAGGAGGTGACGGCTTCCCATGCCCTCACTCCGTACCATGGCCTGGACCAGGGCCAGATACGGGAGATCGCCACCGTCAATCGCCTTCTGGACCCCCTGCTCCCTATTCAAATAACCGACGAAAAATTTCAACGCAGTATGGTCCTGAATCGTGTACTGTATCCATAGTACCCGGCCGTGCGCCGATGTCCCTACCACCCTGTATAGGAGAACCATTTAATGATAACCGGTTGAAACTGTACGAGAAACGATAGAAGTTTTATTGTTACTACGCCTGGGGGCGTTTAGTGTCCCGCAAAGTGTTGATAATAAAATACAAACCAAAAGAGTTCAAAGCGTATATTGTATTTATTTTTACTTGCACTCACTGGAACAACTTTCCTGAACACATTTCGCGCCTTAAATCCCACGAGACAAAGTTACGTAATGGAATAGAACACTTCATTCATTTCATGCTCCCTAGAACCCTACGAATTTTCAATATAAATAATACTTTAAGGGATAGACAGAGGTCCATTTTGCCAAATACTGGGTAAGAAAGGTTTATTTTCGGGATATTATTATCATCCTGTTAAAAATTGGTCATGAGCTAAAAATAAAACTTTGTTTTAATATATGAATTGTGCTCTAATTAACCGTTATTACGAGCAGAAACAATTAAAAATCAACTGTGTCTCGCATGGATCGAATTTCCATACGAAGGGGTAAAGGTTGCCTTTCACGACAAAAGATTTTGGTAATGTTAGAACTGTGAATCAATCCAGCATAGCTTTTCACAGCCACTCGACAGGTTGTCGAATCTAAGATGACACAGCCAATAGCTGTCGGAAGAATGGCGGTCGACTATTTGATTTAAACTGACGACATTTTCGGGTTTTGGATTTGTGAACAGCCTTTTTCTTTTTATAACATGATTGATTTTAAATTCGGCATGAAAGCGTATCGAGCGGTACGGTACGGTGCTGGACACAACGTTTTGCAGCCAGACTTTCACCCAGTAAACCTTTCTTCTAAAAAAGTCTATCCAATCTAACGCTTTTCATAATAGCATGAGACAGGCAATAAACAAACTTTAACAGGTTTGCTACAAAACCTGGGCAGTCTGGAAAATTCTCTAGACGGTTGGTAGTTTTCAAACTTGGTTTGAAATGATTATAGTTTATATTTTATTTTATTAGTTTGTAAGTTAAATTTAGTATAAGAAGTTTATCCAGTGTATCTATAGAAAATTAGTATGAAGAACAACAACCAGTCGGTTATCTTTTAAAGTGATGGCACGTGAACATATCCGTCAGAAGTTGGCTGAAACATCCCAGCGATGAGTTGCTGGATATGTTTTCTCCTCTACCGATCGTTATTTCTTCTGACCAAGGTTTATTTTGTTTATATCTATGTATCTATGTATTAGTATTTATTCTTGTATTTTATAGTAATTTCCGAGCTATCTATCCCGTATGTTTCACCTGCCATGGTATATCTCTGCATCACGCTAAGGTCGACTGGTAGAAAATGCCTCAGGCATTAATTCCGCCTTTGTACAGTATTTTTTTACTTGTGCATAAACTTTTAATAAATAAATGTCCATTAATTTATAGTTTCGCTTATAGCTACTAAAGAGAAAAACTGGATATTTTTTGGGTTTAATGATAAAACAACGTAGTATCAACACGTTTTGGAATAGTTTTTTTTCAGTCAAGTAATACATAAACATAATTATGCCTTATTAAATTTGCACCAAAACACATAGTTCTCCAGCCTCCTTCCTTTCTTTTCTCACCAATAATGGGATTATGTATAAAATAAATAAATAAATATCGTCTGACATTGCACACAGCACCATCTAGTTCCAAGTTAAGCACTTAATTAAGGCTTGTGTTATGGATACCAGATGGTTGATACACTACTTAAATACATTTTTTTTTTCGTAAATACATACATATTATAAATATACATCCATGACTCGGGTACAAATGTCCATATTCATCATACAAACCATTGCCCCTACCGGGATTCGAACCCAGGACCATTTGGTTTCGCTGACTACACTTAGCCACTGTAGCCACTACACCAAACGTATGCTATGCTTAATAATCAGACTATATTATTCCCGCTGCTGAGACACAGGCCTCCTCTCGGTGAGAGGGAGCGGGCCTTATTCAACCACGCGAGCCCAGTGCGGGTTGGTAGATGTCACATGTCTTCGAATTTTTGGTTCTCGGACATGCCGGTTTCCTCACGATGTATTTCTTCACCGTTTTGAGAGCAGTGGTGATGAAATAAGGTACACAAAGTAAAGCGCCTGTCTGGGTTCGAACCTACGACCTAAACTCGTAATTCGCGGCCGTTTCCACTGGGCCACCACTGCTTGGATTATGAATAGGAATATGATTAGGTTAGAACTGTGTCTTTGGTCGCAGCTACTTGGCTATTACCTAGGTATTTTTAGGACCAAAAATATAAAATTATTTAAAATTCACTAAACGAAACGCAATTATTATATTAAAGTGTTCAATAATATTTTTAGGAAAGCAAAATGGGTATTATTTGCGGTTCGATTTTAAATACGCACATGAATTCGCACTTGAAAATAACTTAGGGTACATAAAATAACACTATGAAACTTTCAGATTTAACCCATATTTTCTCAAGTAAAAGCAACGATAAGAAGTTAATAATTTCGTACGACGACGTGTAATACGGCTCCTGTCATAACTTAAAAGGGTTCAAGTCGTGAAGTCGTCGCCTTATCAACCCCGCCGCGCCGCCCTCACTTTGCGATTACGTCAACCCTGTCGCGTCCAATAGCGTTAACTACTGGAAAATATAACGATTTAATAAACAGTTTACAAACATGGCTTTCAGTGGTCACTCAAATACTTAGCAGCAGCTTGTGTCAACTGACTTTTTCAATGCATATGTACTTTCCAAATTTATCTAGGACATTAGTAATGGTGTCACCATTGAAAGAAAACATCGTGAGGTCACCTGGACTTATAGTTAATAGAAGTTTGAAATCGCCAACCCGTCTTGAGCAAGCATGGTGATCAATGCTCGTGCCTTCTCTGCATGCGAAGAGTTATTTGCCCTGCAGTGGATAATGGATAGATAACAGATACTAAATTAAATTAGAAAATTTAAAAGCTGTGCGCATTTGTTGTAACAAGGTTTTTATCGCAGAATACGATATTTTACGGACACCCTTTGGATTTACTTAGGACATGATTTCAGCGACTTAATTTTAACGTCTACTTTTATAATTTTACGAATTTTCTACCTTTCAGTGACCTACAAAAAGTCGTCACAATATGTAGGCCCAAATATTTTAAGACAGACTCCGAGGCAAACTTTTTATTAGGAAGTCATTACTTTTATAGCCCTCGTATATGAATGAAAAAGAAAGACTGAGAAAGGTTCTTTGCGGATTCTTTTCAGTTTTATACATAGGTAAGGAAAACTCGTAAACTTTACTAGAAATAGAGCCTTTTATAATCCGTGCCCCAAAGTTATTATTCGTAATAGTTTTTCTAATAAATCGAGTAGGTAATATTTTTGGGACCTTAAAAGGGTAGTTTTTACGTGGATGTTAAAACCAGTTACGAATATGAAATATTAAAGTAAAAGTCAAAGTCAAAGCATTTATTTCAAATAGGCACATCCATATATACTACATTTAAACGTCAACATTTACATTAAAATATAATTATTCTAGTCGCCCCTTCCAAAATGTAGTTTCGTATGGAGTAGAATTTAATTTCAAATTTACTTGAATTTTTAATTTGAAAATGTTTGACAATATTTTGTGGTAAGGTGGGTAGGACTTTAGTGTGGGACGCAACGTGTGTCGGTACTCTTGCGCCATCCCATCTTCCTGGCTCGGCGTGCTGAGCTGGCGCTGCTGCTGCGGCTGCGGAAAACCTCAAGCGGCGAAAGTATAATAAACTTATCGGTATCGGTTCGACGCCGTATTTTGATTCGTTAATGGTTTTAGTTAGTTTAGGTTATTATATTTTGATTTTAATAATTTGATAGTTTATTTAATTTTAATATAATATATTTTGTGTAAGTACATTGAAACATGTGAAGACGATGCACCTAGAGTAAAATTACTATACCACAATAGGTTAAAATAATTAATATTGAATTGTGGGTTTGTGGGAGATGAGAAAAAACGAAACGACGAAAGTGGAAAAGTCCCACAATATGAAAGTATGATCCGTTTTACCTTATTTGGGAAATTATTTGAAACGTTTAAAGGATTTTTATAAACCTACTTGGTTTCCGGAATTAGGTACCAAAGCCTTGTAATAAATAAATCATAAAACAATGGTGAATTTCATGAAAATATTCAAACTTTCTGTGCAATGCTGGGACATTAATTTAAACTGAACCAGGTATCTACCAATCCGCAGGAGACGCCCTGGGCTTTGGGAACCGCAAGCCGATTCCCGGCCACCGAAGGCGCGGGTTTGCGGACGGCGAGCAATGGGCAGCTCGCCGTCTGATAAGGACCAGGCCTGGGCCGACGGCGCGTTGTGTTCCACATGCGCCTCAAAGAGATGTCAGCATCAATGATGGGGTCCGCTAGGGCCGATGCCTGCAAGGGTTGCGGGAAAGTCCGAGAGGGATACCGTGGCCCCTGGCACAGGCAAATGAAGGAACACGGGTGGGTTTTAGTCAGTAAGAGTCTGACACGCCCTCCCGCTCCGCCCAGAGCGGGAGAAGTTATTGATGACTTCCCACACACAAAAAAAAAAAAAAAAAAGGTATCTACTAATGAGGCGGAGCAGTGCTAGGAGGTGGTAGGAAAGCAGTCGTCGCACAGTGGTAACGGCCCCGACTTACGAGTTGTACTGTAGGTCGTGGGTTCAATCCCAGGCAAGCGCTTTACTTTGTGTGAATTATTTCATCACCACTGCTCTCAAAACGCTGAAGGAAAACACCGTGAAGAAACCGGCATGTCCTACAAAAAAAAACCGAAGACATGTGATATCTACCAACCCGCACTAGGCCCGCGTGGTGGATTATGGCCCACAACCTCTCACCGAGAGGAGGCCTGTGTCCCCGCAGTGGGAACGTTATAGGCTGATTATGCAGGTACCTACCTACGTTATTGGTGGAAAATTTAGGTGACCGACTGGTAAACTTAGGTAAATTGTTATAAGTACTTGACGTTACTTGACGGCACGGCTGGCGCAGTGCTTAAGCAATTGACTGCTGCGTTACGTGTCGCGGGTTCGATCCCCGCACGGAACAAATATTTGTATAACCTGCAAGTAGTGGTTCCGGGTCTGGCGGTTTGTGTATGTAAGTTTAATTGTTTGTAAGCGCACCCACGATACAGGAGAAATTCCTAGAGTGAGGCAACGTTTAAAAAAATAAAAAAACTACCTGATGCTATGGATTGACAGTACTGACTGCTCACTTCAACCTATGTTTTTTACGGTGAATTTCTTACGGAATAAGGATCGAATATCGGACAATTCAAATGAGTAAAAGTCGCAAATAGAATCAGAATCTATTCGTAGGTATGTCAAAGACCTATCAACCTATACTGTAGAAGCTTTCAGTTTGAGTCCGGTATTTGGGACCGCGTCCGAAAATTGGGGCCGCCACGAATGTTGATTGATTGATGGTGCCACCATGTACGAGCTACATTCTGGAAATTGTATATGATGATAAGCTTTGTCGAACAACGAGGTTTCAATTACGATGGAGATGTGATTGACGAACATTCGGAACAGAGCGGTATATCCAGCTTCCCGTGGATGTTTTTTTCTTGCCAGAATGTCGTGTATTATACAGCTAGGTGTCAAAGCTTTAAATACAGATTTGCTTACGATGTTAATACACACTTTCCATCTCACTACAAAACGAGTTCTTACATTAGTAGAAGCCTAACCTTCGAGCCGGATATTTTATTTCGTACTTTATTCCGACATACTTGTTAAAGTAATGTTTTTTTTCATACCACATACTCGATAATGTCAAATATATTTTAAAATAAAATCGAAAGTCATTTATTCAAACTAGACTGAGAATCAGCGGTTTTTGAACGTCAAAATTAAATGTGACAGTCCCCCAATACGCCCGCCCTTCACCACCTACTAGCGCTTTAGCTGGGAAGAAGTGGTGCAACAAACTGCCCAGCAGCACAGCTGTCTGTTCAGTTAAAAGAATTGGATTCAATACAATAGTAAGTAATTAACATGATGAAACACAAAACATTAAATTTAATGTCTTTTGTTATGCGCACAGCAAACGAATGGAACTCTCTACCTGCGCTGCGTCTGTGTTTTCGAACGCATACAACCCTAATCTCTTCAGAGTGAGAGTGAACAGGCTTCTTCTGGGTAAGCTCACTCTACCGTCGACTCTGTCTCTGTCACCGCTGACCTAGACTAGAGTCAAGAGCAAACCCATCTTAAATAAAATAAATATTTCCCATATGTCAGCTAGCACACGCCAATATACCAACAAAAACATTGAAAACTATACTCAAGCAGAAATAAACGATAAAAGCGTCAACGTAACTTAATGCCTAAATAAAATCCTCCAGGCCTATAGAGCGTGTCCGCTTACTTACGCAATGCTGCATTCTGTACATATAGCCGTAACTTGAAGTTACAAATGGTAATTAAACTAGGACCTTCGACGTAAAATAAATAAACAGTTACACTAATAACAATAACAAAACCATGGTCAGTAAGACGACCTGTCACTACAAGCAGCACCCGTTCATGAGCATAACGCAAAAATCAGCCAACACCCCCTCGCCATATTTGAGGGAAGGAGGCAACCCGACTCCCGACGCTACCGCAACCAGTGACAGCTAAGGGAGCATGATAAACTTGCTGCCGGTTGCTCAGGCAAGAATAATAATTATGATCAATTGTCGAGGTCGCTAGCTAACCACATACAATATTGCAATACAACTCATTAAAAAACATCGAAATGAGAAGATTATGTCAATAATAAATGTTTTTTTATCCATACAGTGGAGTCTCCATACACGTGTGGGCTAGAATTTCTTTCGAACGCCGTACTGTGCTAGTGGTGACAGAAAATAGCACATCAACTGCAGAATGATACGTAAATGAAATCATAAATGAGTATTTTGGCCCATTTTTAGTAAACATGGGCGAGAATGCCATCTTTATGTAAGATAACGCTCGTCCCCATACAGCTCGGATAGTGTTTGACTACCTTGAAGATGTCGCTATCACACGCATGGAGTGGCCAGCTCGCAGCCCAGACTTGAACTCCATCGAGCATGCCTGGGACGAACTGGGACGACGTGTACGCCAGCGAAATTCTCCTCCAATCACGCTTCGTGAACTGAAAGAAGCAATGATAGATGAATGGGAGAATATTCCTTAGCATCGACTCAAAAATCTGGTGGAAAGCATGCCAAACCGCTGTATTAAAAGCTCGTGGTGGCAATACAAAATACTAAAATAAAATAAAATTGTATATTTGAACCGTAGTACATTTTCCGAAATCTATTTAAAATGGTAATTTTTACTTAACTTACTTTTATTTCAAACAAACTTCATAATCTTGAACTAAGCTACAGTGTTTATTTCATAAAACTAGCTCCAATCTTTTGGAAGTTATTGAGGTTTTTGTTACCGACCGGCTGGCTCTCTTTGCGGCCCCGTGTGTTAACGAGACGCATATCAAAATCCGACCATTCCTATGCATTTGCTTCCGCTGTCACGAAGTAATACGATACACAACAGATTGTCATTATTTGAAAAGCAAAAACAATTTTTTTTCAAACATGCTTGGAATTTTGACCATTATTTTGACAACCTTCTTCGAGATGAATAGAAATTGCTGTACTGGCCAAATACATGCGAGCAGCGGCCGGCAAAAGTTGAATGAAATCCATATCTGTCGTGGTTTAGCGGCCAAATAGTAGTACATTGTTCACCGAGAGGAGAAAGTGACCGATTACCGTCGAGGGTGTCGTTTGAAGCCCGAGCCGTAGGCGAGGGCTTTAAAACACCCGAGATCGGGAATCGCACTTTCTCTCCAGTGATACATAGTGCTTTATACTACACCTACCAGGAAAATAAAAAACTAAATCTTTACTAAAACTGGATCCTCAAACAACACACAAATTGAAAATGGCGCCAATGGCGTCTGCAATACTCACATGTTCTTTTTTCAGATTGTTTATCCTGCCGCCGCAGGGTCGCACTGCCAGCCCGACACCATCCAACACACAGCTAGTGGCCAGTGTCATTTTGCGAACTTGGAGATAAAAACTCACTGTAAAAATTTTTGGCTTTTGATATTTAGGTTACCGGCGCATAGTCTTACCCAAAATTAAAAAAGAAAAACCACGTAAGAAATGGATTTTCATACACTTTTCTCTCCCGCTCAGATGCGTTTTCTCCCCGCATATTTGTTCGATATGCAATGACGTACTTTCTACCGTAAATTTGATAAAGTATCAAGGTATTTTCCAAGCAGGTGTAGTATAAATTACATAGTAAACTCATATTTATCGTGTAATTTAAAAATGGAACGATCTTTTACTCGGGAACATGGCAACCAAAGAGGAGAAGGGAGGTTATATAAATTTTGAACTACTTAGCTTGCAATTAGAAAGCTGTTTATTGAAATAAAAAAAACAAATGAACACTTTAACGCGGGAAAAATTATTGTTAATCGTTGGTTGTTCGTCATTGATTTCGAAAAGTAATTATATTTTAATTTCCGCGCATTATTTGAAAAAGGTACTATACAAGCCTTGGCCACAACTAGGCATTGATGGACTTACGTATGTGTGCCTCGGCTTCGCCTCGGCCCGGAAGGGGGCAAACGGAATGACCATAACGCCTTGGAAGTTGAGAAGGTCTTTGGTGTGGGATGCGACCTATGTTGACACCCTCACGCCATCCCATCTTCCTAGCACGGTGCGCTGTACTGGGGTGCGGCTTCTGCAGGTGCATAAAACCTCAATCGGTAAAAACCTTATTGGGAGCTATTATGTTTGTGCTATTTGGGGTTGAAACACTACGGTCGTGGGATCCGAGTGCTCATCGAGTATTTCGGAACATCGCCAAGTATTTGGTCGACTCTTCACGTGACCAGAGAGCTGGCCTATTTATAGGTCAAAGAATCAGCATTGCCATCCAATGTGGCAACGCTGTCAGCCTTTTGGGCACTTTTCCCACTGACAGCGATGCGGACGAATTTTTTGATGCCCAATGAGCTCTTCCCTTTTTCTTCCATACCTTGTACTTAATATATATATACAATATGTAACAAAAACCCTGTTGTTCCTTTTACCTACGTTTTAAGAATCGGTATACATACGTAATAAAGCAAGTCATTTATAAAAAACTGTTCAAAAAAATAATTAAAATAAATATTTAATTATTAATATTTGTAATGTTTTAACTGATTTCTAACCTCTGCAATTCTGCATGAAGCGATGACGCGAAACCAGAAAAAAATAGAATGTTCCCGCCCACTCTCTTTGATCGCACATACACCGCCGCCACTTACCTAAGTACCTATTTTGCTACGAAAGTTCGTGACCTTTTCAGCTGTTGTTTTTCACTTTAACGAATGAATGTTTGAAAATGTTGGTTTACACGGTATTTTGCACAATTGATAATTGTTAAAACTACATTTTCGTACCACTTGCTCAAAAAAGTGACATTCTATGCCACAAAAAGCGAACATAACAATAGTAATTTTTAATCTGTTAATAACAGGGAAAGAAAATTGTACTGAATTCCATTCATCCTCTAGGGGGAGAATGTGATTTAAATTTGGAATACTTACCGAAATTTATACTGAACTACATCTGTGTTTACACCATTGAGTTTGTATATAAAGCATTACCTATACATCTTTTTGAAAAAGGGATACGCATTTATTATGCAGTTATGATTATAAATAAAATTACGAAAACTGACGAGGCCGTATGAGCTTGATGCCTTTGCTTTTCCGACAAAAAAATATTAGTCTAGGAATTTGCCGCGTTTTTGTTTTCTTCAAATACATAAACGTTAAGTTTATTTTAATTTATTTTTTAAATAAGTTAATGTTCTAAAAATACGTTTAATTGTCATTATTTTTATTAAATGCTTATCTCATATTATTATTGTGTTAATTTTTTCGCAAATGGTACGAAAAGTAGAGTATTTTCCTCGGTGATAAAACTGTCTTAGTCTTGGGTGAACTTAAATCCCTCGCTACACTCAGGACTCGTCTTAAATCCCTCGCTTCGCTCGTGATTTAAGTTTTTAACACCCTCGCTACGCTCGGGAGTAAACCTCGAGTCCTTCATTACGCTCGCGATTTAAATCGTCACCCGCGTCAGAAGACACTGCTTTATCCCCTTGGTTAATAATCTACTATTAACACTTCACTACATTAAAAAAAAAACAGAGTCACCGCGTCTGTCACTTAAAACCTTATGTTTATTTGAATGCAATAATTTATTATGATGTCTTTGACGCCTACGTACGCTCCGCAGATCGGAGGTATCGGACTAAATGCTGCTACTATCTGTGAACGCATTTCGAACTCCGTATCGCACGTTTTTTTGAACAGCTGTTGCTTTACACTGCCCCAGAGGGAAGATCTAAAGGCGTCAGAACAGGTTATCTTGCAAGTCCAACACTTGCTCCTCGGTGTCAATGTCTCGAGTCCTCGGTCTGCCTGCGTCAGCTCGATGGTCTCGTCCGTGCACACTTCCGGTATTGTACCTACGTGCAAACATTAGAATGCAATCGCCCGTGCAAACGTTAGAATGCAATCGCCGATGGTAATGGTAGACTCGCTAAACGGTCTTGGTAGAGTCTGCGTGCACATCAGCATATTAAAATATTCTACGTTAGAATAGGACATGGTGAATAAACTACGTAAACAAATCACAAGTCACTCACTACGTAGGTCAACAATAACATCCGTTCAAAACTGAGGTGCGCGGGAGACTACGAAGTGATTCGCAGGGCGGCGGGTGGCGGGGTAAAGGGAGGGGGGGGGGGGGGGGGGGGGGGGGGGGGTAGGTAGGCACGTGGTACCGACACGGGGCCAGTGCGCCGCGGCAGCGGCATCTTCTATCGCTTCAAAGAAAGTCGCCGAACTCGTAGGCTATTTAGCGAAACAAAGATGTACTTGTAAAATCAGATACTCGTCACTCGAAACTGTTTTTTGAATGTGCCGATTTTAATAGTTATTAGTTATTGACCTCTCGACTGGCCACTGCTCATTATTTTTAAATTATAATTTCATCAATGTTGTTCTTGTAGGTACCTAAATGTATACGTCCCTAAAAGGAACAACAGGGTTTTTGTTACATATTGTATATACAGGGTGTTTGGTAGATGGGTGCAAAGCCGGAAGGGGGTGATATCTTAGACCATTTAGAACTTATTAAGCTAAACTTGTCTTAGACGAAGTCTGTTCCTTGTATTTTTTTTTTAAACTGTAAGGTTTTTAACAATAATACCCATTTTTTTTCAATAAATCGTTAATAGTGTCCAGTAAAAGCTGTTATGTTATTATTTTTTAGTTATTTTTTATTTATGTAATGTGTGATTACTCAAACAAAATTATTCCCAAGCATCTGTGTCATCAGAGAAACATTCTACGTAATATTCAAGTTTAAGAAAATTTTAAAAATCTAGAAAATGTTTTGTATACGGCATAATAAAAAAATAAAAAAAATAGCCTGAGTTGTTCAAACCTTTTTAAAAACATGCTTGGTTAGTGCCCTTTCTTTTGAGGTACTATTTACGCAGATGTCTCATCAACTCTTGGAATTAGGATGTACAAAGCAAATTGAGTATGAAAATTGTTATTTTCGAACAGATCAATAAAACAACATTTTTGTTAAAATAATTTATTTTTCATGTTCAAAATGTTGACCGCGGTTTCTTATACAAGCGCGTGCCCGTCTTCTCACTTCTGTAGTCGTGATTTTTAATTTCATCTCCTGCTTCATGACTTGAAAAGCCGTTTGGATTCTTTCTATTAATTCTTCTTTAGTTGAAATTTCAACGTGCGTGTAGACGAGCTCCATGGCCCGTCCCCAAACGAAAAAATCCACAGGAGTTAAATCGGGTGATCGAGGTGGCCAAGGGATGGGCCCGTCTCTGCCAATCCAGCTCTCTGGGAAACAATTATTTAAATGTGTCCAGTGTGCTGGACAACCATCTTGTTGAAAAATCAGTGGTCTTCTCATTGCCAATATTGGTATTTCGGTCTCGTCCAGAAGCTCTGGGAGATAGTTTTGGAGGAATTCCAGGTAATTTTCTCTATTTAAATTATCTGGCAGGAAGTGGGGACCAATCAACGTTCGGCCGATTACTCCCGCCCACACGTTAACTGAAAATTTCCTTTGCAACGACACTTGCTTCTTCCAGTGTGGATTGTTCTCCTTGTCGGTCCATCGATGAAGATTATGAAAATTGGTAATCCCTTCTTTCGAAAATGTTGACTCATCGGTCCATAATTATGGATTTTAAAAACCATGCATCTTCAATGTCACTATTTAACAAAAAGCGATAGAACTGAATCCTTCGTGGGGGATCTTCATTTTCCAAACCTTGTACACCCGTGCCGTGGAAAGGATATTTGTTTTCTCGATGCATCGTATTCCACACCTTCCATACCGAAATGTTGAGGTTTCGAGCTACTACTCTGACGCTCGTAGTAGGATCTGCATCAAAAGCTGCAATAATGTCTTCCTCGATACTTGGGTGATGTCTTCCCGGGTTGAGTCCAAATTCCGCGTGATGGATTCCAACTTCAGAAAGCCGACGAAATGTGTTGTAAAACACTCTGACATTAGGTAATCTGCGATTCGGATATCTCTCTTGGTACATCCGTCGCGCCAAAGATCCATTACCGTCAGCCCTGCCATACATGAAGACGATATCCGCATATTCTTCATTCGCAACACCTTAAACACCACCAAAATCAACACGTGAAGGAGCGTACAACCTCATGCGGTGAATTGTGTAAACACGAATTTGCAATTAAAATGTCTAGTCACAAGGGCAGTCGTTACTTGACTAACTGAGGGTCCGAAGATCTGACGAGTCCACCCGACTACTCGGGTACTAGTATTAGTGTAAATAAATAACGACTTTACATCCTCAGCAACTAAGCTGATTTTTCTATTGAATACCTAATAGCAGTTCAGTAGACGCTAACCGAGAGTCGAAAGAAGGACAAGTTTGCTATCGTCGCGCGGCGGCTTTTGTTATGCGAGTTCCCAGAAGTTGTGCGTGCACCATAATTCTAAGATCGAATCAGTTATCAGTTCTAACAAAAAACAATAGTGCATTAGCAAAAATGTTGCATTATTTTGGTCCGTTTAAAAATTAAATATTCGACCTCAATTTGCTTTGTACATCCTAATTCGAAGAGTTGATGAGACATCTGCGTAAATAGTACCTCAAAAGAAAGGGCAATAACCAAGCATGTTTTTAAAAAGGCTTGAACAACTCAGGCTATTTTTTAAATTTTTTTAATATGCCGTAAACAAAACATTTTCTTGATTTTTAAAAGTTTCTTAAACTTGATTATTACGTAGAATGTTTCTCTGATGACACAGATGCTTGGGAATAATTTTGTTTGAGTAATCACACATTACATAAATAAAAAATACATAAAAAATAATAACATAACAGCTTTTACTGGACACTATTAACCATTTATTGAAAAAAAATGGGTATTATTGTTAAAAACCTTAGAGTTTCAAAAAAAAATACAAGGAACAGACTTCGTCTAAGACAAGTTTAGCTTAATAAGTTCTAAATGGTCTAAGATATCACCCCCTTCAGGCTTTGCACCCATCTACCAAACACCCTGTATATAATATTAGTATTAGATTGTATATTGTATTTAAGATATCTTAATAAGCATGTAAATAAAAGAATAAGCTGGTTATATCAGAAAAAAAATGTGATTTGAATTTCGAACCTCAACAAAATAATTCGCATGAAAATTTTACTACCTCGCAGGTGTGAAAAGTAGAATATTGTCTTCGGGGATAACGATGTATTCGTCTTGGGTGAACTTGAATCCGTCGCTTCACTCAGGATTCTATAGAACTCTGAAGTCTCTCACTACTCTCGACAGCTCGTTCGAGATGAAATATAACAAGACACTACTTTTTGAATGAACCAGCACTGGTTAAGGAAAAAGCCCTTTTAAAAGTCCAGTTCACAATATTAATGACAACGCATCTTGCTGTAAACTGGGTCACCCGATTATACCCTTTTTTTGCCAATATCATGAAATCTTCAGGTTTGAAATTGACCCAAATTACAAAAAAAAAACGATTTCATTTTATATGAAAGAGCACGATTTTTTTTAATCTCTTTAGTAGAATAACGGATTGGGACCAGAAAGAAATGCGTAACATTTTATGTTAACAAAGTTTTCGTTACGGCCAGTTAGGATGCAGAAAAAAGGGGGTGTGTACTTATGACCACACGATAGAAGTGAAAACTTACGACTGGAGCCGAGTATACCCGATTCAGCGCCGAGTACACGCGATTCAGCGTCACCTACCGACTAGAGCTGAGTATACACGATTCAGGGTCACCGATCAGAGCGTGACGGTTCTGTTTCTGTCACTGTTGAACAAAAGTGCAACGAAAAAGAAGTATCCAAGGTAGGAAGGAAGGAAGGTTGCCTGGAAGAGATCGCAAAAAGCGATAAGGCCGCCCATCGTATATTTTGTGTAGTGTTCGACATATTTTTTTGTAATGTATTTTGTGGTGTATGTACAGTAAAGAATATATAAATAAATAAATATCCACGTCAGAATTATAATTTTGGAATTACTAAATTAAACTGTTTTGGAAGTATCTCTGATCCAAAGTGACTGGACTAGATGTTTTCTCAATAAATGCTGTAGGGTAGCTGGTGCGTGTAACCTCAAGAATTTGAACGTTAATTCGAAAATTACTAATATAATCACACGCACGAAAACCTAAATTATTAGAGCAATCTAGGCTATAATTGCTGATTCAGCGATGCTAACTTTAAGGAGAAAAAAACACAAATGAGACGAAAGGCAATGGATAAAGTCCGATTTACTAGTCATGCCACATACCTTTGATCCAGCGATCCCCACGCAGAAGCAGATAGATGCCGCGTTCAGGATGAACAGTTCACAGTCTAGGTACACTATGCTGGCCAGCGATACATAACACAGTCTAGGTAACACTTGATGTAGGTTCAATTCAGGGTTTAAGACGAGATGGAGCACACCTATTCGAAATAAAGACATATGCGAAAGGACGCGTGCGCAATATCCCGTGGTCAAGACGAGACTCAGGAAGCCGGCCGATGTCAACAGCTCCAAAGCGTTGACAGTGGCACTTCCGCATAGAACATCACCAAACCAACGATATGTGACACTTATTTAATAAATTAGAACTATTAAACCAATGCCTCTCAATCGCCATAAGGTGATGTAATAAAATATAAGAATTATAAATTATGAAGCGCAACCAGTAGCCTTCGCCTTTCATCTTATAATCAAAATTCATTAAAATAATGATTACAAAAAATATACATCATGTCATAATTATCATAGAGCAATCATTATTAAAATATGATTGACGTGTAAAAGTGTTTGTACAAACCTACTTACAGAAATAAAATCATTTATCATTTATTGAAAAGATTTTTGAGAAGAAGTATTTTTCCATGTTTCCATAAAATTCATATTGTATGTTGGATCTTGTAAGGATAGACGGCGACTGCTTACGTCATCTATATTCACAACGTGAACTTAGTATAATTTGGTCAGAAAAATAATTACATGTATAATAAAATGTTTATTTCAATAACTTATAATTAGTTAAATTTTTACTTTTAGGAATGTCCTTTTAAGCAAAATAAGTGCTTGTGTTAGGACATTCTGCCTTTCCAATGGTTAAGTACAGTATTAGCCACTTGAACGTCCGCCTAACGCCGCTGCACCCCCGCGAAACGTCCGGGCGCACGATCGGCATTTCTCCGCGCGAGCGCTCCGTGCCATTTCCAACTTAAAGCTTATTATCTCGTAAACTGATGCAGCTATACCAAAATAAAACATACTTGTGTATAGCTGAAACTATACAGAATCAACATAAGCGAAAACTAAATTACAAGCAATATTTTAATATATTATTTAGTAAATCATACAATAAAATTACGAAAATGCCCACGCTCAACACGGCGGCATGACCAGGATTTTAATTTCAATATTATCGTTTTCAACAGACTTTAAACATAGGACATTTATCTAGAATAGTAAAGCTTGAATCTTGAGGATTATTTTCATATAATACACTAACACATATGGTTAAATATAAAGTTGTAGTCGTAGTCCAAACGTACAGGTGGTTAAGTTATTCAACGATAGAACATAAATATAAAAGAAGAAGAAAAACCTCAATTTCAAAGATGGAGTCTAAACTAAACAAAACAAAAAGCAAATTGAAAAGAGGATGTGAGTGTGTTAAGGTGTGCGTGTGTGAGTGAGAGTATGTATGTGTGTGTGTAAAGGCTATGATGTGAGTGGGGGGAGAGGATTGGTGAGACAGGGGGGGGCGGGGAGGTGTTGATAAATTTCAGTGTGTTTATACTTTGGGGTGTGAGTCAGATATGAGATTGAAGTATTCGTTTGGAGTTAGCCCTACGACATGTCTTGGGATTGAAAGATGTTGTAGGTCAACATCTTCCACTAATCGCTATTTAATTTTTGTATTAAACATTCAACGTCTTCGTACGTTTTCGATTTTAGCCATTTCATCATAATACTTTTGCTGTCGCGATGTGTACGGGAGTAAATACCGAATTCATTGTTAAGTAGATTATATTATTATAAGCGAGATGATTGACTTGCGTATTGTCTTTTTGCAAATGCTGATATAATTGTGATTGCTGGGGCAGCCCAGAATGTAATATCGAACAAAGGGATATGTCATGTTTCATGTTCTGACAATACCGTAATTATCACATAACATTATCCGGTACCTCACGGTACACATTACATTACGCCAGTATTCCTCGAAGGTTAAGGCAGAGATGTACCTATAGTACACTCATATTTGACTGACCGGTTGGTGCAGTTGGTAGCGACCCTGCCTTCTGAGCCGCTGCTCCCGGGTTCGATCCCCGGACAAATCAAACATTTGTGTGCATGAACATGTCTGTTTGACCGGTGTCTGGGTGTGTATATGTATATAAGTATGTATATCAGTCATCAGGTTACCGTAGTACAGGCTCTGCCTAGTTCGGGACCTGAAGACCTTGTGTGGATGTTGTCTCATATTATTATTATTTCGAAAGATATGTTTAAGTCCTATATAATAGGGGGCGAGCCTATTGCCATCAGCCGGGCACAAATCCAGAAAAATTACCGAGAAATTACCGAGAAATTCCTGATGGAAAAATCCAATAACACTTTGCCCGACTTGCGAATCGAACCCAGGACCTCATGGTCAGCAGTAGCGCTTGCGACCGCTAGACCAACGAGGCAATCAATAACAGTAAAGGTCATCATTTTGAAGTATTTTATTTTCTATACATAATAAAAATTAAAGTCGCTTCTCGTGTCTGTCTGTGTGAGTGACCGCGTGGTTCTTCTTAGCTACGTAACGGATTTAGATGCGGTTTTCAACACCATTTAAAGTATTTATTCCGGAAGGTTTGTTTGTAATACATAAATATTAAACTTGCAAATAATAAAAACAAATGAAAAAGAAAAGATAAAAAAGAAGAAATAGAAAAGATAAAAAAGAAGAAATAGAAAAGATAAAGAAAGAAGAAAAAAAAAAGATAAAGACAGTTAAAAGATTAGTTGAATTGAATTGAATATAATAAAGAAATCTAGATGTTTTGTCAAGTCGTAAAAACCGTATGAAGCAGGGGCGGGACGCTAGTTAGGTATAAATGATCTAGCAGGTATGGTCTTAACAATTACTCAGTTAGGTATATTATTAAAACTTTCAAAACATGGATCATTAGGTATCATCATCATCAGCCTATAATGTTGACACTGCTGGGACACAGGCCTCCTCTCGGTGAGAAGGAGTGGGCCGTAATCCACCACGCGGGCCCAGTGCGGGTTGATAGATTTCACATGTCTTTCCAATTTTTTCCTCTCGATGTTTTCCTTCACCGTTTTGAGAACAGTGGTGATGAAATAATTTACACAAAGTAAAGCGCCTGTCTGGATGCGAACCTACGACCTACAACTCGTAAGTCACGGCCGTTACCACTGGGTTACCACTGCTCTCCAACAAAACGCTCTGTTCTAAAACGTGGAGGGGGACTGTGAAAACAAAAAAAAAGAGACTTGCATCTCTTACCATGCTTAGAAACTATTTAAACAGCGTGTATAAGAAAGATGTGGTCATATTTAAGAGCGTTTATACCTTATGAGTGGCAACGTCGCAATTTAGTGTCATATTTCGTGGTTTTCAATTTTTATCATTTAATCGGAGCTATATTTAAAAAATCTGTTTAATTAACTTTTTAGAATTACGTGAAAGTGTTTAAAAAGTAAGTAACCGTAATGCTTACAGTTATTTTACAATGAAAATAACGCCCTGCAAGTTTCCAATGTATTATTTGCATATAAATAGAACTGGAATCGCAACGATTTCTTACCTTTTACACAGTTTTCACATAATTCTAAAAAGTTAATTAAACAGATTTTTAAAATATAGCTCCATATAAATTATAAAAATTGAAAACCACGAAATATGACACTAAATTGCGACGTTGCCACTCATAAGGTATAAACGCTCTTAAGGGTATGGTACAGACCTTCAAACAGAACAACTTGCTCCATGGGACCAAGATCATTATCACAAAAATATCAACCGTCTCATACAAAACTTCAATACCTACCCGACACAAATGTATGGGACGGCACTTTTCTGATACATGTTGTCTAAACAGTGCTTCGTATCTAATGCTCTTTAACAATAGTGCAACATTCTTATAACTGCAATGAGGTGTAATATTCTACACTATACAGCGTGAGTATATGTGCACATATCGAAATGAGGGAATCCATGTTAAATTTAAACGACGGAAAAAATATTTTAAAATATCTAAGTATTTTTTTTATTTTTACGGACTAAAAAAAATGGTTCGTTTCTGTGACCCCAGCGTAAACAAAACGGTGTAACTTTTAAACTGAATGATCTATTATCTAAACATGATCTAAACTCCATAATGGTTGGAAGTAATTAGGCGTCCTCATAAAATGAAAATTGTGGAAACAAAACTACCCTCAATTGATAATAAACATGTTTTTTTTTTTGCAAGTCTGTTTTTTTTAAATCTTTTTTTACAATAGTCCTAAAATTTCTCAATAAGACTCATTACCTACCGTTTTTATTACTTTAAGTTATTATTCAATGGCCCAGCGCACGGCTACGCACTATTGTTTAGAAGGTTTTTTATTTCGTCTATAAAATTAAGCAGACATTCCCTCATTTCGATATGTACACATTATAAAGACTCACACTGTATACAAGCTCTATTCATTCTTTAGATACCTATACCAACACCGGAATTTTCAATTACAACTAAAACCGCTTTCCACTAACTCCCAACCAACCCGATAGCCAGTAAAAGCTGTATCAACTCGATACTCGCAAACTGTATCAATAGGTTGCGAACCGCAACTAGGTTACCCTCCCGTGACGTCACGAATGACATTTAACCTGTGTGACGTCATAGTGGGGCTCGATTATATGATACGTTGAACTCCGAACAGCGGGCTTTTATACGTAATATCTTGTGTTATTTTGAGCGATAGGGCTCGTGGGTTTATATTAACAGCCGCACGGATAGATCGAAGGTTGCGCTACGCTTGGCGAGCTCGGTCCGTGGATGGGTGACCATCTATTACATACCGAGACCCCTCCGTTCCTCAGAAAGCACCTTAAGGAACACAAATGGGTTTTAGTCAGTAAGAGTCCGACATCATATTAACACACATAACTTCTCCCGCTCCACCCAGAGCGGGAGAAGTTATTCAATGAATTCCCACCCTAAAAAAAAAAAAAAAAAAAGCCGTTGGTCCAAGCTGTCATTTGTAGATCTTTGACAGTCGTTACTGGTAATCAGAACCCCGAAAGTCTGACGACCAGTCACACACACCAAAAACACACACACCACAACTAAAAATAGTCACCTACCTCCACAACCACAGTAACTGGTTGTGGAGGTCAGATAGACAGTCGCTTCATGTAAAATACTGGCATTCAGCTGCATCCGGTCAGACTGGAAGCCGGTCCCAACATATTTGAGAAAAGGTTAGGCAGATGATTCTGAATGAAGTCTGATGATACCGACAATATCTGTATCATTTTATATTAGCACGAAAAAAGGTACTTTTGAGCATAAAGTTCTGAACGTTACATGTCTGTTATGACTTCGCAAGGGGTCATCGAGTGATAAGACTTGTCCTTGTCATCGTGTGTTTAGGAAAAGTTGGATGCTACTGGTGCCGATTCTCTTGTCACAAAATTCTCTAAACTAGACTAAAAATCACCAAAATTTAGTTTATTCCTGTCAAACGACGATTTCCCATTCTGAAATTGACTAAATTGACACAACTTAACTATATTTTAGTTTGACAGCACTAAGATGGCACTGAGATTATAATTTAGTGAAAATGGCAATTTTGCTATTCTGAATTTTACGTTTTTCACCTAAAATTTTGATTGTCTTAACTAAATCTGACTATTTTTAATCGCGATTAAAAAGGTGTGGAATAAAATTAGTTGTCATGAACTAAAATTCACACCAACACCTCGACTTCAGATGCAAAAACAGTACTGTATCTTTTATTCTTTTCTTTTGCTTATATCTCGAAAACGGTGTGTCGTATCGCAAAAATAATGAAAATTTCGACCCCCTTGGTAAACCCCTAAAACCTATAAATCTCAACGTGTTGGTAATATTTTTTTATATTTTCCATACAAAAAGTAAAAAATTCCATACAAAACAAGTCGAGGCCGCACCACAGATTACTAAATAGTTACTACGTAAGCCGCACATAATGCGCGCCTACGGTTCTAAAAAAAGATCACGTGGTACGGCAAACAAGTACCACGTAGAGTCGCAATAATTGTCAAATTTGATTTTAGATGTGTCAAAATTATTTTTAAATTTAGAGATTTTATTTTGCAGAATAGCGTTAAGATTCTCATAGCCAAAAGTAAGGAATTTTAGTGATAGTTTAGTTAGTTTAGTTCGGTGTACAACAGAATCGGCACCATTGGAGTGATAATACCTATACCTACTTGTTAATAAAAAAGAAAGTTATACACTTAAACCCAACTAAGACAAAACCGCCAACAAAAAAGGTCAGCATAACATCGATATCCATTTTTTTCGGTTTTCGTATTGCCAGAGTCTAGACTATGTCACCCGGACCATAACACCTCATTCATCAAAAGCAGATGTGTTATTTTGGCGGTACGGTGAAACATACGTAAATATAAACGTATATATACCTAACCTTTAAACAAACAACAATACATAATTCTTCCTTTTTAACCTCTTTTTTTTTGAGGTTGGGATATCATCAAATAACTTCTCCCGCTCTGGGCGGAGCGGGAGGGCGTGTCAGACTCTTACTGACTAAAACTCACCCGTGTTCCTTCAGTTGCCAGTGCCAGGGGCACCGGTAACCCTTTCGGACTTTACCGCAACCCAGGCAGGCATCGGCCCTAACGGACCCCGTAATTGGCGCTGACATCTCTTTGAGGCGCGCGTGGAACACGCCGTCGACCCGGGCCTGGTCCTTATCGGATGGCGAGCTACCTTCGGTGGCCGGGAATCGGCTTGGGATTCCTGACGCCCAGGGCGTCTCCTGCGGCGTCTAGGGGCGTGAGGGCGCGAATTTTGCCTCTGGCTCACGCGTTCCGCATTCGCGAGCGTTACTGCTTCTGCCTTTTTAACCTCTAGAGGGAAAAGAGGGGTGTTAAAAGTATAACGGATGTATCTGTGTGTCTATCTGCAGCACCGTAGCTACCATACGGCTGAACCGTTTTTGTTATTTTTTTCGTTTCGTTTGAAAGGTGACTTGATCGAGAGTGTTCTTAGCAAGAAAATTCAAGAAAATCAAATCGAGTTTGAAGATAAGACGTTTTTTTTCTTGTTGATGAAATAGCATCTTCAACAGATCTGATCGAGTCGAAATTTGACGGCACGGTTGGCGCAGTGGTTAAGCGATTGGCTGCTGCGTTACGTGTCGCGGGTTCGATCCCCGCACGGAACAAATATTTGTATGACCTGCAAGTAGTTGTTCCGGGTCTGGCTGTTTGTGTATGTGACTTTAAATGTTTGTAAACGCACCCACGATACAGGAGAAATTCCTAGTGTGGGGCAACGATTAAAAAAAAAAAAATCGTATTCGGTTACTTCATTGATATCAGAACATACTCGTAGTAACCTTGAACAGATGCTGCAGCATCACCTGGAATTTGCAGGATACTCAACTCTCTCACTAACTTACAGCAGAGGTATCGTGTTGGGGCTCATTGGAATGGTCTCAAAAAATAGGTTATAGACAGATGGTGATTAGGGTCTGATGATGGAGTAGGAAAGAGAAATGAGGATAAATTAGTAACTAACTTCACTGTGGGAAAAATATGTATAGCTGCGCAGATTTAGGCACGTGTCGATCGTAGCGTGTGTACTAGTAATAGGTATATAAAGTTTAAAAAGCAAAAACCTTCGACACAAACTGAAACTTCTAAATAGTTTAAAAAAAATATGTATTGGCCCTTGTAGATAATACTTTGATTCAAGCGACGTCGCGTCGGGGGATAGCTAATGAAAAAGCCGAACAGACGAAGCTTCTATCCAGCAATAATGAATATATATTATGCTATTGTAGAATGGATGGATGCTGGTAACTTCATATCCGTGGCGACGAACGCTTGAATCAAAATATTAGCAACAACTTACTTATAAGGCCAACACGTCACGTTTTTTTTTACTTTTTAGACGTTTTTGTTTGTGTCGGGAGTTTTTTAATTTAACCTTTATGTCGGGTAAAAATATATCATCTAGTAATTACTAGTTAGGTGGCAGTGGGCAGGGCACATTGCTCACTGAACGAATGGCCGATGGGGCCGAAAGGATCTGAAGTGGCGACTGCGTACCGGAAGACGTACCGATGGAAGGCCTCCCATAAGGTGACCGATGACCTGGTGAAGGCCGCAGGAATCCGTTGGATGCGGGAAACACAGAACCGGTCGAAGTGGCGGTGCTTGGGGAGGCCTAGGCCCAGCAGTGGACGTGTTTCGGCTGAAATGATGATGATGATGAAGTAATAATGGTTTTATAAGGATCGGTTAGTTGTGTTGTGTTGTGACGTAGAATCTCTTAATACGTTTACGTCACTGTTGCCACTTTAAAACAAGTGTCGTGGAAAGGTTTAAAAGGTCAGTAGGTTCAGGAAAGGGGAGACCTAGATTTGGTGTAGATATTATATCCTTTATCAATAAAAATCAAAGCCACTTTTCGTTGTAATTTTATAACTCAAGAACGGATGGACCGATTTTGCTAATTATTTTTTTAGAATATTCCTTGAAGTACGAGGATGGTTCATACGGAGAGAAAAAAAAAAAAATGTTAGGCGATACGAAGTTCGCGGGGTCAGCTAGTATTATATATATGTTTAACCAGAGGGGCAATTCCCGTATTTTTAAGACCGTTCGCATTCTAATCTCAGTCTCAATCTGTCAAAATTACAATCAATTTACATACATTTTTGACAGGTTTTTGACATTGATTGTCGCTGAGATGAGATTGCGACTTGAATTTGAACGTTATTTAAGTACGAGAATTGGCCTACTGTTAGCTGTTTGATAGGCAGATACTAACTTTTTTTAATGACCTTATTGGTGAAGTTTCTTCAGAAAGTCAGGTGCGTAGTATTCGCAACCGGCGTGCGTGTATGACCAGATTTATGAACGTAAACGAAAGCAAAAGTAATACAAATTTAAGCAACGTAGTAGGTGGCGTTCTGGTGTTTCTGCCTATCCCAATGGCAAGAAGGCGAGAGTTTATTTATGCGTAGGTAAGATAATTTTCTTAGTTTTAAAACGAGATGAGGCCCCGGCACCTACAAGCGTTATAAGATTAAGGAATCCGTTTTCACCAAAAGAGATGTTGAATATAAAAATTTTAAATAATCATTTTTTTTAAACTGATATTTCAAGTGACTACACCAAATTCGGTCGATGACCTCACAAAATAAATTACCAATTTTTTTGTTGTTATTTTATCCTGTTTAGATATCGATACCCATCACGTCTGCGGAGTTTCGCTAGCTAATTTAATTTGACCCTGTATACAATGTGTAACTAAATTAATGCACATCATGAAAGTAGTTTGTTTATTATCGTTTACAAAATCCATTTCTGTCATTTTTAATATAGGTAATTTTTTATCCCAAAAATAATTAAAACTACGTAAATTACAGTCACACGTCCGCTGTACAGTCAAAACAAACCGAAATGGACAAAGTACCTACTACGCTAGAACCTTTTTTTTTTTTTTTACAATACAATATGTGTGACTGTGTGCGTGGATAGATCTGCAATGTGACCACAACTTTCTCCCACAATCAGTTTAAATAATTTAATAAATAAACAATGTTTACTATACAATAGTAAAAAAAATCTGCGTATGTATTATGATTATTTCATAATATTCTAATTGGGTGTGCATTAATTTCGGGACATATTGTATACCTATGTCATGATTGACTGCTTAGCTCCAGGCAGGTATAGATAGCGTCATGATAATCATTGAGAAGGTTAAATCTGTAACTATCTGCAATATTCTAACTTTTTGGCTCGTCTTTTTACAATTTCTGTAAAAGTATAGAAAAATAGGAACATAATTCCATATAGCTCAACCCCCTTAGCAAATAGCGTGATAATTTATGACCTACAGACTGACTAGAGTTATATGGAATATCTATGCGAAATTTTAACAAAATTTATCCGGTAGTATTTGCATGATGCTGGAACATACATTTAGACAAACAGACAAACATTCCAAAACCTATATTTTCGTAGACCTCGACTCGTAGCAATAACTTTTTTTTGTTAAATATTCAATAGACAGTTTTGACTATGCAACGTTTTTATTATAATTATGTACATATTATATATCGAAAGAGTCATGAGTACGGGATGTCAATTGAGAACGAAACGCAAGTGTGAAAATGGCGCGAT
Organism: Brachylomia viminalis; assembly: GCA_937001585.2. Lineage (NCBI taxonomy): Eukaryota > Metazoa > Arthropoda > Insecta > Lepidoptera > Noctuidae > Brachylomia > Brachylomia viminalis. Next base: position 12,005,729 of record OW443316.2, on the reverse strand, counting down.
TCGACAGAGTCGAGCCTGACGTTCGTGCGAGTTGACGACAGTTCTGCAGCTCGCGTGGCGCAGCTTTCTTGACCATCAGTAGGCCAATTCTCGTACTTTCAAATTCAAGTCGCAATCTCATCTCAGCGACAATCAATGTCAAAAACCTGTCAAAAATGTATGTAAATTGATTGTAATTTTGACAGATTGAGATTGAGATTAGAATGCGAATGGTCTTAAAAATACGGGAATTGCCCCTCAGACATCGTACCCTCTCTAGAGTATATATTATAAGTTCTGTGATCGTACCTATCTAAAAAAAGTACTCTGTGCATCGTACGGACAACAAGTGCCTAGGAACTGTTCAAAGTCTCGTTTTAAAATTTTTGTCAATATATTCAGAGTTTTTCTTCTCGTCCTTAACACACATCTACACCCAGTAAGATGTTCAACGGTGAAGAATCCAGCTCCAATCGGCCTCCTGTCCGACATGTACAAGAACCCTTTGTCCACTCGAGAAACCCACGAAGTACATAAAATAATCCTTCCGTTAATCACGAATAATTGCTTTTAAACCCCAGTCTGTATCCATAGACCCAATTAAATAGACATTCATAATATAACTCCGACCATCGATTTATTTTGTCCGAAAATAACAGATACACAAACGGGTTCGGATTAAAATTGAAAGCCCTCTCGACAGAACTCATTGCTTAACGGTCCCCAAATAAAAATTCAAATGTAAACCAAACAAATGATTTATTATTTTAATTTTAGTCTACGCTGAGTGATTTTATATTTAGAAAGAAACGGGCTTTCAGTAGTCGAAAAAAAAATAAGAGAAATAATATTCTGAAACGCTTTCCAGTTTCCTAAAATATATGAAATCACCTATTAAAACATGAAACTTTTTTAAAGTTTAACGCGCGCGCGCTGCACTGCGCGCTGCGCTGCGCGGTTAACAATAAATGATGTTTTTGTGCGTCATGACGTTTACTGGTCGGATCACTTACCACTCCAAATAAATTGTAATCTGCATGTAACAAGAGTGAAGTCCGCATGTCATAGTGAACGTGAGTCAAATAATAACATTAAATGGGGGGAAAGAAGTCTACTTCAAATACGTGCATACACTGTGACATGCTCAGCATTATTGAAAGAGATAGACTTTCCTTCTGAATTGAATAAGTGTTGTGATAGGATGTGTTCTTATGTGGGACATAGGTCGGTTATTGACGAGCTGTACCGGATGACAATCAAGGCACTACAGGACGCAGCAATGCGTGGTCGGGAGCAGGGTGTGGTCGGGAAGGGTAGACATGTGTACGGCTGGAATAAATATGTGAAACATGCACACAGGGAGGCCCGGGATGAATTTCACCAATGGAAATTAAATGGTATGCCAAGGTCAGGACTCAGTTACTTAAACATGAAATCAAGTAAGAACAGATTTAAAAGTAGGTTAAAATATTGTCAAAAACATAAAGAACAGATAAAGATGGATAATATAGTTGAAAATTATTCTCAGAAAAATTTTGTAAAGTTTTGGAAACAAACTAATAAGTTAAATCCAAAACCTGGCCTTCCTGTGTGTGTGGATGGGGCGACGGACGCAAGAGGTATAGCGAATATTTTTAGAGAGCATTTTAGAGTAAAGTCTGCGTTGACTCAGGGGCAGAGTGCCAGAGAGGTGTGTCGGTCTGAGTCGGAGACTCCTTGGGGATTCACTGCTAAGGAAATAAAACAAGTAGTGACAAATTTATCGAAGGGGAAGTCTCCGGGGCATGACGGATTGGGTGTTGAGCACTTGCTGTACGCTGGACCTCATATATACCGAATACTTGCGATGCTTTTTACTTTTTGTGTCCGTCATACCTATCTTCCAGCGGAGTTAGTAGAAAGTGTGGTAGTACCCGTTATTAAAAATAAAACCGGTGATGTCTCTGACAAAAACAATTACAGGCCTATATCCTTAGCTACGATAGTTGGCAAGGTACTGGATGGTCTGCTTGAGCGGCAGCTTAGTAGCCACTTATCATTCAATGATGCACAGTTTGGCTTCAGAAGCGAACTGTCGACGGAGAGTGCAATCCTGGCGCTCAAGCAGACTGTCAGGTATTATACAGACAGAAAGACGCCAGTGTATGCTGCCTTTCTTGACCTTTCCAAGGCTTTTGACCGCGTTTCCTATGAGAAGCTATGGTCTAAGCTGCATAGATTAGATTTGCCTACAGAGCTAGTTAACTTGCTGGAGGTCTGGTACAGCTCGCAAACAAATCGTGTTAGATGGGATAATGTGTCCTCCGAGCCGTATTTGTTGGAGTGTGGAGTGAGACAGGGTGGGTTGACATCACCTGCTATGTTTAACTTGTACATGAATGACCTGATTGATGGGCTCAGTAGTACCAATGTCGGCTGTTCAATAGATGGTGTCATGGTCAATAATCTGAGCTATGCAGACGATATGGTGCTGTTGAGCCCATCAATCAGTGCACTCCGGAAATTGCTAGTTGTATGTGAATCCTACGCGGCGACGCATGGGCTGACATACAACGTCAAGAAATCACAAATGGTGGTTTTCCACAACAAACGTGATTCGTTAGATAACGTTCCTCCAGTGACTATAGGTGGAATACCATTGCAGCGTGTTGCTCAGGTGAAGTACCTAGGACATGTGGTCACGGAGGAGTTATGTGATGATTCCGATTTGGACAGGGAGCGTAGGGCGTTGGCGGTTCGGTGCAATATGTTAGCCCGCAGGTTTGCACGCTGTAGTAGGGATGTGAAGGTGTACCTGTTTAAGGCCTACTGCCAATCCTTCTACACGTGCAGTTTGTGGGTGAAGTATACGCAGAGGGCCTACAACGTCCTACGCGTTCAGTACAATAATGGTTTTAGGATGTTGTTGGGGCTTCCGCGCTTCTGTAGCGCTTCGCAGATGTTCGCGGAAGCCCGTGTTGACGATTTCCATTCAATAATGAGAAAGAGGGCGGCGTCAATTATGGGTAGGCTGCGTGGAGGCCCCAACAGCATCTTGAAAACATTGATTGATAAGGTGGACAGCCCCTTTATTAGGCACTGGATGCAGAGGCACGTGCCACCATCTGTTGGGCCACGTAGGTATTAGTTGTTGTTAGGTTAGTTTGTAAGTTTTACTAACATAGTTTGTAAGTTGTTGTTACTAACGCTATGGATTGTGTGTATTTTTATATGTGGTCCGCAATAAATGAATTATTATTATATTATAAATACGAATTGTACAGAATGTACGTTATTAATTTTATTTATACAATCAATATTTTTGCAGTGATAAATGATAAATGATTTTATTTTTGTAAGCAGGTTTGTACAATCACTTTTACACGTCACAATCCCACTCACAGAGAGGAGGCCCGTGTCCCAGCAGTGGGAACATTATAGGCTGATTATGAGTTTCATTTACTTTCTTGTGTCCTTCTTTCACAGTTTCTAGAAAAGACACTATTCTGAATCGCACAACTTTTGCAAGTTTGTAAAAGATGTGCCGTGAAATACCAAACACGACGAGTTGTAGGTAAGTACTTAGCTAACACCTACATTTTCTATTTTAATTATCACTACCTATTATTACACCTTTGCCGAACCATTCAGAGAAAACAGGCGTGCTGTTATGATGACATGACTACAAACGTTCACATATTCACAAATAAATAAATTCTTTATTGAGAGTAACTATGAGACTCATACAGTGTTAGTAACAATAAAATAAACTTACAACTATGTTAGTGATACAATTACAATAACAATTACACAAACACATATAACAAAATAATCAATGCTTCAGCATTCCAGCTGAGATACTGAAGCAAGGACTTACAATACAGCAGTCCAGCCTGTCAGCAATCATTGCCAGGATGCTGTTCAAACTAGCTCGCACCCTGCGCACCAAGGACGCACATCTTTTACGCATTAATGTATAAAATAAATCAACACGCAACTCCGCAAACATCTCTGATGCGCTACAGAAGCGAGGCAGTCCCATCAACACCCTGAAAGCATTATTGTACTGCACGCGAAGGGGGTATACCGCCGTTTACCCGAATTTTATTTGCCCTAATATCATTTGCCATAATAGTCAACAGCCATAATATCATACGACTTATTACTCATTTGCCCTACTCTCATTTGCCATATTAGTCACGTGCCAGAATCATTGTTTCCCATAAAGTCACTTACCATAACATCATTTGTCATAATCATTGTAATCCCTAATTATCACATGCCATAATTATGATATGCCATAACATAATTTGCCATCGACATCCGGTGTGTAACGGTTGTTTATATCGAGAAATTGGATGCAATTGGGACTTTAGGGCACCCCGACTCGGACAGGTTAGTTTAGAAGGGGATGGCGGGGTCGTGTGAGCGAGCGAAGCGAGCGAATAGACCCCGCCATCCCCTTCGTGGTTATTTTTTTATAAACCACACAGAAGTAGGAGCCCCGCGAAACGGGGCTCCGTCGACCTAGCCCACCATCAACCATGCACAGAAAAAAAAACCATGCACAGAATAAATAAGTTTATTCTTATTATACCAAACATTGCGCACCCATCGACATCAACAGCCAGAAAGCTAATAAGTAGGTAAGTATTAGAATTAAAAACAAGTTTAATAATCAAACTATATAATTATAATTAGGTAGTACAATTTCTTTTATCATTTAAATATTATGCCATTTAAATATTATGTCTAATAATTATTATGGCACATAAAAATAAGGCAAACAATACTTATGGCATTCGTATCTTATGGTATCTAAAATTCGGGCAATTAAAAGTATGTCATATGTCTTTTAGGGCAAATGAAACATTCGGGCAAATGAAATTCGGGTAAATGAAATTCGGAAAAATGATGATTATGGCATATAATCTTCGGGCAAACAATAGACAACCCGCGAAGGGCACTGTACGATCTCTACGTAAAATATACCCACAGACAGGCCACAGGTGTAAAATGAGGAATAGAAGGCTCTAAAAAGTGTTTTTAACCTCCGTAAAAGCACGCAAATGTTAAGCCTAGTATTTGGTTGTAGATAAACTCCTGAACCACCAAGTTTTAAATAGACGGGCTAGGTAACACGGTGGGTCCCTGTTAAGACACCTTATTTTTTTTTAAATTATCACTGTTCTTAAATGTATGCCTAGTGAGACCTTGTTAGCATAATAACCGTTATAAAATTAAATAAGTCCGTCTGAGAAGCCCCATTCGTGGCTAAACGTAGTTAAACTGTACTTGTCCACCTAGTTTGGAGCGCGCCTTTTATTTCTATTTGCCAGACCTAATCGTTTAAAGAAATTAGCAAGTTGATCCCTGAGGTCGGACACTATTTGCCACTCTAATCAAATAACTACTTTAATATTAATTATTGTTGAAACTTTATTGAGGGCATTCGCGAATGTATAATAATAGTAATGTATTATTATTAAAAGCTTGTTATGACCCGCTGCAGGGCAACGGCCTCTGTACTCTCTTTGAGAAAGAAAGAAAAAATGAAAATAAAGACAGTAGGGGGGGGGGCAAAATAATAAGAAGTGATTAAATTCTGGCCGAGAATTTAGTATTTTTAGAAACAAATCAAAATCTCTCTTCAATTAACAAGAGCTTAAAGTGCCCATTCATTATCGTTTTTGTTTAAAACAAAATGAGAAATGGCAAGAATCTGTTATAAGAACTAGGACAAAAATCACTTTATTCTTTTGCGTAACTTTTTCATTTAAATTATACCAATTCACCAAGCTTTCAAAAAAAGTGGAAAGAGGCTCTTAATTATTTCGACGAATTTAAGCAGCAACTCGAAAAATGATCATAGAATATTATTTTAGAGAGTATTCGTTATTTGTTTATTAGCACGGTAAGATTTAAGGTGATTTTAGAAGCTTTTATTTATTTTATTTTGTTTCACCTGTCCTCGTATCTGTCTGTTTGTAATCAAATCTTGCAAGTAAAATTGGACCCACTTTTCAATCTACGATTTAGCTGAATTTGTTCATGACATGGAGCTGATCTGATGATGGAACCGGAAGGTGTTCGTGGGAACTCTATAGTAAAACGACGCAACTCATTCAAGTTTGGGCTCGTTTGATTCGTCTTGACAAGCACTCTGGTCTTAAATGATATCCTGGGTCTGATGATGGAGCCAGAAGGTGGCACCCTGAGACGCTGCTATCGGAACTCTGTAATAAAATGACGCAACCCCATCGAGTTTGGGCTCGTTGGATTCGTCTTGACAAGTACTCTGGTTCAAAATTTTATAAATAAAAAAATGTAAATTAGACTGAAATGACTAAATTAGTTTTAAGTATATTATAACATCAAAAATACTAAAAACTTGAAAATAAATAAACGATTTTGGTTTTAAGAGCATGCTTTTATTAGTTGTTAATAAAAAAAGCACTAAAATATATTCCTTCCGGTTATTTTTTACGTCTGTCATAATAAAAATATACCGACAAATTCACATAAATAAATAACTTACATCAACCCAGGTATTTGACTGACCGGTTGGTGCAGTTGGTAGCGACCCTGCCATCTGAGCCGCTGGTCCCGGGTTCGATCCCCGGACAAGTCAAACATTTGTGTGCATGAACATGTCTGTTTGACCTGTGTCTGGGTGTTTATATGTATATAAGTATGTATATCAGCCATCAGGTTACCGTAGTACAGGTTCTACCTAGTTCGGGACCTGAAGACCTTGTGTGGATGTCTCATATTGTTATTATTTAGACTTGACATTTCTCGGGACCCTGGGGTCCCGGACCTTTGGAAGGCGTACGAAGGGCCGATGCCAACTTGCAGAGGCCCCTTAGACAATTTTAAGTGTTGAGGCACTAACCGACGATTATCCCTGTATGCACTATGCAAGAGTACCCAAGGACAAGCCCCGGTTGGTGCAGGACTATTGCAAAATATAGGAACAAAACATATTGGGCTGTGGGTTTGGGTGGCTATAGTGGATTGATTACCTAGGACTATGGAAGGACTATGTCCCCTGCCTGATCAATGTTGTGTAATACACGGATAAAATGGCAGGGGGTGACTTGCACACTCAATAATGGGCCCCCGAAAACGGTCGCTAGCACATAGTGACGTAGCAACAAGAAGGCAACAATTCCTGAGGTGCTTGAGGAGTGGAGAGGTATTCCACGGCTATCAGGACAATCCCGGAAGTACGGTCAAGATCCCTACCAGCACCTTACTGGAATACTACCTTCCTCCGAGCACGTTTGCTCTTGCGAATCTCCTCTCAAGCCAGCCAATAAAGGCAAGAAAAAGGTGGGAGCTCTGTTCCTCGTCATTGTTCACTCCAGCCGGCCAATAAAGTCAAGCCAGAGATGATAAACAAGACTTCTCCCGGGAGGTAGGGTCCGTGGTTATGCTGGAATTATGTTATTTTATTTTGTTATGTTGTTAAACAGTAACTGGTAACTTCAGGTATAGTTATATATTTATGCCTGCATAGTTGTTATTGTGATCTAGAATTTGGGATGCCTAATGGTACCTAGAGTAAGCCTACTTTTAATTACAAAATGATTAGTGTAACGTATTCGCAGTTAATTTTATCTGTTTCCCGCGACATGCGGCGGCTGCTCGTATTTCTTATTTTTTTTAAACAATTTTTCAGGCTGAAAAAAAGCCTATTCTTTATGATTAAGGCGTAAAAAGATAACAGACAGACAGACTATTGCATTTATAATATTAGTATGAAAAAATACTGAAAAAGAAAATGTCTGACTTATAAAATCAAGAATTTCGAAGCTATGCATAGGTTAATGTCCCCAACTGCTCTTAAAGACCCAGATATCCTAGGTTTACTGTGTGAAATGAAAATAATGTCTTTTCAGTTTGGAGGTAGCCCTTAGATGCGAATAAAGGTCTGAACACGTGTGGAGTGTAATCTAGACTTAAACCTAATATATTTTCTTTGGGTAAAGTATTAAGTCCTGATTTATTTTGCTCCATTGCCTTGGTTTGTTTTCTCACGTCGGCATTAAAATACATACGATGGCAAATTTACCCTCGTGTTGGAAGTGTATTCTTGGGTACAATGCTTATAATAATTATGTGTAAGAGTGTTTGCTCTTAATTTTTGATTTATTTAAAGTTAATGATCTCCCGAGTTTTTTAAGATTCGACATCGATTTTGGTTAATAAAATACCTACTTACCGTTTCTATTTTTAGAATCTTAATCACAGCAACGCCTTAAGTTTCTATCAAAAGATTAGTGTTACGTTTTACATAAAAGCGTAACAATAAGACGTTAAACCGGGTGACTTGTAATTTGACGTATTCCTTTCACGATGTGACAGTATGACCCATTTGCAACAATTAATCACCCCATAAAGTCTAGACGAAAGTTCATAGGATTCGAGAAAACTACGTTTTTGTGAATGTTTGAAAATTTCTCAGAATTCGTCTCTAGATATTACTTTTCTCTTAATCGAATGCGAATAATCAAACCCACTCGTCGCAAGTTGGGACCTAGCTACATAACGTAAAAGGATAACATAAGCCAGTTAAATCGATTATCACGCCATTTTTAAATATTTTAACAATTCGCAAATTCTTCTTTTGCCAGAATTATTAACTTTCATGGGCAACATAATTGACACAACTGATTACATGTAGATGTCTTCCTGTAATTTGTAGCTTAATGGCTAGAATTTTGAGATAACTGGTATCCTTAACCATTTGAAATTAGTCTGACAAAATATTACGCAGTTTCTGTTCAAAAACTTTTTTATAGGTTAGTTTACATAGAAGCTCCACAACTCTCGCAACGTTGTACAGTAAGTTGTACAGCTACAAGAACGAATCAATCACATCTAAGCCTTAATATAATCACACGCGAAAGTTCATATACGTAGATAATTTTTGAAAATGTTTAATAAACTTCTTCCTATAACTTTTAACTGTTTGATGTTCCAGAAAATCTGGTTACGTCGAAAGGTGTGTTATAGTATCAGGTACCCAAGGGAGTAACAATGCATGGTTACGCCTAATTCATTCAGTCGGCGAGGGCTGGGAATGCATTCACTCCTTCCGTCGTTCATTGCATCTAACTCGCGAACGAACGGTTTTACGACCGCCATTTTTCTTCCGTATACTATCGCTATGAGAGATCGCTGATCCTCGCCGCGCCGCGCCGCCGCCGCTCCGCCCGCCATCTTGCTCGCACGCGCTAAGCTAATTAAAAACCTCCCTCGCTTGCATGTTCGCAACCCTTCGCATCCATTCATTACACTTGCAAAACCGGACGCTGGCTACCAAGCCCTGTGCCTTCAAGTCAAGCTTAAAGCCTCCAAGGAGAAACCCTCAACATCGTGGTGCCATCGCCAGGTGAGTGAATTGCTTTTTCTTTAGCTCGCGTCTGGTTGAATTGTTTTACGGCGTACCATATTTTCTCCCGCTCATACTATAATTCGAATCCTCGCATTTTTTACACGCATCGCATCACCAATGCAGGCCATTCAATATGAGAGTTTAAGAGAAATTTGATACTTAGTGACGAATGCTGGGAAATTTTGAAAATATATTAAAAGTGGGGTTCTCGAATTCCATGAATTTTTGCCTAGGCTTTATTGGGAGCTTAATTCTTGCAAATGGGTCACACTATCAGATCCTGGAAGAAATACGTCAAATTAACCGCTACCATTTTGTGCACTGTAACACAAAATGGATTTAACCCTACATGCAAGCGAGATGAAAAACAGATCTAAATTACTTTTCCCGGTGGAATTACAATAAACGAGAAACGCTCTGCAGTCCGAATGTGGTTAGATTTTGCTACAGCATCCAGAGAACCACATACCGATGTCCTTTAAGCTTAAAGCTTTAAACCAGAAACGAGCGGAATCTGAATCGTCCTCGAGGGAAAGACATTTTGCGGAGGAAAACTTGTTTTCTTTGAAACGACAGCTTAAAGATGTTAAGCAAAGTTTTTACCTGTGTATTTTGTAGCTTTAAAATAAGGAAACCTGGCGATAAGAAGCAAGACAAACTTCAATGTTTACATTAAACCAGTCTTTAGAACAAACTTATGATAGAGTCCGAAAAAAACAAATAATGAAACAAAATAGAACAGACATATTCCGTTTTGTATTATGTGGTGTAACAATAATGTATATAAGATATTTCTTACCTTATTAGGCGTAATAATAAATCCCAAATGTGTTGCTTCTGAAATTAAAGAAATTTATTCAATACCTAAGTTTGACTAAATTAAATCTAAACAAAAATATACGATAAAACGACGACGACGAAAAATAGTCGACGAAAAATATATAGATAGTAGAACGCTATGGGAATTCTAATCTAATTTATAAACTATTTGGTAAACGCATTGACGTAAACTTCCGAGTTCAAAAATAAACATAAATTAGTACCGAACCATGCTTTAGACTTTACGTAACACTTACCACTAAACCAACAACAACTACAAATACTACAAATTACAATTACTATTACTACAAATACAAACATAAGTCCAAATCTCTCAGTAGAAAGATACCAACACTTGTATTCAATATACATTAAGTATATTTTGTGCCTGAATAACATAAAATGTTTGGCTACGTCTCAGCTGCTCCATACAGTCCAGTCCTCCAGTCTATCAGCTACAGAAACTCTGTTATATCCATGTTTACCCGTTTACTCATGGAGAAAAACCGGTGGCCTGTATATAAATACAGGGTTGTGCGAAAATAATGGATAACCCTGAAACTGTCCATCGGCCAGATTATTATCTATCATTTACCCCACTTGTATCGCCATATGCACATGGATGACCAAATTATTGATATTTTTAATAAAAATCGTTCTTACTCGTACAAAATCAGCTGCCATTTCTACAATTGGTGACTTGTGCTCGTTTTGCTTTTTACGTCACACCCGAATATTTTTATTATGAGACCCGTATCAAGAAATAACAATCTAAGTATAACAATCTAAGATAACATTGCAAAAAATACTTATTGTTATTTTTTTTTTTACGGAATTATGCAATTTTGGGCCCCAATATCGAAAAAAAAAAAATTACGCGTATGTAGGCGATATAAGTGGGGTAAATGATAGATAATAATCTGGCCAATCGCCAATTTCAGGGTTATCCATTATTTACGCCACCACACCCTGTACCTATGTATGTTGAGAAATACATTATCGCGAAAATCTTGTGACCAGAAAATTAAACCGAGTTACAAACTCACTCTGAAATGTTTGAACACTTAAGTTTAGTTTGAAGTTCTTTCAGTTACGCAAATACATAGATATTTGAACATGAATGGCATGTGGTGATATTTTGTATGTGAGTAGTGTAAATCAGCCCATAGCGTTCCCACTGCTGGGCCACAGGCCTCCTCACTGTGAGCTGAAATACACCACGCGGGCCCAGTGCAGGCTGGTAGATGTCACATGTCTACGAATTTTTGGTTCTAAGACATGGCGGTTTCCTCACGATGTTTTCCTTCACAATTTTGAGAGCAGTGGCGATGAAATAAATTACAAAAAGTAATTCGCTTGTCTGGGTTCGAACCCACCTACTTACAACTCGTAAGTCGCGGCCGTTACCACCACCACCGCTAAACATGAAATTAAAAGGAATATGAATTCTTTGGAAACCACAGTAGGTATTGTTATTCCTCATATGCTAGAGATCGCAAATCTCTAGGCAAGAGTGATGATTATTTCTATATGCAATTGGGATCAAACTAAATACAATCGCGAATTTGATTTTTCCGGGCTAAAAACTACATAAATAGTTAAGACTCTTTATAGAATATAATCACTTCTAGCCGGTTCAATAAACAATTTTGCAGTACTTATCTTTATAATTCCTTACATGTTCAGTTTCCTCTATCTGCCACATTAAGTATGAAATTATAATCAACACGAGACGTTCTTTACATTTCATACATAATTTTCTCCTTCGTTAGCGCATAATGATGTGACGTAAACAATTGACTATCGAATACCAATGCTCACATTTAAGAGTCCAATTATTTTGTCATTAATAAATATATGAAAAACTTTTTAATCGGATCAATCGTTAACCCTTAGCCTCCTGACGTGTATTTCAGTTACACTACCACCTGACATCGGTCCTGGAGACCGCTTGCGTATTTACCATGTTTAAACATCATTATGTAAATTATTACAATAAATAAATGTCACTATATTTCATTACATTTTTATTCATTATAAGTTTTTAAACTTTGCAAAATAATGCATTTTACATGTCAAAAATCAACACTAACGAGTAACATAAATATATCAATTTTAGCAAAAAAATCTAGGAAATACAAAAATCTGAGATCTGAGTAGGAAATTTCACTACATCTTAATAGTTTTTACTTCTTTACGACAAGTTCGATATATAATCTCTAAAATAAAACAACTTTTGGCACGAATAAGCCACAATTATTACAAAATCACAACACACAAACTTTCACAAGTTGTGACGACAATTACAGCACATTTTTTGGCTGCAATCAATGCAAATCGGATTCTTACATACAAAACACATTTATTATAAGCTGTTTTGCGTTTTTTTTAGGGTCAGGTTTGGATCTAGGGGACATGTCTTGCGTTTGTAAAAATTTTCAGTTGTTGAAGTAGATATTTGATTTGTTTTTAGGATTCGACGAATGGTACACTGAAGTTCCCTTTGCAAACCAAAGCGGTGCATGCGGCGTTCCAAATGAGGCCTTATTAGGTCTTCTGCCAATTTTTTCATGAAATTCAGTCTAAGCACTTTAGACTGGGCTTGGTTCATGTTACTGATAGTATACGCGTTTGCAGCAAATATGTTAAGCATTCTATAAAATATTTCCATCGGCCATCGTTGAGTTCTTCGAGACGTGGAGTAAATTGCACATTTCTGATCTAGCATGTAAACGCCGCCTTTTGTTCTTAAATCGTGGATATTCATTTTGTTTTTTTATTGTTATGCCTATAAATAAGTAAGATTGGTATTGGACCTACAGTTGTGCCTAGTACACGAGCCTGTAAAAACCCTGAAAGCCTAGGCTTGTTATCTTTTGAATAAGGTACATTTGATTGAGGTTGTTTTAAAGATGGGTTGTTGTCCCAAATGAATTGTTTACACCTAGTAGGGTACATAGAGAGTGTTTTATATCTAGTAGGTAGTGAGTTTTCTACACATGAATATGTACAATATTCAACATTGGTTGATAACGAAATCTGTTAGTATATGGAATAGAATATTCTTTATACAACGTGTTGTTTTGCACCCTCGTCAAATTTCAGGAGGCTGTTATGAAAGACATAAATAATCAAATAAAATTACGATCCTGCTCAATAATTAATACATACTTGTTTTTTTAGATATTTAAGTTTGACAGTATTTCAGAATACTCTACTTTCAAAGAACAGAATCGCCCCGTTGCGTATGTGGTAGGCAGTGTCGTACGACTATGTCGCTGTGTGCATGCATTACAGTTACAGCGCAGTTACAGGGCGGTATCACACGGACCCTACACATCCCGATTTCCGAAAATGACAAAATTTAAAAATAAATACCTACTTATTTTATTATTGATTCGTGTCGAGAATCATTAGCATAGTTACCTCCTCGAATTTGACGAGAATGCAAAACAACACCTTGTATATAGAATATTATATTATAATATAATATATAGAATACTCTTTATTACGAACACCATATAAATTACAGATATAAATGTAGAATTTTTACTGGTACAATGGGGGGTCTTATCGCAAAAAGCGATATTTTACAGACAACCTTTGGATGGATTAAAGGGAGAAAGAGTGAATACTGCAGGTAGTCAGTGGAGTATCATTTACATATAAAATAAATAAATACAAACATATACATATATATATACAATAATAAACATGAAACAAGAGCAAGGAAACTATATGTAATGATGATGTTTAAGGAGTTTCTTTTTTGGAAATGATTAAAGAATTACGTCAACGTAACTAGTCGGGGTTAAGCTGTCGCGGTCGAGTTGTCGGGGTCGAGTTGTCCGGGTCGTGTTGTCCTGGGCTCGAGTGGTCCGAGTCGAATAGGCCGGGTCGAGTTGTCTTGGGATCGAGTGGTCGTGATACCCCTACATAACATAAGGCTGCCTGTCCACAGAAGCGGAGCGAGGCTTCGGAGCGGAGAAACGGAGGAACATTAACCAATAAGATTGTAGGTATAAAATCTCCGCTTCTGCGATACTATTTTTTTTTTACATCATCCACACAAGGTCTACAGGTCCCAAACTAGGCAGAGCCTGTACTATGGTAGCCTGATGACTGATATACATATACACACCCAGACACAGGTCAAACAGACATGTTCATGAACACAAATGTTTGACTTGTCCGGGGATCGAACCCGAGACCAGCGGCTCAGAAGGCAGGGTCGCTACCAACTGCGGCAACCGGTCGGTCTATGCGATCCTATTGGTTAATATTTCTCCGTTTCTCCGCTCCGCAGCCTCGCTCCGCTTCAGTGGACCAGCAGCCTAAAACGCTTAGAAAAATAATCTAGACATAGATCTCAATATGCCATCCCTTCAAAACCACGTAACACCAACGCTAGTTTTACGTCCTCTAGCCAGTTAGAGTTGTTTATGTTTATCTTCCCTCACGTACCCAGCAAAGTCTTTGTTAAATGTGCTTCACGACAGACTATCTTACTTATACCTCTCACTACGCCCTTACACCTGAAGAGTAAGGTTTAGAGTTGCTTGTGTGAGGAGTATAAGATGTTGGTAAAGCTCTTGAATGCATCCACGGAGCTATTCAGGGCGCTGATGTTGTATAAATTATAACATCAGGTCTGAGACGGAAGGTATTTGTTTGCTTGTCAGATATCTGCTTATTTTCTTCCCTGTTAACGGCAGAGTTATCACGGACTTTTTTTGTTTGTTACCATAGAACTCTGTTATTAATGAAACGATTTGGAAATATATTTTTTTATTTGAAAGGTACTTCCAGATTGATCCGACATAAATTTGGTTAAGTTTAGGTTAAGTGGTTTTTGAGGCAGCTTCAATAATACGTATTTTATTCCAATATATATATATATATATATATAATATATATTTTTTTTAAAACGTTGCCCCACACTAGGCATTTCTCCTGTATTGTGGGTGCGTATACAAACATTTAAACTCACATACACAAACAGTCAGACCCGGAACAACTACTTGTAGGTCATACAAATATTTGTTCCGTGCGGGAATCGAACCCGTGACACGCAGCGCAGCAGTCACTGCGCCAACCGTGCCGTCAACTTCGTGTATGTTGATGATGTTGTAATAACTTCCTGTCACTGTTATTTACTTTGCAAGTAGTGGTATACGAGTTTGTTAGTTTGGGGTAAGTACCACAACTAACAAGTGAAAAATAAAAACATTTTGTTTTTTTTTTGTATTTTCGTTTTTTGCCACTGACTTCTGAAATTAAAGTAATTTTTCACTTTGTAGTGTTTTTTTTTCATTGATAAATATGGGTGCGCCATACTAAATTTAAAATTTACGAAAGCTGTGATTTGATTTGTGATAATGTAGAATGATTTGATCTGAAATAAACCTACTTATTAATAATCACTTAGTACTTTTTTCTTTGACTGTACCATCACTATTTCGTCTGATAAAACGAGATTATAAAGTATATTCATTTTCAGGTGGAAACAATAACAAGGGGGGGGGGGGTCAGTACTATCACTGTATCAGTACTATGAATTAATTATTAAAGTTATTATGAGCACTACACGAGCAAGTAGCTCAGCCGGTCGATTCTGTAAAAATCTCACCGCGAAAACTTAGGTGCAGTGAGCTTGAAGTGAGCTGACATTGCATGTGATGCTAGGGATTGACAACTCACTTTAAGCTCACTTCACTTCAGCAATTCTGACGGTTTTTTTACAGAATAGATCGGTTGGTGTTTCTCCGTAACTTCATCTTCTACTGCTTTCATGGTGAGACAATTATGTGTAAATTGAACTCTCTAAAGTGTCAATGGGTTTTTCAGCAACCCGGGGTCCGCATTTGGGCCCGGTTGATGGCAATAGCACATGAATAAAAAATCGAGCATAACGAAAGCTTCATACTTAAGGCTCCTTCAAACGGAGGACACGGTGGAGGTCTGCCCGGCTTGGGCGGAGCACCGCCGTGTCCTCGTGGAGGCGATTGGCGGTGGCGATCTCTCGCGTCCGGCCCTGGTCCAGGCCATGGTACGGAGCGAGAGGGCTTCGGAAGCCGTCACCTCCTTCTGCGAAGCAGTAATGTTCGCGAAGGAGGAGGCGGAACGCGTGAGGGAGAGGCAAAATTCGCGCCCTCACGCCCCTAGCCGCCGCAGGAGACGCCCTGGGCGTCGGGAATCGCAGGCCGATTCCCGGCCACCGTAGGCGTGGGCTTGCGAACGGCGAGCAATGGGCAGCTCGCCGTTCGATAAGGACCAGGCCTGGGTCAACGGCGCGTTGTTTACCACGCGCGCCTCAAAGAGATGTCAGCACCAATGACGGGTTCCGCTAAGGCCGATGCCTGCTAGGGTTGCGGGAAAGTCCGAGAGGGATACCGTGGCCCCTGGCACAGGCAACTGAAGGAACACGGGTGGGTTTTAGTCAGTAAGAGTCTGACACGCCCTCCCGCTCTGCCCAGAGCGGGAGAAGTTATTTAATGATTTCCCACCCTCAAAAAAAAAAAGGCTCCTTCAAACAGGCGCGACACGCGACGCGTCACAAAGGCACCGCCTGTCACGCGACGAGCGGTGCCTTTGTGTCGCGTGCGATTCGCGCCACGTGTCGCGCCTGTTTGAATGAGACTTAACCCCATAAGGAAACCTTATAGTCTCGCCATGTACGTCTGTCTGTCCGTCCGTAGTCATAGTAATTTTACTAACCAACTTAACAAAAAGCAAGCAATGTCCTTACATATGGAATTCGCTTTTTGTCGAACTGGCCACTTTGGTCTCATATCTGGCGTTTTGTTAGGAATTCCAAATTCAAACTTACTTCAAATTTAGGCTTGTGTATTTGTGTTTCGAATTTAGTCATTCATTTGTTTTCGCGATTTGATTTTTGTTTGTCATCGTTGTGTTCACAATAAGTATGGAAAATTTAAACTATCGAGTTATTTACGAATATGAGTTCCACTGTGGCACCAGCACTGCAGAGACAGCTCGAAGGATGTGTCATGACATGACGGTCTCAAGGCAAACCGATTGTATATTCTGCTGACCAAATAATTATTTTGTATCGAGATCATTTATTTAGCAGACAAATAATATATCAAGCTGACCGAATACTAATTAATTTGATGATAATTTAAAATTAAGTTGCTGATCACGTGTTGCTGCTCATTTTTAATTTATTCGTCCGTCTGTCCATCCATCTGCCCGTCCGTGATCATTGCCGAATGACCGAATTCCGACTCGCACTTGCCCGGTTTTTATTTTATTTTCAATAACCGATTGACAGCCCTATGGAAGTAGGTAAGAATTTTGAGCTCTGTTTGGAAGGTTTCATTCTGCTCGGTTATTTATTCATGTGGCAATATGCTCGTCCCATATAATATGGGACTTAATTATAACTGGTGAAATGTGAGTGTACTTGGGTACACATCTGCCTTTCCCTTCGGGGACTACAGGCGTGATGTTACATGTTTATGAACCCTCTGACGGTTATTAGAATATCTTAAAACTTTTACAGAATCAGGCTGCGTTGACCCTATGAGTACTTTTCTACGCGTGAAGCTTTGCATACTTGCAGTGTTCGGATGTGTAAACTGAATCATCGTTGCCCTAAGTCAATCTCGTTTTTTTTTATAGTGAAAAATTCTACTTAAATGCATAAATACTTTGCGCTCTTTCTGAACATTGACCGAAACTGAACCTTCTCGTCGCGTCAGTGACGCTGAATCGCATATACTCGGCTCCAGTCGGCCGGTGACGCTGAATTGGATATACTTGGCTCCAGTCGGTCAGTGACGCTGAATCGGAAATACTCGGCTGCAGTCAGTCGGTGACGCTGAATTGCGTATACTCAGCGCTAATCATATAAGTTTTAACTTCTATTATGTGGTCATAAACACACAATCTTTTATTTTGTTTTGGTAGGAGTTGAAAATCCTCATAGACGCCCAGACTGCCTCACCGATGAGCAAGTCTGGGCAGTGCCGGACTCTTACTGGCTAAAACTCACTCTTGCCTTGCCAGCGTTCTCTGATGTAATTAGAGACCTTTGTATTACTAATTTGTTCTGATTGTGTACGTCGTTCTTTTTTTTTTGTCCTGTTTCTATCACTGTAGCATTAGGCAGGAGCACTGCAGGGGTTAGGATGGGCTCTCTCAGAAATCAAAATATTAACACACTCATTTTCCGGCCATCTCAATGTAGAGTGCTAGAAGTATTTATTTGGCGCCTAAATGACATTGACAGGGCGTTTTTGGTAAACATTGGTGAAATTATGTCACAGATAATAATATTGACAAAACAAGATGGCGACGTTCGTTCCGATTTTGGCCACGCACCACAGTAACCTTGTAGCGTCGTAGCTTTCATTCGGTATTTGATTGCTTATTTGGTCCAGCGAGCCATTTTCGTATATTTGCGTCTACCAACGCAAAAACTTCCATTAGGTTAGGTTCATGTTATGCTAAAACTTGTATCTATTGTAAGATCTAACAAGGTCCTCAACAAAGGCGATGTCGGCTATAATAAAAGTAAGGTTACAATATCTGTCAACAATGCCTCGGGACATATAGAATGAGGCGGACGCCGACATCTTATTTGGGTTTCTGATGAAAATTAGAATAGGTATGAAAAGGTACGCTGACAGGCGAATGAAATGGTTACCCAGTTACATAACCCTATTAGATTGATACACCTAGGTGTTTTGAGATTTTTTTTATGGCAAATAGAAATTCTTGCCTTGTACATCTGGGGAAGGTCTAAATAGTCATACTCGCAAACTTCTACCGATTTAAGCACAGCAGAGATACGGCCGGGCCCAGCGTTGAAAAAAGTCCTTCTACCTCATTTTCGTAATTTTTTATCCCACAAGCGAGGTGCACCACGCTTACTCGTATTGGAATACGATGCATTGCGGTCTGATGTGGCTGTAATATGCAGCAGCTTTAAAACCACACGGTGGCTATCCTCGCAAATAAAGACAGGGTTTGTGTTGTCCAATGAAAAGCTATAGGTACCCGAGGCTACCTACGTTTAAACCTATCCACTTTGTCTGTATATCCCACCAGTCCCCGAACCGCCTCCGAACCCAAGTGGGAAGATGCAATTACAACCTCGCAAAGTGAGACTATCTCGACGGCACGGCAGCAGGGTGTGGACGTGGAACTGTTTCGCAAACTATGCCCCACCTCTTATCCTGCACTAAATGCCCCAAAAAATGCAGCTATAGCGACCGAGGATGCCGTTAAAATGGCGAAGTTTTGGGCTATCAAAATTTAAAACCCTGTCCTGCCATCGACACGAAGAAGAAGATCCCTCCACATAGGAGTATTCTATGAAACACAATGTTCTGTTACGAAGGACTTAAAAATACAAAAATATGCCGTGAGGCGTGGGATCCGTAACATGTACTATAATTGGATTCCGTGTCGAACTCACATTATTTTTATCCATAATTATGTGTCCATAGCATCATGAATGTTTCGGAAATATAAAAAAACACTGAAATGCGTTTCATGTTGATGAAAATAATAATGTTGTGTAATGGATGACAATAGTGATAAAATGCTGTCTACGGTCGTTTCAAATGTGTTGTGATTTTATGTATACATGTTACTACTGACAATAGTTGATGGGTGGATTAAGTTTATCATGGTAAAATATCAGTGCAAGGTCAAAGTCACATCATTTATTTCAAGTAGGCCAATAAAAGGCACCTTTTAACGTCAAAACGTACAAGCAAATATAGTTGCTTTTAGAATTGCTACACCCCCCCCCCCCTTACAAAAGGGAAAGGAGAAACTGCATAGTTACTCTTTTGAATTATAATTAAAAGTGTACAATAGGTACTAAGTATTAAAAATTTACTAATGACCTTTTTAATCGCGATTAAAAATAGTCAGATTTAGTTAAGTAAATCAAGGTGAAAAACGTCAAATTCAGAATAGCAAAATTGCCATTTTCACTAAATTATTATCTCAGTGCCATCTTAGTGCTGGAAAACTATGGGCACGCCACAATTGCGGCGATAAGTCCCCTCTTTGAGGAGTGGCTAGAGAGGCGCCACGGCGTCCTCACCTTCCGCCTGACGCAGGTCCTCACCGGACACGGTTGTTTCGGGAGGTTCCTGTTCCGGATAAGGCGGGAGGAAACGCCCGGGTGTCACCATTGTGTGGATCGCCCGGAGGACACGGTGGAGCATACGGTGGAGGTCTGCCCGGCTTGGGCGGAGCACCGCCGTGTCCTCGTGGAGGCGATTGGCGGTGGCGATCTCTCGCGTCCGGCCTTGGTCCAGGCCATGGTACGGAGCGAGAGGGCTTGGAAAGCCGTCACCTCCTTCTGCGAAGCAGTAATGTTCGCGAAGGTGGAGGCGGAACGCGTGAGGGAGAGGCAAAGTTTGCGCTCTCACGCCCCTAGCCGCCGCAGGAGACGCCCTGGACGTCGGGAATCGCAGGCCGATTCCCGGCCACCGTAGGCGCGGGCTTGCGAACGGCGAGCGATGGGCAGCTCGCCGTTCGATAAGGACCAGGCCCGGGTCGACGGCGCGTTGTGTTCCACGCGCGCCTCAAAGAGATGTCAGCACCAATGACGGGGTTTGCTAGGACCGATGCCTGCTAGGGTTGCGGAAAAGTCCAAGAGGGTTACCGTGGCCCCTGGCACAGGCAACTGAAGGAACACGGGTGGGTTTTAGTCAGTAAGAGTCTGACACGCCCTCCTGCTCTGCCCAGAGCGGGAGAAGTTATTTGATGATTTCCCACCCACAAAAAAAAAAAAAAAAAAGGGACAAGTGACGGGGAGTACAAACAGTTTCGACATAGGTAAATACCTAATAAATAATACATATTTTATACTTATAAATAAATAAATGAACTAGTAATCAAATATAATTACTTACAAAACAAGAACCAACTCGGCAAAATCTGTTTTTAGCGATTACCTTGCAAGATTGATCCATCCACGATGCACTCACAAAGCGCTACAGGCCGCCGAGCGCGGCGGACAATTCACCGATAGTTACTTAGTTTTATGACAAGTTTTTTTACTGTGTGTTAATTGAATAACAAAATAAAAAATTTAACACCTACTTATAATAATAATAAAAATCTAAGATAAAAACAAAAAAAAAAAAAAAACAATGTTATAAATTGTTAATTTAATACCTACTATTTGGAGAATGTGAAGTACCTACATTATAACGAAAGAGAAGTATCGTCTTGGACCAAGATTTTATTGAAAAAAGGAGGGTGAATGATGCGATCTCAACGCCGGCTATGCGTCACAGTCGCAAGTAGGCCAGGCACAAAGGGTAAGTACGAAAACAACGCCATAAGATAGATATCGCATATAGATAGAACAGAGTATGAGATGGTGGTGAAAAAAAATAGGAAAAATTAAATCATGTGTCCGTTGATGTTTCCCACAGGTCTTACAACTGCGACGGCCCCCTGATGCCGCGAATGGCACAGCAACGCCATCGGGTCGGGGACATTTTGAAGCATTTGAGTAGGTACCTGTATGTAAAGGTGAGTATAGATATTTTAATGTAAAAGTGTTTGTAAAAACCTACTTACAGAAATAAAGTCATTTATAATGTAGATAATATACCTATTTTCCTTAATACCAGATAAAGAAAATTTACCCAAATAAACAAGTTAGGTAAGCACTTATAATTAAATTCTGACTTCAATTTAACGAGAAAACTTTTACATTCTCTTGGTGAGAAGTTTACCAGATTTTCAGGAGTGCCTGACTTTGAATAACCGTAGTTATTCGTCAACTAGATGACTGGATTTTTTGTTATAGATCGAGTTAATCCTGATTGGAGGAGAAGTGCTGGGTTTAAGATAAAAGGGGTTGAGACAGATTTATTAGAATAGAGCATTGACCTTCTGCGCGTCTGAAGTCCTTTCACTGTGACGTATTTTTAAAGAAAATGCCATTTGGATTAATTAAGCAATAACAAGAATCTATCTTGCATTTTCCCAAATATTTTGGAGTTGGCTATAAGTATAATCGGATACAACTGAAATTTTAAATTTGGAATAAGTAATTGATAATTGGTAAATGTTATGTAGGTATTTACTTATTTGTTTTCGACAACCGCGTGATTGTAAGTTCGTAACTTTATCCGTTTGTTTCACCACCTCCGAATAAGTTGTAGGATACTTAATATAATATACACTTCTGGACACATCTATTGGCCCACCTTAGAGTTTAGGTTTCGATGGCCCCTACCAAAATATGATTGCTAGATTGAACAAAAACTGTTGATGCAGTTTTGAACCTGATACATTTTACCATCTTTTTCGATCGTATTGTTTTAAATTTGAATTCAGAATACCATACGACATGGAGCTACGCCTAACAAGTCGGATATGCGCCTTGTTAAAGGCAATTGATTTTTAAATAAAAAACATGTTTTATCAAATAAAGGTTTAATTTAATAACGCGTGTTGCCTCCATGGGCATCTACCACAGCTCTCATACGATTAGGCATAGAGTTTATCAACCGCTCTATGAAATTTTGAGGGATCATCTCCCATTCCTCTTCTATGGCAGTTTTCAACTCCTGCATCGTCTGGGCAACTGGCTGACGAGCCCTAACACGTCTTTTTAGCTCGTCCCACATGTGCTCAATGGGGTTCATGTCTGGGCTTCTGGCTGGCCAGTCCATAACTGTGATGTTCACATCCCGAAGATATTCCCTGACGATGCCCGCCGCATGGGCTCTTGCATTATCATGCATAAAAAGGAAATTTGGGCACACATAGTCCGCGTATGGTATCACGTGAGGTTCTAAGCACTCACGAATGTACCTTTCAGCATTTAATGTTGGCAGCCGTGGTCCTGTAACAACCTCAAGTTGAGTTTTGCCGCTCGCGGATATACCGCCCCAGACAGTCCATGAGCCACCGCCAGGTCCGTCCACTCCGCCGCGATTTGCCGCGGAAGCGGGGTTTCCCCCCGGCGTAGTGCCTCCGCGTGCCACTCATACAGGCGCGCGAGGACTATCGCCTCCAGATCCCACGGCGGCAGTCCGGCAAGGAGGCTTGCCGCCTCGACCGAGATCGTGCGGTAGCCCCGGATCAGCCTTACGGCTACCACCCTTTGGGGCGCGTTCAGATAGTGGGCAGCTCTCCGCCGCAGTGAACGCGCCCACACCGGGGCCCCATATGTAGCCATGGACCGCACGACCCCCGCGTAAAGCCTCCGGCAGGAGGCGTTTGGACCCCTCAGGTTAGTAGTGACGACCTCTCTAGGTCACCTACGAGATGCCATAGTTAGGAAAAAAAAAATAACTATTTGCTGTATTTATTCTCTATTCAGCCCAGTAAAGTAATGTATTGATTTGGACTGGTGTCATACATAGGAAGTTTTTTTGCGATTTCTGACTTTTCAAACTCAAACCTCAGTTGGTCCTCTAGAGTTTTTTGGTCCATATAAGAAACAGAATCGATTGGCATAAAAAAAAGTTTTTGTGAAAATTGCTCATTTACTTGCTGACTACAATTTTATCAAATCTGTGACAGCAGATCAATATGTTTCCAAAAGTTAAGGACAGTCCCCTTAGACTTAGACCGTTTCCTTGTAACGACAACGGTGGAAAAAAAACGGTAAAAATTGCAATAGTGCTCATACCCATAGTTTTTTTTTTATTTTTTATAATACGGGCCTATTGCAGTTGGCTCCGAGGAACCTATTCTGCGTAACCTAGCGTCGGCGGGGCCAGAAGGGCCTCTCGCCTTGAAATAGAGGTCATACCCATAGCAAATAACGTTATAATAAATATAGCCTACCGACTGACCTGTGTTCAGCACATGATTCTAGACCCCCTAGCATAGAAATGATTCGCCGGTTATCAAATAAACCTACGCAGACAAAATGTTTTGAACAGCAACTTTTTTTATAACCGACAGAAAACACAAATCTCAAATCGTTTATTGCAATCCATAATGTACAATTACTGGTGGTAAAGAAAATAAAAATAATAGAAACAATTATGGACCCTGTCGGGCACAGCAAATTTTTAAATAAGTAGAGAGAGGAAGGGCGCTTTATTAATTTTCTTTGTTATTATGTTAGAATTATTTTATATCTTATTACGTATTTATATTTCCATTCATTCACTTCAACTGTGTTTCAGAATCAGGTACGGAATCCATGGTAACAGGTTATGCATCGATGTCCCACTACCCTGTATATATTCTTTCGCATATAATATATTCGTATTATTCGTTCGTTTATATATAAATTCGTATTATTCGTGCGTAGGTATATACATATATATTCGTATTATTCGTTCGTATATATTTATTTGTATTATTCGTACGTATATATATATATATATTCGTATTATTCGTTCGTTTATTATACAATGTTAATAATTATAGTTAGCTTTAAAATAAAATGTTTGTTATGCTTTTAACTCAATACAATTGGGGTGTATGAGGTCTTGCGTTAATTATGTTACACGTTGTATATAGTCGCATTATTCGTTCGTATATATATATATATATATATATATATTCGTTGGTGTCTTGTTGTCAGCATTCTGTTGCACTTCAGTGTAGGAAGTGATTTGTAATAATCACTGTCAAAGTAAATGTTCAACCACAGTGATATATTACCGTACTCGTCAACCAGATTTTGGTCTTGTTGTCTATGAATTACCTTTGAACATAAATAGCTACTAATAAGAATACAAGACAAAAAATAACCTAATGTGTACATATTATGCTCGACAAACAAAGCCCTTCACAGTAAAAATACTGAACAAGAATTTAATTAGGCAATTTTACCTAGAGAAAACCTTTTTTGTTTCGAAGAAATTATTTTGCAAAGTTCAGAAAAGGTCTAATCTTGCCCAAGGCCATAGATTGTTTGCTGTAAGTATATTCTCAGTATTGGGATCTTTGTTTGAAGAAAAGTATCATTACGATTATGTATGTACCTACAGTAGGGTTTCTTTTGAAGTTATGGTAGTGGAAATAAATGTCATTGTTGTGTGTTTTAATTTGTAGAATGGTTCGCTTTTACTCTTTGGTAACATCGTAGTAGAAACCCACGTTTTTATTTTAAGTGAAAGTAAAGTTTTAATTTGATTAACTCAGAATTATTTAAGACAATCATGAGCTTTGCATTTCCTTGATCATCATGATCATCATTATCTGCCTTGCCTTGCCTAGCCTACGTTGGGGTCGGCTTCCAGTCTAACCAGATGCAGTTGAATACCATTATTTTACATGGAGCGACTGCCTATCTGACGTCCACAACCCAGTAACTGTGTAATACGATACCGATACCCCTTGGTAAGACTGGTTGCCAGACTTTCGGGCTTCTGACGGCCCGTAACGACTGTCAAAGATCCACGAATGACAGCCGAGACCAACGGCTTAACGTGCTTTCCGAGACACGGAGGGGTCTTGGTATGTAAAGACGGTCGCACATCCACGGGCCAACCGCGGCAAGCGTAACTTAACCTGATCGACCGACCCTTGCGGCTATTATTACTAAGCCACAAGCCCCGTTTTGTGATAATAGCCGCACGGGTTGGTCGATCAGGTTAAGCTCCTCACCTTCCTGACCACTGCCGGCTGTTCGCCTAACGCAGGTCCTCACCGGACACGGTTGTTTCGGGAGGTTCCTGTTTCGGATAAGGCGGGAGGAAACGCCCGGGTGTCACCATTGTGTGGATCGCCTGGAGGACACGGTGGAGCATAATGGTGGAGGTCTGCCCGGCTTGGGCGGAGCACCGCCGTGTCCTCGTGGAGGCGATTGGCGGTGGCGATCACTCGCGTCCGGCTCTGGTCCAGGCCATGGTACGGAGCGAGAGGGCTTGGAAAGCCGTCACCTCCTTCTGCGAAGCAGTAATGCTCGCGAAGGAGGAGGCGGAACGCGTGAGAGAGAGGCAAAATTCGCGCCCTCACGCCCCTAGCCGCCGCAGGAGACGCCCTGGGCGCCGGGAATCGCAGGCCGATTCCCGGCCACCGTAGGCGTGGGCTTGCGAACGGCGAGCAATGGGCAGCTCGCCGTTCGATAAGGACCAGGCCCGGGTCGACGGCGCGTTGTGTTACACGCGCGCCTCAAAGAGATGTCAGCACCAATGACGGGGTCCGCTAGGGCCGATGCCTGCTAGGGTTGCGGGAAAGTCCGAGAGGGATACCGTGGCCCTTGGCACAGGCAACTGAAGGAACACGGGTAAGTTTTAGTCAGTAAGAGTCTGACACGCCCTCCTGCTCTGCCCAGAGCGGGAGAAGTTATTTGATGATTGCCCACCCTCAAAAAAAATAAAAAAACCCCACTTTGTATTTCCTTATAATAATGAAAATTCATTTTCAACATTTCAACCTCGACTCTCTGAACTAAAGAACTTGAATTGTTATAATAGAGATAATATGGTGGGTATAACATGACGTCACGACGAGTTAGGCAGACGTGCACCTATAGTACAACCACATACTGCCGGTTATATTCTAGTCCCATGTATCAGGGCAACAGGCACAAATCCCGGCTGTTACTGAGAAATTCCAGATGGAAAAACCCAATGACACATTGCCCGACCTGGGAATCGAATCCAGGACCTTACACTCAGCAGTAGCGCTTGCTGCCACTAGACCAACGATGTAGTGGTGGCTGGTGGGTATATTAATATGTAAACTTTTTGTATGCGCAATAAAATATTAATCTGTTTAAAATAATCAATGATATCCATAAAATAAATACTTACTAGGACCAAACACAAATTTGTTGTTCCTACAACCAGGCTTAAGAAAATAGGTGTCTCGTTTAAGATGCCAATGTGTACGTTTTTATAATAAACTTTCTAGCCACATTCAAGAACTAAGCCTTAATAAATTCAAAACTATTAAAGAGCGGAAACTATGTCAGAAAGCCTATTATACTTTCAAAGGACAAAAAAGCTTGGGATTGAGCTGCTCCAATAAATGTACACAGTGAATGTTGATTTTTTTATTTTATTTTGCTATTTTACTTTTATTCTTTTCTACATGTATTTATACCTTTTTACATATACAATGACATAAATATTTACTGTATGTATAAAGTATTATATTATTTTAATTATTGTGACTGTGAGGATTATGTTGGTCATTGTTTCAGTTTTAATCATGGTCTGGCAGTTTGAGTAGTTAATGCGACCCAAATATCCTCTCTTTGGGATTGTTCGTCGGATCGTTGAGCTCCTTAAGTTCTGAGTTGAGCTACACGGTTACTGACAAATGCGTGCACTGACGGGACAGGTCTACTCAATCTGTATGGTTCTTTCCTCAAAAGACCATTTTAGACCCTAATCTACATGGTTATCAAAGATTATGCCCGTATTTTTATCTAAGCATTAAGAGCGTTTATACCTTATGAGTGGCAACGTCGCAATTTAGTGTCATATTTCGTGGTTTTCAATTTTTATCATTTAATCGGAGCTATATTTTAAAAATCTGTTTAATTAACTTTTTAGAATTATGTGAAAACTGTGTAAAAGGTAAGAAATCGTTGCGTTTACAGTTCTATTTATATGCAAATAATACATTGGAAACTTGCAGGGCGTTATTTTCATTGTAAAATAACTGTAAGCATTACGGTTACTTACCTTTTAAACACTTTCACGTAATTCTAAAAAGTTAATTAAACAGATTTTTTAAATATAGCTCCGGCTTTTGATTGAGCAAGATTTTGGCTGGTCTTTAAAAGAGACTGTGACCTCTGCCTTGTTTCGGCCTTTCTTCACAGAGTAGTCAGAAACGGAACGCCGACCTCATCTAGTTAAAAAAATATGATTATTGTCGGGCAGTCGCTTCTTGTAAATTACTGGTTTTCAGCTGCATCTGGTTAGGCTGGAAGCTGACCCCAATTTAGTTGGGAAAAGGCTATGCAGATGATAATAATGACGTAGGGAATAACTTTATTGGTCTTATTACAAAACAAGGTTTTTCTTTTGACATGGTTTAAACCATCGAGCCCGTTTTTGAAATTGGAATCTAACAGAAATTGAAATACAGTTCCTTTTACAAAACCGACAACTTAGTCCGGTCTTATGTCGTCAATTTTGTATTAAGAACTTTACTATAGTCGGCATAAAGTTCGAAATACAAAAACTGACTCGATGGTTAAGGCTCGGGCTAAAGTTAGACCATATTTTGTAATAAGATGGTTTAGGTCGTGGATACACAAATAAATATTTGTTAACGTAATATTTAAGTATGTTATTATGTTATGTATGTAGGTATATTAGGTATGCTGGAAGAGATTTCATTAGAAATAATAAATAAGACAAGAAGAAAATAACAGAAAAATAGGTACAAAGGTGATCTTTTGTACCTATTTTTCTGTTATTTTCTTCTTGTCTGTTTATACAAGGTGTTGTTTTGCATCCTCGTCAAATTCGAGGAGGTAACTATGCTAATGATTCTCGACACGAATCAATAATAAAATAAGTACTTAGGTATTTATTTTTATTTTTTGTATTTTTCGGAAATCGGCATGTGTAGGGCCCGTGTGATACCGCCCTGTAACTGCGCTGTAACTGTAACGCATGCACACAGCGACATAGTCGTACGACACTGCCTACCGCATACGCAACGGGGCGATTTTGTTCTTTGAAAGTGGAGTATTCTGAAATACTGTCAAACTTAAATACCTAAAAAAACAAGTATGTATTAATTATTGAGCAGGATCGTAATTTTATTTGATTATTTATGTCTTTCATAACAGCCTCCTGAAATTTGACGAGGATGCAAAACAACACTTTGTATAAGTGTGTTCATAAATGTCTCAATAAAAAAAAATGTTCAATTAACAAGATAACGATGTAGTTTCTTCTAGAGAACAGCTTATCAGGAACTTGCAGTAGAGGTAAAACACTGCTGAATCTTGAATATTCCACCCAACAAACTTCTTCGACTAACTAAGACAAAACACATAAAAACAGGGCCACTTTATAAAGAAAATGGTTGCGCACGTAGGAGTCTTTCCAAACTTTCACCATTTGTCATGAGTAAATCGGAAATTTCGGTTCTGCGAGGGAAATATTAGAAATTCCTCTGTGGCGACCCGACGACAAGCGCGCTTCATTGTACGCCTCCTGGTAGGTCTGTACATGTCATTCAGCCTCAAAAGGATATATACATCAAAACATACAAAAAAAATAGAAAAATCGATTAGAATCGTTCCCAACCTCGCAAAAATTACTTAAAAATATATTATTCAATATAGAGTTTTCACTTCGCTTCGATTTTATTATATGTACCTATAGAAGTTTCTTCGCTGGTTGCACATTGATACATGATAATAGAACAAAGATATTACGCAATTAATATCGCAAAAAACGAATTCTTGTGTACTAATTTAGTATTGTTCGCGACGATAGGTCGTGGTGAAGTAAAGTGAAAAGTGATAGTGGACTGTATAAAAAGTATAATAAGAAAAGATGAATTAACAACGGTAAATGGTCGATTGAAAATGTAAACAAGAAAATAAATAAAGACATTAATAAAATTCGCGGGTCGGATCAATACAAGACTTTTTTAGTATTTAAGCGTAATTATTCAAATCAATTTATATGATTTTACATTTTATATCATGATGCGTGCTGTCAGTTATTTTTTATGACTCCCTATTGCTTTCTAACTTCTAAATATGAATCAGTGTTTGTCTCATATTATGGCTTCAACTTATAAAACTATTCAAGCAGGATGCGTGGTAAAACCAAGCAGGCCAAGATCTCTACAGTAACTAAACGTAAACCGTCTTATTACAAAACACGATCTAACTTTAGCCCGAGCCTAAATCTTCGATTTAGTTTTTGTATTTGGAACTTTGTGCCGACTTTAGTAAAGTTCTTAATACAAAATAGACAATCTAAGACCAGACCAAGTTGTCAGTTTTGTAATAGGAACTGTATTTCGATTTCTGTTAGGTTCTTTTTTCAAAAACAGGCTCGATGGTTTAAACCATGTCAAAAGAAAAACCTTGTTTTGTAATAAGGCCGAAAATGTCGTGTTTCGTGACGTAACGCATCTGTCTCGAATATGTGTTGCTATTTTAGAGAATATGTTTCAAAGTTCTCTGTGAAAACTATCCAGACTTGTAGAAAGTCTCGTTTGTTCCAGTATACCAATTTTTTTTTAATGTAGATCCATGTAACGTCAGGGAAATTATTTATCAAATTGACATATTACCTACGGCAATTCAAAGAATGACAGCTGTGATTTGAATATACGGACATTTTAAGTTGGTAGTCACTTTGATAAACTTTTAATATTTATTTTCAGGTATATAAAAAAAATAGGAAGAAATCATTTATTAAACATTTTTTTTTTAAACGTTGGCCCACACTAGGAACTTCTCCTGTATCGTGGGTGCGTTTACAAAAATTTAAACTCACATACACAAACAGCCAGACCCGGAACAACTACTTGCAGGTCATACAAATATTTTTTCCGTGCGGGGACCGAACCCGCGACACGTAACGCAGCAGTCAATCGCTTAACCAGTGCGCCAACCGTGCCGTCAATTCAATTAATTTCCTTGATAAAAAATATATATTAGTATAAAGGTATAAATCTGTAAATGCCAAACATAATAATTATCTCCTTATTTAATTTCTTCAACTGCTTGCTACTGAACATGTATGTTAATAGCCTTCAATTTTATTTTCCTAATTAATTAAAACAAAATCCATCGTTTTAACTAGAAATTTTCTCAAAACAGAATCTATCCAGAAATTAAAGTCCCTGCCTCGAATATTGTTACTTACTACATCTATATTCTAATCGTCTTTATCATTGTTGTTTCCATGTTGGAACTTGTTCGTAAGTTAGCTCGTTATAATGTCCTCGAGAGACGCTAGTTGTCGTGTCTCCTGTACCGTCATTATTATATATGTTACCTTCGCAAACTCAGGTCGTAGGTACCTAGACCTACTCTATCTACTGGATTTTATAATTTTATGTTTAGATATCTTGTTCCTTTTCTACGTTTTCATATTCATCACTTATTCTAGGTACTTTATTAATAATCACAAATTACTTTAATAATATTTTCTCTTTAGATAAATATACATAGGACAAATCATAGAATATAGGGATAATCGAGTGCGCATGTTTTTAAAAATAAAAGATAACTTATTCAAACGAAAATATATTTATGGCTCGACACTCACATCGCAGATGATGTGAATATTCCATTCCGAAGAATAACGTTATTATTATCACCTTCGTCCCTCACGAACCCAAATAACATGTTCAGAAGCTGTGAAATTGAAATATGTTGTATAAAATCATAATTTAGTTTTGATCCTCGACACTCAGAACCTTGAAACCAGTAAGTATTGGCATTTATAACAAAACACAGTTTAGGACTAAACCACAAAATTCTCAAACAAATAAAATGTTTATAATAAAGAATATTCCGAAAATTATACGGTTATTAGTCTGGGTGCACATGAGGCATTACTCGATTTTTAATTAGAAATTAGTGTGTACTGTACGTGAGCATTTACCATATATTCAGATGAAACAAGCTCAGAACAATACACATAAGAAACTAGTTTAGTTCAAAAACACTTAAATGCAAAAAGCACTTAATAGTTCTTGAACAAGAATATGAGATAATGTAATAATACCCAAAACCGAGTCTCCACAAGAGCGACAAAATCCATTTCGAACTAAGTAAAAAGTGATATTCATTGCGTGAATGAATGGCTGAATTGCACGGAAATACATATATTGTATAGAGAGAACCATTAAATGAAATAGCATATTTATAAAAATAAGATACATTACTTATTTAAAGCGAGATTTTTCATGAATGTTTAAATATAACACAGATGTAAAATAATGCAAGTTTATAAGCTCATTAACTTTTTCTTATTGTAAGTCCACGGTTTTAGAAAGTTCAAGGTTAGTTTTGTATTAGGTTTTTGCAAACAACAAAACATTTTGTGGTAAATATGCATTACCACAAAATGTTAGTTACAAGTCAGATAATGTCTTTCTAACGTCTATTTGTATACATGCAGTTGCGGTTTTCATTAAAACAATGAGTTCATACGCTTGCTGACTGCGGTTACATTTACACTGGTGGTCAAAATGTAGTTTTGTTTGTTTTAGAGAAACAATAATACGAGAAAATAAAACAAAATTTAGACGAATATCACTATAATTTTATTTTACAATACTACAGCTAACCTATTTACAGCAGGGAGATTAATTCTAAGGCGCGTCGTCTCCTCGAAGGGGCAGATATTGATGGCGTCGGGTAGCTAGAACGGCTCGGCGTTTTGGATACATCGTCACTGATTCTACTGAGGACCTGGACTGGGCCTCTTGCAGGTTTATCGAGCTAACTGGCACAGGTGTAACGGCGTACCCAGCTGCAACCAAGGCTGCGAACTCCTCAGGAGTATATGCCTTATTATTCTTGGGTGGAGGAAGCTGCGCTCTTTGCTCATCCAAACTCTGGCCATGCTGCTCAAGGTTTACTTGCTCTACGCTGGATTGCTGTTCTCTGTACATTTGCTGAGGTCTCACTTGTTTCCTCGGAGCTACGTTTTTGCTCACGTAAATAGACGACTGCGGCGCTTTCGCCGATTCTGATCCTCTGGATTGCTCGGATTTGATCTGGGCAGGCATTTCATACCTTGGCCGTTGTTCATTGGTTCTGTAAATAGGACGGAGATAGTACTGCTGCTCACCAATAATTTGTGTAGGTTGCTGGGGCATGCCTTCGGAAATTGGTTCGTAGATTTTCACAGCGCGCATTTTCTCGTGTTCTGGGAAACGTTTCAAGTAAGCGACTGGTCTTTCGACACTCTGGCTAGGAAGGCGCTGTTCTTGTGGCCTGGTGGCTTGTCTGGGAGCTTCGTAGATTCTGTATTGTTTGGGTGATGCTTCAGGTTGCTGGTATTGGGCCACAATTCTATAGTTGAGTTGAGCTCTGGGCTGCTGTTGCTGTTGCTGTAGTTGCTGCTGTTGTAGTGGTTGAAGCTTGGGTGCTGGGACGACTTTCAAGCCTTGAGATTCGGGGCGTTCGTAGAGAATTTGTTGGGATGCTGCTTGCGTTTGAGGGACCTGCACGTAACGCAGAGCTTGAGCGACTCTCTGTTGCTGTTGAGGTTGACGGTACAGATGTGGCTGGTGGACTGCCTGTTGCTGCTGCACGTTCGTGGTCTCGATCAGGTACTGTTGAGGTGCTGCGGGAGATGGCTGAGGTTGAGCTATTTGAGCTTTGTTCCTCAGTTTCGATTTCTTGCTTGGCTTCGTAATGTATCTGTCGACCTGGAATTGCAACAATATATAATGTAACAAAGATATTAAATGCTTTTAGAGAATGTTGGCTAAATAAACTTTTCTTTGTTTGTTACTAACCTGCTGATATTGGGGTGCGACGTTTTGTACATTGGAAGCCTGAACTTGCTGCAGGTGCTGTACTTGCTGGGGTTGAGGGTACAATTGCTGTTGAGGTTCCTCAGCGGCCCTCAAAGGAGGCTGTCCAAGCAAGGCTAGGAGATCCTGGTTGAAGGCATCATTGGAGTTAGATCCAGTATCACTGACAGACAAAGCAGCTCCCACTGAAGCTTCTCCACCATTCGAAGTATAGTCGGGACGAGCGATGACAGCATGAGACGATGGTTGATAAGACACCTGAAATAAAGTAAATGTCAAGTTAAACATAGCATCAACGCCGTTTTCTAGTTAATAAGTTATTCCCCAGACGTATTGCGTTGGCACTGAACTTGGATACAAAAATATCTCAACTGACAGCTGACTTGATTGTTTTCGAGCCTATTACGGTCTAATATGTTATTTCTTATTTCGAAATATTTGCTTTGTTATTTTTTTATTTGCAACATTGATTATACAAAGGGTGTTGTTAGGTGTGTTGTTAGATTTGCCTTTTTAATGCGTTTAAAGCTAAAGTAAAATTCAACCTTTGTTCAAAGGCATACTATTCTATCAACGATTACCTACTTAAACGATAAGAACGGTTGGTCACTGTGATTAACTCAAGACAATGTTGATGTTCTTTCTCCAGAATTAGCTTACCTACTGACAAGTTATATGAGTTCATACAATTGCTTATTATAATTGACTAAAATTTATTTAATTAGTCAATTTAGTTTAATTTATTATTGACATAATCTACTCATTTCAATGTTTTTTTATTGAGTTGTATTGCAATATGTGGTTAGCTAGCGACCTTGACAATTGATCATATCATTATTTTGAGCAACCGGCAGCATGTTCGTCATGCTCCCTTAGACGTAACTGCTTGCGGTAGAGTCGGGGGTCAGGTTGCCTCCTTCCCTCGAATATGGCGAGAGGGGTAATAGCTGATCTTTGCGTGTTGCTCGTGAACGGGTGCTGCTTGTGCTGACAGTTCATCTTGCTGATTATGGTTTTGTTATAGTTATTAGTAATTAACTGTTTCTTCATTTTACTTCGAAGGTCCTAGTTTATCATTTGTGACTTCAAGTTACAGCTATATAAACATAATGCAGGATTGCAAATGTAAGCGGGCACGCTCTCTTTGCAATGTTTTTGTTTGTATTATACATAATATATTAATATTGGCGTGAGCTAGCTGATATATTATGGCAAATAATTTTATTTACTGTTTTGTGTTTCATAATGTCAATTACTTACTTCTGTATAGAATCCAGTTATTTTAACTAAACAGACAGCTGTGCTGCTGGAGAGTTTATTACGCGACTTTTTCTTCCTAACTAAAGCACTAGGAAGCGGTGAAGGGCGGGCGTTTTGGAGGACTGTCTTATGTAATTTTGACGTTCAAAAAGTGCTGATTCACAGCCGAGTTTGAATAAATGATTTTTGATTTTAATTTGGTGGATTACTGAGCAGTGTATTTTCTTGAATTAAAGAATAGTCAAAACGTTTTTCTAGGCTAGGGGGCCTTATTATATGAGTGACCGGTGGGACTGCCCGATGCTTGGCCGATGGGTGCGTGTGCACACACAGGTCGGCTTTAAGTAGTTATACGGGCAAATCATTTTGATTCTAGATTATCTTTGCGATTGTATGTGTTACTAATACTAGTTTATTAAGTAGTTTCATGTCAATACTACTAACACTATGGACTTTAAGGTCTGCAAAAAAAAGGTTATTTATTTATTAGCTACTAAGTCCACGCAGTTTGTGTCTCTGCCCGTCTTTCACAAAGCTTTCTTTTTAACTTTATGTGTTAGTAAAAAAAAGGGGTTTTTTGTAATATCTATCTTACTTGACGAGCTGCCTGAGGTTCTAAGTAGTATATCTGCTGAAGGTTCTGTTTCTGTTCTTGCTGGGGCCGGTACAGTTGCTGAAGAAGTTGGTTGCTGGACAGCGGCGCCTGCTTCCTTTCTGGCTGCAAGTCCAGGAGTTCTTGGGTGTTCAGGGAGAACACTTGTCCAGGACGGTACTGTTCATCGGAGCGGCTGGAATTAGGAAAATGGTGATGATAGAAAGAAAAGACACAATCAATTAACATCAATATATATTTATATTATTACTCAAATAGTGTTATTGAATTTACAAAGACCTTTCAAGGTATTATACATTGAAATATTTTCTGTCCTCAAAGGAATCATTCTATGTTGTTATTTATTATGATTTTTCAAAGGTGGCCGCTGAAATCATGTTACTGAATTTATATAAAAAGAAAAATAATGTAATGTAAGTAAGTATCATCGCTGACGGAAAATTCAAAGTCATTTTCTCAATCTTTTATTTTAAGAGAGTTTTTAAGATTAAGTACTGAAATAAAACAAATCGCATTTAACCTTTTGGAATGCTTGCTTTCTCTGTATGTTATTTGAATGATTACCTTTTGCAGTAGTAATTTTTTTGGCACCAGAAATATAGGTATCGCATTTTATTTGTACAGATTCAGAGACAATTTTTAAAATTGCATACCTACTTAAATTCAAATTCAAATTCATTTATTTTGTGTACATAGGTTAGAAGATGTTAAAATATAGATATTACAGAGTCCGTCTATGTCCCGCCGATAGGCATACAAAAATTCTCAATTTTCAAATAAAATTAAATCATGTCATTTATGTAAGAGCAATTTTGAGAGGAACGAAGCTTGGCCACACGAAGCCATGCACAAAGCAGTATTTTTCAGACTACCTAGATATATACATTTTTCTAATACATAAACGATGATAAATGGTCCTTTATAGTAAACTGTAGAACAAATTGTTCTTTATCGTTTTACTATCTAAGATTTACTCGTATTTATTATAGTTACTTTTTCTGAAAAAATTATAAGTACATGAATAATGAACACCAATTTGTAAACCTTATTCTAACAATAGTATCAATTTTACTCATACTCGTCAGCTTTTCATATACAAATATTATTCATAGAACAACAATTCCACAAACATTCGCTAATTCATTCGCTTACCTATAGTATGAAGTTTAAACAGTAAACTTATATTCTGTGCTCCAAAGGAAATGATATTTCACAAACTGTTATTTAGTTTGTAAATATATTAATCATAACTAACAGACATTTCCGGCCGCTAAATGCGAAATTGGAGTCACCGTATCCTATAATCGAGTTTCGGTCAGATTATCCTAGTCTCTGAATTGGATTTGTTTGAAAGTTGATATCAATTTGTTTACCTGACGGGCTTGTCATCGTCTTGTGGTTCCTCGACAGGGGCCACTTGTTCCTGAAAAAGATAAAAATAACATTTTAATAAATTTGATCTTAAATTAGAATAAGTTTGATGTGAAAGCCTTTGCCCTACCGAGGGTCAAAAGCGGCTAAAAATATACAAAATAAGGAAATGTTTGGATGGGCTCGTTCCGCTAACGACATACAAAATGGCAGACACGCACAAGTGTCAAGTGACGCACAGAATCTTGGAAAATTGCAGAAAAGAAAGGGGGTCTTTACAATAACCAGGAATTATGGGTATTCTGGCTGAAATTATGATGATGAAGGAAGTATTTCATTATCATCATACGCAAATGATCTGGGCGATTGATCTGTGCGATAGCGAGGCAAAAACCAAACAGCTTTTCCGCTATAACTAGACACACGATAGAACCAAGCGGAAGGACATACCTACGTAAACCGTTCCCACATAACGTTAGAAAAAGTGTATCATACAATCAGCTGCCCCCAACAAATTAGCTGTGTGACAACAATGAATGTCATAACAGACGGTACCCTACAATTATGTATTACATTAGATGCTCGTGCGCTAGTGAAAGTTGCGGAAAATGAGACAATACGTCGCGATTATCGGCCATTTTCGAAACTGTGGGCGGAGCCGTCGCGAGCGTCGGTCACTCGCTTGCACAATATGTTGATCAATCGTCCTGTGTACGAATTGAACCAGCACCCCAATTGCGTAACACACTTTCTTTCAGAATCCAAAGGATTTTGAAGTAAACTCCTAGTCCACTGCTTTATATCTTTGAAAAATTCGTCTATTCGATGACGTAAATACCGCAATGAATGTTGTTGAATTGTCAAAATGAAAGGCATTGCAACTGTTAGTGTGCTAGGCAGTTACCCCGCAGGTATCGAAACTGTTCGTTGCGCTAGTTAAGTCTCAATCAATCAATTAAGTGCAAGCTTAGTAGCTTTGCGATAAAGTTAGGAAATGGCGGATTTTGCATTACACGCTCGTTCCTACCGTTTACTAAAATCTTACTGATCGTTGTTGGTTAAAATAACACACAATCTTTGTCAGTATTGAAACGATTTCCAAAAAAATAAAAAACAACAACAAAAAAACACACAAATGACAAAACAAATGACAATAAAAAAATTATAATAAATTAATGATTGGTATGCTTTTTTTTTTTTTGTGGGTGGGAAATCATCAAATAACTTCTCCCGCTCTGGGCAGAGCAGGAGGGCGTGTCAGACTCTTACTGACTAAAACCCACCCGTGTTCCTTCAGTTGCCTGTGCCAGGGGCACGGTATCCCTCTCGGACTTTCCCGCAACCCTAGCAGGCATCGCCCTAGCGGACCCCGTCATTGGTGCTGACATCTCTTTGAGGCGCGCGTGGAACACAACGCGCCGTCGACCCGGGCCTGGTCCTTATCGAACGGCGAGCTGCCCATTGCTCGCCGTTCGCGAGCCCGCGCCTACGGTGGCCGGGTATCGGCCTGCGATTCCCGACGGTTATTGGTATGCTTAAGAAACCACTTGTGGTTTTAAGACCTTTAAAAAACAGGTAAACTCGTCTTTCGGAAGTAAACATACTTATTTAAAAAGTTATCGAATTGCATGTACGTGTGTATCAATTGCCATATCAAAGGTGATCACAATTTCTCTTGATTACAATAGTAGCCTAAATTAATTCATTTTTATTAGAACGACTGTCACTAAAACTAATATTTGCATACAAATCACAATGCGTAGAAACGGAACAGAGAAAGTATATTAGATTCGGTTTAGTGGGTATATTAAATGTTGCCAATTGACTTTGAATTATCGAAGCGAAATGCAATGACTCATCTGTTAATGCGATTGATTAAATATTAATAAGAAGAATGATTGGAGCATGTTACATGCGATTTCATTTGTAATCAAACTTGATCTTCTCACTGACCCGCTCAAAAATCGTGTTCCTGCCATATCCCAATGTATTTGCGGTCAGCGCAGCACGTCTTCTTCTTTTATACCTACATCTCTATCAGCCGTCTCAGTATTTACCCTCGAACTAGCCATGTCAGATTTCACACAACCCATACGTGGTCTTTTTGGTCTTCCACTTTTCTTGTTTCATCACTTTTAATCATCCATAGGCTTATACTCTTATATTTTTATTATACTTTTAATCATTCATAGGATTAAACTGTTCTATATTATTCATGTTTTTCAGAACACCGATGATGCTTCGAAAAATACTTTCTTAGAGCAACTGTACCTACTTGCAACAATAATGAAACATCTTCTAGACGTTTTGACACTGTCTGTTGTCTGCAGCATACCACCTTTTTTTTTTTTTTTTTGTTTCCGGGGTGGAATATCCTCATGGATGTCCGCCGCCCTGGGCGGACGGCGGGGTCTGTCAGACTCTTACTGACTAAAAACCACCCCGGTGTTCCATCTCACACCTACGCCGGGGGTCGCGGGAACATACGATCCTTCCGCAACCCCCGACTGGTGCCGGCCCGCCACTGCGGGCCTCTTCGGGTCTGGGGGGGGAGTGAGGTGTTTGACTCCCCCCGCGACGTCTAAGAGGGGCGCGCGTGGAACACTACGCGCCGCCACCTCGGGTCCTGGTGTGTGGGGGGCGACGGACGACCCCGAGTCCGTCGCCCCTGGACCCATTTAGGGGGGCTGGAAGAGGGCGTTGTCCGCCCTCCGCCGACGCCCGGTGCGCCTTCTGCGGGCCGGGTGAGAGGACGACATCTCCCTCTCCCTTTCCGCAGCCTCCTTCTGCGAGACGACTGTCTCACAGAAGGAAACCACCGCGTCCCAGGACTCGTCGCTGCCGACCATCGACTCGACTACGGCCGGCAGCGACAAGTCACTGCCTACTTCTGAGATGAGGGCACGG
This sequence comes from Brachylomia viminalis, assembly GCA_937001585.2. Lineage (NCBI taxonomy): Eukaryota > Metazoa > Arthropoda > Insecta > Lepidoptera > Noctuidae > Brachylomia > Brachylomia viminalis. The sequence goes on along the minus strand of OW443316.2, from coordinate 11,965,992 downwards.
CGCGGCTCCTCCCAAGCGGCACACTCTGCCAGCGTATGCCGCGCCGTGTCCTCCCGGCATTCGACGCGGTGGTGACACCGGGCGTCCGGCTCCCTGTTTATGCGACACAGGTACTTCCCGAAGCAACCATGCCCCGAGAGCACCTGCGTCACCCGAAACGACAGGGAGCCGTGCCTCCTCCCGAGCCAGCGCTCGAGCACCGGCCGGACCGCCTCGATGGTGACGAGGCCGGCGGTAGGGCGTGAAAGCCTGAGGCAGCATACCACCTAAGCCAACCTCCTCTTATCAATATAGCAATAACCTCTAACAGGTCAGTAAAACAATCTCGCAACTGTTTCAAAATAAACTGAATATCTCAAACATTTCGGCCATTTCAAACAACATTTTACGCAATATTCGCTAAACTCCATGTTTAATAAATGAGCGTGATAAAATGGTTTGGTTTCAATCTATTTCTGTGCTGACAGTTACAAAATAACGGGCATTCCTCGACCAACGTGTGATTAGAGTGCACTTGCAATCCGTACTTATGGCCGAGCGGCTATTATTTCGTCCCCTACCGTGATGCAAACGGCTATTAAAAACGTATTAGAAGTGGATGAGTGACAAACATGAAGGTTGATAAATAACATATTTTGTTAAAACAATGCTTTATTTTCCTTATGGAAAGTGATGATGTGTATCAGGGTGCTTTATTTGTAAGTGATAAATAATTGGGACTTTTTTCTGTAAAATGGTTCAATTAAACACTAACACGTCAAAATTTAATTCCGGTTTTTAAACTAGATGAGTTTGGTGTTTCCTAACCAGATAATCTGAGAAGAAAGACCGAAACACAACCCAAACAACACAAACTCTTTTTAAATCAGACATAGTCTTGGTCCCCAATCAGATTAGTGTCTGATGGTCTTTTGGTCTCATAACAATCATTTATTTGTTATGGAAAGTAGTGACGGTATCAGGGTTTGTTATTTGTAACTAGGCTTTTATCGCGTTATTGGTTTGCGCTATGGGCCAGGCTATATTAGCCTAGAACCGATGACTATTGGGGTAGACGTGTTCTTGAGTGGAGACCGGAAATCGGCAAACGCAAGGTAGGATGCCCTCAGGCTAGGTGGAGCGACGATCTTCGCAGGGTGGCTGGTAGCAGCTGGATGAGAGTGGCCGAGAATCGAGCTGATTGGCGTGCAATTGGAGAGGCCTATGTCCAGCAGTGGACTGCTGTAAGTTGATGATAATAATTGGTTTGCGTTAATTGTTAAGCGAGTATCCGTTGCGTTTGTAACCTTTTTTACTTTTGTATGACTTGTTGCTTTTAATATCATCCTTTGCCTAGCTTTTTTTCAACTATGGCGGGGTCGGCTTCCAGTCTAACCGAAAATCACATTGCTATGACAAAAATGAATACGTACTTATTGAGCTGGTTAACACAACACACTTTGTTTAGTGTGAGCACTTAGTAGCTTTAGTGACACAACAAAAACTAATATTCTTTCGTTATGTTAAAACTATTACTGACCATAATAGTTTAGTCAGACCATAATAATCAGTTATAGTTTTAACATAACGAACCGCTTCTACCATCGTAACTTTTTTTTTTTTTTTTTGAGGATGAGAAATCATTAAATGACCCCTCCCGCTCTGGGTGGAGCGGAAGGGAGTGTCAGACTCTTACTGACTAAAACCCACCCGTGTTCCTTCCTTGGCCCTTTATGTTCCGGGTCAGCGGTACCCCTTATGGATGATCCCGCTTTCCCGGCAGGCTTGGGCCCTAGTGGGCCCCCTTTTCGATGCTGACATCTCTTTGAGGCGCCCGTGGAACACGTGCGCGCCGTCCGGCACGGGCCTGATCCTGATCGGACGGTGAGCTATCCATTACTCACCGCCCGCAGGCCCGCGCCTACGGTGGCCGGCAGTCGTCACGCGGCTCCCGAAGCAACCATCGTAACTTAATCCGTCCTTAAGAAAATACAGAAATATATTTAAAAGAGCGACGTGTGAATACAGAAGTATCCACAAAAGCCTTTTTCTTTTGTCCCCCATTCATCCTTAAAGAAGCTTAGTTTATTCATTGGATTCTGAAATATACACACGTATTCTATTTGGTACGGTTCAATATGAATTCGATTCAAATTCCATTCGTTTTGTTCTTTTAAACCGATCAGGATTTTTCTCTCGTCGAAAAATGAACTCGAGAGCTTTTCAGTGCAAATCGGCTCGTCATACGAGATTATTTCTGAAACGATATAACACCATTGCTTGTTATTTTAACAAAGAAAACGTTTTCTAAAAAGAAAAAGTATCGGATGTCAATTACGAAAAAAATCTTATAGGCATGCGTTCTGTCACGCTTTTTGCTGTTACGAAGATAAGCAGAAGTGAAATAAATAAAAAATAATCATAAAGTAATTATTCTCTTTTTCTCCGTTCAAAGGCCGGCAAAGATGAAAACCTTTGCACGTGATTTAGCGTTACTTATGTTTCGTTTAAAAAAATATTTTTTTAAAAGATTATTTTGTAAGAAGTTGTGTACTCTGTAGCTGTTCATTAGCTCGTTTGATCGATCTATTCGCATGGACTACGGTCAATATAGAAAATAAGACTGATGATCGTAATGGTTTGGTAAATCAATACTTTATGAACAAAGATCTTTAAGTGGAGGAAAGAACGGGAATCTGGGACCATATTTTTCGTCTTTCTATTTTTCACCCCGAGGAATTACATAAGTGAGACTAGAACACATAGTAAAGCTCGACGAATTACACCATCAGAGATATCGTCAATCAAAACCGCTATTACCTGATCAGATCAGTGTCGAGTCCAATCGAGCGCCCCCTGGAGCGCTAGGCTATCCCCTCATAAGTGCTTGCCTCTCAAATTCTCAATGTGGTGACGTCATTGATACTGACTAGCTTACCGCAACTTAATTGCATACCAACGACGTACAGACACCAAAAGAGATACCGGCTAAGTTACAACTTGCGCTGAGTAGTCTTTGATATCGTTCTTCTAAGTGTGAAAAGCGAGTAATTATCAATAACAATGAGAGTCAACAACATAGGTACTGATGAGTTTTTTTTCCCGTGGACCTCACTGTTTTGTCGACATTAGGTACCTTCACTTGAATCTAGATTCTAGATCTACCCATGTGATGTAAGTAGTATTTTTCGCGGATGTTGTGAGGAGATTTCGATTAGGTGTAATCTAAGAGCATTAAAAGAGGCTAGTTACTGGCCTAGACCTATAGGATTACTAGCATCTGTAACAATCTGTTCACAGCTATGCTTCTTATCAATTATACCTCCTCGGTGTAGGTAATTGATAAGCAGCCTCTTGTAGGGGTAGGTATGTTCATTTGAATTGACATTAAAGCAAGAAATCAGCGGTAAAATTTAAGATGCTTTTATAGAAGGTAATTAGATTATACTCTGCTCCGGCCACATTTAAATAATAGCTAGTTTTGAATCATGATTAAAATAGTAAATAGGCATTTTGACAAACAATTTCACGAGGCTAAAAGAATATAATACAATTATACTCTTTGTTAAGTACACCATAACAATGACAGATATAAATGCGATGTTGGAGAGTCGGGTGTAGGTCGATCGTAATATTCGACTAATAATATCTTTAGAAATACGGTTTTCATTAACTTTGGTATGTTTATTAGATGTTATTGTTTATTCTATTTATTAGTAGTTTTATAAGAAATTAAGTCCTCTAGTGGGATTTATTTTATGTCCGTAGGTGTGTCCGTGGCATCACAAAGGGCCCTATCAGAACACCAGCGCTGAAAAATTGAAAACCATGAAATACGACGCTAAATTGCGACGTAGCTTGTAGCCTTATCTACGTACTAAAACTTCAAAGTACTCACTAATTTAGAAGTACAAGTTACATTTTTGTCGAAGTCAATTCCATTTTACCTAGTTTATAAATAGTGGATAATTTGAGTAAATAAATACCGCAAATTATAATTCAATCGTAAGTAGGTGTTTTAATTAAGTTGTATTACTGTATTATGTCTTTTACGGCCCTACTGTACTTGTGAGCAAGTTTTTAATACTGAATACAATTTGATAGGCAATGTATACATAGGTAGGTATTTGAAAACGTGTGAAGCCATGAAAATGATTTTGCGAAAACTGTATTATTTTGATGGATCTATTGTTTGTCTTTTATAATCTATTGCACCCAATTTCATATTGTATAAATAATATAGGTAAGTCTATGTTGTAAATCATACTAAGCTTTCATTTAATCTAATACTTTTATGACTAACATAAATAAATAAAAAATCTTTTAAATGCTTTGCAGGCAAGCATTGCATTTAAAAGAATTCGGCGCAGTATTTTAAGATTTCAAGTCAGAATTTATATTTTTGCTTCGTATGAGGTATCTCGTTTTTTATTTGCCGGACTGTTTAAGTTAAACAGAGAGACTATAGTTAGTTTTTCTACGATGAATGCTAAACTCTGACAGCTGCGACCAACGATGTTTATCTTGAAATGTCAAGTGCAGAGAGGCCTTTTAAATTGAGTTTAATCAGATAAAAGCAATACCTATTATTATAATATGAACCTAGGACAAGTCTAGGACAACGTTATAGTCTAGGACAACGTTATAACCTAGGAAAACGTTATAACCTAGGACAACGTTCTAACCTAGGACATTGTTATAACCTTTTTTTTTTTTTTTTTTTTTACGGGGGGAAATCCTCATGGACTACCTCCGCCTGGGGAAAAGGCGGAGGGGCGTGCCGGACTCTTACCGGCTAAAACCACCCCGGTGTCTCCTCGCACGTGCGCGCGGGGCTGCGGGAATCCAAATTCTTCCGCAGCCCCACACTAGTGCTGGCCCGGTCTGTCCCGGCCTCGTCTCCTGCACGGGGTAGTGAGGTGTTTAACTACCCCGTGCATCGTCTCATAGGCGCGCGCCGACACCCGCGCGCGCCTTCGGCTCGGGTCCATCAAATAGGGGGCGAGGACTTCCCCAAGTCCCGCGCCCCTGGACCCATTCATGGGGGCCGGAAAAGGGCGTTGTCCGCCCTTCTCCTGCGCCCGGTGCGCCTTCTGCGGCCGGGGAAGGGAGTCGAGATCTCCCACTCCCGTTCCGCAGTTTCCTTCTGCGACATCACGTCCTCGCAGAAGGAAACCACCGCGTCCCACGACTCTGCGCTACCGACCATCCTCCGCACTACGGTCGGCAGCGACAGATCGCCTCCTACTTCATTTGTGAGGACACAGCGCTGCTCCTCCCAAGCTATACACTCGGCGAGCGTGTGTTGCGCCGTGTCCTCCCCGCAATGGACGCAATGGTGGCACCGAGCGTCCGGCTCCCTGTTTATGCGGCACAGGTACTTGCCGAAGCAGCCGTGCCCCGACAGCACCTGCGTCACCCTAAACGACAGGGAGCCGTGCCTTCTCCCGAGCCAGTCGTCGAGTACTGGCCGGATCGCCTTGACGGTAGCGAGGCCGGCGGTAGGGCGCAGAAGCCTTTGCCGCCATTCCGCCACCAAGACCTGACGGAGCTCTTCTCGGCGCAGCGCGATCTGCCGCTGCACCGGCCTCGAGCCCCGTGCCCGCTCTTCCTCGCGCCATCGATGTAATGACGCGAGTACTTTCGCCTCTAGGTCCCAGGGCGGAGATCCGGCCAGGACACAAGCCGCCTCGTAACATTGTTATAACCTAGGACAACGTTCTAACCTAGGATATTGTTATAACCTAGGACAACGTTCTAACCTAGGACATTGTTATAACCTAGGACAACGTTCTAACCTAGGACATTGTTATAACCTAGGACAACGTTATAACCTAGGACATTGTTATAACCTAGGACAACGTTCTAACCTAGGACATTGTTATAACCTAGGACAACGTTCTAACCTAGGACATTGTTATAACCTAGGACAACGTTCTAACCTAGGACATTGTTATAACCTAGGACAACGTTATAACCTAGGACATTGTTATAACCTAGGACAACGTTCTAACCTAGGACATTGTTATAACCTAGGACAACGTTATAACCTAGGACATTGTTATAACCTAGGACAACGTTATAACCTAGGACATTGTTATAACCTAGGACAACGTTCTAACCTAGGACATTGTTATAACCTAGGACAACGTTCTAACCTAGGACATTGTTATAACCTAGGACAACGTTCTAACCTAGGACATTGTTATAACCTAGGACAACGTTCTAACCTAGGACATTGTTATAACCTAGGACAACGTTATAACCTAGGACATTGTTATAACCTAGGACAACGTTATAACCTAGGACATTGTTATAACCTAGGACAACGTTCTAACCTAGGACATTGTTATAACCTAGGACATTGTTATAACCTAGGACAACGTTCTAACCTAGGACATTGTTATAACCTAGGACAACGTTCTAACCTAGGACATTGTTATAACCTAGGACAACGTTCTAACCTAGGACATTGTTATAACCTAGGACAACGTTATAACCTAGGACATTGTTATAACCTAGGACAACGTTCTAACCTAGGACATTGTTATAACCTAGGACAACGTTCTAACCTAGGACATTGTTATAACCTAGGACAACGTTCTAACCTAGGACATTGTTATAACCTAGGACAACGTTATAACCTAGGACATTGTTATAACCTAGGACAACGTTCTAACCTAGGACATTGTTATAACCTAGGACAACGTTATAACCTAGGACATTGTTATAACCTAGGACAACGTTATAACCTAGGACATTGTTATAACCTAGGACAACGTTCTAACCTAGGACATTGTTATAACCTAGGACAACGTTCTAACCTAGGACATTGTTATAACCTAGGACAACGTTCTAACCTAGGACATTGTTATAACCTAGGACAACGTTCTAACCTAGGACATTGTTATAACCTAGGACAACGTTATAACCTAGGACATTGTTATAACCTAGGACAACGTTATAACCTAGGACATTGTTATAACCTAGGACAACGTTCTAACCTAGGACATTGTTATAACCTAGGACAAGGTTATAACCTAGGACTACGTTATAACCTAGAAGGTTATAACCTAGGACAACGTTATAACCTAGGACAACGTTCTAACCTAGGACGTTGTTATAACCTAGGACAACGTTCTAACCTAGGACGTTGTTATAACCTAGGACAACGTTATAACCTAGGACAACGTTCTAACCTAGGACGTTGTTATAACCTAGGACAACGTTATAACCTAGGACAACGTTCTAACCTGGGACGTTGTTATAACCTAGGACAACGTTATAACCTAGGACTACGTTATAACCTAGAAGGTTATAACCTAGGACAACGTTATAACCTAGGACAACGTTCTAACCTAGGACGTTGTTTTAACCTAGGACAACGTTATAACCTAGGACTACGTTATAACCTAGAAGGTTATAACCTAGGACAACGTTATAACCTAGGACAACGTTCTAACCTAGGACATTGTTATAACCTAGGACAACGTTATAACCTAGGACTACGTTATAACCTAGAAGGTTATAACCTAGGACAACGTTATAACCTAGGACAACGTTCTAACCTAGGACGTTGTTATAACCTAGGACAACGTTCTAACCTAGGACATTGTTATAACCTAGGACAACGTTCTAACCTAGGACATTGTTATAACCTAGGACAACGTTATAACCTAGGATATTGTTATAACCTAGGACAACGTTCTAACCTAGGACAACGTTCTAACCTAGGACATTGTTATAACCTAGGACAACGTTATAACCTTGGACTACGTTATAACCTAGAAGGTTATAACCTAGGACAACGTTATAACCTAGCACAACGTTATAACCTAGGACAACGTTATAACCTAGGACAACGTTATAACCTAGGACTACGTTATAACCTAGAAGGTTATAACCTAGCACAACGTTATAACCTAGGACAACGTTATAACCTAGGACAACGTTACTCCACTTTAGAATACAATCCTTTTCGTTAATTTTATTGAAAGCCAATAAAAGTAATAAGGTAGGTATTGTAGTAGGAATAATTCTAAATTAGAAAGAGCTTTAAATAAAATAAAGCCACTAAATTACGATTTCATCACCAGTGTTCTCACAACGGCGACAGAAAACATCGTGAGGACACCGGCATGTCCTAGAACCAAACTTTCGAAGACCGAAAGACATGTGACATCTACCAACCCGCGCTAGGCTCACGTGCTACATTACGGTCCCTCCCTCTCACAGAGAGGAGGCATGTGTTCTAGCAGTGGGAACATTATAGGCTGATTATGAAATTAGGATTAAGTAATAAAAACCGCTTCTATTTGCCTTTATATTAGCCTATATTTCTATTTGCAGCTGAGGCTGAAAACGGGCCCTAGTAGAAATTAAAAAAAAACCGAAGATACCAAAGCTACTCGTATAACATTTTACTACAATCAATAGGATTTATTGCTAAACTTTTACAAACATTTTCGTTCGCAAATAGCTAGCTATTTTACTTGACCCTAAATTCAAATAGGTAAGTGGGTAATCATGATGTCCCAAGTCGATTGGTAATCTGTAATTTGTCTCTTTGTTTTGCATAATTATACATTTTAGATTTACGAATATTTTGTGTTTATTTTATGAGTTATAATCCTATTTAGGGCTATATTATATAGCTATGTGCAAATTGAATGGACGACCTTGTGACTTCCCGTGTATTTATAGTGAGAGGGAACTAACTACGCATGTAGGAACTTACACGACACATAAACCTGCGTTGATAATTTACTACACAATCCCTACAGTTGACTGATGATAAGATCATATACCAGTCAAATATGGCGGGTTGACATAAAATCTAAACAAAACCTATCAAACCGCAAAATAATTTCTCAGGTAAAAGACAATTGACGATTGAAGAATCAGCCCAAAATCAAACTAAATAAATCACACAGAAGAACCGAACGAAAAAAAGAGCCCTTTTCGTGATCTATAGATGATTTTTCGACTATGAATCCTCCCTTAATATCGAGGCAATATTCTCGTGAGCAAAATTTCTTGCATATCACAGTGCACGCAGTCATGTAAAACAAGTTTCTACCAAGATTCCGTAAATATTTTCGTCTCGTCCCGACTCCGGACGAACACAGCTAATAAGTTATGGATAGCTTGTTCTGCACGCTAGACTAACAGTTTAAAGGACTGGTCGTCGTGACCGAATGTAGGGCATAGAAGTGAAAGGGCAGCTTAGGACATGATCCGGTGAAGTTGAATCACTTTGTGTTGGAGAAATAATACTAGTTATTGGTATGATGGGATCTTTTGACATGACGTATATTTTCCTTTGTCACGAACTACGATTATTGATTTATGAATTCTTATCCGATTGAGAATACCACTGATACCGTTTATTGCTTGATAGTCAATGTGAGAAAATATTTATGTTTTTTTTTTTCAGAAACAGTTGATATCTGCAGCAGCGTAAGTACCACCAACTGTACCTATTGTAAGCATCACCAACGACGGTGACAACTTTGTTCTAATACAGAAGCTTATGGCAGGTGCACATTCATCATCTGCATAGCCTTTACCCAACTATTTTGGGGTCGGCTTCCAGTCGAACCAGATGCAGCGACTGCCTATCTGACCTCCACAACCAACCCAGTTACTGGGTATTACGATACCCCTTGATACTGTTTGTCAGACTTTCAGGCTTCTGACGACCCGTAACGAATATCAAAGATCTACGAATGATTGCCGGGACCAACGGCTTAATGTGCTTTTCAAGGTACGAAGGGATTTCGGTACGTAAAGATGGTCTCCCATTCACGGACCAACCGCGGCAAGCGTAGCTTAACCTGATCGATCGACCCATGCGGCAGTTATTACTTAGCCACGAGCCCCCTTACTTGGCCATGGGAGATGCACATTGTGATAGCAATATAGGTTTAAGTATCAATATGACAGTAATTACCAAGCTAACATCTCCTACAAGCAACATTACGAACTCTTACAACATTATCGAGATGAGAAACAGCTGATACGTGTTTTTATTCACATTTGCATAATATCACCATGGGAAGATCAAAGGGATATCTGCGTGTACACATCTTTACACCTATTAGGACTTATCGCGCCACCACACAATGGCAGAAAACGGAATTCGACGTGTAATAACAGATTAGTAATACTTTCATAGGCGTTTGATTGACCAGACAAGAAATGCACGTCGAAGTAGGTCAAGTAAAAGCAACTTTGTTTGGAAATTCTTATGAAAATAGAAAATAAAACCCCAAGTCTAAGGAATAAGTGCCTATTACTTGTTATTGCAAGAGTTTCTAAGATTTATGGGAACTCCTTAAAGGGAGTGCCACAAGGTCATTAGTTCGGCCCCTTGCGTTTACAAACATCGTCCCTTAATAGTTGGTTAGTTATATGTATAGAATTTACATTTATCGCTGGGATCTTGTCTGTCTGTCCTCCTACGGTTTCCCACGGTCCACGTTGAATAATTCACGTGCCAGACATTCACTGAAAGGCTGTTTATAATCCAGGTGAATTTGATTGTACCCACACAACCCACTTCCTTTATAATCGACTGTAAAGGTCGCCTCGTTCTTGTTCATTTTGGGTGACTGTCTGCTACGACCTGTTATGATAATAATATGAACGTTTTTGTGGAGTTGTTCTGGTCTGTGGGGTGTTTCTCCCTTGAGGTGCTTTTATGATGGTTGGACTAGTTTAAAAGTATGTAGATAACCAAAATATATATTTTTTAATTTGTGATTTGTAACATATTAACACTTCTAGTAGGTAGACATTGACCTAACAGCTGCTGCGTGTTATTTAAGTAACCTACTTAAAACCAATCATGAAGAAAAAAATGATTGCCTATGTTCACCACGTACAGGTTACAAATGCGTGAGAGCTCAAGCGCTATGCAAGTATTACAATCGCTGCCGCTACACTTAAAATGAAATAATTACACGTATTTAGTTGTCGTCTATATTTGGTGTTGCTTTTCCCACTAATCCATCACTACCGGTCGATATGTACATAATTGACATGAAACACTCCGCTACCGGTTACGATATGAAATGCGGAATAGGAAATATTAATTTTTCATAATATTTCAAGTCTCCTAATGTTCTACTTATTCAGCAGTAGAATACTAATGTGGAAGTTGATACTGTCGGAACGGTAAGAACTCATTCATCATACTAAAAATTTCCAAATAAACTTCCCACCTGTCAAGTTTCAGTAACATGTTGGTAAGCATTTCGAGGCAGCGGATTTTGATAAATGAGTTAATTTCATGTGTAACGACTTGACAGTATGATTATTTTGTGTTGTGTAAGCTCAATTTATAACAAACACCGTCTTGATTTATCTGAAGCTCTTCTTGATCTATATTTCAAGTCACTCGGCAGCCTGCTTACGAATCAATTTCAATCTCGTATCACGATACAACTAAAAGCCTACATTTACTATAGTATATATTGCAGTACTTTAATCGTTAATAAGTTATATGTGTGATCTTTCGGTGTAATGGCACCGGACGAGGAACTATTCGTTAACTACTCGAGAAGGAACTATTCGTTTTGTTATGTGGCATATTATGGCAATATTTATTGTAAAGGTGTCCCTTTTAATAAATAAACGGTATTATTATTATTATATAGTCAAGATGCATAACTGCTGGTAAGTGGTCAATCTATTAACATCATCATAGGTTCCTTGTCATTCTAGAGACAAATCTGAAATGTCTCATGTGCCTGTCTGAACACTGTTTCCTTTACCAACGTTGAATTGTCTTACCTGTTTGCGAGCTATCCTGTATCCTAGGTGTGTGTATTCGCCTTGCGTCTGTCTCTTGTCCTTGTTTATCGTGGGCTCTGCCGCGCTTTCTGTCTCCTTCACGTCCGCCGCGTATGCGCATAGCGCGAATGCTGAAACAATAATAAAGGTTAAATTAGTTTCTTGGTCAAGAAAATCAATAACTGCCAAAGGTTTAGGAAAGGTGCTGTTAACCGAGACAGTATCGTTATCCATAAGAATAAGCCTTCCGTTATAATAAGAATCTTGTACTTTTGACAATCATTTTGTTTTAAAGCAATGAATAATCTTGATGGTTTCTCAACGGAAACATTCGCTTCTGGTTGTATTATTTTGATTCATGAGACATAACATCTTGCATTTCTTCGAGTATTGTTAATCACCTTTCTATCTTCATCTACCTCTTGCAATGCCTACTTAAAATGACTAGATCAAAGTAGGTAGTATAAGTACCTACTGAGCAGCAAAACAGTGATAAAGTGTATATATCCCGGTACTTATGTCATTGGTATCGAGCTTTAGTGCTACACCGCTAAAAACGAAGTTTCGAAATAACGCAGTTTCTGTAAATGTCACCTGGTACAGAGGCTCAATATGGCATTAAACTTTATGGTACTTACTGCAAATTTCATGAGTGTTTTGATATTATTTTAGTCTACTCTATTCTATAGTAATTATAGTTTGAAATTAATTGACATATACACAGATCAAAAGTCTCTAGGGATCAAGGTATTTAAGAAAAGTATATTTTATTGCCCTATTGAAATAAAATAAAAATATATAATGTAATATGTTTTCGTTTGTGTAGATCGACGAAGTAATCTCTGCTAAAGAATTTTCGCGATTTTTGCTTAAGCTGGAGTTTTCACCTTAGTTAATCCTGACATTTAAATGTGATACAAAAATAAAAGATTTAAAGGTTTTTATTGCGTAAAATAAACAATTATCTGTGTGTATTTCCGCCATTAACGCATATAACACAATCGCAGCAATTCGATTCTCAAAGAGTTCATCCAAATCACGTTGCGGAATGGCCGCCTATGTCCATTGTAACAGGCGAAAAAGGTTTTCTGGTGTGTGTACGGCATCCATATTTTGAAGCATATCCCATGCATGATAAAGGGGATTAAAATCTGTCGATTGAGCAGGCCATGGTAGGTCATTGATATAACTGCGGCAAACGTGTTTGCAACGACCCTGGCAGTGTGTGGACGGATAAGCAGAAATGAAGCACCAAATTGGGTCATTGGACATTTGATACAATCGTTTCAATGTAAATCTGTGCATTGCCTGATCCAAATCAGTTCGGTTCTTCCGCCGATCCAAATACCCGTCCATATCGTGGTTGTTCTATCACTGTATTCGTGGACTTCCTGGCATGATTTTAAACGTTCTTGGTGTCCAAGCGTCCTCCTGTGCCGTGTACGTTTAGTATCTGGCCTCATACCAAAGAGAGATCCGTCAGAAAAACACACAAAACGCCACTCTTCTTCCGCCCACTTTCTGTGTTCACGAGCCCATTGGAAACGGTTTCTGCGATTGCGGGGCTCAATAGATGGTACAAGTAGTTGCTTCGGAAACGGAGATTGCTTTCATGCAAGCGGTTTCTTATGGTTTGATCGCTTATTAACATCTCTGAAGAGCTATGAAGCCTCGTAACCAACATCATCGCGGCGATTTCGTCGAGTTGTAATTTGTATGTAACGATCTTGTCGATACACGAACGAACGAACGGTCTTGTCAGTTGTCAGTCTTGCTTGTTATGCGAGCTCGTCCTCCGTGTCGCTCTGCCAGGCTGGCAGTGACGCGGTAACGTGTCCAAAGTCGACTTATAACATTCTGCGTAGTGCCCAGAGCGATTGCCACAGCACGTTCCGAGATCCAGCTTCCAACATTCCCACGGCTCTGATAATTTCTTCTCGGCTCAAATGACGTCTTCTCTCCATAATGTTCTTTTGTATTGAGACCACTCAGAAGTATGGCAGAAATTTTACTGATTTCGCCTCAAACCCGTTGCAGGATTATATAGGAATACGAGCAGAAGATATTCATCTTTAGACTAAAATTCAAAAACCATTCAAATTTGCTAAAAAATATACATAATTATGAGTTACAAAAAGTATAATAAATAAACCAGATTTTTGTAATCTAGCAAAAACGTGTTTGATCCCTAGACACTTTTGATGTATGTATTGAATGAAGTACTTCGAAGTTACATTATAAATTGGTAAACTAGGGAGTTTACTAAAAGATCTCACGTTCTATTATCAGGTTAGGCAAACTGTTATCAAGTCGACTTTAATCCATAGGATGGGCAGTGAACGTTGGTTGTTCTATAATATGACAATGAAGACGGGTAACTGTATAAACAATTAGACCAATATTTCTATTAAATGTTATTTTGAAATCTCTAAAATGCTTCACACATCTTTCTTCCCACGGCTCCATTTTTCAGTGTTTGAATGAAAAGTTTCACCAAAAGCTTAGACCAACAAGTAACTTTAAACTAAGACATCTCAACCCAGATCTAACTACAATCTCAAGGTAAAATTCATCTCAGAATTCTTAGAAACTATAGCAATTTTGGTATGCAAGTGTTATTTTAACCAGATTAAATCCAGTCCCTCCATTTTATCTCCGTTATACCATCTTAATTATGTCCGTAACGTTAACGCAAACCGTAACCTAACGCAAACCATAACGTAACGTAAACCCTGTACCCAAAAACATGAGATTGGCAAATTTCTTTACCGATGATTCCTGTGTTTTGGTATTGTATGTGAGTTTCATATTAAATTATGTTTTCTATTTTGTTTGTCGTTTCAGCTATAACTGTTTCTCAAATATTGTGTTAATATTGGGTTACGGAAATACATGAAAATCTTCCTGTGTCACATTAATAGTCAACCCTGCCATCATCCGGCCTGGCTTTTGATTTTCCATGATTTTTTAACAATTACATGGGCCTAGATCGTCCTCGGACGTTTTTTTTATGTTATGACAGTACTGGATACTTGACGATGTTACTTGATACTCTACTACCTCTCTGATGTTACTAGATCATCAAAGTAACTTTCATGCTAGTCTAATGAATCAATTACGGAGCAAGACCAAGTCACTCACGACAAAAGGATCTACTATCTAGGTTAGCCTTCTACAAATCTACATTTTCCTAGATAATCATGGAGTATTAAGATAGGCATTAGGAGAAACCGAAATGTATCAGTCACGATTTTATGGACTTTAGAGCATTGTAGGCAATCGACTGAAATAGTTTTTGCTGTCAATGTCATCATCATAAGTAGGCAAAATTATAGTCTAGTTATTATAAGAGCAGCATCTAATATCTAAACGGCCTTCGTAGTTGTAATAAATATTTTTAAATTCTGAGTTGAAAATAGAATACTCTTTATTATGTACACCAATAAATGTAGAAATTTTACATAGGGCACAATGAGCGGTCTTGTCGCTAAAAGCGATGTTTAACAGACAACCTTTGGATGGATTATTGAGTTAAGCTGCACGATTACTGACAAATGTATGATGACATTCATCATTCGTTTCATTTATTAATGCATCATTCAGTCAGGGCTAAAGAAAATATAGGCGCTTTGATACTTTTGACAGACCTGACGTCTCAGTGCTGCCACCTAGTGAAAGTCATTTCAAAAAACCTCAATCCGATGTAAAATTTCTACATTTTATATCTCTTAATCAAATGGTGCACAATAATAAAGAGTATTATATTCTTTCTTTTTACTATCATTTCTGCTTCGTTAGTCTACTGGTCGCAAGATCTTTTGCTAAGGTCCTGTACCTACTGTCTCTACTTCTGTCGTTTTCTCAATGTAGGTAATCACAGACATTTTATCACATTCTGCACAAAAAAACAAAGTTAAACACGTAACAGTAGTCATCAAGGTGTTTATAATAAATATATTGCAATATTTCTACATGCGGAACCCATTGACATGGATTCGTTTCCGCGTTGCTGATGACACTGCACACTGTGTCAAAAGTTAATCTATGCTTAATGAGTCAATGATCTCATATTCATAAGTTTTAAAATGTACCTATGTAGGTCATTGTGCGGTTTATAAATTTTATTTCGAATTTTGTTTGCTCTAAGGGATAATATGGTCAAGGAGATGGGCAGCTGCGTGTTTTTCGGCTGATTCTAAAAATACAATGAAATAACAAATTCGATTGCCCAAGAAGTATTGGGCGATTTCCCATTTTATGTTTTCATTAGGAGGTAGGTAGATAACGAGTCGACTTGATGATAGAAAACATCATCTTTCTGCTATTAGTAAACGTAGATAAATATTATACAATACGTTGTACGATATAAAACACGTTATGAATACGGAAGAAATGTTTTGTTATGGAAGCAAATAATTAGTACCGCGATCAATAATGGACTCGAGTATACTTATACAACATTCACATATCCTTATAAATCAAATCGCAAATCAATTCAAAATATAAATACAAAGGATCCACCTATTCATATTTGAAAATCAGTACGTTTCCCAGAAAAAAGCTTCGGTAGTCTGACGTCATTAAGTGGCGTCGCTCGTGAGAGCACGTCAAAGGTTCCCCGAACTTCTGGAGCGTGACGCAAATAGGTAAGTTGGAGATGACGTAGACAGCAATCGTATACCGATCAAATTTGTACACTCGCGAGCAATGAGATTGGGACGAAAACATACAAATAATATTATGTCTCTGAAACTTTGGATGGAAAAATGTAAACACGAAAATAAACTTTATAGTTACAGTTTTAAAGTCATTATGAACTTTTACAGATATTAAAATTTGGATCCAACCTGGATGTATTTCTTTGTGGAAACAGTTTAAGCCTTTGTGCGTGTACCAGGTATTTTCAGCAACTTTCGACATCCTTAAGGGTACCAGATTATACAAGCTATGTAAAACAAAACGCCTTCACAATTAAACAGAACTCCCTCAATTGAGTACATCATACTATAGGAAACAACTGTGACAATTGATTTGCTCAGTCCAACTGTTGTCAACAAAAGGTCTCTCTAATGGCCAATGATCACAATAAGTGTAACTTAGCCACACTCAAACGTTCTTTGAACTTTTTCAATAGAGCTCGTATGTGGGTCTACTCGAATATTGTGTACGGGAACGGCTATATCATATTTTGTTAAGAATGGGTATAGGTACGGTGGGCTGCATCAATTGGTTACCCCAGTTGTATTAAAATTAACTTTGGGGTACCCACATCGTGACGCTGACTGTACGTTAAATTTACATGCCGATATATTATAGATAACTTTAAACAGGGTGAGTATTTCTAACTTTAATTCTTACTACATATTTCTGTGATCCCCGTTCCCATGTGTGTTGCGATCCCTGTTGAAAAACTCCCCTTGTTTTTCTCAAAAACTCACTTATTTTTTATTAAATTGCACGAAACAATACCTACAATTTCGATTAAAATAAGCAACAGTGTGGTCGATCTGTAATAAGTGTTAAAAATCACTTAATTACAAAGAAATTAAACGGAACTAGCATTACTTTCATCAAATCAGGTATTCATTAGCGAAGAAATCAATTTCATTTGCACATCAACCGCAAATAACAAGTTGTGATTCCTTTCAAACTTCAATTTAATTTGAGACCGATGCACATAATTATTTATGAAAGTGAACAATTTAACTCATTAAAAGATTAGGCAAAACACTTTCTATAATTTGAAGTTCAAGATCAGAATTATGAAAATTGCAAATTCATTCATATATTCCTTGTGAATTACTGTAAACTCATTAACAGCCTAGGTTTTTTTATTATTCATTGTATCTTTACTGGGTGAATGCTCATTTATTCTAGTTGAAAAGTGAACGTTCACCTGCCTACTAATTAAATATGCTTTTTAATTTCAAAGTAAAAATAAAAAGTACCTAAAAATTTATGGAACGGACTCCCAAGCAAATTGAATTTGAGAGGTCAAATTCAAATTCATTTATTCGTTTTGTAAACATAGGGAAAAATTATACAGATGTTATATAATAAAATGTTGGTCCATACTATGTCCCGCCAAAAGGCATACAAAATAGCTTAGGTAATCGAATGTCACTAAGTAGGTGTCACAATGTCATGCCAAACACTAATCTATTTATATAAAAATAAATCCCTATTTCCCTTGGTCACGGCATCACGCGTGAACGGCTGGAGCGATTTCGCTAGTTCTTTTTTTGGTGTGTTTGTTATTGTAAGGAGAAGGTTCTAATGAAAGAAAAAACTAAGAAAGTTGCGCGGAACATTAGAAAATTTAAGAAAACTTAACGACCATAATTAACTTTTCTAACCATATTATACTTCTTAACCTTTTCTCATTTTGTAACCTTATGGCGTTTGACATAACTGCCAGTTGTGTGACAGTTTGCGCGCTGAAAATATTGTTTAAAACAGATGCCTCGGTCGGAATTATATTGATAAAATAGTAAACTTATCATTTCTTAGTGCACATTTCACAGTAGATTAAATTGTACAGTGAGTTTTTTTGAGAAATGTTTGTTCATCAAGGTTAGTTCAGCGCAATCACGCTTATTATTTAAATTTCAATTTAATATGGAGTTTTGGTAAGTTTTGATAGACTAACACAATGCTAAGATTATAAAGAAGAATACAATAGAATATATATTTTTTATTTTCAGTTGAATTTTTATTTTTTTAAATGTCAGCAATTAGACGTAGGTACAAACTTAAGTACATAAATAAAAGAATATTTGTATGTTTGTTTGTTACGCTTTCATGCTAAAACGGCTGAACGGATTTGGATGAAATTTGGTACATGAGTAGAATATGTCTTTAAACCGAATAAAACCTGGATTAGGACATAGAATACTTTTTATCGCGATATTCCCGCGGGATCAATATGTCAATAAATTAAGACACACGGTGTATGTACCTCCGCATAGTAAAAATATATTAGTTTATTTAAAAGTTTATATGGACATCTGTCTTACTGGTCTGCCGTCATAAGAAAGAAAGCCGTAACTACATCAACGTCGATTCCGGATAATTGAAGTTTTATCTAAAATGAAGGCCCGCAATTTACTGAATGGTTTTAGTTAGTGATTTTTGTTTTTTAAGACCTCAAAAAATATAGGCTTTATTTTGAACCTTAATTGACACAAAAGGCCGTTATTGTGTAATTAAGGCTTTTCAGTTTCAAAAACCAGAATTTATGTCGTAGTTAAAGCTAAAATCCTTATGCTATCACTAATCTAATACGAGTTTTAACTTTGTGTGTAAGACCATAAGATAGCACTTTCTTTGCTGATTCCGAATATGTTAATAACTATTTTTTGACAAAATCGTCAGTTACGGCCATCTTTCTTATGACGGCAGCGGTCCCGAACTCAGTATTGACTCCAACTCTCACAAAGGTTATCTTAATGTTCCTTATGATGCCTATGAACCAAAAATAGTACTGTGTACTTTTTTGAGAGAAATAAATAAACTATTTGTTTTTGACATTTCTCCGGACCCTGGGGCCCCCTGCCCCTGACCTTTGGAGCCCGCATACGAGGAGCCAAAGCCAACTCGCAGAGGCCCATTACACATTTTTAATTAAATGAGGTACCTATCGACGATTACCCCTGTATGCACTATGCGAGTGCTCCCAAGGACCAAAACATATTCTTAGTATCTCAATTTTGTAGAAATATAAATTACAGTTAGTGTTTTTTTTCTTTTATTGATATTTTAGCACAGAGCTGCGACATTTCAGTAATAAGAAAACCGTAACAACTGAACAAGAGCGATGCGACAGTCCTGTTTGTAATTTTTTAGTTCGTTTGTACGAACGGTTTCTTACACGGTTGTCCGTGTCCTTCCTGCTCGGAAATTTTAATCAACCGTTAATTTTTACACGTCATCGCTGTTTTCTTACTTTTGCGCTGTAGCTACTTTCACTATAAAGTTGTACGTAATAAAGTTAGCGAAGATAAAACAATTTTATTGCAAATCTTTTATAGTTATTTATTACATAAGATTTTATATTTCTTAGCAAGATGTTAATAACAACAACTGAAGTTATAAGAACATATACATAGTCACAGTTCTAGTTTACATAACATTTTTATTCAGCCTTTTTTTTATTTATATGTTGCTGCATCTTGAAAGTTATGAACGCAAAATATTCGCTTTTCGGATAAAGAAGTATGCGAACACAAGAAAGGTCTGTCTTTCTGGCCACTAACAATAATATTAAAAGTTTCTTCCCATACAAATTTTCATACTTTCTTTCTTCATGCTTTAGTTACCTACGAACAGGTTCGCCTTGGGAATTTATGATAGGCATGTATTTAATGCGGCACCTAAGTAAAATGAATATAGGTTTAAAAAAAAAATAGAGTGGGTACCATATATAATGGGTTGGCAGCTAATAAGGAGTATCGTAATAAGTAATAGGTAGCATATTAATATATCAGTAATAAGCTCCGTTTTAATTTAAACTAGCATCAAGTTTTTCTTTTGGGAACAGAATTAATATCTAAGCGGAAACTTAATGGCGAAAACAAAATAGAAAATGGGCGTTCATGTTTGTCATAATTGTCACAGTTCTAACCAAACCTTAATTAAAATATCTCATGCATGGTCGATGGCAGGGCTTGGTCGACGGAGCCCCGCTTCGCGGGGCTCCTACTTCTGGGTGGTTTATAAAAAAATAACCACGAAGGGGATGGCGGGGTCTATCGACCCCGCCATCCCCTTCTAACCTTACCTGTCCGAGTCGGGGTGCCCTAAAGACCAGATTGCATCCAGTTTCTCCTGGTAACAAATTAAAACGGAGCTTATTACTGATATATTAATATGCTACCTATTACTTATTACGATACTCCTTATTAGCTGCCAACCCATTATATATGGTACCCACTCTATTTTTTTTGTTGCAAACATTTAGTCGACTTTTAAGTTATTAGTCACTCGGAAAATAATAATCCTTTATGGTATAAAGGGTCTCATTAAGAGTGCACTTTTTAAACAAAGTGTCATTTTATTTTCGTGCAAGTGGCAACTCTGTAATTTGACAGCTGTCACCTATGTTTATTCCGATTATTAAAATTGGAGCGCTTTATGAAAGAACAATGTGTTATAATTGTGAAAACTCATTAGGTACAAAAATTTGGATAGTTATGCTGAGACCGCTCGCAAACTTCGCCGAATTTTCAGTCGAGAAAGTGCACCTAATGTGTCATCCATTTGAAGGTCGTTTATGGACAGTAAAACTTCTGTGCGTCAACGCATCGGTCGTTCTCTTGAAAACATTGTTGCTGGAAACGAGAGTGTTGCCGAAAACCCGAAAACATCAATTCGGCATCGTTCTCAACAACTTCAAATCTCACGACGCGACGCAGCGAATTTTGACAAAAGACCTCCAAATTCATGCGTACAAAATTCAGCTTACTCAGGAGCTCAATAGCTTTTTAAATATTAATTATTTGTTTATATATATTATATTAATTTATTGTTATTTATATTTAATTATGTACCTACTAACATAGATTTTAAGCTCCTGTTGTTACTAACCATTATGGATCAATGGCATCTGACATATGAAATAAATAAATAAATAGATTTTTCGAAAAAACTCATCTTCTCCGATGAAGCGCACTTCCATCTGGATGGCTTCGTGAATACACAAAATTGTCGAATTTGAGGTTTCTTTGGGGTTTTGCGAAATCTCGGGTTTATGCGAATTAACCAGAAACCATTCCTGAGCTCAAATCCAAGATCCAACGCGTCATAGGTTATTTCATAGACTACTATATATACAGAGGGTTATTTAATCCTAAATTATCATTATAAATTGCACCTACCACTGTTTGTCGCTGCATCACCCAAAGGTTGACTGGTAGAAAATGCCTATGGCATTAAGTCCGCCTCTGTACATTTGTGTGCTTAAAGTGTTAAATAAATAAATAGGTGAGATACAACCACATCTCTGTAAAAAAGTCATGGAAAATTTCATGAAAAGAGGAATGACCTATCATCAGAGCCGTGGGGGCCATTTGCCGGAAATTGTATTCCATACTTAATCGGAACATGTCTCCATTACGATCTAATAAAAATATCACAACTCTCTCCAAAAATACGTGTTTTTATTTTGAAATGCAAAAGTGCACTCTTACTGAGACACCCTTTATTTGTACGTTTGAAATCTGGAACACTTGTCAATCAGAAGGCTTCGAGAACGGACACTTTATGAAACGAAGGACTCTTGTTGGGATTTATTGTACACTTCCTTTTACTTTATCTTTCAGTTCTAACATCACTGTTTCCTTGATTCGTTTTTGAATGTAAGTTATACACGGTGACATTTGAATCACAGTTTTGCTAGAACAAACGTTGTTCAGACCATGGTCTACTACTATTCTACTGCATCAAATATGTTATTAAAACAAACTAATCTAGGAGTTTTCAAATTAGTCAAACGTGTAATAATGTTTGAAACATTAACCGTAACATCAAAGTACTCATCACGGTAACGATATTGCATTCAAGACGCGAGCGCCGCGCGTCGCAGTCGCAGTGTCTGTGTTGTAGGGCGTAACGATAATCCCGACATTTTTAACATTGCCTTTTTTGTGTTTTTTTCGAAAACCCATTGGTTTGAAAACCAATGACGTTTTTTTTTTCTATTGGATGCTATAGAATGGTTGTAGACCATGGTCTGAACAACGTTTGTTCTAGCAAAACTGTGATTCAAATGTCACCGTGTATAGGTATCTAGATGGTACCTATAATAAAATATATGAATGATTTAGGTTTTTCTTTGAATTTAGGAGCACAGATTTTTTTTTATTCTCACAGTTGGTATAGTTGGTTGGGTATTGGAATTGCGTTTTGTTTTTCTGTTATCTTGATTTACAATTTTAATTCATACACGTGTTCTAATCAAAACTCTGTTGGTATAGGAATCTATTTTACGTTGTCTAAACGTAAACTAAATGATATCACAAGTCACGGCTATACCCATACCATTTACC
The DNA here is from genome assembly GCA_937001585.2 of Brachylomia viminalis. Lineage (NCBI taxonomy): Eukaryota > Metazoa > Arthropoda > Insecta > Lepidoptera > Noctuidae > Brachylomia > Brachylomia viminalis. The sequence goes on along the minus strand of OW443316.2, from coordinate 11,943,172 downwards.
TAATATATACATACATACATTAACTAACGCCGTCTTGTATTGGGGTTGGCAGAAACAACAGAACGCCACCTGCTACGATCCTTACATACAGGTTGTAGCGTAAATAATGGATAACCCTGAAACTGTCGATCAGCCAGATTATTGATATTTTAAATTAAAATCGTACCTATTCTTACAAAATCAGCTGCCATTTTAACAATTGGTGACTTGTTCACGTTTTTTTTTTTTTTTTAATCACTCCTGAATATTTGAATTATCAGACCAGTATCAAGATTTTTTATTACAATCTAAGATAACATTGCAAAAAATACTTATTCTTAAACTTTAACATTTTTTCTACGGAATTATGCAATTTTGCAACACAGGCGCCCCTATATCAAAAAAAAATATACCTACTCGTATGTAGGCGATATAAGTGGTGGGGTAAATGATAGATGATAATCTGGCCAATCGACAGTTTCAGGGTTATCCATTATTTACTTCGCCTTATTATTATATATATAAAATTCTCGTGTCACAATGTTAGTTACCATACTCCTCCAAAACGGCTTGACCGATTTTTATCAAATTTTATATGCATATTCGGTAGGTCTGAGAATCGGCTACTATCTATTGTTCATACCCCTAAGTGATAAGGATTGGAAATTATTTCTAGGGACACTAGAAATTCCCTAGAAATAATTCATATGCAAAACAACGTTTGCCGGGTCAGCTAGTATATATATATTCGCTTATATTGCCTCGTTTACGTTCATACACGCTCGCTCGCCGGTAGCGAGTACCACGCACCTGTCCTTTCTGGAGAACATCACCAATAAGGTCAGTACTAGCCTCTCCTCGGGCGTTTCTACTCACATCTGCAGCAACTGAAAGATATATAGCACTACTTTTCAATAAAATGCTAATATTTTATTTTCTAAAGCATCGTAACTACAAATGGCAAGCGTTACTTACAACAGTAACACGTAAAGTTGAAAGCACATTACATAATATATTTATTTATTTCCCCTTTGTTCGGTCTCAAGCTTTTAATATGTGCGATAAGTAACGTAATTCTCTGTTACGGAAACCGTATTAATTATCTTGGAATATTAAATCCGTCTTGGATTGTAAGTACGTAAGACGAGCAGCCGAGATGATTATCGCTTGTGGCAACAAGTAATTTAATTAACATCGGAAATAGACGTGTTATTATTATTATTTTAAGTAATGAAGACTTGCTCTAACTTGCTGCGTTGTATATGTTTTGATTTCATTTTACGTTTTCTTTGTCACATGGTTGTCAAAGTATCAAAAATAATCCGCTTTCAGTACTAAATCTATCTCAAATAATTGTGACAATGACACACATTTAATTTAAACAGAAGAACAATGTTTTTTTAATATTAAGTATATCAGACTAAGAAACTGGAACGGACTATGTTTTACAATCATTAACACGTAAGAGTTTAAGTTAGATTAAAATTGTTTATTAGTCTTACAAGCTAAATTGTAATTCCTAGTTCTTTTTAATAAATAATAAAATAAATCTATGTTGTCATATTTTCACGTATAGGTACTAAAAGTTTTCCACTCCAAGAAACACAAAAGCACAAATTAAATATACATTACAAAATAACAACACTATAATTTATGATCCTTATTGAGTAAAACAAAACTACAATACGAAAATGATAGCAAAAATACTGGCGCAATATTGTAACCACCCACCGTCGATACTGGCCACACATGAAAAAAAACATGTTTCGAAGAACACCGCTTCAAAAAATTTTGTTTAAGTTTTTCAATGAAACTGAAAATTACTCGTTCACTTACAAAAAATCACTATGTGTAGTCTATAATGGCCATTTTGAATATGAAATGATTTTAATTTAGAACCCTCGACAACTTGCGATCCTTTCTTAAAGCCTTGAGATTAACTTAACTGTAACAAGAATATAACTAAATGATACGACCATTTATAGCAATTTTATTGGGAAACATCACGTCTGTGTATATCCTGCTCTTAGTCAACTTGTCACTAAGCGTTTGTGGTTCTATGGGTACCTACACCCATTAATTAGTTTACTTACATTTCCTACGCATTTATATTTTACTGGACAAGTGTTATTTGGCAATGTATTCCATAGATTTATTAATCATCGGCATGAGTTTTGATATTATTTGCGACCTGAGTGTTCTCAATGCTAAAAGGAGATTCATTCAGATTTTCAATATATCTAATTACTGCACACGCCTTCAATGTTCTGCAAATATATTCTATGATCTTCACAGCATCTCTTGTTTTATGAAAAGTGGTCAAAGGATAACCGAATGTAGAACAGCAAAGTGCTTAGACTTTATCTAAAGCTCATTACTTAAAAAGATTGTTTAGGTAAACAGATACCGGTTTGTTTGTATGTGTGCACATATTAATGCAAATAAAGGTACGTACCGGACGTTAGGCAATACTCAAATGTCCACTTGCCTCGTTATATGTAGGTACCTAAAGGAAGTAAAACAGGCTAGGTACTGACAGTCTTGTAACTAAATGTTATAGAGCCTAGACCTGTTTCTTTACAGAAGTTATTTGCCTATGTTATTAAAGTGAGCTATCTACATAATTATATGCAGGCTCGAAGTTTTAAGAGGTAAATACACGAGAATAACTTATGTGCTATTTAAAAGTTTTGTCTGTTCTAATGTTTTACTTAGGTATTAAGATAATATTACTTCCTACATTATATTTTGATTAAACTAACTAGCAACAGTCGATTGTGTTAATTTAAATAACAGGGTAAAATTAAATTAGCTAGCGTAACTCCGCAGATGTGATGGGTATCGATATCTAAACATGATAAAACAAAAAATAAATAAATTTGATGATTTTTTTGTGGGTTTGAACGCAGTTAATGCATTCACTTGAAATATCTATCAGATTAAATATCAGTTTTTTTCTTAACTTACAGACGTGAATGGTATCGATATCTAAACACGATAAAACAAAAGAAAACAGATTTTCTTAACTGATACTTTAAGTAACAGCACTGCCAGCGGTCGTTGACCCCAAAAAAAAAAACATTAAATCTTTTTTATTTTATCGTGTTTAAATATCGTGCCTTTACGTCTGTAGAGTTTTGCTAGCTAATTTAATTTGGCCCTGTATACTGAGTCATCCATTCTCAGAAAGCATCGATGCTTAGTCATGCGTTGCGGCAAACGCGAGCAATTCAATCAAGCTTTTGCGAGAAGAAGTTTTTACCTGATCCTAAGATTTTTACAAGTGAACGTCTAACAAAGGAAACCCTACACAACTTCACGGAAAACTGAAAGTAGGTAAACACATGCATGTCGCCATTCATCTCCTTCAGTACAACCCCGTTATGTTCATATATGTCTCTATGGTCGGTTCTAAGTCTATAAATGGAGCGTCCACCATTATGCTCCAAAGCTTTGCTAAGTCCAAAATACAGTGTACTGAAGGTCAAAGGTTCAGAAGGCCCCTGTCCTCTCGCATCGAAGGCCACTCACTCTCACTTGCAAGTACCGTGCGCAAAAAATTCATAAACTCGTTTCAGGTATTTTTTTAATAGTCTTAAAACTAAATCCAGTAAAACTGGTTTTTATAATCGTGTGAACGGGTTAGTTAATTGTTTTTTCAATGGTATGGTTCATCTTATGAGTAATTTTTTTTTGGCAGAAATATGAAAGCATTGTTTAAAACTTAGTCATCACTCGTCAGGCGTTGAACTGGAGAGCGAAATGTTTTGTGTTTGTATGCCACGCGTTGCACTATACTACGTTTACCCAACCCATGGATACTTCAATAATGATAAGCCCATTGAGGTTTTACATTTTAAGTTACTACCTAAGCAGTTACTCATTGCGGAATAAAATAAATTATTGAGTATTGAGTAGAACAAACTTGGGCCAGAACAGAGGCTTACAGTTAAGCATGAGGTTTTTTACTTTATGTTTTGACAGACAGTTCAAAGGTACGGTTAGGTCAGGAGTACCTCAATCAACTCAGCCTATCGCAGTCCACTGCTAGACATCGGCCTCTCCTAGACTGCGCCAGAACACCCTGTCCTCCGTACAGTCTGTCCCAGCCACCTTCAAAAGGTTTTCGGTTCATCTAGCTGGGGGGCGTCCCACTCTACGGTTGCAGATACGCGGCCTCCACTCTAGGACTCGTCTGCTCTACCGGCCATCGGTCCATTGACTAACATGGCCAGCCCACTGCCACTTCAGCTTGCTTACTCTGCAAGCGATGTATTCTTAACTCCGGTTCGTTTCCGGATAGTACCATTCCTGATTTTATCTTTCAAAGAAACTCCGAGCATAGCCCTATATAAGTATATAATAGTGCTTAATTAAATATAATCACTACACTGTTTGCACTTTAATATAGCACAATATTTTTGGTACGTATTAAATGTTAAAAAAACAACAACGCTAAATAAATTGTGACTGTTTTTCAAACACTCCAATAAGCTCCAATCAATTGGAGATACGTCGCAGAAACTGTTCAATCCGTCAAGATTTATCTCGAGCTAATACTTGATCTCAGTTTAACATAAAGCTAATATATTATGTACCAACTGTTACATTTATAGCCATAACAATAAAATGGTGATGATAACGCAAATAACGCCGTGTGAATTCAAATAAAGTAAAAAATAATAGCTGTTTTTATATTATTTTTCGAGCCGCGAATAATGGAGTTATTTTTTGCTGACGGTACCGGGCTCGGCCCAGTTCCCACAGATGTTTATAATGTCAAACGTAAAACGCATGATAACGAGTATTTAGCCGACTGCGTCGTTATTGTGGGAGTATGCAACAATGACCTTCGTGCAACCGTTATCAGATGATACTATCACTTTTAAGATGTTTCTAAAGTTTTCGTAGGTTTTTTAAATTCTAATTCAAGATAAAAGTTGTGGTAATATTACAATTTACAACGCATGCGGTTATAGTAATCCAATAGGTAATGAATACCTATGTATGCTTAGAGTCTAATTAAGATATTTTTTTTCTTAAATTCGAAGAGCCTTAAGTAAAAAATGAAGCGTAGGACCTTCTTATGTGCGTGAATTTATCTGGTTGCTAAGCTACAAAAACTAACAGCACTTAAACAATTAAAATACATAAAGGAAACAATGGCATTGTGTATAAATATATCGCAAAAAATACCTTCTATGACCAAAAAGGCCGTGAATGATCGGTGAAGGGATATATGCTTAGTCATCAATATTGTCGAACTGTAGACTCGACAGTAGCTTAGGCACTGTCCCACCGCTACCGACGAGGAAGCTACTGGCCCAATAAACGTACAAAAGATTCAGTGTAAGTAAAAGAGATATACATATACATAATATGTCACCGTATAATTATGAACATCGTTAGTTTATAATCTATCTCACGAGATCTCATTTGGTCGGGGTGCCCTGGTTTAGTAACTGTGGCCAATAATTCGGTTACCCCCAAGACCGACCAATCAGAGACGGTTCACAAATTTACGGGTGATCAAATCTGACAGATTGTGAACCCTGTTGGTAAGTCCGGGTTGGTTCACAGTTTGAAGGGTTGACATGAATAGATTTTAAACTATCAAAAATTAATACGTTATATTGTAAGTAGTACGGTACAATTCACAATGTATTGACTATACAAGGTTTAACAGAATAAAAGCAAGTCCTGATAGGTAGTAGTTTGCTCATAATTGACTACTGAATCCATTTCAGTAACTATTAATATAGGTATTTTTTTTTGTAAAATTTTGTATTTTGCAATACTGACCGCTGATTGAGCCAAAGAAATTTAAATCTTATTGCAAGGTAATAAGATTAAACTTTAAATGCATAAAGTAATGCTAGGGTCAACACGATTTTCTTAATAATAATATATAGCTTTAAAAAAAAATGTTTTGGTGGTTGTATAATGCTTTTAACTCAAATAATACTCTAATTGGGGTGTATGAGGTCTTGCGTTAATACGCGTGTGTTACACGTTGTATATACCTATAGATTATAAACTATCGGTTTTTACACGGTGTGATATACATATATTAATAGTTGATCGCTGAATGTTCACACTGCCGGCGAGAACTCTCTCCACTCGTTTTTAGCAGTGACAAGAGCTATCAAAGAGAGCACTCGATCAGCGATGGTCGCTAGGCGGGCAGAACACTCGGTTAGAGACTCACGCTCGGTACATACCACGTAAATACTCATACCAACGAGTAATCGCTCGTTGCGGTTGCGTACGCGCTGCTTCTTGCTCGCCAACTCGCGTTTCGTTAATCGCTGGCGGTAGGACGGGTGCCCCAATCACTATAATAATGCTGCATACTTCTTCGGTGGGGCTTGTGGCTTAGTAATCCGCCGCACGGGTCGATCGATCAGGTTAAGCTACGCTTGCCGCGGTCGGTCCGTGGATGGGTGACCATCCTTGCATACCAAGACCCCTCCGTACCTCGGTAAGCACGTTAAGCCGTGGGTCCCGGCTGTCATTCGTGGATCTTTGACAGTCTTTACCCGTCGGCAGAAGCCCGAAAGTCTGACCACCAGTCTTAGCAAGGGGTATCGTGTTACCCAGCAACTGGGTTGTGGTGGTCAGATAGGCAGTCGCTCCATGTAAAATACTGGTATTCAGTTGCATCCGGTTAGACTGGAAGCTGACCCCAACATACTTGGAAAAAGGCAAGCAGATGATAATGATGACGTCTTCAAAATACGATCTCATAAAGGACCATCATAACGCTGCAACTATACAAAGTCAACAGAAACTAGCTGGCGGACCTTCATATACGAGATGGTATCGATATCTGTTGTTGATGGTAAAACAGACATAACATATCATCACAGCTGTATCTCCAAAGAGTCAGGCAGAGGTGTAGGTATCTATTGTACACCCACATTTCGCCAGTTAAAATAACTATAAATTAAAAATTTAAAAAACCCCCGACACGGCACATTTGTAGAATTTTGGTTCTTCCATCCCCACTTTAACCCACCATAACTTTTAAACGGCTCAATCGATTTTTATAAAACATAGCTAAGAACACTCTCGATTAAGTTTCCTTTCATCCAAAAAAAACTAAACTGAAATCGGTTCAGTGGTTCGGGCGCTATGATGCCACAGACAGACAGACAGACACACAGACACACAGACACGTCAAACTTATAACACCCCTCTTTTGCGTCGGGGGTTAAAAAAAACAAATTCATAAAACCAAATTCACATAAATTCAAGTTACTAACGTTACACTACCAGTGGTCGTTGACCCTATTTTCAGCTGTAGAAACATGAAATTTGTTAACATGTAAACGAGTTCAGAAAATCCTTTAGTTTTTCTATAATATCTTCACTAAGTATCCGACTTACAAGTTGTAGGTCGTCGGTACGACCCCAGGCAGGCGCTTTACGTTGTATAAATAATTTAATCAACACTGCTTATAAAAGCGGTGAAGGAAATCATCGTAAGGAAACCGGCATGTCCTAGAACCAAAAATTCAAAGACATGTGACATCTACCAACGCGCACTGGGCCCGCGTGGTGGATGACGGCCCACTCCCTCTCAAAGAGAGGAGGCTTGTGTTCCGACATGCGACAGTGGGAACATTATAGGCTGATTATTCTTAAGCTAGTACATTATGTATCGATATTTAATCTGTATTTTACTTACCCATCACATGTATAAAGTTGCGCAATCTATTTGATTTTGATATTGCCTTAATCAGCACACTTTGCCAACAAGGGCTCGTGGGTAAATAAACGACGCGCAGGTCGATCGATATCATTTAAACGTTCGTAAATAACTTCGTTAAGTTTCCTGGCGTAACCAGATAGAAGAAATTAAATAAAGCAGGTACCCTTACCGAAGGGTATCGCTATTCCGTTCTTAAATTCAATTATGAAAGACTTGAGTCTGCTCGTGACTTCGCTCTTGAATATTTAAATCAATACTTCTTTGTTCGTAAAATTGATTACGAGTTTAATTCAATGAATTGTGAAGAAGGTAGTTCAAGTCTTACCAGTTTTACCAAGAGGAATCCTGTTACCCAGTATTTATTTATTTATATATTTTTTATTGTACACCACAAAAAATATAACAACAAAAATAAAATTGAACACTACTTATTATACAATGGGCGGCCTTATCACTTTCTGCGATCTCTTCCAGGCAACCTTGGAATGGACAGAGATTTTCCTGGACATAAAATGGGGCTGTTGTTGGTGCAAATAATAAGTATCTATACAATACACTAAAATAGATACACATATATACATATCCTAAATAATAGATACATAAATACGTACCTACTAAATTTATAAGCAACGAAAATAAATGAAGACTATAGATAATTACGATTACGAGAACAAGATCACAACGACAAGTAATGTTCCTTCACGAGTCTTTTAAACACAAGCAATGACGGCGCGCGATTAATTACAACTGGCAATGCATTCCACAAACGAGCGGCCTGGACAGTAAAGGATTTGTCGATGAAAGTTGTGGAATGCATAGGCATTTTAAGCTTTAAGTTAAGTTCAGTAACTGGGTTTTGGAAGTCAGATAGGCAGTCGTTCCATGTAGAATACCCCAAAATAGCAGGCAAAATGCTAGGCAGATGGTGATAACGTGAAGAAAGTAGTGTCAATAATTCAGTGGACGTCGTCGTGCGATCTATATAATAGGTATTATTATAGTCAAACCATAAACAATTGAATGCGGCTCACACATTAATTACTCTGCATTTTTAGAACATAGCTGTGTCGTCCCATAATGTCGAATTACAACAAGAATGCAACGAAACATAAACATCTCGAATGCAATGAGAGTTGGCCCTTCAAGCAACCATGATCTCTAAATAAAAGGCAGTTTGCACGTTCCTAATGCGCTGCCCTACTAAATGCTAAATCAAACTAACATTGTAGCAGTAAACTGAATTTAGATTAAGAGCTGAAACTTAATTCCGCAGAAAGTTAAATGGATTGCAAAATGTTGATTACCCCTGATCAGCATTTGGGTAGTTCATTACAAAAAAATATTTAAACAAAATTAAAAACAAAAAAAAACAATAGTTTATTACCCACATCGCGGGTCCGATAGCGCGTGTTGTGACTGTTATTTGATTGCTTTCCATCGCAATCAACAAACTCGATTTCGTACGCTTTGAAAAATCCACAAACGAATTGTGTAGCTCTGCAGAACGGCTATCCGAGACTCGTGAATATTCCGATCGATAATGAACTTAGAAATTGTCGACGTAACACAAAAATTCCTCATTTGGACATAATATATAAAATTATACTTTTACTTTCGCGTATTTGTCAATCGGATTGAATAACTTTCTTTGGTAAGCAGGAATTAGCAAAAAACGGTGCGTGTAGTAGAAGCTGGACGGATTGCGTCGCCCGCGCCGCCGGTGCGCGGCTGAAAGTCGAAAGTGATTGCGTGCGCGCCGGCAGAGGAACGCACAACATAGTAAAAGTAAACTTCCTAATCGCGCGCATCGTATCACAATGTACAATTATTCGCATTGCGACCACTCACGCGACCGGCTTCGATATTTAGAGCACTGTGTCAGTATTTGGGAAGGTCAACTTTTATACTTCGAGATTTTTGGCATTTTAATGATGAGTCTCAGTCTCGCTGTCGGTGTGAAATTTTTACTCTCGCTTGACTAAGATCATTATTTTCAATGAGTCACGGCAACTTTAGGGAGACGGTAATTAGAATGCTTGACCGACATTCACACCAACGACATCAAATAGACAATTTTTGTGAAATCAGTACAATTTTGATTTTATCGCAAACAATAGTTTAATGACTGGTATTTAGAAACACATTTCTTGAACTAAAACCATTAAGCGATTACGTTTCTTAAAGAAAGATTTTAAATTATAATGGTTCTACAGATACGATAGAATCAACAGCTATATTAACATCAAACAACGATTTATCTAAATTATTTAGAAATGCAGAGATATAAGTAATCGACTACAATAACTCTACTGACTCAACAAGGATCTAAGCTACTGTCATTTCAAGTTAAAACCAGTAAGATTCACTCAGCTTTCACTAAAGATGTTCCATACTTCACGGTAACGTCTTCCTACCCAATTCTCACAGTAAACTGGTATAATTACTAACCATACAAATTATGCGAACATTTACTGATTATAAAACCGGAGTCTGTATAATTTCTTTAGCTATACTTATTTTAAACAAATGGAATAATTTTAACCAATTTGCGCAATATTCCTCATTTGGATTACTTTGTTTGCCAGCTCAAACTATTACGAAAATGTTTCCACAAAGTCTTACATTTTGGGCTACCGACCTTTTTATTATATCTAACCCCACGACCTTCGTTTCCTCATTTTCGTCGAAAAACAAAAGCCAGCCGAATTTTCTTCTAAATTATCTTGTTTTGAACCAAAGAACTTTACCCAATAGTTCTGTTACACGATAATTTTAGTTGTCCATCGTCTTCGAGGGTCCTGTAACTTAAATCACTGTCGACTCATCGATGGTACCTCGGGAGAACGGAGTTCATTCACCTTTGACCTAATACTTTGAACTTAAGTTAATATAGCTTTACAGTTTTTAGATTGGTTTGGTGTCAAGAAAATCTGTTTCTACACAGAAAATTGAGGAAGCTAAGTAATCAGTTGGTAGATGGAGTTAATTTTAACGAGCGTTTATAATTAACCCGTTCTTTAATTATATATGGTAATGGGAAATGACGTATCTAAAAGTCACTTGTCCAGTGGGTCATTAAAGTCAAATCCAGTATGAATATTATTTATTTTAGTATAAAATCTGCTTACGATCATGACATCCGATCCGACTGGGATATCTATTAACCCCGCGTTTACACCAAGGTCTAAAACATTCTACATACGTTGTTGTGTCGTTTACACAAAAAGCAAAACTTGTAGAAAAATTTACAAAAATTAAACATTATCTGAAACAACGTCAATACATGTATGATAAGTAGGTACGTGTTTTTGTTTTTACACGACATGTTTTTGTTGAAAACAAGTGTAACTACTTTCGTGTTATAGAACCATCTGCATAGTTAAAAATTTAAATCAAACTTATTCTTTCCATAAACTTAATTTTTTTTTTAACCAACTTCAAAAAGGTTCTTAATTCGACTGTATTTTTTTTTTTTTTTTTATGTTTGTTACCTCGGTGTTTTCGACTGGGTGAACCGATTTTAAAGATTCTATTTTTATTTGAAAGCTGGTAATTTTCGTGTGGGCCCATTAAAATTTTATCGAAATCGGTCAGGTCAAGTGGTTTAAAAGAAATCGACAATAAATTATTTTTAAATAAAAAAAACCGGCTTCCTACGGACGTGGACGTGTAATACGATCGTTTTGAATTGGTGTGGGGTAGGTACCATAACTAAAAAGCAAAAATAAAAAACTAAAAAAAAAATAAGTACCCGACTTCCAAAAAAAAACACTACAAAGTGAAAAATAACTTTAATATCGGAAGTCGGTGGAAAATAGCTAAAATACAGATCCAAAGACACCGACTTCCGAAATTAAAGTTATTTTTCACTTTGTAGTGTTTTTTTTTTGCTAAACAGTTTTTATTTTTTTACCTCTGGTTCATCTTCATATTTTCCCTTATTGTTCTGGTCTATCTTCATGAAATTTATCGACCATTCAGACAGCCTGCCTCTTGACCTCGGTTACCCTTAGAGAAACGAGATAGGGTACTGTGTGTAATTACATTATAATATTATCGGCCTACGAGTTAATGAAGAGTCTGCCGTATGTTGTAGATAATTTATTGTTTTCATTGTTCTGCTGTTGAGTGATTGATTTGAGACTCTTTTATCATATATTCATTTATAGGCGAAACTAGGTATCTTTCAAGTTACACCTAATATTCCATGTATTTGAAATAACCTTCGCTATTACTCCTATCGTTAAGGGGAGGATACCAACTTAAGTCGCGATGAAAGTTTGGCTTAACGAAGGTCGCAAGGTTGACAGCTCAGCCAGATAAGGCTTTAAATATCGTCACTCTTGGGGATTTTAGTGCTACGTCTGTTTATATAAAGGCGCAACTAGATTGCGATCAATCGATGACATCCACCTTTCAGATTAATCCAGTGGTAGTGTGTTGTATGACAGGGTTAAGTACGTTTTTCGTTCGACCATATAGATTATATTTCGTGCGATCAATATCGACTCAAATCGACTGTTCGACATCGATCGACCGCAAACGAGTTGTTATAAGATGCATTTGCCTAACACCTAATTGGCATAATTTCTATATGTTGAGGCGGCCTTATATCATTCTTAGAATAAAACCCACCTCATCCAGTTCGACTTTTCTAAACCAGATTCACCACGAAGTGAAATTTAAATTCGCGATCCTACAACAAAGATGGCAGACTAACAATGGTACGGTGTGGGGTCAAATGAAACACGTTAGGATCGTGACTAAGCTGGTAGTTACGGCACTCGAGGAGTTACTGTTACTGATATTCGACAATGGGATTGCTCAAGTTTAAATTGATGGTGTATTTGTGTGTATAATGGCCGATTGAGGTGGAAACAGGTAGGTATAATTTAGTTAGATATAGGAAAATAAATGTTTGCGAAATACGAAAATACTTGAAGAGGTTTCATAATGCTACTCTAATTGTAGGTTATTTGACATAAAACTAACTGACATTTATTTTTGTTCAGATTAATAGTTTTTCACCTGCTTATATTAATACAGCGAGGCACCTTTATAAGTTAAAAAAACTGACACTTCCGGGATGAAAACAACCTCGAAAAAAAAGCATACGTACCTATTGCCTGACGAAAGTCATAAGTCAGTAAGGACCTAGTAGGTACCCACAGATAAACCAGCGACACACACACCGAACCACAGATATTAAATTAGTGTGATTAGTATGTGATGTGGCTTATCCTATTTGTAACATAGATTAGAAAGTAATCATATTCCAGACTAGCTGCTGCTCGTGGTTCACCTGCGTGGATGTCGGAAATTATGCTGTGAAATATACCTGCTACCGGGACAAAAAGTAGCCTGTCTTACTCCTTATATCATCAGGTATCTGTCAGTGAAAGTCTCCTCAAAATCGAACCAGCTGATTCGGTGATTAGCCGAAACAAACAGAAGACAGAGACAATAAAAAAAATTGTATTTTGTTAAAGTACCGTATATATTTTAAAAAGCTGTTATTTTGACATAAAAAAGACACTTCAATTCAACGCTGCACACTATGACTGTCCAGATCCTGGATAAGAAAACCAGCCCCATGCAACTTCTCAGGGAAGTGAGACAGGGGGATGTGATATCCCCGAAAATGTTCATCAATGCGTTGGAGCACGTTTTTAAGACGCTGCCCGGACTGGACAAGGTATCAACGTGCACGGCGAGTACATCTCACATCGCCGCTTAGCTGATGACTTCGTCATAATGGCAGAGACGCTGGAACAGTTAGACCAGATGCTGCACAGCCTGAATGAAGCCTCTCGGCGGGTTGGCCTCGGCATGGATTTGGACAAGACGAAAGTCATGTACAATTCGCACGTCTTGCCGAGTCCAATCCACATCAAAGGATCGCTTTTTGAAGTTGTGAATGAGTAGGTCTATAGGGCAACTCATCCAGCTCGGTAGACACAACTTTGAGAAAGAAGCCGACAGAAGGATCAGTTGGGTTGGGCAGCGTTTTGGAAAACTTTGTCAAGTCTTCTCGTCACCAATCCCGCTATGTTCGAAGACTAAGGTCTTCAACCAGTGCGTCCTGTCCGTTATAACATACGGTGCCGAAACGTGGACACTGACAGTTGGGCTGGTCCACAAATTTAAGGTTACTCAGCGCGCTATGGAGCGGGCTATGCTCGGAGTTTTTTGGAAGGATACAATCAGAAACGAAGTTATCCGGAAAAGAACCAGAGTTACCGACATAGCTTGCAGAGTAGGCAAGCTGAAGTGGCAGTGGGCTGGCCATGTTTGCCGAAGGACCGATGGCCGGTGGAGCAGACGAGTCCTGGAGTGGAGACCCCGTATCGGCAAGCGTAGCGTGCGCCCTAGCTACATGGACCGACGACCTCAAAACGGTGGCCGGGACAGACTGGATGCGGAAGGCGGAGGACAGGGTGTTGTGGCGCAGCTTGGGAGACCCCGATGTACAGCAGTGATGATGACTAAGTTGATGACTTCAATTTCCTTTATTTGTATAGATAGAGGCACGCACAACGGACCAAATGAGAGCCTAAGTGCGGAAAAGGGAGTCCCCATCATCATAGAGGCTTTTGAAAGTCATATCAATAAACAAACTATAACTCTACGTTCCTATGATAATCCGCCAGCTTTTATTCGAATAATATTAATAACAAAAGTTGTAAAATTAGTCATTTATTACTTCCCAGCGCTACTCCGCGGTTTCAATTACAATATGAGTTTGAAGAGATTAAAGTTTATGTCTCAGTTAATAATATATCTCGTAGAAACATCTGCGTTAAATAATTACGATGAGAGGTATAATAATGAGAACGTTTCATTAAAAACTTCGAGACCTTGAGAATCGTGACTTTCGTTGTCGTTTTTAGGTCAATCATATAGTTCGAAATCTAATGTTTTTATTAGTATTTCAAAGGGGTGGGTGACAGACATCTACTGTTGATAAGGGGTTATTGCATTCACTAACAATTCCTCCATAGAAGATACAAAATATGAAATCTAGATTTGTGATAACATTTTTTTGTTTATTTGCTCTTTATTACATAGGTAATGACATACAGTCTATCGGTGAGTAACCCAATTTATACGCTGTTTTACTGCACGTGTGGGAAATAGTTTTGTTGATCTCCCAGTTATTGAAACTCAGATTAAAGTCTCCAGAATCAAGGTTTCGTCGCCAGATTTTATCGATAACATTATTAATCCTTATGCCTCTTTTGTTATACTTAAAAACACCTTAAAGTAACCATTTTTAAGATGCAAGAATACAATGAGAGACCGTGTTGGCTAAAACTTTTCCAACTTCTTAGAAGAAATGGCCCTTTCTTGTGGTAAAACGTTGAAAATAAAAAGAATCTATAATTAAGTATTTGGTTTTGTTTGGATTCTGTTGTATGTACCTACTCAAAATATTTCCAGTATCTATCAATAATTATTTGCATTCAAAAACTCAATAGTAGGTCTACCTATTGAGTTTTTGAATGCAAATAAATATCGTTTAGAAGTATTTAACATACAATTATTCACATATTATTTTCACAACTTAAAGGTACACGGTACCTATACAAAAAACACTACAAACAGGAAAAACATGAGCTGCATGGCTTAAATATTTTAAACCCTACAACAATACAGTTTGCGGTCAACGGTTACCCAAGACTGAACGAGGTTGCAATAACAAGGAACGAAAGACCGAATGAATGAACATAAACATGAATGAACCACATAACTTCATGGTACGACGTGCCCGCTTACCACAGCGTTTCCTTTGAGGAAATGTTGTAATAAATTATGAATTTCCTCCACTATTATAAAGTTATCTATCTAAACCTCATTTTAAATTGTACATTACCACTTTTTGCGCTGGTGACTACTAACTCGCAGACGGAATTACTGTTAAGCATGTTATCTTGAGTTCGATTCCCAAGTCAGGCAAACAAATCATTGGTTTGTCCACTATACATTTCTCAGTACCAGCGGGGCGAGCGCGGGCTACTGTGATAGGCTTGAGTCACACATTTTTATCACAGTTTGGAAACAAAAACCGTGACAAAATGGGTGACTCAAGCCTATCAAAGAGGCCGTGCTCGCACCCAGGCCAGAATTTGGATTTGTGTTCAGTTGATGGCTATGGACTCGCCCTTTCTCGACACGAGAGGGACTACATGACCTAAGCACAGGTATTATAATGCCTAAAAGTATATGATCCACTGCAGTAAACAAAATCAGCAAAATATGTGATATTCTTCAGGATATAAGCTAGTTAGATAGTGTGTTGAAAACATAATACAACTAATTTAGTGCGATAGAAAAAAGTCACGAAGATACCTTAAAAATTTATTTTAACGATTAAAAACCTTACTAATATACATACAATCATTCTGGTTTTATTTTCAGATTGTTCTTCAATCACCATAATTGTTAACGTGATAGTGTTTTAAGTTTTATGTCCAATCAATAGATTTTTTGTAAATAGAGAATTGCTCCATATTTTGCAATAAATGACCAGTTTTGTGTCATTGCGCTTCTCTTTCTTTTGCAGTCCGACAGTGACCGCGCTTTAGCTGTTGTCAGCCCCCCAATCATAACTGGCGAAATACGCGTCTACAACACACTTGCCTACCCGTTCGTGAAAAACAAGCTTGATGTTCTATTATATCCATCTTAATTAATTATTTCAACATAAGCATATTAAGTGTTTGTAACGACGCATCTTACGAGAAGTGATTACTTAAAATTATCGCAACATCATTGCCCAGAAATTGCCCGTTTTAATTTTATTTCACATTTAGGTATACGAGTTAGGTATCATTATTGTGCTTTGCAATGCATTGCAATTTATAATCACCTCTATTGATAAATTGAATCTTTGGCGGTGTCTTGTCATTAAAATGAGACTACCTACTTTTCTCACAGAAAAATTGTGTAAATGATTTTGTGGGGCATGTCTTAAGTATGAGATTGTTGTTAACTTTTTATAACTGTACTCTGTATCACAAGAAAAGATTGTTGTTAACTTTGTATAGTTGTGCTCTGTATCACAAGATAAGATTGTTGTTAACTTTGTATAATTATGCTCTATAACACAAGATAAGATTGTTGTTAACTTTGTATAACTGTGCTCTGTATCACAAGATGAGATTGTTGTTAACTTGTTATAACTGTGCTCTGTATTACAAGAAAAGATTGTTGTTAACTTTGTATAATTGTGCTCTGTATCACTAGATAAGATTGTTGTTAACTTGCTATAACTGTGCTTTGTATAACAAAAAAGATTGTTGTTAACTTTGTATAATTGTGCTCTGTATAACAAGAAAAGATTGTTGTTAACTTTGTATAATTGTGCTCTGTATCACAAGATAAGATTGTTGTTAACTTTGTATAGTTGTGCTCTATATCACAAGATAAGATTGTTGTTAACTTTGTATAATTGTGCTCTGTATCACTAGATAAGATTGTTGATAACTTTGTATAATTGTACTCCGTATTACAAGATAAGATTGTTGTTAACTTTGTATAATTGTGCTCTGTATCACAAGATAAGATTGTTGTTAACTTGTTATAATTGTGCTCTGTATCACAAGGACTCTGTACCTAATGGATTGAATTGGAGCGAACCCTTTTCAACTGAGGATGACAGAAAACGTGATTAAATGAAGTAAATGTCTAGAAAATTTGCATCAGCGATCACAAAGTTCACCAATCCGTCTGGCAGGCATGGCGATTATGACATAAATGGTTATCTATACAAATAAATAAAATTGAAGTGTCTGTTTGTGATGTCGATGGGTGCGTCTGCACACTCTGCACATACAGGTCGGCATTAAATAGGTATACGGGCATATAATTTGTTTTCTTTTTGTTTCTCCTAGATTATCTTTGCGATTGTATGTGATACTAACAATAGTTTAATAAGTAGTTTTGTCAATACTAACACTATGGACTTTAAGGTCTGCAAATAAAAGATTATTTATTTTATTTTATATGAAAGCATATAGGTACGGTACTTATAACAAAGAAAACAATTTATAAAATGTTTGTTTGTTTGTTCCGGCTAATCTCCGAAACGGCTGGACCGATTTTGCCGAAATTTCGTATGGGGATACTTTTTCATCGACAATCCATCGAGGGAAGCCGCGGGCGGAAGCTAGTCCATACTAATAAGATAACTGCGAAAGTAACTCTATACCACTCCTAAACCACTGAACCATTTGGATAGATAGGTAGCCTGGGACTTGGAGAAAGACATTACCTGGTGCTAATTCCGACTGCTACTTCACATCCTAGATATAATTATAAAATAAAGACCAAATATTCGCATGCGAACTCGCGAGAAACAGCTAATAGTCCATAATTATGTCCGTTCGTAACAGAGCGGCGGAGTCTTGAGTAAAGTCCGCGAATCGGCAAACGTAAGGTAGGATGCCCTCAGGCTAGGTGGAGCGACGATCTTCGCGGGGTGGCTGGTAGCAGCTGGATGAGAGTGGCCGAGAATCAAGTTAAATGGCATGCAATTGGAGAGGCCTATGTCCAGCAATGGACTTGTTAAATTTCCTCCTCAATTTAAATGATTGCGATACAGACAAACTCATTTATTCTACAAATTAACGACTAAAATACCTTTAATTTCCTCGACAGATATTCTCCAAGTGTACCACAACCCACACACAAACCCCAACGGATCAGTTTTCACTCTACAGCAACAGACACACAAACGTTCCCCACAATTACCTCTTAAGCCCATTCAATAAATATGTATGTTAACATCAGAATTATTTCGCAGCTATAAATATTTTGTAAAATGTGTCAATACCACAAAATTAAACGTACATATCAAGATAGGTACAGGATTTTCCTAGTTTGAACGAAACGACACTGGCATTATGTAGGCTAAATCTTTTGGTAATTAAATGATTACTTACTTAATTAGTTGGTTATATTAGTTCGCAGTCTGCAAGTTGCCAATAAGTTATCATGAAGACAAAACACGATCATGCAACAAAAGTGCCTAGCAACACACTTCAAGATACGAACACGACGACACGCGTCTCAATCGAGATGAAACCGAAATTCTCGAGTGAAAAGATTACAATAAATCAACGTCGAATCACGATGGGAAGTGCTCATAAACGTTGTTAATGGACCAAGATCTTAGCACACGCTACATTCCTTCATCCGTAATTAATAATCTTTAATTATCGTAAGCGGCTCATCTGATCATGATCTGTATTGGACATAATGGATTCGGCGAACGCATATTATCGCGGGAAACATCGATTACTGACAACTGATTGTTGAGATACTTTAATTGTGATTTTGAGGTTTTTCGTAATTAAATAAGCATGTCTTCCTTTCGTTTGTAGATCTAGTCTGCATTTGTTATTTCTTTCATGATACTATAATTCATTTTCAGAGACAGCTTCGACAAATGATGAGAACAAAAGGTGAACCAATTAGCTATTAGTCACTTGTCTGTAAAATCCTGCTATAGGTATTAGTGGCATTATTTGATGGTCTTTCTCTGATACAGAAACACGTCTTTTGCGATTAACTGAAACTTGCCGCATCGTATTTATGACTCGCTGAAAGTGCTAGATCATTTATTATTACACGTCTTGACTTAGACAGCTTTAGAACTCTGAAGGAAGATTTATAACAATCATATTTCGCTATTACATTTAAAAAAACTATGAGCACGTCGTAAAAACAACATTAAGTACCTATAAAGTATCTTAGTACATATTTTATGCGAGAAGTTTTGCAGACTGTATATTTTACAAAGTGCCACAATCTTTCTCACAAGTATTTACGATTTTTGCCGAGTATTCACGAACGTTTCCAATGTTACACGACCTGAGATTTGCTGAATTATTTAGCGTGGAACTATTTCGACCACCCGCGTGGTCTGAGCGAACAATAGGGTTGGCAAACATACCTATGTGACCCAGTTTTCGGGCTCGGGTTAAGCTGTGATTTGAGGAGTAAGCCGTGATGATATTTGGGTTAAAGCCTCAATTCTCTTTGACTTTAGAGGCTGAATTTACAGCTTGTCTTGACAACGATTGAGTTACTGAGCTAAAGAGAATTTACGTAAACAACAAAACAGGAATACAAGCATTTTAAATGTAAATGCTTCCAAAGAAATGATTGCGTGGGTATTTTTCGATTGTCATATTCATAGTCTTTCTTCGTGACAACCCTGCAAAGGGTAAAACAGTCATCAAAATTCATAAGAACGTTGAGTATGCAGCAGGCGCGGATTACAGATTTGACTAATGGTTTTAGACCTCCGCCTAAGAATTTATACGAGAAATTAACAAGAAAAAATATAGTTAGTAAAGTACCTATGTAAGGCGGATAATAAGAGTCCGAAAACCGTTCCACCTGCACTGGTCTGACTTCGAGGAATGCCTCTAAGTAAGGTCACCAAATTCAAATACCTGTGGCACTGGGTCATCGAGGACCTCTCAATGATTTTGATAATGGGCGGGAACTTCGGGCATTGGCAGTGAGATGCAATAATATATGCTGGTGCACAAGTTTGCGCGGTCCCCAAAAGAGGTCAAAATGAATACGTTTAGACATTTTATACCTGCAGCCGGTGGGTCCGTTATACGCGTAGTCTTTCAATGCCCTATGGGTCCTGTACAACAATGGTTTTAGGATGCTGTTGAGGTTGCCTCGTTTTTGCAGTGCATCAGGTATTTTTCCTAAAGCCAGCATTGACTGATTTAGGGCGATAGTACGAAAAAGAGTGGCCTCGGTGGCCTCCCTGAAGCGCCGCGTGTGGGGCAACACCAACAGACTTCTGCATACCATTTTGGAAAGGGTTGATTGGCCGAGTGTGAAGCACTGGAATACTGATCACGGATCTGTAGGTGTCCTTTAAAATATTAAATATCGCAATTGTAAATAATAATTTTACTAACATAGCAACCTATAAGTGGTATTTACTAACAATGTGTGGAATGAAAATTTATTCTGAAATAAAATGGTTAAAGACGAAGAAGAAAATAGGATCATGATTTGATACAAGAGACCGGAAAATCTTACACAGTAAAAAATGCGGAAATTTGAAAGAGATTTTCTTATTAGTCTGCACGGATTACTTTTATATTCAGCGAGGAATATTAAATCCATTTATTTTCCTTCCACAAAATGAAAAAGTCCCATGTTCACCAAAATAAGTTTAATTATAATAGGTAGTTTTATAAAAGGTCTTTGTTAATAGAATTCCTTTCAAATGTTAGACAAAATTACATTTATATTGAAATAACTAGGCCACACAAATGTATACTTTTCCACTTGATATTTAAGTTTGGCAAATTACTTTGTTCACATTATAATAATTATCATTTAGATTACTTATGTACAAGGTCACATTAACATAATTAGGTATGTAGATGTATTTTCGAGTGTATTGTGATTATGGTAATACAAAAGAATGTTGCAATAAATTGACCCTCGTTTCCTGTCCATGCACTCAAATAAAAAATTAACAGCTTGTATTTTAGTGAGCGGCCATTATTCATCTTTGGCATTAGGTTGCATGCTATTTTGATATTTGCCTGGCTTTTGCGCAACAACCATTTATTCCTTATCCAAATCCTTGTTTCCAAATTAATGTTATATCCCCTCAACTATATGCTAGTGTAAATCTAATTAATTTTAAAATGAATATACAATATTAAAATGTTGAAGCTGTAACGCTAAATTAACTTTAAGTGTGGTTAAAGGTACTTTTCACAAAAACACATATTTGTTTACATGTTTGGAAACTAAATTGCAAACGCAGTATACAATATCGTAGAAAATGGATTAACCGCCGTATGTAATAAATTTGTTAAAATAAAAGCTTATTATTACTGATATGTATTCGTCTCCAAATGGCTCGTCGTAACATACGTTTGCTGCGTCACCAGTTCCTTTTTTTTGAGCTTAGCTTGAAACGCTACCGCGTGTCTAAGTTTGTCAATCCTGATTCAAGCTGACACTCACAGATGCGTATCAAAATAATATTTTGTAACCATGACGACATTATTTTGTTTACCACAAGATGTCATCATTACACAAACACACTTTCCAAAGAAGTTGGCGTGACAGCTAATAAACTACTAAAGTACGTAACTAGGGCCCAAAAAAAGAAAACAAAAACTACCATTATTTGTGTAGGTATGGTATTATTATAAGTGACCTCACGTATAATGAAAGGTTTCAGAGAAAGTGTCACCGGACGTAGAAATTGTATCATGGCAACGTTTACATAAGAAAGTGTTAGTAATTTACTGACTAAATAATAACTTGACATGGCCCGCCTCTTTGGTCTAGTGGCCGCAAGCTCTACTGCATGAGCATGAGGTCCTGGGTTTAATTCCCAGGTCGGGCAAAGTGTTAGGTCTGCCCGGTTTGGGCGGAGCACCGCCGTGTCCTCGTGCAGGCGATTGGAGGTGGCGATCTCTCGCGTCCGACCCTGGTCCAGGCCATGGTACGGAGCGAGAGGGCATGGGAAGTTGTTACCTCCTTCTGCGAAGTAGTAATGCTGGCGAAGGAGGAGGCGGAACGCGTGAGGGAGAGGCAAATTTCGCGCCCTCACGCCCCTAGTCGCCGCAGGAGACACCCTGTTTGTCGGGAATCCCAAGCCGATTCCCGGCCACCGTAGGTGCGGGCTTGCGGACGGCGAGCAACGGGTAGCTCGCCGTCCGATAAGGACCAGGCCCGGGTCGACGGCGCGTTGTGTTCCACGCGCACCTTAAAGAGATGTCAGCACCAATGACGGGGTCCGCTTGGGCCGATGCCTGCCAGGGTAGCGGGAAAGTCCGAAAGGGTTACCGTGCTCCCTGGCACAGGCAACTGAAGGAACACGGGTGGGTTTTAGTCAGTAAGAGTCTGACACGCCCTCCCGCTCCGCCCAGAGCGGGAGAAGTTATTTGATGACTTCCAACTCTCTAAAAAAAAAAGGTCGGGCAAAGTCCCTGTTTTGACCCTTATTTGTTACCGCGATGCACTATTGGCAATCACATAAAAATTTGCTTATTAATTCGTAATGTTCCATTAGGAACTTCTCAACAGCCCATAACACATTGCCCAACCCGGAGATCGAACTCCAGACTCTACGAATGGCAGTCCCGCTTGCGACCACTAAACCAACGAAGCAGTCTTAACTGTCATTAACAATAACAACGATAATTAAAATAGCTGCTTTAGGTACATATACATTTTACGTCCTATGATAAAGTTTTATTTAGATACATTAGGAAGGTAATTTTAAATGATTTGATAGTTATAAGGAACTATTGAAAGAAAGCCGTTACGGTCGTATAATATATTACTTATTAAAGGATTTCCGGTTTAATATTACGAAAACATTCCAACCATAACACCTTTTTATTAGCAGAGTTATTTTTGAATAGTAAACTATTTACCGTATTTCGTTACATCTGCAATTTTTCAGGAGCTGTCTGGACTTGTGCCCGGCTGATGGCAATAGGCTCGCCCCCTATTACATAGGACTCAAACATAACTGCCTAAACGTGGGTGTTGTATAGGTACACCTCTGCCTAAATGTAAGTGTTGCATAGGTACACCTCTGCCTAAATGTAAGTGTTGCATAGGTACACCTCTGCCTAAACGTGGGTGTTGTATAGGTTACACCTCTGCCTAAATGTAAGTGTTGTATAGGTACACCTCTGCCTAAATGTAAGTGTTGCATAGGTACACCTCTGCCTAAATGTAAGTGTTGCATAGGTACACCTCTGCCTAAACGTGGGTGTTGTATAGGTACACCTCTGCCTAAACGTGGGTGTTGTATAGGTACACCTCTGCCTAAACGTGGGTGTTGTATAGGTACACCTCTTCCTAAATGTAAGTGTTGCATAGGTACACCTCTGCCTAAATGTAAGTGTTGCATAGGTACACCTCTGCCTAAACGTGGGTGTTGTATAGGTACACCTCTGCCTAAACGTGGGTGTTGTATAGGTACACCTCTTCCTAAATGTGGGTGTTGTATAGTTACACCTCTGCCTAAACGTGGGTGTTGTATAGGTACACCTCTTCCTGACCGTGGGTGTTGTACAGGTACACCTCTGCCCAATCCTTTGGGGAGTCCAGGCGTGATGTTATGTCTATGTGTTCGTTTATGTTGTTCGTTTAAATATTTTTATTATGTACTTGTTTGGCGCCACTTTTGAAAGTAGATATGACATTTTTGTTCCAACACAAATAGTTTTAAAGGTCATTGACACGAGATCTAGAAATTGAATAGTTCAGAGACATCTTTGTTGGAAGTTTGCCTAAAACCGCTTTTCTGATATCAAGAAAATCTTCCCTATCTGAAAGCTGGTAGAATTTATTGGGTCACGGAAGAGTGCGTAGCAATTTGTCGACATACAATTTATTATCTTTTTTTTCGATCGGAATTCTAGAAAAACAAAAGCATAAGCTTATAAGATGGATAGCAGATTAGATAATTGGTAGACTTATTTTCACCTAATCCTAAAACTCCTGAATTTAAAAAATAAACTAAGGAAGAAAGAAAAACTTAATTATCATTCAAACGGACCGCCATTGCCAAAATACAGTTCACAACTACCAGGATAGCATATCCAACCAGAAGTTTGAAACAACACCAATTACCAAACAAACACGTCACAACCAAACATTCGCGTTCCATTTCTCTTTTTGAATCACTCTATTTAACGAGGCATGAAGAAATACTAACGCAATGTATTGTCACTTAGCAAAACAGAGATATACAACATTGTTACGTGGTACTGGTTCCGTAGTTTACCACAAAACGCTCGTTTAGTAGAAATCTTGTTATCTTCTTACTCACCTTTACCCGGGAAATTGTTCTCGCTAATGAAAAAAAGAAAATAGTCTCCCATTTTGTTGCAATGGGGAAGACAAATGAAGTACTAGGAATTTATGATGGACGAGGATCGTTGTGGGTTTTATTGATGCTTATCACTTCTAGTTTCCTTGAAGGGTTGGGCAGCCTACTTATAGCATATATATATATATATACATTTCGCCAGTTATGTTTAAAGCTGATTGCTATTGATTTGCTGGCAGCTTGAGTAATTTATGCGGCCTACCCAAATGTCCTTTCTTTGGTACCTATTGTTCGTCGAATCGTTGTGCTCCTTAAGTTCTCAGTTGAGCGGCAAGATTACTGACAAATGCGTGCACTGACTGGACAGGTCCGCTCAACCTGTATGGTTTTTCCTCAAAAGACCTTTTCAGACACCAATCTACATGGTCTTCACATGATCTGACCAAGATTATGTCTGGACTTTAAAAGAGACTGTGACCTCTGAGTTTGTTTCGGCCTTTCTTCTCAGAGTAGTCAGATAGGAAACGCCGACCTCATCTAGTTTTTAAAATATGATTGACGTGTAAAAGTGTTTGTAACAAACCTACTTACAGAAATAAAATCATTTATCATTTAACCGGCCACAAATCCAGACTCCATCTGCTACTGAGAAATGCTTCTGTTATTGATATAAGTATATATTATAAACAATGAATTTAAGTCATTGGAAGTAGAGAAAAGAAACATCACATTACATAAACATTTTCGGAAAATAAATGCCTGCTCAATACTAGTAGGTATGCAGAGGGAGTTTAAATAATGCTAACAAGTTATCAGGAGGAAAATCTTCCCCCTTCAATAATAGAGACAACCTATCACGGCGAATTCTTTAGTAGAATTCGCCGTGGTCGTTCGTCAAAGACGTTGTACGAGTACTTTGTAGGTACTAAGTAACATGTTTCTAGGATTCTAGCTTTACAGGGTTGGTAAGAATAGAATACTCTTTATTAAGTACACAAAAAAATTACAGATATAAATGTAGGGTGACATAATGGGCGGTAAGTTAATTCTATGATTAGTTTAAAGCACTTTTCTAAATAATAACTAGTATTTGTTAATATTTTAGTTGGAAGACAGTTACTTTAGAAATTAATCACCAACAGCATAATCATCTCAAAGAGCAGAATATTGTTTTGCAACTTCAAACTCTGAGTTTGCAATCGTCCTAAAAATCTATCTGGCTTGCCTTTCCCAACTATGTTGGGGTCAGCTTCCAGTCTAACCAGATGCAGCTAAATACCATGTTTTTGCATGGAGCAACTGCCTATCTGGCCTCTACAACCCAGTGGGTAATTATACGACACCCTTTGTTAAGAATGGTTGTCAATCTTTTTTTGGGCCTCGGACTACTCGTCACAACTGTCAAAGATCTACTAATGACAACCGGGACCAACGGCAACGGCTTAGCGTGCTTTCTAAGGCACGGAGGAGTCTCGATATGTAATGAATAGCCACCCATCCACGAACAAACCGCAGCAACCGTAGTTTATCTTTCGATCAATTCGCGCGGCTGTAATCATTCAGCCCCTCGTATTGTTTGCAATCGTGCTAGTACCTACCTAAATGGCCGCAAGTATTAATTCAAACTCAAAACTCAAACTCAAAGCATTTATTTCAAATAAACCAATTACAGGCACTTTTGAATTGTCAAGGGGTCGGTCAGTCAGAAAGATGAAGCTAGTTGCCCATTCCAAAGCGTAGTAGGTACCTATGGAGAAGAACGGGCAAGAAACTCCATGGACACTCTTTTAAATCAAAATATTGTTACAATAGAGTGGTTACATCATTCATGTTGTAATTATTCATGTGAGAACGATGTAGAAAGACGTGCACGTTAAAAGCGTTCGTAATAAAAAGATAAAAACAATTATGGAATTAAAATAAGCCGTGGCAGCTAAGAAATGACCAGTGCCTACGGACGGCGCGGCGGCGCCCGTTCACGAACATGACGTATGGATCAGCACCATTCAGCTCTATAACATAATAACATCATCAACAACAGCTTAATAACATCTCAATAAAGCACAAATATGTTTATATATAAACGCCATCTTAACAAAATAACAGTCAAGTAGGTCGCAAGGTTAATTCGCAAAAAAAAGGGAAAAAGGGAGGCTAGCAAGGCGGGTGTGTCTAATTGATTGGCTCTCATTGAGGCTCCAACAATGGATTCCCTTGATTAATTCTCCTATAAATTGAACCAGGTTCCCTCTGTTTGTTTCTAAGAATTTATAGGGGCCTAACAGATGGCGCAGGTGCGTGCTTCGCCTTATATTAGATACTATATACTATGCTAAGACAAAAGATTGACGATCTATATACTTCTCCTTTTTTTTTAGGTTGGGAAGTCATCTAATAACTTCTCCCGCTCTGGGCGGAGCGGGAGGGTGTGTCAGACTCTTACTGACTAAAACCCACCCGTGTTCCTTTAGTTGCCTGTGCCAGAGGCCACGGTAACCCTTTCTGACTTTCCCGCAACCCCGGCAGGCATCGGCCCTAACGGACCCCGTAATTGTTGCTGACATCTCTTTGAGACATGTACTTCTCCCTAAAGCGTCGGTTACATGTTTGACAAATGTTTAGCAACATATTTTGGCGTCGTGTTTTTTTATTCCTGACAACACGGGGTATTGCATTGTCAGTAGGTATATAGGAAAGGTTGATGCTCCTAAATTTAGACCATTTAACCTCAAAAAGGTTTAGCAACTGTTTGTCGTGATTGACATGTTTTGTTTCCATATTTGGTAGGGGGCAATAACCTAAAGTTGTCCGAATTATGATAACAATGCAAAGTCATTCTAGTTCATTTGGTCACAAATAAATCATGAAAAGATAGAAAAGAATTCCCGACGTGGGAATAATGAGTTTATTGATAGAGACTCATTAGAAAACTAATTAGACTGTGATCATGAAAAGAATATTTTTACGTAAATATAGAAATTATGCAGTGTCAAAGAATCAAGTGACCGAGTGGAATTGTCCTTGTCTCGGAAAAAAACAACGGTTTTTAATTGTTTTTCTTTGTATATTTTTTTAATGATGGAGTACAAAATTAACATAAGCACGTACTTTTACACTTTTCAAAAATATATCTCATTTTAATTTTAAGTAAATATACATGTGAAGAATTTTTCAAGTTATATTTTTAACGTGATAGAATTCTATAGCACGGCTGCAACTGATTTAAATTAGGTAATTATAAAAGGCATAACAAATGTCGTCGTGACAAGCCTGACTCATTCTTGCCAGATTGGTGATGCCAGATGTGATTGGGAAAAATATGGGAGAGAGAGATCTTTGCCCAACCGTGGGACAACGAAGGTTAAAATAAACGCGGTAGAGGTAATTGTACTGCTACATGCTAGGGCAATTTTCATTACTTTCATAAGTCTGGCAAGTTCGTAACACCAATGTAATTGTATGTAATTAAAAACGTTGTGTATAACGTGTACATTATCGTATTTTATGTACTGGAAAATCATGGTAAATACCGTTGGAGTTAGGTCATTTTTCATAAGGTGCGTTATGTAAAAAAAAATTGATGCTTTGTAAAATCGGAAATGAAAGCTAACTTAGTTCTATGGTCGGTGATAATAATAATAATAAATATATTTTTAAATGTTTTTAATAAAAATACATGTAATATGTATGAAAGTAAATAAACGAAATAATAAAACATTTATTTCAGGCTACAAAGGCCCATAGACATATTACCTTACGACATGTAAGTTATGTGCCTGTGGCCTGATGGTGTTAACTACTATAATTCGATTCTTGGCTTGAAAGGTTTAAGTTTCGAAAATATTAAATGACTCATTTCATGAGTATAACAAAACACGTAGGGCCAAAACCTCTCATTTCTTCAGCCTGTTTTTTCAGGGTTATGCTTTTGTCATCAATCTTTTGAACATCTTAATTTTTGCCCGAATGAATACCTATAGAAATTCCCTTTGTTTCAAACTAGGTCACTAAAAGCGATCGCTGAATTAGTTTCACTAGTCTAAAGGAAAACAATCCCCAAATAAAAGTAATTAATACCAATTAACATTAAGTAAATGTTAGCTTTAAACCTTCCGACTACGTCCCTCTAACTTTAACTAAGCAATCTCCCTCCCGCCCTCCCATATTTTCCAAGAACATTGAAACCCCGGAATAAAATAACAAAAATTCCTACTCGATATATTTAGCAGGCACAACATTGCTTAACCGCAGACAAACGTGCGGATATACTTTGACCTGCTCTTTGTTTTAACAATAATGTGAATATACCACGAGGCCAGGTTATAAATACTCGATTGTATTGTTACTATCCCACATTCATTATCGACTGCCAAGGTCGGTGAATGCTCTATATACTTAGTTTCTCTAAAACTTATGTAAACAATTAATGTGAAGACAAGGTCTTGAGCACCACGATTGGCATTTAGAATTCATTGTTATGTAGGTACGTTGATTGATTTGACGTCCGATCGACAAAGTAATCGATTTTTTTTTTGAATAATCTGTTGCAAATCGTTATTATTACTTTTGGGATTGAAAAAACGATTCTGGTTTGGCCTTTGATAAGATAATAAAGGACTTGTAAAACAATTTAGATACAGTAATTTACTAATGTTTCATGCGGATATATAGCGTGGTATTTTATTATTAATTTAAGTAATAATTCCTGTCGGTTTATATTATGTTCTCACGCCGGTCGTAGAGTATCCGTGACCGCAAACGAGGAACGTCGCGAAAACGAACACGGAGGTACAATAAATAAATGTGGAAATATTGTGTACAGGTTGTTTTGTTGTTGCTTCGTTAGTTTAGGAACAAAGAATTTATATCACTGAAGTTACGGTCTTGGATATGTTTATATAGGTATATATATATAATCTAATGTAGGCATTTGGTGTTCGCATACATACAATGCAATCGTGTTTTTGTGAATGATTAACTTTGTAGCATAGCATAATCAGCCTATAATGGTTCCCACTGCTGATAGACAGGCCTCCTCTCGGTGAGAGGGAGTGGGCCGTAATCCACCACGCGGGCCCAGTGCGGGTTGGTAGATGTCACATGTCTTCGAATTTTTGGTTCTAGGACATGCCGGTATCCTCTCGATGTTTTCCTTCAGCGTTTTGAGAGTATTGGTGATGAAATAATTAACACAAAGTAAAGCACCTGTCTGGGTTCGAACCTACGGCCTTCAACTCGTAAGTCGCAGACATTACCACTGCTCTTTACTGCACTTTGTAACAGATGATTCATTTTTATTCAATGCAATCATGTTTTTGACTGCCTCGTTGTTGGTCTAGTGATTACAAGCACTAGTTCTGACCTTAAGGTATTGGGTTCGATTCCCAATTCGGACAAAGTGTTAGGTTTAAATATCTGGAATTTCTCAGTAGCAGGCGTCTAGATCTAGATTTGTGCCCGAATGATGGCAATAGGCTCGCCCCCTATTATATGGGACCTAATTATAACTGACAAAATATGAGTGTACCACCTATAGGTACACCTCTGCCCATACTTTCGAGGAAGAAGGCGCGATCTTCTGTTATGAATTTATTAATAATGTTTACCTATTCAACCAGTAGGTCCCTAACTCAAGAAATAGTTGTGATAAATAATTTTTATACTACACCTGCTTGGAAAGTACCTTGATACTTTATCAAATTTACGGTAGAAAGTACGTCATTGCATATCGAACAAATATGCGGGGAGAAAACGCATCTGAGCGGGAGAGAAAAGTGTATGAAAATCCATTTCTTACGTGGTTTTTCTTTTTTAATTTTGGGTAAGACTCTGCGCCGGTAACCTAAATATCAAAAGCCAAAAAGTTTTTACAGTGAGTTTTTATCTCCAAGTTCGCAAAATGACACTGGCCACTAGCTGTGTGTTGGATGGTGTCGGGCTGGCAGTGCGACCCTGCGGCGGCAGGATAAACAATTTGAAAAAAGAACATGTGAATATTGCAGACGCCATTGGCGCCATTTTCAATTTGTGTGTTGTTTGAAGATTTAGTTTTTTATTTTCCTCGTAGGTGTAGTATAAAGCACTATGTATCACTCGAGAGAAAGTGCGATTCCCGATCTCGGGTGTTTTAAAGCCCTCGCCTGCGGCTCGGGCTTCAAACGACACCCTCGACGGTAATCCGTCACTTTCTCCTCTCGGTGAACAATGTACTATTTTCCGTCAGTAGGTTTGTACAAACACTTTTACACGTCAATCATATTTGCAAAATTAGATTAGATCGGAGTTTTCATGTTTTAAAAAAACATAAAAATCACCCGATTTTGTTTTAAACTCTGCAAATTTGATTGATTTGTTACGACAGTCGAAACGAATCAATAATTTGATAAAACGTGTAAAAATAAAAACACAAGAACCCTATTACTTTATGAATATAGAAAGCAAACTCGAACTCGTGAGCCACGAGACGTCAAAAACACTATTGGATGAAGAGGTCTTATGAAAACTTCATGAGCCACGAGATGTCAAGAACACTATTGGATAAAACTGAGAGGTCTTATGAAATTGTTCTACAAGGGTCATGTCGCGCTGTCGCGTCGTGTCTATCTGCGGGAGCCTTAACAAGACGACCATTGGCTCTCTGCCAAGACGATATTATTATGAAAATTAAATTAACATAAAATTTCTTAAGTCTCAGGAGATTTCTGGTCTCGATTGTTTTTACTTGCCTACAGAAAACTCGAACATGCTTACAGAGCAGAAAATGTTCTACAATAAAAGTCTACATTTGCGTGACAATAACGAGGTGTCATGGTACTCGTACATCCGGCTGATTCCTTTCGCTGAATATATATTACGTGTTAAATAATATTTAACAATAACATAACATAAATAAGCACAATAAAATAATTTAACCACGTTTATGAGTTCGTTCGAACCGCGAAAACTGTCGAGATGATCCAAATGTTACTCTTTTTTCATTACAGCTCTCAGTCGCCAAGCGTGCAGAGCATAACGAGCGATAAAGTAGTAATTCATCGTTCCAAAAAAAATTGTCGATCGAACAAAATCGTTTTTCAAAAACATTTGAAACTTTTCGTTAGCTAGTGCAAACAATATTATATCTGTGACTAACGATGGCGAGTGTAATATTAATGAATTCTGTTTATCTTTCTATTACATTCACTAAATTCTTCCGTAGATAATATTATAATTGAATCTGTTACACTATATTTAAATTTAAGTGTTGTGTAGTAGCAAGATACATAATTATGTCCGAGTAATTTAAAATACTTTTTTGTATAAAAATGTAAGTTCTATTTATTTAAGAAGAATTGCTGCTAGTTACCACTATGTTATAGATACACATCTGATGCATGTAGTTATATAATACCTACATACAGCAGGTTAGACCATATGTATGTACATTCATCATCTCTTTGTTATTTTTCTTTGTCACAAATTGTTACTTATCCTTATTCAGTGTGTTTGAGAGCTGACGTAAACATTAAAGACTAGTGAATCCTTTTTAGAAATAAAAATAGTAACTAAACGAAAAGCTTCGGTTGAAAATTAAATTTAAATATAGACAAACTAATTAACCACGAATGTTTTTCAATCTCGCTGTTCAAACAAACGATATCTGCGGTACGTGTTTGCGCGCAAAATAAACGTTGCGCGTACATTACTCTCTGTTTGACACATTACTTTGTGATATACACAGATTTATGAACCACCATGTTGAGGATACGTTGCAGGGTAATTCGATGTTTTCGTGGTTTTTTTTTTAAATTGACTTTTTAGGGTTAGTTAAACATATATTTTGAATTCAAGCCTACGAAGCTAAGCGTTTGACACAGTTCACACTCATAAAAAAACGATTTTTTTTGGCGCAGACTATGTAGGTTATTTAAATTTGTAAAACTGCTACATTTCCCTCCGTCTCCTGTGAAAAACTGCCTCAGAAATTTCCACACATTTCGTCGTAATATCAACAAACGTAAATTGAGAAAAATTTAAATGAAATAATACAAAATCACAGCCTTTAAAAGAAGAACCAACAGGAACCGTGAAAACTGTTGGAGTAACCAAAGAAATACATACACATAAACTCCAAATCTTTTCCAAAAATACATATTTCCATACTAACTACGACAGCTGTCGGTCTGTACACTACTAGTACATGTCTTATGTTAATATTAACATCGTGTGAGCAGCAGAAGCTGGTACCACACACTATTGACGCACGATCTGATTTCATTAAAACTTACCATTCGTACTACGAGCGGTATTGTAGACGGAACGAGAAATTCAATTGCACGGTCGGGTAACGTGAAGTGTATTTTAGTGTACAGTAGGTACATGGATTTGAGCTTAGTATGACTTTACCTCGCGTCCTTTTAATTTTCAGAAAGAAAAAGGGGTCTCGCGGGTTATCTTTTGAGCTAGCCAGCTGTTTTTAAGGCGAATACGAAACATAATGTGGGGCGAAACAAGAATACCAAATGTGGGGCGAAACAGGAATATCGAATGTGGGGCAAAACAGGAATGCCAAATGTGGGGCGAAACGGAAATATCAATTGTGGGACGAACTTTGTGAGGCGAATGTGGAACAAATTGTTTTAAAAAACCTGACTAATGTAGAGGCAACATTCTATGAGTGAGGATCTCTCGATCACGCTATTTCAGTCACCTATTATCGACACCAAAGTTAACGATAAGACAACAGCAGATTCGGTCTTAAATTAAAAAAAATCCATATCAAGCAAACAGAATAAAAATCCCTCAATTCCTCAGACACCATTCAAAACATCGCTGAAATAGGTCACTGGGGTTTTCAAACGAACCTTTCAGTATTAAATGTTACCAAAAGAATATAAAATACAGTAATAGTTTCAGTTTATTTTCAGCGCTCTGTACAAAGCGCTGTCCGTATTTGTAAAGCGCTTTTGTCCGATTGTCTATGGAATAATTCTCTGAATAACGAACGGTTTGGAGTATAGCGCGGTTTTGTGAAGAAAGGGGGAAAAAGATTAATTCTAAAAGAGTTTTGGGTTTAATTTGAACAATCGGTTTGCCACAAATGTAATTAAAAATTGTTTGTATTTTACTAATGAACATTTTCATAAAATAGATAGCGAGTATTCAAATCCCATATTGTACCTACCTACTTGTAGAAATCAAACACCATCGATACTCCATATTAATATTATAAATACGAAAATAAATCTGTCTGTCTGTCCGTCTGTTACCTTTCGATGTTTGGCACCCGGATAGACCATGACCTGCGGGTCTAGCACAGCCTCTGTGATAGGCTTGAGTCACGCATTTTATCACGGTTTTTGCTCCCAAACTATGATAAAAATGTGTGACTCAAGCCTATCACAGTAGGCCGTGCTCGCCCTGCTGGGTTAGGACATAAGGTACTTTTTTTATCCCGGCAGCACATTCCCGCGACAAAAGCTAGTCTTATATTTTAGAAAACAGCTTCTGCCCGCATCTTCGTCTTCGTGAAATTTCTTGTTTTATATTAAAATACAGGGTGAAATTGAATTCATGGGCAATATTTTAAAGGGTCATTGTACTCATCATTATGAACAACTTTTACTATGGGACCAAACCAAAAATCACAAAAAAAAACAGCTGCTGTGTTTATGCTTGCATAACCCTTCAAAAAGTAGGGAAAAGCAGATATTTTTAAAATTAATATAAAAGATTATAATTTAATTATAATCTTGTATGTATAAAGCTAGATATAAGTTTAATTAATATAATATTTGTAATTGTGAAAGTTCCTAATCTTCTTGTTATTAGATAATAGATACTCAATGCAATATGATTAGTTTTAAGTTATCTTGCTGTGCCCTAACAGGGTCATGTACTCACTATTTTTAAGCCTAACGTGTAACTATGGTTGTGTACATTATGCATTAAACAAATAAATAAATAGAATGTAAAGGGGCCGTTATAGTTTTAAGATCATACGTTGTAAACCAACATTCTAGCAAATAAATGAATTAGAATTTGAAAGATTTAATAAAACTTGTAGGAAACCAGTGTTGTAAATTAATCTATATTTTAATCCAATTCATCTTCATAACCGATAGCCAAATCGGTTCCAAGTTAAAATAGCACGGCGTAATCTAATAAACTAACCCACAGGATATTCAATAAAACTATACTCCCAACTTGGTTATCAGCTAAATCTGACAATACTCATTAATTAAAAGTGAAACGGTACCGCACGGTTCTATAAGTTTCTTACCATTTATGAAATGTACCTACTAGACAAGTCGTAGTTTGCCGTGGCGACGACGACGGCTGTATCCTGATATTTAATGGTTGTTGGATATTACGTAGATAGGTCTAGTCTAGACGGCTGTGGGCAATGAATGCCTTTGCTGACGCATGCATACAAAATACTGCTAAGATATTTAAGCTGTAGCTGTACGTTCAAAATTGTGCAAATAAAAAAAATACTCTTTATTTTATTATACGATTCAGTTGTACTCATAAGTCTTCATTGATGAAAAAAAATCACCTACTCGGTACCAAAGTTTCAAGAGTGACACAGAAAATTAATAAAAAAAAATTGTATTCAGTGCTATCGCGTGTTAATAGGTTTTTTTTGCATTTTTTTACCGTTTTTGTGTTCTATTTCTACCGACTTTTTTAAACAGATATTTAATTCAAGTCCATTTTATGTAGGTACTATTTTGGGAGATTTATTCATCAATATCTGGTAACATTTTGAGAAGTCAGTGAGACGTCACCTTAAGTATTACTTTTCAACTGTTTATTGACTAAAGTGTATGTTGACGAAGCTCTTCCAATTTCCCTATGCCGCCGATTCATCCTGTACACACTAGTTGTAGACATTTCAGTTGCAAAGCATTGCCAATCTTTCTCTACGTACTTACTCGTAAGTATACGTTGGAAGATATGTTCCCGGTTTCTGAATTGAAATTTGAGAGTTTGAAGTTGAGTATTTGTCAAATTCTGCTGGTTCAAATTGAATTAGCTAGCAGAACTCCGTAGACGTGATTTCTATCGATATCTAAACATGACCAAATAAAAAAAAAATACTTATGAGTTTTTTTTATGGTCTTCAACCGCAGGTCGTGTGGTCACTTGAAATATTAGTTTAAAAAAAAACAGTTTTCTGCGTGTGAACTTCACAGACGTGATCGCTATCGATGTCTTAACACGATAAAACAAAAAACAACAGATTTTCTCAACTCATACTTCAAGTAACAACACCAACAGCGGTCGCCCGGGTGTCACCACTGCGATGATCGCCCCGAGGACACGGTGGAGCATACGGTGGGGGCCTGCCCTGCATGGGCGGAGCACCGCCGTGTCCTCGTAGAGGCGATCGGCAGCGGCGGCGACCTCTCACGCCCGGCCTTGGTTCAAGCCATGGTCCGGGGCGAGGGGGAGTGGGAGGCAGTTGCCTCCTTCTGCGAAGCAGTCATGCTAGCGAAGGAGGTGGCGGGACGGGAGAGGGAGAGAGTCTCCCGTCCAAGCCGCCGCGGTGAACGCTCCGGGCGTCGGGAGCCGCGTGACGACTCCCGGCCACCGTAGGCGCGGGCCTGCGGGCGGTGAGTAATGGGTGGTTCACCGTCCGATCAGGATCAGGCCCGTGCCGGACGGCGCGTACGTGTTCCACGCGCGCCTCAAAGAGATGTCAGCATCGAAGAGGGGGCCCACTAGGGCCCAAGCCTGCCGGGAAAGCGGAATCATCCATAAGGGGTACCGCTGACCCGGAACATAAAGGGCCAAGGAAGGAACACGGGTGGGTTTTAGTCAGTAAGAGTCTGACACTCCCTTCCGCTCCACCCAGAGCGGGAGGGGCCATTTGATGATTTCCCATCCTCAAAAAAAAAAAAAACACCAACAGCGGTCGATGCCCCAAAAGAAATCATCTTTCTTTTTTGTTATGTTTTGATATCGATACCCATCACGTCGGCGGAGTTTCGCTAGCTATTTTAATTTGACCCTGTATTTTAGCAGCGAAATTTAACATTAATAATAGTAATATATATATGAGACAACATCCACACAAGGTCTTCAGGTCCCGAACTAGGCAGAGCCTGTACTACGGTAACCTGATGACTGATATACATACTTATATATGTACATATACACACCCAGACACAGGTCAAACAGACATGTTCATGCACACAAATGTTTGACTTGTCCGGGGATCGAACCCGGGAATTTAACAACATTTAACCGGGAACATTTCTATCGTTTTGTTGCAAATAAATCGTCATTGCAAGTCAAGTAAAAAAAGAATACCAACCAAATGTTGATTTACATTTTAATTCAAACGTAGAACTGTAAACTGATAAAACAAACGGAAGTGGAAAAACAAAGGCGACATGAACGTGTATGCAGTCTCTGTTAACATTTTATTTAGTTGTGTAGCTGTCCTTTTGAATGTGTTTTTTATCTATGTACTATACTAGCTTTGTGACAGTGTTTTCAAAACATGCTAAGAAAGGACACTCTAGAACTTTAATTGTAAATATTTGAGCAAATAGTCGAGGAAGGTACTTCTTTTTAATGTCACACACATAACCTCTAGTAGGTACCTACACCAATACTTTACCAGTTATTTTTAAATCCCATGTAATAGGGGACGAGTCTGTTGCCATCAACCGGGCATCCAGAATTCGGGCTGCTACTGAGGAAATCCAGATGGAAAAACCCAATAACACTTTGCCCGACCCGGAAATCGAACCCAGGACCTTATGCTCAGTAGTAGCGCTTGCGGCCACTAGACCAATGAGGCAGACGTCTAATAACAATAAGCCAGAAACTCTAGTGCTAACACAGATAATGGTGTAATTTTACGAAAGAGGTCTTCGTACTCTAGGCCGTTGAAGAGTTGAAGCCGTTGAAGAGCGGTGGTAGCCCAGTGGTAATGGCGGCGACTTACGAGTTGTAGGTCAGTTCGAACCCAGACAGGCGCTTTACTTTGTGTACATTATTTCATCACCACTGCTCTCAAAACGGTGAAGGAAAACGTCGTGAGGAAACCGGCATGTCCCAGACCAAAAATTCGACGACATGTGACATCTACCAACCCGCACTGGGCCCGCGTGGTAGATTGCGGCCCACTCTCTCTTACAGAGAGGAGGCCTGTATCCCAGCAGTGGGAACATTATCAGCTGATTATGATGATGATGATGATCCGGAAGTGCCGATTAATGCCGACCTAATATATAATTCCTGGCTCGCAAGTCGCAGGACTTTTGTTTGTAAATTTTAACGGTGTTTACATGCTCCTAAAGTCATATACCAACCGTGATACTTTATATATATCTTCTAAACCATCATTAATAACAGGTTGGTTGCCCATCATCCGCAATTTATTCGCAGTAAAAGCTTTACTTAAACCTAGACGTCTGTTGCAAATTGCTCGAATGATAAGCGGTAACTGTACTTACTTATCACTTTCACATGCGAAGAAGATGGAAATAATAAATAGTTAAAGGGAATTGAAAGAAATATCTGCGGAGAGGAAACGCTGTGAAGTTATAAGATAGTCTACAACTTAAATCTTTTGGTGATCACCAAATTAGCTTTTAAGTAGTGTGTTCTGGGATAAAATGCCAAAATGAAAAATCCAAAAACAAAAAGTCTTAAGTAAAAAAAGTTGAACTATTCCCACGCATAAAATAGTCGAAATTGTGTCAAATCTATGACAATAGTCACATTCATCACTGTGTTTAGGAGTCCCCAGCGATAACGGAATAGAGTCATCGTCCTCATCAGCCCATATAATGTTCCCACTGCTGGGACACAGGTCTCCTATCTGTGAGAGAGATTGGGCCGCAATCTACCTCGCGGGCCCAGTGCGGGTTGGTAGATGTCACATGTCTTCGAAGTTTTGGTTCTAGGACATGCCGGTTTCCTCACGATGTTTTCCTTCACCGGTTTGAGAGCAGTGGTGATGAAATAATGTACACAAAGTAAAGCCACCTGTCTGGGTTCGAACTTACGATCTACAACTCGTAAGTCACAGTCGTTGCCACTCGGTCACCGCTGCTCTCATCCACACCCGGATGGCAAAATGGAATGTATAATTTTATTGGTAAGTAGTAATTTGCTTTGGTTCGGCTTTGTTATTCAATAGATACTGCCGAATTGTATGTGCCAAACAGAACTAGTGAGAAGCAGGCCTAACATCTGTTTTTGAAATACATAATAGAGACAGATGTTTTGCCTTTCTTGTTTAGCTTAGAACTTGGCTTATTAGCCAAATTGATTTATACTTTAGCACAACCAGGTTCAATTAAATTAAATATGAAGGATGAATGTGACTAGATTGATGCGTGAGTTACAATTTTAAAGTAAGTAAAATAACTTACAATTTTAAGATTATTCCCTTCAAAATTAATTTATTTTTATGACCACATAAGTAAGAATTTCTCTATTCTCTGTGTTAGTTGTCAAATTATATACAAAACAATTTGTAAACAAATCAATTAATTCCTGTAACTGCTCTACACGAGCGGCTCGTTGTCCAAGGTAGAGGCAACTGCAGCTGTTGACGCGTTTGCGGCTGCCGCCGATGCCGACGAGTATCGACGGCGGCAGCTGCTTCTGCCGTTGGCAACGTGCCGCTCGTGAATATGAGCCCTTAGCCTACCTATCTACTTTTAAATAATCGAATATCATTTCTGATACTGGTACGCTTTAGATACCTACATACCAATTTTTTTTAGGTACAATACATTTTTATCAACCCTGTGTTATTAATCAAATGTTAGAATAAAGAACAGGCAAGCAGGCTAAGCATTAAAATCACATTAAAATACATGACGATAAACATCAACGAAAAACAAAAGAATTGATCTAAACAATAAAAATACTCGAATTAAAAAAAAAAACTAAACAATAAGGTTTTATGTTTATAAAAGGTTATTGTCAGCAAATCTAGAATCTACAGCAGTATCTACATCTCTCAAAAGCACTGTAATATTTTAATATCTTGGTTTCTAAAAATTTGCCCTAATACCTAATAGACTTGAATAAAAAAATTGTGAGGTGCATGTTTTTTGCACGATGTTTCCGAGACATCTATCACACCATTACCATCCCCCATATATTTTGTAACCTAACATACAATATATTATTTTGTAACCACCAGTAACCGATACAGGCCGATCCTTCAAAGGACCGTAACAAATGCTCATCGCTTCCACATCATCATTAAACTATAGTCATTTCACCATCGTCCGTTAACAGCCACTGTGACATATAGCTATGGCCCAACATGGCCCATTATAATTCACTTCTGCTCCCTATTCGCAACACTTTTGATACGGAAAGTGCAGACTTGTGTTTGTGAATCTGAGCCGTCAAGCTAGCCGGATTAGGGAACTTTGACCCTTCTAGACTTATGAAAGTAAGATTTTATGAATCAGACGTTGAATATGGTGCAGAAGAATAAGAGGGTAAATGTGTTTTTCTGTTTTGGTTTGACCTTTATAATAGTGTTGCGAGATATTTTTTCAAAAGAAATGGTTAAGTTACTTTGCTGTAATAGCAGACACGGTAGGTGTTGTATAAAAGTAGGTAATCTTGTTAATCAAACTTTTTGTATGATCTAATTCAATCACAAATCACAATGTCCAATAACAAAAGCATTAAGTAATTTATAACATATTGCTTCTATTGTATTAGTTCTTAAGAAAAACTCCTAAATTCAACGTATTCGTGGAACTACGTGGGTATAGGTAAGTCAGCAAGACTACGACCAGTTGAAAACTTCGTGTATGGTCGGCGGCGGCGTAACAAATTGCTTATATCGAAATTGTCATTCGAGGGCGGATGAATTTTCTTGATCGGGAGATCTTTTAAAGAACTTTGATAAACAATACTTACCTACTACGGTTGACTCCTCAGTAAATGTAGTACCAACATTATTGATTGACTTTATTTCAAAACTAGCTTTCGCCCGCAGCTTCGCCCGCGCGGAGGTCGGAAATCATCCTACAGGAATGTACTACCGAGATAAAAAGTATCTTATGTCCTGGCCTAGTTCATGGTCTACCCATGTGTCAAATTTCATCCAAATCGGTTCAGCCGTTTTAGCATGAAAGCGAAACCAACAAACAAACTCACTTTCGCATTTATTATATTAGCTAGGATGAGCTACCTACTTGGAAATGACTCGTGTTAGCACGGGACAAGAAATGATCGACATTTGTCATTAACTTTTATATTTTTTTTTCCTATCGACATAGGAAAAAAAAATATAAAAGTTAATGACAAAGTGCCAATTTTATTTATTATTTATTTATTAAAACTTTATGCACAAGTAAAAACTGTACAAAGGCGGACTTAATGCCTTGGGCATTTTCTACCAGTCTACCTTAGGGTGATGCAGAGACAATACATTGTAGGATTTCACAAATGAAACTAAATACGACCAGCACATATTATCTAAACTGCATTCAAGAGCTGCCAGTGTCAATATACGACAGCAATGACAAACACTGTCAGCTATTTAACGAGGTTTAGATGTGCTGACAGAATTCAGTTGCATCCGCTCTAAAGCTATTTACAACAATTTACACAAGTTTTCATCCGAAAGACAATTCGACACTTTTGTGACAGACCGTACATGCAAAAACGGTAGTAGATTTGCAGATAATGGCTTATTCCCCTTACAAAGTGGTGTGAAGGACAGCATGAGAACTGTTTGGAGATCAATATCAAGTAATATTGTTAAATTAACTGTTAAAATTGTTCCCACAGATAGCTAACGGAAACAGCGCAATACTTGAACCTTCGAACTGAAGTACGATCTGATAATATCTTTGCTAAAATCACACTTTAAATTACTAGTTTTAGTGAAACATGTTGTTGGATTTGACGATAAGAATAAAGTTAACTTAATACCATGATATCAAAGGACTTTTATGGGTCCTTTTTTCTCAAGACATTTTTTATGATACAACAAAAGACTCTGGATTAGTGACCGTATGGGTTGAGGAGCCATGTCTTATATTTAAACGCGGGTACTAGCAATATTTAGTAGTAAATTAGCCGATTTTGTAAGGTCGATCCTGGAATTTGTATTAAAACCGTTAAAAAAAACGGAATAAACGATCTAAATTATGGTAAAAACCGCATAAATCCGTTGCGGAGCTTAGAAGAACAACGCGGTCACACGGACAGACACAAAAAGATATATTAGATATAAGATAACTTATATGGAGTAATCAACATCCGTAAATAAACTCAACCGCGTTTCTGTAAATAGAGTTTTTTTTTTTTTTATAAAGTCAGCACCTAAATCTTTACAAAATATTACTTTACAAAATATTACCTTCCGAAATATTACTTTACCTGTAACTAAAGAAACAAAATTCAAAGCTTTTAATTTCACGAATATCGTCTCCTTTATTTATTTTTTTAATAAATCCTTCGGGTATTTTATCTCACACAATAGTATTTTTATAACCTCAAATTCACTTGACACTTTGACAGGTGCAAAACACTCTCATGTCAGTTCAACTCAGCCATTCATTCCTACATTCGTACAATCTATCTTATCGGTCAGTCTAATAACCGCGAATGCGTATGAGCGCGGGCAAATTCAAATTAAAGAAATGATAGGTATTTATGTAGGTAATCATTTCTTTACATAGATATAGAAGTATAGATAAGCAGTCCATACAAAGATGAAGTAAGAATCATATTTCTCAACAAAATTGTGTATTTATTTGTCTTCTTACCCTGAATCGAGGGCAGCGGGAAGTTTCAAACGAATGCTCCATCTCAAGTGACAGCGGAACCAGAGAAATGGATCCGTTCTAAAGAAGCCCATTTATTTCCCGTTTGTTTTAGTAATGGAGGAAATATTTTAAGGACATTTCATTTTCTTTTTTGGTTTTAGGAAAATACTTTATTTTGTTTTTCAATTTCAGTTTTAATTTTACTACCTCGTTGGTGTAGTCGCTACTACTAAGCATGATGTCCCGGATTCGATTTCCGGGTCAGGCAAGGTGTGATTTGTGCCCGGTTGATGGCTTAAGGGCTTGCCCCCTTTACATTTTACATGGGACCTAATAGGCTGACACCAGCTAAAGTGCGGTCACTGTCGGACTGCATAGAAAAGAAAGAGAAGTGTGATGACACAAAGCTGGTAATTTATTGCAAAATATGAAGCAATTCTCTATTTACAAAAAATCTATTGATTGGACTAAAAAATGACAACACTATCAGGTTAATATGTTGATTGAAAAACCATCTGACAAAACAGAATGATTGCATGTATATTAGTATTGTAGATAATCGTTAAAATAATTTTTTAGAGGTATCTTCGTGATTGTTTTCTATCGTACCAAATTAGTTGTATGGCGTTTTCAACACACTATCTAACTAGCGTATATCCTGAAGAATATCATATATTTTTCTGATTTTATTTACTGCAGTGTATCATATACTTTTAGGCGTTATAAAACTTGCGTTTAGGTCATATAGTACCCTTAAACACAACTGGCAAAATGTGGATGAAATTTGAAATAGGTACACCTCTGCCTAACCCCTTAGGAATACAAGCGTGATGTTATGTAGTTTTTGTTATTCATTTTTACAGATGCTAAGCCCAGGATAAATTAAATGGGTAATGAATTTTAGTTCAAGACGTGCACTTAGTAGTTGTTCCGGGTCTGGCTGTTTGTGTATGTGAGCTTAAGTACACAGATACAACGAAACAAAAAAAAAAAAAACTTGAGACGAGCTGGGTAGACGTAGCTACCTTTGTGGTAGCTCAGCTACTAAGCCATCTTACCCACTTAAATTACCTGAATTATTAAAGCAAGCCTCCTAAAACA
The DNA here is from genome assembly GCA_937001585.2 of Brachylomia viminalis. Taxonomy (NCBI): domain Eukaryota; kingdom Metazoa; phylum Arthropoda; class Insecta; order Lepidoptera; family Noctuidae; genus Brachylomia; species Brachylomia viminalis. The sequence continues at coordinate 11,899,773 of OW443316.2, read as the reverse complement.
TTAAGGAAAGCTAAGTACCTACTACTTAAAAGTAGAAATAATGCTTTAAAAATAAAATAAAAAAGTATCCGTAATCCAGTCCGGTAATTCCAGTAATCACTAGCCTGCTGCCCGCGACTTTGTCTGTGATCCAGGATTACATATGCCCACAATAAAGATACTTTGACTTTGACTTTGAAAAGTAGCGTTTGTCCTTTTCCAGGTGTGGTGTTTTTTTCTACGCATGTGCCAATTTTCGTCTAAATCTGTTCAGCCGTTTAAGCGTGAAAGCGTAACAAACGTTGATTTACATTCTGTGATTACTTTAATTCACACACTGACATGACTTGTTTACATAATTTTCGAAATCGTATACTTTTACAATGTTTGTAAATATGTGATCACATAATTAACTTATTTGTCATTGCTACAGTTTTTAATTCTTTTAACCTATTGTGGTATGGTAATTTTATTATAGGTGCCGCATCGTCTTCACATATAATTATATAATTAATGTATACAAAATATTGTAACACATTTTAAAAGAGTAACGGTGGAGTTTGCAAATTACCTTTTGGAAGGGGCAACTGGAATCAATTCTATTTTTATGTAACCACGACGTTGACGTTCAAAAGTGCCTTTTATGTGCCTATTTGAAATAAATACTTTGACTTTGAAACAAACAAACTTACTTTCGAATTTATAATATTAGTTAAGATAACATCACGCCTGTTCTGTGATGTGGTTGTACCATTGTATACACATTTCGTCAGTTATTTTTAAGCCCCATGTAATAGGGGGCGAGCCTATAGCCATCACCCGGACACAAAGCCTGACTCCGGTCTGGTACTGAGGAATCCCCAATGGAAAATCCCAATAACATTTTGCCCGACCTGGGAATCGAACCCAAGACCTCATGCTCAGCAGTAGCGCTAGACCAACTAGGCAGTCAGTCAAAATAAAAGTAAGTTGGTAAACACAAAACGAAAGTTCTGGTAGGTCCTAACGAGGTAGCGTTGTCGTAATTCCCCACATAAAGTGCTATTACCTACAATGAAACCCATAAATTCTAACTTAAGACCTTATTAGGGGTAATTGCCATTCACGAAGCGTCAAACAATAATATTAAAATTGTTATTACAAGTGTAATGACGCTAATAATGTCATTATTGTCAACAGCGGCGGTACATTAGAAAATTCGCGCGGGAAAAACGGCGGCCATTGCCTAGAGATAAAAAAAGTTAGCGAGGCCTACGTACGATGCATTGTTCAGCCTATTCTAAGAAATTCTTACAATGTAAGTAGGAATAGGTTTTGTTAGGATAGGGAGATCTGGCGATGTTTAATTATAGGTTTTAACTGTGTTTTCAGCATTGTTTTTGGTAGGTTAGATACTATTGGATTTTTAAATATAATTGGCACGGTCTATGAAATAACTTTTTTTATCAGCCCCTTAGTAGCTTATATGTTGCAATAGTTATTTCATCATTGTATTTAAAATAAATAAAAAACAGAAATTTTAATTAAACAGCCTTTTGGCCTTCAATATTTCATAATAAATTAAAGAGCGTCCTAAAATTCAATTACTGTGAGAATAACACACAAGGCAGTTATTTTATCCTCATTCCTAACCTACTGTCTTTAATTTCCACCTTTACAAATAGTCATTGACCTCTTAAACCATAGACAAAAAAATGTTATTTTCATTGTTGCCATTACAAAAAAAAAAAATATATATATAAATGTCCGCGTTTATGGTTAGTTTCCCACGCAGTTAATTGTTCGGTAATTGGTTTAAATAAGTTATAATAATTGGAGCAGCTCTTGCTAAAGATGTGTATTGCGATCTAGCAATTCTTACTCACCAACAAACCAGTTCAATTATGTTGCATTCTGGGGCGGTTACGCCGAAATGTAGTCACGAAGTACAATCTATACAATGAATGATATTGAAGAAACTTTAAGCTATTTAAGGTTAAATAATAATAATTAAGTTTAAAGTTGAACTACCAGAAGACTAAAATCCGAGGGGCCGAGGGTAGTCCACTTATTTTGGAAGGATTCATTGACATTTATTTAAAAGATCGAAGCAGCCTCGTTTCTATTTTTCGAAGTGGTAAAAATAATAATTTGAGTCGGTGGTTTTTGGAAAATACTTTCCACTTTAATCTCGGCCACAAAAGCCTGCGATAATTTACAAAAAGATTATTAAACATTACCCCAATACCAAAATAATTATAAAACTCCAACCAACAAAATGTCAAAAGTCCAATTATTTTAAATCTCAAAATAATTGGGTATATATTTTGAGATTTGAAATAATTGGACTTTAAGTGAATAGATTTAAAATAATTGGACTTTGGCTAAACCAAACAATAAAAATGAAGACGCTACTTAAAAATCAATACGTACAAATGACCCGCATTACAAGACCATTACCGGCATTACAATAACCATAGCACAAGACAAACAGTAGGTACATAATACAATTGCACGATGCACTGTGGAAATTGTTTCACAATACTAAATTACTGATCTCATCTCCACAGATAATTTCTACTTATTGCAAAGTTTTAATTGCGAAAATAATGAGTGTGTTCGTAATGTGTAAAACAGTTTCAATTTCGTTTCATGTGTTTCTTTTTTTCGGTTTTTAAACTTTTACTCTCCTATCTGTATTGCTGAATCTAAAAGTGTTATTTCTAAACTCACACGCACTTGTATAAGTTTCGATATTTATCGTTAATCTCACAGTCCTTATAACTATTCGAGGATAAGTTTCTAGGGTGAAAGAAGACACTATTTTTATTTTTCAATATGTCTGCTTATTGAGTTAGCGTAAGGAAATCTGAACTTCTCTGCAGTCACTAACAAGCTGCGGAGAAGCTTGATGAAACCCCTGCTTGCCCCTGCAAGCAGGGGTTTCATCAAGCTGCTCCGAAGCTAAAAAGCTTTTGTCCTATTATACCTAGTATCCCTATACTAGGTATAATAGGACAAAAGCTTTTTAGCTTCGGTATTCCACAGCCCTATAGATTTTCCCTACCTTTCGATTTTCAGAGATTTTGCAATTTTCCTCAAGAACTTTTTTATATGTCAACCTTTACTAATATTTAATCTGTGCAAAAAAAAACAGAACAACCACAGCACATCTATGGCTACAGTAAGGATATTCACATGTATGCAAAAATTTATAATGAATAACAGTAATTATATTAAACACGATACGATACTATGGTCGGCAAATTCAAAATGTAATTTTCTTATCTTACATATTAGTACAACCGGCTTAACCTCTTTTGGAAATGTAAGCATGACGGAATTATGTAAAAAAAATAATAAATTAACATGAAATAATGGCAGATGACTAGCTCGTTATTTATCTGCGGGCTCAACGCTCTAATTAACTTATCATCATTTTACTACGTGATGCCTTTTGATAAGTACCGAAATATTCGTGGAGGTACACAAAACTTACTTTTTGTTACTTCTATGAGAAAAAAAACTGAATTTAAGACAGAAAGTAATTTTTGTCTTGTCTTATTCAAATTATAAACTTTAGCGACTACTAAAGTCCTTAAAGTTCAGATTGCTTAATCAGAAATATTTTCAGAAGCGCAATTTTTAATCTGTTGTCTCCAATTAATTCAGAATGGGCTAAAACAACCATTCCCCGGGTGTTCAAAAATAGTATGGTCAGCCTTCTTATTCATTTCCTGACGCAAACAATGTTTTAAAAAAAAACTGAACATCGATAGAAAGTAATTTTTGTCTTGTCTTATTCAAATAAAGTCCTTGACGTTCAGATGTTTATTTAGAAATATTTTCAGAAGCACTATTTTTAAATAACTGTTATCTCCAATTAATTCAAAATGGGCTAAAACAACCATTTTGAATTTGAAACACCCGGGGGTGTTAAAAAATAGTATGGTCAGCCTTCTTATTAATTTCCTGACGCAAATAATGTGATTTTCAATGTATCATCATATATTTACAACAAGCGACCCAGTTAATAAAATTCTCCACAAAAAACACTAAACATTAATTAAACACACGCAAACATTCGCATGTCGGCTCGCGTTCCATCAATATACTATTATGATGTTTTTTCACTATCAAAGAAATCATAATTACATTGTCGTTTATTCTACGCATGCGTGTTTTAATCCGACAATCACCTTCATATTTCCTTATGAAGACAATTGAATCTATTGTCCAATCGTCAGTTAGCGGCAAGGGTGACAAACCAACAATACCTTACCGCAAATTTTCTCGAAACTTCGTGATTTGCGGTATTATAAGTACAAGGTACAATTTCAATTTTACTCGTGAATTTGTCGATACCTCTTATACAAAGTTTTGTGGTAACATCTCTACCTACCGCAAAGAATACGCGTCGGTAACAAATTGGCGGAAAATTGTCGTGCGTATTTTTTCGTACCGCGCCGGCTAATAACCATCAAGAATTTTCATGCTTTGCTTAATGTGTAAATCAGGAAGATATTGGCACTTGCGTGTTTTCATTTTGCTTTTCAAATAGGCGATCTCAAATCTCAGAAAAAATCACATGCGATTTTTTATTTGTATACTTGAAAATTTTTAGCAATAAAAATAAAAAAGAACTCACCGAGAAACACGTAAATTTTCATTGTAGGGTTTATACAGCTTGCAACACTAACACAAGTTTAAAAGTAACAGACTTAGTTCGAAGTTCGAATGTATTTTAACAGCGGCGTTCGACGTGGTCCGTCGCCGAGCCGCGTATGTTAGATGCGCGAGCGCAGCTGCTGTGGACGGTAGCGCCTTCACTTTCTATGTGGTGGGGCTCAGGAGCACCGGGAAACCAAGGGTTTGTTGACATTACTGCATACGCACGAACGCGTAATCGAACGAATTCATTAGTAATGTGCTGCATGTTGCACAACGTCCAAACTTACGTACGATCTTACTCCACATTTTATTCGATGTCAGCTCTTGGCCTTCATTTTTCATCTTTGTTTATCGATGAATCAACTCAGCCTATCGCCGTACACTGCTGGACATAAGCCTCTCCCAAGCTGAGCCGAAACCCTGTCCCCCGGTTCTTTGTAAGTAGACCAGAGGGGCAATTCCCGTATTTTTAAAAACGTTCGCATTCTAATCTCAGTGTCAATCTGTCAAAAATTGTATAGCGCTTACCTACATTTTTGACATTAGACTGTCGCTGAGATGAGATTGCGACTTGAATTTGAACGTTATTAATTACGGGAATTGGCCTTCAGGTATACAACGTGCCGCTACAATATGGCGACATTAATTTAACACATGGGTAGGACTAGTGGCCAGTAAACATAAAAAAATATATTAAAATAATATAATTCGTAAATTGAAAACTACCGGCTGCGCCACTCGCCGGACATGGGCTCTCTCTTTCCTTCAATTCGCCTACTCTTTGTACGGTATTCATTTTAATTTAATTCATGCGATGTTATGATCGGTTACCCCGGCAAAACCTCTGCGCTTGAGTTCTTTAAGTACCTACAGGTTGCTCCAAGATGCTATTTTAGAAAATTTAAAATAAATCAATAAATTATAACGTTTATTGAAATTTAAATATGCTCATGAAAGAAAAACGCGAAACCGTATACGTGTGTTAAATTCATGTCACCATCAAAGCGCCACGCTGTATATCTTACTAATATCTTCACTCCTTTTATACGGGCATTGTTCATACTTCTAATTATAATGTTCGCTCCGTACATACGGCAGATTCCAGGAGGATCATCATAAAGACTGCAATATTCGAAAGAGCTGCAAACACTCTGCTTCTCCACTCAATGCTGGTCCTTCAGGTCTTACTGACGAAGTGTGCATCAACCATCTTGAAACTAAATAACCTCTAGATATCAACACATATGTTATCTAGTCAATTCATTGGATAATGGCTGCATTATTCTTTGAATGACTTCTACATTTAGAACTAACAAACCTTAATAATATTTTCGCTGTTCTAAAAGGCCAGTACAGTCAGGGAAATTAATTGTTTATCAAATTGACACACTACGTCAAATTGCCGTTTTATAGCTATTTCAAAATGCCAAACACTGTTTAGCTTGTCAACAATATCAAATACATTGTCAAAATTGTCAAAGAATCACATATTTTGTGATTTGAATTTACGGACAAATTAATTATTTATTTATTAGTTTAATGCATATATAATGTACACAGCCATAGTTACACGCTAGGCTTTAAAATAGTGAGTACATGATCCTGTTAGGGCGCAGCAAGATAACTTAAAACTTATAATATTGCAGTGAGTACCTATATATTAACTAATAACAAGTAGATTAGGAACTTTCACAATTAAAAATATTATATTAATTAAACTTATATCTAGCTTTATACCTACATGTGGGAAGTCAATTTGCTATACATTTAATTTAGCAGACTGTACAAACGTAGGTATATAATACTTTGTGTGTTAAAGTAACTTCTTGTTCTATGTACAGTGAGGTGCAGTCAGATAGGCTATTTCTACAAAGATCGCGAGTCCGATATTACCCAGACATGCTGGGTAGCCTCGATCCATTAATTTCACTTGTTTTCTCGAAAACTGGTAACATTGTCGTTACTTTCTGCAGAGATAAGGTATTTTGCTGTGTTGTCATGACATGTTTTTTTTTCGTACAAAGCTCATCTTCTATAGATACCTTTACATATAAAAAAAAAAAATAAATAAATAAAGTAGTTTTTCGTTGCTCTCCGTGTGAGCGCTTAGTTTTTCTAAACGACATAATTGATTTTGATGCGGTTTTCACCGTGATTAAGAGAATTTATTCCGGAAGGTTAGTATGTATTAAACTCATATTAAACAACTCAAATACAGTTTATATGTATGTATATATAAGTACATAATTATCATGTGTAGACATCGATACCCATCGCGTCTGCGGAGTTTCGCTAGCAAATTTAATTTGACTCTTTAAATCCGTAAAAAAATAGTATAAAATAAAGTCGCTTTTCGTAACTGTCCGTGTGACCGCTTAGTTCTTCTAAACTTCGTAGTGTATTTTGATGTGGTTTTCACCATGAATTACAACATATTTTATTCCGGGTGGTTAATGTATATACAGGGTTATTGGTATATACATATGTCGGCAATCCATCCATGGGGATGCGGATGTAGGGGCGGTCATTTGCAACCAAATGACCCCGACTCCTATGCAAATGTCAACAATTTCCCAGTAATTTGACATTTTATATGTTTTTGGCGGTATACAACTATGAAAATTTATAAAAAAAGACAATGCATGATTGTTTAAATTATTATTATCTGCTTATACTTCTATAAATAATAATCAACAATAAAATGCCAATTATCTTTAGTATTTATTAAATCGAAGCACACAATTTTCATCATTTTGAGCCGGTTATTTGACTAAAATGGTTGATTTCTGCAAAAAAAACATGGATATGCTTTATCGACGGAATATTCCAAAAATATGTACAGCTTCTCAGCTATCCAAAGAGATATAATAAGATACAAAACATATAAAATGTCAAATTACTGGAAAATGGTTGACATTTGCATAGGGCTCATACGGGTCATTTGGTTGCAAATTACCTCCCCTACATCCCTTTAATTAATGGATTGCCGACGACGTATTTAAAACCCTGTATCCTAACTAATATTATAAATGAGAAAGTAAGTTTGTTTGTTACATTTTCACGCCTAAACCACTGAACCAACCATCGTGAAATTTTGCATATACGTTGTCAGGGGTACAGAAAGGACACAGGGTACCTTTCATCCAGAAAAAAAGTACTGTTCCCGAGGAAAACAACAATAGCGTTCTTATGATAATAGATGGCGCCACGTGTAGTGTGTTAAGAGTTTATTTTTATTTTAGTACCTAATACATTATGTGAGTCTACGAGTGTCGATAGACCGGTTTTTCATCCTCTTAAATAATATTATAGACGCGAATGTAAGTTTGTTTGCTTGATACCTTTTCAGGTCCTAAACCGCTGAACCGATCGTCATGACGTTTTGCGTATACATTGTCAGGGATACAGAAAAAAATACCCACCTTTCATCCAGAAAAAAAATACCGTTCTGAGCCCATGAGCGCAACGGTCAAACCACAAATAGATTACAACCCGAATTGATTGTCAAATTCTAAATTAACGCGAGCGAAGCCGCGGCCAAAAGTTAGTAGATTCATATTAAACAACTTAAATAAAGTAAAGAAATCTCTACGTTTTATCAGATCAAAAACCAAACATATTAGGCTGATTATAAAAAAGTTGTTCAGTTTTGTTGCAACATAAATTTTCTTGGTGACTCAACTTCCCGTAATAGTACCTAAGTTATTTAGAAACATACATAATTTTTTAAGGTGATTTTGGCTAAATGCCCCAAAGTGCGTCAAACCTACTTTCTCGGTCGATAGATACCTACAATTTAGAATGCCATTCTAAGCTAAAACAAATAAGCAGACGAATGAACTATCCATTTGCATCTTTTATGAGATAACACTAAAAACGTAACCGATATCAATATAATTATTTATTATTATTATTATTTTATCTATAATGAATGCAATATGGATATCATTTCATTGATTCACTAATGAAATTAATTATAATGTTGTTTTATAATAGTAAATATTATAGCGGAATAAAAAAAGGGATTCCACCACTTTATATCAATCGTTAATATTTGTAGGTTTTACATTGGAATGATAGATAATCTTAAACCATGACATAATGTTTCTATCAAAACTCAAAGCATTTATTTCAATTAAACCATTTACAGGCACTTTTGAATTGTCAAGTGGTCGGTCAGTCAGAAATATGAAGCTAGTTGCCCATTCCAAAGCGTAGTAGGTACCTATGGAGAAGAACGGGCAAGAAACTCCATGGACACTCTTTTAAATTATATTGTTACATAAATATTAGTTACATCATTAATGTTGAATATAGGATAGAAATATCTCACATATAATTATATGTGAGAACGATGTAAGTGTATAAGACGTACACGTTGAGTGTCCAGTGTACAGCAAATATAAAAATTAAACAAAACAATCCATAATAAAATAATTGAAATAAGACGTGATGACCAGTCCCAACTGACTATCGGGAAGACTTTGGTAATCTTTGATAATATTCATATGAAAATTTACGTAATTTTGCGGCCACAAACCTAAAAAAAATGATTGCAATCAATGCCCTAGTTCGGAAATCAAATAGGTAGGTACGTAACATAGATTTACCATCCCATACCTTAAGTGGTCTCGTACTCTCTATTCGTGTAGGCCAATTCACCTGTTCTGCAGCTGTTTTATTATCGAATATTAAATTTTAAGACGGGAAGGGTGGGCGTTTTGAGGGGACTGTCTTATGTAATTTTGACGTTCGAAAAGTGTTGATTCTCAGCCTAGCTTGAATAAATGACTTCCGTTTTTGATTTAGATTTTAACATTTTGCATTTTATTTATTTATTTTATTATTTATGTACACACAGTAAAACAGATACAGATACGACATATTAGAATTGAGTACAAAGGTACTATTTATTTCTTAAGACATTTCTTCCAGCAGACCCGCGAAAGGAGATAGGAAAAAGAAATGTAGACAATAGCGTGTGAGAACAAGAAGAGAAGAATTTGGTTTTGTGACGTCTTAAACTAGAATATTAAATACACCAAAATAATAATGCAAAAAAAATGTATACTTTAAATAAATACATATTGCTAAAATAAATGTATTTCATTAAGATTCGTTTTTTTTAGGCGTGTTGTATGTGGTGAATTTTCTTTTTTATTTCGCTACAGTAGGTAGGAAAGCATAACCGAATTGGTGATGTTTGTATAATGTGTTTAGAACTGTTAATGAATTGTTGGCTATCCTGTAATCATGCTTCTGAAAGGTGATTGATTTGATTTTGATTTTAAATTTCTTTATTTTTAACATAAACAAAACAGTTAAATGACATTCAGATCTCATTCTAAAAGCATTAAACATTATGATTGGGTGTTTTGTGCAGACTATGGCGTCTATATAAAACATTTCCGTATACATAAATGATGTACCTAATGTATAAAACTTCTTACTTGTTATGAATCAGAGGTATCATTATTACTTACGTTAAATACATTTTATACTGTACAGCGCGATGATTAGACACAAACGCACTATAAAACACATGTTAAAACTATGAAATGTGATTAAAAAACCGGCCACGTGCGTGTCGGACCACGCAAAGAGTAGGGTCTGTAGTTAGGATAAAAGTTTACGCATTCACTGTATTGATATTACCGACCACGAAATGAAGTTTGCATTTCATACTAGAGCATTTATCATAATTTAGTTTATTATTTTATTTTTTTATCAATTTGCAAAGACGAGGAACAATAGAGTTTGCACCAAGTATTGTTCTGCGGAGTGGAGGGTGTAAAGGAGTAATAGGAGCACGAAGGAGTCTAGCAGGAGCCCGAAACTGGAAGTTGGATAGTAATTGGGGACAATCAATTTTGCATTGAAGTAGCCTAAATACGAAGCTGGAATCAATAGTTAATCTACGTTTCTCCAATGAGATCATCTTAAAATAAGATAGTCGGGCTTCATATGAGCGTATCCTTTTTGCATTTCCACTGGCATAGGCTAGATGCCAGAGGAATCTCTTTTGTATTCGCTCCAGTCGAAGGATGTGCGTGGAGTAATGAGGTCTCCAAATTGTACTGCAGTATTCTAAAATACTACGAACGATAGAGTTCTAAACTATATATACAGGGTTATTGGTAAAACACCATCAACCTCTTAAGGGGTCATTGAATCGCGAAAAAAAAAACAACTGTTCCCTACATTTATGTTTGCAGAAATCTTCAAAATATAGGGACCAGTTGATTTCTTTTTTCGCGACTTCATATTTGGTCCCATACCTAGAAAAAGTTGTTCATAATGATGACTACAATGACCCCTTAAGAGGTTGATGGTATTTTACCAATATCCCTGTATATCAGAATACAGGGAAAGGTGTCTATCCTGACAATAGATTGAATGGTCCTGACCATTAAAACTGATGAAGACTCCATAACCTCTAAAAACACCAAACTAAAGTTGGCCAGCGATAACTGTCAAATTAAATTAGAACTGTCTACACTTGGTGCAATCACAACGTAGCTGATGATCCAATTGTGATGGTTTCACTCATTAAATGTACCAGGAACACATCATTATGATTACGTCGGTGTGTCCGCTGATTTGTAACACTCGATTACATCTCCATTCTTTGATTCAACTTACGTGATGTCACGGAACTTAGAAACTCTATTATTTTTACTGCGAACTGTGCAGAACATTTTTCTATTTGTAACTAATTTAAATGGTTGTAGCTTAGGCAACGTTCATTCTTCATGTTTATTAAATCAAAGTTAAAAAAAAAATTGATAGTACTTTTTATTTTTAATACGGGCCTATTGCAGGTGTCTCCGAGGAACCTCCTCTACGTAACCTAGCGTCGGCGGTGCCAGAAGGGCCTCTCGCCTTGGAATAGAATTTAAATTGACTAACTAAACTTATGTAGCGTCACTAAGGGCGCCCCATAGTGGGGCTCGAACCTGGGCTTAGCGCGCTACTGATCACTGAACTAGCGGTCGTGAGACTCGGATCTGTGTGATTATTATTATTAGGGCTATTGATTGATATTTTATATTATTTGTTTTATTTTATTAAGTTAATTGTTTTTGATTTTATATATTTTATTTTTTCTTTTACTCTTACACACGCTGTCTAGATCTCTAAATCTGCTATCCTATCGCAGGTATGCTGGAAGAGATTTCATTAGAAATAAGCATCACCTTTGTACCTATTTTTCTGTTATTTTCTTCTTGTCTGTTTATATAAGTGTGTACATAGATGGTTAAATAAATAAATAGGTTGACTGTCTGTTAAAAAACTAGGATAAATAATAAAATTGTCACCATTATGAGCTAATAATTATATTATCCCTTAAAGTTGTCAACCGCACTATATTATTCCACCGTCGAAATGATAACTTGCATAATACAAACTCAAGTGTTATTCATTGCTATAATGTTCAGCGAATCATACGGACATGAAACAGCTTTGAAACAAAGTTGTATTTATGAATATCTCGTAATTTAAATGTCACTATTACGCCAGGCGTACACAGGAAACTTTACGTCCGTGTTTTATTATGATGGCGCAGCAAGTGGCGCCGTCTAGTTTTATTGCGAAGTTACTAGGAATCACCGAAGAGGTCGGATACGAGTGACACTGGCTGTTTATTGTCACTCTAGCAGAGCGTCACAGCCAGCGATGGTTGCGTGGCTCAGACTAAGGAAAAGAAGAATAGACATGACATACCTACGAAAAAACGTGCATACCTAAAATGTGAGTCTGGCACAAAGATGGCGGCTTGCGGAAGAGCTGCGCGCATTATAATATCAAAATTTTCTTCAAAACACTGAAAGAAACAAGTTGCTATGACAACTGATGTACTTGTTGGCTGTGACAAATCATGGCGACCGGCCGCAGTGAGATATGCTGTATACTGTTCGTTATGCCGGGTCCTTTCTTTTCCTTAGTCTGCGTTGCGTGGTGGCTGTCTTCTGATGACATATGATGTCAGAGGAGTCGCTGTCGTACCATGTCCAGGACGAACTGCTATGTTCTGGCACAATGCTGTTGATATTGAAGTTGCTGAATACTAATACGATGACCACTTCTGGTAAAGGCTATCCTGCGCCGTTATAACGGGTGTACAAAGACACTTTACGAAGCCGGGAGTCACTTGAACTCCCTGTCATTCTAATATTTTTTTGTACTGGACCGTGTCTGGGAGATATTTAAGGTCAACATTCCAACATTCACTGACGTTTTTTTACGAAAACAAGTTTTTAATGTTATAACACAACTTTAAATACCCACTCAAAAAAAAAGGACCTCATGCTCAGCAATTAAAAAGAAGCAGTCAAGTTTCTAGCAAAGTACAAGAGTATAACTATTTCTTAGGCTGTACATACACTGAACAGCGTACTAATAGAAAAAAGATGACGCGACCACGTCATTCATAATGTTGAGTCGCGATTTTCATATAATTATCATGACTACCAAATGGGTTTTTGCACACGAAGAGATCAAAATACGTTTTTGGAATCGATACAGTTGCGAAAGAGCTGCATTTTTGATAACTAGCAACAATAAGCGAAAACTAGAACTTTACTAACAAGTTACTAAATCATATTATCCAAACGGATTAGGAAGACCAGGCGGGGTAATTACCCGGGTGTCACCATTGTGTGGATCGCCCGGAGGACACGGTGGAGCATACGGTGGAGGTCTGCTCGGCTTGGGCGGAGCACCGCCGTGTTCTCGTGGAGGCGATTGGCGGTGGCGATCTCTCGCGTCCGGCCCTGGTCCAGGCCATGGTACAGAGCGAGAGGGCTTGGGAAGCCGTCACCTCCTTCTGCGAAACAGTAATGTTCGCGAAGGAGGAGGCAGAACGCGTGAGGGAGATGCAAAATGCGCGCCCTCACGCCCCTAACCGCCGCAGGAGACGCCCTGGGCGTCGGGAATCGCAGGCCGATTCCCGGCCACCGTAGGTGCGGGCTTGCGAACGGCGAGCAATGGGCAGCTCGCCGTTCGAAAAGGACCAGGCCCGGGTCGACGGCGCGTTGTGTTCCACGCGCGCCTCAAAGAGATGTCAGCACCAATGACGGGGTCTGCTAGGACCGATCCCTGCTAGGGTTGCGGAAAAGTCCGAGAGGGATACCGTGGCCCCTGGCAACTGAACAGGCAACTGAAGGAACACGGGTGGGTTTTAGTCAGTAAGAGTTGACACGCCCTCCCGCTCCGCCCAGAGCGGGAGAAGTTATTTGATGATTTCCCACGCTCAAAAAAAAAAAGGACCTCATGCTCAGCAATTAAAAAGAAGCAGTCAAGTTTCTAGCAAAGTACAAGAGTATAACTATTTCTTAGGCTGTACATACACTGAACAGCGTACTAATAGAAAAAAGAGGACGCGACCACGTCATTCATAATGTTGAGTCGCGACTTTCATATAATTATCATGACTACCAAATGGGTTTTTGCACACGAAGAGATCAAAATACGTTTTTGGAACCGATACAGTTGCGAAAGAGCTGCATTTTTGATAACCAATAAGTGAAAACTAGAACTTTCCTTACAAGTTACTAAATCCTATTATCCAAACGGATTAGGAAGACCAGCGGGGTAATAACGTAACACAAAAATGCCTTTCATTTTGACAGTTCAACAACATTCCCGCACTTACAGCTCACTCCCTCTCAAAAACAGGAGCCTATGTCCCAGCAGTGGGAACATTATAGGCTGATTATGTAATAAAGCAATAGATTAGGAGTTTCTTTCAAAATCCTTCGAATTGTGATTTAAAGTGAGTAAAGGTTCTTCAGAAATGTTTTATGGAATGAAGAAGAATAAAAAGGAATCTAAAGGGAGGGACGGGGCTGGGGAGTTTATTGTATCAGTTCTCCTTATCAGCATTAACACGGGGATAGCACTAGTGCATTGAAATTACACTAGGTGGCGATTGGTGAGCGTTTTGGGTCTGTCTTTAGTAATAACTTTTGAGGCTGAAAAAGTGCTCATTGTCATCCTAATTTAAATAAATGATTTTTGAATTTAGATGGATTGTTTTATTATCAGTTTCTGCTAGAATATACAGAGAGATTATTTAACAGATTATAACGCAAAACCGAAAACAGTATCACATCTGCCAGACCTTAAATGCTAAATGTCATCTCCATGACAACGGCAACGCCTGGATTCTCTGACAGGCAATTAGAAGGATGTATTGTATTTGCTAATTAGGCTGCTAGCGTTGATCAGATTACCTTTACTTATATTTACTATGTTCGAGGCTTGTGTCGGAGGGCCTAATACTCTCTAAGGATACGGGCCCGTCCGAAAGTAGTTTGATACTTAAAAGTGAACCCTGCTCCCGATTAATTAACTTTTCCGGACGGGCAAAAACACAACGGGAGTAAGGACAACTGTCTAAACGTTTTGTCATAAATTTTTTGTTCGGGCCCGGACTAAGCTTATGTCCGTAAGTGATACGGAGTAGGAAAGGTCCACAACTTCGGCCAAAACGGCGGACTTTGTCCTTAGGGAGTAGGCCCCCTGATGAAAGAAGGGCCATTGATTTCGGATAAGGGCTGAAAGAAACGTAAAGAGATGGCATGTTTTTGTAGTCAATGGGTCTTTGTGATTGTGAAATAAAGGAACACAAAATAAAAGAGAGTCACAGATGCTTTCATTTTTTAAAATCTGACTGATTATTAATTTACACATAACATAACATCGCGCCTGTATATACGAAGGATCAGGCAGAGGTGCACCCATAGTACGCACGGCTACAGATCAAGCTATAAATTTCCAGTATAAGCTGATCTCCTATTGTATAGGATTTCCTCACAATGAGAGGTCAGTGTAAACTGGAAAAGTATAGCTTGATGTGTAGCCGTGTGTACACCCAAATTTTACCAGTTATTATCGATTATTGCTTCCATAGTATATTTTTTTCCAACATTATATCCTAATTAATTAGCAACGACGCACACCTTATTTTAGGTATGCAGCGCCAATTTACACGAAAAGTGACTGAAAACCTGTATCAACATAAACCAAAGCTTCAATAATTATCTGCTGATAACGTCAATTGAAAATTTACTCGTCTACACAACATCCTACATCCTAGAAAAACACCCTATAGATACCTATATTAAATTCAACAGCTAACACCGCACAGAATTCTATAACAGAGAGCGCTCCTATTCAAATGTAAAACTTTATTAATTAGACGAGTACCACTATCTTATAGACAGACGTTTTCATTATGTAAATACTTTAGCTATGTGCCTACTGCGTAAACAATAGAAATAAATCTAACTTTGACTTCTCCTTTTGAAAAAAGATATTCCTATTTTTTTTTTATTAACAGAGCAGAACATTACGGCTTTCTTTGCCGAGGGGCTGCTGAGCCGAGGTGTACCTATAGTACATCCACATTAATGCTAAAGTCCCATGTACTAGGGGGCGAGCCTATTGCCATCAACCGGCCACAAATTCAGACTCCGGCCTGCTACTGAGATATTCCAGATAGGAAAACCCTATAACACTTTGCGCGTCCCGGGAATCGAACCCAGGACCTCATGCTCAACAGTATCTCTTGTGACCCAACCAACGAGACAGTAATGTTTTATTATACATATATTACCTATTTTACTTTGTGTCTGCATTTATAATTATTATTCATTTATTCGTTCGAGTTACAAAGACTCATAGACAATTATACAATACACACATGCATCAAACAATACATTAACTGCATTTAATATTATTGTTCATTTATTCGTTCGGGTTACAAAGACTCGTAGACAATATACAATACACACATGCATCAAACAATTCATGAAATATTATTATTCAATTATTATTATTATTTGCATTTAATATTATTATTCATTTATTCATTCGAGTTACAAATACTCATAAACAATATACAATACACACATGCATCAAACAATACATGAAATATTATTATTCAATTATTATTATTCAATTATTATTATTATTTGAATTTAATATTATTATTCATTTATTAATTCGAGTTACAAAGACTCATAGACAATATACAATACACACACGCATCAAACAATACATTAAATATTATTATTCAATTATTTCCTTTATTTCATTTACATACATATCAATTACATTTCTAAATATTTTTATAAATAAAAAAATACCAAAAACATTTAAAAATATAAAAAATAGTAGCCCACCGGTATCGGGAACAGGGTCCAAGCTACCGGCGGTCAGGGCTCCAGAGAGAGAAACTTCCTAACAATGCGGGCCGTGTCCAGAAGTACCGCTTTCTGAATCAAGCCCTTGATCCAGCTGCCTAACGAGAGCCTCCTTAGGTGTTGGTCGAGGCTCTTGGGTATTAGCCCATTGGCTGTCACGACTATCGGCACAATGACCGCTGAGCCCACATCCCAAATGTCGACAACCTCGTGAGCCAAGTCAAGATACTTGATTTGTTTATCTTTCTCGGCTTTCACGAGGTTCTCATCATGCGGGATGGTTATGTCAACAATCATTGCGCGTCGCTCCAATCGATCCACCACCACTATATCAGGCTTATTGGCAACAATAGTCCTGTCAGTGATGATGGATCGATCCCAGTACAATGTGATATTACCATTTTCGAGAACTGGGTCGGGCACATACCTGTAGTACGGTACCTCCGATTCCACAAGGTTGTATTTCAGAGCAAGCTGCTGATGGATTATCCTGGCTACAAGGTTGTGTCTATGCAAGTACTCTCCGTTAGCTAGACGAGAACAACCGGAGATGATATGCCTGATTGATTCTCCCGGCCGGTGGCATGCCCGACAGATGTCAACCGTGCCGTCTTTCACAATAAATCTCCGGTAATTGTTCGTCATCATAACTTCGTCCATAATTGCACAGACAAAACCTTCGGTTTCTCCAAAGAGGTCACCGAAACGCAGCCAGGCAACGGACGCTACTAGATCTACATCCGGTCCATGTAGGGCCCGGAAAAAGCGTCCGTGGAGCTCCTTACTCTGCCATACCTCCATGCGATCATTAGTGTCAAGCACTACAGGTTTGCGCCAGTTCTCTTTAGCCAAGGAGAGCGGGGTGAGGCCCTTGTCCACCGTGACTACATCTCGATGCATACCCACGTCGGTTTCTAGGAAATATTCCCTGAGACTGCATATCTCGCGATTGTGGAGGGTCTTAGCGTTTAAAAAGCCTCGACCTCCACACTTTCGCGGGATATACAGCCTCGCTACAGGTTCGCTATTCCCATGAATATTTCGACATCCTGGATAGTGAAGGACCGTCCTCCATTGCCGCATACATGACATTAGGAAGGTGCGAAGAATTGTATCTACTTTATACAACTCTAACACCCTCATGAGCCATGTATGCGGCACCGAGTCATAGGCCTTCTTATAATCTATCCAACATGTCGACAGATCC
Source organism: Brachylomia viminalis (assembly GCA_937001585.2). NCBI lineage: Eukaryota > Metazoa > Arthropoda > Insecta > Lepidoptera > Noctuidae > Brachylomia > Brachylomia viminalis. The sequence goes on along the minus strand of OW443316.2, from coordinate 11,881,728 downwards.
TTTCGGGAACGACGAACCTGTTGGCTAATGGTCATATCAATGAGGAGTAGCTCCTTAGTACCGCGGGACCTATTCCTACATCCATTTTGAGAGGCAGACATGATGGAGTTGGTGTCTATATGTTTGTTAATTTTAGTTCTCAAAATGGATGTAAGAACTTTATAGACCGTCGGTAAACACGTGATCGGCCTATAATTCTTGGGTTCCGCGGTGCTACCTGATTTATGGAGCAGGTGGGTAATTCCTGTCGTTAGGAATTGGGGTAGCGAACCAGATTCCAAAGTTGTCTGAAACTGAGATGCCAAGCGAGCGTGCGATCTTGTGAACCATTTAATCCAAAAGTTGTGCAGTCCATCCGGCCCTGGAGACTTCCAGTTGGGTAGTGGACGGACTGCACGAGCTACATCTTGGGGGCAGATGGTAATAGCCCCCATTTCTGGTATCGGATCGCAGGCTCGCTCGACTTTCCGAGTCCAATCACCTTCGGTGTGACTGACAGGTACCGACCAGATGCTGCGCCAGAAGGAACACATGGCATCATCATCCGGTAGGCACGTCTCAGTCACACCATGGTCCGGTCGCTCCCAACCCCTATAAACCCACCTTTCATCGCTCTGGAAGGTGCGATTCTGAGTGTATCGCTCTACTTGCCGCCTATACCGACGAATACGGTTTGCCCATGCATACACTTTCTGCTTCAGGAAGTCGATGCGCTCTGTGACACAAGACATATAGTCTTGGGGACTGATATCAGTCCCTGAGAATGCCCGTCTCACAAAGCGCATCACTCTAGGGCGAGTATTGCCCTCCTTGAAGCAGATTAGTTTGCCGATGAGCGTCCTGGCCCCACCAATACGGCGTTCAATTCTGCACTGCCAAGCTGGTACGTTTGGTTTCGGTCGTGTAGCTCTAGTGTCAATTGCAAATTTGACGTGAGCTACACGACATGCTGCTACTGCCGCGCAGTACAGAATCGAATGAATATCGGTGAGGTCTTCGCAGGTATCAAAATAGTTTGATAACTGCGAATCCAGGACCGCCACCAGCGCCCTATTTTTGTTATGCATGGGTAAACGAGGTAAGCGTGGCCTAAGTTCGGGCGGCATGAAGCGATATTCCTGAATCGCATCCTCCAAAGCACTCCTCAATTGCTCATTGTACTGACTACTTACATTTGTAGCCCTATCATTACTCCCTTCGTCAGCATGCGTTATATGGGGCTGCGGATGTACAACAGTCTGCGACTGGGGGGCGATGATATGGGCACTCTGCATTTCATTTCGCAGGCGATCAAGTACAGAGTCATCCAACATATGATTACGCTGGATGACTCGCACCTGATCCGACAGTCGTTGTGCCGAAACGTTGACAGCTGGCTCAAGCACCTGAAAAAGAGAGAGCATCCGAACACGGTACGCGGTCAGATTGTTTCCCTCCTCTGTAGCCCCATAGTATGAGCGCATGACATTTTCATTAATGGATCTCGTCCATCTCATGCGCTGCACACTTCCGCCGGGAGCTGGGACCCTATCAGAGGCCGTTGGGCCTCGAGGTCCTATGCCATCCGGCGGCCGGCGTCCTCCCCGTCGACGAGCAGGTGGTGGCGACGTGGGCGGAGAGAAATACTCGTCGCTCGAGCTCGACGCAACTGCCGCGGCCGGTGTCGTCACAGCGCTCACAGAGGGGCTGGATACCGGCGGCGGCGAGGCGGAGCTGAGCGAAGAGTCCGGAGGTGGTGGTCGTGCTTGACGTGCGGCTTGTCTCGTCAACATGCTATCTTAATTTTCTTCGTTTTATTTATTTTATTCATTGTTGTTCGGAGGTGACAACTGTCATGTCACCTCCGAATCGGCAGTTTTTGATATAATTTATTTTCATTTTGCTGTAATATGCATAGAACTATTATTACTAGCGTAGTAATATGGTCTCTTTTGTGGTTTTTCACTGGGTATATAAACTATGGATTAATTTTGAATGAAAAACTTTAGTAAAACTGGGTTATTACGATATATATTAAAATTATAAAAAAAACTGGAAAACAAGACGTTTTGTTGACACGGTGTTGCCATTATTATTTTTCAATTATTATTATTATTATTTGCATTTAATATTATTATTCATTCGAGTTACAAAGACTCATAGACAATATACATTACACACATGCATCAAACAATACATTAAATATTATTATTCAATTATTATTATTTGCATTTAATATTATTATTCATTTATTCATTCGAGTTACAAAGACTCATAGGCAATATACAATATACACATGGATCAAACAATAAATTAACAATACAATACAAAACAAAAACCACCGTACCTTCAACCCTTACGGCCAACGACTGTAGGTGACGTACATGTCACTGCAGCGTCGCAGGCATGAACAGTCGAGCTTGTCCGCTATCATCATCAGCACGATAAATTAACATTTTATCAACATCATAATTATATTGAGTTTATGAAGCTTAAAATTCACTTTAAAGTAATAAGAGCGCTCACCACGTCCTCCACGAGCTGGGGCCGGAGACTCTGCGTTAGCAGGGGAGCCCATGGGCGGAGCTTCTCTCTCACCATTTTGTAGGGGAGTCCCCACGGGTCCCTGTTCAGAATCTCCAGCGACTCCTCGCGGGCCAGTCCCCTGGCTCGCAGGATTTCCGCTTGGAGGGCGGTCTACCAAATAAATACCTTATATACCAAAAAGCTCCTAACGCTTAGTTCTTTCACTTTCATTTTTAATGATGGGTACCAAACCACATAACGATGGGTATGTTTCTACAAACCACTTAAGTTTTGATGATAATTTCTTCAATAATGTTGTATTTAGAATATGGTCACATGAGCAAATATACTATTATTTTTATGAGTCAAGTTTTGTTACCTTTATTGACGTATTTTTCGAGTAATTTGGAATAATGTGGGTTTGAGTCGACTCAAGCAGTCTGGGTTAAAACCTCGACAACTCAAAAATTACTTTTTGTGGGTTATGTCGTTTCTGTTAAACTACTTAGGTACGTACATCCAATAGTGGCAAAAAAAAATGAAAAATGTAGTAAGTAATTGTTTATGCAAATTAAATGTTGCTCGGTGGTTATGCACAAACGCAACACCTAATAAAATGATGTACAAATGCAATGACGGTGCCAGAAATAAAAGACGACGATCCCAGTTATTGCGCAATATAACTTGCATGCACTGAATATTTACTAACGCAATTAGCCAATTAAAACATAATACTTTGGTAATCATGATATAAAGGTACCTGCTGAACCTGAAGGTATATGCTTGGAGTCTCTCTGAAGGATACAATCCGAAACGAGGTGATCAGCCAGAGAACCAAGGTAACCGACATAGCCCAAAGACTAAGCAAGCTAAAGTGGCAATGGGCTGGTCACTCGTAGAACCGACAAAGAGTGGAGACCGCGTTTAGGCAAATGTAGTGTGAGACGACCGCCGGCCAGGTGGAGTGACGACTTGCGGATGGACTGGATGAGGAGAGCCGAAGATCGGGCTCAGTGGAGTTCACTAGGAGAGGCCTACGTCCAGCAGAGGAAGAATATAGGCTAATGATGATGATGATACTACATTAAGCATCCAATGTAGAAAATCGGGTCCATTACCGCATGATGGTGGAAATCACCAACGGGAGGGACTGTGTATATCACAACATTAATATACAAAGTGATGATATCGGTTAGTTGGTGATATCAGATACAGACGAGAACAAAAACCTGTGACTTTTTTTAATTTTTGAAAGCTGTAACCTAATTTCTGTCATTTTTCTGGACGTAGGTCGCCCCACAAACGGCTGAAGGAATTGCATCATCAATTCATAATCGAATGACTATGCAAAAATTGATTAGCACCATTATGAAAAGTTGTCAACAATCATTTTTGTCTTCACGATTTGTCGATTACCGCTGTCTTATGCTACTTTACCAGTACTCATAAAACGGTTAGAAAACGATTAATTTGCATGAAACATGGTCGGTTTTCTTTTAATGAATGTAAATTCCAAGCATTTTACTTGGTACGGATTGGTCAGTCTATGTGGCCCCATGAATGTCATAAAAGCAACTAAGAATAGGTACACACAGTTTATCTAACATGTATGTAAGTACCTACCAACACGTAATATCACCGGGAGGGAACGCCCTAGAACAGAACATAAGAAGTCCTACCACATATAGCCCCCCCCCCCCCCCCCATATAACCCTTCCCTTAGATCCTAATGTATTGGCCAGAAGAAGGAAACACAATATTGCTTCCACCCCTTTTTTTAAAAACAGAATTTGTAAATAGTCAGTACGACAAATACTCGTCTTTCTTATATAATAAAATAAATAAACAAATAGATATTATGATGATTATTTCTCTCGGGAGTGTTCTAAATAAATATCAATTTTTTTCTTGTATTTGAGTGTGTGACTCTTTAAACGCTCGAATACAAGAAAAAAAGTGATAGCCCTCTTAAAATCAGAAATGTCATAATTTTAATGTCACTACGCTGTCGTGTCTTGATGTACCATTGTACATAGTGGTGAATTTGTTTCGTTTACCTAAAGTTGTTTTATATGTTTGTTGGCGAAGTAAAGTCCAAAACAATGCCATACGTTACAGTTGCTCTGCCAGGGTTGCGGGAAAGTCCGAAAGGGTTACCGTGGCCCCTAGCACAGGCAACTGAAGGAACACGGGTGGGTTTTAGTCAGTAAGAGTCTGACACGCCCTCCCGCTCCGCCCAGAGCGGGAGAAGTTATTTGAAGATTTCTCAAACTAAAAAAAAAAATATTGGTACGGCACATAATTTTTGAATTCATATTCGACTTTGTATAGCTTCGTCCCTGTCACTCTGTATATCTATACAGTTTGTCTGTAAACCAAATCACATACAAATATTTTATTTCACATAAACCTACATGAACACTTATGAAGCGTCAGAAGCTAGGTGCACGGTTCCAATTGGTTGTTTCCTACGGAGAAGAGCCGGCAAGAAACTCTACGGTAAAGCTAGATGCGTATTAATTAATACCTGGGAAACTGTACTTCTATTATCAAAACGATTTCTAAAAGACAAAGTAGGCTCTTGATGATTCAATTGTAATAGTTGTAGTTGTTCAACTTTCTCTAAAAGAGCTTAATATGGTCAAATATGAGTCATAATACACGGATGTGCCGGAACTGACTGCCCGAAGTAAATATCTGCCTGAACGAAATATTGACAATCATTGCGACTTTTTTCATACGTTTTCTTTTAATTTTATTTTTAGCCTAGTCCCATTGTACGGCTAAGGCCTCGATCTCTTTCTCCTTTCCACTCATCTCTGTCTTGAGCTGTGTGGACCGATCCTGTCTGTAAGCATCATTGCAAGCTGGGTCTTCCTCGATGTCACCGGACGTTTTCTGGGACCCACATTGTGGTAGAATTGACCCATGACTTATTCAACATGCAGCAAACGCGTCCAGCCCAATCCTACTAAAGCTTGGTTGCTTTTTGGGTGACGTCAGCGATTTGTGTTTTCAAGCGATGCACTGTGTTCCTAACACGGTCCGTTAATCTGACTCCAAGAGTGCTGCGCTTCATTGCTCGCTGAGTCGCTGGCAAACCTCAAGTTTGAGCCTCTGCTCTATTTTCGTGACCCCAATTGAATAACTGTTTATAAAAAAGTATTTACCACGGCAACAACGCAATGTTCATTTTTGAACAAAAAATGAAAATAAATATCCAGAATTGTACAAATTGTACATTTAATTTTTAATAAAATAAACTACATATTTCATATTGTATTGGATTGTTTTATTTTCTCGCAATCGTAGTGAAAAGTAGAGTGTGACACACGGCGCTAAAAACCCATTAAAACTCGGTTTCTATTTACTCCCTCGCTAAAGCTCGGGAGTAGCTAAAGGAGGGAAGAAAACTACCTCGTATATAATGGGTCATTTTAGCTCCTTGTATAACAATCTACTATTTAATAACCAACGATAAATTTTAACGCAGGTTAGTTCAGAACAGTCATGATGTTAGCAACAATGACGGGCCCCCTAGGGCCGATGCCTGCTAGGGTTGCGGGAAAGTCCGAAAGGGTTACCGTGACCCCTGGCACAGGCAACTGAAGGAACACGGGTGGGTTTTGTTTTAGTCAGTAAGAGTCTGACACGCCCTCCCGGTCCGCTCAGAGCGCGAGGGGGAAGAAATTAGACAAAAAAAGGGTATTTCTTCAGAATCATGAACTGAATCCCTGGTAACAGGTCGCGCGTCGATGTCCCTGCCACCCTGTATACCTTAAAACCTACTTACAGTAATAAATATCATTATCATCATCAACCGATGACCGTTGGGGTAGACATCATGATCTTGAGGAAAAAGCGACCTTAGTGACGATGTTCACAGGGTAGCTGAGCGCAGCAAAGAATTGAGAAAATTGGCGTGTGATTATAGGTAGATACCCATGCAGCAATGGACTGCCAAAGTTGGATGACTATAACTTATAGTTACTACTGAATCGAACTGTAGACGCTTAAAAACGACATTGTATAGTCACAATAGCTGATCTTTCAAACTAATAAACGATTAAGAAATACAATAATAAATCAAACACATCCGTTCACAATCACTATCCATTTACTTTAATGATGACAGAGACTATGAAATTAGACATACTACATCATTAATTTGCAATGACCTAGGCAGTTGAAAGGTATATTGTTGCAACAATCTCCTTGCAAATAACTACAGTTATTTACCTTAATTTGACTACTATTAATTAGTCCGGTCATGATAATTTATAAAAGTTACAAAATGTAAAAGAAGCGGCTACTTACCATGTTACGAATGTGAATGACTAGTGAACTGCTTATTACAGGAACTGTACAAGGTGTAACAGAATAAACGCAAGTCCTGAAAGTAGTTTGCTCATAATTGACTACTGAATTCATTTCAGTAACTATTAGAATAGGTATTTTTTTCAAAAAATATGTAAGTATTTTGCAATACTGAAAGCCGATTGAGCCAAAGAAAATTAAATCTTATTTCAAGGCAATAAGACTCAATTTTAAATGCATAAAGTAATGCTAGGATCAACACGATTTTTTTAATAATAATAGTTAGCTTTAAATAAAATTGTTTTGGTCATTGTATAATGCTTTTAACTCAATACTCTAATTGGGGTGGATGAGGTCTTGCGTTAATTATGTTACACGTTGTCTAGGCGAAGCTTAGACTAACCATTCCCATCCTTTGATGATTTCCCATGCTTAAAAAAAAAAAAAACACTCTTTAAGCAGACACGAAGGCACATATCCTGCCCATCCTTTTGGTAAAAGCATTTAGCATTGCTTTTTATGACACCCTGAAAATACCCGTACCTAGTATTACTGTAAAAGGATCTAGGATATTTTGGCGTATGGCCATAATTAGACCGCCATCTTGATGAAAACAACCGCAACCGGGGCGTTCGAGTGTGACTAGATGTACGAACGTAAACGAAGTAAAAGGAGTATGTAAGGATTGTAGCAGGTGGCGTTCTGTGGTCTCTGCCTTCCCCCATAGTGTGAAAGCGTGAATTTATGATTATGATGAATTTCACGAAACAATTTCATAAATTTTTGACGGCACGGTTGGCGCAGTGGTTAAGCGATTGCCCGCTGCGCTGCGTGTCGCGGGTTCGATTCCCGCACGGAACAAATATTTGTATGACCTACAAGTAGTTGTTCCGATTGTTTGTGTATGTGAGTTTATTATTTAATGTTTGTAAACGCACCCACAATACAGGACAAATTCCTAGTATGTGGTACCCAAGTGAACCGCTCTTGGTAATCATTTATCAAATTGTTTCAATGTCAAACTCATTCATGCACCAAGAGATCCTTGTAACAATAAAATTCATCTACGTTTCTTATGTTAAAAAACCAACAAAACATAGCATAACAATAAAAAAATTTTTCACAGCCTTCAATTAAACTACAGTTCATTAAATAATAGTTAAGACGCCAATTAACCTCTAATCGTTATTACAAAGGATAATAAACTAAACAAAGTTTAATCTAGATTTTATGTAGTTCATATAAACCGTGAGAATACGGTCTATAATACAGTTTCGAAGTATGGTGGGGACTGCTAATCTATCACCGCTCATCGACGTAGCCGCAATAAATCATATTACTGTCAATAGATTGAACAGTAGCATAACTACGAAGAAACTGAAAAGTATGCACTCTAAAATGTGCTTTGACGATGCCAAAACATGTTTCGCAAAAGCCACTGTTTCATAGAAGCAGACCCTCCATGTGGATAAAGTATTTTTGTGGAAAATATAATTAGCTGACATCCGTGGTCTTGATACCTATCTCTATCCCTGTTCATAGGAAAATATAAGAACATGATTAAAATTTTATTTAAAACGGTCCATTCATTCACTGTTCCTATTGATTAATTTCGGTAGAAGGTGCTTCAAAAGATTACAGTAAATAATTCATTGTATGTCGAGGCGCGCAACCCTTTGGAAATATAGGTCAACATCTCAAGAAAACAGCCCACTTACGCTACTGTTACTAGCACATACTGTGGTCACACTATACGTAATATTATACTCCCCCAATAAATTTACGCATCACACATTAAGTAAGAGTGATAAACTTACTTAATTAAACTTGTTACTTGATGTGGCGGATCAAGCTCAACTAATAAAGCTAAGCCAGTTTGGTTCTAAGTTTATTGCAGTTGGTAGTGTTGCATGGTAGATAATTACTTTACTATATTGGGAGATTTTTCTCAACAAAAAAAAAACTATATTGTTTTTAATAGCATATGGTTCTAGTAAGTAATTGATTTATTAATGATTTGAATCATCACATATAATTACAAATACTATGAGAAGTTATTAAGGGCAACCATCTTTTTGTGGATATAACTACGACTAAAATTAAGAAGGCTGTATTTGAAAGAGTCGTACTTTCGCTATCAGCACCTAAATAATATCTCCCTTGAGATAATTCCAAGGAACACTTTGATAATACCAGGAACACAAAAAAGGATTTTAGTAATACTAGGAACTAGTTTCTAATTAATCCCTAACTGTAATTACCTCCTAATAAGACTATCATCTGTCTAGCCTTTTCCCAACTATTTTTGGGATCGGCTTCCAGCCTAACCGGATGCTGCTGAATAGCGGAGCAACTACCTATCTGACCTCCACAACCCAGTTACACTATACCCCTTGGTAAGACTGGTTGTCAGACCTTCGGGTTTCTGACGACCCGCAACGACTGTCAAAGATCCACGAATGACAGCCGGGACCAACAGCTTAATAATAATAATAATAATTAATTTATTTCAGATTACAATCCATATTGTCAAGTAGAAATAATAAAATAATCAAATAAAAATTAATTAAAAATGAAACACAAACAAATTAAATTAAAATAAATCCAGATAGACACATACAGAATACACAAATACACATGAAAACAATTTCTGACAAATCAATACAGACAATACACTACAATAATAACATACAATTCCCATTAAATACCTACTTAGCTACTATAATAATAATTATTTAATAAAAGGTGACGAACTGGTGCGAATGTGCTTTCCGAGGCACGGAGGGGTCTCGTTATGTAAAGATGGTCACTCATCTGCGGACCGACCGCGGCAAGCGTAGCTTAACCTGATCGTTCGACCCGAGCGGCTGTTAATAACAAGATAAGACATAAAAAGCTTATTAAACTTATTATGCGTTTCTCTATTTCCACTTCTTAATTAGGGCACAATTTTCCTCAAGAAGTCCTTTAGATTTTTCCTGTTATCAATAAACAAGATTTTCTTAATTTTATCACTCTGAAAAACAGTCAAAATATTAGTAATCAATTCACCAGTCTTCAAATGTCTCTCTCGCGTTTCCCATTTTGTTGTCATATAGAAACTATTACGGATGTGTTGCGGCCTGAGACCGGCGGAGGTGTCTCTTTGACTCTTACTGACTAACTGACACCACAGTACATATCAAAAGTTTAATGACATAGATTGTACGAGACAGGTAAGAATTAAGTCCCTGTAGGTACCTACATAATTCAGATGGAACTCTCCCGTAATGGCTGGTACTCTGATAACATGAACGAAATGAGAAATGACGTCAAAAGTCGCGCTTGGTTACAATACTATGGGCCTATGCGATAAATTAACAAAATCTGGGCTAGAATTTTCTAAGGAGTTTTCTATGTGGCACTAGGCAATCTTAAATGATCAAAGTAAGGACCTTGCTGTGAGAAAGTCACGTACTCTGCAAACACAACATTCCGGTTGCAGGTGTTGCAATTCCGATGTATTTTAAACGGTAAAATGTAGATCGTTTTTGAAAGTTCATCCTTGGTATTAAAAATTAATAAGTTCATAAGTTTAACTTTTTGTTAATCTGCCCTAGGCAATTACATTTTCAAGACACGAAGTAAGTAAGTACAAAAAAATTCAATAAAAAAAATAATTTGGTCAAATTAAAAATCAAACAATGTCAACACAATCACAAATTGTACATTAGTTATATACACAGGCCTTCAAAACGAAGTACCACACTTTTAAAATTACAATAACTTTTAAAGTACACACGATATATTTTCGAAAATAAAAGGATTACAAAAATAATTAAAATTTTTATATAAAGTTTATAGTCGATAAGCTTCATAAAAGGAATCGCTGAAAAAACTTTATAAACAAAAACACTCCTTTTCAAATTGTTGTCTTACTTTCCCCTTTCTTGTTTCTGTTTTTGTTTTCACGTTTATTTCTTGAACGGTGAATTTTGATTCAAAAGGTGTCTACAGCACGTTATCTTTACTTATCACCTGAAGAATGTGCAAGTATCATGGCTTTTCTGGAACTAGGCATCAGTATGCATCGTACTCAAGAATGGTGGGTGTAACATTACGAACGTTCCGGCAGGTGAAGCGAAAGTATAAAGAAACTGGAAACTAGATGGTTACATTTTGCCATTACAAGGTCTCTTCGTCTGAGGTACCTTATAATGGCAGACCCAGGTACACAAGTACCCGAGAAAACCGCTATATTGTCTCCACTGGGTTGAGAAATCTTTACCTCAGTGCAGTTGAAGCCGCCGTGTCCTCGTGGAGGCGATTGGCGGTGGCGATCTCTCGCGTCCGGCCCTGGTCCAGGCCATGGTACGGAGCGAGAGGGCTTGGGAAGCCGTCACCTCCTTCTGCGAAGCAGTAATGTTCGCGAAGGAGGAGGCGGAACGCGTGAGGGAGAGGCAAAATTCGCGCCCTCACGCCCCTACCCGCCGCAGGTGACACCCTGGGCGTCGGGAATCGCAGACCGATTCCCGGCCACCGTAGGCGTGGGCTTGCGAACGGCGAGCAATGGGCAGCTCGCCGTTCGATAAGGACCAGGCCCGGGTCGACGGCGCGTTGTGTTCCACGCGCGCCTCAAAGAGATGTCATCACCAATGACGGGGTCCGCTAGGGCCGATGCCTGCTAGGGTTGCGGGAAAGTCCGAGAGGGATACCGTGGCCCCTGGCACAGGCAACTGAAGGAACACGGGTGGGTTTTAGTCAGTAAGAGTCTGACACGCCTTCCCACTCTGCCCAGAGCGGGAGAAGTTATTTGATGATTACCCACCCACAAAAAAAAAAAAAGTGCAGTTGTTGTCCAGCAACAGCTTCTTCAGACCCGAAGAGACTACATTAGTACCGAAGACTGGCTGAAGCAAACCTGAAGGCCCAAAGGCCAGCAAGTGGCCCTAAAATCGAGAGAGGGCATCGAGTAGCAAGACTGCGCTACGCCCGTGTACAATACATAGGATTGAAGAAGAATGGGCAAGAGTTTTGTTCACTGATGAGTCTCGATTCTCACTATTCACTTCCATTGAAGGCGAAAAGTGTACAGACGACCTGGTGAGCGATACATTCAAGCCTGCTTCACAGAAAGAGTCTACTACGATGGAGGCTCTGTACACATAACATAGGCAGGCATCTCTTCAGAAGGTCGCGCAGAGCTAGTGGCAATAGAAAATGGCGCCATGACTGGGGAGAAATATGCTTAAGAAATCCTTAATGAGTATGGAGGGCCATATTTAGTAAATATGGGTGATGGGTCGATACTGATGCAGGATAACGCCCAGCCACACACCGCTCGGGTTGTACAAGAGTACATTCAGGAGGTTAGTATCAACTTGATGACTACGCCATCAAGAAGTTCTTATCTCAACCCAATAGAGCACGTCTGGGATGAGCTGGTCAGAAGCCGCAGACCACCTCCTATCACCCTCAGGACCCTAAAACAGGCCCTGATGGACGAATGGGAGAATATTCCCCAACGTCGCCTCCGAAACCTCGTCTTCAGTATGCCAAACCGGCTCGAAGCTGTAATGAGAGCCCGGGGAGGCAATACCAGTTATTATAATGTAAATAAGGCGTAAAACCTTCTTATAAATGCTGTTTGAGTTTTTTTTTTGTTTTTATCTTGTTTAAAGTAAAAAACGTTACTAATGTATAATAAACTATAATGTCAAAGAAAGTTGAGGTTTGCTATAAAACGTTTTTTATTTCGTAAATCAGAAATCAGAATCAGAAATCATTTATTTAATAATAATGTAGGTATACAGCTATGATGGTTATTTTGATGAGTCACAATACATTTTGCATTCATTATACAACATTAGCTACTATAATTATAAAAAAATACTCATATTATTCAAAAAAACATTCGTATTATGTCACAATGCCAATATGTCTACAAATTAAATGAAATATTGTCAGAAAATTCAATTACAAATTAAATTTAAAATAACAATAAATTAAATTACAAAATACTGAATGGGCTATTTTTCAACGGTGGTAGGTGAAGTTGATCGTCTGAAAGGAAGCCGGTAAGAATAGAGCTACGCCTGTGAGACCTACATAAACACAAAAGAGAGAGACACTTTCACCCTTTTTAACCGATATCAAAAAAGGAGGAGTATTTTTTTTAAATGTTTTTTACGTCAGAAGTTTGGACTGGGTGAAACAATTTTAATAAAAATATTTTTTTATTTCAAAGCTGGTGCTTCCCGTGTGATCCCATTTAAATTTTATCGAAATCGGGCAAGCGGCTTAAAAAAAAACAACAATTAATTATTTTTAAATAGATAAAACCGCCTTCAAACGGACGTGGACGTGTAAGACGGTCGTTTTCGAATTGGTGTGGGGTAGGTACCTACTTTAACTAAAAAGTGAAAAATAAAAATCATTTTAACAAAAAAAACACCCGACTTCCGACCCGAAAAGTCTTTTTGATGTAGTTATGTAATAAGACGCTGCTGATCACCCTTATACTGTCACCTCTTACATGAACTAACTGAAGATCTACGAGTATGTATTAACATCAAAGACTACACAATATTCTTGTTAATTCCATAATTACGTGCGTCTAGATCTAAGTTACTCAATCTACGTATCTAATTTATTAAACCAGCCACAACTTTGCACAATGCATTTCTGTCAAACGTTGTAAGGTTTCATCAAAATAATTATAGTTTACCGAGTAGCTACGAATGTGGCCTAGTTTAACTTATCGCGTCCGTCTGAAAACGTGTAGGTAGTCATTTTCAAAAGTTATAAGACTATTGTTCTGAAAGAAACTTTTGTGGGACGTGTAATTTTGTTATGACGCCAAATGAAATTGTTTTCTTTTAGTTGTATGTCTGTTTTCTTTTGTGGGCTTTGAATATTTTTAATTTTCTTAGATATAATACGTTTTTTTGATATTTTACAAAACATCTTTTTCTAATTACCAACATTTTTTTGCTTATTTTTTTGCATTTCAAATAAAATATTATAAACAAGATTCAATTAAAAAAGCAAGAAATCCTTTATGTAATTCAAAAACTTAATTTTTTTTTTGATGGATCGTGAAACTTTTATATTCAAATAAAATTTAGGTACGTACTTAATTAATAAGTTTAAGTTGAATTTTAGTGCATAGCATTTATTTCTATTGCTAACCAACTTCATTTAAGTTGGGCTATACAATTAAAATATTTATGAGACATGAAAACTTAGATCAGAAAACACTGCGTTTAATTTATGGATTTCAATTTAGAGAAAATGTTAAAGCAAATCAATGAAGGTATGTCAATAAAGGCAAAAATATCTACGTCGATAATATGATTTTGTGTATAAGCACTACCCAAAGATCTTCACCATAACTAATTGTCCAAACCACTAAGCTATGGAACCAATCGTAAACCATCATCATTATTGTTGTCGGCGCAACGTCTTTTTCTTCCAAATTTGTCGCTGGTGGTGGCGTGTGTATTGAATCATTAAGTTTTATTCAAAATGGTTAAGCTGAATGGTGCTGATCCATACGTCATATTCGTGAACGGGCGCCGTCAGTAGGCACTGGTCATCTCTTTGCTACCACGGCTTATTTTAATTCCAGAATTGTTTCTTATCTTTTTTATTATGGACGCTTTTACTGTGCACGTCTTTCTACACCGTTCTCACTTATATAATTTCAACATGAATGATGTAACCACTTTTTCGTAACAATAATTTGATATAAGTAAAAGATGCATGGAGTTTCTTGCCCGTTCTTCTCCATAGGTACTTACGAAGCTTTGAAATGGGCAAGTAGCTTCATCTTTCTGACTGACCGACCTCTTGACATTCAAAAAGTGCCTGTAATTGGTTTATTTGAAATAAATGCTTTCAGTTTGAGTTTGATACTTATCTGTTAGTCGTCAACTCGGTAGTCACCACCTTTCTAGCCAAATCATCTTTCATACAGTCCATCCATCGCTTCTCTGGTCTTCCCCTACTCCTAGACCCTTCTACATTCATATTAAAAAAAATCCATAGGACATTTTCCTCATCCCTCCGCATTACATGCCCGTACCATTACATTCGTAAAGTATCTTTACTTAAATAAACTTCTAAGCTACGTAATAAGCAATAGTTTCATACACTAATTAATATCTATAACGTATTTCAAAATCGATATACTTACGAAACGCTTGTAACATCTCTAATTTATTGATGTCTGACTAACCGCCATCTTAGTTGCTAGTGTTGTTACCACATACTTAAGTAGTGACGTCTGTTTAATATATTATTTAGTTCACGAATATCAATTTCTAGTGGTCCGACCATAGGTAATAATTAGCAGTCCAATTATGTTCTGAATGAAATGAATGTTTTTCTGCATTTGATGATTCTGCAAAAAATACTGATGTTAGTGTCAATAGTGTTATAATTATTATTGTGTAACCATAGTCTTTATCGTATAACACATCGTTAACACCCAGTGCTATAAAAGGACTTCCTAATCGACGGAAAAGAATGCGATCACTGGCAGTGTGATTTAAATTTCGAAGAAGCTTGCATAACAAGCGCAAGTAATTTATTTAGACGTTTAAAAATGCTGCGACATACCTACTTAGTTATTTTTTTGTCCGATTTTATGTGATCCTTGTAACAAATTCAGAATGAAATATGGAAAACGATTAGTTTATTAGCATTTATTGACCCACCTCCACGTTCATTGACGTAGGTTGAGTGGTCTAGGTGTTGTTACAATAGATTTCCTTTTATTGCTGAGATCTTAAAATTATTCAAATCGGACGCTTAAACTTACATAATATTTAAAAAAAAAAATCGAATTAGCACATGTTTTTCAACGAATAAAGTTAAGTAGGTAGGTACATTGCTATACATACAAAAGTACAAACATAAGATTCTTTACTTTTAAATACCGCTAAATTAAACACTGAAATTATTAAGCTATAAAAAGTCCTTGCAAGAACGAAAGACGTTCCTACCCAATACAATTTTAACATATCGTACTTTACAAAATTCGCCATTCTATGGGATATCGAGGGCAGATCTAATTTACGCATTTTTTTTTTTCCTTATGTAGGACCCCTTTTCTCCAAAAATATATCGTGTCGTACTTTAAAAATCGTGGTTGCCAAAAATAAATCTAATAAATTTATTACCAGAATTTACCAAGTTTTAGGCAGTAGATAGAAAACGTATTTTGCATTCTTTTGGAAGCAAATATAATTACAATAATATTGCAGACTATGAAAATTTCGTCAGGAGAGTTTTGAGTATACACATTCATACTCGAAATTCTTCTGACGAAAGTAAATAAATGAAGACCAAAGAAACGAAGGGTGGACTGTGTGAAGGATGATAGGGCTAGAATTGGGTGACTACTGACATGTTGACTAATAGAGAAGTACCTGTGGAATAAAAAAATATTGCATCGACCACAAATAAATCCGTATACAGGGTGACTGGTAAAACACCATCAAATCTGCTGGTCCCTACGTTTTGACGAGTTCCGCAAACATAAATGTAGGGAACAGCTGATTTTATTTTCGCGATTTCATATTTGGTCCCTTAATAAAAGTTGTTCATAATGATGAGTACAATGACCCCGAGTTTGATGGTATTTTACCAATAATCCTGTATATACAGGATAATGATTATGAGGAGGCAATAGGTAGCACAAAATAAAAATAGTTTTTGCTTACCCTAGAATTCTAAAACATTTACCTGCCTACTATTAGTTCAAAATTCTATAAATACGAAAATATTAGCATTCAACTTTATATTATAATTTAAAAGCTAACAGACTTAATAATATTAATAATTGAAATTGAAAATATGTAGGTACATATGTATATAAAAAAGAAGGAAAAAAATCACAGGGCATCAAAAAATTCGTCTGCATCGCTGTCAACAGGAAAGTGCCCAAAAGGCTGACAGCATTGCCACCTCAGATTGCCACGTTGTATGGCGATGCTGATTCTTTGGCCATAAAATAGGTCAGCCCTCTGGTCATGTGAAGAGTTGACTAACCGCTTGGCGATGTCTCGAAAAACCAAGCGGGAGTTGGACCCCATGGCCCTAGTGATTCTACCCCAAACGGCTCGAACATATAACTCCCAATAAGATAGGAATATGTTCGTCGCTTGAGGTTTTCCGCCCCTGCAGCAGCCGGCTCAGCACAGCCCGCCGTACTAGGAAGATGGAATGGCGCAAGTGTGTCGACACATGTTGCATCCCACACCAAAGACCTGCCTTACTTCCAGGGCATTATGGTCATTCCGTCTGGTGTCTTCCCACCGTCGCGTGCCAAGTCGGTGGCTTCTAAAACAGCTGGCACCCGGCGCGGCGGTGACAAGATTGAATTGATTGTTGATAATTTAATTTGAATATCGCTGTTTAGTAACTCGTTATATCACTATGTAAATAAGGTTTCTTGTCCACTTTCTTAGGCCTTTATGATCGGAATATAATTTGATGTTCAGATGTCAAGGTGGTTTGCATAGAATTAACTTAATTTTACGTCATTATTGTCGTAGGTCTGAGTAGGTCACAAATTTCTCTATAACTAGGTAAAGATGCTGTTTATAGACATCAGGGAATTTATTTGTATTTTTTTGCCTAAGGATTTAAATAGACGGTCAGGATTTGAGCTGCACGCCAGGGGAAAAATTGCAGCTGGAATGCAGTTGACATAAAACTGCATCGAAACTGCCAGTCGAATGAGCAGTTGGCATGCAGTGGGCAAGCAGTTTTAAGGCAGTCCGTCTGTTTAGACACTTATCGCGAATAGATTCACTGCTAATACAGTCAGCCAACGGCTAGTTTAATAGCTGATGAACGAAAACAATACAAAGTAACCGATTATTGCTTCATCTTCTAGTAGGTCCAACTTATTTTGTTAACTTTGATTAAATGTGAATGTAGAGAATAATACAGGATGGCAGGAATTAGACCCTACGACGACCGAAAAAAATAACCTTTGTTTCAACGCAGGGGTGTTCAGAGTCATATACTGAATCCATGGTGATTCAGTACACCACATTTTTTTTTTGAAGGTGGGAAATAATCAAATATCTTCTCCCGCTCGGGGCGGAGTGGGAGGGCGTGTCAGACTCTTACTGACTAAAACCCACCCGTATTCCTTCAGTTGACTGTGCCAGGGGCCACGGTTTCCCTGTCGGACTTTCGCGCAACCCTGGCAGGCATCGGCCCTAGGAAACCCCGTCATTGATGATGACATCTCTTTGAGGCGCGCGTGGAACACAACGCGTCGTCGACCCGGGCCTGGTCTTTATCGGACGGCAAGCTGCCCATTGCTCGCCGTCCGCAAACCCGCGCGTACGGTGGCCGGGAATCGCCTTGCGATTCCTGATGCCCAGGGCGTCTCCTGCGGCGGCTAGGGGCGTGAGGGCACGAATTTTGACTCTCCCTCACGCGTTCCGCTTCATACTTCGTGAACATTACTGCTTCGCAGAAGGAGGTGACGGCTTTCCAAGCCAGCTCGCTCCGTACCATGGCCTGGACCAGAGCCGGACGCGAGAGATCGCCACCGCCAATCGCCTCCACGAGGACACGGCGGTGCTCCGCCCAAGCAGGGCAGACTTCCACCTTATGGTCCACCGTGTCCTTTCTGAACACCCTTTTTTTTTTTTTTTTTGAGGATGGGAAATCATCAAATGACCCCTCCCGCTCTGGGTGGAGCGGAAGGGAGTGTCAGACTCTTACTGACTAAAACCCACCCGTGTTCCTTGCTTGGCCCGTTATGTTCCGGGTCAGCGGTACCCCTTTTGGGTGATCCCGCTTTCCCGGCAGGCTTGGGCCCTAGTGGGCCACCTCTTCGATGCTGACATCTCTTTGAGGCGCGCGTGGAACACGTACGCGCCGTCCAGCACGGGCCTGGTCCTGATCGGACGGTGAGCTACCCATTATTCACCGCCCATTACTCAACACCCTTGCGTTGAAATTTTTCATCGGTTTTTTATTTTTATTAGCTCTTCAATAAGTTTTGACCGCGTAGGTATTATTGCACTTTTCTATGAAACAGCATTTTTTTTTGATAACCGAAAAAAAAAATCTACGCTTGGGGTCTAGAATCATGTGCTGAACTCGTTGTTACAGTTTGCGCGTCAATGTCCCCTGCCACCCTGTATGTAATTTTACTAACGCCCTCTAGCAGAGTTTTTTGTAACGAATTGGCAATTGAATGTGGTTCGAAAACAGCGCCACCTTACGGATGTAACGAAAATGCCAGCGAATGTCTGCAGCGATGCTACGATGTACGAGCTTAGTGATTTACACTTTCTCCTCAAGTGAAACGAATTCTACTTCGCTACACTCTCGCGAGATGGCACTAGAATCGAATGCCGACGAGCTGAAAGTGTTTTATCGGAATTATTATTGATACCTAATGCTAACTTTTGTAACGTTGCTACTATTTATTTCTTAATAACACTTGTTAAATCAGGGAAAACTCAGGACCGCAAACTCCGCAGACCACTTGACAAACGACATATTAACTCTTAGTAACAGATAAAGTAGTAGGTACCTAATGGTGGTCAGTAGTAGTAGGTAATGCTGGGGAAATTTATTGTATACAAAATTAACTACCAACTTAAATTACCCGTATCTTCAAATCACAACTTGTTCTTAATGTGATCGTTCATAAAATAATAATTCAAAGTGAAAAAACAACACAACTTTCATTCTTTTGTTGTAAGAAATAGCTATAGGTAAAATCGCAAATTGATGTAGTGTGTCATTTTGAATTTTGATAAACAATTAATTTCTCAGATTTTACAATGGGGACCTCATATAACATCTCTGGCGGGGCGGCTAAGCTCGGCCGCTTAGGTATGCTGTTAGAAAGATAAGACAGTTAACAGATGTAGAAACCGCGCGTTTGGTCTATTTTAGCTACTACCACAGCATTATGTCGTATGGCATTTTTCTGTGGGGTCGGGCTGCTGACATTGAATCCATCTTTATTTTGCAAAAGAGAGCTGTGTCAGAGCCATTTGTATTCTACGTCACCGCGAATCTCTCAGGGAACTATTTAAAAGGATTAATAATAAGACGGTACCTTGCCAATTCATTTGAAAATACTATGTATGTAAGAAAAAATCTGCATTTTTTAAATAAAATAAGTGATATACATCATTTTAATACTAGAAATAAAGATAAAATAGATCAACCATTTATCAGATTAGCTAAAGTACTTTAGTGTTAAGTGTTGTAACAAAATACCTTGTCGTATATTGCAATTAAATGAAATACAATTTAAAACTCATATAAAAAGTTCACTTTGTAAACAAGCATATTACAAATGATAGGATTATATCCAAGATAAGAATGCTTTGGAACATGCTGGTCCAGCTCCCTAGGACAATCTAGGATCTAGACAAAATCATACTTGTTGCTACTTTAATTGTTTATTTTATTATTTTTATGACATTGATTTACATTCTGTGATTACTTTAACTCACACACTGACGTATTACTTGTTTAAATAGTTTGGGAAATCGTATACTTTTACAATGTTTGTAAATACATATGTGAACACCATGTATCTATCACTTAATTAACTTATTTATCATTGCTACATTTTTTTAAGTCTTTTTATCTATTGTGGTAGGGTAATTTTTACTACTTATAGGTGCATCGTCTTCACATAAAATTATATAATTAATGTATACTAAATATTGTAACACATTTTAAAAGAGTGGATCTGGTGGAGTTTATTGCCCATTCTTCTCCATACGAAACTACCTTTTGGAAGGGGCGACTAGAATCAATTCTATTTTAATGTAAATGTTGACGTTCAAAAGTGCCTTTTATGTGCCTATTTGAAATAAATGCTTTGACTTTGACTTTTGTACACACAGCAGCAGGTCCAGTTACCACAAACTGTCAAATTTCCTCATTCGATTTTGAACTTAAGCCTTAAATATTTTAAAGCTTAAAATAATTTGGAGAAATTTGACAGGTTCGAATAACCTGATGTACTGGCGACTGTACCAAGAATGCATGCTTATTCTTGTCTTAAACTATATACTGTATCTATATATGGTGACACTGAGGGAAGAGAGGGTGTACCTGTGTCTGCGCACACACTTGTGCTCTATAATATCTCCCGCGCAGAAGACTAGTCCCCGTTGAGATTGGCCGCCATGGCCGAAACACGGTCTGGAGGAACTATTGCTATTTGCTATTAAGCTACGGCTACATTGTCGCGCGCTCTCTGTTGTACAGCGAGACGACGAACGTTGTGCGAGAGAGTGCGCGCGAAGTTTCGTTCACGTTATCGCTACAATATACCCGTAGCATCATTATGTCATACTTGTGCTAATCTACCGTGAAAATAATAAAAGTGAACCGCATGATTAACGCTATGTCCAGCCGGATGGTCAGCCATGTTGGGTCTGCGGAAATGGACCGCTCTTTCCGGTACATTTGCAAATTTTATACCCAGATACATACTCGTACGTGCTCGTTACTCCCCTTCGATACTTCAGAGTAGATACCTACCTACTTGGAAACGATTGACCTTGTTTCTTGTCAAAAGGGACTGTACAAAGCAATTGTGGAATTATATCCTGTTTTATTGTTATTGTGGATTGTGCTGCTGTTAGATTGTTTCTTATTTAGAATTCAGTTCTGAATTCTTTTAACTCATGGGTAGGAGATACACTTAAGTTCTGTTTCGTTTAATTATTCTTACTACAAGCTGTTCGTGCCCGGCGTCGCCCGGGGTGAATTTCATACAAAAATGGCATCCAAATTTCCGACCTTCACGAAGAATTTTTTTTCTTACAAACCTTGTTTTGACAATTTGCAAACAGAACAAAATCAGAATTAGCCAAATAGGTGCAGCCGCTTTGAAGTGATGGGCGGACAAACATTTTTGGCAATTGATTTTTATTTATATAAGTAAGTATGTACTTAGTGTGTATTTTTTAGTAAGGGGTCTGAAAAAATCTCTGAGTCGTTGATGCCTACTAAAATCTAAACATTTATTTAAATTACATACTGAAACCACAGTTCTTTAAATTAGGTATCAGGGAGCCGGTCGGTTAGCCTAAAGTGCAGAAATGGTTTCTTCCCAGAATTTGGGTCTCATGATAAGGAACATTATTTTATTAATTTTTCACCTGAAACCCCTTGCTACATGGTTGGCTGCCTTTTCCCTTAAAAAGCAATTTCCTAAAAGACTGCAAATTAAAAAGCGGTTTTCTTTGAACCCCAAACAAGTTTTTAACCAAATGAAAATTTGTAGTTTCGGCCAGACCTTTTTGGATCTAAAAGAACTCTTGAACTATAAGGATGGGTACATAACAAGGGTTAAGGGGTCAACGGAGACTCATAGCTGGACCTTCTTTGAGAATGGGCGGTCTTCAACCCTTACAACGTCTGAAAATATTAAAAAAATAAATCACATTAGGCTGAAGGAAAACTTCTGAGACTCGTAAAAAAGGTTGTTTATGATAGATAAATAATGGACAATCGATTTTCTTTATTATTTATTTTGACTAGTCCTACTTTCTTACAAAAATATTGTTGTTGCTTCAGCTATGTACATACCTACAGTAGCTAACCTATTATTTATCAGAATATAATTTTCTAAGTTATTCAAGTTAATATTTGAATCTACGTAGGTACGGTCAATAACAAAAGTCGATGAATACCTGAGTGTTTTTAATAATAATTAAGCAAAATGTAACGTTTAATTTGTTTTGGCTATTACTTTATAAATGTTGAAAAGTAATTTAACTAACAATTTTGGATCTATGTATTTATGTAAAAGTAAAAGTGTTAATCGTCTTCCGGTGCAGAATATGCTGACCATACCTTTAATTAAAAACAAATTTCGCAAAAAAAAAAACTCTTAACAAACACACAAATACAATCACTAAATAAAAATATAAAGTAAACCATTTCGGAGATATCAAAAACAGAAGAAGTCATTGTATTCATTGCACATTATCCTGTGGCAACTAAATGGAAGAATTCACGGTCTTGAAGTCTTATTAATAATCTATTTAAACTAAAAAACATAACGGTTATTGTTATAATATTAACTTAACCAGCATATAAGTGATGTTATGTAAGTATTCTTGATATATAATTCACAATATAACTTTTAGGCACAAGTATTAATAATAATAATAAATTTATTTATTTTCTCTCAGAATGGTTTTGCAGCACTTAACAGTTTTGAACTGTATAAACTCACATTGTGAGAGCTGGTGCCTGATGTAGGCTAAGGAAAAACCTGTGTTACAGGTCACCAGGCCCACGTAGTGGTTTCATACAAATCAACAGGCAGGTAACATATATTTCTACTAAGCAATAAGATTAATATTAGCAGAGTAGGTACTCAAGCAGCAATAACCTTAATCGTGAAAATTATATTATTATTACTTAGCCTCTTTGTGCTTTATTTGTTATATTATACATAGATTCACACTATTACATACAAGAAGAAGAACTGGATTCAATAACTAGGTCTAATAAAATACAATAATCCCGAAATATATATAATAATATGCTACATACAATATTCATTAAATTTATAGCTACATACTTTTTATACAAATATACAGGGTTATTGGTAAAACACCATCAAGCTCTTAAGGGGTCATTGTAATCATCATTGGTGCCGATTCCCTTGTTCACAAACTAAACTAAATTTAACTTGAGTGCATCTTTTTCTTTCTATTTCGTTATGAAAAGGACAGAAGATAAATATTAGTTTAGTCCTGTCAAATAAGTCAGCACCTGACTTAATTTGATGTAATTTTAGTAGTCAACTTTTTAATCACGTCTATACTTGTATGGAGTAGTGTCAGGCGCTGATTAATTTGACAGGACTAAACTAACATTTATCTTCTGTCCTTTTCATAATGAAACAGAAAAAAAAGATGCACCGAACCTAAATTTGGTTTAGTTTGTAAACAAGGGAATCGGCACCATTATGAACCACTTTTGCTATGGGACCAAATATGAAATCGCGAAAAAAAAATCAGCTGGTCCCTACATTTTGACGAGTTCTGATTTTTTTTTCGCGATTTGATATTTGGTCCCATAGTAAAAGTTGTTAATAATGATGAGTACAATGACCCCTTAAGAGGTTGATGGTGTTTTACCAATAACCCTGTATAGTTGTAAAAAAATACATAGCATTCAAGATCTATGATGAAATTGATGAAGAAAACGAAAGCTTTATTATTAGTCTAGATACTACATCACAAAATAGGTAACTTTATTGCGCGCGTTTAACATTATCTTAATGTTAAAGTAAACTTGAATTAAGTATAAAAATAAAAATATAAAAAAAAAAACTAAGTAATGTTTTAACTTATAAGTAACTTAATTATCATCACGATATATTGATGTGGTATTTTTTTATTTATTACTAATAATTTGTTGTTCTTTAAGGTTTTCTCGTAAATCTTAATGAAAATTAAAACTAAGTATAAAATGGTAACTTTTACACATATAAACTTATTTGAACACATATAAGTGGATATCTACGTGAAATATTATTTATATTAATATATTATGTAAGTAATAATATCTAAAAGTTAAACATATGTAATAAAGTAATAAAATATAGGTATAATAAGAATATGAGAATCACTCGTTTCTCTTTGAACTACAAAATACACACATCAAAAGTGTCTAGGGATCAAGCATTTTTATGCGGATTTCTTGAGATTAAGATGTGGCTTTGTAATAAATTTATGATTTTGTAAATTTATATGGATCCTTTTTGGTGCATTTCATAATTTGAATCAGGAACTGTGAATCAAATTCGAGTAAAAGATGAAAATCAGCTGTCAATATTTTCCCTATAAAAACATACAACGCATTGAAGACATTATTAGTGCTACTGTTTCCCTACTACTGATTAAAACCAACGTTATTATGGAGCGGCGACGTCATTTAAGCAGGGAAGAAATGCTCAGAGCCGTGGGAATGATAGAAGCTGGTTCCCGGCAACGTACTGTGGCTTTAGCTCTGAATACAAGTCAGAGTGTTATCAGTCGACTTTGGACACGTTACCGAAGCACTGGTACCGTGGCTGAGCGCCATGGAGGACGGTATCGCTGCACCACACGGAGACAAGACCGATACATTCAAATCTTAACTCGAAGAGCTCCAACAATAACCGCCATGATGTTAGCCGTGAGGCTTCATCACTCTTCAGGGAACTTAATTAGCGACCAAACAGTCAGAAACCGCTTGCATGAAGTGAACCTTCATTCCCGAAGACCGCTACGGGTACCACCTATAGCAATGCACAATCGTAGGATTCGATATCAATGGGCTCTTGAACACAGAAATTGGGCAGAAGAACAATGGCGTTTCGTGTGCGTTCTGATGAGTCTCGTTTTGGTATGAGACCGGATACAAGACGTATACGACACTGGAGAACCCCTGGACGCCAACAGCGATTAAAATCCTGCCAGGAAGTCCATCCTTATAGTGGTGGAACCATCATGGTATGGGCGGGTATTTGGATCGGCGGAAGAACTGAGTTGATTTGGATCAGAGGCAACCTCAACGCTCAAATTTATGCTGAGACGATTGTATCAGACGTCATCGTTCCTCTACAAGTGCAAATCGGTCCCTTATTTCAGTTAATGCATGATAATGCACGACCGCACACCGCAAGAGTTGTAAGACAGACTCTCGCCGCAGCTAACATCAATGTCCTGCCCTGGCCTGCTCAGTCGCCAGACTTGAACCCGATTGAGCATGCATGGGATATGCTACAGAGAAGAGCTCTGCCGAATATGGAGGGTATCCAGTCGCAAGAAGACCTTTTTTTGTTGTTGCAACGAACATGGGCGGCCATTCCACAGCGTGATTTGGATGAACTCATTTTGAGTATGCGAAACCGATGTTCTTGTGTTGTTAGTGTTCGCGGTAGAAACACGGATTATTAATTGTTTAAGTTACCCAATAAAATTTTAAAGAAAACTGTTATTTCAGTCTTTTTTTCGAACTTTTGTGTTAGTGGTTCAAATGTCAAAAATCCCTTTATTAGGAAAATGGCAAATTTCTTTATTAATGCAAAGGTGACTTGGTTTATCGTTACTGTGACAAACGAAAACACTTTATTTTATGAATCCTTAAAGAAAATTTTAATTAATATCAATCAGGAGAAAAGTTATTGCAAAAATATATGTTGATCCCTAGACACTTTTGATGTGTGTAGTTTTTACTTGAAAAATAAAATTACACATTTGCCCGACATAGGGAATCGAACCCACTGAAAGTAAGTACTTAATTTAAATCATAATTAAATTAAATTGGCTAACTATTATTAAAGTGTTATTATTAAATAGAGCCCCAGTTCAATGTAGAATTTAAGATTTATGAATAATTTATGTCAGTATTGCACAGTTCATTAAGAATTAAAGGAGAATTTAAACGTTGCTGGTCTGTAATTTGAAATCCTCTAATCACAGCTCAAAAGGTTAAAACGAAGGTTTTAATTGTTGTCTTTAAAAAGTTTGCTTTTAATTGAAACTTTTTCTATTGCTTTATTCACCAATTACGGTTCAAGAATAACAAATCGGTGATTATTTTTTTTCTTTATTGTATATCTAAAGTAACCGTAAAACGGGGTTAATATGGACGCAGGGGTTAATCGGGACGAAACTTTAAAATGGATTTTAACGTTGAAATAATATAGTTTGTTGCCAATGAGGGCACTTAATTGTTAATTATAATACAGTAAACACATTTAGAGTCCTTTTTGGCAGCAAACGATATTATTTCAAAGTTAAAATCCATTTTAAAGTTTCGTCCCGAATAACCCCTGCGTCCCGATTAACCCCGTTTTACCGGTAACTTTTTACTCTGTGCCCAAACAAAAAGTTGGAATGGTTCTATTTTTAAGTAGTTAAAAACGAATGAAATTAATTTTTTATCAGATTTTGTTTAACATTGGAGCTCTTACTATAATACTATTACGCTACCCCATACTGTTGGCTGTCACAATTCCTGCGCTTCCCGAGCTGATGACACAGTAGCGGTGAGCCCACGATGTCGCCCAGAAACACACTCAGGAGGTAGAACTCTTTGGCCTGGTCCGGAGACCGCTTGTATTGGCTGGAAAGAAGAAAAAACATGTTAGGTAACTTGGTAAGACATAAATGCCCAATATCCAGCGCTGAACCTAGCCAATTAAAAGATATTACCAGTAAAAGAACCAGTTTTTAAAAGAAGAGTGAAAGAACACTATCTTTCCACTTCGTCATAGCTGCATTAATATTCTAGTGATATTTATTTTAGAAGTATGTATGTATGTATATTCTCATATTATTTGTTTTATTTTATTAAGTGAATTGTTTTTGATTTTATGTATTTTATTTTCTCTTTTACTCTTACACACGCTGTCTACATCTCTAAATCTACTATCCTATCGCAGGTATGCTGGAAGAGATATCATTAGAAATAGGCATCACATTTGTACCTATTTTTCTGTTCTTTTCTTTTTGTCTGTTTATATATATGTGTACATAAATGGTTAAATTAAAAAAGACAAATCTATTGTGGTTTTTGTGATGTTTCTATTTATATTTTGTTTTCTTCCTTAATTAATAAACAATGAAAAATAAAATTAAACAATACCCGGTTAAAATTTCAGACAGGGCTACACTGAGAATTTTCTAATGAGAAAACTGAATAATACTTCGGCGGACCCGGGGATCGAACCCAGGATGATACGCTTATCAGTTGCGTTTTCAACCACTAGAACTAGTTTCGTATTGTACTGTAACTAGCATAAATGCCTTACACTTACGCAACCTTCAAAAGCAGGTATATTTGGTACTTGTTTAATATTGTTACGCACATAGTATTTTAAAACCATACTAATAAGAAAAAGTATTTTCTCAAAGCGCAATTTTTATTACCTACCCGAGAATTTGCGTAACTATAAGGTATTTATGCTCACTGTACCCTATGTATAAGTAGGCAAATCCTATCTCAATTTCGTTTCAAATTAGTGCCTAGTCATTACCTCTCTAATGTTACACATATATAGACATGCCTAGAGTAAATAATGCCACAACGAAATAGGTACATCCATTTTAAGTACAAACAGAAAACAGGAAAATCCTTTCTTTGAAAATGAAAACCACATTCAAACTAGACGTCGTCGTTATAAACAAACACTGACATACATGGGACTTCGTCGCTACTTCGCCAGTTAAAACCCTTGCAAGCTTCAACTAAGTGATTAACTTCATACAAAAGTACAGTCACGAGCACAAATATATGGACAGCTCGGCAATAATATCTGATTTCATGATTCATCCATTAATATCTGTCGTCAAGATGACGGCAATTATATATGATCATTTGTGGAAGGCATATACAAATGGCAGCACAAATATGTGACATCGAAGGAACGCCAAAACTACTTGACGAGACAAGCGACGCCAAAATAACAATAATATCGGGTTATAAATATCTGCTAATACTCAGTTAAATTCAGAAGAATAAATACCTCGCAACATGAAAACCTAGCACATTTATGCTCGTGCCTTTACGAGTTTATTTTTAAAGTTACACTACCACACATTTTCCCTTGAAAACCGTACAAAGCTTATCTGAAAACTCGGCTTTTTATTTTGCAACTGGTAGAAAAGTTTGCTATGGCAATAGGTAATATTAGATTCTCCGTTCGTGGAATCTTAAATTCTCCGTTCAAAGGCAAAATCATTCTGAAAGTTTTCTTTGACTCCCAATCGACTTTTTTCAAAAGTAGAATAAAAAAAATATTTCTCTAATTTATTTTTTATCCTCATACAAGGAAAGTCAAAGGAAACTTTAACAAAATCGCCTTTGGCAAAATATAACGCCAACAGTCATAGACATATCGATATAAGACCTAATTCATGCTTAAACGTTATACTTTTTTTTTGTAATCTTTCAATGTCGGTTTAATTTCTTCTTTTAAAAATATTATCAACTAGCGTCTGCCCGCGACTTCGTCCGCGTGAAATATCTTGTTCCCCCGACCCACCCCATCGTACCTCATCACCTGCCGGTGCTATCACTTCGCTTTCGCTTATCGTTCTTTCTGACTTTTTTTTCTTTTTGCTCTGCTCCTTAGGGTCACAGCGTGATTTTTAATAGCCTATAGCCTTTGTCAAGAATTGGGGTATTAAATGCAAAAAGAATTATTCAAATCTGACCGGTAGATCCAGAGATTACCCCCTACATCTCACAAACTCACAAACTGTGCCTCTTTATAATATTAGTAAGTATAGATAAACATACTTAAAATAACATCACGCCTATAATACCCGAAGAGTAAGACAGAGGTTTAACTATAGTACACCTACATTTCGTGTACGTTACCCTAGCAGGAACGTGGTTCCTAGAGTGTTATGAGTGAAACGTATAATTAGTGCATAATCTGCTGTGTATGTGCACCACATAAAAAAATTGTGCGCTTTGTCGTTTTGAAAACAAACTGAAAAAATGATTCCTGCTAGAGTAACGTTTTTCCAATAGGAAAATTCTTAACGAATGATCGGAGAGTTATATTCTCGGTGCACCTTTTTACACAAATATAAGCTCTCTGGCCATGCACAATATTTCTCTCTCCGATCATTCGTTTAGAATTTTCCTACCGGAAAAACGTTACTATAGCAGGAATCGTTTTTTCCGTTTTTTTTTTCAAAACGACCAAGCGTACCATTATTTTATGTGGTGCACATACACAGCAGAAAATGCACTAATTAAACATTAAATTTCACTCATATCACTCTAGGTACCACTTTCCTGCTAGGGTAACGTACACCTACATTTCGCCAAGTTCCATGTAATAGGGGGCGAGCATATGATTAGTAAAGTATATGGTAGGCTATAAAACGTGTATGTCATCTGTAATAAAACCACCGTCGAAACGTTACCCAAGAGTCATACGAAATGGTTACGATAGCATTACTAAAGAATAAGGTCACTTGGTCAGTAACCTTACCTGCGGACTAATATTGTATACATATTTTTTATAACGAAAATATACAGACATATTGCGCAATATAATTACGCAGTGGTACCCAAGAAATGGTCAAAGAAAGAGAGGTAGACCACAGAAAAGGTGAGATGATGACATCAGACAGGTCTCTGGTACATCATGGGGTATAGTGGCAAAGAGAGACAGGAATGGAGAAGGTTGGAAGAGATCTGTTTTCCGACTGGCAAACAAAGTTAAACAACCATAAACAAACGCCAATACGAGACTGAAATGAACACACCTTTTTCAGTATAAACATTTCTGCATTTCAATTCTTGCACAAAAACCTACAAACCTGGTATTTATCAATATTTGACCAACTTTTTATTGATGTAGGTATTCAACGTAATATCATTATAGACTTCTTGAAGACAGCCTTTTGATTTCGAAGCTCAGAGAGAAATATCTTAGTAACTAGCTGATGCTCCAAACATCATATTTCCATTCCGTTTTATTTAAAAACCAGTACTTTTCGGTAGCTGTCAATTGAGATACTTTTATACTTCATGACTACACTGATACAAAAATCATTTGAGGCAAATCACATGCTTCAGTTTAATGTTATGTTTTTTGTGGTGTACAATAAAGAATATATAAATAAATTATTTATATTTGGAAGTCATGACAACACTGACGACTAATATTTGTCTAAGATAGGAAGTTTATTTTTAATAATATGATCACTTTCCCATCTCAAGTTCACCAGCCTATACAAACAAATGGAAAATGCAAGTTATTTCAATAAATAACAGCTATTACACCTCGAATGATGAGATGAAATACGGAACTGCATTTCTGTACACCACAAACTAACAATTGCAATACGACAGTGAAAAACACACAGTATAATTTTAGACTCAAGATGAAAAGTCTAAGTGTGATATTTCAATGTAATCTAAAATGCAGGGAAACATTGTTAAGTGATGTTTCATTGAGCTTTATTTCCTGGTGTTAAGGTGTGCATTTGTTTGAAGACTTGGAGCAGTGAAAGTGATTTGCGGTGTTGCATAATAGCGGCTCACCTCGGACGTCGAACGTAAAGTAGACGCTAGTCCTTCATACAGAAAGATAATCTACTCGTCTGCTTGGCCGTCGTTTAGTTATTTGTAAAGAAAATGACTAATGATGAGGAGTATTGACACTTGATGTGTTTTAGATTGTTATAATGATCATAAGATAGATCATATTTGACGATAGCGTCCTCCATACAGAAAGATAATCTACTCGTCTGCTTGGCCTTCGTTTAGTTATTTGTAAAGAAAATGAATAATGATATGTGCGACGATATGTATAGAGTTTCTCTTTTGAAGTATGTACTGTGTAATATTTTAATAACAATAGGTGACTTAGCAAGCCTTTAATAACATTTTGTAATTTAATATTACCTATAGACTTAAATAAAATATAAACAGGAATGGCATCCTTTATTTGGAATTGTCAAAGTACTTGGATACACATCACCATGACCTAGTAAGTACTTAGTCATAGTAGTGACATAAGATGTCTTAAAAATCAATTCAATGATTAGTAATGAACTAATACTAATTAATATATATAATTTAATTGGGTAGAAAATAGTTTCTTGTTAAAATTAATCAGCATATGACACATGAAAAATCAACAAAAAAATTCCTGATGATAAGGTGTCTATATGCTGTTGAAGATCTATAACGAAATTCCTGTAAATGTTCTATTTAGGCATTGTTGTAATTTATAGCGTTTTTTTCCCAGAAGTAATTTAATTTAAATTCGAATACAAGTTATTGTTCATGAATAAATGACTTATGACTTATTATTCTCGTCATAAAAAAATATTTCCCAAAATACTGCAGTTTTGTAATTTTATTGCGCAATAACATTGTATTTTTACTTATTCTTGCACAACTAATTAGGTATGTAGAAAAGCAATTGTATTGTATTCATAAATATTTTAAATATATTCATAAACACATTAGATAGAACTACGAACGAAAAAAAAAATCAACAGCAAGAAACTCCTCAGCTAAAAATTTCGCAACAACCCACAATCCTCATGGTTGGGCGACTACGCGAGCGGCGATGACCCGCGCGGTTGCGTACGACTATTACATCGATGTCCCACTTGCGACCAGCGGACACACTTAGCTGCATTCTTGTACGAAACACTACCGACCGCTGACCCGGTTCCTCACAATTGGACATGGCATTGAAAACATTTGAATCGACCGTTATGAAATATTCATAGAAACTCCGACCGATGGAGCGATGGACCGACGAGTCAAGGTCGTTTGGAAATGGTGGGCTAAAGGGTTTGAATTTTATAGTGGTGCTGTAAACAGCCTGTATACAGGGTATAAAAAGACACATCACACAGCCGTCAACTACGCATTCTATAAATCAAACTATAGTAACATTGAACAAAAATAATTGCTGGGAAACGACTTTTATTTTTGGTATGAAACTTTGCTGGTTACGGTAGTGTGCAACGTAACTTACACAAAACATTGTGCTTATGGGTGTATGCAATGGTACAGGGATCGTGGGGGCATTGAAAGTTGTGTTATAACATTTAAAAAAGTCAAAGTTGGAATTTTGTTCTTCAATATCTCCGTAACCAGAAGGTTCCCGGGTATGGTCAAGTACAAAAAATGATAACAATGACGAGGAGTAAAAGTGACTCGGCTTCGTTAAGTGTCTTTTTACACCCGTTAGGTACAAGTCCGTAGTCGACTGCAGACAGCAGCAGCAGGCGACGTGTCGCCGCGACACTACTGGTTTCTATGTATTTCTATGAAAACGACGTGTCGCTAGCTACGGAATATTTCACCTTTATTTAGGATAGAAGCTCGGGATGAATTTCTACTCTTGGTAATTCAATTCATCGATCCGCAAACACTACAAGTAGTGCTTAAAGATCGCTACGGCAAACGGATACTCGCTAAGTCACCACTCTGGAGAAACGGATTGACAATCTCTTTAAGTTCAACTTCAACTCTGTAATCGCCATAATCTCAAGTTCTCGGGATGCTTCTGCCCGCCTTCATATAATAATAGATGACGGTAATAGGTAACCTAGGCTAAACTTTGCAGGCAATTACAAATTAATAGATTTTTTTCAACCCACTGCTGGACAAATCCCATACTTGTATTTTTATTTTCATTAAAAAAAGAAGTAGGCAATGCATAATTTAAAACTCGGTTTATTATCTAGATAAAAAGAGGACCCTATGAAAATAAAAAAATGGAAACTAAAAACTTCTTCCGACACCGAACCCATACTCTTTTAGACAAACTTTTTAAACTCAAAAGTGCGCAGCAGTTTTATAAGTTCTACAAAGAAGTATACAATTAGTATTAACTAATTTATGAGTGGGGTTAATTTTGCCATCGGTTGAAATTGTTAAATTTATTTTGTACAAATTTTCGTTTTTTATAAAATCATGCTCCAATTAATATGAAAACTGCAATTCTGTGTTCTGTCAAAATAATGTCCCTACTACTACCAATACTAAAGCCCAACATCTTCAGCCTTTTTACTATTAACCAATCAAAACAATATAAAGAAACAATGTTATCAACGTTTTTAAATTGGGATTATACGAAGAGAAACATTTAAATACTGAAATTGGAAGGGAGGCAAAACTGGAGTAGCAAAACGTAGATCGTAAACCGTTAGTAAACCACTATATCCGTCTGCCAAGACGGTATTAAGTCAAGTTATTATTTTTTACCTGAAAACATCAGGCCAATCGAGCTGCGGGCGAGGCTGGGCTTGCGCCCTCGTCGCATAGTGTGCGCAAACGCGCTCGAAAATGCATGCCCGTGCGCCGAACTCGCCGACGATGTACTTTTCCACCTCAGTGACATCGAACGACTCGGGACTCTCTGCCAGGGTCAGCTCACGACGGTTGCGGGAGCGGTAGGTTGCTGAAACAGGTGAATTGTAAGGTTAGAAATCACTATAAAGGAGAAAACGTACAAAATTGGCTCTAATATGCGACATTTTCTATAAGGTACACATTCAGTCCGTTGATGATGACAATTATCCGGCATGTCCTAGAACCAAAATTCGAAGACACGTGACATGTACCAACCCGCACTGGGCCCGCGTGGTGGATAACGGGCATTATGGCCCGCTTCCTCGCACAGAGAGGAAGCCTGTGTCCCAACAGCTGGGATGTTATAGGCTGATTATGCCTTCTATTTACGAAAAAAATATATATTATATTCGTATCGCGTGATGGTTCATATTCAACCTTAAAACTTAGAACACCTTGATTAAATCAAACCGAAATTCTATACATTACCAAAAAAAATTCATAACCAAAGTTATCAATGGAATCCGACTAAAGGATATCAACATTTTATAACCCTCGTTCGCATAAGTGAGCTACCAAAACCGTCGAAACTCGTGCACCCATCGAATAACTAAGACGATAAACGTCATCCATCAATGGAACTCGATGTCGTCACGGTTGCAATATCGATAGGTCATCGTTTAAACATCGGACACGTATGACATTACATCATGATGAATTTACGCACATCACTAGCAGGCTACGTGGACGATGTCACGCAGACATAGCAAAGAAGAAGTATTCGCAATCGATAAAGTAGTTATCGATGAAACCAATTTCAACTCAAACCAAAAAGTTGTTCATATTGCTCACAGGACTTTTCAAAATTGCAATAGCTTTACAAAAATAAGATAAAAATGGAAAAAATAAGTAGTAGGTACCTATATCTCAAAGATTTTCGATAGTCAAAATTCTCGAATTTATCATTTATATACAGAATTATTGTCTAATCATGAATGCCAAATCCAATCCATATCTAAAACGACTGATATTCTAAGGAGATTATATGAATACATTTCGCTCAGTCATCGTCAGGAAATTAGAGTCAAAAGATGAGAGATGATGAACGATGAAAACGAAATGATATTGTTGTAAAACACAAAATGTGATGAAGTACGAATTAAATACCAGTTTGTTAGCTATATTAATTATTCAAAATCTGTACTTGGTATAATAAAGCTAAAGAGTTTTTGATCGCGCTAATCTCAGGAACTACCCGTTGGATTTGAAAAATTCTATTTAACATCATGCAACGACCATTAGAAGCCTAGCAAAAAGAAAAAAAGTCAGAAAGAACACTAAGCGAAAATAAATTAATTTATATAATCTGATTTATTTTAAATTAAACGGTGGGTAACATAATAAAATTAAAGGGCGCAATAATTTCACAGATTTCAAAAACAAATGAGTCCGTCGGGAATCAAGTTTCCAGTTTATTTTCATGAGGAACTGGGAGCGTGGGGTTTCCGTGCCCGATGTTATCATTTGCAACCATGACCTGCTAAAGATCCATGCCTAGGCTCTTAGGCCTCTCTTACTCTTATAACCTTTCGAGATAAAATAGGGAAAGCAGTAAAGGGCAAAAAGGCCAAATTAGCAAAAGAAGTACGACCTACGATTACGAGTACCATTATAGTCAAACATTTTTATTTTAGGTACAAAGTAGGCCAATGGTGGATTTACTTAAATCGCACGTATATATACGCTATTAATATTCTAGTGATATTTATTTTAGAAGTATATATGTTTGTATTTTTGTATGTACGTACATAAATTCTCATATTATTTGTTTTATTTTAATAACTGAATTGTTTTTGATTTTATGTATTTTATTTTCTCTTTTACTCTTACACACGCTGTCTACATCTCTGAATCTACTATCCTATCGCAGGTATGCTGGAAGAGATTTCATTAGAAATAAACATCACCTTTGTACCAATTTTTCTGTTCTTTTCTTCTTGTCTGTTTATTTATGTGTGTACATAAATGGTTATAAAAAAATATGATTTAAAGTGGATTGGCAGTCGCTCAAAGACAAAGACCATGATGTCAAATACTGGTTTTCCGCTGCATCCGACCCCATCATGGTGGGGGAAAAGGTAGAAGTGGTTGGTGGTTCGGAATCCATTTCTCTGACTTTTTGAGATTGACTAACGTACTTTTTATAGTTACATTCTTACCCAAAATATTCACTTTGTATTGTTATAAAATGGCTTTTCAGATTGTTCATTTTCAGTTGAGATTTCCAACTCAAAGCATTTATTTCAATTAAACCATTTACAGGCACTTTTGAATTGTCAAGTGGTCGTTCAGTCAGAAATATGAAGCTAGTTGCCCATTCCAAAGGGTAGTAGGTACTTATGGAGAAGAACGGGCAAGAAACTCCATGGACACTCTTTTAAATTATATTGTTACATAAATATTAGTTACATCATTAATGTTGAATATTGGTATAATTATATGTGAGAACGATCTAAATAGGACGTTGAGTTTCCAGAGTACAGTAAATAGAAATTTAAACAAATCAATCCATAAATAAAACAATTCAATAAGCCGTGGCAGCCAAAATCTACTCTATGATGTGTGTATCATAGTAGGTTTTGGTACAATCATTTATCCACATGGTAGTACACACACATCACAGACACAACCCTCAAAAAACTATCTAATTATCAAGTTCAAAGTATCAGAGACAAGTTTTCCGAACTATGTTTTTATCATCTAACGACCATTAGCCAGTTAATTGCCACTGTCTTCGTCCTAATTACTTGTGCACTTTATCACTGCCACCATCCGTATATTTCGTGGCAAAACTTTTCTTTTCCACGGTATTTCGAAAGTCGGTTACTGGTATTAAAAACTGCATTCAAGTCCTGAATGGATTTCATTAGATAAAAACCTATTTGGTCACCAAACTTGGTCTCAGAAGGAAAAGTTTCACTGCACGCTATTTTTTGGTGCATTTTACAGGACATTCAAAATAAATAAATAAACAGACGAAATTGCTTTCTTTTGATTTTACAAATATTAAAATTACAAAGTGAAACAAAATTTGACTCTATGGGTTTGTTAAAATAAACTGGATCTGTAGATGTGTAAGTCTACACTAAAATTAAAGAGTTTTTTTTTTTAAACAGAACTCACACAGATAGTTGAGTTAAAGTTTTTATGTTTGGATATAGGAGGTTCCAGAGATTAACTCATATAGGTATATAGTAAAGTTCTGATCCCATTTCGAGTGCCAAAGTATGCAAAGTCCCGGGTACATGATAGTATTAAATAAATTATACACTGGTATATCTTCGTGATACCACCTCATACCGCTGCCAAAAACAATTGCCAATCCGGTCCTTGTAGGCCATAGATATAATAAAGAAGTTGTAGGCCTACATTACATTCGACAGATTCACGTAATATGGCCAAGTCGTTCAAGTTGTGATCGGTAATACAAACAGTAGATTTGTAGAAGGACTGGTTTAGTTCCAGAGTGGTTATTAATGTGACAGACTAGCGCAGTAACGCACAAACGACGGTGATTTACCGGCAACCATTATGCAGCTAGATGCGGCTAACGCACGTGTTAAGTAATCGATGTACAGTTAATAAAGAGTTTGATATGCATGTAGGACTATAAATAAACATTTTATTACTATAAAGGCCTTATTCATTGGTTTTGATTGATAAACGATACTATATTTTTAAACATTATGCTTATTTAGACATCATAATCATTCTTAATTCTTAATCGAATGTAATGAGGGTCCGCGCAACATACAATTATATATCTAATTAATGTATACAAAATATTGTAAAACATTTTAAAAGAGTAACTGACCATTCTTCTCCATACGAAACTACCTTTTGGAAAAGGCGACTAGAATCAATTATATTTTAATGTACCTAAATGTTGACGTTCAATAGTGCTATAAATGTGCCTATTTGAAATAAATGCTCTGACTTTGACAAGTCTTTTTCGTCCATACTTTATATATCATTTCATACATATACCTACGTCCTTTCTAGTCATATCATTTTTCACACAGTCCATCCATTTTAGACATGTTGTGTCAAAAAGTTTATTACCCAGCACACGCATAATATGCGTTAAAAGGCAGCTGGATGCCAGCACAGTTATCTCTTTAGTTGACTGTACATACACTTCATAAATACCCATCTTTATTGTTTCTTAGAAACATGTGTAAGTAACAGTATTTCGCATAAAAACTCGCGCAGGAAAAACTAATCTTTTAGCGTACTTATAGCAATTTGGCTTTCAAGAAAATCTCACGGTTTTTCGTTTGACGTGAGCTCGAAAATGGAGGACTCGTAAAAGTCAAAGTGGATGAATTATTTAGGCAGCTTAACTTACCAGCTTTGGCACTTTTCCGGGAAAACTAGACCGAAATAAAGCACTTAATTAATTGAAGAGAAAACTGGAAAAGTCAGTGGCGTTTCTTTGGTTTTTTTTATCTTTGTAAATTTTTAATTTCATTCCTGTCGCGTCTATTTCTCTAGCCAAGATTAATTTCTTTGTAAGCCAACAATAGTTGCCAAGTCATGCCAAGACGACACTTTAGAAAGCTTTATCTAAAGCAACATAATATCTATGTACATCACAAACCCTTATATCGTGCCTTTGTGCCCTTTCTTATTGTAGGTAACCCAAGTACCATATTCTTTGAATAATATGAAAGAATATGGGCCTCCTGTTAGAGAAAAATAAGAAACATTATTCAGCTTCCTTTTATGAAAGTGAGGTGTTAAAAATATTCGAAGCAGCATCCAACGTGGCTCCAGATCGAGTTGCTGAAGAGCATTTATCACGGTGCAACTTGCGCCAGTGGGGTGCTATATATTCTGCCTCCTGTCGACGTATGTTACGGGTGAAAAGCTACGTTTTAAGTACTTAACACTTTTTATATATTTTTGGGTAAAAAAAAAACTTTCATATCGAGGACTGTGTAATATTATACAAACATTTTTGAAAAACAATGTTTTTTTCTTTGGTAACTTTTTGTGACAACGTGGCTCTAACTCAATTTGTGTCAGGAACGCCTTATAAAGGCTCACTTTTAAAATTGGATATTGTTAGGTACCAAGTTAATAAAAGTTCAATGATTTTAATGAAATGAAATTGCTACGCTGCGTAAAACTGGTATGTGAAAACGTTAGCGTAGAAAATAGTTCAATCATGTATGCGTTTATTTAAAAGAAAACTATAGTAGGCACCAAATCGTACCTCCCAATACCACTTACCTGGACTCAGTGAATAAGAAAACTTCTTCAAGAAATTCGTAAGTTTCACACTGGCTATTATAAAGGGAAAACCTACCAACTGCACTGGTAATTCAAACTTACTTTCTTGACTAAGCACATCATCACAAAAATTAACTAATAACAGCGCTAACAATAATATAAACTTTAGTCTACTGCACATCATTTTCAAAATCAAAACACGATCGTTGTAACAAGAATAAAAACCGACTACAATTCGCGCCTAAACTCAACCACAGATGAAAATAATTATTTCAAAATTCAAATATCGAGTGTCCGATTCTTCACGCGCGGTGACCGCGGTCTATGGGTATACTCAACTAGCCAGTACTACGGTTGAGATTGCACTGCAAAAGCTCTGAGTACGTGAGAAGGAACGCAAACACGTTCTCTTTGGTTCACTTTATGTAATGATTTTGTAGGTCAATCAATCTTAACTCTCGTTACACTTATCGCTTTAATATACCTAAATATTACGGAATCTTTGTTTATATTGTTTTTACACCTATTGTAGTATTACTTGATTTGAAATTACTTGGTGTCATTAAATAATTAGAAGGTATATCCGCTAATTGCTTGGAGATAATTAGATGAGTTTAGTAGGTAATTGACGGTTTTGATTAATTGAATTGTATGTGAATGTGAAGCCAAATAATCTTTCGCTTAAATTACTTTATTTTGTTATACTAAGTCATAGTGTAAAACTCGTTTTTTGAGTGAAACGGACTAGATTGAAAACAAAAAGACAACATTATTTTAATTTGAAGCTCTACCATCACTAACCAGGGGGCTTTGTCATTGTGAAGGATTACGAAAAATATATTCAGTAGAAAAACGTGATGAAATCATTTTCGTAGTCCTTGGCTTTTTTTAAATAATTTTTTCCTATATCAAAGCGTCAGGAACTTTACGTATATTAAATTATTATTATTGTATTATTATTTAATTCTTACATAATAACAAATAAATAAATACTAAGTTAGGTAGATCCTCTGGTTATCACCGACAAGGTTTTACAACAAGTTATTAAATTGCAAATTAGAAAACCCTCCTATCAACACAATGTGCTCATTAAATTTTTACCATGAAACACCAATTAAAACCATTTGATCATTTATATTAATTGCTTATTCGACTTAACTACTGAACATAACAATGATTGGGAAGACCATAAGTCGCTTGCTTTGAACGAGTGGAAGTACGGGTATAAGATTCAAAAGACTGACATCCTCCGACCAAACACTTTACTTACCTACATCATCAGATAATTTTCACCATATATCTACTCATCTAGACAAATCCAAGGAGTCTTCGATTCCAAATCCAAACTCGCTTGGTCTACGATTAATAAGGCTGAATTCCTGTGACTACCTCCCTGCTCCATCATCAGACTATGGTCATCATCTCTATGTGAACTACTAATTGAAACCAATTGAATGAGCCCAAACACGATATACCTGCTGTAAGTTGTTGAGGAGAGTTAAGGTTACCACATAGTTGCAGTGTTACCAAAATATTATAGTAAACCAAATTTCAAGTAAAGTTAAAGTGAAATAAATTAACATTGAGTGGCTGGGAACCCTACAACAAACAGAAAACACCTGAACTTTGCTGAATAATTTTTCATGAAACATAGCGAAGAACCACCCCGTAAAAACCAGTCTTCTAATAAATAAACTTGCGTTGAAACCAGACCACCCGTTTGGGAGCTACGATGCCACAGACAGACACACAGATACACAAAACGACATAACCGCCATACGTCGGAGGTAAAAAAGGGGATAAACATCAGCATATTTTTTTTAAACAACTACTAACCATTTATATCACCACATGTCTAAAATTCTTGCAAGGTTTGACCTTGCATAAAATTATAATATAAGTTTAGTGTTTACTATTTACTCGTACATATATGTGTTAGGTTTAAACTATTTATAGTTACCTGGACTTAAAGCATAAGAAAGCTTCTTCACAAAATTTGTTAATCGTACAGCTAAAATAATGAACGGAAATCCGACTAACTGCACTGGCAGTTCAAAGGAGGCTTCTTGTGTGGATCCTTCCATCAGGCATTCAAACAACAGGAAAGACAAAAGAGTCCATATATAACACACTTTTAATATTTGCATTTTTGTCTATGCCACGAATTCAAACTTCGAACGTATTAGAACTGTCTGGCCGCAATCGATTTGACACACTGCAATTCGATGAAGGTAACAAATTATCAAATCAATTAGCACGATTTTGTTCTAGTCCGTGTATTGTATAACACTACGACCTTAGTGGATTACTGCGTATAACTGACCGTGTCCAACGGCCGGCCACCTAGTCGGTGTTATTATTTCGTAACTTATTAATAAATTCAGGCACATTACTAATAATTGGTCATAATGTTCTAATGACAGGGACAGTAACGAGTTTGGATTATTTCGCAAAACGTAAGCAATTTGGGAATTCTCGAAATTGGAAATATTGGGAACCAATGCACTGCCTTGTAGAATATTGAAATGTTGGCACAGATATAAACTCTCAATTCTGCTATAAATAAAGCAAAAGCTAGAGTTATTGATATTAAAACGGTGAGTAATATGTTTACATTTGAATACGAAATGTATCATTTGCCGAGACTTCGCGTATATTTTACGTTGGTTGCCAATCCTTGATGCAATCTCATTAGTTACCTAAAACTGCCTTGGGTTTTTAACAATCATTTTGCTTGAGCAATACGTTTTGCGAAATTTTGAAGGCTGCGACACTGCGTGTTTATAAATATATCAAAAGAAAATGTAGAAATAACAAAGTTAATTTGATTGTTCATAAACTCAAACATTTTAAATTGAAATTTTAAGTATGAGATATATTTAAGTATGATAAATAATTGTATTTCTGTAAGTAGGTTTGTACAAACACTTTTACACGTCAATCGTATTTTAAAAACTAGATGAGGTCGGAGTTTCCTATCTGACTACTCTGAGAAGAAAGGCCGAAACAAACTCAGAGGTCACAGTCCCTTTTAAAGTCCAGACAAAATCAAATGGTCAAATGGTCTTTTGTGGAAAGAACCACACAGATTGTGTGGACATGGCATCAGTGCACGCAAATGTCAGCAATCGTGCAGCTCAGCTTAGAACTTAAGGAGTTCAACGATTCGACGAACAATACCAAAGAAAGGACATTTGAGTAGGGCGCATAAATTACTCGAAAAGAGAGGAAGTAAATAAAGGATCTGAACAGCAACTCAACGCATTAAATGCTCAGAAAAAATCTCATAAAAAAAAATTACCCACGAAACGCTTTAGCTACAAAC
Source organism: Brachylomia viminalis (assembly GCA_937001585.2). Taxonomy (NCBI): domain Eukaryota; kingdom Metazoa; phylum Arthropoda; class Insecta; order Lepidoptera; family Noctuidae; genus Brachylomia; species Brachylomia viminalis. The sequence continues at coordinate 11,839,445 of OW443316.2, read as the reverse complement.
TGTCCAACTACATACAAAGCAATGCATCAAACGCAGTGTTGCACCATTCATAACACATTCGAATTTCAAATCGATATTTTTTGTGCAGATACTGACACAGATAACGTAACGCATCTAGTTCACAAGAGCAAAGATCGAAAGTGATCGCCGGTGCACAGAACGCGTTTACGATCAACGATTCGTCATAGATAGACTTTACCGCGCGGTTTACTCACTAGAACTGCAGTTCGGCAAGATAGATCTACACTCAACCCCTCCCGACATACCTAAACTAATAGCTTTAAACATTATGCAACAGAACGTACTTGAAAGGAATGAAGGTTGATAAAATTGCGCGATTAAGTCTAAACATGGGCTCAGACTTAAATACTTTAGTAGATACCTATATTACTACAGTAAAGAAGTAATAAGTTTTAAATGGTACAATACCTACTATTATGTCTAGCGAGACCTATTGTATTTTTATACTTAGTTCTAGTATACTTCAGAACCATTACGGCAGTGGGTGTAGTGTTGTGAAGTGGCTGGCATATCTCGCTCTACTAAAACTGACAGTTACAACCTTATTTCACAAATTTAAGTACGATATTCAAACAAAATTAACACCCGTCATACCGACACGTCCTTTTGACCAACACTATTTAATAATTCCAATTAGGTCAAAGAGAACCCTCCATCGAACGATTTAGTAACACCAAGAGAACCAATTTACCTGCGTAACACGTTATATTTGTACTTTAGCCACGACTACGTTCCAAGAAACATGGTTTGAATAACAAAACGCCTTGAAATAGAGACGGAAAGAGACAGAGATTCTGCTAGACAAGTTCCAGAAAAATAAGTTTGAGTAATAATGCTTGCTCAACATACTTAGATTCATAACAGGGTAATATTTAATACAATACGTTGTAAATACCAGCTACTGTACCTATACTAAGTCACTTTTACTATCGTTGGCACTCTGATTCAATGGACGAGACTATGAATTAAGCTATCACAACATTACAGACAGATGGGACATATCAACTTTGTCTCTGGATGTTAGATTAAAATAGAATACTCTTTATTATGTATACCAAAAAATTACAGATATAAATGAGGTGACATAATGGGCGGTCTTATCGCTAAAAGCGATATTTTACTGACAACATTTGGATGGATTTAAAGGAAAAGGAGAGACAATACTGCAGGTTTTTATTATGTATTAAGTTCTGTTTGCGTTTTTGTTTTTATTATTTATTTCTGCTTGAGTATAGTTTTAAATATTGGCGTGTGCTAGCTGACATTATTTGGTTGCAAATGACCTCCCCTAGATCACCTTAATGGACTGCCGACATATTACAACCCTGTATACTTAGTGTTGAAGAATTTGGCAAATGGCTCACCTAATGTCAAGCAGCCACGTCAATTATTTCTGCAACACCTCATAGGTCATGTCCAATTGTCCACCTTATGTCAACCTTCGTAGACCATTCAGGTCAATTGTTAACCTTGGACTCTTACCTTACGTCATAACATCCAGAAACAAAGGTGAAATGCCCCATCTGTCTGTAATGTTGTGATAGCTTATTTCATAGTCTCGTCCATTGAATCGGAGTGCCAACGATAGTAAAAGTGACTTGGTATGCAATAGCTGGTATTTAAAACGTATTATATTCAATATTTTACTGTTATGAATCTAAGTTCGAGTATATTGAGCGAGCATTATTATCAGATCAGAAATTATCTGATCACTTTCTTTTTGTGCTTAAAAATAAATGCTGATTATGGTGCTTATAAATTATTTTAGCAATATTTGTAGCATTCAAATAATAATAATTATTATGTTTATCATGACGACCTACTTCGAAAAGTTACTATCGACGATTGGCGTAGGCATAAACAAGCAGTTCTCTACTAATATTCAGAGCACCTTATTCTCACACAATGAACCGCAAGTGAACCGCGAGTGAAGTGTATAGATTTCACCCTAGACTGAAGCCAAAAATATGATATGTGTTATAGGCCAGGAGTGAGGAAACCTGGACTTTGTGGTTAACGAGTTAGACTGTCCTGTATGGTGTATGTCTTGTGCTGTATGTTTGTCAATATGGTCTTGAGTTCATACAAAAATCCCATAGAAAAAAGGACGTAAAATTTTTCGCGAATTTAAAAAAAAATCTGGAATCTCCCAATTTTTCTTTCCATAAAAACATAATTCGGACAATTGCGAACATTTTAAAACAAAACATAGTCAAATCGGTGTAGCTCTTCTCAAGTGATGCGCTTATCAACGAATAGCATTTAATTTTTTATTTTTATAGATAGAAAGACTTATGTCTGAAATTGCCACCCCATCTTGACCAAGCATGGTTATTAATGCTTTGTGACTTCTCCGTATGAGAATAGGCCTTTGCTCTCCAGTGGGATAATAATAGGTCGGTATTATTATAAGCCAGGACTGAAGTCTTTAAAGACACTGCAAGTTACCATCCTTACCTAGTTGCTATTCCACCAATTCGCACTAAGCGATTCCAAATGTCTTTTGTAATGCGCACAGCAAAAGAGCGGAACTCTCTACCTGCGTCTGTGTTTCCGAACGCATACAACCCTAATCTCTTCAAAGTGAGAGTGAACAAGCTTCTTCTGGGTAAGCTCACTCCACTGTCGACTCCGTCTCTGTCACCACTGACCTAGACTTGACTCAAGAGCAAACCCATCTTAAATAAAACAAATAAAAAGGCACATTTCGAGGAAGGGATTATCAAAATGCAGTTTCTAATTTTGAAGGGCGATTTCTCAATTAAAGTAAAGTATAAAAATCGATAGAATTTCTTTCAGCTTCTACACTATTCCACGTACCTACTCTAAGCAGTGAGATTCTTTATAGTATCTTTAACGGTCTCTATCTACAGTCAACAGCACAGGTTACAGGAAACTGTCAAATTTCTCCAAATAATTTTAAACCTTAAAATTTTGAAGGTTAAATTTAAAATCGAATGAGAAAAGTTGACAGTTTGTGGTAACTTGACCCGTGTACTACCTGCTGTGTGTACTTATACATAAAGTAACTATAGTGGTCTTAAGCTTTGGTGTCCTAGAAAAGCGGTTCCGTCATATTTTAACGGCCGCTATGAAAATCGAACATTTTCACCAGTATTTGACATTAAGGTGTAAAATACCCTCTGTGTTTGGACAGCCGTTATTGAATGACCGTTCACCGCTTGGGCACCAAAGCAAATAAAAACTGTTTTTGATGTTTGTGATTCTTCGTGTCTTTGTTTGATGATGATTGATTTTCTTCAGGATATACGCTAGTTAGATAGTGTGTTGAAAACATCATACAACTAATTTGGTACGATAGAAAAAGTCACGAAGACCTCTAAATTTCTTTTAACGATTAAAAAACATACTAATATCCTAATATACATGCATTTATTCTGTTTTTTTTTTCAGATTATTCTTCAATCAACATATTAACGTGATAGTGTTTTAATTTTTTAGTCCAATCAATAGATTTTTTGTAAATAGAGAAATGCTTCATATTTTGCAATAATTTACCAGCTTTGTGTCATCACATCACGCTTCTCTTTCTTTTCTATGCAGTCCGACAGTGACCGCGCTTTAGCTGTTGTCAGCCCCTTAACTTATATAACGTGATTTTCGCAAGCAGTGACGTATTACGTCACAAGGATGGGCTGCTTGCCATTTGCTTGTCGTGCCCACTTGTGTCATTGATATAACATTATCAATTAAATGAATTTTGGTCATAAACATCTTATTGACGTTGACTGAACTAATTAAAACCAATCAATCTTTAATCGTGACATCGTGAATCGTGTCATTTTAGTCGAGCTCTATGTCCTACCAATAGAATTGGTGTACAAATATCTTCGTTTTTTTTGTAATAAGTCTGAATCTATACAACACAAAGTCACGTTCGAGTAAATAATGTCAATTAAATGTATTAATTATAAGTAATTTATAACATTATAGGTTATCAGTAAGTATACTTGGTATCTGGGTACGAACGTCAGATAGGCAGATCATTTAATTTAATGTTTTGTGTCTCGTAATGGTAATTACTTTGATGGAAAGAAAAATGTTTTATTTGGGACACGCACAGGAAATACAAACAATGAAACATGAAAATTAAATCTAATGAAATCATGAAAATCTAAAAGAAGAACATTCATGCTTTTATGTTTATCTAAGATATTTGAAAAACAAACAAATACCGCAACGCTGGTATTCTGATAGTTCCGCTCTGTGATGCCCCGGACACACCTACGGACATAAAATAAATCCCACTAGGGGAAATATTTTTTTTATAAAAATTATAATATAATTATAATTCTTTGCATACCTACTATTGTATAGAATCCAGTTTTTCTAACTGAACAGACAGCTGTGCTGCTGGGGAGTTTGTTGCGCCACTTCTTCTTCCTAGCTAAAGCACTAGGAAGCGGTGAAGGGCAGGCGTTTTCGGGGATCTTCTTATGTAATGTTGAAGTTCGAAAATTGCTGATTCTCAGCCTAATTTGAATATTATATACATATATGACTTTTTATTTGTTTTGATTTGCAGGCGTTCCATATAAAATACTAATATCTAAAATAAAGGACTCCTCCGTGCCTCGGAAAGCACGTTAAGCCGTTGGTCCCGGCTGTCATTCGTCTGACAACCAGTCTTACCAAGGATTATCGTATTACCCAGTTACTGGGTTGTCGAGGTAAGAAACAGAATCAGAGTGTTTATTTGTGAAACATAGGTATTTACATAAAGATCTAAGATAGGAGAATTATTTTTATACTTGAGGGAAGCCCTGCCTTGTGGGTCATAATGGTAACAAGTGCTACTGCTGAGCATGAGACTCTTTTTTTTTGAGGGTCTACGGAAATCATCAAATAACTTCTCCCGCTCTGGGTGGAGCGAGAGGGCGTGTCAGACTCTGACTAAAACCCACCCGTGTTCCTTCAGTTGCCTGTGCCAGGGGCCACGGTATCACTCTCGGAATTTCCCGCAAGCCTAGCAGGCATCGGCACTAGCGGAACCCGTCATTGGTGCTGACATCTCTTTGAGGCGCGCGTGGAACACAACGCGCCATCGACCCGGGCCTGGTCCTTATCGAACGGCGAGCTGCCCATTGCTCGCCGTTCGCAAGCCCACGCCTACGGTGGCCGGGCATCGGCCTGCGATTCCCGACACCCAGGGCGTCTCCTGCGGCGGCTAGTGGCGTGAGGGCGCGAATTTTGCCTCTCCCTCACGCGTTCCGCCTCCTCCTTCGCAAGCCCTGAGACCCTGGGAGCGATAAGGATTTATTTTTATTTAAAATGGGATTGCTCTTGACTCTAGTCTAGGTCAGTAGTGACAGAGACAGAGTCGACAATGGAGTGAGCTTACCCAGAAGAAGCCTGTTCACTCTCACTTTGAAGAGATTAGGGATGTATGCGCTCGGAAAAACAGACGCAGTTAGAGAGTTCCAGTCTTTTGCTGTGCGCATAACGAAAGACATTTGGAAACGTTTAGTGCGAATTGGTGGAATAGCAACTAGGTAAGTATGGTAACTTGCAGTGCGTCTAGATTACCGGTGGAAGGGGACCGGTGGAATGAGGTCGTGGAGTTCTTGGGCACACTCTCCGAAGTACAATCTGTATAAGGCCGACAAGCAGGCGACCTTGCTGCGATGAGCCAAGCTATGAAGCTTGGCATCCACACTTTTACGTCGCCAATGAGCCTCTTAGCTCTGCATTCCACCGAGTCAAGCACGGCAAGTTGGTACTTTGCTGAGCCATCCCAAAGGATGGTGAGAAAAAAATTGTTGGGCTTTACCGATTGCAATTTCTCAATAACAGCCTGGGGTCTAGTTTTGTACCCGATTGATGGCAATAGGGTCGCCCTCTATTATATGGGGCTGAAACGTAACTGGTGAAATGTGGATGCTCTCTATATTATCGTGCTCTGCCAAACCCTTCAGCGAGGACTGGCATGATATTTCCTTGAGTGAAGTATAAAGATCGTGCCAAGTAACATTGAAATGAGAACGTCCAAATTAAGTAGACTAATAAAATGTGTAAATGCGATGCTTCAAGCATGAAGTAAAATGTTAATCCCGCCATTTAACTGAATGCCTTTAAATTAATATCTAAGTTAAATACGTAACGTACGTCTCGCGAAGTTGCGATTAAATTATATGATCACTTTTCAAATTAAAGCTGTCTGCAAGAAGATAACATAATCGCAAACAATATCTCAAGACAATATAATCCTTTCATGTCTGGGATGCATGGTATAAAAGGGAGGGGGCCTGTACTCGGCTTTGGGTGGAACAAGGCTCACCATGATGATGATGATGATGGTGGATGATAGTATAGAGATGATAGTATATCATACCTCCTGGTAAAGGGATCCTCCGACCAGACGGGTGTCGTGTCTGGTGGGCAACTGCCCGACGATTGATGTCGGGACGTTGTATATAATTATGCTAGTTGCGCGGTGTAAATTCTGCTTGCGCGATGCAGAATTTTTGCGTGACGTCAGTATAATGCGTAGTTTGCATGTGGCGCTGTATATGTATACCGATACAATAGTAATACTAATGAATAGGAACAACTTTTGCTTTTGAATGTGTCAATTCTGAAATACTGAAAAAACCATCTGCCTCAAAATAGTCGCGATACTTATAAAATATACATCCGGCTCCAACACGGCATATTTTTAGGATTCCGTGCCCAAGGGTGGCCAACGCGGCCTTATACTAGGCCTACGCTGTCTCTCTGTCCGTCTATCTGTCTGTCAGTCACAAAGCTTAACCATAATAGGTAGACCAGCTATTTATACAAAATACATGCTACTATGGCCTTAGTGGCCTATAACTCATTATCATCAATCTCTTGTCCTGAAACCGGTTTTATGGGCTCGGCGCAATTGGTGCCATGTCTTTAATATAAACTTTTACTATATCTTATGTTGTTTTAACGGCATGAGATGAAAATGACAACCCAGTGAAAACCTACTCGAATAACGAAATTAAATCACTTAGAATAGTATCATCTTCCTCATTACTATTTATAACAACATCGGTGGTCGGGGAAAAAGTTTTTTCGTATTTTATAGGTATGAAGTTGCAGTGAAATCTCTTTGGCTGTACTGTTTGTATCTGGCTGGTTTTGATACCAATATATTATTATTATTCTAAAAAATTAAAGGTAAAAACGTTTTCCCGCCATTATTCAATTGTTTTTCTGTCCGCCAAAATGAGTGAATCTAACGATTCGAAATGTGAAATTCGCGATGTGAAATTGGAAACATTTTGATGTTTTATTTATACAAAAAAGGCGGAAAATTCCGCGAAAAAAATATTAACCTTTATGGTCGTAACGCAGTGTCAGTAAGAGTCGCAAAGTTGGTTCAAGCGTTTTCAGTCCGGGAATTTTGATCACAAAGATGCAGCTCGCTTTGGTCGCCCTGAACGGATAAAGACATCTCCATTTTTGAAAAAGTGGAGTAATTAGCAGTTAGTAGTTACGACATAGCTGAAGAGTTAGGGGTTGACAATAAAACAGTTTTGACCCATTTGGAAAAGTCTGGATATGCAAAATAGCTCGCTATCGTACGTGAGCTCGACATCGGATATCTCTTAGTCTTGAATTTGTATATAAAATAAGAAGGAACATTTTCCCCGACCTATTATTTTCGTTCTCAAGTGTAGTGATGATTGCGCAGCTTCTCAAGTTACAAAGGGCGTAAAGTACCCCATTAGGGAGCGCCACTAAGACCCTTGTTATTCCGCGATTATGGCTCTGCATCATATGAAGTAAAAACAACGTCCGTATCTCGTATACTTTACAGTTTACTGGGACACGAGGTAATTATTGTATGGAAGTATGAATAAATGAAAAGGGTCCTTAATGTTATGTGTTACATAATACTACGACGGTCTATTCTCTGAAAGGGTAGGCAGAAGTACCTACACATTTTGTGAGTAATGTTACAAGGTTCTTTTCTAATAAAGGGCGTGCTTATTATTTATTATTAATAACCAACCACTATACAATAACAAACCAATTTGACTGACTGGTTGGTGCAGTTCGTAGCGACCCTGCCTTCTGAGCCGCTGGTCCCGGGTTCGATCCCCGGACAAGTCAAATATTTGTGTGCATGAACATGTCTGTTTGACCTGTGTCTGGGTGTGTATATGTATATCAGTCATTTTTTTTTTTCGAGGATGGGAAACTCCAAATGACCCCTCCCGCTCTGGGTGGAGCGGAAGGGAGTGTCAGACTCTTACTGACTAAAGCCCACCCGTGTTCCTTCCTTGGCCCTTTATGTTCCGGGTCAGCGGTACCATTAACCGGGGTTACTTTGAATTGCGGGATGACTTTGATCAAAACTTCCATTTCGTATAAAATCGCGAATTGCGTTGAACGAAACGCAATTTGGTAATTTTTTTTTCGATGTTACCAACACTGAAGAACTGTCATATCCTTTTCTGAGGACACGCGGAGACTTCGTCAACGATTTTATTTAAAAAAGGTAAATATATCTCTATTTAATAGCTTTACTAGATCAAAGTTACCCCCATACGACAAAAACGTCAATATTTATTATTCCCGTTGGCAGATTTTGGTTTTTTAAATTGAATTGGCATTGTTATTGGAGTTACTTTTTAATCATCATCATCATCATCATTAATCACGCAATAAAATCGGGGGTATCAAAGTAACCCCATCCTACGTTTAACTTTGATCAGCCAATTTTTATTTTTTTTTCTCAATTTCAAGCCATATTTTTTCACTTATCATTACAGGAATCGAGAGTGATAAAAAAACCGATTATTAGACATTTTTTGTATTTTTTTATACCCACTAATTTAAAAGATATGGACTTTCAAAGTTCAATATTGATCAAAGTAGCCCCGGTTTACGGTACCCCTTATGGATGATCCCGCTTTCCCGGCAGGCTTGGGCCCTAGTGGGCCCCCTCTTCGATGCTGACATCTCTTTGAGGCGCGCGTGGAACACGTACGCGCCGTCCGGCACGGGCCTGATCCTGATCGGACGGTGAGCTACCCATTACTCACCGCCCGCAGGCCCGCGCCTACGGTGGCCGGGAGTCGCCACGCGGCTCCCGACGCCCGGACCATGGCTTGAACCAAGGCCGGGCGTGAGAGGTCGCCGCCGCTGCCGATCGCCTCTACGAGGACACAGCGGTGCTCCGCCCATGCAGGGCAGGCCCCCACCGTATGCTCCACCGTCTCCTTGGGGCGATCATCGCAGTGGTGACACCCGGGTGTTTCCTCCCGCCTGATGATGTGCAGGAACCTCCCGAAACTTCCGTATCCGGTGAGGACCTGCGTCAGGCGGTAGGTGAGGACGCCGTGACGCCTCTCTAGCCACTCCTCAAAGAGGGGTCTTACCGCCGCTATCGTGGCGTGCCCTGCGCTGGGTTGCGACAGTCGCTCTTTCCATGCCGCCATGAGATCGCGCCGGAGGTCCGTCCGCTCCGCCGCGATTTGCCGCGGAAGCGGGGTTTCCCCCCGGCGTAGTGCCTCCGCGCGCCACTCATAGAGGCGCGCGAGGACTATCGCCTCCAGATCCCACGGCGGCAGTCCGGCAAGGAGGCTTGCCGCCTCGCCCGAGATCGTGCGGTAGCCCCGGATTAGCCTTACGGCTACCACCTTTTGGGGCGCGTTCAGATAGTGGGCGGCTCTCCGCCGCAGTGAACGCGCCCACACCGGGGCCCCATATGTAGCCATGGACCGCACGACCCCCGCGTAAAGCCTCCGGCAGGAGGCGTTTGGACCCCTCAGGTTGGGCAGAAGCCGCTTGAGGGCGGCCCCAGTCCGTTCCAGTTTGGGGGCCAAACGTCGGAAGTTCTCTACGAAGTTCCACCGGCTATCGAGCACGAGTCCTAAGTACTTCATCGTGGACTCGACGCCGATGTGAACTCCTCCTACCGTTAGTTGGGATCCCGATGGTGGCCTGTTCCGGGGCCCATGGAAAGACATGGCCTCGGACTTGTGCAAAGCCACCTCGAGACCCAACTGCCGGATCCTCTCCACGACTATCGCAAACCCGCGTGTCATCGCGTCAGCCGCCGTCTGATGCGACCTCCCTTGCGCCAGGACTAGCGTGTCGTCAGCGTAGCACACCACGCTGACGCCATCAGGGAGGTCAGCCCGCAGCACCCAGTCGTAACCGATGTCCCACAGGAGCAGCCCTAGAACCAATCCCTGTGGGACACCGCTTGACATCTCGCGCCGGTTCCACTCCCCGTCGCGACCGGGGTAGATGACGGCTCTGTCCGTCAGATATGCCTCGACTATTCGACGGAGGTAGGTTGGCACCCGGTGATACCGGAGTGCCTCCCCAATGCAATTCCAGGGCAGGGTATTAAATGATTTGGCAATGTCGAGTGACACCGCCACGACAACCCCGCCCCGAGACACCGCGGCCCCCGTCGTGAGGGCTCTAACGCACATGATGGCGTCCACCGTCGAGCGCCCCTTGCGGAAGCCGAACTGACTATCCGCAAGATCCGGCCCCGTCCTCACCAGGTGCCCGACGAGGCGGCCTGCAATTACTCTCTCAAAGAGCTTGCCGACCTCGTCAAGCAGCACAATGGGCCGGTATGCGGACGGAGAGTCCGCAGGGCGCCCTGGCTTCCGAATGAGGACCAGCTTCAACGTCTTCCAACGGAGTGGGAACTGGCCTCTCTCCATACATGCGCTTAAGAGCGCCTCCAGTCGAGGCCCAAGAGCCGTCGAGGCCAGGACCCAGGCTTTCCCTGGCAGGCCGTCAGGTCCTGGGGCGGTATTTTTGGCCTTCAGCCTACCTACCGCCACTCTCAGATCTACCCCGGTCACTTCAGGGGTGTCGTCGTCGTCCGCGTGGTCCGCTTCAGGCACCGCGAGTGGCGGAGCCATGGGCGGGGGAGTATGCTCCCCCCGTGAAGGGAACAGAGCGCTCACCACCTCCTCCACCAGCTGGGGGCGGAGACTCTGCGTCAGCGGGGGGGCCCAGGTGCGGAGTTTATTCCGCACCATTTTGTAAGGGCGCCCCCATGGATCTCCGTTCAGAGTCTCCACCAACTCCTCGCGGGCCGTATATTTGGCACGCTGGACAGCCTCTTGGAGGGCGGTCTTCGCCGCTCTGTATCCCTCGTACAGCTCCGCCTCCGTAGCTTCCGCATCCGGAGGGCGGATGCGGAGCCTACGGTGCCTGGAGTATAGGTGTCGCACTTTGACGCACGCCTTGCGTAGCGTCTCCAGCTCCTGCGACCACTAGTACACCTGACGTCGGGCGCTTCCTGGACGGACTCGGGGCATTGCCACGTCGCAAATCTCGGACATGGCCTCCCGGAACCACTCCGCCTCATCGTCAATATCGGCAGGCCTGTCCGGTGATGACACCCAGGCCTGCACGATCGAGGCTTCCAGGAGGAGCTCCCGGTCCATCTGCTTCAGCGCCCACCGCGGACCACTTGGGGCCTGTTGGACCGGCGCGCTAGAGGGCTGGGCGGAGACGTCGAACCGGATATACTGGTGGTCGGAGTAGGTCTCCACCTCCTCCATGACGCGCCAGTCAATGACACGCTGTGACAGGGCGGGGCTGGCAAACGAGATGTCCACCACAGACTCACCCCGCATCCGCACACACGTGGGAACAGAACTCCGATTTAGGACGACCAGGCCTGTCTCCAGAGCCCAGTCCTCCACCATCCTGCCCCGCACATCAGTGTAACGGGAACCCCAAGCCGGATTTTTGGCGTTGAAGTCGTTGTGGCGTTGAAGTTGAAGCACTAGCACGGGGAAGCGATGGTACCCGGCGACGACGACACTTAACTCTGTTAAAGAGTTCTGGAACTCGGCGAGAGTTCGGCTCGGAGAGAAGTACACTCCCACTACTACTATCTCCCCGAACCGTGCTGCTACGCACCCCTGTTCCTTCGTGACACCTTCGAGGGATGGGGTGCCGGCGGCGGCCGACAAAATTATGGTCACTGAGCCGCTCAGGTCCTCAACCCAGTCATCCCTGGGCAGGACAAAATACGGCACACCGACTACGGCAATGTTAATCGACCACTGCGCCATGCTCTGATACTTAAAATTTGAAAAAAATATAGAATTTTGAAAAAATTGGATAACAAGGTACAACATAATTTATTTAATCCAAGGAGATTGTACTGGGAGTAGCAATGGACAGAAATCTCAGTTCAGTACTCGCGAAGACATCTGAGGATTCGTCTTATAGCAACAATGTATTTTGGTCATTATAGGCGTTTCGTACTTTACTATTCATATTTCAACGATTTACATAGTATACAAAATACCTAAACTACATATTTTACGTAATTGAGAGGTTGATATCTTTGTTTTTTTTTCATAAACATGAGTAAGTAAATATAAAGTAATACGAAAATATAGTTCGTTCTTGTGTAGTTTTGACTAATATTCAAATTCTAAAACCAAAAATACAAAGTGAAAATAGCAGTCACAAAAAAATGGCCGATTAGTTCCCTCTTCAAGAAATTCTTATCATTTTACAATTCAAAGTGGCATATTTTTATAACATATAGGTAGTTATCAGTCAATAAAGGTCTAACTAGTATCCTAGTAACAAGTTTTTATTGAAACTACTCAATATAACTCAGATGAGCGTGTACAAAGTCGTGCGATAAACAATACGGAAATCAGAAAAACAGCTGCGTGCAGTATCAAGTTTGAGTTTCAATATTATAAAAAAGTAAGATAGGACTCTCAAAAAAACGCTGCTGTTAGATAACTTGTCTATTCATAATGTAAAATGCAAAATTTCAGGCATATTGATACAGTAGTTTTATCAGAAATCGACATAACACAGGAACAAACACACTTTCAGCTAGTCAGTACTAGCTGAAAGTGAGTTTGTTTTATCATTTTGTTAACAATAAAAAATCTCGATAGACGAGCATTGTTTACATTTTATGGCATGCTTTGTATATTCATGAACCCAAAACACTTTAGAATACGATAACAAAGGCCCTTGGTAATACGAGTGGACCTTTTTTTGTGCGCAACCCAAACCACTTATCGCGCCGCCCCCCGCGGCGGTGCTTGACGGGTCATAAATCTGTCAACATGACGGGTGTTGAGCCGTTCTCTGTCTACGTGTTGAGCGGACGATGACATGACGTATGTTAGAATTTAATCAAACAAATCTTCCTTTCAAAGCTCATTCTTTGATACCGTTAAACCCTTGGAATATCAAATTGGACACATTAAGAATACACGTTGGATAGAACAAAATTATTTATATTTCACTAGCTTTTGTCCACGAGCTTACCCGTCAGATTTATTTTTATTTTTCATAATGTTATATCCTATGACACTCGGCAATATTGTAGCTCCTCATTACTAAACGAGTTTCTAGAAACAGATCAGCAGTTCCGAAGATTTACCCCTATATAACTAACTAACAAAATTTACCTCTTTATAATCTTATTATTATTATTTGCTAACCCGACAGACAGGGTCCTGTCAAAATGTCATTCGTAAACCAATCCCATACAAAAAAGGGCGGTTCCGGATTTCTCGACTTTAAAACTTTTCTAGGAACCTTTCCCAATTTGTCTGTCGTTGGAAACCTAATTTGTACTATCAAGAACATTTTAAAACAAAAAATTGCCAAATCAGTCCATCCTTTCTCAAGTGATATGTAGGTACACCAACGAACAGCATTTCATTTTTATTTATACAGGCTGTTTGGAACCTGGGTGCAAAGCTTAAGGGATGACAGTTGACAGCATTTGAAGCATTTTGAGCATGTATTTTTTTTTAGGTTATGAACGGTTGTAGCTATTTTATTTATTTTTTTAAATGATATAAACAACGCAGCTTTTTAAAATGGAATCACTAGATTCGGCTAAGCGTGGACAAGATTCCCGGTAGAAAATATTTTTACTAAACAATATTATTAATTCTGAAATAAATATTTTTGCATATCACATAGTAGCCAGGTACACACGGCTACACATCAAGCTATACATAACCAGTATAAGCTGATTTCTGATTGTACGAAAAACATATACAATGCGAGGTCAGCTAAAACTGGATTTCTTAAACTTCATACTAAAAGTCAAAATAAAGAGTATTTCAAATGTATCCACCAGTTAAAAAGCATAGCCATTTGTTTGACGCAGTGTTACCTGCATGGAAATAAAATATTAATTTCAGTCTGTAATCGATTAGATTATCAATTATGGTAACTAAAGAAAAGTGTTTGTCTGCAAAACTAAAAAGTATAGCCATCGCTTAGCCAGATCACCCTAACAAACTGAGCAATTAAAATTATATAATTCAATTAAAACAATTCCCTTTTAAAGTACTCTATGACCTACGTTAGAAAAAAAAAATACATACCAACTTTAACAGTTGGCAATTAACAGTCAGAAATTGGATTATTTAAAAAAATATACAATAAATAGCAGTTAGAAATAATAATAAAACCGTACTTCGTCTAAGACATGTGTGGCTTAAAATGCTCTAAATAATGTCAACTATCACACTTTGTACCCAGCTTCCAAACACCCTGTATATACAAGATTGTATAGATTTGTAAATTCAAGTACCTACATTTCTCTCGTTTTCGGTTTAATGCGAAGGCTACAAATTTAATTTTGCGAAAGTAGTGGGAAGCGGTCTTTTGTTTCAAGCCCAGGTGCAGTTATTTAATCAAAATGCTGCTTAAAGTTGCTATTGTAAACACAGTTTCACTCCGAGTCTATTTGTATAAAGAGTTGGTTTGTTTCAATAGTAACGTTATGGCTTTCAACGATTCCTGGACCAACACAAGTAAAGATAATATTAAAGCCAAATATAAAATATCGCTTATTCAAACCAATATTTTGGAATGAAGTTCCTTACGCACATTTTACTCTGCATACATGGCGAATGAGAGCTAGACCGAAAAACGCACACTTTGGCCTTTGTTCCGAAACCACCAACCACGAAACCTCCTGAAATATTTTTCTTATTTTTTTTATTTTATATTATTATATCAGCCATATGTATAACAATCTCCATAATAACATAAATGTCAATTAAAATAGTTTAGGTACCGAGATCGACAGTCTTTTATTAATAACATTAAAATGCTTACTTAAATACTTCGATCAATCGAGCTCAAATAGGTACAATTTATTACACAACTAACTATTCACACTAGATACTAAACTAAATTAAATGACTAACCCCAGTACTCAGAGTCGTTACTTAAAATTAATTAATCATTTACTATATCTGACCAGTATAAATTGGAACGCTGTCAGTCAAAAGTATGTCAAATTGAAAACGTTTCAATCTTGGCGAAATGTGCCAAGATATGGTGGTAAAACAAAGTTAATGGTTGATTAATTTCAAGTGACGTCTCTGAGTCTCAGAGACGTCACTTGAAAGTAATGGTTCTATTTTGGCAAAATGTGTAGATTTGATCTACGCATTTTGCCAAAATTTAACCATAACTTTGCTATTTTTTAACTAATGGTTGAGTTAACTACGGATTAATAAACCGGCTCTTAGTAACAAACTAATTGATCGTAGTCGGTTGTAGTCACTAGTTTCGATGACATAAATTGTCGAGTAAACCCCATTCGAATAATGTTACCTCGACTTAGATTGTATAAAATATTAATATTTTAAATATTTTCGAGCCGTTTGGGGTTGAAACCCTCGGGCCGTGGGGTCCGAGTTACGGTTTGTTCAACGAAATCTCCAAACGGCTTGTTGACACTTCCCGTGACCCAAGGGCTGGCCTTTACCTTGGCCAGAGGCTTAGCATTGCCATACAACGTGGCAATGCCGCCAGTCTTTTAGGTACTTTACCAGTCGACAGCGATGCGGAGGAATTTTTCGACGCCATAGTTTAATTTGTAAAATTAGTTTTAGTTAGTTTAGGTTGTTATATTTTAATTTTAATAGTTTGATAGTTTATGTATATTTGTAGTTGATTTGAAAATATTTTGTAATGGTTAGCATAATATTTTAATATAAGCATTCAAATCATATTCCAGAATAGTTATAATATGGATCTAAGTGCTTCCTACAAGGGTAACACGACAACTTACACTCATTAAACAAGATTTAGTAACTTACGAGTACTAATGAAATGCATTAACGCAACGTACGTTCGTAGGTGCAGTTACGAACATAAATATATTACTATGCAGAGCTCGGCAATAATATCTGATTTCATGATTGTGACGATCAGTGACGGCAAATATATGCGATCATTTGCTGAAGGTATGGAAGTCAAAGTCAAAGGATTTATTTCAAATAGGCACATAAAAGGCAGTTTTGAACGTCAACATTTACATTAAAATACAATTTATTGATTCTAGTCGCCCCTTCCAAAAGTAAGTTTCGTATGGAGAACAATGGCAAGAAACTCCACCGTTACTCTTTTAAAATGTGTTACAATATTTTGTATACATTAATTATGTAATTATACGTGAAGACCTATGCACCTATAACAAAATTACCCTACCACAACAGGTAAAAATAATTTTTTAAAAAAATGCAATGACAAATAAGTTAATTTTGTGATAGATACATGGTGCTCACATATTTACAAACATTGTAAAAGTATACGATTTTCCCAATTATTTAAACAAGTAATATGTCAGTGTGTGAGTTAAAGTAATCACAGAATGTAAATCAATGTCATAAAAATAATAAACTATACAATTAAAGTAGCAACAATTATGATTTTGTCTAGACCCTAGATTGTCCTATGGAGCTGGACCAGCATGTTTCCAAGCATTCTTATCTAGGATATAATCCTCTATTTTGTAATATGCTTGTTTACAAAGTGAACTTTTAATATGAGTTTTAAATTTTCATTAATTTTATCGCAATATATGACAAGGTATTTTGTTGTAACATTTAACACAGTACCCCATAAAAGATGTATTGTACTTTAGCTAATCTGAAAAATGGTTGATCTATTTTATCTTTATTTCTAGTATTAAAATTATGTCTATCACTTATATTATTAAAAAGATTCAGATTTTTCCAAGAGCAAGTGGCAGCATAAATTATATGACATCGAAAGAACACCAAAACTATCTGACGAGACAAAGAAATACAAACAATCACAGTCATTTTAAGAATAGTAAGAAACTGTTATTTATTCAAAATGAACGCTTCTTTTCCCTCATAAAATATGTGACACCAAGGGAAATAAGTTATGCAAAAAAAAAAACCCTCTACTCAGTTTATTTCCACTACATTTACATAGTGTACATTAGCCTTATACCCATAACAATTTGTTACGGGATGCACCCAAGGGATTTCTTGCGGTATGTACCTACTTTGTTAATATTACCCGACACGAGGGAATAATGCCAGAGATAAGGTTAAGCATTAAATAATTTAAAACCGCACCACGGCTTATTGTTTTAATGAAAATTTTTCCTGCCACTGCATAAGCACACTGCAGGAAATAAGAAAAAAACATGGCGCTCGTGTTTTTTTATATTTTTTTAAAGAAATTAAGTTGACATTTGGGGCTGTGCAGATTCATGTCTTTGCTTTTTTACAGTATAAAAGGTATTCCTTGACGTTCTTTCTCAAACTTGGGCTGATTTTTCCATAGACATAGAGAATAGACTGAGTAGATGTCTCTTTCTAGGATTTTGTGTAGACTATTGAATTTGACAAATATAAAATATAATTTTCTTTTACAGGCTCGTACAAAAGAGACAGGTGTTAACCGCACAGTCGCTTTGTCTCTTTCTAGAGAGTGGTTACTTTTGTGAGGCTAACGCTCAGTCCGTTCTCTTTGTCTATGGTTATTACAGGCTTGCAGAAAAGACACAGGTATTGGCCGCACAGTTGCTTTTAAGAGAGTTGTCACTTTTGTGAAGCTAAAGTTCATTCTCTATGTCTATGGATTTTTCAATAATCAGATAACTATTATTTGAAGAATACATAATATGATAGATTGACATATTTTCTATATAAAACCTGTCGAAACGCAACATTTATTATTTACATAAAAGTTATCTGACTATTAAAAATCAGTCCTTAATCGAGTCAAAATGACGTATAATTTATAACTACTAACTGCTATACCTTAATTTGTTGGCGCGGAAAGAAAATGAGAAAATATGCCACTGCTTTGCTCTTATACTCGTATATATTAAATTGCTGTTATTAATCTCAATTACCGTACCAAGACTATGTGTAACGATCATTTATATTGTACGTGGAATTTTTCCTAACTATCAGTAACTATTTGTTATATGATGATGAAATAAATAAACATTATAATCGTATAACTTAACTTAACAGTATTACAAAATATCACTTTCTTACAGCGAATGTCGTAAAAGGCTTGCTGTGGTCGTTTTATGAAAGCATTGGCAGAGATTGTGACAGTTAAGCTGGCCCTGATTTATGCTCAGAGCATTCAAATTAATTTGAGCGTTCCTTCTGTGAATAATGCAGTCTTTTGCATATTAATTAACGTCTGCAGAGCTGTAATTGCCGTTAGTTAGCTCTTTGAAGCTTCTTCATTAAACCGTAGCTAATATTTTAACTGGACATATAGCTTGCAACAGTCAGTAATAACGGAAAACAATTGCTGAAAAAGTATAATCATGTACCATGTAGAAATCTGTCCATAATTAGTCACGCTGGGCAATTCGCACCAAAATTTCGTAAAACTATTGCAATTGGAGCAGCTTTCTTTCTGACAATTCAATCATATCCATTGCATTATTTCAGTTATCGATAGTAACATTTGCCATACAAAACCTTCAATGAATATTGTTTAACTGTCAAAACGAAAGCTCTTACGCAATTAGGGTTATTCGGGTGCTGGTTGACGACTGCAAAGACAACCCTTTCACACCATAACGTACGCGTTAACGTTATGTTAACAACGTAACTATACAAAGAAATGAAAGTCTAACTCACCTTTAGCTAATGATATTTCGACGACCACCAGCACAAGAAACGTTACAACGGAACACTTATTTCCTGCCATTACGTAATATTTATTACACGTATAATTTCTTTAAATAAACCGGTAACTATCTCACACCGACACTGGCAATGTTGCGACGGTTTCGACTCGAATGGCAGTTTTTTACGCAAATCATTTCAAGAAACAAAGCTTAATAGGCATAAAATTATGTTGAAAATGTAGCCTTCATGTGGGCAATCAGGCATTCAGTTGTATGGACATGTCATTGCCCATTCACAATGTTAAAAGTAGGGCATAAAGGGTCATCTGAGAATAGGGCTAATCGATGTCATAGTTTGGGGCTAATTAATTGCGAAGTTAATTAGAATACTCTGTAACTAAACAGAATGTTACCCAATCCAATTGAAACCTGTGGTTTGTTCCAAAATCAGGGGACCTACTCTATAATAATAATAATGCAAGTCACCCCCTGCCATTTTATTCGTGTATTATATAACATTGATTAAGCAGGGGACATAGTCCTTCCATAGTTCTAGGTAATCAGTCCAATAAAGCCATCCAAATCCATAGCCCAATATGTCTAGTTCCTATATTCTGCAATAGTCCTACACCAACCAGGGGTTGTCTTTGGGTGCACTTGCATAGTGCATACAGGGGTAATCGTCGGTTGGTGATTCAACGCTTAAAATTGTCTAAGCGGCCTCTGCAGGTTGGCTCCGGCCCCTCGTACGCCTTCCAAAAGTCCGGGACCCCAGGGTCCCGAGAAATGTCAAGTCAATAATAATAATACAATGTCTGCAGGTCCCGTACTAGGTTGAGCCTGTATACGGTAACCTGATGACTGATATACATACTTATATACATACACCAGACACAGGTCAAACAGACATGTTAGTGCACACAAATGTTTGACTTGTCCGGGGATCGAATCCGGGACCAGCGGCTCAGAAGGCAGTGTCGCTACCAACTGCACTAACCGGTCAGTCAAACTCTCTGAGCACGAAGTCCGTCGTTTCGGCCGAAGTTAGAATTAGTCCGGGACTCGAACTAAACATTAATGACAAAACATTTAGACAGTTGTCCTTACTCCCGATGTATTTTTACCTGTCAAAGTGGAAAAAACAAAAAAACTGGAAAAGTTAATTAATCGGGAGTAGGGTTCAATTTTAAGTATCGAACTACTTCCGGACGGGCCCGTATCCTCGTTGACGGACTTTGAGAGTAACCCCCCTGATGTAAGTTTAAACAAACATGACATAAAACGTGTCTCTGGATGCGAATTTTTGGACCACTTACAAATTGAGTGCCTTGATTTGATTATTTGAATACTTAAACCCCAAAATCTAATTTTAAATCACCTTAAAGAGGTTTTTCATTTGACAAATGATCTCAATTTTCATGGATGATATTTCAATTCTAATTTAATAATGTAATTCAAACAATAATGGTTGGAATAAGTGGTAAGATACATAAATACCTGACACCTTCTAGATACAGATGAATATGTAAACGATTCCTAATATAGAACGACTGCGAAAGAATGTAACCAGAACAGGGTTCTTTTTTTTTAATCTTTACTAATTTGAAAGGGTTTTATCAAGTTTATTGATAATGTCACCCCCGTAACAGAAAACAATCGTTCCCAATACGCTAATTATCACACTGCGACTGCGCCACTTATAGCAAGTTAGCTTACAGTTCACATTCTTCCACTTAGCACAACCGTTGCCCTTCAAAAGACTGGAACATTCGGTCAGGCAGGCTTCGTTGACATTTTGTAAATCTTAATTGACATTTGTATGACCTTTCGACGTCGACTCCAGTCGTTGACATAACTTATCATAACGCCGGCTACGCGGAAGGGTTAGACAGATAGTTGAAGTTTAGTAAGAAGCCGATGGATATTTTCGAATACAACTAATTTCATTAAATTCCCTTCAAAATGGTTGAGCTGAATGGTGCTGATACATACGTCATATTCGTGAACGGGCGCCGTCAGTAGGCACTGGTCATTTCTTAGCTGCCACGGCTTATTTTAATTCCTGAATTGTTTTTATCTTTTTATTATGGACGCTTTTAACGTGCACGTCTTTCTACATCGTTTTCACTTGTATAATTCCAACATGAATGATGTAACCACTTTTTTGTAACAATATTTTGATCTAAAAGAGTGTCCATGAAGTTTCTTGCCCGTTCTTCTCCATTAGTACCTACTACGCTTTGGAATGGGCAACTAGCTTCATTTTTCTGACTGACCGACCCCTTGACAATTCAAAAGAGTCTGTAGTCGGTTTATTTGAAATAAATGCGTTGAGTTTAGTTTTTTTTTTTATGAGTATGGGAAATCATCAAATGACCCCTCCCGCTCTGGGTGGAGCGGAAGGGAGTGTCAGACTCTTACTGACTAAAACCCATCCCGTGTTCCTTCCTTGGCCCTTTATGTTCCGGGTCAGCGGTACCCCTTTTGGATGATCCCGCTTTCCCGGCAGGCTTGGGCCCTAGTGGGTCCCCTCTTCGATGCTGACATCTCTTTGAGGCGCGCGTGGAACACGTACGCGCCGTCCGGCACGGGCCTGGTCCTGATCGGACGGTGAGCTACCCATTACTCACCGCCCGCAGGCCCGCGCCTACGGTGGCCGGGAGTCGTCACGTGGCTCTCGACGCCCGGAGCGTCCACCGCGGCGGCTTGGACGGGAGACTCTCTCCCTCTCCCGTCCCGCCACCTCCTTCGCTAGCATGACTGCTTCGCAGAAGGAGGCGACTGCCTCCCACTCCCCCTCGCCCCTGACCATGGCTTGAACCAAGGCCGGGCGTGAGAGGTCGCCGCCGCTGCCGATCGCCTCTACGAGGACACGGCGGTGCTCCGCCCATGCAGGGCAGGCCCCCACCGTATGCTCGACCGTGTTCTCGGGGCGATCATCGCAGTGGTGACACCCGGGCGTTTCCTTCCGCCTGATGATGTGCAGGAACCTCCCGAAACATCCGTGTCCGGTGAGGACCTGCGTCAGGTGGTAGGTGAGGACGCCGTGACGCCTCTCTAGCCACTCCTCAAAGAGGGGTCTTACCGCCGCTATCGTGGCGTGCCCTGCACTGGGTTGCGACAGTCGCTCTTTCCATGCCGCCATGAGATCGCGCCGGAGGTCCGTCCGCTCCGCCGCGATTTGCCGCGGAAGCGGGGTTTCCCCCCGGCGCGGCGTAGTGCCTCCGCGCGCCACTCATACAGGCGCGCGATTGAGTTGAGTTTTTAGTTTGAATAGAAAACAAACAGTTCATTTACCAAATTCCATCGGTTTCTTACTAAACTTCAACCGTATCCGTACTCTAGGTACCTAGAGTACACACATTATTTTTCACCAGTTATATTTAATATAATAGGGGGAGCCTATTGCAATCTACCAGACTCAAATCTAGGCGGACGGCGAGCAATGGGCAGCTCGCCGTCCGATAGGGACCAGGCCCGGGTCGACGGCGCGTTTTGTTCCACGCGCGCCTCAAAGAGATGTTAGCACCAATGGCGGGGTTCGCTGGGGCCGATGCCTGCCAGGGTTGCGGGAAAGTCCGAAAGGATTACCGTGGCCCCTGGCACAGGCAACTGAAGGAACACGGGTGGGTTTTAGTCAGTAAGACTCTGACACGCCCTCCCACTCCGCCCAGAGCGGAAAAAGATATTTGATGATTTCCAAATCTCAAAAAAAAGGACCTCATGCCTCAACGAGGCAGTCTTTGACACTAGACGATTCAAGTCTCCATGAGAATTCTTAGAGAGATAGATAGGTATTGTGTAAAAGAGGACTCTATTCTGAAATCCTTTGTCTGTACCACCGAGTTACGTGACCGTACATTTTCCCTCACCTTGACAAAATTATCTGAAAAAGAAACTCTCTTATAACAATAAAACCACCCATTGTACATTGTTTCAAAGTTCAGCCGTGGCTTTAATTTTATCTGATCCGCAATTATTTAATGTTTCATTATTATAACTTCTTCCCATTTGTCAAAACAATAGAAAAAGACGTAACCTGAATATTACGCGTGCTATGTATTATATAAACAGAAAAATACATGACAATAGAGTATCTAAACTTGTTGCAAAAGTACATAAGTACAAGTAAAACTTGCGTGTCTATGATGCCATTAAATGTAATATCACTTTCACATACAAGGAAACGATACGTGATGTATGTGTGATCTAAGTACAATAATATCATAATCAACCTCAGCTATAATCGAAGTCCATTACATAAGGCTGGAAATAATGCTGAACCTTAGTGCCAATTTCCCCAACGAATGATCGCGTTCAGTTCCATTTGTGAAATCTGCCCTTAGTTCTTTCTCTATGTACTTTCGTTAGATACGAGAAAAAAAACTCCTGTACCCCTGGGAGGAGGAGTTGAGGAGTTTTTTTTTTAAGGTTGGAAATGATCAAATATTTTCTCCCCGCTCTGGGCGGAGCGGGAGGGCGTCAGACTCTTACTGACTAAAACCCACCCGTGTTCCTTCAGTTGCCTGTGCCAGGGGCCACGGTAACCTTTTCGGACTTTTTTTTTTTTTTTTTTTCGCAACCCTGGCAGGCATCGGCCCTAGCGGACCCCGGCGCTGGTGCTGACATAAAAAAAAGGGTTACAGGAGTAGTAGCCCGTTGCAATATAATTTTTTGGATAGCTTCTCGGCGTACTACAAAAGACGAACAAACGGTTGCATACTTGTCTTCGCCTCATCATTAAGCCGAAAGCCGTCCAGTGCTGCTGCGTGACATGGGCCTCTCCTATGTATTGCAACACCAACCGGTCCTGCGAATCCCTACACCAGCCGGTCTATTCTGTAAAAATCTCACCTTGAACTGTCATGCTGTCTGAAGCTCGGGAGTCTAGGCATTGACAGAATAGCACTAGGTCACTGGTCTCATGACCTTAAGAGGGGCCTACCCACAGAAGGTACACACGCTGCGCTTAGGTACTGCTGCAATAGACGAAACGTGTTTCTGTGCCCCAGCACTTTTCGGTCTCATTATCCATCTCTGGTAGGTTAAAATAAAGAGTCTTTCAAACAAAAATAATAAAATATCTTACGAGTAGAAAGTCTTTTTGAACTTTTGTCATATGTACTCTACCAGAAATAAATTGGAAAAGTTATATAAAGCCCTCAACAAAAAGAATATGAATGGTTGGTAGGTTGGTATTCATGTTTAAATAAGACGAAGAGTATTAAAAATATACCTATAGTGTTTTAATATCTTTTCTCAAACATGCTTAGAAATTTGAACATTATTTTAACAACCTTCTTCGAGATATATCGAAATTGCTGTACTGACCAAATACATGCGAGCAGCGGCCGGCAAAAGTTGCAAGAAAATCCATATGATTCGTGATTTAGCGGCCAAATAAATGACATAGTAAACTCTTATCTATCGTGTAATTTAAAAATGGAACGATCTTTTACCCCGAAACATGGCAACCAAGGAGGTAACATAACAAAGGTTTTATTTAAATTTCGAATTGGCTTGCAAATAGAAAGCTGTTTATTAAAAGAAAAAAACAAATGGACACTTTAACGCGGGAAAATTTACTGTTGATCGTTGTTCGTCATTGATTTTGAAAAGTAATTGTATTTTCATTTCTGCGCATTATTTGAGAAAATTACTATACAAGCCTTGGCCACAACTAGGCATTGATGGACTCACGTATGTGTGCCTCGGCCCACATTTACACGTTCATCCATCGATGCCTCTTTTGCTGGCCGCTGCAGTACTTAATGTACTATTTCACACCACCTGCTCGACTTTGTCAAATTATATGTCTTGCAAACCTACCTAAAGTGAGTCATTAAAGCCCTGGGGTCTAGCCAGGCATCTATAGTGTAGGTACTGAATTTCATTATGAACCGCTGGTCATTAATGTGATTTGAATTTGGAAACTTGGAACCTCAAGTAAAAATCGCATATAAACATTTGCCATACTACATACTAATCCCACGCATTTGTTATGGAGACCTGCACTAAAAATAAAAATTGGTCGGATGTCGATCTGGCCACCAGTGTAGAACACAAATAAACAAAAATAGAACACAAATAAAAAAGGTGCTAATACTGCAAATGGCTTTGCTATTAAACAACAAATTCAACTACAAGTTCTTACAAAAATGTCGAGTGACGATAGTGATTTGACTCCGGAGCACATTCAATCCGAAGACATTGGCATTACCAACAATCTAATCTCAGGAATCGTGCATGAAAGCCTACGACAATTTACAAATGGAAAAATATTAAAGGCGTCAAGTGTGTATCTGAATCAGTGCATCTACTTCCAGCGTGTATCCTGAATGTAAAAAGAAATCAAGTACCTAGCCTATGGTGCATCTATTCGATGTTAAGGTCAACAATAAGCAATCAACATAATATTCAAATTAATACATACACCAAATTACTGGCATTTTTTAGAAGGAAATCAGCAGGACCTAGTTTTCACAGCTCAAAGTGTGGAAACGTTTCTAAATGAAGCCCCTGACCAGAGCTTTCTTCCCACAAAAGAAAGTACCTACCTAACGATTGAATGTTTAGTACCTAACTAAAATAGTAATACTTACTAGCGACCTGCTCATGCATCGATCGCTTGTGTGCGATCTACTGAAGGCTTGCGTAATGTTTCGAAAATGTCGAGATTTCTGCGCTGTATTCATGTTAAATATTATTGTAAACCTTTGTTAGGTTTATGTTTCAATCAAATCTAAGAAAATCTATAACTTGTAATACATAAGAATTAATCTACCTTACATTCCTACTACTACCTGTCTATTTTTGTTATAGGAGCCTTTGATTTTTGGAGTGAATGGCGCCTGTCGTGGAAATGAACCCCTAAACATTAAAATCTAAGATATCGGAAAACATCGATATTTGTTGCTGGTAAAGTTGCTAGATACATAATCAAAGGAAACACGGTCATTCCTAGTCCGTGGAGAATAAATAAGAATTGTCGAAAAGTACGTCTACGCCTCTCTAATATAAACACAAACGGCTGTTTCGTAGCTTATAATAATGTAAAGTGCACCAGGAAAGTCATTGGCAAAAATAAGATCAGCACCATGCTGAAAGAAATTGCCTAATACCTAAAATGCCGAGCTCTACACGGGCCATTGTTTCAGGAGAACATCGGCTACTCTATTGGCAGATTCAGGAGCAGACATGACCCAGATTAAAATTCACGTTGGATGGAAATTTGATGTAGTAGCGGAGGGTTACATTGAAAATTCTATACAGAATAAGGACAAAATAAGCTGCCACATCGGTGACAACATCAAACTAAAAACACCGTCGATAACTGATCCTTGGACACCTTTTTCACCGCAACTATCCACACCAAAACACTATCCATCTAGCCCACTGCCTCAAGCACCACCTTCACCAACTTTCAAGATCCAAAATTATCTTCAGCAGACCCAAGTTTCTGAAACTTTACGCAACAGCAATCTACCTCCACTTCAATAAATGTACCGAATAAAAACATAACTTTGTCTTTCCACAACTGGTCTAATGTATCAAACATTACATTTAACGTTTAATTGTTTTAAATAGGTCTACTAACTGTAATTGTAATTTTAATAAATACTTCGATACTAGAACCTACTATTCCTTTTTATTGTCTCGCAGATGATATGAAAAGTAGAGCATCCTCCTTGGAGATAAACGTCTTCGTCTTGGGCGAGCTTGGATTCTCGCTGCACTCAGGATTCTTGTCTTAACTCCATCGCTTTGCTCGAGAGTTAACTCAAAACTCTCGCTCCGCTCGGGAGTTCACACTAGAATCCTTCATTACGCTCGAGATTCAATACGGCCCCTGCGGTATAAGAAAGTCAAAGTCAAAGCATTTATTTCAAATAGGCACATAAAAGGCACTTTTGAACGTCAACATTTACATTTAAATAGAATTGATTCTAGTCGCCCCTTCCAAAAGGTAGTTTCGTATGGAGAAGAATGGGCAAGAAACTCCATCGTTACTCTTTTAAAATGTGTTACAATACTTTGTATACATTAATTATATAATTATATGTGAAGACGATGCACCTATAATAAAAATTACCCTACCAAAATAGGTAAAAAGAATTTAATAAACGTAGCAATGATAAATAAGTTAATTAAATGATAGATACATGGTGTTCACATATTTACAAACATTGTAAAAGTATACGATTTCCCAAATTATGTAACCAATTAATATGTCAGTGTGTGAGTTAAAGTAGTCACAGAATGTAAACCAATGTCATAAAAATAACAAACCATACAATTAAAGTAGCAACAAGTTTTAATTTTGTCAAGATCCTAGATTGTCCCGTGGAGCTGGACCAGCATGTTTCCAAGCATTCTTATCTTGGATATAATCCTCTAATTTGTAATATGCTTGTTTACACAGTGAACTCACCAAAGGGATGAAGACACTGCTTCATCCCTTTGGTGCATAATCTACTATTAAATCCAAATGAGTATGGAAGAGTCCTTGATTTTTTACGTCGCAAATGTCATATTTTATTAATTACAAAGTCTCCATTTTCATTTTTATTTAAGAAAGAAAATCAATAAACATTTTTTTTAAACACAAAATAACATTAATATACAACTTTTCTTTTTACAAAACTCGTAAACACCCTTGTTTGATCTTTTTGCAATAAAAAAGTTCATTGAATGCAAGCGGAATCTAATTATCATTTTGTCATCGTTCACAATAAATTTATTCTCCTTATATTTTCTGTAGACATGGAAATATGCAGACTTTGTATTGAACAAAATATAACTAAATTTATATATATGCTACTCTTAAAAACACAAAATAATATTTGTTAGGTACAACTTTTCTTCTCGTAAAACTCTTAAAATATCCTTGTCTTTATAATGTCGTCATCCCTATATTTTATGTCATTGACAAAAAACTAAATATTTTCTTTATAATAACTAGTACCTACGTACTAAATCTATCTCCGTGATATTGCACCTTATGTACCGATTGCATTGATTACGTGGTCACACAATACGTAATTACTTATGTGCATATAAATTGGGTCACACGTCACACTCAACGACCACCGGTTTTTAGACACTCCAGTGCTTGTTGGATAACACACGATTGTTAAAGAGAGTTATGTAAACAATACATAATAATATTATAAATAACTTGGTTTTATTGTGACTTTTGTGGCATATTACTTTATTATATATATTTATTATTACTTTACATAACCTGTTTAATGAATCAAGCGAAGTTTGTAAAGGAGGAGCTGGGTCCGTTATCATAGTCTTTTTTTTTATGCTTGAAGTTAGCATATCTTCGTAATTCGTATGTAAGCTCTTTAAATAATTATGGCTGAAAAAATGTTGTTCTGATTTTATTTTTTTGCATTTATATGAATTTTGGAATGCGAAATGAGAATAATTTTTCCGTCCTTGACTACATAATAAATCGGATCAGATTTTGTGTTAGTATTTAAAATTGTTATACATTATATGTCTACTTTATTATGTAAATCTACCTACTATTTCTACGCCTCTATTAATACTGTAACAAAATAATAAACTCATTAAAATCAAAGGGCAGCCCACTGATTATTCGCAATTATCGGCCCAGTCCTTGAAAGATCGCGTGCACTCACCCAGCTGAAACGAACGCATATAGCCTTACCATAAATTATACACTAGAGAAACCAAGGCTTGTGTCAGTGAAGCTCCGTTTAGAATGAGCTCAAAACTTACCAAGTACGAGTAGACAACAATTAGGCTCTAATCTCACTGAGATGGCAGCGAAGCGGCGAGCAGTTCAAATTCAAACTAAGTGTACAGAATTTTGAAGATGTTAACAATCGGTAGGTTCTTAGAACTTAGTTGCCTGTTAAGGCATTGCAATTTAAATGTCTATACTTAAAAGAAAAGGAAAATATATGTATACTTTTTTTTTTTTTTTTTTAGGATGGGAAATCATCAAATGACCCCTCCCGCTCTGGGTGGAGCGGAAGGGAGTGTCAGACTCTTACTGACTAAAACCCACCCGTGTTCCTTCCTTGGCCCTTTATGTTCCGGGTCAGCGGTACCCCTTTTGGATGATCCCGCTTTCCCGGCAGGCTTGGGCCCTAGTGGGCCCCCTCTTCGATGCTGACATCTCTTTGAGGCGCGCGTGGAACACGTACGCGCCGTCCAGCACGGGCCTGGTCCTGATCGGACGGTGAGCTACCCATTACTCACCGCCCGCAAGCCCGCGCCTACGGTGGCCGGGAGTCGTCACGCGGCTCCCGACGCCCGGAGCGTCCACCGCGGCGGCTTGGACGGGAGACTCTCTCCCTCTCCCGTCCCGCCACCTCCTTCGCTAGCATGACTGCTTCGCAGAAGGAGGCGACTGCCTCCCACTCCTCCTCGCCCCGGACCATGGCTTGAACCAGGGCCGGGCGTGAGAGGTCGCCGCCGCTGCCGATCGCCTCTACGAGGACACGGCGGTTCTCCGCCCATGCAGGGCAGGCCCCCACCGTATGCTCCACCGTGTCCTCGGGGCGATCATCGCAGTGGTGACACCCGGGCGTTTCCTCCCGCCTGATGATGTTCAGGAACCTCCCGAAACATCCGTGTCCGGTGAGGACCTGCGTCAGGCGGTAGGTGAGGACGCCGTGACGCCTCTCTAGCCACTCCTCAAAGAGGGGTCTTACCGCCGCTATCGTGGCGTGCCCTGCGCTGGGTTGCGACAGTCGCTCTTTCCATGCCGCCATGAGATCGCGCCGGAGGTCCGTCTGCTCCGCCGCGATTTGCCGCGGAAGCGGGGTTTCCCCCCGGCGTAGTGCCTCCGCGCGCCACTCATACAGGCGCGCGAGGACTATCGCCTCCAGATCCCACGGCGGCAGTCCGGCAAGGAGACTTGCCGCCTCGCCCGAGATCGTGCGGTAGCCCCAGATCAGCCTTACGGCTACCACCTTTTGGGGCGCGTTCAGATAGTGGGCGGCTCTCCGCCGCAGTGAACGCGCCCACACCGGGGCTCCATATGTAGCCGTGGACCGCACGACCCCCGCGTAAAGCTTCCGGCAGGAGGCGTTTGGACCCCTCAGGTTGGGCAGGAGCCGCTTGAGGGCGGCCCCAGTCCGTTCCAGTTTGGGGGCCAAACGTCGGAAGTGCTCCACGAAGTTCCACCGGCTAGTGAGCACGAGTCCTAAGTACTTCATCGTGGACTCGACGCCGATGTGAACCCCTCCTACCGTTAGTTGGGATCCCGATGGTGGCCTGTTCCAGGGCCCATGGAAAGACATGGCCTCGGACTTGTGCAAAGCCACCTCGAGACCCAACTGCCGGATCCTCTCCACGACTATCGCAACCCCGCGTGTCATCGCGTCGGCCGCCGCCTGATGCGACCTCCCCTGCGCCAGGACCAGCGTGTCGTCAGCGTAGCACACCACGCTGACGCCATCAGGGAGGTCAGCCCGCACCACCCAGTCGTAACCGATGTCCCACAGGAGCGGCCCTAGAACCGATCCCTGTGGGACACCGCACGCCGGGCGTCGGGCGCGGGTGGTCGGGGAGAAAAAGGCGGCCAAGGCGGCCAGAAAAAAGGAGCAAAGGCGGCGCCGCAAGGAGCGAGCCGTCGCGGCTAGCTCCGCGCCCCAAAGACCGCGGCTGTAGTGATCACGCTACAGCCGGACGCGGTTAAGAGGGGCGTGACGTGCCGTGACGTGCTCACCAAGGCGAGGGAGACGGTGGACCTCCAGGAGCTGGGGATCACCGAGGGCCTCCGGCACAGGGTGACCGCAACTGGCGCCCGCATGCTGGAGATCCCCGGTGCGACGAGAGGCCCCACCGCTGACGCCCTAGCTGAGAAGCTAAGGGCGTCCCTCAATGCGGACGAGGCTCGAGTCTCTAGGCCCGTCAAGTGCGCAGACATGCGAGTCTTGGGCCTGGATGACTCCGTAACGGAGGGAGAGGTGGTGGCCGCCGTCGTCAGGATGGGCGGGTGTCTGGCCGACCAGGTGAAGGCGGCCACCATACGTCCGGACCCCGCGGGTATGCGAACCGTAACGGTAAGCTGCCCCGTGACGGCGACCAAAAAGATTGTGGAGGGCCGAAGGCTTCTGGTGGGCTGGGTTTCGGCGCAGGTTAAACTGCTGGAACCTAGACCTCTGAGGTGCTTCCGATGCCATGTGGGGCACCACGTTGGCGTCCAGTGCACCTCGGAGGTGGACCGCAGCACGTTGTGCTTCCGCTGCGGTCAGCCCGGACATAAGGCCGGCTCGTGCGAAGCCGCGCCGCACTGCGCAGCATGTGCTGGCAAGCCGGCCGATCACCGGGCGGGCAGTAAGTCCTGCGCTCCACCCACCGGAACCAGGAGGAGAGGCAGGCCCTCCGCCGCCGTTGCCACAACCACCGTCACCGCGGCCAGTGCCACTGCCACCGTTGCCGCCGCCGCCACTGCCGCCACCCGGGAGGAGACTGAAATGGAGGAGTAACGGCTCCATTAAGTGTCCTCCAGGCGAACATCAACCACTGCGCCTGCGCTCAGGACCTGTTGCTCCAGAGCATGGCGCAGTGGTCGATTAACATTGCCATAGTCGCTGAGCCGTATTTTGTCCTGCCCAGGGATGACTGGGTTGAGGACCTGAGCGGCTCAGTGACCATAATTTCGTCGGCCGCCGCCGGCACCCCATCCCTCGAAGGTGTCACGAAGGGACAGGGGTGCGTAGCAGCACGGTTCGGGGAGATAGTAGTAGTGGGAGTGTACTTTTCTCCGAGCCGAACTCTCGCCGAGTTCCAGAACTCTTTAACAGAGTTAAGTGTCGTCGTCGCCGGGTACCATCGCTTCCCCGTGCTAGTGCTCGGGGACTTCAACGCCAAAAATATATGTATACTTACTTACTCAATATTACAGTTAAGCAGTTTACATTATATTATCAGTGTCATATAATTTTAAGCTATAACTACTACGCCCGCGGCGCCGCGCGCACGTTTTCAAGTTTCTCAAGCGATACTATGTATTAAAGTAATGAAGATAAAGTTTAAAATAATATGACATTGAAACTGCTCGCCGCTTCGCTGCCGGCCGCTGCCATCTCGGTGTGATTTGAGCCTTAGGAATGGGGACGCTACTGTTCGTTTCATCAACACGTTCTCTGCGGAAAGTTCTATAATGCTTCACAAACGACGGTAAATAGAAATGGACTAACTGTGTCTGCTCGTAGCAGAAACGTTTGGAAGTGTTTGGATAGTTAAGTTTCGCTACCATTTGGTATATTTCGTGATTGCAGCATAAAATATAAAATAAATGTTATAAAGATTTCGATCTGCATTACATCTCCACCTAACCTAAAAGCTACTATGCAATCAAATACCTACCTATCTGCTTAGTGCCTACTAATCAAGCAAAATCAACTAAGCAATGAATACAAACATTCAAAGCAACATGATAGAACGCAGCTGTTTCTTACTTTTAAGCTAGGCGCTTTTAACACAAGCGATTTACGAGAAAACTTCAAAAATAATCCATCTAGGTATTAGGTAGGTAATTTTATAAAGATAAATGTAAGTTGAGACTATATCATTGTCTGAATTTGCAATAGATACGTCTGTACGTCTTATTTGTCGAAAATTGTGGAGGTGGCCAACCACAAACGTTTACTAATATTTCCCGACATAAATACGTAAACTCAAACTCAAAGCATTTATTTCAATTAAACCATTTACAGGCACTTTTGAATTGTCAAGTGGTCGGTCAGTCAGAAATATGAAGCTAGTTGCCCATTCCAAAGCGTAGTAGGTACCTATGGAGAAGAACGGGCAAGAAACTATATGGACACTCTTTTAATAGTTATTTGTTATACAAGAGTGCAAAGTTGCTTTTTAACCGCGTGTTCAATTTTGATGACCGAGCAAGCGAAGGATTCTAAAATTGAATCACGAGCGCAGCGAGTGATTCAAAATTAGAATCCTGAGCGTTAGCGAGGGAATCAAAAGAGCACGAGGTGAAAAATCTTTGCACTCGAGTGCAACACGTAACTTTTCATTCCACCTCAGCGAGGAAATGACTAAATGCAAAAAAAAAACGTTTACAATCACAAGATAGGTACACTTTTATTTCAGTTTAGGTATTAATTACTACATTATGACAGGTAAGTATTACAGAATAATCTTTAAATTATAACAAAATAATACTAAGGTATAATTAAGAAAATTTTAAAGTAACGTTGCTACAGTTATTTAAATTGAGTGTAATATTTTTGTTTGGTACTGTAATATTGGTGTTAGTCACTTGTGTACTGTTTTTCGGTAAACTATCTGTCATACTTAATAGTTGTACCGATTCATCGGATTCCCTTGGCGTGAATGTTGGAGAGAGAGGGAGATGGTTAGGTGTTTCATAACGGCTTATTTTTGATGTAGAAGGGCCAGTCCAAGGATCCGATTGAGGCTCTTTCAGTGTAATGGCTCCTACGATGCCTTCACATATTTTAGACTTATTTTGGATGGGATCCTCTATGTATCCCTCTACAACTGCATTGGACTTCCAGCCTCCGTGGCGCTTAAGGGACAGGAGATCAGCTCCGGAATCAGCCAAAAGTGTGGCTGAAGTTCGTCGGAAACAATGACCCGTGTACAACAGGGGTTCTGGAAGTTCAAGAAATGTTGCTATTTCTCGTGGGATACTGCCAATTTTATTAGTACCCATAGGCTGTCTAACACACTTTCCATTGCGATACTGTAGAAAAAATCGATTGATTGGAGTGTTAGGCGGGCGTAAGGCTTGATATTTCTCAACAATCGTTACGTATTCCTTGCGAATGACGAAGTTGCGGTCTCTTTTTGTCTTTGTATTAGGTAAATTAATTAATAGTAAGTCATCTGAATGTTTCTCAATGTTTTTGACATTAAGTTGTGTTAGTTCATTAGTTCGACATGCTCCGTTTATTCCAATAATAAGAACAACCTGTAACGTAAAGAGTATTGTAGTAGATAAATGAATAAAATTGATATGAACGCATAATTATGCCTATCAACATCTACTAAGTATACTATTTAATTGAGATTAATATACTTAAGTAGATACTGAATGTGCAACTGACTTACTTTTGCCGCCAAATATACGGAATCGGGTGCTTCGTTAAGAAACTTTTCAATATCAGATACTGTGAAAACCTTCGATTTTTTTGGTTGATGACCAGATGAGGCTCTTTTTAAAAATGCCACTAATTTAGGATAGGTATCGATATGTTTGTCTTTTTTCATCTTTATTGTTGCTTTTAGCATCGAATACGTACTCCATAGAGTGCTTGCTTTCTTGTTCTCGGATAATTCTATAAAATATGCCAGCAAAACGTTTTCTGAGAAAGTTTTGGCTCCTTTTGCTAGTCGCCACGTGTTGAACATATCGTACTGTTTTAAATACTTCTCGCGTGATTGTTGAGGGAGAAAGCTCATTTGCGCATTATTAACAGTTTCAGTCAATTCTGTTGGCGTCAAGCAAACTTCCTCGTCGCTAGAATCACTCATTTTAGTTTTTTCACTTGTTTTCAAGTTTCTTGTTTTTAATATAAGGTTTAACAATGACGTGAAAAAATGCCGCGTAAAGAACCGCGTACAAAGCAAATTGAAAAAAGAACACCAAGAAGGTTCCGAGTCTGAGTTTTTAACAAATTAAAAAAAAGTTGTATGATATATTCGGCACCATAGAGGTAGCAGTAAATAGGTTTAATGTTTTTTTTAATTCACAAACTTAGTGCACACGATGTTCTAAATTCAATTTACTTTATCCTCTAGAGAATAAAAACGGCTTTTCCACTCAGATATTGAAGATTAAAAATACTCTTTCCGAGATGGTGGGATGAAAATTATATTGTTACATAAATATTAGTTACATCATTAATGTTGAATATAGGTATAATTATATGTGAGAACGATGTATATAAGACGTACACATTGAGTGTCCAGTGTACAACAAATATAAATTTAAACAAAACAATCCATAATAAAATAATTAAAATAAGCCGTGGTGGGTGGCTAAGAGATGACCAGTCCCAGTAACGTAATATTATGCTTAGTAACTGGTGGCTCAATAATTAATGTCGCCAGTCCAAAGTCATTAGCAAAACGTAATGGTGGTATTACATAGGCGTGTGTGGCGTGCATTCCTAATCACCACGCAATGTATAGTGCTCATGAATATTCAGCGTCCATCATAGATTGGCTTGTGGTTCGTCTTTGAGGAATTGGAATTGGTGAACTATGCATACAAGGGGAATAAATTAGCTAGCGAAACTTCGACTTGATGGGTATCCATATAATAATAATAATAAATTCATTTATTTCAGAACTAGTACTTAAGCATACATGTGAAATTATTAGATAAACATTACAAAAGTCATCATTAAGAACATAAATTACGATTTTACAATAACAAAAATATTAAAATACACTATTATAAATGTTTGATCTTAGTCTAAATTTAGGTTTGGATTCGGAATGTTTACAACCCTAATCTCTTCAAAGTGAGACTGAACAGGCTTCTTCTGGGTAAGCTCACTCCACCGTCGACTCTGTCTCTGTCACCACTGACCTAGACTAGAGTCCAGAGCAAAAACCCATCTATAATAAAAAATTAAAAAATTAATGATCAATGTGCAGCCGCATTATTGATCCAGATCCAGATCCATCCTCCATGCGAACAGCTGAAGGTAGCGGTTCGAACTGCCTCGTATAAGGCGCATCAGGGACACAACTCTCTTACGAATAATGGCCGCACATCCATCTAAATTTGCGGCCGCAATAATACCTGACATATCTATACTAATATGTCTATTTCTACTAATGTACTAATATTATAATATAGAAAAAGTATTAATTTTTTGTATGTTTGTTTGTTACGCATTCACACTAAAACGGCAAAACGGATTTGGATGAAATTTGACACACATGCGTAAACCGTGACCTGGGTTAAGACATAGGATACTTTTGATCCCCATTTCCCACAGGATCGAGACTTATGCGGTTGAAACCGCGGGACGCAGCTGGTTATAACGATAAAACAACATTTTCTAAACTCATAATTTAAAGAAAGTAGTAATGTAGTACTATGGCTCGTGGCTAAGTGATAACATCCGCATGGGTCGATCGACCAGGTTAAGCTACGCTTGCCACGTTTGGTCCGTGGATTGGTGACCATCTTTACATACCGAGAACCCTCCGTGCCTCGGAAAGCACGTTAAGCCGTTGGTGCCGGCTGTCATTCGTCAATCTTTGACAGTCGTTACGGGTCGTCAGAAACCCGAAAGGCTGACAACCAGTCTTACCAAGGGGTATCAGATAGGAAGTCGCTCCATGTAAAATACTGGTAGTCAGCTGCATCCGGTTAGACTGGAAGCTGACCCCAAAATGGTTGGGAAAAGGCTAGACAGATGATGAGTCATGTAGTAGTATGCCTGTCTCGTTGGTCTAGTCACCGCAGGCGCGACTACTCAGGAGGGGTCCTGGGTTCCACCCCACGATCGGACAATGATATTGACTTCTTCAATTTTGGATTTTTCTGTAGCAGTGGAGTCTGTATTTGGGCAATGAGTAAAAGTTTGTCTACAAGTGTCGCCCCGTATTATTTATGACCTATGTATTTAATATAGAGTTTTTTTCTAGTAATAGGCTTTCCATTTAACATAATGATCATCGTTCTTCTTCACTCGATCTTACCTCTCAACAGCTAACTCATACTCATTACACTACAAAAGCAAACTGATGGCATGACATCATTTGTATGAACGCAGGTGTAGTCTTTGTAGCTCCCAGAACCTACGTACAATCAGGACATAATCTCACAGTATCTTACGACACACATGGGCCTAACACATACGACAAAGGCTTATCGTCATCAGCCAGCCGGTAGCGCAACGCAAAAAAGTGGTGTAAGACGAAATGAAAATCATTATTTTGCGTAACGAAACCACATTTGGAGGATCGTTGCTTCCTGCTGCGAAGTTGTTATGCCGGAAATAATGCTATTGTAAGTATGTTGTTACCCTTTTTTTTAAGGGTGAGAAATCATCTAATAATTTGAGCGGGAGGGCGTGTCAGACTCTTACTGACTAAAACCCACCCGTGTTCCTTCAGTTGCCTGTGCCAGGGGCCACGGTAATCCTTTCGGACTGAGGGCTGCTTTTACCAAAAACAGTAGGCCAATTCTCGTAATTAAAAAACGTTAAAATTCAAGTCGCAATCTCATCTCAGCGACAATCAATGTCAAAAACCTGTCAAAAATGTATGTAAAAAGATTGTAATTTTGACAGATTGAGACTGAGATTAGAATGCGAACGATCTTAAAATTACGGGAATTGCCTCTCAGATATCTTTTATCTGTGGAATAAAATTGACGTCTGACATTTCTAGTGTGGAGAAACTGTCAAAAATTCAAAATTTATTCTCAGGATAAGACTTATTCTGGGTATAAAAGTTTGGTGAAATTCGCCCTAAGTAAGGAGAACATTGGACAGACAGACCAAATCTATTAATTTACAGGTTCATCTGCTTAGCCTTTTCCCGGGTACTTACCTACCTATGTTGGGGTCAGCTTCCAGTCTAACCAGATGCAGCTGAATAGTATATTACCTACATGGAGTAACCTGCATAACCTGTTACTGGATAACACGATACCCCTTGGTGATACTAGTTTTCAGACTTTCGGGCTTTTGAGTACGGGTTAACGACTGCCAAAGATCTACGTACGACACAGTAGTGACAATCCCTAATCCAATGAGTTGAGGGGCCATTCACGTATTTTTAAGAACGTTTGCAGTCTAATCTGTCTGAATCAACTTATAAAAATACCTTTAATTACCCTATATACTGCTTAGTCGACACATACAATACGCGTTTTGGTGCAATTGACATATTGTTCCTAAGCAGATATGAATTTAAAAATGATATAATTAAAATTCTAGAGGATCGGCAGCTGTTGGCTCCATAGGTTTTACACAGTTTCTTATAGGTATAATTGTTAATAGACTAGGGACCTGTATGATACATCACGTATGAATTCTTAAAATTTTTTGTTTGTTACATATTTATAATATTGTTTATCTTTTTTTTTCTTATAGCTTATTTTTCATTAAGTATTAGCCTTGCTACAGTTAACGTTTGCTAACAGCTTGTTTATTGTTATACAGGGTGAAATTGAATTCATGGGCATTCTTTTAAAGGGTCATTGTACTCGTCATTATGAACAACTTTTACTATGGGACCAAACCTGAAAACACAAAAAAAAATCAGCTGTTCCCAACATTTTGGAGGGTTATGCAAATTTTTTTTTTGCATAACCTACATAAATAATATATATTTTTTTGTATAATATAGTAATCCGTGGAAAATGTTGTGGGTAGTATTTGTTAAGTTTAATTTTAAGACAACACTGTTTATGCTTAATATACTACTGTTTGTTTTCCCAAAGGTAATAAATAAATATATTTTGACATCTTTTTCACGTTGATTGTCACTGAGATGAGATTGCAACTAGATTTGAACGTTTAAAATTACGAGAATCGATCCTATGGTCTTATTATTATTTTTTTTATCACAGTGTTTGATTAGCAATTTACCAAATAGATGTGCACGTCTGCACGGATATCAATACCACCGTATATGTGAGGAGTTATTTCAGAGGCTGAAGTATGAGTAAATATAATTAACAAACATAAATAATTATGGTAATAATTACATTGTGTTGGCGTAAAGCCTCGTTCCCACTAGGAACATTTGTCGAGCGACATGTGTCCCCGGTGTCATCGGGCGATGTCGGGCGACGTCGGACGACATCGCCGCGACATTGTTGAAACTGTTCCTTGTCGCACAGTCGATGAAGAGTAGTGATAGAGTGTGGACGTGCGTGCAACCTGCGACAATGTGGTCGAACGACGTAGTGCTGCGACTTATTGAACTATATCATAAATATATATATATATATATATATCTATTTTTTGTTTCGCAAGTACTGTTTAATCCACCATCTTCTCTTCTTTTTTGTTCTTGATGCATTCATCATTATATAAGCCGCATTGTACAACACTACCTCTTCCGGAGACATGATAGGTTCGACTGAACTGATGTGGACGGAGACAAGACATCGGGCGACGTGGGGCGATGTAGGGCGACATCGCCCGATGTCTCCGGGGACACCTGTCGTTCGACCGAGTAGTAAGATAGTAAGTAGTATGACAATTTCGATGAAGTCTCGAAACGTAGGAAAAATATGTAGAAAAGAGTTTGCAAATCACTCTACTTCTAACATAATTGCTTTATGGTAACAGCGCATAATTTTTCAAAAAAAAAAATGGTTCTATTTGTACGCCGATACCGATACATACGGCTAAACATGATTGGAATGGATGATGTAATACCTTGCATGCTCTTGTATGTATGTTTAAACAAATGAAGAAATCTTATCATATCTTAATATTTTAAGTGATGTTTCCAACGTCACTTTATTTTTCCTTATAAAAACCTTATAATGTTTTCTAAAAATCTGCTCTGTCACCTGACGCACGGGTACTTCTTTCCAGTTACTGCACAGTTCTAACGATGCCCCTATTTTCGTACAGGATACATACCTTTGCCAGCATTTTCCTCAATAGGTGTGTTACCTCAATACACTGGGTAATGAGATTCGAGATCCGTTGAATATGCCAAGATATAAATTATGTATACTGCCTATATATTTTTATCAGACTATAACGTTCCCACTGCTGGGACACAGGCCTCCTCTCCACCACGCGGGCCCAGTGCGGGTTGGTAGATGGCACATGTCTTCGAATTTTTGGGTCTAGGACATGCCGGTTTCCTCATTATGTTTTTCTTCGCCGTTTTGTGAGCAGTGGTAATGAAAAGAATTACACAAAGTAAAGCGCCTGACTGGGTTCGAACCCACGACCTACAACTCGTAAGTCGAGGCCGCTACCACTGGGCCACCACTGCACTCTATACTGCTGATACTATAAATAGTGCTATATTATTCTGCTTTCTGACATATTTTTTTCAATATTTTAAGTTACATTCAAATATTTACTTTAAAACTTGCGTCAAACATCTCATCGATAAATTACCTTAAAAATCAGCTTAATTCTTCATTATGTGATGGAATATAAGCGCGAGCATGCACAAATGATTTGAAATAAATTTTCCTAATATTATATATTCCTAATAGATACCTACAGAAAGCCTCCTGCCCTCCGTGAGATCGTCGGTAACACCAAAATGTTGTTCGCCTTTAATGAGGAACTGGGGTGGATCGAACACGTATCAGAATACCAGCGCTGCGGTATTTGTTTGTTTTTCAAATATCGCAGCATCATGCTGAGATAGGAGCTTTTTTGGCCTCGCACAGTTCTTCTCATTATTATTTTTTATTGTTTGTATTCCCTATGCGTGTCCCAAATAAAAATATTTTTCTTTCTTTATAAAATTTAGAATTTTCCTCCCGTGCGCAAATTAATACGCGCTTGGACGTGGACTCGCAGAAACGTTAACTACCCTATTTTTAGTATTCCGTATCCAAAGCGTGCCAACAGAACCCTATTACTAAGCCTCCGCTATTCGTCCGTCTGTCTGTCGCTAGTCCGTCTGCCAGCGGGCTGCCTCATGAACCGTAACAGGTAGACAGTTGAAATATTCACAGAGTGTGTGTTTCTATTGCCGTTAGAACTACAAATGATAAAAATAACAAAGTTAAAAATTAAAGGGACCCTATATTATGGGGACCCCCTATAACAAAGGTGTTCAAAAAAATATGTGGTGTTAAATATTGTACGTTGGTACGGCACCCTTTGTATGCGAGTCCAACTCGCACTTAGCCGGTATCTTTTTTCAGTTAGGTGGTCTAGTTCATAGTTCTACAGTAACTATTGAGGAAGAAATTAGATGTAAATAAATAAATACACTCAAGATTTACAAACATTTATCCAATATTATGAACACTTTACAAGTCAGTCAATATGTTCTTGTTTCATATCAACGATGTGTTCCTTTCCCGTTACTTGTTGAATCCAGTTGAAATGTAAGGAAATATCAACAAAAATACTTTTATTGCCTGTTGGCAACATTGCACCTGCGGTCATGACACCAACAAGACCATCGTCTGTCTTCAATGCTGCTCCAGTATCCCAGCTGTTGACATATGCTAAAGATTGAGAGCACAGCATTCTAATGCCCTGCGGCGCCGACTCGCATCGCGTCACCACAACAGTGCCTTCTAAAGGAATTCCCCAACCGAACTCCGACTGTCCGTAAACAGCAATAGTCCCTTGCTGCCCAAACGCACCAAGCCGCGACCGTGCAATCGGCTGCGTATACGCATTAAATTTTATCGGTTTCGCAGTCCTCACGAGCGCCAGATTATTTTGTACATTATTTTAATCGAAATTGCGATCGAGAATGAAATTGGGATGGGATACATATTTTCTTGCGAATCCTATAACGCGATTTCTTGAACGAAATTGTTGAATTATTTTGATTTTTTTTTTGTATTGGGACTGAAACAGTGTGCTACTGTGATTATCCATTCCTTGTCTATAATTGATCCACTGCACGCAAAGTTGTCGGGAGAGTCGTGTTCAGATATAAGAATCGCGACTAAATAGTTGTACACATTTGGTGGAAACCCTTCGCCATTCCCCACAAGGAAATTGATTTCAGATGCTGTTGCACTATGAATTAATTTAATGAATAAACAAAAATATATGAATGAAGACATGGTCACTTCAATAAGATACTACGTATTACTGTTAACAAACTACTGTATTGTAACTATCCTTCCATTTTATAG
Source organism: Brachylomia viminalis (assembly GCA_937001585.2). Lineage (NCBI taxonomy): Eukaryota > Metazoa > Arthropoda > Insecta > Lepidoptera > Noctuidae > Brachylomia > Brachylomia viminalis. The sequence goes on along the minus strand of OW443316.2, from coordinate 11,797,704 downwards.
TACAAAAAATAAATTTCAAATTTAAAGAATGCAACAATAAAAAAATATTATAACACGAGTTAGTTTAGGCATAGTTTAAAACGATCGTCGAATAATATTGGTTATCTTATGCGGATAAGATAATAATATTATTTATGATAAACTATTTCATTTCATGGTATTTATTGACATTTAAAGGCATCGGACCCGAACATTGGTAATGTAAAGTGGATATGAATGTGGTGAATTATTTTTCATAGCATATCGACGGTAATCTAAATTGCATCAATCCAGATCTTAGCCATGATAATACAAAGATAAATTAAACTCTTCAATGCACGACATAAAAATTACTGCTAACAGTGGCTTAGCAATTTGCATATTCAGTAGCCTCTATATCTTTGTGCTCCATAAACTACTTTTGTTTAACGCGCAGGTACAGAGCATGCAGAAAATTATGTTAAGTGTAGCATCGCTTGCAGAACAACACCACATTTGGTGTATCTTAATCAGCCTTTTTTTTTTTTTTTTTTTGAGGATGGGAAATCATCAAATGACCCCTCCCGCTCTGGGTGGAGCGGAAGGGAGTGTCAGACTCTTACTGACTAAAACCCACCCGTGTTCCTTCCTTGGCCCTTTATGTTCCGGGTCAGCGGTACCCCTTATGGATGATCCCGCTTTCCCGGCAGGCTTAGGCCCTAGTGGGCCCCCTCTTCGATGCTGACATCTCTTTGAGGCGCGCGTGGAACACGTACGCGCCGTCCGGCACGGGCCTGATCCTGATCGGACGGTGAGCTACCCATTACTCACCGCCCGCAGGCCCGCGCCTACGGTGGCCGGGAGTCGTCACGCGGCTCCCGACGCCCGGAGCGTCCACCGCGGCGGCTTGGACGGGAGACTCTCTCCCTCTCCCGTCCCGCCGCCTCCTTCGTTAGCATGACTGCTTCGCAGAAGGAGGCGACTGCCTCCCACTCCCCCTCGCCCCGGACCATGGCTTGAAGCAAGGCCGGGCGTGAGAGGTCGCCGCCGCTGCCGATCGCCTCTACGAGGACACGGCGGTGCTCCGCCCATGCAGGGCAGGCCCCCACCGTATGCTCCACCGTGTCCTCGGGGCGATCATCGCAGTGGTGACACCCGGGCGTTTCCTCCCGCCTGATGATGTGCAGGAACCTCCCGAAGCTTCCGTGTCCGGTGAGGACCTGCGTCAGGCGGTAGGTGAGGACGCCGTGGCGCCTCTCTAGCCACTCCTCAAAGAGGGGTCTTACCGCCGCTATCGTGGCGTGCCCTATCTTAATCAGCCTTTAGTCACCTTTTATCATCTTTTAGCCTACTACTTGGACTCAACCCTATCTCATTAAAAGGGACTTTACTTTTTAAACTTGGTGTTCTATAGTGTATTAATATTCGGTTATTTATTTATTTAATTTTAAAGAAAGCTTACAGACTAATAATAATTATAAATATCATGCATAAGTAGTTTCATTTGCTAATTACAAGCTTCCACATGTATAAATATATTTAGTTACAAGTTACTTGCGTCGACCAATTACAGTGATTTGATTAAATTTAAAGAATACAATGTAAGTTAACATACTAGATATAAAAAAAAAAGAAAACAACTACAAAGTAAAGTCTACAATAATGATAGTGACCTAGTCACTTTAAAATACTAAATAATACTATGTGCCTAAGTAAAGTCAAGTCGTCTTATGTCAAGTCATGCAATACCAAAATAAGGATTAAAAGCTATTTATGGTGTCACCAAAATAATCCTTGTTTAAAATCTTTCTAATTTTGTGTGCGCTAGTGCAAAATAAATCGATTTCCAGGTGTGATGGCAAACTATTGAAAGCTAATAGTACTACGTATGCAGAAGGCGTTGCGCCTATACTTAGTCGATGCAAATGGTACTTGAAGTAGTGGCCGTTTTCTCAAGTTGTTTAGGTTAGTACGAAGAAGAATTTTGCTGAGTAGTTCGGGACAATCAACCGAGCCGTTTGCGATGTTCACTAAAGAACAGATATCACTGATATTACGTCTTACTTCCAACGGTAAGAAATTATATCGCTTACAGCGGTGTTCATAGTCGACTGAGAATTGCTTAGCCTTGAAGTCCAAATACCGCAAAAATTTCCTCTGAACAGATTCGATACGAGATTTGTAGATCTCATATTGAGGGTTCCATATTTGAGAAGCGTACTCAAGGTCATTTCATTTCATTTCATTTATTTTATCCAATAACAATTTCCATTGTGTCTGAATTTTTACAAAGGTACAGAAGCGAATAATTAAATAATAACCATTAAAAACACAATTACATTTCTTCAACATAATCTCATTTCCTACCTACATTAATATTATTCATACAAGTTCAGAGAAAAATAAATAAATTAATAAATGTCACTAACAACCACCTAATAATTTCATTTAAGTACCAATTTCATTTAAATGTCAATAACATTAAAATCTACACATGTCTCTATTATCACCAGTATTCAATGTCACAATTAAATTCGTTGATGTCAGCATTTCTAAAATGTTATGTTCAGTAGAATGTTATGTTCATAATAATGTAGTAATGGTCCAGCTAAGACACATCAGTGAGAAACTCATCAACAGCGTAATAGCATTTTTCTACCAAAAAAGATTTTACTTGCTGCTTAAACTGGTTTATGTTATATAAGGACTTTAATTCTATAGGTAGTTTATTATACAATTTGATTGATTGAAAACTTGCCGCATGACTGACCACTTTCATAAGTGGATGTATGTCATACTGCAAGTCCTTACGCCTTGTAGCTTCTCGCTTATTTCTTTCTTCTGCTGTTTCGGTCCTGTTCAGTTTTTTCATAAGCTCAGTAAGCAGTACTAGAATGTACAGTCACGGCACAGTTAATATCTGTAGATCTTTAAAATACTGCTTGCACGAGACCCAGTGTGGAATTCTTACTATAGTTCTCGAGGCTCTTTTTTGAACGACAAAAGCTGTGTTTACATTGTACGCGTAACTACCTCCCCATAGAGAAATGCTGTACCTTAGCCTTGACTCCACAAGCGAATAGTACACTACCTTTAATTGTTCGATTGTGATCTCCTCTCTAAGACTTCTAAGGGCATAGCAAGCCCAACTAATTGAGCTTTCTATTGCTGACAGTTCCTTTTTCCAGTTTAAACTTTCGTCAATGTAAATACCTAAAAATTTTACGTTATCCACTAAAGTTATAGTACGTACGTACGTACTAGAGAACAATACAGAACTTTTAATGGTTTAAGGGAACGAAAGTTAGCACAAGCTCTAATAATGAAGCCTAAGGCTTTAAACGCTTTGTTGACAACTGTTTCTATGTGATCATCAAAAAGTAGCTTGCTGTTGTGTACCACACCAAGATCTCTGATACTGGTTTCCTTACTCAAATAAGTACCATCTAGTTTATACCCGGGGCCGATAATAGATTTCTGGCGAGTAAATACTACGTGAAAACATTTGGATACATTTAGTTGCAATTTGTTGATTTTACGATACTGCACAAATCTGTCAAGATCTGACTGAAGTAGCTCAGCAAAATCAATAAAGACTACCAGCCTATTAGTGTCCCACTGCAAGACATAATTCGGCAATACAATAGTTAGTTCGCTGACAGGACTTTTGTGTGGCACAAAAAGTCATAGAATCAACAAAAGGAAGTCAAACATGCTGCCGACCGGTTTCGGTGAAGAAGAGGGCACCTAATCTTAACGCATACATACAGTTAATTTAACGGAGATTAACATTAACAATAGCGATACACGAAGCAGAGGCCACTCTACTGTCGGGACAGACATTACAGTACGGCGAGGATACAGTCCGGCCCCTCGCTACGGCCGGTCTTTACGACAACATCGGACTCCCCGACTATAAATCTCCAACATCACCTTATAAGCTACGAGACAAGAAAACTTTAATATCGCGATACAGGCCTCGCCATCCCATTGGTCTATTCGCATTCGCAATTTGAATTTCGTGCCGTTCCAGTCAATGCGCTGCAGCAAAAAATGGAGGCCACGGAAGTAACTAAATAGCGGTAACAGTCATTATCTTGGCTTGGCGGAGTAAAGTTTATTGTATAATGTACCATGAAGGCTTACATTCGTTCGCTGTATTGTGAATTTAGATTTTATATTTGATCTGAAGGCCAATTCCCGTAATTAAAAACGTTGAAATTCAAGTCGCAATCTCATCTCAGCGACAGTCTAATGTCAAAAATGTAGGTAAACGCTATAAAATTTTTGACAGATTGACACTGAGATTAGAATGTGAACGTTCTTAAAAATACGGGAATTTCCCCTCTGATCATTCGTACATTGACAGACACAACTGCTGGTTAAACAGGCAAGGGATGACAAATGTTCTAAAATTCTGGAGTGGCTCAATATGTGCATATTTCAAGTGATAGAGTTTAGAGTGATTTTCAGTTACGGATTTCATCATCATCCACAGCTAGTGTCCGATTTCAGCCACTGTTGGGCATATCCATACCTTTGCTTGTCCCCGCGCTGTGACAGTCTCACCCAGGTTTTACCCGCGATGGTAGCAACGTCATTAAGGGGACTACATGACCTACACGCAAGTTTTATAATGCCTAAAAGTATATGATCCACTGCAGTTAACAAAATCAGAAAAATATGTGATATTCTTAAGGATATATGCTAGTTAGATAGTGTTTTGAAAACATAATACAACTAATTTGGTACGATAGAAAAAGGTCACGAAGATACCTCTAAAAATTTCTTTGAACGATTAAAAACTACTATTACTATAACTTTTGTTTTTTTTTCAAATCGTTTCAAGCAATATGTTAACGTAGTAGTGTTTAATTTTTTTAGTCCAATCAATAGATTTTTTGTAAATAGAGAATTGCTTCATATTTTGCAATAAATTACCAGCTCTGTGTCATCGCGCTTCTCTTTCTTTTCTATGGGGTCCGACAGTGACCGCTATTTAGCTGTTGTCAGCCCCTTAAGTTACGATTTTGCCCAGGATTAATTTGAACCGAAGAATCTTATTATACTAGTTAGGCATCTATATCATGAGTGAAGAATACTCTTCAGGTTCTCTTGTTTCTTAGCCCAAATAGATATGATGCTCGTTAAAGTAGCGTCGGTCACAGTCGGCTTGGCACCGCTGTGTCGGTTTGTGGTTTTGCATACTTTGTACCAAACTTGATAAACCGTATGGTAACATTTTTCTCTGCACCCCGTTAATTACAAGAACCTTTGTTTAACTTCTTTTTTGTTTAGAACATTTTACCACAGATATTTATACTCGTGTGTCCTCTTTGCTGTAGTTTTTGACCCAAAACTCATGACAGTAACAGCCGGTTCTGGGACAACAAACCATATAGGTACTTGACTTCTCCCTTTTTTGTCGGCTATTTGTTCCCGACAAATACATCGGACATCGCCAAAGCCGTCGACACAATCTGTTCGCACCGCCGTCATCTAAAACTGTCGCCAGAGCTGAGTCCCCTGTGTGTCGTACTTTAAGGATGACCACCAATCCTGAATGTGATCTGTTTGCCGATGAATGGGGTAGAATTATGCGTGTATGTCTGATGTTTTGTGAGAAGAAGTATGCTAGGGTGTCCTCTATTATATGTTAGTACTTGAAATATTTTTATGTATACCTACCATACCTGTTTAATTCTATATGTTAATTAATGTAATTGGTGTTACCGTTTTAATTAACAATAAACAATAATAATAATATCCAAATTGACTTTGTGGTGAAGTAAATATAACTGCCTCGTTAGTCTAGTGTTCGTAAGCGCTACAGCTCAGCATGAGGTCTTGGGTTCGATTCCCAGGTCGGGCAAAGTGTGATAGGGTTTTCACATCTGGAATATCTCAGTAGGAGCCCGGAATCTGGATTTGTGCCCGGTTGATGGCAATAGGCTCGCCCCCTATTACATGGGACTTTAACATAACAGGCTAAATGCCTCTGCCTAACCCTTATGTAACTCAGGCGTGATGTTATCTTATGTAAACATAAATCCACCGTCTACTTACTCGTGAGTCGATTAAAAGATGACAAAGGGACATTATCAAGTAGATAATGATCTAAACTACCAAAAAAAACTGCAAAGCGCAATCTGCCGACCAAACTGGAGATTGAACAAATATGAAATCAAGTATACATCAATTGAACAGTGCATGTTCCCATATCTTTTTTTTTTTTTTTGAGTGTGGGAAATCATCAAATGACCCGTCCCGCTCTGGATGGAGCGGAAGGGAGTGTCAGACTCTTACTGACTAAAACCCACCCGTGTTCCTTCCTTGGCCCTTTATGTTCCGGGTCAGCGGTACCCCTTTCGGATGATCCCGCTTTCCCGGCAGGCTTGGGGCCCTAGTGGGCCCCCTCTTCGATGCTGACATCTCTTTGCGGCGCGCGTGGAACGCGTACGCGCCGTCCAGCACGGGCCTGGTCCTGATCGGACGGTGAGCTACCCATTACTCACCGCCCGCAGGCCCGCGCCTACGATGGCCGGGAGTCGTCACGCGGCTCCCGACGCCCGGAGCGTCCACCGCGGCGGCTTGGACGGGAGACTCTCTCCCTCTCCCGTCCCGCCACCTCCTTCGCTAGCATGACTGCTTCGCAGAAGGAGGCGACAGCCTCCCATTCCTCCTCGCCCCGGACCATGGCTTGAACCAGGGCCGGGCGTGAGAGGTCGCCGCCGCTGCCAATCGCCTCTACGAGGACACGGCGGTGCTCCGCCCATGCAGGGCAGGCCCCCACCATATGCTCCACCGTGTCCTCGGGGCGATCATCGCAGTGGTGACACCCGGGCGTTTCCTCCCGCCTGATGATGTGCAGGAACCTCCCGAAACATCCGTGTCCAGTGAGGACCTGCGTCAGGCGGTAGGTGAGGACGCCGTGACGCCTCTCTAGCCACTCCTCAAAGATGTTCTCATATCTTACTTCAGCTTTACTGTATTCTGTTCAATCCTACAACCCCCTCTTATCTTATAGAACGTTTCAAGTTCCTTCATAACATATATAATAGATATCTAAGGTCATCGGAAAACTTAAGACTACAAATGCCAATGCAAATCACCAGTTTTTATGACAATTTTTTTTACAGTTCAAGCAGTACGACTATGGCATGCCTTGCCCGTGTCGAAAAGGCGTGCTCAATCTTTGTCAACTTTTAAAAGTCTGGTTAAAAAACACTTCCTCTCTCCTTACTTAAACATCATCAGTACATAAACCTTGCTCTTGTTTCATGTTTATATTATAGAATATGTTTTATACAAGGTGTTGTTTTGCATCCTCGTCAAATTCGAGGAGGTAACTATGCTAATGATTCTCGACACGAATCAATAATAAAATAAGTAGGTATTTATTTTTAAATTTTGTAATTTTCGTAAATCGGCATGTGTAGGGTCCGTGTGATACCGCCCTATAACTACGCTGTAACTGTAACGCATGCACACAGCGACATAGTCGTACGACACTGCCTACCGTATACGCAACGGGGCGATTCTGTTCTTTGAAAGTAGAGTATTCTGAAATACTGTCAAACTTAAATATCTAAAAAAACAAGTATGTATTAATTATTGAGCAGGATCGTAATTTTATTTGATTATTTATGTCTTTCATAACAGCCTCCTGAAATTTGACGAGGATGCAAAACGACACGTTGTATATAAATATTTATTTATTAGATATGTAAATGGCCACTGACTACCTGCAGTATTGTCTCTCCTTATCCATCCAAAAAAAGTCGTCAGTAAAAGATCGCGTTTAGCGATAAGACCGCCCATTGTGTCACCCTATGTAAAATTTCTACATTTATATCTGTAATTTTTATGGTGTACATAATACAGAATATTCTATTCTATTCTATTCTTTGGGCTGAAGTGATGATAAAGAAACTATTATCAACATTGTCCGAAGTAAAAAACCATTAGAAACATGTATTTACCAAGATAGCATCTGTATAGATACCGACCGTCTACATGAAATATATAGCTTTCTGATTGAAGTGAACCTTTTAAGTGAAGTAAAGATAAACGGACCCTTTTTGGGCGGTCCAGAGATACTGCTTGATAGCATACGAAATATATTAGTTTTACTTCCTATCTTATATGTGGTTACATTATCGTTTGGGTTTGCTTACTCTAAGGTTCAAAGGTTCAAACATAATTGCTTTGTTTTTTTTAAGGGGCTGACAACAGCTAAAGCGCGGTCACTGGCGAACTGCATAGAATAGAAAGAGAAGCGCGATGACACTAAACTGGTAATTTATTGCAAAATATGAAGCAATTATCTATTTACAAACAATCTATAGATTGGACTAAAAAATTAAAACACTATCACGTTCATATGATGCATGAAGAACAAACTGAAAAAAATCTGAATGATTGCATGTATACCTATTAGTATAGTTTTTTTATCGTTAAAAGAAATTTTTAGAGGTAACTTCGTGACTTTCTTCTATCGTACCAAATTATTTGTATTATGTTTTCAACACACTATCTAATTATCATAGCTTATATCCTGAACATTATCATATATTTTTCTGATTTTGTTTACTGCAGTGGATCATATACTTTTAGGCATTATAAAACTTGCGTTTAGGTCATGTAGTCCCCTTAAGTGAAAACTTCTTTATGCGCGTTGAGCGCTTTTTGGTCGGGGTAAAAAGTTCACTGTGTAAACAAGCGTATTACAAATTAGAGGATTATATCCAAGATAAGAATGCTTGGAAACATGCTGGTCCAGCTCCATAGGACAATCTAGGGTCTAGACAAAATTAAACTTGTTGCTACTTTAATTGTATAGTTAAGTTAGTTATTTTTATGACATTGATTTACATTCTGTGATTACTTTAACTCACACACTGACATATTACTTGTTTTCATAATTTGGGAAATCGTATACTTTTACAATGTTTGTAAATATGTAAACACCATGTATCTATCACTTAATTAACTTATTTATCATTGCTACGTTTATTAAATTCTTTTTACCTATTGTGGTAAACCACCTGGAAAATTATTAACAATGAAACGGCTAAGTCGGTTAAACAAGAAAAACAATTAGAGATTATGTGGTCGACAACAAATTAGTTAATAAAGCAGCTGACGTAGCTGAAGCATTTAATGAGTTTTTTGCCAACATACCTATAACTACGACTCGCTCCTTAAATTCGTCCCCATCTGAAGCTGAAAACCTTTTGCATAATAGTGTACCTAAATGTAGTCGCTTATTTAGCTTCGAACATGTAACACCTCGTGATGTAATTAGTGTTTTTAACACACTCAAGTCAAAAAACACTGGTGATTACTGGGGCATCTCAATTAAACTTGTAAGTAATATAATCGACATCGTAGCCCCCTATCTAGCTGTTACTTTTAATAAATGTGTTGATTTAGGAACTTTTCCTGACCTCATGAAGAGTAGTAAAGTCATACCATTATTTAAATCGGGTAATAAAAATAACGTTGGCAATTTTAGGCCTATTTCTATCTTACCTGCATTTAGTAAAATATTTGAAAAATTAATACTCGAGCAGTTACTAAGACATTTTAATTTAAATAGCCTCCTTCATGATGAACAATATGGCTTTACAAAAGGTCGTTCGACTACAGATGCGGGTGTTGCTCTGCTGAAACACATATTTAGCGCATGGGAGAGCTCGCAAAATGCTATTGGAGTTTTCTGTGATCTCTCCAAAGCCTTTGATTGCGTGCACCATGACACGCTTTTGCGTAAACTAATTCATTACGGTATTCAAAACGAAGCTCTTAACGTATTAAATTCATATTTACATAATAGGCACCAATGTGTAGATGTTAATGGTGTGAAATCTTCCGGGCTACCAGTTCAGTTAGGTGTACCTCAAGGCTCTATACTGGGCCCATTTTTATTCTTGGTGTATATAAATGACTTGCCATTCTATTTAAAGGTCATCTGTGACGTTGTACTATTTGCTGATGATACCTCTCTTATCTTTAAAGTAGACAGGAATACACAAAATTTTGACGACGTAAACAGTGCACTATCAATGGTTACAGATTGGTTTACCACAAATAACCTAGTTCTCAATGCCAAGAAAACGAAATGTGTAAAGTTCGCCTTACCGAATGTTAGAAATCTAGGACCCAACATCGTCTTAGATAAAGAGGTACTTGAAACTGTAGACTCGGCAGTATTTCTGGGCATAACAGTTGATGCCAAGCTTCAGTGGGGATCACATATATCATGCCTAGCGGGAAGGCTCAGTTCGGCCGCCTATGCCGTCAGGAAAGTAAGACAATACACTGACGTTGATACAGCTCGGCTAGTCTATTTCAGTTATTTTCATAGCGTCATGTCCTACGGCATTCTGCTGTGGGGCAAAGCCGCTGATATTCAAAATATATTTGTTCTTCAAAAACGAGCTGTACGAGCAATTTACCAGCTAGGTGCTAGAGTTACTCTAAGAGATTTTTTTAAAGAGATTGGTATTCTCACGGTGGCCCACAGTGGTGCAGGTAGTACGGGCATGCGGAAAATATTATTTTTAAATGAAAAGACGTTGCGTTTCTTCATAATACTTTATTAAAATGATATAATGGATGTACCAGTTTACAAAGAGAAAGATATAACACGTATTTTTTTTTTATTAACATGAAAATATTCATCAAATTTTTTCACATGAATTTCATATAATTAAATCAGCATTTTTAAATAAATAAAAATTAATAAACTAAATATTAAATAGAGAAGACATTGATTGAGAGATGGGTGCTATCCACTAATAAAGCTTTGGCATCATCGTGAAGAGGATAGTATTTTTTATTCGGTACTGCACGTAAACTGTTGATAAGGGGATCTGAGGTAGCTAAGAGCATATTCATAACATCTTCATTACATGATAGACGAGAACATTTTCTTGAATGACCTAACCTATAATTGCGGTAATCTTTATTTCGCGCTTCTTGAGCTTCCTCAGATAACATCCCAATAGGTAAGGCAGCAACACTTATTATTTCTTTGCCATGCAGCAAGATTTTATGCACAGTATTTGGCATATTATACCAGCTGTACAGGCTTACGTATAGTTCAGCAGTCTCGTAACAATAACTACCAAACTTATCCGAATCAACTAATGCAGTAGAATTAATTGTTTGCAATATTATACCAAACCGATGAATAAGTTCTTTATCGACTCTTGTGACTTCAGCTACAATGTCTGCATTATTGAAAAATCTTCTAGACGTATTTCCATCGTTAGATGTTCCCATTCCTTGCTTTACAAAATCCACTTTTAGACCTAAACGTTGAAACAGCTCACTTTGGATTCTTTTCTTCTCTTCATCTTTTTGTTGTTTGGTAGTTGCGTTCGTTCTCCAACTGGTAAATGACATATTGTACGCAATATGTAATATGCATTCCATAAATTTAATCCGTGCGTGAAGCGGGGATAAACCGACCTTGAGAGCCTCCGTATCCACAGTTTTATTTCGCACTTGGTCAAGGTTATTCATTTCTGATGGCTTTGACTTGCATATAAAACACACTGCACATGATGATGTGTCCGTAACTGTCTGCGCTATTTTGCCATCTATCATTGTGAACACAAGTTTATGGTAGACTTTGTAAGTCTTTTCCTTTAAACTAATAACAGTTTCATTTAAGTTTGCTATTTCAGACTCCATTCTAGCAATTTCATTTTTCGTAGATTCTGTAGTTTCTTTTTGAAATTGGAATTGTACCGGGCGACAACACCTTGTAGAAGAAGGAGTTGCATTTGTCCAATACACAACAGATTTATTTTCCTTTTCATACAGACGCAGTGGAACTAATGATGTCAAAAACATATATGAATCTGACACATTTTCGTCGATAAATGACTGTTTGTACTCAGCATGACCTGATGATCCGTCACATCCCCACTTGTGTAAAAACGTTGAATTTACACTAATCTGTGTAAGGTCGTCTTCAGACATTACTTCAAATAATCTTCTGGTTGTGTGATCCAGTAATGACTGCAAACTTACACAAGCGTAGCTTTCCGTTACATCAATATCCGTGGGGTAGCATTGCCTTTTTACTTCAAGTACTATATGATAATCGGGAAAAATATCACAACCAATACTTTTTGCTGCATTTCTCAGTACTTGATATTGATGTTTCGAAAGTGATGCATCAAGTAATAATGCCAACGCTTTTTCTGGAGTAAACTTGATAGTATCCGATGATCCTTCTTGTACGAGTACCTTAGAGGCAGCTTTCTTAATCATTTCTTCAGGAACGCTTTCACACAATCTTTTAACTTTATATCGCTTTGTTCGATCGCAACATTCATCAAATGATTTTTCTGGTCGTCCTCTATGAGAGCGTTTTGATGGCCCTGGAACATTACTGTCACAATTCACCACATCAGTCTGCACCGAAGATGTCTCAACGGTAAAAATATTTTTCAGCCACTGTTCATTTTTTGCCATAAAAGCATTTTTATTTCTCGCTGCAGTTTGCCACTTTTTTGTAAATACGGGTAGAAAATTACGGCTTAACTTTTCATAAACTTGATTCCAAACACTTTCTGTAAGCTGTGGATACATAAGTTTTAAATTTTCGAGGCATTTATGTATCTCACGATTACTTGATATTATGATTTCCACTAAATCGGCATAGACAATAGTAAAGCTATCCATCACTATAATAACACTGTTATCGTAAGAGAAAATAATTGTAAGTGAAGTTAAAACTACCATTCAATGCTATTTATACTTACACGATATGATAAAATGTTAATTACCCTCATTAGAAACACTTATTAATATAATGCACTTTTTCTTAATTACAGAGCGTCATTAGTTAAGGACCTGGTATTTCCAAGATCGCAGGTTATCGCAGCCAAAACTAATGTATTCTTAATCTATAGGGTCTAATTAATCTCCGAAAGTATATTATTACGTATCGGTCGATAACGGAGATTAGTTATGATCTCATGATTGAAAACAAAAGGTTCCAAATGACCTTCTTCACTAAAAATGTAATAGTAAGTAATTATTAATTATATTATAACATTATGTTTACTATTTTATTAGTACACACAATAAACTTATGACTAAACTAAAAATGAAAGTTGATAATTATAGTATTTTGGTTCTATTCATACTTGAAATAACAATATTTTTTGCACGAAATTTGTAAATTCTCGATCACCCTACTTTGGCATCATATAATTAAATACTGTATAATTATTTATCCGTATTAATTTTAGGACTTGTTTCTACTAACATTCTAGTATGTGTGTACCAAATTGTAGACATTTTAAACAAGGTTGAAACAAAGGACTTTTTTCCGCCCTTGTACCAATGTGATGGCCTCACAATTCATCTTCGCCAACATCTTATATATTAGGCAAAATATACACTTATACACAAAAAACAGTGATATTCACAATATTAACACTAGAAACAAGGAGAAACTACGTGCTCCCTTTCACCGGCTTCATAAGGTCCATAACTCATTTGTTGGGCTTGGTATAAACTTTTATAACAAGCTTCCCTCTTCTTTGTTAGAATTGCCTTTTAATGCGTTTAAAGCTAAAGTAAAATCCAACCTTTGTTCAAAGGCATACTATTCAATCAACGATTACTTAAACGATAAAAATAGTTGGTCGCTGTGATTAACTCAAGACAATGTATAAGTTCTTTCTCCAAAATTAGCTTAGCTTACCTACTGACAAGTTATACGAGTTCATATAATTGTTTATTTTATTTGACTATATTAGTCATTTTAGTTTAATTTAATTTTTATTTATTATTGACATAATCTACTCATTTCAATGTTTTTTAATGAGTTGTATTGCAATATATGGTTAGCTAGCGACCTCGACAGTTCATCATATTATTCTTTTGAGCAACCGGCAGCAAGTTCGTCATGCTCCCTTAGATGTCAATGCTTGCGGTAGCGTCGGGGGTCGGGTTGCCTCCTTCCCTCAAATATGGCGAGGGGGGTAATGGCTGATCTTTGCGTTATGCTCGTGAACGGGTGCTGCTTGTGGTGACAGGTCAGCTTGCTGACTATGGTTTTGTTATTGTTATTAGAAATTAATGTTTCTTTATTTTACTTCGAAGGTCCTAGTTTATCATTTGTGGCTACAAGTTACAGCTACTACAAGTTACATATAAACATAATGTAGCATTGCATATGTAAGCGGGCACGCCCTTTATGCCAGGAGGCTTTTTATTATGTATTAAGTTCTGTTTGCGTTTTTGTTTTTATTATTTATTTCTGCTTGAGTATAGTTTTAAATATTGGCGTGTGCTAGCTGACATATGGCAAATAATTTTAATATTTTTGTGTTTCGTAATGTTAATTACTTATTACTATATGTATAGAATCCAGTTATTCTAACTGAACAGACAGCAGTGCTGCTGGGGAGTTTGTTCCGCCACTTCTTCTTCCCAGCTAAAGCACTAGGAAGTGGTGAATGGTGGGCGTTTTGGGGGGACTGTCTTATGTGATTTTGACGTTCAAAAAGTGCTGATTCTCAGCCTAATTTGAATAAATGACTTTTGATTTTGATTTTGTGGTAGGGTAATTTTTATTATAGGTGCATCGTCTTCACATATAATTAATGTATACAAAATATTGTAACACATTTTAAAAGAGTAACGGTGGAGTTTCTTGCCCATTCTTCTTTCTCCATACGAAACTACCTTTTGGAAGGGGCGACTAGAATCAATTCTATTTAAATGTAAATGTTGACGTTCAAAAGTGCCTTTTATGTGCCTATTTGAAATAAATGCTTTGACTTTGACTTTGTAGGGTTGGTTAAAAAAATTAAGGGTTCACGTCACTGAGATGGTAATGTTAACATTATATCTGTAACTATAATGGTGACCACTGTTATTTCATAGTTTTAAGTTTCCACGTCTGTCAGCAGTCCCATGACTGCCGACTTTTTTTGTTTTACATCCCTAAACATTCTAGGGAAAAGTTTGTAAGTACTTAGTTTGTATCTTTAAGACGGGTATCATTTAAGCTATTACCAATTTAATTAGTTTTGTGTTTCTTAAATAATAGGGTTTGTCCTCCAAATAGTAGATCTGTCACCAAAATGTAGTCACCAAACAATGCAAAATCAGTTCCACAATAAATCACCTAAAATCCTGAGATATCAACCTGGGAACAATTTTTGTTTATCTGAGAACGAAAATATTTCGTGGCGATAGATCTATTTATTAGGTGATACAACTTGATGACAAATATAAATTTTGGTGATAGAAAATATAGTTCCCTTTTAAGACATTCTCAAATCATATACAGGGTGTCAAACAACGACTCGCAAACTGTAACCATGAATTCAGCACATGATGCTAGACCCCCTTTTTTTTTTTTTTTTTTGTGTGTGGGAAGTCATCAAATAACTTCTCCCGCTCTGGGCCTCTGGTAATTCTAGACCCCCTAGCGTAGAAATTTTACATCGGTTATCAAAAAAAAAACTGCCGTTTCATAGAAAAGTGATTATACTTACGTGATCAAAATATATGGAAAAGCATTTTTGATTAATAAATTTCTAACAATTTCAACGCACGGGCTTCAGAATCATGTACCGAATCCATGGTAACACCCTGTATATATCTACGTTTTAAGTATCTGCCCGTTATAACAAAGAGATAAGTAAGATATTTCTACGATGCCGAAGCTATCCTATGGATACTTTAAGAATCGTCTTTCATTGACTTGAATGTACCATGGCAGCTGAGAGTATGTCATGCTCACTCAAATGTGTCGCTGGTGGTGGCGTGTGTATGGGATCATTAAGTTCCCTTCAAAATGGTTGTGCTGAATGGTGCTGATCCTTACGACATGTTCGTGAACGGGCGCCGTCAGTAGGCACTGGTCATTTCTTAGCTGCCACGGCTTATTTTAATTCCTGAATTGATTTTAAATTTTATTACGGACGCTTTTAACGTACACGTCTTTCTACATCGTTCTCACATGTATAATTTCAACATGAATGATGTAACCACTTTTTTTGTAACACATTTTGATTGAAAAGATTGTCCATGGAGTTTCTTGCCCGTTCTTCTCCATATGTACCTATTACGCTTTGGAATGGGCAACTAGCTTCATCTTTCTGACTGACCGACCCCTTGACAATTCAAAAGTGTCTGTAATTGGTTTATTTGAAACAAATGCTTTGAGTTTGAGTTTGACATAACCTACACGCGTGATCTTATGTTACGTCATGTTAAAAGTACCTACCGAGGTACTTGTGACTTACTGAATTAATAGTCACTATCAACTTTTAATGAAATTAAATAAAAAATTAAATTAATTACCTTTAAATTAGTAACCATTAACGTCTATAGTTTTATAGTGGCTATTAAAGTAACACATGGAGTGGCCGATAGATAGGGAGACTTTATTTATTTAATTTATCATGTACACACAGTAAAATAGATACAGATACGGCATATTAGTATTGAGTACAAAGGTACTGCTTATTTCTTAAGCTAATAATTAAGCCAATTATTAAATCAATTACAATAACAACATCTACCTACTGTATTTTTATTTTAGATGTAAGCGTAACTACCTAAAGGAAGCAATGTTATAAACGATAACATTAATGGACCATTTCTAATAATATGACTTCGCTCTAACTGTTTTGTAAATTAACATGTCCTATTTAATTGAGCCGGGTGATCTGTAACTCAGGACCGTCCTACCTCTCCGATAAGGACCAGGCTCGGGTCGACACGGGGCGTTGTGTTCCATGCGCGCCTCAAAGAGATGTTAGCACCAATGACGGGGTCCGCTAGGGCCGATGCCTGCCAGGGTCGCGGAAAAGTCTGAAAGGGTTACCGTGGCCCCTGGCACAGGCAACTGAAGGATAACAGGTTTGTTTTAGTCAGTAAGAGTCTGACACGCCCTCCCGCTCCGCCCAGAGCGGGACAAGTTATTTGAATATTTCCCAACCACAAAAAAAAAGGACCGTCCTACCTCAGACACTTTTCTTCATTTAAGATTGTGCATTTTATTAACCAGTGCCTATAATATGATGTTTAGATAAATAAAGATTTATGATTGTAATCATAAATTTAATATAACTCAGGACTCTGAGGCCCCAGACCTTTGGAAGGCGTACGAGGGGCCGAAGCCAACTCGCAGAAGCCACACGTTTTTTTTAATAAAATGATATAATTTTCAGTTAAACTCATGCATCTATTTACGCATTTAACATTGAATCCCAAACAAAGAAGGAAAAACCGCATAAAATACTATTCATCTTAGAAAAAACGTTCCTGGGACGAAAAATATGAGGCATCTCTCACAACAGCTGATAGAATACCTAATGTAAGGCTCAGACAAAGGGCTGAGCCAACCCTCTCTTGTTACCAAGATATTATTCTTACTCCACCATCAAATGGGAATCCACCTTTCAAATCAGTGTTTTCTTTCGTAACACTATTTTTCTAATGTACACTTGGGAGCAAATAAATCGAGCCACTTCCTTTTTTCACGTATAAAGGTTATTATTTTTGGTATAATGGAACGTATCCATTCAAAACATATATCGTCTAAGAGGTTATTTAATAACCTTTACAATGAGGGTAAATTATTGAAATAACCTTATTGAATGATAAAGTATTGGCTCTGAAAGAAAAACGGTAGTTTTGATAGAACATTTTAAGGTTAAAACAGTACAGGAAAAATCTATTAAAAACAAAATGAAATAAATAAATAATAATAAAACAAAACAAAACCCCTAATTATCCTTTTCTTAATAGAGTAGAATCAAAATGTTATAAGCAAATTAAATGCGATAATTTTAGTCAACCGTTTAAACTTTAATTTAAAATGAAAAATTGACAACAAACTACTTTAATTATAAAGGTTAATAAATATATTTGGAATTGATACGTTCCTTATTACCAGAAATAATAACCAATATACGTGAAAAAAGGAAGGGGCTCGATTTATTTGTTCCCAAGTGTATTTATTCAGTGGTATTAAAAATACAGGGACATTTTGACCGGGTTATTTTTCTTTGATTGGGCTTTTATACCGGCTGTTTGTGTGTATTTTTGGCTCGACATAGGAGACCAATCAGTTTTGGATTAGTCCCAACAAAAGGTCAGAGTTGAAATTTTCAAATAGTTCAGAATTTCAGAATGCCTGAGTTTCAAACGAAAAGTAAATTGATGAATAAGAAAATACATACCTGCGACTTTGGATTTGTTGTATTTTATTGTGTTTACATGCCGTTTACAAAATGAAACTGGTGTCACGAAACCAGTAGATAAAGTTAAAGCCGGATTTACATTACGAAGCTAGTTCTGCAAACTTAGTTATTCATTGATAGTTTCACGTGTAAATAATTATCTATTTCGTCAACCACACATAAAGTACATATACTGACGCCTTTTCCAATGGGGGTAGGCAGGAACTTTAGAACGCTGCCTGCTACGATCCTACCCTACAACCAACGACCAATCACGTGACGTGACGTTAACCACGCAAGTAATTTTTTATTAAACAGTTTTACCGCCTCCTTTCTATTTTCACTTTGTTGGTTTGGAGCTTAACAATTTAAGTAATATTTTACACTCACTATGTCTACATATCAGAGGTTATCGGAACGATATATCGTCAGTTATCATGGCCGGTTGACCCTGCTGAAGTGGGGTAAGATTGACCCCTCATAAAGTTCATGAGCTACGGCAAGGGTTGGGGTCAACGAGGAAATCTATACAATGTGCGTAAGTATGATCTTATCACGTACAGGTTAAAGTTGCTGCCGTTTGTACCCCATTTAGGATATAGTATTATATGTGGACCTAAGATTATTTGTAATAAAATGTTGGGCAGCTTATTTCACAGAGGCATCTAAAACAAAATCTATAAATCAGTACCTTCAGCATGTGACTTCATCCGCGTGAAATTTCTTGATTTTATTTTTTATTAATTTCTTACCAAGAGCATAAATTATTATTTTTATATCCCTAACTTAATGAATGATAATTACCCATACAACATTTATTTTCATCCTCTATATCAGCCTGTTTTAGGATTATTTTTGAGACAAAAAGTTGCCTATGTACTTCCCCAGGATGCCATCTAACTCCTTGCCAGATTTTATCGAAATATGTTCAGTGGTTTAGGCGTGAAAATGTAACATACAGACAGACAGACAGAGTTACTTTCGAATTTATAATATTATTATGGATTACCTAAAAGTATACAAGCTTCATAATGGAAGTCTTTAAACAGACTCCGGACCCAGCGGGGTGAGCACGGCCTCTGTGATAGGCTTGACTCACGCATTTTATCAGGGTTTTTGCTCCCAAACTGTGATAAAAATGTGTGACTCAAGCCTATCACAGCAGGCCGTGCTCGCCCCGCAGGTTGGCGGAAGCAAGGAAAACTTGTTCAGATGGAGGTTCATAGACGATTCGGCCTTGGATTATAAATGTGGTGCTGTTCCACAAACGATGAGAGACTTAATATCGTGTCCTGTGTGTCCTGTCAATTGCACATTGCAGGATCTGATGGACGCTAGTGATGGCGCCAAACACGTAGCCGAATTCTGGGCAGAGTCCATTTAGATTGCCATCGACACGCTAAGAAGAAGATAATGGGCCAGTACATAAGTAGTTTCATTGTACGACGAAGGTATCAGTGGGGCTAGCACGAACGCGTTGTGTTACGTAAACGTCAAGCGATAAAAAAAAACTAAAATTGTAGTTTCGCACATAATCGTTACTTAGTTTTAAGATTTTATTCATATCTATGGGTGATACATGATGTGCTTGTTGCAATTTGGTTTACCAAAATCCTATAGGATAGTGTAATTCGGATTCAAAACCGTTCGAATTTACGTTAAGCTGGGTCCCCACCGGACGGTTTGCAGGACCAATGCGCGGTCGATATGGAGCTGGAGGAGCCGCGCGCGATTCGGAGCGCACTGGATCGTCCGTTGTGGACCTAGCTTTACGTATACATGACGCCTTCGTTCTAGGGCCTCTGAGGGGCAATTCCCTAGCGAAGCATTTTTAAGGACTATCTCAGCGGCAACTATAAAAGGGATTATTCAAAATATCACCCGTGACGGGCAGGTGGATGGGGTCAAAAGTTTTACTATACAAACATAGCCACGGGAAAGAGCAATAAATAGGTTATTTTGGTAACTAAAGTATTAACTATTATTCAGTAAATGAATTGTTTCCACGCGAACCGTCAATTTCATCGGCAGTTAGCTTCGTTTCTGTTATTCAAATAAGGGAAACATTATTGAAGGGAAATAGAGTGGAATAATTTCGAATGGAGCATTATAATATCTAAATGATTGGCCGCAATTAAGAAACGCTTTAACAATAATTACTGAAAATACTATTATTTTTTCTTCAGGCTAAATGCCCCGTAACTACCTTGAAATCCGGAGGGATTTTGTAAAAAAAGGTTACAAATCTAACTACCTACGGAGTGTGCTCAGAATGATCATCATGGAATTTGAATTTGAGCCATTTAGGACTAAATATGATGAAAAGTAAACTACCAAAAATGAAGACGACCGCGACGCGGCGACGCTTACAATGGATGGTCGACAAAACTGCACCTTCGCCATTCGCCATTATCAACTTGAGCCATTACAGCCACGTTTAGTAGGTTTTAAAGGGAGACTAGGGTCAATTGAAACGTTTTTGAGAAAATTGTACGTGTGCCTTTTATTTTACAACCTAACTGTAAGGTTTTAATTGTTTGACTATCTGTCTAACTAAAATGACTTATAATTTTACTTAATATACGCCGCAACTTAGATATAAGCTATTCAGAAAAAGTTTTAATTGCCTCTGTGTCGGATTCAATTGAAACGAAACATTTCTAGGTATAAAAAGCAAGAAAAAGTAGTTTTGTTTTTGTTTTTTTCTGATTTCTTTATAAATTAATTAGAATAACGAGTTTAGACTGCAATTTATTTCGGATATACTCAAACTCAAAGCATTTATTTTTAATAAATCAAATACAGGCACTCTTGATTTGTCAAGGGGTCGGTCAGTCAGAAAGATGAAGCTAGTTGCCCATTCCATAGCGTAGTAGGTACCGACGGAGAAGAACGGGCAAGAAACTCCGTGGACACTCTTTTTATGAATCAAAATATTGTTACAAAAAAGTCAATGATACAGTATGCATGCTGAAATTATAGGTATGCTCTAAGATAGGTACCGACGGAGAAGAACGGGCAAGAAACTCCATGGACACTCTTTTTATGAATCAAAATATTGTTACAAAAAAGTCAATGATACAGTATGCATGCTGAAATTATAGGTACCGACGGAGAAGAACGGGCAAGAAACTCCATGGACACTCTTTTTATGAATCAAAATATTGTTACAAAAAAGTCAATGATACAGTATGCATGCTGAAATTATACATGTGCGAACAATGTTGAAAGACGTGCACGTTAAAAGCGTCCGTAATAAAATAGGTAAAAACAAACTTCGCATTATGACGAAACGTTGCAACAACGATTCCTACACAAACTCATTAGCTTTTGTGAAGTGTTCACGCGGAAGAAGCTACTTGCCCTGTTTATTATTAATAAATAATAAGAAACAGCAAGTCTCATTGTTTCAATTTTTTTTAAGATTTATCTATTTGTAATGTAATGATACTTGAGACTGAGAAAAGATAATTATTTCATTTTACCTTTAAAGTTTGTCGGGGGCAATGACCAAGCTGGAAAGTTTTATGGAGAGACTGCAGCTATAGATGTATGAACGTAAACGAAACAAAAACAGTATGTACGGATCATAGCAGGTGGCGTGCTGTAGTTTCTGCATACCCTTCTCTCTTCTCTTCTCCTCCCTTCTCCATACCCCCATGGGAAAAAAAGCGTGAGTTTATGTATGTACGAATAGATAACAAACGATCCAGGAGAAATGCAGCCAGTTTCACTAAGCTTTGCAAACATATTTGTGTCGTTATCGCACAGGGGAAACTTCTCACTTATCATCTTGACATAACCTCTAAACTCGTCCCTCTTTTGAAGCCCTGCGAAATAAATTGAAACGCACATGATTTACCAACCCTGGCTAAACGGTGTCAAATAAAAAACGCGCATAAATAAAATAAGCTCGTCCGTTGTAAGTGAACTGTTTGGTGCCATACGCTTGAGGCACCTGTCCCATCGCCAAATATAAGCGCCAAGCGAGTAGAGCTAGCAACTAGAAACGAGTTGGCGAGCAAAGAGTAGCGAGTGTGTAGCTCGGATAGTTTTGTCAATGAACTCTGAGCGACTGTGAGAGCGCGACGGGCGATTAAAGTAAACCTGTGTATGTACCAAGCGAGTCTCTCTACTAGTGTTCTGCCCGCCAAGCGAGCGTCGCTAAGCGAGGTGTTTCTCTGATAGCCTTTGTCGCTACGACAGACCTCTCTTCACTAGATGAGGTCTCGCCGGCTTTGTGAAACGTCAGAGATCAACTATTATATTGTTATCTCTTTTACTGATACAGGACCTACATCTATAATTGTACGTTTCTTGTGCGAGAAAATAGTCGATAGCTAGTCGCTTCCTCGCCGGCGATAGGACAGGTGCATAAAGCGGGGTATTCACAATGCGACACCTATATGAATTAATCATGAGGCGTATGAGACAATTTCACCTGAACCAGATGAAGTGCGACACTGCCGTCAGATGAATAGCTTCAGCTAACCTCTGCGACGCCTGTGTACGCAACTTGAAGCTATTTACATAATAATGTAGTGATTTTTATATAAATGGGTTCTGTTATTATGGTCATTAGTGTACCGCATTATAGTGGGACCGTAATGGTTGAAGGAATAAAGTAATTTGCGTCGTACATAAATAACGTTTGTAAACTGCGAGCAATTTTTTGTGTGGGCTATGAAGCGGTATCGTTACTTTTTTTTTCGTTTTAAGTAATGCACTTACAGAGCATGGACGGGCGACGTAAACGGAACGTAAATACGAATGATTGTTTAATCGAAAATATATATTTTTTGCAACCACCACAAATGCATTGTAATATTTCAAATAGAATAAGACGCTGGGTACTGAACGGTATCGATTTTGTTCAAAATGTATCGATACGGATCTAATGTATGGGCATCCCTAACCCTTGTCATGTCATGTCAATCAACTCAACTGTCAAGTTATTGCACTCACATCACACTCCCTCTCATTTCTTCGTGATTACATTGTGTAGTGAAGTCCATGCCTACAGTGGTTGAACAATCAAGATATGGGCGGGTATTTGGATCGGCGGAAGAACCGAACCGACTTGGATCAGAGGCAATCTGAGTGCATAGATTTACGCTGAAACGATTGTATCAGATGTTGTCATACCTTTGCGGACTCAATTTGTTGCTCATGCATGATAATGTACGTCCAAACACTGCCAGATTCGTTGCAAACACGCTTGCCGCAGCTAATATCAACGTCCTGCCATAGACTTTGAATTCCATTGATTACGCATGGAACACGCTTCAAAGACGAGCTCTGCCAAATATGGATGCCGTACACATACCAGAAAATCTTTTTCGCCTGTTACAAGTTACAACGGACGTGGACCATGTGCCCATTCCGCAACGTGATTTGGATGAACTCATATTACCCTTAACTTCACCCTCGCTCTGGCAGTCCGTGCTACAACACGTAAGTTTTTGTGCTCCGTATAATAAAATCTAATTGTGCAGGATACACATTTGCTATTGCTGGATTGGTGAGGAATAAAACCACTGGCTTGAGAATTCTTGAAGTTTATTCTTCTTCTAGTGCTTCTTGTTTTTCTTTCTTCTAGTGCTGCTGCCCGCCGACTGTGCCAACACCGAAAACCCACCCGATATTTATACAAAATCTCATAAGAAAATCTAAAGTCTCTGATTGGTCGACCAATCAGAACTCGCGAATTTTTACCAATCAGAAATAGGGCGGTTTCGACACAGTTTGCTTAAGTACAACAGAATTTTACCTTAAAGAGAGCCACGTTACAATATTTGCGTTTTTCTTTAAGTTTTCCTATAAAATATATGACTAATTATATATTTTACATTCTATTATCTTATTTCTATCTAGGAAAGTTAAATTCAACATGAAAACTGAACATAACATACATCGATAACGAAAAATCTACTATATAAACTATCTTACTAGACTATTAGATATCACTGTCCTTATCATTTTGTTTACACTATTCACTTATAAACACTTAGATATTCACTATATACACGATTGTTCACTTGTCCCGCACACTAATCATCCGTGAAAAGTTAACCTATAGTCAAAAATCATATACTGTTGTGTACCTATTATTACAGACAATACAGTGGGAGCAATGGTGCATAGTTTATATATTTTATTATATAAATGGTTTGACAGAATATAATAATGACGCTGAGCAAGAGCCGTTCTACATCCGCTAGTTGAACAAACCTCGAAGTATCTACGCATTTTAGCAGCATTTCTGTTGTATACCACAGAGGGATGTTTGCGCAAAATAGTGCCAAGGACAAAGAGATGTCTCACAGTGAGGATCTGACATTCGGTGTAGAGAGACGAGGTGGGATATCTAAACGGCTTCAATGTCATAACCTGGAGGACAGGTCTCTGTGCTCGTTCCAGAGGCAATTATTGACTTGTAGGCAGCACTAATGTATGAGCATAGCCCAATAATACCAGCTTAATATTGTTTTACTACCGCAGGGCAACGGCCTCTTCTCATGCAGAGCAGGCCTGACCATTGATCGCCACGCTTGCTCAAGGCGGATTGGCGATTTTAGGCATACGCAACCTGTCCCGGAATTAACGCACCCTACCAAACACCCCAATTAGAATATTATGTTATAATCTCTGAAAATTGAGTATAGTTTTCAATATTGGCGTGTGCTAGCAGACATAATTATGGCAAATATTTTTTTAATTAAAATACTGTACAAAGGCGGACTTAATGCCTGAGGCATTTAATGTTTTTTGTTATGTAATGTTAATTACTTGACGTCTAACAGGGGAGAATGGAAGAAGAAAACGTGTTGCGCCGACCCCAAGTAAAATGGGATAAGGGCAGGAAGATGATGATGAATGTTAATTACTTACTACTGTATAGAATCCAGTATCTGTTCTTCTAACTGAACAGACAGCTGTGCTGCTGGGGAGTTTGTTGCGCCACTTCTTCTTCCCAGCTAAAGCACTAGGAAGTGGTGAAGGGCGGGCGTATTGGGGGACTGTCTTATGTAATTTTGACGTTCATAAAGTGCTGATTCTCAGCCTAGTAAGAATAAATGACTTTTGATTTTGATTTTTGAATCATATTACACACACTGTATTTTTACTATTATGTATAAAACATTGTTTATTTATTAAATTAGTTATACTGATTGTGGGAGAAAGTTGTGGTCACATTACAAATCTGCGAAGGCACACTGTCGCAAACGTATTAAGGCTCCTTCAAACAGGTGCGACACGCGACGGGACTCGCGCGGGACACAAAGGCACTGCACGTCGCGTGACACGCGGTTCAAAGAGCCTTAATGATCAGGCGTAATAGGTACAGTCGACAGCACATCAGGTTATACGAAACTGTCAAATTTCTCCAAATGATTTTAAACCTTAACTTTAAGGTGTAAAATCATTTGGAGAATTTTTTTCAACAACAACAATAACAACTTAACTTTCAACAAAATGTTGTAGGTTAAGTTCTAAATTTAATGAGGTTTGACAGTTTGTGGTAACTTGACCTGCTGCTGTGTATACCTCGTTTATTGACTGTAAGTTACGTAGTTTTTATTATTATTGGGCAAAAAAATTACCTTATTTAAAAATGCAGTTTATGTAGTTTATGCGGCCTACCCAAATGTCCTTTCTTTGGTATTGTTCGTCGAATCGTTGAGCTCCTTAAGTTCTGAGTTGAGCTGCACGATTACTGACAAATGCGTGCACTGACTGGACCGGTCCTCTTAATCTGCGTGGTTCATTCCTCAGAAGACCATTTCAGACACCAATCTACATGGTCTTCACATGATCTGACCAAGATTATGTCTGGACTTTAAAAGAGACTGTGACCTCTGAGTTTGTTTCGGCCTTTCTTCTCAGAGTAGTCAGACAGGAAACGCCGACCTCATCTAGTTTTTAAAATATGATTGACGTGTACAAACCTACTTACAAAATAAAATAATTTATCATTTAATGACAAGAATCGATTCAGTAAACGATTCTGAACAAACTACACTCATAATGTGCATCAATTCAGTTACACATTGTATATTGTTAATGCCGAGGTAAAAATATAAGTCAGCGACAAGGTGGTAGTGGAGCTGATTGCCTAGGATGCACCGGACTGGTTTAAGTATCGCCGCTCGTGAATTATTTCCATCACCACTGCTCTCAAAGCGGTGAAAGAAAACATCGTGAGGAAACCGGCATGTCCTAGAACCAAAAATTCGAAGACATGTGACATCTACAAACCCGCACTGGGCCCGCGTAGTGGATTTACGGCCCACTCCCTCTCACTGACAGAAGGCCTGTGTCCCAGCAGTAGGAACGGTATAGAATGATTATGACTCGTGGAAGCAATCTTAAATGATAACAGCAGCAGAGGGGCTCGTGGCTAAATGATAACAGCAGCAGAGGGGCCTTTTTAAAAGATAACAGTAGCAGAGGGGCTCGTGGTTAAAAGATAACTGCAGCAGAGGGACTCGTGGCTAAAATATAACAGTAGCAGACGGGCTCGTGGCTAAATGATAACAGCAGCAGAGGGGCCTTTTTAAAAGATAACAGTAGCAGAGGGGCTCGTGGTTAAAAGATAACAGTAGCAGACGGGCTCGTGGATAAATGATAACAGCAGCAGAGGGGCTCGTGGCTAAATGATAACAGTAGCAGACGGGCTCGTGGCTAAATGATAACAGCAGCAGAGGAGCCTTTTTAAAAGATAACAGTAGCAGAGGGGCTCGTGGTTAAAAGATAACAGTAGCAGACGGGCTCGTGGATAAATGATAACAGCAGCAGAGGGGCTCGTGGCTAAATGATAACAGGAGCAGAGGGGCCTTTCTAAAAGATAACAGTAGCAGAGGGGCTCGTGGTTAAATGATAACAGCAGCAGAGGGGCCTTTTTAAAAGATAACAGTAGCAGAGGGGCTCGTGGCTAAATGATAACAGGAGCAGAGGGGCCTTTTTAAAAGATAACAGTAGCAGAGGGGCTCGTGGTTAAAAGATAACTGCAGCAGAGGGATTCGTGGCTAAAATATAACAGTAGCAGACGGGCTCGTGGCTAAATGATAACAGCAGCAGAGGGGCCTTTTAAAAGATAACAGTAGCAGAGGGGCTCGTGGTTAAAAGATAACTGCAGCAGAGGGACTCGTGGCTAAAATATAACAGTAGCAGACGGGCTCGTGGCTAAACGATAACAGCAGCAGAGGGGTCTTTTAAAAGATAACAGTAGCAGCTGCAGAGGGGCTCGTGGTTAATAGATAACTGCAGCAGAGGGACTCGTGGCTAAAATATAACAGTAGCAGACGGGCTCGTGGCTAAATGATAACAGCAGCAGAGGGGCTCGTGGTTAAAAGATAACTGCAGCAGAGGGACTCGTGGCTAAAATATAACAGTAGCAGACGGGCTCGTGCCTAAATGATAACAGCTGCAGAGGGGCTCGTGGTTAAAAGATAACTGCAGCAGAGGGACTCGTGGCTAAAATATAACAGTAGCAGACGGGCTCGTGCCTAAATGATAACAGCAGCAGAGGGGCTCGTGGTTAAAAAATAACAGCAGCAGAGGGACTCGTGGCTAAATGATAACAGCAGCAGAGGGGCTCGTGGCTAAATGATAAAAGCAGCAGAGGTGCTCGTGGCTAAATGATAACAGCAACACGGGTCGCTCAAAGACTACGCTTGCCGCGGTCGGTTCGTCAATCGGTAACCATCCATTTCATATCGAGACCCATCCGCGCACGAAAGCAAGTTAAGCCGTTGGTCCCGGCTGTCATTCGTAAATCTTTGACAGCCGTTACAGCCCAAAAGTCTGACAACCAGTCTTATATTACCAAAGTATGTATCGTGTTACCCAATCACTGAGATGTGGAGGTCAGATAGGCAGTCGCTCCATGTAAAATACTGGTATTCAGCTTCATCTGAGTTGAGAAAGGCTAAACAGACTGGTTTTGACTCGTAGAAGAAATTTTAAATTCTTTCTAATACAAAGATCGACATCTCTCTCAAGTCCAATACGTTAAGGCGACAGAAATTCGACAGATATTCATAGCTGCAACCGAACAACCACATTCACAACGTGTCCTATCAAAACTTTTCCGATTTAGAACTATTTTCTCATGCATTTGTTTCATGCTCGACAAAATTGGACGGAACATCTTCGAATAGTTTTAGTCACGGAGTTTAGAAAGAGTTATAGTTCACGTTCACTCGGATATAAAAATATCGCGGCGGGATTTTTTCGCGGACTGCTTAGCACCGAGACTTGAACATCCAAAAGTGTGTTTTTTCATGCGCTGGGATACACTCTATTGAAATCTCAATGCTCGGTTCAATACCGAGAGTTGAAAATCCAGTGTGCGATAAAATATCGCCGCGATATTTTTACGTCCGTGCGAACGTGATCATAAGTCGGAGTAGCGCTTTAATATTTGTAACTTTTCTTGTAGAATAGACAGTTATAATAATACTTTTAATATAGTGTAATTATTTACAAATGCAGGCTGTTTTAAGTCTAACCATTCTACTATGATAGCTGACTTACTTTTCCTATGCATCCTACATCCGATAAAGAAAATATTAATCTTGAATTTCCCATAATGTTTCCAATCTACTATTAGGTACTCGTCTTACTTTGTCTTCGAAGACAATGGTGCCGATTCTCTTGTCACAAAATTCTCTAAACTAGACCAAAAATCACCAAAATTTCGTTTATTCCTGTCAAACGACGATTTCCCATTCTGAAATTGACTAAAGCGACACAACTTAACGATATTTTAGTTTGACAGAACTAAGATGGCAATGAGTTATTAATTTTGTGAGAATGGTAATTTTGCTATTATGAATTTGAAATTTTTCACCTAAAAGTTTTGATTCTCTAACTAAATCTGACTATTTTTAATCGCGAATAAAAATGTGTGGAATAAAATTAGTTGTCATGAACTAAAATTCACACCAACACCTCGACTTCAGATGCCAGAAACTTTATCTTTTTTTTCTTTTCTTTTGCTTATATCTCGAAAGCGATGTGTCCTATCGCATAAATAATGATAATTTCGGCCCCCTTTACAAGACCTGTAAACCCCACAGAATAATAAAAATATAAACCGTGTAACCGCTTTTTATGCAGTTTACGCGCCATTGGTGTCGATTCCCTTGTTCACAAACTAAACTAAATTTAAGTTGTGTGCATCTTTTGCTTTCTATTTCATTAGGAAAAGTTCAGAAGATAAATAAAAAGAAGATAAATTTTAGTTTAGTCCTGTCAAATTAGTCAGCACCTGACGTAATTTGATGTAATTTTAAAAACTTGTATGGAGTAGTGTCAGGCGCTGATTAATTTGACAGGACTAAACTATTTTTTTTTTCTGTCCCTTTCATAATGAAATAGAAAGAAAAAGATGCACTCAACTTAAATTCAGTTTAGTTTGTGAACAAGGGAATCAGCAGCAATGTCTCTGCTACCCTGTATGCAGCTCCAACATGTATCCCAATTTCACCAGTCTACGCTAACAGTATGATCAAGATGATAACCTACTTACACACTGTTGTTCTTTAATTCTAGGGCGTACGTGAAGAGATTAGGTGATCATCATGTTGGCTGGTCCGTGGTAACACTTGATAAATTGGAAAACTGTGAAAAATACTGTCCTATGTTTTTTTTATATGTTACTAGCTGACCCCGCGAACTTCGTACCGCCCAACATTTTTTTTTTAATTTTAACATTAATTTTTCTCTCCGTAGAACCATTCTCGTACTTCAAGGAATATTCTAAAAAAAGAATTAGCAAAATCGGTCCATCCGTTCTTGAGTTATAAAATTACAACGAAAAGTGGCATTGATTTTTCTAAATAAATGATGTATGTTTATGTTTAAAGACCGCGTTTAAGCAAACGTAGTGTGGGACGCCCGCCCGGCCAGGTGGAGTGACGACTTGCGAAAGGCGGCTGGCAGAGGCTGGATGAGGAGAGCCGAAGATCGGGCTCAAAGGCGTTCACTAGGAGAGGCCTACGTCCAGCAGTGGACGAATATAGGCTGATGACAATGATGATTTTTTTTAAGTTTGTACATAAAATCGTTTAGTACTAAAATAGTAAGGTAGGGTACATCACGCACAAACCAAATTTTAGTTTAACAAACATGCCAATACAAATCATCGCGGGTTTAACATCAGTCAGACACGGCAACTCCATGTCACAACTTATTTATATGAGTAGGTAAGTTTATTAATACAATCCAAAAAGTGTTTTGTAATGCATTTGTATGAGCAGTGGTGGCCCAGTGGTAACGGCCGCGACTTATGAATTGTAGGTCGTAGGTTCGAACCCAAACAGGAGCTTTAATTTTGTATAAATTATTTCATCTCCACTGCTCTTAAAACGGTGAATGAAAACATCACGAGGAAACCGGCATGTCTTAGAACCAAAAGTTCGAAGACATGTGACATGTACCAACCCGCACTATCCCGCGTGGTGGATTATGACCCATTGCCTCTCACCGAGAGGAGGCGGGTGTCTCAGAGTAGAAATATTATAGGCTGATTATGCGATACATTCGTACAATTCTTTCAACATTCATAATATTATGTAAATGGTAGCATGCATCAAAGTGCTCGTTTGAATGATCAATCTATCCAACACGCTTTAAAAAAGCATACCTACAGTTCGTAAAAACGTTACTGACAAACTTTATCCTATTCATCCTTTTTAGTTCACAGTGTGACAGGCCGCTGAAAGATTGTGTCTCAGAGTAGAAATATTATAGGCTGATTATGCGATACATTCGTACAATTCTTTCAACATTCATAATATTATGTAAATGGTAGCATGCATCAAAGTGCTCGTTTGAATGATCAATCTATCCAACACGCTTTAAAAAAGCATACCTACAGTTCGTAAAAACGTTACTGACAAACTTTATCCTATTCATCCTTTTTAGTTCACAGTGTGACAGGTCGCTGAAAGATTTTTACATTTATATCTGCAGACTAGAGGCTCTATCATTTTCTACATATTTCAACCAGACGTTGACTTTGATTTATACGACTGGTTACAAAAACTGTGGCGTGAAAACCGCGTGCTGTCATTTTGGGGCGCTGAAATGGTTGAGTTTTTCTCTGCGGGTTTGTAAAGCAATTACAATTTAAATGTTGTGAACATCTGCCTCCTAACACTTTCAGCGGCGCTAGCAGTCCAAAAATTTAAAGTGATACGGCGCGATGACGTAGCCTAAAGGAATTAATATAAGCCGCAGCCGTTTATACACGTTCTTTAAAGAAAGACATATTTTTTGCTGACGTGATTAAACGTTGTGTCAAATAGCGTTTATCAAATTTTAATTGACCCGCTCAAAGTGTTAATTTTGCACGCCTCATAACGCGAAGCGGTTGAGGTAGTGCTTTACTCCCGACTCGTCAAGGTCAAGCAATTTTGTGATCTTCAAATGCATCTATCACAACTATATATATAGATATTATTGTATATTAGTATATATACAATAATATCAGTAGACGGAGATCGACAATACACTTAAATTAAACCATCATTTATACTATCTAAAAATCTTTTTATGTTGCTACTTTGAAAAAAGTCGTTTCGATAAAAAAATTACGTGGAGGTCCTGATGTCTGTACGCTGATTTACGATAACTCCCGAAAAAAATAATATATCGAGACCGGGCTTTTTTTATTAGTTCGTGAACTGGTGCCGTATTTCATAATATCAGTAGCCTAGTTCATCGTAGTTTAAAAAAAATGCGGGTCCGTCTTTGGGGACTACCGGTAGAAGTGAAAACTAAGTAACTTGTGAACGTATTAGTATACATTTTATATATATATATATATGTGTATATAAGGAATGCCGCGGATCAATTTTAACTCGTGTCATTAGGACGGAACCAAAAAGGCTGTCTGGTTGCCTTTGATAAAGTCAGAGACACGCAACACATGTTATAGGCTCCCAGAAACTCAAGCTTCTATTACTTGTCCCTGTGCGCCTAGTACTCCTTTTTTTTTCGGTAATTAGGCACAGAAACTCTAGCCTCTATTACTTGATTCAATTTCTGTGCGTCTGGTACTCCTTGTTCAGTTCATTTCTAAAAAAATATTTTCGTGTTTTTTCAATTTAATTTAACTCGTGTCGGGTCAGTAAGACGAAACCAACCAAAAAGATCTAATTAGCTGAAAAAACAGCTTCAGAATGACTCATCTGGAGGCATAGTTAGAACAACAAATGTACTGGGCGCCCAGAAATTCAAGCTTCAATAACTTGAGTTGTGCGCCTAGTACTCCTTGTTTGTTAATATTATGTTAGGTCAAACACAGCTTCGTTGTACCTACAACAAGGCTCAAGAAAATAGGTGGCTCGTTCAGATATCAATGTATACGCTTTTATAATAAACTTCCAAGCCACGTTCAAGATCTAAGCCTTAATAAATTCAAATCATTCATTAAACGTAAGTTGTGCCAGAAAGGCTTTTATACCGTTAAGGATTATATTGAGGACAAAAAGGCTTGGGATTGAGTTGTTCCAATTTTCTGCATACTGAATGTTTTCTTTTATTTCTGTTACATACACTGATAAATTGATAATTATTATAACAGAACGACTTGAATACTTACCTTGAGAAGTACAATTTATTGTTTTAATAATATTGTGAATTTGAGGACTATGTGGGTCATTGTTTCAGTTTTAATCATGATCTGGCAGTTTAAGTAGTTCATGCGGCCTACCCAAATGTCCTTTCTTTGGTATTGTTCGTCGAATCGTTGAGCTCCTAAAGTTCTGAGTTGAGCTGCACGGTTCCTGACAAATGCGTGCACTGACTGGACAGGTCCTCTTAATCTGCGTAGTTCTTTCCTCAGAAGACCATTTCAGATACTAATCTACATGGTCCTCAAAGATTATGTTCGAATATTTATATACACATTGACATTGATGAATTTTATACATACAATGACATGAGTAATTACTTTGTAAAGTATTATATTATTTAAATTATTGTGAATGTGAAGATTATGTGGATTATTACTTTTTTTATTTTATTTCTTAGTTAGTTTCACGATCTGGCAGCTTGAGTAATTTATGCGGCCTACCCAAATGTCCTTTCCTTGGTATTGTTCGTCGAATCGTTGTGCTCCTTAAGTTCTCAGTTGAGCGGCAAGATTACTGACAAATGCGTGCACTGACTGGACAGGTCCGCTCAATCTGTATGGTTTTTCCTCAAAAGACCGTTTCAGACACCAATCTACATGGTCTTCACATGATCTGACCAAGATTATGTCTGGACTTTAAAAGAGACTGTGACCTCTGAGTTTGTTTCGGCCTTTCTTCTCAGAGTAGTCAGTTATGAAACGCCGACCTCATCTAGTTTTAAAAATATGATTGACGTGTAAAAGTGTTTGTAACAAACCTACTTACAGAAATAAAATCATTTAGGTCAGAGACACAACAAATTACTAGGCACACAGAAACTCAAGGCTCTATTACTTGAATTCCTGGGCGCCCTGTACTCCTTTTTCATTTATGTTCGAAAATAATATTTTCGCGTATAAGTCAATTTTATTTAACTCGTGTCGGTCAGCCAGTAAGACGAAACAAAAATATATACAAAGTATACATATAGCTCATGGAAAGCGTTCGGTGACGATGACGCGAGTTCCATGATTTTTGTTCACCCAAAAAGGTACAAAAATATAAGAACATTTCTTGCATACATGTTTTTTTTTATTATCTTTAACAATTATTTGATATATTATTTTATTTAAATCTGTTAAAATGGTTATTTTCCAAAATAAAGAAATCATATCAGTAAAATAATACACGCAGAAATACTTAACTAATAAAAATTATGCCTTTGTACGTTTTGAGACAGTTTTGTTTGCATCCTATTCATTTAACCAGATAAGGTAAGCGTCAAAGTTTAGATAACTTCTTTTAACATCAATATCTACTACATTATCATCTAAAAAATTAAACAAATACTTACATATTATTTACATATTTGCTAACAAAAACCCAGAAAAGAAAGTTAATCGAATATCATAATTCCTTTCTTTGTTTCCGACCTTATTTAAATTGATAAAAGGGCTTATCACGAATCTCTAAGTTTTTCTTTCTCATCCACAAATCATTGATCTGTAGATAAATTACCATGCTCCCAGCAGAAACTGTTTGAAACTCCTAATATATGCAGATTGAAAGATCAAAAGGCTCACTTCGAAACAATCCAATTCTCTTCTACATCGATTGCAATTGCAGTCGAATGCTAGGTAGATACTGTTAGATTCGATGGTGTGATAACAGTACCAGGATTAAATTGCCTAATTATTCAACTCAATTTATATAATTTTATATCATGACATTCGCTCTGTCAGCTCTTCAGCTGACCCCTCATTATTGTGGAGGTCTGCCCGGCTTAGGCGGAGCACCGCCGTGTCCTCGTGCAGGTGATTGGCGGTGGCGATCTCTCGCGTCCGGCCCTGCTCCAGGCCATGGTACGGAGCGAGAGGGCATGGGAAGCCGTCACCTCCTGCGAAGCAGTAATGCTCGCGAAGGAGGAGGAGAACGCGTGAGGGAGAGGCAAAATTCGCGCCCTCACGCCCCTAACCGCCGCAGGAGACGCCCAGGGCGTCGGGAATCCCAAGCCGACTCCTGGCCAACATAGGCGTGGGCTTGCGGACGGCGAGCAATGGGTAGCTCGCCGTCCGATAAGGACCAGGCCCGGGTCGACGGCGCGTTGTGCCAAAGAGATGACAGCACCAATGATGGGGTCCGCTAGGGCCGATGCCTGCCAGGGTTGCGGGAAAGTCCGAAAGGGTTACCGTGGCCCCTGGCACAGGCAACTGAAGGAACACGGGTGGGTTTTAGTCAGTAAGAGTCTGACACGCCCTCCCGCTCCGCCCAGAGCGGGAGAAGTTATTTGATGATTTCCGACGATAAAAAAAAAAGCTGCAATAGAAAAACGACTCTGGTTGGATACAATCACTTAAAGGAATTTAGAATTCGTTTCAAAATTGAATATGCGGCGATTGTTTTCATAACAACAGTTATGTGGTAGGCGCGCAACAATGAGCAGCCGGTCGATTCTGTAAAAATCTCACCGTGAAGACTTGCGTGGCGTGAGCTGACAGTGTCGTCCCATTGTTGCTAGGGTTATGATTGTAAATGTAATGCTTGGTCAACACCAAGCATTACATTTACAATCATAATCGAGATTTTAATAATATTTATTTATGCAAATACTTACTATTGATCATTATATTATTACAAAGCTAGTATGTAAATGTCTAAACATTACTATTTTGGGGGTTTTAAAATAAAATAGCAAGAAATTCAGTCAGAAAATCAATGTTTTTTTGTATTTTTTTTTCCTAGAATATATATAGCCTTAGGCGCGAGCGCGTCGCGCACGAACCATAGATAAAATATAAAACATACACGTTTAAGACGGCTACTAAAGAAAATGCGCATCGACATTGTTTGTTACGAAGAACCCATTGTTACATAATTCATTAAACGCAATCCCATGACCCAACCAAAAAAAGTGTTTTGAAGAACAGCACAGTATTTACTCGACTCGATCCACACATTTCTTCTAAACACGTCACGTAATATAAAATTATCTATAGAATTTGCATCAAAAATGTTATTAAAATCTCGATTATGATTGTAAATGTAATGCTTGGTCAATCCCTAGCATCAGTGGGATGACACTGACAGCTCACTCCACGCTCACTTCACCAAAAAGTATTCACGGTGAGATGGTAACAGCATAGCACAGCAGGTCCTCTTGAAAAAAAAGCGACAGTATTGCTTCATACCTATTATCTGTAGCTCCAACACCATATACAGGGTGGCCGGGATATCAACGCGAAACCTGTTACCAAGTGTTCAGTACATGATTTTGAACGCCTATGAGTAAATTTTTTTTGTCGGTTTTTTGACCAGTTAGTTATTGCACCTTTTTAAGACACAGCAGATTTTTTTTTCGATAACCAACGAAAATTTTCTACAGTATGGGATCTAGAATCTTGTGCTGCGGGTCCAAAATTGGTTCACTGCTAATAATTTAGTACTAAATGCAAAAAAAAACTAAGTGCATAAGATTTTCTTTACCAAATGTCAAAAGTACTGATTAAGAGATAGTATTGAATCAAGAGAAAATAGAATTCGTCGATTAAACTGTTTTCCTGGGAATCACGCTCGACTCATGGCTACAATTGGGTCCTCATTTAACATCTCTGGCGGGACGGCTAAGTTCAGCAGCTTAAGCTGTCAGAAAAATCCGTCAATTTATCAATGCAGATACAGCGAGGCAAGTCTATTTTTGTTAATTTCATAATATCATGTCTTACGGCATCGGCACTTCACTTTAAGGACGGGCTGCAGACGTCGAGTCTATTTTAATTCAGCAGAAAAGAGCCATCAGAGCCATATAATCGCATATAAATCGCAGGCGCGATTCTCTAAGGGAACTGTTCAAGGTTATTAAGATAATGACGGTACCTTGTCAATATATTATGAAAACATCATGTACATAAGAAAAAAAATACATCTTTTCAAAGTCAAAGTCAAAGTCAAAGTATTTATTCGTGTGCTTTTTGGTGATACAACAGGTCTTACAGTAATTTTATGGAAACTCAAAAAGCTACCCATTAGGCATACACGTTTTAACAATATCAGAAATTAAAATTGATTTACATTGAAATACAAACAAAAATGTCAAAATTGATTTACATTGAAATGCAAACAAAAGAGAATTGATATATTAAATAAAAATGTCAAAATTGAGATAACATCATATTAGAATACCTACAATTAATTATTATTACAAAAATTAAAATACAATCAGTTAGTCAAGCATAAATATATAATTGTCAGTTTTTACACTTTGTCAAGAAGGAATTCGCCAATGGTATAGTAGCATTTTTCAATTAAAAAATCATTCAGTTTTCGTTTAAATTGTATCAAATTCAAATCTTTGATAGCATTTGGTATTTTATTATATATTTTTGGTGCCATGCAGATAATGCTTTTATGCATAAGGGCCGTCTTTGAGGCTCTTAGACATAGTTCGTGTCGATATTCCGGTCTTGTTGATCTATAACGTTCCTCAGAAGCTTTTTTAAATAATTTACTGTTTTTCTTGACGAACAATGCAGTCTCGTATATATAAAGGCAAGGTAATGTCAATATCCTAAGGGATTTAAAATGAGGTTTACAACTATCTGTTTGTTTTAAATTACACAT
The DNA here is from genome assembly GCA_937001585.2 of Brachylomia viminalis. Classification (NCBI taxonomy): domain Eukaryota; kingdom Metazoa; phylum Arthropoda; class Insecta; order Lepidoptera; family Noctuidae; genus Brachylomia; species Brachylomia viminalis. The sequence continues at coordinate 11,760,269 of OW443316.2, read as the reverse complement.
CGATCTAATGCACCTCTTCTGAGCTTTAAAAACGTTATTTTTCTCACATGAATTTGCCCAAAAAATTACTCCGTATCGTAATGTGGAATCTACATAGCCATAATATGCAGCTATAACAGCTGCCTGACTTACGACTTTCTTAAGCTTGAATAGAGCAAAGGCGAAGCGACTTAATTTTTTTATGAGGATTGATGCATGTTCTTTCCAAGTCAGTTTAGAGTCAATAGTCAAACCTAGAAATTTTATATGTTCTACTTCCTCAATTTTGTTATCGTCAATTAATATATTTATGTCAGGAGTAGTTACTCTCTGTCTAAACTGCATAATTTTTGTCTTACTTAAAGGAGAACGGCGAGTTTGGACCCACATTATTTATAAATTAACGAAGTGTCATTCACTTGCAAGTTCATATTTACTATAATTGAGAGTTTATAGGAGGATTATACAAAAAAATATTGAGTCACTAGGTGATGGGAATTAAAAGTTAGAAAAGGTTTTTATTTACTCATAAATAAGTCATCATGCAGTTATTAAACGCACCGTGTTTCGTATTACATTCCAACCTACTCATTAAACATGATTTACGCTCTTAAACTTGTAGACGTTTACGCTTGTCAACTTTTTTTCTTTTAATAAAAACTTGATAAATATATAAAAAAAACATACAAAAGTTAATATTAAAAATGCATTCACATTTAATGTTCAATGTACAATATTATAATTATTACGATTATTACGGATAACGTAGAATTGAATGTTATGTTGTCAATAGGAGTTGGCTGTATAGATATATATAGTTGCACTATCAGATTCGTCTTAGGTTATAATCTTTTACTTTGCATATGTTTTTTCTCCCAGCCTCTACGACTTACTGCCCTTTTGCTTTTTTGCTAGTGTTATATAGTTCTACAAATAGTTATAAGTTTCCATGCTGTACGATACTCCTAACAGTGGGTCCCATTGTACATGAAACCTCGCCATCCTCCTTTAATTTCAAATTATTATGGTCAAGCCAATTAATTGATTGTTGCAATGAGTCTTTGATGTCACATTCATAGTCACTATTTTTTTTTTGTCTAACAATGATCGTACTGTCATCAGCAAAAAGAACCATAGGAAAACTGACATGTTTTGGGAAGTCGTTTATGTAAACCAAAAATAATGGCGGTCCCAATACGCTGCCCTGTGGTACGCCAAAAATGATTTCACGTTTTTCGGATACATATTTAAATTCCTTTTTTTTCTTTTATAGAAATTCGTTTAATTTCCGTACACTGTGTTCTACTGTCCAGGTAAGATTGTATAAGGGAAAGTGCTTTTCCCCTTATTCCATGCGCATTAAGTTTCCGTAGGAGAGTATTATGATCAACTAAATCGAAAGCCTTAGTAGCTTTTAAGTAAAAGGAAGTGAAAGACATAAATAGAGTACTAGAAATAGGGACCTATTAGTTCAACCAGGTTTCAGACTGGCTAAAGTAGATGCATCTTTCATGGGGTACCTACTGTTTAAAATTTTACAATAAAATATTATTTGAATTTCGTCTCATTCAGTTGAAGCATGTGGAGCGGTCCACATGCTTCAACTGAATGAGACGAAATTCAAACTTTGTATAAAACGCACACTGTGCAGACAGGCATATATATTATGTCAAAGTCAAAGTATCTTTATTGTGGGCATATGTAAGGTATGTTGCATGTTATATTGGGAGATAATATCGCTGATAAAAATGCCTGACTCAATGTTGGTCCTACTCCACCCACAACCACAACTAATTTATTAACATTTGAAAATACTGTTGGAGCTGCTGAAGATTTTAAGACTACCTTTGCATATAAATACTTTGAGTTTGACTAAAGTCGCAGCGTACACACCTAGCAATAAATACCTACAATAAGCAGCAATGCATCCTAACTGAGATTTCATCATATTTCTTTTATATTGGCATTTAAATCTGCTAAAGTAATTGTCTTTATTGATATGCTCTATTTGGGTTCTTACACCTTTACACAATATAACGTTTCCCTTCATTTTAATTTTTTTTCATGTCATGAATCTTTTGATGTCATGAAATGTAATTTCATGACGTCAAAAGATCAGAGTTAATAAAAATGAAATGAGGCTGTGCTTATTAATACAGCCTTAACACCTATTTATTATCTTAGATACATCTCAGACGGGAGAAGAAATAAGAAGTTGCTGTTAAGACCTGAAGATTCAATTTTGTATTGCGCTTTTCGTGTTTTATAAAGCAAGAAAAGCTTAGCGACATGGATGTAGGAAGCTTTTGTAAGAAATTGTGTAGCTTTGTATGTGCATGTCCCATGCGCAGTGGTGGCCCAGTGGTATCGGCCCCGACTTACGAGTTGTAGGTCGTAAGTTCGAACTCAGGCAGGCGCTTTACTTTGTGTAATTAATTTCATCACCACTGCTCTTAAAACGGTGAAGTAGGAAAAAAAACCTGAGGAAACCGGCGGCATGTCCTAGAACCAAAAATTCGAAGGCATGTGTCATCTACCAACCTGCACTGGGCCCGTGTGGTGGATTACGCTCCACTCCCTCTCACCGAGAGGAGGCCGGTGTCCCAGCAGTGGGAACATTATAGGCTGATTATGATGACATGTCCCTTGTGGGTTGATCAGAGATATAAATAAGGTGACGAGAAATGCTTTCTAGAATAAAATATCAACTCATTCTTTGTTGTTGTTACGATTACTTGTGATCTAAGTACGTTGCTTCTTCATTTTTCAACGGAAATTCCTCTTGGATAAACCTGCAATTGCTGAGAACGTTGGATAATCTGAAAACGCGTTTCCGCACTAGGCATTAGCAGTTATAATAAGTTTAGTTTTTATTGTATATTATGTGAATTTCTTCAGTAAATTTTTCAACATGTACCTAAATTTAAATGCTTATCGTTACTGCAATATCTAAGCTACAAAATATTATTAATAGCATGTTTACATACATGTTACGTGCCCTGCCTACACCAAAACGGCTGAATAGCGACATGATAGCCATTTACCTACAACGGATGTTTTCCACATAAAATTGCAACACGAAGACCGCTGACTCGACGCCTCGTGTCGCGACCGATCACCTACTTCCAATCTGCTGATGCCGCATCCGCACTTTGCAATCGTTTAGAATATTGTATTTTTATAATAATTATTTCGGCACTTCGGTACTAGCATCGTCCAAGTCTAGACTTAAGATTTAGTATAAGCTAATATTGTAATTTTGAGTAATTATACTTTTATTCTAAATTAATTTCGGTTTTTTTTAAGTCCTCCGGCTGTCACCTTCGTAATTTACATATTACTCGTATAGTATTTGGCTGTATACTAACTTAAATAGCCTCCTTTACCCCGAAGACGGTCTTAAACTGCCCCAGAAGCGATATAACAATAGTGTAGGTATACTCGACTTACTTCTGCGCTTCAGGGCATCAAGTTACCAACTTTACTCGTTCAACTAAGCTTATATGGAAAGGTAAACAGAGACAAGTTTTCCTCCACTCCTAGAATGAAATTCTGTGAAAAAATAAATTTAACTTCACATGACGTGGGTTCCGCAGCCCGACTCAGAAGCATATTCATTGAGGCTAAAAACCCGGTAGATACCATCCCCCCAGTTAATTACCATTTAAATTGAATACACTCGCCAAATTAATTTTTCAGTGAAACTTTTTACTTTTTATTTTTAAACGTTTTCGTCTCCGTTTATAGTTTGCTTTTCATTTCCAGTTATCATTCCGGGAAAGTTAATTGTTGGAAATTAAATTTTCTTGCTGATTCTGTTAAACTGCGGACTCTGAATTTGTTGGAATTTTGGCTCTGCTCTTCCTGAAAATTTGATTATTTTCATATTTTAGTGGGTACCCACTTTTATGAAACGAACTTACGAGTATGTCATGACAAGGTTATTAAATGATAAATGATTTTATTTCTGTAAGTAGGTTTGTACAAACACTTTTACACGTCAATCATATTTTTAAAACTAGATGAGGTCGGCGTTTCCTACCTGACTACTCTGAGAAGAAAGGCCGAAACAAACTCAGAGGTCACTGTCTCTTTTAAAGTCTAGACATAATCTTGGTCAGATCATGTGAAGACCATGTAGATTGGTGTCTGAAACGGTATTTTGAGGATAAACCATACAGATTACATATTGAGAGCAGACATGTTGAGAGCTAAGACTAAGCTTTTAAATATGATGAACAGGGCTTAAATCAACTCAGCAACAGTTTATTTCGAATAATCCTGCTCGTGCCAGTACTTAATTAATTAATAATTCTAATAAGTACTTACTTATGAACTTTGAACAGTTACAGCTTTAACACTGAAAGATTTTGACACGTGCAAAACGACATTAATAAAATAACCACAGCAAATAAATCCATATAACCCTTGCACGCGCTTATTACCTATTATCGCACTACTTCCATGCGCCTTAACCTTTAACCCTTACACTAATAACCGCAAAGCCGGTTACAGGCATTACCGTAAGAAACGTTTCAGGCTTTCAGTAGCGTGCCGGTCGCGGTCGAGGGAGGCCGCATACACGACGCGATTTAACCTACCCTCTCGAGAATCGACGAAAAAGTCTTCGAACTTTATGACGTTCGATTTTTAAAACAAAACACTGTTATATAAGAGTTATTCTTGTGTGATGACGTTTAAAAACAAATGAGTGATGTTAAATTGACAGTGACGTGAACTTGGATTGTTCTTCGCCGCGCTGTTAGGACTATTTAAAGTTGGAAGGTAAGTCAGTTCTGTTAACCCATGTCAACCTGTTTTAGGTCGGCAAGGATAAACGGCTTTATTCAGACAGGAAGGTCGAAAACTCCTTGACAAGTGTTGGAAAAGTTTTATGGTGAAATTTTGGTTTAAGATAATGTCAACGCAGAGGATGTCGTAGTTGGAAGGATAAATATAATGCTACTGAAAATGTAGAGGTAAAAATGTACAATATTTTAAGGCCAAAGAATCAGCATCGCCAAACAACGTGGCAATGCTGCCAGCCTTTTGGGCACTTTTCCTCTTGACAGCGATGAGGGCTATTTCTTGATATGATTCTTTTCCTTCTTTTTTATATACATATTATTAATATTATTTTAGAAACTTCTAAATTTCAATAATAAATTTTAAATATTTATCAAATGTAGAGGTAGCATAAAGTTACTTATTAGAGATTGATAATTACCCGGCGTTATTTTAAAATAACAAGTAGTTACTTAATTTTAATTTTTTATCATTAAGTGACCGTATGAAAAGTAGGTGTAATTTTCGAAGTACCATTAAGGACATACGTTATTGTCTCTATACGTGTGTACCTAAGTATACATAGGCAGTATGAAGTTACTCATTCGGTACCTACTACATAATAAATAATTAATAATACGGTGTTATTTTTAGAAACAAATTTCTTATTAATAAAGTAGCCATACGCAACTTTGTTTCTTTTCAAAGTAGGTAGTCATTATGTACAATATCCGTTGTTCTCGAAATAAAATTAAGGTTATAATCATGTCATAATTCTAATGTAGTATAGGTACCCAAGCAATAATTATTACAAAATATATATAATATATTGGTCTGGCGAGTCATATTAGGGCCCACGCTAGGAGATAATTATTTCAAAGGGTCACCGTTATCGAAATCGGAAGGTATATTAAAACGGCCCAGGATAGCCTTTATCAGAAGTGATCATCATATTAGTGGTTCAGCAGCTTCAATGTCATTAGGCTTGCGCTGGAATATAGCAGTTTGTCGTGGACGTGGTACGACAGCGGCTCACTTGACATTATGTCTGTCATCAGAAGACAGCCGCGCAACCATCGATGCGACGCGACGCTCTGATATAGTGACTGTCACCAAGCAGTGCCACTCCTATCCAACCTTTTCGGTGATTCCTAGTAATTTCGTAATAAAACTAGACGGCGCCACTTGCTGCGCCGTCTAGTACCTACCTACCTAAGTAAACAATATTTCGATTTCTCTCTGTTTTGTTTCACGTCTTGTGCAACACAAAACAGAGCAAATGCTAATATTGTTTTCACAACAATCGGTCACCAAGTAATTATACTCATAAAGAAGCTTCCTTCTTCAGATCTTCGATTCATCGAACTGGAATATCTCTCTACTTTAGAGCTTATGCTGAGCTGCCTTTTTTGCCTCGCACAGGTTTTTTTTGTTTTCATAATTTTGTTAGTTTTATTACCCTTTTTTATTGTTTGTAGTTCCTGTGCGTGTAAAATATTTTTCTTTCTGTCCAGTGACTGTTTTGTGTCAAGAATTCTGTTTCTTTTCAGGGGAATATTATATCGATGTTTGGAGCGATATTAACATAACTCCTATTGACTTACCATTGTTGTTCGTTCACGTGGCACGCTACTTCAGAGTATTATAATACCAAAGTTATAACATCGTCTTGTCTTCTAAAGGTCACACGCTCAACACTAACTTGAGGAACAGAATAAGCTTGATCGATAATGTGATGACGAACTCAAGCTTCTACATAGTATTAAAACAAAGTCGCCTTTCGTGTCGATCTGTATGACCGCTTAGATCTTCTAAGACTTTAATGCGGTTTTCACCATCATTACAGGTGCGGACGCGAGTCTTGTAGAACAATTTCCATGAAGTTTTCATAGAGATTGTTCTACTAGAGTCTGATGTTTGTTGAGCCTTTATGTGCATAGCTCAGAAATCTCGATGTTTTGACATGTCGCCTTTGCACCCGTACGTAGTAGGCGCGGATTGCTAAGTACCTAATTATAAAAGTCAAAGGACTGCCTTATGATGCCTGCAGATGATGATGTCCAAGACTGCTTGGACATCATCATCTGCCTAACATTTTCCCAGCTATGTTGGGGTCAAAGTCAAAAGTCAAAGCATTTATATTTCAAATAGGCACATAAAAGGCACTTTTGAACGTCAACATTTACATTTAAATATAATTGATTCTAGTCGCCCCTTCCAAAAGGTAGTCTCGTATGGAGAAGAATGGGCAAGAAACTCCGCTTGCGTCGACTTCCAGTCTCAGTAGTTTTACGTGAAGTGAGTATCTGACCTCCACAACCCAGTTATTTGGCAATACGATACCCCTGGTACTGGCTGTTAGGCTTTCGGGCTTCTGACGACCCGTAGCGACTGCCAAAGATCCACGAACGACAGCTGGAAGTGCTGGAACCAACGGCTTAACGTGCTTTCCGAGACGCGGAACGGACTTGATATGCAAAGATGGCCACCCATCCAGTGACCATGCATGCGGCTATTATTACTTAGCCACAAGCCCCTCATCAGTCTAGCACGAATGCTGAGTATGGGGGTCTGGGTTTATTTCCCAGGTCGGTCAAAGTGTTGTTAGGTTTTTTCACAAGGTTTCAGTAGCAACCAGGGGTCTAGATTTTCGCCCGTTTAATGGCAGTATAACTAACCCACCTATTAACTTGCAATTTGTGAGAATTTAAACGCCCGTCCTTAATTAATGGTGGAGTAGATATATTATCTATAGCTGTGTCTGTTTCCATGATCGGGTTAGCGTGCAGTTGCTCAATTAATTAAAACTTCATTGCTAACAAAATCACGACTTGTATTAACATATGCTTAACATAATTTATGCGTCAAACCAGAACTGTCAAAAATAAAAACGGAAAATTTTAACTAGGTACCGCCTGCAGGCTGTCCAGTGCTAGTCAAATCTCTTTTCTAACATTACCTACCGCTTATTTTCTGACTGACTATAAACTTTACCTCATAAGAAACACAAATCTAGGCAACATTTTACGTACAATTTCTGGGCACTCTCTCGCACCAACGAAGCTATTGTCATCAAACACTCTAATTTAGCTACCCATTGAAAGCCGTCGATCAAAGCCATTAGCCGAATAACAATGCTATTGTTCTACGTAGGACATGGCAACACTAAACGCGGTATCAGCTGAGTTAGCCAACTTCTGGGAACTTGGAGCTAAACTTCTATTGTCGGTCAGTTGTCTATGATGCCTACGTTAATCAAGGAGTACCTACATTAATGCTGACTAATGTGTTCACTCTTGGCAAACGATAATATACATAGTAGAAGCTATATCGTAACAACAACTTTATCATGAATTCAGTACATAGTTCTAGCCCCAGCGAGCGTTGAATTTTTTTGTCGGTTTTAAAAAACTGAAGTTTAATACAAAATTGCGATAGGCACAGCTGATTTTGTTTAACAGCTGATTGGGCAGTAGGTAGATACCTACCTACACATGCCGATCAAACTGATAAAGTGACCGATGACTTTGGTTTTTTTTATAATGGCGTTGTACTCGCCTTTTGTCCTGAATTTTGGGCGTTTCTATTCACTAAACTCACTTGCTTAATCGGAAATTGTCCTACGACAACATATTGCCGAGATAAAAAGTACCCGATGTCCTAACCCAGGTTGTGGTCTACGGTCTGCGTGCTAAATTGCATCCAAATCTGGGAGCCTAGTCACTAAGTCCATCAATAAAAATACGGGCCCGTCCAAAAGTACTTCGATGCTTAGAAGTGAACCCTACTCCCGACTAATTGACGTTTTCGGACGGGTAAAAACATATCGGGAGTAAGGACAACTGTCAAATCGTGTTCTCAATAACGTTTAGTTCGGGCCCCGGACTAATCTTATGCCCGTACGTGTAAGGAGTAGGAAACGCCCGTAACTTCAGCTGAAATCACGGACTTTGTGCTAAGAGTGTAGCCCTCCTGTTCAGACGTTAAGGCGTGAGGTATCAGACAAACAGACAGAGTTACTTTCGCATTTATAAAATTTGTATGGATTACACCAAATATATTTTTAACGTTTAACGTTTAACGACTTATGAATCTTTTGATGCACAAGTTTCTGCCCACTACGTCGTCCGCGTGAAATTTCTACCCCTGATCCACACCGCGCGTCGTATCCCATCGCCCGCCCGCGCGTTTTCGCTTAGCGTTCTTTCTGACTTTTTCCTTTTTGCACGGCTCCTAAGGGCCATAGCGTGATTTTAAATAGTCTATAACCTTCCTCAAGAACTGGGCTTTCAATAGCAATATTTTTTTTTCAAATCCGACTGGTAATTCCAGAGATTAGCGCGTTCAAACAAACAAACTTTTTACCTTTGTTATTTGTATTGTATAGATATAGATTATTATATAATAAGTCACCCAAAGGGCAATGGAGAGGGCTATGCTTGGAGTTTCCCTGCGTGATCGAATCAGAAATGAAGAATCCGCAGGAGAACCAAGGTAACCGACATAGCCCGAAGAATTGCCAAACTTAAGTGACAGTGGGCAGGGCACATTGCTCGCAGAACAGATGGCCGATGGGGCCGGAAAGTTCTAGTGTGACGACCGCGTACCGGAAGACGTAGCGTTGGAAGGCCTCCCACAAGGTGGACAGACGATCTTGTCAAGGCCGCAGGAACCCGTTGGATGCGGGAAGCACAAAAGCGGTCGAAGTGGCGGTGCTTGGGGGAGGCCTATGTCCAGCAGTGGACGTCTTTCGGCTGAAATGATGATGATGATATAATAAGACATTTTTTTAAGGTCTTAGTATAGATTAAACGAAAGTGATGCGAAGTGCCTACATACCTTCATACTTTAGTAATCTACCCTGAAAGAGCGAAGATTTTGCCGCATGAAAGGTCGCGCGATGTACAAGCAATAAGCGAAGTAGTCAGCTTGAGATTAGTTCACAGATAGAAAGCTTTACCTTTAGTAAAATAGAATACCTGTCTTATTTATTGCTTCGATTAGATTGTAAATGTACCTTTAGTTTATGATAGACAGTCTATCTCTATATCGGTGCGAATAACAACTAGCCCAGGTCTCGCTTAACACTTACATACCCCCTAACGCTGTTGATGATACATACTTGAGTTTTCTAAATTCCCTGTCAGTGTTGTGTGATGACTCTTCTATAGAAAACATTATCTTAACTGGTGACTTTAATTTACCCTCACTTGCTTGGGCAAAAAAGTTATCATACATGGAATATGATGTGAATAACAAACTGACAAACATAACTCGCTTTTTATCAAATTTCTGTTCACAACATGTTATGAGACAATATAACCATTTTTTTAATTCTAGCGGACGCATCTTAGACTTACTTTTTTGTAATACTCATGCAGTCACATTCTCTCCTGATGTCCCCCTTTTACCTGTTGACAACTATCATCCAGCCTTCTATGTACACATTTCTTTCTCTCACCCCACACATATTCCTATACGTACCGTTGACAACAAACTAAATTATCACAAAGCTAACTATAGCAAAATAAATACTGATATTAGTGACGTGGATTGGAATGCCTTACTTGGTAATTTAACAGCTTGTGAATCTGTTTCTATATTCTATGAAAGGCTGTATGAAATTATAAAATCACATACACCCACATGTCGACCTAAAAATGTTAATTTCCCCAATTGGTTCTCCAAGTCTCTCATATACACCTACAAAAAGAAAACTCAAGCCTGGGTTAGGTGGAAGAAGTATGGGAATTTATGTGACTATGAGGTATTCTCGAGTAACAGGAAAAAATTTAAAAGAGTGGCTGACAGTTGCTATAGTAAATATATTAATGCAATTGAAGACAGTGTTGCTACCAATACTAAAATATTTTGGACGTACGTCGCTAGCCGTAAAACCACAAATAAAATTCCATCCACGATTCATTACAATCAAAGTTCATCCAATGATCCTATTACTATTTGCAACTTGTTTGCTACATTTTTCCAGTCTGCTTATGAGCCCTCAACATTTGACTATAACTCGTGGGAACCACCATCTATAAATGCTGACCACGATGTCTTCCTATGCAAAATGCAACTGTCTCTTGATGAAATACAGAAGGAATTAAAATCACTTGATGCAACCAAGGGTCCTGGGCCTGATGGGATTCCTTCGGTTTTCCTGAAAAACACGTGTGATACATTATGCCATCCTTTGTTTATATTATTTAATAAATGTTTGTCATGTGGTATTTTCCCTGAGGTTTGGAAACATGCAAATATTGTACCTGTTCATAAGAGTGGTTCTAAGCATGATGTCGCGACCTATCGACCTATCTCTATACTATCTGCTTTCTCCAAGCTATTTGAGAGACTGGTACATAATAAACTATATCCTGCTATTCGCGTTGTTTTAATAAAAGAACAGCATGGCTTTGTTAAAGACAGATCTTGCATTAGCAATCTCCTCGTTTTCACGTCCCAGCTGTTTGATAGTCTCGATAATAGACAGCAGATTGATGCGGTTTACACAGATTTTCAGAAGGCATTCGATAAACTTGACCACACACTACTACTTAATAAAATTGCTTACAACGGAATCAGAGGGGACCTTTTACGGTGGTTTATATCTTACATAACTAACAGAACACAAAAGGTGGTTGTTAATGGCTTTGAATCTGGCTCTTTTCGGGTCACCTCCGGTGTACCACAAGGTTCCATTTTGGGCCCTTTATTATTTATTTTATACATTAATGACATAAAACACTGTTTTCAAAATTCAAAATTTCTTCTCTACGCGGACGATTTAAAGGTCTATAAAATTATTTCTGATAAAGTCGATTGTTTTAACTTTCAGCAGGATTTAGATCGTTTCTCCAGCTACTGCTTTTCGAATAAGCTTTACCTAAGTCTTCCAAAGTGTCATGTTATAACATTTACCAAAAAGAAAAATATTACTGAGTTCAACTATCGTCTTGCAAATACGCCAATTAGTAAAGTAGGTTCTCTCCGCGATCTTGGTGTTCTGCTAGATTCGAAGCTGCATCTGGACGTCCATGTAGAAAAAATTGTTAACAAAGCCTACCAAATGTTTGGTTTTGTAATGAGATCTTCCAGGGATTTTCGTCGACCTTCTACCTTTTTACACTTATACAAGTCAATAATTAGGCCTCAGTTAGAGTTTGCAGTACCTATTTGGAACCCTTTTTACGTGAAATACAGTGAAAGATTAGAACTAGTACAACGTAAATACCTTCGTGCTTTGAATTTTAGATGCTATCGGAATAAAATGTCATACCACTTACTTCTTAAAAAGTATGATCTCCTGACCTTAAAATCAAGACGGAAACTTCTGGAAGTGATGACTTTGTTTAATGTGTGCCGCAATCATTTTGATTGTCCGGACTTAGTTAGGAGTCTTTGTTACCTGGTTCCTCGAACAGTTCATCTACGTGAGGTACGCACTCGGCGTCTATTTGCTACTGGCCTCTGTAAGACCAACGCTGGCTCGCGTTCGCCACTACATCGTTTGGTTGAGACATATAACAACGAGTTCAACTCAATCGACATTCTTTTTCTTACTAAAAATGCATTTAGGAATCAAATCCAAGCAACCCTAAAGGATCAGCAAAGTAATTTTAATAACGCAATGCTTAATAATGTACGCACGCAAAATTAGTATCCGTTGTTTATTTATTTTTTTTATTTTATAAATTGGAAAAAAAAACAGATATCAGTTTTGGGACAATTGACTGTTGTTAATTCAAATTTTATTTGTGTTTCGAATTGACGTATTTCATGTTAAACAAATATCAACTTTATTTTAATGAAAATTAGTTTGATTTCAGAGTGAATAGCACTATTGAGAAAGTTTTTTTTTTTTATAAAAATTATATAAAAATGTTTAAAGCTGTAGCGTAAACTGAACCTTGTTATGTAGGAATTAAGGTTATTTTTCCATAAGCTTATATTTGTTTACATTTTTGGCGCAAATGTCGCGATTCTAATTTATATAATGTATTGTATCTGTGTTACTAGCTAGTTATAAATACCTCAAATTGTAATCTGTGGAGAACGTAGTGGGTAGCATAATCGTTTAAAGATGTTTGAATTTAAGTTATTATGACTATTTGTTATTGTGCTACTGTTTGTTCTTCCTTAAATAAATAAATAAAATAAAATAAAAAATAAAACACCCCATTTCGACGAAAACAGGTAAATTTAAAAGATTCCAATGTTTTATTTTCAATTAAACCAAACTCATGCAAAAAAGAATGTATTTAATCGATGCCCAAATAATTACCATTTTGATTACCTAAAAATACTAATCGAGGTGCTAATATATTAACTGGTCGTCTTTTTGTGATGGTCTAGCTTAGCAACAGCGACAAACGGTACAGATTTTTTTTTAAAGACCAGAAACTTATAAGAATTTTTTGTAAAAAAGATGATCATCATTAGAAGATAAAAAACTGTTTAGAGAACTAATTATAAAGAAGAAAGAAAGAAAATTACGTTTGTTTGCGGTAAACCTGACGCAGAGAACGAACACATACACAATAAAGAACAAGTTGAGGGAAAATATGCGTCACATCCACGCAAAACGAGTTTAGTCGAGTAGAGTTGTTCCGGGTCTGGCTGTTTGTGTATGTGAGATTAAATGTTTGTAAACGCACCCACGATACAGGAGAAATTCCTAGTGTGGGGCAAGTTAAAATATATATATATCAATGTAAAACGGCATAATGCTACGCGACCATACGCGAGACAGAGCCCCAGCGCATGTTTCAACAAATAAAATTAAAAATATATAAACTAAAATAATAATATTATTCTCCATGAAAAAAATATTGCTCGTATTGTCATTTCATATGGAGGAGAACCATTAAAACAAACATAGATGTTGTGTTATGAACCTACCTATATTACAGAAGACGAGCATAACCGATTAGTGGTACCAGCAACCTATTAAGATTCCTGATGGGTTAGAGTTAATTTTGTAATGCCGGAAGGTCACTCTAAAGCCCAGTGAATACAATTTCATATAGGTCGATCTTACAATAGGCATGAGTATAATAGCTACATGAAACCCTGAAATTAATAGTCTTAATGGCTGAAAAGGTCGTCAATTTAATGTCCAACCCCCATTGTCCAGGGAGGCGTCAAAGCCGCGCTAAAATCAAAATTTACAGTAGAAACCAATTAATTGGTTTCGGCAAATTGAATTGCTAGCATTGAATTAGACAATTAGTTCGTGACAGCGGCCGGCGGTGTTAAAGTTAGAATTAGGGTTCGATCGCAGGTTAAAATTAATTCGTCGACAAAGTTAAATGTTACATGTTTGATCTAAATTACTGTTTCTGATTTTAGGTTAAACTTAATTTATAAAGGATTTAAATGTTTGATTGTTTTATGTATGAATGTTCCCGAATAAAAAGCAGAAAAATCTGACAGTCATATTGAAAGAAAGGAAAAAAGGAAAAAGGGGTTTATTTTTCAGAAAACAAGTGCATACAAAAACATAAGTTAACTAATAAGTAAACTATAAGATAACTAATGAAAAAATATAAACGAAATAGATCTACGAGCACAGAACAGAAATAGTCGGCAGCTGCACGTTGTGACTGTGACAAGAAGGCTTCCACTCAGAATGATTTTATTCATACGAGAGTTACTACGATTTCGAACCTTTTGGTGGTATGTATGAATGGTTACTGAAATTAAAACACGCCTAATTTTGAGTACCTTTAAAGCCGAGCGACTGAAGGTTCTATTTTCAGCGAAATATAACTGAAATTGATGCCGAAGCTACTTCAAGACACCTGCTTTAGGCTATCAATTTTAATTACAGCAACTTGACCTAAATCTGCTACATTGGTTTGGTGGTTGCAAGCGGGACTGCTAGGCACTCATGGATTTGATTTCCGAGTCGGGCAAAGTGTTATTAGGTTCAGCATATGCATAATCACAGCCTATAATGTTCCCACTGCTGGGACAAATGCCTCCTCTCTTCAAGAGGGACTGGACTGTAATCCACCACGCGGACTCAGTGCGGGTTGGCAGATGTCACAATGTGACATCTACCAACCCGCACTGGACCCACTAATTTTCAATTTTAGAACATGCCGGTTTTCTCATGATGTTTTCCTTCGCCATTTTGAGAGCAGTGCTATTGAAATTATTTACACAAAGTAAAGCGCCCGCCTGAATTCGAATCCTCTACCTACAACTCGTAAGTCGGGGCCGATACCACTGGGCCACCACTACTCCTATTAGGTTTTCATTGGAGAAATTGTTTGAATTTGTGCCTGGTTAATGGCAATAGTCTGGCCTCCTATAACATGGGACTTACCTAACTAATGAAAACTGGATGCACTTTGCTCCTCTGCCTATTTCTTTAGGAAATATATGTGTGGTGTTATATCAATCTAAATGTATAGCTGCGCCCCGCGGTGTCACCCGCACAAGTCTCGATTCTGTAGGAATATCGGGATAAAAAGTATCCTATACCCTAATCCAGGTCATGGTCTACCCATGTGGCAAATTTCACCCCAATCTGTTCAGCCGTTTTAGCGTGGAAGCGTAACAAACAAACAAACATACAAAAAATCAAATCGTGTGTATCAGAAATGTGGGGTCGTATTTAAGGGGCACGTTCAGTTTGATAGTGCAGACTATCAAACTGAACAACTTTCTTCATGGGACAAACAACGTAATCCTGAAAAAATAATCAACCGTCCCATACATTTGGATCGAGTAGGTATTGAAGTGTAGTATGGGACAGCTGGTTATTTTTTCGCGAACAGGATGTTGGTCCCATAGAGAAAGTTGTTCAGTTTGATGGTCTGTACAACACCCTTATACAGAGTTGTTACGACAGAGGGACTTTCCTTTAAACTGCCTATAGTTACTAGGTACCATTTTCAAGCTCTGTACCAAAAATCAATTAAATAGGAGCAGTAGTTTGGTCACAAATGATTTTTTTTAAGTTTTTGCCCGTTTGAACACGATGTATCTTTCCTAACAGCTGATTATGTCTGACGCAAGTCACAAGTAGAACCAAATATTTTTGCTAAAAAGATGTCAATGCAAACAAGGAAGCAATAAATACACACACACTTGCACGTTCATTACAAAGGATGGTTGCGTTTTATTCTTACTTGTAAGCTAATTAGTTTGTTTGAAAAAAAAAAACTCATTGTTGGTGCTTTTTATTTTTATACCGTATCGAATTAATACTAAACACGTATAGTATACGTTGTGTTTATTGCCCCTCTGTCATATCAACTTTGTAGGTATAGGTATGGCCACACATTTGTGATACACGCTGTATAAATAGCTTTATATTAGCAGCAATCAATCGATTGGTCGTCCACACACAAAGGCTCTGATAGCCGCTCATTAACTCAGAGCCGACTATACATTTGTGAAATCACTTGCAGCTCTTACAAAGTTTTTTGAATAGGTTTAGCGCTGCAGGGGTGGTTGATACGAAATCTATGTCCGTTTTAAAATATTTGAGCTTTGGCACATTTTAGGATGTGAAGAGCGTTAACCATTCCTTTCCAAATATACCTACGTTTAAAATAGCATTTAAACAAATAGGTATCCTTACTTAATGGACTTGAATGTAAAAGAAATACTTTATCCCCTACTTCTTTGCGTAAATTATAAATCGTCCTACACAGGAGCTATTCAGTGTGTAGCAGTATCTACATCGCCACATGCGAGCTGCGCGTCATACTGACGTCACGCAAATCCTGCATCGCGCAGGCAGAGTTTACCGCGCGACTAGCATATATACAACTTCCCGACATCCATCGTCGGGCAGTTACCCACCAGACACGACACCCGTCTGGTCGGAGGATCCTCCTTTTTCTATGGGTGAACTTTACACCCTGTTCCTCGTGCCTCTATAAGTGCTTCAACATGAAGCCGATAAATAATAATCATAGTTTTCTTTTAAAAAGAACCCAGGTTTCCTTACAGCAAATCAAAGAGTGTAAATCATAGTTGCGAAGTTCATTACCGCGATGTACGTGACTGCGAAAGTTTACTATCGCGACGTTCGTTGTTGCGAAAGTTCACCCAAATGATTCACCAACAATAGAGGGGATCTGGCGTTAATGGCCACTGTTCTATCCTTTTTTTTTTGTTTCCGGGGTGGAAAATCCTCATGGATGTCCGCCGCCCTCGGGCGGGCGGCGGGGTCTGTCAGGCTCTTACTGACTAAAAACCACCCCGGTGTTCCATCTCACACCTACGCCTGGGGTCGCGGGAACGTACGATCCTTTCGCAACCCCCGACTGGTGCCGGCCTGGCACTGCAAGCCTCTTCGGGTCTGGGGGGGGAGTGAGGTGTTTAACTCCCCCCGCGACGTCTAAGAGGGGCGCGCCTGGAACACTACGCGCCGCCACCTCAGGTCCTGATGTGTGGGTAGCGACGGACGTCCCCAAATCCGTCGCCCCTAGACCCATTTAGGGGAGGCTAGAAGAGGGTGTCGTCCGCCCTCCGCCGGCGCCCGGTGCTTCTTCTGCGGGCCGGGTGAGTGAACGAGATCTCCCTCTCCCTTTCCGCAGCCTCCCAGCGAGACAACTGTTTCGCAGAAGGAAACCACCGCGTCCCAGGACTCGTTGCTGCCGACCATCGACTCAACTACGGCCGCACTGTTCTCACCTAACCGAACCCAAATGATTCACCAACAAAAGAAGGGATCTGGCGTTAATGGCCACTGTTCTAACCTAACCTAACCCAAATGATTCAATAACAGTAGACGGTATACTTCCAAAACAACGAAAGTCGCGATAGTAAACTTTCGCAGTGACGTACATCGCGGCAATGAACTTTGCAACTATGATTTACACTACAAGTCAAAGCCCAGCTAATATAAGTACAGTTGGCAATGATAGAAGAGAAATCTCATTAAAACAGAATATTACATTCTCGACTAATAGAGAAGCTTGTATGGAAGAAAAAGACTTGTTGCGCTGACCCCAAATAAATTATATGGGCAGGAGACTGATGATGATGATCTAAATTCATGTTGTCTAAGGTCTGAACCCATCCCATTACGTGTTGTTTTATAATTAAAATCTATGCTGTAAAGTAAGGCCAACGAGACGAGATAAAAAGTGAAAACAAACTTTCAGGAGTTCATAACATTTTTATTTAAAGATTTTTTTTGTGTGAATTGATATCTTTCAAAAGTTTTCTAGAGCTACGAGCTCGTAAATCAACTTCCACTCACAATAACACTAAAAATTAACAAGAAAAACTAACAAAAAAATACGGAAACGAAAAAATTCGTATCACTTCGAACGCAATCTAAACAGGAATGAACCGGACGAACCAAATGTTGATAGCTGCTGTACCGACCGCTTTCCTGTACCACGAATCGCGCAACGGCAGCCGTCGTCGACCAGGTGACGTCATTATTGCGTGCGGGAGATAGGACAGGGATAATAATCGCTCGCTATCGTAATGTAACTCAGTAAAGGTCAGGTTGCTTACATTATTTATCTCGTCTCGTTGGCCTTACTTGAGTCAGGTGTAACCGTGTAAGCTAGGTACCTACGGTTTTAATAATTAAGGTTAAAGTGGTGTATCACCTTTTTGTATCCGACGCGACCGCAATAAGTGTAATATGACATGAGTATACGGTTGTTATACCAACTCACACTTGAAAAATAACTACGACAACTGACGTCATATTTAAAGTATCTATCTAAGTAACACATAAGAAAGAAAAATATGTTATTTGGGCCACACACATGAAATACAAAAAATTAAAAAAGATCACTAAATAAAAAAAAAAACATGAAAACAATAAAAAAAGAACATTCATACTTTGAATTATAACTAAGATTTAAACTAACAAAATATTGAAAGCAACAACAAAAAAAGAGAAGACCTGTGCGAGGCCAAAAAAGATCCTATGTCAGCATTGTGCTGCGACATTTAACAAATACCGCAGCGCTGGTTTATCTATACAGGGTTATTGGTAAAACATCATCAACCTCTTAAGGGGTCATTGTACTCATCATTATGAACAACTTTTACTATGGGACCAAATAAGAAATCGCGAAAAAAAAATCTGCTGTTCCCTACATTTATGTTTGCAGAACTAATCAAAATGTAGGGACCAGCTGATTTTTGTTTCGCGATTTGCGAGGTTGATGGTGTCTTACAAATAACCCTGTATAACATAACATCACGCCTGTAATCCCCGAAGAATAGGCAGAGGTGTATTTGCAGTACACCCACAGTTCGCTAGTTATATTTAAGTCCCAATAAATAGGAGGTGAGTATAGACTCACCTCCTGACCTCAGTCAGTAGTAACTGAGATATTGCAGTTGGAGGAACCAAAAATACTCCTAATCCTATCTAAGTACTAGGCATGTATTTGTAAAGAAACGTTAAGTGTAAGTATCTCTATCTTTGCGGGAAAGTCCGAGAGGGTTACCGTGGCCCCTGGCACAGGCAACTGAAGGAACACGGGTGGGTTTTAGTCAGTAAGATTCTGACATGCCTCCCCCTCCACCCAAAGCGGAAAAAGTGATTTGATGATTACCCAAGAAAAAGAAAAAAGTCGCTTTACGTGTCTGTCTGTGTGACCGATTTGTTATTCTAAATTTCGCAACGGATTGTGATGCGGTTTTCACTACAATTTAGAGAATTTATTCCGGCAGGTTTTACGAGTTGCAGGTCGTAGGTTAGAACCCAGACAGTCGCTTTACTTTGTGTAAATAATTTCCTCACCGTTGGGCTCAAAACGGTGAAGGAAAACATCGCGAGGAAACCGGCATGTCCTAGAACCAAAAATTCGATGTGACATCTACCAACCCGCACCCGCATTGGGCCCGCGTGGTGGATTACGGCCCATTCCCTCTCACCCAGTGGGAACATTACATCAGGGTGATTATATTCCGGAAGGTTTTTGTGGATAATACATTCATATTAAACAGTCATGAAATAAAGCAATCTCCATGTTTTGTCACACCATGCGAAGCAGGAGCAGCTTGCCAGTTAATAACAATGCCAGTTACACAGTGATGACAATGATGTTTAACTTCCCCATTCCTAGCTATACAGCACACGGCAATCAGTAACTAATAATACCTACTGCTTTCCCGCCAAATCGGTGTCGCTAAGTGATGGTTAAGGCTCCTTCAAACAAAAACAGGCACGACACAAAGGTACCGCGCCTTCGCCAGTCGCGCGACGAGCGGTGCCTCTGTATCGCGTGCGATCCGCGTCGCATATCGAGCCAGTATAAAGGAGCCTTTAAACCATATTTGTAAATTGTTGACCTGTAGCGTGTACCTCTTTAATGCCCGTAATAAGCGTCAAATAACATATATATTCAAAAAAAAAATATAAGATGGGTTTGCTCTTGATTCTAGTCTAGGTCAGTAGTGACAGACAGAGAGTCGACGGTGGAGTGAGCTACCCAGAAGAAGCCTGTTCACTCTCACTTTGAAGAGATTAGGGTTGTATGCGTTCGGAAACACAGACGCAGGTAGAGAGTTCCACGCTTTTGCTGTGCGCATAACAAAAGACATTTGGAAACGCTTAGTGCGAATTAGTGGAATAGCAACTAGATAAGGATCGTAACTTGCAGTGCGTCTCGATGACCGACGGAAGAAGGGGGCCGGTGGAATGAGGTCGTGGAGTTCTTGGGCACACTCACTACATAGATAAACTAGAGTTATAGTAAAAGATTTGTGGGTGGTTGAAGGTTATCAGCCTTTTTTTTCTTTTTCCGTGGGGATATCCTCGTGGCTACCCTCCGTCTGTGAAGAACGGAGCGTTATGTCGGACTCCTACCGACTAAAACCTCACTGTTCCCTTCTAGTACCATGAGTGGGTACTGGTTGATTCGCCGCACCCCCGACTGGAAGGTTGTCAGCTCTAAACTCACCCACTACCGATGACATGAAAGTCTGTCATCTTTACTATCACATTCTCTTTAGACGAAAGCTTCCATAGTATCCACTGGCTGCTTCTGCCTACAACTCGTAAGTCGCGGCCGTTCCCAATGGGCCACCACTGCTCCTGCCCGCGACTTCGACAGCATGAAATTTCTTATATCCTATAGCTGTGCCCGGATATTTCCTTAACGCTTAGCGTTATTTCAAACTTTTTTCTTTTTGTTCGGCTCCTAAGGATCGTAGCGTGAAAATTGAATAGCTTATAATCTTCCTCAAGAATTGGGCTATCAAAAGCAGAAAGAGTTCCCAGCAGTGGGAACATTATAGGCTGATTACGAAGGATAGTATAAATTACCAACCTAATTTTCGTATGTACCTACAACACAGAGCTACCATAGACATTTCACTTCTGCTGTCCTCTTCAACAAATAGGAGATGTTTACCGCATGCACTAAGTTAAGTTAAGCTAAGCTTGGGTGCACTCAGAAAGCCTCCGCGAGTGATATACTTAAGTTCACCAAGCATTCAGGGCATCAGAACACCACTACTCGTACCGACTTCGTTGACTCGGTTATCTTTTTACCAAAGAAAAACGAGTGGATTCGCTGAACAAGAGTCAGCCAGTTACTGACACTTACTTAACTACAAAAACAAAAAACAAATGTTCTTCTTCCATTCCCGAAACTAATTGACTATGACACGATTTTTTTTCCGACCCAATAAAACTATCTTTATTTTAATTAAGTGCGTGTACCTATCACGCTTATATACTCGCTTATGTACTCAGCGATAAGGGAGGGACCCTTATCGCTGAGTACATAAGCGTCCGTTGCTACACTTTGTAACAAGGACGGTATAATAAATAACACTATCACTCTCGTTATTACGTCGCTTGTATATCCCTAAAACGAAAGCATCTCATCTCAGCGAAAGCAAGTTTTTTAAGCCAGAAATTCCTCAAAAGTATGCACGCTTGATCGTCGTCGTGATGGCCCATCTGGATGGATCTGGGCATGTAAAAAATAAAAAACTGTATATGTAGTTGCAAAAAGCAGATTTTAATTAAACTGATATTTTAGTCCGACTCTCCGACTAAAGCATATTTACATGGCAATCAGAATCATTTCTAAGAACATTATAATTATACAAGGTGTAACAGAATAAACGCAAGTCCTGAAAGTAGTTTGCTCATAATTGACTACTGAATCAATTTCAGTATCTATTAAAATCGGTATTATTAAAAAAAAATGGATTTTGCAATACTGACCGCCGATTCAGCCAATGAAAATTAAATCTTATTTGTCAATGAGACTCAATTTTAAATGCATAAAGTAATGCTAGGGTTAACACGATTTTCTTAATAACAATAGTTAGCTTTAAAAAAAATTGTTTTGGTCCTTGTATTATGCTTTTAACTCAATACTCTAATTGGGGTGTATGAGGTCTTGCGTTAATTATGTTACACGTTGTAAAGAGTTTGTCAATAGGGACGCGCGAACTTTGACAGCGCATAGCGGCCATCTTGGAACATATTTAGTCGTGACATTTCACCATGGAACGCTACACGCTTCAACAACGCGTAGAAATTGTTAAAATTTATTATCAAAATAAATTTCATGCCGCATTCAAGTAGCCACGCTCACTGTCAATGGCGACCGATATCGGACGATGATAACCATGTTATTGTGGCCTAGGATAGATGGTATGGAACTCACAAACATGTGGTTCCAACAGGTCGGCACCACTCGCCATACAGCACGGGAAACATTAAATTTATTGGATGAGAAATTCGAAGGCTTCGTCATCTCGCGTGGTGGCGACATCAACTGGCCACCGAGATCGTGTGACTTAACACCGCTTGACTACATTCTGTGAAGTTGCGTCAAATCTCTAGTCTATGCAGACAAACCACAGTCAATTGCCGCGCTGAAAGCCAACATAACTCGCGGTCTTCGTGAAATTGAGCCCCATTTATGCGAAGATGTCATCCAAAAGTCGCGGCGGCCATTTGGCTGAAATTATATTCCATACATGATGCCCTTTAAAATAAAATAAAAGTTGTGGCAATATCACTTAAACATGTTTTTTTATTATATTTTTAAGTTCGAGCGGTTTTAATGAAAAACCTTTTATAGGTATATAATATAATATATATACCTACAATAATTTAAATACACTCGTAAACAGGATGTACAATGCCCGGGAAAGTACATTCCATCATTCAAATTAAATAACAAACATGCTAGGTAACACAACGCCATCGAGATATAAGTACTAACGTACGTACTTATATCTCGATGCACAACGCACACTTGATTCTTAGCTAGGCAAACAAACTTAAAAGTAGTATTAGGTACCTACTTAAAACTTAGTTTATATTTTTATCTTCATACTTCACTGTTTCTATAGAGAAAATTAAACTAGGAGCGTAACTAGAACTCTTCTTTCTTAACCATTGGCTACCTACATAATTATAATTACAGTAAATATAGCTGTCCATATCGAAATACAATACTCTATGCATGACTGAAAGGATATCAATATCGCAAGTGAAATACTAGATTACTAGAACTTTAACTCCTGCACCATATAAAATTAAGCGGCACGCACGTTGGGAAACCCGCAAGTATAAACTCTAACCTTCTGTCATTTTCATTTGATAGCTTTTGACTGAATTCCAATAGCCATAGCATCAAAGAGGTGACAAAACTTCTAAACTCTTTTATATAATTATAATCCAAAAATGTAAACATTTTTTTTTGCAAAAATATCATCCTCATTTTCAAAAGGTTTGAAACACGTTCGAATTTTAAAATGCTTGTTGTAGTAATTTTATTTTTTCCTGACTTGGTTTGAAATTCGTTCCTATTTCAAAAGTAAATCACACGCGCCACGAGGAAATAGAGCAATGCGAGCAATGGCATGAAAAACATCTAAAAACTTTTTGGTCAACGTAGATAAAACAATGAAATAGTTGTATTTGGAAGTAGTTTTTTTGTACAAAATACAGGTCGTTATCAGTGTGTGAGTCTGATATCGATCGGTGTCGTGCCACTCGGTCACTAGCCCTACTGCCAACATATCGATTTTAACCACAAGCATTTAGACATCCACCATTATTACCAACGACTGAATATTTAGGCGATGGCGCGGTATGCGTGATTGCTGAATAGTTTATAGGTACTTAAGTTCTAGTTTGAGGAACGGAATTTAATTGTTTATAACATTGTTAATTGCTTTCATTATAATACCTACTTAATTGTTTAATGGCATTGGGTCAAGATGTTTTAACCTTCGACCTATTAGTTGTAGGTATGCTTCAGATTTTAACGGCCAAATCATAGAAATACCCTATTCATTTTGCTTTGTATCACGTACACCAAATAATACAAATGAATACAAACAGCCTTTATTACAAATACTTTGTATGTAATTTAATAGAAGAGATGTCAAAAATACCGCCGATAATTAAAATTCGAACTTTCAAGATAGGTTTATCCATAGAGGAAAGTAATATATCGAGTAGGTTTATCTAATAAAAACATAATGCCGCCAATCTCACGTAAGGAATCTCCAATAAAAATAGTTCGTGACGTAACTCAAAACTAATGGCTCTTGCAGAGGCACCAAAACACGCGATTTATCATTTAGGAGGGGCTGCAACAAAAGAAGCCTTGATTTATTTAGCGGGATTAGTGGGAAATATCCACACTGGCAACACTTATTAATCAAACGGACGTGACGTTTGCTTTGCTAAATGATACTTTGCTATTTCTTGAGAAAGTCGACTGCAATGTGGCGTCGGAAACTCTGCGGTTGGAAATAACTGCAACGATTATGTCTACACTGCTGGTTTCTATTTACTGAAACTATTTTAATTATGCTTTAGATTAAACGCGATGAGAACAATATGCCAATAAATAATACGAGACTATGCTGCCTTTTTGTTTTTTTTGAGGGTGGGAAATCATCAATCATCATCCGTTCCTTCAGTTGCCTGTGCTGGGGGCCACGGTAACCCTTTCGGACTTTCCCTGGCAGGCATCGGCCCTAGCGGACCCCGTTGTTAATGCTGACATCGCGACCCGATCATGACGCCGTCCACCCGGGCCTGGTCCTTATCGGACGGCGAGCTTTTACTAACACAGAAAGTAAACGGCTTTCCCAATCATTTAGCTATCACAACAAATCATTCTTACATATTTGGTCCCGAGCCAGGAAATCGATAAACCTCTGCGTCTAATTAAGTCATTGTGCGTTCAGTTATTAATTAAATAATAGTATTAATGTGAATTATTGAATTGAAATTATTCCTGAAGTAAGTAAATTATCACACAAATGTTAAGGCGACACCAAAACCAATTGGGGGCTTTTTCGTAACCATTTATTTTACTATTACAGTACTTATACATAATATGGATATTTTTTTATATTATAATTATTTTTATTGACTATGTGATTGATTATATGAACATTCTATCATTATGCGAATGTACCATGCCGTAGAGCTTCAACTAAAAACATAACAAAAAGTTTTTAACTAGTTCCTGTAATCAGTTGCGACATTAAACCTCACAATCTCTTATTCAACTTAATTTAATGTGGACATACATTTGTGAGAACTACAATACATATAATGGACTACCTATGCGTCACAAAAGAATATTATCTTCACAATTACGTTAGCATATTGTTACTGCAGTCTAACTTAATAAAATATTCTACTATCTTTCTTTAATCCCTAATGCCAGGGATACACGAGGCTAGTTCTTGAAGCTAGGATAGCAAGATAGTGCTAGCAAGCTATCCACTCTAGCCTCGTGTATACAGAACTAGCTTTATATATAGGCTAGTAAGTTAGTGAGAAAGCTAACGTCTCAAGCTGGAATAGTTTAATAGGATGGAGTTAAATTTCTTGAGCTAGGAGCACCCACACCACTGATTTTACTACACTGGCTTGTGTACTTCATGTGGCCGACGAAGCTAGTATTCGATTGTGTGGTTTTCAGTGAATACGCGTTTAGTTTTTCTGACCGCAACCACGTGTTGTACTGTACTGACTTCTAATTATCTGACAACAGCACTAGCATATGCAAGCCAGGACAGCAAGCCTTAGCCTTTAGCCTTAGCCTTGTATACAGAGGTTCTAGCTTGCTATCCTAGCTTTGAAAAACCAGCCTCGTGTAACCCGGGCATTAAGACAGCCAGGATAAAAACAGTGGGTAGTAAAATGTTACAAAGAGAGTGAAAGATCTCCCTTTATGACGAACAATATTTTATGGCGGCCATCAGTGAGACCCAATCGGAATATTAACAGACCTAATGCTCGTTTCGGACGAAGATATCATGAAAATGTTTTAAGTTAAATGGCGAATAAAACGATGATGTTTGGTGTCGTTATTATTTTAAACGTTTCATAAAATGCTGAAGAAGAACCACTCTCATAATATTTTATGGTCGATGACAGTATTCCTAATAGTAACAACAAAAATGGTCTACGGTTAAAAAAAATTGGTTTTAAATTATGGTTCTATGGTTGTAATGGTTCTATTTTTTCCTGGTATTTAGAACCATTCTAAACCCATTTGCAAAGGTAGAAAACTAAAACAGCGAATTTAAATGCAATTTTGCATTCCAAATATGAAATTAAGTATTTTTGCATTGCATTACTTTGTTTATTCATAATATACCTAATGTAAAAACAATTGCGTAAACGTTATTTTGTTAATCTGTACCAAACTCGAATATACAGTCACGAGCACGAATATGTATACACTTAGCAACTTCTAAATGTGATTTTCTCCAACTGTATTGATTGTAATTTTATGTTGTTACGAATATAATATTTTGGAACATAAACTTGTTAGAAAGTCGTTTGCATCGGTGTATCGTGGCAACACCAAATAAACTATGGTTTGATGGTTGGCTGTATAGAACAGGCCTGCGACAGCTTTAGTTCCAAAAAATGCGTTATGGCGCTACTTTCGGTAGCCATGTTGTTGGCAGCCATTTTGGCTGTTGAGTGTTGCGTATAACTGTCAAACTGACAGATTGTATTTTCAGTAATTTCGTAATTTCAGTCTCGATGGAGCCAGAACCATAAAAATAGAATAGAATAATTTCAGTCATTCGTGTTCGTGTCGAATCTCTGGGTTAGTTTGTGTACTATTCGTTCTCATCGCTTTATTGCTTGAGTTGAGACAACTTATAATGGTGAGTAGATACTCTCTCTACAAATAGCCTTTGTTCACATTATCTGCATAGCAGTTGCAAATTATCTAGGATAAAAAGTATCCATCATCATTATAATTATCATAATATCCATCTGTATGTTAGTCCAGGTCATGGTCTAACTGTGTACCAAATTTCATCCAAATATGTTGAACTGTTAAACCACAATTGCATAACAAACATCTAAATCATTGTCTAAACTTTGACATTATTTTATAAATTAGTAGTTGTACTCAATAGCTTTTTTGTTTGCAGATGGAACTATTGAGATGTCAGGACAACACCTAAGTGTAGTGTATGATCCCCCACACTTACTTAAGGGGCTAAGGAACAACCTTCTTACAAAAGACATGTTTTTCAAAAGCAAAGTTGCCACTTGGAAGGATATTGAAATGGTATTTGATGCTGATTGCCAACTAGGTCATACTAGAATGCATAAAAAACTAACAGAGCACCATATTTACGCAGCAAAAATGAAGAAAATTAAAGTGAGTGTAGCTGCCCAAACTCTCGAGTGCAACAACCAGTGGAATGATTAAATACACTGCATTGTTCAGTAAGTTTTTACTTTGTTATCAATCAATCACTCACTTACTCACTTTACTTTAATTTATTTAGGGTCTCCGACAAAAGAAACAAGAATTCACACTATACATATTCACTCTTTGTTAAAAAGAATTAGGTTTTTAATAATTGGGTTTTAATTTTTACAATTGAGCCATTATGACTAATAAGACGTTTGATTTAAACTAATATACTAAGAATAATACCAGTTGCACTTTCTTGTAGTCTGATAGAATGGAAATGGAAACATTGTTTGTTTGTTATACTTATATATAATTATGTATTTCAGAAACTACAGCCTCGGGTCAAAATGTCAGTGAGACAATGGCCACAACAGGCGAAGCTGTGGAATTCATGGACAAGCTCTTTGACAGCGTGAATGGATCTCGAGGGAGTACTGTCCGGGGCAAACTTCGTGGACCAATAAAGCCAAACGCCCATCAAATTTTCAATTTTTGGACAGAAGCCAAACAAATATTAAATAATATTCAATATATTGATAATAGTAGCAAGAAAGCCCTCAAAAATAATAAAATCTATAAGGTTCGAGTTCCTTCTCTTAATGGGTGGGTTACAACTATAGAAAGTTTTGAAAGGTTGTCTAAACTGTTGTTTGAAAAATATGATATACAATATTTTTATCCTAGAAATGTTAATCAGGATCCTCTTGAGAATTTTTTTGGTAGGATCAGAGCCATCAACTACAGGAACGTCAATCCTGATGCAAATACTTTTTTGAATGCTTTTAAATCACTGCTAATGTCCAACGTTATGGGTCCACATTCAATATACGCAAACTGTGAGGATGATACAGGAAACACAGTTGTAGATTTTTTTAAACTCATATCTTCATCCAATGTTGATGAGAGTTCCTCATCAACATTTGATGAAGATAAAGAAAATGCCGTGTGTAGTAGACCCATAACAATGACGCAAAACATTAGCAGTAACCAATCACTCAATCCAGTAAACGAAAGATTGCGCGTGCACTCTTCTGCATATACAGCAGGGTATATGTGCAGGAGAGTGACAAACAAAGGAGAATGAGTAATGATGGGCCCACCTCTCAATAGGAATAAGACACTCATAAATGAATAGGTATGTTTATGCAGAATAAAACTTATTATTACGACTAAGGTCAAAAGTCAGTACTTTCGGAGTTATACTACTTATTATACTGCCATAAAAGTGATCGTAGTTTACCTACTTGGTTAAAAGATAAACTATGGCTAGACTCAAAACGGACGGCACCTATCTGCTTGCTCCTTACCTACGCCCCCACCCTACCCGCTGCGCCCGCCGCTTGCCCAGGCGCATTTGCAAATGGCGATCAGTCATATTGCAGTGAACATCTTCGAGACGGTTTATACGTTATAGAAATATACAGACAAAACGATTTACATGATTTAATAGAATATAATATAGGTACCAGCAGAGAATGTGTGGTTGCTGCGTGGTAGGATACAGTCACGCCACGTAAGAGCAAGAATATACTATTGCTATATATTAATTGATCGAAACCAAGTTGGAAGAAACGCGATATCACAATGTTATTGCTCTTGCTTGACCGGACGGCGAACTGTAGGAAGTTGCGCTCACACTATTTCTTTGATTTGGTACCTAGGAGTTAGGAGACATCAACCATTCGTGGCCCCCGTGGGTTTTTTAAATGATGTAATTGTCTTTGGTGTCCAAGACGAATAATAATTCTCTTTTATTTTAAGTGTACTTATTATTACTATTTTACCTTATAAGTATCCATAAAGAATATGTTAGACTGACGACTTTAAGACGTCGTATCTCCGAAAGTACTAACATTTGACCATAGTTATATTAGTAACTAATGTTCCACTTAAAAAGCCCTATCCAACGGTATATCAGATGTTACTATTGAAGGGTGGGCCCAGACTCCATACATTCATTTCCCATTGTCCTTTAATTGTAGGAGATGCTCTGATACTTATACGCAAACAAAAAGAGATGTATTTCATAAATGGATTGAACAACGAGAATATACCCTTTTAAAACATCATAATTTAACATATCCATCAAAGAAGTTTCTAATGTTATATAGGAATATCTCGGGCCTTATACATGATTACTTGAATAAGTATGCATACAAAAAATGTGTAAAAAAACATTTAAAAATAGAAATAATAAAGAAATTTGATTTAAATTGGTTGGGGTGTACAGGTCATAACACCGAAGTAAAGGAATGGTTGCTTAATTTAATGATACGCACCCATGTTCATAATTGGTGCAACATAATTAATAAAATTTTAAAAGGAGGTGTACAAGAAAAACTTGTGAAACAGATGTGTGCACCTCAACAAATTGCCTTTGAGAAATATAAAGCCCATAGGTTAAGACGAAAAAATAAATAAAAAGTACAATCTGAAGTCTTTTTTTTTACATTTCTTTCGTTATATTCGTATCCAATGAACATATAGGAAGAAACATTGAACATTGCAAATAATAAAATTAACCCTATAAGAATATTCCATGGCACATCACTATGCTATCGATATTCTATGCCGGATGGTCAGCGTCATTTTTATAGTACGCTGTGGGTCATCCCTCAGTGACATTACGACACTAGCGCTTGGCGCATATTTTTGGAACTAATCGTCAACCATAGTACTGTCCTATCTGTCTCCGACTAGTATATAGTTATCTGTGGTATAGAATATTGTGTATTATCTATGATCTATGTAAGTTCCAGAATAAAACTTGTCTGTCATTAGCGTTCACAGAATTCACGTCGTTTTATTAAAATATTATTCCCGTTCTATTAGGTTATGGGCCCAGAAACCCCGTATAGGAAGTCTAAGTACTAGTAAATACATTGTTTTAGCTAGAATAGGTGTGTGGTGTACTACCTAGTGAAAATAAAAATGTCGAACGCATTCTTGACCAACGTGCCTAAGCTGTTGGGTCGTGAAAATTATCACGAATGGGCGTTTGCAGCGGAAAACTTGCTAGTCTTAGAGGGCATGTCTGACTGCATCAAGCAAGAAAGTTCAGCAGCCAGGGCTACAGAAGACAGAAAGGCGATGGCGAAGCTAATTTTAACAATAGACCCGTCACTATACGTTCACATCAAGGAAGCTACAAGCACAAAAGATTTGTGGCTGAAAGTGAAGACCATGTTTGACGATTCTGGATTTTCACGACGAATAACATTGTTGAAGAATCTGATATCGATTCGCCTTGATAACTGTGAGTCAATGACGAGTTACGTTACACAGATCATCGAGACGGCTCAAAAATTGTCAGGAACAGGTTTTTCCGTGAACGACGAGTGGATTGGCTGTTTAATGTTAGCTGGTTTGCCTGAAAAATACTTCCCTATGTTGATGGCAATAGAACATTCCGGAATCGCCATTACAGCCGACGTAGTGAAAACCAAGCTAATAGATTTGACAGGTAACGATTGCGAGGCGGGAAACGCATTCTTGAGTAGAGGGCACAGTCGTCGAAATTCGAAAGTTGGCAGTACTGGAAAGAGTGACAACTCCAGCCAACGTCATGGCGGTGGAACGTCTATGTCCGGCTCATCAAATGTCAAATCTGACAATGACAAGTCTGACAAGTCGAATGTGAAATGTTATCGTTGTAAGCAGTTTGGACATTATAAATCGCAATGTAAACAAAGTAATCAGCCTCAGATAAAGAAGACGAACGCTTTTTCGGCAGGTTTCTTGAGCGGAAATTACAGTAAACAAGACTTTTACTTGGATAGCGGCGCGAGTGTTCACATGATTACAGACGTAAACATGATACAGAATGCATCTTTTAATACGAGTATCAAGGAGATTATTGCAGCTAATCAGAGCGCAATGCCAGTATTGTGCTCGGGTGATGTTGATATCATGACCGTTACTCCAGATTGTCTGTATGAAGTTACTTTGAAAGACGTTTTGTGTGTGCCTAATCTTACCACAAACTTAATTTCAATCAGTGAACTCATCAGGAATGGCAATAAAGTCGAGTTTAAAGAGAATTGTTGTTATGTTTACAACAGACAAAACAGTTTAGTGGCTGTAGCAACACAAGTTGATGGTGTTTACAAGATGGTCCTAGAACAGAAACAGTGTTTGTTTACATCAACTTCTTCAGCAGCTAGCAGTGAAGTTTGGCACCGGAGACTTGGCCATTTGAATATCAATGACCAGAAAAAGATGAAAGATGGAGCAGTCACAGGAATATCATACAGTGATAAGTCAGTGATCAGCAGGAAAACATGCACCGTGTGTTGTGAGGGAAAGCAGTCACGCTTGCCATTTGGTCATGCAGGAACGAGGAGCAGCGAGCAATTGGATGTTGTCCATGCTGACGTCTGCGGCCCCATGGAGGTTACCTCATTGGGCGGAGCAAGGTATTTTCTTATCTTTGTTGACGACTTTACTCGTATGGTGTTTGTTTATTTTCTCAGAGAGAAAAGTGAAGTTTTCAAGTACTTCAAGGAGTTTAAATCAATGGTGGAGAACCAGCAAAGTAGAAAGATTAAAATATTTAGAACTGACAATGGCTTAGAGTTTTGTAGCAATTTTTTTGAGAATTTTCTAAAGGATAGTGGCATTATACATCAAAAGACCAATACCTACACTCCTGAGCAAAATGGTTTGAGTGAACGTGTTAATCGAACCATTGTTGAAAGAGCTCGATGCTTATTATTTGATGCGGGTTTAGATAAGAAGTTTTGGGCAGAGGCGACAAACACCGCTGTCTATCTTAAGAATAGATCTGTTGCATCTGGATTAAATAATAAAACTCCTTATGAGCTCTGGACAAAGAAAAAACCAGATTTAAGTCATGTTCGAATATTTGGCAGTCCGGTGATGGTACACATACCTAAAGAGAAACGACTAAAGTGGGACAGTAAATCGAAAAAGCATATACTAGTTGGTTTTTCCGAGAATGTGAAGGGATACAGAGTTTATGACACAATTAAACAATGTGTCACAACTAGTAGAGATGTTGTCATTCATGAGGATACAGAAGGAAACTGTGCATCAGATTCAAATGTATCAGTTTCAGTTGGGGATATTGCAGATGATGAAAAGTTGAAAGTCATTAAGAGTCCTGTAAATCTTGCTGAAAGTAATGAAAAGTCTCATGATGAATCTGTAATAAGTCTTAGCACTTCTTCAGAATCAGAGTATGCTGACGGTTTAACTGATCCAGATTTAACCTTGCAGCAAGAATCTGAAGAAGAGGAGGAACCAATGTTACCAGAACCAGTAATTTCCAAACGTGTGAGGAAGCAGCCGGAGCGGTATGGGTATACAAACCTATGCACAACATCCAGTTCAGGGCTATCCAGTGATCCTGTTAGTGTCCGAGAGGCACTGGAGAGTACAGATCGAGACAAATGGATTGAGGCAATGAAGGACGAGTTGCAAGCATTTGAAGAGAATGATGCATGGACTCCAGTTGAAGAGTTACCTTCTAACAAAACTTTAGTGCAGTGTAAGTGGGTGTTTAAAAAGAAAGCAAATAGTGATATAAGTGTCCGATATAGAGCGCGTTTAGTGGCAAAAGGCTTCACGCAGAGGCCAGGTATCGATTATGATGAGACTTTTTCGCCTGTTGTCAGGCATTCTACTATTAAATTGTTATTTGCACTGTCTGTACAGCTAAATTTTGAAATTACTCATTTAGATGTAAAAACAGCTTTCTTGAATGGTTATCTCAAAGAGGACATTTATATGGTTCAACCAGATATTAATTGTGATAATAAGAAAAAGGTTATTGTAAAGTTGAATAAAGCAATTTACGGTTTGAAGCAGTCCTCTCGCTCATGGTATGAGAGAGTAGAGCAATGTCTTTGTGAACAAGGTTTCAAAAGGAGTAAACTGGAGCCTTGTGTTTTCACAAAAATGTATAATGATGTTAAAATAATTATTGCCCTGTATGTAGATGATTTTTTTGTTTATTCAAATTGCAAAATAGAGACTGAAAAATTAATCTCTGTGTTGAGTTCTAATTTTAAGATAAAAAATTTAGGACAAGTTCAGCAATGTATAGGTGTAAGAGTTAAAATTGATAAAGAATTGAATGTTATTACTCTGGATCAGGAACAATACATAGAGCGGTTGCTAGATACATTTAATATGTTAAATTGTAAAGTAGCTAGTACTCCAATGGAATGTAAATTAGATATTGATAAGTGTGAGATTTGCGATCATGAAATTCCTTATCAACAATTAATTGGTAGTATAATGTATCTGTCGGTCCTTACCAGACCTGATATTTCTTTTTGTGTCAGCTTTCTCAGTCAGTTTAATAAATGTCATACAAATGTACATTGGAATTATGCAAAAAGAATACTCAGATATTTAAAGAAAACAAAGAATTATTGTTTAAAATATGTAAAAGAAAAAGCTGAGCTTGTTGGATTTGTTGATGCCGACTGGGCTAGTAACACTGTAGACCGCAGGTCATATACTGGTTATTGTTTTACTATGTCAGGGTCAGCTGTTTCTTGGGAAAGCAAAAAGCAGAGAACTGTGGCTTTATCTAGCATGGAAGCGGAATATATGGCCATAGCAGAAGCCAGTAAAGAGGCTATATATTTAAGATCCTTGCTATATGAATTGACTGGTAATTTAGGTACATTGCTAATATATAATGATAGTCAAAGTGCACAGAAGTTGGTGGCAAATGATGTGTATCATAGAAAAAGTAAACACATTGATATTAGATATCATTTTGTAAAGGATGCTGTTAATAATAAAATTATTAGATTGGAATATTTGCCAACAACTGCTATGCCAGCTGATGTTCTAACTAAATCTTTAAGTCCTGTGACACATTATAAATGTATTGAAGGTTTGGGGATTGGTCAGATAGAGTCATAGTGTTAATAATAAGTGTAACTATTATTGTTTTATAGAAATGTTTGTTTATTTGCTGTAGTTGGGGTGTTAGAAAGTCGTTTGCATCGGTGTATCGTGGCAACACCAAATAAACTATGGTTTGATGGTTGGCTGTATAGAATATTGTGTATTATCTATGATCTATGTAAGTTCCAGAATAAAACTTGTCTGTCATTAGCGTTCACAGAATTCACGTCGTTTTATTAAAATATTATTCCCGTTCTATTAAAACTGTTATTAAATAAGTCTTATTTCAAAGTTGCAATCAATATTCCACGAGATAATCGCTTTTAAATTTTGCTAAGTGTATACCTATTAGTGCTCGTGACTGTACACGACTAATGGCCGCTATGGAAACAGGGCAGCGCACATACAGAGATAAACTATTTTGAAATATG
The DNA here is from genome assembly GCA_937001585.2 of Brachylomia viminalis. Taxonomy (NCBI): domain Eukaryota; kingdom Metazoa; phylum Arthropoda; class Insecta; order Lepidoptera; family Noctuidae; genus Brachylomia; species Brachylomia viminalis. The sequence continues at coordinate 11,725,519 of OW443316.2, read as the reverse complement.
ATCTAATAACAGATTTTGTTATTTGTACCAACAATCTTGTATATTTCTCACTGAATTTATGTGATAAATCATACCAGTTGCGTTATTATTTACGGTAAAGTTATCCTTTGTTGTTTATATAGACAAGTATGTATGTTATAGTGTGGTATAAAAGGAGACGTAAAAGTATCGCCACTTATTTAAAGCACCCCAATTAATTTGTTATGTTTGGCCATCATCATCACTGATTCATCATTTCAGCCCAAAGACGTGCGCTGCTGGACATAGGGCTCCCCCAAGCATAGCTACTTCAAACGGAAACCTTCCGGCGCCATCGGCCATTTGTTCGGCTAGCATCAGCTCGCTATAAATAAAACATAATGATCGAATAACATTTACATCCAGAATTAAAAAAAGTACTGATGCAAATAAATCAAACTCTGCGGCGTAACAGCGCCATGTTCTGTTACAAATTCCGTGAAAGAAAACTGAAATCAAAATGAAAACATTGACTGGATAATATGTAAACACAGTAATTGATTTTGCATTGTAAAATTATAACTTTTGTGTGAAGCTTAAGTTGGCTGTGCTGTGGTGTTATTATTTTTATAATTAAGTTGAACCATAGACATAGCGTTTCCCAAAACACAGGCTCTCAAAACGGTGCAGGAAAACATCGTGAGGAAACCGGCATGTCTTAGAACCAAAAATTCGAAGACATGTGACATCTACCAACCCGCACTGGGCCCGCGTGGTGGATTATGGCCCATACCCTCACACCGACAGGAGGCCGGTGTCCCAGCAGTGGGAACATTATAGATTGATGATGATAGACATAGAGAATGGACTGACCGTTCCGTATTCACAAGTGAATACGGACCGAAAAGTACGAGAGTGACAGCGAATTTGCAAAGAGCGAATTTGTGCCCAGTGGTTGCCTCTAGAACTCTGATCTTGAATAGAATTTGACAAGTTCAAATTGAATTTGAACATTTGATCAAATTGAAATTCATTTAACAGGCTTGCAGAAAAGGGACAGATATTAGCCGCAAAGTCGCTTTGTCGCTTTCTAGAGAGTGTTCACTTATGTGAGGCTAACGCTCAGTCCATTCTCTGTCTATGAGTTGAAGATGTCAACCTTGAGGTGTTTCTTAGTGACATAATATGTAAATTTACTTCTAAAACTTTTACTACTACTTTGACTTCAAAAACCTTTACTTGGGACTTACATAATAATGATTCAGTCCCGATTGTATCCAGTATCGTTGTCTATCAGTCCGTAGGATGGGACATAAGAAAAAGTATTAAAGATAAAAGTATTAAAGTTCGCGAGTACATTCGCAAGAAGCTGGCAGTATCGTCACAGCGGTAATGGTTTTCTTATTGTTTGTCCTATTTGTTTTTAGTTTATTCATGTATTTATGTGCATTTATTTGTGCTTATATTTATATATAATTAGGTATATCTACTATATTTATAGACCTAATAAGTTTGTGCGTGTCTTTTTATAATATTTAAAAATATTTATTCCTAAATTATCATTATAAATTGCACCTACCACTGTTTTGTCTCTGTACCACTCAAAGGTTGACGGGTAGAAAATGTCTATGGTATCCCGAGGCGGTATGGTCCAAGACCTTAGCCTGCCCAAGTAGGGCGAAGAGAAAAAAAAATGTCTATGGTATCAAGTCCGCCTCTGTACATTTGTGTGCCTAAAGTGTTAAAATAAATAAATAAGTGTAAATAATGTCAGCAAGTGCCTATATAACAGACTTGACAACTCTGAAGCCTTTTTCTCGAAAACATTGTCAACGTAAAGCTCACTTCAACCTCCATTGCTCCATCAGTAGGTAGGTACACTTAATATCGGCCAAAGTAATAAACACTCGATTCACGTCGAACATGGACAAGCATCAGCCATTGTGTACACCACCATCAGCCATCGTGTGCAGGAGCCATTATAACTTATTGATGATTAAACGAACTTACCTGTACGTGAAGTTCAATCACAATTACTCGAAGAGCTTCGTTCGAAGATATTAGCATTAACACATGTAGTTTCACTTACAGACTCACCATTTCGCATTGAATTTAGGAGAAAAAACAAATATAAATCCAATGTAAGGTAGATTCAAAACTTTGTTCCTGACTAAGACATTCTCACCTACCCAGCTCATTTAGTTAGGAGGTTTGCTGAGCTGTTTTATTTTTATTATTATTTCACAACTAGGGATTCAGTATGACTGGGAGGGAGGGATGCTAATATCTTCGAACGAAGCTCTTCGAGTAATTGTGATTGAACTTCACGTACAGGTAAGTTCGTTTAATCATCAATTACTCTCAAGCTTCGTTCTCGATATTAGCATTAACACATGTAGATGTTGAGAGATAGTATTAATTTGTGAAATATAATCAATTACAAAGTTACTTAATGTATCCATTCTTAAGAAGTTTGACTGAAGGAAATAATTAAATATTCACTATACTTCATAATTATATTTAGGTCAATCACATAATTGAACAGCTTTGCAGTGATAACAATACTATAATAAGCAAGATATGCATCTATTATTATCCATTTAACACACTTGTGACAAAATCACCTTGATTAGACACATCGTCTGATATTATTCTATTATAATATTTGGCAAATACAGTAGAATTTGAACTCCACCCGGCAGTTTTACGTATAACGTCCAGGCTAACTCCTACGCTATAAGCTTTAGAAGTGGCTGCGTGCCTAGTGCTATGCGCAGTAAACAGAGAGATATCAATGCCACTGGTTTGTAACACGCTTTTTACCCATTTGCTCAAAGTTTGCGATGTTACAGCTCGGTATGGTTTTCTAAATGAAATAAATAATGATTGATGGTCTTGACGTATCTGATTGGTCCTATCAAGATAAACTTGAAGAGTACCAGCAGGGCATATTTGCGGCCTTTGTGAAAAATACGGTAAGGAAAACACTGGTTGTAAGGAACCCACGCGTGAAGTTTTAATTAAATCAGTTATTTTAATAATAAACCCTGAATCAGATTTGATAATATTTTCAACATGAATTTTTGATAAGGTCTGCATTCTATGGGCTGTTACCAGAGCTAGAAGGGTTACCAACTTTTTACTAAGTTTTTCAAGACTTACATTTTCGTTGGGATATAATTCCGCCAAATGATTTAAAACTTGATCAGTGTTCCACGTTAAATTGTATTTAGGAACTGTGGGCCTCAATCGAAAGATTCCCTTGAAGAATCTCTGTATAAATTCATTGTTTACTATATCGTGTCCAAGTAACAACGATAAAGCGGATCGCGAGCTATTTAGGGTACCATACCGAGCTCCGGTATTAAACAGTTGCGTTAGAAAACAAAGAATATTCGATGACACAGCTTTATAGGGATCAATTTTGTTTTCGTGACAGTACGCAAACCACTTCCTAAGGCAAGTATCATACTGCTTGACAGTGTTATCTGACAAAGATGCTAGCATTATGACTATTGACGGCTGTGGAATTCCTCTTCGGAGAAGAGATACCCGGACAACCTCCCGACAACCAGTGTAATTTGCCGGTGAATTGCACGTTCGCTATAACGAGAAATAATTAAATCACCCTCCGACCTTAAAAAGAGTGGTTTTGATGTGAGGAGTCTTTTAAAAAGAGGGTACCAGGGTTGTGTTGGCCATTTTGGCACGACGACAATACCAGTGGCTCTGTCGTTAATAATTTTACGCAAAGTCTTTAAAATAATAGAAATTGGTGGAAACGCGTAAAAGTAAAAATTTGTCCATGGTATAGTGAACGCGTTAATTACATAAGCGTCAGGGTCCCTATGCCAAGAAACATAAATATCGCATTTATGATTTGTTCTGCTCGCGAACAAGTCAATGCAAGGGACACCGAAGTGTTGCGTTATTTTACTAAAAGCAGTTTGAGAAATTTCCCACTCTATGTCGGGGTGTAATCTTCTTGATTCAGTGTCCGCAACTATGTTATCAGAAGAACGTATATAATCAGCATGAACCATAATTTCACGCGCTTCGCACCATTTCCACAATTGTTTTGTAATATCGGTCAAATGGGGAAATTGTATGCCACCCATTCTATTAATGTACGATATTGCCGTTGTATTGTCAATACGTAACAAAATTTGACAATTTTTAAAATCTTGTGCAAAATTTTTAAGCCCAAGAAAAGCTGCAAGTATTTCCAAATAATTTATATGAAGACTTTGCTCATGCTGACTCCAAGGTCCACTGGCAGTCTCGTCACCACAGGCGGCGCCCCAACCCGTTGTTGAGGCATCACTAAATATCTCTAAGGAATATGTGTCAATCTTAATTTTACATACTGATTCCTTTATCGCATTAAGCCACCAGTCAAAGATGGGGGACAACTCAATTGGTAAGTTCATAAACTTATCGTAGTTTTCATCATCTTTGAGGTTTAGATATTTACACCTCTCAAAGTCTTTGGTATAAAGCCAGCCGTAGTCCACGGCCTGACATGCGGATGTTAAAAGGCCGATAAAGCGAGCAAAATCTCTTATTTTACAGCGTTTGAGTTTCCTAATTCTTAATAATTCTGTTTCAATTTTCTTTCTTTTGTCATTAGGTAATCTTACTTCAAATCTTTTTGAATCTATAATATTTCCTAAGAACTTGCAACAATTAGTAGGCATAACAGAACTTTTTTCTGTGTTGATGATGAATCCTAATGATTTCAATAATTGTTTTGTGTCATTCACATTTTGTAAACAGTCAGTATACGATTGACCAACCAAAAACAAATCATCCAAATAGAATGTAGATAAATATCCCAAAGACCTCAGTAACTTTGCGACTGGCTTAAGAATTTTCGTAAAAATATATGGAGCAGTGTTTAATCCGAACGGTAACACGTTAAACTCGTACAGATTGCCATTAAATTTAAAACGTAAATATTTTTTTGAGTTGGGATGTATACTTATTAAAAAATAGGCATTTTTTAAATCAATTGTTGACATAAAACAGTTGATTGATAAAAGTTTTAAAGCTGTTCTTAAATCTTCAAGTTTAAAATGTTGGGTTGGTATAAATTTATTTAATTGTTTTAGATTTAATATGAAACGTTGTTTACCGTTCGGCTTAGGAACAAGAAATATACTAGATATGAATTGACCTGCGCATGGTTGACATAAGGACACTGCCCCAGTACTAATAAGATCTTGTACTGATGCTTTAAAGGCCTTGTATTCGGATTGCGAATAAACAGGCTCTGATGGGACAGTTGTTTGAATAACTGGGTCAGAAAACATAATTTTATAGCCAGAAATCCAAGAGAGTATAACAGGGTTAGTAGTCAATAAACACCACTGTTCATAGAAAAACGAAAGACGACCCGCGGGGCTTACCGGCTCTAACGTCGGTGACCTGCTTGCGGCGGACGTGACAATGTCCTGGAAGCGTTGTTGTGCGTTGTCCTCGTCTGCTGCCTCTGAGTCTGAGTTGATGGTACCGCCCGCGCATATCTCGCGCCCCCCGGCGGCGGTGGTGGGAACTGTCGGCGACGCGCCGGGGGGGCTCGGTAGTTTAAAGGCCTGTTGACTACCTTAGCCGGTTTATTAGCCATAGACTGCATTGTAGATGACCTTAGATCAGCTCCAGATTTTATAATCGTTTTTGCTGATTTTAATGTTTCTGCTAAGCTATTGCCAAAGAGCATTTCATCTATTTTGGTTTTGTCCAACTGATCTTTGAGCTCCTTCTTGACAGTTGAAAGAATGAACGAACGTCGTGAGATCGAGTCCGTATACTGAATATCGCCGAGGATTCGAGCTGTATCCATCAACAGCTTGAGGAGCTCAGGGTTTTTGTGACCTGATGAAAGCAGCGCAGTAATGGCCTCGCTGATGGAGGACAAGGCACAGGATGTTAATACCTGTTTACTTTCTATACCCTTGTCTCGCTTTGCTTGCGTTTCTATAAGAGATACTCGTACGACATACGTCATGTTCGTGAACGGGCGCCGTCAGTAGGCACTGGTCATTTCTTAGCTGCCACGGCTTATTTTAATTCCATAATTGTTTTTATCTTTTTATTACGGACGCTTTTAACGTGCACGTCTTTCTACATCGTTCTCACATGTATAATTACAACATGAATGATGTAACCACTCTATTGTAACAATATTTTGATTTAAAAGAGTGTCCATGGAGTTTCTTGCCCGTTCTTCTCCATAGGTACCTACTACGCTTTGGAATGGGCAACTAGCTTCATCTTTCTGACTGACCGACCCCTTGACAATTCAAAAGTGCCTGTAATTGGTTTATTTGAAATAAATGCTTTGAGTTTGAGTTTGAGTTTGAGTATCTCCGGATTGAGGGTAGGCGCTTTTATAAACTTGCAGTTCGCCGGTACCAAATACCTGTCTTTCAATTCCTTGCGGTTCTCTTTAGAGAGGCCAGAGGTCACAATGTGGTTTAGCCTAATGGCCAAATCCTTTTGAATTTCCCTGCCATATTCTTTAGTTGAGGTGGGGTCTTCACCTAATATTTCCATTAAATCTGGATCTAATTCAGGAACGTCTTGTTGAGGAGCAGGGGCCTCCGGTTCATTCGTCCTTTCTAGAGGTACGGCGGTAGATTCCACGGCAGGCGCAGTAAGTACTTGCGCGGGTGGCAGTGTGGCGGTAGCGGAGCTCGGCGGCAGTATGTGTACTTGTGCCGTAGCGTTGTCGGCGGTAGGCGACTGTGTGACGACCGGGGCCGGGACCTCTTCCTCATCACTAAATTCCGCTGGGGTTGGTTGCCAGTACGAGCATCCAGGCTGTGGATCTGTATCGCCGTGATATGTGGCACTGGCACAATCGTCATCGATTGGGATTGGTTCGCACTCTGCAAGCAAAATAAGTATTTTGCTTAAATAAACCTTTATTTGGTGGGAAGTGAGACTCCTTGTGAGAAACACGCAATCCCAATAGGTGGCTCAATACCCATTTGTTTCTAAAGAAACAGCTTAAATTCCCAGAGGAATAATGTAGGTACATGCTATGGAAAGACCCCACAGGTAGATCCGAGCAGCAAGTACTTAATTTAGGAAGTGGAAGGCCCCCAAAGGACAATCCGATTTTCCGTATTATAATTATACTTATAACCCGTTATGAATTCGAAACCGAAACGTTCTACGTTTCACGTAACGATTCTTTTCATTAATTGGAGATGCCTGGCGGTTGCAATGCTAAAAGTAACCAATTGAAAAATAAACACGAAATAAGTAGGTCAATGACTCACCCTGCAGGTTATAAGGCGTAGAAAAATCACCATCCGACGACGATGCACTGTCATAGCGAGTACGTCGCCCACTTTTTATTTCGCGTTCTAATTTTTTTAGTTTTTTATTCAAATAACTATAATTATCGTACTTATCACGCTTTCTTTTCGGCATAGTATAGCTAAATTATAAAAATGCACTTGAAAACAAAGAAATGATGCGAAACAGCGAAGCACTGATACGTGAATGAGCTGGGTAGGTGAGAATGTCTTAGTCAGGAACAAAGTTTTGAATCTACCTTACATTGGATTTATATTTGTTTTTTCTCCTAAATTCAATGCGAAATGGTGAGTCTGTAAGTGAAACTACATGTGTTAATGCTAATATCGAGAACGAAGCTTGAGAGTAATTGACGTCAGGTGGCCCACTTTATAGGCCACGCGTTTATTTTTATCGGGGGAGTTTCAAATGGGTATTGACTTTTTGGAAACCTTTCACGACTTTTAATATTTTTATGTTTTTATTTAAGTATTTAATCAGCAACAAAAACTTTAATGGCTTTTTGTTTTTTAAGTCATGTAAAAAATGTGTCAGCCTTAACCTTTTCGAATTCGTGGTTATTTATGTACCAGACGTTTTAATAATATTTAAATCAATTTTAAATGACCATACTCCCATGCTTGTAACCATATCAGAGGGGCAATTCCCGTATTTAAAAAACGTTCGCATTCTGATCTCGGTCTCGATCTGTCAAAACAAACCTCAAAGCCAATCGGTCTTATTACAAAACACGATCTAACTTTAGCCCGAGCCTAACCCTTCGACTCAGTTTTTATAAATGCAACTTTATGCCGACTTTATTAAAGTTCTTAATACAAAATTGACAATCTAAGATCGTACTAAGTTGTCAGTTTTGTAAAAGTAACTGTATTTCGATTTCTGTTAGGTTCTTATTTCAAAAACAGGCTCGATGGTTTAAACCATGTCAAAAGAAAAACCTTGTTTTGTAATAAGACCGTAAATGTTTTACAAGTTTTTGACATTGATGGCCACTGAGATTACGACCAGATGTAGAACGTTTTTAAATACGGGACTAGGCTTTCTATATTCCTTTCTTACGACCCAGTGGGTTCCGCCTTAATGGCAACCGACACCGCGGCAGGCCCAGACGGCGACACACACTTCAGACAACTTCTGACCCTTTACAAAGCGCAAGTCCGATCCTGCATGGAGTGGATGCAGCCACCTTTGGGATGGCTCAGCACCAACTTGCCGCGCTTGACTCAGTGGAACGCAGAGCTAAGCGGCTCATTGGCGACGTAACGTAAAACTGGTGGATGCCAAGCTTCACATCTTGGCTCATCGCCGCAAGGTTGCCTGCTTGTCGGTCTTCTACAGATTGTACATTACCCACCTACCTACCTTATTCCACCGGCCCCCTTCTTTCATCGGTCATCTAGACGCACTGCAAGTTACCATCCTTACCTAGTTGCTATTCCACCAATTCGCACTAGGCGTTTTCAAAAGTCTTTTGTAATGCGCACAGCAAAATAATTGAACTCTCTACCTGCGTCTGTGTTTCCGAACGCATACAACCCTAATATTTTCAAAGTGAGAGTGAACAGGCTTCTTCTGTGTAAGCGTAGCGAGTGATTCAAGTATTAGAATCCTGAGCGACGCGAGTGATTCATGGCCCTCGATATAAATCCGTTTTATTCAAGAGTTGCATACTATACTTTATACCATGACTACGAGAAAAAGAAAGATTTAAGCGAAAATAAACATTTAATAAAGAAAAAGGAAGCTTAAATTAATTAAAATGCACATTAAAATTGGAACAATTACTAAAATTAAGAGTAATTTTCTTGTTATTTTTATTAGGATGGTCAACTTGTGTAGCGATATAACAGTGAGTAAAAGTGCTTTTTATTCACTGTTTTCAGTGAATAAAATAAGCTTTTTAGAGGGGGAATGGTATAAATATTGTTATCAAAAATAAAATCCACTCTAAATACCACGAAATTAGATTAACGAAAGTAAATCTGTTGGTTATAAAGTAAGACGTGCCCATAAATTTAATAACACACAATACCGTGTGAAGTTATCTTTATGAGGGGACCGTGTGATCGAGCCTATAAAATGAACTATAGCCGAACGGCCCGATAGGTAGGTATGATACCTATTATTATAGAGCATAAAGATTTGATAGCCGAAAAAAGCAATTCTCAAAAAAAAACTTGAAAGTTTGTGAAATGTGTGGATAATTGTAGCTGAAAAACGCATATGGTTTTTTGACGCACAAATAGGCCACGTCCTGTAATATGAGAATAAATGTTGTACTGTAGCGGTATCTACATCGCCACATGAGAACTACGTCACGCAAAATCCTGCATCGCGCAAGCAGAGTTTACCGCGCAACTAGCATAATATACAATTTCAGGCGCTGATTAATTTGACAGAACTAAACTAAAATTTATCTTCTGTCATTTTTTTAATGAAATAGAAAGAAAAAGATGCACTGAGCTTGAATTTGGTTTCGTTTGTAAACAATGGAATCGGCACCATTGGGTTGAAAACATAATACAACTAATTTGGTACGGTGGGCTGCATCAATTGGTACCCACATCGTGACGCTGACTGTACCATAGACAAAAGTCCGAAGACACATTTCAAAATATATACATGACACAAAACATGCAATCATACAGTTTTTTTTTTCAGATTGTTCTTCTAGCAACACATTAACGTGATAGTGTTTTAATTTTTTAGTCCAATCAATAGATTTTTTGTAAATTGCGAATTGCTTCATATTTTGCAATAAATTACCAGCTTTGTGTCATCGCGCTTCTCTTTCTTTTCTATGCAGTCACACAGTGACCGCGCTTTAGCTGTTGTCAGCCCCTTAGGATACACGCCGCTTCAACTCGGTTGTTACAGCTTACATCATGCTCATCATGTTACAAGTACATACACACCTTGAATATTTCCTTCCAAATACCTACTGCAACGTATTTTCTTCAGGCGTTCTATTACTACAACCTACAGTACCTAATAGGGTTTACTGAAAGATAATATGTGAGAGCAGTGGTGTCCCAGTGGTAACGGCTGCGACTTACGAGTTGCAGGTCGTAGGTTCGAACCCAGACAGGTGCTTTCCTTTGTTCATCACTATTGCTCTCAAAACGGTGCAGGAAAACATCATGTGGAACAAAAAATTCAAAGACGTGACCTCTACCAACCCGCATTGGGCACGCGTGATGGATTACGGCCCACTCCCTCTCACCGAGAGGAGGCCTGTATCCCAGCAGTGGGAACATTATACACCTTTACCTAAAATGTGAAAGGAAAGGTTTATCTGACAAATAAACTTAGTAGAAAGTTCTGTGAAGAAAAACACTTCTTTGCTCCCAATTTTATCGCCTTCCCAAACTGCCTAGCCTTTTCTCCTTTTCGGGTCGGCTTCCAGTGTAACTGGATACAGCTGAGTACCAGTATTTTACATGGAGTGACTGCCGATTTTACCTCCACAACCCAGTTACTGGGTAACACGATACCCCTTTGGTGAGACTGGTTGTCCGGCTTTTGGGCATCCGACTACCCGTAACAAATGTCAAAGATCTACGAATGATAGCCAGGACCAACGGCGTAGCAGGCTTTCCGAGGCAGAAGGCATTTTATCGCCTTCTAAGCTAATATATTTTAAATCATGAAAACTTAGCTTAAACTTAGTGACGTGACAGTAATTATAGCTCGAATTACCCCGTGAGCGTCATAAACGTTGTGTAGCGAGGTCACAATGTGATCTTTTACTTAAGCTTATCCACGCAACAGCAATAAATAAAGTTTGAAGTAGCAATAACAAAGTATATGAGGATGAAAATGTAATAATGTTCTGTAGGCAATACCGTCGTATATTATTAATTTAATGTTAGATTATTGCAGTGCGCAGGTACTCACCGGACACGGTTGCTTCGGGAGGTTCCTGTTCCGAATAAGGCCTGTCCCGCCTTATACGGAACCGGAAACGTCCGGGTGTCACCATTGTGTGGATCGCCCGGAGGATACGGTGAGGCATACGGTGGAGGTCTGCCCTGCTTGGGCGGAGCACCGCCGTGTCCTCGTGCAGGTGATTGGCGGTAGCGATCTCTCGCGTCCGGCCCTGGTCCAGACCATGGTAAGGAGCGAGAGGCATGGGGAGCCATCACGTCCTTTTGCGAAGTAGTAATGCTTGCGAAGGAGGAGGCGGAACGCGTGAGGGAGAGGCAAAATTCGCGCCCTCACGCCCCTAGCCGCCGCAGGAGACGCCCTGGGCGTCGGGAATCGCAGGCCGATTCCCGGCCACCGTAGGCGCGGGCTTGCGAACGGCGAGCAATGGGTAGCTCGCCGTCCGATAAGGACCAGGCCCGGGTCGATGTCGCGTTGTGTTCCACGCGCGCCTCAAAGAGATGTCAGCACCAATGACGGGATACGCTAGGGCCGATGCCTGCCAGGGTTGCGGAAAAGTCCGAAAGGGTTACCGTGGCCCCTGGCACAGGCAACTGGAGGAATACGGGTGGGTTTTAGTCAGTAAGTGTCTGACACGCCGTCCCGCTCCGCCCAGAGTGGGAGAAGTTATTTGATGATATACCACCCTCAAAAAAAAAAGAAAATGATTTCAGTGCTGTTAAACTATAGTAAGTGAACATTATCAGCAATATGAAAATAAACTGTTCCATCTTATGCGCTAAAAATTTTACCTAATCCCATTTTGACGCCTGCCTTTAGCTTAGCAGTATGGCCGTGACCTTATCAACATCAAGTTAAGACCACCGAGTTAAGAAAGCTACCGTAAAATGTTCATAATTTTATTGATTTTAATCATGATTTAAGCGAAGGAAGCGAGGAACCTCAAAATAAAATCTACACATAAATCTCGGTGTAGTCAACCGCACATCAGTTTTAACACTTGCACAGCGAAAAGAGTCTCTACTGCTACGACATAAAGGCGCTTTTAATGTCTAATTGCGGATGACTGCACAAAATATGGTTCCAAGGGGTTCCTCAAACTTCCCGTACAAAATAGATTACTTTACCGACTATAACATGAGCTGTAATGTAATCATTCCATTCAGGTACACACTTAAACACGAGCCGGTATTAGGTTATTTCTCGCTTACTGGGTCAAAGGGCGCTGAGAAAAGTTAGAATTAGAAAATATGACGTCGATTGCTTGAAACACTTTAATAAAATTGTCTCTTCTTGCTTCGAAGACCAAAAGGTTAAGAAGTTTAAGATAGCTAAAACTTGTTTCCAGGAAAATGGTTTTTATAATACATATTAACAAATTCGTGATCTCCTGCTTACCGAGGTTAAGTAAGACTTACCACGAAAATATCCAAAGATCTTCAAGTCAAGGATAGGAGTTCGTAAGTGCTGGATTTCTGATTTAATCTTGTAGTTAGTTTCTGGAATATTTTACTTAACAACAACCTACTGAAAGAATTATACATTCGAATACTAGTACAAATCACTTTATTTGTAGGCACTCAACATCCTTTAAAATAACTCGAGACCACCTTCGTCGTCCGTATCATTTTCTTGCCCAATATAATCCAATTTCCCCGCCTTTTTCCCCTAAAGTCATCTTAGGGTTGCCACAACCAAGAAAATAATAAAAATATAAAAATAATAATGTTGCAACCCACAAATATTTTGAATTAAATAGTATAGTATTGTGTAAGCTAACACTACTACAGTTAACATATTAATGCTTCTTCAATCCATACAATTCCTAGAATTCTAGACATTATCTGCGAATACCTGCACTTACATAATGATACATAATTTACTTGAAACTTCTAGATAGTTCTGAACAGATGAGGGCGGGAGTCTATGTGTCTTCACTATCCTATACAGTACAGACGCACACATCCTCATAGTTCTAAGATAGATCGGATGTTACTCTAACTAATGGATAGCACTCAAAACTTAAGAGTGTTGCCATTAGGACTGTTATTGAATGGCATTATGATGGAGATGGTTGTCAAATATCACGACATTGCTTTTGACATAATATTGATACTCGTAGTATAATTTTTTTTCTCTCTCTTAAAATATTGGGTTTTGAAAGTCAGTCGGAGTAAAACTTAGCGCTCTTTTCATGGCATATACCGTATTACAATCATACTATACATAATATAAATACCATATTTTCCCCCCAACTTATTTATTTAATTAACCATCTATGTACACACATATAAACAGACTAGCTTTCACCCGCGGCTTCGCCCACATGGTGTGTTGATAAAAAGTAACCTATGTCCTTCCCCAGGCTTGAGACTGTCCTTAACAAAGTTCATTACAAACAGCTCAGCGGATTGGCCGTGAAACATGCATACACACAGATAGACAGACGGACAGAGAGACAGAGTTACTTTCGTTTTTGTAATGTCAGGTATGGATTAGAATGAAGCGGCGGCCAGCCAGGTTGAACGCGTCCCAAAGGGTCATGGCCACCCGGCTGGTCCGGGGATACCGTACGGTCTCCGGTGAGGCGGCGAGCCTCCTTACCGGATTACCGCCATGGGATCTGGAGGCAAAGGTCCTCGCGCACATACGGGACTGGCGCGAGGAGGCGAAACGCCGGGGCGTAACTCCGCTGCCGCGAGAAATCACGGCACAGCGGACAGAGCTCCGGCGAGATCTCAGGGCGGCAAGGATAGTGCGATTGTCGCAACCCAGCGCTGGGCACGCCACAATTGCGGCGATAAGTCCCCTCTTTGCGTGAAAGAGTAACAAACATCCATCCTCACAAACTTTCGCGTTTATCCTACTATATATTATATTTATATACACGAGTATATTATATATAATATTATAAACGCAAAAGTTTGTGAGGATGGATGTTTGTTACTCTTTGATGCAAAAGGATCAAACTTTACAGTAATATAGCTTATATACGAGTACATCAGCGTGAAAAAAAAATCTGCTGGTCCCTACATTTTGACAAGTTCTGCAATCATAAATGTAAGGAACAGCTGATTTTTTTTTCGCGATTTCATGTTTGGTCCCATAGTAGAAGTTGTTCATAATGATGAGAACATGGGTTTTACCAATAACCCTGTATAACCCTATCACATAGGTACTTACATACACACATACAGAAACTCTCGCCTTCTTCCCATGAGGCTAGGCAGAAACCACAAAACGTCACCTGATACGATCCTTATATACTCCCACGGTATCATAATAGAAATTTCCGACGAACTGAGAACTAACGCCTCTGCAGCTATCCAAGACATTCCATTATTAATTATATATATATTGGCCTAATTAAAATCAGCCGAGTTTGGTGATTCATTAGTTAATATTGCATGCATAAATTAATTGCCTACTAGTTTGGAGCTCACTGAATAAAATAGAATTAAATAAATATGATAAGGTAGTTAAAAGCAGATAGATTACCGATACTCGATAACGGAAATCAAGGTAAATTGAGACCATAAATCATTGACTATTGAATAAATCATTCGACAATTAAATAAATTAGAACCTTCGAGACTACCTATTTGCAAGCTACTAAAATCAATGCACAAAAATTCTGTAGGATTTTAATAAAAACAAAATTGAATCATAAGTCCAGCCTGCATTCCACTCAGTACCAGGAGACTAGGAATGCAAGGCGATGTAACATACATGACCAGAGGAAGGCAGATGCTTGCTCGTAAATAATGGTCAGTCTCTAAGATGTTCAGAGACGCGAAAGCGACGCATACTTTAACTTGGAACGTTTGCATTAAGTAGCCAAGTTGAACCAGTCGTACGAGAGTATCATACAAGAAAACTTTTCTTCAGAAATAAGAAAAATAAAATTACCTAGAACCACCTGCTGTGCATACGTGAAAATTTTCGAGTTTTCCGACAAAAAAAAATTGCTGTTTGTTGCACGACTCAATTTCCTCACATGCTGATTACAAAAAAAATATATTCAGGCGTTTATAGGTAGGTACGTGTGGTTTATCAAACTTTACAAGCTCATTGCTACAAGGATCTTTTGGCGCTTGACTAACATTGATAGAGAGCGTTGCTGGTGAATATTTGTGTTTTCTTTGGGTAAATCGTATTAAAAAATCAAGATGGCAGCTTTAGTTCCAAATTTGGCCACGCACCGAAAAGATCCTTGTACAAATGTTTATATACCGATCATGACGTTTATACTCTTACTAAAATTAGTTTTTCTACTCAAATCATTAAAGATTACCGTGATACGCTAAAAATAAAATAGAACCATTCATTAAAATTCCCCTCATCTGAATTTCTTTCCTTACAGAAGGAAATAAATTCAGACGAGGGAAGCACAATCCCGTCACAATCACATTTGCGCAGCCACATTTTCCTCTGTTTACGTAAAGAAAAACCCCAGCACAAGGACACCGTAAGCTACGCTATCAAGACAGGTGTACACCGGCGTATCAATATTTAACGTTGAGCCATAAAACGTGGGCTACACTGGGTGACACAGACAATCAGCTATAGATAGGTCAGGTTACGTAGTCTCTGCTTTAAGCACAGGCTACACTGTGAGCTAAGCTTACTAGCTATAGCTCACGTAGCTTGCTTAGCGTGTTACCAGCCATCTTGACTCTCAAATAATTTATTTCAAGTTGGCCAATAAAAGGCTTTTTGAACGTAAAACTTTACAAGAAAACAGAATTGATTCTAGGTGCTCCCTTCCAAAAAGTAGTTTCCTAAGGAGAAGACACTACTTAACTAAACAAAATAATGTAATTAATTAATTAACTATGTATTGTATATGTCTTAATTATGTATTTTATTTTCACTTTTACTCTTACACACGCTGTCTAAATCAACTATCCTATCGAAGGTATGCTGGAATGGATTTCATTAGAAATAAGCATCACCTTTGTACCTATTTTTCTGTTCTTTTCTTTTTGTCTGATTATTTAAGTGTGTACCTATTAATGGTTATTAAAAATAAAAATAAAACTGTGTGAGCTATTTCAGGGTCCAGACCAAAAAGTAAGGATGTGTATGAGGTAGCCTGAGGCACGGGGAAGGAAGGCAGAAGGGTGGCAAACTATCATAACTTAGCTGGAAAACGGCGGCTTAATAAGCTGAGCTAAGCTAAGTTAGCTTATTTCACGGTGTGGCCTGCGCTTAGCTCGTGTGCCCGTGACCTTTCAATTACCAAGTCGAGGTTAAAATAAATTTCGCGTTATAGGTCCCTTGGGAGCTCCTTAGATATTCATAGTGGTGGTGCAGTTCGAAGTGATACGTACATTTAATTTTAGGTATATTTTTACATGTCGCCTTCAGGTTAAGTAGGCATGCTGTCAAATAAGTGTTTTCATTGTCAATGCCAAGAGCCCAAAAAATACTTAGTTCCGCAGTTATGATAAATGTTAAGTGCATTTAATTGTATTAACTAAAACCAACGTTTCTATAAAAAAAATATCAATAACCTACCTGGTAAATTCCTATAACGTGAGGTTTCAGTTTCAATAATACCATAAGCGATTTTGTTTAGGTAACAAACAGTGGTTGTCACCACTGTTTGTTACCTAAACAAAATCGCTGACACGGATTTGTTGTTCTATAAAAACAAATAAACCTGTAGCGGTATCTACATCGCCACATGCGAGCTGCGCGTCATATTGACGTCACGCAAATCCTGCATCGCGCAAGCAGAGTTTACCGCGCGACTAGCATATAATATGCTACTTCCCGACATCAATCGTTGGGCAGTTGCCCACCAGACACGACACCCGTCTGGTCGGGGGATCTGCCCTTTTCTATGGAGGTATGAGTGAACTTTACGCCCTGTTCCTCGTGCCTCTATAAACCAAAGCCAACATAATGAATTAACCATTACATTTTGTTGACATTGGACTAAATAATTATGAAAACGAGAATCGTGAACGTAAAATCTAATTACCCTAAATTCAGAAACATTATCCAGCAAATGAAAATCCAGCGTTAAATTCCATTTACTAATGCAATAAGTACGAAAACGGAAATATACCGGTATCACCTTGCCAAAGTAAGTCGGAGGCACTCAAATTAGAAGGTGACCCGGTTTCCAGCCACTAAAATAAAGTTAGATATCAAAAGAGCTCGGTTCACAGGTATGACCTTATGGAATTAGGTAGGGTGGTCTGAAATAGACGCGACAACTGTTGTCAGTAGGACTGATTGATGAGACGAGACCGCAACCCGACTGTGACGGACCTCGGGCACACGTAATGCTTGTTAGAAGTGGGTACTTTCAGTTGTGTAACTTTGGGTTTAACAGAACATCATGTAACCTTTATCCTAGACATATACAGAGTTCTATTTTACACCCAAAATTTGCACGTGTATAAATTAAAAACAAATGTGAGGTTTAACCAGTCCAAATGCAACCCTGGTGTTGGCAACACAACATTTAGTTTATGTTTTATCTGTCATTACCTAATGTCACTGCACTAGAAAAAAAAATAAGAACAAAATGAAGCACATGTATGTATTTGAATTCCAATCTGCATTTTTTTTATTTAGAAATAATAGTTTAACTAAACAAGTTCCCCAACACCTGCCGGTAGATTCTGTAAAAATCTCAAAATGAAGACTTGCGTGGAGTGAGCTGTCATTGTCATCCCACTGATGCTAGGGATTGACTAACGTTTTATTTACAATAAAATAAATCATAATCGAGATTTTAATAATATTTTTTATCCAAATTCTATTGATCATTTTATATTATTTCAAAGCTAGTATGTGGTTAAGTGTCTCAACATTATTATTTTGGGGGTTATAAAATAAAATGGCAAAAGAGAAATTCAGTTAAAAAATCAATGTTGTTTTTATTATTTTGTTTTTTTTTTTGTCCGTGCGCGACGCGTTCGCGCCTAACATTTTAAAAAAAGCAACGTCGAGTTTCAGACTGAATTTCTATTTTGCTATTTTATTTTAAAACCGCCAAAATAGTAATGTTTAGACACTTAGATACTAGCTTTGAAATAATATATAATTATCAATAGAATTTGGTTATAGATTGTAAATGTAAAAGTCAAAATTAATTTATTTGCCAGATTGTAGGTTTACAAATGTATGATCTTAAAAATATAATGGCCCCTTTACATTCTACCATTACTGGTGTGCAAATATTTAATTCTAGCCTACACAATTATATTATTTTAATTATAAGTTCCATTAAAAACAGAATAACAAAAATAGACAGTAACAACAAATAATATCTCATGCATAATAAGGGTATAAAGGAACAAATTAAATAATTAGTTGATGTCAAATTATACCTATACAACAAATAAAGTTTAATAAAATGTCAGATACTAAATATAAATGTAATTATACATTGTAATTAATAATGTCATAAGTATTATAATGTCAAAGTGTTAATATATTAAAATTTTAACATTTTATCAATTATTATAGGGTATGTTACTGTTCGCATTCAACTTTGTGCAACGAATGATTAAGGAAATTTAGTTCTATTTTTGTAACTAGATGGCGTTGTTCTTCTACGTCATAATTCTGAATCTCGATGTTAAGAGTGTCCATCTACATGTAAGGTTTAAGAATGTATGTTTTTTGTTTGAGTTTGAGATTGAGTTTTAAGATCACGCCAAGGTCTAATACGAATAAAACTATACTATCAAAGTATCCGGTGTTTTATTTATCAGAGATCCGCGAAGTAAAGAACAATTACCATTCCAATTACCACCAATACCAATATTAATTATTTAAGTTCCCTTCTCCGCGATCTGACATGTATGTATTATAAAAGCATTTATACCATTCCCCCTCTAAAAAGCTTATTTTATTCACTGAAAACAGTGAATAAAAAGCACTTTTACTCACTGTTATAATCGCTACACAAGTTGACCATCCTAATAATAATAACAAGAAAAAAAAAAAAAAAAAAAAAAACGTCTTGTTTTCCAGTTTTTTTATAATTTTATTATATATCGTAATAACCCAGTTTTACTAAAGTTTTTCATTCAAAATTAATCCATAGTATAAATACCCAGTGAAAAACCACAAAGTAGACCCTATTACAGCAAAATGAAAATAAATTATATCAAAAACTGCCGATTCGGAGGTGACATGACAGTTGTCACCTCCGAACAACAATGAATAAAATAAATAAAACGAAGAAAATTAAGATAGCATGTTGACGAGACAAGCCGCACGTCAACCACGACCACCACCTCCGGACTCTTCGAACTTCCCTCTGTGAACGCTGTGACGACACCGGCCGCGGCAGTTGCGTCGAGCTCGAGCGACGAGTATTTCTCTCCGCCCACGTCGCCACCACCTGCTCGTCGACGGGGAGGACGCCGGCCGCCGGATGGCTTAGGACCTCGAGGCCCAACGGCCTCTGATAGGGTCCCAGCTCCCGGCGGAAGTGTGCAGCGCATGAGATGGACGAGATCCATTAATGAAAATGTCATGCGCTCATACTATGGGGCTACAGAGGGGGGAAACAATCTGACCGCGTACCGTGTTCGGATGCTCTCTCTTTTTCAGGTGCTTGAGCCAGCTGTCAACGTTTCGGCACAACGACTGTCGGATCAGGTGCGAGTCATCCAGCGTAATCATATGTTGGATGACTCTGTACTTGATCGCCTGCGAAATGAAATGCAGAGTGGCCATATCATCGCCCCCCAGTCGCAGACTGTTGTACATCCGCAGCCCAATATAACGCATGCTGACGAAGGGAGTAATGATAGGGCTACAAATGTAAGTAGTCAGTACAATGAGCAATTGAGGAGTGCTTTGGAGGATGCGATTCAGGAATATCGCTTCATGCCGCCCGAACTTAGGCCACGCTTACCTCGTTTGCCCATGCATAACAAAAATAGGGCGCTGGTGGCGGTCCTGGATTCGCAGTTATCAAACTATTTTGATACCTGCGAAGACCTCACCGATATTCATTCGATTCTGTACTGCGCGGCAGTAGCAGCATGTCGTGTAGCTCACGTCAAATTTGCAATTGACACTAGAGCTACACGACCGAAACCAAACGTACCAGCTTGGCAGTGCAGAATTGAACGCCGTATTGGTGGGGCCAGGACGCTCATCGGCAAACTAATCTGCTTCAAGGAGGGCAATACTCGCCCTAGAGTGATGCGCTTTGTGAGACGTGCATTCTCAGGGACTGATATCAGTCCCCAAGACTATATGTCTTGTGTCACGGAGCGCATCGACTTCCTGAAGCAGAAAGTGTATGCATGGGCAAACCGTATTCGTCGGTATAGGCGGCGAGTAGAGCGATACACTCAGAATCGCACCTTCCAGAGCGATGAAAGGTGGGTTTATAGGGGTTGGGAGCGACCGGACCATGGTGTGACTGAGACGTGCCTACCGGATGATGATGCCATGTGTTCCTTCTGGCGCAGCATCTGGTCGGTACCTGTCAGTCACACCGAAGGTGATTGGACTCGGAAAGTCGAGCGAGCCTGCGATCCGATACCAGAAATGGGGGCTATTACCATCTGCCCCCAAGATGTAGCTCGTGCAGTCCGTCCACTACCCAACTGGAAGTCTCCAGGGCCGGATGGACTGCACAACTTTTGGATTAAATGGTTCACAAGATCGCACGCTCGCTTGGCATCTCAGTTTCAGACAACTTTGGAATCTGGTTCGCTACCCCAATTCCTAACGACAGGAATTACCCACCTGCTCCATAAATCAGGTAGCACCGCGGAACCCAAGAATTATAGGCCGATCACGTGTTTACCGACGGTCTATAAAGTTCTTACATCCATTTTGAGAACTAAAATTAACAAACATATAGACACCAACTCCATCATGTCTGCCTCTCAAACTGGATGTAGGAATAGGTCCCGCGGTACTAAGGAGCTACTCCTCATTGATATGACCATTAGCCAACAGGTTCGTCGTTCCCGAAAGGATCTGTCGACATGTTGGATAGATTATAAGAAGGCCTATGACTCGGTGCCGCATACATGGCTCGTGAGGGTGTTAGAGTTGTATAAAGTAAATACAATTCTTCGCACCTTCCTAATGTCATGTATGCGGCAATGGAGGACGGTCCTTCACTATCCAGGATGTCGAAATATTCATGGGAATAGCGAACCGATATGGATCGAGCGAGGCATATTTCAGGGCGATAGTTTGAGTCCGCTTTGGTTCTGCTTAGCCTTGAATCCTCTAAGCACACTGCTGGAGGATTCAGGTCTAGGCTATCGGTTGAGGAGAGGTGGTCAGGTTATATCGCACCTCCTCTACATGGATGAACTAAAACTCTTTGCCCCCAACAATTTGCAACTGATGGAGCTACTGAAAGTAACTCAAACTTTCAGTAGCGCCATCAGGATGGAATTTGGTGTGGACAAATGTGCGGTCATGCATGTAAAACGAGGGGAGATTGTTGAATCCGTGGGAACCCAACTCTCGGATTCCACAAACCTTAGAGCCCTCTCCGCATCCGAAACCTATAAGTATTTGGGTATGTCGGAAACGTTAGGCATCAATGTTACTGACATGAAGCAATCGTTGAAGGAACGCTTCTTTAGCCGCCTGAAAAAAGTACTTAATAGTCTTCTATCAGGCGGAAACAAGGTGCGCGCCTTCAACGGTTGGGTCATGCCGGTTTTGATGTACTCTTTTGGCATACTCAAATGGACTCAGACCGAACTCGACGCCCTGGATAGGAAGGTCCGTACGCTGCTAACTGCAAATCGAATGCATCACCCACGATCATCGGTAATGAGGCTGTATATCCCGCGAAAGTGTGGAGGTCGAGGCTTTTTAAACGCTAAGACCCTCCACAATCACGAGATATGCAGTCTCAGGGAATATTTCCTAGAAACCGACGTGGGTATGCATCGAGATGTAGTCACGGTGGACAAGGGCCTCACCCCGCTCTCCTTGGCTAAAGAGAACTGGCGCAAACCTGTAGTGCTTGACACTAATGATCGCATGGAGGTATGGCAGAGTAAGGAGCTCCACGGACGCTTTTTCCGGGCCCTACATGGACCGGATGTAGATCTACTAGCGTCCGTTGCCTGGCTGCGTTTCGGTGACCTCTTTGGAGAAACCGAAGCTTTTGTCTGTGCAATTATGGACGAAGTTATGATGACGAACAATTACCGGAGATTTATTGTGAAAGACGGCACGGTTGACATCTGTCGGGCATGCCACCGGCCGGGAGAATCAATCAGGCATATCATCTCCGGTTGTTCTCGTCTAGCTAACGGAGAGTACTTGCATAGACACAACCTTGTAGCCAGGATAATCCATCAGCAGCTTGCTCTGAAATACAACCTTGTGGAATCGGAGGTACCGTACTACAGGTATATGCCCGACCCAGTTCTCGAAAATGGTAATATCACATTGTACTGGGATCGATCCATCATCACTGACAGGACTATTGTTGCCAATAAGCCTGATATAGTGGTGGTGGATCGATTGGAGCGACGCGCAATGATTGTTGACATAACCATCCCGCATGATGAGAACCTCGTGAAAGCCGAGAAAGATAAACAAATCAAGTATCTTGACTTGGCTCACGAGGTTGTCGACGTTTGGGATGTGGGCTCAGCGGTCATTGTGCCGATAGTCGTGACAGCCAATGGGCTAATACCCAAGAGCCTCGACCAACACCTAAGGAGGCTCTCGTTAGGCAGCTGGATCAAGGGCTTGATTCAGAAAGCGGTACTTCTGGACACGGCCCGCATTGTTAGGAAGTTTCTCTCTCTGGAGCCCTGACCGCCGGTAGCTTGGACCCTGATCCCGATACCGGTGGGCTACTATTTTTTATATTTTTAAATGTTTTTGGTATTTTTTTATTTATAAAAATATTTAGAAATATAATTGATATTTATATAAATGAAATAAAGGAAATAACAAGAAAATTACTCTTAATTTTAGTAATTGTTCCAATTTTAATGTGCATTTTAATTAGTTTAAACTTCCTTTTTCTTTATTAAATGTTTATTTTCGCTTAAATCTTTCTTTTTCTCGTAGTCATGGTATAAAGTATAGTATGCAACTCTTGAATAAAACGGATTTATATCGAGGGCCATGAATCACTCGCGTCGCTCAGGATTCTAATACTTGAATCACTCGCTACGCTCGTGATTCATCTATGGCCCTCGCTTTAAATCCGTCCTATAGTCACTAATTGCTTATTATACTATTTTCTTTTAACCATTGCGTTACCTTCATTTTAAACATTGTCAAAGGTAAATCTTTAAAAGCGTTCGGTAATTTATTATATACCTTTACAGCATTTATGTACGAGTTCCTCTTAAACAATTCGAGTCTGCATTGCGGTAAACAGAGCTCTTGATTTAATTTATTTTTAAGAGCTACATTTCTATTGGTTGCATCTTTGTATTTAGTGAAATATTCAGGATGCTGTTGTACAAATAGGCATAATTCTCTAATGTACATACACGGTAATGGCAGAATATTGTACTTTTTAACCGAGGGTTTACAACTATCCATATACCACGCTCCAGATATTGCACGTACACGTTTTTTTTTTGTACTATAAACGCTTTTGTAATATCCATCGAATTACCCCACAACAAGAGACCATAAGCGAGTACGGACGAAACGTATCCGTGATATGCACAAAGAGCAGCTTCTGTTGATACCGTGACTCTCAATATTTTGATTGCATAGACAAATCTGTCGAGATTATCACAAACGTAATCGACGTGTGTTTTCCAGTCGCAATTCTGATCCAACATTATACCCAGAAATGTAGTACTTGCAACTTGTACGATAATAGTATTATTATATTAAACATTTAACGTCAATAGATTTCCTTTAGGTTTGGAATTGAATCATTTTAGTTTTCTCCATATTAATTTGTAAGTTGTTAGAATGTTACCAGTTTATTACGTTGTCTATTGCTTTGTTTATGTCTTGTTCATATGTGTTTGCATTTTCACATTTCACAATGTGAGTTGTGTCATCGGCAAACAAAATTGTGTTATGGCAAGTGATATTTGGGAGATCATTAATATATATGAGGAATAAGATAGGTCCCAATACACTGCCCTGTGGCACTCCAAAATTATTTAGTCCATATTCACTTCTATGTAAAACCTTTTTGTTGTTATGTATTTTAGAGATTTCCACACACTGTTTTCTGTCATTTAGGTAGTCTCTCAACCAGTCGTTCGCTTTCTCACTTATTCCATATTTTTCAAGTTTGTGTAAGAGTAATGTGTGGTATACAAAATCGAACGCCTTTCTCATGTCTCGAAAAATCGCAGCAATTGGTAAGCCATCATTTAAAACAATCTGTCAATCATTTAATGAATTCTGTGTGACAATTTTGATCAAATTTAAATATGCCAATGAAGTGGTACTATTTTGTCTAAACCCAAATTGCTCGTCTTTAAGTATCCGAAACCTTGTTGTAAAGTCTTGAAGCCTTTTTAGCATAATTTTTTCAAAGATTATTGACATGATTGGTACGGACGCTAGTCATTGGCTTATAATTATTCATGTCAGTTTTCTCTCCTTTTTTAAAAAGTGGCTTACTTACAGATTTTTCAATATGTGTGGAAAACTCCCTTCCTCAAATGATGAGTTTGTTAAGTAACACAGCGGTTGACATATGTATGGTGCGCATAATTTAATTACATTGGTGGTTATGTCATCTACTCCTGCTGCGTTTGTGTTATTAAGATTTTTAATTGTTCGAAATATTTCCATAGCATCAGTAGGTTTAAGGGATATTGTATGTTCGTTATTAGTATTGATAGTTTAGTTTATCTCCTCTATATTTCAAAAATTCTTGCTATTTAGTAATGCTTGGTCAATCCCTAGTATCAGTAGCACTGACAGCTCACTCCACGCTCACTTCACCTAAGTTTTCACAGTGAGGTGGTTATAGAATCGCACTGCTGGTCTATACAATGATGTTGTGTACCGTCAAATGGGGTTACTTTGATACTACGGGGTTACTTTGATAACAACTTTAGGCTTATGAAAAACTTAATTTTATAATAACTACAACGCTATAATACAAAGAAACTATCAGTAGTGCCAAGTACTGATAGTTTATTTTTTAACTGGTGTTGTAGATATTATAAAATTAAGTTTTTCATAAGCCTAAAGTTGTTATCAAAGTAACCCCGTAGTATCAAAGTAACCCCATTTGACCGTATATACAGGGTGGCAGGGACATCGAATCGCATGCTTACTGTACTTATGTACTTAATCCATGCTACCATGGATTCAGTACATGATTCCAATCACCCATACGTTGAAATTTTTCGTCGGTTCTTCAAAATTGTTTTGCTGTTCCGTACATTTTGACCGCGTAGGTATTGCACTTTTCTACGCAACAGCAGATTCTTTTTTTGATAACCGACGAAAAATATCTACGGTATGGAATCTAGAATCATGTGCTGAATTCATGGTATAAGTTTGAGCTTTGAATGACCCTGCTACCCTTATATTCCGGTATTGTAAGCGCGCGCACCGCTTACAGTACAAACGCGGCGACTTTTGTTGCCGGTGACTCGCTGGCTATTTCAAAGCTTCGCGTCTTTACACAGATTTTGATATCACTTATACTAGTATGTAATAAATAAATTCATCGACTTTCAAAATATGTGTGTGGCCGTGAGAATTTAACTCGCCAGCGTGTCACCAGCGACTAAAGTCGCTGCGTATGTACCTAGCATTAAATACATACAATAAAAAGCAATACATCTTTACTAAAGCCACATCGTTTATTTTTTTGTTGGCCTTTCAATCTGCTAAAAGAATTGTCTGTATTAGTATATTCCATTCGGATTCTTACACCTTTACCCAACATACCGTTTCCTCACGTTTTCCTTCATCTTCATTGTTTTCTTACATTTCATGACATCAAAAGATCAGAGTTACTTAATAAAAATTCTAATAACAATTTCTACGGTATGGAATCTAGAACCATGTGCTGAAATTCATTGTTTCATTTTGCGCTTCGATGTGCCTGCCACCCTGTATGCTCACCATTGTCGTATCGGCTCGGTCTATACTGAATAACTTGCATTGGTAAATTGACTTGCCAAGTTAATAGCACGGCTGACTCTGAGTGTGCCTGACGTTGTCAAGTATTGTGTCTCGTAGAGTCACTGTACCTAGATGAATGATAAATGGTAAAATATCAATATAATATAATATCAATATAAAATGATAAATAGTTTATAAGAACAGGGAATTTCTCCAAATATAGGAGGCCACCTATATTTGGAGAAATTCCCTGTTCTTATAAACTTGCATGTATGTAATTGTGTAACCTCTGTTGGGAATCCAATAAATAAATAAATACAGGGCTATTGGTAAAACACCATCAACCTCTTAAGGGGTCATTGTACTAATCATTATGACCAACTTTTACTATGGGACCAAATAACCATCGCGAAAAAAAAATCTGCTGGTCCCTACATTTTGACGAGTTCTGCAAACATAAATACAGTAGGGAACAGCTGTTTTTTTTTTCGCGATTTCATTTTGGCCCCATAGTAAAAGTTGTTCATAATGATGAGTACAATGACCCCTTAAGAGGTAGATAGTATTTTACCAATAACCCTGTATAGTTACGTCACATAACCTCTAAAACTTTTTTTTTAATATCAATATTGAATATTAGACACACAACTCACGGTTTGTGCCTTTTAACAGTTGAACAACAGCCAAAGTCCTCTCCTCACATTATTAAACTAAACAGATACGTACAAAAATTTGGCCACTCACTACATTGGCTCGAGAGCCAAGTCAGCCATCACACATTCACACTGTCTCATTGGCACATTCTACGAGCAACCCAAAGTGTAGCTATTTCTTTATTGTAAGGTTACAGCAAGAAAAAATGTTGTTCGTCGCCATGGAAATGTTATTATTAAAAAAATTCTAATTATAATGTTTACTTCAATTTCAAAGGGCATTACGATACATTATTATTGGAAATCACCTTTTAAGCAAGGAATTGCTGGTGTTAGGAGACTCCGCGCTTCCACTTATCTTATGCAATTGAAACGTAGACAATGTAAACATGCAAAAATAAAGAGTAAGCAACGTTACGGTTGCTAGCTAGATAAATTGTAACAAAACTATTCTGAAAGCATATGGAGCATGTTTTCAGAATAGTTTTGTTATAAATTCTATTGTTCCCGGGACACGAATAAAAAAGTAGTAATTTCTTTTAAAAATAATGCAAATATGCACAGTCTTACCTGTGCCAATTCCAGGGGTATTACACTCAAAGTACACAAGGTTTCCAATGCCCGCGTCTTCACTAAGTTTGAATATGAAGCACGTTGGCTCGAGCACACGACACAAATGCTCCACAACAGGCACTTTACAGCAAATTGGATCTACTGAGTGCACTGCACAGGGGCTACCAAGCACAATTCTGCGAATTCAAGTGTACAGAGAAGCTGACGTACTTAAATCTAAACGCTTGAATGGCGCACGTAGGTAAACATGTTAAGGCTCCCGTAGACAGGCGCGACGCGACTGTGCGACGCGAATCTGGTAGAACGATTTCCATGAAGTTATAGAGGTACGAGGAACAGGGTGTAAAGAGCACTCATACCTCCATAGAAAAGGGAGGATCCTCCGATCAGACGGGTGTCGTGTCTGGTGGGCAACTGCCCGACGATTGATGTCGGGAAGTTGTTTATACACACATCAAAAGTGTCTAGGGATCAACATATATTTTTGCAATAACTTTTCTCCTGATTGATATTAATTAAAATTTTCTTTAAGGATTCATAAAATAAAGTGTTTTCGTTTGTCACAGTAACGATAAACCAAGTCACCTTTGCATTAATAAAGAAATTTGCCATTTTCCTAATAAAGGGATTTTTGACATTTGAACTACTAACACAAAAGTTCGAAAAAAAGACTGAAATAACAGTTTTCTTTAAAATTTTATTGGGTAACTTAAACAATTAATAATCCGTGTTTCTACCGCGAACACTAACAACACAAGAACATCGGTTTGGCATACTCAAAATGAGTTCATCCAAATCACGCTGTGGAATGGCCGCCCATGTTCGTTGCAACAACAAAAAAAGGTCTTCTTGCGACTGGATACCCTCCATATTCGGCAGAGCTCTTCTCTGTAGCATATCCCATGCATGCTCAATCGGGTTCAAGTCTGGCGACTGAGCAGGCCAGGGCAGGACATTGATGTTAGCTGCGGCGAGAGTCTGTCTTACAACTCTTGCGGTGTGCGGTCGTGCATTATCATGCATTAACTGAAATAAGGGACCGATTTGCACTTGTAGAGGAACGATGACGTCTGATACAATCGTCTCAGCATAAATTTGAGCGTTGAGGTTGCCTCTGATCCAAATCAACTCAGTTCTTCCGCCGATCCAAATACCCGCCCATACCATGATGGTTCCACCACTATAAGGATGGACTTCCTGGCAGGATTTTAATCGCTGTTGGCGTCCAGGGGTTCTCCAGTGTCGTATACGTCTTGTATCCGGTCTCATACCAAAACGAGACTCATCAGAAAAGCACACGAAACGCCATTGTTCTTCTGCCCAATTTCTGTGTTCAAGAGCCCATTGATATCGAATCCTACGATTGTGCATTGCTATAGGTGGTACCCGTAGCGGTCTTCGGGAATGAAGGTTCACTTCATGCAAGCGGTTTCTGACTGTTTGGTCGCTAATTAAGTTCCCTGAAGAGTGATGAAGCCTCACGGCTAACATCATGGCGGTTATTGTTGGAGCTCTTCGAGTTAAGATTTGAATGTATCGGTCTTGTCTCCGTGTGGTGCAGCGATACCGTCCTCCATGGCGCTCAGCCACGGTACCAGTGCTTCGGTAACGTGTCCAAAGTCGACTGATAACACTCTGACTTGTATTCAGAGCTAAAGCCACAGTACGTTGCCGGGAACCAGCTTCTATCATTCCCACGGCTCTGAGCATTTCTTCCCTGCTTAAATGACGTCGCCGCTCCATAATAACGTTGGTTTTAATCAGTAGTAGGGAAACAGTAGCACTAATAATGTCTTCAATGCGTTGTATGTTTTTATAGGGAAAATATTGACAGCTGATTTTCATCTTTTACTCGAATTTGATTCACAGTTCCTGATTCAAATTATGAAATGCTCCAAAAAGGATCCATATAAATTTATAAAATCATAAATTTATTACAAAGCCACATCTTAATCTCAAGAAATCCGCATAAAAATGCTTGATCCCTAGACACTTTTGATGTGTGTATTTTAGATGCGCGGTAAAATCTGCTTGCGCGATGCAGGACTGCGTGACGTCGGTATGACGCGCAGCTCATATGTGGCGATGTAGGTACCGCTACATTACTCCCCTCCGTAGACCGAAGGTCGATAGTGGGCTGAGTTGTGTATCTTGCGATGCGTGCCAGTTGAGGTTCCAGTGAGTCGGAACTGTCTGCGGTGATTCCCCTGTGAGTCGGGGTGGTGCTGCGTTATGCTCCTGTGCGTCGGATGTAGTACAGCGCCGGGTTGAGGCTGACTGCTGGCGTCGACCAGGAGAGGTGTGAATGGCTCTGCTTGTGGACCGGCCGAATTTGCAGGATTTTGCGTGATGTCAGTGACGTAGTTCGCATGTGGTGATGTAAATACCGCTACAAAGTTTTCATAGAAATTGCTCTACTAGAGTCGCGTCGCGCCTGTCTGTGGGAGCCTTAAGGACGCGATTTCCCGGTAGGTAAGCATCTAACGAAATATGTATATATTATGTTCCAGATAGTTATATAGGATGTTCAGATTTGGTTACTGTATAGTAATACTTTTTGTAAGAACCTTAAAAGAAATACGGAATGATGTCAAACGATGCAGAAATCATAACTTATTTCACTCCATATCCGCTGCGCAAATTGCGTCGGCCCTAGGGGGGTTGGATTGCCGAATGTGAAACTGGCTATATTTAACTTAAAGAAAATACCAAAATGACCAAACTTAGTTGACGTACATATTGGTTATTGCAGTTTAAGTAGGTATATTGTTTAAGCAGACACTGTTGACCACAATTGATACTTTCTCTTGATCCAATTGTCAAAAGCTGCCCTTTAAATCGTCGAATACGGAGTGCCTCATTGCCAGAATCAGCATGGATGTTAATTCTCCTATATCACATAAAGATAAATCACAGATAAAACGGTTTGCAACCGTAGTAATAACTTTTGAACAAACATTAAAAGCTACGCCGTAGAACATCCCAGAACGCTGTTACCTGTCATTGTAATATACAGGTGCTCCAAATGGTGACGTCATAAAAAAATATATTCCACATGGCCAGGAGTATCCGAAAATACCCCATGTATGTTCCGTTGATAGTTTACGAGTTATTTTTTTTTAATTTCTTGAAATTATATGAGAACCGATTTCATACAATTCTATATTTATTATGAATTTATGACATAGCTTTTTTAAATATTTATTTTGCAATTTTCATTGATAACGAATATTCTGTCAGACAAAATAATCATCTTCCCATCATTAATTTAAGACACAAAAATGTTGATCGAAAATTGAGAGGAATGTTAGATACATCAAATTATCTTAATAAACTTAGACTCTTAAAAATAATAAGTTAAAAAGGTCTTAAACCAACCACGCGCATCCTACGTATCACTAAAATGTTTGTACCTTAAAATAATGATAGGGAGATGATTATTTTATGTCTGAAAGAATATTCCAAATCAATGAAAATTGCAAAAAAAAAAAGTGAAAAACCGTTTAAAAATAAAGATAGAATTTTATGAAAGCGGTTCCCATAACATTTTCAAGAAATTTAAAAAAGTAATTATAATTAAAAAACTATCAAGAATCGTGGAACATACACACACACCTCGTGGTATTTTCGGATACCACTGGCAGGTGTATAAAGAATCAATTTTTTTATGACTTCACTATTTGGGTCACCCTGTATAATGGCTATGAATTTAAAAGCTCTTACGCTAATAGGTCTCCTATCTTTGTGACCTATTTACCTGTCCTATCGTGTTACACGAGCTGCAGAGCCAAGGGTAATAATTGGATGTTAATTACGAATTAATGGATGTAATGATAAATTATGAATTAATTAGAGTACCTAGAATATAGAAAGGCTAGACATAGATAATGACGTCAGTAGAGCTAATATAGAACATGCAAAGGTCACGACGGTATACTAGTATCTATTTATATGAAAGTAAGTACTTACCAAACTCTGTCTGCCCGTCGGTTACCTTTTCACGCCTTCGATAAAATTTGGCACACAAGTAGTTAATGACTTGGGTTAGGACATAGGACTTTTTATCTCGGTAGTATATTCCCGTATGATTATTTCCGAAATCCACGCGAGTGAAACTGCGAAAAAAAACTTGTCTCAATATAATTTTTGCCATGTATTTAATCGAACCTCAAATAATTTTCATTTGGTTTTCCTAAAAATATTATTGAACACTCTAATATAATGAATGTCCCGCTTTTTGTGAAACTCTAATAATTCCTATTATAGGGTTCTAAAAATACTGAATAGCCAAGTAATGCAACCAACTTGAATGTAGCGCTCGCTCGGCTCGCGCGCGGTTGTTCACTGCTCTAACTTAAGGCAATTGTCTCACCGGCAACGATTAACGAGTAACGAGTAGAGCTAGAACTAGAATAGAGTTAGCGAGACGCGGGGAGCGAGTGCATAGTTCCGATATTTGTGTAGCTCGGCTATAAGCGAGTGTGCGAGTGAGGCGGGCGATTACTCGCATCACTCGCGCAAAACGTGTACTTTCAGATACGCACTGTAGAGAAATGACCACTGGTTGCTCTCTCGGCGTGAGTTCTAATCGCTTGGCGAGTATCGCCGAGCGAGTGTTATCTTTCATAGCTCTTGTCGCTCAGCGACAAACTAGTGAAGCGAGTGCTCGCCGGCAGTGTGAACAGTCAGCGATCAACTGTTTGTATACGCATCTCTTTTGTTCACACGGAAAGTATATCTATTGTACGTTTCTTGAGCGAGAAAATAGCCGACAGTTAGTCGTTTTCTCGTCGTTGCTGGGACAACTGCCTAACTCGTTTTTTTGGGGTAGCTTAGTTACTGCGACCGACTGTGAGAAACGGTTAGAAGTTTAAAAAGAGGCTCTTTATTTAAAAAAGGTTACATCATTAGATGTCAAAAAAGTTTTAGAGGGTCATTAATTTAAAAAAGTGTTCACCATTAGAAAGGTAATAAGTTTTTCGAGGGTCAGTCAAATATTTCCCATAAGTATTTGCCTACCTAGGCAGGCCTCCGTCACTCCATGTACTTGCGCGTTATAATTACCTACCGCTCGAGCGAGCGCTCTCGGACCGCTTGCGGTCCAAATTCGGTTCACTGCGATTGCTGTAGGATCGCGCGGTGCGAAGCAATCACAACTGTACGCTTGAGCATTTAGGCACATTTTAGCATGCAGTGGTTGTTGAGGCGACGGAGTAGGCTATTATCTCAATAGGTATTGGAAATTTTCTACTGAGTGAAGTATCTGTTACGTAGTAACTATTTAGTAATCTGTGACCTAGGTCTAACTCCAACAGTCGGCAATCTCGATTCGTAACGCAAACTCCTCAAGACAATAAATCTTAGGATTTTGATAAAGGAAGGATAAAAATCGTTTCTCTGTTGAAAACGATAGATTTGCCGCCGAGCCGTTCACCTCTCATTTCATCAAGATTTTTATTCCAAATCTTATGAAGAATTTGTGGAGCTCTTAGCTAAGGACATAAAGGAATTTATCGGAATCGACGGTTCATTGCATTGCAATGTTTTTTTTTTGCCTACTCATTGTCTTTTAATCTTTTTTACATGTTTTCTACCCTATGTTATTATTACTTTTTTTAGTTTATCCTATACTGTCCCACTGCTGGGCAGTACCTAATACCTCATTAAGTAAATAAATAACGCCGTTTATTTCCAAGAAAATTATAATATGTCCCGCAGTTCAGTGTGCCTTTTGGCATAGGCGCTTCTAAAACTCTCTATTGTGCTCAATCCTCTGCAACTGTGGCGGCATCTACAACGCCACATGCGAATCACGCAAAATCCTGCATCGCGCAAGCAGAGTTTACCGCGCAACTAGCATACCTATATACAACGCCCCGACATGAATCGTCGGGCAGGGGCACCAGACACGACACTCGTCTGGTCGGAGGATCCTCCCTTTTCTATGGAGGATGAGTGAACTCTGGCCCAGTATGGCACCAAGGTTAGTAGTACCTTATTAGGTCCATACAATCCAAATCCCTTTTGGACTAAATACGAAAAATTCTAGACTGCAGGTAAATTAATCAGTTAGCCCTTTCAGCACCAAACTGAGAACGCAAAAATTTTACCAATTAACTTCAACTACATCCAACTATGCTCCACATTAACATGAATTATGAGTAGGTGGTTGGTCAGAGTCGGTCCTAACTTTACGCCAATACCATAGAGCAAGAATTTATAAAAGCGACGCCTTCGCTCCGAACGCATTCTAAATTAAAATGAGATCTAGCTAGCTAGATTAAGAAACGTTAAAGGGTGAATTTCATCAATTAAACTAAACGCAACCACCACATCTAACTCGCTTTCAAGAGCTGTCAGTGTCATCATTGTTGTGGAATATTGGACACAAACAGCACTTTAAATGTGCTGATTGTATTTAGTTTATTTGGTGAAATTCACCTTAAGGCAGACCGAATTTTAAAGAAGGCGCTTATAACAATATTGACTAATCCGGGTTGAGCTAGTCAAAACTTTTGGCTCGAGTAAGCAAGGTAGCTGTCGGCGGCAAGGTCGATATAATGACGTAAGCAGCTGTATTTGGATATTTCAGAGGCAAAATGACACATCGTCATTATGTCGTCATACAGGTTGAAAAAAAAACACTTTGACATTTATAAACAGACTGTCATACAGATACCTAAAGTCGATTTTTGGCAGTTTATGGCATATTTAAGGCAGTTTCGCTTCTATACGGTTTTATTATTCTGCGCCAATAACCAGCCCGAGTAAAACAAGGGGCGCGTAAAATTTGTGGTTACAACACACTAACTAATCCGAACGTGTCCGTCCAAACTTTATGCCAGTATCGACGAATACGTTTGCCTGAACTCGTCGGTATTGTAATTATCGATTCCCTCTTCCAGGTATAACTTTGAACTTCCAATTAAAAAAAGTTTCAGATGAGAAACAGTTTGTTAGGTAATCACAGAAGTAATTAATAAGTTTTAAAAAGGGTAGGGATGTCTATCAATTTAACGTCAATCGGACTCGATAAATTTCTTAAAGCTTTGGTTTCCTTTTATGGTGAACGGTCACACAATAGCGACTGTCCAAATACAGAGCGTTTTTTGACACCTAAATGTCAAATACTGGTGAAAATGACAGATTTTTATGACGGTCGTATATGACAGCCACCAGCCACCACTATTCTAGGACCCCGTAGCTTTATTAGTGACTAATAAAATAACTTATGAATTTAGCTGCTATTGAGAGGAGCAGCATTCACATATTGGCAAATGTTGGGAGATCAGACATTATTTCACCAAAACCAAAACTAAATAGATACCTATTTAATTTGTTATTAGCTACAAAGTTGATGGCAGGCCGCAGCTAGACAAAAGTTAGTCCCATTCATAAGCAAAAAAAAGCCTAGATTCATCTTAGGGGTTCTTTATATGCCTAAGTGACTGTTGATGTTTGGGTAGTCCCGGCGTACATTTTTATTAAATAATGCCAGTCTCTGATCATCCCAATGCAGAGCAAATGTATCTTCTTTAACAGAGAAGGCATGGGGATTGATAAACACGCTTGCTCAAGGCGGATTGGCAATTTCAGACTTATATTAAAATAGACATCTAGACAAAATCAAAGTGGTTGCTAATTTAATTGTATAATTTATTATTTTTATAACATTGATTTACATTCTGTGACTACTTTAACTCACATACTGATATATACTTTTACAATGTTTGTAAATATGTGAGCACCATGCTATCACATAATTAACTTATTTGTCATTGCTATATTTTTAATTATTTTTACCTGTTGTGGTATACTTAGTAATTTTATTCTAGGTGCATCGTCTTCACATATCAAAATCAAAAGTCATTTATTCAAATTAGGCTGAGAATAAGCACTTTTTGAACGTCAAAATCACATAAGACAGTCCCCCCAAAACGCCCACCCTTCACCACTTCCTAGTGCTTTAGCTGGGAAGAAGAAGTGGCGGAACAAACTCCCCAGCAGCACTGCTGTCTGTTCAGTTAGAAGAACTGGATTCTATACATATAGTAATAAGTAATTTACATTACGAAACACAAAAATATTAAAATTATTTGCCATATGTCAGCTAGCACACGCCAATATTTAAAACTATACTCAAGCAGAAATAAATAATAAAAACAAAAACGCAAACAGAAATATAAATTATAAATTAAAAGAAATATTAAATAAATAAATATATAATTAACGTATACAAGATACTGTAACACATTTTAAAAGAGGAACGGTGGAGTTTCTTGTCCATTCTTCTCCATACGATAATACATTTTGGAAGGGGCGACTAGAATCAATTCTATTTTAATGTAAATGTTGACGTTCAAAAGTGCCTCTTATGTGTATTTGAAATAAATGCTTTGACTTTAAGAAATGGGAAGAAGGCGTGAATCCATGTATGTATGGGTATTAAATTATAAATCCAGGTTTGTTCACGATGGTTTCCTTCATCGATGTCAGTGACGTCCGATAGTGAGATTTTATTGATTATAATAGCAAGCAATTTTTTTTACAAAATAATGCTATAAAGATGTGCTTAAGTGTCATAATTGAATATACATTATGCAGCTTAGCTACACATACAAAATACATACAAAATATATCTTACACTTAGCGACACGGTATCGTCGGCGACATTGTGACAGATTTTCAGCTCCTCGGCGAGAAGTGCCGTAATAATCCATTTCACGTTGTTGACGTCCTGACGCGGATGATAAATAATCCCGTAATTCTGTGAACAACAGGAGTGGAGTTTCACGTGACAATAAATATTTACGTCTTTCTTTATTTGTGCTAGGTATTTATAGTCTGTAAAAATGCGGTAACAATTTCCTTGCTATTTAATCGTATAAATCATCGCTGCATGCATTATATTACATTAAAAAAGAAGTCATTTTATTAGTCATCTTCAGCCTAGTTCCCACTGCCGGGGCACAGGTCTCCTCTCTGTGAGAGGGAGTGAGCCGTAATCCACCACACGGCCCAGTGCGGGTTGGTAGACGTCACAGTCATGTCTTTGAATTTTCGGTTCTAGAACATACCGGTTTCCTCACGATGTTTTCCTCCACCGTTTTGAGAGCAGTGGTGATGAAATGATTTATTTAAAACTTAGTAGTAGGTAAAAGATAAACATCACCATTTAATCAGGCTGTGTTTCAAGACCTTCCTTAATTAAGTATTGATTTGTTTCATGTTATTGGAAAAGAATATCGTTCAATTAAAAAAGTGGTGACAAGTTACTGTTGAGCCTGAGGTCCTAGGTTTACTGTCCAGGTCGAGCAAAGTGTGGGTGTACTATACACGGGTGTGGGTGTGTGTGTGTGTGTGTGTGTCTGCCTAACAGCCTTCAGGGAAAACAGAGGGGCAATTCCCGTATTTTTAAGACCGTTCGCATTCTAATCTCAGTCTCAATCTGTCAAAATTACAATCAATTTACATACATTTTTGACAGATTTTTGACATTGATTGTCGCTGAAATGAGATTGCGACTTGAATTTGAACGTTTTTTAAGTACGAGAATTGGCCTACTGGTATGATGTTTTGTTTATTGATATACCTACAGGTAACTCCTGAAGTTTTGAGTAATACAATTCAAAGTCAAAGCATTTATTTCAATTAGGCACATAAAAGGCACTTTCGAACGTCAACATTTACATTAAAATAGAATTTATTCTATTCGCCCCTTCCATAAGGTAGTTTTGTATGGAGAAAAATGGGCAAGAAACTCCACCGTTACTCTTTTAAAATGTGTTACCATATTTTGTTATTGAGTAGGTATACATGATAAAATTTTAACTAGTGCGCAAACTGTACACATGAATTATATTCAGCACATGATTAAATCATTCATCAATTAAATAAAAAAATAATGATAGACCCCATATCGTTGTTCCATACATTTTGACCGTGTAGGTATTGCACTTTTCTATGAAACAGCAGATTTTTTGTTTGATTACCGACAAAAAAAAACTACGATATGGGGTCTATCATTATTTTTTTTATTTAATGAATGATTTAATCATGTGCTGAATATTATTCATGTGTACAGTTTGCGTACTAGTTAAAATTTGGGGGGCCAGAATCGTATGCTCAATTTATGGTTATAGTTTGCGCACTAGATAAAATTTTATCCTGTATTTCATCGAAAAAATTTCGTGGAAAATTGTTACCTAAGAATTGCCAAAGTCTCGCATACCCGTGTAAAACTGTTATCAGCATTATTATCCAGAGGCCAACTTTGTCCATTTGTTTCACTGTTTGAGATAATATCAGGTTATTCCTGCTGAACTTGAAACTTCTACAATTTGGTAATTCATAGTCTACTTCAGCAAACTTGTTATCTTACAAGGAATGTCCCAGCTGAAGAATATTTTTGAATTAAATTTTGTCAGTTGCCATTGCAAAAAGCTCGTTAAAATCTGATCAGTTTTAATGTTTTGTCAAATTGAAAAATATTTCAAAATTCGTTTCATTCAAATTTTCTCTTACGTATATTTTCTTTTTGTCAAACAATTTGTACTTTTAAATTAATATTAGCACACGAAAACTTATAACAATAATGTTCAGAAGTGGGTTGTTCTGATCATATTATGTATTTCACATTATTTTTTTATCTACTACCACGTCTGCTGCGACTTCATCCCCGAGGATTAAATACTTGCCTCTACGTACTTCAACACGCCCTCTACTCCCTTTAAAGGGTAGTTTTGGAAAATTAATAATTAAGATTTTTATTATTTACCTAAAGAAGCATTTGTGCCAAGTTTCAAGTTTGGAAACCGAAGCGATTAAAAAAAATCACGCTTGTTATTCAGCATAGGTGCCTGTGTTTTTATTTAAAAGGGGAAAACAGATTTTCATATCCATTTATCGAGGTGCCCGATAACTCAAATTCAATAAAATGTGTATTTTTTATTTAAAAAATATTCTACATTCGATATCATGCCCCTATGTTAAATAACAAACTACGCTAGTACATTTCGTGAAATACCAAACTCTTGATAGACACCAGTAGGTACCAGAGCACCATACACAGGTATGTCTACGTTACGAGCGCTCATGCCTGAAATTATTCGCTAAATGGTTGTGCCACGGTCAAAGGACGACCACTGCACTGCAAATAAAATGTCCCCGTTTCAGCGGACGGACGTTTAAATCCACAGCGTCGACGGAAACACCACAGACCAATACCTACAAACATTTTATGTTTGCCTGGTACATTCGTAACATAATTTTGAGTTAGAGCAAGTAATGAAGAGAATTTGACGCAAAAAAAATGAATAGTCCACCAACCCGCACTGGGCCCGCGTGGTGGATTATGGCCCACTCCCTCCCACAGAGAGGAGGCCTCTGTCCCAGCAGTGAAAACGTTATAGGCTGATTACGCAGTCAAAAAGCAGAAAATTTACCACCAATTAGAAGTACAGTGTAAAAGTAAACAGTCATTATTTCCATTCCTCTGACGCGACGTGTAACAGAAATAAAACCACATTTATCAGCTATTTGTCTGACCGTGCAAATTATATGGGAGTAGCCCTATTACTGGCAGGTAGACAAGTGGATATGGGTCTCAATCCCCACAGACTATAAACTAACAATGTACCTTTTACGATGTATTAGCTTAATAGAAACGATAATGTACACCTGATGGATATTCTCGAGTATTTAAATGGGCTCATGAATGTTTGAATTCAGATTACACTTAAATAACTTCTCATGCTTAAACAACATTATCCGTTTATCTGGCCAAGACATGTATATTTGATTTATATTTTATTATTATTTCTATCTATAATTATTAAAGCTTTTCACTAGCCAATACTTTGTCTCCGGGTATTTGGTATTTCATCATTTTTATCTAGGATTTTTTATCTTAGGCATGCCCTTCTTCCGGCCCCAAACTACCTATCTGTCAAACAGAACGATCGATTCAGTGGTTTACGCTTGAAAGGGTAACCGACAGAGACAGAGTCGCTTTCGCATTTGTGGTATTAAGTATTACTGGTTTATTTATTTATTTATAGTTACTTGAAACGGTACAACACCAATTACATTAAGTAACATAGAGACACATTACAATTACGTTGACGCTAATATAAATAACCTTAAAACTAACATGGAACAGTAGACTCCCTTGCATACTTTCTTAACAGATCACCAGACAGAGTGTCATGAGTTGAGGTTGAAGAAAAAGTCTCTGTCGACGACTTCATTGTATAGGTATTATGGATAAAAACACGAATACTTCCAATTTTCCGCTCTTATTCGAATGATACGTGATTAAACGTGGTTCTATAAAATAGAAGCGTATCAAGTTCTAACAGCTATCTATAAGCTCTTCACACAATGCATCGGAGTGCCCCAATTTTGAATGTATTAGTTAG
Source organism: Brachylomia viminalis (assembly GCA_937001585.2). Lineage (NCBI taxonomy): Eukaryota > Metazoa > Arthropoda > Insecta > Lepidoptera > Noctuidae > Brachylomia > Brachylomia viminalis. The sequence goes on along the minus strand of OW443316.2, from coordinate 11,685,660 downwards.
GGTCGCAACGGGATCGAGCTAAATATTTCAGGTCGGGTATTGTTTCATTTAATGATTTATGATAACTTCGTAATGGACTAAAGAGATAGACAATATAACAGTAGTTAAAGAAAAATTGTTTATTGTCACAGAAACACGTGCTTACAAAAAGATAATTTAACTCGTAATGGCAGCGATGGCGGGTGATACAGTAGTGATTAGTGTTTTACATGGTATTTTATATTTTACAAGCAGTTCGTGCCCGGCGTGAATTTCATACAAAACTAGCATAACATTTTCCGGCTTTCCCGGTAGATATTCCAATATTTTTTTTCATACAATCCTTGTCCTGATAATTACAAACACAACAAAAAAAGAATTAGCCTAATAGGTGCAGCCGCTTTGAAATGCGCGGAAAAACATTTTTGGCAATCGATTTTTTAGCTGTTGCCTGTGGTTTTATTCAAATCGTGCATATTAGAGAAACTACTACTTGAACCCGGATAAAAGTATACTACTTATGTTAATGCCACCTGTGTGCCAAGTTTCATCCAAATCCGTTCAACCGTTAAAGTGTGATTTGTTAACAAAACCACCAACATCCAAACTTTCCCATTTATTTATTATTAAAATAATCAGCACTGCTTCAAAATATAGAAGAGACTGCAATAAAGTAGCAAAGTAGGTATCCATGAGTCTTTAATGTCCACTATATCAGATGGGCCTGCAACGCGTGATGCCTGCAACGGTACGGGACATTCCACCACAAAGCCCGGCAAGCCGGACATTATAACCTCCAAGGTGGAGGCAATATTTGAGGTACAGTTTTATATTGCTTATAATATAGCATTTTAATAAACTATGTGTTACACAGTTAATAACAGCAATATACAGCTATACAGGGTTATTGGTAAAACACCATCATCCTCCTAAGGGGTCATTGTACTCATCATTATGAACAGCTTTTACTATGGGACCAAATATGAAATAGCGAAAAGGTTTTTAATATATTTTTTTTTCTAAACTGAATAGTTTGCCCGAGAGACACTTCCAAAGTGGTAAAATATGTGGTCCCCCCCCCCCGTAACTTCTAAAATAAGAGAAAGATAAAACTAAAAAAAAAATATGATGTACGTTACCATGTAAACTTCCACCGAAAATTAGTTTGAACGAGATCTAGTGAGTAGTTTTTTTTTTTATACGTCATAAATCGTGAACACAATTTACCTTTCGTTCAATCAACACAAATATAAAAATAAAAATAAACATTTACTTGCTGCTACGGACCCCTTGGCCGCTTTTTGTATTTCCGATCGCAATACATATTGCCGTTGGTTTGTCAATAAATAAAAACATACATCAACAGTCTCACTGGGTAAACGAGGGGCATAATGATTACCAGAATGTGTTCTGTATTTGAGTTTCATTTCAAATGTATAAAAAACTACAATATTCTCAAACTCAAAGCATTTATTTCAATTAAACCATTTACAGGCACTTTTGAATTGTCAAGTGGTCGGTCAGTCAGAAATATGAAGCTAGTTGCCCATTCCAAAGCGTAGTAGGTACCTATGGAGAAGAAGATTTATGTAGAAATCCAACCTTATCTACTTACAATCATCAACGGAAACTAACATTTTTCCTTATGGAGGATGAAATTGATCGTACCTGAATTAACTGAGCCTTTCAAAGATTATAATAACAAGAGACTAAACGGTCATTGGCACATTATTTTCGTCGTATTTTCACTTGTGACAAGCATTTTATTGTGAGCATAAATTACCATAATATCCGTCCGTTCGTCCCTAGTTTAACCAGTCATATTGTTTTACGGCAAACGAATTCAATACACCGACCGCATTCAGATTCGTGCACCGCGCCGATAAACGAGAATGCCGCTTACAAACCAATATTCAGTTAATTGTGGCTAGCCCGTGGCATCGAGTTCCAAACTCATTAATTCAATTTTACAAATCTATTATCGGTTCCCTGAATTCACTTATTTTTGCGGTACACGAAACTGGGATGCCTTTATACCTGAGGCGTTTTTCGTGGTTTTGAAGGAAACAAGGTAACCTGATCAAGACTCTAACTTTGAAATAATATAAAATTATCAATAGAATTTGCATAAATAATATTATTAAAATCACGATTATGATTGAAAATTTAATACTTGGTCAATCCCTAGCATCTGCCGGTCGATTCTGTAAAAATCTCACCGTGAAGTGAACACTTAGGTGAAGTGAGCGTGGAGTGAGCTGCCAGTGTCATGCCCACAGATGCTTGTTTGATAATAGGGATTTACTGTTTAATATTACTATTGTTGTCGTTTTCATGGTTTTCGAGGTTGCTAAAGCCGAAAGTGAAGGTCAAAATGAAAATCAAAGTTGGCTTACCGTCATCTTAGATTTTCATTTAAAAAGAAACAAAATTGACTTTCTGTGTTGTTGTTTTTTTTTTAAATAAATTTCTAAATAATATTATTTAGACCCTTTAATACTAGCTTTGAAATTATACACCTACTTAAAATGATCAACAGAAATAATATTAAAAATATAATTAAAATCTCGATTATGATTGTAAATGTAATGCTTGGTTAATCCCTAGCATCAGTGGGACGACACTGACAGCTCACTCCACGCTCACTTCACCTAAGTTACCACGGTGAGATCGTTACAGAATCACACTACTGGACAACGCTGGGCGAAAACGAATTACTAACGCGGGCGGGCGATGCGATGTGACGCGGTGCGGTGGGTCGAGGGAACAAGAAATTAGACACGAACGAAGTCGCGGGCAGTGGCTAGTTTTAAGGATGCTAGTCGGTAATTTTTCCATACAAAAAGAAAAAGAAAGAAAGAAAATGCGTTTATTTGCGGTAAACATGACGCAAAAAATAACACAAAAAATATGAAAAGGTTGGGGGAAACATGCGTCACATCCTCGCAAAACGGCTATCGCTCAGCATTATGCCGCGACCCTATGCAAGACAGAGCCCCAGCGCGGCAGCGCTGATTTTCAGCGACAGCCGGCAATTGTACAAACAGGCATTTCTATGGCATACAAATGTGTGATTACTCGTCTGTTTGACGGTGTACGTTCAAAACTAAAAATTCTATCTACTTGTATCGTCATTATCTAGCCCTGCACGGACGAAGAATAAAAAAAAATAGTTTTGAAAGTTATGAGCGTCGAAACTTCCATATATCAACACATCTTTGGACGTAAATAAATAATTCCCGGAGTATGAAAATGGAAAAATTGTTACCGTACAGGGATAGATAATTTATTGAAGATTTCAAATAACTTTATTTCCTTAATCCAATAATCCAGTATTTTTTTCATAATATCACTCACACACACATGTCCTCAGGTCCGTTCATGACATTTCACGCTCGTTTACAAAAACAGCCCATATACAAAAACAGAAATTATATATACATCTGAATATCGCAAATCCTTATTTGGGGTACCCCAGGGCGGAGTCCTAGCACCATTATTTTTCATCGTTTATATTAACGATATGCCAAAAACCATCTCTAATCCGATGATCTTATTCGCAGACGATAGCACAATACTATTTAGAAGCGAAAATGATCAGACTTTAGCAAATGAAATAAATAACAACTTAAATAACATAATATCCTGGCTCACTGAAAATAATCTCAAAATAAATTTAGAAAAAACAACTTACATTTCGTTTGAACAAAAGATAAACAATAAAAAACTAGATGTTCGATATGGTGACAAATATATTCAGGAGACTGATAATACTAAATTCTTAGGTATCTGGATCGATAAAAAGATGAACTGGAAAATACATATTGAAAATGTATGCAAAAAGCTTAGCCAGTGTTCATATGCCCTTTATAACTTAAGGAAAGTTACTAATCGGTCAACACTATTAATGGCGTACCACGGATATGTCTCATCTACACTACGATACGGACTTATATTTTGGGGGAACTCGCCCGATAGAGAAATGGCGTTCAAAGCGCAGAAGAAATGCATAAGGGCAATATGTGGCATTCAAAGCACAGACAGTTGTAAGCCACACTTCCAACAGCTTCAGCTACTTACACTTCCCTGCCTCTACATATACGAAGTAGCAAGCTATGTTAAGATAAATATACACCTATACAATCACCCAAAGAGTCTACGCCACAAAAATAAAATATGCACAATACCACATAAAAAAGCTATTTTTAATAAAAAATTTCTTGGTATGGCACCCAAAATCTATAATAAGATACCTGAACACATAATTGAAATAAAAAATATGGATCAATTTAAAAAAAAACTACGCGAATTTTTAGTTGCGAAATGCTACTATCATATTAATGACTATTTAAATGAAAGATGTTAGAGCCCTGCTACATCCGATTTATTATATTAGGGATAAACCAGTAGGTACTAGTTTCATGAATTATCAATAAATTATTTTGAATTAGATTTGTATTAGTTTTAAATCTGACTGTAATGTATCATTTTGAACTGACATTTTATTATTATTATATACACATTTATTATTATTATTATACATTTTACTATTTTATTACTTTGACATTTTTCAAACATGGCATTTTCTTTATTTGTAACTGCATTTAAAACTTTATTGATAAAATGACTTTAAACCTACCCAATAGATAAATTTGCACACCTAAATAGGTTATAATACAGTGTACCTACTATACTTTTTAACACCTTATAAACATGTATTATGCAAATAAATGATTTGAATTTGAATTTGAGTTTTCGTTGTAAATCATCGTCTATTTGTATGTAAATAAATAAAACCTAATTAATTAATTAATTAACTGAATAGCATGCTTATTAGCCACACCCACCAACGTGTTCGAGCCGTCGACTAGTGCAACCTTTAAATACAGTGATTTGTGGTGTGAGCGAGCCCCAATCAGTGACAAGTAGGTGAGAATAAAATAGTCACTTTGGCTTCCAATACAACACATTGCACGACCACTACTTTATGATTCATCAGTAAATCAGCATTTGTGGAACTGTAGGTATATTCACCGTTCCCACTTACGAATATTGTAACATGATAACGCCAATCCCTAGAGAGTTATTTGCGGTGTCATTATGTTATTGGAACTGCGCACACGGTGTTAACCCTTCAAAGCCATTAAGCCTTTGACGTGGTGTGTAAACCGCTGACTAAGTGACGCATTAATATTTGAAGAATTCGAAACGGGATGGAATTACGATATTCATTGTTCAATGGATTTGTAATTTGTGTTTGACATAGCTTAATGCCAGAGGGGTTAGTAGCAATATCCCCGATCCTACCAATATTATAAATGTCAAAGTTCGGATGTTTGACACGCAATCACACAAAAACAGCTGAATGGATTTGGATGAAATTTGGCACAAAGATAGTTTATAACCTGTATTAACACAATGGATACTTTGTTTCAACAATCGCGCGGGCGAAGCCACGGGCAAAAGCTAGTATTATAATACATTAAAATAGATACATACAACGTAAACTTTCTTGTTTGCTAGCCGATGGTTATAATGATATTATTCACACCGCACAGCACACATCATCATCATCATCATTTTAACATGTCATTGGGCATGATTGTCTGATGTTTTGCTGTGGATGTAATGTTTAATATTGAAAAGGGAGGAACCTCCGACCAGACGGGTGTCGTGTCTGGTGGGCAACTGCCTCACGGTTGATGTCGGGACGTTGTATAGATGCTACTTTCGCGGTAAACTCTGCTTGCGCGATGCAGGAGTTTGCGTGACGTCAGTGAGACGCGTAGTTCGCATGTGACGATGTAGCTGCCGCTACAGAGTAACACACAATTTAAAAGCGCTTTTCTCGTGAAATACTACTCGCAACTCGTAAATCGCAACTTTAAGAAAATACCTATTTCATAATACGAGTATGTTCGTAACACCATAAAATATCTATCAATATTTTATGAGAAAATCGCGTTTGCATCTTGCGTAAGTGTAAGGTGGTTATGCTTGTGACTGTACTCCAATCACAAACTCATCCCGTAGATATAAGACAGACTGTATATAACTTCAAAAAAATCAGTGCCATCTTTTTCAGCCTAATTTTTTTGAACATCTTGTTTTTATAAGGCGTAATCTAGAAATCTGAAGCTCCGCTGGAGTATAAGTAATGGCGATCGTAACAATAAGTAGACCTTTGCCAAAAACGCCATTGTCTTAAACTCAGCGGACGGAAAGCGTTCTTTACAAGGTGGCGGTTGGGGTATGAATAAGACAAGATTCTCTCATCTTCTTCTATTTTTAATCGACTTCAAAAAGGAGGAGGTTCTCAATTCGATTGGTAGATTTTTTAATGTTTGTACACGATTACGCCGAGATCTCTGATCCGATTTGCGTGATTATTTTTTTGGTTCGATGCGGAATAGTTGCTGTTTAGTCCCGTAGAAAATAATTTAGTTTGGCCTAGTAGTTTTATTTTTTGTGCATTTTTGTTAATTCCACTTAGTGTACATTGATGATGTTGTAATAACTTCCTGCCACTGGTATTTACATGGGAAGTAGTGGTAAACGAATTTGTGTAGAGTGGATACCACAACTAAAAAGTGAAGAATAAAAACTTAAAAAAAAAAACAACCAACTTAAAAAAAACCACTACAAAGTGAAAAATAACTTTAATTTCGGAAGTCAGTGGTAAAACACGAAAATACATAATCAAAGACACCGACTTCCGAAATTAAAGTTATTTTTCACTTTGAGGTGTTTTATGTATTTTTCTTTAAGTTTTTTTTAACTTGTGTAATGTCTGCTGCCTGCTTCTGATAATCAACGTCTGCAGCCACTCGTGCAGTATCGACACACTCCATCAATCTTCCTAACCTTTTCCCAACTATGTTGGTGCGGCTTCCAGCCTAACCGGATGCAGTTGAATACCAGTATTTTACACGGAGTGACTACCTATTTGACCTCCACAACCCATTTACAGCGTAACACGATAGCCTTTGGTAAGACTGATTGTCAAACTTTTAAGCTTCTGGCTACCCATAACGACTGTCAAATATCTACGCATGACAGCCGGGACCAACGGCTTAAAGAGCTTTCCACGGCACAGAGGGGTCTCGATATGTAGTGAATGGTCACCCATCCACAAACCGACCGCGGCCAGCGTAGCTTAACCTTCGATCGACGCGTGTAGCTGATATTATTTAGCCACAACCCTCGCCGTATCGACACACTACTAGTATGGTCATAATTATTGCGTGTCATATTATTATAATTTTTAATCAGCATTTCAGATTTTTCTATTTGATATTTCGCTAATTCATTGTTTTATGCATGATGTGGTGTTTACCTTTAACTAACTGGTGCACTGTTATTTAACTTTAAAAAAAAGTTTTATATGTTTCGAATTTCGATCAGTGTAATAAATTTTTGGTGAACCTAATAAAAAATAATGCTCCTATCATAGTTTATTTATTTATTTGATCGCCAACAGAGGCTACATAGTTACATGCATGTTAACATGAAGAGGGACAAATACAGTGTGCGCTTCCAATTATAGGCGACCACGTCATTGACTTAACATCTAGGTAGGTACAACCAGTTTGACAAGAACACAAGAACACATTAAAATAAATCACAACACAATACACGAAAATCATAAAAAGGAAAACAAAACAAAATTAAAAGCAAATTAAAGGCAAAACAGTATGGTTACAAAATTTAAAAAAAAATACAAACTAAATTCAAATAAAATTTAAATGTTTTATTGATTGGCTAGACGGACTTTAAACCAAAGAGTACAGTTTAAATAAGAGATAGAGAGCTAACTTCACGTTTTAGTTTAAATCGCGCGACAGCAACGCCGCCCTGGTAGTTGTTCATCGAACTAGTCTCTCTATAGGTCTATAGATAGCTATAGATGTATAGCATAATTAGGTATTTTCGTACTTGAATGGTTGAAATTAATGTGTATTGTAAATTCCGCTAAATTGAATAATCGTGACTTCAATTTAGCTGTTGTTTTACAATACACTATAACGAAACGATACGACGATATGAACGAGAAAATTATGTGTATCGTAACAACAGTAACGTGCCGACATCTTTTTTAGGGTGTGACCACCCTGCACACACAATTCACAAAAGCGACAGAAGTTACAATTTTTCGTTTGAAAGAGAAATTAAACGATTATTATTGTCTTAAAAATTGTTTTTACATATTTATTGTCTGTAAAAATTACATAATTATGTGTTCTACTTTTGAAATAAAATTATTTTTATGTGCTGAGCAGTATAATTAATAAATAATATTTTTTAAGGATGACAACCTCTTCAGTTTGTTATAACACAATCACAGCTAGATGGCATTACTTTCCATACTTTAGCCCCTGTCACGAACTTTGTACTAAGTCGGCACAGCATGCTATAAACCACTACCGTACACCGTTTTGCCGTCTTTTCATTAGTTCCTTAAACCATCCATCCCCATCCTCATTTTTATGTCCACGCAATCATTGTCCATTCCAAGGTTGCCTGGTACAGATCACAGAAAGTGCCCATTGTATGTTTTATAGTGTTCATTTTTTTTTTGTTACGTACATTCTGGTGTACAATAAAGTTTAAATGAATAAACTAGTTGAAAGTGTATTAAATTATGTATCATGAAAAGTAAACATAACTATGGAATAGAAAAGAATAGAATAGAATAGTTCTGTATTTGAACAGAAAGTAGTTACAAGTTACAGATGTTACGTTTAAAATGATCCTTATACTAACTACCATAACTGCCTTAGTTATGCAAACAGTTTAAACTATAATAATAAAGACTCATTCAATTATATTATTAACACATACAATCAAATCAATACAAGTTTACCATGTCAAGATGAAATTTAATAATTTGAAATAGATAACAGAATAATACATAATGTCAAGTTTAATCAAATGGGATTATAAATTCGTTAAGTTCGAGGTCAATACAGTTGAATTAAAATATACATGATTGAGTAAAAGTCAGGAATACAGAGATGTAATGTTATCAATTATACAAGGTGTAACAGAATAAACGCAAGTCCTGAAAGTACTTTGCTCATAATTGACAACTGAATCGATTTCAGTATCTATTAATTTAGGTTTTTTTTTTAAATTATGTATCGTGCAAGACTTACCGCCGTTTGATCCAAAGAAAATTAAATCTTAACTCAAGGTAATAAGACTCAATTTTAATTGCATAAAATAATGCTAGGGTCAACACGATTTTCTTAATAATAATAGTTAGCTTTAAAAAAAAATTTTTGGTCCTTGTATTATGCTTTTAACTCAATACTCTAATTGGGGTGTATGAGGGCTTGCGTTAATTATGTTACACGTTGTATACACCCCTAGTCCATTTGTTAGGTTTGGTTGATCTTATTAATGTTTTTTAGGCTTTCTAAAGATTGCAAGATTCATACACTCTGGTTCGATTGTGTAACTTGCCGAAGCTTACCTTTTCCAGAGCTTTTGATTTCAATCGAGAAACTTACCGCTTTTGTTTCCTGTGAACTTTGCTTTAATCTGGAAGTTAGTTAATCTTTCAGTGTTTACGATCTAACAAGCACCCGGTTACTTTTTAATTAAGACTTCCAAGTAATTTATAATGAGGTTCCTATTCAAATATGAAAAAAATTGGTAGGTAGCAAAGGAAATATTTATTTTGGAAGTACACCCGAAAATATTTACCAGCACGCATAATATTCTTTTTAGTAACCCAATTTTTTTACAAAAGATAATTTATATAAATTGGTTGTATCGTCGAACCCTCAATCAAACATAATTTACCTTCACAAATATTTAATAAGAGTACGCTCCAGTAAGCGATTTTAGCACCGAACAGGACTTAACCCTAAAAAGCGGGAACATTTTTCGTCCATAACGGCGGCATCGCGATCTCAGAGTCGACTCGGGTCGGTTGCGACGTAATTTCCGACGCGGGTCTAAACGACCTGCCTCAATGAGATACAGTTTTGATAAAAGCCTGTATCAAGCGTGCTTGAGAGGGTTAAAGGGCCCCGTTATTGGGCAGTTTCATTGTAATTATCCGAAACTAGAAGTACATGGAGAGTAATGGATGACAGACACTATCTATGAATGAACCATGTAGGGGGCAAGGGGCTCATCGCTTGTCTTACTGATTTTGATCGAATGGATTTCGCCTGTACATACAGGTGATCCTATTGTATTGTAGTTTCAAGTTGTCTATTGTTTGATGATAAAATTACGTAGATAAGTGACAAGGGTCACAAAGGCCTAATCACTTGGCATTAATGACTCAAAGATGATATGAATATATAACAGTATAGGGTGTAGTCGTGAAGCTCCACATACCTAATTCTTATATTATTATGGTTTCATATCTATGATGCGGTAGGTATCAAAAAACTAATTTTAATGTATGTTTGTTACTGCTACGCCATACTACAACACGGCCGTGCTACGCCATACTACAACACGGCCGTGCTACGCCATACTACAACACGGCCGTGCTACGCCATACTACAACACGGCCGTGCTACGCCATACTACAACACGGCCGTGCTACGCCATACTACAACACGGCCGTGCTACGCCATACTACAACACGGCCGTGTTACGTCGTCCTGCTACGCGGCCCTGCTACGCGGCCTTCTGCTACGCGACTCGCTACGCAGCCTAGTAACAGAATGCTTTGCAGGACAACCACATTTTCTTAGTTCCTTAGTTTATTTTTACATTCGATAAGAAATCTAAGATGCTTTTCCTCGAATATTGACAGGTTTACGACATATCCATAAGCTACGAGTACATAACTTCTTCCATAATCGTAAAATGTATAACATTATCACACAAAATACCACAGATACGACTGTTGAAATTGAAAACGTAACATAAGACGAAACTTCCACGTTCTCTCGGCTTTCCTTCCATAAACATACTGCCAGGCAGACCATATTCTTATTTAGACAGGCAGGAATGAAACGTAAATCCTGCAAGCCTCATCTGTATTCGTCGAAACGTAATATGATATAACTTTAGCTGCTAGTTACCGGAGGGGCTCGTGGCTAAGTAATAAAAGCCGCACGGGTAGATCGAAAGTTAAGCTACGCTTTCCGCGTGCGTATCGTGGATGGGTGACCATGCATTACATATCGATCATTTATTGTATATGTATGACACACATATGTATGACATTAACGATCATTACATATCGTAGGCGGGGACTTGCGAACGGCGAGCAATGGGTAGCTCGCCGTCCGATAAGGACCAGGCCCGGGTCGATGGCGCGTTGTGTTGTGTTCCACGCGCGCCTCAAAGAGATGTCAGCACCAATGATGGAGTCCGCTAGGGCCGATGCCTGCCAGGGTTACGGGAAATTCCGAAAGGGTTACCGTGGCCCCTGGCACAGGCAACTGAAGGAACACGGGGGGTTTTGGTCACTAAGAGTCTGACACGCCCTCCCGCTCCGCCCTGAGCGGGAAAAGTTATTTGATGATTTCCAACCCTCAAATTAAATAAAGCCATTGGTCCCGGCTGTCATTCGAAGATCTTTGACAGTCATTACGGGTAGTCAGAAGCCCGAAAGTCGGACATCCAGTCTTGCCAAGGGGTATCGTATTACTAAGAGTACTGCTCCGGCTGCCGGCCGTGGCGTTGTAGTGCATCAGGGATGATTGCGGATACTAATATTAATGGTTTTGCCGCCATTATTAGGAATAGATCCGCATCCCTAATGACGCGTGTTCGCGGCAGCACCAACAGTATTCTCAGTGTGTTCGCAGATCGGTGGGATTGCCCGATGATGAGGAGGTGGATGCAGCTCCACGCTGAATTTTGAAGTGTATATCTGTAACCTACTATCACTAGAAGTTAAGTAAAATTGTTACTAACCCTATGGACTCCGGTCTGAAATAAAAGTTTTCTATTCTATTCTATGTTACCAGTAACTGGGTTGTGGAGTTCAGATAGGCAGTCGATCTATGTAAAACACTGGTATTCAGCTGCATCTGGTTAGACTGGAAGCTGACCCCAACATAGTTGGAAAAAAGCACACCAGATTGATATAGTAGCGGCTAGTTACCAGAAGTGTTGTTGATGACATTTTCAGTTCCTCGATATAATGCTTAGACCGACTAGGCACACCAATACAGACATGTATCAAACAAAGGACTGCGTTAGGCTGCGAATCGATTTGATCGATAGAATTCAATTTTACACCTTTACCAGGCCTCCGTCACTCCATGTACTTGCGCGCTATAATTACCTACCGCTCGAGCGAGCGCTCTCGGACCGCTTGCGGTCCAAATTCGGTTCCCTGCGATTGCTGTAGGATCGCGCGGTGCGAAGCAATCACAACTGTACGCTTGAGCATTTAGGCACGTTTTAGCATGCAGTGGTTGTTGAGGCGACGGAGTAGGCTATTATCTCAATAGGTATTGGAAATTTTCTACTGAGTGAAGTATCTGTTACGTAGTAACTATTTAGTAATCTGTGCCGTTACTTAGCATAGTCAGCCTATAACGTTCCCATTGCTGGGGCACAGGCCTCCTCGATGAGAGGGAGTGGACCGTAATCCACCACCCGGGCCCGTTTCGGGCTGGTAGATTCGAACCTACGACCTACAACTCATAAGTCGCGGCCGTTACCACTGGGCCACCATAGCTTCTTACTTACTCCAAACCTTCTTACTTACACCACAACTGGAAATACTTTATAGGTGATGGGATTATAATCTTTGGGATTCTTATTAAGTCCCCGACGTTCATCGGCTGCCATTTTTACGCTGTTCCACCATACAGCGTTCTTCTGTCTGATAATAATAGCATACTTAGTCATTGTTTTTTTTTTTTTTTTTTGAGGGTCATCAAATAACTTCTCCCGCTCTGGGCAGAGCGGGAAGGCGTGTCAGACTCTTACTGACTAAAACCCACCCATGTTCCTTCATTTGCCTGTGCCAGGGGCCCCGGTATCCCTCTCGGACTTTCCCGCAACCCTGGCAGGCATCGGCCCTAGCGGACCCCGTCATTGGTGCTGACATCTCTTTGAGGCGCGCGTGGAACACAACGCGCCGTCGACCCGTGCCTGGTCCTTATCGAACGGCAAGCTGCCCATTGCTCACCGTTCGCAAGCCCACGCCTACGGTGGCAGGGAATCGGCCTGCGATTCCCGACGCCCAGGGCCTCTCCTGCGGCGGCTAGGGGCGTGAGGGCGCGAATTTTGCCTCTCCCTCACGCGTTCCGCCTAACATTACTGCTTCGCAGAAGGAGGTGACGGCTTCCCAAGCCCTCTCGCTCCGTACCATGGCCTGGACCAGAGCCGGACGCGAGAGATCGCCACCGCCAATTGCCTCCACGAGGACACGGCGGTGGTCCACCCAAGCCGGGCAGACCTTCACCGTGTCCTCAGCATAGTCATACTACGATCACGAATCCTTTTACCAAAATAGGTAACAACGGCAATCCCATAAGAAAGTTCACATTAGAAGGTTTACAACTAATAGTAAATGTGAATTATGATGGATCTCCAAAATTCTAAAGCCTAATTTTGCCAGTTTCAAGCGTCGTATAAAAAAAATTACAAACAGACTTATCGCCACGGTGCGGTTTTATTTTCCTGTGACATACCATGAGTTGAATGAAATGAAAAAGAATGAAAATACATTTATTTAGCACAGTCTACAAGATACACAAGTAAAAAAAGAAAGAAAACAAATAAAAAGTGTACCTAAAGTGCGTTGTGTGTTAAAGTGCAATAAAAACTGCATTGCATTCAAGGCATTTGTTGTTTGAATTTTATTTTATGCCAAAAGCAAGAATCTTGCTTCGTGTAAAGGAGGCTTTTAGGTAGTCGTTCCGAGGGTATCTACTCCAAAACTTCCTATAAAAGCAGTTTCACCAAAACCCGCAACTCGAACCCGTGCACCTCATCAGTATTCCTCGAACGTATTTACTCTTATTTTTGCCTACACAAGGGAATCAATAACGTTACTCCGATGCCACATAAACAGTCCCAAAGGTTTCTAAGTTCCCCTCCATTTATTATTATTGCCCCCTATTACTCAGGGGCGTGTGGGTACCAGCAGATTCCCACGCGAGCTATTACCGTGAAGGTCGGTAAATCCTAACCTTTTTTCTTATATTACGTACTAGTAATTTACGGACTAATTAGGCGGAATTTATTCTCATATTTTGGGTAAAGATGGTTCTACACTGTATCTTGTGAAGGTTTAGCGATTGTTCCCAACGAGTCTCGCTGTAACATGTCACAGTGTGAATCGTTGGGATTTTTATTCACAAATAGTGTTGTGGACTACAAAGATCTGGCGCTCGGCGGCCTCCGAGCGCCACTGCGCAGCGCACTTTTTGAATAAAAATCCCAACGAGTCACACTATGACATGTTACAGTGAGGCTCTTTGGGAAAAATTAAGAATAAAATCCCAACGAGTCACACTATGACATGTTACAGTGAGACTCGTTGGGAAAAATTGTGAATAAAATCCCAACGAGTCCCACTATGACATGTTACAGTGAGGCTCGTTGGGAAAAATTAAGAATAAATCCCAACGAGTCACACTATGACATGTTACAGTGAGGCTCTTTGGGAAAAATTAAGAATAAAATCCCAACGAGTCACACTATGACATATTACAGTGAGGCTCGTTGGGATTTTTATTCACAAATAGTGTTGTGGACTACAAAGATCTGGCGCTCGGCGGCCTCCGAGCGCCACTGCGCAGCGCACTTTTTGAATAAAAATCCCAACTAGTCACACTGTGAAACGTTACAGTATGACTCGTTATAAAAAATTGAGAATAAAATCCCAACGAGTCACACTATGACATGATACAGTGAGGCTCGTTGGGAAAAATTGTGAATAAAATCCCAACGAGTCCCACTATGACATGTTACAGTGAGGCTCGTTGGGAAAAATTAAGAATAAAATCCCAACGAGTCACACTATGACATGTTACAGTGAGGCTCTTTGGGAAAAATTAAGAAATAAATCCCAACGAGTCACACTATGACATGTTACAGTGAGACTCGTTGGGAAAAATTGTGAATAAAATCCCAACGAGTCCCACTATGACATGTTACAGTGAGGCTCGTTGGGAAAAATTAAGAATAAAATCCCAACGAGTCACACTATGACATGTTACAGTGAGGCTCTTTGGGAAAAATTAAGAATAAAATCCCAACGAGTCACACTATGACATATTACAGTGAGGCTCGTTGGGAAAAATTGTGAATAAAATCCCAACGAGTCCCACTATGACATGTTACAGTGAGGCTCGTTGGGAAAAATTAAGAATAAAATCCCAACGAGTCACACTATGACATGTTACAGTGAGGCTCTTTGGGAAAAATTAAGAATAAAATCCCAACGAGTCACACTATGACATGTTACAGTGAGACTCGTTGGGAGAAATTGTGAATAAAATCCCAACGAGTCACACTATGACATGTTACAGTGTGACTCGGTGGGAACAATCGGTAAAATATTTTATTGGTTGTTTCTTAAAGAGTCTTCTTCTGAACCATATGGTGTACATATAATTATGTTTGTCTTGTCTGCATTTAATGAGGTCACTATTAACAATTTTCACTATATGGGAATCAGTAATGGAGTTAGAATTTTAATGAGAATTTGCATACCCGAGCAGAGGAAAATTAGTTTTAGATTTCAAGCAACACACTTAAAATTGATCCAAAATTCCCCGTAACTAAACCAATTAAGTATAAACATGAGGGTCTCAGGAGATACCACTATATTAATTCTACATAAAACCTTCCCATATTAACTCGTAAACATCTAAGACTGAACCGCTAAGCTTTCTAAAAGATTTCTCGATCGCTTTAAGTACCTATATATAATTTAAATTGTTCATAAGTAAAGATAAATCATTTATGCATAAATAAAATACTAAATAATCTATAACTATTGTACTGTCAAAATATTGATTAATTAATTAACAAAATAAGCTCATTTATCCATCGCTGTTTATTGCAATCGACTACTTGAGAGTTCGTCTGCCGCATACCCATCAGTCTTATCTAGGTAGGGCAAGCCTTGTCTATAATATATATTGGTATGCTGTTATGATTATGATAACAGCGTATTATATCTGATCTAAATACCTAGGTTAACTCCTGACATAACCTCATTGTCATTATACTTTTAGTTTCTACTATACGCACTAGAAAGGAGGCGTTCAAACGATGTAATAGTCTTTTTTGACAGAACAAAGCAGCGATCTTCTGACTTATGATAATAGTATATTATGCAATTAGTGAATAAAGGACGGATTTAAAGCGAGGACCATAGATGAATCACGAGCTAGTGAAGGATTCTAACGACTGAATCACGAGCGTAGCGAGTGATTCAAGTATTAGAACCCTGAGCGACGCGAGTGATTCATGGCCCTCGATATAAATCCGTTTTATTCAAGAGTTGCATACTATACTTTATACCATGACTACCAGAAAAAGAAAGATTTAAGCGAAAATAAACTTTTAATAAAGAAAAAGGAAGCTTAAATTAATTAAAATGCACATTAAAATTGGAACAATTACTAAAATTAAGAGTAATTTTCTTGTCAACTTGTGTAGCGATATAACAGTGAGTAAATAAGATTTTAGAGGGGGAATGGTATAAAAAATGTTGTAACAATAAAAACAACCGACTTCCAAAAAAATAACACTTTAGAGTGAAAAATAACTTTAATTTCGGAATTCGGTGTCTTTGGGTCTGTATTTTATATTTTTCCACTTAAAAGGTTTTTTATTTTACCCTTTTTAGCTATGGTACCTACCCCCACACCAATTCGAAAACTATCGCCTTACACGACCACGTCCGTTTGAAGGCGGTTTTTTCTTATTTAAAAATATTTTATAGTTGATTTTCTCAAAAAGCGCTGAATAATTTTCGATAAAATTTATATGGGTCCACCTATGAGGTATGACCTACCAAACAAAAAAAATATTATCAAATTCAATTCATAATTGGCGGAATGATCGCGTAACAAACATACAAAAAAAAACATACAATCGAATTGAGAACCTCCTCCTTTTTTGAAGTCGGTTAAAAATCTAAAATGCGAGAATTTCACCTCACATTTTTATCAAGAGATGCTAAATCCCCCCGTAGTCACCCGTATTCACCCGTCCAATTAAAAAAGGTAAAATATTCAGATCATGAATACTGGGCCACTCGCGGCGTCGAATGGAGTGGATACTTAAATTTATAATTGCCAAATTTAAACTGAATTGTGAAAGAACCGGCGCTGCGTGTAAGTCATATAAGACTTCAATGAATGAACTTACGGTTGGGGGATTTTGAATCGAGTCTTTTGAAGGGATATCGATGCTTTTGAATGAAGGCAATTAGGGAAATTTAAGTTTCGGGAATTTAAGTGGAATCTGAATACTACAACGTTCGTTCGAGGGGCCTACACTGGCCCTACGCACGACGAACAAAACTTGTTCAAATAAACTAAAAGCGGTACAACGATAATTATATTTGAGCCCGGTAAGTATTATATTACAAAACGAACACCAAAAAGTTATTATTATTCAGCGTACTCCTTTTTATTATGATGAATAAGTTATTATAATATGTATATTAGGAGGCATTCTTAAAGTTTAGGGAAAACATCCAAATTGTTTGCGAATTGTTCCCGTTTCTTGTAAAGTTACATTAATTTTGTCAAGTAAATGTAAACAGGTCTTGGCAAGGTTTTGTATTAAAAGTTTGAAAGTATCGGTGATCCGGTTAAGCATTCTTGACGTTCTTTGACTAACTTACTTATTCTTCAGATAATATTAATCTGAAGAATAAACATGGAGTTTTCAAATATTTTCTATACAAATAGAAAACTATCAAACCACAATTTCTATTCCTCAGTTAACTATCAGAAGATTGAAAAATCGGCCCGTATCCTTATGAAAAAGATAATATTTAAATTATATATAAGCTGACAGACCTTAAATAATAACAAGAATATATATATTATGTATAAGGTGTATCTATTCATACACGAAATATTTTAAGAGATACACCTGTAGCTGGTACAGAAACCATAAACACAAAAAAAAACTCAATGTTTTATATTTTACGTAATTTGTATAATTTTAAATCTGCTTGAGACAAGCCTTTATTCCCTATTCTATGAATGACCCGCCCGACGCGGTGAGCGCGGCGCATCGAGGCGTCTTTCTTGCTCTCGTCTATTCTGTGTCGAGCAGCGTGTTGGTGAGGTTGTGTTCGGATGTATGTCGGCGCGACCGCTTAAGCATGGTACCTACAATATTTCGTATCCTGATGGTTACCGCACTCCACAGTCTGTGTGCTGCCGGACGCAAACACCTGCCCTCACCTCCTGTTACATGGGACCTAACAATATCACTGGTGAACTGTTCAGTTGTGGACGTACGAAAATACACCTCTGCCTATCTCTACGGAGAATGCAGGCGTGATGATGTTTAAAATATGGGTGTTTAAAATAAACCAACGTAGGTAGACTTCGTAGCTTGATCTAGTGTTATTGCGATAATAAATTTTCGCTTACAATAATAATATTTTTTAAAAACCGGCCAAATGCGAGGCGGACTCGCACACGAAGGATTCCGTATCACAGTACAATATTTAAAACTGCATTTTTTTTTTACTTTTCTTGTATGGGACCCCTTTTAACATTTTACTTTGTTTTTAAATTATTTGTTGCTTTAGCGGCAACTGTATACATATTACGGTTCATGAGATACAGCTCGCTGATGGATAGATGGACGGACGGACAGCGGAATCTAGTAATAGGGTTCCGTGTCCAAAGGGTGCCAGCGGAACCATATTACTAAAATTCCGCTGTCCGTCCGTCCATAAAAAGGAAGACAAAGAATTTTTCATCCCACCATCTCGGAAAGAGTATTTTTAATCTTCAATATCTGAGTGGAAAAGCCGTTTTTATTCTCTAGAGGATAAAGTAAATTGAATTTAGAACATCGTGTGCACTAAGTTTGTGAATTAAAAAAAACATTAAACCTATTTACTGCTACCTCTATGGTGCCGAATATATCATACAACTTTTTTTTAATTTGTTAAAAACTCAGACTCGGAACCTTCTTGGTGTTCTTTTTTCAATTTGCTTTGTACGCGGTTCTTTACGCGGCATTTTTTCACGTCATTGTTAAACCTTATATTAAAAACAAGAAACTTGAAAACAAGTGAAAAAACTAAAATGAGTGATTCTAGCGACGAGGAAGTTTGCTTGACGCCAACAGAATTGACTGAAACTGTTAATAATGCGCAAATGAGCTTTCTCCCTCAACAATCACGCGAGAAGTATTTAAAACAGTACGATATGTTCAACACGTGGCGACTAGCAAAAGGAGCCAAAACTTTCTCAGAAAACGTTTTGCTGGCATATTTTATAGAATTATCCGAGAACAAGAAAGCAAGCACTCTATGGAGTACGTATTCGATGCTAAAAGCAACAATAAAGATGAAAAAAGACAAACATATCGATACCTATCCTAAATTAGTGGCATTTTTAAAAAGAGCCTTATCTGGTCATCAACCAAAAAAATCGAAGGTTTTCACAGTATCTGATATTGAAAAGTTTCTTAACGAAGCACCCGATTCCGTATATTTGGCGGCAAAAGTAAGTCAGTTGCACATTCAGTATCTACTTAAGTATATTAATCTCAATTAAATAGTATACTTAGTAGATGTTGATAGGCATAATTATGCGTTCATATCAATTTTATTCATTTATCTACTACAATACTCTTTACGTTACAGGTTGTTCTTATTATTGGAATAAACGGAGCATGTCGAACTAATGAACTAACACAACTTAATGTCAAAAACATTGAGAAACATTCAGATGACTTACTATTAATTAATTTACCTAATACAAAGACAAAAAGAGACCGCAACTTCGTCATTCGCAAGGAATACGTAACGATTGTTGAGAAATATCAAGCCTTACGCCCGCCTAACACTCCAATCAATCGATTTTTTCTACAGTATCGCAATGGAAAGTGTGTTAGACAGCCTATGGGTACTAATAAAATTGGCAGTATCCCACGAGAAATAGCAACATTTCTTGAACTTCCAGAACCTCTGTTGTACACGGGTCATTGTTTCCGACGAACTTCAGCCACACTTTTGGCTGATTCCGGAGCTGATCTCCTGTCCCTTAAGCGCCACGGAGGCTGGAAGTCCAATGCAGTTGTAGAGGGATACATAGAGGATTCCATCCAAAATAAGTCTAAAATATGTGAAGGCATCGTAGGAGCCATTACACTGAAAGAGCCTCAATCGGATCCTTGGACTGGCCCTTCTACATCAAAAATAAGCCGTTATGAAACACCTAACCATCTCCCTCTCTCTCCAACATTCACGCCAAGGGAATCCGATGAATCGGTACAACTATTAAGTATGACAGATAGTTTACCGAAAAACAGTACACAAGTGACTAACACCAATATTACAGTACCAAACAAAAATATTACACTCAATTTAAATAACTGTAGCAACGTTACTTTAAAATTTTCTTAATTATACCTTAGTATTATTTTGTTATAATTTAAAGATTATTCTGTAATACTTACCTGTCATAATGTAGTAATTAATACCTAAACTGAAATAAAAGTGTACCTATCTTGTGATTGTAAACGTTTTTTTTTTTGCATTTAGTCATTTCCTCGCTGAGGTGGAATGAAAAGTTACGTGTTGCACTCGAGTGCAAAGATTTTTCACCTCGTGCTCTTTTGATTCCCTCGCTAACGCTCAGGATTCTAATTTTGAATCACTCGCTGCGCTCGTGATTCAATTTTAGAATCCTTCGCTTGCTCGGTCATCAAAATTGAACACGCGGTTAAAAAGCAAATTTGCACTCTTGTATAACAAATAACTATTAAGGCATCAAAAATGTCCGCAGCGCTGTCAGCAGGTGCAAAAGTGCCCAAAAGGCTGGCAGCACGCCACGTGCCACGTTGTAATGGCGATGCTGATTCTGATCTTCTAAACTAAATGTAGGACTCATAAACAAAAAACTGCAATATAAAAAGCTTAAACACCAACCCTGTCGAATAAATCAGGGGTTTATATTCTGCGTAAAGGATCAAGCAATAAACAATACATAAGAATACATTTATAATTTCTGGCTCGCTTCGCAACAAAACAATTACAGGAATTTTCCTTTCACCAGTTTCACGTAAATCGTTTTCATTTCCAAATATACCATTTCTACGTATTTAGCAAATTGTTACCAGTAACCATTTTCAAAGAGATGTCGTATGGAGAATTTTATTCGTCCTATATCTTTAAGATAGGTCGTTAGCCTGTATAGAGGGAGGTAATGTTCACATTTTTACCAGTGACGTCTTGGCTGTGCCAGCGCGAGATTAGCATATCTGCATGCAAGCTTGTCTCCCTGCTTACATTCTGAACTGCCTACTAGGGAGTGCACACACTGCAGAATCTTTTACTGCCTCATTGTGAATTCGTTGTTAAAGATGTATTTCTGTTGATCAAGAGCCTGCCACATAAATTACGAGAACAATGAAGGCATAGCTGTAGGTAATCTTCTTCTCACACCTGGACGAACTACATTCATTTAGGCATGTATTTTATCGAACCCCAAATAATTCCCACTTTGATGTCCTAAAAATATTAACGGACACTCTAATATAATAAATGTTCCTCTTTTTGTGAGCGTCAAATAACTACTATTCTCTGGTCCTAAAATACAAAATAGCCAAATAACTGCGACCAACGTAGATGTAGAGCCCCCGCTTATAAAAAAAACATCATTAGAAGCACCAAAAGTGTTTATGGGCTCTTTATTAAAGAAAGCGTATATTATTAAATAAATAATTAAAAACGTTTATTTCGACCAACAAATGATCATAAATAAACCATGGAATAAAATAAAAATAAAATAAAAATATACAAGTAAAAATACCACTTATACATACATACATATTACAGACTTCGATTGCTCAGTATTTGAACCATACAGCAATTGTTCAGATACTGACAATCGAACCTCTTCGCGAATGACCTCAGAATGCCGTAGGAGCTAGCCCGAACCCCGCGCACCAGGAAAGTATTTAGACGATCAATTAAATGTTTCCCATTAATTAAGAACCCAGGCACTTACGAGTTCCAAGCGCGCCTCAAAGAGATGTCAGCACCAACGACGGGGTTCGCTAGGGCCGATGCCTGCCAGGGTTGCGGGAAACTCCGAAAGGGTTACCGTGGCCCCTGGCACAGGCAACTGAAGGAACACGGGTGGGTTTTAGTTAGTAAGAGTCTGTCACGCCCTCCCGCTCCGCCCGAAGTGGGAGAAGTTATTTGATGACTAAATACACAAAAAACAAAAATGCACTCAAAGGCGGGGTGTCTCAACACAGAAGCATTTGTGTATAGAATTATGTATTATATATGTATGATGAGTGTTGTCCTTTGTAATTGTATTGAAGTACTAACAATAGTTTCTAAGTTTTGTATATTAACCTTTGGATCTAGTTGTCCCAAAATAAATAAAGAATTTACTTTTTGTATTTAATTTCATCACCTCAAAACGGTGAAGGAAAACATCAGCATGTCCTAGAACCAAAAAATTCGAAGACATGTGACATCTACCAACCCGCACTGGGCCCGCGTGGTGGATTATGGCCTCTCACAGAGAGGAGGTCTGTGTCCCAGCAGTTACAACATTATAGGCTGACTATACATTAATTAACAACCGGTAAACATATTACCCATCCAGCAAGGTACCGGGGCTTACTGCCCAGGGTGTGCCAAACACAAAGGGGATAGGAAACATAACATAAGCAGTCAAATTTAATCGCTGTTTGTTTGTATGAGATTAACAGTATATCACATCTGTGCTGTTTTTCGATTTTAACAAAACTTACGTGCAGTGAAAACATCTGCCCTGTTCTTCAAATCTACTTTTAAATGGCCGTCGTTGAACAGAGACTACCAAACTGCTGACTGCTACTGTTATTATCTCTGATCGTCTCCGATAGAATTGCTTACTTGGCCAGATATCCAGATATCCGTTATGACGATGTTCCGTGTCGATAATAGACAGCGATAGTTCGGAAGTACAAAGATACTTTGGAAGGATTTCCTGTTACTTACAAACTATTATAGTTGCGATGCTGTGAAATAAAGGCAAAGAGGAAATACATGCGTCTGTCGCCGCAATAGAAATATGGACGCATCTACTATAAAATTATTTCATGCCATTAGTAAAGCACATTTTATTAATATATTATCTTCCATAACAATCCATTACGAAAATTGTGATTCTGGCTCTGAGCGTTAGGTATATCTGTGTATTATAATAGCGATACATTTTATGTGAGATTTACGTCTGTAATTCAAGAAAAAAATTATACTAGCAACGCTTATAAAACATAACATAACGTCTGTAATCCCAAAAGGGATTGGCAGAGATGCTATAGTTTTGTTTTAGTATACCCAAATTCTGCCATTTATACAGGGTTATTGGTAATATGTCGGCAATCCATTAAGAGGATGTAGGGCAGGTCATTTGCAACTCAAATGACCCCGTACTGTACGACCATTTCCGAGTAATTTGACATTTGTGGCGGTAAGTAGGTACTTATACAATTTTAATTTTCAATTTTATTTAAAAAAAACAATGTATGTTTGTTTTAAATTATTATTATCTGCTTCTACTTCAATACGTAAAAATCAATCATAAAATGACAATTAAGTTCCTATCCTTAATATTTTTTCAATCAGAGCACACAATGTTCATCATTTTGAGCAGGTTATTTGACTAAAATGGTTGATTTCTGAAAAAAAACATGGATATACTTTATCGACAGAACATTCCGAAAATATGTACAACTTCTCAGCTATCCAACAAGATACCAGACATCTACAAAAAAATATGTAATTTACTGGAAAATGGTTGACATTTGCATAGGGGTCACACAGGGTAATTTAGTTGTAAATGACCTCCCCTAAATCCCCTTAATGAATTGCCGACGTATTACAAATAACCCTGTAATTAAGTCCCGTGTATTAGGACCCCCCTATTGCCATCAACCGGGTACAAATCCAAACTCCGGGCAGGCCTCCGTCACTCCATGTACTTGCGCGCTATAATTACCTACCGCTCGAGCGAGCGCTCTCGGACCGCTTGCGGTCCAAATTCGGTTCCCTGCGATTGCTGTAGGATCGCGCGGTGCGAAGCAATCACAACTGTACGCTTGAGCATTTAGGCACATTTTAGCATGCAGTGGTTGTTGAGGCGACGGAGTAGGCTATTATCTCAATAGGTATTGGAAATTTTCTACTGAGTGAAGTATCTGTTACGTAGTAACTATTTAGTAATCTGTGCCGTTACTTAGCATAGTCAGCCTATAACGTTCCCATTGCTGGGGCACAGGCCTCCTCGATGAGAGGGAGCAGGCCGTAATCCACCACCCGGGCCCGTTTCGGGCTGGTAGATGTCACATGTCTTCGAATTTTTGGTTCTACGACATGCCGGTTTCTTCACGGTGTTTCCTTCACCGTTTTCAGAGCAGTGGTGATGAAATAATTTACACAGAGTAAAGCGCCTGGCCGGGTTCGAAACTACTACCTACAACTCGTAAGTCGCGGCCGTTACCACTGGGCCACCACTGCTCCTTACTTACTCCACACCTCCTTACTTACACCACAACTGGAAATACTTTATAGGTGATCTAATTATAATCTTTGGGATTCTTATTAAGTACGTAGTAACTATTTAGTAATCTGTGCTCCGGGCTGGTACTAAGAAAACCTAGGCAACTACAACATTTTGCCCAAACCCCTAGACCAACGAGGCAGGCTTATAAAAATATGCCTAGCTAAATATACGTGGTATGATCTCCCCCTTATCTAGTACCTATCTGTAACGTTTGCGTGTTCGCCAGCTATAGCCAAGCACAATAGTACCTAATGTCGGTAGACGCAGAAACGTACAACCACCTTTTATCTTCAACACTTTGTTTACGACGATTACTTCTGACGAACTCGTAAACTAGCGGTTAACCGTTTTTTGTACCTCCTTTGTTTCAAACTATATGTGAGTGGAAAATTAATGTGACTGTTTGGGGTTGAAACCCTCGGGCTGTGGAGTCCGAGTGCTAATGGTGTGTTCAACGAAATCTCCAAACGGCTGGTTGACACTTCCCGTGACCCAAGGGCTGCCTTCCTTGGCCAGAGGCTAAACATTGTCATACAACGTGGCAATGCCGCCAGTCTCTAGGATAAATTAGCAGTCGACAGCGATGCGGAGGAATTTTTCGACGCCATATTCTAATTTGTTAATAGTTTTAGTTAGTTTAGTTTATTAAATTTTTATTTTAATCGTTTGTTAGTTAGTTTATTATAAGCAGTGTTTGTGAATAAATATAGTCACATCAGGTGACTGTACAGAAAATCACTATTGACAAACGAGAATTAATTATGATACTTAACTATGATATCTGTTGTAATGTTTATTACACATCTGCAGTTGATCCTTGTAAAAAGAAACAGGAATCCGTTTTGCTTTGTTGAATTCTGCAATAAACGATCTGAAGAGCTTGTCTTTAAATTAAACAAAACCAGGTATTTACATTCAAAGTTGTCAAGTAACCTATTAAACACTCTTCCAGACAGCGATGTTACGCTTTAAATACACAAAGTTGTTAGTTTGACTGTTCGTTAAATAATCAAAACACTTGGATGGATATTGATAGGCTTAAAGGTAGAATTTATTATTCTGATTGCGCACCCTATCCACATTCCACGATGATGCGCAAGGTTTGATGTTTATCATCCAATCATACCGCGCTCCGTAGCGGCGGAAAGAATTTGGATGAATCTTGTTATAAAATCAGAATATGAGCACTTCGTTATTTATATCTCTAGTATCAGCACAACAATTTATATATTACCTATGACGTGGTATATTAGCCCGTCAGCAAGATGCGCCGGGCATATTTTAAGTACTTAAGGGAAATTAATTATTAAGCACATTAACACCCTACGTATGTTTGCCGTATTATTATATTATTTGATATTATATAGTATATTATTTGACTGACCGGTTGGTACAGTTGGTAGCGACCCTGCCGTCTGAGCCGCTGGTCCCGGGTTCGATCCCCGGACAGGTCTAACATTTGTGTGCATGAACATGTCTGTTTGACCTGTGTCTGGGTGTGTATATTATGTATATGTAAAAGTATGTATATCAGTCATCAGGTTACCGTAGTACAGGTTCTACCTAGTTCAGGGCCTGATGACTTTGTGTGGATGTTGTCTCATATATATATTATATTATATCCATTTCATACAACTGTCAAATAATGACAGATGTGATCTGCATATACTCGTACCTACGGACAATTTAAGTTGGTAGTCAAATTGTTTACCAATTAATTTCCCAGACTTTACTTTTAACACTACTCGTAGAGGCATATACCCTGTTCTTGGCCTTAAGGGGCTGACAACAGCTAAAGCGCGGTCACTGTCGGACTGCATAGAAAAGAAAGAGAAGCGCGATGACAAAAAACTGGTAATTTATTGCAAAATATGAAGCAATTCCCTATTTACAAAAAATCTATTGATTGGACTAAAAAATGAAAACACTATCACGTTAATATGTTGCGTGAAGAACAATCTGGAAAAAAAACAGAATGATTGCATGTATATTAAGTAGTATGGTTTTTAATCGTTAAAAGAAATTTAGAGAGGTACTTATCTTCGTGACTTTTTCTTGTGACAAATTAGTTGTATTATGTTTTCAACACACTATCTAACTAGCATAAATATCCTGAAGAATATCATTATAATTATATTTTTCTGTTTTTGTTATCTGCAGTGGATCATATACTTTTAGGCATTATAAAACTTGCGTTTATGTCATGTAGTCCCCTTAATAATAATAAATAGTATCATCCGTAGGTACGTTTGATTTGTGTTGCACTTGCAACCAGCACACCCTTACTAAGTTATGAAATAACTTATATTTAATTTTATTAATCAAATAAAATAGCGAGTGAAGCCACGGTCACAGCTAGTCCACAACAAATTACTTTTCCACTTGACAGTGCATTCATAAAGTATGAACCAGTGATGGATTAATCCATTTAGTGGCACTCAACTTGTCTCCGCCGGAGCCCTGTTTGGCTAACTCGCTCCAGTGGCTGGGCAGCGTTATACCATCGGATATTTCTGCTGAAGCTACAGGAGCTAAAGTTACGTGAAAAACGTTAGAAAATTCAGGGCTAAAAAAATGTAGGTTTACACTGTCCCTAAAATTAACATAATTTTTATAAAGGCGGTTACAGTTTGTTTAGTCAGCCTTCAATCAAAAATAGATAATTATTATTTTCCATTTTTCTTTATAATAATTCTATGCCTAGGCTTCCTCCTACATCCAATCCAATTTACCTAATTTGGGTTCGGCTTCGGGTCAACTCTACAAAATAATTGTTAAAACTAATCTACCGAAGCTCGACTGGTGGTCTGCTCACAATTTTCCACCCACAATAATACCTGCCTACAGTGCCTACTATAACCAAATTGATATTATGCGACCTGCGCGTGCAGTACAATAATGCATTCAGGGTGCTTTTGGGGTTGCCTTGGCGATGTAGCGCGTCAGGGGTGTTCGCGGAAGCATGCGTCGACGGGTTCGCCGCAATCATGCGGAAGCGATGCGCTTCCATGATGGCGCGCTTGCGCTCCTCCTCCAATGGCATCCTGAATGTGTTTTCAGACCGGTGGGACTCTCCCCTCTTACGAAGGTGGGTAAGTGTTCAGACACACTTATCCAGTTAAAATCGTTTAACATGGAACAAACAGTTCAATGTTCATTACCAACAATAATGAGCCATGGAACTGTGTGTATTGTTGTTATACATTATTTTAATTTTAATACTAACATTGGGCTAAGTTTTACTACTACTAACATTATATGGATGTTTATCTGAAATAAAATATTTGAATTTGAATTATCAATATCCACTTCTACCTCGGTAACATCGAATTACGAAAGTTCGTTCTCTCACGGGTCAGAGGGTCGGTCAAAAGGCAGTCGCTGAAAATAAACGAAACAGAAATATACCACGTCAGGCGGGCTAACCTGATAGAATCCTTTCTGATTTCTATTCTTAGTGACACGTCAAATACCTAATCTTTTAAGTGAGTTTTGTATTTGAATTCTCTGAGCAAAATAAATACTGAATCTCCTAAACTTTTGTTACTTAACAAAAGTGTCCTGCAAAAGCGAAAGGAACTTTTTTCTTTTTAGTCTCAGTTCCTCGTTAATTTAGCTTATGTCTTGAGAGACATTAACACTACCTATTTTTGAATTCGTCCATAATTTATGTAACCACAAACCTAAGTCGCTCTAGTAATAAATGTTCTAAAAGACTTCTCCTACTCACTCGCTCTCATACTCACACAACTTACAACTAGCAAATTATTAACAAACAATTTATTTAATTCAGTCTACCCTAGTTTCTCTGTCTCCCGAGACTAGTTTTACCTCTATCTATAAATATTGAATCACATCAATTAGTCTAGGGATCCGTGGTTCGTTGTTCGCACAGAACATTCCTTTTATCTCATTCTTTATAACTTTTATTTTTATGTAATTGTCAAAGCATTTATTTCAAGTAGGCAGATAAAAGGCACTTTTGAACGTCAACATTTGCATTAAAATAGAATTGATTCTAGTCGCCCCTTCCAAAAGGTAGCTTCGTATGCAGAAGAATAGGCAAGAAACTCCACCGTTACTCTTTTAAAGTGTGTTACAATATTTTGCATACATCAATTATAATAATAATTATATGTGAAGACGATGCACCTATAACAAAATTACCCTACCACAATAGGTAAAAAGATACAAAGACACAATATGGAAAAAACTACCATTTTCTTTTTTTTAATAGTTAGTCCGTGGGTGTAGTTCTCGACTAATGAAAGGTATTTTGCTAATTTCCGTTGTTTGTCGCTTTCAGCTTTGGTTGCCTAAAAAAGCGGTGAACACAATAACGAATGTATAAATAAAGAGCGTTTTTAGACACTTTTATGTCCAATACTGGTGAAAAGTACAGATTTTCATAACGGCCGTTATTAAATGACGGAACCTCTGTCTAGCAATCCAAAGCTTTGTACAAAAAACATAATTATACGAAACTCCACACGTAATACCTCACTACGTATAAATGATTCAGTTGTAGCGGTATCTACATCGCCACATGTGAACTACGCATCACACTGAAGTCGCGAAAAT
Organism: Brachylomia viminalis; assembly: GCA_937001585.2. NCBI lineage: Eukaryota > Metazoa > Arthropoda > Insecta > Lepidoptera > Noctuidae > Brachylomia > Brachylomia viminalis. The sequence continues at coordinate 11,656,381 of OW443316.2, read as the reverse complement.
CCTGCATCGCGCAAGCAGAGTTTACGGCGCGACGAACATATATACAACTTTCAAACATCAATCGTTGGACAGTTGCCCACCAGACACGACACCCGTCTGGTCGGAGGATCCTCTCTTTTCTATGAAGGTATGAGTGAACTTTACACCCTGTTCCTCGTGCCCCCATATACAGTCTTACTTAAGGATCTTACTACTTGACAGGAGATTCTCTCCTTTCACTGAGGGGTTATACCGGATTTCAACATCTAACTTCAATAAAAATTTGAAGCAGCATCCACCTATCACAAGACAGTAAACTAGACTATTTTAAGACCGTTTTCACGATACTTTATCGAGCTTGACCCACATATAAGACACCGGCGAGGCACGTCCGCAGCAGGAGGAGTGCCGAGCAGCCCAAACATGGCACTTTTGAGAACCTATGTATTATGCATGACTTGCTCCTTATCACCACTGAAGCTTCCCAAGAGGAATGTAATATTACAGCCAAGATATTTTTCACTCCTCTTGCTCAAAAAGACCGTCATTGTGGCGTACCAGAGCGAAGAAAAAATAGCAATTCTTCCTCTAGGGGAAAAAGTTTTTATTTTTTATTTTTGTGTGTCAAATGACAATGAGCCTACAAAAACGAAAAAGTCTTTAGTTATAAGTAGAATAATCATGAATATAGACTCGACTTATTACTGTTTCATAAAAAAAGAACTTCATTTTATTTTTGAAAATGGAACTAAAATCGGCGATCTCTTTGGTAGAATGCATGCAATGCGTTGCGGCTGCAGAAGAAAAAACAAAAAAAAAAGACATTGGCGCGAAATCTTTATGAAATTAAGTTACCGGGAAAAAACATCTCGTTAAATATCCAGAATTGTACAAATTGTACATTTAATTTTTAATAAAATAAACTACATATTTCATATTGTATTGGATTGTTTTATTTTCTCGCAATCGTAGTGAAAAGTAAAGTGTAACACACGGCGCTAAAAACCCATTAAAACTCGGTTTCTATTTACTCCCTCGCTAAAGCTCGGGAGTAAAACTACCTCGTATATAATGGGTCATTTTAGCTCCTTGTATAACAATCTACTATTATTATATGTATACTTAACCAGTACGTACCTACTTGTACTTGAGATTTTATCTGGTAAACATGAGCTCAAGTAGGTACACTATGTACATACATCAAAAGTGTCTAGGGTACCAGCACGTTTTTGCTAGTCACTAACAATCTAGTTCTTTAATTATATTTTTGTAACTCCTATGGAAACTTTTTAGTAAATGTCGTCATTTGAAAAGGGCTTTTGAATTTTGGTCAAATGATGATAATCTTCTGTAAAGTGGTATACCTATATACAACCTACGTAGAGATGTTCGCAAAAGCCCGATTCGACAGCTTCTCTGCTATCGTACGAAAGAAAAGTGCGTCTCTGTTAGCCAGATTGCGTGGCAGTGGCAATAGCCTCCCGAAGGTGATAGCTGACAGGCTAGGGCCCCATAATGGGACATCTCATCAAAACAACACTGTCTGTCGTAGTGTATAAGTATTAACAAAGATCATAAGCCACATTGTTACTAACATACTAGTATATAACTACTAACATAGAATATATTGTTACTAACATCTTTTATTAAATTAATTATTAAAACCATACAATGTCAAGGATAAGGAAAACGTTAACTACTATCAAATACAATGTCAAGGATAAAAACTAAAATATATTATTAAAAGGAGTCCCTTTAGGCAAGGTTCCGAAGATACTGGCAGCGTTCCCCCTTTGAATAGCTAGACTAATTCTTTGTCCGAGGTAGCTGCCAGCTCTAACATCTTTTATGTATTTTTTGTTGTTGTCAGTGTGGACCTTTTGTAGTCTGTAAAAAAAAAATATTATTATTTTATTATTATATAATTCTGCAACGGGTTTGAGGCAAAATCAGTAAAATTTCCGCCATACTTCTAAGTGGAATCAATACAAAAGAGCTTTATTATGGAGAAAAGAAGTCACTTGAGGGAAAGTTGGAAGCTGGTTCTCGGCAACGTGATGTGGTAATCGATCTGGGCACTGCGCAGAGTGTTATAAGTCTTCCTTGGACACATTACTGCATCACTAGCAGCGTGGCAGAATGACATGGACAACGAGATCGCATCACCACACACAGACAAGATCGTTACATACAAATTACTACTCGACGAAATCGTAAAAAGACCGCTATGAAGTTGGTAACGATGTTAGTAAGCGATCAAACCATAATAAATCGCTTGCATGAAGTCAATCTTCGTTTTGAAAGGTCGCTACGTGTAGCACCTAGCACCCGCAATCGCAGAGCCCGTATATAAATAATAATAAATAAATTTATTTATTCAGATAACTTTGATCCATACATGAGACATAAACTAGTACAAAATAGTAAGCAGGGACTTGGTCCGCTGCACTAAGATCTATGTCAGAGGACAATCGTGCCTAGCAGCAATTGCACTCAAGATGCTGTGGCGACTTTCACGCAACCGGCTAATGAATGACGCGGTCTTTTTACGCCATAAAGCTGCAAAGCCATATGTGTGTGCATCAGCAAACATTGCTGATTATATAATTGGCTCGTGAACACAGATATTGGGCAGAAGAAGAGTGGCGTTTTGTGTGTTTAACTGACGAATCTCGCTTTGGCATGAGGCCAGACTGATACTAGACGTACATCGTAATGGAGGACCCCTCGACGACAAGAACGTTTAAAATCATGCCAGGAAGTCCATGCAAACAGTAGTGGAACGATCATGATACGGGTATTTGGATCGGCAGAAGAACCGAAGTGGATTGGATCAGAGGCAATTTTAATGCACAGATTTACACTGAAAACCAGTAAACAACCTAATTTGGTGCTTCATTACTGCTTATGCATGATAATGCACGTCCACACACTGCCGGAGTCGTTGCAAATACACTTGACGCAGCTAATGTTAACGTCCTACCATGACCTACTCAGTCGCCAGACTTGAATCCTATTGGGCACGCATAGGATATGCTTCAAAGAAGAGTTCTGCCAAATTGCCGTTATTTTTTGCCGTTACAACGGACGTGGGCGGCCATTCCGCAACGTGATTTGGATGAACTCGTATTGAGTATGCTGAATCGCTGCGATTATGTTATACGCGTTAACGGCGGAAAAACAGACTGCTAATTGTTTATTTTACGCAATAAAAACCTTTAAAAGAAAATATTTTTAACTTTTTATCACGTTTTAATGTCAGAACTAACGAAGTTGCAAAATCTAGCATAAGCAGAAATCGCAAAAAGTCTTTATTAATACAAAAGCAGAGAGTACTTCGTCGACCTACACATGCGAAAACATTTTATTTAATCAATCTAAATAGATATTTTTAATTTCAATAGGCCAATAGTTTTTTTTTTCAATTATTTTGACCCCTAGACACTTTTGAGTGAGTATTTCCGTAATAGAACTAACTAACTTTATCTTAGTTACCTACAGGTAACTAAGATAAACTTTGAAAAGTTTGTAAATGTTAACGTTATTTGATATTGTCTGTACACAATATCAAATAATAAAAATATACATTAACATTTTTGAGATATCGTCTCTCAAATAGCATGTGGTGGGCCAGTTTATTTGCACGCAATGACTGCCTCGCTAGTCTAGTGACCACAAACGCTACTGCTGAACTAGACGTCCAGGGTTCGATTCCCAGGTCGGGCCTTTGTTATTGGGTTTTTCTATCAGCAATTTCTCAGTAACCGCCCGGAGTCTGGATTTGTGCCCGGTTGAGGGCAATAGGCTCGCCCCCTAGTACATGAGACTTAAACATAGCTGGGGAAATGTGGGGGTACTATAGGTACACCTCTGCAATACCCTTCAAGGATTATTGGCGTGATGTTATGTAGAACTAATATTAACACTGTTCACTCGCTAATTCTCGAACCACACATCCTTCTCCTCTTAGTTACTAATAATGACATACTCAGGCATACAAATGCAAAAAGCTTTCAAAACTCAAAGCATTTATTTCAAATAAACCAATTACAGGCACTTTTGAATTGTCAAGGGGTCGGTCAGTCAGAAAGATGAAGCTAGTTGCCCATTCCAAAGCGTAGTAGGTACCTATGGAGAAGAACGGGCAAGAAACTCCATGGACACTCTTTTAAATCAAAATATTGTTACAATAGAGTGGTTACATCATTCATGTTGTAATTATACATGTGAGAACGATGTAGAAAGACGTGCACGTTAAAAGCGACATATCTATGTCACTACTCTAAATCTGTGTACATATTCTATGTATATTCACATTTACCTGTGACAGTACACATACATATGGATACTATGTATTTATGTACAAGTTTATCGGTGACAAGTCTGCTAGCACCGTGCCGTGTTTGTCTTACACGGCACAATATCTGGAGCTCGGCTACCGGTGACAAAGCGGTTTAAACCCTGACACTGCTAAATATATCTGTCTGTACATTACGTTCGGCTGCATAAATTGCCGGGTTTACGATCGGCTTGTGGCAGAACATTGTTTCTAGCCTAACTCAACATGAGACTGCAATTGGACCACAACACCACAAACTAGAATATGAGCGCTGAGCTTTATTGGCCTCGCACATATCTTTTTTTTTTATAATTTTTTTTAGCCTTTAATGACCCTTTTTTACTGTTTGTATTTCGTCTGCTTGTCCCAAATAAAATATTTTCATTCTTTGTAAACTCCATAGACCTACATTTTCGTTGTCAAACTTTCAGAGTTCTGAAGCCCGTAATAACAACACTTTTAATGAATTTACCTATGACGACTTTTGGTGGCACTGTGTGATATATTTTTCGGTTAATTTTCTTTAAAAACTAGTAGTACAGGCTCTACCTAGTTCAGGACCTGAAGACATTGTGTGGATGTTGTCTCAAAAAAAAACTACAAACTGACTGAGACAAGGCGTGACATCTTATGACGGCTTAAAAAACAATATAAGGTTCCTTAGAATATTCGAAAATCTTTTTCTTTAATCGAGTAAGATTTTCGAAACTACACTAAAATATTCCAGCCCAGATTATTCCAAAACTTTAACTTCATTAATCTTTGTTCTGCTGTAGTTATCTACGAAGAATTAATATCTTATCTAAATGAATATTCATGGACTATAGCACAAAGGGATGGTTCGGTAGGCATCCTTAATATGTAATAATAATCAATAATAATTGGCAACACCGTGTCAACAAAACGTCTTGTTTTCCAGTTTTTTTATAATTTTAATATATATCGTAATAACCCAGTTTTACTAAAGTTTTTATTCAAAATTAATCCATAGTATAAATACCCAGTGAAAAACCACAAAAGAGACCCTATTTTATCAAAATGAAAATAAATTATATCAAAAACTGCCGATTCGGAGGTGACATGACAGTTGTCACCTCCGAACAACAATGAATAAAATAAATAAAACGAAGAAAACTAAGATAGCATGTTGACGAGACAAGCCGCACGTCAAGCACGACCACCACCTCCGGACTCTTCGCTCAGCTCCGCCTCGCCGCCGCCGGTATCCAGCCCCTCTGTGAGCGCTGTGACGACACCGGCCGCGGCAGTTGCGTCGAGCTCGAGCGACGAGTATTTCTCTCCGCCCTCGTCGCCACCACCTGCTCGTCGACGGGGAGGACGCCGGCCGCCGGATGGCTTAGGACCTCGAGGCCCAACGGCCTCTGATAGGGTCCCAGCTCCCGGCGGAAGTGTGCAGCGCATGAGATGGACGAGATCCATTAATGAAAATGTCATGCGCTCATACTATGGGGCTACAGAGGGGGGAAACAATCTGACCGCGTACCGTGTTCGGATGCTCTCTCTTTTTCAGGTGCTTGAGCCAGCTGTCAACGTTTCGGCACAACGACTGTCGGATCAGGTGCGAGTCATCCAGCGTAATCATATGTTGGATGACTCTGTACTTGATCGCCTGCGAAATGAAATGCAGAGTGGCCATATCATCGCCCCCCAGTCGCAGACTGTTATACATCCGCAGCCCAATATAACGCATGCTGACGAAGGGAGTAATGATAGGGCTACAAATGTAAGTAGTCAGTACAATGAGCAATTGAGGAGTGCTTTGGAGGATGCGATTCAGGAATATCGCTTCATGCCACCCGAACTTAGGCCACGCTTACCTCGTTTGCCCATGCATAACAAAAATAGGGCGCTGGTGGCGGTCCTGGATTCGCAGTTATCAAACTATTTTGATACCTGCGAAGACCTCACCGATATTCATTCGATTCTGTACTGCGCGGCAGTAGCAGCATGTCGTGTAGCTCACGTCAAATTTACAAATGACACTAGAGCTACACGACCGAAACCAAACGTACCAGCTTGGCAGTGCAGAATTGAATGCCGTATTGGTGAGGCCAGGACGCTCATCGGCAAACTAATCTGCTTCAAGGAGGGCAATACTCGCCCTAGAGTGATGCGCTTTGTGAGACGGGCATTCTCAGGGACTGATATCAGTCCCCAAGACTATATGTCTTGTGTCACAGAGCGCATCGACTTCCTGAAGCAGAAAGTGTATGCATGGGCAAACCGTATTCGTCGGTATAGGCGGCGAGTAGAGCGATACACTCAGAATCGCACCTTCCAGAGCGATGAAAGGTGGGTTTATAGGGGTTGGGAGCGACCGGACCATGGTGTGACTGAGACGTGCCTACCGGATGATGATGCCATGTGTTCCTTCTGGCGCAGCATCTGGTCGGTACCTGTCAGTCACACCGAAGGTGATTGGACTCGGAAAGTCGAGCGAGCCTGCGATCCGATACCAGAAATGGGGGCTATTACCATCTGCCCCCAAGATGTAGCTCGTGCAGTCCGTCCACTACCCAACTGGAAGTCTCCAGGGCCGGATGGACTGCACAACTTTTGGATTAAATGGTTCACAAGATATCACGCTCGCTTGGCATCTCAGTTTCAGACAACTTTGGAATCTGGTTCGCTACCCCAATTCCTAACGACAGGAATTACCCACCTGCTCCATAAATCAGGTAGCACCGCGGAACCTAAGAATTATAGGCCGATCACGTGTTTACCGACGGTCTATAAAGTTCTTACATCCATTTTGAGAACTAAAATTAACAAACATATAGACACCAACTCCATCATGTCTGCCTCTCAAAATGGATGTAGGAATAGGTCCCGCGGTACTAAGGAGCTACTCCTCATTGATATGACCATTAGCCAACAGGTTCGTCGTTCCCGAAAGGATCTGTCGACATGTTGGATAGATTATAAGAAGGCCTATGACTCGGTGCCGCATACATGGCTCGTGAGGGTGTTAGAGTTGTATAAAGTAGATACAATTCTTCGCACCTTCCTAATGTCATGTATGCGGCAATGGAGGACGGTCCTTCACTATCCAGGATGTCGAAATATTCATGGGAATAGCGAACCGATAAGGATCGAGCGAGGCATATTTCAGGGCGATAGTTTGAGTCCGCTTTGGTTCTGCTTAGCCTTGAATCCTCTAAGCACACTGCTGGAGGATTCAGGTCTAGGCTATCGGTTGAGGAGAGGTGGTCAGGTTATATCGCACCTCCTCTACATGGATGACCTAAAACTCTTTGCCCCCAACAATTTGCAACTGATGGAGCTACTGAAAGTAACTCAAACTTTCAGTAGCGCCATCAGGATGGAATTTGGTGTGGACAAATGTGCGGTCATGCATGTAAAGCGAGGGGAGATTGTTGAATCCGTGGGAACCCAACTCTCGGATTCCACAAACCTTAGAACCCTCTCCGCATCCGAAACCTATAAGTATTTGGGTATGTCGGAAACGTTAGGCATCAATGTTACTGACATGAAGCAATCGTTGAAGGAACGCTTCTTTGGCCGCCTGAAAAAAGTACTTAATAGTCTTCTATCAGGCGGAAACAAGGTGCGCGCCTTCAACGGTTGGGTCATGCCGGTTTTGATGTACTCTTTCGGCATACTCAAATGGACTCAGACCGAACTCGACGCCCTGGATAGGAGGGTCCGTACGCTGCTGACTGCAAATCGAATGCATCACCCACGATCATCGGTAATGAGGCTGTATATCCCGCGAAAGTGTGGAGGTCGAGGCTTTTTAAACGCTAAGACCCTCCACAATCGCGAGATATGCAGTCTCAGGGAATATTTCCTAGAAACCGACGTGGGTATGCATCGAGATGTAGTCACGGTGGACAAGGGCCTCACCCCGCTCTCCTTGGCTAAAGAGAACTGGCGCAAACCTGTAGTGCTTGACACTAATGATCGCATGGAGGTATGGCAGAGTAAGGAGCTTCACGGACGCTTTTTCCGGGCCCTACATGGACCGGATGTAGATCTACTAGCGTCCGTTGCCTGGCTGCGTTTCGGTGACCTCTTTGGAGAAACCGAAGGTTTTGTCTGTGCAATTATGGACGAAGTTATGATGACGAACAATTACCGGAGATTTATTGTGAAAGACGGCACGGTTGACATCTGTCGGGCATGCCACCGGCCGGGAGAATCAATCAGGCATATCATCTCCGGGTGTTCTCGTCTAGCTAACGGAGAGTACTTGCATAGACACAACCTTGTAGCCAGGATAATCCATCAGCAGCTTGCTCTGAAATACAACCTTGTGGAATCGGAGGTACCGTACTACAGGTATGTGCCCGACCCAGTTCTCGAAAATGGTAATATCACATTGTACTGGGATCGATCCATCATCACTGACAGGACTATTGTTGCCAATAAGCCTGATATAGTGGTGGTGGATCGATTGGAGCGACGCGCAATGATTGTTGACATAACCATCCCGCATGATGAGAACCTCGTGAAAGCCGAGAAAGATAAACAAATCAAGTATCTTGACTTGGCTCACGAGGTTGTCGACATTTGGGATGTGGGCTCAGCGGTCATTGTGCCGATAGTCGTGACAGCCAATGGGCTAATACCCAAGAGCCTCGACCAACACCTAAGGAGGCTCTCGTTAGGCAGCTGGATCAAAGGCTTGATTCAGAAAGCGGTACTTCTGGACACGGCCCGCATTGTTAGGAAGTTTCTCTCTCTGGAGCCCTGACCGCCGGTAGCTTGGACCCTGTTCCCGATACCGGTGGGCTACTATTTTTTATATTTTTAAATGTTTTTGGTATCTTTTTATTTATAAAAATATTTAAAAATGTAATTTATATGTATGTTAATGAAATAAAGGAAATAATAATATAATATATGAGACAACATCCACACAAGGTCTTCAGGTCCCGAACTAGGCAGAGCCTGGGGCCGTACTATGACGTGTTAATTCCATCATTGTTCCAGCGTGGAAGAGAGACGGAGCTATACATGACCGATAGCACTATCTCCTTTTCTCAACGGAATCATGATGGCGTTAACATGTCATAGTACGGCCCCTGTACTACGGTAACCTGATGACTGATATACATACTTATATACATATACACACCCAGACACAGGTCAAACAGACATGTTCATGCACACAAATGTTTGACTTGTCCGGTGATCGAACCCGTGACCAGCGGCTCAGAAGGCAGGGTCGCTACCAACTGCGCCAACCGGTCAGTCTTTAATAATAATGGGAAAATATTGTGTATGACCATTCTATCCATTGTGCTCAATTGAAAATATTGACTATCAAAAAAACTTAGCGGAAAACAATGAGCTGTCAAGTTAAACGAACATTTATTTTTATAAACAAGAGGATACAGTACAAATTGGAGTTTGTAAGGTAAGGTGTTAAGTTTTAAATAACGGCCAACATGTTTTGCCATCGATAATCTGTACGCCCAAAGTAAAAATACAGCCAAGAGAAAAAATCAACTTAAATATGAATTCCAAAGATTTATTAACTTATTTTTTAAGTGCACAAACATTCACTTTCATACGAAACTCTCTAGTCCATACGATGTTACAAAGCAACCCGGGCATGCTCACAGCTAATTACAACTACCAAGTACGATCCTATTCACATACAGCAAAACTGGATATTCAAGTAGGAGTGAGCCACGAGCCACCCGGTGCTCGCTAATTATTATCTGACATGAGGCCGGTGTTGCCAACTTAATTAAACTATTGCTACGACGAATATATCCCTGCAGTATACATACTTATGTGTAGTAACCACTTTATATAATTAACTACGTTGCTAAATTGTAAGCCCCGATTTAGGGATTATTATTTTAGGGCAGATTAATTATTTTGTCTCAGTTGTCAGTTACCGTGTTCTATTTGTTCGTGGAAATATCAAAAATGTTGTGCTTACTCGTAGAGCCTGCTCGTATTATACAACTTTTTTCTTAAAGACAGTTAAATTTACATCTAGTATGGCGCATTTTTCAAAGTAAAAGAACGCTAAGGTTAGAGGCTTTTTACTGTTCTCTTGAATCCATTTGCATAGCGAGAACCGACTAAGTATACGTAATAAGTTACGAACTTTTATTCCCCGCCTTATTCTTGTTTCGTCTCGATATCTTAGTTTGTACAAGGACTTGAATTTGCCGAAACACAAAAGGGACCTCTAGATCTGTCTATTTTAAGATACATAAGCATAATCAGCCTACACTATTCCCACTGCTCCACGGGACACAGACATCCTCCCTGTGAGAGAGAGTGGACCGTAATCCACCACGCAAGCCCAGTGCGGGTCACAATGTCTTCGATTTTTTGGTTTTAGGCCATGCCGGTTTCCACACGATGTTTTCCTTCAACGTTTTGAGAACAGTGGTGATGAAATAATTTACACAGAGTAAAGCGCCTGTCTGGGTTCGAACCTACGGGCTACAATTCGTAAGACGCGGTCGTTACTACTGGGTCACCACTGCTCCAGGCTAGTTTAAGATGGCTGCGACAGAATTTCTCTGCATTACGTAAATGTTTAATGCGGTAGCGGCCAGACGACTTGACAATACTTGACGCTACCTGAAAATAAATGACAACTGAAGTGTTGAACAGATCATCATTTGATAGTGTTGATAACGAAAATTAAAATAAACCTGGATGAAAATTTGAGTAGGTACCGGACAGCTTTTCCTCAAAACTCTCACGGTCGAAGAGAGTGAAAACAGATTAAAGTTTCGAGATGGTTTTCGGTCGGCGTTTGATTTTCTTTGTCAAACTCCAAAACGTGACGTGAAAACGAACCAATTTTTTACGTGTTAAAAGCTGAACATGATTCTGCGGAAATAGCGGGCCGTTTTTATACTATTCCACGAAACCAGATCGAAATTCACTCAACTGTTTTTCATTGAATGCACATACGGATGGACGGAGTTTTATTTTATCTTTTTATGCAAACGGCATCTATCGCTATGTTGAATTTATAGTAGGTATCTAGCAGCACTTCCTACGCTCATATTTTTATTTCACATTAAAAATAATGGTAGGTTTGCTGCATTATGTCTCATTATATTTCAGATGAATTTAAGTATGTCTGAAGCATAAACAAAAAAGCAGAGATAAATATCAACAGTCTCCATTTTATTTAGAAGGTACACCAACGACCTATTCACTAGAAACATTAACATAGTAAAAAATAACATATGCATTGAGTTATGTTGAACAAATCACTTACACAAAAAATAGCTACTTATATATACGTTTACACAAGATTTTTTTGAGGCTTTTTTCTTGAGTACAAAGATAAAGTGACAATACCAACAGACTTTTAATAAGGTCCTGGATTTGTTTGGTTCTGTTAACCAACGTGAGTACAAACTTATTGGCCTATGTTAATTAAGAAATTCAGAACCCAATTACTGCCTGTCCAAACAAAGCTTCTGCTAAGGACAGCTTGCTTAAATCAGGGACGAGCTTGATTACTGAAATTAATCAATTGAATTCTCGGTATACCTAGTAACTAGTAAAGCTCAGGGCCATCGTAAACGAGGCTTCTGAAAAGTAACCAGTTAGAAACTTAAATCACCAATGAGTACCCAGATTTTCAAAGCAGTAGTATTTCAATGGCGGTCCCTACACGACGCAACCAATCGCAAACTAGTATATACCGCGTTACTAAGTCGCGTCGTGGACGACGGGCCTTAGATTCCACTGCGACTGTTTAAATAAGCTCAAGAAACTAAATTAAAACGCCAAATAAATTCGCTGCCGCATCGTAGCTACCAACCTCAAAATATTACACGAAGACGTAACAAACTATCACAAACTTCGTGCCGCAGTAATTCTTCCAAACCAGCTATAACATTACCAAGTCCACCGTCCGTAGACTTTGCATGACATAGCCACAAATAAACAGAGGCTACAAAAACTACAACTGAATGGACTCACGCCAAATGTAGTCCAGTTAAAGCCATTAGTTTCATTCGGCCAAATAATTCGCTTTTATTAACTCTCCGTAGTTAAAATTTATGTAGAGTGGATTCCAGTAATGAGGCGTTTTCTATTGCTAACATACATTTCTCTGCCGTTGTTATTAACCATTGCTGCGAGTAACGGTTAGTTGTTATATTGATTTTACAAACTGACCTAGATTTTATGAAAATAACAGCAATCTTTTAAAGTGTTCTAATGGGAATTCGATCGCTATTACGGTAGTGGGTGATTTAAAATGCATAGAATCTTTTTTGGGGATCGGTACTGCGGTTACTAATATGCCACTTAGGACTTACCCATTATCGAGATCTAGCAGTGGGGGTTTGTGGGCTGAGTCTTTCGAACGAACCTAGATGTTGCGGCTCGTTCATCTTCTTTCTGTCGTGGTTCCATGCCATTGTGGTCGACGATATTATACGTTTCTCTTCTCTTCCATGCTCTCCTGACAGCATGTCATTCATAATGAATTATCATATCTCCTACACATCTGTTTTCTTAAGTTTTCTCATACCATCTGTCACCATCGTAAGCCTATCTTTATGATTTGGAATGGAATTTTGGTATTACAGGGCAACTTTAGTTTTACAGGCCAATTTTTGAATTACAGCCAATTTTGGCCCTGATAGTGCAGAGGCTTCAATAGACTTACATACTATACCTAAACAATGTTTGTTTAAAGTTCCTGTGACCAATCCGAGTAGTGCCGCGAACACACAGGACAATCAGCGTGAATATTTGATGAGGCGTCAGGTCGACCGTCTGACCTACTTGCTTAGCATATTATTATTTCACCGGCTTCTCCTGTCACCTCGCCTTAGCTTTATATAATGACTGAGGTATAAACAACGTCTAGATGGCGTTTAAAGTTGCAAATAGGTTATCTCACTGGCTGTTGTGAGCGATCTCTTCCTTCGCGTGTATTTTGAATATACAATTTGATTGGTCCATACTTAGTATGGATGGAATGAAATGCAAATAGTCCATTAAGTCCGTCCTTAAGTTCTGAGTTGCGCTGCACGATTACTGACACATGCGTGCACTGACTAGACAGGTCCACTCAATCTGTGTGGTTTTTCTTCAAAAGACCATTTCAGACACCCAATCTACATGATCTTCCCATGATCTGGCCAAGATTATGTCTGGACTTTAAAAGAGACTGACCTCTGAATTTGTTTCGGCCTTTCTTCTCAGAGTAGTCAGATAGGAAACGCAGACCTCATCTAGTTTTAAAATATGATTGACGTGAAGTGTTTGTACAAACCTACTTACAGAAATAAATCATTTAACATTGTGCCCCGTTTCCACAAATCCACTTTTAATGCTTCTCAACACCCTCTTAGAATATCTCTACCACTTTTCAGGGTTCTTTTTTTGAACTAGGCAGGCGATGTTAGACACCAGTCAGCCAGTCGCTGACGACCAAGGAACTGTTATTCTTGTAATATTGTTTGCTTGGCTACACCATTGTATATGTGATCGAAGGTAACATCTTATTAATAGAAAGGAAGCTACCCAACTTCTTAACGCAGCTCGACACCCGCGAAAGGAGATTTATATCTATCACACGACCCAAACTACTCTATGAAAGATTGTAAACATAAGCACCTAAACATCCGCTGAACACTTCGGATAACAGGGTAGACTTCTACTAGTATGTTATGTATGTAATCTCTTTACTAAATCTCAGCCTATACATAAATCAACTACCCTCGGAAATGTGGTTTCGCAACCGAGACCGCAAAGTGCTAATAGCATCACAGCTCTAATTATCTTAAACATTAATGATTAATAATTTAATATAATATTAAAGGAAAGGAAATATTCACGGGAATTCTAAGCAAAGATGTAGAACTGTACCTAATAAAATACAAGAAATAATAGACAACGTTGCTATATTTTAAGATTTACAAGGTTTCAGTGACATAACAGTTATAAATCATCCTGAGGCAAATGTAAACTGTGAAATATAACAAAATGTAGCTAAATCAATACGATGGAAAAGAATCTGATAGTTTCCTACGGCGTAAGACATCAGCATCAAGCAACAGAGATATCCAAGCATTAAATCAAAAGTTATGCAAGAAGAAAAAATATAATATGCCTACCTAAACCTAACTAAACAAAATACACAAAGAATTGGCAGAAACTTAGACCTAAAAATATATTTGGTTGACTACAAGACGCCAAGTCTTATCACACTTCCCATGCTGATCAAAGACGATGATATGGGGTCAGTGTTTGCGTAATCAACGATATGTCTTTTAAAACTATACCTACATTTCTTTTTATCAAATTATAAGGCCGAGGAATTTTGCTAGGTGACAGGAATTGGTCGCTAATTCAATTTAGTGACGTTTTCAGTTTAACGTCATTACCGTGGGGATAGATCAAAGAATTACTGTGGAATTCGGAAAATAGTTCGGCATTGTTTAAAATGGTTATATTATTATTATCTGTTCATTTTAATTCTTGGAAAATTTCTAGCGTTCTATTGAGAAACTTCATAACTTCATAAAACACATCATAGGACAGATAGGTTGGTCCTAAGACATGTAACCCTAAGTACCCCCCCCCCCCCCCCCCCCCACTTTAGTTTTCTGATACTGACATTCCATAACAGTTAATGATAATGTAATAATATACTATATTTTTTTTACCTGGTTTGAACTTCGTTCATGTAGTTCGTATGAAATTAGTTTGGTGATGGTAGGTTGGTTCGTATAGGACATTGGTCTAAAAGTAGCTATTTTTAACGGGTACACTACTGAAACTTACGAAAAACTTTATTCCGTCAGTCACAAAAACGAATTTCAAAATACCAATTTTCTTATATGGTAATAAACCAAATGGTTCAAAATTCCTAATATAACAACTCCGATTTATCATTCATCCTATTTTTATATTGTGTCAATAAACTTATTTTATTTTGTTTTTTTTATTTTTTACTACCAAAATTTAAATATTCCTAACGTTTATAATTACTATTCTCAAAATACCAAGTTTCAATAGATTTAATAACAAAAAGTCCGACTTAATGATAATTCGAAACATCAAAAATACGAATTCCGATTTCCGAAAAATATTTTCTTTCGAATAAAAATATTTTCATTCGCTGGTCACAGTTCTAACCTAACCTAGCCCAAATGATTCACCAACAATAGAGGGGATCTGGCGTGCGGCGTCCGCTACGGCGCGGTGCGGCGGCACGCTCGCTTCGCTCGCTCGCCTTCGCGCTTTAATGGTCACAGTTCTAAACTTTTTTTTTTCGGGCTGGAATATCCTCACGGATGTCCGCCGCCCTGGGGCGGGCGGCGGGGTCTGTCAGCCTCTTACTGACTAAAAACCACCCCGGTGTTCCATCTCACACCTACGCCGGGTGTCGCGGGAACGTACGATCCTTCCGCAACCACCGACTGGCGGTTCTAACCTAACCTAACCCATATGATTCCACAACAATAGTGAGTATCTGGCATTAATGGCCACTGTTCTAACCTAACCCAAAGGATTCACTAACAGTAGATGGCATAAGGAGAAGAAGAAAACACAAAAAAATAATATTAAAACACAAATATTAATAACAAAGTAGACGCTTTTAAATTACATTAAAAACGTTACTTATTAACTTTGAATTTATATGCGCAACTGAATAATATACTAATTAATCGCAATCCTAATTTTAGTAGTCTATTCGAAGTATTGAAAATCGGAATGTCGTTTTTCGGACCCAGAACCCATCGAGCATTTGATTCTTCAAACGTATGAAAATCGGAAAACAAACAAATCGCATTTACGACTTTCGGTAAACTAAATTTCGTGATTTTTAATAATAGGTAGACATTCTTAGCTATTATGAAATTCGGACTTTTGAAAATCGGAACCTCGAAATTCGGAATAAAATAAATCGGAATATTTGGGCGGGCCCCTTTTTAACCACATGGAAACTCCAAGTTGCAAAGAAAAATATCAACTATCCCATACAGAACTTCAATAGGTACCTACTCGACCCAAATGTAAAGGACGACTGATTATGTTTTCGCGATTACGTTGTTGGTCCCATGCAGAAAGTTGTTCAGTTTGATAGTCTGTACCACAACCTTAAATATAACCACATTCTTCTGATACACGCTGTATAAGCATAAAGTGGTGCAGCTCCTGGATCTTCAATGAAAACCACCAGCCCCTCTCCTGAGCAATGCTGATGTCATGCCTCTGGAGAAACTCGTGGTCTCTCAACAAATTAAAAAACTTATCTCGTTCGAACTCTCCTGGCGTGGCCACACCACATTCTATTCTCTCAAAAATCTCACCGACAAAACTTACGTGAAGTAAGCTGTCATCCCTCAAATATGTACCTTTAAGAGAGAAATAAATTATAAAATATTATTAGTCTTTGACATATCTCGGGACCCTGAGGTCCCGGACCTTTTAAAAGCCTACGAGGGGCCGACGCCATCTAGCAGAGGCTCGTTAGACGCTTTCAATGAAATGGTTATTATTATCCCACCCGTCTGATGTTAGGTGTTGACACTATTCACTTCATCAATGTTTTTTCGGTGAGATTTTTGACAGAATATATCGGCTGGTGTGAATATCCCATGTCTCTATATTATGCTGGTTCGTTACGTGTGCTGAATTCTCCGGTTAATTAGGAATTCGATGTTCCTCACACGCGGTGCAATAAAGATAATGGAAGGTCTGTTTATTCTCGGCCCCAAGTTACGGACGTGGCAATCGAATATTCTGGATACAAATGTAATATAGAGCCAATTGTAGGCCATTCAGAGATATTGCTGGTAATGATTGTTTAACAATTAGCTGATATATTGTGATGTGACTATTACTATTAACTATTGCGAAATGTATTATTAGCTCAACTACCTCTCTAGTAGAAACTTCCATAGTAATATCAGTCAATGTTCAAGGACAAAGTCCTATTTTCATGCATTTAAAGAAAGACGGACACGCTTGCTTATACGTGGTTATGGTGATTTCTGGACCAGTTGCTCTCACAGTTTTTTCCTTCGGCGTATAGGTCAGTGGTATCTTAAACGCCACTTATCAGATCGGCTTAGCATTACGATCACTGGTCCTGGATTTATTACTTCCTTTTTTCTCGATTCTTCACTGTAAATATTAAAGCTGATATCAGACCCTTCCCTCGAGTGACTGTTCATTTTGATTTTTATTCCACGCTCACACGACACTGACAAAAGTACCTACATACGAATAAATGTTCACCTGGTTCTTTCATTTCATTTTTCGATCAACCAAGTAGGCAAGTTAAAGATGTGGGAGTACCGAAATCCCACCTCGTTGGATCGGTTCACTAATGAATAAATTTTTCACTTTTGGTTTATTTTATGTTAAGACGTTTCACTTCAAGTCAAATTGAACAAAAAGTGTAGCGTCTAATATCTCTACTTTAACGAGAACAAAGTGAACAAGGATTTGTCATTGTCCATTCCATATTTAAAACAACAGCATCTGGAAATCTGCAAAATATTCTCTTTGTGGAAAAAGTTACTTTAATAACGTCGAGTTCTCGCGCTACTTCATGCAGATAACATTTTATTAAATCAGAAATTAAAAATTATACTCACTTAATTATATTATAAAATCCTTTTGTTAAAATGAAATAAAATTACAAACTTGATATATTAAGATTGAAGTAGACAATTACTTTTGCTCTGAGCATAATTATATTAATTAAGTATTCAGGGATTTTATGTTCCACTAGCTTTGTTGCATGGTTTCGCTCGCGGATAAACTGGAACAGTACCCGTATATTGCAACAATCAACTTGGTTGTACCGAACCATTTATAGTGACCAATATGTAGGTAATACTGGCTGGTGTCCGCAACTCCACGTCAATGCGCGTATTTTGCGTACGACCAATATGTACCTATCTCAGATTTCAGTACAATTTTAAGATTAACTTTTATTACAACCTAATTATTATACAACGTGTCGTTTTGCATCCTCGTCAAATTTCAGGAGGCTGTTATAAAAGACATAAATAATCAAATAAAATTACGATCCTGTTCAATGATTAATACATACTTGTTTTTTTAGATGTTTAAGTTTGACAGTATTTCAGAATAATAACAAAGAACATAATCGTTCCGTTGCGTATGCGGTAGGCAGTGTCGCACGACTATGTCGCTGTATGCGTTCATTACAGTTACAGCGCAGTTACAGGGCGATATCACACGGGACCTACACATGCCGATTTCCGAAAATTATAAAAAAGTTTTTAAAAAAACCTACTTATTTTATTATTGATTCGTGTCGAGAATCATTAGCATAGTTACCTCCTCGAATTTGACGAGGATGCAAAACGACACCTTGTATACTTAATTAATACTTCGCAATCAGTAGGCCAATTCTCGTACTTAAAAACGTTCAAATTCAAGTCGCAATCTCATCTCAGCGACAATCAATGTCAAAAACCTGTCAAAAATGTATGGAAATTGATTGTAATTTTGACAGATTGAGACTGAGATTAGAATGCGAACGGTCTTAAAAATACGGGAATTTCCCCTCTGGACTTTGTCAAAGCAGCTCGGAGTCTGGATTTGTGTCCAGTTTATGGCAAGTCTTGCCCCCTATTACATAGGACTTAAACATAGCTGGGGATCTATGGGTGTACTATAGGTACATCTCTTGGGGGGCTTGTGACTTAGTAATAACAGCCGCACGGGTCGATCGATCAGGTTAAGCAACACTTGCCGCGGTTGGTCCGTGGATGGGTGACCGTCTTTACATACCAAGACCCCTCCGTGCCTCGGGCAGCACATTAAGCCGCTGGTCAATTATTATAATAATGTTAAGTTATGTTATTATCAACTTATTCGTTTTTAAAACAGTTATATTTGGGTGCTAATTAATGCAGCTTCTTTAAAATGTCATTCTCGTCTGCAAATATATTTAGTTGTCTAATGAATGAATAGGTCAGCGACGAACTTTTAGCGTCCAATAAATGGTTTATAAGCGACCATATATTGTAAAACAAGCTACTGTTAATTTATGACGCAACATGGTGATAATTCTTAAGCAACTAAATTTGTGATATGTCTACTCATTGCCAGCTTCTAATAAGTGTATCAACTTCATCTATAAAATAATATCAACGTACTTTAATTTCATAGAGTCACCTTTATTTTTATACTTTAGCATAAGTAATTGATGAGTGAATCTACTTTATTTGAACATAAAATTTCCTTATTATTGTCATCAAATAATGGTCAACGAAAGCTCTAATTTCATGTATTCGCCTATCTATTTATAATGTTACCATAAGTAATTGACTATTATACCTACCCAAATGAACATACACAAAATATTACTGTACATTGCGGCGTGATATTTACTCATTTTTAGGCAAAATTATGTAATGATTAAGTAAACATCATACTGTTATAACCTCATCTAACCCAAATGATTCACCAACAATTTTTTTTTTTTTGTCGCTGAGAAATGGCATTACGCATCTCCGCTCGTCGGGGGACGAGACGGAGTATGTGGGACTCCCTGCCAGAGTGGCAGTATACCCACTAAAACTCAGCGGTGTTCCCGCGACGCCGTGATGGGAGGGCTATGGGAAATTGGCTCAGCCTCTGCTTCCACAGCCCTTCCGGCGTATGCCCGCCTAGTTGGCAGGCCCCGCATGCCCCCCATTTAACTGGGGGGCTACGGGAATGGCCGGGAACACCCGGCCACTCCCGTCCGACACTGGTGGAGGCCCGTGCAATACAGGCAAAGGGCGCCCCCGCACCCACCGCCTGCTGGCCTCCACCCGGGAGGAGCCGGAGGTGACTACCAGACCGGCGTCTTCCTCGACCCCTCCCCTCTCCGGAGCGGCGCCGCGCGAGAGAATCATCCCCCGCGCGCGCGCCGCTGCCTCCCTCCGGGACACGACCGCCTGTTCCGCATCGGCGGCCCTGCCCAGTCTACGCCCACTCACCTCCCTCTGTAAGCAGAGGAGGAGTGGACGTATCTGCCCTCTGTAGCCCGGTTCCCTTCACCGACCATCAAGCATGATCGGCGATTGGAACCGTGACCTTTCCCCGCTTGTTGAAGATTAGCCGCCAGCCCCAATTGTCCCCCAAAACCGCACTGGGAGAAATTGGAGCCGACGTTGCCCAGGGTGCGCCACGAGGAGGCTCTTCAACATGCACCCCGTTCTAACCTAACCTAACCTAACCACCCACATGATTCACCATATATAAATAACCATAATAAGGTGCTTGTACAATATAATTATTTAAAAGAGAGCGGGAATAAATTACAATATTCATAATCAAAGGCCTGTTTCCCCAACTTTTGAACAATAAGATACCAAGTTCAGTATTGAATGGCTAAAGTTTTTCTATCAAACATGCACGTTTACTATCTACGGAAATTATACCCGAAGTATCTAACTATTTACTTTTACAAGTGTAGTTACAGCGTTGTTTTAGCTTATAGAGGTACGAGGAACGGGGTGTAAAGTTCACTCATACCT
Source organism: Brachylomia viminalis (assembly GCA_937001585.2). Classification (NCBI taxonomy): domain Eukaryota; kingdom Metazoa; phylum Arthropoda; class Insecta; order Lepidoptera; family Noctuidae; genus Brachylomia; species Brachylomia viminalis. Next base: position 11,635,555 of record OW443316.2, on the reverse strand, counting down.
CCATAGAAAAGGGAGGATCCTCCGACCAGACGGGTGTCGTGTCTGGTGGGCAACTGCCCAACGATTGATGTCGGGAAGTTGTATATAAGCTAGTCGCGCGGTAAACTCTGCTTGCGCGATGCAGGATTTGCGTGACATAAGTACGACGCACAGCTCGCATGTGGCGATATAAATACCGCTACAAGCTCAGTTTGTGAGGAGGAGGGGTGGTGTATTCATGGCTTTACTTTTTAAGGGGTACGCAGCTTTCGCTTAATTTGAACTCTCACAGTTGACCTACAATCGGGAGTTAGCCTGTTGTCACCAATAATAAATTACGCTCATTTTTCTTTTTAAGTATTTTATACCTACCTACTACGAAGGCAAACGAAGTTAATTGTTTAGCAAATAGACTACCAACTTAAATTATCCGTATATTCAAATCACAACTGTAATTCTTTAACAATTGTATGAAATGGCTATAACAATGTCAATTTGCTTAACAATTAATTTCTCTGACTTTTCAAAACTCAAACTCAAAGCATTTATTTCAAATAAACCAATTACAGGCACTTTTGAATTGTCAAGGGGTCGGTCAGTCAGAAAGATGAAGCTAGTTGCCCATTCCAAAGCGTAGTAGGTACCTATGGAGAAGAACGGGCAAGAAACTCCATGGACACTCTTTTAAATCAAAATATTGTTACAAAAAAGTGGTTACATCATTCATGTTGTAATTATACATGTGAGAACGATGTAGAAACACGTGCACGTTAAAAGCGTCCGTAATAAAAAGATAAAACCAATTATAGAATTAAAATAAGCCGTGACAGCTAAGAAATGACCAGTGCCTACTGACGGCGCCCGTTCACGAACATGACGTATGGATCAGCACCATTCAGCTCAACCATTTTGAAGGGAACTCAATGATCCAATACAATAAATACAATATTTTGCTTTTATAACACGAATCTTATCAAATATTTCAGTCTATTTCTCATCCCTTATTTACATCTAGCTTAATCTTATTATGTACAAATCAATTCAAATAAAACTGTCTCTGAGCACAGTTACTTAGTTTTACTTCGTCCATAGACAGACAATACAAATAAAACTAATCTCCTAGACAATTCCTTTAAACGACTACAATTTCCTTTTAGTATCGATAACGTAAGTGAACTTTAAGTAACGAACTTTGACAAAGTTAGTCCAACTTGCCCGAGGGATACAATCAGCCTAAATAATGAATGCTGATTGGTCGATATTATTACACGACCTTTTTTTTCCCTTTTGAACCTTACGTTATAGGAGTAGAGTGCATTTTCGGTTTGATGTATGGCCGCTAAAGTGAACATCTGTTACTTGCTATGGTTTAATAGCGGCAGGGTATTTTTGTACGAGAAAAGGAAATGTAAGAGTTCTTATTTGTTTATTATACTCACACAATAATAAAAGTTAAACTCGTGCAAACATCTGCTGTATAATTTTATTACGGCCTTGGGAAAAAGGATCACTAAAAAGTAGGTACTTAGTTGTTTTCTTTTTATTTACCTTGTAAAATGCCTTCGCACCTCCTGATTTCACTAATAGAACATTACTCCAGCGGCCAGCAAAAGAGAGACTTACGTATGTGTGCCTCGGCTTCGCCTCGGCCCGCATTTACACGTTCGTCCATCAATGCCTAGTTGTGGCCAAGGCTCGTATAGTACTTTTGTCAAATAATGCGCGGAAATTACAATACAATTACTTTTCAAAATCAATGACGAACAACAATATTTTTCCCCACGTTAAAGTGTTAATTTGGTTTTTTTTTTCAATAAACAGCTTTCCATTTGCAAGCCAGTTCGAAATTTAAATAAAACCTTTGTTAAGTTACCTCCTTGGTTGCCATGTTTCGGAGTAGAAGATCGTTCTATTTTTAAATTACACGATAAATATGAGTTTACTATGTTATCTAATTGGCCGCTAAACCACGACAGATATGGATTTTCATACAACTATTTCCGGCCGCTGCTGTAATGTACTATTAGTGGAAACAGGAGGTGCGTTAGCATTTTTTAGGTAAATAAAAAGAAAACAACTAAGTACCTACTTTCTATCATGATTTATCTCGAAGAAGGTTGTCAAAATAATGCTCAAATTTCCAAGCATGTTTCAGAAAAAAATATATTTTTAAATATCATCCAGGGACCTATTTAATAAAACCGACAGAGTGACAGGTGACGGGCGAAAATCCGACAATTTTATAAGTTTCTTTCATACATTTTCTGCGTTATTAAACAACTGCTGTCGTGAAAATGTGTCAATTATGTCATTTGTGGACAAATATGTCGCATTGTCAGTTATATTAAATAGTGTCCAGGGCCTGCAGTCTCGACATAGTTAGCAATAGTTTTCGGTTGCTAAGTCCTAACAATCCAGATGTAAATGTTGATGTAAATGTTTGGTAGTCTCGACACTCAAATTTATCGGTTGTTACCTACCGGTACCTACCTAAAATACCAGTAACAACCGATAAATTTGAGTGTGGAGACCACCAAATATCATTACATCTGGATTGTTAGGACTTAGCAACCGAAAACGATTGCTAACTATGTCGAGACTGCAGAGCCAGAAAGACAATTTTTCTCTTACCTAGGTAATTATGTTCTACTTAAAACATAACAACAGGTACTCTATAAATATATCACAAGCAAGTCTTCTGTCATCCACACTGCAATAATTAAAACTTTCTAAAGAAACCTTAAAACAATCTGCTGCGCCAAAACCAAGCTAAAACATAACTCTGTCGCTGCAGCCACATGTCAACGTCTCCAGCTAACATTCCTCTCCTTCTGAAACTTATCCAATTAAATAATCCAAGTTGCAGAACAAATGCAATGTCACTACTTAGGTACAAGTTCGTCTTACAGATGTGGGTCATTTTAGAAATATTTTTATTCAGGCTATACAGCGTACAGCTCGCGCGATAAGAGTTTGGCTTTGACCGTTATTGCGCAGAAATCAGAAATTGGGTATCAACGGGCAATTAGCGGGGTGCGGGGCGGGTGTGTAGGCGCACGCGGTGCTCTGATTGGCGCTCCAGTCGTTCCCTGCCTCTCGCATCGATACGACGTACCGCGCACTCCTGTTGTACAATCAAAAGCTCAAAAATCCGAAGGTCAAAGCCAAACTCTTATCGCGCGAGCTGTACCTATACCAGAAAGGCATGGTCATATTTTTGAGGTTAAAGGCAGACCATAAAACTGAACTACTTACTTCATGAAACCAATACCGTAATCGTGAAAAAATAATCAGCTGTCCCACACAAAACTTCAATACCTACTCGACCCAAATTTATAAATGCCGATTGTCTTGTACACCGAACTAAACTAACTAAACTATCAATAAAATTCCTTACTTTTGGCTATGAGAATCTTAAAGCTATTCTGCAAAAAAAATCTCTAAATTTATAAGACACAACTAAATTGGAATTTGACAAGCGTATTGTGTGTGTGTGTGCGTGCTGCTTATTTGCCCTACCTCGTGTTTTTTTTTTTTTTGAGCCGCAGTTTGGTTGGGTAGCCTCGACGTGTTTTATATGGAATTTTTCACTTTTTGTATGGAAAATATGAAAAATTTTATCCTACGTGTTGAGTTTTAGAGGTTTACGTGTTTTATAAAGGGGGTCGAAATGTTCTTTATTTTTGCGATAGAACACACCGTTTTTGAGATATAAGCAAAAGAAAAGAAAAAAAGATACAGTACTGTTTTTGCATCTGAAATCGAGGTTTTGGTGTGAATTTTAGTTCATTAGTTGTCATCGCGATTAAAAATAGTCAGATTTAGTTAGACAAACAAAATTTTTGGTGAAAAATGTCAAATTCAGAATACCAAAATGATCATTTTCACTAAATTAATAACTCAGTTCCATCTTTGTGGTGTCAAACTAAAATATAGTTAAGTTGTGTCACTTTAGTCAATTTCAGAATGGGAAATCGTCGTTTGAGAGGAATAAACAAAATGTTGGTGATTTTTAGTCTAGTTTAGAGAATTTTGTGACAAGAGAATCGGCACCATATTATCTACTTAGTTTTAAAAATGGGCCTTCAGGATGAAAACTGAAATAATTTTTTAAATGGAAAGCATGTGGCCAAATGAGGTAAGGCTCGATTTCGGAGAAAACTCAAAGCATAGTTTGAGTTTTTTCCGAAAACAAACCATTGATCATTAACACAAAACTAAATCTCTAATTTTAGTCGGTTTTTGCATGGATAAAATACCACCCAGACTGATGTGATATCGATTGTATTACTCTGATAAATTAATATCGGTCTTGCAAAGGAATAGTCACCCGTTATTAAGAGAATGAAACGTTTGTTTAATTATTCTTAATCACAGAAGTATCAAGGCATCTACAGGTACCACCCTAATCCCATTTATCATGGCCGCACATTGAGCATACCATAGCAGCCCAAAAGTTAATCCAATTACTAAACTTGCAGAACAAATGCAGTGTGAGGTAACATCTCACAGAAACTAGGTCACTGTCGCAGTATTTTTATACAACCTACGTAAATCTCAACCCTCCATGCCTACCATAAAGGTATACCCCACAGAGTACTACAGAAATGGAGTGATAACGTGGGGGAGACAGTGCACGCTCGCCGTTGAAATAATACTGAAAAACAATAAATACAGAAGCTAGTAAATGCTTTAAAACTGAAATCTAAAGGGACGATGCATAAAGTTATCTTGAGAACATAAGATTGCTGCACTGTATATTGGTAACGATACCAGCAGTGCAAACCCTTACGATAGGGTTTCTTAAGACTGCAGTGGCCACCACATAGCGTCCGGAATTTACGCGTATGACGTCACTAAAACGTTATATTATGAAGTAAGTTGAGGTGTTTCGGGCCTGCGGGCGGTGAGTAATGGGTAGCTCACCGTCTGATCAGGATCAGGCCCGTGCCGGACGGCGCGTACGTGTTCCACGCGCGCCTCAAAGAGATGTCAGCATCGAAGAGGGGGCCCACTAGGGCCCAAACCTGCCGGGAAAGCGGGATCATCCATAAGGGGTACCGCTGACCCGGAACATAAAGGGCCAAGGAAGGAACACGGGTGGGTTTTAGTCAGTAAGAGTCTGACACTCCCTTCCGCTCCACCCAGAGCGGGAGTCATTTGATGATTTCCCATCCTCAAAAAAAAAAAAGTTGAGGTGTTTTTATGGAGAGCGTTTTTTGACACCGTAAAGTAAAACCGCGATGCCATAACTTTTGTGACAGCGGCCAGTGCGGCCGTTATGTGGCGGCCACCATTCTAGAAAACCGTAGCTTAACTCGCTCCTTTTCCTGTACACGTCTGAAACAAAATGAGATTATCCTCAACGTTGAAATAAGTTTTCCGTTTACTGTCTACTCCATGGCATACAAACACGTCGGACCCTTAATCCCACGTGAGCCGACCGACACTGACACGACGGCAGGTATCAATAATTCAGTACACAATCTGGCCTCCAACGAAATTATTTTAATAAAACAGCTTGTAATAAAAGATACACGTCCTCTGTTATTCTTGTTTATATCAATTGGGATGTTACACTTGTTATAATTAACTTTGCAGGAGTATTTTTTTCTGAAAATGTATCTCGCTCATTACTTCGTCAAAAATCTCTCTTGTTGGGTTCCTTTGAATTATACACACAACTCAGTTTTAGTCCCCGGGAGTAAAAGTGCAAAATGTTTAGTATAACATTTTGCAGCAGATTTTTTTTTAGTCTGTTTTTCTTGTGTCAACACGACATAATATCATACCTACTAGAAAAGTTTGTACTAAAAATAATACAAGCCAGTTAGCAAAGGTGACTACTTCTGCGCCTGCCCCACCGCCGGCGATTAACGAGAAGCGAATAGAGCTAGCAACTAACATTGAGTTGGCGAACAAAGAGCGGCGAGTGCGCGACGGCGGCGCGGCGTATGCGTATGGTGGAGTGACGACTTGTGAAAGGCAGAGACTGGATGAGGAGAGCCGAAGATCGGGCTCAGTGGCGTTCACTAGGAGAGCCTACGTCCAGCAGTGGACGAATATAGGCTGCTGATGATGATGCGTATGGTTGATAGCTCTCGTCGCTACGACAAGCGAGTACTCGCCGACGAACGGTGTGACGGTGTCAGCGATATACTATTAATATATGTATAGGGTGGTACAAATAGTGACCATCCGAAAATACCCCATGTATACCGCCTTCAAAATATTATATCAATATTTTGACACAGCTTTTTCTCATTTTTTTTTTGCAGTTTTCGTTGTTATGGAGTATTCTTTCAGACATAACATTATCATCTTCCTATGATTATAGAATAGAATATTTATTTGCGTAAAACATGGTATACAAGGGTGTTAAATATACAAATTGAGGCACAAGCATGTTTAGCTAGGATAAAACAATCGTTTTTTTTTTTATAACATCATCATTTTTATCTATAAATTCTTTTAAACTATAAAAACTACACTCGAGTAACCACTTATGAAATTTAATTTTTAATAATTAATTGAAATTTCTAAATAATTGATTAATTTTAGGATACAATTTCTTGAGTGAGAAAATCGGTGATAGCTATGGGGCGAGCACGGCCTCCTGTGATAGGCTTGAGTCACACATTTTTATCACAGTTTGGGAGCAAAAACCGTGATAAAATGCGTGACTCAAGCCTATCACAGAGGCCGTGTTAGCCCCGCTAGTCGCTTCCTCGTTGGCATTAGTAGAACATGTGCACCTAGGTACCTTGCACCTAGGTACCAACTTAATTTGGTCACTCATAAAGATTCTTGTGCATCTTTATTCATCATTTTCCTGACTTGAGAATCAAACACGGTTTCCATTTGCTTGCGACCACTACAGCAATGAAATGCTAGCACATTCTCCTGAAGTTTACACGCAGCTAAATGACAAAGGCATTCAACTGAGGAGTATACTAATCTAATCTGTATGTAAGATTACGCATTGCAATTTCCTGACACAGTTCATGTGAGTGATATCTGATGTTCTATCCCCCCATAGAACATCGAATTCAGACAAGACTTCAGAAGGAAATTGATTATGTTTCTTCTCTGCTTGTCTAGTTTGTGAAATTATTTTCAGGATTTCAGTTGCAATATTTGTGTTAATGTTTACTAGTCTTATGTTATACGAACCTCCGTTGGTTCAATAGTGCATATTGATCCTTATAAGAAATTAGCATCGAAATTAAGTTTTTCTCAAAATTGCCGATTTTCTTGTTGACTGTAATTTTCGATCAAAATCTGTGAATGTAGATCAACATTTCTTAAGCACAGTTTTTCTTAAGGACAGTTTCCTAATACCGTTGTCCTGTACCTACAACTACCTTATCTCAAAAATTCACACTGTACAGTCACGAGCACTAATATGTATACACTTAGCAACTTCTAAAGGTGATTTTCTCCAACTGTATTGATTGTAATTTTATGTTGTTACGAACATAATATTGAACCTATACGGTGAAATACTTAGGTAGGTCTTATTTCAAAGTTGCATTCAATATTCCACGAGAAAATCGTTTTTAAATTTTGCTAAAGGTCTCTGCATACAGCGGGCGCGGCGCGGCGGGACGGGACGGCGACGCGACACTGAGCAGTTGTAATGTACTAGATTTTACGGACGACGCCACACAGAGAGACGGTTACCGTCGCGTCGAGCGGGACGGCTCTGTGTGGCGTCGTCCGTAATATCTAGTACATTACAACCGCTCAGTGTCGCGTCGCCGTCCCGTCCCGCCGCGCCGCGCCCGCTGTGTGCAGAGACCTTAAGTGTATACTTATTCGTGCTCGTGACTGTGCATGTTATGATTGATTGCTTAGCTCGATAAAGTTATAGCGTGATGATAATCATTTGAAAGGTTAAATCTGTAACTATCTGCAATACTGTATGTAGCCTTTTGGTTTGACTTTTTTTACAATTTGCGGCAAACTATAGAAAAATACGAACAAATTGCAATATTACTTACCCCCCACAGCAAATAGCGTGATAATTTATAACCTACAGACTGACCAGACTCATACAATATCTATGCAAAATTTGAACAAAATCTATCCGTTAGTATTTGCGTGATGCTGGAACATACATTCAGACAAACAGACGGACAAAAATTCTAAAAAAATATATTTTCAGACCTCGCAAAAGTTACACATAAAAAATACATTGTACAGTTTTGACTTCGCTACGATTTTATAATAATTATGTACAGACTATTTTATAGTAAATTCAGAGCAATTTTGTCTACCGATTTAGCCGGGTGTATTATACAGGGTGTTTGGTGCATCGTGTGCCAAATTGAAATGGTCGACTGAAGGAGTCATCCGCTAGCCTTTCAGACCCTTTAACACCCCTCATGCTCTGTGGATTTTTTTATCGACTTGTTATTGTTTTCCAAAAAAAAGACCCAAATTTTACATTCAAATACAGATTTAAAAAAAATATAAGGCGTAGACTCTGAATTTTAATTTTGTTTCGATGTGTATTGTTTAAGAATACTTTAAATACAAAATTAGTGATATTAGTCACCTAGTTCTTTTTTAATTCACTCGCAAAGGTAAAACTTAAATTAAAGCTGTACATGTTACAGCTGTTTATAAGGCTACAAAAAAAAAAACAAAAGCGACCGGGATCTTCCAACTCCCTCATTCATTCTCCAGTCTATCCTCTTTCTAATGATGTGCCACATGCCATAAAAGTATTTTAACAACTTTGTGAATTCGCTAGAATTGTGAATCGAGTCACCTAAGGCAAATATTCAAAATTATGATTTTTAAAAAAATCTCTTAAATGATACCTGTCAAACCTATAAATCTGCTATCTCATTCTTATGGTTAGGTAAATTCGTGTCTCATATCTGTATCTTTCGTGGGATTTACTTGAAATAAAAAAACAAAATTGCATTTTTAACATTTATTTAATCATTGTTACAAATCTTGCTCAAATTGTTGGCCTCTATTGCGAATGCAGGCCCGACACCTGTTTCGCATTTCAACAGTTGTTGTACGAAGTCGTATTTCCTCCTTAATAGTATTGAATGCCGCTTCTATGCGTTGGACTAATACCTCCCTAGTTGGAACCTTCGTGGCATACACCAACTCTTTGGCACGTCCCCAGACATAAAAGTCTAACGGAGTTAGATCTGGGGAACGTGGCGGCTATGGAATAGGGCCATCGCGTCCAATCCATGCATTGGGGAACACATTGTCGAGATATTCCCTCACAGTCAATCGCCAATGCGCGGGACAGCCGTCATTTTGAAATGCAATGGGCACACGTTCATTAAATACGGGCACATCGGTCACTAATTCGGGCAGGTCATTTTGTAGGAATTCCAGGTAGTCTTCGCCATTGAGATTATCGGGCAGGTAATGCGATCCAATTACCTGATTCCCAATCACTCCTGCCCAAACGTTTACATTAAACCTTCTTTGAGAAGATTTCTGTCTTTTAACACGTGGGTTTTGCGTTTTCGTTGTCCAGTGGTGCAAATTGTGTAAATTGAGGATCCCATCCTTAGTAAATTTGGATTCATCCGTCCACAGTATTCTTTTTAAAAAATCAGGATCATCCACATCCGTGTGTAAAAGAAACCGACAAAAAGCCACTCGTCTCTCAAAGTCGCCACCCTCAAGACCTGCAACAAACAAAAAACTCTTTTAAATTTCTCTTGGGCAATAAGTAATTGCACAAGAAAGGACCCGCTGTTCGTGCTAATAGATTCACTACCTGGAAGTGACGCCATACCATACCCATTACCTGCTAAACAAAGGCAAGGTCAAACAAAGCTTGCACGGGTTTAAAGTTAGCTTAAAATTACGTACCTTGCACCGGAGTGTAGTGGAATGGATGCTTTTTGTTTTGACGAAGTACTTTTCACACTTTCCATATTGAAATATCAAGATGTGATGCCACATTTCTAATGCTTCTTGTAGGGTCTTCCTCAAAAAGTGCCAGTATTCTCTCGTCTACTTCAACATTATGTCGCACAATATGGCCCCTTGGTTCATTAAAAGTAACACTGCCAGTCTCGCGTATGCGTCGGTATGTGTCTTGGAAGACTCTGCGGCCAGGTAATCGTCTACCAGGAAAGCGTTCCTGGTAAAGTCGTTGCGCTGCACGAGCGACGCCATTAGCGGCTCCGTAAGCCATCATGATGTCCGCATATTCTTCGTTAGAGAATGTCGCCATTGCAATAACAAAAAACTCAAAGTTTAACAAGAACAACAAAAATTAAACAAATATAACAAGAACCAACAAAACTTAACGATAACAAAGTAATAAAAGAATCGCGGAGTATGGTGAACTAGCACACACGTTAGGTAGCAGAGGCAGTGATGTCTCGACTAAAAAAATGGCGGGTCGGGCGGCGCGATTTGTTCAAACCGATTTAAGGTATGCAAGAAAGAGATAGAAGATAGATTTTACTGTGAAAGAGTGAGAAAACAAATTTTACCTCTTTCTCAAGTAACAGTTCCGCAATAAATATTTTTTCACTAGAATTTGGAATGTAGTTTTATGTGACTTGATTCAGAATTCTAGCGAATTCACAAAGTTGTTAAAATACTTTTATGGCATGTGGCCCATCATTAGAAAGAGGATAGACTGGAGAATTAATGAGGGAGTTGGAAGATCCCGGTCGCTTTTGGTTTTTTTTTTGTAGCCTTATAAATAGCTGTAACATGTACAGCTTTAATTTAAGTTTTACCTTTGCGAGTGAATTAAAAAAAAAACTAGGTGACTAATATCACTAATTTTGTATTTAAAAGTATTCTTAAACAATACACATCGAAATAAAATTAAAATTCAGAGTCTACGCCTTATATTTTTTTTTAAATCTGTATTGAATGTAAAATTTGGGTCTTTTTTTTTGGAAAACAATAAAAAGTCGATAAAAAAAATCCACAGAGCATGAGGGGTGTTAAGGGGTCTGAAAGGCTAGCGGATGACTCCTTCAGTCGACCATTTCAATTTGGCACACGATGCACCAAACACCCTGTATAACATTTCATGTTGCATGTCAAAATGTTAACACCAAGGACAGTTTGAGAGTAAGTTAGTAAACAACCTGAACTAATATTTACATCATTTAAAAAGCTAACAGTCTGAAAATAATAATATGTACAAGTAAATAAAAAACTAAAAAATCATTCGAAAAATTCGTCTGCACCGGTGTCAACAGGAAAAGTGCCCAAAAGACTGGCAGCATTGCCACGTTGTATGGCAATGCTGATTGTTTGGCCAAAAAATAGGCCAGCCCTCTGGTCACGTGAAGAGTTGACTAACCATTTGGCGATGTCTCGAAAAACTAAGTGGGCACTCGGATCCCATGGCCCTAGTGTTTCAACCCCAAACGGCTCAAACACATAAGTCCCAAAAAGATGGGAGTATTTGCGCTGTTTGAGGTTTTTCGCTCCTGCAGCAGCCGCCCCAGCACAGCCCGCCGTGCTAGGAACATGGGATGGCGCAAGGGTGTTGACACACGTTGCATCCCACGCCAAAGGCCTACCTACCTTTCAAGGTATTATGGTCATTCCGTTTGGTCTCTTCCCATCGTCGCGTGCCAAGCCTTTGGGTTCTAAAACTGATGGCACTCGGCGGTGACAAGAGGACGACGGATAATGTCATTGATGCTGGCGTGCCGTGCTATCCGGCCTGCGCTCTTACTGCAGGATAGGCCATGGTGTCCAAGGCAGTCGACACCTTTACCACAATGGCAGAGATGCGGAGCCGCGCAAGGAGCGCCCAGACGCAGACAAGTAAATAGTGTTCAACATAAACATCTATTTCTCCTCAAAAACAGCGACACCTTGCTACGTACGCCGACGTGTTTTTTTTTTGCGTATGGGAAATCATCAAATAACTTCTCCCAATCTGGGCGGAACGGGAGGGCATGTCAGACTCTTACTGACTAAAACCCACCCGTGTACCTTCAGTTGCCTGTGTGTCCACCCGAGACGGGCAGAACCTCCACCGTGTCCTCCGGGCGATCCACACAATGGTGACACCCGGGCGTTTCCTCCCGCCTTATCCGGAACAGGAACCTCTCGAAACAACCGTGTCCGATGAGGACCTGCGTCAGGCGGAAGATGAGGACGCCGTGGCGCCTCTCTAGCTTCTTCTCAAAGAGGGGACTTATCACCGCAATTGTGCCGTGCCCAGCACTGGGTTGCGACACTGGCACTCTCCATGCCGCCATGAGATCTCGCCGCAGCTCTGTCCGCTGTGCCGTGATTTCTCGCGGCAGCGGAGTTACGCCCCGGCGTTTCGCCTCCTCGCGCCACTCCCATATGTGCGCGAGGACTTTTGCCTCCAGATCCCATGGCGGCACCCCCGACATCCTAACATCCTAACTAATTTGGTTTGGAAAGTAAGTTTGTTTGTTGGTTACACTTTCACAATAAAAGGCTGAACGAATTTGGACAAAACTTTGCACACACATAGACCATGACCTAGAAAAGGACATAGGCTTATTTTCCTCCTGGATCGCAGACAAAGTCGCAGGCAATAGCTAGTAGTCAATAAATGAAAATATTTGCTAAAATAACACTTTTTCGCTAATTCCACTTTGGATTTTGGTCTTTTTCATGTACTTATTATCATTTGTCTTCGTTTTGTTTAGCTGTGAAATTTGTTACATCTAAGAGGTTTTACGTTTTTTGTGAATGTTTATGTTAATTTATGAAACAGTCTTTGGGCGTTGTACCGCCTGCTATAATGCGATGCTATAAATTATAACATTTTGTAGAAAAAAATTGTACGGAATACTGGCCATTAACAATCTCCCTACATGATAGAATAAAATAGAATACCCTTTATTATCAACACCATAAGAATTACAGATATAAATATAGATTTTTACATAGGGTCACACAACGGGCGGTCTTATCGCTAAAAGCGATATTTTAAAGACAACCAATGGATAGATTTAAAGGGAGAAGGATAGACAACCTACCATATGTACTTAGATCATCAGCATCATCATCATCAGCCTACAGCAGTCCACTGCTGGACATAGGCCTCTCCAATTGTACGCCATTTAGCTCGATTCTCAGCAGCTCTCATCCAGCTGCTACCAGCCACCCTGCAAAGATTTACTTCGATACCTTTCTATATTTTTTCCTAAACAAAAAGTTAGGACATAACAATATAAAACCCAATCGCTTAGAAAAAGGGTCTTCTCATTATTTTAGATAGCTTATAAGTTATTTTCAGTATCGACAAGATTTTCTCGCATCGATAATTTTAGTCATCATTAGATAGATGTCCCTTTACTTACATAGACAAAGTATACTCTTATTTATGAGGGTATCTACATTTATAATAATAAAAAGCTGAAGACTTAGTTTTTTTTGTTTGAACACCCTAATCTCTGGAACTGCAAGCACAGATTACTAAATAGTTACTACGTAACAGATACTTCACTCAGTAGAAAATTTCCAATACCTATTGAGATAATAGCCTACTCCGTCGCCTCAGCAACCACTGCATGCTAAAATGTGCCTAAATGCTCAAGCGTACAGTTGTGATTGCTTCGCACCGCGCGATCCTACAGCAATCGCAGAGAACCGAATTTGGACCACAAACGAAGTGACAGTGCGGGCGGGCGATGCGATGCGACGCGGTGGTCGAAAGAACGAGAAGTTTCACGCAGAAGAAGTCACGGACAGAAGGTAGTGTATCTTATATTTAAAGATGTATCCTCTCCGTACTTATTCTGTGCTCGTGGCTAAGTTATAACAGCCGCATGGGTCGATCGATCAGGTTAAGCTACGCTTGCTGCGGTTGGTCCGTGGATGGGTGACCATATTTTCATACTGAGACCCCTCCGTGCCTTGGAAAGCACGTTAAGGCGTTGGTCCCGGCTGTCATTAGTGGATCTTTAACAGTCGTTACGGGTCATCAGAAGCCCGAAAGTCTGACAACCCGTCTTACCAAAGGGTATCGTATTACCCAGTTATTGGGTCGTGGAGGTCAGATAGGTAGTCGCTCCATATAAAATACTAGTATTCAACTGCATCTGGTGAGAGTGGAAGCCGACCGATGATGATCCTTTCCCTATTTTTTTTTTTTGTAATTCTTTGGTAAATTGATATCAGATTTAATGATGTTAGTTGCTTATCACAAATCAAATACCTACATGGCCGCAAATGTAGCAAAATTTAAACATACTGTTTTAATTTTATACAAAATGGCCTGCGCTTAACCCAGATTGTGTAAAATTATCTGACCAAAAGCATAAAATTGAAATAACATTGCGTACATTTTAAATACATTGTTGATCTGTTAATTATTATTTCGCCGAATTGAATAGTTGGTTGTGTCACCACCGGCACGTTTTGTTTATTATATGTATTGTTAAACCTATTGGTTTCATCTGCGGGGTATGTTAAATACATATTTAAATTCGTTTGTATTTAATCTGAAAATAACCGAAATGTTAAATGTTTAGATGATAAACTCTCCATATCGGTGCCCAAGGTATAGGCTTGCCTAGTTTGGGGCCAATGTAAAACCTCTGTACTTAATCTTTTCAACAATAATAGTTATTTGTTATACAAGAGTGCAAAGTTGCTTTTTAACCGCGTGTTCAATTTTGATGACCGAGCAAGCGAAGGATTCTAAAATTGAATCACGAGCGCAGCGAGTGATTCAAAATTAGAATCCTGAGCGTTAGCGAGGGAATCAAAAGAGCACGAGGTGAAAAATCTTTGCACTCGAGTGCAACACGTAACTTTTCATTCCACCTCAGCGAGGAAATGACTAAATGCAAAAAAAAAACGTTTACAATCACAAGATAGGTACACTTTTATTTCAGTTTAGGTATTAATTACTACATTATGACAGGTAAGTATTACAGAATAATCTTTAAATTATAACAAAATAATACTAAGGTATAATTAAGAAAATTTTAAAGTAACGTTGCTACAGTTATTTAAATTGAGTGTAATATTTTTGTTTGGTACTGTAATATTGGTGTTAGTCACTTGTGTACTGTTTTTCGGTAAACTATCTGTCATACTTAATAGTTGTACCGATTCATCGGATTCCCTTGGCGTGAATGTTGGAGAGAGAGGGAGATGGTTAGGTGTTTCATAACGGCTTATTTTTGATGTAGAAGGGCCAGTCCAAGGATCCGATTGAGGCTCTTTCAGTGTAATGGCTCCTACGATGCCTTCACATATTTTAGACTTATTTTGGATGGAATCCTCTATGTATCCCTCTACAACTGCATTGGACTTCCAGCCTCCGTGGCGCTTAAGGGACAGGAGATCAGCTCCGGAATCAGCCAAAAGTGTGGCTGAAGTTCGTCGGAAACAATGACCCGTGTACAACAGGGGTTCTGGAAGTTCAAGAAATGTTGCTATTTCTCGTGGGATACTGCCAATTTTATTAGTACCCATAGGCTGTCTAACACACTTTCCATTGCGATACTGTAGAAAAAATCGATTGATTGGAGTGTTAGGCGGGCGTAAGGCTTGATATTTCTCAACAATCGTTACGTATTCCTTGCGAATGACGAAGTTGCGGTCTCTTTTTGTCTTTGTATTAGGTAAATTAATTAATAGTAAGTCATCTGAATGTTTCTCAATGTTTTTGACATTAAGTTGTGTTAGGTAGTTCATTAGTTCGACATGCTCCGTTTATTCCAATAATAAGAGCAACCTGTAACGTAAAGAGTATTGTAGTAGATAAATGAATAAAATTGATATGAACGCATAATTATGCCTATCAACATCTACTAAGTATACTATTTAATTGAGATTAATATACTTAAGTAGATACTGAATGTGCAACTGACTTACTTTTGCCGCCAAATATACGGAATCGGGTGCTTCGTTAAGAAACTTTTCAATATCAGATACTGTGAAAACCTTCGATTTTTTTGGTTGATGACCAGATGAGGCTCTTTTTAAAAATGCCACTAATTTAGGATAGGTATCGATATGTTTGTCTTTTTTCATCTTTATTGTTGCTTTTAGCATCGAATACGTACTCCTTAGAGTGCTTGCTTTCTTGTTCTCGGATAATTCTATAAAATATGCCAGCAAAACGTTTTCTGAGAAAGTTTTGGCTCCTTTTGCTAGTCGCCACGTGTTGAACATATCGTACTGTTTTAAATACTTCTCGCGTGATTGTTGAGGGAGAAAGCTCATTTGCGCATTATTAACAGTTTCAGTCAATTCTGTTGGCGTCAAGCAAACTTCCTCGTCGCTAGAATCACTCATTTTAGTTTTTTCACTTGTTTTCAAGTTTCTTGTTTTTAATATAAGGTTTAACAATGACGTGAAAAAATGCCGCGTAAAGAACCGCGTACAAAGCAAATTGAAAAAAGAACACCAAGAAGGTTCCGAGTCTGAGTTTTTAACAAATTAAAAAAAAGTTGTATGTTATATTCGGCACCATAGAGGTAGCAGTAAATAGGTTTAATGTTTTTTTTAATTCACAAACTTAGTGCACACGATGTTCTAAATTCAATTTACTTTATCCTCTAGAGAATAAAAACGGCTTTTCCACTCAGATATTGAAGATTAAAAATACTCTTTCCGAGATGGTGGGATGAAAAGTTTATTTTTTATTATAAAATGAACAGATAATCAGGTTTTTCTTTTCAGTATAAACATTACTATACCAAGAATGCTAGACACTTCTCTTTTCCTTTTTTTGCTGCTGATTAATTAATTACTAAGTAAACTACTCAAACTGTACTTATGTCGACGCAAACTCTGTTCCCGCATCAGGAAAACCGTGATGTAGGTATCTATGTACCTATGAGTAGTCCCGGTTCTTTGTTACAAGGAAAAGTCCAAATAATTAAAAAAAAATTATGATAATATGACTAGGGAAGATTCTGAGAGGACGCGGTATTAGAGGTATGGTAAGAACATACATACTGTGCTGACCCCAAATAAAATTCGGATGAAGAAGTAACCTTCTCATTCAGAATAATTTTATTTTCTCCAGGAAGACGACGATGACGGCCGCCCATCCATCAGTATGGAGGTGAAGAAGCATGACAAGCCCGGCAGCCTGTCGCCCGTGAAGCTAGCAGTGAAGAGAGACAGTGGAGACGAGGGCAAGACCTCCAGGTCCAGCAGTAGATGTGATAAGGAACTGAGGCTACCACCAGAGAAGTCGCCCAGCGAAGATGCTGCGTTGAAACGGGAGAGGAAGCTCTCCAGGGCGAGTGATAGCTCTAAAGAGAATTTAGAGAGGTAGGTATGATGTTTCTTTTATCTTTTCATCGTCATTATTAGGCCAGTAGGACTTCCCGCTGAATCAGTAAATGTGACAAGGAACAGAGGCTATCACTACTGAAGTCGCCCAGTGAAGATGCGGTCTTGAGAAGTAAACGGAGGCTCTCCAGGGCGAGTGATAGCTCTTAAAAAGAGAGTTAGGTATGATGTTTCTTCTATCTATAAGATATCAATAGGTCAGTGGGAAATCCCGATAAAGCATTAAATGTGACAAGGAACTGAGGCTACCACCAGAGAAGACGCCCAGTGAAGATGCTGCGTTGAGATGGGAGAGAAGACTCTCCAGGGCGAGTGACAGCTCTAAAGAGACTTTAAACAGGTAGATATGATGTTTATTCTATCTATAAATTATCATTAGGTCAGTGGGAAATCCTGCTAAAGCATTAAATGTGACAAGGAACTGAGGCTACCACCAGAGAAGTCGCCTAGTGAAGATTCTGCGTTGAGATGGGAGAGAAGACTCTCCAGGGCGAGTGACAGCTCTAAAGAGACTTTAGTATGATGTTTTTTCTGGTATCTTATTTCATCACAAGCCCTGTGCCCGACGGGGATTTCTCATCAGCAAAAATGATGAACTTCCATTCAATCTTTCATCACCTATTTAACCCCTTAAGGGAATTAATTTTAAAAAATCCTTCCATATATGTGCTCACTTTTGTTACATATGGAAATCTAGTGAAACAATTCAAAATATTCATGCTTCTAAACGCAACGGCTGTGGGTTGTCCGCCAGTGAATAAATGAATTTGAGATTTTTATTACGTAGATTCAACATGAAACCCAAAAACAGCACTATACTGTTTTGTGTTGCCAAAAAGCAGAGGGGCAATTCCCGTATGCTTAAGAAAGTTCGCATTCTAATCTCAGTCTCAATCTGTCAAAAATTGTATAGCGTTTATCAAAATTTTTGACATTTGATTGTCGCTGAGATGAGATTGCGACTTGATTTTGAACGTTTTTAATTACAGGAATTGTCCTTCAGCAATGCTATTCTGTAACCATCTCACTGTGAAAACTTAGGTGATGTGAGCGTAGCGTAGAAGTATCTATGTGTCGTCTAAAAGGAGGGCGTCACGGCGTCCTCACCTACCGCCTTACGCAGGTCCTCACCGGACACGGATGTTCCGGGAGGCTCCTGCACATCATCAGGCGGGAGGAAACGCCCGGGTGTCACCACTGCGATGATCGCCCCGAGGACATGGTGGAGCAAGAGGCGAACGGCAGCGGCGGCGACCTCTCACGCCCGGCCTTGGTTCAAGCCATGGTCCGGGGCGAGGGGGAGTGGGAGGCAGTCGCCTCCTTCTGCGAAGCAGTCATGCTAGCGAAGGAGGTGGCGGGACGGGAGAGGGAGAGAGTCTCCCGTCCAAGCTGCCGCGGTGGACGCTCCGGGCGTCGGGACCCGCGTGAGGACTCCAGGCCACCGTAGGCGCGGGCCTGCGGGCGGTGAGTAATGGGTAGCTCACCGTCCGATCAGGATCAGGCCCGTGCCGGACGGCGCGTACGTGTTCCACGCGCGCCTCAAAGAGATGTCAGCATCGAAGAGGGGGCCCATTAGGGCCCAAGCCTGCCGGGAAAGCGGGATCATCCATAAGGGGTACCGCTGACCCGGAACATAAAGGGCCAAGGAAGGAACACGGGTGGGTTGTAGTCAGTAAGTCTGACACTCCCTTCCGCTCCACGCAGAGCGGGAGGGGTCATTTGATGATTTCCCATCCTCAAAAAAAAAAAAAAAGTGTTGTCTAAAAAAAGCCACCATTGTGTTTCAAACTGAATTTATGTTTTGCTATTTTATTTGAAAACCCCGAGAATATGAATGTTTAGCCACTTAACTAATAATAATAATAATACTTTATTGATACAAAAACCTTACAATATTAATGCTTAATATCTAGCAAAGTTCACAATAGTTAAGGCGTACAAAAGCTGAAACCCTGACTCCTAAACTAGGGAAACCCGTGACTTAGGAGTCAGAACTACATACTAACTTTGAAATAATATAAAATGATCAATAGAATTTGGATAAAAAATATTATTAAAATCTCGATTATGATTGTAAATGTAACGTCGGTCACGCCCTAGCATCAGTGGGATGACACTGACAGCTCACTCCACGCTAGTCTACACGGGGAGACTTTTACAGAATCGACCGGCTGATACTAGGGATTGACACTGATGACAGCTCACTCCACGCTCACTTCACCTACGTTTTCACGGTGAGATGGTTACAGAATAGCACTGCCAGTCTTTAACAAAATAGTGTTCCTATAAAATAAGAAACTATAAAGATCATGCAATGGCTCAAAAGAAACTGCAACGTAGGTATTGTGATACTATTCATTGTAATATTCCACTTTTAAATATTTTGAGATCAGAATCAAATATCCTAGCCCACAATAACTACACGACACCACGTAGAGACAAAGGTACTAGGCGCTCATAATCCGCCAAGCAACTCGTAATACTCGATAACACTGTTGGCTCGTGTATATCAGCACAACGGTTCTAGTCTCCTTTGAAATATGCATCGATGCTCCTTCGAGCCCTATCAGCCGCGAATATTTCAAATGTAACCTAGATATTTGAGCAGACTGGACACAAGAGATCCAAGATGGCGGCGAACGAGTATAAAGTTGTTGGTTCATTATCGCTGAAACATTGTCAAAGAGCTTTTCATGTTACATTTATGAAAAGTTAAAAAGGCTATTTTAATTTCTGTTACTTAGGGTGGAGACGAGAATATGACAATTAATGAAACTGCTTAAATCTAATTGCGTTCCCAGTCTGCATCCAATAGTTTAGACACTATAGCTAGTCAAAGATTGGCAAAGCCCAAAGCCGGCTCATCACTAGATTAGTTTGCAAAAATCAGTATTTTAAATTTCGATGATCCTAGATTTATTTGATAGTTCCAAAATACTCTAAATGCATTAGTATTGCCAGTGTTTTTATTTATCGTCATAATCGTGTCTCCACATTGTATATCTCGATACTTCCGCGTTTATTTTCAACCAATAACAAAAATAACAAAACCTATTATACAAGGTGTAATAGAATAAACGCAATTCCTGAAAGTAGTTTGCTCATAATTGACTACTGAATCGATTTAAAAATACTGACCGCCGCCGATTGAGCCAAAGAAAATTAAATCTTATTTCAGGGCAATAAGACTCAATTTTAAATGCATAAAGTAATGCTAGGGTCAACACGATTTTCTTAATAATAATAGTTCGCTTTAAAAAAAATTGTTTTAGTCATTGTATTATGCTTTTAACTCAATAGGTACTCTAATTGGGTGTATGAGGTCTTGCGTTAATTATGTTACATGTTGTAGATGCCCAAAATCACCGATTAACCCCAATAACATCACAAAAACATAATAAAGGAGTCGAAAAGCCTTAATTGAGAGGTATCGCGTAATCCATCATGTTACGCAAATGATCGATGACTCACGTATTTAGCAGCAGGCCCTAATACCTAACTGGCATATTTCGTGACTAGAAATATTCGTAATCAGTTTAATTTAATCTTGATACTATAGTTTAGCAGCTTGGATGTGAAACTTTATGATTTATTAGCAGATTCCAGCAGGATTTACAACAGTTCAGAACAATGCGTTGAAAATCACATACAATAGATAATTTAGTGATGTTCCCAAATTTTAGAGGGTAGAGATGTCATCAAGTTTAGATGAAGAGTTTGTGTTGTGGTAGTAACGAAGGGTTGAACACGAAACTAGAGTAACGACGGTCTTTTATTTCTTAGTTCGCAAGCAAGTTATGGCTATGTGTCTGTGGTAGGTAAACCATAAAAGTATGTCCTAATTTTCTTTGTTCAAGGAGGTGCACATAAACATCCCTGGCCATACTACATAAGTTTTTACTGCAGTGCCCATTGAGTCGTAAATTGCAACACAAAAACACAACACATTTCGTTGGCTGGAAGTGATCGCCGGCCGATTTGTCAGAGGCGACAAATATACGTGAAAATATTGCCTACTGCTGAGCGTTTTTCATTGTCACTAGCTGTTTACATATTCACAAGGGAAAAATCAATACAACAGCACAAACACGCAGCCGTGGCGTTCACAAATAAAGTTCTTGAAATAATCTTTGTACCAGTGTTTTGTATAACTTACCTACAGAGTAGTGTTTGTTATCATCACAGATCATAATAACGCGTGACAAAGTGTGCTTATCTCCAACGTTAAGATGCAATCAAACAAGAATTAAAATACAATCATACAATGACCGGTTTTTCGAGACACGAGTCCAAACAAATGTCATGTACAGTCCAGGGCAAAATATATATACTTATCTACGGTTAGAAAAAGTCAAAAGTGAGTTTCTCGTCGTGTATCGGTTCAATTAGGTACTGAAATGCTATAGACACAATGGCTACAATACGATACGACTACGCCAAAGTACATCGGATGTACAAAAACTAATGCTAGTTCTGAACCTAGTATTCATCTTTGTACGACGACTCATATTTTGAATCAAGTAGAAAATCGTTGTCGAACAACACTAAGTCCATACATATTTTTGCCCTCAATTGTACCTGCCTATTTAAGATAAACTAACCGAACAATTTTGTTGTCAGACAAGACTCGAAGCCCACGTCGCTATCAAGTCCAAAAGTCTCTCGGAAATACTTCACGAACTGGCGTCAGGCATGTGACAAGACGAAGGACAAGACCAAGGAACTGCTGAAGCGTTGGAGGACCTTGCCGGAGTCCGAGGGGGTCGAGTCACCCATGCAGGCCGCCGGGCATAGCGACGAGGACAAGCATCGGGGTTGGAGCGTGCACGTGTGGAGTGAGTGTTTTACTTGATTATTATTAACAAGCCGTGTGACTAATAGGATTTCCCATAGCCAAAAAAATACGAGCTTCCATAGAAACTTTCACCCCTATTTGGTTAAATAGGGGGTTAAAGTCTGTATGGAAAATCGTCTTAAAGCGATGAATTTACAAAAATCCTTCCTTTGTGCTCACCTTCGTTACATAAGGAACTTTGTTTCGTTTAGGCAGTGCGTTTTCCGTTACTGAATGAATGAATTTAAGATTTTTACTGAGTAGATTTGTTTTAAGCACTGCAGTACATAAACCACTCCTAGGTCACGCATTGATAGCCATTTTACAGTAAATCATTATTGTCAAGCCTTCATCTATCTGTATCCGTTCAATTCGTGGCAAAGGAATTGTGAACATTAAGTACACATAAACAGTCGCTCCATGTAAAATGTTGGTATTCAACTGCATCCGGTTAGACTGGAACCGGGCCACAACACAGATGGTTAGGTATCTATATTATGACCAGTTGAAGCCTTAGAGTAGAAGCTCATAACAAAACTTCAATGTTTCCACATAAAAATAAAAGACTAAAGTTTCGTTTTATCGGAACGTCTACATTATGGCGGGGGCAAAAACCATCAAATCTTCGGTATTTATCGAGGATACCTCATAGTTTTCCCTAACAAAACAATGAAGGTAATTTACGCGAACAAAACCTCTACACAGAAGAGTTTCCGTACCAAAATTTCTGGAATATTCCCCTTTATTACGTCACTAATTCTCGGAATAAAGGACAAAACGTGTTCGCCGGGCGCGTGCCGAAATAATATACTATAACTTAAAAGGAAGTTACTTTAAAACGAAAGTGGGGAAACGACATTTACATTAGTTCTTACTTTGCTCGGGTCTTTGGTCACGGAATATTAATTTTATGTGATGCAAAGGAGCGGTGAGAGTAAAATCTGTTAATTTACAGTTCGCTCATTATCATCCTTCTGTTCTATCGACACGCTAAGAAGAGAAAATCCTTCTGCTCCAACGCCGTCTTCGAAGTAAGAATACCTTAGTATACCAATTTATTTTAAGTCGGCGCTGCATATTACGTCGTCTTCCTCCACACGTCCTTCCTCACACCCTTCATCCTTTCATCCTTCTTCCTTCTCTATTGCCCGTCATCTCAGTATACCTTCACCTTTCTAGCCATATTTTCTTACACACAATCCATGCCTTGTATTTGGTCATCTCTTATTCTTATCCACATTCATTCTTAAAACTCCTTAAGCAGGCCGCACACCAGGCATACACGACAATTAGGGCGCCACATTTGCGCGACACATTTAATGCCCCCTATTATCTGCGCGCCAGCACACACACCAAAGACACATTTTTGTAGCGGGTGCAGTTTGTGGCGCAGCGTTTGCCGCGCTACACGAATTCAAGATCGAATACTTTCGTATTTTGTGGCGCGGTGATTTGCAAAAATGAAAGACAACATTGAATTTTACGTTGAGTTTATTGCCTATTTGATGACCTTCCTCAATGAACAGATTTGGCTGAAAGGTGAGCAGTATCGGCGTTTCCGCGGCCGGCTACGCGACACCTCGCAGTGTAACTCGCCGCCGTCACTTCGTTTGTCTTTACTTTTAGATATTATGTATTAGTTTATAGTTATTGTTATATGCTTATATATGTATTGGGTTTTATGGGCCTTAGTTGCCGAAATAAAGGATTATTATTAATATTATTGCAAAAGTTGAAAAAAAAACCTATAATATACAAACATGTCGTCGTTTATGTTCTAATGCCGCGTAAGTAAATTTTTGGTGGTTTTGGCATTTTGATGCCGTTTGCTAGAGAATCGGAAGACGCGTCGTTTCAGGTAATCAGAAACAAGCAAGTCCAATAGGAACTCATAAAATTAAGTAAAAAGTAACAACACGCGATCCACCATCTATGAAAAATTATATATAGCTTTTTCACTCTCCTGTAAAGTTGCTAGTTTTGACTTGCGTGGTGTTAGAACTTAAGCGACGATGTATGTGTTTTAAGACATTCGTTGCCACACCAAGAAATCTGTATCATTGGACGATGATGTCGACATTTTGGAAGCTGCGCCACAACTGTGCGTCTGATGTGCGTGTACACGATACATTTGCTCCGAGCTAAAATGTAGCGCTTTAACTGCGGCGACGTAAATGTAGGGCCCGTGTAGCATGTGGCACCGGTGTGCGGCCTCACTAACGACGACGTGTCCCTTATTATAATTTGCACTCTCTTGGGCATACATTTTCATTCTATGCATCTAAATTGACAGTGACCTCATGCATAATCAGCCTATAGCGTTCCCTCTGCTGGGACATAGGCCTCTTCTCTCTGAGAGGGAGTGGGCCATAATGCCATAATCCACCACGCGGGCCCAGAGCGGGTTGGTGGACAAATGCAATTGCTCATTAAGGTCTGAGTCTCAACATAATTTAAATAAAAGTCATAATGCTTTGGCTCGTTACGTCGTGTGCCATGATTTCAGCCGCTGAACTGCCGTTGAAATATGATAATCAGTGTTATATATGTTAATGAATTCTGAAACAATGTCGGCGGCGGGTTCCATGTGTTTTCATATATTTCGGGCGCATCGCGTGCTATGAATGGATTTTGATCATGCGTTATTGTCAAAGAAGATTAGGATGTAATCAGTAGCCACGAATATGTTTTCTTAATAAAATTAGAGTAATAGTACGTAACATTTGTTTACAGCATGTATCAGAAAGCTGTGGTCAAATTTAAGGCTGTATACTTTGTGGGGAAGTCAATTTATCTATAGCTATATGAGCGCGCGCAGTTGTAGAGTTGGTCGTCAGATGGTACCAACCCATTTTCCGAGAGATTGGTACTGTCGGCCAACAGTTGCGTGTGTGTGACGAGAATTGTTGCATTGCTCCTAGTTTTAATTAAATAAAATACAATTTTCACAACAGTCGAATTCTTCCATTACTTCTCTGGGCTGAATAGGGAACGAATATAGCAGATAGTTACAGATTTAACCTTTTAGACCTTTTTAACCTTTAGATTATCATCCCGCTATACCTGTACGGAGCTAAGCAGTCAATTGACATAATATTATTATAAAAACGGCTATTTCAATTAACTATCAACAAAGCAAATAGCTTAAAAGTTCGACGACTGCTTTGCAAACCTATTTTCGATTCGAAACAATTGATATTTTTATGCTTCCATTTTTACTTTTTGTTACATTAAAATGATAGTTCGTAGAACGTAAACCGAAAAACATTAAGTGTAAGTATGCCTCTTCCGCCAGGTTTGGTTATACATAGTAGAAGTAAGAAGTTTGTTTATACTTAGTAGAAAGAAATATCTATGGTTAGTTGACTGTTCATGAGAATTCCCGAGTGTTTCTATCATCTCAATCTACTGTTATAATATTATTTTACTGATAGCTGTTCGTCAGGAATAATCTGTAAGAATGCATCAGTCAGTGTTGTGTCATTAGGTAGTATAATTATGCAGGAAAATAACATCGCAAGCAATGGGAAATTACTACTGTAGGTTGGTGGTGTCGACCTCAGAACGAGCTGCTTCTCACACGGACAACTGCACGTCGCTTGCTCCCGTGTCACCAGTCCTGACTTTCTTCATATTTTGGCTGCTGAGACAAAAACTACAAAAAGTTTTATAAAATGTGGCTATTCTTTTAGTATAACTATTCTCGTTCTCGTGACAAAGTCGCCGACAGAAGCTAGTACGACAGTAAATTAAAACACTACTTACCTACTACATACGAGTATTTTGAAATCATAAAATAATCGAAAACCAAACACCGATATAATAAAAAATAAAAAAATTGCTTGTCAGCTCCGTCGTGAGACTGGAGTTTACTCCTGAAAAACGATTGTCTTAAAATATATACTCGTACTATAGGCAAAGGAAGTAAATGAACCCATAATCAGCCTATAAGTTTCCACTGCTGGGACACAGGCCTCCTCTCGGTGAGAGGGAGCAGGCCGTAATCCACCACGCGGGCCCAGTGCGGGTTGGTAGATGTCACATGTCTTCGAATTTTTGGTTCTAGGACATGCCGGTTTCCTCACGATGTTTTTCTTCACCGTTTTGAGACCAATGGTGATGAAATAATTTACAAAAAATAAAGCGCCTAAAATAGAATAGAATAGAATACTCTTTTTTTTTTGTACACCAATAAATTACAGATATAAATGTAGAAATGTTACATAGGGTGACATAATGGGCGGCCTTATCGCTAAAAGCGATCTTTTACAGACAACCTTTGGATGGATTAAAGGGATAAGGAGAGACAATTCTGCAGGTAGTCAGTGGTGTACCAATTACATATACAATAAATACATATATACATAAGACATATACTTACTTATCTACATATATTATATAATAATAAACATGAAACAAGAGCAAGGAAACCATATGTAATGATGATGTTTAAGGAGAGAGGAAGTGTTTTTTAACCAGAATTTTAAAAGTGGACAAAGATTGAGCACGCCATTCTGGGTTTGAACCAACCTGCAATTATTTAAACAAATAGGCCTAGTTTCCATACTGACTATATTTATACCGTGGCGGGGAGCGCTATGAGATGCGCGAGTATGTTGCGCAGAGGAAAACCATAACGGCTTCAGTTTTTGTTGATTTTACTACCCATCTCTTTTTCATACCGTGCGCTATATATGAAACGATTCTGATGGAGTAAACTCCAAAAACATATAATCTAAATACTAGTGATGGGCCGACTATGGGTTTTGTCAATCAGTTGATTAGCAATAACTAATCAGTTGTTATGTATTTGACTGTTTTCTTATTTTGTTGACTAAGGACGCGATTGATTAGAAGATACATGTGATAGAATGTGATTGACTGGAAAGAAATTTACGCTAAAACTAAACTATTTAACCTTCCAAAAACTAAATACTCATGACACATTCACTCTAATAAAGAAAATTTTAACAAGCAAAATACAGTCACAGATCACTTTCAAGCACAAAACTCACCACTACTGCACTAGGAATAGAGATAGTATAGAACTACCTTCAGTTAGGACTTTTTACGGAAGAAGAACTATTCAGTTTGAGGGAGCGCAGCTTTATAATAAGTTACCGAAAGAAATACGAGATTCTTCATCAGTAAATATTTTCAAAAATAGATTACCGAGTTGTATTTGGCTAAGCAACAATAGGAAATCATTACTCACTGTATGTACTCGATAGATCGAACGACAAGTATGTTTATTACTTAATATTATTTTGTTTAAGTTTCTCATATTTAAGTGGACTATGGATGTTCATTTTGAGAAATAAATTTCTATATACCGATATAAGAAGTTTAATTGATTGTCCTATGACGTCCCCAGCCTGTACCTTTGTATTTACCCTCGCAGTTAACCACCTACGCTGCCATAAGTCTTACAAGAACCAAACCAAAAAGAAAAACTTTTACAGACATATCAAAACACTGCTTTCCGCCATATTTCGTCCTAAGTAGGTACTCCAATGTTTTCAGACATTCCCAAAGGATCATAAAACAACGCTCCTCGACAAAAAAGAATATAAATTATTTTGATACAAAAGACTTCTTACAACATCTATCTACTGGAAAATAAAAGAGATGAAAATAAATGTATTCGTATTATTTTCACTTTAGAGTAAATCTTGAAGGGAACATAAAAATGTAATCCGCCTAGGTAAAGGAATCTCCAAGATAATCTAGTCTGAATCAAAGAGGGAATATTCTTGCTACATAATTATAAATTATAGGAATCGACTAAAGAATGAACATTTTATAGATATTATTGTAGAACAGGTCTTAAAACTGAACGAAAGATCTCATAATTATGTACCTCCTCTTTATTTTTTTTCCTCTACCGATCGTTACTTCTCCTGACCAAGGTTTATTTTGTGTATTTGTATGTATCTATGTATTAGTTTTTATTCTTGTATTTTATAGTCATTTCCGAGTTATCTAATACCGTATGTTGCACCTGCCATGTTTTATCTCTGCATCACCCTAATGTTGACTGGTAGAAAATGCCCCAAGCATTAAGTCCGCCTTTGTCCAGTATTTTTTACTTGTGCATAAAGTTGTAATAAATAAATATTTATATGGGTTAAAAAGTAAAAAATAGGGACTTTTATTCGTGCCTGAAATACTATAAATCAAGCATTTTTTCTTATCTTTTCATAAACCTACATATCCTTTGGAAGGCGTACGAGGGGCCGAAGCCAACTCGCAGAGGCCCCTTAGACAATTTTAAATGGAATGAGGCACCAACCTACGATTATCCCTGTATGCACAATGCAAGTCGACGCTTTGAAATGTTGCCATAAAGCGTAAAACGTTTATTGAGGATGATATTCTCGTAGCATGTATGTCTATATCCTTTTACATTTCTGTTTAACATTTAAATTTAGTTATTTTATTTTTATTTAAGTGCAACGTTCGTAAGTACGCTGTACTGGTACAGCGTCCTAACTATTGTTTGCCTCACCGGACGACGTCACTACGTCAGCGCCGGCTGTCGCTGAAAACCAGCGCTGGGGCTCTGTCTTGCATAGGGTCGCGGCATAATGCTGAGCGATAGCCGTTTTGCGTGGATGTGACGCATGTTTCCCCCAACCTTTTCATATTTTTTTGTGTTTGTGTAATTTTTTCCGTCATGTTTACCGCAAATAAACGCATTTTCTTTCTTTATTTCTAAGTGGACCCATTTTTTTTTTTTTGTTTCCGGGTTGGAAAATCCTCATGGATGTCCGCCATCCTGAGTCTGTCAGACTCTTACTGACTAAAAACCACCCGGTGTTCCATCTCACACCTACGCCGGGGGTCGCGGGAACGTAATAATTGGGCGATGCGTTTGTGAGGCTATAGTGGATTGGTTATCTTGCACCAGGCCTCCGTCACTCCATGTACTTGCGCGCTATAATTACCTACCGCTCGAGCGAGCGCTCTCGGACCGTTTGCGGTCCAAATTCGGTTCCCTGCGATTGCTGTAGGATCGCGCGGTGCGAAGCAATCACAACTGTACGCTTGAGCATTTAGGCACATTTTAGCATGCAGTGGTTGTTGAGGCGACGGAGTAGGCTATTATCTCAATAGGTATTGGAAATTTTCTACTGAGTGAAGTATCTGTTACGTAGTAACTATTTAGTAATCTGTGCTTGCACTATAGAAGAACTATGTCCCATGCCTGACCAATGTTATATAATATACACGGATAAAATTGCAGGGTGACTTGTACACTATTGTACATGTTTGTATTGTTGTACATGTTTGATGTGTAAAAGTGTTTGTACAAACCTACTTACAGAAACAAAAATCATTTCTTCATTAAATCATCATTTCATTTCACTCAATAATGGCCCCCCGGAACCGGTCGGTAGCACATATTGACGTAGCGACAAGGGGGCAAAATGTCCTGAGCTGCTTGAGGAGCGGAGAGGTATTCCACGGCTACCAGGACAATCCCGGAAGTACGGTCAAGATCGCTAGCAGCATCTTACTAGAATATTTTTTTTCTCCAAGCACGTTTGATCTTGCGAATCTCCACTCAAACCGGCCAATAAAGGCAAGAAAGAGGTGGGAGCTCTGTTCCTCGTCTGTGTTTATTCCAGCCGGCCAATAAAGGCAAGCCAGAGGTGATGGACAAGACATCCCCCGGGAGATAGGGGCCGTCGGGTCGCTACTGCCCAACAGCTCGTCACATGCTGCATTGCAGGTTTATGTATATCTCTTGGGCTGACTCCTTACCCCAGACCTGTTTCAGCAATGTAAACTCTGCCGGCACAGACCTAGAGCTCAAAAGCGCACACGCCCCACCACAACGTCAACGTAGAGATACGGCGGTGGGCTATTATTATTTTTCTTCCATACAACTACTTTCGAGCCTTATTCTTTCCGTCAAAGTCGCAATCCATCCATCATTTCTTTGGTCTTCTCCTACTCTTCCAACCATCCACATTTACAGTCTAAACTTTCATTGCGACATGACATGACGAAAAAAGCAATTACAATAGCTCATTTTCAAATCATCCAGATCTGCTATAGCTGTTTAGCCCAAGTCAAAATGTACACGGTCTATCGAACGGCGTACGCGCTGCGGCACACTACAATAGTACAATGGTTTCTCTGTGTGCATGAGCGCTAAACAGCTAGCACGAATAATTTTGATACTTTTATTTATTTAGGATGTATTTTATGATTTTATTTTTTGGATCGAACTGTTGTAATAAATTAAAACAAGCTAACTTCAGAGTAAGTATTTAATTTTAAAATCGCACATCTCTAATTGTCATTGACCGACTTTTTCTTGGGTCGATCATCTCAGGCAATAGACATTTATCGTAGAATTCCAATAACTTGGATTCCATTTTTGTTTTCCAAAAGCCGTCGTCTCGAGTAATTTTTGTGGTCTTCACAGCGAATTCCTGTCCTGTCCACACCGCAAACAACAAACATTTTTTTGACTGAAAAAAAAAATTAAATGCATTCTATCAATGACTAAACGTAATTAATCTACGTAATACGCACAGTCAACCGAACGTCAGTCGTTACACTTGAACTATAATCACACATCGGACACTTCATACAACGCTCGTAAAATATTATTTATAATATCTATTACTACTACTTAATCAAATACACATCAAGTACACGTGCAAATGTGTGAGTGAACTCTAATAGGGTAGGTTGTCGTGCGTAGCGTTTTTAATTAACGTAATTAGCGTAACTAATAGTTATCTACTATGTTACTACACTATGAACATGGGGGGGAACAACACAACACCCATGATGAAAAAACCGAAAGTTTTCCTCGGCGCCTTCTTGGATTTTCATATTGACGTCATTTTCGTAATCGAGCCGAGAAAAAAATCGGTTTTTTCATCATGGGTGTCGTTTTCATGGTTCTTGGGACCATGAAAACGACACCCATGATGAAAAAACCGATTTTTTTCTCGGCGCCATCTTGGATTTTCAATTTGACCACATGTTCGTTATCAGTGACCCCAAAAACCAAGAAAACGATACCCATGATGAAAACACCGAAAATTTTCGTCGGCGCCATCTTGGATTTTCATTTTGACGTCATTTTCGTTATCAGCGACCCCAAAACCATGAAAACGACACCCATGATGAAAAAGCCGAAAATTTTCCTCGGCGCCATCTTGGATTTTCAATTTGACCACATTCTCGGTATCAGCGACCCCGAAAACCATGAAAACGACACTCATAACGGAAAATCAAAAAAAAAAAACACCTTCAAGTACATAAAAATAACAGGCGTGATGTTATGGTTACTCTACTGAGTAAACCTCGGTGGCCATGTCACGCAAAAGTCCATGCGCGCATTTGTCTTTTCGCGCAAGTGTCCTTCGCGCCATCAACTGCACATAATAATCTGTGGTACAGGCGCTTTTGACTAGTCGAAAATAAGTACATTTCACGCGGTTGAAAGTCGCGGGTGGAAGCTAATATAACATAACCAACCTTTTAGCTCTTGCCTTAGTCATACTTTCAAAATTTTTCCATTTTCTCTTTCTTATAGTTCTCTTTGATTTATTTCCCATTCCGTCTGAAACATAATTTTGTTGTCACTATCAAATAAATTCACAATATTGCTGGTCATCAAAAATAAAATAATTTACTTACCAAAGTACTAAGATTTGACGGTCACACTTTACGTTTGCTATCCGTGTACGCACGACAAAGGTCAACAGGGGTCAGGGAGACCGCCCAGCGACGTGTCCGCTCTCTGGAAAGGCTCACTGCCGACTGATTTGAATCGGTTCGTACGCAGAGTTTTATAGTAGTTTTAAAATATTTATAGAAAAATAATAGAGTTATTTTTGTTGATTTTTTTTGGTGTAAATTATAAAGAAGACCTTCTACTATTATAAATAAGTATAAATTATATTAAATTAAGTAAGGTAGATGGTGAAAATAATCATTTTATCGACTGCAATTTCTAAAAAAATCATATTCTTTGGATTTTTATTTCCTAATATATGAGTCTAAAATAAAAAATCCTACTAATTACAAATTTTGTTAAGGATATTTCCAGTTAGATAAAAAATTTTGTTTGTTAGATCTATTAGTAATTTCAGATATTACTAGCTTCGAAATTGACACTGAAAGTGAAATCAAGTAAACCTCTGTTCAGTTATCTTGATGGTATTCACAAATGTTGTATTAATCGAAAAAACCTCTTAATTAGAAAAACAGACCACAATATTTCCTAAAGTTATTAGTATTTCTTATGTTTGTAAGATTAGTGGTTGTTGGACAATCTGGTTTGAAAAATCACGTTTTTAAGCCAAGCAGCGCACGGACCGAGTAAACGCTCTTAAATAGGCCTTTATTTTTTATTGTTTTATAAGATAAATTCTTTGTATTTTGTGAATGTGAGAACGTTGTAGGCCTAACTTGTAAACTTAAAATTTGTAGACCATTTTCTATCTTGCTATGTACCAGGTACCATCACTGTCCTCCCATACCTATAAACACTATAAACATTGAAAACATTGCAAAAGCCATTTATTTTTAAAAGAGTAACCGTGGTGTTTCTTACCGGCTCTTCTCCATAGGAAACGACCAATTGGAAGCGTGCACCTAGCTTCTGACGTTTCATAAGTGCACATGTAGATTTGTTTGAAATAAAATATTTTGATTTGTCAAAATACAGCGATATTTAAACGTTACACACTTCGTTACCCCATAGGTATCTACGGAAGCGTTAGGACATACATTCCTGATTGCGATACAATACAATATAACACGATTGCTAACTATGTCGAGATTGCAGGGCCAGGGCCATTACCTAGTTGTTAACCAAATTGGCTATCAACTTAAATTGTCTGTTTATTCTGAATCACAACTGTCATTGGCTATAACACGCCAAATTGACGTTGTGTGTCAATTTACTTAACAATTAATTTCCCTGTCTGTACCCATAACATATATATAACATATACACGTATAGGAATACTGATAAGTAACACAATTTCTCATACGTCACAGTACGTATCTATCGACACGTATCTACTTAGCTAGCGAGCTAATCTTGAATTCAACCACTAAATGGATTTCGATGCCCGTCCCACTGTCTCGAGCCTCGAGCTGCCTTTATGTTACGCCTATATTCTGAAAGGGGTAGGCAGATATGTGTTGATTCGTGTATTGCTGAGGAGATTATGTGGTCCAAAGGCTTCCGAACCTCTGTATTGCTATTAGTTTTCACGTAAAAGGAAAAACTATGCTCTATTCCCAAAGTATCTGATGACAATGTAAACAAATGGATCAGAAACGGCAGGAAAGGTACAGTCGCCAGCACATCAGGTTATACGAAAGTGTCAAATTTCTCCAAGTGAATTTAAACCTTAAAATGTTGACGGTTATGTTCAAAATCGAATGAGAAAATTTTACAGTTTGTGGTAACTTGACCTGCTGCTGTGTGTACCTGTGGATGCCAATTTGTAGAGCCACTTCTGAATTGAGTGAAAGAAAGAAAAAATAACGTTTATTTGGACACAGTTCGTGAAACACAAAATACAAATAACAGAATAAAAAGTGAAAGTAATGTTTTACAACAATAATAGTGTGTGCCTCACGGCTGCGCCAAAAAGGTTCATTTCAGCATTAATGCCAGACAGATGCTGTCTGACGCTGGTTTTCTAATGAACCGTTAGGGACAAGTGAGTGCTTTGATTTAAATACTTAAGCCCGAAATTCTTATTTTTAGATATAAAAAACTTTTTTTAATGTTTTTGATGATTGGAGTTAATTTTAAATCTAACCTCGATTTTCGTCGATGATTTTTCAATTACAATTGCGTGTGAATTTAACAGGATCGGTACAGACTATAGTTACAATTATTTGGCGATATTTTTTACTCACATTCGACTTTTATTCTGTCTATCAGCTTCTATTTTTAGTATCACCATCCAATTAGCTTCCACTGTTGGGTCTAGGTTATATAGATAGTCAGCCAGTCTTCTATTTTTACCAGGCTAGCGCTGACGTGATAAATAACTAGGTACACTCCGTACCAGCGAAATTGAGAGGCGGACCGTGCAGTGTACCGTATACACTACATGGTTCACTTCTCAATTTCGCTTGCATCGAATTTTTGATGCTCGTGTTTCTAGTTTGATAACTTTAGACTTTTTAATACATCCAACGGGAATTCTGAGATTTACACAAACAAAACATTATAGGTAAAATACATTTTTTTTTCTAGTATTTAAAGAGAGACCTTTTAAATAGCTTCTCCCGCTCTGGGCGGAGCGCGAGTGCGTGTCAGACTCTTAGTGACTAAAACCCACCCGTGTTCCTTCAGTTGCCACTGCCAGGGGCCACGGTAACCCTTTCGGACTTTCCCGCAACCCTGGCAGGCATCCGCCCTAGCGTATCCCGTCATTGGTGCTGACATCTCTTTGAGGCGCGCGTGGAACACAACGCGCCGTAGATCTGGGCCTGTTCCGTATCGGACGGCGAGCTACCCATTGCTCGCCGTCCGCAACTCCGCGCCTACGGTGGCCGGGAATCGGCCTGGGGTTCCCGACGCCCTGGGCGTCTCCTGCGGCGACTAGCGACTAGGGGCGCAAATTTTGCCTCTCCCTCACGCGTTCCGCCTCCTCCTTCGCGAGCATTACTGCTTCGCAGAAGCAGGTGACGGCTTCCCATGCCCTCTCGCTCCGTACCATGGCCTGGACCGGCCAGAGCCGGACGCGAGAGATCGCCACCGGACGAAGGGAGACCTTAGCCTTTTATTATATATTTCCTTTAACTCTGCCGGCCAACTGTATTGCATTCGTTGTGACCGGGTATTTAAAACAAAATTCAGTCTGGCGAGTCATATTTGAGCACATTTTAGGAAATAATAATTCAGAGAACTATATTTTTTGAAGTACTATGTTGTTGCTCTGTATTGCGAGTGTTATGATATTACATTAGATTTATCTTAAAACTACTGATGGTAACTTTTAGAGTGTAAGTCGATGGAGATTCGTATAAGGACTAAATAATCTTCTGGATTGACCGAGGTTCAGTACTAAAAAAGCCAAAACTTTTCCCTTTTTTGTTTAGGTTTTATTTATTTCGCTTCAAGTTTGAGTACGGCGCTCGTATAAATCACTAAGAATTTTTAACACGAAAACGAAAGTCGTTCGATAATTGCGACTGTCAAGAAAACTCACTATAATTTGGTCATCAATCATCTCCAAAAAAGTATGTATAATCGTTGATATTATTTAGTCTTTTGAAGAGGAAGTAACTAAATTGAATGTCAATCAGAATTGACAGCCCGGAACACGAGTATAGAAGTGGTTCCACGAATTTCCACTTTCAGATCAATAGTCCTGCTGAAGCTAGGTGGGTGAACTTTATTTCTTTAAAAAAAAACCAGAGAATAGAATAGACATTTATTTGGCAAATATGGGTAATAGGTACATAATAGGTGATAAGATACATTAATACCTACTCAGCCATATTTCACCATTTAGCGTGCAAACATTTGTCATTAAGCAGAGGGTTTAGACTAGAGGCAATCGCTTACAAAGCGTTTCGTATGAATCTACAACGACTTTAAACAAGATCGACATAAGCTTTTAGGTAGGTAGGGGCTTTGAGGTAGCCTTATGTCAGTCCCATACATTATTGACTTGTTCATCATCGTTATCGCTTATAGAATGTGTATGTTTAGGCCATCTGGTTGTCTTCTTCTGGAAAAATAATTTAAACCATCAATGAATATAGGCTATTGCTCAGAGAATAGCCCTTTTATGCCCAGCACTACCAATCTCAAGCCTACTTTCGACACTGAACACCTTAAAGGTCATAAAGAGTTGATGACGATTATGGAACAACTAGCTGTTGCCCGTGAGTTCGTCTGCGATCCAGGATTAAAGGTATCGTATGTCCTTTTCCAGTTCCCAGACTACCTATCTGTTAAATTTCATAACGATCCGTTTAGCCGTTAAAGCGTGAAAGCGTAACAAATAAAATTAATTTTCGCATTTATAATATTATTTTATAGCAAAGCTAACACGCTCAATTGACACTGGTATTACACTTTATCCCTAAAAATAGGCCTTCAGAGTGTCAAGTGCTTTGTGGTTACAAGCATTAAAGCCACAGAGACCTCAAGCTAATACTACGGAAGACACAAAATCCCAACGGTGACATCAAAAATCCTACTCCAGTCTCCGCACTTTAACCGCCCTGTAATGTAAGCAAGTAATAAAACCACTTCCATACCGGTAACGGGCCCACATAACTCTGATGTTAATAGCTGGAACCGCCACAAAATGGAGGTTCCAGCGACCTCTTAAACACGTAAACACCATGCAAAATTTAATTCAAACGTCAGGACTTCAGGAGCTACCGCGTCGCCGTTATACTGTTATTAAGAGTGTCTTTTCAATAACCAGTAATATTTATGATTGAAACTGTAGCGGTATCTACATCGCCACATGGGAGCTGCGCGTCATACTGACGTCACGCAAATCCTGCATCGCGCAAGCAGAGTTTACCGCGCGACTAGCATATATGTATACAATTTCCCGGCATCAATCATCGGGCAGTTGCCCACCAGATACGACACCCGTCTGGGTGGAGGATCCTCCCTTTTCTATGGAGGTATGAGTGAACTTTACACCCTGTTCCTCGTACCTCAATAAAACTGTCGTTAGTTTATTTTCAAATTACGCCTACATTAACGTAAAGTGATAACGTATAGTGATAAGTGGGACATTGACATATAATGTTACATAGTAATGGAGATTAATTATTTCTACATTCATTATTTTGTCCAATGACAAAGTATTTGTTTGACCGGTAAGAGCCCGCCATGCACCAGTAAGCATGGTTCTCAATAATCGTCTTACGAAAACGACTATGGACTAATAAAGAGGGGCTCATGGCTAAATGAAAACAGCAGCACGAGTCGAGCGAAGGTTAAACTACCCTTGCCGCGGTCAGTTCGTGGATAGGTGACCATTTATCGAGACCCCTCCATGCCTCGGAAAGCACGTTAAGCCGTTGGTGCCGGCTGTC
Organism: Brachylomia viminalis; assembly: GCA_937001585.2. Taxonomy (NCBI): domain Eukaryota; kingdom Metazoa; phylum Arthropoda; class Insecta; order Lepidoptera; family Noctuidae; genus Brachylomia; species Brachylomia viminalis. The sequence goes on along the minus strand of OW443316.2, from coordinate 11,598,405 downwards.
ATTCATAGATCTTTGACAGTTGTTACGGATAGTCAGAAGCTTAAAGGTCAACCAGTCCTACCAAGGGGTATCGTGTTACCCTGTTACTGGGTTGTTGAGGTCAGATAAAAAGTAAGAGTCAGAGATGTAGAAATGAAGAGTAAAATACTGGTATTCAGCTGCATCAGGTTAGACTGGAAGCCGAGCCTAACATAATTGGGAAAAAGCTAGACAGATTGAGTAGTGGCCTAATTATTTTTGGAAACTGCAGTGCATCAGACTTTCAAGTTAAACTCAATTCGCAGCTGCTACAAATTGAGTTATAGGAAAACATTATGCTCCCCTTGCAGACACTGTATCGACTTATATACGTAGCATTATGCTATAGATTTTTTAAACCTATACTTAGAGGTGCGAGGAACAGGGTGTAAACTTCACTCACACCTCCATAGAAACGGGAAGATAATCCGAACAGACGGGTAATCGTGTCTGGTGGGCAACTGCCCGACGATTGATGTCGGGAAGTTGTATATATGCTAGTCGCGCGGTAAACTCTGCTTGCGCGATGCAGGATTTGCGATGACGTCAGTACGACGCGTAGCTTGCATGTGGCGATGTAGATACCGCTACAACCCTAATACATTTTTGATGTACGCGGCTCGCGGTATGCGCTAATCTTCCCAATTTTATCTCTGCCTGCCGACAACGATATTTTAAAACATTTTTGGAAGTTCTTATCCACAACCAAATCCTTTGCACCAATTTGCTTTGAGCTGGTCACTCCTCAAAGGATAGATAAAGGTGATAGAGCCCCGGAATCTGAAAGTGCCTGAAATGTTTTTGGTTACCACTTCAAAGCATTTTCTTGGTCCCAGGATTATACAGAAAAACCATTATCTATACATATAAATAAACTTGAAGTTTCTGTTCGTAATGTCAAACTATCAGCTTTTTTACTAAATGCATATGAAAGTACATACGGTACTTATAAAAAAATACAATTTATTTTCATTTTATGTCTGTCTTTCTGTCTGTTTGTTCCGGCTAATCTCCGAAACGGCTGAACCGATTTTGAAGGGATTTTCACTGGCAGATATTATAGGTATTTTTTTGGAAATGGCATCTCTTAGTTGGCGTTGAGAGGCCGTGACTGCTTAACCGGTCTATCTTGTGGTGCCTTGAGCTAACTCAAAGCCTCCAGCCAGGGGATTGTTATAAGGAGTAACCTATGCTACTTTTATCTCGGTAGCTCGTTCCCGTGGGTTAATTTTCGACATCGACGCGGGCGAAGCTGCAGGCAGCAGCTAGTTATTAATAAACGTTGAATAGAATAAGCTATAAAGTGTAAGAATTCCATTCTCCAATCGAAAGAATATAAATTTTCACTCGTGAATTTAATCCGTTCATTCGCTTATAGCTGGGTCGTTTCTATAGGACATCTACTGAAAGTAAATGGGTGAAAATGGTGCTTATTCTGTTGTGCAATTGCATAACTTAGGCTATTGCCTTGCCTTTCATAAGGCACTAAAATCTTTTTGAAGTGTCTAAAATCTGGTCGGAAGTTTAATTGGCCTATGTTTATATCTAGCTCTAATATTTTCCATTTCTCTTATGATTGCACTGCAGCGAGGCAAACAATATTTTTAGTTACTTACCTAAAATTTTGTAAGTGTATAAGAATTCACTAATATAGGATCAAATAATACCCCCTAAGTGTCTGTATTCTCAGAACCGTACTCATAAATCAGTGTTTTATTTAGCAATCAAATGCAAATTATGGGTAATTGTGTGGGAGTGTGTGAGTGTTTGTGAACGAGGAAGACTGACCTGCCGTAATACAGTTTTCACTAGTACGGAGGTCAGTGTGAATTAAGCTCAAACAACCGCATAACGTACACAGGTATTTATAATCACATACGTAATTATATTTGTAATAGTAGACACAAATCTCAGCATTGTTGGGATTTGTATGTAAGGTTGTTCTTTTATATTATCAATAAACTTTTATACTTTACTTTATAGTACAACTGATGTCGTAATTGCTTTCGTGGAATAGCTAAATTATTTGTGCTATTACGTCAAATCTGTGCGGCTATGTCACGTCACGACAAATAGATTGCCCCCTATTTCTGCCGCACGCTAATGGCGACCGGCGACCGAGCCTCTTGTTTGGATTTCAGTTGGCGCCTATAGCTCGACAAACAAAACGCAAAGAGCTCACGCAAAAAACTTGCCTCCTTTTATACCTTATTCTTTCTCACTATTTGTCTATGAGCCACAGTATTAATCCACGCGGCCGAAGGGTTTTCGCCAAAAGTTTCCGAAATGCAACTAATTCCAGATTTGGCGAATCCTCAAGCTTCAAATTCTGCGCCTAAATCCCCTATTCTCTGGATTAAACTGCAATTCCCTGAACTTAGTAACAATACTCCGAAATAAGCCGCATTTCCCCGATTTAAGCCACAAATGTATGGCTTAAGTGTGGTTTGGCTAAAAATACCAGAGACCTACGGGAAAACCACATAAGCCCTCTACTTGAGAGAAAATTGGAATTGGCTTTCGGTATAAGGTAATAAAATCGATGTGCTTGATGTCAAAGTTCGCAATTCAATTACGCTGGAGTGTGATGTTTCAATAACTACTGAAGGCCAATTCCCGTAATTAAAAACGTTCAAATTCAAGTCGCAATCTCATCTCAGCGACAGTCTAATGTCAAAAATTTAGGTAAACGCTATACAATTATTGACAGATTGACACTGAGATTAGAATGCGAACGTTCTTAAAATATACGGAAATTGCCCCTCTGTTTTTTGGCGCACAATACCTGAACATAGGTACAATTATAATTTTATTAATAATTTTAAACTTCTTTATGGCATTCTGAACGCAATAGCTGTACGTTTTCACCCCTCCTGATCAGAAGGTCTGTGGGGATTTTCCCTGCAGTAGATATTGTTAATTTTTAAGTTTAAATTATCGATGGTAAAATTAGTTTTTTATGATTTTGGGTTTCTTTGAGTTCTTTGTTTTAGGATTAAGTTTACCGTCGACCGAACTACCCATCTGTGTGGGATTTTTACTAAATCCCTATTTTTTTTTATTTAAACAATTTATTTATAAACTTACTAAAAACAATTACAAAAAATCATAAAAAGTAATTTTACCATCGAAAATTTAAACTTAAAAATTAACATCTACTGCAGGGAAAATCCCCACAGGTCTAAGTAGCAAAATATCCAACAGCGCGAAACGTTTAAACTGTCCCTTTCAAAATCAGTGGGTCATGTCTTGTGTAGCTGTGGCGAGTCACGGCAAATATTTTTATTTAATTTTTTTATTGATATAAGTACGTGTGTTTAGGTTAAGGTTTCTATGGGTCTATGCTACCCGAAATAAAGTTATTATTATTATTACCGATCGTTTTTCAGTGATTTTTTTTGTTCAGGGTGTGGTAGTGCTTCGTCCCTCCTCATGAGCCAGTATAACCTTGAAAATCTGATTCGACACTCGTACATAATTATGGAAGCTAGATGTTATACGCCCCGTTTACTTTTCAAATGGCTTTTAGTTAACACACTAGTGAGCCGCCCCAGCGAGCAGCAAGCCAGTGAGAGCAGAGTGGTGGCCCAGTGATAACGGCCGTGACTTTTACGAGTTGTAGGTCGTAGGTTCCAACCCAGACAGGCGCTTTACATTGTGTACATTATTTCATCACCACTGCTCTCAAAACGGTGAAGGAAAACATCGAGAAGAAACCGGCATGTCCTAGAACCAAAAATACGAAAGACATGTGACATCTACCAACACGCACTGGGCCCGCGTGGTGGATTATGGCCCACTCCATCTCACGGAGAGGAGGCCTGTGTCCCAGCAGTGGGAACATTATACGAGTAGGCATTCAAAACATCGCGATTTCATTATTATAACTATAAGTAAGATCAATATTAGAAGTATCTAAGTATTCTACAAACAAACCTTCTGGAACATTAATTATCTAAATGATAGTGAAAACCTGATTTTCAAAATCCGCTGCGGAGTTAACAAGAACAACGTGGTCACACAGACAGACACGATAAGCGACTAGCCTCTGCCCACGGCTTCACTTGCATGGATGTCGGAAATTATCCCACGGAAACTCGCTAATCCTGCGGGAAAAGACAACAGACAGACAGATAATAAATTCAAATAACCTTTTTTTTATTTTTATTAAGTACCTATACATGTTCTTATGATTCTAAATGTCTAACTTAAAAGTAATAATAATTAATTTTGTTAGTTTGTAACACTAGGAGCGCCGCCATTGACCACGTATTACCTACATATTGGTTAAGTCATTGTATAGCTTCAAATTGTAATAATTTGTAAGCGGATGGACCGATTCAGATGAAATAAATAATACCTCAAGATACGGGTTCTGACTTTATTTCCGATTGCTTAAATCTATTAAAAGATGTACCTATACAAAAATTTCAATAATCATGTGAATTTTAAACTCATCCCCTATTATACCCCCTTGGGGGATGATTTTACTAAAACGCTGAAATATTTATATATTTTTTATCTCACCAAAAGCATAAATTTAAAATTTCATATCCTTTTTTTTTTTTTTTTGTGGGTGCGAAATCATCAAATAACTTCTCCCGCTCTGGGCAGAGCAGGAGGGCGTGTCAGACTCTTACTGACTAAAACCCACCCGTGTTCCTTCAGTTGCCTGTGCCAGGGGCCACGGTAACCCTCTTGGACTTTTCCGCAACCCTAGCAGGCATCGGTCCTAGCAAACCCCGTCATTGGTGCTGACATCTCTTTGAGGCGCGCGTGGAACACAACGCGCCGTCGACCCGGGCCTGGTCCTTATCGAACGGCGAGCTGCCCATTGCTCGCCGTTCGCAGGCCCGCGCCTACGGTGGCCGGGAATCGGCCTGCGATTCCCGACGCCCAGGGCGTCTCCTGCGGCGGCTAGGGGCGTGAGGGCGCAAACTTTGCCTCTCCCTCACGCGTTCCGCCTCCTCCTTCGCGAACATTACTGCTTCGCAGAAGGAGGTGACGGCTTCCCAAGCCCTCTCGCTCCGTACCATGGCCTGGACCAAGGCCGGACGCGAGAGATCGCCACCGCCAATCGCCTCCACGAGGACACGGCGGTGCTCCGCCCAAGCCGGGCAGACCTCCACCGTATGCTCCACCGTGTCCTCCGGGCGATCCACACAATGGTGACACCCGGGCGTTTCCTCCCGCCTTATCCGAAACAGGAACCTCCCGAAACAACCGTGTCCGGTGAGGACCTGCGTCAGGCGGAAGGTGAGGACGCCGTGGCGCCTCTCTAGCCACTCCTCAAAGAGGGGACTTATCGCCGCAATTGTGGCGTGCCCAGCGCTGGGTTGCGACAATCGCACTCTCCATGCCGCCCTGAGATCCCGCCGGAGCTCTGTCCGCTGTACCGTGATTTCTCGCGGCAGCGGAGCTACGCCCCGGCGTTTCGCCTCCTCGCGCCACTCCCAAACGTGCGCGAGGACTTTTGCCTCCAGATCCCATGGCGGTAATCCGGCAAGGAGGCTCGCCGCCTCACCGGAGACCGTACGGTATCCCCGGACCAGCCGGATGGCCATGACCCTTTGGGGCGCGTTCAACCGGAGGGCTGGCCGCCGCCTCAAGGAACGCGCCCACACCGGTGCCCCGTAAAGGAACATGGACCGCACGACCCCCGCGTAGAGCCTCCGGTAGGAGGCGTTTGGCCCCCCTAGATTGGGCAGGAGCCGCTTTAAGGCAGCCCCGGCCCTTTCCAGTCTGGGAGCCAAACGTCGGAAATGCTCCACGAAGTTCCACCGGCAGTCGAGGACGAGTCCCAGGTACTTCATCGTCGACTCGACGCCGATGTGAACCCCTCCTACCGTTATTTGGGAACCCGACGGTGGCGTGTTCCGAGGACCATGAAAACACATGGCCTCGGACTTGTGCAGGGCCACCTCGAGTCCCAATTGCCGGATCCTCTCGACGATTGTCGCAACCCCGCGTGTCGCTAGTTCGGCCGCCGCCTGCTGCGACCTCCCCTGCGCCAGGACTAGCGTGTCGTCAGCGTAACAAACCACGCTGACGCCGCTGGGGAGGTCGGCGCGCAGCACCCAGTCGTAGCCGATATCCCACAGATGCGGCCCCAGGACCGATCCCTGTGGGACACCGCACGACATCTCTTGCCGGTTCCATACTCCCTGGTGACCGGGGTAGATGACGGCCCTGTCCGTCAAATAGGCCTCGACCACACGACAGAGGTAGGTCGGCATCCGGTGATACCGGAGTGCCTCCCTGATGCAACTCCAGGGCAGGGTATTGAAGGCATTGGCGATGTCTAGAGACACCGCCAAGACGACCCCACCCCGGGCCACAGCATCCCCCGTCGTGAGGGCCCGCACGCGCATGATGGCGTCCACCGTAGAGCGCCCCCTGCGGAAGCCAAACTGGCTCTCCGCCAAATCCGGCCCCACCCGCACCAGCCGCCCGACGAGGCGGTCTGCAATGACTCTCTCAAAGAGCTTGCCCACCTCGTCGAGCAGCACGATAGGCCGGTAAGCGGACGTAGAGTCCGCTGGGCGCCCCGGCTTCTTGATGAAGACCAGTTTCCCCGTCTTCCAACGAAGTGGGAACTGGCCCCTCTCCATGCATGCGCTTAGGAGCCCCCTTAGTCGAGGCCCGAGAGCCTCCGAGGCCAGGACCCAGGCTTTCCCAGGTAAGCCGTCGGGTCCTGGGGCGGTATTTTCAGCACTCAGCCTACGTACCGCCACTCGCAGCTCTACCTCGGTCACCTCCGGAGCATCGTCGTCGTCGTCGGCGGTGTGGTCCGCATTCAGCACCGCAGTAGGCGGAGCCATGGGCGGGGAGATATGGTCCCCTCTAGAAGGGAACAGAGTGCTCACCACGTCCTCCACGAGCTGGGGCCAGAGACTCTGCGTCAGCGGGGGAGCCCATGGGCGGAGCTTCTCACGCACCAATTTGTAGGGGCGTCCCCACGGGTCCCTGTTCAGAGTCTCCAGCGACTCCTCGCGGGCCAGTCCCTTGGCCCGCAGGATCTCCGCTTGGAGGGCGGTCTTCGCCGCTCTGAACCCCTCGTACAGCTCCGCCTGAATGGCTTCCGTATCCGGAGGGCGAATACGGAGCCTGCGGTGCCTGGTGTACCGGCGTCGCGCAGCGACGCACGCACTGCGTAAAGTCGTCAACTCTGGCGACCACCAGCACACCTGGCGCTGAGCGCGTCCGGGCTGGGCCCGGGGCATTGCCACGTCACATATTTCGGACATGGCCTCCCGGAACCACTCCGCCTCGACGTTGATGTCAGCAGGCCTGTCCGGTGATGACACCCAGGCCTGCACGATCGAGGCTTCCAGGAGGAGCTCCCGGTCCAGCTGCTTCAGCGCCCACCGCGGACCACTCGGGGCCTGTCGGACCAGCGCGCTCGAGGTCTGGGCGGAGACGTCAAACCGGATGTACCGGTGGTCGGAATAGGTCTCCACCCCCTCTATGACGCGCCAGTCAAGGACACGCGGTGACAGAGCGGGGCTGGCGAACGAGATGTCCACCACCGATTCACCCCGCATCCGCACACACGTGGGGACAGAACCCCGATTTAGGACGACCAGGCCTGTCTCCAGAGCCCAGTCCTCCACCATCCTGCCCCGTGTGTCCGTATACCGGGAACCCCAAGCCACATTCTTGGCATTGAAATCCCCGAGGACGAGCACGGGAAGGGAACGGAACCCGACGACGACGACTTTCAACTCCGCAAGGGAGTTGTGGAACTCGGCAAGAGTTCGGTTCAAATCAAAATCAAATCAAATCATTTATTTTTGCTGAATACACTGTTACAATGGTGTTATAAGAATTACATGTTTCAAGTGATTCTACCATAAGGCATGCAAAAAATTTATACAGTCATAGTTATTCATCAATTAATCAAAATAGACATTGAAATAAATAAAATTAGATGAAATAAGCATGAATAGTTATAATAAGTTAAAGTGATAGTGGAGAATAAATTATTCATTAAATAATAAAAATATTTAAATTATTTCAATGTCAATGTCAAAATTAGTTATTAAGCGATACATGCAGAATTCATTGAATAATTGATTTGGCTTTAGGTTCGGGGAGAAGTATACCCCCACCACTACAATCTCCCCGAACCGTGCTGCCACGCAACCCCGTCCCCTCGTGACTGCCTCGAGGGACGGAGTACCGGCGGCGGCCGACGAAATTAGGGTCACTAAGCCGCTCAGGTCCTCCAACCAGTCATCCCTGGGCGGGACAAAGTACGGCTCAGCGACCACGGCGATGTTAATCGACCACTGCGCCATGCTCTGGAGCAACAGATCCTGAGCAGAGGCGCAGTGGTTGATGTTCGCCTGGAGGAGGCGTAATGGGGCCGTTATTGGCACTCCATGTCAGCCTCCTCCCGAGCCCTCTGTGAGGGCCCCGCCGCAGTGGTGACGGCGGCGACGACGACGGTCGAGGCGGCAGCGGCAACGGCAGTATCGGCGGCTGCGGCAGTGACGGCGGTGGCAGAGGGCTTGCCCCTGCCCCTGGCTCTGGCGGGTGGAGCGCAGGCCTTGCTCCCCATCCGGTGATCGGCTGGCTTGCCAGCTGCCGCACATACGGTGCAGTGCGGCGCGGCATTACAAGACCCGGCCTTGTGACCGGGCTGACCACAGCGGAAGCAGTGGTGGCTGCGGTCCACCTCCGAGGTGCATTTAGCTCCCACGTGGTTGTCCACCTGGCAGCGGAAGCACCTCAGAGGTCTGGGTTCCAGCAGTTTCACCTGCGCGGAAACCCAGCCCACCAGTAGCCTACGGCCCTCGGCTATTTTTTTGGCCGCCGACACGGGGCAGCTCACCGTAACGGCTCGCATCCCCTTGAAGTCAGGACCGATGGTGCCTGTCCTCACCTGCTCGGCAGAGCACCCTCCAGTCCTAACGACGGCGGCCACCACCTCTCCCTCCGTCACCGAGTCGTCCAGGCCCAGGATGCGCATGTCAGCGCACTTGGTGGGCCTGGACACTCGGGCCTCGTCCGCATTTAAGGACGCCCTAAGCCTTTCGGCCAGAGCGTCAGCGGCCGGGCCGCTGGCCGCACCGGGGATCTCGAGCATCCGGGCCCCAGTCGCCGTGAGCCTCACCCGGATGCCTTCGGTGGCGCCGATCTCCTCGAGGCTCACCGCATAAAAAACTTAAGAAATGCTAAGTTTCCCATGCAAACTTTCATCCCCTATATCACACCCTCTTAGGATTATTTTTCAGACATAAAGTAGCCTATGTCCTTCCCCACGATGCCATCTATCTCCTTGCCAAATTTTATCGAAATCTGCTCAGTGCAAAGGTAAACAAAGGTATATACAGGCAGACAGACAGAGTTACATTCAAAGGAGAATGAGTAATGATGGGCCCACCACTCAATAGGAATAAGACACTCATAAATGAATAGGTATGTTTATGCAGAATAAAACTTATTATTACGACTAAGGTCAAAAGTCAGTACTTTCGGAGTTATACTACTTATTATACTGCCATAAAAGTGATCGTAGTTTACTTCGTTATAAGGTAAACTATGGCCAGACTCAAAACGGACGGCACCTATCTGCTTGCTCCTTACCTGCGCCCCCACCCTACCCGCTGCGCCCACCGCTTGCCCAGGCGCATTTGCAAATGGCGATCAGTCATATTGCAGTGAACATCTTCGAGACGGCTTATACGTTATAGAAATATACAGACAAAACGATTTACATGATTTAATAGAATATAATATACCAGCAGAGAATGTGTGGTTGCTGCGTGGTAGGATACAGTCACGCCACGTAAGAGCAAGAATATACTATTGCTATATATTAATTGATCGAAACCAAGTTGGAAGAAACGCGATATCACAATATTATTGCTCTTGCTTGACCGGACGGCGAACTGTAGGAAGTTGCGCTCACACTATTTCTTTGATTTGGTACCTAGGAGTTGGGAGACATCAACCATTCGTGGCCCCCGTGGGTTTTTTAAATGATGTAATTGTCTTTGATGTCCAAGACGAATAATAAATCTCTTTTGTTTTAAAGTGTACTTATTATTACTATTTTACCTTATAAGTATCCATAAAGAATATGTTAGACTGACGACTTTATGACGTAATATCTCCGAAAGTACTAACATTTGACCATAGTTATATCAGTAACTAATGTTCCACTTAAAAAGCCCTATCCAACAGTATATCAGATGTTACTATTGAAGGGTGGGCCCAGACTCCATACATTCATTTCCCATTGTCCTTTATAATATTAATACCTATGGATATAAGTTTAGATGAAGCATATTACAACAGATTTATGAACAGGAAAAGGAATAAGATTCTACCCCATTCTTCCTCTGGTGTTAAATGTTATTAGGTGTTCAAACAAAAGCCGACTGAAAACGCCATTTTAATTCCGACCATTAAAGTTATAAGCAATATGAGCACATTAACAGCGTATGAAGGCGTTTTATTACAAGAAGGTTCTAACCTAACAAAATAAAGGATGAAACGTATCGCCTTGCAACCGCTTTACCCGCGACTTCGTTCGTGGTTTTGGATATAGCATACAAACATTCAACACCCTGTTTCACCTCTTCACGGGTCATTATATAGTAAGGCCACTTGCTTTTTCGAGAATCAAGTTGTATTTATATCAATCTGTCTGGCGTTTTCACAGCTACGTTGGCTTCCAGTCTAATCAGATGCAGCTGAATACCAGTATTTTACATGGAGCGACTGCCTATCTGACCTCCACAACCCAGTTAGTGGGTAACATGATACTCCTTGGTAAGACTGGTTGTCAGACTTTAGGGCTTCTGCCTACCCGTAACGACTGTCAAATATCTACAAATGACAGCTGGGACCAACGGCTTATGCCCGGATCCTATATTTGAAAAACGATCCGTTTTGGTTACGAATGGTAGTTTAATCTACGAGGCGTAAGCTAAAACCGTTCCTATAATAAACTTCTCGATAGGCAACCTACTGACGGCTAGTTACTAACGAATGGGAGGGTTACCGATAGCGGACAGTAAGCGTTTTGTATGGATATGTCAGTTTATAGCGTTCCTATATATATTTTATCCGTCAGTAGACTGTTCAGATTACTATTCGTAATGTCACTTGATTACCCCTCAATTTCCGTCGGTTAAAAGTTTTCGTTTCACTGCCACAGTAATTTTGAATATGTCCAGTTCATCAGAGAGTGATAGAGAAGTGTTTGATATCATATCGAACTCCAGCGAGATTGATGAAGAAGATAATAGGCGTCAAAGAATATTCAGAGAAAGAGTGAATTATTTGGTGACGCTTGATTCGTATGAGTTTCAAGTTAGATTCCGTCTAGATAAAGAATCAGTTGAGCAGTTAGGTACTCATAGAAATCCATCCACATATTAGTATATTGAAGGCTTTGACAACTCTAAATTCAACCTCAGTAAACATAACCTAAATAATTATGTATTGTTTTTTTTAGGAATCATGGGATATCTCTTCTGCATCAACTATTGTTGACATTAAGATTTTACGCATTAGGTACAATGCTAATATCAGCAGTTTACTTACTTTCAATTTCAATGCACAAACTGATTTCAGCCAATCACGTGCCGCTATTTTTCTATATTATTCAAAATGGCGAATAATAGCGGCCCGTGATTGGTGTGATGCTCAGCGATTGGTTGCTGGGAATGCACCCAATGTCAAGTCAATCAAATGTCTTGTCGCGTCGCGCGCTGAACGTTCCGTTCTTGTTGTGTATTGTTTATGCATTTATAAAGTTTGGTAAGGAAAAAAATTATCACGAAGATACCTGTGACAGTATAGTTCTAATAAACAGCATAAGTTATGAGAACTATAATTACAGTTCGTAGGTATGTAAATCCTTATTTCGTCTTGAACTTTATCCAATTATAAAGTTCAATCCTGCGTATAACGAAACGCACATCTGGGAGTGAAGAGGGCTCGTCGGTATTTTGTTCAACATCTATGACCAACGGATATCCGTAGGTAACAGGTACAGAAAATAAATTGTGGAACGCTATTAACGACTCGTAGTTGGTGAGGGAAAAACGGACAGTTACTTTTACGGATGACGATCCGTTAAATATAGGAACCGGGCATTAACGTGCTTTCGGAGGTTGGAGGGGGCCCGACCATCTACGAACCGACCGCGGCCAGCGTAGCTTAACCTACGAACGAGGTGTGCGGCTGTTATTATTTAGTCACGAGCCCCTCTCAAGCTGGTGGTTCAGTCATGAAAACGTAACAATCAGACAGACAAACGACGTTGGCATTTTCTATATTAGTAAGAATGTGGTGATGTAAGCAGTACCCGTGTCGTTTTACATAACCCTTTACTACCCTATTCCGAAGATAGATTTCCTTTGAAACGTTGACTCAATAGAAAACATAAGAAAACACACCCTTTTAAGGAAAACGTTCGCGGTTTTAGTAATTCAATCTGTTTTTGTTGTAGTTCTTCGTCCATTTAACGATAATTTCTGCCAATACTGTTAAAGCTACTTGTGAGGACGTCATCTTTTACAAATACCATGAAAAGAAACACTGGCAAACCCCAGGTTTATGTAGGTCAAATCGCAAAATTGGTACCTTTAAAATAAGCATGTAAAATATGTTTGCGCCGAGTCCACGGACTCACCGGCGAGGTGATCATGGGTGCTTTTGGCAAGAAACTTAAACTTATATCTTTCCGAAAATAACGAGAATGTGTCATGAGTAGGTATAGGTACCTATCAACAAAAACAGATTGAATTACTAACCGCAAACATTTTCCTTAGAAGGGTGTGTTTACCAATATTTTGTATTAAGTCAACAGTCTGAAGGGAATCCATCTTTAGTATACAGTTACCTTGGATTCAGAACATGATTCTGGACGGCCCGCGTTGTCACGTATTTTATTTTATTTGTTTATTAATAAAGGTACACCAACAGCTTCTGTATACAAAATATCAAATAACAGTAGATAACAGTTGAGGGCTTATACAGTTGCCAATAATAGGTGAACTAACATTCTCAAATACAGTGATAGCCGAAGGTAAAAACGAAATGCATAAAAATTTAGTGGTAACAACTTTAAAAACAGAAATATAAAAAATACATAGGTACATAAGTTATAAAATTGCAGAGGTTGCAAGAAATACCTACATAATAATACTCGTACAATAAAATAAAATGAATCTTTAGATTGTGTGAGTTGCGTGCTTAGGGACGTCAAAATTTGGGTCATAAAGTGTGTTATTGAGTCATGATATATGTCAACATCTGGAGAAGATTTTATATAAGAATTCATATCACGACTGAGCCTATTGAGAGGTAAGTTTACTCCTATATTTGTGTTGGATGCTTTATGTGTGGAATAAATGGGTAAAGGGAAATCTGGGTAAATTATGGGGGACTTTTAGTCCAATTTGTTTAGTTAATTTATCGCAGTCCAATCTATTGTTAACTAATTTGAAAAAGAACATGAGATCATGTACCAGTCGACGGTTGCGCAGAGTTATAATTTTGTAAAATTGAGAACGTTGTTCATATGGGCAACGTATCGTCAGTTATTTAAAAAAAATAGTTCTTCCATACATTTTAACCGCGTAGGTATTGCACTTGTAAAACAGCAGATTTTTTTTTTATAACCGACAGTAACTTTCCATGCTAAGGGGTCTAGAATCATAAGCTGAATTCATGGTTTCAGTTTTCGCGTCAATGTCTCTGTCACTCTGTATACATCCCATGATAAAAATGGAATCCAACCTAGGTACCGTAAACCGGGGCTACTTTGATCAATATTGAACTTTGAAAGTCCATATCTTTTAAATTAGTGGGTACCTATAAAAAAATACAAAAATGTCTAATAATCGGTTTTTTTATCACTCTCGATTCCTGTAATGATAAGTGAAAAAATATGGCTTGAAATTGAGAAAAAAAATAAAAATTGGCTGATCAAAGTTAAACGTAGGATGGGGTTACTTTGATACCCCCGATTTTATTGCGTGATTAATGATGATGATGATTAAAAAGTAACTCAAATAACAATGCCAATTCAATTTAAAAAACCAAAATCTGCCAACGGGAATAATAAATATTGACGTTTTTGTCGTATGGGGTAACTTTGATCTAGTAAGGCTATTAAATAGAGATATATTTACCTTTTTTAATTAAAATCGTTGACGAAGTCTTCGCGCGTCCTCAGAAAAGGATATGACAGTTCTTCAGTGTTGGTAACATCGAAAAAAAAATTACCAAATTGCGTTTCGTTTAACGCAATTCGCGATTTTATACGAAATGGAAGTTTTGATCAAAGTCATCCCGCAATTCAAAGTAACCCCGGTTAATGGTATATTGGAAGTTTGGAATGAATCAAGGTCTTCCTCACATATACACTGCAGACAGGCTCTTCAACTAGGTATCCGTTTAGCGCTAACAATGAAGCTTAAGCGAATCCTTCTATTGAAAGAACCATCGCTATTGTCGAGTGCTCAGAACGATCGATACTCGATAAGTACTTCGCTTAGTCCAGAATGGGTGTTTATAATGAAAATGACATAATTTTTCAACTGAGTGAATACTTCTCCACGATCAACATTCTCAGTTTCCCGCCTCCACTTCGGAGCGGGAACCGACGATTTAAATAAAGAACACGGAATGCTATGACAACTGTCCTTTATGGTTTAAAAAAATACATGCAAGAATTCTGCAAAGAAAGGAGACTTAGGTAACTATCCTGATGCTATGGTGTTTATCCGTCCCATGTAATAGGGAACTAGCCTATTTTCATTCATTGGGCACAATTCTTAACTTTCGGCTTGCTGATAGGAATATCGCAACAGACGAAAGCAATCATACTTAGCCACCATAGGCGTGGGCTTGCGAACGGCGAGCAATGGGCAGCTCGCCGTTCGATAAGAACCAGGCCCGGGTCGATGGCGCGTTATGTTCCACGCCCGCCTCAAAGAGATGTCAGCACCAAAGACGAGGTCCGCTAGGGCCGATGCCTGCTAGGGTTGCGGGAAACTCCGAGAGGGTTACCGTGGCCCCTTTAGTCAGTAAGAGTCTGACCCGCCCTCCCACTCTGCCCAGAGCGGCAGAAGTTATAAAAAAAGCTTGCACTGAAAATTTAGATCATGCGACCACTAGTTTAATGCTAGATACACGCGCAGCGACTTTGCCGGTGCTTTCAAATCTCCTGATTTTGACAGCAGATTAGTGAACCTAGCTTAACGTTTTAGGTACCGGAGCTAAAAAATAGGTTGCCATTGGTAAAAATCCGAACTGTAGATACTAACTAACACAAAAGTTATAGTAGACTAGCTAACCAGACAGACGTTGTCCTGTGTCCTAGAACTCGATCGCAGCGCCACCTTTTGGGAATAATTTCCTCAAAATCGGTCCAGCTGAATTCAGCCGGTGGGAGGAGTTCATTGACATACAGATGTACAGAAGAATTATATTATAATATAATATACTAGCAAAAGCATGCGTTGCAATGCTAATGTTGCACGCCTGTATTAAAGAGAACAAAACAACAACAAAAAATGTTTTTTGAGTTTTAGCGAAACTAACGAACAGCAATTGATTTTCATATAAGAAAGATAGCTAAAAGTTAAAAAGAAGATAAATAGTTATGCTCGGTTCAATTTAATTTTAGATCGTGCAACTTTAATGATAAATGATAAATGATTTTATTTCTGTAAGTAGGTTTGAACAAACACTTTTACACGTCAATCATATTTTTTTTTAAACTAGATGGGGTCGGCGTTTCCTATCTGACTACTCTGAGAAGAAAGGCCGAAACAAACTCAGAGGTCACAGTCTCTTTTAAAGTCCAGACAAAATCTTGGTCAGGTCATGTGAAAGCTATGTAGATCGGTGTCTGCAATGGTCTTTTGAGGAAAGAACCACACAGATTGAGTGGACCTGTCCAGTCAGTGCACGCAATTGTCAGTAATCGTGCAGCTCAACTTAGACTCAAGGAGCTCAACGATTCGACGAACAATACCAAAGAAAGGACATTTGAGTAGGCCGCATAAATTACTCAAACTGTCAGATCATGATTACGTTGAGAAAAATACAAAAATAAATATAAATAAATCAATGACCAACATAGTTCAATGCGTTTATTTAACCGCGTCATGTTCCTTTGTTAACAAGGAAATAATATTTGTTCCACGACGCTGCTCATAATAAGTTTTCACATTACATTCTGAGCTCACCCTCGTGTTGCCAGAGATTTTTTCTCTGCAGGACTTTCCCATTTTCATGAACCTTGTAACGTTGTCCGTTTTCCGATTAACTTCCTGCACCACCTTTTTTGTTTTAATTTCATTTTGCGTTTATTTTACCAATTTTGTTGAACAAGAGATCTTTTTTCTATCGCTCTCACAAATGTTGTCAACTTGAATCTGGCAACACTTACCTCCCCGAACAAGGACCGTTGAATTTTAATAACGTTTGGGAAGTTTCTCCGGCGGTATTTTGTTACTCACCTGCTAAAGTTAAACCAAGTTGTATGTTCAGTAGGTATTCAGACGATATTTGAGCCGACATATTGTGTTCCAATTAATTAGCAGTTTATCGAAACAAAAGCTTTTGATTTATTATTAGAAAGGTGCAATCATATGGTATTATATGACAACAAAGGATCATAATTAATGTTCCCACCATTATTGGCTAAGTGATAAGTCTATATACCTAAGTCTAGGTACCTAGATTATTTATGATCTACAAGGAAATGGGAAAACTAACATTAACCGGTATAAACGGTTATTACTGCACAGATTAATAACATAAATGTGCATTAGAGAACTAACCGCATACTAGGAGTTCATTGCAAAGTAGAAAACAGATACTCTAGGAGGAAGAAATTAATTAAATTCAGGCCGCAGCAGTAGCTGTTCTTTGTCCCTATCGAAAAAACTCGTTACAAAGTTTCTAGAACGGGAGGAAGAGTCATAGCATGCATAAAAAGATAATTTAAATTTTATTAATGGAATATCGATCGCTTTACAACAGTTTGTTTTTTTATGTAAAAGAATCAATACAGAATACACCCTGTCTTGAACCTCATTATTATAACAACCCTTGAGAAAAACCCCTGTTCTTGTTTTAAAAATAAATAATTAAGTCGCACGTTCGTGTTTCTTCCGCTCTTTTCATTTTTTATTGTACTAAAGCGTTTACGGGCGTCATAACAAAAAACTTTAAGAGGTATAACAAAGCGGCATGTTTTCCGTGATTTGTGCCGGCTACGGCTCCCCGGCACGCATAGCACCCGTTTTCTCATATCGATTATTTCCCTCTTTTACTGCCAAAGTATACTATTTTCCCGGCGAGAGGTTCCGACCTCTACGTGTAATGAATTTAAAATAGAAATAACTGAGAATGGTTTTTTTTCGCGCAAACGTATTCGTGAGCGTAAAATATGAGCGGAAGTGCGTACTGAAAACTAAATTCGTATCGTGAAATTCTGAAATCAAACGACGGACAACTACAAATTGCCTTTTTACTTGGAATCTAATAATTTTACTGAAATGTTTTGAATCTTACGAGAGAAACAATATTTGAGTTAATTATTTCAGTTTTTCCTGCATGTCCTCTGGCATTACGTCCACTAGTAAGTTGGACAGATGCGAGACCACAAATTGAAAAAACTTAAGCCAAAACAATCCTTATTCCCTGTGTTAAAACCGGAAAATTGACAGCGCAAACTTTCAGTAATCTTAACACGCATGAAAGACTGCATTCTCCCAGAAAGCGATATTTTTTACGGAATGACTTCGCAGGAGAGAAATCTATAAAATTAACGGCTCATAGCAACAAAGTTAGAAAACTAATCCTACGCTTGACGACTTTCTTAAAATGACATCCAAGTTTGATGAATAGTTTTCCAAAAATCTTCTTCAAAACTTAAAAGAAACTCTTCACAGAGCGGCTCTTTCGAAGTTCTGTATAATAAACTTGAAATAAGTCAACTAGATTTAAAAGGAATTAAATACTTACGTCAAGTGTTCTGACACTGACAAATAAACAACTATCCCGTAGGCTTAATTTAAATGATGAATTTTAAATAACTCCAAGCCAACACATAACGTGGGCACTTGCAATAATGACGAAGAAAACAAAAGGGAATGAGAAAGGTAAACGAATGCAAAGAAAAACTAATGATAGCAAGTTAAAGAAAGCGTCGTCGTCTGACTGCGATGAAATCAATAAACGCACGAGGACGGGCAATAACAAAGAGCAAGGATTCTACAAATTCAAGAACATGATGATTCGAAACATAAAATCACAGTCAGAATCTATCTCCAGTCAATATCTTCCAAGGAAGGTGACAAAACGAGGTAAAACGCGTGTGAAAAAAAGTTTTAGATCCCGCAAGTAATCTTCATATATATCAAGCTAAAGGATATGCGACTACAACAAATGTGGCTGCCGAGATCCCTTCCCAGTGAATATTAAAAATATACGTTTGTAAATTTATTACCTATTTGTATTTGAATAAATGATTATCATACGAAAACACGTTTTTCACAGCGTAGAGTAGACGAAACATAATGCTTGTGTAGATATACATATATGGCTCTTGAAATTTTCCACTCAAAAATGATGAAATAGAGATTTTAAGCCGCTTTGGTAAAAATATTACACAATCCGACAAGACCGAAGCTTCGAGCGCGCTCCCGGCATGTTTTATTCTTTTGCTCTTTATCCGAAGTGAATAAAGGAATATCGGAACCGAACTAACGTTTGATTCGTTTGTGTTTCATTCATGAAATATTAATCGGAGCACCCAGCATCAGCGTCAGAGAGAGAGGAATCTATGTAAATACGAGCTCTGTTTGTTGACGTTACAAGACTTTTGAACGTGCTAACAATGTATTTATTTCCAGCGATGGCAATGCGCTTCAGTTGCTTTAAATAATTTCATCTGTAAGTTCTTTTATATTTGTCACAAGACTCTGGAGCGGAAATACATGAAACACGACGAGCTCTCGGTGCGGCCCGGCGAATTTTATTGAAAACCTCTGTCTGAATGGAAAAATACGAGGGTACAGTCTCGGTTTACGACATCAAATAATAGACTCGCCTGAAATATACGTAATTTTACGTGAAAACTTAATGTGCTTGCAATAAACCGCTTTTCCTGTGTTTAAACAACAGTATTTCAGAGTTACATCATGAATGCAGTGCCTAATTTTACGTGAAGTGGTTTAATAAATCTTTGGACAAAGATATGGTTCGGAAAAACCTATAAAGGTAAATATTTGAGAACTCTTGCGTTTTGTAGGTGTCATTTTTAGCATTACGTAATATATTTATTAGCTGTTAGCTAAATTAAATCACAATTAAACACAGCCGTGCCCCCAAAGGACATAATATTTGCTAAACGTGTGTGACATATCTTGCTGGTAGGTAAACATTACAAAGATTACAATTTACATGTATATCTCCTACGTCAACTGTTTTCACGTCACATTAGTGGTATCCTAACATAAACAGTCTACGTCTGCGGTTATATATTGTCGCGAAATCTCGACAGTTCGCAATAGTGTACAAGCTTCCCCGGAAACCACGGAAAATGTACGACAGGATTCCCAATGGTGACCTTCTGAGTGAGTTAATTTGATGTTTTGTCTTTTAATGATTGCCTTTGAGAACAGTGGTGGCCTAGTGGTAATGGCCCCAACTTATGAGTTGGAGTTCGTGGGTTTGATGTATTCCCGTTGTGCCCGTAGGTAAGGAAATTTTATGACGTTCTGTTGTCTCCGTCACGAGGACACAGATTACGGGGACAACGGGGATACATCGTTCAAAATCTTTTGAACCTAGGCAGACACTTCACTTTGTGCAATTTAGTTTCTCACCACTGCTCTCAAAACTGTGAAGGAAAACATCGTGAGGAAACCGGCATGGCCTAAAACCAAAAAAACTAAGACATGTGACATCTAGCAACCCGTTATGGGCTGCGTGGTGGAATACGGCCCACCCCTCTCACAGGGAGGACGCCTGTGCTCCGTGGAGCACTGGGAATAGTAAAGGCTGATTATGCTTATGTATCTTAAAATAGACAGATCTAGAGGTCCCTTTTGTGTTTCGGCGAATTCAAGTCCTTGTACAAACAAAAAAATCGAGACGAAACAAGAATAAGGCGGGGAATACAAGTTCGTAACTTATTGCTAATACTTAGTCGGTTCTCGCTATGCAAATGGATTCAAGAGAACAGTAAAAAAGCCTCTAACCTTAGCGTTCTTTTACTTTGAAAAATGCGCCATACTAGATGTAAATCTAACTGCCTTTAAGAAAAAAGTTAAATAATGAAAGCAGGCTCTAAGAATAAGCACAAAACTCTTTAAATTCCCACGAACAAATCTAGAACATGGTAACTGACAACTGAGACAAAATAATGAATCTGCCCTAAAATAATCATCCCTAAATTGGGGCTTACAATTAGCATCGTAGTTAATTATATAAAGTGCTTACTACACATAAGTATGTATACTGCAGGGATATATTCGTCGTAGCAATAGTTTAATTAAGTTGGCAACACCGGCCTCATGTCAGATAATAATTAGCGAGCACCGGGTGGCTCGTGGCTCACTCCTACTTGAATATCAAGTTTTGCTGTATGTGAATAGGATCGTACTTGGTAGTTGTAATTAGCTGTGAGCAAGCCTGGGTTGCTTTGAAACATCGTATAAACTAGAGAATTTCGTATGAAAGGGGATGTTAGTGCACTTAAAAAAATGAGTTAGTAAATCTTTGGAATTCACATTTAAGTTACTTTTTCTGTCTTCTTTTAGACTGTATTTTAACTTCGGGTGTACAAATTATCTATGGCAAAACATGTTGGCCATTAATTAAAACTTAACACTTACAAACTCCAATTTTTACTGTATAATCTTGTTTATACAAAGAAATGATCCTTTATCTTAACAGCTCATTCTTTTCCGCTAAGTGTTCTTGTTAGTCAGCATGTCCTAGAAATAAAATTTTGAAGATATCTGACATCTACCAATCCGTACTGGGCCCGCGTGGTGGATTACGGCCCACTCGCTCTTGAAAAGAGGAGGTCTGTGTCCCAGCAGTGGGAACATTATAAAGAGGAGATCTGTGTCCCAACAGTGGGAACATTATAAGCTGATTATACTGGGCTCGGCCCAGAGTCCTCCTGTCTGCTAATGCCAACAACATGCTGAGATCTCCAATCTGACTGCCCAGGGTTGCAAAAGGTGTTTTTGCAATGTTGCCCTAGCATAGTATTCAGAGAGCAACTAAGTTACTCACGGTACGAAAGTATAACTTTTAGAAACTGCAGGAAAACTCGGGATATTAGTTTATGAACTGTAGAATGTTTTAGAAGATAAATTGAAAGTTTAGATGCGATCATAAGAGGACAAGAATATTTTCAAACAAGTTCATAATTATGCAGAATTTTTATTAAAAATGTCTGTCGTGGTTTTGATTTTACTTTTAGCGTTGGCTTTAGTAAATGTTGATGTAATTTTGTTTACAATAAAGATATAACACGAGACAGGGTTTATTGCTCTAAAATTCCTTAGTTAATTGTTCAACAGTTAAACTCCTTGTAATCGTAATTAAAACATGTTTTTCACCTTACATCTCCTTATTATGAGCTGCTATCTTCGAGACCATTTGCATTAGTCTCATGAGCCCGGCAAGTAACTTGAAACCTCAAACTTTCAAACTCCAACCCAAAGCATTTATTATAATTAAACCATTTACAGGCACTTCTAAATTGTCAAGTGGTCGGGCAGTCAGATATATGAAGCTAGTTGTCCATTTCAAAGCGTAGTATGTACCTACTACCTATGGAGAAGAACGGGCAAGGAACTCCATGGGCACTCTTATATATTAAGTAAAAGTATATTGTTACTTAAATATTAGTTACATCAATAATGTTCAATTTATAATTATATGTGCGAACGATGTAAATAAGACGTACACGTTAAGTGTCCAGAGTACAGCAAATAGAAATAAAAAAAACAATCCAAAAATCAAATAATCAAAATAAGCCGTGGCAGATAAGAGATTTAAAAAATCAACAGCTAGAAAATCTATTTGTTGGGGTTGGCTTCCGGTCTAACCAGATGCAGGTGAATACTAGTATTTTTATATGGAGAGATTACCTATCTGACCTCCACAACCCAGTTACTGAGTATCACAACACCCCTTAGTAAGACCGGTTGTCAGACTTTTGGACTTCTAACTACCCTACTGCTACTACTAAACTTTAGAAATGTCAACAATAATTAAACATCATATAAAGGGTGTTTTTGACAGCCCTCCACAAAAACACAGGATTGATTCAGCTCCTTATTCTGAATCATATCCCACTGGAAATTTTCTCAGGAAAAAAAAAATTATGCCGTAACGTAACGTAATAAAAGACGCGGCCCAGGTGCGCCGGGGAGCGCGCGGGGGGCGGGGGCAGCCTCGCTCAAGCTCGCTGCGCTGCCGTCCGCTACGTGTGTTTTGCCACGGTAACGATACATTGCGTGTGAGGTAAGTGATCACGATGTCCCCCCATAAAACAAATCTGGTTTTTTGGATTCCCTTAATGTTCCTGAAAGAATTTCATGTACCGGTCATCTTAATAATTGATGTACTGAAGCCACCCTATCAGTTTGCGGACGGCTGTCAAAAACACCCTGTATATTTATCCACAAAGTTAAATCGGCAACTGTAAACAAAAGTTTCGCATTGTCCGAAAGAGAATGCGAAACGGGCACGTTAACTCCAATTTGAGATTTTGTGAAAACACAATAGGTTCCGCAGTGCGGCGCAATAATTTGACCGCCCTTAAAACGAGAGGAATCTTACCGCGCTTGTTTAATAAGTAATCTTCACGTCCCTACAGAAGATCTTTTCCGACTATTTCCAGGTAATTTATAGTGATGTGGAAGCAAACCTTGAATTTAAATTACACCTGAATTTTGTCGTGAGTCTTCGGAAAACTTCGAGCTCGGGGGTTTTATGAAGATGAAGTAATTTATAGTCGAATGAAAAATTCGGGAGCGATTGATGAGAGTTATTTTAGTGGCCATACTGTCATTTTTAAACAGTTTCATTAGAATAATTCGAAGACATGTGACGTCTACCAACCCGCACTGGGCCCGCGTGGTGGATTATGCCGCACTCCCTCTCACCAAGAGGAGGCCTGTGTCGCAGCAGTGGGAACGTTATAGGCTGATTAGTGATTATGTACATTATAATAAGCCAATCAATCGATCGTGTGAGTATTGTGTTCTACATTCAAAGGCATTTTTTTTTTCACTAGCTTCTTGCCCGCGACTTCGTCCGCCTGAAACTTCTTGTTTTAAAATAAACTATATCCTAGGATACTCGAGAGTACTGTAGCTTCCCATTAGGGAAAATATTTTCGGGATCGGAGCAGTACTTCTGAAAATTACCTGCACCCTACATACAAACTCACAAATGTTACCTCTATACATACAGAGTTGATACGACAGAGGGGCTTTCCTTGAAACTGCCTTTACTAGGTACCATTTTCAACCTCTGTACCAAAAATCAATTAAATAGGAGCAGTACCTAGTTAAAGTAAAAAAAAACTATGACAAACTAAATCGATTGTGTACCTAACTTTACTTAGGGACTTACCTACTATCAAAATAGCCGCTTATTAAGCCTTTTTTTTTTTATGTGGGAAATCGTCAAATAACTTCTCCCGCTCTGGGCAGAGCGGGAGGGCGTGTCAGACTCTTACTGACTAAAACCCACCCATGTTCCTTCAGTTGCCTGTGCCAGGGGCCACGGTATCCCTCTGGGATTTCCCCGCAACCCTGGCAGGCATCGGCCCTAGCGGACCCCTTCATTGATGCTGACAACTCTTTGAGGCGCGCGTGGAACACAACGCGCCGTCGACCCGGGCCTGGTCCTTATCGAACAGCGAGCTGCCCATTGCTCGCCATCCGCAAGCTCGCACCTACGGTGGCCGGGAATCGGCCTGCGATTCCCGACGCCCAGGGCGTCTCCTGCGGCGGCTAGGGGCATGAGGGCGCGAATTTTGCCTCTCCCTCACGCGTTCCGCCTCCTCCTTCGCGAACATTATTGCTTCGCAGAAGGAGGTGACTGCTTCCTAAGCCCTCTCGCTCCGTACCATGGGCTTTTTTTTTTTTTGTTTTTGGTGTGGAAAATCCTCATGGACGTCCGCCGCCCTGGGGCGGGTGGCGGGGTCTGTCAGACTCTTACTGACTAAAAACCACCCCGGTGTTCTACGGTCCCCGGTGTTCGGTCCTACGCCGGGGGTCGCGGGAACGTACGATCCTTCCGCAAACCCCGACTGGTGCCGGCCCGCCACTGCGGGCCTCTTCGGGTCGGGGGGGGAGTGAGGTGTTTGACTCCCCCCGCGACGTCTAAGAGGGGCACGCGTGGAACACTACGCGCCGCCACCTCGGGTCCTGGTGTGTGCGGGGCGACGGACGTCCCCGAGTCCGTCGCCCCTGGACCCATTTAGGGGGGCTGGAAGAGGGCGTTGTCCGCCCTCCGCCGACGCCCGGTGCGCCTTCTGCGGGCCGGGTGAGTGGACGAGATATCCCTCTCCCTTTCCGCAGCCTCCTTCTGCGAGACGACTGTCTCGCAGAAGGAAACCACCGCGTCCCAGGACTCGTCGCTGCCGACCATCGACTCGACTACGGCCGGCAGCGACAAGTCACTGCCTACTTCTGAGATGAGGGCACGGTGCGGCTCTTCCCAAGCGGTACACTCTGCCAGCGTATGCCGCGCCGTGTCCTCCCGGCAGTCGACGCAGTGGTGACACCGGGCGTCCGGCTCCCTATTTATGCAACACAGGTACTTCCCGAAGCAACCATGCCCCGAGAGCACCTGCGTCGCCCGAAACGACAGGGAGCCGTGCCTCCTCCCGAGCCAGCGCTCGAGCACCGGCCGGACCGCCTCGATGGTGACGAGGCTGGCGGTAGGCCGAGAAAGCCGGTCCCGCCATTCCGCCACCAGGACCTCGCGAAGCTAAGACCGACACAGCTCCATGTGCCGCTGCATCGGTCCCTCGCCCCGCGCCCTCGCTTCCTCGCGCCACCGATACAATGACGCGAGTACTTTAGCCTCGAGGTCCCAGGGCGGGGATCCGGCCAGTACGCAAGCCGCCTCGTAAGAGATCGTGCGATACCCCCTGATGACTCTGACGGCCATCGCCCTCTGCGGCTTTTGCAAAACTACGATGCTGCCGGCCGTCTGGTTCCGTACCATGGCCTGGACCAGGGCCGGACGCGAGAGATCGCCACCGCCAATCGCCTGCACGAGGACACGGCGGTGCTCCGCCCAAGCCGGGCAGACCTCCACCGTGTCCTCCGGGTGATCCACACAATGGTGACACCCGGGCGTTTCCTCCCGCCTTATCCGGAACGCTTATTAACCTTGACAATTCAAAAGTGCCTGTAATTGGTTTATTTGAAATAAATGCTTTGAGTTTGAGTTTGAGAACCCTATCAACCTTACAACAGAAACGATACAAAATCAGTTACTTTTTCTAACCACCCCATGGGGAGTACAATGTTACTCGTACATTGGCATGCATGTTTCAACAAATTATGTAGTTATGCACAGCGTGTATATCAGAAACGCGTGATCGTATTTAAAGGTGTAGTACAGACTATCAAAATGAACAACTTGCTCCATGAGACCAACATCGTTATTGCGAAAAAATTATCAGCTGTCCCTTACAAAACTTCAAAGCTTTTGTGTTTATACAGCAAAATCCAAGTCGTTTTCGCCGCCTTGCTGATGTATTTCCAGGCAATAGGCGTGACAATAGCAAACTTTGTCCAATATCATGTCAAACCACTTTGATGAGCAAAAGTATTTATTGCATGGCCCCTATTTAACAGAGAAAAATATATTTGTTCATAAATTATAAATTTGTTGATAAATTATAAATTTGTTGATAAATTTTAATGCAAATGATAATTTATTAATTGAATGATAATTGTAATGAAAATGATAATTTAATAATTGAATGATAATTGTAATGAAAATAATAATAATTTATTAACTGATCTATTGAATGATAATTGTAATTATAATATAATCGAAATTTAAGTGCATGTTTCCTAAATAATGTAAATGTTTGCATGCCGAATGGTTAAATATGGCTGAGCTTTTATATGTCATAATAACAACTATTGTGTATTACCCATATTTGTAAAATAAAATTCTATTCTATTGTATTCTGTTAAATACCTACTCGAACCAAAGGTATGGGACAGCTGATATTTTTTTCGCGATTACGATGTTGCGCCCATGGAGAGAGTTGTTCAGTTCGATGGTCTGTCACGTTTAAGTATGATCACGCATTTCTGATACACACTGTATAGTACGACACAACATAAAGGTTCCAACAGGGACATTCGTCATACACGATCTTCTCCGTACAAGTGCGACTTGAGTTTAAACAAACTAACGCATTATGGAAGACGTCCCACAGGGTGGACCGCATTAATCCGCTGGATGCGAGAATCACAGAACCGGTCGAAGTTTGGAGGATGCTTTTGTCCAGCAGTGGACGTCTTTCGGCTGGAATGAATGAATGGTGAATGAACGCATTAACAGAGTCAATAAAGTTTTGTAAGGAGCGAAAATAATAATATATTAATATCATTTTATTTCTGTATATAAGGTACATTATAATCTTAATAATAATCAACAACTTCACATATACTACCGTTGCCAGTGCAGAAATATTACAATTAACATCCCCATTAAAATAATTATAAATTAGTTTGAAATGAAAATGATTATTTTTCTAATACAATGTCAATTTTTATAAGTACAATTTTTGAAATTGTTTTTTTATGAATGAAACGTCAAAATTAACTAATTAAATTAAAATATGTCAAAACTTAAATCACTAGTTTTGGTCGTTTGCTAATCGTTCGCTAAGGTATAGTGAAACGCACGTCCATGGTAACAATTTGAAATTGACAGCATCTTTAAGCGCCAGGGTAGCCCGCGAACTAAGGGGGCTCCTAAGCGCATGCATGGGGAGGGGCCAGTTCCCACTTCGTTGGAAGACGGGGAAACTGGTACTCATCAAGAATCCGGGGCGGCCAGCGGACTGTCCGACTCCACGAGGTGGGCAAGCTCTTTGAAAGAGTCATTGCAGAGCACCTCGTCGGGCGGCTGGTGCGGGTGGGGCTGGATTTGGCGGAGAGCCAGTTTAGCTTCCACAGGCGGTGCTCTATGGTGGACACCATCATGCGCGTGCGGGCCCTCACGACGGGGGATGCTGTGGCCCGGGGTGGGGTCGTCTTGACGGTGTCTCTAGACATCGCCTTCAATACCCTGCCCTGGAGTTGCATCAGGGAGGCACTCCGGTATCACCGGATGCCGACCTACCTCTGTCGTGTGGTCGAGGCCTAGTTGATGGACAATGCCGTCATCTACCCTGGTTACCAGGGAGCATGGAACTGGCAAGAGATGTCGTGCGGTGTTCTACAGGGATCGGTCCTGGGGCCGCATCTGTGGGACATCGGCTACGACTGGGTGCTGCGCGCCGACCTCCATAGCGGCGTCAGCGTGGTTTGTTACGCTGACGATACGCTGGTCCTGGCGCAGCGGCGGTCGCACCAGGCGGCGGCCGAACTAGCGACAATCGTCGAGAGGATCCGGCAATTGGGACTCGAGGTGGCCCTGCACAAGTCCGAGGCCATGTGTTTTCATGTTCCTCGGAACGCGCCACCGTCGGGTTCCCAAATAACGGTAGGAGGGGTTCACATCGGCGTCGAGTCGACGATGAAGTACCTGGGACTCGTCCTCGACAGCCGGTGGAATTTCGTGGAGCATTTCCGACGTTTGGCTCCCAGACTGGAAAGGGCCGGGGCTGCCTTGAAACGGCTCCTGCCCAATCTAGGAGGGCCAAACGCCTCCTGCCGGAAGCTCTACGCGGGAGTCGTACGGTCCATGGACCTTTACGGGGCACCGGTGTGGGCGCGTTCCTTGAGGCGGCGGCCAGCCCTCCGGATCAACGCGCCCCAAAGGGTCATGGCCACCCGGCTGGTCCTGGGATACCGTACGGTCTCCGGTGAGGCGGCGAGCCTCCTTGCCGGATTACTGCCATGGGATCTGGAGGCAAAAGTCCTCGCGCACATTTGGGAGTGGCGCGAGGAGGCGAAACGCCGGGGCGTAGCTCCGCTGCCGCGAGAAATCACGGTACAGCGGACAGAGCTCCGGCGGGATCTCAAGGTGGCATAGAGAGTGTGATTGTCGCAACCCAGCGCTTGGGCACGCCACAATTGCGGCGATAAGTCCCCTCTTTGAGGAGTGGCTAGAGAGGCGCCATGGCGTCCTCACCTTCCGCCTGACGCAGGTCCTCACCGGACACGGATGTTTCGGGAGGTTCTAGTTCCGGATAAGGCAGGAGGAAACGCCCGGGTGTCACCATGGTGTGGATCGCCCGGAGGACACGGTGGAGCATACGGTGGAGGCCTGCCCGACTTGGGCAGATCATCGCCGTGTCCTCGTGCAGGCGATTGGCGGTGGCGATCTCTCGCGTCCAGCCCTGGTCCAGGCCATGGTACGGAGCGAGAGGGCTTGGGAAGCCGTCACCTCCTTCTGCGAAGCAGTAATGCTCGCGAAGGAGGAGGCGGAACGCGTGAGGGAGAGGCAAAATTCGCACCCTCACGCCTCTAGCCGCCGCAGGAGACGCCCAGGACGTCGGGAATCGCAAGCTGATTCCCGGCCACCGTAGGCGTGGGCTAGCGAACGGCGAGCAATGGGCAGCTCGCCATTCGATAAGGACCAGGCCCGGGTTGATGGCGCGTTGCGTTCCACGCGCGCCTCAAAGAGATGTCAGCATCAATGACGGGGTCCGCTAGGGCCGATGACTGCCAGGGTTGCGGGATAGTCCGATAGGGTTGCCGTGGCCCCTGGCATAGGCAACTGAAGGAACACGGGTGGGTTTTAGTCAGTAAGAGTCTGACACGCTCTCCCGCTCCGCCCAGAGCGGGAGACTATATTTGATGATCTAAAAAAATCTATCGGTTGTTGGCAGTCTAAACATCGATCCAATGCATCTACATCTACATCGTACATCGATGGAGCCTATATGTGGTGTCGTACTATACTATTCAGGTACATCAGTCACCCGCAGACAACTCATTTTTCATGCGAATGCTAAACCTCAAGATTTTTGGTGTAACGTCAAAAAAATATTGCAAAATAAATATTTAGCTATTGGTTTTGCGTATGCGGATTTTTTGTTGATTGTAGAGCACTGACTGAAACCGCGAGGCATAATAAAAATTGCTGGATTTTGAAGCTTAGGTAGAACTGGCACGTGGTAAGTATAGAATTCTGGACCCCACGATGCAGGGAATCCCAGTGTGGGGTCCAGGGCTATTTAAAAAACTAGCACCTAAGGCTGATAAGTAATCTGTTACTGGTGTTTTCCAACATTGTAGGTACTGTGTTTTTTTCTGAACTGATACCTACTGATAGAACTGAAATCTTATTGGTAATAATCTGTTTTGAATCATCTAGGTTTAATGAATGACAACTTGTCGACGACGCCATCTAATTTGAACAATGAAAGAAACTATCAATTCTCTAACTTAACCCATTTTGTTAGCCCTAAATCCACCATGAATTTTCTATGTCTGCTTCACCAAAAATATAAACGAACTTTCATCAATTTCATTTAATTCCCAAACTATTATTTGAACACTAACTGAAAAGCTATAAAAAACCCATTCAAGAAATATTCACTTCATATACTTGTCAGTAAAACTGCACGTACAGCAAAACTCATGCGAAATAGTTCACAGAAAATATTTTCAGTAAATTGAAACATCGAACGGGCTTGCCGGAAATATCGCAAGCGAACGATTACATCGAACGAACGAAAATGTACGTTTCCATTTCTTGCCTTTCTTTTTAAATTTTTTCTTCAACTTTGTCCGAGGCAGCAATGAAAGATACATACAAGGAATTAAGAGAAAAGACACAACTTTTCAATTACCATTTACAAGTTACAATTTACAAAGGAGAAAGACAACCAATGGGCCCCTTAGTTTTGGTGCCGTGTCAAGACTATTTACTTCTCAAAAATTAAGTCGTATTTTTACATGTTCAAGTTTTTTTTATCAATATTTCTTTTACCCTAGCATTGGAAAACATAATTAATATTTATTTAATTGAATTTATATCAGTTCCGCCCACGGAGCAGAAACAACGTGGTTCCGCCATTAAAACTTAACCTGAATGTTGCCAGACGACAGACTATATCAATTAAATAATTGTAATCGATTGGAAATATCGATATTTTATCGGCATTGTCCTTTGTGAATCTTACCAAAACTCTAAGCCACACAATTGTAATGGCTAAACCTTACAAATATGTAAATTGTGGAGACAAGTCTACAATATTGTATCTCATACTCGTAACATATTTGTAATTTCTGTGTTACGCAATTTTTGGGAACGAAGTTAACGAGGCTTGCGGTAGGATTAGACTGGTTGAAATATCACTCCCTCTCTCTCTGTCTCTTTCTATTATATACGAGTGTGTGTGCGTGCGAGTATTGCGTAAGAAACTTCGATCCAGGGGTCTACTATCTAAGTCCGTCAACGAAGATACGGGCCCGTCCGAAAGTAGTTGATAGGTTAAAAAAAGTGACAAATAAAAAAATCGGCCGGCAAAAACCGGTCCGCCGGTGGTCCGTGTTGCTCTATGGCAAAAACACATGGGAAACAGAGACAACTGTCAATTCGTGTTGTCATTCATTCTGAGTTCGGGCCCCGAACTAATCTTATGTCCGTAAGTAATACAAAGCAGGAAACGCACGTAATTCCGGTCCAAACTACGGATTTTATGTTTAGGGAGTAGGCCCCTTGACGGGGGTCCCCCGACCGCACACGTTTGTTTCTACAATTTATTGTAGAATTTTCGATGTACGGAACCGTACATTACCTACCTTATTCAATCTACCTAGCCTTTCCCTACTATGTTGGGTTCGGCTTCCAGTCTAACCGGATGCAGCTGAATACCCGCATTTTACATGGAGCGACTGCCTATCTGACCTCCACAACCTAGTTACTGGGTAATGCGATACCACTTGGTAAGACTGGTTGCCAGCCTTTCGGGCTTCTGACGACCCGTAACTTATATCAAAGATATGAATGAATGACAGCATAAGCCGCGCTTTCCGAAGCACGGAGAGGTCTTGGTATTTAATATGGTCACCCATCCACGGATCAACCGTTGCAAGCGTAGCTTAACCTGTCAATGTCAAAGCATTTATTTCAAATAGGCACAGAAAAGGCACTTTAAAATGTCAGCATTTACATTAAAATAGAATTGATTCTGATCGCCCCTTTCAAAAGGTAGTTTCGTGTTGAGAAGAATGGGCAAGAAACTCCACCATTACTTTTTTTAAATGTGTTACAATATTTTGTATAGTTACATTAATTATATCCTGATAAATCGACCTGCGCGGCTGCTATTACGGAATGAAATAATATGTAAAACTAAATTTCAATAAATCAGTGTTGAACGAACATTCAGGTCTATTGTAGGGGATCCCTACACTTGTAGGGGTTGTAGACTTGTAAAGATTTGTGATATAAGGTCCAGAATTATACGCAGCATTCACAATAATGACAACGAGGTAATTAAGGATCTAAGTCGTAGGGTAACTAGTGATAGTGGTACTAAACGATAAAAGATAAGTTTGTTATAATTTATGAATGAAAATGATATCTAAGGTTTATGGCCATGGAGTTGTAGGGTAACTAGTTACATTGAAATTGAATTGCGCAACTGCTGCTGTGCATTACTGCGTTATGATAAATTAATTTATTTCTGTAAGTAGGTTTGTACAAACACTTTTATACGTCAATCATATTTTTTTACTTGATGAGGCCGGCTTTTCCTATCTGACTACTCTGAGAAGAAAGGCCGAAACAAACTCACAGGTCACAGTCTCTTTTAAAGTCCAGACAGAATCTTGGTCAGATCATGTGAAGGCTATGTAGATCGGTGTCTGACAGGGTCTTTTGAGGAAAGAACCACACTGATTGAGTGGACCTGTCCAGTCAGTGGGTGCACGCAATTGTCAGTATTTCATTGACTGTTGTGATTTGAACATATTATGGACAATTTAAGTCTCAGATCATATAAATATGATCTGAGATATTTACTTTAAATTAATTTCCCTAACTTTAACCCTATCCGAGGCAGTGATGGTTCCTACGAAATTATGCTTTAACTTACCTACTACATACTATTCTTGCCCAAAGAGGTTAGGTCATGAGGGAGGCTCGTCAGTTATTCAGGCGTAACCAGGCAGTTCCCAGTGGATTCTTAGAGCCTAACTATGTTATCCGATCTATTACTTTGGGTAAATTTTGGTGTAGGTCCCTAAAACATTATACAAGTACCTATCTAAATTGCCCTGGTTATAAATAACATACAAATTCAAAATTTCCCTGGTTTTTGAGACGGTGTTTTTTAGTTAATTTTATACCGTTTTTCGACATTTACCTACAGGAGGAAATAACTTCCAATTTTCTCGCCCACATATGGAGAAGAAAACGGATATAGTTGAAACATCGAATCTGCATTAAAAGCGCCGGCCGACACGAAAGCGAGACCCAGACTTGAAATAGCTTTGAATATATTCATACGACTATTTGACTCCGCACTAAATTCATGCACGGTCAAACTTTGTTTTATTTGCGGCGAGCGGTTCTCTAGGGACGAACACAATCGGATTGTCATTCTATTTCAATGGAGCAATCGATACTCGCACATTTTAGGTTAAATAAGCTTAAAGTTTTATGTTAGAGTCACGTTTTAGGCAAAATATGCTTCAATGTTGGCTGTTTTCATCATAGCATCATTATAATACTGGGTGGCAGGGGCAGGGGCATCGACGCGCAAATTGAAACCATAAATTCAGCACACGATTCTAAACCACTTATTGGTTTTTTTTTGAGGATGGGTATAATCATCAAATAACTTTTCCCGCTCTTGGCGGAGCGGGAGGGCGTGTCAGACTCTTACTGACTAAAACTCACCCGTGTCCCTTCAGTTGCCTGTGCCAGGGGCAACGGTAACCCTTTCGGACTTTCCCGCAACCCTGCCAGGCATCGGCCCTAGCGGACACCGTCATTGGTGCTGACATCTCATTGAGGCGCGCGTGGAACACAACGCGCCGTCGTCGGCCCGGGCCTGGTCCTTATCGGAAGGCGAGCTACCCTTTGCTCGCCGTCAATCGGCCTGGGATTCCTGACGCCCAGGGTGTATCCTGCAGCGACTAGGGGCGTGAGGGTGCGAATTTTGCCTCTCCCTCTCACGTTCCGCCTCCTCCTTCGCGAGCATTACTGCTTCGCAGAACGAGGTGACGGCTTCCTAAGCCCTCTCGCTCCGTACCATAGCCTGGACCAGGGCCGGACGCGAGAGATCGCCACCGACAATCGCCTCCACGAGGACACGGCGGCGGCGGTGCTTCGTCCAAGCAGGGCAGACCTCCACCGTTTGCTCTACCGTGTCCTCATGATTCAATACCGCTAGCGCAGAAATTTTACGTTTATTTATCAAAAAAAAATCTGCTCTTTCGTAGTAAAGTGCAATACCTCATCATCAGCCTATAATGTTCACTATGCTGGGACACAGGTATCCTCTCTGTAAAAGGGAGTGGGCCGTAATCCATCACGCGGGCCCAGTGCGGGTTGGTAGATATCACAAGTCGTCGAATTTTTGTTTCTGGACATGCTGGTTTCCGCACGATGTTTTTAGAAACCTATAACTCACAATTCACTGATTTTTATATTTTCGCGCCTTCGCAATTTAAATTTAAAATAATGGTTTCAGAATCGACCGGCTACGGTCATGAGCAATGATAATGGTTGTGATTGGGAGTTGGGACACTGAAAAAGCGACAGCCAATAAAAACATTTGACATATATTTTTACAATATATCAAAATTGTATAGGCTTTCATAAAGTGAGGGATAACCGCCTTTTACGATATATCCAAAGTACAAGACGGGTTGACCCTATTCTTTGACGGAAACCGTTCTGTTTACTGACGTATTTCTTGCGAGTCTTGTGAGGTAAACGAAAGAGTTTACGATAACAATAAAGGGATTAAATGGCAGCGAACCGGTATAGCCAACCTTTTTGCGTCATGTAACATTCGCCATCAAACATAATATGTGTTTCTTTTTTTGTTTTCTTTACATTAATACTTCACACTAGTACTACAGTACACAAATACACATCACACACAAACACTTTATTTTTCTATTTGTAAGTCGTTTAACTTATTTTTATCCGACTGCGTGACAGCAAAGTCAAGGTTGAGTTTTTATTTTATTTTATTCAACCCTTTTCAATGTTTACAAAAACCTGCATATTTAAAAAAAAAACTCGGGAGGTGTCGTGGGTCACCTGATTGGAACAAAGCTCCTTTCGCTTTTGCACACTTGTGCAAAAAAAGTGTCGTCACGACATTTTGGTCGTTACGGTAAAGACGTTACACTTTTTTCGGTCTAGCTCTCATTCGCCAAGTGTGCATAGTATAACGTTCGTATTCCGATAAGAAACTTCTTCCCAATAACCAATTTAATCCAAGTCCACACGACAGTGTGCATTATATTTTATGTCCTCACAACAGGTACCCAAGATATTTGCGATAACCCAAAATCATTTTAACCACACTAACTGTAGCAATGGCTGTCATTTTGACAGTCCAACAACATTCATTGCGTTATTTACGTTGTTGAGCGGACAATTTTTCGAGCATATGAAGCAATGGATTAGCAATATCCTTCAAAATAATTCAGATTGTGATTGAGTGTGTTAGGCAATTAGGGCGCTGGTAAATAGCTAGGAGCACCGTCCAAACAAACTGATTGTTGAGATAGAATAATTATGTTATTGTTATAGATCATCTTATGTGACAATGAGCAAATTGATTTATATTCTTATTCTCATTTTACTTCTTCCACAGCGACATGGGTCAACCGGTGCAGCGAAGACCTAGAATGTCTGGACTTGGAAGTCGAACAACCCCTGGCCCAGCTCAGCTCCATGCAAACGGACAAAATGACCCTCTTCTTCACTGAACTGCTGGATCATGACCGCGACGACGTCATAATTGACACCGACTTCGACCAATTCTTCGAGGTAGGAAGGTATCAAATTTGTCACATCTTGTCTTTAATAAATCCGATTTGTCGAAGTTGATAGCCCGAGTAATTGCCTTCGATCGATCCAAATATGTCCTGTCCGTGATCATTTCAAGCATTATTATATTCGAGGTGTATATTTACGTTGAGTAGAATGTAGGCAGCATTAGGTTGAATCCGTAATAGAATGACAATAATAACTTTCCCTACCATTGAATATATACTTATACCATTCTGAGAATTGAATAATTATTTCGTAGTCAACCATCTATTAAATTAAGTCTGAATTACTTCAAGCATGGTCAGGACTGTTCTTAATAAAAACAGCTCGCATTTTAAATACAATTAACTCGGCACAGTACAAATAACTCAGTTAAAAGTTCAACGGAATTAAATAAAGAAGTTATATCTTAAAAGCCCTCGAGTTGGGGCGAAGTCAACACAACTCCAGAGCGAGAAACTGACAAGCTTTACCTGGCAAAAAGACCGGGAACTAAAGGCAAATACAGCAAATTAAGCTTCTAAAACTCAACATTATTTCATTTAACCTCACATAACAGAGAATAATTAAATTCGTTTCTCCTCGTATTTCACAGAGGCTGGCACATTTTGCGGACTGGTCGCCAAACTCGTCCGAATTCCACATACTGCTTGAAGTGAAGCAGGAATTTATAGACCACTTCATCAATCCGCTGCCGACCAAGTAAGTCGAACTGTTAAAACCTTGCGTGATAATTATCGTCTTATATTTATCTAGCTTTACTGTCTCTCTCTAAAAGGACACATCAGTTGAAATGATAACCGTTTTAATCCTTAAAAACTCTTTAGAAACACATTAGGCTTGTTTACATAAAAGTTACAACCTACCTACGCAAAAACACTCAAACTGAAATATGCCCGAACCATGCCCGAACAGAGACGTGCTGTAAACCGTCATTTTGTACTATGTTAAAACATAAAAATTAATGTCAGTCAGCTGCTGACATTTCATGAAAGTGGCCCAAAAATATGAGCACCTAGTAATGTAATATGCAATTCTGTGGGCTGTATATTTTCCTAACAGACTGTTTCGTGGAGAGCTGACCATTTTTATGATACAGTATCATGATACTGGAGAATAACTTTAGGTCGGACACAAGACAGCTGAAGCAGGAAGCTAATGAAAGAAAGCATAAAGTTTACGACAAAGGAACCACAGCGAACCATAGAGCCGCCTGCAGCGCAAGAAATATCACTAGACACTGTACGGCATTCAGTCTCTAAGTCACGTGTTTTGTACCCTTCCTTCGTTATATATTAAATTCCCTGTGTTATGCCGAACTTTTTTATGCCTTATTGCATAGGAAAAGTATGCCGAAAATCTGATATACAAATTCATATTCTTCTTTTTGTAATATTCGCAGACAAAACCTTCGTCAATTCCGTACCTTTTCTGCCTTTAAAATTCTTGTTGCCTTTTGATAATTTAATTTTGTGTCCCTTTGCTAGATGGGGTAACCTGCCGTACTACAGAAGGGTATGCGGACCGGAGTCAAGCGGCATCAACATACCGGGGAGGACCACACTAGAGGGTTGGCTGGCGCGATGGGCGTTACACCTAAGTGAGATGAAGAGGTTCAGTGACCTGCCACTGTACCTACAGTACCTCTGCAAAATACTGTTTCATGTGGTTGATAGGACAAGTAAGTACTTGTGAACTTGCGAAAACTGAAATGAAAGATGTACTGATAATCGATAAGAATGTAATTGCAAATACCTCTACCAAGTTTTTATTCATCTCTTAGCTGCCACGGGTTATTTTTATTTGTATGTTTTTTTTATTACGGACGCCTTTAACGTGCATGTCTTTCTACATCGTTCTCCCATGTATAGTTTCAACATGAATGATGTAACGCAACTTTTTTGTAACAATATTCAGATTTAAAAGAGTGTCCATGGAGTTTCTTGCCCGTTCTTCTCCATAGGTACCTAATACGCTTTGGAATGGGCAACTAGCTTCATCTTTCTGACTGACCGACCCCTTGACAATTCGGAAGTGCCTGTAATTGGTGTATTTGAAATAAATGTTTTGAGTTTGAGTTAGTATTCTTTCGTAGTAAGTACACAAAATGAAATAGGATCGCAGGGACCTCGACGCACAAACTGTAACAATGGATTCAGTACACGATTCTGAACCCCCAGCGTTGAAATTTTACGTAAGTTAGTTTTTTTTTTTATTTGTTGTTCCATAAAATTTGACCGCGTCGCGCACTCTTCTATGAAACTGCAGATTTTTATTACGTAAGTTAGTTTTTTTATTTATTTGT
The DNA here is from genome assembly GCA_937001585.2 of Brachylomia viminalis. Classification (NCBI taxonomy): domain Eukaryota; kingdom Metazoa; phylum Arthropoda; class Insecta; order Lepidoptera; family Noctuidae; genus Brachylomia; species Brachylomia viminalis. Next base: position 11,560,892 of record OW443316.2, on the reverse strand, counting down.
TGTTCCATAAAATTTGACCGCGTAGCACTCGCGCACTGTTCTATGAAACTGCAGATTTTTATTACGTAAGTTAGTTTTTTTTTTTATTTGGTGTTCCATAAACTTTGACCGCGTAGCACTCGCGCACTCTTCTATGAAACTGCAGATTTTTATTACATAAGTTAGTTTTTTTTTTATTTGGTGTTCCATAAACTTTGACCGCGTAGCACTCGCGCACTCTTCTATGAAACTGCAGATTTTTATTTTTTGATTACCAACTAAATGTTTTACGCTAGTAGTCTAATCATGTGGTGAATTCATGGTTCCAGTTTACGTGTCGGTGTTATGTTTCCAACCTGTATGTCGATTCTGTAAAAATGTGACCGTGAAGTGAACACTCAAGTGAAGTGAGCTGTCAGTGCACTCCCACTGATGCTAGGGATTGACCAAGCATTACATTTAGGTACAATCATAATCGAGTTTTTTTTTAATGTTAATTCTGTTGATCATTTTATATTATTTCAAGGTTAGTATTTAAGTGGCTAAAATTACTATTTACGGGTTCTTTAAATAAAACAGCAAAATAGAAATTCAGTTAGAAACTTAAATAAGTTCTTTTATTTTGATTTCCTAAACTAGTTTCTGACTGAATTTCTGTGTTGACGTTTAATTAAAAAAAAAGTAATATCTTATATTTAGACACTTCTATGATAGCTTTGAAATAATATAAAATGATCAACAGAACTAACATTAAAAACATTATTAAAATCTCGATTATGATTGTAAATGTAATGCTTGGTCAATCCCTAGCATCAGTGGGATGACACTGACAGCTCACTCCACGCTCACTTCACCTAAGTTTTCACGGTGAGATGGTTACAGAATCGCAATGCTGTATTTATTATAGATCTGTCTAAATAAAAACACACTTCAGAAAAGCCACTACTTAGCCTCAGAGACCCTCACAAGTTTATTTATTCACGAACTATCTAAGCCTTTCGCTCTCTACTTCTCACTGCCGAAACAAAGTTAACTTCGTCCTTAATTTTAGCCTAAAGCAACTTATTATCCGCTTAATTGTGAGTAAACTTGGCCCTGTTTACGGTAATAGAGAGGTACAAGTGACGTGTGTCGATTCTCGGGATGGCTTGACGAACGGGATTAATTTGACGCGGGCGACTGACGTCACCGCCCTCCGGCCCGGCCTCCTGAATCACGTTAATTGTGCTACATGAAATATTCTCCTGCACCATAGGGTCGAGCCACAATTTGTTACTAATCCCAAGTTAATTATTACTTATAGTAATTTAGCCAGAATGTTTATTAACGACGCTATTTTTATTGCATTGGTACCTTATTTTATTTACTTATAATTTATTTATAAGATACAATAGCGCCGTTCTCGCTCGAATTATTTATGCGCAAAATGAAATTGTGTTAAGAACTTTAATTTGTAACAGCATAGCGCTGTTCGCTGCTATGAACTTGCACACTGAATCATTTCACGTTGAAGCAATAAGATTGTCTAACGTTTAAATTTATGCGCCATAAGTAGTCAAAAACTAAATAAAATGACAACGTTTGGTTGTTCTCCAAAAGTAAAAAAATTTGGCACATTGCTCAACATTTGTAGCCAAAATCACAGCGGGTGCACACTGAAGCGAGGCAGCGCTGTGCCGCGCCGATGCCGCACTTATTTTTCTATCGTCTGCCTTCGCCTTTATTTTAACTTTTTAATCTAAAGCGAGTACGCTGATATTCTCGCTGTTCCACGGAAGAGTTATCGGAATAATATTCTGTGTCAATATTTTACGTTACGTGACCTATATTTTACTGGACGTTAATAAAATTGTGCAACATTCCGTTCTTTAAAGGACTTGATATTTCTGCAATTAATTAATGGAACTGAAAGAATGTTCGTTGATTAAATAAGTGATATTTCAAAGATTAGATAAATAGCTTTTATCACGGCATTCATGCACCGCATACACTACATATTTAGGTACAAAATAAGTAAGTAGGTAGGAATGATCCACAGGAACCATCCCAGACATTTTTTTCCCTAAATTGCTATATTCTGTCATGCTGATGTAGAAAGCCGAAACGATTTATCACGAAGATGTTTCCAAGGTGAACGATCTCATTTGATTTAGTAATATCGTTGTATTTCACCAATATAAGGTAAAAGCTGAGCTTCTAATTAGGTATGTACTTCATTTGTCACCCAATGATATTTATAATACGTCATTGTTGTCACCATGATGGGTTCGAAACATGTCAATATTTTTGTAGCATGTGTATATACTTACCTACATGATTTTTTACAGCTACCTGAATTTCTTCAGCCACTTTTATTAATTAAACCGTATCGCAAACGCTTTCTGTTTCATAATGTTTCCGAGTTTAATTCCCAAACCGGACAAAATTGCATTTTTAACGGAATTTCCAGCAAACCCCGATATTTGGAACAGTGCCCGGTAAATATCAATAGGCTCGCGGTATCACACGGGATCCAATCCCGGAAATGTCGAACAGCGGGTGTACGGGTGTACCAATAAATCTCAAGCGGCCTCTTTTGGGGATTCAGGCCTATGTGTTAAAATATAAATGTTCTTTTTTTTCTTCCAGGTTCAGGTGCTATAACGAAACCGGCGTTGGCCGCCTTCTACAGGTCCGTGATCGGGTTGAATGCGACAAGAGTTGACGAGATCATAGACACGGCCTACGATAGAATGACTAGTGTGAGTTTTCTATGTTATTATACAGTTCGAACTACTTATTTATGGATAGCTTATGCTGTGGTACTTTTACTGTAGGTACCTACAGCATAGGGTTGCCCACCATACTATTAAAAACAGTATTATATTGTTTTTCACTCTAAAATGCTGTTTATTGTTCAACAAAAAAAAAGTATGTGAATAAGTATGTTTTCACTGATAGCCAATGCTAAATAAAAAAAATCATCTACTACGTAGAACTTCGTGCATGCACTTGGGTAGGTATGGGCGCGGTGGTTCAACTAACCTTAATTTCTAAATAAGTAAAATAATTTAAAAAATATACAACAAAATACGTATTGGCATTCTAGACACACTAAGGCACTTCCAGTATTTAAAAATAAATTACGAACATTTTTAATTGATAAAGCATACTACACGATCCAAGATTTCTTGAATTATTGACCATTTATTAGTTTCACTGTATTTTGACATGTATTAGTATTGACCATGTATTAATTTCACAGTATTTGACATGCATTAGCATTGACCATGTGTTACTTTCACTGTATTTTACATTTATAATAACTAAATTTACCATGCATAATAATTCTAAATTTTAATGCCAATACCTACATATTATTGTATGCCTATTAGGCAGGACATATTGATACTTCAATATATTGTTAAGACCTGTACCTTACATGTGCCCACAATAAAGATACTTTGACTTTGACTTCTGAATAAAACTGTTAATGTCTAAAAATTTTTGGGACATAGTAAAAAGATCATTGTTATCAGAATACCTTCTAGATACAAATGTTATAGTTAGTTCTGCCACCTTAGTTTTCATAGAATGAGTGTTTTCGGTCAAGAAATAGAGAAATAGCGCTTCAATGCATTTAACAGAAAAGTTGCTTCTCGTTTATTTGGTAAGGCTTATGAAGCCTTCAAAATCTATTTAAAACATAAAATACTGTTATTTTTTCAAAATACTGAAACAACAAAAAATCGTAATTTGACAGCCCTAGACACAGCACAGCATGTAAAAGAGAAACTATTACACTATATGATTTATGTTACAAATATTCTTTATACTCTGTCATAATTTTTATAGAGGTAGTTTTATGTAAAACTGTAGAATGTAGGACATTCTCTAGGGTAACAGGAAACTAGCTCCTAAGTTGAAACTGATCGGTCCTGTTCTAAATTCCTAAACTTAGGTTTTCTATATTTGAAAGTAAGTGGTTCTGATAAAATCTAAAAACCATCGGTGTACTCATGTCTACCGAGCTTTTCTGGATTTTGTCTGACCCACTGCCACTGAGTAGGACAAGTAGAACAACTTCCTATTATTACGACCGCCTAATTAACTCCATTTCAACAGAATGGCTACCTAATACTGGACTACGGGACCTACGTCCACTGCTTCACCAATTGGCTGATGGGGAAGAACCCCAACGGACCTGGCCAGTGGGTGTTGGTGCCCCCCAAGGACTCGCTGCCAGCGCCCCCATTTCCCGTCGACTATAGCGCCCTCAACACGGAACCCGCGAAACTGGAACCTTACGCACCAGACAAGAAGACAAACAGGCATTCAGTCATTGTTTGAAGACTCACAAACATTCCTACGTATCCCTAATAAGTCAATTTTGAAAGTGTTCCATTTTTTGGTACGTTTTGGGACACTCGACTGCGTTATCATAGATCTGTAGATCTTTAATATAATGTTGACTTAAACGAATCCTCAGCACATCGCTGGTCGGAAAACCTGCCATTGTCAAACAAATTCTGTGAAAAAGTTAGGAATTGATGCAGCTTCTTCAAAAGGCCTTCAGCAGGGCTAGCATGGCCTACCGTGACATGGCTTGTGTCACACATTCTATCACAGTTTGGGCGATATAATCGTTTTGTCTTAAATGCTAGCACGGGCGGCGGCGTGAGAAAATTTATTGACATGTGCCATACCTTCTTGACGTTAAGTCGGGAGTCGAGAGTTTGCTAATAGGGGCGCATCCATTTACTCACAAATTTCATATTTTGACGAATATAACATTACAAATATTTCATATTTGACGAATAATATTGTGACGTGACGTGACGTTTTGACGTGTAAAAGTGTTTGTACAAACCTACTTACATAAATAAAATAATTTATCATTAAACTAAACGTGTAGGTATGCAATATTTGAGCTCGTACGGTTGGGGTTATCTGTTTAAAAATTCAGTTTCAAGATTTGACCTAAACAAACATACATACAAACATTGCAAGTTAAATATAAGCATGAAATAATAATAAAAATACAACGTTTGCACAAAATTAACAAACCAAACAAACAAAACGAAAGTCATGCGTACGACGCGACGCGGGGCTAGCATGGCCGTACCCAAGACGTTTGTGACAAGACATGATATAATTATTATGTCATGTCTTACAATTTGTCTTAAATGCTAGCACGGGTCAACCTTGTGACACGATATAGAGGCGCGACATGCCTTTCTTGTAGCTGACTTCACCGTGTGAAACAGTAAATTAAAATGTCTATGACCATCTGAATAAGCGACCAAATAAAACAATACGTTAAAAAGAATGCAGTTCATTCAGTTAGACTACTTTTTAATTTTGTTGGGAACTAATTCATTTTGACACACGCACAACTTTCGTTTTGTTTGTATGGTTTGATAATTTTGTGCAAAATGTTGATTACAAGCTTCTATTTAACTTGCAATGTTTGTTTATATGTAGCCTGTAGGTATGTATGTTAGTTTGTTTAGGTCAAATTTTTAACAGTTATCTGAAATTTTGCATACACGTTTAATTTGGATGACAATGGATTGGATTTGGATTTTTTGGATTCTCTTGTCACAAATGCCTCTAAACAAGACTAAAAATCACCAAAATTTTCGATTTCCCATTCTGAAATGTACTAAAGTGACACAACTTAACTGTATTTTAGTTCGACAGCACTAAGATGGCACTAAGTTATTAATTAATTAAAAATGGCAATTTTGCTATTCTGAATTTGACCTTTATCTCCTAAAATTTTGATTGTCTAACTAAATCAGACTATTTTCAATCGCGGTTCAAAATGTGGAATAAAATTAGTTGTCATGAACTAAAATTCACACCAACACCTCGACCTCCGGTTCGAAAACAGTACTGTATCTTTTTTTCTTTTGCTTTTACCTCGAAAATGGTGCGTCCTATCGCAAAAAGAATAAAAATGTCGAACCCCTTTATAGAACCCGTAAACCCCTAAAACTCAACATTTAGGTAATTTTAATTTTTTTTCCATACAAAAACTGAAAAATTCCATATAAAACACGTCGAGGGTGCCCGCATTGCGCGCCACCGACTGTAAAAAAAAATCACAGGGTAGGGCAAACTAGTACCACGTGGAGTCGCAGCAAAAAACAAAGAAAAAAAAAAGTACCTAAAAAAACACTTTTTTAAATAAACTTTTATTGGAATGCTCTAAAAAATAGAAAATAAACTTTAAATTAAATCAAACCTATCAATTTATTACATTATACAATTTATATGATGGATACAAAAGCTTGTCGCGAGATTTACTGTGTAAATAAACAAGAATACACTATGTAGGTAACTTGATCTTGATCTATTTCATAAAATAAATTTACACAGATAAATCTCACAAAATTGTATATTGTAATAAATTGATGGATTTGATTTAAAGTTTTTGAGGTGAATAATGGAAGGAAAAAGCAGTGAGTAGTATACTTTTCGAGAAATATTTGCGGTTTATACGACGTTATTGACAATTTCGTAGTCTTGTCAATTTACCTATAAAAACCAATTAGGTAAATCCATTTTATTGCCACTTGGTGCAGTAATTGTTAAGAAAATATTATTTTTATCAATTTTAAATCTTATCACGGCCTCCGAGCGAATGTGATAAATTTTTCAAAATGTGAAAGGGGAACGCCTAAAAAATGCTTGAAATGGACAGGAACTACTAAAAGTCCTTAATTCTATTTAGAATAAAATATGTATAATTAAATAATTTTCAAGTTCGTAACCTAGGGAGAAAATATCACGATCACTAAAAAAATTAACTTGATATCCGTCTAATCCATTCTTATTTTTTTGTTGGAGGTCAGTGTTTATTTGACATGAGTAATCGACATTCAGCCAATCAGGAATCGTCAAATAATCCACGAACTATTTTATAGAGGCACAGTAGCCATGATTTAATATAATTCGACCTATTTCTACCGTAAAACTAATTAAAATAATCTAATTATGCATGTCAATATTATTTAATCAAATTATTTTCAAAATGGAAAACGTATCGTAGGCTATATGAATCATAGGTCTTTAGCCTTACTGACAGTTTGACATTACTGCATTTCAGTTTTTCGATTGATTACATGATCGATTCATGGTTTTGCGTTTGCGACTGAATTTAACGACGGCTGTGGCCATTTTTTAATGATTTTGATTTTACTTCTGCACACGTTACCCATTTTTCAACACGGACTTTTGGACCCACCTAAACGACGACTCGGCTTTTTGACGACGGACCTAAAACTGTTTTAATTGCTCTCTTGATATTGCAATGATAACAGTGCAAAATGATGAAGTAAGTTGTTTAATACCGACATGGATAATACCACAAGCTGTAAGTATTGAGATTCCATTGTTTTCTTGCCTATTTATATGACTTGACCTTGACCTAACCTATATTTTAGAAAAATGGTTGGAACTGGCTTCCACCTAGCTTTTTGATAATTATTGATATTGTATTGCGTTCCCTACGATTTGAAGTGCAATTTATCGTATATTTCATTGTTGTACATTTCAAGCATTTTTTTGTGTGGTCGATGGGCATTCCCCTTTGTGAGAAAATGGGTGCGCCCGTATTAGCAAATAAGACAAATGGAGTCCCAACTAAACTTCAAGAAGTTATGCCACATGTCAAGAAATTATCTCACGCCCGCCGTGCTAGCTTTTAAGACAAAACGGTTTTAACGCCCAAACTGTGATGGTATGTGTGACTCAAGCCATGTGTGTCAAAAATCAATTAGTTCCCAACAAATTAAAAAGTTGCTTATCTGTATGAACTGCCCTCTTTTAGACGTATTAATGTATTTGGTCGCATATTCAGATGGTCATAGACATTTTAATTTACTGCTTCACACTGTGATGTCAGCTACAAGTCAGGTTGACCCGTGCTAGCATTTAAGACAAATTGTAAGACTTGACATAATTTATCATGTCTTGTCACAAACGTCTTGGGTACGGACATGCTAGCCCTGCTAGTGTACCTAACTATTGCGAAATCTCAATTCTGGACAACTGAACTAACTTACTAAACGAACTGTATTTATAGTGCTAGAGTTATTATATTATAGGTTCCTAGTTTAATTGATGAGCATTAACAATATCTTCTGTCGATATCAGTGAAATTAAGCCTAATTAAGTAATTGATGTGTGCGACTACCTACCTAATGTAATTAGATAATACCTACCTAAACATGATTTATTGAGTTGTTCTACGGAGAATTTTATCGAAACTAAATTCAAATGAGACTTAATTTGTTACCGAAAGAACCTACGTTTCTTACTACAAAACAATTAGTCAAATGCTAATGTTTTCCGTAAAATATCTCAACCACGTGAAAAAAAATATAACAAAAAGTATATTAGTTACATAAGTCTTTCTGTAACTGCCTTAAATCTAATGATTTACTTTAAACCTAGGTACTCTAGATTCGCTTGAACGTAAAAAATAACGCTTTATCTAACGTCTAGAGTGCTGCAAGGATTTTTTGGCAACTAATTGACATTGACAGCGGGGCGTTTCGGAAAATATTTGTGAAAAAAAAAACTGAGATGGCAGTGTTAGTTCCGATTTTTGCCACGCGCCAAAAGAACCCTGTAGCGTTGTAAACGTGCAATTCGACCAATTCTTGTCTCTATTTCTAGATTTAGACCTAAGTCGGTGTAAATAGTAGTTTGTAATGATGCACGGTATGCAGAACTGCCTTAAAGTAAGCATATTCACATCTCACGACATAGCCTTATTTTATACCTTAGATGTAATATAGGTACTCTAAGTTACGTTAAATATATTAGATATCTACACTTTGATTCACTGAAATAAACCCTTTCGTTTGTTTACGTGTATTTTTCTTATTCCTCATTAGGATCAGCAACCAATTCAATCATTTGCAATTCTCAACGGACTGAACCCATTTCTCGTAGCAAGGAATCAACGCTCCAAGGACCTCTCACTTGAAAACTATACCTACAGCAAGAAATATTCCATAATTTACCATCGAAAATGTTTAATTACTATTTCCGATGAATACAAAACTTGATTGATTTGATTTTGATGTAGGTAAACTTTCTATTTCATAACGTTTAGGTACAGCTCCAAGTGAGTCGTAATTTTTGGATGTTAATCACAAGGTTGATAATCCAATTACATCTAACATTACAATTACCTAACTGTTTTTGAAGTGAAACCGGCGATTCGATGCACAATAAAATTGAAAGTGTTTCAACGTTTAGGCACATTTCGTTACATTAGAGAGAAGACAGAAATCTACTAATCTACTTATAACCGCTTATAACTCTCTCTGTCTCTGTCTCTCACATTATTTATTTTTTAAGAAATTTCAGTTCTGTCGTGTGCACGGTGTTGCACGCGCATTTTTTTTAAATAAAATTTCAGTTAGCGTCCCCCGGAAGCAATTAATTCGCTTATTTGTAAAACATGAGAAAACATGTTGGGTCTCAGCCTCGACCTCAGGAACAGAAGCTCTTTTAAAAGCTTGTTATGATTGATGGAGGGCTTGAAAAGATTGTGGCGACGACCGCGACGCAACCCCGGTTGCGGGGGCCGCGCCGCAGCGGTTCCCTCTCGGACATTTTCCCAAATTATCATTAATCATCCCACGCTCTGACAAATTCGTTATATCTAATTTTTTTTTACTTTTCTTTATTTGACTGGAAATCTGTTTTCAAAGGACAGGAAACCTTTTAAATAAAATTAGGGAAGGTTATCAGTCCCATCTTTTTGAAAAATAAATTCTTTAAACGACCTCAAATATTTCACCCAAATAAAACGAAGACATGAAAGTTTTACTCCACGTAAAATTCGTGTTTTGCGTCATTCAGTTATTCGGCGAGAAATTTGTATTTTTGCTGAATGAGTTTGGAGAACGTGATGCAAATGAAATTGTATGAAGTAGAGATGCGTTCATGAATCATGTACTTAACCAAATACTAACTAGGTACTCAACTTTTGGGAAATCCTTTACCTACTAAACTAGAAAATGGGGGCGACAAACAAATATTTTTAACTGCCAACAATAGCTGGCACACGAGAGATAAATGTGAGCATCACAGTGACAAGTAGAAAGGCCATTACCTTCTAACTAATTAGCTTCTCTATCACGTCTGCACAAAGTAATTCAATCAATCGTTCCCAACTAATGGATGGGAAACGATTTCCGAAGAGAAGTGTGTTCATTCAACCGAAAAATTCAACCACATTCACAGACCCGGAAACAAAGGAGCATCGTACACAACGTGGCATAATATTTTTGCAAAGATATCTCAGAAGAAATCAAATACTGGCTAGAAGGAAATAGGTACAAAGAATAGATACCAACAAAGAGACGATCTGTGCAGATCACGTGCAGATGCTAGGTATCTACAGGGTCAATTTAAATCTGCTAGCCAATTTAATTTGTTTGTGTATAAAACCTAATGAAATGAAATAAAATAGTAACGAAGAATGTTTGTCCGTTTGACTGGATGTTTCCAGATTGGCGCAAAACTGAACGGATTGGCACACAGATCGTTTTTACCCCGGATTAACACATAGGGTACTTTTAATCCCGGTAGCACGTTCTCATTGGATATTTTACGATATCCACGCGAGTGAAGCCGCGGGCAAAAGCGATGGGTATCTAAAGCACACTCAAGCAGCAATCGTTTTATAAGGAGCTAATAATAGTTTATAGATATTATGCTATGCGGGTCTACAACGAAAACGTAACGAGAATATCCCGCCTTTTTCCCGCGCTTTTTTCGTAATCTGTCGACAGCTTGCCCATTTTCAAAACAAGAATGGCCTTTGCGCGTCATTAGCAAACTGTTAAAAAAGTTGCCTGTATAAAGGCAGGTCGTCGCAATTATTATAGGATCGTCAGCCCGCTCCTGATATTGTTTTCCCGACTCAGTAATAGCATCATTAAACGCGGGCGGGCCAGCATTTTTCCTCTGCAATATACCGCTCATGATAAATGGAGCGCAATATTTATCGATGTTGGTAGGAAACAACGCTTGCACGTTTTTTTAAGGTAACGGCAGATGGGGGTTATGCCTATTGGAGTGAGTTGGACCGTAATGGTGGTATGATTGGACTGGAAAAGGTTTTCTATTTCTGGAGATCCTGTGTCAATTAATACTTAATTGTAATTTAAATACTTATGATAGTGATAGATATTCCTGTAAGTGCATCTAATCTACATACATCATACAAATCTACAGAAACTACAGAATGCCACCTGAGGGGCAATTCCCGTATTTTTAAGACCGTTCGCATTCTAATCTCAGTCTCAATCTGTCAAAATTACAATCAATTTACATATATTTTTGACAGGTTTTTGACGCTGAGATGAGATTGCGACTTGAATTTGAACGTTTTTTAAGTACGAGAATTGGCCTACTGGTACGATCCTTACATACTCCTACATAAAACAACTGCAACCTAGGTAGGTACATAATGAAGCTATAGTGGCAAAGATTTTAAAAAGCCCTCTACGGCGCCGTAGCACTCTCGTACCAACCTAAATCTCTAGGTTCAGATATGTAAAGTATACCTACAAACTTTAAAATTAGAAACAAAGCATTTATATCAAAGCATAATCTTGATAAACTTATGGCAATCGCGCTATATGAGACAGTTCCCCGTTTGAGATTACAAAGAAACGTGATCGATAATAAATCTCCAGTAGGTAGTAGGATAAAGGAACCACGGAACAAAGGCTTGGGGACTGGATCGAGGCCGGGTTAAAGATAAAAGTATGACACCCTTATTGATTCGATAGTGATTTATTATTATCTCCTATATTTCTTATGTACATTTTTTTTTTGTTTAATAGTAACCCTCTATCTATCTCTATCTTTATCGGGAACAGGGTCCACGCTACCTGTGGTCACGGCTCCAGAGAGATAGGAACCTCCTAACAATACAAGGTGTGTCCCCTTTCTGAATCAAGCCTTTAATCCAGCTGCTCAATGAGAGCCTTCTCAGGTATTGGTCACGGATCTTGGCTCTTGTCTATTAAGCCATTGGCTGTCCGATAGTACCTAATTTTATTATATAAAAATTTGAAAATACATAATTCTCTTACTCGTAGTTCTAGTTATTACGAAATGAGTTTTAATTTTGATTAATTATCCCTTTCATCTTCTTCACAACATTTTCATCTGTGACATAAACGTGTTCACTATCACTGGTCCCCATACTCAAACCATTCTTGATTTGAGGCAGATATCTAGTTCTTTTGCACGAACTGTGAACAATCTTGCACCCAATATCAATAAAAGTCTTCGCATTACCCAGATGTATACCCGCTCCTGGCATAATCTCTACTTTATTGCCAGCCTTGCTGATAAGTGACTTTATTAGTTGAATAGCTTCCACGTCATTAGCGGTGGGCTTCTGTCCGCTTGTCAGCAGTCTATTAAAACCAAGTTCAGCTATTTTCGTAAAGGATAAAAGAGGGTCCATGCACACGTCAAAGGCTCTATGAAAAGTAACAGGAATGGGATCAGCCTGATGAATTAATCTTTCACAGTTTATCACATCGATGTGCTGTGTTTCAGTGAGGGCACCAAAAACAAATCTGTCTACACCAAACGCTTTGAAAACATCTACATCAGATAACATTGTATCCATCTCCTCCACAGAGTAATGAAAGTCGGAGCCCGTGCGACATCTGATCATTACGTTCACTTTTGGCCTCTGAAATAAACAAAGACTATATAAGTACCTAGTAAATAAACAGGTCCTTGTACACTTCATTTATCAAGTGGACCTACCTTCGTTAATTTATCGCAGCCGCAATCGTGACATGATTTACGGATTGGTTTTCCGGCCGCTATATTATTCACCTAAAATATAAAACATTGCAACTGTGATACTGATTTGAAGTAAACTGCGATGGATATAATATGTATCATTTAGTGCCTTGTTACTAGTGGCCGCAAATACGGTTGCTGAGCACAGGGTCCAGCGGGGTAAATGATAAATGATTTTATTTCTGTAAGTAGGTTTGAACAAACACTTTTACACGTCAATCATATTTTTTTTAAACTAGATGGGTTCGGCCTTTCCTATCTGACTACTCTGAGAAGAAAGGCCGAAACAAACTCAGAGGTCACAGTCTCTTTTAAAGTCCAGACAAAATCTTGGTCAGGTCATGTGAAAGCTATGTAGATCGGTGTCTGCAATGGTCTTTTGAGGAAAGAACCACACAGATTGAGTGGACCTGTCCAGTCAGTGCACGCAATTGTCAGTAATCGTGCAGCTCAACTTAGACTCAAGGAGCTCAACGATTCGACGAACAATACCAAAGAAAGGACATTTGAGTAGGCCGCATAAATTACTCAAACTGCCAGATCATGATTACGTTGAGAAAAATACAAAAATAAATATAAATAAATCAATGACCGACATAGTTCTCGCATTCACAATAATTAGAATAATATTATAATAATCTTTGAGGACCATGTAGATTTGTGTCTGAAATGGTCTTTTGAGGAAAGAACCACACAGATTGAGTGGACCTGTCCAGTCAGTGCACGTAGTAGTGCAGTGCAGTGGTAGTCGCGTAACAGACTTAATATCTTTCATTTTGACAGTTCAACAACATTGACTGATAAATAATATAATATATACCTAAACAATAATGACTGACCGGTTGGTGCAGTTGGTAGCGACCCTGCCTTCTAAGCCGCTGGTCCCGGGTTCGATCCCCGTCATTGCGTTAAGTACGTTGTTGAACAGACTATTTTTTTTTAATAGAGCAATGGATTAGTAAAATCTTTCAAAGTTATTCAGACTCAAACTCAAACTCAAAGCATTTATTTCAATTAAACCATTTACAGGCACTTTTGAATTGTCAAGTGGTCGGTCAGTCAGAAATATGAAGCTAGTTGCCCATTCCAAAACGTAGTAGGTACCTATGGAGAAGAACGGGCAAGAAACTCCATGGACACTCTTTTAAATTATATTGTTACATAAATATTAGTTACATCATTAATCTTGTATATAGGTATAATTTTATGTGAGATTTTGATTGATAGTGTGTTACATAATTAGGGTCGGACTCGACAGGGCAAAATGTCATTGGGTTTTTCGATATAGAATTTCTCAGTAGCCGCCTGGAGTCTGCATTTGTATCCGATTGATGTTATGATGGGCTCGCCCTCTCATCCGTACTATATAATATAATAATATTATAAATTCGAAAGTAACTGTCTGCCTGTATTTTACCTTTTCACGCTTAGACCACTGAACGGATTTTGATAAAATTTGGCAAGGCGACAGGTGGCATCCTCAGGAAGGACGTAGGCTACTTTCTGGCTCAAATATTGTCCTAAAGGGGGTGATGTAGGGGGATGAAAGCTTGTATGGGAAACCCAGAATTTCTTAAGTTAGAGTTATGAAAATATGAAAATTCAAATTTATGTTTTTATATGATATAAAGAATTAGGTGCGTGTTTCGGCGTTTTTGTAAAATCAGCTCCCAAGGGGATGATTCTAATAATAAAATTTTCGTGTAGGTACCTCTTTTCATAAGCGATTGGGATTTAAGGGATTGGAAATATAGTACGCCTATTAGGTACCTGTTCATGCCTTAGCGGCTGAACGGAGTTGGATGAAAGGCATAGATACAGATAGGCCATGACCTGGTTTAGGACATAGGATACTTTTTAATCCCGGTACTAATTCCCGTAGGATAATTTCCGACTGTCACGCGGGCGAAGCCACGGGCAAAAGCTAATTAAACATCGTTACTTAAAGAAAACTAGTGAAATGAGGGATATTCTACTTCTGCCTACCCCTTCCGCTTATACAGACGTGATGTTAAGCATGATTATAAACAATGTTTACACTGCTGAGACTGGGGTCTGCTCTCTGTGAAAGGGACGTAGTGGGACTTTATCCACCACGAATGAGTAAATACCTTATGTTATCAGGACCATTTTAAATATTTTTACCATTCCCACAATTTGTTTGACGAGCCCCGGCGAAGGAGTGAGTCCTCCTTCTGTGAGTGAGCTGCATACTTCTAGCTCGTCAGTTCCGCCGTGCACTGCGTTTATTGCAGACTCTAAACTGTCTATACAAACCTCTAACATCGCCTGGAAAATAAACAACTATGATTTAATAACTTGTCAGTCCCGAAGGGCGGAAGATATTTGAAGCAAATGAACAGATAACGGATTTGGGGGTTCGTTGGTTAGCAAGCGTGTAGTAATTTTGTTTAGTTTTAATCCGCTAGATGGCGAACTATCTTTGTTAATTTATGTAATCGATAGGTGGCGCTGAATGATATAATGCCACGCTAATATCCTTTTGTTTATACTGCGATTGATAGATGGTGTTGAATACATTCATGTCAAGTTAAGGCAGTGTCAGTATTGTTTGTTATCAAAAAGTTTTCAAATCAAAGATCAGATCCACCATACCAAAGAGTTTAATAATATTAAAGGAGCACCATACTTTCACGGAGGAACAAAAGCTCAACTCAACGTGTTATGAGTATGACGGAATAAAATAAAGCCAAAAACTCACAATAGAAATAAAGTTAAGCAATTAATGATTTTAAATTGTTTGTTTTGATTGAATCAGTCAATCCAATCTATGTATACTGTACTCTTTGATGCAATTCCAATCCACGTCCAATGTTGAGTTGAGTGGTTGACATCCAATCCGTATACGTCAGATAACATTTTTTTTTTTAATTAATTACCTATAATAGACACAAGTCTTTCAGTCAGATACATTTAGTATTTTATCTATGGTCGGATACATATCAAAACCAAAAGCTTTTCGAGACTTTCGTTGGTAGTGGTGAAGGCTAAACACGTGCTTTTGTCAGTTCTACGAATTTTTTCGATTTCTTGTGAAACTTTATCGAGACTTTTCCTAGTGATTGTGTAAGGTTAGTCTTATTTGTTATTGTCCCGCTTTTAACCATTATTCTTCGTCAAAATGAACTCCAAAAAGCCCCCTGATCCCGACCCCTCTGATCCCGAGCCTTTTGATCTTTCCCCTGTCTTGACTGTCACCCTCCCCCGTTGTCCATGTTTCCCTTAAGGATAGCCAAACTTCAGGCACTGTGCAACAACCGCTCAAGTTTGGTATGTTTTTGACGAAAAATAACGTCAATAACATACACCTCAATGGGGTCAAACGCATAGGTAGAAATAAAGTATCGGATGAATTTAAGACGCATCAGGACGCAAATAGTTTTCTCATTAACAACTTATTATTTAAATATAATTATACTGCCTCCATCCCGCTATTCAATATTACACGAATGGGTATTGTTAGGTATATCCCTATTGAATGGTCAGAAGACGAAAAAAATATAAACGTTCCTGAAGGAACAGCACCACATGGTGCTGTTGTGAAGGCCAGGAGAGTGAGCCGTAAGGTAACCTCTTCTGGTGTAGCCGAGCGGAAGCCTACGCAGACAGTTGTAGTTACTTTTGACGGACAAGTTTTGCCTAAACGGGTGTATTGTTTCTACTCAGCTCTTCCAGTTGAGAGGTACTCGTACACATACCCAACAATCCAGTGTTTCCATTGTTGTCGATTTGGCCATACCCGTACAATATGCAGGTCGAAACCACGCTGCTTCAAATGTGGTGAAGATCATCCTGGTGATAGATGTGAATTGGGCCGACAGAAGAGCATCAAAGCTCTGATGGTGGGAAAAATCGATTTTATATGTAGAAGCAAGTCGGATTTCCCCCCCTGTTTCCAGATCGTATGCCGATGTTTCAAAATCGTCCCCCCGTAACGAGGTTACAATAAATAAATCCCAATCCCAGTCCTCAAGCCCATTACCTGCTACTCAAAGGTCGTACCGTAAAACGGTCTTCCTTAACCCTAAACCACGTGTCCCCCTTTCTCCTGGCTATATTAAGCAAGCTCATCAAGCACTTACCCAAAACTACTCTTTTTCCCCCTCAAAAAATGGCTGCGTCTTCCCATCGGAAGCCGCCGAGCCAATGATCTACAGACGGGAAGACAGCTTAAAGAACATATTAGAATTAATTACAAACATTCTGTTTACCGTTCGACAAATCTTACTCAACCATGTTGCTGTAAAATTGACCTCAATCTATGTTCCATCCCCTGATATTCCTTCAATGGAACGTGAAGAGTATTACTCCCAGGAAGCCTGATCTTTCATTTTTAATTAATAAGTGTAAACCATCAGTCTGCGGCATTGCCGAGACATGGCTTTTACGTGGGAGTAATTTCAGGTTGCCATGTTTCGGCAGTGTTCGTAATGACAGCTGATGGATATGGGGGATGTGTTTTGCTCATTAATAGCAAAGTATCATTTTCCCCGATTCCTCTACCCTTTGCTGGCGATAACATTAATGTTGTTGCTGTTAAGGCTGAGGATATAAATATTTTTTCTTTTTATATTGCGCACCCACAACTGAAATATCTTTCGGTAATTAGAAATTTCTTATGCAGTGTTAGCGGTCCAATACTTGTTATGGGTGATTTTAATTGTCACCATTATCGTTGGGGATCCGATACTTGCGATAACTTTGGCATTGGCTTGCTGGATATATTGAATGATCTTGATCTCTGTGTCATCAATGACGGCAGTGCCACACACAGTGCAGGGCTGCACCACAGCAGAGTAATAGTTGTGTTGACTTGACATTCTGTTCATCCAATATATCTAGCCTCCTCATCTGGCGTCGCTTGGATATGACTTATGGAAGTGACCACTACCCTATCATGATCGAATTCCCTTCTAAAGATGTTCCCTTTAAAGTCTCCCCTCCCCTTTTAAAATACCGGCTAAACTCAGGAGATTGCAAGTTATATGAAAAAATACTAGATATAAGAAGAAGATATCTTCCATTCCAAAACGTAATGAGAATACACTGGACACTCAATGTGTACGTCTTATTTACATCGTTCTCACATATAATTATACCTATATACAAGATTAATGATGTAACTAATATTTATGTAACAATATAATTTAAAAGAGTGTCCATGGAGTTTCTTGCCCGTTCTTCTCCATAGGTACCTACTACGCTTTGGAATGGGCAACTAGCTTCATATTTCTGACTGACCGACCACTTGACAATTCAAAAGTGCCTGTAAATGGTTTAATTGAAATAAATGCTTTGAGTTTGAGTTTGAGTTTGAATAATGCCCGTGAATGTTTTTAGTCATTTTCCTCCATCGTTTCTTCTACAGCAGATGACTGTTTCCCTTCCAAAAAACCTCAATCTCATAAAATTCTTTCTCCGTCATGGTGGGATAGGGAATGCACTGACATGATCAGGGCCAGGAATGAGGCTGAAGAGACTGTTAACTGTTATATGAACCTAGATAACCTCATCGCTTTCAAGCTAATATTAGCTAAGTCCAGGAAGGTATATGACATTAAGTCCGCCTCTGTACATTTGTGTGCTTAAAGTGTTAAATAAATAATAAAAAGAAGAAACGAGAAGGTTGGTCAAAGTATTGCAGTTCGCTGAGTCCATCCACTCCGATTTCGGTGGTATGGCGGAAGGTAAAACGTTTTAGGAGTAGTTTAGCACCTACCTCCTCGAACAACCTCTCAGAAGAACTGTTGTACCAGTTTTTGCCCAAAATTGCTCCAGCTTATGTTCCAGGTGTAGAGGACAATTGTGTTGGCATTGGTGATGTAGACAACGATAACGATCCAATGAACATGCCATTCAGCTTGGAAGAGTTAAAAACTGTGCTATCCCGTGTCAAGGACTCCGCACCTGGGGTGGATGGATTCCCTTACTCCTTTATTGTCAAAGCTGGCCCAAAAACCCACCAATACTACCTGGACTTGTGGACTTGGCTAATTTTTGCTTCACTTCTGGATATATTCCCACAGATTGGAAGGTTCAAGTTGTCATTCCTATATTAAAACCTGGCAAAGATCCTAATGATCATTGCTCATATTATAGACCTATTGCTCTATCGTCCATACTAATTAAAAAAACATTTGATCAACAATTGTTTAGAGTGGTTGGTGGAGAGGAGGAGGCAGCTCCCGGCGACTCAGTTCGACTTCAGGAAAGGTCTGGGCACAGCTAATAGTGTAGGTATCCTCGCGTCAGCGGTCCGGTTGGCCCTCAGCAGGAATGAGTCTGTGGTGGCCGTTTTCCTGGACATATCCGCTGCTTATGACTCGGTCCTCCTCTCTGTTCTCAGGCAAAAACTGCACGAGCTGAGAATCCTGGCTAGGATTTGTGGTATCGTTGGTAGCATCTTTACCAATCGCGTTAATCAATTAGGAATCCCTGGGGCTGACTCTGAACAAAGAACAGTATGGAGAGGGATAGCTCAAGGATCTGTTCTCATTGTACAATACATATACAGCAAACTTGTCCTCGTCTTTAAATATTGACTGCAAAATCCTTCAGTATGCTGACGATATTGCATTACTGGTCACTGGCAAATCCATTCAGGATGCCGCCGCTCTTTCGATGAACGTCTCTTTGTCTTCACTAAACCAATGGCTCCTTGATCATGGGTTATCTATAAGTGCACCAAAGAGTACAGCGGTCATTTTTACTCGCAAGCGTACTGTTCCCCAAGTAGATATAAATATTGATGGTCAAATCATTCCAGTCAAGGATAAGGCTAGGTTTCTGGGAGTAACGTTGGACTCACGATTGTCTGGAGTTGACCACATTAACAACACGGTCAAAAAATGTGAACGCTCAGTGTCGGTGCTTAAGGCTTTGGTCGGGGTGTGGTGGGAAGCTCACCCCTACACCCTCAAACTGGTCTATAATGCGTTGACCAGGAGCACTCTGGACTACTGTTGCCTTCTTATTGAGCCTTGCAACAAAGAAGCGCTCAAGAAATTAAACAGCATTCAGGCCAAATGCCTGAGAATTGTTATTGGAGCCATGAAACCCTCTCCCATAAATGCGCTTCAAGTTGAAAGTTCAGAACCACCCCTATACCTAAGAATAGTATTTTGCAGATCGTTTCCTGTCTAAAGTATTCTCTCTTTCATCTCATCCTTTACTGGCAATTTTAGAGTAAATCGACCTTTCCTTTAATAATTCTCCCTATTGGAACAATAAATCAGTTCCTCTATTGATAAATAGGTACAGAGAGCTTAAACACCTCTACTCGCCTGTTTATCAATATCCAATTCTCCCCGTTTTTTCCGCTGCATATGAGACGATTCACTTCGAACCAAAAGTCGTTTTGGGACTAGATAATATATCAAAGAATTCTCAAAACGCAAGACGCGACTTTGAGTTAGCCGTCAAACGTTACTGGGAAGGATGGAACTTTTTATTTACCGATGCTTCAAAATTATCACAAACGGAGTAACAGTATATTTTCAAAATTCTAAAATCGGCTTACTCTTTCATTGTCCACCAGAAGCATCGGTCTTTACATGAGTGTATTGGCATTTTAGAAGCCATACACTTTATCAAATCA
Source organism: Brachylomia viminalis (assembly GCA_937001585.2). Classification (NCBI taxonomy): domain Eukaryota; kingdom Metazoa; phylum Arthropoda; class Insecta; order Lepidoptera; family Noctuidae; genus Brachylomia; species Brachylomia viminalis. The sequence goes on along the minus strand of OW443316.2, from coordinate 11,540,455 downwards.
CATCAAATATCAAAAGCAATATTTTTTTCAGATTCCCGTAGTGTAGTATTCAGGCCTTACAACAAAATCAACTTCATAGCAAAATTCATAGTAAAATCGTAGTAGAAATTAAGAGCTTGCTATTTGACTGTTCCCAAAACGGCTTGGACATCAAGATAGCCTGGATTCCTAGTCACTCGGGTATTGTTGGCAATGAGTGCGCTGATTCGTTAGCAAAGTATGCCACATCGAATCCGGCTGAAAGCACTACGTACCTCATAACTACAATTGGCGGAATGGTGCCAAGCCCAAATTGTTCGACTCATGGTCAAAAACGTGGAATGAGACCTCAAAAGCCAAGGGTGTGTAGTGACATAGTACCTGTCACACAGTCACCAGAAAAGCAGTTACCACATACCACCGAACCAGTTACCAGATACCACCGAACCAGTTACCAGATACCACCGAACCAGTTACCTTACCACGTTTTTGACAGCCCGCAAGAAACAGTGAAGCAATCATCTTGAAAAAGACGAATTCAGTCAAAGAAATAAGATAGCTCCGACGTGGCACGAGCGTCATAACAACACCGTACACGTTCGCCGGTTCGCTTCGAAAGAAGCGGTTTGTAAGCGCAAGCAGAGCAAGCGAAGCACCAGCACCCTCCGCATCTTCACGGCACGCTTCGGGACAAGTGGACACGACGCTGACGACACACGTGTTCTGCAGACAGTCTTCACTCGACGACGGCGCCCGGCGAAAAGCACCGCGTTCTTTTTTTTTTTTTCCTAACTATGGCATCTCGTAGTAGACCTAGAGAAGTCGTTACTACTTAACCGGACTATCCTGTGGTTGCCTTAAGTGAAACTCAAAGCCTCCAGCCAGGGGCGTATTAAGCGACACATACTAAGCGACTATCACCTAAGGGCACCCCCTGTGGGGTACGAACCTCGGCTACGGGCGTCGCTGGGGGGGGGTGGGGGGGGGACAGCAAGGTGGGACAGGCTGGATCAGATTTTTCTTATTATTAAGCTTGATGAGGTCGGCGTTTCCTAATTGACTACTCTGAGAAGAAACGCCGAAATAAACTCAGAGGTCACAGTCGGGGGTTTATATTTACGGGCTCAGCTACGGCGCGGGCTGGTGCTTCGTCGGGCAAGGGTCGGGGGGGACGATTAAGTCGGGGGGTTCGCGAGGTACCTCGGCGGCGAGAACGGAATGACGGTTTGTGTAAATTGTGCACTGTACTGGTGGCCCTATTGCTCTCCTGGCGGAGTGTTATGGGGTCATCGGGGTCGGTGAGGACATGCCTTGGGCGGCGGAGGTGGCTGATTTTAGAGGGGACATAGCCTGCGGCCTTGACAATCAGAGGGTTGCGATGCTTGTCGGAGGTGTCGAAGAAACGCTTGGAGTTGCGTTTCATGAATTGATGGATAGTGGGGATTTTGAGATCTAGGTGGAGTATTTCGTTACGAACATACTAGGGGGAACCGGTTGCCCTACGAAGGACACGATTTTGTAGGGCCTGCATCCTATGGATGTGATAGGGTTTGGCGTGTGCGAAGACTGCACTGGCATAGGTCATGATTGGACGAATGCACGCTGTGTAAATGCGTAATTTACACCTGAGGTATAGTTTGCTGCGTGTATTCAGAACGAAGTGGAGTCTACCAAGAGCGAAGGCGGCGCGCGAGCGGGCCTTCCTTATATGCTCTGCCAAGGATAGGTGCTCATCGAGGATGACACCGAGGTATTTGGCTCGCTTCTCCCAAGGGATCGGCTTGCCGGACATAGTGATCGGTTGGGGGGGGCTGAGGCCGTGTCTCGGTCTTGTGAATAGGACCGCTTGGCTTTTGTCGGCATTGACTTCTATTCTCCACTTTTTAAACCACTCGCCGAGTTTGTCGACTGCGGTTTGAAGGATACGAGCTATTGGAACTTTGCCATTACCGGTGTAGTAAATGGCCGTGTCGTCTGCGAACAGAGCCAGCTGAGCCTTTTTGCTCTTTGGGATGTCGCTGGTGAAAAGGGTGAATATGAGCGGGGCAAGCACAGAGCCCTGGGGGACTCCTGCGCGTATGGGATGAGGGGAGGATAGCGCGCCTTCGATGCGATAGCGGAATGTACGGTTTGTCAGGTAGTCTCTCAGGATGAGGACGAGACGGTCTAGCACACCAAGTTTGTAAAGCTTGTATAACAAGCCGTTGTGCCAGACTTTGTCAAACGCTTAGGACCGCGTTCGGCGCGTGACTCCTATTTATGCCTTCACGGCGAATAGTGTCGTGTGCAACACAGCGCCCCGCACCCCGCGTGTGGCTCGCCCCCCGGTGTATCGCTATTGGTTGATTTTTATTGTAAATTTTAACAAGCTAGCGTCTAACTGTATCAATTGTAATGTACACATAAGTAGTGCGTTTTAGAAAATAAACACAGTTCAGACAGTACCATCAAGTTCACCGTTTACTTCAGTGAGTTGTTTTATTTACGACAGTACCAGTACCCCACCAATACACTGTATACTAAGAGGCGACGAACGCCTAAAGGTGCCTACTACGCAGCTATACAGCCCGACATCCAGCGAAAACCTTAATTTTTAAATATCCAAAATTGTCAAAAAAAACTGTTTCGTCGCTTTGCAGGCTAAGACTCGGACATTGTTGTAGCCCTGTGTTTCTGAATAAAATCCATGTTAGGGACAGTGGCCTGTGTGAATGCGGTCTTGCGGAGGGTACTTTGGACCATATTTTTTTCTCCTCCTCCTTGAACACCAATCCTTCTATCTCTATCGAAAAATTTCCAAATGTAGCATCCCTCTCCCAATTAACTTCCATTTCCTTATATCCCACTTCACTCCCAAAATTATTAACATTTTAACAACTTTTTTAAACGAAAATGATCTTAAATTCTAATTGGTGCGTAATAATTATGTAAATGTTTTCGTATGTCTGTGCTGTTTATCATTATTTTTTTATAGGATAGTATTTTAGAATAATATATATGTTTTACTAACCCCCTGTCCTAGTGCTACCACAAAGTGCAAAGTTGACGGCCCGCCTAGCGTCTGCGGTGCCGTCTAAACGTGACGGTGGCAGAATAGTCGACATCGGCTCAATTGCCAAAAAAAAATGCACTTTTCTAACGTCATAAATAGGTTTGATTTAGGTCTACACACCAAAGCCGCTGACCCGGCGGCACGGATCGCCGGCCCAACCCGCCGGCCTTATTTTGTACAATCATGCCGCCGGCTTGCGCCCGCGCGGGCAAGCCGGCGGGGCAGCATGCCGATGCCGACGACATCCCTCTCCACTCACTCAGTCAGTTGCCCGCCGGCTTTCATAGAGTAGTGACGTATCACTTATTCATTCTCTGTTGTTGTGAAGTGTCGGCACTTTTATTTTTTTATCAACTAACCAATATGGAGTGGGACGATGCAACAGTTATAAAACTAATAGACCTCTATCATTTAAAAGAAATATTATGGAACCCAAAAAACCGTGACTACAAAAGCCGGCCAAAGCGTTACGACGCATTTAATGAAATTGCCAGTGAATTTGCTACTGATGTTCCGGAAATCGAGAGAAAGATAAAAAATTTAACTAGTCATTATTACCGAGAGAAAAAAAAAGAAGATAATTCAAATAGGTCTGGTGCGGGTACTGATGATATTTATCATAGTAAATAGTTTGCCTACAAACTTCACTAAATTTTCTGCAGAACAAAAATGTGCCTACTGGAACCACCGGTATTGTAAGTAAAGATTTAATTTTTTTTTTATTTATAATCAGGCAACTAGGGCCCCATAGACATATAATTATATTAGTTTATTTATTAGTGTATCTTTGTATTTACATTTTAACCCTTTCCCGGGCATTGGCAAAATAGTTGCCACTCAGGTAAAAAAAAATGTGTTTGAAAAAAAAATAATTGAAATGTTGAAGACTTATTCAGTGCCTTTAATAAAATCCATAATAAAAAAATACACAATAAATGTTGATTTTGACTAGATATACTTATTTATTTTTTATTAAATAAAAGTAAAACGGCTAAACGGGCAGTCTTTTTCGTCTTTTTTCGCAGGACACACCGTCGACGAGCCACGATTCACAACGAGATTCACAATCAAATCAAAATGATTTACCACAGATGTCGCCAGAAAATACAACTTGGCAACGAAATAAACGTCCTAAAATCAACCCTAATAAAGAGTTGATATCCGAAGCATTGAATATTATGAAGAATGTCTCCCAACGAACAAATATGACAAAAGATGAGGATGGTTTATTTGGAGATTATATTGCGGGTCAGTTAAGACAAATGGATCGACAAATGAAAGCTATTGTGAGACATCGGATCAACAATATAATATTTGAAGCCGAAACTGGATATAGATCCGATACATTTACGGATTTTGCAAGACCAAGTAGTGTTTCTAGTTCACATAGTCATCCAGGATACTATACAGCATCTTCACTTCAACAGACGGTTGTAAGCCCTTCTACAAATAACTTAACTTCTTCTGAATACTCTGCCCAAACAAACCCAGATCCACAAACAATTCAACCTTCGTCACTAGAAACATTTGCTGAAGAATACCTAGCTCTAAATCCTTCTGATAGTGTTATAAAACTTATAAAGTAATCTTCAAAATATGTTATAAATATTTAATTTTCTTTTTGGTATAATTAAGGTAGCTATGTAGCCCCATTAAAGTTAAATTTAAAATTAGTGTTGACTATTCCCTTCACACGAGTAGAGCTTGACATATGTGCGAAAGGAATAGCAAGGTTTTAATTTTAGTTTAGTGACACTTCTACTGTTACCAATAGTTAATATCATGTTATTGGTTTACAAAAACACATTTCTTATTTTGTTTAAAACTTTATTATACGAATCACAATAAAAGTGTATCTCACTATGTGTAATTTACGATTTTAGATTTAATGGATAATACATGGAACTACATAATGATTAAAAATAATATCGATTATATGAGTTTTAATTTTATTCGACTAATGGGCGTTTATTGGTTATACTTATTGCCATTCTAATCCTCCGACACTAGAAAGAAAATAATGAGTCAACTCCACTCTTGTATCCTCAGCGGTCACTGTAGTATCCGAGGTTTGATTGTCTTCTCCTGACATATTATCTAAGCAACTGTCGTTTTCAAGATGTCTACGCCATTCACCGGGAAAGACTTCTCCTTGATTATTTTCAGTATCGTATTCGTTTTGCTGAGTTGCAGCGGTTCGTTTGATATAATTAAATAAATGTATACACGCCAAAGTTACAGTAGTAGCTTTTTCTGGGATTAGCTGAATAGGTCTATGAAAAATCTTAAATTTGTGTGTTAACTGCCCAAACACGTTTTCAACTACTCTTCGCCCTCGACATACGCGATAGTTAAAAACCCTCTTAGATGATCCCATTGTGTGATTACCATCATAAGCCTTTATAATATGGGGTTGCAGAGGAAACGCGTCATCACCCAAAAAAAAATACGGTACTGGTAGATTCCTTCCGGGTAAAGGGGTTTTATGTGGTATATTCAATTCATTATCATTTAACAATCGACATAATGCTGAATTATTAAAAACCCCACCATCTGAAATCCGACCCTGACATCCCACATTAGCGTACAAAAAGTTGTAATCAGCATCTACTAAAGCAAAGAGCACAATACTGAAATATTTTTTATAGTTTATATAATCACTTCCACTTTTTGGGGGACATTGAAGTTTTATGTGTTTCCCATCCATTGACCCAAGACAATTGGGGTATTTGCCATCTTTTTAAATATTCATCTGCAATTTCTCTCCATCCTTCCTGACTCCTTGGAATTGTCACATAATCTGAAAGTCTTTCAACTAAAGCATCACATATTTACTTCAGGAATAATGCTTGAAATTAGTTGAGGAGATACTTTACAGACGTCGCACAGGCTACTAAAAGAATTTCCTGAGCTTAGGTATTTTAACGTTATTGACAATCTTTCCACTGGTGAAACTGCTTTTCTGTAATTTGTGTCTTGTTTAGCTATTTTATGTCCAACAATATTCAGTAAATATTCAAAGTCGGTACTGGTTAATGACAGGAAAGTCTTAAAAGAAATGGGTTTGTATAGAACCAAGTGGTCTTCCTTTAAATCACTTAATCTTTGACAAGTACTGTATTTATTGCGACTCATTAAACTTGGCCTAACCCAACACTTTCGTGTGTTGAGGGATCCACCGATAATAACTCCACAAACTGCTATTATTAAATCACTGTTATCGTCCTCCTCCATGTCAAGTAGGTACTGAAAATACTACTTCTGAATTATTCGAAACACACACGTCCAATCTCTACGACTATTTGGCAATTACTAGAACACCACATGCCGCGGCTGTCGTGCCGCCGGCATTGCCGCCGGCAAAGTCGTTCGGCTTGGACATTCTGAAGCCGCCGGGTTAACCCGCCGGCACTAAGCCGCCGGGCTGTGCCGCCGGGTCAGCGGCTTTGGTGTGTAGACCGCTTACTATGACATTAATATTTAATTAGATATACTTTAAGTCCGCCTTTGTACAGTTTTTACTTGTGCATAAAGTTTTAATAAATAAATTACTTTCCTCTATGCTTTACTCTTTGGTCCTCACAGAACCAGCAGAGAAAAATATCAAGCTCGCTTCGCTCGCTATGCCTACGTTCTTTATGGAGAACGTAGGCCCATCATTATTCTAAAGTGTCCAGAGCAATAGGTTAAAGACGTTCTTGTTTTCGGTCATGAAAGCGAAATGGCAGGAAGACAGAAACATGGATAAAATGCGATTCAATTATGAATAGGACCGTCAATGACCTTAATCTGTTAACTGTCACTTGTAAACTACGGCTTTTAACGATTTATTACACTATTCATTTGTATAATCAATCGTTAAAATATTTATTTATTAAAACTTTATGCACAACTAAAAAATAATACTGTACATTACAAAGGCGGACTTAATGCCTGAGGCATTTTCTACCAGTCAACCTTAGGGTGATGCAGAGATATACCATGGCAGGTGCAACATACGGGATAGATAGCTCGGAAATGACTATGAAATACAAGAATAAATACTAATTTAAATAGATACATACATATAAACAAAATAAACCTTGGTCAGGAGAAATAACGAAGTAAAGATTACTAACACATTACAATACAATAATGTTTTGCAAATATTGTTTTTTATTAATACCTACCTAAGTGCACTAGCACATTGAGCTAGATTACGTAGGTCACACTATAAGTTTTGCGTAACTTAAAAAAACCACAAGTTATACCTAACCAAAATTTTATGTTTATTGCTTTTCAAAATACTCTCCTTTACATTTTAAACATTTTTTCATGCGATCGAACCATTTTTTAAAACAGGAGGACCACATATCTGAAGGCATGTTTTCTACGTGTTGATTGAACGCTATCACTGCCTCTTCGGAGTTGGTAAAAGTGAAACCTCTCATCAAATCTTTGATTTTGGGGAAAATACAGAAATCACAGGGTGCTAGGTCGGGGCTATACGCAGGATGGGTGACGAGTTGTACTTTTTCGGAAGCTAAAAATGACTTTGTTTTGTTGGCCGTGTGTGAAGAAGCGGTGTCATGATGTAGGAGAACGCGGCTTTTGGGTCGTCTTTCGCGAACTTTTTCTAACACCCTGGGTAAACAAATGGTAGAATACCACTCGGCATTAACACTCTTTTGATCTTCAATTGGAATTGTACAGATGGAACCCGTAGCTGAGAAAAAAAACGCGATCATTTTTTTACCAACGTTTCTCGCCTGCCTTACTTTTGTTGGCCTGTTCTCTTTTTCAAACACCCATTCACAAGATTGCTGTTTTTTTTCGGGTTCAAAACAATAAATTTACGTTTCGTCTCCTGTGACAATGTCATAAACAGCATTAGAATGTCCGTGGTCGTACTTCAGTAGCATCTGTGAGCACCATTCCACGCGAGCCCGCTTCTGCTCCGCTGTCAGTTCATGAGGGATCCAACGACAACAAAGTTTCACAACTTTCAATTTCTTCGTGTAAAATTTTCTGAATTTGGCTCATACCAATCCCCAATAGTCCTCGAATTGTCTCATAGGTAATCCGCGGGTTTTCTTCAATTAGCCGCTTAACAGTAGCCACATTATTTTCGTTGACGGCAGTTGAAGGCAGCCCTTCACGAAATTCGTCATGTAAAGAAACTCGACCTCTCTGAAATTCAGCAAACCATCGCCTCACGGTGCTCAAACAAGGTGCTTCTCTCCCAAAAGCATTTTGAAGACGAGCGGCACAGTCTTGCGGAGAGAGAGAACTTTTAAAAAAGTACTCTGTGGAACTTTTAAAATCATAAAAAATCATCGCTCTAAAATCTTTTCGACTTAATTCCATTTTCGTTGCGTAGGTACGTAGAACTTTGATGTGTGATAAAAAAACAATTGACAAATGATTTCCCGCCAATCGTTTTTTTTTTATTACTAAGAAGGTTGCAACGTTTAAAAAAATATAACATTCGAAATTCAAATAGTTCCGATTAGCTAGAAGTGCAAAACATTTATATGTGCCCGTGTGCCCCATGCACTGACCTCTATTAAAATACTAGAGGTCAGTGGCCCCATGTATAAGCAAAGAGTATAGCACAGAATATATAGAGAACTACGGAGTATAGTAATATAGTGTGAGTACTGGCCACCTACCTAGTGCCAAAATGACACTGCACGTCGTATGGTTTTCTTTGTACTTTTGTTTTACTATGTATTCTGTAGATGTGTCAACTAATAAAAGGCGATATAATGAACACACGTATATTTCTATAAATAAAACCCTCACAAAATTGGTAGCAGAGCGTGGTTGTATTTTTGCAAGTATCAAAAATGGCAAGTACAAGTTATAGAAATATAGAACCTTTGACAAAATCAAATTATGATACATGGTGCATGCAAGCACAGGCGGTCCTAATAAAAGGTGACTTTTGGGATATAGTAAGCGGCGAGAAAACATTACCACCAGCTACAGATGCGGCGGCGAGGTCGGCATATAAGAAAGAGGACTTAAAGGCAAGAGCTGAAATCCTACTTTTACTGTCACCGTCTGAATTAAAACAAATTAAAGTCTGCGCGACATCTAAAGCTGTATGGGACAAGTTAAAGGCTACTTACCAAAGCACGGGACCTGCGAGGAAAGCTACCCTTTTAAAACAGTTGGTTTTAAAGCGAATGACCACAGGAGAAGATATACGTGACCATATAAATAACTTCATGGACATCGTGGACAAACTCGCAGATATGGACATAAAGGTACCTCCAGAACTGCTTAGCATAATGCTTCTCTACAGTTTGCCAACCACTTTTGAGAACTTTAGAATAGCCATAGAATCTCGAGACTCCCTGCCCAATCCCGAAGATCTAAAAGTAAAGATTCTGGAGGAATACCAAGCAAGGAGCGGAAGTGATCAGCCTGAAAGATCAGAAGCATATCACATCAAGAAAAATAGGCAAAAGTTGTACTGCAAGAGCTGTAAAAAGAAAGGCCACACTATTGAGACATGTTGGGGCAAGAAAAAGACGTTGAAGAAAGCAAGTTCGGGCACTGATGAAAAAGACAACGGAAGCAAATACAATTATAACGTTTGTCTGAGCACTGTAAACTCAAATGCTGATGAAAATGTCTGGTGTTTAGATAGCGGCTGCTCATCACATATGTGCGGTGACGAATCAATGTTTTCTACCATGACCCCTGAAATTGGCACCTTAAAGTTGGCATCTGACAAATATACCAGTAGAATTCAAGGCAGAGGAAGAGTTACAATAAGCACCGATAAATACGGTTACAATTTCAATGACACCTTGTATGTTCCAGACATATCAGTAAACCTTTTATCCGTCGCCAAGATAACGGACAGAGGAAATAAGGTTGTTTTTGAAAAAGAGAAAGCCTACGTCGTAGAAAAAACCGGCGAAATGACACTGACTGCTCGAAAGAGAGATGGGCTTTACTACTTTGAATCTGGACGAAGAGAGACTGCAAAATACACACCAAAAAGAAATGACAGTGACATCATGGAATGGCATCGCAAACTCGGCCACATAAACGAAAGAGATTTGAAAAAGATGGCTAAGGATAACCTTATGTATGGCTTAAACTTAAATGATGAAGAAATGGAAACATGCGAAACATGCATCAAAGGAAAATTGTCCAGGTTACCGTTCACAAGACATAACGATCTATACACAACTGATAACCTGGAAATAATCCATAGCGACGTTTGTGGGCCTTTTGAATGCGATACACTAGCAGGATCAAAGTACTATGTTACTTTCACAGACGACTATAGTCGCTATTGTCACGTCTATTTTATTAAAAGAAAGAGTGAAGTATTTAACGTTTTCAAAGAATACAAAAATGAAGTTGAGACGCTCCATAATAAGAAGATAAAGAACCTGCAGACCGACAATGGCACAGAATACCGCAACAAGGAATTCGACGACTTTCTCAAATCGCATGGCATCCAAAGAAGGTTGACCACAATTTACACACCTCAACAAAATGGGATTAGCGAGAGGAAGAACAGATCCTTGCTAGACAAAGCCAGATGTCTGTTAATCGAGGCCATGGCACCTAAAAAGCTCTGGGCGGAAGCGGTAGCAACTGCAAACTACCTTATAAATCGTAGCCCTTCCAAAGCACTTAATGGCGAAACACCATTCAAGAAATGGCTAGGCCGAACACCATGTGGACATCATCTTCACGTGTATGGCAGGAAGACATTTGTTTTAAAAAAAAACAAACGAGGCAAACTGACCCAGAATGCCAAAGAAGGCGTATTCATGGGGTACTCGATGACGTCAAAGGCTTACAGGGTGTACATACCCGAAGACGAAGATGTAGTGATAAGCAGGGACATAAAAGTCATAGACAAGATGTACTTCGAAGAAAAAAGTCAAAACTACGATGAACTTGTTAACGAAAAAGATCACTCTCAGACGTCTGAAAAAGAAAACAAAATTAAAGACAATAATAAGAAAAATAAAACGGTACAACCAATAGAAATTGAAATATCAGAAAATAAAAAGGGAAATGCGTTACAAAATTTCAATGAGCATGAAGATGAAGTTCCTTCGGTAGAAGAAATAGAGTTTTATGATGACGCATCAGAAGTTTTAGAAATATCTGAAAATGGGAGGCCACAAAGGGAGCGGCATCCGCCTGCCTGGACCAAAGATTTTATATTGGACCAGACTGAAGAAAGTCAGCTAGTCTCGGAGATATCCTACATATCTGATGAGAATGAAGATGATGAATACTGGCATGATGCGATAAAAGAGGAGATTAGAGCACATGTTAAGAATGGAACCTGGAAAATAGAAAAGAAGAACAAAGACGTGAAAGAAGTGGATTACAAAATAGTTCTAAGAAACAAAATAGGACCTGACGACAGTATCACAAAGAAAGCCAGACTTGTAGCACGGGGTTTCACTCAGCGACCAGGCGTTGATTACAATGAAACATACGCTCCTGTAGCTAAACTGAGTTCGATAAGATCTGTTGTTGGAATAGCCATGGAAGAAGGCTTGAAATTGAACCAGATGGATGTTACAACAGCATACCTGAATGGTGAACTAGAAGAAAAGATAGTAATGAAGTATCCTGAATACTTAGAAGAATATCTGATTGAAATCATGGTTGAGGAAAGTAAACAAGAAAATTTAACTTTGTACAACAAAACAATGAGTATGCTAAAAGACATAAAAAACAATCCCAAAGGGAAAGGGAGGGGAGGGTTTGTCATCTCATAAAAGCTTTATATGGACTCAAACAGGCAGGGAGGCAGTGGTACAAGAAACTCGACACAGAGTTAAAGAACATAGGTTTCAAAGCATCGGAAGCTGACCCATGTCTATACTTACTAGAGAAAAGAGGAGTTAAAGTCATAATAATTATCTATGTCGACGATTTGTTAATTGCCTATTCGTGTCCTAGAAAGTTAAAAGAAATTCAAGACCTGTTAAATACGAAATTTGAGTTAAAAGACTTAGGAACGCCTAAACGGCTAATAGGGATAGATGTTACCTATAATGGAGATGAAATCAAACTGAACCAGGAGAAGTTCATAGAAGACACTCTTAAAAAATTCAAAATGGAAGACTGCAAGGCCACGTCTACACCTATAGAACCAGGTCTAAAACTAGAAAAAGGAGAAAAATATGAAAGGAACGATCTAGCTTACAAAAATTTGATTGGCACACTCATGTATCTGGCAGTGGCAACTCGACCCGATATTATGTTTGCCATAAGCTATCTCTCCCAATTTAATGACTGCTACGGAGAAGAGCATTTCAAATGTGCAAAAAGAGTGCTGCGATACCTAAAGGGAACAAAAACCGTTGGTCTCATATTTAGAAAAACTCGCCGTGAATTACACGGCATGGCTGACGCAGATTGGGGCGCATGCAAACTCGACCGGAAATCTTTTTCGGGCTGTTGTTTTAAATATGCTGGAACGGCCATAAGCTGGATGTCGAAGAAGCAAAAGACTGTAGCGCTATCGACTGCCGAAGCGGAATATGTCGCCTTGACTGAAGCTGCAAAAGAGGCCATTCACCTGAAAAGTCTTTTCAAAGATCTTGGGGCCAACTATGAAAGCATAGTCATATTAAACGACAACCAAGCTGCCCTCAAGTTAAGTCAGAACACAATGGTCACTTCAAAGTCCAAACACATTGACTTAAAAATGCACTTCATACGAAATTGCATAATGGACGGAGCCATACAGGTCAAATATCTGCGAACCGAAGATATGGAGGCAGACATCCTAACCAAAGCCCTAGCCGGCCCGCGGCTGTTGAAATTGCGGAGCAGATTAGGAGTTTCTTGAACTCATGATCACCACGACGATGCCGTGAAGAGGAGTGTGAGTACTGGCCACCTACCTAGTGCCAAAATGACACTGCACGTCGTATGGTTTTCTTTGTACTTTTGTTTTACTATGTATTCTGTAGATGTGTCAACTAATAAAAGGCGATATAATGAACACACGTATATTTCTATAAATAAAACCCTCACATATAGGTCAATGCCGGTCAATGCACTAGCAGTCTTTCGACCACAGAACACTATTACTCCTACTCCTAACTTTCGACAAAAAGTGGTAATTATTGCCATTACCAAAACATTTTAATGTGATATCTACACTGCCCCCGATAAAAAAAAAGACGTATCTAACAAAAAGTAAAAACGGAGAAATAAATGTTTTAATTATTGAAACGGGAAATCGTTTGCTGTCTTCGAGTAAATTAAAATATTTACATAATAAAAGTTGAAAATGATGCCCACTATAATAGGCTTTAACTTGGTTTAATAAATAATATGAATTTATTTAATTATTATAATAAAAATAATGAAAAAACCGTTTCATCTTAGCATAAAAAACGAAGAAAAATATTACATACTTGGTTGAATAGACGTAAATGGCTAGATGCGTCTTTTAAATTTCAAACGCTATTGGCTGTACTTTTCTTCTAAGTATTTAGTTTATTTACCTAGTATATGATTTTAACAAAAATGGGCGCATATAGGTATTTCCGCCTTATTTCTTTAGAATTAGAAAGTATGTAGATAACCCTTGGCTTAGATAAAATGCTTACAAAATGATTTAATAATCGTTTTATCTAAGATAATATATCTGAAATATTACAGTAGGTTCTTGGGTATCATATAAGCCATAGCCTAATTTATTGTTTGTAAATAAAACACCATTGATATAGTCAAGTATTTATTTGAAACTCTTTTGACCCACATAAACAAAAATGCTGTCCATGGCACAGTAAATTATAACAAGCTTAAACTTGAGCAAAGTTTAGCTTAATCAGTCTTAAATAGATACAGATCTATTGTAATTATCTTTTATATCTTTATTATAACAAACACGTCTTAAAAAAATAACGAAAATAACGGCGGCGAGCCTCCTTGCCGGATTACCGCCATGGGATCTGGAGGCAAAAGTCCTCGCGCACATTTGGGAGTGGCGCGAGGAGGCGAAACACCGGGGCGTAGCTCCGCTGCCGCGAGAAATCACGGTACAGCGGACAGAGCTCCGGCGGGATCTCAGGGCGGCATGGAGAGTGCGATTGTCGAAAGCCAGCGCTGGGCACGCCACAACTCATTGAGGAGTGGCTAGAGAGGCGCCATGGCGTCCTCACCTTCCGCCTGACGCAGGTCCTCACCGGACACGGTTGTTTCGGGAGGTTCCTGTTCCGGATAAGGCGGGAGGAAACGCCCGGGTGTCACCATTGTATGGATCGCCCGGAGGACACGGCGGAGCATACGGTGGAGGTCTGCCCAGCTTGGGCGGAGTACCGCCGTGTCCTCGTGGAGGCGATTGGCGGTGGCGATCTCTCGCGTCCGGCCCTGGTCCAGGCCATGGTACGGAGCGAGAGGGCTTGGGAAGCCGTCACCTCCTTCTGCGAAGCAGTAATGTTCGCGAAGGAGGAGGCGGAACGCGTGAGGGAGATGCAAAATGCGCGCCCTTACGCCCCTAGCCGCCGCAGGAGACGCCCTGGACGTCGGGAATCGCAGGCCGATTCCCGACCACCGTAGGCGCGGGCTTGCGTGGTGGTATTATCGCAGACTTTATCCGGTAGAACACTGTCAGTTGTAGAGACGTGGTTAATTTCTTCACCATGGCTTATTTGGTAAGGGTGTTGGTCGTTAATTAAGGGATACAGCGAAATACGCTCTGTTTTTTCTACTGCAGTACTATTTGTACTTTCCGTACTTGTGGAAGCTAAAGCTTTAGTAAGTAACTCAAAGCATCGACCGTTTTTCATGTTAATTTTACCTGTAACAACAGTTAATAGTGTTAGAATGCACTAAAAAAAGCGTTATATAGCACGTTAAGTGTTTGCAAGCGATATAACGCACATCAAACTTTAATTTTATTAAACGAAAATTAAATATGATCACACAAAACACACACAATTAAATAAGAATAACTCAATAAAAGCTTACTTCAGTTATGTACCACTAATGTATTATAAATCTTATTCAAAGAAATGATATAGGTAATGTAAGTAGGTACCTCATAAAAATGTTAATGATTTAATCATTTTCATACACCTAAATCCGAATGTAGTACTTACTTTAATTTATTATTTTTATAATATAATATATAGATACATTATGTGCATAACTTAGGTAGTAGTAAGACATTGGTGTTTTTTTTTCTATCAAAACAAGTCTAACAATTCGTATTATTATTTGGCACACTACGGTTGAATAAAATTGCACACAAACAACGAACAAACTTTTCAAATAAAAAATACTTACTTTGTTACGACGAATCACGCTGAGAAAAATTGCGCGACGGCGACACGTCGTGCTCCTACAACCTACTCGGGCGCAACCATAGATAAGTATAAGTACTAACGGGCGCAACTGACATAGAAACTGGTCAGGCGTCGTACTAAACATACCCCGCCCAACCCCCTCGCTTGATTCACAATTCTAGGAAAAAAGAACGTTTCTGCACACATGCGCCTTTTTTATTATGTATCATATTATATTTTTTTATTCAACGTAACGTATTAAGACGCATAGGGCAAATGCGCCTATGCTAAAACAATTTTACGAAGTAAATAGGGCGCAAGTGGTCAGATGTGGTCTTTTTTTCTTACTGTGGAAGCAGTTTTTTATAAGCGCGTTAGACGCAAATGCTTATTTGCGTCTTATTAACTTCCTCTTAGAAATAGGGACCAATATGCGCCTTTTATATTACTGAACTAAAAAAAAAACTATAAAGTAAAAGGACATTATCTACGTAAATGCGACTATTTAATTAAGTTTCACATAAATTCGACTTTTCATCTTCAATCAGGTGAAAAAAAATAACAGAAGCGCCCTATTTTGTTGTGCTAATATCGCACTGGAGGAAGTTAGAAAAATATTAAAAATACAGGCAGATGCGCCTTTTTTTTCTGATTCCGGCAATGTATATAACTCAAATCTGGAAAAAATGTTAGATGCGTCTTTTTTTTTATCGGGGGCAGTACAGATCTCGTCTAGTTTTCTCTGTCTACGATCTCGTCAAAGAGTATATAATATAGGATCTCGTCTATTACTTTTTGGACCGTACCGTGCTTGATTATTCTTTAGTCATTGGCTTGATGTATCGTCGTTCAGAAACCATACATATTTTTAGGATTTTTATTTGGATAGTGTACATTTTATATTTAGAATATTTTATTATCCACGCCAAAGAAAAGTGTTAATTTAATGTTACAATAATAAATTAATTTAATATATCATCGATCACTAATGTAGTGATCGATGGATTAAATTGAAGAACGTAATGCCACTTTGCCAAATGGTGCTATGTTCAGAATGGTTAGTTTAGTTCCTTTTGACATTTCGAGTTCGATGTAAAAGGACACGCGAACGTAGGCAAAGTATCGCCAGCGTTCGCTTTATTTTATCAGGTATTTAGAATTTTCCCCATTGTTCGATTACAAATCACAATATAAAATATTTTTCTGAAGTGAACTTACACTGACCATTTTATAATAAATAATTTGTCACGTCCTAGAGATTGAGGTTATATCGAAGTCTGTGCCACATATCGGACGGTTGTTTTTGTATATTTTTAATAAATTGTGGAGAAAAAGTGGTGCTAAAGTGTGGTTTTTCGGTAAACAGTTATGTCTCGACATAGAAACCGTGAGGAGACCGACAAACTCACGCGTATCGCTATCGTGAATGCGGATCGCTGCAAACCGAAGAGATGCAGGCAGGAGTGCAAGAAGAGCTGCCCCGTGGTGCGTATGGGCAAGCTGTGCATCGAGGTAACGCCCAACGACAAGATCGCCACCATCTCCGAGGAGCTGTGTATCGGATGCGGTATTTGTGTCAAGGTAAAACTTTCCACAATGTTTTTAATTTTTGCTGATCACTATAAACACTTGGTGACTTCCGCATGTGCCATTTTTAGGTAAAACACAGACCTCTTGTTTGCTTGATTTAAAGTATACAACATAGGTACTGTATGTTTGTTTATTTTCTTCTAATAGGAATACTTGTATGTATTGTTTTGATAACATTGACTAAAATGCGTCTTATGTACTGTATATTCTGTGTACATACAAATACTTGACTACACAGAAAATTTAGTGCTAAATTAACAGTCTTAACAAATTCTGATTTAAAAAGTATAACAAAAAAATCCTTTTCAGAAATGCCCCTTTGACGCAATCACCATTATCAACATCCCATCCAACTTGGAGAAGCATACCACTCACCGGTACTCAAAAAACTCCTTCAAGCTCCATCGTTTGCCCATCCCTCGGCCCGGTGAAGTATTGGGGCTGGTCGGCCAGAACGGTATTGGCAAGTCAACTGCACTGAAGATTCTTGCTGGAAAACAGAAGCCCAATTTGGGACGTTTTGCTGTAAGTTTTATTATTTTAATAATTCATGCTTACTATTTTTTGATGTTTAATAGTAAGTTCAGCTACTTTTAATGTCACTAAAATTAAACAAAGCATGATAAACTTATAAATTATGCAATTCACCTGTTAACGGTCAGCTCAGCATATTTAACATATTGTTACATTAACATAGTGACCTTATTTAACTGAAAGCTAGAAAAATAAATGCATCAATATAATATCAAAAGAATTAGCTATCTTAATAAAAATGGAAATCCCTGATTAGCCTTTCTAATCTAAATTGTGGTTCACTTGTGTCATTAAGGAAAAATAAAATATCACTGCATTGCTTAAGGCACTAATTATGTATAGATTATTATGCTAAGCAATAAGGTCTTAGACCAAATTAGGTCATAGTTCTTTTATAATAAGATTGGTGTCCGCTTAATTAATTATGTGTGTACTGTGCAATTTAGAAACAAACAAACAAACTCAGTCTAAGTCAAAACATTTATTTCAATGAATACCTGTTTCACAATATTTGAATAGGCACTACTCACAGAATAAATTCAAAAATGGAACAGAATATGTATGAAATAATTTGCCAAGTATCTGGGAACTTAATTGTAGGTGATGAAACAGGCCCTTAAGCACATAAAAGGCACTTTTGAATGTCTAAATTTACAAGAAAATATAATTGATTCTAATTGCCCTTTCCAAAATATAGTTTTGTGTGGAGAAGGAACTCCATAGTAACTCTTTTAAAATGTTTTGTAAACTTATGACAATTGTATACTTTATTTATTTATATTTCTAACAGGACCCTCCAGACTGGCAAGAGATTCTGTCTCACTTCCGCGGCTCTGAGCTGCAGAACTACTTCACGAAGATCCTGGAAGATGACCTGAAAGCCCTGATCAAGCCTCAATATGTGGATCTAATCCCTAAGGCCGTCAAGGGCACTGTCGCTCAACTCCTTGACAAGAAAGATGAAAGGAAAAATCAGACTGAAATCTGTAGAATGTTGGGTATGTTCATTTATTTTAAGAGAAGCCAGTTGGTACGTGGTGTCCGCAGTGCGGCACCTGATCAGTGCCGATCCATTGTCGTATGCATCACAATGATATGCCACACGATGCATTACGACATCTCGTCTTGCGGTACCAATTGTCGTTAACAGACTAACATTTTACATTTGTGTGCAACTGACGTTTTGATCAAAGACTATCCTGTGGGAACATGCTACTGGGATAAAAAGTATTCTATGTCCTAACCCAGATCATAGTCCATCTGTGTGCCAAATTTCATCCAAATCCTTTCAGCCATTAAATAATGAAAAGATAACAGACAGACCGAGTTAGCATTTATAATGTTATATTATTATGGATTCTACTGTAAAATAAATAAACATTCCTTGATGTTCTGCTCAGATCTATCCCACATTCGCGACCGCCAGATTGCCGCGCTATCTGGTGGAGAACTGCAGCGCTTTGCTTGCGCCATGGTGTGCATCCAAAATGGAGACATTTTCATGTTCGACGAGCCGTCCTCTTATTTGGATGTCAAGCAGCGCCTTAACGCTGCTCGCACAATTCGGTCGCTCATTCATCCTGATAAGTAAGTTGATTGTTATTACTCTTCATGGCACTTAAAACAACTTAAAAAAGAGAGATTTCCACAAATTTGAGGGACCCAGCCACCCCAAAATCTTTCTGTTCCACCCCTTTTAGACTCAACCACTTACTATACAAAACAATAGTGGTATGTTTTTTACAGCCTAACCCAGGAAAAATCAGGTCTAGGATTTACTGAATATTTATATTTCTCTTTTGTCCAGGTTTATTATCGTAGTGGAGCATGACTTGTCAGTATTGGACTATTTGTCTGACTTCATTTGCTGCCTGTACGGCGTACCCGGTGCTTACGGCGTTGTGACTATGCCTTTCTCTGTTAGGGAAGGTAAGCTTATCGATGATAGATGTGCAGCAGTCATTAGTAAGGGGTTTGTTTATTTTTAATCCACTTTATTTTTTATTTTTAGGTATTAATATATTCCTTGATGGATTTGTACCCACTGAAAACATGAGATTCCGGACTGAATCGTTAGTTTTTAAAGTCGCCGAGTCTGCCACTGAGGAAGAGGTTAGTTGAGCACAATCAAAAAACATATTTTGTAAACTGATAAACTGACCCTTGTATTGTATTAACAGATCAAAAGGATGAATCATTATGAATATCCGGAAATGTCGAAAAATATGGGTGACTTCGGTTTGAAGGTACACCCTGGTGAATTCTCGGATTCCGAGATTCTGGTGTTGCTCGGAGAGAACGGTACTGGCAAAACTACATTCATAAGAATGTTAGCCGGCAATTTAGAGCCCGATGACGGTAAGTTTTAACCAATTTTCTAATATAAATCGTTTTATTATTCTACATCATATTGCGATTTTATTAGATCTCCGATTTTTTTTTTTTGGACGCGTATCCGAAACTGCTTTTGTACGAACAAATAAAATTGTAATGGCAACACCACACCGAGCAATGAAATGTCAAATTTGTGAAAGTTGTCAAATTGTCAATAGGCTTCAGTTTTGTTGTAAAAAATTCTTAATTCAACAGATTTATACATAATCCTAGCTTTTACTGTGATATTTAACCGAAAAGAATAGTTTACTTTGAATCTCCAATAAATATGCGTTATATAACAATGTAGACATTGCTTGAAAAATGAGGTTATAAGTGCAATAAGTGTATTTTAATGAATTTAGACATATTTATGCTATCGAAATGGCTAGAACTGAGTTATTTGATTTGTTTTTCCATCCCATTTTTCAAAAATGTTTGAAACACGCGGAATCTTGTGCTACAAACGAAGGTATAACATAAAAAAAAAATTAACTGACCATAAAAAGTCAATATTTGCAGATTCGTTGTCGACGTAAAGTATATTTCATAGGTTATTGTTATTACATTGTAAAAGACTCTTGGTAACTCTTCACTATGTCATGATGCTTGAAAACAGTTAAGCTTGCTGATGAAAATGTAGCATGTTTCCATTGAAAAGGACATTCCACACAAAATATTTTTTCATTAGCCATTAACTTTTATTATTGTCATAATAAAAAGATGTCCACAGTCCACCATATCAGAATTTGAATCAATGCTGGTACATACTACATACTGATTCTTTTCTATACATTATTAAAAAAATACAATTATTATAGTTACAAAAAAAAGAGTGTGACATGAAGACGACTATTAGTGGTACCTTGACAAGCCATGTTGATGCACTAACGCAAATTTTGCAAGGCTCCACATATTTAAGCTACCAGTCAAATTAGGAAAAACAAATGATTGTTTGTATTTTTTTTTTAAATAAGTATTTTAATTATACAGAAATGTTATTATTATTCAATTAATTAATACCTTGAAGACTCTTTAGACTTATACCTACTTTCTTTTTTACTCAAACCTTATATTTCTATCTTTCGCTGTATTTCTTTGAATAGTTCTTGTACATAGTTAAGTTTTCTGTTTCCATATCCTATTCATGTTAGAATATTATTTTTATTTATTTTGTTATTATATATAGTACACCTAAAAATATGCCATTTTTGTTCTTAGGTTCGGGCCAGCTACCACAGCTGCACATTAGTTATAAGCCACAGAAAATATCCCCCAAGTCTCAGGGGCTAGTGCGGCAGCTGCTGCACGACAAGATTAGAGATGCTTATATTCATCCACAGGTATTACTAATATACAATCGAATATAAAAAATTACAAAAAAAAAAAAAAAGTTATTTGAAACCCACATAATAATAATTAATAAGGAAAAAGAACTTTGGAGATACCATAGTAGACTAGAGTTGCTTTTAATTTATTGCATACACATACACAAAGTTACAGACTTCTGCATGGCCAAAGCTGATAATACTCTATTGAGCTACTACAGTTTAATTCATGTACTCTGGAAATCATTGATTACATCCATTATTTAGTTGAGCATATTTTATTCTTTATTCAAACTCACTGAAAGCATTTATTTCAAATAAACCAATTACAGGTACTTTTAAGTTGTCATGGGGTTGGTCAGTCAGAAAGATGATGCTAGTTGCCCATTCCAAAGCGTAGTAGGTACCTATGGAGAAGAATGCGCAAGAAACTCCACGGACACTATTTTAAATTAAAATATTGTTCATCATTCATATTGAAATTATACATGTGAGAACAATGTAGAAAGACGTGCACTTTAAAAGCATCCATAGTAAAAAATATAAAAACAATTCAGGAATTAAAATAAGCTGTGGCTATTAAATTGAAGTAGTGGTCTAGTGGGGTATATTGAAACCACACAGAAGGAAGTTTGTATATCAAACTAGCTAATACTTAGATAGTAGAATGCCCAGAGCTGTAGATAATTATGTGGGTTGGTCCCTTTTTTTTTGTGTGGGAATTTATCAAATAACTTCTCCCGCTCTGGACGGAGTGGGAGGGCTGTGGAGGGAGTGTGTCAGACTTACTGACTAAAACCCACCCGTGTGGTCGACGGCGCGCGTGGAACACAACGCGCCGTCGACCCGGGCCAAGTCCATATCGGACGGCGAGCTGCCCATTGCACGCCCTCCGCATGCCCGCGCCTACGGTGGCCGGGAATCGGCGTGTGATTCCCGACGCCCAGGGCGGCTAGGGCCGTGAGGGCGCGAATTTTGCGTCTCCCTCACGCGTTGCGCCTCCTCCTTCGTGAGCATTATTGCTTCGAAGAAGGAGGTGACGACTTCCCATGCCCTCTCGCTCCGTACCATGGCCTGGACCAGGGCCGGACGCGAGAGATTGCCGAGGACACGGCGGTGCTCCGCCCAAGCAGGGTAGACCTCCGCCGTATGCCCACCGTGTCCTCCGATGTGGGTTGGCCCCTAATTGCAGTACTTATTGAGAAAATATCCTAAGAAATACCATCATGCCTTTTTTCCAATAGGCCAGGCAGAAACTACAGAATGCTAAATAAGAAACTCGAGAAAAACAATTTGATCATAATCATTTTCGTTGTCGCCTTCCAGTTCATCACAGACGTGATGAAACCGATGAAGATAGAAGAGATCATGGACCAGGAGGTTCAGAACCTATCTGGTGGTGAGTTGCAGCGAGTGGCCCTGGTGCTCTGTCTCGGCAAGCCGGCCGATGTGTACCTCATTGACGAACCCTCTGCCTACCTAGACTCTGAACAGCGTTTGGTTGCTGCTAAAGTTATTAAACGGTGAGTGTACTGATTGAATGGGTAAGAAAACAAAGGTTTGAGCGTAGATTACTTTTATTTGGGAAAATATGAGGTGATATCATAAGAAGGAAGTACCATTTAAAACATATAAATTGAAAGATCGTCATTGATAGTACACAAGACAATACTGCTGCAATCATTCTTTACCTCTTTGTTTATGAAAACATCATAGACACTACAATCAGTAAATCTGCAATCATGTCAGCTGGTGCATCAAGAGAACCACGACAAATCAACATTTAGTTAGATGACACGGGATTTGTATAAACAAATTAAATTGAATAATCTAAAAATTTAAAAAATAAAACAAAGTAACACACCTATGCTGTCCTATCTCCACCTACTCAATTAATAAACTAAAACTTCATATTATCTTCTTTTCGTGCCGACGATACTCTATTGTTTGAGCCCAGTAGGTGGCCAGATTGATTGTGACATTAGTGGCATTGTTTAGGTCATCAAAAACTTGAAACTAATCCACCTTCTCTCTTTTCCGCAGGTTCATCCTCCACGCAAAACGTACCGGCTTCGTAGTAGAGCACGATTTCATAATGGCGACGTACTTAGCGGACCGCGTTATCGTGTTCGAAGGCACACCCTCCTCGAACGCCACTGCGCACGCGCCGCAGTCGCTGCTCAACGGCATGAACAAATTCTTAGAGCTGCTCGGCATCACCTTCCGAAGGGACCCTAATAACTTCAGGCCGAGGATAAACAAACACTCTTCCGTTAAGGTTAGTACTGTGATTCTGTGGAAATAACACATTATGCATTTATAAGTTCTGTCCGCGCAAATCCGTACCTCGTCAGGGAAGTGGCCGGGCATACTGACGTCACACAAATCCTGCATCGCGAAAGCAGAGTTTACCGCGCGACTAGCATATATATAACTTCCCGACATCAATCATCGGACAGTTGCCCACCAGACACGACACTCGTCTGGTCGGAGGATCCTCCCCTTTCTATGGAGGTATGAGTGAACTTTACACCCTGTTCCTCGTGCCTCTATATACTCAAGGAAAAAATATGTTGGTGTGTTCATGCTACATAAAGTCATTCACACAAGTCTGTGTGTTAGCGCTGACGCCGAAACTTAAGCAAAAAAGTGAAAAAAAGCTGCAGACTGGTCACATCCCTCATATGCTATGGATGTGTATATATAGACTTTAATATCTCATGAAACCTTGTAATGGACAGTAATCACTGTGTCGCTGGACACT
Source organism: Brachylomia viminalis (assembly GCA_937001585.2). Classification (NCBI taxonomy): domain Eukaryota; kingdom Metazoa; phylum Arthropoda; class Insecta; order Lepidoptera; family Noctuidae; genus Brachylomia; species Brachylomia viminalis. The sequence continues at coordinate 11,516,557 of OW443316.2, read as the reverse complement.
ACCACAGAATTGACCTAACGTCACAAACACTTTCATAAATCTTGCGTTGCTATCCCATAAACCCGTCGTACTTTATTTAAACTTAGTCCTTACGTAAATTCAACAAGATATGTCCAGCAGTTAGATAAGCTGTGAAGACTGAAGAGAACAACCAACACCACCACTGTCCGAAGTATAAGATTCCTTATATTTCAAAATATTTATAAAATAATAACAACAATGTTGTTTATTTTTTTTCAGGACATAGAACAGAAACGAGCAGGCCAATACTTCTTCTTGGAAGACTAGTGCTAAACACAACTGTTTTTATATATATATATATTGTATCTGTCACAATGGTGATGGCCGGCCTGCCGTATATTTCCAATTAAATGTATTACTGTAATAAATCATGTTTTATACAACCAGCCATTCCTTTGACTTACTTGTTATATTATAATGGGCGACTAATAGTGACCATACTTGGCTACACATCGTAAATCTCCGAGAGCTTCGACTAGCTTGATGATACATTATCGTAATAAGGCTAAAAAGAGCCTGATATGAATTGTATGCAAACCTTTCTATAGAAGACCAGTGACCAGTAGAGGTCAGACGCTTATCTTACTTGGAAAACACGTGTGCGGTCGGGGACCTCTCAGTATACAAAAATGCATTCCCGAATCTACGTCACACCAGGTTGTAACACCAGTGTGACGAGTGTTTTTTCCTAGTCGTCACACCGCTAGTTTTAATACACCTTTTGTATCACAACATTAGTGTTGTGCTTGTAATAGATAAATCCCCCATCTACCTGTCCTATCTAACGCATATTGGTCGACTCAAATACCTACTGTTTTACTTACTTAATTTTGATTAAACTAAAATTACCCGCACTAACGAATGATTAAACTCAAAGCATTTATTTCAAATAAACAGTTACAGGCACTTTTGAATTGTCAAGGGGTCGGTCAGTCAGAAAGATGAAGCTAGTTGCCCATTCCAAAGCGTAGTAGGTAACATATATGGAGAAGGACGGGCAAGAAACTCCATGGACACTCTTTTAAATCAAAATATTGTTACAAAAAAGTGGTTACATCATTCATGTAGAAATTATAAATATTTGATATTAATTATTAATTGAATGATTTATTATTTACCTATATAGATATTGGATATTTCAACTATGTGTGAAATACCTAATGGACAACTCGCCTTACTGTGTGTTCTGGTTATTTAAGACACTCGCCGGCCGCTGCCGCGGCACGCTCGCTCGGCTCGTGCGTAGGGGATCGGTGTTCCGGGGTGGAAAATCTTCATGGATGTCCGCCGCGCAGGGGCGGGCGGCGGAGTCTGTCAGACTCTTACTGACTAAAAACCACCCCGTTTGTTCTAAAACGAACGCGAATTTGGGATCGCCAGATTTGGGATATTTGGGGTCTTGAAGAGGGAATTTCGTGGGTCGTGAGGCTTTAAAACAATATTTTGTTATCAAAAAAATAAAACGCCATTAGTCAGTATGCGGTTCAACCATAGAGTGTCACGCCAGAATCGGTCCAGCAGTATTCTCGACAATTATTGAGCTGCAAGTTCTCTCTCACATGAGCTAATAGTCGTGAACCTAATAAAGCAGCTGTTAATTCCAGTCTGGGTATTGTTATCATTTTAGTAGGATTGACCCTTGATTTGGCTGCTACTAGTTGGACTGATACCTTACCATATTTTCTGTTCTCAACAGCACACACATGCCGCATCCATATTTGCTGGCATCGCAAAATAAGTGAATACTTACTTGTTTTCCCTGCAATGTCCAACCCAACCTTGTTTTGACAGCAACCAGCCCGTCCTTCAACTGTATTAGAGAACCTGTTAAAAAGAGACCCAAGTGATCAGCCCCAATTAGAATCCCTACATCTGTGATATCATTTCCCTTGTCTGTCAGAGCGATGCCATGTTCATGTAAAATATTTTTTAATTGTACATCATTAAAATTAACCTTAGGAATATTTCCACAAATGCTGGTTTGGCTGATGGCCATGATATCATATTTTGATGAATCACTAAGCGACTGCATGGTCACATTATGTATTTTATACTCTTTAGATTTAGTCTCGACGCCACCGAATAGACAATGTGTCTTTCTTTTCCAGCTGTAGGAATTTTCAGTGTGTCTATTATTTCTTCTTTTATGTAGGTGCGCTGTGATCCTGAGTCTAGCAGTACACGAATTTTCATTGCTCTTCCCATATATTCCACGTTGACTAACACTGTCTGAAGAAGTGTTTCTCCCTTAGGATATAAAGCTGATAGTGAAGTGGCTGACTCTGGTTTTTCATCGTTCTTCGTTCCTGTTTCTAATTTCTGTTCTGAACACAGCGCCGTCGAATGTCGTTTCTTGCAAATCAAACATTTTACCGAAGCTCTGCAGACTTTTGCATGGTGACCTTTTCTAAGACATATCAGTTTTTGTCCTTAAGAATGAGAGACAGAATTTCTCTAATGTAAATTAGTATTAGTAGAAAAAAAAAATTCTCTGCCAAATTGCCATCAACCAAAGCCAGATTTGGGATATTTGGGGTCTTTTTTTTTTATTTTTTTTGAGGATGGGAAATCATCAAATGACTCCTCCCGCTCTGGGTGGAGCGGAAGGGAGTGTCAGACTCTTACTGACTAAAACCCACCCGTGTTAATTCCTTGGCCCTTTATGTTCCGGGTCAGCGGTACCCCTTTTGGATGATCCCGCTTTCCCGGCAGGCTTGGGCTCTAGTGGGCCCCCTCTATGATGCTGACATCTCTTTGAGGCGCGCGTGGAACACGTACGCGCCGTCCAGCACGGGCCTGGTCCTGATCGGACGGTGAGCTACCCATTACTCACCGCCCGCAGGCCCGCGCCTACGGTGGCCGGGAGTCGTCACGCGGCTCCCGACGCCCGGAGCGTCCACCGCGGCGGCTTGGACGGGAGGCTCTCTCCCTCTCCCGCGTCCCGTCGCGCTTTAAAACAATATTTTGTTATCAAAATAATAAAAACGCCATTAGTCAGTATGCGGTTCAACCATAGAGTGAATAAAATGATCATCAACCACATTGATAAGCAATTTGTAACAAGTGATGCTGGTACCATCATCAGAGAACTTGACGTAGAACACCCTGCTGCTAAATTGATGGTGTTAGCTAGTCAGATGCAGGACTCTGAAGTTGGTGATGGTACTAACTTTGTTATAGTCTTCTCTGGAGCCCTTCTGGAAGCAGCCGATGAATTGTTGCGTTTGGGTGTAACGCCAAGTGAAATTGCTGATGGATATGAGAAAGCTCTAGAGAAATGTATGGAAATTCTGCCTGGCCTTGTTTGTGAAGAAATTAAAGATTGCAGAAATGTTGATGCAGTAATCAGAGGGATCACTCCCTCAATCATGTCTAAGCAGTATGGTTATGAAGATTTTATTGCTGCACTGGTTGCTAAGTTGCGTGTGTTGCTATTCTTCCTGAAAAGAACACATTTAATGTTGATAATGTGAGAATATGCAAGATTCTTGGATCAGGACTACTACAGTATGAAGTTCTTGCTGGTATGGTGTTCAAGCGAGAGGTTGAAGGTGATGTACCTTCTGCTACAAAAGCCAAAGTTGCTGTATTTTCTTGCCCTGTGGATATCACCCAGACTGAAACTAAGGGAACAGTGTTGATCAAATCAGCTGATGAACTTCTAAACTTCAGCAGAGGAGAAGAGTCTCAGCTGGAGAAACAAATCAAAGAGATTGCTGATTCTGGAGTCAAAGTGGCTGTTGCTGGTGCTAAGTTTGGTGACATGGCTTTACATTTCTTGAACAAATATGGTGTGATGGCTGTTCGTCTCAACTCTAAGTTTGACATCCGCCGCCTTGCAAAGACTGTTAATGCTACTGTGCTGCCAAGACTTACTACACCCACTGCTGAAGAGCTTGGATATTGTGATTCTATTGGTGTTGAAGAGCTAGGAGACACTCGCGTCGTTTGTTTCCGCATGGAGAGCTCAGAATCACGCATATCGACAATTGGACGTAGTTTAGCAGAAAGGACCCAACCCACAAAAAGTCATTTCTGAGTTATTGAGGTTTTAAGTTTAGATGTGTATTGCTGCAATGATTTTGTCACTGCCTACTTCTGAGATGAGGGCACGGCGCGGCTCCTCCCAAGCGGCACACTCAGCCAGCGTATGCCGCGCCGTGTCCTCCCGGCAGTCGACGCAGTGGTGACACCGGGCGTCCGGCTCCTATGCGCACAGGTACTTCCCGAAGCAACCATGCCCCGAGAGCACCTGCGTCACCCCAAAACGACAGGGAGCCGTGCCTCCTCCCGAGCCAGCGCTCGAGTACCGGCCGGACCGGAGTTCTAACCTAACCTTTTTGCGAGAAAAGATTACCGAGAAGTGATACAAGTATTTTAAAAGATACTTGGGTACCTCACTATTATTTATAAAAGGTGTTGTAAAACCAACGGTGTGAAGACGAGGGAAAAAAAAATACTCATCGTCACACTGGTGTGACGTGGAGTCAGGCGCTTAAAAATGTAGGTAAACTGGAAAACACATATACAGACAGTAAAATCTAAAATTTCAAAGTTTTCATACGCTCTCCGCGAAATTAAAAAGACCACAAATCTACAAACCGCACTAGCCACATACTATGCTTATGCCCACGCTTGGTTCAGCTACGGCGTCATCTTATGGGGAAATAGCACAGACGCTCCGTACTTATTTACCCTCCAGAAAAAGCTAATACGAATTATTACAAACATAGAACCAACAGATAGTTGCAAGCCTTACTTCCAGAAACACAAGATTCTCACATTAGTTAGTATATACATTTTGGAACTGTGTAAACTAGTCCGCAAATACCCAGATGCTTACAATACACGGGGTGATATACAAACAAACTATTCTTTGCGCCATAAAAATAGATTAAATTTGCCCCCTTCCCGCCTTAAATCACACTCATCCAGCCCATATTCCATGTCAATAAAAATATACAACAAATTGCCAGAAGATTTAAGAAACCAAAATAAAACCAGCATATTCTTAAATAAATTAAAGCAATACTTAATTAATAAAAGCTATTACACAGTCCATGAATATCTAGCGGATAAATCCAATAATACGATGATAATATGAATAATTTAATTTAATTAGCAAAATGTCAAATATAATTTATACTAGAACATACATATACACACAATACAATCTGAATTATAATGTTGCAGACTTTAATTTTGAAAGAAGACGTGTATGAGTACGATTTAATAGAATGACATTTGAATATTTATTCTTGACATGTAAGTTGACATGGAATAGTTTTGCTGTACTATTATATTAACTTTTTATTTTTTATTGTGATCTCACTTCTGGATTTGATGTTAGATAATAAGCAATTTTAAATACAATTAACTGAAAATAATACCTATATTAATAACTATTGATAGATTAAGAAAACAAATGGAAATATAAAATACCTACTTATTATGATATGAAACATCTCGAACTGAAAAATTATAAAGCGCTCTTCCTCTCTACATATTTATGAAATTTGCTGTGCCCGACAGGGTCCATAATTGTTTCTATTTTTTATTTACCACCTATAAATGTACATTATGGATTTAGCAATAAACGATTTGACTTTGACTTTGACTTTAGGTACTCTGTGGGGGGAGTCCCCCGTCAGGAACGATTGTCCTTACGCGACACTCGAACGCACACGCTATAGAAAGAGAGTGAGAGTCGCATGGAGGGGTCATACTCATAACACTTTCCTTACGTGACGATTATTACCAGTCCGGTTATTCCGTTTATCGGTTTATCCACCCTAAGTTGAGATGGTAAACGCATGTAAAAGAATACACCCTAGGCCCAGTTGGATAAACGGAATTTACATTTATTTACGGATTCTTAGACATGCGTTTACGTGAATCCACCTTTGGGTAGATTTTTTGGGGTGGATAAATGGAATAACCAGTCACATGTAAATAGCCTGGAAGAACCATACCCAACGGACCAACAGTTTACTTCTATGGGCACGCCGGTCTAAAGTATTAAGGGTGAAAACAACCACTCCGTGGGTTCCAAACAGCAGTAAACTACTTCGCGGCAAGCCCACAAGATGGCTTTATAAACTGGACTCTCAAGTTAGGGTGTATTCACGTAGAAAGCTAGCGTAAGCGACGGTTCGCGCTGATTTGGCAAAAAGTATGAAAACTGCCTGCGACAATTCTTTTTACCTATTGTGGTAGGGTAATTTTATTATAGGTGCATCGTCTTCACATATAATTATAATAAAATTGATGTAGGTATACAAAATATTGTAACACATTTTAAAAGAGTAACGGTGGAGTTTCTTGCCCATTCTTCTGCATACGACACTACCCTTTGGAAGGGGCGACTAGAACAATGACGTATTATAATTTATAAATGTATCATTGGACTAGAATCAATTCTATTTGAATGTAAATGTTAACGTTCAAAAGCGCCTTTTATGTGCCTACTTGAAATAAATGCTTTGACTTTTAACCAGCGCTTATTTCAGCCCCGACCAACGCAGGAATATCGGCGCCGGTTACCAGCTGTCTTCGTGAATACATCCTTAGCATTCTTAACCGCATACCTACACTCAACGGGTATTCGGCGCCAAATACGCAGCAGATAACCTACGCCACCGGTGTGTGTCTCATACGTAGAACCTTTATAGGCTCTCCTCTTTGCCCCCTATTCCATGGGACATATAATATAGGTACATAGCTGTCGAAATGTGGATGTCCTATAGATAGGTACATCTCTGCCTTCGGGGAAGACAGGGGTGATTTTATGTTATTACTTTGTGTCTCTCAAGGTAGTGTGGTTGGACAAATAATAGTTATTTGTTATACAAGAGTGCAAAGTTGCTTTTTAACCGCGTGTTCAATTTTGATGACCGAGCAAGCGAAGGATTCTAAAATTGAATCACGAGCGCAGCGAGTGATTCAAAATTAGAATCCTGAGCGTTAGCGAGGGAATCAAAAGAGCACGAGGTGAAAAATCTTTGCACTCGAGTGCAACACGTAACTTTTCATTCCACCTCAGCGAGGAAATGACTAAATGCAAAAAAAAAAAACGTTTACAATCACAAGATAGGTACACTTTTATTTCAGTTTAGGTATTAATTACTACATTATGACAGGTAAGTATTACAGAATAATCTTTAAATTATAACAAAATAATACTAAGGTATAATTAAGAAAATTTTAAAGTAACGTTGCTACAGTTATTTAAATTGAGTGTAATATTTTTGTTTGGTACTGTAATATTGGTGTTAGTCACTTGTGTACTGTTTTTCGGTAAACTATCTGTCATACTTAATAGTTGTACCGATTCATCGGATTCCCTTGGCGTGAATGTTGGAGAGAGAGGGAGATGGTTAGGTGTTTCATAACGGCTTATTTTTGATGTAGAAGGGCCAGTCCAAGGATCCGATTGAGGCTCTTTCAGTGTAATGGCTCCTACGATGCCTTCACATATTTTAGACTTATTTTGGATGGAATCCTCTATGTATCCCTCTACAACTGCATTGGACTTCCAGCCTCCGTGGCGCTTAAGGGACAGGAGATCAGCTCCGGAATCAGCCAAAAGTGTGGCTGAAGTTCGTCGGAAACAATGACCCGTGTACAACAGGGGTTCTGGAAGTTCAAGAAATGTTGCTATTTCTCGTGGGATACTGCCAATTTTATTAGTACCCATAGGCTGTCTAACACACTTTCCATTGCGATACTGTAGAAAAAATCGATTGATTGGAGTGTTAGGCGGGCGTAAGGCTTGATATTTCTCAACAATCGTTACGTATTCCTTGCGAATGACGAAGTTGCGGTCTCTTTTTGTCTTTGTATTAGGTAAATTAATTAATAGTAAGTCATCTGAATGTTTCTCAATGTTTTTGACATTAAGTTGTGTTAGTTCATTAGTTCGACATGCTCCGTTTATTCCAATAATAAGAACAACCTGTAACGTAAAGAGTATTGTAGTAGATAAATGAATAAAATTGATATGAACGCATAATTATGCCTATCAACATCTACTAAGTATACTATTTAATTGAGATTAATATACTTAAGTAGATACTGAATGTGCAACTGACTTACTTTTGCCGCCAAATATACGGAATCGGGTGCTTCGTTAAGAAACTTTTCAATATCAGATACTGTGAAAACCTTCGATTTTTTTGGTTGATGACCAGATGAGGCTCTTTTTAAAAATGCCACTAATTTAGGATAGGTATCGATATGTTTGTCTTTTTTCATCTTTATTGTTGCTTTTAGCATCGAATACGTAGGGGAAACTTGCCTAATTCGTACTTACGCCAAATTCGTACTCCACTTAAAACTCGGCTTTGGTAACAACTATCAGCGCCTCTAGTGTCAAAAAATAGAAATAACAGTCGGCCATTTCACCATCTGAGAGATAACACCTGTGACGCTGCTCTCGACAAAAATATTGCAAAAGTAAGTTTTTTTCAACTATTGTTGTAATATTTTTACACATTTCGTAAGAGTTTTATTCAAATAAGGTCGTGTATAACCTATTTTACGATTTGACACGTATTCATGTGTATCTTCGCGATTTCATCTGACGTGTAACGTGACTCGTAACTGTTGTCAATTTATTTGGCGGTAAATTTAAAATTTGTTTGGCTCTTGCTCCTATTTCGTACTCGAGTTAAATTCTTAAAACGTACCACGAACACGTACAACGAACCAATAAAAAAACCAAAGAATATAACTGCGATGATTGCCGAGAATTGGCGAAGACCATCCGTCGAATTTGTTAAGAATTACTACTTGTTTTAATAACACATTGTTGATTATGATGCTGATTCTCAATACTGTATACCAATGAATAGATCTCAAAGTACGAATTAAGGATATAGCAGTACGATTTGGGATGATTGGTCTTAAATCGTACTTTTTTAGTTTTTTTTTAAATTGTTAATTTTTTAGAAGTTTATAAGTTTTATGTTAAATTTGATTATAGAAACAATAAAGCATTTAGCAAACAAAAATTACTTTTAATTAAAACTAATTTATCTTTCCTAATTTTCAAAATATGATGGTTTTTTCTTAAGGGGTACGAATTAGGCAAGTTTACCCTACTCCATAGAGTGCTTGCTTTCTTGTTCTCGGATAATTCTATAAAATATGCCAGCAAAACGTTTTCTGAGAAAGTTTTGGCTCCTTTTGCTAGTCGCCACGTGTTGAACATATCGTACTGTTTTAAATACTTCTCGCGTGATTGTTGAGGGAGAAAGCTCATTTGCGCATTATTAACAGTTTCAGTCAATTCTGTTGGCGTCAAGCAAACTTCCTCGTCGCTAGAATCACTCATTTTAGTTTTTTCACTTGTTTTCAAGTTTCTTGTTTTTAATATAAGGTTTAACAATGACGTGAAAAAATGCCGCGTAAAGAACCGCGTACAAAGCAAATTGAAAAAAGAACACCAAGAAGGTTCCGAGTCTGAGTTTTTAACAAATTAAAAAAAAGTTGTATGATATATTCGGCACCATAGAGGTAGCAGTAAATAGGTTTAATGTTTTTTTTAATTCACAAACTTAGTGCACACGATGTTCTAAATTCAATTTACTTTATCCTCTAGAGAATAAAAACGGCTTTTCCACTCAGATATTGAAGATTAAAAATACTCTTTCCGAGATGGTGGGATGAAAAATTATTTTATTTCACATAAACCTAGATGGGCACTTATGATACGTCGGAAGCTAGGTGCACGGTTCCAATTGATGGTTTCTTATGGAGAAGTGGCGACAAGAAAGTACCTACATGGCAACGTAAAAGAAAAATTGTCTTTTACATTATGTCCAAATTATAGTGTTATAATAGGTATCTACGGGAGGGCGGTGGAGGCAAGTAGGGGAGAAGGAGGCAGCTTTGAACAGGGGCAGGTTTGAACAAACAAGTTTACACAGTTAACATCGACTTGCTAAAGACTTCCTAAATATGTGATTTTAAAAAGACTGTTTGAACAAATTAATAAAACTTGATTTTTGACCATTTAAATCGGTTATTCAAAACTGCCCCAGGCATGTTCAAAACTGCCCCTCGGTCGGGGCAGCTTTGACCATTTCCCTTCTAACACCAAAATGCGAATAACCGCCTGATGTCACGGTTATTGTTTAAGCTGATAATATAGCGATTATGTAGGTCAATGACCAGGTCCACCATTTCGGGTAAGTAAAGAGGTTAAAAGAGTTAACATATTGCGTCATGACATAATGTTTCAAAAACGTTCATAACTGCCTCCTTCTCCCCTACTATGTAGGTACTTAATAAAATAAAAAATTGTCACCAAATCGAATCATCTGCAAGTCGACAAGCCCTACAACGTTCTCACATTCACAAAATAGAAAAGTATCTAAGTATAAAAAATATATATAAAACAATGAAAACCTATTAAGGTAAACCAAATGACATGGTTGCCAGTACAACTGTAACAAATAAATCTATCTTTTTCATTCCTTCCACAGATTTAAACAGGTACCTACCTACTATATCTGTGTTCTGACCTTTCTTCGTGAAATGCATAGGTAGGTCAATGGTACGAAAACTGCGAAGGTGGACGATAAAAAATATTTGATTGACTTAATTAGCGATATGACAAATTGAATACACTAGTGAACGATAAATAGCCATTCAAATATGGGTCACCGCTGTGGACTCACCGATTAAAGTGACGATTGTCATCTAGCAATTACAGGTAGATTAAAGATCTAATTGTACAAAATTTGTAACTTAATAGTTGTTTCCTATACCTTATTGCTCGATTCGAACATGGTAAAATTACAATGCACACATTCGTGCATACTGCACAGGGTCTTCCACGCGATACTTCCATTAATTTAATGGCTACGGTAGGTATGACCCCATTTTCTAGTTCCACAAAGGTAAAGAATAGGTCAACGGTGGTTTTTCCGGGTATTGACACCACATATTGATCCAAAATCATTTCGCGTTAACTATTAAAGTAAGTAGGTATGTACTTACATCGTATTTCTATTTTTGCTCGTGGGAAAATCCTCTTGGGTAATTGGGTATCCTCCGTCTGATAACAACGGAGTTCTGTAGGGCTCGTACCGACTAGAACACCATGATGTTGTTCCTGACACCATTACTCAGAGACGCGGTTGGTTCTAGTTCTAGGACATGCCGGTTTCCTTACGATTTTTTTCTTCACCGTTTTGAGAACAATGGTGTTCAAATAAATTAGGTACCTACACAAAATAAAGTGCCTACCTGGGTTCGAACTCACGATCTACGCTACATACCAACTAGGTACCAAGGTTTATAAAATAATTACTCAAATAATAAAGATTAGTTAATGTATAATGATCACACGAAATTAATATCGTTGCAATAAATAGGAGAACTCAAAATATCAATCAAATCAATTCAAAGTACAAACAGTAATAACATCACCATAAACATGGAAAGCATCGTAACAAATCTGTACTTGTTCATTATTTTAAAAGGTTCAGCCAAAATGGAACGATTATCGGTTTTTATTTGAGACTGTGTTATCTCGATTGCGATGTAGTTTGTCTGAAGAAGATCGTGTGACGTTGAAAGAATGTTGCCGCTAATTTACGAGAGCAATAGTTATGCGTTGGAATTCTGCAAGCCGAAAATGGAGATATTCCGAAAGGCTGTATGGAAGCTGGCTTGAGAATAATGTCGACTGGTCTAGCTGCACCAAAGAAAATTTTCAGGAAATTTCGACATCTATCGCTCGTGGTAAAGAAGAGCCATAAACAACATCAGTTGGTACTAAAGGAAAAAGGTACAAAAAGGAAACTCCCTAGAAAACCTTTTCAAGACTTCGGGACAAAACAAAAGGAAAGACGGAGTGGTGATCATTTGAACAATGATTGCAGTGAGCTTGTTCATGCAACATTTACCAAGTTGAAGGAAGATGGAAGAGATACTTTGCTTCTGTGATTGAATACATGATGAAAAATCCAGGAACAGTTAATATGTTCCAATACTTGATTTAAAAAAACGGCTGGCAAGGAAACCTTAACACCCCTCTATAGTAGCTTGGATTACTGCTATCTCGTATCTTATAAAAAAGGCAATATATAACTTTGAGAGAACCAGCAATTCGAGAAGGTATTAGTGACATAAATCATTCCTACTACAGAGCGCAGTAAAAAAATAGTCTATCTGAACCCGAAAATTCCATCGTGGTTACAGATAGCTCAGCCAGAATTTCTTTGCAGGCTCTCTTGGACTTAACAGTTAACAGAATATTTAAATATTTACCGCAAGATTTTAAGCAGAAAGAACGGATTTTAAATTCTAAATGGAGTTTTGATGGAGCATCTAGCCAAAGTAAATATAAACTAAAAATGGATTATATTCAAGATGACTCCAGTAATTTTATGGCATCGTTGGTGCCATTAAAACTGACATGTCCAGAAAATAAGGTTTGGGAGAACCGGAAACCTAGCTCAGCATTGTTTTGTCTTCCGGTATTAAAGAAAGCGAAGCAGTCGTGAAGGCAGAATAACAGAATATGAAGGATGAAATAGATGATCTCCGACCAACTGAGGGCAACAGCAACACAGTTTGTCACAAGCTCATGATGACGATAATCGATGCCAAGATATGCACATACCTTTTAGCAGCTAGATCGAACGCTACTTGCTACATATGTCTAGCGAAACCGTTCGAGCTAAACAATTTGGAAGCAGTGTCAAAACTGACAACATCGGCTGACATGATGGAGTTTGGGATTTGTTCACTTCATGCGCGTATTAGTATGATGGAATGCCTTTCACACGTAGCCTACAGATTGGACATTAAAAAGTGGGCTGTTAAAGGAAAAGCAGACCAAGATGTACCTACAGGATGCAAGAAAGTAATTAATTCAAGATCGCTTCAAAACAGAACTCGGCCTACTAATTGATATGGTGAAGCAGGGTCATGGAACTACCAAGCCAATATTTCGAAAACCTAGATCCGGGCCTGCTACCACTTATTTTCACATTGTTGATTGCAATAATTATATTGATTAGGTGTATTTAGTACCTACTTTCTAAATTTATCTTGGACCTTACCTACTGACACCGGTGAAGGAAAAACATCGTGACTGGACTTGTAGTTAGTAGGGTATACCTAATTCTGAACTCAAGCGTACTGATCAATGCTCATGTTTTTTCTATACGAGAAGAAGCCTTTGCCCACAGTATGACAATATTGTGCTGGTATTATTTATTGAGTAGGTAAAGAAAGAAAGAAAGAAAAATAGATTTATTTGTCACAGAAACACGTGCATACAAAAAGATAATTAGCTCTAATAATTAAGAAAAAAGTAAAAATAACAAAGAGATCTCTAATCACGAGCACAAAACAGAAATCGTCGACAGCTGCACGTCATGACTGTGATAAGAAGGCTTCCACTCAGCATGATGGACCTACCTAACCAGTGCAGGGTCACTACTGATCATAGTATCGCTCATAGTATCAGTTCTTATCTCTAAAGCTGATGATTACTAAACAATATTTGCTTAGATTAACCTAACAGAATGCTAATATAGACTGAAAAATTTCAAGAACGCTGACGTGTATGCTTTCTAATTACGCGATTATCACGCGCCGGGTGCCTTTCGAAGAGAATATAAAGACAAAATTGTTTACCTTATTGTTCATTCGATTAGAGATGCACTTTTAGACTGCCACCTCACGTTTGCAATGTTGACATGGATGTATTATTATGATAATGGTGCTCGTTCAATAACATTTTCTGTTGAAATGGCCAGTATGGAAATCATTTAATCTTTTGCGTACCCAAATACCTAGGCCGCTGCAAACACAATTTAAATGGGGGATTATAGATACCCGAAACCGAAACGTGGATGGTCAGGCTGGTCCACAAATTTTAGGGCGCTCAGCGGGATACGCTCGGAGTTTCATTGAAAGATAAAATCAGGGGAGAAATTATCCAAAAAGAACCGGCGGTACCGACATAGATTGCAGAGTAAGCAACCTGAATTGGCAGTGGCCTGGCCATGTTTGTCGAAGGGCCTATGGCAAGCGGATCAGACGAGTCCTTCTTTTTTCTCTTTTTTTTGTAGTTGGGAAATCATCAAATAACTTCTCCCGCTCTGGGTGGAGCGGGAGGGCGTGTCAGACTCTTACTGACTAAAACCCACCCGTGTTCCTTCATTTGCCTGTGCCAGGCCACGTGTGTAGCCAGGGGCGACGGTAACCCTTTCAGACTTTCCCGCAACCCTGGCAGGCATCGGCCCTAGTGGACCCCGTCGTTGGTGCTGACATCTCTTCAAGGCGCGCGTGGAACACAACGCGCCGTCGACCCGGGCCTGGTCCTCATCGGACGGCGAGCTACCCATTGCTCGCCGTCTGCAAGCCCGTGCCTATGGTGGCCGGGAATCGGCTTGGGATTCCCGACGCCTTGGCGTCTCCTGCGGCGGCTAGGGGCGTGAGGGCGTGAATTTTGCCTCTCCCTCACGCGTTCCGCCTCCTCCTTCGCGAGCATTACTGCTTCGCAGAAGGAGGTGGCAGCTTCCCATGGCCTCTCGCTCGATACCATGGCCTGAACCAGGGCCAGACGCGAGAGATCGGCTGCACGAGGAAACGACGGTGCTCCGCCCAAGCTGGGCAGTCCTCCACCGTGTCCTCCGGGCGATCCACACAATGGTGACAATCCCGCCTTATCCGGAACAGGAACCTCCCGAAATAACCGTGTCCGGTGAGGACCTGCGTCAGGCGGAAGGTGAGGACGCCGTGGCGCCTCTCTAGCCACTCCTCAAAGAAGGGACTTATCGCCGCAATTGTGGCGTGCCCAGCGCTGGGTTGTGACTATCACACTCTCCATGCCGCCTTGAGATCCCTCCGGAGCTCTGTCCGCTGTGCCGTGATTCGATGATCGTGCCAGCCGGGTGGCCATGACCCTTTGGGGCGCATCTGACAAGTCCTGGAGCGGAGACCGCGTATTGGTAAGCGTAGTGTGGGACGCCCTTTAGCTAGATGGACCGACGACCTTAAAAAGGTAACTGGGACAGACAGGATGCGGAAGGCGGAGGACAGAGTGTTGTGGTGCAACCTGGGAGAGGCTTGTGTCCAGCACTAGACTGTCATTTGCTAAGTTGATTGATTTCGATCTATCCAACTCTCAGCGTGTGTGGTGCTCCTGGCCACTTGCTGGAGTGCCCCAAATGAACGTCTACCTGGACTTCCGATGATCTGAAGCGCCACCATAATCAGCCTATACAGGGCGTCCCACAGATATGCCACATGGAGGGAAATTACCTTGAATATTGTAGATGGAACATTTTACTGAAAGAAGACATTATTTGAATTAAAAAAAAACAATTGAAACTGCATTCATAGATATTTAAATAATTACATGGTTGAACCGGAAATCGAACCCGTTACACGAGACTAATAATCACCCTGTAGCTTTATCATACCGATCGAAAGGCTTCATCATAAGGATTATTTTTTGCTAAATAACGTAGTGTCACAAATAAAAGGAAGACCATGAATTTTAACATTTGATGTGAAATTTTGTTCAGTGAAATGAAAAACTGACATTGCCGTAAGGACATACCACTGACATTATAATAAGTACCTATTACTAATGTACCTATGTACCCACTTGAGAAGTACGCATCCTTTCCCTAATATAATTTAAGTGCATGATAAAATGATAAAAAGATACGTAATTAGTAGGCACCTGCTTGTAACATGCAACAAATCGAAATAATCAAAAGAGTGCGACTTTGTATTCAACAGGAAGGGACTCAATTTGAGCATTTGATAAATTGATTAATTTTGTATTAAAATGTTAAAATTCATGGTCTTCCTTTTATTTGTGACACTATGTTATTTAGCATAAAATAATCCTTATGATGAAGCCTTTCGATCGGTATGATAAAGCTACAGGGTGATTATTATTCTCGTGTAACGGCGGGTTCGATTTCCGGTTCAACCATGTAATTATTTAAATATCTATGAATGCAGTTTAAATTGTTTTTTTAAATTCAAATAATTTCTTCTTTCAGTAAAATGTTCCATCTACAATATTCAAGGTACTTTCCCTCCATGTGGCATATCCGTGGGACGTCCTGTATAACGTTCCCAATACCAATGCTGGGACACAGGCGTCCTGTTAGTGAGGGGAAGTGGGCCGTAATCCACCACGCGGGCCTAGTGCGGGATGGTGAATGAAGTGCCTGCCTGGGTTCGAACCCACGACCTACATAACTAACCCTAACAACTACTCGCAAGTCTGACCATTACCACTGGGCCACCACTGCCACTCTTAAGCGCCACCGATGCCGGTTAATTGAAAGTTCCATTGATACGAAAGGAGAACGGGAAAAACAACGTAAAAAGGGTACTTGTTTACACAATATGATGAGGAAAGCTTGGCCACTCAAACAACCTACTTAAGTCTTGAACGGAATATAAACAGCAGATAAAATCGAACTCCCAAACCGCTAGTGAAGATACGAACGAACTAGTTTATTTTAACTCTCATAAGACAAACAAACGAATAACGCAAGCCATTTATTCCATCTGCCCTTCACATCTAAGTTAACGTAAACTGAATAGTCTTGTAACTATAATATACTTCCATTCATTGTTACGTACTTAGGTAAAACTATGATCTATCTGATTCATCTAAATCTAAATGTATGAATCAGACCGTTTCCACTACTGACGGATGATGTAATGATCGTGAATAAGATGTGTGACGACACAGACTATCAACAACAGAATACTTAACTTGATGACGTGTTTGGTCTCATAAAAATATCAAGAGTCAGTTTATTTTCAGACATATATGACTGATCAACCTGATGATACAGAGATTCCGGAAATTAACTGTTAGAATAATAATGATAACATAACATCACGCCTGGTTTCCGCGGAGGGTTTAGGCAGAGATGTACCTATAGTACCTAAACGGGTACATTTCGCCAGTTACGTTTATAAGCCCCATGTAATAGGGGGCGAGCCTATTGCCATCAACCGGCCACAAATCCAGGCTCCGGCCTGGTACTGAGAAATGTCAGATGGAAAAACCCAATAACACTTTGCCCGACCTGGGAATAATGATAATGGTATAAAATTTGCAGATGATATGCATAATTTACTATGTAGTTCGCGTTTCTTATAGGAGTGTAACAGGGGTCTACAATCGGACCTTCCTTATATTGTAGTTTGCGCTTATTAAATGAATGCCACAAGGGTCTACAATCGGATCTTCCTTCTAGCTGACCGGTTGGCGCAGTTGGTAGCGACCCTGCCTTCTGAGCCGCTGGTCCCGGGTTCGATCCCCGGACAAGTCAAACATTTGTGTGCAATGAACGTGTCTGTTTGAACTGTGTCTGGGTGTGTATATGTATATAACTATATGAATATCAGTCATCAGGTAGTACAGGCTCTGCCTAGTTCGGGACCTGAAGACCTTGTGTGGATGTTGTCTCATATTAGGTTTTAGATATATTGGGTCTAAAATATTAAGTAATGTATACAGTATTAGATATTTGTAGTTTGCGCTTGTTATAGGAATGTTACAAGGGTTTACAATCGGACCTTCCTTAAATTGATTTTCCTTGGGGCTTGTATGTTAGTTTTTTTTAATAAGTATTACTTAATTAGATATTATTAATAACTACTTAAATTAAAACTCCCTATGTATCCTATCTAAATCGAGGAAAACCAAATTGAATTAACGAATTCTGTGGTTAGAGTAATACTATGTATATTCCAGCCGATAATTACTACTTACATTATCTAATTAATGATTTATTGAGAATCTGTATAAAATTGGCTTTATCCTTTTGTTGCAGTTATTAAAACTAAATAATATGTACCTACCTATGCATTATTTTATTTTGATAATTACGAGACCACATTTTAACATCCTTTTGACTGAAGTTTATCCATCGAACAGAATACCGTCAGATTGAAGAGAACCATACGGAACTTATTAAATTATGGGCACCTAGAATACCTGCGGTAGATAATACAATAATAGTTCGCTAAGCTGCACAGTTCTGGGGATAACTTTCACTTCAAAGAACCAGACAACGCGCCCAGACAGTAAAGTGGGATCACTAAACCTCTGTTCGTTGCTTCCTACATGACATTAATATATATTATATCAACAAATCTGTTGAAGAAACTCGGCGATTTTAGAGGAGTCTTCAATTGTTTAATAGAAATTTAATGAATGTTTGAAGTATTCGGAAAGCAAGGCAATGCGGTTGTGTTGTTAGAGGCACCACAAAACCTCTAAGACCACGCGCCGGTAACGCAACGCTGTGGTGGACGCAGCGGGACGGCCGCGGCGGCGGCGCGCGCGGTGCTGTGGTGCGGCAGCGGGCGGGCGGGTAGCCGGCGGTGATGTCATCGGCTGACGAATAAATACGTGGACCAGGGGTCGGGAGACCAGGGAACAACGTCAAAAACTTTTACAAAAATGTTGAGATCTATATCTAGCACGAAATTTGACTTTACTAAAGTTAAGTAGGTACCTACACTACTTAACTTTAGTAAAGTCATTTGATCAATAGATTTCAACCATCAAAGGATCAAGAGGACTATAGCTAAACCACAGATTACCTACTCTAGAAGTTGTTTGCAGGAATTCAACTCGTGAGCCTAAAATGTGGTTGACCACAAAATTGCTGGAACTCAAAGAAAAGAATCTCTGATAAAAAATGTATCTGTTCTTTTTATCATGAAAAATTGTGTATGGATTTGTCTGATAAATATTACTTATTTGATAAGGATAATCAATAAGTGGAATGTGTTTAGGTACCGATACGGGGTATCTTTTATTTTGTTGTTCAACAACAAGTTTTGAGTAATGATCGTTCAGTTAGAGGAAAAAAAACGTGTGTTTTCTTGGTTGATGCGGTCAGAAGCAGCATCCTGGTTACCTGCAGTAAACTGAGCCAAAGGTTTGCAGCCACTGAACGGAGCGAGAGGCGAGAGGGCGACGAACAAAAACGGCTTCGACCGACCTCACGGTGTTTCATTCGAGTCGAGCGTATTTCGGAATTCGGTCTGTAGTGATTTGGGTGTGTCGTGTCGCTAACTAAAGTACGTACCATTTTACTGCAATTACCTAGCATTATGCTTTGAAAATGTGCTAGTAAGCATTGTAGTAACAGTTTAGTGTGTATAAATTATTAGTAGCTGCAGTATTACAAGTGTAGGTCGATATTTACCGGCGGGCGGAGGCGATGTTTGTTAATTGCTAAAAGCCGGTCCGCGTTGATAGCGATTGCGTTTTATTTTTAGCGCATACGTGAAAGCGACTGTTTGTAACATTATTTTCTATTCTTCAGGAATCAATCAACATGAGTGGACAACAGTACTACCCCTACAAGGTAAGCTATCCACCTACTTACTTAACTACCTACATGGCTATAATTCTATAGATTTCTCACGGGATGATGTCATCCTTTCAGCGCGAGGTTACCGTTAACCGATAAGCACAAAGTGCAGAAATATATTGTAGGTAATTGGTTAATGATATTCATTTTTCTAACGCTAATTTCTTGTCGTTTTCGCAAGGCTTACGAGGAAAAAATTGATGTTGGTAGTTACCTACCTACTGTATCTACCCTACTAAAAACCGGCAAACGAATTAATTAGGTATCTATATAACCTTCCCCCAAAAACCTGCAAACGAATCAATTAGGTAGGTATCTATACCTACCTATGTCTATGTAGATACCTATAAAGTTTTAGGAGCTTTTATAGTTAGGGGAGCGGGCCGAATCGCGCCCTTCCCGCCCCATGACTAAGCCAAACCATGCCAAGGTCAGGTCAGACATGATATTGACTGCGGGGAGGAAATCTCCATAAACATAATATATCTACTTAATGACGTAGTTCTCGGCCCTGATTAGCGGTTCCATGTGAAATTATAGCAGGTGGATAAATTGTATTTTAATATTCTACCTGTTTCGCCTTAAAAGTGGAGCAAAAAAGCAACAATCTACATTCTATGCTCATAACGTCATCTTTATAAAATAGCTAAGTTTCAAGTCTGCCCATTACTCATCAATGAATAGGTACCAAACACTTATGATGCGGGACTGAATAGGCGGCTCATCCTATCATCTGTAAGATGCCGTAATAAATCGAGACTTGTTTTGTGTTGACTTCTAGTTACACAATGGCGTGTAGTGACCTGTTATTAATTAGGTATACTTATCAGTATATAAGTAGTGTTGCCGGCTAGTTGAAACTACGCACAAAATACAGTAGTTTGGTACTTTTTATATGACTTTTATCACATAGCTGTGCTTATAGTATGATGCTGTTTTCGATAACGTTTAGCTGAAACTTGAAACACAATGCAAAACTTTTTTCTAAAATGGACCCGACCTTTAGGACTTCAACACCCCTAAACCCAAAACTCATGTTCCTATTTATCATACAGTGCACCCCCACGGTGTACCCAGCGGAGCCCTTCGACCCCGCTGCGGATGCCGAGACCCTGCGCAAGGCGATGAAGGGCATCGGCACCGATGAGAAAGCCATCATCGATGTCCTCTGCAGACGCGGCATCGTCCAGCGTTTGGAGATCGCTGAGACTTTCAAGACCAACTACGGCAAGGTAAGGAAGAAGAAAGAATAATTGTGTTGTTCTGCACAAATTAGTCGCACGTTATAAAAATTATAAAATTGACATTAAATACATAGACTAAGACAAAAGCCTCGTATTCAACAAATACAAAAGTTAGCTAAGTAAGCTTCTTTCTTGTTCTTTCTATTTCTAAATTACTTAAGGGCTGTTAAGGGCCCTTGCGAAGGCCGCAGAGATGCGATAAGCAAACCGGTCAATATGGTGACGCTTGGGGGAGCCCTAAGTCCAGCAGTGCACGCCTCTCAGCTGAAATGATGATGATGAACGCCACGTTAATCGTACCGTCAGTGGATTTCATTAGGTTCTCAAAAGTGCAGGAGTATGGCAGTGTTGGCCCAGTGGTAACGGCCGCGACTTTTACGAGTTGTAGGTCGTAGGTTCGAACCCAGACAGGCACTTTTTTGTGTAAATTATTTCGTCACTACTGCTCTCAAAACGGTGAAGGATACATCGTGAGGAAACCGGCATGTCCTAGAACAAACATTCGAAGACATGCGACTTCTACCAACCGCACTGGGCCCGCGTGGTGGATTACAGTCCACTCCCTCTCTCAGAGAGGAGGCTTAGATATGTCCCAGCAGTGCGAACATTATAGGCCTGATCATGCAGGAGTATGGACTCTTAGGACAATCCATCAAGGTTAGCTGAAGCTATCTCATAATTATTTTAATTCGGGCCATAAAAAAATGATCTGAGTATTGTAGCCTTTATTTTGTTTTGGCCTCCAGTTGGTTTCGGTTGAATGTCAATGTTAACATTATTAACTGACCTCCACAACTCACGTTCCTAATGGGATAGAACATTAGGATAGCATCATACCTACCTATGTGTTTATTGAGTATTAGCAGGTAGTAAATGAATGGACCATCAATCGGTGTTTGTACATAAAAGTGCTACTAAGGAGAGTTTTTCGCCGCCATGAGACGTTTTTCGCCATGATTTTGAAATTGAGATCAGTATTGATTGGCTTAAATTGTAGTGTAGTTTATTATCTGTAGTTACATTGTAAACTTTATCGAACCTACCCGAATAAAGTGGAAAGCTTTCAAAATCTAACCTTCACGTAAAATTACCCATTCTATGTAATTAGTTACTTACAAGTGGAGTGTTTACCTGTTTACGTGTAAACCAGCCGTAATATATCCTGAAGTGTACCTACCTATTTACAAAAATTAGTCACTGCATCATTTTGGAGTTGAGTTTGTAATGATAAGATGTCATGTGTCACCGTATGACACGACTCTAGGTATCGCTTAGAACTATGGCTAAATATAGGCAACAATAAATCTTCCTTCATCGTCGAAGCAAAAATAACAATTAATAAGATAATTCGTTCGTGAGACACGAGAAAAGAAGTCACTATATTACAATCGGTTGTATAACTCCATTATCTCACGAGGCGCCATTTCCACGCGCCTAGAAACAAATGGTAAAACTAGTAAACAAATTACCTATCCCACGTAAAGTTACGTCATTCCTAATTATCTTAATTACGATTGTTATATTTCGAATTTTAGGCCTCGTACACAAAACCTTGTAATGTCTTGTAAATGGTTCAACTGTACTTGGCCTCGCCTGTCGTCGTCAGTCTTCCGTTCTTAGTCATCGTTGATTCATGATCATGATTCTTATTGCATTGACTTTAAGCAATGATCGTTTTTTCCTGTTCATTTCACGGACGCTGAATCAAATAACAATGATACTAAAGTAATAACTTTCGTTGTTTGTATGGGCACATTCCCTCATTTTCAATGACTGTCATCATGATCAGCCTATTATCTCCGTTAGAACATTTTAGGCTGAGCCTGTCCCAGCAGTGGTGCTGGGACATAGGCCTCCGCTCAATGAGAGGGAGTGGGCCGTAATCTACCAAGCGGGCCCAGTGCGGGTTGGTAGATGTCACTTGTCTTCGATTTTTTTGGTTCTAGAACGCATGTCGTAGAACAAAAAAAAACAAAACCAAAACCAGGTTGCCTCACGTTTTCCTTCACCGTTTTGAGAGCAGTGGTGATGAAATAATTTACACAAAGTAGAGCGCCTGTCTGGATTCGAACACCTACGACCTACAACTCGTAAGTCGCGGCCGTTAGGTACCACTGCTCGATGACTGTATCAACTACTTAATCATTGCAGTCTGTCTCGCAGATGTATTTTCTATCAGATGAGATACAAATGTGCCTGAAAGATAAACGATTTACAACATGAATGATGTTAATATCTGCTATCTACATTTTTGTTTGCATTTCCAATCTAATCACATGTTACATTAGGTATATTGTGTTATATAAATGTAGGTACATATAGCTAGTTATTTAGGTTAAAGTAGATCTATGTTTCCTTAACTATTGTTAGTATTTCCATACACAGAAATCCATGCGATAAAATAAATGCGAAAGGCGAAATGGTGCCAAGTTTTCATTCACGTTTTCTATGCTAATAGGTACAACGTCTAACTTTGCGCTAACGCTTGTTGTATATTTTTCCGTCTGGATTTTAGATTTTTCCAATACATACCTACTAACTTCAACATAGTAGAAGTTTGTATTGCTTAATCATTCCGTATTCTTAAGCATGTCTCTGTCATTCAAGCTAACTCTCATCAGAATCAGTTCAGCGATTAACAGACGACGTAGGGCGAGGTAGGTTTGCGGGAAAGTCCGAGAGGGATACCGTGGCCCTTGGCACAGGCAACTGAAGAACACGGGTGGGTTTTAGTCAGTAAGAGTCTGACACGCCCTCCTGCTCTGCCCAGAGCGGGAGAAGTTATTTGATGATTTCCCACCCTCAAAAAAAATAAAAAAAGTCCGAGGTAGGTAAGAACGTACTTAGCAGACACTTTCGTATTTTGGTATAACATCATTATTATTATAGATTAACTAGGTAGGTAAATACTATTTATGTTTCCAACGCTGTACAGCTTTAGATACATTAATATTAATTATTCTAATTAAATTAAATTGGCAAGCAAGTTGCATAACAGGAAACATTTAAACAGGAAAAACAATATTAAGAACAGATTCTATTCGTGTACCATTTCGTAGAATTCACTGATTAGAGTTAGCTACAGCAAGCATAGAAACCGCATTATAAAATGTAAATGACAGCTATCACTGTGGTACCGTGGGGCCCCAGTTCAGAGGTAATAAACTAGGAGCCGGTCTTGGATGTTATTGAAAATTTGAAACGCCGTACTATGCTATGCTAGTTCAAGGTCACCATGTTACCACTGACGTAAGGTCGACTGTACCCATTACCTCAAACCTTCCGACTTCTACCCAATATTTTCCATCTAAGATCTTCAGATTTAATTTAGGTAAAACCGAATGCTCTAAATTATTTGCTAGGAGTCCGAGCTACTCCTATTTACATCTTATGAACACAATATGTAGGCGTTTAATTTTGCACAGCTGATATAAAGTTGGCGTCATTATGTGTGCAGTGCCCCACAGGGCGATTAGCCAGCGCCAGCGCATCAGCTCAAACGAGCGAACAATGACTGACAATGACTCATTGTTCAAATATTCCATTTTCCTCTATTTTCTTGGCATAGGTACTCTGCCTATCAGCGTCCACAACGGCATTTAGAACCATTGAATCAGTATCTCGAAATCAGTCAGGAGTAACTAACATTGTTTAACTAAGTATACATACTTCCAATTCGGTTCGCCGCGGTTGGTTCATCGTTGCATGGTAAAGGCAATTTAAGCGCAAACCCCCGACTTACAATGTTGTGACTTGTGACCGAGTTAGTAAGGTCGCGCCGGGTACCGGCAGGTGAATGGCTTTAGCTGATTGAATGATTACGGGGCCTTACGCCGAGTTCGTATTTCAAATAGAGACAGCTCTTAGCGAGTTGTTTAACACCGACAAATATATAGTGAATGAATAATCCAACAGCTAAAGCCCGGTCACTGTCGGGCTGCATAGAAAAGAAAGAGAAGCGCTATGACACAAAGCTGGTAATTTATTGCAAAATATGAAGCAATTATTTATTTATAAAAAATCTATTGATTGGACTATTAAGTGAAAACACTATCACGTTAATATGTTGCTTGAAGAACAATATGAAAAAAAAAAACAGAATGATTGCATTATACAGGGTGTTTGGTAGGGAGCTGTACATACGCCTAGGGTAGAAACTAGGGATAGTCTGCTACCTACCCCCGCCCATTATATTGACCTTGGCCTCAAGGTTTTTTTTACCTTACTACCTTACCTTAAAATTATTTCTTTACCTTACTACGGTACTTCAGGCCCCATAACTTTTCTTCTCCACAATTTTCTGGTGTAAAATAATTTTTTGCAGGACCCTAAGACTCTAACGATTAAAACAAGACCATTAGCCGACCGGTCCCATGGATAGATTTTGAGCTACAGGTAGTTTTAGTCAAAAAATCACAAAAAAGTCAAATAAAAAATAAAAATAAATTAAAAAAAAACCTTGAGGCCAAGGTCAATATAATGGGCGGGGGTAGGTAGCAGACTATCCCTAGTTTCTACCCTAGGCGTATGTACAGCTCCCTACCAAACACCCTGTATATTATATTAGTCTATGGCATGTAGGCTGTATGGTTTTTAATCGTTAAAAGAAATTTTTAGAGGTATCTTCGTGACTTTTTTCCATCGTACCAAATTAGTTGTATTATGTTTTCAACACACTATCTAACTAGCTAATAGCCTGAAGAATAACATATATTTTTCTGATTTTGTCTACAGCAGTGAATCATTGTGCGCTGTTGGTCATTTTTTGGCCAGTAGGTAGGTGCTTTAGACAAACCCTGTATCAATAAAAATAAATGCTTCAAAAAATCTCAAACATATAATATTCTCTTGTAGGACTTAATGAGCGAACTGAAGAGCGAGCTGGGCGGCAACTTGGAGAACGTGATCATTGCTCTGATGACCCCCCTCCCCCACTTCTACGCCAAGGAGCTGCATGACGCCGTCGCGGGGATCGGTACCGACGAGGAGGCCATCATTGAGATCCTCTGCACCCTCTCCAACTACGGCATCCGTACCATCTCTGCTTTCTATGAACAGCGTAAGTAACCTTCTCCTGCTGTTCGATTGACCTAGAACTTGGAATTTAATATTATAAACATACAAGTGGGTGGTACAGGTTTGGTTAAGCTCGGATTTGTAATCCCTATGTAGGCCCCACAAAAGGTTGACCGACGACCCGGATATGGTCGGGGTAATCCACTAGATGCAGTGAACGTAGGAACGGTCTTTGTGGCCTGGGAGGGGCCTTTTTCGTAGCAGTAGGCGGCGGCGAGTTCGGCTGAATGGTGATGATGTTATTCACGGATATAACTAACTACTTAAATCTAGATATTGACATATTTCTGTGTCAAGAAATATTAACAGGAATGTGCCTTTTTATTGCTCACTTTCAACTTTATTACGGGTCATTAAAATTAATGCTGCATTCGGCCAATTTATTAACCGTGAGTGCAACTTCAAAGCAATGTGCTCTCATAAAACAATATAAACGTTTAAAACACTACTTGTTACGTTTGTGTAATCGAGTAAACCTGATTATGAAATGGCCTGAAGGTCAATAATGTACCTAATTATAATGGCATTTCAACAGTTTTGTAGTTTTCATATGATTCATGTACTGCGAATGAAGTATTTTAGTACTCGTTTAATATAAATATATCATATGTTAACGCATTAGTTCTCATTTGCATTTCAATTTCATTTTATAAGGACTCGACCATGAGTTAAAATCAAAGGATATTCGCTTACGTCAACATTCGTGACACTGCGCACTGGGTGCCAACAAAACCGACACACACGCAAATAATGTAAATGTTCATGAAACAAACGCTGTTTAATTAATTACTAGGCTAGGGAGTAGGCACAGTGATAACAATGATAGATAAAATAAAATTGTATTAATTAATGTGAAAACTGTGAATTTGAACTAAGTATTTTAAACTAAATAAACTGATTAATTAATATATTTTTATATATTATAAATTATTATTTGTAGATTCTTTAATGTAGGCTGAAAGCTGTAACTAGGTAGTCATTAGATGCAATTTTTACAAAAAAAATATATATTTGAAATAGGCATCATAACACAATCGGACATACACATTTTTTTGTCTGTCCAGCCAGAACCCATTTATAAAACTGTGTATAAAATCCTAAGGTCCGTTTTTTGTCATAGTGTACAGCAAGAGCCTGGAGTCAGACCTAAAGGGCGACACATCTGGCCACTTCAAGAGGCTGTGTGTGTCCCTCTGCATGGCCAACCGCGATGAGAACCAGGGAGTGGACGAAGGCGCTGCCAAGGCTGACGCTGAGGCGCTCGCGGGCGCTGGTGAAGGACAGTGGGGTACCGACGAGTCGGTGTTCAACTCCATCCTTATCACACGGTCTTACCAGCAGCTTAGACAGGTGAGGAAATACACTGAAGGTAGAAATACACACGCTTAGTGGGTGCCCTACGCATCGCAGGATCGATTTCCGCACGGAACTACTGTTTTTATAGCCAGATATCAGTACTCACACAGACAGCACGCTACAGATAGTTGTATCGGATCTGGCTGTTTGTTCAAACCCACGATAGAAATTAATAGCGGGAGGCAACTTTAAAAAAAGAAAACTTTGAAAACTGGTCTTACTACGCTTGCTAGAGAAACAGGTTCTTCTAAAAGGTTAAATGCCTCGAAATCACTGCCCTACTGTAATCGATAAGTGGGTTAGGTTAGATTTGTTATAGCTAAAACTGATGATAGCTGTAACAAATGAAAAAAAAATACTTATTTTTATCTTCAGATAAAGATTATCGAGAGATAAAGAAAAAAGTTGTGCATCAATGATTTTTGTTACCTATGTTTTAAACTAAATTCCGGTAAATAACATAAAACTGCAATTCTAATACAGGCTTTTCCACTAAATTGTTTGAAATGCTAATACTACAAAAATATCATTTGCACCACACGTCGTCACTCGCTCACAACAGTTTTGTTACAAATATGCATTATTCATGCGTTAGTGTAGCAGTTTCGGAGAACTTGAGAAAAATGCAAAAATGCTTTAATTAAGTATATCAGAAACGAGAATTGTAATAACATCTCTCGTCTATTATCCACATATTTGTTTCTTGTTTGATAAGTTGAGCTAAAATTGTGATGAAGGTGACATTGTAGTCTTACCTACAAAGTCATTTATTTTGTCTGCATTATTTGCCAAATTTGAAATCGTTTTACTATCTGTTTGCATTTTTACTTCTAAACAACACGGATCGTTATGTTCTGGATAGCGTAACCTTTCATTACTTTGGGTCATAAAATCTAGATAGCGCAATACAATTGGGGCTGCAGACTGCGATCAAATCAATTACTCAATGTACATCTGACCGTCTGACGCACGCGTCTAATTGACTGATGACTTCCAGATCTTCGCTGAGTTCGAGGCTATGACCGGAAAGGACATTGAAGAGTCCATCAAGAAAGAATTCTCTGGAAGCATCGAGAAGGGCATGCTTGCTATCGGTGAGTAAAACAACAATTAAGGCTAGGACAAAGAAACGGTAAAAGTCAGCTCCGTCGTAACGAGCACAAATGTTGCAGAACTGCAATTTCCAGACTTTTTTTTTTATTTATGGGCTCAAATTTCCGTTCAGACGTTTCCTTAGCCTTCAAATTCATATTTTCCATGATAACAAACCTGAACCGCAAAATGGCCACAATATAGTGCCAAAAAGATTCCATTAGTCGAGTCATCTCTAAACAATTGTCAAGGTCATGTAACAGGAAGTTAGTGCTGTGGCCTCGTTTAGTCGTTCAACTTTTAGTACTTAATGAGAATTACCGACACAATGTTCCCAGCATTGTGATTTGACACTTTAGGATCAGTTACAATCTGGCCTTACATGTGTAAAAGACCAGTTTGCTATATCTATAATTTTCTGGCACATGGTCACAGGAAAATATTACAAGCCCTTTAATTGTTGTTTTTAAAAATAGAAATACCGCTTGTTCAAATATACTTTTGCCGTTAACTTGGCCTAAATGGCTGCACCCTGTATCACCAAAGTATTGACCGTGACGAATTTCCAATTTACGTTGTTTGATCAAAAAACACGCGGAATTTTCGCTCCATAATTCGTGTTAACTTCTTGCCAGCCAAAATAAAAGCTTACAGTAAGATGACCCCCAAAAATTACGATTGCCGAACTGTGATCAAAACTCGTTTTTAAATTTTCTAGTGAAATGCGTAAAGAGCAAAGTTGGCTTCTTCGCCGAGCGCCTGTACTACTCAATGAAGGGCCTGGGAACCAACGACAAGACCCTTATCAGGATCGTCGTCAGCCGTTCAGAAATCGATCTCGGAGACATCAAGCAAGCCTTCCTCGACAAATACGGCAAACCCCTCGAGAGCTGGATCGCTGTAAGTCATTTCTCTTTTACGTCCGCATTAATTTTGGGAGTTACTTAATTACATTGACACGCCATCGGCTGGGATTTTCTGGTTTATCATCCATCAACTTCAATTAACTTTAAATTGGTGTCTTTCAGAACACATTTTTAAGGCATATGGCCTCTAAAGCCGACATGACTGTTAACACGTTGATTGGAGAAGATGCAGCGAGATCTTTGTTGTCATGTTGTTAAAATTAGAGTCAATGTGATCTTTTTATTATTTTTTTGTTTATGAATAAGTGGCTTTTTTAAATGTATATATTACTACCCCATATAAAACTTTATGTGCTAACAATTGTCTATAGTCAATCAATATTAATATTAACCATTTGTTCAAGTCATATATACCCATCTACAATCATAAAACAATCAAACCTCCCCATTGGTCAAAAATCTAAAACCTTCATTCATCTAACTTTTGCCCATTGTCCATATTTATTTATTTACCACCAACTATTTATCTTAATACTAAAAGCATGAATTTTTGTGGTATTCTATACTCTAAGAAACTGACCCATATTTTATGATTTGTGAAGTTCGACACGTCTAAGCTTTAACTAAAAACTTCTCAACGCGCATGTGGGGTGCATAGCGTATGTCGTAGAGAGCCACTCGAAATCATCTAGTCGAAACCATGTAGTTATGATGTCCATCTATTAACTGAAAATACCATTTTAACCAGATTATACAGATCTATTTATAATATTTATTGAAAGGAGATACCTATATTACAACACATTTTTTTTTGTTTTTTTTTCTGCGAGATTTTTGTTCGATTTGTGTTTACGTGTATTTTGCTAACAATGTGTTCATAAAAAAGTGATAAAACACTAAATGTGTCTGAATGTGATAGCCGTTTAGAATAGTGGCCCATTTTGATTACAGGACGACACTTCCGGAGATTACAAGAAGGCTCTGTTGACTCTTGTTGAATAGATTGAGAAAGGTGTCTCCAGACTGCGAATGCGATAACCACCTAGTTCGTTAATTTAAGTTTGTCTGTGTCAATTTGTTAGGAAACTAAGTGATCTGTTAGGGTACCGGCACACTGACGACTTTACCGTCCGATGCTCAAACACGACAAACTGGAGGGCCCGTAACTATATTCTAGCGGTCAGTTCAGTCTTCAGTGTGTCACTATCTTTAGTTTATCTCGCCGGGTGTAAATTTTATTTAAAAAGATCTGTATATTTTGCTTCCTATTAGCCTTACTCACGTTCATGTTTAATATCTTTGCACTGTAGCTAACTGCTTCGTGTCGTACGTGCATGAGGGTAGCGGTACACGTCGCCTGCTCGTGTATCTTTGACTAGTTTTACAAGTAGTTGTTACATTTTCAGGAGGACTTAGGAGGTCCGATCGGTGATCTCCTGTCGACAATGTGTTACTAGCCTCAGCAATGCTAACATATTATAACACTCAGTATTACGAGCGCCATGTAACGTGTGACAATGCTGCAGTGTGAAGTTATATTTCTAATCATATGATACGCGTGTCAGCTTAATCGACCAAATGTAATCACCAATGTTGCATTTTAAAGACATTTATTTGATAATTTTAAGATTTATCTTCGTAAGAATTTTTGTGATACAATTTCGAATACACGTGTGAATAAAATCATAAATAATGGGCCAGTTTCTTTAATATTTCTCACAAACTGTGCAAGTGGTAAGGTACAGGCGCCGTGTATGGCCCACTTAATTTTAAATCACTGTAAAAATCACTGTAAAACTGTAAAAAAAAAGAGATTAGGAAAAACATATAACATGTTTATTAATGACACATTTTAAATAAATACAAGTTCTTTTTGTACCATCACAACAGAGAAAAATCGTTTTTTTAAAACATAGTGAATGGGCCATCTTAGGAACATAGTAGCCCAAGAAAGCCCGTTATGAATTAAGGAATATCTATGTAATATTAAGACCAGCAAAATTATTTTTTCACAAACTGAATTCAATATGCAGTTTTATTTAATATTAAGTGTTTTAGATTAATTAATCAGTAAAAAAAATGACATTGGGCCTTCTTATGTCTATAGAAACTTGGAATGGCCTTAAAACAAAAAATCAACACTTAAACTAATAATGGCGTATATTTTGAGATCCATCTTCTTTGTTCGTAACTAAATAATACTTATAATATCCTCTAATAGGTCATTTATTTTCAATTGTGGGCCATATTAGGTATATTGAAAACTATTTTTAATAAAAAGGTATACTGTTCGTATACTTAGCTTAAAAACTTATACAAAAATAAAAAATCTAAAACAAAAACAGAACCGTAATCAACAGTAAGTTTTCACTAACAATATTTTTCATTTTCTCTTAAACTAATAACATAATCAACAATAAAAAAGTCTGAACCTTATAATTGCAGGTAGAAGAGAGGACTCTTCCAAGACCAATTATATTGCTCAGACTTTTTAGTTACACATTGGGCATAAGAAAATATCGGTGTCTTCTTTTGTCAAACCTACGCAATCCTCATGGTACCACGCCAAACACACTTTACATTGACGCATATCGGCAACCCTGTCCATCTCACAAGCTTGACAAAACCACACTTCATTTTCAGCAGTTTCAGTCTCCACTTTTTTCTGTTTTTTAGCATTTTTTTTTTCTGTAGATTTACCGTTCGTTTTTTTTTGTTTTAGCTGTCCTTTTACAGGAATTGATTTTTTCTTTTGTTTTTGTAAGCCTTTTTCTTTGGCAGCGTCAAATAAGTCTTTGGTAACCTTTTGCCCGATATAATTTAAAGCTTTACGCCTTGGTTTATTCTTTATTGTTGCGAAATTTGGCGTAGGAATTTGTTTATGAAATGGTGTCTTAGCGCCTGAAGTGCCTGAAGTTTCTTTAATTTTAGAAAGTGGTACGTTATCATCAGAATCCTCAGATCTTTCCTGATCACGTTTAGCAAATGAACTGTATTTTTCTCTCGACTGTGGGTTGATATTTTCTTCTTCCGACTCAGATGACGACGTATAAATGTTAATATTTCTTCCAGGATATTGTGCATGGGTGAAATTCAATATATTTTGATCAAAATCTTCTTGATCGGACACGTCTGACGTAGAAAAATCTAACAGTCGTTGAGGGTGCATACTATTTATACCGGAGGTGGAAGGAATAGGTGATAAAAACTGAGAATTCCTGTCGTACGGAATGCTCAAAAGGGGCTGTCTACGATGCTGTTCTTGATGTTGAGAATCCTCAATGGTAGATTCGGACGAGGAACTATAGTCAACTAACTTTCCACGAGTAGTAGTTGAACACTTTGGAATATCTAATATATTTCTTTCTGCAAGTTCATTTTCTGGGAGATCATCTTGAAACTGGGATAAAATCGATGGTGACAAATCTCGCAAGTTATCTTCATTGTATGTGACATGATCTATCTCAAAGTTATTGTGTCGTCGTGGGGAGACCACTAAATCTCCGAAATCAGTAGCTTGTTGCATTTGAGAGTCGTTTTGATGTTGTATACCAGGTAATTGTGTAAGCGCTGAAGGCGCGTAAGCTTCTTGAGGAATTGCATTGGGATCATAAGGGTAGAGTCCGGTGGCTCTGAATCCGTTAATTATATTTTCTTGGGTCATGCACCTGGGCCATACTTTGGTAAAAATCTTACTGAAGCGCTGTTTTGTAAGTTTGCGATCTGGATATTGATATGCGTACAATAATAGCTCCTCATCCCAATGATGCTCGTACGATTTATTAACTGACTTATCAAGGGGTTGTAACTCGTGCGTTGTGTTTGAGGGCAAACAGTATAATATGATGTCGTGTTCATCTGCTGCATCTACGATCCTGGCATCCAAATGACAAGAAGCGCCATCAAAAATTAATAAGCATTTTCCTGGAGACTTATACTGACCCAGATGTTCGATGAAGTCCACGAAAAGTTCGGTCGTCATACTTCCCTTGGGTGCCATCTTTACTAAGCTTCCAGCAGGAAAATTGTCACAAAATTCTGGTTTTAATCTTTTGCCCTTGAATAAGATCATTGGAGGCACTGCATTTCCCGTTGCATTCACACACATCGCGATTGTCACATTTTCTGCATGTTCATTAGCTATAAAATGCACTCTTTTTGAACCTTTTTCAGCAAAAACTTTCTGCTGATGATGAAGGTTCAATCTACAACCCTTCTCATCCATATTATATAGACGTTCTGGATGATTTGATATATCCAACTCGCTATATATTTTTTTGACAGCTTCAAAGTGTTTTTGAACGATGTGCTTATTAAGTTTTTGTGCTCTGCCGGGATTCATAAACTGAGCTTTACGAAGTGATATCTCCGAATTGCGTTTGAGGAAACCTTTCAGCCATTTCTTCCCTGCAATATTTGTTTTTTCACTGAACATGTTTGATATGCCATTTGCTCTACAGAACTCGTACGCTTGTTTCCGAACAAGTTTGGGGGTCAGCGGCATACCTACGTGAGCAAGTCTTATTATCCGTTTTGCTAAGTCCTGTTCATGTTTTTTATTCAGAATAGGTGGTCTACCAGTTACCTTTTCTGTTTTTCCGGATATTAAGTGGTTTCGCAATGTACGCCTTGGGATACAAAATGCTTCAGCAGCTGCTCGTTGTGACATTTCACGTCTCTTTACTGCCTTTATGGCATTTTTTAGCTGACATTCTGACCACTGGCCTCGAGGTTTTTTCCCAGTTGGCGCCATTTTGTTGAATACCAGCCTATGGAAGAAAAACTACGTTAACAATAACAAAAATTGAAAAGTTTTCAAAGAAATTTTCTTGTCATAAGCAAATTTAATAAAAGGATTAGACATAGATAGAAATGTATGTACTTATATGTAAACTTCAAAATATTATTTTTATTGCAATTTACAAATGTAATATTCGATAGTCCAAAGAAGGCCCGGGCCTTATTTGGGGGTCATGTAGTGGGCTATCTTATGGAACTTTGCCTTATGGCAGTAAAAATCATGTTAAAAATTAAGTGACACCATTAGAATATTAAAACTTACTTTGATTTAATCTTAACACTGTTAGTACTAAGATTTATCAAGGTGTAACGCGATATTACTGTATTTTGTTGTAAAAAAATAAATATACTTACGTGAGTAAGGTTATAACACGTGCACTGCCTTGACGCGTCACTGACAACTGACAATAGTGTTCAAAATGGCCGCGCGTGATTGGCGTGATGACGTTTGCCTTTCGTCTAGGAACGCATTCACAAGATTCCCGCGAAATTTTAAATTGTTCTGGCCACCGAAACTTAAGTATTTTTTAAGTGGGCCATGATAGGAGGTGGGCCTTATACGGCGCCTGTACCTTAGATTTATTTCGGTATTCTTTCCAGGATGACCTAGGGGGTGACTTCGGATATACGCTAGTCACACTTTGTGCTTAATCCTGCAGAATGAATGAATTATATTATTTAATTAGAGTTATTATTTTTATACAAGTAACTGTTTTGGCTTAGCATGCTATTTTAAATAAAACTGAGCTAACGTTACAAAGAACAATGTAATAATTTGCAGGACGATACGAAAGGCGACTACAAACGCGTGTTACTCACTGTAGTGTCGTAAGAACGCATAATACTACGCGATACGCGATGAGATCCTTCTAGATAAGTACCGATAACCTACTGCCTTGACATTGTATAACTGTTGGATATAGAAATTAAAGCTTGATATTTTTGTGAAAAATGAGATATTTATTGGTGCTGTAGTTTTGTTTACAATATACACATAATAACATTAATAATTAATTAAACTACTATGTATGTTGTTCAGTGTTTTATTCCACGTCCCTTATGCCCTCTGCTGTGATCTGAAAAACCATAATTTTCTTGTAACGCCTTAGAAGAAAATGGGAGTTCAACGGTTTCTAAATAATATTATCATTGATAGAATATTTTCCACATAGTTTTAATACGCGTACGGCGTGATCTTGGCACGGTGTCAAGTATTATTAGGAAAGCCCTGTTTACGTTGGCTCGGCTCCAAAATGGTCATCAAATGATCTACCTACATCAAATATTGATTTGAGCTTTCACAGCAAGCATTTGGGTCAGCCATAATGGCTTTTCCCCAATTACACATCTCCTTATCCCGCAATGTTTGAAGACTAAGGTCTTCAACCAGTGCGTCCTGCCCGTTATGACATACGGTGCCGAAACGTGGACACATGGCAGTTGGGCTGGTCCACAAATTCAAGGTCGCTCAGTGCGCTATGGAGCGGGCTATGCTCAGTTTCTTTGAAGGATAAAATCAGAAATGAAATTATACGGAAAAGAACCGGAGTTACCAACGTAGCTGAAGTGGCAGTGGGCTGGCCATGTTAGTCGATGGACCGATGGTCGGTAGAGCAGACGAGTCCTAGAGTGGAGGCCGCGTATCGGCAAGCGTAGCGTGGGACGCCCCCCAGCTAGATGGACCGACGATCTCAAGAAAGTAGCTGGGACAGATTGTATGCGGAAGGCGGAGGACAGGGTGTTGTGGCGCAGCCTGGGATAGGCCTATGTCCAGCAGTGGACTGCGATGGGCTGAGTTGAGAACGGCTTTTACTTACAGCCTTACAGCTTGCTGGTGAGCCAGTTGCGCCACTTTTTCTCACCATTTCAAACATCACGAAGTTGTATTGGGCAGTCGTCTTTTTTAAATTTTTGACGTTCAAAAAGCGATGATTTTAATTCAAATTTTAATATATAAAATTGAGTTTTGAAAATGAATTACAGATTCAATGACTTGTGTAAAGATATGGCAATAAGTTATCTTAATAAAAGTTGATAAAAGAGCGTCTTCAATTCTTCACCCATGATTTAACCCAAGTGGGATGCACCTCGATCTATTATTATATTTAGCCACGCTCCCATCGGTGTGACGAAAATAACTTTGATCTCTTCACATGTCTAAACTAAAGACGTACCTAATATTTTAAATATTTGTCATTAAAATTACTTTAACACCTCATACCTACATCTTTATTAAAGTAAGCAAGTACGATCAAGGCGTCGCAAACACGCTTTCACACTAAGATTTAAGCTACATCGCTGGTTTTAAATCTAAAAAGCGAAAGAAATGATAAGAATACCTAATAGATAGGTATGTTTGTTACTTCCATATTTTTTTAAGAGCCCGAACATATTTTGTACCTACTAAATTTCAACCCTGTGCTATTTAGTAGCACAAAAGTGCTCGATCAAAAACGATCCAGAAATAGAACCTGTTGATGTAGTCAAAAACCCAAAAACAATACAGGTATGTAATAAATAATAATGTAAGTTATTTCACCTGAAACCGCGCCACAGCAGTTGCAGCTACATTACTCTTCATCAACAACGCTAATCTCTGCTTCGGATCCTGCGCCGAGTGCGGCGTACTCAACAATACGCGTGCGTTACAGCGGTGCGCCCACGCATCGCCTAAAGAGCCGACCACTGCGCCGCCTTGTAGACCGACGCGGGTACTCATCTCGTTTGATAGTACTACCTGGAACATTGTCATAAGACACTTCAGACACTAACATTAGCCTTTGCAGCCCACGGCTAGAATATGATGAACCAAAAAAAACGAAGATATCCGACAGCCAACCCGCACTGGGCCCGCGTGGTGGGTTATGGGTTCACTCCCTTTCACACAGAGGAGACCTGTGTCCCAGCAGTGGGAACGTTTTGGCTGATTAGTGGCCCAGTGGCTAAGGCCCCTCTTATGCACGAGGTTGTGGGTTCAAACCCTGACAAGTACCAATGTGACTTTTTCAATTTATATGTACCTAGATATACTTTCTAAGTTTATCTTGAAGTTATAGGCCGTAGGTTCGAACCAGACAGGCGCTTTACTTTGTAGTGTAAATTATTTTATTACCACTCCTCCCAAAAACGGCGAAGAAAACTATCATGAGGAAACCGGCATGTCCTAGAACCAAAAATTCGAAGACATGTAACATCTACCAACCCGCACTGAGCCCGCTTGGTGGAGCACAGCCCACTCCCTTTCACCGAGAGGAGGCCAGTGTCCCAGCAGTGGGAACTTAATTATGCTATAGAAAAATTAAGGTATTAAGCCTTTCTAGATATTAGAAATAGTTTCTTACAGCAATTTGGTGTTGTACAGCCACTTTCTGCAGTTCTGCCATTTGTCTGAACAACAGACCGGTTCTCTGTTTGGTTGAGATACCATCTTTGAATGGGTATGCTATGGAGTCTATAGCAATTAGTTTTACCTGAAAAAGTTTAGTAGGTAGGTAGGTACCAAAGAAAATTAAATCTTATTAAAATTTTAAGTATTTTGCAATACTGACCGCCAATTGAACCCAAGAAAATTAAAGTAATGCTAGGGTCAAAACGATTTTCTTAATAATAATAGTTAGCTTTAAAAGAAAATTGTTTTGGTCATTGTATTGTGCTTTTAACTCAATACTTGGGGTGTATGAGGTCTTGCGTTAATTATGTTACATATTGTATATAAAAAGCTATAATATTGTTTAAGAGTTAGTTTGTTTGTCTCTGGAACTACCAGTCGGAATTGAAAAATTATTTTTGTATTTGATAGCCCAATATTCTTGAGCTCAGCAAAAAGAACACTAAGCTAGGGAGGGCGGGCGATGCGATGCGACTCGGTGGGTCGGGGGAAAAACAATTTCTCGCGAATGAAGTCGCGGGCATAGGCTAGTGTTTTATATGTAGTAAGAGACTAGTGT
Source organism: Brachylomia viminalis (assembly GCA_937001585.2). Lineage (NCBI taxonomy): Eukaryota > Metazoa > Arthropoda > Insecta > Lepidoptera > Noctuidae > Brachylomia > Brachylomia viminalis. The sequence continues at coordinate 11,478,761 of OW443316.2, read as the reverse complement.
ATTGATGATGACTGATGATGTAGGTAGACTAAAACAAACAATTTAAATGTATCATATCTTACATTGGGATGTTCCACAATAAACTTAGGCAGTCTATACATGAATGCACAGAACTTCTCCAGACCAAATGCATTGACATAGTGCAGCTTGTTCAACGCATCATCTTCAGTTATCTGTGGTGGCTCATCCAGTATACTCTGACATTTCAGTAAACTTGCACTCAGGATCTCTGAAATAATATACCTTAATGATTATTTTAAGAGATCAAATTGGTTCTGATACCTTGTTCTAATGCAGCATAATCAGCCTATTATGTTCCCACTCCCACTGCTGGGACACAGGCCTCTTCTCTGTGGAGGGAGTGGACCATACTCCACCATGCAGGCCCAGTGCAGATGTCATGTCTTCGAATTTTTGGATCCAGGAAATGCCGGTTTCCTCACGATTTTTACCTTCACTGTTTTGAGAGCAGCGGTGATGTTATAAATTACACAAAGTAAAGTAAGTTGGGGCCGCTACGACTGGGCCATTGAATGACATGAAAACAGTTCATTATATTTCACTCTTTAGTTGTGGTGGGTACCTACTCCACACCAATTCATATACCACTACTTGCTTTGTAACAACATCAACATACACCAAGTGGATTCAATATGTATTATTGAAGCTACATAACTCAAAAACTACCCAAGCACAGTTAATAAAATTTATAAGGAACCATTGGGCAAGCTTCCTCCACCAAATAAAAGAGGAGTTTTCAAAATCGGTATAAAATTTATGAAAATATAAATGAACATACCTGTGTAAAAATATATATACAGAGAACCTCCTCCTGTTTTTGAAGTTTGTTAAAAATAATTAAATATTAGATTACCTCTAAACCTAGATATAGTGAAGTTAGTATTTGTGTCGATGTACAGAGCCTCTGCATTTAGTCCACCCAGTTCTTTAGGTATTTGTACTGATGCACACAATTGTAGGCTGAGAACAAAATATAATTTAGGACAGATATAATAAGGCTCATAGGGTTGATTATAAAGCACAATACTCCTAGGAGTAACTAGCACAGAGGTGTGTTATTATTTTCAATCATGGACTGCATACCAGTCTATGTTTAAAGTTTTGTGCATACCACAGTTGCGTTTTACCAGAGCCAGGCAAACCCAATAGTTCAGTGATACAACCAAGCTGAAAACCATCAGTTCCCATCATATAATCCAAGTTTTGGCTGAAGGATGCCACTGCAGGAAGACTTGTTTCCTTCTGGAAATAAAGTTTACATCGATGAAAAACTCACATATTGTTTTAGGTTTAAATCGAAACAAAGTTCTTGTTTGTACCCTGTATGGCCTTTACCTGCCATAATTCCGTTGCGTTGGATATCTTGAAAGTTTTCATGTAATACCTATGTTATAGTATCCCAGACAAGTGAAAAATAATAATGATGGGATATTTAAATTATAATACAAACAAATAACAATTTGAACAAAAACTTTTCCCTCCCTCCAAAGAATCTGTCTGTCAGACGTCAGTTTCAGTCAACCAATCATTGGGAGCGTTCCGAGTTGCGCTGTCATCGATTTGAGCGCGCTAACACCCGTACCGAATTAGCGTGAGCGTGATAATGATGTTCCGGATTGTTCCGTGTATCGTCATATATGACGTCATGACATGCGCCATCTTGCGATAACGCCGACCGCAAGTTATAAACTTGCTTTGAACGGAAAATTAAGTTTTTTAGTGCTTTTAGCTAATTCATCAAGGTAACTTAATATAAATAATCATAGTTAAAACATGTATATATTATACCCAAAAAAAAAACTATTATTTAAAAAAAACTGGTAAAGTGAAAATAGAATAAGATTTACATTTTTGAACGTTACTTATTAAAAAGACAATGACACAATGACAATTATAGTCTTTTCGCCCCGCCATAAGATGAGTTCCCTGACAGTTCATTTTTTTCCGTGGCACGCATACTACTTTAGACGAATAAAAAATAAACTGGCAAAAAAATTAAAAAAGAAATGATAAAAAAAATATTGCCTTCCGTAAATTACTAAGTAAATTATTGTAGTTATAATTAACTGTTAATAAAATAAGTAAATAAAATTAAAAAGATAAATCTTAAAAATGTCTAATGCGTTGAACGAAACGTCGGCCAATAGAGGTTGACACTACTCAATACACTAATCGATTCCGATTCCGATATGGATATAAGTTCAAAAAAGTTCTGATAGTGAATAATAAATAAATAATTATTTTAAACAGACTGCGTTTCATTTACCACTACCTGTCCCCCGCGGTTTCACCCGCGTTATGTCAGGTTTTTGCTCTGCTCCCGTGATGTTATGTAGCCTATGTCTTATTCTGATGTATAAGCTATATTACTGTAAAGTTTCATCAAAATCCGTACAGTACTTTATGCGTGACAGAGTAAGAAATATCCACACACACACACATACTAACTTTCACATTTATTTAGTAGGAAGTAGGATAACCAGTTTATTAAAAAAATATTTTGAAAATCTAAAATCGATAATCCGATTCCATTTTCTTTGCCAACTGAATCGATATTATAAAAAAAACGATTATATTTCGTTAGGTCACGTCACTACAATTGTCAGACAAGAACTGTCAGGGAACTCATCATAAGGCGAAAAGACTATAGTTTTCTCTGTTTACGAGAGGTTTACGATGACAATATACAGCAGGCCACAGGCAAGCATTACCATTTACCATTGAACTTCGTTCAATAGTCGTTCACCCACAGAACACTATTACTCCTAGCGGAGCGTTCACCCCGACGACCCCGAGCGTTCACAATACACCTGTCGTAATACGATTATTAGGAATTCAGAAGCAGGCCTGCTTTTGAACTGACTGGAAATTGAATGTTTTTTGAAAGCTCATAGTAAGTTCCCAGAGGGGAAATTCCCGTATTTTTAAGAACGCTAGCATTCTAAGCTCAGTCTCCTCAATCTGTCAAAAATTGTATAGCGTTACGTACCTCGATTTTTGCCATTAGATTGTCGCTGAGATGAGATTGCGACTTGATTTTTGAACGTTTTAATTACGGGAACTGGCCTTCAGGTCATCGAGAATAAAAAAATATTAAGGGGTATTCAGTGCATTTCGCATGGATACCCTCGCATTGTGGCATTTTAGTTAATGAGAGAGCTGACCAGTTAGTTAATGATGCTGTATTGTGTGGAGACGTTTTTCCGTACAAAAATAACACCCACGATCTGGCAGCTCTGCCCAAGGTTTATCTACAGGAATCCTGGGGTCAGCTTTGGTCCGGGCAATCAGTAAAAGGGAAATTTTATCGTAATATTCAGACATCCATTTTTGTTAAACCTTGGTTTAGCAAGTACAAACTAAGCAAAAAGATTACAACAATATTCATACGTATGCGATTAGGTCATGTGTGTACTCCTGCTCATCTTGCCAGGCTTGGCATTGTGCAGAACCCTGAGTGTGAATGTGGCGCTGAAGTGGGAGATTTGAACCACCTTATTTTTTCCTGCCCCCTTTATGACCACTCCTCACTTTTCCATCGTCTTGTTTCCCTCCGAGGCCCTTTTCCCACTTCTATTGCATGTATTTTATATAATTTTAATGTATCTATCTATATAGCCTTAACTCTTTTCCTTGTAAATAATGATATATCTATTTAAACATAATTTATAAACCTCATATCGTACACAAGCCTACACATCAAGCTATACAATTCCAGTATAAGCTGATCTCACATTGTATAGGATTTCCGTACGATGCGAGACCAGCGTAAACTGGTTTTGTATAGCTTGATGTGTAGCCGTGTGTACATACCATGTAGTTCTTAGTTTACGCACCGAGTCAGCCTTTTTGCTGGGCCACCTGGTGGCGTTAAATCGTTACTTTTCTGTTAAATTGTATTCCTTTAGTGTTAATTTGTTATAACTTATTATTTTTATATAACAACTAATCTCCTTTCCATTTCCAAATTTCCCGTTATAATATTTAATCATTTCGCGAATACTTGATTCTACGTTTTGTTAAATTATATCAAATAAAATATTGTCAGTGCAATATGCACGAATAGTGGAACGCCAAAAAAAAAAAAAGAAGTTGATCACTTTTCCTTATTCTGTCTGTTCATTCCAATGACTAAAGAATAAGAGGTTCATTCTTATTGATTCTTCTAGTATATAGTTATCTGTGATTCTTATTCTCTGTCTACGTTCTTATCTATCTGTGGCTTTCAAACGTCAACAAAACGTTACTTTTGACGTGAAGAATAAACACTGTGTGTGACGTTTTTGCAACTGAAGAAAAATCAGCAACCAGCCAGCCCAGTACATAAACAAAAATAAAATTACCTTTCTAAAGATAATTATCAACATAAAGATGAATCATAATCAAATGAACATGCATGTGCCTATGAATGCTGTTGGCGCGACACCAAATGTAGGGATGCAAATGCCAGTACCAGGCACAATAATGCAGCAACCATCTCCACAACAAATGCAACCTGCAATGCCACAGCAGTCGCAGCAACAGGACAAAATGGATAACATATCTAGAGTGAAGGCTCTCATGGGCTCCCTCCGCGAATCAATACCAGTAAGTATAACGCGGCAGTGTATAATAATTCAATGTGCAAAAGATGTGTCTGATTTTTTTGTTTTTTTTTTCAGATGACATTGAAGTCTGCAGCCCAAATTTTACATCAAAACCATAATATTGATTCAAACTCTCAGTAAGTATCACACAACGTTGATATGGAATGCATTGCATAGGTAGTATCTTGTTAAATAAATAATAAATGTTTTGAGAGAGAATGATATTTTCAATTGTCACAACCACAATAATTTATTTAAATGCGAATTAGTTACCTGATTACTATCTAGTTCACATCCAATACCTGCTTCAATGCTAAGATCTTCCAAATTTATTTTTGCAGGAAAGGTATTGACAACCCTGTGCCAAGGTTTGATAAGAATTTGGAAGAGTTTTTTTCAATTTGTGATCAAATGGAACTGCATTTGGTAAGTTTGGGGACATTGATTTATTTACTTACTAGCTACTGCCCGCAACATCACGCATGTGAAATTTCACCCCCAACTCACCGCATCGCATTCTATCGCCCGCGCGCGCTATTACCTCGTTTTCGCTTAGCATTCTTCCTTTTTGTTCAGGTCCTAAGGGACGTAGCGACCGTCCTCAAACATTAGGATATCAAATGCAAAAAGAATTTTTCAAATCCGACTGGTAGTTCTAGAGATTAACATGTTCAAACAAACAAACTCTTCAGCTTTAATATTAGTATATAGATAAAGATACATTTAAATTGGATTAATAAATTCGATTGGAAAATACATGGATTACTAAATTAGCATTTGAATATCATACTTATAGGATTTTGATTTGAAAGATACATGTTGTGGTATAATAAGACTAAAAATCTTTCAGACATCAAGGAAGTTATCAATAAGCATGATTTAATGATAGATGGACAAATAATGCTTAGTTGGTGGCAAAAGGCTACAAAAAAAAGTCCCAGGGCAAAAAGAGCTACCATATCATAATAGAAAAAAACATGAAGATTGCAGAATATGTTTGGTGCTGAGCAACTTGTTCTGAGTTTGGTTGTTTTGTTTGTAATATGCATCTAAGGTAGGTACAGGAAAATCCACTCCGACTCCTAAATCAAGCAACCATGGTATAAAAACCTAAACATGACAACAATGACGAGTCAAAAAAAGTTTTGATGCAGTTTTGAAGCTGACATATTGGCCATCATTTTGGCATCATCATTGTTCCGAATTTGAATTTACAACCATTCAAAAGTTTATACAAAATCTTTTTACAAAAAAATGCTGGGTGGCTTGGTTTAAGAGTCTGGGAGTGTATTATACAGGGCCGTCCCACGGACGCCACATGGAGCGAAAGTACCTTGAATATTGTAGATGGAACATTTTACTGAAAGAAGACATTATTTGAATTTAAAAACAAATTAAACTACATTCATAGATATTTAAATAATTACATGGTTGAACCGGAAATCGAACCTGTTACACGAGAAAAATAATCACCTTGTAGCTTTATCATACCGATCGAAAGGCTTCATCATAAGGATTATTTTTTGGTAAATAACATAGTGTCACAAATAAATGGAAGACAACATTTGATGTGAAATTTTGTTCAGAAAAATGAAAAGCTGACATTGCCGTAAGGACATACCACTGACATTATCATAAGTACCTATTACTAATAAATGTACCCATTTGAGAAGTACGCATCATTTCTCTATTATAATTTAAGTGCATGATAAAATGATAAAGAGATCCGTAATTAGCAGGTACCTGGTTGTATGCAACAAATCGAAATAATCAAAAGAGTGCGACTTTGTATTCAACAGGAAGGGACTCATTTTGAGCATTTGATAAATTGATTAATATTGTATTAAAAATGTTAAAATTCATGGTATTTCTTTTATTTTTGACACTATGTTATTTAGCAAAAAATAATCCATAAGGTGAAGCCTTTCGATTGGTATGATAAAGCTACAGGTTGATTATTTTTCTTGTGTAACGGGTTCGATTTCCGCATGTAATTATTTAAATATCAATGAATGCAGTTGATTTTTTTTTATAAATTCTAATAATGTCTTCTTTCAGTAAAATGTTCCATCTACAATATTCAAGGTACTTTCCCTCCATGTGGCATATCCGTGGGACGCCCTGTGTAACAGTAGCATTTAACTGAAAAAAGAAAAACAACTGAAAACCTTTGTCTAAGGGCTGATTTTTCAATAGTCAGATAACCTTTATTTGAAGAATAAATCTGACAGTTTGACATATTTTCCATACAAAAGCTGTCAAACCACAATATATATTCCTCAGATAAAAGATATCTGACTATTGAAAAATCAGCCCTAAGTCATACAAGCTAGAAGACTGAATTTATAGATTGATAAACATTATTAGCAATCGTTTTTTATTCAGCCTGTGTTGTCACACTGCTGGGCAAAAGTCCCCCCACAGCTTTCCACGCTTCCTTGTGTGTGGCCATCTCCGTCCAATCTCCACAAACGCCTCTCAAGTCGTCACGCCAGCAACCTTAAAGATTTCCTCGCAACAATAAAAATTTTTGCTCCAAGGATTCAAACTTTAGAAATTTCCTGCAGCATCTAGGAATAAGCAGGAGCATGTTACATTGTATGCAGTTTGAAGTAAATATCGTGTATATCGGGGCAACAATTAACTTCTTGACCTGGCAACCATCTATAATAACGATTATTATTAATTCCTTATCAGTGATGTGTTTGCGTGACTCCCTACTGAGCGTCAACACCATCATGTTATAGACAGAGTCGTATAATATGGTACCTTAAACACCCACTAGAGGTTTTGTGGTTGATACAAGACAACGTTAATTATAAAAACAATAATAAAAAATTAAGGACATTAATAAAACCTTATTTAATCCATATTACATGCAAAGGGGTAAAAAAAAATACGCCCGGTTTGTACAAAAAAAAAAAACGAATAGAATTGTCAAGCGCGCGTGAACTGTTCTCATTGGTTGACTTCTTTTGGTACCTATCGACGGTACGCACGGCTACACATCAAGCTATACATTTCCAGTATAACCTGACCTCGCATTGTATAGGATTTCCTTACAATGAGAGGTCAGTGTAAACTGGAAATGTATAGCTTGATGTGTAGCCGTGTGTACATCTTTGTTGCAGTCGGTGTCAGAGGAGTTGTTCAGATTGTCAAGGGTGCAGTTGGGTGAATCGTTAATGCCCCATTTCGCCAGATAATATTTGCAGCGGCCTACTTGGGTACGCAATCGATTCAGTGCAATCTAAAGAGGCCACTGCAGTTCGCGACCGGAAGGAAGGTGTTCTTTGTTGACTGAATTATCAACAGTTAATCGACTTGCGTTTAATTTTGACACGTCGATAATTTTTGTTTCAGAAACCGGCTGTTACAGACAGACCTATTAGGATTTAGGCTAGATCTAACAAAAATATATTAAGTTGATTGATGAATAATAAAGTGGTAGAAACCAAGTAAAGTAGATGCACATAGGATTTTCAAACTTCCTTTTTTACGTGGGTTACCCAATCCTCATGGATGTCCTCCGCCCTGGGGCGGGCGGCTTTCATACCTACTATTATTGGTTTCGATCAACAATAGTAGGTACCTACTAGATTTCCGATGAGCGCATCGAAAACGGCCGGAAAAATAAGACCACCAATAATGTTGTGGTCTTATTTCGCAACATAGTTTTTTCAACCTTATTGCTTAGAAATTATGTTTTATTTTTCCATAAATATTTTAGATCTTATTTTAAAAGTACGTTTACTTTTCATTTGAAGTAGTAAATATAGTATATACAAACAAAACAAACTAACGAAAAACGCAACGATAATAAACTTTATGTGTGAGCGTTAAGGGTTATAATCAAGTTATATGCAATCGCGGCCACTTGAGCGATTTCGCCAGTTATGTTTATAAGTCCCATGTAATAGGGGGCGAGTAGGGAATGCAATCTCGTACGAGATTTCCGCCTAGCGAGATCTCGCGAGACTCAAAACCCAGTCTCGCGAGATCTCGCAAATTACGGGATCTCGCGAGATGGGGAGAATCGCAATTAAAACATATGCAAATGCTTGTTTTAAGAACTAGTAATTGACATGATATGTAATTAAATAGAAACTGCGTTGCTTAGTTATAAAAATAATGTAAGTTTTATTTTAAAAATCAACAGAGTACCTACTTATTATTTTGTCTCTAACTCTAATAACATTTGTTTATGTCTATAATTATATTGTAATTGTAGTGTAATATTTCTGCGAAACTAATTAAAACACAAAACTGTCTCCAAAACAAATTATTTCGTTGCAATTGTAAACAAACGCACGCGGGCCGCCTAGCAATATGAGCCGGACCTCGTCCCCCGCAAGCCCGCCTACCCCTCTTGTCCTGTGCCCGCGCCAGGCGCGGCCGCACGGCCGGCCAGGATTCAGTTTTCGCTTTCGCGCGCAGCCGCGATATGAAATACACGTCGTCACGCTGCATTTGTCGATCTCGTTATCTCGCGAGATCTCGTACGAAATTTGACGAGATACAATCTCGTAAAATATGGTCGGGATCTCGCGAGATCGGGATCTCGCGAGATCGGGATCTCGGCGAGACGAGATTGCATTCCCTAGGGGCGAGCCTATTGCCATCAACCGGCCACAAATCCAGTAGTTGGGGCTGCTACTGAAAAATTATCTATGGAATAACCCAATGAAAACCTTGCCCGTCCCGGGAATCGAACCCAGGACCTCATGTTCAGCTGTAGCGCTTACAAACACTAGACCAACGAGGCAGGTCTTTTTGCTATTAGGACCACTTGCTTGTAGAACTTTTTTAATACGGAGTGGTATTTTTATTTGTATTTATCTAGGGCATTCATGTTTTCTTTGTTATTATTGAGTAGAAATTTTCCTAAACATCTAATCATGACCTGTCACGCGGTGTCAGGTTAATTAAATAGACGGCACGGTTGGCGCAGTGGTTAAGAGCGTTTATACCTTATGAGTGGCAACGTCGCAATTTAGTGTCATATTTCGTGGTTTTACAATTTTTATCATTTAATCGGAGCTATATTTAAAAAATCTGTTTAATTAACTTTTAGAATTACGTGAAAGTGTTTAAAAAGTAAGTAACCGTAATGCTTACAGTTATTTTACAATGAAAATAACGCCCTGCAAGTTACCAATGTATTATTTGCATATAAATAAAACTGTAAACGCAACGATTTCTTACCTTTTAGCAGCAGTCAATCGCTTAAGAGCATTTATACCTTATGGTATAAACGCTCTTAAGCGATTGACTGCTGCGTTACGTGTCGCGGGTTCGATTCCCTCACGGAGCAAATATTGTACTGGCTGTTTGTGTATGTGAGTTTAAATGTTTGTAAACGCACCCACGAGACAGGAGAAATTCCTAATGTAGGGAAAGACTTAAAAAAGAACTTGCGTACTTGCAACAACTCTCTGTAGTGACGTATTTTTAGACAACCTTAGGACTTCAATGTTATGGATCATACGATCTAATTGTAATAAATAACAAAGTAAACAGTATCAATAACACTCTGTGCCCATGTTGTTTACATATCTACATAATGTAAACTAAGCCACTATTAAATCTATTGGTAGGTACATACTGTAGGTACTTAGTTTCAGGGTGTTGTTTTAACCTAGGTCAGTAATGTTTTCAGTTAAAACGTTAAACATTTATGAGGAATTGAATTGTTTATTGACGTGCGTGTTACCTAACATGACTACCACAATCTAGTTGCTAGTACAACATTAGAACTGAGACTTTTTAAGTAAAAAAAATATTTTTAATTTTTACTTTCTTTTCTACATTATAATGAAAGGTAAACTTTAACTACCTAATACTGTTTGTCACGATATAATTTTAACCTACAAAACTTTTTGTAAATAAATAGTTTTGTTTTTTTTTTTAGTCTTTGCCCTACTCTATGAATTTCTCCTGTATTGTGGGTGTGTTTTCAAACATTTAAACTCACATACACAAACAGCCAGACCCGGAACAACTACTTACTTGTAGGTCATACAAATATTTGTTCCGTGCGGGAATCGAACCCGCGACACGCAGCGCTGCAGTCAATCGCTTAACCACTGCGTCAACCGTGCCGTCGGTCACCAATCAGTTCGAGTTTAAATTAGAAGGGTAAACAGGACCTACCTACCCTTGATGAAAAAATAAAAGATAAAATCATCCAAAAATATCCTTACCATTTCCATCTTACAAAACGTAAAACATCACTAAACCCCGAAGGGTAAGACAGGGGTGTACATTCGTAGCTCGCCGTCCGATACCTAAGGACCAGGCGCGTTGTCTTCCACGCGCGCCTCAAAGAGATTTCAGCACCAATGATCAATCAATCAATCAATCTTTATTTGTGAACATAGGTATATATACATAAAATGTCTTAAATATACATATTAATGTAGTCGAACTCTATGTTCTACCAATAAAATTGGTGTACAAATAGTATATTTTTGTGTTATATCATTAAAAAAATTTGCAGATTAAACATTAATTAAAAAGTAAGTTATGTTAAATAAATGTCAATTAAATGAAATAAATGTCAATTAAATGAATAAATGTCAATTAAATTAAATTTTACATGCATGTCAAAGAAAGATAATATATTATTACTTATAGGAATTGTGTCATAGTTTGTCATTAAAAAAATCTTCAATAGAGTAATACGTCTTGTCAATTAGAAATAAAAACAAATTACTTTTAAATTTGCGGACATGATGGGGTCCGCTAGGGCCGATGCCTGCCAGGGTTGCGGGAAAGTCCGAAGGGGTCACCGTGGCCCCTCGTACAGGCAACTGAAGGAACACGGGTGGGTTTTAGTTAGTAAGAGTCTGACACACCCTCCCGCTCCGCTCAGAGCGGGAGGGGGAGGAGTTATTTGATAAATTCCCTCAAAAAAAAAGGGGTGTTCATTAACGAGCACTAAAATGTATACGCGCACCAACTTTTAAATGTGTTTTCCAACTGTAAGTTTATGTTGTTACGAACATTATGAAATAGGTCTTATCTCAAAACTGCAATAATCTGAAAATCCCTTTTGAATTTTGCTCTGTGTTAACATATTTAGTGCTCTTGACTGTAACTATAGTTTACACCCTTGCTCATCTGCCCTGGTCACCATCACCTGCCTAGCCCTTTCTCATCATGTTCATCTTACATTAACCCTTTGACCGCTTAGTTTTATTTCAATTGCCGTGCCCCCAGCGCCCAGCTCATAAATCGACAAATAAATACAAACGACGAATTCGGTTGTGCAATGTAATAAATAACAAGAAACGAACGTAGGTTCTCAGTCGTATATATACGACTGAGGCGATACGGGCACGAAAATATTTGTCGGATTAATCCGACGTAAGCGGTTAAAAGGTTAACATTTTATTTTATGTTGTGCAGACCCCAAAATAATTGGGTAAAGGGGAAGATAATTATAATGATGTGCTTTTCGACAGCGTACGGCCATAACGTGCATTCAACAAGCACAGTCTGCAGCCCATTACTTCCCTCTGACCATCGTGCCGTCAAGGCTCGACACTGGACCGACTACAGGGGTAAGAATTAACAATATTATTAATTCCAAGCTGCACCAGTCAGTGTTTCCGTTTTATTTTAAATTTTCGTTAATTTATACTGTTCATTTATTGAGCAAAAGCCTCCTCAATTTTGTTTTCTTTCAGAAGATGATGTATGTTTAAGAATAACTAGTTCACTGATGATTTTTCTTTAAAACAGTGTAATTAGTATATCATTAAATTGTATTTTTATATATTTTAATTTAAGCCTGATTTTCGGGCGAGAGTATAGTAGCTTCGGGCATGCAAAAGCTAATAAGCGAGTAGGTATTGTAGTCAGTCATTTCATTATCGTTTGATTTTTTCGGAATAAATACATATGTTTTTCGGTAATAAATAAGTATCGGTTACCGTTTGGTGATCTGGCAAGAACTAGGGAGCTCCTATCGATCGCGGGGCCCTGGGCATGTACCCGTGCCCAGTGGGAAAGAGGGGGCTGACCGTTTGACAGGCATCGGAGTCAAAAATACACATTTTTTGTCACCTGATTTGCCTAGTCCCCGACCATATTATATAGCCGTCAAAAGAATATTGTCGTCTATTCTGTTTAAACTGACAGCATTTTCGAGTGTCGGTTTTGTGAACAGCGTTTAGAAGACTCCTTTGATATCATTGATTGATGTTCGATTCGGCCCGAAACCGCTATGCAGGAACTCATCTTCGATTATAATTCGTTTTTATTTTTAAATCTTATTCTTGTTCAAAACTCCTCGAACGTCTTTAATTTACCCGCTTGATAGATTCTTATTATTAGTCCTATTAATTTGCAGCTAATACAATATTTGCTTTCTCATTCCAGGACTCAAATCTAAGCTACCCACAGTACCTAAACACGGTACGTCTTCAGATCGGCTACGCCAAGGATATCCACGACACGTTGGTCGCGGCCGCACAGAACATCTCCCCCACCGAGTGACGTCATTAAAGTAACGTAGCACTTTAAGAATAATAATTATATTTATGTTCTATGACCGGGTGTAATAAATGCCCCTTAAATTAAAAAAATGGTTTTATTGGAAAGTATTTGTATTCGACAGGAAAGAGTTCGATTGTAATATTGCAGGAATACTTACGAAATAGGAGGCAGTAGTCCAATCACTAGATCTGTAGTTAAATTGATAGGATGTCATTGGTTGACCGAAATAACGATAGTCGTTGAAGACATTTGACAGGTGTGTCTGAATTGATTCAATTGAAAACCTTTGCAGAAACCGGAAAATCTGGTAACGACATTTATGTTTTCTGTGCTATTATTAAGTAGAAACTTTCCTAGATGTCTAATCATGACCTGTCACACGGTATCAGGTTAATTAAACTTTGATAGACGGCACGGTTGGCGGAGTGGTTAAGCGATGGACTGCTGCGCTGCGTGTCGCAAGTTTGATTCCCGCACGGAACAAATATTTGTATAACTTCAAGTAGTTGTTCCGGGTCTGGCTGTTTGTGTATGTGACTTTAAATGTTTGTAAACGCACCCACAATACAGGAGAAATTCCTACTTTGATTATCTTATTACCTACATAATTTACTTGTAAACAGCTCACATCCTCAGATATGGGTGAAATATAGATAAAACTTAGAATGTTATCTGCAAAAACATACTTTATATACTGAAACGACACTTAATCATAACCCCGGGTTTACACCCATATTCAAGTTCTGGTACTTGTTAATAACATGTCGAGTATAAAACATCTATCATACATGTATTGACATTGTTTCAGACATATTTTGTTAACTTTTTTGACAGTTTTGACAAGTATTCTACAATTTTTGTATACAACTTTTTTTTTTTTGAGGATGGGACATCATCAAATGACCCCTCCCGCTCTGGGTGGAGCGGAAGGGAGTGTCAGACTCTTACTGACTAAAACCCACCCGTGTTCCTTCCTTGGCCCTTTATGTTCCGGGTCAGCGGTACCCCTTATGGATGATCCCGCTTTCCCGGCAGGCTTGGGCACTAGTGGGCCCCCTCTTCGTTGCTGACATCTCTTTGAGGCGCGCGTGGAACACGTACGCGCCGTCCGCCACGGGCCTGATCCTGATCGGACGGTGAGCTACCCATTACTCACCGCCCGCAGGCCCGCGCCTACGGTGGCCGGGAGTCGTCACGCGGCTCCCGACGCCCGGAGCGTCCACCGCGGCGGCATGGACGGGAGACTCTCTCCCTCTCCCGTCCCGCCACCTCCTTCGCTAGCATGACTGCTTCGCAGAAGGAGGCGACTGCCTCCCACTCCCCCTCGCCCCGGACCATGGCTTGAACCAAGGCCGGGCGTGAGAGGTCGCCGCCGCTGCCGATCGCCTCTACGAGGACACAGCGGTGCTCCGCCCATGCAGGGCAGGCCCCCACCGTATGCTCCACTGTGTCCTCGGGGCGATCATCGCAGTGGTGACACCCGGGCGTTTCCTCCCGCCTGATGATGTGCAGGAACCTCCTGAAACTTCCGTGTCCGATGAGGACCTGCGTCAGGCGGTAGGTGAGGACGCCGTGACGCCTCTCTAGCCACTCCTCAAAGAGGGGTCTTACCGCCGCTATCGTGGCGTGCCCTGCGCTGGGTTGCGACAGTCGCTCTTTCCATGCCGACATGAGATCGCGCCGGAAGTCCGTCCGCTCCGCCGCGATTTGCCGCGGAAGCGGGGTTTCCCCCCGGCGTAGTGCCTCCGCGCGCCACTCATACAGGCGCGCGAGGACTATCGCCTCCAGATCCCACGGCGGCAGTCCGGCAAGGAGGCTTGCCGCCTCGCCCGAGATCGTGCGGTAGCCCCGGATCAGCCTTACGGCTACCACCATTTGGGGCGCGTTCAGATAGTGGGCGGCTCTCCGCCGCAGTGAACGCGCCCACACCGGGGCCCCATATGTAGCCATGGACCGCACGACCCCCGCGTAAAGCCTCCGGCAGGAGGCGTTTGGACCCCGCAGGTTGGGCAGAAGCCGCTTGAGGGCGGCCCCAGTCCGTTCCAGTTTGGGGGCCAAACGTCGGAAGTGCTCCACTAAGTTCCACCGGCTATCGAGCACGAGTCCTAAGTACTTCATCGTGGACTCGACGCCGATGTGAACCCCTCCTACCGTTAGTTGGGATCCCGATGGTGGCCTGTTCCGGGGCCCATGGAAAGACATGGCCTCGGACTTGTGCAAAGCCACCTCGAGACCCAACTGCCGGATCCTCTCCACGACTATCGCAACCCCGCGTGTCATCGCGTCGGCCGCCGCCTGATGCGACCTCCCCTGCGCCAGGACCAGCGTGTCGTCAGCGTAGCACACCACGCTGACGCCATCAGGGAGGTCAGCCCGCAGCACCCAGTCTTAACCAATGTCCCACAGGAGCGGCCCTAGAACCGATCCCTGTGGGAGACCGCACGACATCTCGCGCCGGTTCCACTCCCCGTCGCGACCGGGGTAGATGACGTCTCTGTCCGTCAGATATGCCTCGACTATTCGACGGAGGTAGGTTGGCACCCGGTGATACAACTAGTCTTTACAACTTGTTTTAGGTGTACAACACATGTAGAATACTTACATGTTTTATAATTAGGAGTAAAAAAAAAGATAATAGTTTTTTTTTTTAAGTGGTCGCCTTTACATTACATCTTTTAAACAGGGACGGTACAACCCCACTTAAAGCTAAGTCGTTTCAAGAGATTATTTTTCTAGTTTCACAGTTGGTGATACTTTAATCACATTACCATCTAGCCAATCTAGAAATCTAGCAAATACGTCATTTAAATATAACTAAGACATTCACGTGTTGTTTTATTCTTTATGATAGTCAGCATTTGCACTGCAGTTTAAGTTCACTCAGACGAGACGTTCACTCGGTTACCCATACGGAGAATGGAACATATTGTACGGCTTAGTCTTTTGTAACCCCATGAAGCGGAAACCCAATTATAGCGATACACTAAAGGGTTAGCCTTATTATTCTGCTAACCGATTAAAAACATAAAATCCTTTCGAGGAAAAGGGTTTATGAGGTCTAAGACTTTCATGGTGTAAGGGTTTAAGAACAGGTTTATAACCCATTCAATGGATAAGGGATATAGTAATTTTACATCACGAAGCGACGCGTGCCTTACTTGTGGTAACAAAGTGTACAAACACGCTGTAAATGTGTGCGTGAAGACGAGTAGCGTCAGCACGTTTCAAACACAGACTCACATACACTCCCGATTTCGCCATTGTCTCGGACGGTACCCGGGAGAGCTCCTGCGCTTATAATACGCACATTCACAGCGTGTTTATTTATACACTTTGTAACCACAAGTAAAGCGCGGGTCACTTCGTGAAATAAAAATACTGTACCCTTATACAATAACTGTTTAGTTTCAAGTTAAATAAGCCGTTCACAGTCGTCACATATCGTAAAGGTTTTATAAAAAACCGTTCCCCGACCCCGCCTTTCAAGTGACAGGGGGGAACCCATGAGACTTAACGACAACTTATGTTTACCATCGCTTGGTTTGTTTGAGTTCCGTCGTATGAGAGAGGTACTGCAAAGCCGAACACACTGATGGTGCAGGTACATCTCCCGCGTACACTACATCACTAAGGCGGAAGATATCGTGGAGTACGTGCGCCAGAAGACGAGGTACCTACACGCCAAGGGTGCAGTTAGCGGAGTCGCACCGCAACGTCAACTTCAAGGTGTTCGTCGAATTGACGACGCGTCGTCATGGAAGAAGACTTGGCTGCAGTAGGTGGTGTTCCGTCGCTTCCGCGTTCGTCGAATTGTCTGTCCGGCGTCACGGAAGAAGACTTGGCCGCAGGACGTGGTGTTCCGTCGCTTCCGCGAACAAGTACCACAGGACAAGCTAGTGAAGTGCTACTAACATAGTTTTAAGCTATATTTATTATCACATGTTTTGTTTTATACTTTAAACAAGTATGTTCGTTTGTAAGGTATATTTATAGAGGCCATGGTTGCCTGAAATAAATGCTTTATTTATATTTAAATGTGATATGTTTATTGATTAGTAGAGCTTAGAAGAAAAAAGTAAAGTTAAATAAAACCAACACGTTATTAATAAACTATATTATACCGTAAAATATATGGATACATCAACAGACAATATTTTAACATAGTTTTATTCAGATCTTTGTAGTGACATAGATAATACGACATTTTACGTGTCCTCTATTTACAATACATGAAGAGACACAATACATAAGCCTAGAAAATAATAATAATTTACAGTTGGATATATTTTCGAGATCATAAGATATAGTAACCACATTTGATTGCACTTATTTCATTTTTGAAATGATTATAACGGTATTTTAGTGTAATTAAAGTTAATTGTCAATTCCAAACTAAACTTTCATTCGATCTCTTGCGCAGCAGGTCCGGACATTCCACGCCATAAGAATGTGACTTAGAAATAAACCGTTAAACTAGAACTATCACAATAGGAAGAAAATAGAATACTATCAGTCTTTTAAATTAGAAGACACCAGGAACATTACTTTTCTCCAATTTACTGTATGTACCTGAAACAAACAGATATGATTTATTAGATAAAGGGTACTGATCATCTAAAAACTTTTTGCATTTCTATTAATGAACATTAAAAAAAATGAATGAGTCTCTTTTTAAATTTCTGGCTTTTTTTCACAGTTCCTCGCAATAAGCTAGGGTGCCCCGGGCAAAGGGGTTAGGTTACGTTGGAACTGCGACCAAGCACGCGCGAGCCGAAGTGGTCGCAGTAAGGGCCGGCGCCCACTGGCGGCACGGCACGGCAAGGGATTTATGTGCGATGAATAGAAATGTAACTTATGAGTATGACAATAAAATTGAGATGTTAACAGCAACGATGCCGCGGTATCCTTAGGCATTTCAATTTTATTGTCATACCTATAAGTTATATTTTTATTCGTCGCATAAAAATCCCTTGCCGTGCCGTGCCACCAGTGGGCGCCGGCCCTAACTAAGCTAGGATACTCCGACCAAATGGGTTAGACTAAGTTAGAACTGTGACTGTCGCTGCCGGCCGTAGTCGAGACGATGGTCGGCAGCGAAGTCCTGGGACGCGGTGGTTTCCTTTTGCGAAACAGTCGTCTCGCAGAAGGAGGCTGCGGAAATGGAGAGGGAGATTTCGTCCACTCATCCGGCCCGCAGCAGGCGCACCGGGCGTCGGCGGAGGGCGGACGATGCCCTCTTCCAGCCCCACTAAATGGGTCCAGGTCCACTCCCCCCCAGACCCGAGGAAACCCGCAGCGGCGGGCCGGCACCAGTCGGGGGTTGCGGAAGGATCGTACGTTCCCGCGACCCCCGGCGTAGGTGTGAGATGGAACACCGGGGTGTTTTTAATCAGTTAGAGTCTGACAGACCCCGCTACATCCACGTAGGTTAAAATTGTACCAAGTTTGCTACATACCTATACATTTATACATAGGACTACATAGAATAGGATACCTACTCAATGACTAATAATGTGCCTACCCCTAATTAAATTAGAGATAACGAGATATTCAAAAGTTACCTACTTCAAATATAGGTAAGTACATAGAAAAGAATGAAATGTAAAACATTTGCAGTACCTACCTATACAAACATCCTGAATAACTTATCAACGATCATCAAACAATGAGACCACTAGAAAAGTACCATCCCATCACTACGGAAAACAACCACGAAAATAAATCAATTCGATAATTATTATAACTAGTAATAATAATAACTATTAGCAACACAACTCGGTATCTGCCAGTGCATTTCCCTGACAACAAGCCCCGGGGGGCTACATTCTACAAACAATAATGGAAGGGACACATAAATCGATCCTTATCAACAAAAGAGAAATACAGGCCTCGCCTCTTCCACTGGATGTTTGTGCATCGTGACCCTAGATAAACTTATTATGATGACATTAATTATGTTCTGTCTCACTCACTGTGTGCTATGGAATAATACAGGTTCGTTTTGTACTCTTGAATACACAACTAAAGAGTGGGTGTGTATTGTTTTCACACAAAGGGATTATTTATTGTTAAATGCATATGCGTTTACTATAAAACCTTACGTATATACGTATTCCTACAGACTTATAACATGGGAGGGCTTGCTGTCTTGTCCTTCGTCTCTTTTTATTGAACTTCCATTTTGCAATATTTAATTAATCGGTAGGTAGTACCTACTTAGATCAGAACAATAAGGCGTTAAATTATTGTGCTAAACGAAATAAAATCTGACACTGTTTATTTACTTCAGGATTATGAATACCTAGGTAATAATACTCTTACGATATAGTAATATTAATGAGTTTGTTTGTAGTAAGAACGAATAAAATTTTCTAAACAACAGCCAGGATAAAAGCTAGTCAAATGATAATAATTAGTATCTAACTAATAACATTTCTACTATAAAGGTCAAACTATTTTCTATAGGTTAATTATTTGCAGTAAGTTTAGAACCTATAACAAAATTTGTACTTAAGGGATTACGTCGCTGAAATCCCAAAATCACCGTATGATTAAAGAAGTTTGTAGATGAATCCTTTTGTGTGTTTTCCATATAAAAAATAACAGTGACAGGAAGTTATTACAACACATTTAACATATACTAAATGGAAAAAATACGTAATATTGAAGCCGACTCAAAAACCACTCATCAGAACTTGACATGTATTGCTATTACTCCTTTTTAGGGGACCAATCGGGAAGTATAATATATTATATCCTTTCAAACAAAACAAGAATTTTTCAAATCCGTTTAATATAATATAAATAAATAAATGAACGAGTTCTGAGGTTACAAACGTAAAAAAAACAGTCGAATTGAGAACCCCCTCCTTTTTGAAGTCGGTAATCAAAATATATGATATACATAAGGTCATCACAAATACATTGTATTTATTAAAAGTACGGGATGTTTCTATATTATGATTTAATTTTAGACTTGCAGTTGCATATTACTAGCCTACTGTGTAGGCACATGGGCGCTAGGAGACCTAGGGGCAGCAACATAATCATTTACAGCCATTACTAGTTTGTTTTCCAAAGCATGGTGGTTACACTATTGTCGCTTTATTAGTGTTTCCGTTAGATATAGAAACCCTATAGACAGCGGACGTTGTATAACTGATATGATAATTGTCTACAATCCTACATTGTGGGTTCATCAACCTTTTATTTTAAGCATGTTAGTAGGTTTTTTTTTTAATTCATCGGCTTGTCCATAGTTACTAAACTTGATTAGTGTCGATATAGAGGTAATGGCTATGGCTGCCAAACATGGTTATACAATAATAATACTAAAAAACAGAATACAAGTACCTATGCCAGAGAGCGATAGGAAGGAGCATACTAAACATACAAATAAAACATAGAAAAAGAAACACAGAAATAAGAAAAACAACAAAAATAATACATGCTTTAAAAACAAAAAATTAAAATGGGCGGGTCATATTGCACGTATGGACAAGGAAAAATTGACACAGAGTGTAACTACCTGGCAAGGGCCAACAAACAAAAGGAAAAGAGGTAGACCAAAAGAAAAATGGGTTGATGAAATAATAAGAAAAGCCGGTGAACATTGGATCACAAAGGCAAAGGACAGACAAACGTGGAGCAAAATGGGGGAAGCCTCCACCCGTTGAGGGGTCTATATTGAAATATGTAAATTAAATTGTAAATTGTTTTGAAAATTAAATTTATTTAATATTTTAGAAATCTCTAGAAAAGGAAAGTAATGATTTTATAAATTTAGAAACTATTTGTTAAGCGATAGTAACTTTATAATCATGATAATCATTGTATTAATATTGTTATTTTATGCATGCATATTTATGTAAAAGTAATCTTATGATATATTCGTTTTTAATGTCATTCAATATGGAAATAAAGAGGCTATAATAATAATAATATAATAGAGGTAAAGGGATTACTAATGCATCAAATAAATTAATAAGTATGTAATTAAATATTTCACCAATAGTTGAGATAAAGTTATCATTGCCCTTAGCAACAGTTGATAACCGAACATTCACCCTTACTGACACATAATGAACTTACATAAGTGCCATAATACAAAAAGTAACTCGATATACTTAGGTGACAATAACAAGTTTTTTTTTTTTGCACTGTGATAATATTATCGGGCGGCCTCCGTTGCTGGTACTCGTATCGCTTTCATGGCCGTAGTATCCATGGCTCGACTGATAATGATAAAAGCCAGACGGAAAGAAAGATATTTTTATACTACAGACCTAATTAATTATCTTATTGATTGTAAAAAAGTAATTGTGTATTTTATGAATCATGCGATTGGATTGGCCGTATGAAAAACCGGCCAAGTGCGAGTCGCACTTGCACACGAACCGTCTTATTACAAAACACGATCTAACTTTAGCCCCAACCTACACATTCGATTTAGTTTTTATATTTGGAACTTTATGCCGACTTTAGTATAGTTCTTAATACAAAATTGACAATCTAAGACCGGACTAAGTTGATAGTTTTGTAAAAGGAACTGTATTTCGATTTCAGTTATGTTCTTATTTCAAAAACAGGCTCGATGGTTTAAACCATGTCAAAAGAAAAACCTTGTTTTGTAATAAGGCCGGAAGGGGTAATTGTGTATTTTATGAATCATGCGATTGGGTTGGGCGTATGAAAAACCGGCCAAGTGCGAGTCGCACTTGCACACTAAGGGTTGTGGGTATATACGGTGGTACAGACCACCGTACAATATTGAACACTACATTATTTTTTTAAACACGTTTCTTGTATGTATTTGTCTGTATTTTTGTACGTGTGTTGTATTTTTTTTTCTTTTTTTTTATTAGTTTTTATAGCGGCAACAGAAATACACACTGAAAATTTCAACTATCTCCCTATTACGGTTCATAAGATGCAGCCCGCTGACAGACAGACGGACGAACAGCGGAGGCTTAGAAATAGGGTTCTGTTGACACGCTTTGGGTACGGACACGGTCAAGTGTGTGGAGAACAAAATAGTGACTTCGATTCGAGCGATAGAACGTAACATTTGCTACTGTCAATAATATTTGACGGTTATGACAAAGACACTTAAACATTTCTAATGTAATACCACATTTAATTTGCCATTAACGCAATTAGAAGTAAAATAATAATATGGTGAGCCAACGTGACTGTTGTAAGGGTTGCGCCGGTTATAGATACGTTATAAAACGTGTAACCCTTTACCCACAACTGCGGGTAACCCAAACAACGCACGTTAGAGGCACATAATATAACCGGTGTAACCCTTACAACACAGTCACGTTGCCTCACCATATTTTGCTTCTGATTAAGTTAATGGCTGATTAAAACACACGAAACGAATTGCTTTACAAACATTTTACATTCATCATTTTAACGACCTGTTATAAAATGACGTCTGAATATACTATGTAGTCTATTAAGCTGATCTAGCACTCCGGCGCAAAGTTTATCAGTGATTCTAAAGAGTAGGTACTTCAAGCGCAAAAACATTAAGAGATTCCCATGTTACATCTACAAAATCAATAACTGTTACTGAATAACATACTTGTTTATAATCTAGTAAGCAGTTGTTTAAAGAACTAGGTTTTGTCTCATTATCATTATTTATCTTCTTATTTTTATATTGTTCGTTAGCTGTAAGCGCTCCCTGCTACTACTGCTTTATTAGGTATGTCCGTAGTATAGCTCTCATAACGTATTCGAGATTAGGAGACCAGGAGACCCGTAGCACAGGTTTTACTTAGTATGGGCTCCGGTCTCCCTTCTTAAAACTGTTTGAAATATAATATACTGTGTAGATGCTAGGGAAAACAGTATTATTCAAGCATTTAGATGTTATACTATCATGCCATGACAATTTTATTTTTTGCATCATTACACGATTATTTGTGGGAGAAAAAACAACTATTTTCGAAGGAACCTCTTATTTTTATTGATCCTCAGAAGCTGTTTAATGTCAACTGAAATGGTTACACCTAAGTATCCGCTTCCTGTAGGTTGGTTGGTACAAAATGCGTAGACTGTATGAATATAAAATATTACGTATTGTAATCATCTGAAAATATTTTTCTGCCTTAGCAATAAATAATATAGGTAGGTACGTAGGTAAATACCCAAAAATGACTAGAACAATATTGATAAAAATATTACTTAAGCAAAAACCTAAGTGTTGTAAGGAGATTCACGCGATTCACACGTTCTATGTTAACTTAAGTTTGATTTATTTAATTAAAAACTTGTTTTTAAAGAGGATTTTCCAAAAAATATTTTTTTTTCCATTAGAATTTGTTTAAGAGCGTTTATACCTTATGAGTGGCAACGTCGCAATTTAGTGTCACATTTCGTGGTTTTCAATTTTTATCTTTTAATCGGAGCTATATTTAAAAAATCTGTTTAATTAACTTTTTAGAATTATGTGAAAACTGTGTAAAAGGTAAGAAATCGTTGCGTTTACAGTTCTATTTATATGCAAATAATACATTGGAAACTTGCAGGGCGTTATTTTCATTGGAAAATAACTGTAAGCATTACGGTTACTTACTTTTTAAACACTTTCACGTAATTCTAAAAAGTTAATTAAACAGATTTTTAAAATATAGCTCCGATTAAATGATAAAAATTGAAAACCACGAAATATGACACTAAATTGCGACGTTGCCACTCATAAGGTATAAACGCTCTTAAATATCCGTTCACCTTCACTTGAAAGGTAGGTACTTGTAAAGACAAATCCAGCGAACCCAAACCCGCATTTACACAAGTCATGGTGTGAAGCCAACCGAGTTACACTCCAAGTCGTGCCATACTTTAGAACGGGCTATCTTAATTGAATGAGTACCTACTTATACAAAATTTCGTGCCTGTGCTGTTGACCGCTGATGAGATCTATCGTATGGACCCAATCCTGGGTCGACAGACAGAGGTCATGGTGTATGAATGCGTAAATACATTTTTGTGTCCGTACTTTTGACCGTTTAGGAGTTCCTTCGTTTAGAGCCATCCCTGGGTCCAGCAGCCAGGTCATTGTGGAGTTTAGAACGGACTATCCTAATTAAATGCATATACATATATGTATATTTTTTGTCTGTACTGTTGTCCGTTGAGGAGTTCCGTCGTCTGGAGCCAATCCTGGGTGTAGAAACTGGTTATGCATCAAAAAATGCATGGTCTTCGAAGCAGAATCTACACGTGGAATTTCAACTCCGTAGGATAAGAGTAAGTTGTTTTGTTTAGGTCAAATCTTGCACGCTGAATGTCCCAGCAGTGGGAACATTAGGTATAGGCTGATTATGTAAACGAACACACAAACATTTCAAGTTAAATAAAAGCTTGTGAAAAAAAGAATGATTTCTTGGAATAGTAATTCGTAAAGATAATGATAATGAATGTACCCATCAAACGTTTTGTACAGAAATATTTGAGTAATTTATTAATTAGCATTGAACGAGGGTTCATTAACGTCTATTTAGACATCGAAAAGACAATAATTGCACAATTATTATAAATATTAAATAATAATAATGATATACTGAACACGTTAGGACATTAAAATCAACATTTGAACCACAATATAATTTTTATCAATACTTTATTACATACAAATGTCTAATAAATCTGGACTTGTTTTTCTACTAGTAAATTACTTTGTTGCAATTTAACTGCCTTAATAAATCAACATTGGTATTGATAAAGTGTTATCTGGAACAAATTATTCCACACCTTATCTGTATGGTCCTGTTAAGGACTTGTATCCAAGGCTAAAAGTGAACTATAGCTAGACAGTCGGGATTGTAGTATTTAATAGATTGTTAAGGCGCAGATAAACGACTTTTAATGATTTTATATTGAACATCACATCTAAACTTCTAGTCTTATTTCTTTGAAAAAAATATATGTTATACTAGACAATTTTATTCATAATTTGATATGTGAAAATGTGAAATTATATTTTAATAACATAGTGTAATTAATTTGTAAAGTATTGTCTAACGTGGACAAAAAAACGATAATCACGCAAAAACTATGGGGCGTATTTACATGAAACTTTAATCATATACAAGACAATTTAATGACCCATATTTTAGTATACGGCTTTTATTTGTATTGTGTTTGATAAATCAAGGTGGGTTGTTTTTTCGAATAATCTTGGTGCGCGTTGAAGCGGGGCTCTGGCGGGCGACGGGCGGCAGTGTATCGCTGACTTTGTCTGACTTTTGTCGAACTCCTCCCATTCGCTCAAGGGCGCGGGCAGTTAATGTCGCCTTAAGGGGACTACATGACCTAAACGCAAGTTTTATAATGCCTAAAAGTATATGATCCACTGCAGTAAACAAAATCAGAAAAATATGTGATATTCTTCAGGATATATGCTAGTTAGATAGTGTGTTGAAAACATAATACAACTAACTTGGTACGATTGAAAAAAGTCACGAAGATACCTCTAAAAATTTGTTTAAACGATTAAAAACCATATTAATAGACATGCACTCATTCTGGTTTTTTTTTCTGATTGTTCTTCAAGCGACATAATAACGTGATATTATTTTTTTAGTCCAATCAATATTTTTTTTGTAAATAGAGAATTGCTTCATATTTTGCAATAAATTACTAGAAAATTACTTTGTGTCATCGCGCTTCTCTTTTCTATGCATTCCGACAGTGACAGCGATTTAGCTGTTGTCAGCCCCTTAAAGCTTCCAAGAAATATCTGGCTGGACTTATTGAGCTACCAAGACTTGGGGGGTCTATCTAAACTAATATTATGACGAGAAAATATTAGAATTTTTGTATGTTATTTTTTTACGTTTTCGAGCCAATACGGCTGAACGGATCTTTATGAAATATATGTAGCCTGGGACTTGGAGAAGGATAAAAGCTACCTTTCATCCTGGTTCACAGACGAAGTCACGGGCAACAGCTGGTTGTTCCATAAACGCCATCGTGGGTACATCATGACCTGGATTAGGACATAGAATACTTTTTTTCCCGATATGCCCACGGGATCGAGACTTATGCAAGTAAAACCGCGGGGTGCAGCTCTAGCATATTTTCACAGGAGATTTAGGATGTTACTATTGCCACTAGACCTCTAACCGCCTATTTGGATGGATAGTTACTAACCCATTAGAAAAGACAAGAGTGTCTTATTCTTTTTCAAACATAGGTAGGTACCTCGTATAGGAGGAAAAGGGACATACCCACATTTTGCTATCAGAACACAAAGCTGACTGGGCAGGTCCTCTTAATCTGCGTGGTAGACCATTTCAGACACCAATCTACATGGTCCTCAAAGATTATGTCCGAACTTTTATATACACATTGACATTGATGAATTTTATACATACAATGACATGAGTATTTACTTTGTAAAGTATTATATTATTTTAATTATTGTGAATGTGAAGATTATGTGGTACATTACTTTTGTTTTTGTTTTCTTAGTTAGTTGCACGATCTGGCAGCTTGAGTAATTTATGCGGCCTACCCAAATGTCCTTTCTTTGGTATTGTTCGTCGAAACGTTGTGCTCCTTAAGTTCTGAGGTGAGCGGCACGATTACTGACAAATGCGTGCACTGACTGGACATGTCCGCTCAATCTGTATTTCCTCAAAAGACCGTTTCAGACACCAATCTACATGGTCTTCACATAATCTGACCAAGATTATGTCTGGACTTTAAAAGAGACTGTGACCTCTGAGTTTGTTTCGGCCTTTCTTCTCAGAATAGTCCGATAGGAAACGCCGACCTCATCTAGCTTTTAAAATATGATTGACGTGTAAAAGTGTTTGTGCAAACCTACTTACAGAAATAAAATCATTTATCATTAATTTGTATCGCACTAATAACATAGCCACGAAAATAAGATAAAAATTCAAACAGTGTTCATAATTTAGACAAAAAGAAAATATCTCTAGCAACTATTTCTGGAAACTTCCGGTCCGTTCAAAAACAAGGAATATCGGGGTCGTGATTCACAACTACCTACATTAATCGTTATCAACGTAAAATCCTTGTTATTGTGTTATTTATAGGTCTCTCTGTGTTGTAGTCCCTCTATGTTTTAATGATTAATGAACGTAAAACGACATGAGCATAATATTCATATAGTATCTTGGTTACCCTTGACTGAGAGTATTTAACTTTAATAAACACTGAACCCAATTTTTAATGATCGCGTTCGGACAATGGTGCCGATTCTCTTGTCACAAAATTCTCTAAACTAGACTAAAAATCACCAAAATTTAGTTTATTCCTGTCAAACGACGATTTCCCATTCTGCAATTGACTAAATTGACACAACTTAACTATATTTTAGTTTGACAGCACTAAGATGGCACTGAGATTATAATTTAGTGAAAATGGCAATTTTGCTATTCTGAATTTTACGTTTTTCACCTAAAATTTTGATTGTCTTAACTAAATCTGACTATTTTTAATCGCGATTAAAAAGGTGTGGAATAAAATTAGTTGTCATGAACTAAAATTCACACCAACACCTCGACTTCAGATGCAAAAACAGTACTGTATCTTTTATTCTTTTCTTTTGCTTATATCTCGAAAACGGTGTGTCGTATCGCAAAAATAATGAAAATTTCGACCCCCTTGGTGAACCCTTAAACCTATAAATCTCAACGTGTTGGTAATATTTTTTTATATTTTCCATACAAAAAGTAAAAAATTCCATACAAAACAAGTCGAGGCCGCACATAATGCGCGCCTACGTTCTAAAAAAAGATCACGTGGTACGGCAAACAAGTACCACGTGGAGTCGCAATAATTGTCAAATTTGATTTTAGATGTGTCAAAATTATTTTTAAATTTAGAGATTTTATTTTGCAGAATAGCGTTAAGATTCTCATAGCCAAAAGTAAGGAATTTTAGTGATAGTTTAGTTAGTTTAGTTCGGTGTACAACAGAATCGGCACCAATGTTAAACAATATTAAGACACGTTAGACAGTGGTGCCGATTCTGTTGTACACCGAACTAAACTAACTAAACTATCACTAAAATTCCTTACTTTTGGCTATGAGAATCTTAACGCTATTCTGCGAAATAAAATCTCTAAATTTAGAAATAATTTTGACACACCTAAAATCAAATTTGGCAATTGCGACTCCACGTGGTACTTGTTTGCCGTACCACGTGATTTTTTTTTAGAGCCAGAGTCGCGCATTATTTTGCAGCCTCAACATGTTTTGTATGGAATTTTTCACTTTTTGTATGGAAAATATGAAAAAAAAAAAAATTTTTTACCAACACGTTGAATTTTAGATGTTCCGGGGGTTTATAAAGGGGGTCGAAATTTTCATTATTTTTGCGATAGGACACACCGTTTTCGAGATATAAGCAAAAGAAAAGAAAAAAAGATACAGTACTGTTTTTGCATCTGAAGTCGAGGTGTTGGTATGAATTTTAGTTCATGACAACTAATTTTATTCCACACCTTTTTAATCGCGATTAAAAACAGGCAGATTTAGTTACGACAATCAAAATTTTTGGTGAAAAACGTAAAATTCAGAATAGCAAAATTGCCATTTTCACTAAATTATAATCTCAGTGCCATCTTAGTGCTGTCAAACTAAAATTTGGTTAAGTTGTGTCACTTTAGTCAATTTCAGAATGGGCAATCGTCGTTTGACAGGAATAAACTAAATTTTGGTGATTTTTAGTCTAGTTTAGAGAATTTTGTGACAAGAGAATCGGCACCAGTAACTACTTTATTTTCTTTGTTTTATTTTTAGGCTTTAAATCGATACCGCAGTGTCGAGTTCAAAAACAATTAAGCTGATATTTAAGGGAGATAACATTATTGTGTCTGCAATTTGTTTATAATAGGTAATTAACAAAACCTTGTTTCGCTTTATGTTCAAGATTTTGGTCTGGGTAGCCTTGTAAACGTTTCTTAGGACCTTTCCGGAAATTTAAAGCTGGATATCGAGAAATACACATACAAATATACCTACATTATGTACCTAAGTAATAGTTATCACTCTAAATTATCTCAGAGTTGACCCAAATTATGGATGTACACACATTAAACATATTTTTACCAAAACAACTTGTTATTTTCATCTTATCGTGAGTTTAAACAAAAAATCTGATCATACTTAAATAAAACCTTATTCTAGAAGTCGAAGTGGACGGTCATTCATAAATAGTACCTACAGACCTACAACCGCACAACTGTGGTAACACTAGCACTAGGTACGAAAGTAGGGGACTACATTACCTGGACACATTACAGGGTGTATGCTAGTTAGATAGTGTGTTGAAAACATAATACGACTGACTCGGTACGATAGAAAAGAGTCACGAAGACACCTCTAAAAATTTCTTTTAACGATTTTATACCATATACATGCATGCAATCATTCAGATTTTTTTTCAGATTGTTCTTTAGCCAACATATTAACGTGATAGTGTTTTCATTTTTTAGTCCAATCAATAGGTTTTTTGTAAATAGAGAATTGCTTCATATTTTGCAATAAATTACCAGCGTTGTGCTTTTTTGCTTTGCTCTTCTTTTTATGCAGTTCGACAGTGACCGCGCTTTAGCTGTTGTCAGCCCCCTTACTGTACGGCATAAGGCGCTGTCAATGTTATATTGTTACCACTGAACATCCAGTTGCAAATTATTAATAGTAGTTAGTATCTATGTGTTTATAGGCCAATAATAGCTGTCCCAAAATCGCAAACGCTCGCCACCTGGGCCCTAGTTCTATGATAGCATTAGGGCCCAGTTGGCGGCACTGTGGCCGAAATAGGTACCTAATCAATTTGACAGCGTGTAAAGACAAGCGCACATTACAGCTGAAACCGGCCACAGCGCAACGCATTTTCATACAAAAAAGTGCGGCCCGCCTGTAATGTGCGTTGGATCATAGAAAATGCACGATAGCGATGAAGAAGGACCCGCCCCAGTCTGCGCTAGCCTTAAATGTACTTACATGGTTCATCCGAACACCTGCTGCGCGGCGTATGTGATGTGTAGGTAGCCGTCGTGTGCGCGGAACTGCTCGTACGCCTGCGCCATCGTCATACTGTGACTCGCGAGGACTTTGTCGTTCACCAACAAGTATAGCGCCTGAGTGGGTGAAAACATAAATAGTAGATTATTAACCAAGGGGATAATAATCATAACTGCATAATAAATGCGTATTCCTTTTTCAAAAAGATGTATAATGCTTTATATACAAACTCAATGGTGTAAACACAGATGTAGTTCAGTATAAATTTCGGTAAGTACCTAGGTATTCCAAATTTAAATCACATTTTCCCCCTAGAGGATGAATGAAATTCAGTACCTACAATTTTCTTTCCCTGTTTTTAACAGATTAAAAATGACTATTGTTATGTTCGCTTTTTGTGGCATAGAATGTCACTTTTTTGAGCAAGTGGTACGAAAAGAATATTTATTTTGATAAAAGAAGAATACTCAAAATCGGACTAGATATTCCTTGAAGTGTTAAAGTGCCAATAAAAAGTTATGCGTGGTCATACTTATAAAAGTATCATAGGTACCTATACCTATACCTATGATACTTTTATAAGTATGACCACGCATAACTTTGTATACATACACGACGCGCGTCGACTTGAGAACATTCTCCTCTTTTTCGTTGGTTGAAAAATACAGTGTCAGGTGATTAGGAATTTTTGTGTAAGAATGAAAAAAGTGTAAAATTGATAAATCACTGATTTCTGAACACTGAATTTATATATGATTGAAACAACTTGAGGATGACTGAAAGACCAGAAAGAGTCAAAATGGAGCTACGAGCATCATAGTGATTGCGATGCATACCTTTTAAGTAAGTATCTAACTTGCAAAACAGTTTAATTTGGGAATTTGGAGACAGCTCTTGTAGGAGTTGAGAAGTTCCATCAGATCTTTTTAAATAAGTACTCCTAGCAAGTACGACGGTGGTAGATGATAGAATACTATCTGTTTACCTGTGAATCTCTTAGTTTCATCTTCGTCCGTATGATGTACAGGAACTGGGACATGGTGAGTTCTTGTGGCACAAGGAACTTGTTTCTGTCCAACGCGGGCACTTCTCGCTCTCTCGAGTACCGTTCTACATATAACTGGAAAAAAACAAAATTTGTAAAAAAATATTTACCGAAACCATAGAGAAACAAGGTAATAGAAATAATATTTACCGGCACTTTATTTGGAAATCTATGTCTAATTGCTTGAACCTCTTGATTTGACTGTTTGATGTTCATATCTGTAACAAAATAGTAAGTTATAGATGAGATGGATGTCAAGGTTTATCTAGAGAGCTATATCTTCTACAAGAATGTATGTGCCCCGAAAACAGTAAAACATCTTATCCCAGTCCCCAAGGTTCAATAATAGACCTCTTGTTTTTAATTATGGCGCGTGTGTGTGTTTGTGATGCAAGTTTGCGATATGAAAATAAGAATGGAACTGTTGTTTTCTATGTGGTTTCTAAACCAGTGAAATTACACTATATTTAACTCTAGATATCCACACGAATTATGTCTCTAGCAGGCTGTATTCTTGTAAATAGTACAGGAGCTATCTCAGGAGGGATCTCAAGTAAACTTGTGATGAAAAGTCACAATTAACGACCACTTACCAGTACACACTTCTTTTACGAAAATACTGTTTTTGCAAACGTTACAGAATAATATAGATATGACAAAGTGGGGCGGATTTGCGGTTAGATAGGTTGCCTAAAATTACTTTCAGCGATAAGACCTCACGCTTTGCATTGTATATTCGTATCGAAAAAAATAATAACATTTTCTCTCTGAATTTTTAAATAATTAAGACAAAATAAATTATCTAAGGCCGGCCGAGATCTATACCTTTTCACAGCACGTTGGTACTTGGTCTAAGAGTTTTTTTGTCACTGTCGCACGACTGTTAAACTACAAATGCTGCATAGAGACAGAAATATGCCTAAGTGAAATCACGAGCTAAGTATCGTTAAGATCTCGGCCGTAAAGGACGGATAACTTTAAATCACGAACCTACTCACCATCTTTATAACCGAAAACTTCTTGTGACGCGTATGTGATGTACAGAAATCCGTCTTCATCGCCATAGTTGTCGTACGCCTGAGCCATCGTGAGGCTCATGCTCAGCATTGACTTGTTGTTTATTATCAAATATAAGGCCTGAAAAAATACAATACAGGTATTATGCTGTTTATTATTAACCGCACGTAAGATGTCTAAAATCTGTAAAAAGTGCCTGATTTGAAATACGTTATGGACTCCAGACATGCTAGTGGTATGCCCGCCGTCTGGCGCTGTTCCAGGTATGTACCTCTATGCTACACAATCGCCAACGCTAGACAAACGCTCAGTGCAAAGACCCTTATAACAAGGGTTGTAATGTTCCTTATCTAAAAAATTTGTTTGATTTTGTAATTGCACTTTGCACATTAGACGTCGTCTAAAGACACCTTTTTAAAACATACAGATATCTCGTGTTATGCTACCTAAGCAGATTGTTTGGGTCACTTCTACGGAGCTGCTCTTAGCACTATGTAACATACCTAATCAATTAATTAATTTATTATCTCCCAGAGTTAATTGATTGATTACGGGATAGCATAAATTATACTTTTACCCGACGATAGTGGAGATTCAACCAGATTGAACTAGACGTTAGCTAGACTAGATCATAGACTGTGACAAAGTTGCGAGTTTTGTAGTATTCTTACCACAAAACTGGCAACTTCGAATCAGGGATAAGTCCGGAAAAGTTAAGTTATATTGTCATAGAATTAATAAGCAGCCTATCAATTGTAGTCATTGAAGTAAACCTACTATTCAGACTGACCTCATGCAGGAGTTAGCTTCGAAAAGAAAAATAACCTATAAAATCACGAATGTTACCCACTTAAATAGAAAAGGATATTTAGAAAAGGATAACACCACGTTTCTGAAAGCCTGCTGTCAAATCTAATGTCAAGTGATTTGGTGTTTTTATTTCAGTCAACTAGAACAGCAACCTATAGCATTTAGGAAACAAGATTTGACCAGCTGTTCGTTTTTTCTTGTGTCGATAAGCCTTTCAGTAACCGGTGGGGTAATTGCGTAACGCACATAAATGACAATCGATCGATGATGCCTTTCAATTTGACAGTTCCACCACGTTCTTGTCTTTATTCACGTTGTTGAGCAGACGAATTTTTCAAACCAATAAAGCAATGGTTAAGGAATTTCCTTCAAAGCTCTTGGATTGTGATTGAAGTGTGATACGCAATTAGGGTGCTGGAGTAAATCTCTAAGTTCAAAGATGAATCTACTTACTTGATTTGGTTTAATTCTTATCCTATTCCGAATAATTACTAGAAACTGCGACATGGTGATATCTTCAGGAACTAAGAACTTCGATTTGTCCAACGTTGGTAGGTTTCTTTCTTTGTGATATCTCTCGACTATTAACTGCAAGCAAATACTAAAATTATTTAATGGGAAAACCGTTAACGAAGTGTCGATATCCCTTTACTAGTAAACAAGTTTTTGTCTAAGCTATGGTAAAACAACTGTGTGTTTACTTAAGTAGCCTAAAAAAACTACGTCCAGAATTAGTTAGTGGTTTAGTTTCTGAATTTAGTTTTATCGTTCGGTCCTGTAACTGGCCGGCACTTAATCGGCGTTTTGTTTGACAGAGACTTCTTTTTACGAACAGCCATGGTTTTCTAAACATGCCTCGATTTAGCAATTATCCGGGTTCTACACAATTGATGCTAAAAATAAAATTCCAATTTACTCACAGGTATTTTGGTGGGGAATTTTGTCTTTATCGCCATGACTTCTTCTTTTCTGCTTACTGCAATCAAAAGAGCTCAAACATTATTATCTCCTTCGACGTAACTATTGGACATCGACGGTCAGTGGCATTCAAGTTCTCTGCACTGTTATCAGTTCAATTGTGCCATCTTTCACAAATGAACTTTTGACTTTGCGTTTGGTAATAACAAACTTAGCGTCATCGCTTTGGTAATTGGTATCTTAACAAAAAAGATCGCAAATCTTTTGATTCTTGGACCACAAACGTAACTCCATGCTGGCGGAGCTGATCTGGTAAAATATACCATGAACGCTTGTGCATGGTACAGTTAACAGTAGACGCTAATGCAAAAATGTATCACAATGTAAGCTCATTTGAAAGTTGAAATGTTTTCTTGGTGGAAACGTGCAACGTTTATAACTTGGACAGCATTGCATTTACCTTCCGTACATAATCGTAAGGGACTTGATTGGAATCCTTTTCCTATCGACTTGGGTTTTAATAAAACGAATGACATTGACATGATTTATTCATTCGTACATTAATATAAATTTTATATGGATAAACTAGATTTGCTGTGGAGTAAAATGGCACTAACTCTCGCTGGTCTAGTCACCATATTTTGTGTCTATTCTTTGTAGTTAGTAATCAAGTATTATGTTAACGCTTTATAACGTGTGTTCACGGCTTGCCGGCGAAACGAGGAGTCTCTCTTCTTTTGGTATAAAAAAAATGCTTAGATTTTAAGTGTCCAAGACGATGGGCAGCTGTAGGCTGCACCTAGCCCAGCTGTATCTACTGTGATCGCCATACGTTTGTACAAAGCGTACCTATAATATAGGGATTAAGTATAGCCTCCCTTCACAGCTCTTCTCTTAGCTGTCTCAATAAGGGCGCCTATGGTCAGCTGTGGCCTTTTTAGGACACATGACAGCGGTCACGTTTCCGTCACTACCGAACTAGATCAATTATAACGTAGGTACTGTTACTAGAGCAAACACAGATACCTACTTTGCGCGATGGGTCGCACAGTGGGTTTGGTGGAATTTCGACTGGACACCAGTCACTGCGAAGATGGACGGTAGACCATGGTGGAAGTACTTAAATAAAAATACTATATTCCACTGTCAAAGTTTGCGATTACTGAAGCCTACTCAGCCAACTGTCTTGTACCAGATCTGAAATCGGAACTGTTTCGGTCGGAATCTTATTTGGTACTACTTTTGTTTGTTACTTTTTTTTTCTTTATTAATGGCATCTCGCAGGTCAACCTAGAAGGTTTTCGGCTGCCTATCGGGCTTGCCTGTGGTTGCCTTAATAAATTAAGGCATCCAGCCAGGGCTTAAAAAACTTATAAGCTAGGCGACTACACGCTAAGGGCACCTTCTGTGGGGTACGGATCTTGGCCTAGGGCGTCGCTGGGGGAGGGCAGCAAAGGACAGACTGGATCAGAATTATTAAATTAAATCTGGGACGAATTTAAAGCTACTGGCTCAGCGGCGCGGGCTGGCTCGAGAAAGGGTCGAGGCGGATGCCTTTGTTTGGACAAGCAAGACCCTGTTATACCAGTGCCGTCAGTTTCACCCTACTATTTCCCACACTTATTGGGTCTTAGCCACAGCACTCCCTACGCTATTGTTTATTTGAAACTTTAGTACTTAACACATTTAGTGTGGATAACACATTGGCAGCACAAAACTGTTACTCCAAACTGTTACAAAGTATTCTAAAACGTTGCCCTAAATTCCCAATCGCCGCCGTCGTAGGGTTTCTAACATCTAGCTCACTTTCTAAAATGGTTAAATGGTACACTCTTTATTTCCAAAAGGTAAAAATAACACGTGCCTAAAACTATTAAACTATGTAACTAAACATATAATAATTGTCTTTGTCCCGCACGGATACCTACTACAAAATCTGGGAGTGCAATGAACTTCATGTATGCATAAATAGGTTTTGCTAATAATATAGCAACAATAACAACTGTTTCGCAATCTCAAATGGTCAATGGGCTATTAACATAAATCTGGACATAAATAAATATTAATCACTTGGGGTAAACAATATTGAGCTAAGTAATTGATTGTTTGTAACGTTAAAGTGTTTAGACTAGATAAAACTAAACGGATAATAAAGTATGGCACAAACCTAAAGCGTCTTGATGTGGTTAGAAAAAACGAATCTGCAATCTAAAAGGTTTTCAGTTGACATAGCTGAACTGATAGTCGTGAAAGTTTAACTTAGGTACTCCTGCGCCAAAATAAAATTACTCTCATATATCTAAGTAAACGAAGAAGTGAGGTGTCGTGTCGACATTCTACTAGCAGTTTGTTATAAACTTAGAATATATAAAAACTTCATAGGTAAATAGTTGAGATTTGGCATTAGTGGCGTAGGCCACTGTCGTGGTCTAAAACGTTTACTTAGATGAGTAAATCCAACGAATAAGTCAAAGTACTTACTGAAAGGTTTTTTTGACTTGAAGCACTGTTTCACATTATGATTCACATCGTGTTTTATTAAAGTTGTTATGAAGTTTAACTCCATTTTGAAGTTACCGTTCGCACAGTCTCGTGTGGTCTCGCGGCGGCCGTGCACTCCTAGCGCAGTCTGAACCCCGACTACGCCATTGTAAATATCATCGGTACTTTTATCATTTAGCTGGAGCACTCGTAAACAAGCCGATAATCAGTCCCCTTTTATTAATTTCTATTATACAGAATTGCATTTCACTTAATGTGATAATGATTGACTTAGCTACTGTCAGGCGGTCACGTATTTTGTTATTACTTATTTGCATTCTACCCACCTTTGGATAATATTAGCTTTAGCTTTTGCGCTCAGCTTTGCTCGGGGATGATGGTAACGTTTTTAATTATTTCTTTTTATTGAGTTAGGCAGGTAGGTTAGGCACCTACCTGCCTAGCTCAATAAAAATAAATAACCTACCTACCTAAATATTTTAGGACAAACCAACACATTCGATTGCGTTTGATCATCTGCTCAAGTAAGTAGGTACTTTCTGAGCTTGTTAACATTTTCCTCTCTTAGCTTTGAATAGCGGGACTGGCTGTACGGGTTAAAAAAATACCAGATGCCATATTTATTTTTTATTTTTTTTGTTTTAACAATTACTAATGAATGGCTTTAAAATTATCAGCATGCATTCAAACAATCTGTCTTGTTTCACCCTCTTTTTCCCTTTGAGTCCCAAAACACTTTGGCCATGATTTTTCCGACAGACGGAAATACTTTGAATTTCAAGGGACACAGTAGGTACCCTTCTTGTGGTACTGCACGGACTCCTGCTTACTTTCAGGGTCATAATGATAAACCCACGTTTCATCTCCAATAACAATTCGATCGAAAATATTTGATGGAATTTCACCACAGAGCTCTAAAAACTCTACAGCACTCGATTCGCACTTCTTTCGCGCCCTGATCATTCGCGGCACTCATCTTGTGCGGAGTTTGGAAAGGTAAAGAAGGTCATGAAGCAAAGTGTGCATGGTACCAACGGAGAGGTGGGTCATCTCTGCTATCGTTTTCATCTTCATTCGGGCACCCTCCTGTATAAGTTTCTCAACTTTTTTCACGTTTTCTTCCGTAGGCAGTAACCGGGCCACCCGAGCGAGTGTCGTCTTCAATACTCTCTCTTCCCTTTTTAAATTCACTTGCCCACTTTTAAAGAGTGTACGACTAAACGCCGACAGACACTACGCCGATAGACTGAACACCGACAATACTATACTTCGACGGGGCTCTTCGCCGACAGGACACTTCGCCGACAGGTCTGTCTTGTGTTTGATTTACTGGTAATTTTGTATACGTGAAAACATTTCTGTGAGCAACTTGGAAGTAGCGCTCGCCGGCCGCTGCCGCGGCACCACTTCAGCTACTCTTCTTTTAAACCATAGATAATGAAGGTGCAGAATTTTGGTAAACAGCCACCATCTCTTCGTG
Source organism: Brachylomia viminalis (assembly GCA_937001585.2). Lineage (NCBI taxonomy): Eukaryota > Metazoa > Arthropoda > Insecta > Lepidoptera > Noctuidae > Brachylomia > Brachylomia viminalis. Next base: position 11,440,867 of record OW443316.2, on the reverse strand, counting down.
AATAGTTTTTTAGACTTTTTCTTTGTTTGGTAAGGAATGTAATAATAACAGCGCGGTGCTTGATTTTCTTCAACATTATCGCGTTAGCCATTCCAGTTGTCGCTAACTAAGGATAACTAGCAATCTATACATAAAACATCATTAGTAAATCACCCTCATACCGAGAATACAATGAATGCCTCTCGTAAGTATGTGTACCTATGTTAAATAATCAGACAGTAGACTTTTTTAGCATGATCCATTTACTATACTTACATCAGGGGCAGGTCGCGCATGTGTCAACTTTCAACATCACAAGCCAAACTACTTCTAACCAGTTAATCAATTAGCTAAGATGGCGGGAAGAAAATAATAATTAATTTATCGGTTCTGGGTGGCTACGTGATTTACATTATCACAATCATCAGCATGGAATGATTCAATTAGTCATTATTGGAACACAAAACATTCCCTTTGATAAATTGATTATCATATCTTGGCTATTTGAAAACCAGAGTAGGTAGGTACCTATAGCTGTACAATGATGTTTTGGCGCGTGGCCAGGGTGCGCCAGGAGGAGGCTCTTCAACATGCACCCCCTGGCAACAACTCTACCACAACGTCCACAACATTATTGTACAAACGAAAGGCGGATGGTAATTCAGTATCCTACATATATATGTAGGTATATACATATGTATGTAGTACATAGGCACCAATCTAATCACCATCCGCCTATCCTAGCCTAAGTAAGCGTGTGACGTGGAGATAAGATGTCTCTGCAACGTGACGGTTATCTCATCTGCCCTGTCTCGTGACGAGTTATTAACTTAGATTTTTGCAATCACCTGTAGATTTCCCCTCGAGAAGATACAGAGAAATGGATGGAGAGCATGTTGCAGCTATGTTGCTAGCTAAATGTTGGGCTGTGTAGTTGAGTTAAAGGCAAGTAATCAAAATTAATAGAAACCTAGGTACCTACTTAGTTATTTTCAGGTGAAGATTAAATTATGTAAGTTAGCATGTCAAAGACAAGCTTCGAATAAGATCCTGGTTTTTTACCGTAGCAGGATCCTTATTTAAAAGATAACAAATATTAGTTCTAGGGCTATTACTTTTACCTGAGGAATAAATATTGCGGTAGGTTAGTGTTGGTTGAGACCACTCCTCTCAACATTGCCGCGCGCTAGCGGCAGTGAACGAGGGGTGCGGGGACAGCGGGGAATCAGCCGGCCGAAAGTCGAGCGCGGGCCCCCACACCCGCATCCCTCGCACCACACCGGGTCAGCTGTTGCACATCTCCACGCACGGCTGCGCTTGCGCATTATATTAACGTTTTTATCTAATTATTTTCTTGTTTACATTTTAAAATCGACCTTTTACCTTTGTTAACTCATCATTTCTTAATATACTTGTTATACAGTCCACTATTACTTTTATTTAACATCACTACGACCTATGTAAAGTATATAAACGTAAATGTGTCTGTAGGAGCTTATTCTGTATATACTTAAGTATGAATAAAGGAATGTTTGATGTATAGGAGGTCCGCAGTGACGAACAATGACGATAATGCGACAGTGTTCTTAGATGAGGGGTGTCTAATTTGTTTCCCTATGAGAATAAATAAGTGGTAGGTAATCTAATTTCTTTAGGTCCCTACCTATATATTGTGAGCAGGGGTCTCTATAGATTTACAGGTAGATACCTAGTTGCTGACCGTGCTTGTCATCATTGGACCGGTATACCTACAGTAATGGTTATTATAGGTAGGATCCATACTTAATATTTCACGTGAAAGTAACTCTGACTGTCCGTCTGTTACCTTTTAAAGTCTTAACGGCTGAACGGATTTCGATGAAGTATGGCGCACAGGGAGGCCATGGCCCGGATCTCGGTAGTAGGCTGTCGGAAAATGTCCGATCTCCACGCGGAGTGAAGCCGAGGGCAAAAGCTGTGTAGTTTTAGAAAAGGCGGACTTGAAAAACTGTTGGTACTGTCCAGCCCTTCCCATTCTTCTGATATCCTATCCATAATCACAAGGTAAGTGAGGGGTTATCGTCAAGCCTTGGCTGCTTTCAGCACTTCCTGCAGGTTGGTAGCTACCTACCTATAACTACCTGGTTTCACTTGTTGTTGTCTTTTAATAATTATAATAAATTAGTCTAACTTAATGGCTGAACCCTATCTCCTAAGATACGGGCCAGACCTAGTTTATTGGGATAGAGTTTAAAATTATTGTACTCCTATGTTAACGCTTCAATTACCGAATTATGTCAACTAAATGTATGCAGTGCAATGTGATCCTTGTTTATGCAATAAATTATTATTTATTTATTCTTTAAGTTGGTAAATAAAAGCCAAGATTGATGATAGCTCGCGGAGTGTAGGTAAAGACCACCAATAAATACTATAACTAATAATTTCATCATTATTTAGATGACCTCTTAACCCCACAAACTGGGTGGTAATGCGGTATGGTGCCTTATGTAGGTACCTAAGTAAGTAACATCTACTTAGTACTGGAATTAGTATGAGTGGCATAATGAGTCGCAGGTCCATTCTATTTTTTTGGTAGACCTGCTAATCTATAGGTGTCACCGTACACTAGGCGACTAGTGTCCGCCACAAACAAAATGTGGTTTTCTATGAACTCTTCGTTTACTTGACGTTTGATGCGCTGAGTTGTCCCAACTACAAACTAGGGCAGTAAGTGGCCGAGTGGCCAGAGACTCTAATTGCCGAGTCTAGGCAGTAACTTCAGGCACACATTCGGCAGTACCTAGTCGGCGGTCAGTTGTTTTTTCTGGGCAATTTTGTTTTGTGTAGTTTTTCTCAATTGCACGTAATAGGTCCAGGACAACAAGATAGTTACGTCAACAAGGCCAAAAATTTGGTGAATATATGCGATTCGTTCGATTAATAACAGCTAAATGAACTAGGATTGCATCCAAAGAGGATTAGCATTAAAAGTCCTGCGGAGTGCAGAAAGAACATCACTGCTATTACCTAAGCACCTGCTTCATAGGTAAACTTTCGTGGTTTACTTCAGTTCGGCGATGTTCGTTACTTCTTTTTATATTTGTTCCATGTTCATCACTTTTATCAAAAACTAAAATAAAATGAATGAAGTATGAACGCATTATATTTCATGAACGTAGATATTTTGACAGCCGATAAAGACGTTGCTTTACACGTTAAAATATAATTGAAGACACAAATTGAATAAAATAAATAATGAAATGTTTACACAGTTTACATAAAAATAATTTAACTAACAAATATTGATTTCAGATTTAATTAAACACGTTAGAAATTTTAATGGCTCAGTGACCGTCATATAATTATCATAAAATGAGTCCTTGACTCCTGGCACGCGTAAGGAAAACGGAACGCACTTGACTCCTAGCGACTGAAAATGAATTATCGAATTTCTGAATTAATTTATTAGGAATATAACAATGTGTAGCCGTAAGTGTACTGCCTAGGCGTAAAAACATTAAATGCTTTAGTTATTATTAGTTTACTGTGTATTTTATACGGTTTTATTTACTAACACTTTTTGCTTCATCGATGGACTTTAGAATCGATAACCCAATTTCTTTCAATTTTTGGATGAATCCATCTATCCGTTAGTGCGTCGCTGTAAAATGCTGTTGTGTTAGGGTTGTGTGACGGTGTTGTGCTCGTTGTGACCATGCTTTTCACACCAATTTATATTGCTATGACCTTTATAAAGACCTGGCGCATTCGGTCGTTCAGAGCTCGTCTACTCGAGTTTTTGAGCGGTAACTCGAGTGTCGCATTCTGCAAAGTTCCAGAAAATGCAGCTGGTAAGTGTCCCAATATAAAATCAAGACAGTTATGTCACACATTTCTATTTTATCTGTAAAGCACAAGAGCTGAAGTTACTGGTCATTATCGCAGTAACTTCTACTGATTTTAATTTATCAACCGGCTAAATAACCTAATTTACACAATCTGAAGTACCTACCAATAAAAAAACTGTACACCTAATTATCACCCTCTCTAACTCATAAACAATTAATTTGATTTACAGAAACTCCTACACTTAGTTCTAAGCTGTGCACAAACCCAAAAAATGCATATCTATGTGACTTATTGGACTACACAAATGCCACTCGGATCTGCAGCATGAAGCCGAACCAGATGATTGAAATCAATGACTGGGTGTCATGTTCGAATGGGCTGCCTCTGGGCACTGGCGAACAGTCTCCTATTACTGACTTAGATGTAGATGTGCTATTTGAGTGTGAAATGGAACCTCATGATAACTCAGGACAAGATATCATTACTGTGAGTTTAAATTTTAGGAACTTTAATAGCCTCTACAAGTGGCAATTTATTTATTTAATCTATCAGAATGACTTTACACTGACGAGATTCATGACACTAAACATAAAATATGTATTACAAATATTGCCAAACACAATAGTAGCAATAATAATAATCACTTAAATTAAATTATTATTTCTGCTTTCACTCAGTCAATAACCAAATACATTCCTATCCTGACTGGCAATTATTTTTATGCGGATTTCATACTACAATGTGCCACATGACGGGGCACGGGAAACGGAGCCAAATGCCCAATGCGGATTGAATTTGTATGGAGAAAATCAAGCATGGGGGGGCGTGTTTCCTGTGCACCAGAGCGTGGCTCGTAGTAGTATGCGATCAGCCTTGCCAAAGCATGATAATTATATTCTTTTGATTATTACTTCCCAAATAAGAGGTTATTTTATCATCCATTCTTATGACTACACTTTGAGTTATTCTGTGGTTGTTTAGTTTCCAAACAAATATATGTTTTTGGAAAAATAACTTTAATACATTAAATTCAGTTTACACTACTACTTCAAATTACTTTATGACTTTTACAATAGTAGTAATCATTCTGAAATTAGCATAATTTACACTTAAATAAAATTGATCATCTCCAATTTGATTTCAGTTAGAGTCAATGGGTCAGCCTGTAGCATGGAAGGCAGGCTCACACCTAGCAATCATAGTGAAGACCAACATAGAACATCTTAGTGTTATTGGCTTCAACTTCATTGGTGGAGAATTTGTCATAGACCACAATCTGCCTGTGGTCAGGATACAGAGTAAGTAAAACACTCTCTTTTATAATGTGTAAATATTATCGATATATTGGAAATTAAATGGTTTATTTTCATTCTTTTAACTACTTTATCAGCCATCCAAATTCATATTTCATGTTTCAGCTGTGCAACTCTCAGGAGAGCCCAATAAGGCTTCAGACCCCTCCATGAGGAGTCTCCGAACTGACATCCAATACAACCTCCAACAACCAGCAACCAAATTCCAATGGCCAGTCCATGCAGCCCTGCTGAGGAAACTGTCCAAAGTTGTAGATATCAAGTCTGACACAAAAAATACTATACATATGAATGGCAGCAGTGGAGACACAGTACTCGAAGTACCTCCTCCTAGGAGAACTGTCACTTTAGCTGATGTCAGTGTCAACACTGGCAAGTCGTTATCAGAAGAGGTAGACAACCCTGAAGAAAGCAATAAAATAACAGAACCTGCAGCAAAAGCACAGGGCCCTACACAGCCTGAAGAAAATGAAGTGGTAGTGGAAAATGTAACAGTAGAAATTCAACACAATATCACACCAAAGAAATCTAGTTTAAAACTCGACTTGAAGAAAGGCACAAGCCAACTCTCAACTTCTCTACTAAACATATCTAGTCAAATAAAGTCTGTAACTACTCATAAAAGGATAGTTAGTACGACTGGGCCAAAGAGGCCGCAGTCCCAGATAGAATGCTACCCTGTTGTTAAGGAGGAAGCGGCAAGGAGTTCCACATCTGAACAGAGTTTGCCAAAATCTGTGAAAAGTTCCCGTCCATTAGTGAATACGAAGTCACCAAATGTGTTGATATATTCTGATAGTGTAGTAGCTAGAGATAATTTGGAGGCGTCCCTTAGGAAAGTACTGGATTGCGATAGGTGAGTGTGAGTGTCTTCTGTGGTTTTATGCTATATGCTGAGCTTTCACAAAATTAACACAAGCTTGGCTCATATCAAATCAACTGCAATTTATTCAAACTAGTTTACTGTTTTTTTTCTATTTTTATTTGTACTATCTTTATTGGCATTTAACATTCTTGCATTGCAGCATTTATTTGATAGGAAAGTTAGACTTAGTGGCATGTTTAAAAGCTCTACACTGACATGGCAAATATTAACAGAGTATTTAGTAAATGGAATACTTACTATTCCTATAGTCAAATTCCAGAAGTTTGACTGGGCATGAGGCAAAACGAAGTTTATTAAATTAGTAATTGTTGCTGATATTGATATAATCAGTTTTTTGTGATTTAATTCGATAGCGAAATGATACTGTTATAATAAAGTCCATGAAGAAATTGTCGGGCTTATCCAATTTAAGAAACATAAAATAAATATCATCACATAAAATATCAGGTATACGTTATACGTGGTGTCCCGCGAGGCGCTGGAGGGCGGCGCGTGGCGGGGACGGGCCGCGCTCGTGGCTGTGGCGGGCTGTGTCGGCCGGGCCGCGCCACTGCTGCTGGCACACTTACTGGCGGGCGGCAGACTGCTGGCCCTCTGTTCTGATCTACTCCATACTGTGCTGCCGTATTATAAGACTGCTGAGGTACGTGTCACGATCCTACTTTATACTTTATGCCTGTTGGGAGTTCAGCTGCTTAAAGATTCTAGAATATAATACGGTAAATACATCGGCAATAGGTTATATTTCCTATAATTGATTATGGTGATGTGTGTTACTATGACCTGAATGCAGATCTCCTCAATAAAATTGACCGCCTTCTCAATAACTGCATTCGATTCGTTTTCAATCTTCGTAAGTATGAACATGTATCTGCACACCGACTGCTTTTAAAATGGGTAACCATTTTAAAAGCAGTTCGTCAGAGCAGAGAGTTGAGGGCTCTGTCTACGTTGTTCTCTATTCTGGACAAACCTACTTCACCTTCTTACCTGACTTCCCAAATTCAATATTTATGCATAGTGCCCATAGTAAAAATCTTTGTTCCACCAACAATCGTCTTCTACTACGTCCTTCTCACCGTTCTGGCTTAATTCATTCTTCATTCTTTGTCCAGACGGTTTTTCTTTGGAATGCGCTCCCTCTAAGCATCAGGACGGGAACCAGTCTGTTATCTTTTAAAGTGAAGGCACGTAAACATATCCGTCAGAAGTTGGCCGAAACATCCCAGCGATGAGTTGCTGATTCGTTTTCTCCTCTACCGATCGTTATTTCTCCTGACCAAGGTTTATTTTGTTTATATGTAGTACTATCTATATATTAGTATTTATTCTTGTATTTTATAGTAATTTCCGAGCTATCTATCCCGTATATTGCAATTTTTTTTGTTATTTTTTAAATTCTTGTATTTTATAGTAATTTCCGAGCTATCTATCCCGTAAGTTGCAATTTTTTTTTTTTTTGTGTGGGATATCATTTAATAACTTTTCCCACTCTGGGCGGAGCGGGAGGGCGTGTCAGACTCGACTAAAACCCACCCGTGTTACTTCAGTTGCCTGTGCCAGGGGCCACCGTAACCCTTTCGGACTTTCCCGCAACCCTGGCAGGCATCGGCCCTAGCGGACCCCGGCATTGGTGCTGACATCTCTTTGAGGCGCGCGTGGAACACAACGCGCCGTCGATATAAACTAAAATATTATAAAAATTCAATGTGGATATTTGAAAACTCAAGATGACATACATTTTAAATGACAGATTTTTGACTGGCGCCATTGCTCTGCATTTCAGTCAATTTTCTTGCGGAGAAACTGTACTACATAACCAACTAGCCAATTCCACGTTCATTTGAAAGTTCGTGCTGTAGGTTTTAAATCTTATTGCGATTAACTCAGGATCCAAATTCGTTTACTCCTACTGACAAACTCCGTGTGAGGTAACCCTTTCACGAACCATTTCGAGAGACTTCCTAATTTAAATTGAAACTCGAAATTTTGCTTAAAGGTAGGTTATTATTATTATTGGGGTAGGTATACAAAAGTAATAAATCTGAAAACTACAGTAGGTAATGGGTTTATTGTGGGCCAAAGTACTCGTACGAAACAGGTGTGCATAGGTGTGGAACTGTAGGCTACTCCGACAAAAGAATTGAGATCTAAATGGGTGCTATGTTCTATAGAGTTGAAAGAAACAGCGGCACGGTTGGCGCAGTGGCTAAGCGATTGACTGCCGCGCTGCGTGTCGCAGGTTCGATTCCCGCACGGAACAAATATTTGTACGACCAACAAGTAGTTGCTCTGGGTCTGGCTGTTTGTGTATGTGACTTTAAATGTTTGTAAACGCACCCACAATACCGGAAAAATTCCTAGTGTGGGGCAACGTTTTTAAAAAAACAAACAAACAAAACAAAGAAAGTCTGAAGTTTATAATGTAATTTGGCAAGTTTTCAAAGCTAAAGTTTCAACAGTTACAAACGAGGAACCTGAGGGGCAATTCCCGTATTTTTAAGACCGTTCGCATTCTAATCTCAGTCTCAATCTGTCAAAATTACAATCAATTTACATACATTTTTGACAGGTTTTTGACATTGATTGTCGCTGAGATGAGATTGCGACTTGGATTTGAACGTTTTTTAAGTACGAGAATTGGCCTACTGATAAAATTTCGACTTACTTGGACACCCATTTACATAGATGTCAATTCTTTTATCGGTGAAGCCGACACTCCTGTACTTCTTTTGTACCGAACTTGGCCTCTTATCACAAATTATTTCAGCGGGGATTTTTCTACTCGCGCTTCGCGCAGGAACGGTTTTCATGACATAAGTATTCCATTTGTGCACAATACAGTCCAAAATCCACTATAGGTACCATTTTTTTTTTTACTTTGGTGACTGTTGCTAATTGAGTTTGCACGAGCCTGCAAAGCAAAAATTATATGTTTTACTCGGTTTACACTTTTCCACGAAGACGTCGTGAGGTAAAATTTGGTTACATTGGAATTTTATCTTTATCACGTTAACATTGAGTTTCTAGTTCCAAAACACGAATAGTCTAAGATTCTGAATTCGGGCTTAGCGTGTATGCAAAATAAACAGATGTTCTTACCTAATGAAAAATTTAATTGTTATTAAATTGAATGGGCAATGATCATATTATTTTGTTTTAAATATTGCAATTGGAAAACCATTTCGAGAAATTGGGTTGCTTTGCTAATCACTGCGGTCCAACAAATATTCTAAGATTATTGTTTTTTTTTGCCATAGATTTCATTTCCTCAAAGTAAGAAAGCAGAAGAATGGTGATGCGATTATTTTCGCTTTCATATCGACAAAAAAGCTGGTTTAACACTTAAGGGACCGGTTTGTGACGTCAAGTTTAACTGACAAGGACTGGCTTGCTACCTGCCTATGACCCCACCATGACCCCGCTAGCAAAAAATCTTTTACTCAAGTTTTTATTGCCTCTACCCACTTCAAGTAAGTTATTTTGGGTTCTTGAATAAACAGACCAAAATATAAACAGTATTCGTATAACGAGAATTGCATTTTGTAAGTAAATGACGTCATAATAATAACAACTATGACTAACGGGTTTGTTTACGTAAAACATTTTTGCCCAAGAACAAGTATTTATATGGTTTGTTCGTGCAAATAATTATCTACAACGATGTAACAACTATCTATAAATGAATATTCATACACTCACCGTCGATTAGACACAAAAACACTTAAGTTCACTAAAAATCTTGGAAGCAGTCACTAACCACAGAGCGTGTCCGTTTCTACATTATGTTTGCAAAATTGCCAGGCAAAGTTTTTGATTTTTTATGATTTCTTCGACGAGAATATCCATCGGCACATAGAGTGAACTGCTCACATACGATATTAGACCTTATTAATATTTAGTAATAGAGGTTTAAACCGCGTGAATCGGTGGACTCTTTAGAGGGCCATCGGGTCTGATGGTATGGGCGAAAAAGTGAAAAAGGGCCATCAGGGCCTAGCGGAGTTTGTTTTCATCATGATTCATGATGTAGTATCATGAGTATGTGTAAGTGCTTTTGCTTTTTAGGGTTCAGTACCTCAAAAGTAAAAATCGAAACCCCTATAAGAATCGGATCACTTGGTTGTCTATCCATCTGACTCTTTTTCTCAGGAATGCGTGGGGGTATCAAGTTGAAATTGATATCAAATACTTAGATATACGGTCCTTTGGCGCTGTAAAAAAATCGAGCTTCTAAGACGCTGACTTAGAAGTTTGGAATAAATTGCCCTTCATGTCGCATATTTTGACACTCGCAAATAAATAAAAACCTATAGGGTACATTCCGTTGACCTAGAACGTCGTTTGACAGGAATAAACTAAATTTTGGGGATTTTTAGTCTAGTTTAGAGAAGGTGCCGATTCTCTTGTCACAAAATTCTCTAAACTAGACTAAAAATCCCCAAAATTTAGTTTATTCCTGTCAAACGACGTTTCCCATTCTGAAATTGACTAAAGTGACACAACATAACTATAATAAATATAATTTGACAGCACTAAAGAGAAGGTGCCGATTCTCTTGTCACAAAATTCTCTAAACTAGACTAAAAATCCCCAAAATTTAGTTTATTCCTGTCAAACGACGTTTCCCATTCTGAAATTGACTAAAGTGACACAACATAACTATAATAAATATAATTTGACAGCACTAATGTCATTTAGTTAATAAATTTAGTGAAAATAGCAGATTTGCTATTCGGAATTTGCCGAAAAATAATAATTGATTTCACCAAAAGTTTTGATTGTCAAACTAAATCAGGCTATTTTGAATCGCGATTAAAAATGTTTGAAATAAAAATTAGTTATCATGAACTAAAGTTTACAAAGCACATTTCTCTTCTAATTCTTGAAAGTTTGGATGCTTGTGAGCACAGAACAGATAAAGAGGTTAGAAGGGCCTTGTGGGCGGGGCAGGCACGCCGCACTTATGAGCAAACGCTCAAAAGTCAACCGAAATTTGTTTCACGGGCTAACAGTCGCGCTCATATTGTGACAACGTACGACGCTCCGTGAAAAACAAAGAATTATGCCGTCTTGCGCTATTATAACGTGTCGGAAAAGAAGACAGGTGTGTAGTGTAGCCCGGGAAGGGATTTCTTTTCACCGGTAAGTCCAAAAACCTTAAAATACAAGTGATATTTGTAATTATTACTATAGTATTATGTAGTTTGTAGATAAAAACGATACAATCGCAACAGTAGTTGCAAAATTATACATTGCTTGCAATGCATGGGTAGCATCTTGTACTAGATCAGTGATCGCGCAATGTATTGCGTTCACTGCGAACGTCGCGTACGCCTAGCCAAAGCTGAAATTCGGCGAAATCCATGCTTATCGATAGTGTTGTACCAAGTTGTAAATAATGTCGATATTAAGTATGTGTGTTTGATACAGCTGATTATTATCAGTAATATTATAATTAAAATAACTTTGTTTACTATCACCAATTATTGTTTATAGTGCGTTTTTAATTTAGTTTCTGAGTAGGTTTTCAATCTCCGGAATATTAACAAACATATGTTGACAGCAAAGATTTTGCGCAGCTTCGTCGGAACTGAATTATTTAGCAACATTAGTAATCATCAGGTTGGATTATATCCTACTGCAAACCATGTTACAGACCTAACTAAGGCTATTATTGGAAAATATATTAATTTAAGATTGCACTTTATTTTGAAAAAATCGAATTTAAAAGATAGCAAAGCGCATGTTACTTAATAAATTCGTATTATTTCAGGGACAATAATAAAATCAGCATTTAAATTGAGTTTAAATTATAGTTCAATTTTAAAATATTCTAGTATTTTTTAAGTGAAAACTTCTTTAGGCGCGTTGAGCACTTTTTTTGGTGAACAAAATCATGGAACTCGCGTCATCGTCACCGAACGCTTTCCATGAGCTATATGTATATTATGTATATATGTGTACTTTTTGGGTGAACAAAAAGCGTGAAACTCGCGTCATTGTCACCGCACGCTTCCCATGAGCTATATGTATACTGTGTATATATGTACATAGATATATCTCCTTGCGTTATACATTATATATATATATAAATAAATTAGCAAAAAACCAAAGAAAATTTGAATTTCGCGGCTATGTTAGATGTTCCCCCTTAATTTGACAGTATTAAGGAAAAATTTAAATCTTCATTAAAAGAGGTGAAAGACACAATTAAAGGACTAGAAATAGGGACCAATTAGTTCAACCAGGTTTCAGACTGGCTAAAGTATGTAGATTCATCCTTCATGGGGTACTGTTTAAAATGTTACAATAAAATACCTCCCCACATATTCCAACTGAATGAAACGAAATTTAAATCTTGTCTAAAACGCACACTATACAGCCAAGCATATTATAAGTTGGGGGATTATATCGCTGACAAAAATGCTTGGCTCAGCGCTGGTCCTGCTCTACAAGAGCGCCTAAACGAATCGATTAGCATTCGAAAATATTGTGAGCTGATGAAGGTTGTACAATCTATCTTTGCATTGTATAAATTCACTTTCTTAGTATTGTATAATTGCATAGCACGTGTGAGCACTATGTACCTACTATAAAACTTACTGGGTTCGTCTTTCATTGACTTGAATGTGGCACAGGTAATTTCTTAGCTGCCACGGCTTATTTGAATTGCTGAATGGTTTTTATCTTTTTATTACGGACACTTTTAACGTGCACGTCTTTCTACATCGTTCTCACATGTATTATTTCAACATGAATGATGTAACCACTTTTTTGTAACAATATTTCGATTTAAAAGAGTGTCCATGGAGTGTCTTGCCCGTTCTTCTCCATAGGTACCTACTACTCTTTGGAATGGGCAACTAGCTTCATCTTTCTGACTGACCGAACCCTTGACAATTCAAAAGTGCCTGTAGTTGGTTTATTTGAAATAAATGCTTTGAGTTTGAATTATTTATATGTATTTAGGAAGTCCACACTAATTGTCCCCCTCTTCCCGGAAATATAGAGAAAAATTGCTAACTTATAAATTACAGTAATTTTATCGATATAAGTAATCGACCTTTTGGTCGCCGTAACATGCGTGAGAAATAAATTACCTTTTGCGCGTGAGTGAGTGTACGTCAAACGCAGTGTTTGTATTAGTGTGACAACCAATAGCAAACTCACTATCTAAGTGTGTGTGGTTTATTTGTGTGTGTAATACGCGTACGTATTGGTCTCTTGCTTGTAGTGGAGTTAAGGAGTGGGAGACAAGCGGCGACACGCGTTCTAATACAAATCAGGAACTATTTCCTTTCTAACCTGTTTTATCTGTTCTGTGCTTGTGAGTATGGAAATCATTATGGAAGCTGATTGCAGTTGTTGTCGATTCACGACATAACAAACAGAAAGACTCAAACAGGCGGGCGGCGGTGACGAGACTACCGGAGATTTTCAACTTACTGAACGAAAAACCGGATGATCTTCTCTTGAGATTACATACTGTAAATCTTTCTTCATTAAAAATACATACCTATGTGCTAAATTTCATGTCGTTTGGTCGCACGGTGTTGGAGTTCACTTTAGACTCACAAAATGTATTACTTATATTTAAAAAAAAACTCTTAACACACTACTAAACTTTCTAATAATATAATTCAACCATGATGCGAAAGACACGTAGCGCCATCTAGCGGCCTAAAGCAATTGTGACCATCGACAGTTATGGTTCTTTCCTCGGGAACAGTACTCTTTTTCTGGATGAAAGGTACCCTATGTCCTTTCTGTACCCCTGACAACGTATATGCAAAATTTCACGATGGTTGGTTCAGTGGTTTAGGCGTGAAAAGGTTACAAACAAACTTACTTTCGCATTTATAATATTAGTTTTAGTTTGGTGTACAAAAGAATTGGCACCAATTTTGTGACAAGAGAACTTGCACCATTGTATGGGAGAATATTTTCTAAACCACCAAGTTTGTCCTGCAATTCGGAATCGAAAATTTATAGGCCATATCTTGGAAGTTGAAGTTACATTAGTCTTATTTCAGCCAAGTCGGTCTACTCTCCAATCTAACAACCCACCAGCATCGGTAACAGATTCACGGACATACACTAATATTGAATAATATACCTACTTGTACACAGCGATTGTTCTTAAATACATTGAATAGAGCGGTTTCATCCGATTATTTTGCATATATTTACTACAGAAGATTCAAATTCAAATAGGTACCTAGTCATACGCCGGGTGAAAAGTTTTTGCTGGGGCGGGAAGGAATTATGTTTTGTTTTCGTCGTGTTTGATGAAACTAGATATTTTTCTGGGTTTATACGCCCTCTTAAGTAAGCATCCAAATATTTCTTACACCCGACGTTTATGCCAAAAATAATAATGTTTCTTTGTGTTTGTATACTGAGAAAGTATTGCGATAACCGTGGGCATTTGTTTCATCAGGTTCGTGAGAATGAGTTAGTACAATTCACTTACGACAAATGGAAGTCTGTGAAGATGAAGCATCACATATTCTGCTACCAAGCCTCTCCTGCCAAGAAACAGTTCTCCACTGAAAGCGATAGACAGTAAGACCATCTTTTATTTAATAATTCCGTCATTCTGTGTGTGTGATATGTTTCTTTCAACCACAGAGTAATGAGCAAATGGAGTGCTTATACAATAATATATTTTGATGTAAAACCAAAGTCACTTAACATTTTTTTTGTTATGAAACAAGTATAGTGCCTCAATTTGATTATTATTCTGTGTTCTCAAATAAATATTGTGCTTATAAATAACATTTTGATCAATTTACAGAGCAAGTCAGGAAAATAATATGTATCGGTACGCAAAACATACTATTGACTTAGAAGTCCTTTAATCCTCAGCCCTCATGTTATGACACATTTATTACGCCTTGAGATCTAGTGTTTTATATAATAAGCAGTGCTATTTTTACGAATTATGAGTACATGCGACATAACATTTAATTTATGTATTTTTTAAAGAAGTATTTATTTAAACTTTCTTTAAATGCTTCATTTGAGTTTGTTATACAAAAATATGCATGTTTGTGTAGATGATGTGTTGTCTTTCTATAATATTGATATACATGAACTTTACCTGCATACTCATATATTCATTTTAATATACAACTTTACATAACTGCATAATACAATTTAAGCTAAGTTCATTATTGATATAGTGGCTGAACAAGGACCATGGCTGTACATATTATATTGTAGCTTAGAAGCAACACAATGCAAGGAATGTAAATTACATTATTATTATAAATATCCACTTTATTGAACACAACTTATGACGTAGTGAACCGTATTATAAATTATGACACAATACTCTGCCCTAGAAAACTTTTAAGAAATACGCTTGATAAATATTCTTGCCCAATTTGTCATCAAACAAAAACTATAGTGAATTGTCTCTGGGCAGATCACGCAACACATTATTTTAGTTGCCTAGTGAATTCGCTTTTAGACATAGATTAATGCTCAAATACATCATTTCGGTATGTCGATTCTGTAAAAATCTCACCGTGAAGTGAACACTTAGGTGAAGTGAGCGTAGAGTGAGCTGTCAGTGTCATCTCACTGATGCTAGGGATTGACCAAGCATTACATTTACAATCATAATCAAGTTTTTTTTTATGCTAATTCTGTTGATCATTTTATATTATTTCAAAGCTAGTATTTATGTGGCTAAACATTATTGTTTACGGGTTTTTTTTTTTATAAAACAGCAAAAAAAAATTCAGTCAGAAACTCAAATAAATCCTTTTATTTATTTTTTCCTAAACTAGCTACCTAATAAAGAAAATGCGCATGGACAGTGTTTGTTATTAGGGACCTATTGATTAATATGACTATCGTTGTCGTTTTCATGGTTTTCGAGGTTGCTAAAGCCGAAAGTAAGGTCAAAATGAAAATCAAAGATGGCTTACCGTCATCTTTAATTTTCATTTAAAAAAAAAATTGTTTTTGACTGAATTTCTGTGTTGCTGTTTTATTTTTTTAAAAACTCAAAATAATAATATTTAGTCACTTATACTAGCTTTGAAATAATATAAAATGATCAACAGAACTAACATTAAAAAAATATACTTAAATACAATCTCGATTATGATAGTAAATTTCAAATTGGTCAATTTCCTATCATCAGTGGGACTACACTGGCAGCTCACTTTACCTAAGTTTTCACAGTGAGATGGTTACAGAATCGCAATGCTGGTATCCATCGTATCCCTAGGATATGCACCATCCGTCATATAAACGAGATCTAATTCAGCCCGATCTTAAAATTTCGAGCCAGTTACTGTATTTCGAACTTTATTCCGACCACGGTAAAGTTCATAATACTGACTACTTAGTACCCGACTAAGTTGTTAGTTTTGTACAAATTCTGTATTTCGAACACATTTAAACTCTTACTACAAAAATTATCTTGATGATTTAAACGTCTAAAGAAAAACCTTTAATAATAACCATATTTGTTTATCCGAAAGTCTAAGTACATATATTCAAGACAGCGTGAACCATGTATGCACGTTGTTTTGTCCATATGGCGCTGAATTTCGGAAGTGGAGTATCTGTAAAGTATTTATTCTGTGATTTAACCTGCAAAAACAAAAAGTATAATTACACTAGCTGCGTCGCAAGTTGTATATATAGTGTTGAAGTCCAGAGTCTTTCGTATTGAAAAATGAGGCAATTGCTGTTCTATCTACAGCTGAAAGCTTTGTCAAATGAAAGCCAACGTTTTGACTTGAAATTCGGTCCATCTTTATTCTAATTTGAGTCTATGTTAGCAAAACAGCGGCGTGCTGGCATATAGATAACGTAAGCGCTGAATATTCCATACGTCATTAGGTCCACGCTGTTTCAAAAACAGTCTTACAATGACAAAATGCCAAACATTTTCTCATACGAAAGGCTCTCCATCGTCTCATCTTTATAAGTACATTTCTACATCAGTAGCAACTATGTGTAGACCGTCCAAATACGCGGGGCACCCGGGACACGAGCTGGACATCCAGGTGTTGGCTTCGGAGGAGACCTGGCGCACGCCCTCGCTGCTGCAAGCTACCGACCTCACGAATAGGGGCATTGCTATCTTCTCACAGGTTCGTGACCAAGTATATGCCTGTGTAACGTAAATAAATCATCTCTTCAAAATGAGAGTGAACAGGCTTCTTCTGGGTAAGCTCACTCCACCGTCGACTCTGTCTCTGTCACCACTGACCAAGACTAGAGTCAAGAGCAAACCCATCTTAAATAAAAAAAAATAAAAAAATAACCTGGGTCTTGTTTACAAATCTCAAATCGATTGTGTTCTTAGACAGAATTGTCATTCAAAATGTCCCGAAAACACAATTGAGTTACTAAAACATTTGTAAATTAGTGCAGGAATTAGCGCTGATAATGTAATGAACTAATGACACAGTCAGCAAAGAATTCTTTGTTGACACCAAAATACTAAATTATACTTTCTTAGTTCAAATCTAAAGTACCTATCACTTTTGCATAACATCTGTTTTCCACCTGAGCCATGAAATGAAATGACGAAAGCGATTTTTTATTGTCATGAAAATAATGTGAATATTTTTCTAGATTCATTTAGAAGCAGACCCCAGTGACTATTTAGGCGACGAAGGCATGAAAAGCAACGAAGCTCGTCTAGGAATTATCCACAAAATCCTGGGTGACATCCTCGGCCTACACGTGATAGAACCCAAGGAACTGACCCAGATAGACTATACAAGAGGGTTCTTCTTAGGAAACCATGTGGTAAGACTACGTTATACACTTCCATTAATATCCACTGTATATGTTTATTTCGCATCACCATCAATGTAGCAATTGCTGAATATTGATATTTATATTTTGATACACTAATGTGTTAGGATAACAAATTACTGTTACTCAATTTATTGTTTTAAACACACGTGGTCATTGATAATGCGTAACCTTCCGTTATAATGGGTCAGTTCAAATATTAGACTTAGAAAACACAAGATTAGCTAAACAATAAAGTATAGTGTGTTACTGTCTTATTTGATAAATGAATAAATGGCATACATACTTCGATTTCGGGTTAAAAAAAATTATACAATGGTAAATTCGACCTAGTTTTTGTTGGAATTTATATTTTTTTTTTCTAATAAAAAACAAGATCTACATAATTTTACTGTTTGATTGATACAAAAACACGTGATTGTCGTTACGCGTTGGTTTACCAAATAAAACATGTAAGAAAAAAATCACTATAACTTAAAATCCCCTCCAAATTTTTCCTTACGTCAAATGGTTGCTTATCAAAATATAAATGTCTTCCATAAGCAACTACTAGGAAGTAAGAGTAGATAAACATAATTTTTGATGTGCATTCTTGCATACATTAGATGTGATCTATTGTTACTAGGTTTGAACTAACTCTTGAACTCTGTCACATGTCGTTAAGCTTTGTAGAAACACCGTCATTTGGGGACATTATTAAAGGAAATGGTAGATCATTTAATCATTTTACTGCATTGTGTATTCTAGACAAACTTGTTTAAATAGTTGTTAGCGCACTTGCACTTTCGTAGAGTGCATTTCAAGGCCTTATTAATTAACCACAATCAACTTTTATTGTAAGAAACATTCCGACGTTTGTCCGTATTGATTTACTAATAATCTTGGAGTTCTAATTCTTAACCAAAAAACATACCAATTACAGAACGCGCAAACGATAATCGTACTCATACAATGAACAAAATATATTATTGATTTGATGACGATTATTAAAAAAAAACAGTATTCACAAAGTTAAATCGAATCGGTATATAGGGAACCACATTCACAAACAAAATAGTCCACGTAGAATACAGAATGCTTCCGTCATCATGAGCCCATGACAGTCTACCTGTGTATACGATAGTGACACGTGTTCCCGGTAGGCGGCGTGGCCGAAGCGTGCGGCCGGCCCTGGCCACGTGACCGTGTGATGCCCGGTGAGACACACCTTCACGAGCACTTGTTGCTACTAACGATGCTACCACGCACGGTTTTAAGAGTGAGCAATTCGATTTAACATGGATTTTTTTATACAGGCCTATGGCTCACGCTAAGCCCAAAAAAGCAGAATTTTAAGGCTCATGTAAAGGGCTAAAATGCAACAGACCCCATTGAATTTGTTACATTTCTTTTAGCATTTTATAAAACAGTTAGAATGGTTATAAAGCTCACTCTTAAAACTCAATGTATATTTCAATTATATTATGCTTTTATTTTATGTTTTAATAAATATCACAATGGTTTTGGTATTATAATAATGTGCACGCAGTTCAATTAAAATATTTTTGTTTCTTTCACACTTTTTAAAGTATTTTTAACTATTATTAATCATCTCTTATTTCACAGCTATTCATATATCAACATTCGATAGAAGTAAATAAATCATAACATTAGAATCAATATGAATTTTATCTAAAATCATCGCTTCGGTCACCGAGTTTTTCATTTCAACCGTGCTTAGTGAAAAATTGCCAATCAAGCTAATAGTCATTCATTTCTTTGTGAATATTTTGACCTTTGATTTTTTCTATCGATGTTGCATGTTGTGTTGCTCGGAATTTTCTGTCGCAGGAAATATTAAAATCACGTGATGGTTGCGTTGGGTAACCGCGCTACGTGTTATTGGATAGCCAATAAGCACGTCAGAAAAAAAAGAACCGAACAACTATCATTGTATCTTTAGTTAAATATGTGTCAAGTAAACCCCTCATAGAATAGAATACTCTTTATTATGTACTCCATTTAAATTAATAAAAACATAATAAAAGTAAAATTATATGAGTCTTATAGATGCAGAGGTATCATCCAAATAAACCAAAATGGCGGTAAACAATTTTTTTTGGTTTCGAAGCAGTGCACTTACTATTGGGTAGGTATTGCGGTTTTTGCTGCAAACTTATAATTTCAACGGTTATTTTAAATGAGATGTTGCTTTTTCTACTAATGAAGCTGATTTGACATTGACAGATTGCGTTCAAAGTTGCTATCATAAAAAAATTGGATGATGATGCCTTTGCATCTATATGACTGATATATCAGGCAGCGATGCGAGCCGTAAACTATACTCTTTTGTCGAGTGTACATAAAAATACGGATGACTGTAAATTGCGAACCGTAGAATTCGCTATTGAATTACCTTTTTACAAGCCATGTGCCTGATGACATTCCAATCGGCATATGAATTGAATATTCAAAAATCCTTCCGTAGCTGCTCACTTTCGGTATTTAAAAAGCTGTGTGTGTGTCTTGTCTTGTCTAGAAGACCCAGCGGTTTGTGCGTTGTCTGTCAGTGAGTGAATTTAAGATCAATTACATATCGGGTTTGTCTAAACCAGCGTCTTTAATTACAAACAATTAATTTTGACAGAAGATTCCGAGCGTGTTGTCAAACTTTGCTAGTTCCCTCCCTACATAGGTAACGTACGTAATTTATACGTCCCTTTAGCACAAGCTGCGCCTAGTGGAGGCGTGCCCGCTGGCAGAGGGCGCGCGCGTGCAGACGCTGGGCGACGTGCGCGTGCAGTGGTGCCTGCGCGGAGAGGAACCGTTGCACCCGCCTGGCCCCGCCTTCTTACCAGTACACGTGTACGAGTGCCCCGAGCACTTCTCCACGCTGGAGTACTTTGACGTGAGTATTAACTATGAATTGTATGTTATTGACTTAAGGTTTAAATTGCAATGAGGGCCCCGAATACATTTCCACGTGAGACTATTATGATTGTATTTTTTTTAAAGAACATTTTTAAAGACACTTTTCCAGTATTTATTTGGTTTAACAATAATGCATTGGTATTAGGTAATATACAGGGCCCTGTCTGTGATGTTTCTCCAGTTAATTGATTAATAATTTTCATTATAAATATTTCTAACATTTTCTAGAACCTAACATCGACCAGTCTCGGGCGCCTGGTAGTCTACTCCGACGTGATGGCGTCTACCATGCACGTAACAAGTGCACCTCTCGCACACGGCGTGGGTTCCGTAGCGAGAAGACAGGTGGCCGGCCGGGGCCGCGGCGGGAACACGTGGATCACGCCGCCCGGGCAGGCCGCCATGTCGCTGCAGGTATACATTGACTCAAGTTTAGTGTTAGTTATCGATAATTCCACTGCATTTCACTAGGTCCGACCATCTTCTAAGTCTCGCTCCATGACTGCCAACTTTTTATCTTATTTTGTACAGCATTTTGCACTCTCGTCTCACAACCAATCGTTTAAATTCTGGGACTCTGGTCACTGTGACACCCAATCCTACTCGGACACTCGTTATATTGTTCTACAGTTCAGATATTAAGTTAACTGTGGTATTGTGTTCCAGGTGTGGCTCAAGATATCGCCGTGTCTACCGCTAGTGCAGCACGCCGCAGCACTAGCCGCTGTGCGGGCGATACGATCACAACCCGCATATGAACATTTGGATATTAGGTAACTATATTGGGTGGCATCACACATCGACGTACAAAACTGTAACTATGAATTCAGCACAAGTTTCTAGATTTTTTTGTCGGTTATCAAAATAAACGAGGGAGCCTTACAGTAGTCGCTTTAGATCATCTCACCTTGTCTATTCCCCTTTCTCGTCACACACACGCAACTGTTGGTTGACAGTACCAACCTCTCGGAAAATGGGTTGGTACCATCTGACGGCCAACTCTACCATCGCGCGCGCTCATTGGTCAAATCAAATAGCGCGCGCTTCCTCGGCTTCCTGTTACACACTTCCGTTGCATTTCATGAAATTACTCCCACATATTGCAGGAAAGCGAGAGGAAAGATATTACACATAAAAAATCTGCCGATTCATAAAAAAGTTCAATACCTACGCGGTCAAAATGTAAGAAAAGGCATTTTTTTTAAATCTTAACGCTTCTCCTCAAAATTTCAACGCCGGAGCGTCCAGAATCTTGTACTGAATCCATAGTAAGTTGAGCGTCGATGTCCCGGCCACCATGTAGATATAGTCAGTCTCTCATCACTACATTAATCTTGTATGTATCGGCTGGAGTGGAGTTACCGGAGTATACCGATTACTTTCAAACAGAGCTTGAAATCTAGCAAGTCGGAATCACGCGGCCAGGTCTAAAGTTCTAGATTCTGCGTGGTAACTGTGAAATAGAACGCTCGATATAAAGCTGTGCGTAGTCTTAAATTATCAGTACTATAATCAAAACTCTCGTATACTCTAAAAGTGTACTTTTTCTTTACTTGACAGGATAAAGTGGCCTAACGATATTTACTTCGGCCGCGACGTCAAGATTGGTGGCACCATCACTACTGCAAACTGTGTCGGCGATGAAGTCTATGTTAATATAGGTAAACTTATTCCACATATTTCAACAAAACTTCTATAAAGGACCTTCCACACGTGCCATACACGACGCAGTCTCGTAAGACCTAATTCAAATTCAAATCTTTATTCTTCGATCATAAATACCCTAGATACAACATCTCCTACAAATTCACGCCGAAAAAGTGTCCGACTCGCTTAGTTATAAGTATGCACGTATAGTAGACAAATTCACAATGTATAATGTACTAAGACTATACATATTAATAAAAATTGAATACAACTTTATTCCCTACACAAAAGGTTTTATTTGTAATGCACGCGTTAGGCGGTTGTGACATTACAAAATGCGATAATCGCGCAAGTCGTAAAATTTTAACGACCGTCGGCCGTAGGTGTACGAATGTACACCTTAAGTCAATCAGAATTAAGTATAATTCAGTTTACGCTGCGTGGGGATCGTAGCCTTGAGTCTTGTAGGAACAGAGTAGCAACACGTGCGGGAAAGGGACAACCGCGTAAGCGATTTTTTTTTTTTTTTTTTTTTTTTTTTTTTTTATTTGGGAAAAAAACGATATTACATTAAATATATCAGTAAGGTACTTATATAAAACCAAATCAATGTAATAACCACAACATTTTCCACATATTAAACTATATTATATTTATTTACTTCAACTATTGTAGAAAGACAATGTTTTTACTTAGTTAGAAGGTAAATTTAGCCACAAATCCATTACATTATGAAATCTTGAATTAATACTTACCGAAAATAAGAAACCCCATCCTTTTTCAAGCTATTTGAAGTATTATTTTTGCACTTTTTCACGGAGCACTTCGGCATGTTGACCTGACGGTGACCGGCGCGCGACTGCGAGCGCAATTGTGCTACAACGCGTTTTTAGCACAATTGATTCATACCGCGCTTGAGGCGTTGTTAGTGTATCTAGGGTATTTATGATCGAAGTCTTTATTGCATAACACAACACATGTGTGTACAAGGTCTTAATAATAGTTATAAAGTTCACATGGAGCCTGTCGGGCACAAGAATTGATAAAATACGAGTAGTAGCATTATTCATAATAAATAAAGTAAATAGGAATTAAAAGTATTGTTATTATTAATAAAATCGAATCAAACTACAATCAATAATATCACATTTAAATATAAATGATAAATACGTATTTACAAAAGGAAAAGAAAAAACCAAAAGCAAATAAAAAAACCAACGCCATATCACAAATACAATTACAATTTAAGAAATATTATTACTCAAACTCAAACTCAAAGCATTTATTTCAATTAAACCATTTACAGGCACTTTTGAATTACACACATTACACTTTACAAATTCAAATTAATTTATTCACGTATAAATAGAGTAAATACAATCGGTGGTTTCCATGTTACATTATTTGGTCTTATAATTCTATTTAGCCTGTGGTATGGCATGTGAATCGTTTTCTTAAAAGTAAAAAAGGAATAAAGAAATATAAATAATGGTTAGTCTTAGCCCGTGGTCTTAGCCAATACGTGTCTCCGAAATTCATAGTCTTATATAATGTCAATAAAATAATTATGTGCCTGGTAAAATACATTGTCAAATGCCAATAAAACTCAGTCATTTCTACGTTGAATTAATAATACACAACACACATTATTTAAAATATTTATATATAGAATATTTTCCTTATTCCTGTAGCCATTCATTTACCGAGTAAATCATTATTTTAAGCAGTAGCTCTTTAAGCTTTTCCTTAAATTTTGGTAGGGGGAGATTTTGAATGTCTGTTTGTAACCTATTATAAATTTTAACGCACATAGCTGAGCAATTTTTTTTGAACACCGCAGTCTTTGGTGCAAAATCTAACACTAGTCGCTGACCATGTCTGGAGTTACGAGGGTAGACATTATCCCGTGTATAAATATCACGAGCTCTTACAAATAGATTAGGATTGGACTTTACGAACACACAAACTTCAAAAATGTACATACTCGGCAGGGGTAATATCTTGAGTTTATTAAAGTGAGGTTTACATGACTCATAAGGAGGAATACCAACAATTGCTCTTATGCATCGTTTTTGGGAGAGAAACGCCCGCTGGGAGTCTGTTGAGTTTCCCCATAGTATTAACCCGTATCGTAGCACGGAAGCTACATGGCCATGGTATGCCAACAATACCGTACTTTGGTTAGACGTAGTTCTTAGTCTGTTTAGGACATATACGAAAGTGTTAACTCTCTTGCAGACTCCGTCAACGTGTCCTTTCCAGTCTAGGTATTTGTCCATGGTGAACCCTAGAAATCTTACACTGGTAGATTCATTTATTTTTATACCGTCATATGAAATATGCCTTGGAACAATTTTTGATCCACGGGTTTGGAATTGTACAAAAGTCGTCTTATTGATATTTACTTGTAAATTGTTCCTTACTAACCACTCTATAACTAAATCAATTGTATTGTTTATATCAATGTCAAAGTTATTATTAATTATACTGTCATATGCTAATATTATGGAGATGTCATCTGCAAATAATATACATTTTTTAGTAAGAATGTCAGGTAAATCATTAATATATATAAGAAAAAGGAGGGGTCCGAGGATACTTCCCTGCGGAACGCCGTAACTGTTAACAAGATACTCAGACCTCTCTTGTTTTACCGCTGTATTATGTTCACAAGGTATTTCTACACATTGTTCGCGATTACTCAAGTATTGTTCTAACCATTGTAACGCTGGGCCTCTGATACCATAGTTCTCCAGCTTTTGTAGAAGCAGATCATGAGAAACGAAGTCAAATGCTTTTGACATGTCAAAAAATATTACTATTGTCTGCTTTTTCTTGTCAATGTTTACTAGGATATTGTGTACTAAATCGAATGCAGCAAGTGTAGTTGATTTTCCCTTTTGGAAGCCATACTGTTCATTCTTAATTAATTTGTACTTATTCAAATACGAAGATAATCTTTTATGCATAGCCTTTTCAAATATTTTAGACATGATAGGGATTAAAGTTATGGGTCTGTAGTTACCCATTTCTGTTTTCTCTCCTTTTTTATTATTACATTTATATTACTTATTTAAAAAAAATATTACTTAGGAATCATTCAAAATTCAACCCATTTAAAATAAAAAAAACGTCACAGATTATAAATAATATCAAAAATTCTAATAAAATCCAATAAAATATTATAAAAATAAATGTCTGAAACTGAATAAATGTTGAAAGTCATCGCATTTGATGTCACCATTATAGAATTCATTAAGTGAATAATAGCATTTTCACCTCAGCACCTCAAACAAGCAGGTTTTGCTGTTAAAGACAGTGAAGAAACTTCGATTTTGCTGCAAGCGTGAGACTATGTAACTTTTTAATTTGAAAAAATTAAATGCTGTGGACAGTGCTAGGTCTACTCACAAAATTCGAAAGTTTTGAACTTCACTTTGTTGTCACTTTCACTTCGATACGAAAAAAACGAGAGGTGGAAACAAGTCGATTCGAGGTTCGATTTTCAAATTCCATACCTAGTAGGCCCAAAAAAAAACAAAGAATAAAATGTACGGATACACGTCATATAACCGTAAAATTGCAAACCATCTGATAAGGTTTTAAATGTAATATTTTTTTTGATATTGTTAGTTTTACAAATACATGTGGTTTAATTTTTACCATGTCGTATTTTTTACTTTTAGATAATATATTCTCGCTGCTGAGGTGAAAAGTTGTATGTGTTACACGAGACCAAAGTTATTTGCATCTCATGTCTTTGCATCTCTCGCTGCGCTCAGGGTTCTAACCTAGAATCACTTGCTACACTCGTGATTCAATTATAGAATCCTTCGCTTACTCGGGATTCAAAATCAACACTCGCAGCAAAAATCTACTTTGCTCTCTTGTCGCTCAAACGACTATTATTCACCAGTAGTTTTATGAGGCGTTTAATAAATATTTTATAATTTTATTCCCTTTTTTATGTCGTTTGGTATTTTAATTGATGTTACGACAGGACTTGTGCTGGATTTGATTTGTTTGTTTGTGTTTGATTGTGGTTATTACGAGCGTGTTTTCGAAAAGTGACCGCGGTGTATATCGGCGAGGTCGATCTATAATTTTAAGGTAGAATTGTGTATATTATTGTCTATCGAATTTACAGATTTCTAGAATACTAGCTGTGCCCCGCGGTATCACCCGCGTAAGAGTCGATTCTCTGGGAAAATTTCGGGATAAAAGTTACCTATGTATTATTACAGAACTCCAGCTATATAAGTACAAAGTTTCATCGCAATCGGTACCTATTGTAGTTTTTGCGTGAAGCTGGGACAAACATACTAACACACACACACACACCTTCACAATTTTAATATTAAAGTAAGAGAAAGGCTTTTACCATCGCAGAAACAATGTCTGTTGAGAAAAAATCATACAGATTGAGCGGATCTGTCCAGTCAGTGCGCGCATTTGTCAGTAATCGTGCCGCTCAACTCAGAACTTAAGGAGCACAACGATTCGACGAACAATACCAAAGAAAGGACATTTGGGTAGGCTGCATAAATTACTCAAGCTGCCAGATCGTGAAACTAACTAAGAAAACAAAAAAAAAAGTAATGAACCACATAATTATGGTTATTATGACTTAATTGTAATAGATGGATATGTTGTACCGCGGATTTTTTTGTAGACATTAATAAGACCTATAAACCAGTCGTAGGTACATTATTTTGTTCTATCATTTATAGTTTTCGCAGCACACGCCAAAAACGATTTTGAGTTTTTTACCTTGGGTTACAATATTGTAATTTTCTTACAGATCCCAATTTTTTTTGAAAATAAATTATTGCCTATGTTATTCCCTAATAATGTAGCTATCTATTGGCGAAATATTTTTTTAAATCGGTTCAGTAGTTTCGGAGCCTATTCGTTACAAATATAAAAAAAAAAACATTCCTCTTTATAATATTATTATTATTAGTGTAGATAAATTAATGTCAAAGTAAGAATATTCCTAAAATACGCTCTACAACTTACGTCATTGTCAATATAAACCATTATTCTAATACGTTAGTTCTGTAGAATAAACAAGTCGTTGCTATCTACACTACTTCCCCAAAGAATATTACCGTACTTAAACCATGCGTAAGTACATATATGCATAGTAAGTAGATAGGGCAGTTTTTAACTCTGTCGTTTTTTTTTTGAGCTCACATAGTGCATATATAAAACTAGATAGTTTTGATTAGATTGTCTGTATGTGCGCTTTCCAGATCATGTGGATATCTAAGTCTAGACTAGACCCAACAAACTAAAAGTGTCTACGCGTTCCAATCTGGTACCGAAAAAGTAAAATTTAAAGCTAAGGGATTTTTTTTTGGTAGGGCCTGAATTGCATAATTTTGGTTTTTAGGAAGTTCATTTCTAAATTGTGTTCTTTCATCCTATTTTAAATATTAAACATTATATTGTATAGATTCTCGTGATGACTATTGTCATCAGCATCACCCGAAACATTATTTCAACCAGTGGGTTGCAGTGGCAAGGCACAAACCTTTTTCTTTTTTGCACAATTTTTCCGTCATGTGCTTACATACCTTGGCGGTAAGGACTGTGACCGCTAATCAATTCGTTAAATATGTCATCCACCTCTACCCTTGGGTCTTTCTACATTAGAAATTGCTGAACGTCAATAACATCTTCTTCGTCGTATCGATGATTCAGATTCAGGAGTTTCGACCAGAATTCAGCATTTAATTACATCCAATTTATTTTGCAAACAAGATTACTCTAAATAATCTTTTATCATCAGGTACCGGGGTAAACATATCGAACAGCGTGCCCACGATATGCCTGAATGACATAATAATCGAGCACAACAAGACGCACGGCACTTCTCTAGCGCTGATGTCGATAGAGCGGTTCCTGGCGCGGTACTGTTCGCAACTCGAGCGCATCCTCGAGTACATGAGCACTGACGGCGGGATCGATGCCTTCTTGGAGCAGTATTATCAGTATTGGTTGCATACGTGAGTATATTTATATGATGATACAATTTCAGTATAATAGTGAAATACGACACGAACGCACGCCTAATTTTTATATTCCCTTTTTTATAAACGACTATAAAAAGAATTACGCGACATTTTTGTCGTACTCGTGTCGTATTAAATACAGCACTTTGTAGTCAAGTAAACTTCATGACACGAATAGTAATAGGTAGTAGAATTCTACAACTGGAAATAAACTATACTCCATTTGAAAGAAGATTAGACATTTTAATAAACTTTAATTACAGTCCGTTCAACCGATTTTGACTTCTATTGCGTTGGTGGCACGAGAAATGGCCGCCGCGGTAAACAGTTGATATTGTAACCACGTTTTTGTTTTTAATGCAATCCTTACGTCTTCGGAATATAAGTCAAAATCGGTTGAACGGACTGTAAAAAAGGTTTATTTAATTTCTAATCTTATTTCAAATGGAGTATAGCAATTCTAAGATAAACAAACTCTGAAACACTAACAAGTTGTGATTTGTGGTAGTGGTCTTTTAAAATCCTTATGTTTTTGATTTCCAGTGGCGAATCCATACGCGTAAAAAGCAAGATAGATGTCACCCCAGTGGACGGTACAATAAAAGGATTGGATGAAGCAGGATGGCTGGTCGTTAGCACAGCTAACGGTGACGTCACAGTGGCACCTGATGGTAACACGTTTGACATGATGAGCGGTCTCGTCGCGCCCAGGGCATAGACAACTGGAGGAATTGTGTCAAGGAATTGCATGAGACAGCCTCTCACAGCCCGACGGCGGCTGTGCTGGCGATGAAAAATATTAAGGTAGCTTATACGTAATAGTGGTAAATTTTGATATGAAACTAGACTTATTTATGGTCTATAATTATAATATCCAATTTCATCGATAAAATGAAACACATCTGCTTCGATGAAGCAACGTCTCTTTCTAGGACTACTCGAAATTCGAATATAAAAATTATTAGAGTAGTCAGAATATCGAAAGTATCAAAAGATCCAAAACCTATTTGCCTAGAGTGTAAACATTCACAGGAACTCAAGATGCTGCTAGTTTTTGAAGATTAAAACAGTCCATTTGAGGCCACTTCAACTTGCTAGTGATCAGCACAGAAGTCCTTCTTAACTCAAAATAGATCAAGCTATCAAGTCTAGTTTCATACAAAACTTTAAGTTTACGGTGATATTAGTGCTAGTTATTATTTACAGTTCTCGCTACGCGGGATATTTATGCGAATAGTTTCGTTAGAGGTCGATATTTGTGATACTTTCCAAATTTTAATCTATGTATTTAAATATTTTCGTCATGTTTAGGATAGGGTTGCTGCCGGGTTTCAAACTTAAAGGTGTAAATTAATTGGGGAAATATAGAAAAATATTATTAATATGTGTAAAAACGTGATTCTTATCAATATGCCCATTAAAATAGTTGTTTGGTGAAATAATTATTTTAATACGCATTCCTTTAAAATAAACACGTTTAGCCATGGTTCTTAGTGAGACTAATCCAATTATTTGTTAATTGTTATATGCAACGTTATTATTTACATATATGTTTATGTTAAGAGTAAAGACGTCCTAAAGTTTGCTCATAATCATTAAGTTTAATCTGTTAAATATTGTATTGTTTTATGGTTATTAATTATCTACTTATATTATAATAATGAGGAATTTTTGTGACAGAATATTATCAATATTAGAATTTAAAACAGACACTATTATTGGTTAATGGTAGCTAGCCAAATATGAAATACTTATAATACTTGGGTACCGGTGTAGGTATCATTATCCTAGCAATATATGCAAAGTATAGACAGGAATAAAGGCACAAAAATACGGAAAACATCAATATCGATATAAAGTAGGTATATTTATAAAGTTATCGCGTAAGATTTCGGTGTGTTCACTGGGTTGCTGAATTAAAAACCTAATAATAATATTAAAAAATATATGGGGCTCGCAGCACACGGAAAGTGAAAACAATGCAATGTTTTTGGTGTAAAGGCAATTGAAGTTATCTTCATATTTCGGTCATAAATTGCACGGATAAGGCAAAATATGTTTACGTGTTGTGTGCGTTCTATGTAATGTTCCACGCGAGTCCCTTTTTGAAATAATAAAGAATTAGTATTTCGTAGTATTTGGACAGCCACACCACTGCCAGTGCTCTTATATCGAATAGTAGGTAGTTTACATGACTAATGTACGAATGTGCTGTATGTATCCGTTCATAGATAATATAGAGTTGTTCTACATCTTCTATAGTCGCGTATAGAGGGTGATTGGTTTGGTGTCAATTACTCTAAGGAATGTTATATTTATGGGATATGGAAGTGGAATTGTTTATCTGCCGTTAGCTCTTTTTAAGAAGAGGTATACTCGTAGATGAACCTACTTACACGTATATTTTTAGCCAGAAAATAAGTTATAACAGTTATATTCCACCAATGTAGTTTTGTAGACGCATATTGTAATAAAGACTGTATAAAGGGAAAAGGAGTAATGCCAACAAGTTTATTTTGTTATTGAGAATGCAGACAAGTAGTTTTGTTCTTCTACATCTGTTATCTAGCCTCCTACTAAATAAAACTTTTGATACCTCTGTGATGAGGGCTTTAAGCAATTTCAAATTATACATGCATAACTGTGTATAGATATATGTGCGTATGTGTTAAACATAAGTTAATATTTTAAGTGTCAGTCAGTTTAATAGAGCTTTTCATCATTCATTAATTACAATATTCTTTGTATAATATGAGAAAAAATGTGCCTAAACAAAGTTCTTTGTAACACATGTAATTGATCTATTGGCTAGATGATAAGTAGCGTTGTACAAAATCGCCTCTTTACATCATTTTGGTGGGAATCTCAAAACGTTTCGATGGTTTAAAATTTTACTATTTAATAATAAATCGTATTACATTTTTCGCTAACGAGTTCTAAAATTCGACTATTTTGAAAATAAAATGAATCTTGTTAAATTATAGAAGCAGTGTTTCCCAAGTTGTTGGCACGTGGTCACAGATTGTTTCCCATGTTGGCACGTGGTCACAGATTCTAGTCACTCCTCGCTGTTGTCATGTGGTGTTATGTTGTTTAGGTGTTATTTATTGATAGAGTCTAAAATGTTATACAGTCTCTTGTTACATTACTCTGGTTGTATTCATGTGCTCTAATAAATTATTTAATGAATAATTATATGTTTGTTTCATTCTAATCGTAAATAGTTCTTGAAATGCCCATCTGCCTAGCCTTATCCTATATATCCTTTCCTTATCCTTCCTATATCCTTTTGACTATGTTGCGGCTAACGTCTAACGGATGCAACTGAATACCAGTGTTTTACATGGAGCGACTGCCTATCTAACATCCACAAACCAGTTACTGAGTAAAAAGATACCCCTTGGCCAGACTGGTTGTCTGACTTTCGGGCTTCTGAATCCCGACTGTCAAAGATCCACGAATAACAGCCGGGACCAACGGCTTAACGTGCTGAAAAGCACGTTAAACAGGCACGGAGGGGTCTCGGTATGTAATGGCTCGTCACCCATCCACGGACCGCCCTAGGCAAGCTTTGCTTTACTTTGAAGAACGACCCGTGCGGGTTTTGTTATTTAGCCACGAGCCCCTCTAGTTCTTGAAATAAGCAATTGTCAGTTAAATCGCAGCGCAGGATAAAAAAGTCTTGGTAAACACATATGTTCAATTCTATATTTAAATGAGTAAAGAAAAATTAGTTGTTCACCTCTTAAAAATTAACCAAGTTCTTATAGGCATATTTCTTCCTTAACTCCAAGCATTTATGTGTCCCCCTTGGTGCAACCAATGGAGACACAATCTTCTACATGGGTCGGCGTAACATCACAAACTCGTAGCTTAGTTTCACACAAATTATGATCACGCCATTAACAAGTCCTATCATCAAACACTTAATATTCATCAGCATTACTAAAAACGAATTTATTAGTGGGAACCCCCTTCGTACCCATATTGTGCAATATAAAGATTGCACCAGCGAGTGGTTGTTTCTTCAGTTGGTCGACTTTCATGTTCCTTCGCGATGTGGTGACGATAAGGTCGTCGAACCTTGGACCTCCCCATGTCAGAGAGGTCGTGAGGGTAACTGGTAACTTGTATCGTTCTACTATATGACGCCCGTCGGGGTCGATGCGGACTATCTGTGGAGTGGGTGGATAAAGCTTAAGTTGGACAACGACAGAAATATACAGGTCCCGAAGTGGCGGCGCGTAGTGTTCCACGCGCGCCCCTCTTAGACGTCGCAGGGGGAGTCAAACACCTCACTCCCCCCCCCAGACCCGAAGAGGCCCGCAGTGGCGGGCCGGCACCAGTCGGGGGTTGCGGAAGGATCGTACGTTCCCGCGACCCCCGGCGTAGGTGTGAGATGGAACACTGGGGTGGTTTATAGACAGTAATAGCCTGACAGACCCCGCCGCCCGCCCCAGGGCGGCGGACATCCATGAGGATTTTACACCCCGGAAACAAAAAAAAAGGTACCATAACAGTTGTCGCTACTGGAAAACGATCTAAGAAGACTGTCCTTAACTTTTAGAGCTTTTTTTTAAATCATTCAGTTTCTGAAAAAAAAAATACTGTCCTCAAAAAAACGGGAAATTTTCACAAAAACTAGTTTCAATGCCAATCGATCCTGTTGCATATAAGGGATGAAAAAACTATCAGACCAACTGACGTTTGGGTACCTACTAGAAAAGTCAGTCGCAAAAAACTTTTCCCATACATTTCATAGCAAATGAGACTCCAACTTACTTTTTTAGCATGAATAGTATGGCCGATTTACCTTAATACCTTTTTCGTTTTGGAAAGTTACGATACTCTTGGTACCTACTTACTGTATTAAATACTTACGCAGCCGTGAAACATGAGAGCGATCCAGATGAATCCGTCTTCGTCTATTGTCATTCCATCTGCTATGACGTTGTCGTCCCAGTACTCGTCTATGTCTAGGATTGTGCGACGTTTGCCTTAAAATAGTTGACGGAAATTATCTAAACGTTGAAATAACCGATATGATAAAACAATGTTATAAGGCTGCCTATCTGTTGGAATGGAGAAATGCCGAGCTAGGATGCAATATTATTCTACAAATAAAAGGTTTTATACATGCGTTACTTAAATTTAAATGTGAAAATAAATATGGATTAGCAGATGTTAATCATTACTTAACTATAAGCAACGTTTTAGAAATAAACCCCATTATTCGAGCTTTTAATTTTGTGGAGTTCCATTGGTATGTTTGCAGTTTGCCGCTCCGCCTTACTACAGTGAACAGACAGCCTTAATGTAAGTTAAAGAAAATAGTCATACTTATGTGTCCCCTCTCTAAATCAAAATCGAACGCTTCAATCTTCCTCGCGAGCGAGTCTATGTAGTACAGAATGGTGTTATTCAGAGACCACACTAGCCCGTTGGATATGGACACTGGTTTTAGTTGCACTAGCGGCACGAATTGAGGCGGCTCCAGGCTGTATAGTGTTCCCTCGTCGTGTACCACCTCGTTGCCGTGCTGGCGGCCTTTTGTGCCTTGGTGTGAACAGGAAGACGTTAATTTTACACCCAGTTACAATAATTTTGGTAAAAAAATACAGACAAAAAAAAACACGTAAGTCGGCCCAGTAATCAAAGGGAAATCGGTGTTCATACAAAAAAAAACAACTCGCCAAAAGCATAACCTCCCCCTTTTTTAAATCGGTTATAAAAAGTTACGTTGTACAGTCAACAAAAGAGTTAGGTACATGTAAAAACATACACTACGTGGGAAATAGATATCGTCGTAATTGTGTGCAATAAAACTTGCTAAACATAAGACACTCAGAGGAACAATGTCAAAGACTTGACAATTCAGCACGCGCACAACGTCAGCTGACTTGTTATTTACTTGGGTATCAATTAGTTGACTGACTCTTTGGGAGTCAGATAGCTCAAGACAACCTGCTTTTTGCGGCTGACAGAGAAAGTATTTGACTAGTTACCTCCCCAAAACCGGCCCAACGCGTCCACCTTTCCTTCGTTAAGTATATTGTCGGGCAGACCCTGGTCGAAAGCTGCCACGAACCTCAGGGCGGTATCCCCGGGTTTCGTCCAGTCCATCAGGAACAGCTCATTCCTGACTCCCACTAAGAGGCGGCGGCTGTTCTGCACCGGTACCACTACATTTACTTCACCATAATCTGCAAGAGATATTGTGTTAAATTTTATTTTATCTAGCTTTTACTGTCTAACTGCTGGGTAAAGGGCCAGCCCTTGGCGGTGGCTTCCACGTGTTCCCACCATTTCTTTCTGAAACACCTCAGCGGCCCTCTCTCATCTTTACATTTAGGAATAGCCTCATAAGTATTTACTTAGTTAAATAGGCCGAGGTACCCCATGAGACGGGTACAATTTAAAAGCATTTTTTTTTCATCGCAGAGCTAAGAGGCTCATTGGCGACGTAAAACTGGCTCATCGCCGCAAGGTTGCCCGCTTGTCGTTCTTCTACAGATTGTACTTTGGTGAGTGTGCCCAAGAACTCCACGACCTTATTCCACCGGCCCCCTTCTTCCATGTGTCATCTAGACGCACTGCAAGTTACCATCTTTACCTTGTTGCTATTCCACCAATTCGCACTAAGCGTTTCCAAATGTCTTTTGTAATGCCCACAGCAAAAGAATGGAACTCTCTACCTGCGTCTGTTTCCGAACGCTTACAACCCTAATCTCTTCAAAGTGAGAGCACAGTATATACATCATACCCTGCATTCCGAATTAGACCATGATCGCTCACAGCGATCACATCGATATTTTGCGTTGCGTATTAGATATCATGGTTATGGCAGTTTAGAACTGTCATCAATTCGGAACGCTCGTGAACGCGCTCACAGTGGTCGCTCAACGTCAACCTCAAACCTTGCACCAGTATATAGTAGTACTCTGTGCCTTGCACAAAAATGACCGATTGGATATTCTTCTGCAAATGGAAGTTCAACGCATTGGCACTTCTATTTTGTTGGATTACTCTATCGACTCTGATAACTCAGATTTTGAGTTTGAGAATGACAATTCGTCCAGGGATGAAACGGATATCGAAGTGCTTATATTAGCATATTTACATGCTCCCGGCAAAGATTTACCCCGAAGTAAAATACCATGTTCATATTCATTTATTTATTGTGTGTCACAGGTGAAAAGACAGTTCTTACAGTTCGCATTATTGTATCACTTTAAAACATACCCATGGGGTTTACAATATTTATAACGTGTGTCAATATTATTGGCTATGTTAAAAATAATTAATAAAACTACAATTACACTCTTAATTATTACCAAGAATTACAAAGAATAACATAGATGCAACAATAATTAAACATAATGCGCATGAGTTTAAAACTCATTTCTGGTATTCTGTTACGTCTTGGATTTTGCAGCATAACTTCGAAAATGCCGCTTTAGTTTACCATCATTTTGACAGCACTCACGGTGATATTAATTTAGGGCATGGTCGGCGTTATCGCAAGATGGCGCATGTCATCACGTCATATATGACGTTTCACGGGACATCATTATCGCGCTCACGCTAATTCGGTACGCCCGTTAGCACGCTCAAATCGATTACAGCATAGCTCGGAACGATCCCATAATCATACAGTCGTCCGAAGAAGACGTCTATAGGGCAATCGTGCGGTGTGAGGGGCGAGACGCGGAAGGTGCGAGCCCAAACTGCATACTGCCACCGTGATAGTAGTTCGGGACTTTAGTTCGGGTTACCGATTTCGACTTTTCAGTGTTGATTTTATTATTGTTTTTATTTATGCATAATAAATCATTACAATGGTGCATAATACTATATATACAATATGTAACAAAAACCCTGTTGTTCCTTTTAGGGACGTATATACATTTACCAACAAGAACAACATTGAGGAAATTATAATTTAAAAAAAATGAGCATTGGCCAGTCGAGAGGTCAATAACAAATAACTATTAAAATCGGCACATTCAAAAAAATGTTTAGAATATCTGATTTTACAAGTACATCTTTGTTTCGCTAAATAGCCTACGAGTTGGGCGACTTTCTTTGAAGCGATTGAAGATGCCGCCAAAGCTACCTACGTAGACGACCTACCCACCTACGTAAGCTACAGACCTACGTAAGCTGACCTACGTAGTGAGTGACTTGTGATTTGTTTACGTTGTTTATTTACCATGTCCTATTCTAACGTAGAATATTTTAATATGCTGATGTGCACGCAGACTCTACCAAGAACGTTTAGCGAGTCTACCATTACCATCGGCTTGCAAGTGTTGGACTTGCAAGATCACCTGATCTGACGACTTTAGATCTTTCCTCTGGCGCAGTGTAAAGCAACAGCTGTTCAAAAAAACGTGCGATACGGAGTTCGAAATGCGTTCACAGATAGTAGCAGCATTTGAACACATCAAGTCCGATACCTCCGTTCTGCGGAGCGTACGTAGGCGTCAAAGACATCATAATAAATTAATGCATTCAAATAAACATAAGGTTTTAAGTGACAGCCGCTGCGACTTTGTTTTTTTTTAATGTAGTGAAGTGTTAAATGTAGTTTTAACAATTATCAATTGTGCAAAATACCGTGTAAACCAACATTTTCAAACATTCATTCGTTAAAGTGAAAAACAACAGCTGACAAGGTCACGAACTTTCGTAGAAAAATAGGTACTTAGGTAAGTGGCGGCGGTGTACCGGCGGCGGCGCGACACCGATCAAAGAGAG
The DNA here is from genome assembly GCA_937001585.2 of Brachylomia viminalis. NCBI lineage: Eukaryota > Metazoa > Arthropoda > Insecta > Lepidoptera > Noctuidae > Brachylomia > Brachylomia viminalis. The sequence continues at coordinate 11,403,731 of OW443316.2, read as the reverse complement.
TGGGCGGGAACATTCTATTTTTTTCTGGTTTCGCGTCATCGCTTCATAAAGAATTGCAGAGGTAAGAAATCAGTTAAACATTACAAATATTAATGATTAAATATTTATTTTAATTATTTTTTTGAACAGTTTTTTATAAATGACTTGCTGTATTACGTATGTATACCGATTCTTAAAACGTAGGTAAAAGGAACAACAGGGTTTTTGTTACATATTGTATAACTAGCATTTCTGAAAATGGGAAACTATTTTCAAAAATGTTATGGTAAGTACACACGGCTACACATCATGCTATACATGTCCAGTTTACACTGAACATGTAAGGAAAGCATGAAAGATCAGCTTATACTGAAAATGTATTGCTTGATCTGTAGCCGTGCGTACACATTTTTTATTTATTTATGTACACAGACAAATACAGAGAAACAACATATTTGTATCACTTGGGTGCCTGCATGCTTATTTCTTAAGTATTTTTTTCGACATGGGTGTTGTTTTCTTTGTTTGTGAGGTCGCTGATAACGATAAAAGGGTCAAAATCAAAATTCAAGATGGCGGCTGATGTGAAAATTTAAACATTTTTCGTCATGGGTATCGTTTTCATGGCTTTCGAGGACGCTGAAGCCGATAGTGCAGTCAAAAGAAAATGCAAGATGGCGGCTGCGAAATTTTTCCAAGGTTTTCGAGAGTGCCGACAACGAATATGACGCTGCCATCTTGGATTTTGATTTTGACTTCTTAATCGTTGTCAGCACCCTCGAAAACCTTGGACACGACACCCATGATGAAAAAAATGTAAATTTTCACAGCCGCCATCTTGAACTTTGATTTTTAAGTTCTGAGTTGAGCTGCACGATTGCTGACAATTGCGTGCACTGACTGGACAGGTCCACTCAATCTGTGTGGTTCTTTCCTCAAAATACCATTTCAGACACCGATCTACATAGCCTTCACATGATCTGACCAAGATTCTGTCTGGACTTTAAAAGAGACTGTGACCTCTGAGTTTGTTTCGGCCTTTCTTCTCAGAGTAGTCAGATAGGAAACGCCGACCTCATCTAGTTTAAAAAAAGAAATATGATTGACGTGTAAAAGTGTTTGTAAAAACCTACTTACAGAAATAAAGTCATTTATCATTTATCATTTACCCCTATAGCGATAGCAGCGACCTCATAAACCATGTAAATGGCACCTATGTCGAAAAGAAAAAAAAACTGAAAAGAAAAATAATATTTAAAAAAACTTTAGTAATAAGCAAGCAGGCACACGCACTTGTCTTCAGGTACTTACTGATGTGTTTAACTTTGTGCTTCTTAGTGGCATAGTCAAGCGCGTGCACGTCCTGGTTAAGTACATCCACCCAGTACAGCGTGCCACTTGCGTGGTCCCACACCGGACTCTCGCCGTGAGTGAACGTTAGGTTCGTGTACTCGAATATGTTGTAGTTTTCTGATAATAAGTATTTCACCTGGGTGCAAATGGTTTTAGATTGTTAAATATGTACCTATAGCTACAAGTCTTGGTTGGGCTAGCTGATTCCGAGGATGCTTAACAGACACGAACTCCCTCTGGCGACAACGACCCTGTTTCCGTTCAACTAGGTGCCGCCTCGATAGCCAGTTTGACCAGCCTCTATGCTATGCTAATGCTGTCCTTCATTCGGGAAATAGTTGCGTAAGTTATATAGCTACTTACTTAACCTATAGTTACGAAACACTTACATCAAATAAAGCAGCCGGTTTGATACAATATATATTATAAATAGCAGCGACAGACCACAGTAATAAATACATGTTGATATTCACTATTTGCTTACCGGTCTTGGAATGAATTTCACCGATGTAGGTATAACACCTTAAGCTTAACCGTTACGCTCCACGTTAAGTTAATTATCTCATAGGTAATCAAAGCATGCAGGACATCATTAGTGTTAATTAGCTTTCAAATACACATGAGTAAACATGTAATATTGATTGCCGACGTAAATAGGCACACGCTGTACGTTACATCATTGTCCGTTAGAGGTAAGCCTGAGAGGGTTCCATAAAATGTTCCTACAACTGTGTGATCTAATAAGCAAATGCAAAAACTGGTTTACAATAAAACTGGAATAGGTACACGGGCCCTGTGGCTTGGCCAGATAGTTTACATCCAAATCTGAGCATTACAGTCAGTCGAGTCAGTCAGGCGTGCAGATTGTGGGCGAGGTACACGTGTGCATCCAGCATCATACGGAGCCCTCCGCGTCCAGTTCCACAACGCGTTCAGGGCTATATTGGGGCTGCCTCGCTTCTGCAGCGCCTCAGGTATGTTCGCTGAGGCGCGTAGGTACTGATTGCTTCCACGCGACCATGCGCAAGCGCGGTGAATCGCTGGTGCGTAGGGTGTGGGGCAGCACCGATGTCGTCCTGGTGATGATCACGGACCGGATGGACGGCTCGTAAGCAGTCCATCCAGCTGCGGCGGCGGGCTGTTATTAAATTATTGTATTGTAAATGTTATTTAAATTTTACATCGCGCTGTAATTGAGTGGCTGTAGGTATAGGAAGTTGGAACATGGTTCAATAGAAATGTGAAAAGAGAACTATGTAGTTTTTTTTTATAATTTGTCAGCTGTCGGTTGAAAACGATTCTCTCTAGGGCTGAAAAGTATTACTTTCAACCCGCTCCTCAGGCAACTTCAGACCTACTTTCAGAGTATGAGTAATGAAAAATATTTAACCATTTTTTCAATGATGGAAATGTAAAATAATGGCTGAATAGCTAGAGCAGGCCAAAAAAATAAAAATAAGCGGGAAATCGGAATCCGATCTTCATTTGTTTTTTCGAGCTGTAGTTTTGTTTAATCTAAACTTCCGTATAGCAGAGATTTGTATTAACACACCGAGTTCATCTGATTCAGATATAGATTTAACGCCTGATTTCATAAGAGAAGAGTCTAATTGTTTCTTTAGGTAATTCATGTTTTTATTTTTACTTTCCTTGTATTTGTAATGAAAAGCAGTGTTTACCTCGGGTTAAAGACTTATTTAGTCCCGAGACAGGGTTTGGCCAATAGTTCGAGGGACAAAAGAAGTTACTTTCACTCCTAGGCTAACAATGTACTATTGCTTATTTATTACTGCTGCTAAATAGGACATCATTACCTGCCTGAAAATAACTACAATACAATAGGCAATATAACATGTTGGCTATACGTTCGAACTTAGACATCAGCGAGTCTCTGTCTAAATATAAGAAAATAATGTTTAGCAGATTTAATTTAGCTTAATTATCTCTTAATGTTTTGTTTTCTTTTCTTTATGTCCTACGATATTTTTTTACCAAATTTAACTATTTTTGATATTTGTACTTTGTCAGCTTAGTTGTTAACATTATTGTGCATGCTCTGGTCTCCTATAAGTGAAGGAGTACACCTACTTAATACCGGATATTGCCCTCTGTTTATGTGTAATGTATTGTGTATCTTTTGTTGGAGTCCTAAAATAAAATAACGTAGGATACTGATACTTCTCTTCATAAAGAAATGAGACCTTTCCATGTTATTTGCTGGTATCGTACGTGTAAAAGGGAGAAATATTGTTGAAATTAACACGCCTACTCATCATTTCATTTGAATGCTACTCCATTAGAACAATGTTTTTGTCTAATCAATAATTAAGTTTTCCATGTGACGTGCAGGTAATTAAGCAGTTGATGTATTGACAGAACTGTTTGTTATAATTTTAATTATTGGAGCAACGGTCTTTGTACTTTCGAAGGTTAATTATGTTATAAAGAGAAAGATTTAGTGTCAGCTATTTGCTACTATAGACATTAGAGAGGATTAAAAAAAAGCCTTAACAAAATACTACTTTATTCAACCTTAACTACATTAAATCAGAATTTGATCAGTAAAAATCCGCATTATCGAATCTAAACATATGCGGCTCCACGCCTCTACTGCCAGTGCCTCGTATCGTGAAGATGGCGCCACCTAGCGGCTCCAACGCGCTGTCGAGTTTGTCTCGCGCCGTCATCACGAACAACTCGTCGAGGTTGGGCCCGCCCCAGCACACTGACGTCACTCTTGATACAGGCAGCTTGTAGCCGAAAACTACTTGTCGCGTGTCGGGGTCTATGTGTAATATCTGTGGAGAAAATTATCGAAATAAGTTGAGGTGCTTGTTGGTTTGTTGAAACTCACATTTAGTAGTAGTAACAGGGCTTATTGTTAACGTAATTGTCGAAATGTCGGTGTACATACACTACTGCCGAATCTCGGGGGTTACAGAGGTGTTGTTATGTTATAAAAGATAATATGTGCTATCAAAAGCAAAAGTCATTCATTCAAACTAGGCTGAGACTGAAATTTTTGAACGTCACGATTACATAAGACAGTACCCCAAAACGTCCGCCCTTCACCACTTCCTAGTGCTTTAGCTGGGAAGAAGTGGCGCAACAAACTCCCCAGCAGAACAGCTGTCTGTTAAGTTAGAAGAACTGGATTCTATACAGTAGTAAGTAATTAACATCACGAAACAAAATATTAAATTAAATTAGTTGCCATATATGTCAGCTAGCAGACGCCAATATTGAAAATTATTCTCAAGCAGAAATAAATAATAAAAACGTAAAAATAACTTAACACAGCAACAACAACACAAGCGTATACTTACAGTGCCTCCGTACATGAGTGCTACCCACAGGTTCCCGCGACTGTCAATAGTCATACCGTCAGGTATTGCGTCCTCATACCCCAGCGTCGATACGTCGATCACCGTCCTTCGAGCAGCTGTTTATAAAAACATAACAGTTTAATTAGTAATATCGGTATAGAATAAAAATAAAATATAATGTTTTTTATTTAGCTATACCTAATAATGTGCAGCTGTCTAAATAACAACAATGTGTGAATTTATAAAGTCGTTTTCAGAAATGGATAACCATGAATCTTGTGCTCGTGTAAATGAGTTAAAAATTGCTGTATTAAAATGTTGTTTGATTAGAATTATTTTCTATAACTAAACAATACTTTATGTATGAGGAACCCTACGCCACATTGGGATTCTTGGTCACCCTCTCGGTAATACATAAGGTGGCTCGATGCTAGTTATGGTGTATTTCCCCTCTCTTCGGACTTCACATAACACCAGAATGCGCCACCTGATCCTTGCTTGTTCCGTTTCGAACAGTTCTAAGTGGTTATCCAGTCTGAGCTTTCGTCCGTCGTACGTTACCAAAGTCAGTTGTGGGTGGTGGCCTTTTTTTATTTTTTGTCCCTGAGAAATGCTTTATGCATCCCCGCTCGTGGGGGACGAGACGGTGTATGTGGGACTCCTGTCGAAATCCGCAACCAACAGTATACCCACTAAAACTCAGCGGTGTTCCCACAACGCCGTGATGGGAGGGCTATGGGAAATCGGCTCAGCCTTTGCTTCCACAGCCCTCCCGGCGTATGCCCGCCTAGTTGGCGGGCCCCGCATGCCCCCCATTTAACTGGGGGGCTACGGGAACGGCCGGGAACACCCGGCTTCTCCCGTCCGACACTGGTGGAGGCCCGTGCAATACAGGCAAAGGTCGCCCCCGCACCCACCGCCTGCTGGCCTCCACCCGGGAGGAGCCGGAGGTGACTACCAGACCGGCGTCTTCCTCGACCCCTCCCCTCTCCGGAGCGGCGCCGCGCGAGAGAACCATCCCCCCGCGCGCCCGCCGCTGCCTCCCTCCGGGACAGGACCGCCTAAACCGCAGCGGCGGCCCTGCCCAGTCTACGCCCACTCACCTCCCTCTGTAAGCAGAGGAGGAGTGGGCGTATCTGTCCTCTGTAGCCCGGTTCACTTCACCGACCATCAAGCATGATCGGTGATTGGAACCGTGACCTTTCCCCGCTTGTTGAAGATTAGCCGCCAGCCCCAATTGTCCACCAAAACCGCACTGGGGGAAATTGGAGCCGACGTTGCCCAGGGTGCGCCACGAGGAGGCTCTTCAACATGCACCCCCTTCAACATGTACCCCGTGGGTGGTGGCCTACCGTAGCTCGGGGATTTTTCGCAACCCCTGCTCTGCCGTTACCGTGACCACCACCATGATTAGGAATAGCAGGACGGCCGGGAAAATGGGCCATGCCCAATTTAATGGGTAATGCCCATATTCGCCACGCTGGGCATGCGGGTTGGCGACCGCAGGGCGTAGTTTCTCGCACCGGTGACGCTGCTGCCCGTCACCAGCCTGTAGATTTAACTACGCCATTGTTGTTATACCGCCAACTGTAAGTCGTCAGAGCCTCGTTTGTTATTTAGCAGGATGCACCACGGGCAGGTGAGGTTGACTTAGAGCATTGAAATCCTCGCCCTGGGACCTCGAGGCTAAAGTACTCGCGTCATTGTATCGGTGGCGCGAGGAAGCGAGGGCGCGGGGCGAGGGATCGATGCAGCGACACATGGAGCTGCGTCGGTCTCAGCTTCGCGAGGTCCTGGTGGCGGAATGGCGGGACAGGCTGTCACGGCCTACCGACGGCGCCTCGTCACCATCGAGGCGGTCCGGCCGGTGCTCGAGCGCTGGCGCGGTATATGCTGGTAGAGTGTGCCGCGCCGTGCCCTCATCTCAGAAGTAGGCAGTGAATTGTCGGTGCCGGCCGTAGTTGAGTCGATGGTCGGCAGCGAAGAGTCCTGGGACGCGGTGGTTTCTTTCTGCGAAACAGTCGTCTCGCAGAAGGAGGCTGCGGAAAGGGAGAGGGAGATCTCGTCCACTCAACCGGCCCGCAGAAGGCGCACCGGGCGTCGGCGGAGGGCGGACAACGCCCTCTTCCAGCCCCCCTAAATGGGTCCAGGGGCGACGGACTCGAGGACGTCCGTCACCTCCCACACATCAGGACCCGAGGTGGCGTGGACAAGTTTAACAACCCGTCATAATGTAATTAAATTACTATATGACATGTAAAGGTCGAGAAAAGAGCAATGGCGGCGCAGTGGTATCGGCCCCGACTTACCGAGTTATACAGGGTCAAATTACATTAGCTAGCGAAACTCTGCAGACGTGATAGGTATCGATATCTAAACAGGATAAATTAAAATAAATTCCATGATTTGATGCTTTTTGTTCGGGGTCAACGACCGAGAAATTCTGTTTTCTTTTGTTTTATCGTGTTCAGTAGATATCGAAACCCATGACGTTTGTGAACTTTACACAAAACAGAACTGATTTTCTTTAACTGATGTTTCAGTTGACTACACCAATTGCGGTCGATGACCCCACAAAATAAACCATCAAATTAATGATTTTTTGTTTTATCATGTTTAGCTATCACGTCTGCGGAGTTTCGCTACCTATTTTAATTTGACCCTGTATACAGGGTTACTTGTGATTAGACATATATCCGTCAGGAGCTGATAAGGGGGCCAAATTGCAAAAACTAAACCCCCTTTATGTATGGCCGAAATTCAATAGTTTTAGAGATATTTGAATTTTAAGGGTTTTTTTTATATTTACCCAAAAGTTAGTTTTTTTTTTTTAATTGCAGCTCTGTTTTACGTCGTATTTTAATAAAAATGCGATTGGCAACTGTAGGAATGATATATTTATTGAATAATAATCATCAATTTCATATCAATCGTCAAACTTTGGTTTGTTCCACCTAAGAAATTTTCACAGGTAAATTCTTAGGAGATAATTCATTTTGGGCTAAAGTATGAAAGTCAAATCGGCCAAATATAAAAAAGTTATATTCTGTTAATTAAAACATGTTACTCTCTTATCTTTTCATTATGGGACCAAATCTGTAGGGACTCTGCGCTGTTATACGAATTTTCAAAATACCGATTTCAGTATATTTAGTTAAAATAATAACAGTAATCTAACTATAGCTATTTCTTTAACAATTAATAATTCCCTGTATGCACTTGCGTAGTGCATACAGGGATAGTCGTCGCTAGGTGCCTATTTCCATTTAAAATTGTCTAAGAAGCCTCTGCGGCTTCGGCCCCTCTTACGATTTTCAAAGGACCGGAGGACTCCATGATCCCGAGATTTCTAAAGATATAAATATAATAATTTTACACACTGAAAACCAACTAAGTGGTAGATTAGCGTTTCTGAAATTCCGTTGTCACTTTTTCTACAGCATGAAACTGTTTTTAGGCGAAATGCTAACCTACCCCGCTTTTGACATTTATGTGCTATGAATTTCAAAGTGTCAAAGAACATTTAAAAGTATATTTTCTTGTTTTTTATGCAAACTCAAACTAAACCCAAAGCATTTATTTAAAATAAACCAATCACAGGCACTTTTGAATTGTCAAGGGGTCGGTCAGTCAGAAAGATGAAGCTAGTTGCCCATTCTAAAGCGTAGTAGGTACCTATATGCATCTGTGAAGTTACCTGATTGAGTTTCGGATGGTGTAAAAATGGACTACTTAAGTTACAGAAAAGCGTGACGTAAGTGCGGGTTTAGGTCGCACGGTGCTATATTTTTTTTTAATTCGTTGATCAACAACGCACAACACAAACCGTTGGGTCTAGACTAGAAGCATGTCATTTTGCAGAAGAATTCCTTACTCTAAAGGGGTTAAAACGGTTATGGAAGTTCGTCAATTTTGCCGAAGAGAACTCCTATCGGGCTTACAGCTTGTACACACAGCAGTAGGTCAAATTACCACAAACTGTAAAATTTTCTCATTCGATTTTGAACTTAATCTTCAACATTATAAGGTTTAAAATCATTTGGAGAAATTTTACAGTTTCGTATAACCTGATGTGCTGGCGACTGCATAACATGAAAATACTTACTTAAGTCTCCCCTCTGTAGATCAAAGTCGAATGCTTCGACCTTCTGCGTGGCTGAGTCGATGTAATACAGCACAGTGTTGTTGATCGACCAGGCGATGCCGTTGGATATGGAAACGGGGCGCAGCTGTATGCGCGGGTGCGTGAAGCTCTCTTGTTCCACGCTGTAGAACGTCGCCTTGTCGGGGACCACGTCGTCGCCTGTTTGAGGGCCTTTTGTACCTGTTGGTGGGTGATGTCCTGTTAATAGGTTGTATAGTAGGCAGTACTAGTCTCTGATTGATGCTACCCAAACTAGTGAACCAAATTCTGCAAAAACTGACTACTAATCGGGGAATTTAGAAGTATCTTCTGTACAGGTAATTCCGAAAGATGTGACACTTTCGACCTGAAATACTATTCAATTATGAATATTTCTCAAAAATTTAACAAAATAATAATTAAATGGATGTGGAAGTGTACAGCAGGGCAGAGCAGAGCATTAAAGAAAGCTGTTGAGGACTTTTTCCGATAGGCGCTTGTCGTGGCGATTTACACTGTGATTTGTACAGATACAGACAAACTTGGGTTGGATAACCCAAGTTTTTCAGTAATACGAACCATTCCGTAAATGGTCTTCTCAGGAGAAACCGACAAGACAGGTCTAGTTTAAATTAATCAGTAGAAAGTAATACCTGCCCAAAATCGTCCTTCAGCGTCAGGTTTCCCATCGTTGATGACATTGTCTGCTAGGCCGACGTCCACGGTGGTCAGTAGTCGCATGGCCGCGTCTCCTGCGATGTTCCAGTCCAGCAGGTACAGTGATGAGCGGCAGGCAATTAGTAGCCGGTGGGAGCCCGATACTAGGGCTACTACGTTCACTTCGCCGTAGTCTGGAATAATGATAATGATGTTACCAGCTGCAAATTGTAGGTCATATAGACCCAACAACAGCCGATGAAACCAATTAGTGCAGCCCGGCGGTCTTTTCTGTTTTCATATTTTCACTAGGATAGTTTCTGGCAAAATAACAAGCGACTTTCTGATATTCTGTGACTATCGGTAATTATAAGGTATGAGGAATTGGGTGTAAAGTTCGCTCACACCTCCATAGAAAAGGGAGGATCCTCCGACCAGACGGGTGTCGTGATGTGATGATGATGATAATGATCATAATCATCTATGGGTGATGACCATCATTGCGATTCTGTAACCATCTCACCGTGAAAACTTAGGTGAAGTGAGCGTGGAGTGAGCTGCCAGTGTAGTCCCACTGATGCTAGGGATTGACCAAGCATTAGGTACATTTACAATCCTAATTGAGATTTTAATTATATTTTTTAATGTTATTTCTGTTGATCATTTTATATTATTTCAAAGCTAGTGTCTTAATGTTATTATTTAGAGTATTTTTTTTTATAAAACAGCAATACAGAAATTTAGTCAGAGACTCAATTTTGTTTCTTTTTAATGAAAATCAAAGATGACGGTAAGCCATTTTTAATTTTCATTTTGACCTCACTTTCGGCTAAGCAACCTCGAAAACCATGAAAACGACAACAATAGTCATATTAAACAATAGGTCTATACCTAATAACAAACAATGTACATGCGCATTTTCTTTAGTAGCTAGTTTATAATAAGAACATAGCTTAGGAACTTATTTGAGTTTGTGACTGAATTTTTCTTTTTTATTTAAAAAAAAACCCGTAAATAGTAATGTTTAGGCACTTAATTACCAGTTTTGAAATAATATAAAATGATCAACAGAATTAGCATTAAAAAAAACTCGATTATGATTGTAAAATCACGCTCACTTCACGTGAGATTTTTACAGAATCGACATACAGGTATGCGCGCCCGCGCTGCATGCTGGTGGTCAGGATACCCATTGAAGCTGTGGGTGATGGCTGGCTGTGTGACTACTTGCCGCTTGAAAGCTTGAGGAAGTGAAGATGATGACGTCACGCTGAAGTAGGTGCACGAAGGCTGCGATGACGTTCATGTTTGGGGTCACCAGTATAGAAGGTATGAGGAACAGGCTGTAAAGTTCGCTCATACCTCCATAGAAAAGGGAAGATCATCCGACCAGACGGGTGTTGTGTCTGGTGGCCTACTGCCCGACGATTGACGTCGGGACGTTGTACATAATATGCTAGTTGCGCGGTTAACTCTGCTTGCGCGATGCAGGATTTTGCGTGACGTCGGTATCATGGGTAGTTCGCATGTGGCGTTGTAGATGCCGCCACATAATCAACAAGCCGATAACATAAGCGGCAAAATTCTCCTTTCCGTTAATAACAGGTAATTAGGTACTGGGACCACTGATCGCCAATTAATTCGCAAAAATTGGTGATGTTTGCATGTTGGGGGTTTCAGAGTGATTTGTGTCGATTCCGAACCAGAAAAATCGTAATTAAAAAGGTTGTTAGAAATAGTTTCTGGTATATAAAAAACTTACTTATATGCTTGGTATAAATCTTCCCGGATACGTAGTCAAGTCGATGCACGTTGTTTTCTTTGACGTCCACAAAGTACAGACTCTGCAGTTCGGGGTCCCACACAGGACTCTCTCCGTGCGTGAACAGCTCGGGGGTACCTGGATTGTCATGCGACGATACCTAATGATTGTATACTTATTAATTAAATTAGTAAAAATACTTGCCCCATACCTACCAGCCAGAGCTTTAAAACCCAACGCCTTGATCGTGGAGCTATTCGCGCTCTATTCGGCATTATTCGTTTTATAGTTACATACATATATGCTGATTAATAACCAGTGATCGGATAATCGGGCGCTAATATACCTAAACTTCACTTTTATTCTCACGAAAGAATAATACGGACGGACATGCTTTTCAGAATCCCGGATCTCGGGAATCGTTTGAAATTCCTGAGATTGCTAAAATGTTACCTGCACAAAATATAGTTAGAACTCGTTGTGAAAAAAAATATAAATATCTTTTAGTCTGTTCGTATAAAATAAGGCCGCCCATTGTATATTATGTAGTGTTCAATTTTATTTTTGTTGTTATGTTTTTTGTGGTGTACAAAAAACATAACATTATTTAACATCACATTTATTTATATAAAGAATACCTATATAAATAAATAAAATACAATAAATTAGTCGATTCGATCACTAATCGTAATCCGATAAATAAATCAATTTCCACTACTTGACCACATTGTGCACATCGTTTTTTATTGATATTCAATTTGTTTTTAATAAAATAAAGATATTATATAAAAATAACCACTGTTATAATTTAATTAAGTTTGATAAAGTTGTTTTTACAAAATTGTTTACTTATAACTCGGGACTCGAAACTTTTAGCCCGGGATTACTTATTTATTCAGAAAGGATTGTCCATATTATTCTTTCGTGGGAAGAAGGTAGGTTTAGGTATATAAGCGCCCGATTATCCTATCACTGTTAATAACATATTTCAGTTATTAAACGATGGCTCATTACAGAGGTCGGAATTAGGTAGAGTTATTTATGTACATACACTGATTTCATACAGCGAAAGAAAGTGGATATGCCTCAAATCCCGAGATTAATTTTAAAGAGCAGAAATTTCCCGTGATTTATTAAATAAAAAACTTATACAGTAATGTCGGAAGCGAACACTTCAAATCTTAGTGGTACTTTGACTAAATCGGACAAGGAAAATGATTCTGATGGGCCGTTTGAATAAGCAAACCCTCACGAGTCTAGGCTAGAATTAATGTAAATACTAATAAAAATTGTATGTTAATTATCTTTGTCTGTCTATCTCTGAGGATTTTATCATTATTTATTCGTAATATTGTTGGCCACACGGGATTGTTGTATTAGAAATCCCGGGAAGATCCATATTAATATCACCATTTCGATGCAAGTACATAAATAACTCTACCTAATTCCGACCTCTGCTCATTACTCTATAACTGACTGTCAATATGTGAAACTATAGAGGAGACCTATACCCAGCAGTGGGTGGAACAAGGATGCCAATGATGATGGTGGTGCTGTGGAACTGTGAGACAATGCCCATGGCAAAGCATGCATCTCGATTTTGAGTTTTACACTTGCACAATTTGCAGATGAACAATATAATATACATTCAAATGAATGTATACTAAAAGTGGCTGCCACGTAGGGTATAAGACAAAAATCAAGACGAGATGAGAGAGAATGTCGAGGCGTGGGAGATTTTAAATTTAATAGATTTCATCAGTTTTGTTATATTCAAAAATGCAACACATTTTTTTTTGTAACCTACGAGCAGATTATTAAAACTATTAAAAGTCATTGCATTGAAATATTGTCGATTGCAAAATAAGATTAATTTAATTAATAAAAGTTCATGAAAACGGTTGCATAGATAATTTGCTATACAATAATTTCTGTATATAACCGAATGAACAGACATGACAAGTACTTACCATAGAAATTCTATAAAATGATTGTGTTGCTGCTGCTTCGTGGGTATCCGAAGCAAACGAATAATAAATTATACAAACCAAGGAAATTATCAAAAACATTATTTAATTAAATCTTAAAATTTTAATTAAAATAAAATTACTAACGGTAGTCCCGTGCAGGAGTGCACAAGGACGTGTTTTCTGTACAACTGTGAATCAAATGTTTCCAAAACAAGTCAAAGCAATAAAAATTATGCGATACAGGGTTTTACATAGACAAATAAAAGTGAACGTAAACAGTCAGCGGGTCGATAACGCGGGACAAAATTACAGCGCAGAGTGAAACAATATCATTCGACTTGACACCTTTTATTTGAATACGTCGCCTTGCATAGCGGCGACCCTTACAGACGTACACTTACAATTAAATGATTAAGACTACTCAATCGAATCAATCTTACACCGCACTCGTCGTTCGCACAGATCACTCGTTCACAAACTTCTTACTTCATATCAATAATAACTTGAAAAGTCTAAACTTATAATAATATTTTCTTATAACTACGTTACATCGATGCGCCGACAGTTGACCAGTGGGTCTGCACAATACTTGAATTCAGAATTTTACATTGCCATTTACTCAACTATCTACTTTAGAATTACGTAGTTTAAGCTGATTTTTGAGTGACCATCTATACATATATATTATTATAAATTGTAGTCGCATTTTTTGTTTGTCTGTATGACCACTTTGTTCACCATCATTTAGAGAATTTATTGGAAGGTTTTTGTAAGTATAATAATTTATATTTAACTTGCTATAGCTCAGAAATCTCGATGTTTCGACGTTTCGCTACATTAGCACATTAAACCCGAGCGAAGCAGGGGCGGAGTCTAAACTAATATTATAAAGAGAAGGTTTATATAGATTTTTTGCATGTTAGTTTATTACCCTTGCACGCTAAAACGTCGGAACGGATTTGGATGAAATTTGACACATGGATAGACCATGACCTACCTAGCACATAGGCTACTTTTTATCCCAATATTCCTACAGGATCGTGACTTATGAGGGCGAAACCGCGGGGAGCAGCTAGATTGTAATAAAAAAGCTCCTAAAAAAATTTGGTCGCAATGGAGTTTGAACTTAGTCATGTATAAAATTGAGTTTGTTTTTCATGAGTTTCTGAATTCAAGTTGGCTCGTAAGACGGGCGCGGTAGCTAGGCGTGCGGCGGCGGCGTGGGCTCGGGCGGCGCGTCGGCCGGCACAGCGCCCACCGCCGGCGCCACGCCGGTCGCGCCCGCCGCGCTCGCCGCGCCCGCGCCCGCTGCGCCCGCGCTCGCCGCGCCACCGCTCTCCGCCTGCAGCCTGCGGGGGGGACAGTGTTCATAGGGCCGTCGAAATAACAAACAGGGTAAACTAAACGCACGGAGACTACAGTATTATTATCTCACGAAGGGACGCGCGCTTTACTTGTGGTAACCAAGTGTACAAGCACGCTATGAATGTTTGCGTGAGGACGAGTAGCGTCAACACGTAACAAACACACACACACACGCGCGCTAACAACCACTCCCTGTCTTCACTCTTGTCTCGAATGGTACTAGGGGCTCCTGCGTATTTGTACACTTGATAACCACAACTAAACCGCGCGTCGTTTCGTGAGATGAAAATACTGTAGTACATCTTGGCAAGTCACTGCAACATTGCTTACGGAGTAAAAAAATAAATAAAAAGGCCCGCTTGCACCACAAAACACTAAATGCGTTTATCACTAAATTAATTTAAAACATCTTTCTCTTTTCGTCAATCGTTTAATAAAAACCAAGCAGACCTTAACTTTAAATACTAAATATATGTCACCGTATACTTATGAACATCGATAGTTTATAATCTAACTCGCGACATTATAAACTATCAAAAAATTATGAACTGCAACAAACCATTTACAATTTAACGCATTCTTTTTCTATAGTTTATAATCTGTCCACGGCAAAACGACAAATTGTGAACTGGTATCAAACTTGCATGCGACGGATTGCATCTTGCGCTAATACTAAAAAGCCAAGTAACTGCGACCAATTTGGAAGTAGCGCTCGCCGGCCGCTCTTGAGCACCGCGCGCTACGCTCGCTCAGCTCGTGCGTGATAGCGTCAATTAGTACTGCGTTTCATTAATTTAATATAATTATGTTAGGACCTTTACTTATGCTTCAACATCCGTGAATATTTGAACGCCTTCTGGTATAACATAGCGCGCTTGTAATTTCTTATAACAACTATTTTATTGTACCTATGTTAACTAATGATTAAATGAATTATGAATTATTGGTCACGGTTCTAACCTAACCCCTTTGGTCGGGGTGCCCTGGCTTAGTTGCTGCAACCAATTCGACTAGCGAACAGACCGACATCTCAGGGACGGTTCTCATTTTTACGGGTGATAAAATCGGACAGATTGTGAACCTGTCGGTAAGTGCAGGTTCGTTCACAATTTGACGGTTTGACATGGATAGATTGATAAATATCGAAAATGAATACGATATAATTGTAAGTAGTATGGTACAGTGCATATTTTATCGACAAGTTACAATCACGCGAGATAGATTTTAAACTAACGGTGTTCACAATCATACGTTGACATAAACACAACACTAACAGCAATAAAGAGTCAATCAAATAAAATGGCGTTTTTTTTCATAACCATAATTAGTAAATAATTAGGGATAATCGTCGGTTAGTGCCTCATTCCATTAAAACTGGTCGAAGAGGCCTTTGCGAGTTGGCTTCGACCCCCTTGTACGCCTCCCAAAGGACCCGCACCCAGGGTCCTATGTTATGTCAAAGACATTATTTTTTTTTGCAACCCTAATTAGTAAATAATTAGGGATAATCGTCGGTTAGTGCCTCATTCCATTAAAACTGGTCGAAGAGGCCTTTGCGAGTTGGCTTCGACCCCCTTGTACGCCTCCCAAAGGACCCGCACCCAAGGTACTTTTTTTTTTTTGTTTCCGGGGTGGAAAATCCTCATGGATGTCCGCCGCCCTGGGGCGGGCGACGGGGTCTGTCAGACTCTTACTGACTAAAAACCACCCCGGTGTTCCATCTCACACGGTCTACGCCGGGGGTCGCGGGAACGTACGATCCTTCCGCAACCCCCGACTGGTGCCGGCCTGCTTCTGCGGGCCTCTTCGGGTCTGGGGGGGGAGTGAGGTGTTTGACTCCCCCCGCGACGTCTAAGAGGGGCGCGCGTGGAACACTACGCGCTGCCACCTCGGGTCCTGGTGTGTGGGTAGCGACGGACGTCCCCGAGTCCGTCGCCCCTGGACCCATTTAGGGGGGCTGGAAGAGGGCGTTGTCCCCCCTCCACCGACGCCCGGTGCGCCTTCTGCGGGCCGGGTGAGTGGATGAGATCTCCCTCTCCCTTACCGCAGCCACCTTCTGCGAGACGACTGTTTCGCAGAAGGAGACCACCGCGTCCCAGGACTCGGCGCTGCCGACCATCGACTCGACTACGGCCGGCAGCGACAAGTCACCGCCTACTTCTGAGATGAGGGCACGGCGCGGCTCCTCCCAAGCGGCACACTCTGCCAGCGTATGCCACGCCGTGTCCTCCCGGCAGTCGACGCAGTGGTGACACCGGGCGTCCGGCTCCCTGTTTATGCGACACAGGTACTTCCCGAAGCAACCATGCCCCGAGAGCACCTGCGTCGCCCGAAACGACAGGGAGCCGTGCCTCCTCCCAAGCCAACGCTCGAGCACCGGCCGGACCGCCTCGATGGTGACGAGGTAGGGCGTGAAAGCCTGTCCCGCCATTTCGCCACCAGGACCTCGCGAAGCTGAGACCGACGCAGCTCCATGTGTCGCTGCATCGGTCCCTCGCCCCGCGCCCTCGCTTCCTCGCGCCACCGATACAATGACGCGAGTACTTTCGCCTCAAGGTCCCAGGGCGGGGATCCGGCCAGTACGCAGCCCGCCTCGTAGGAGATCGTGCGATACCCCCTGATGACTCTGACGGCCATCGCCCTCTGCGGCTTTCGCAAAACAGCGATGCTGCCGGCCGTCAGGTCAGAGGCCCACACCGGGGCCCCATACAGGGCCATGGATCGCACGATCCCCACGTAGAGCCGCCTACAGGCAGCGCTCAGGCCCCCCAGATTGGGAAGCAGCGTTGCGAGTGCGCCAGCCGCGCCCAGCAACTTGGGCGCCAGCCGTCGGAAGTGGGGCCCGAAGTCCCATCGGCTGTCGAGCACCAATCCTAGGTACTTCATGGTGGACTCGACAGCGATCCGAGCCCCCCCGACCACGATGTGTGAGCCGGGTGGTGGCACCGGGGGTCATTGGAGATGTCCAAGGACACCGCCAACATCACCCCGCCCCGGGACACCGCTTCCTTCGCCAGGACTCTCACCCGCGACACAGCGAGGATGGTGGAGTGCCCGTGCCGAAAACCAAACTGGCAGTCGTCCAGGTCCGGCCCCTCTCTGCACAAGTGGCCGACGAGGCGGGCTGCGATAGTACACTCAAACAGCTTACCCACCTCGTCTAACAGCACTATGGGCCAGTACGCGGACGGCGAGTCGGCAGGGCGCCCCGCCTTCCTGAGCAGGACCAGACGACCAGATTTCCACAAAGTGGGAAACTGGCCCCGCTCAAGACACGCTGTGTAGAGTCCTCTCAGTTGGGGCTCAAGCTCCTTCAGAGCGAGGGCTAACACGCAACCGTGGATCCCATCGGGCCCCGGGGCCACGTTCTTGGCCCGGAGCCGCATCACGGCTGCCCCCATCTCTGCCTGTGTCACCTCCGGGACGCTGATGGCGTTCTCTCCTGTAGGCTCTGCGGCTGTGGGCACAGCCATCGGCGGCGGACTGTGCTCCGCTCTCGCCGGGAAGAGGGCTGCAACTGCTTCCTCCAGCAGCTCGGGTTGAAGACTCTCCGTAAGTGGGGGCGCCGCGGCTCGAAGTTTCCCTCGGACCGCGCGATAAGGGCGCCCCCACGGATCCACGTCTAGAGTCTCCAACATCTCCTCCCTGGCTCGCGTTTTCGCCTCGCCAATGGCCAGCCACAGCCTCCTTCGCCGCGCGGTACACCTTGTACAGCGCGGCTTCTTCATCAAGGACCCGACGACGTCTCCTCCGGTATCGGGTGTACTGGCGTCTAACCGCCACGCGCGCGACGCGCAGCTGCGCGATCTCGGCGGTCCACCAGTACACCTGGCGCCTTGCTGACTGTGCGTGGACCCGGGGCATGGACGCGTCGCAGATTTGTGTCATAGCCCCGCGGAACCACAGCGCCTCCTGCTCGACGTCGACGGGTCCGTTCGTTGCCGACTCCCGGATCCAGGCCTGGACAATAGCGGCCTCCTCGAGAAGCTCCCTGTCGATGCGCTTACGCGCCCAGCGCGGGCCGTCCATTCGCGGGGCCATCGAACCGCGGCCACCAGTGGTCTGGGCGGAGACGTCAAAACGGATGTATCGGTGATCCGACAACGTCTCCACCTCCACGGCGACACGCCTGTCGCGGACACGGCTCGCGACAGCGGGGCTAGCGAACGAGACGTCCACTATAGAGCCGCCCCGCTGCCGTACGCACGTGTGGACCGAGCCCCGATTTAGGACGGTCAAGCCAGTCGTGACCGCCCACTCCTCCAGCACCTCGCCACTAGCATCGGTCATAGGAGATACCCACGCCGCAGACTTGGCGTTGAGATCCCCCAGCAACAGCACAGGGCGAGGGAGGAGCCGACTCCTCCCACGAAGGCACCCAACTCGACAAGGAACCTCTCGAAGTCGACGAGACTCTTGTTGGGTGAAAAATACGCCCCAACCGTACCAATGCCATCCACGAGGGCGGCTACCCAGCCGTGACCTCGGGACGGGTTGACAAGAGCCCCGCCAATGATGGCCACCAAACTGTCTAGGTCTCCCAACCAGTTATCCCTGGGGGGGACAAAGTACGGTTCGGCGACCACAGCCACGTGAATCGACCACTCTGCCATGCTCTGGAGCAAGAGATCCTGTGCTCTGGCAGCGTGGTTGAGATTGCCCTGGAGGAAATGGTAGAGCGCAATTATGCGCAATCCATTCCCTCCGCACCATTCCTAGGCCGGGAGTCAGCCGAAGGGCAGCCAGGCGGGGGGGGGGGGGGGGGGGGGGGGGGGGGGGGGGGTAAAAAGCCCCCGGCAGCCTTGGCACCCCTTCTCTTCCCTTTCTGGGCGGGCGCACCACAGGCCTTTCCGCCCACTCTGTGCCCAGCGGGCCTCCCTGCAGCTGTACAGAGGCTACAGTTTGGCTCCGCGGAGCACTGGGCCGCCTTGTGGCCGGCCTGACCGCAGCGACAGCACTGCTGCACCCAGGGTACTGAGTTATGTCAAAGTCATTTTTTTTTTGTAACCATAATTAGTAAATAATTAGGGATAATCGTCGGTTAGTGCCTCATTCCATTAAAACTGGTCGAAGAGGCCTTTGCGAGTTGGCTTCGACCCCCTTGTACGCCTCCCAAAGGACCCGCACCCAGGGTCCTATGTTATGTCAAAGACATTATTTTTTTTTGCAACCCTAATTAGTAAATAATTAGGGATAATCGTCGGTTAGTGCCTCATTCCATTAAAACTGGTCGAAGAGGCCTTTGCGAGTTGGCTTCGACCCCCTTGTACGCCTCCCAAAGGACCCGCACCCAGGGTCCTGAGTTATGTCAAAGACATTTTAATTTTTTTTTGTAGCCATAATTAGTAAATAATTAGGGATAATCGTCGGTTAGTGCCTCATTCCATTAAAACTGGTCGAAGAGGCCTTTGCGAGTTGGCTTCGACCCCTTGTACGCCGCCTCCCAAAGGACCCGCACCCAGGGTCCTGAGTTATGTCAACGACATTTTAAAAAGAAAATTTAAAAAATCTAGAACCCCCCCATTTACCTTGAAATTAAACTCAAGATTTTTGTCCACTCAAAAATAACGCGGTCACACAAACGCTTTTATTTGTACACACGGCGGCGGCGCCGGCTACCCAAATAGTGGAAAACAATCGGTTTTGTTGTACATCGAATACGATAACACCGATTTAATAGCTCATATAGGACGAGAGACTGTATTTAAACGTAGTCTGCGGGCGAGGTCATTAATATCCGAAAAAATGTGCTTATGTGCTTAGTTCTAATATATCGAAATATGGTAAGTAATAATTACCATGTTTCGATAACTTGGGGATATTTCAAATGAAAATCTGTTAATATAATTAAAATAAATAGGCAACTTGTCACACTTCTGACTACTCGTAACAACTGTCAAAGATTTACGAATGAAGAAGGTTAAAAGTCATGTTATTATAATTGAGTTCCGATTAAGTCGCGTGCATGTCGTATTCAAAGCATTTATTTCGAATAGGCACATAAAATAAACGGCACGGTTGGCGCAGTGGTAAAGCGATTGACTGCTGCGCTGCGATTGTGTCGCTGGTTTGATTCCCGCACGGAACATATATTTCTATGACCTACAAGTAGTTGTTCCGGGTCTGGCTGTTTGTGTATGTGACTTTAAATGTTTGTAAACGCACCCACAATACAGGACAAATTCCCAGTGTGGTGCAAAGTTTATTTAATAAAAAAAGGCACTTTAAAACGCTAAAATTTACAAAAAAATAACAGAATAGATCTGATTCGACGATCGATCCTATCAGATTGAATTGATGAGTCACCCCTTCCAAAAGGTAGTTTCGTATGGAGAAGAGTAACGGTGTAGTTTCTTGCCCATTCTGCTAGAAACTACACCGTTACGTTACTCTTTTACAATATTGTGTATACTGTATACATTAACTAGATAAGTATATGTGATGTCGATGCACCTAGAATAAAATTACTATTCCACAGTAGGTAAAAAGAATTAAATATAAAGCAATGACAGGTCATGTGATAGATACGTGGTGTTCACATATTTACAAATATTGTAAAAGTTGATGATTTTCCTAAAATTATAACAAGTACTAATTTTGTGTATGAGTTAAAGTAACTACAGAATATAAAGTCAATGTCATAAAAATTTCACAACTAAATTAGCAACCAGTTTGATATTGTCTAGGCTCTAGATTGTCCTATGGAGCAGGACCAGCATGTTTCCAAGCCTTCTTATCTAGGATATTCTTCTACCTAGGATATAATCCACTAATTTGTAATATGCTTGTTTACAAAGTGCACTTTTAATATAAGTTTAAAATTTTCTTTAATTTAATTGCAATATATCATATGGTATTTTGTTGTAACATTTAACACAGTACTCCATAAAAGATGAACATATGTAATTAATTATTAATTACCTTTAGATAATCTGAAAAATAGTTGGTCATATCTTTATTTAAAAAGATGTAGATTTTTTCTTATATACATAATATTTTCATAAATGAATTGGCAATATACCTGAGCTGAAGAATTGTTATTGTTATTCACGTCGCCGTCGTCATGATTTTGTGACCGTCGGTCAATTTTAAAGATCAATGATTGTGTTATCTACAAATAATACCATCTTCGTTTGATTTTGAAGTTAATGGGGTAAATCCTTAATGTAAACTAAAAAGAGGAATGGACCCACTATCGAACCTTGAGGAAGCCCATTGTCACTTCAGACCCTAATGAGTTTATGCCGTTTACTTTTCTATCTTTCAGGTATGATCTTAGCAAATCAAGAGTTGTATTCCTAATCCCATAGTGCTCTAGTTTTAGCAAATGTTTACGGTTTACGCAATCGAGCGCCTTAGAGAGGTCGCAAAAGATTCCAATGGCATCGTGTGCTTCATCCCAGGCGTTAAAAATGTTCTTATTAGGGTGACATCAGTGTTACGCTGACGACACGCTGGTCCTTGCGCAGGGGAGAACGCACCAGGCGGCGGTCGAACTAGCGACACGCGGGGTTGCGACAATCATCGAGAGGATCCGGCAATTGGGACTCGAGGTGGCCCTGCACAAGTCCGAGGTCATGTGTTTTCATGGTCCTCGGAACACGCCACCGTCGGGTTCACAAATAACGGTAGGAGGGGTTCACATCGGCGTCGAGTCGACGATGAAGTACCTGGGATTCGTCCTCGACAGCCGGTGGAACTTCGTGGAGCATTTCCGACGTTTGGCTCCCAGACTGGAAAGGGCCGGGGCTGCCTTAAAGCGGCTCCTGCCCAATCTAGGGGGGCCAAACGCCTCCTGCCGGAGGGTCTACGCGGGGGTCGTGCGATCCATGGCCCTTGAGGCGGCGGCCAGCCCGCTGGTTGAACGCGCCCCAAAGGGTCATGGCCACCCGGCTGGGGCGGGGATACCGTACGGTCTCCGGTGAGGTGGCGAGCCTCCTTGCCGGATTGTCGCAACCCAGCGCTGGGCACGCCACAATTGCGGCGATAAGTCCCCTCTTTGAGGAGTGGCTAGAGAGGCGCCACGGCGCACAGACAGGTATTTGGTCCTAAAAGTTGGCCAAAAATATTTGGTACGCCTAATGGCTGTCAAACGATGTTTTATTTTAGTTTTAGCTTGGAAAAGGTAAAAAAAAAGCGTATGTAATATATACAAGCATTTATTCTTCATTTTCGTCGTCTTCATCAAAACTTAAATTTAAAATGTCACTTTCTAGTAACAGATTTAAAACATCAGGCGAAAGTGACAGATTTTTTTTATTCTTCCTCTTCCTCATGCCCGTCAGGACAGGGTCGGAAGTTAAGAGGAGCCTGTTAAAAACATCTGCGTTGCAATCAACCCGGGAAAACTTTCGGGCGTAGTTGAGCCGGAACATCCTAATGTGTTTGTTGCGGGCTTCTGCCGCTTCTTCGGACAGTTGTCCAATGGGAAGAATTGCTTCCCTTACCACTGAAGCCCCATGACGCAACACTTTATGCAATGTCGGAGACATAGGGTAAAACTTATACAAAGAAACGTACAACTTTGCCGTTTCTTGGCAATATCTTTCAAACATCTCGCAGTTTATTTTTAAACCACAGCATAATGTGTCCAAAATCACTTTTAATCTATAAATTAAATTTACGTCTATCCCCGTAATTGTCGCTGATACTTCGAAATTTTCAAAAAAACGTCTGCTAGTGTTTCCGTCATTGGTATTTCCAAAGTTGGCTTTTGGTATATCCACCAACAGACCGAGTTTCTCCCGGAACTTATCTTGGATTTCTTTTTTTTTATTTTCCACTGCTTGCTTTTCCTCGGCAGTAAGGCGAACGTTCTATTTTTTTACGGGCAATCTATAGGCCACATGTAAAATGCTCTCAAAAAATCTTATCCGAGCATGCAACAAAGATAAGCCGAATTCTAGGTTTTCTTTTTTGCATGGTCTCTCCTTCTCCAAATCATTAAACTGTAATGACGTGGCGCCGCATATGTAGCACCTCATGGTTGATTTAGTATGCGTAGCAGCATTGCATACTTTTCCATCAATCATGGTGAAAAGCATTTTATGCTTGATGGAAAAGCTGTCGACTTCGCTTTTAGTGAGCGCTGTTATTTGCGATTTAATATAGTCAATCTCTTCATTTGTCACATCTGTAGTTTCTTTTATGAATCTTATTCTTATTGGCCGACAATACCGTGGTGAAGATGGGGTAGGATTTTGCCACAGTATTTTTCTTTCCGGTCCGAAAATCAA
Organism: Brachylomia viminalis; assembly: GCA_937001585.2. NCBI lineage: Eukaryota > Metazoa > Arthropoda > Insecta > Lepidoptera > Noctuidae > Brachylomia > Brachylomia viminalis. The sequence goes on along the minus strand of OW443316.2, from coordinate 11,379,960 downwards.
CTGAAGCGGTACCATGGAACTTTGGAATATGTTTGCGTCCGAATCGGCTTCATTTTCAAATTTCATTTTGTACTGCATCTGTTGAGATCCATCGCAGCCCCATTTACTTATTAATACTAATGATTGTTTTTCTGCTTCACTCAATTGTTCCACTGCCTCACCAAGATGTAAAATCAGTCGTCGTGCCATGTGATCCATGAGATTTTGAACCTGTACTTCTCGTGACATAACTCACGTTTCAGGCGCACGTTTCAGTTACTCTGTGGATTTCAGGATAGCAATCTTTTTTTAACTTTTTCAAAATCGAATAGCACGGATAAAAACTTGGATTAGTATCTCGTACTACTTCATATTGGGCCTGTGTTAGTCCCGCTTCAACAAACATAAACAATGCACGTGAATGTGCTAATCTTTTTGATTTCTCCTGATCTTCTTCGTAGGTGCTTTTTTTCATAGCTACCGCATATTTCCTTGCTCTTCTGGGACTTTTTGTTAAATCTTTTACGATTTTTGACGCATCTACTTTGCCCGTCTCCCGTAATTTCATCTGTGTTGCATACGTCAATTCATCAGTGTCAGATGATCTTAGTTCTTTAGTTTTACGTCTTTTGCTTCTTTCACTCAACTCTAAGAACGATTTTTGAGGTCGACCGGGACTTTCTCCTACAACAAAAAACAATAGATGTACTCAAACAAATACTTTATATTACTAACTCTAAAATTAAAATTTAAGTTAAAAACTACTTATTGTGCGGGTAAACAAAATACTTCAAAGCATAACAATACAATAGAAGTAATGGAATTTGAGGATCACCTACCTGCTTTCGGTAGCGATATGCATCCTTTAAGCCACGGGGCATTGTTTTCTAGGAATCTCGCCTTTGTTTTGCGAGCAGCTAACCATTTTTGTTTAAATTGATGTCTGATGATCGATAGTTTTTGCTTTACATCAGCAATATTTTGGTCATTTTCTGCATATTGATTGAGCAGTTCCCGCTCCATACATTGCAACTTTTCATCAAAAGTTGAGGTATTTGAGCGTTCCATTATATTAAACAAATCATTTCGAGTCATAACTCGCATTCCAGAAGAGCCTATAACAAAAATACACCAAATATAAGTAAAACTTCAATTACTGAGTATCGAGCGTGTCTAGGGAAAAAAATCACCAAAAATAGAGGGGCACTTTGGGGCGGCTATTTCGTACTTAATTACATCCTTAAAGGTCTATTCTAAAGCTAATCATTACAATTTTGGCTTAGAAATGATGAGAAATATATTAAAACTCCCTTTGATCTTCCAAAATGTGTTTTTTAAAAGCAGTTTCTTGGGGCTTACTTCTCAAGGGTATAAATTAAGAAAAGCTATAGATTACTTGTTAAAAGTAAGTGCCAAATAAAATACATTCCTGGTTGTGCACAATCCATAATGAAAACCAACACAAAATCGTTCAGTTACAAGATGGCAAATATTTTAAAACAACGAAATCTGAGCGCATCGAACAATCACACGAACACTTTTGGCGAACGGTAACTTTCGACTGAGCCCACGACGTACTGGAAGGGGCTAGCACTTTGTGTTTTTTGCTATTGTTTGGAGCGGTTATCCTTGTTTTAGGAAACAATGGCTTAGAGGGAGTAGAACTAATATAAAAAAAAACGATTTTGGCCAGCTTTTAGGGTCAAATACCTGTCTGTGCGGCGTCCTCACCTTCCGCCTGACACAGGTCCTCACCGGACACGGTTGTTTCGGGAGGTTCCTGTTCCGGATAAGGCGGGAGGAAACGCCCGGGTGTCACCATTGTGTGGATCGCCCGGAGGACACGGTGGAGCATACGGTGGAGGTCTGCCCGGCTTGGGCACAGCACCGCCGTGTCCTCGTGGAGGCGATTGGCGGTGGCAATCTCTCGCGTCCGGCCTTGGTCCAGGCCATGGTATGGAGCGAGAGGGCTTGGGAAGCCGTCACCTTCTTCTACGAAGCAGTAATGTTCGCGAAGGAGGAGGCGGAACGCGTGAGGAAGAGGCAAAATTTGCGCCCTCACGCCCCTAGCCGCCGCAGGAGACGCCCTGGGCTTCGGGAATCGCAGGCCGAGTCCCGGCCACCGTAGGCGTGGGCTTGCGAACGGCGATCAATGGGCAGCTCGCCGTTCGATAAGGACCAGGCCCGGGTCGACGGCGCGTTGTGTTCCACGCGCGCCTCAGAGATGTCAGCACCAATGACGGGGTTTGCTAGGACCGATGCCTGCTAGGGTTGCGGAAAAGTCCGAAAGGGATACCGTGGCCCCTGGCACAGGTAACTGAAGGAACACGGGTGGGTTTTAGTCAGTAAGAGTCTGACACGCCCTCCTGCTCTGCCCAGAGCGGGAGAAGTTACTTGATGATTCCCCACCCACAAAAAAAAAAAAGGGTGACATCAGTGGTACAGCGCCCTTTGGTAAAACCGTACTGTTGTTCATGAAAGGTGGAATTTCTATTAAAGTGACGTAACATTTGATTGAGCATCAACTTTTCAAACACCTTACTGTACCCCTAGCACGAATCACTATCGAAAAAACATTCGAATCGACAACGAAAGCATTTTGTATGGGAACTTGAACAGCGCCTCTGGTGTGCGTAAATTGAACTAATTTTCAGAGCATGAACAAATACATGTAAGTTTCGTATCGTCATCGTATCGAATACGAAACGTAACTCGAGCCGTTTGTATGAAGATAGCTAGCACGAAGGCATAAAATGACGGATCGTATCGTAATTGTCGACGGCTGGCTTACGAGTTTCACGAATGTTTATTCACTTTAAATTTGACAGTGAAAAAACTTTCGTCGGAGTTTATTTTAAGTATAAAATTATAATTTAAGTGATTGTTTTGTTATATTTGGTTAGAAAATGTTTAGATTAATAAGAAGCACCCCACGACGTAGTACATTGTACTATTATCTTGCAGCGCGATTGATTGTTGAAAGTAGAAATGTACAAAGAGAAACAGGGTGAGTGATTTATTTTAGAACACTATATATTGTTATAAATAAAAAACAAGTTATCTTTTAAATTTACTATTACATTTACAGAGAAATCTCAAGGAGAGCTCTACTCAGAAAGAATTTGGCAAATATTAACCTTGAAAACCTTAGCGACACAGAATTTAAAAATAGATTTCGTCTAAGTAAGGAAGCATTTTTGTTCTTGTGTCGCGAATTAAAAGATAAATCCAGTCTAAAATCAAGTAAAAGGATCAGCCTGGAACACAAAGTAAGTGTAATTTATAAGCTACATAAGTACCTTTCTAACTAAAATATTTTTATATTTTCCTATCTCTTTTTCGATCCCGTAGGAATATTGGGCTAAAAAGGGTAGCCTTATGTTAATCCAGGGTGTCGGCTACGTACATACCAAATTTTATCAAAATTGGTCCAGCCGTTTGAGAGTGAAGAAGTAACAAACATATAAACACACACCCACACACACTCACAAACTTTCGCCTTTATAATATTAGTGTGATTAATGTGATAGTGTGATACCTATAATGTGTACATTAACTTACATAATTACTATGTGAGTATAATATACAGCTACACTATTAACTATTTAATATTTTTATTTCTAGGTGCTGTGTGCTTTGTCATTTTATGCTACAGGCTCCTACCAAAGAATAGTAGGAATGGCTAAATATTTAGGGCAAACTACAGTGAGCAAATATGTGAGGCAGGTTACTGATGCTCTTGTTAACCCTTTAATATTAAATCATTTTTTGAAATTTCCCACAACACGAGAGCAACGAAATATTGTCAAAAACAAGTAAGTAATAGGTAATTATAATAACTGTAGGTCAATAAAACTAATTTAGTGCAGAATGTTAAACAGCGAAAGGAGGATCAACTGAATAACCACAAATATGATAGCTACCTAATACTAGAAAATTTTACTTACAATACTTTATTTACAGATTTTATACAAAATTTGGCTTCCCTGGAGTAATAGGATGCATTGATGGATCTCATTTTCATATATTCACTCCAAAAAGAGACATAGAACACTTATTTTACTGCAGAAAGCATTTCTACTCACTGAATGTGCAAATGGTGAGACATTAATCTACTAATTTATACCTACTTCTAACCTTACAATTACTTAAGATAACAATTAATTATTATGTTATACAGTTATACATTTTCTACGATTTTAAATTGTAGATAAGTGACAGTGAATGCAGAATTTTAAATGTTAATGTCAAGTATGGAGGTGCCACACATGACGCTTTTATTTGGGAAAATAGTCAAGCCAATAGGTATATCCAAGACTTACACCGGAATAATGAACAAGTGTGGTTTCTAGGTATTTTTTTTTACATGTAGTTTCTTCTCATTTTAAAATAAAGTGATAAAGTTCACTATTTTAAGATTACTTACTGTCTAATTAATGTTACTGTCTGTTGTAAGATTATTTAATTCAATATACAATCAAAATAAATTTTCAGGGGATTCTGGATATCCACAGAGGCCTTGGTTGATGACACCAATCACAGATGCTGCTGAAGGCACTCCAGAAGCAAAATATACTACCATCCATGGGAAGGCCAGAGTTGTGATCGAAAATACTTTTGGAAGACTTAAAAATAGGTGGAGATGCCTTTGTAAGGACCGCACATTACACTACACGCCTGAGAGGTGTGCGTCTATCATAATGGCATGTAGCGTTCTACACAACCTAGCATTAGATTTTATGATGCCTGATCCTGAAGATGATATAATATATTCTTCAGAATTAGGTGTTTCAACATTTCCAGAAGAAGTTTTTCGCGAAAGTGGTTCTAGTGATGAATTGATTCGCGGTAGAGCCATAAGAAACATGTTAGTAGATAGGATTAATAATATAAATCGGCTTCATAATGTAAATAATTAATTTCGGTTTTTGTGTAAGCATGTTGAACTCTATAATAAAGGTAGCATTAGAGAATAAAAAATATACTATATTATGTTTGAAACAAATATGATGTTAATTCTTTACAAAACTGAATTAAGTACCTTTAAGATATTACTTTCATGAATATTGTTTCACCATCTCAGCCGTACGACGCCCACTGCTGGACATAGGCCTTCCCCAAGTATGATTATATATTAAGCCAAATAAATTAAATTCTAACATAAACAAAATGTTTTCTTTTTAAGAAATAGAAGTGAATAGTGTATATGAAGTCTTTTACCGAACCATAATATAAATAAAATAAAAAATCAGACACTAATCACTTCTTTTCTCTAAATATGATTTTAATAACCCTAACGCCTCTTTCATAAAATCTAACCACTGAGCTTGCAACTGAAGCTCTACATCACGCTGACGAATCCTCTCTCGTTCTAATTCTAGCGCAATTCGGTCACGCTCCTTTTCATACTCCCTAGCATTCCCCTCACACTCCTTAAATATTTTTAAAACGGAGTCATCCGTCTTCTTCTTTTTTTTCGGCGGTTGCCACTGGGTTTGCACTGGAGCTGGTGGTGGTGTAAGTGCTGGTGGCTGCGGAGTAGGAGGAGGAAGAGGTGGAGCGACTGTGTGTTGACTACTTGTTCCTGGAGTATTCCATTCATCTGGAAAAATTGTAATTCAACAATCAACGTAAATACTATTCTGCTAGCTTTAGTTATCAGGATCTTTTTTTTTACTTTAAGTATGTGATTTTCTGGATAGATTCTTGACTAGTTTGTGTTAAGATCTTATTTTTAAATATTTTGTTATTACTAGTAGGTAGTTATATCAAACAAAAGAGTTATGAGTTACTTAGTTACCAAGTTAGTGATGGATAAATTTAAAATATGCCAACCTTCAGGAATTGGTGTATATTCATAAGGAACATCATCCACAGTCAATTTGTCTACATATTCTGTAGCAGGTAGTACCTGACCTGGCAAGCTATCTTCCTTCCCACCAACAACCTATTTTAATAAAAACAATAAATGAGTATTAGTGCTTACTTATAATTTGTGAGTAAAGGCCAACTTTACTGTTTAGTTTACCTACTATTTTTTTTTATTAAACAAAATACTACTCTAGAGTAAGTATACCTACAGAAATCATGAATGCTCAAAGAAACATCAAATTTAGACATTATATATTAACAAAAATCATAATTGAAACGCATTATGTGGCACTCAAACTCCAGCCAGTCAGCCACACAAGAATTTTAAGTGTCACAATGCTAACAAAAAAAGTCAAGTGGTGACCCTTTTTTATTACTTACAGGATTAGGTAGGTGAGTTGCAGACAAGTTAAACTTTTGACCATAATTCTGTCCCAATACGGAATTAAATGAGATTACATTGATTGCTATGAAAATAAAAAAAATAGAGATACCTATATTATATTACCAAGCAAAAAATATCACACCTGTACAAATCCAGCTTCTTGTATAGGCATCCCAGTAGCAGCCTGCACTCCAATTAAATTTAAAACCCTGTTTTCAAGGTCTGTTAAGGTCATCTGAATTGCTGGCCCACCGCCTGTACCCTGAGCAGACCTATTCATTTTTGACCACTTTTTCTTCACATTATTTTTGAAGTCACTCCAAACCTTAACAAACATGAACAAATGAATGCATGTATTTCTAATTATGTGAAGTAAGTTTATTTCCTTAAATGTGCGTAATTAGGATTTAATAGGCTTACCTTCCGCCACTTTTCCTCTGTTCGAGAATCCCCAGTGCCATCACTATTGAGCATACCTATTAACTCCTTCCATTTTTGCTGAACATAATGTCTACCACGAGGACCCCCGCTGGGTTTGGATAAGTCTCCATGCCTAAAATAAAGATAACGTGAGATATAGGACTGTGTGCTCCAATATTTATTTTAATAATATATGTTACATTTCTATTTTATACGGCCATAATTGACAAAAATTAAGCACATATATAAGTACCTCAATTTTAGTTTTTATTAAACTTTGTTTTTACAAATTTCACATGACTAGCGTAATACTTAATTTGACTTGAGTATACAAAGAAACTTTAGCTCTTTTAAACTCACAAAAATATATTCCAAATATCCCATTGAAACACTATTAAAATCTACTTTAATAAAGGTATGCATAAGACAATAAAATCTTAAATGTAATACACTTACTTTTCCATAAATTCTATCATAATGGTGTACTGCAGGTGGCTGGTTCTCATTGTAGAACAATAAAATAGTTCCAAACTTTTCACAAATTAAATCACAATAGGTACAACACAAGTTCAAATCAAAATTCCCTCTAAAATACTTTACTCGCTTCAAAACAAAGTTGGCCTTGAATGAGCTTCGAGCGTCCGTCGTTCGTTTAGGAATACAGTCAAACCAAACACAACGTTTTAATAATCAGTTAAATTATTATGCCATTTTTCTAACTGAATATTAACTTTTTCTGCAGTTTCTTCGTATTGCGTTATAAATTGAACAATATTAAAGTTTTAAATGCCCTGAAATCACTAAATTTATAATTAACTAAATACATATCTAGTTTCTGAACGAAACATTCAATCAATTGTAAGATCATTCGTTCTATTTTTACCATCCTTACTTACGTTAGAATGACGTCACCAACGTTATCGTATCGAGCTCTCGATACTATTTCGAAAGTGCTTCGTGCTTCCGACTTTCGTTGTATTACGTTATCGTATCGACAACTCGATACGTTTGCGATACGAAACCTACAAATATTCGTGCTAGGGGTACAGAGAACTGGCAGAATTGACACAGGCCTATAATTGTTGTGTTCTTTACTATCACCGGATTTTAACAGTGGAACTACTTTACTGTGTTTCTTAGTATCCGGAAAGACACCTTGGTCTACACGGGTGTTAACTAAATATGAAAGCTAAATAGGTCGCAATGGTTTCGATAGGAGATCTACAGACTTTTACAGACATTCCCCAGAGATCATCTGTTGATTTAATTTTAACATCTATAAAAGCTTTTATAACAGCCTGAGGTTTTGATTCTGAAACCTAAACTCCAAATTTAAGATTATATCCAAGATAAGAATGCTTGGAAACATGCTGGTCCAGCTCCACAGGACAATCTAGGGTCTAGACAAAATTAAAACTTGTTGCTACTTTAATTGTATGGTTTGTTATTTTTATGACATTGATTTACATTCTGTGACTACTTTAACTCACACACTGACATATTAATTGGTTACATAATTTGGGAAATCGTATACTTTTACAATGTTTGTAAATATGTGAACACCATGTATCTATCACTTAATTAACTTATTTATCATTGCTACGTTTATTTAATTCTTTTTACCTATTTTGGTAGGGTAATTTTTATTATAGGTGCATCGTCTTAAAAGAGTAACGATGGAGTTTCTTGCCCATTCTTCTCCATACGAAACTACCTTTTGGAAGGGGCGACTAGAATCAATTCTATTTAAATGTAAATGTTGACGTTCAAAAGTGCCTTTTATGTGCCTATTTGAAATACATGCTTTGACTTTGACTTTGACCAAAGGGCAAGCCTTTACAATCTTTTTAAGTAAGGCAGCAGAATGCTCTATACCTAGACGAGTAAAGCAATAGACAAGTCACTTAGTAATAATAATAATAATGAGGCAAGGACACAATTATTAGTAAGAGTAAATAAACGAGATAGAAATTTATTTTCACTATCTCCTTCATTCTCTCGTTCCAGTTGCAGACTAACAACTACGACCTAACAAAAAAAGTTTGCATGCCTACAAAACGGCTGTCACATTATGATTTTTTGGCAAATCTTAGACGGCTACATTAGATAGTATTGTCAAGACTATCACTATCTCATAAGGTATAGCTAATCTATACAACTCTCTATCTACGGCTTTATACGATTCGTGTACCTCTGATGCGCTTGATGCCTTGCGCGGAACTCTGCGGCTTTCAGCTGTTCCAGATGGAACTGTTGTCGCTCCTGAATCAACTGCTGACGCTGGTACTCCAGTCCTAGGACAAGCGAACATAAATATTCATTATTAATTGAAAAACTTGACGAAATTATTAGTTTAAAAAAAATTATGATAGTCATGAAAACCTGTAGTTATTGACCGATTTTTTTTGTTTTCTTATAAAAATCATTATCTGGTTTCTCGTATTGTCAACTGTAACTTAGTAACAACACTTGGACTACGAAACCCGCTCTAACCGCTACAAAGTCACATTCTTACCACAGACGTGCGGTTGACTGAAAGTCTAAGAAATATTCTTATAAGCTGCTTTAATACAATTTCTAAAATCTCTATCCACATCACTGCCTGATTTGTCGTTTTTGTGTAATAAAGTGGCATACGAGCAGGTGGCCCACCTGGTAAGTGCTCACGGTCGCCTATCTACCTGCAATAACAGCGGAGTAATTGCGCAACACATAACAGTAGGAATGGCTTTCATTTTGAAACTTCAACCACATTCATTGCGTTATTTACATTGTTGAGCAGACAAATTTTTCGAACATATGAAACAATGTATTAGCAATATTCTTCAGATGATACAGATTGTGATTGATAGTGTTACGCAATTATGGTGCTGGGCACCATGAGTTATAACTAAATTACCTTCCCGTTCCCTCTCCATGGTGGCCTCCAACTCCTCGAAGTGCCGCAGCTTGATCTCCAACTTCTTCATCTGTGTCTCCACTAGCAGCGCGACCAGCGACTTGATTTTTCTTTCCTCGACTCCGGCGAGATGCTTCGCTTTGACAGCTGCCGCGGCCAACGCTGCAGCTGCTGCGGATTGCAGCTTCGCGTCTACCGTCGTTGTTGCTTCAGTTTTTTCTGTATTTTTTTAAAATAAATTAATGACGCGTCTAAAATCATTTCAAATTTAGGAATTTAGCTTCTGGTGGTATGCTTAATGGATTCGAATATACTTTGAATCAAATATACATTTTTAATATTTTTCCAGGTTGATGAGCACTTCTTTTTAGCGGGCAAAATAGTTGTGTTATATTTTGTTCCATAAATCATACTAAAATATAATGATAGCTGTTATCCAACCCATTATTGATTAGTAGTTTCAGCAGTAGTGGTATTTAGAAAATCGGGCTTGAAATTATTCATGCTGTAAACTCCTAGAGGACAGGACGTGGGAGGCTGAACCAGAATGTGCTTCAACAGATCAAGACTGGTATCAACTTGATCAGGCCCCAATATAGTAACATAAGACCGGAAAAAGTGGGCTATCAACACCTTCCAGCCCTATAAGTCCGCAGGGCTAGATGGTATCTTCCCGGCTCTACTACAATGGGGGCTTGAACATCTGACACCATACCTGGTGGAGTCAGACCAGGGACCGTACTATGACCTGTTAACGCCATCATGATTCCGTTGAGAAAAAGAGATAGTGCTATCGGTCATGTATAGCTCCGTCTCTCTTCCACGCTGGAACAATGATGGAATTAACACGTCATAGTACGGCCCCTGCATAGCACTCAGATACATACTCCTAGCATGGCACAAAGTGAAAGTCATTTTCTTACCCAAACCTGGCAAAACCGACAATACACAAACCAAGGCCTATAGGCCTATAAGCCTCAAATCCTTTCTACTGAAAACCCTTGAGAGACTCTGCGATAGACACATCCGAGATGGACCTCTTCGGGTAAAACCACTTCACAAACAACAGTATGCGTACTTCACAGGTAGATCAACAGAATATCCGCTACATTGCGTAGTATCCAAAATTGAATGCGCAGTGGACCACAAATGCTCAACACTGACCGCCTTCATTGACATCGAGGGCGCCTTTGACAAAACTCTTATGTTCAATAGTATCAACATGGCCCTCGACAGACAGCATAGACTCGATCGTTTGGGATAGGGTGTCCATCGAGCACATCAACTCCCCTAAATATCTTGGTGTTACTCTGCATAGGTCTTTAACATTCGGCAAAAACAGCAAGAACATCAAGCAGAAGGTGCACAAACGCAAGTCTTCTTCAGCGAGTAGCCAGACCTCGATTACGCCTGGACAGGAAAGGCCCGCGCCTGGTGGCCGGAACCATCACGGGACACTGCTCGCTAAACAAACACTTCCACACAATAGGCATAACGGACAGTCCTCTATGCAGGGCTTGCATGGAGGCTGAGGAAACCATCGCGCATGTGCTCTTTGAATGCACAGGCGTCACCCAGATTAGAACAGAAACCCTCGGAGCACCCAGACCTTACACAAATGTTCTTGACAGACCAGGAGATATAATTAACTTCTGGAGGGAGGTGGGCTGATTGGAATAACCACCGACGGCCGCCATGGCCCACGCACAATGGTCCACCTGAAACTAAGTGCGGAAACCAAACCCTCTATCGTAGAACAAAGTTCATGCTAACCTAAATCGTTCCACAAACTTATTAAATACCACTACCGTACTTATTTATTGGATAAAATCAAGTCTTAGTTCAAATATAGGCACAGAGCCCAAGCTAATGTGTACTAAAATTAGTGATGGTGTTATACAGGGACAGGACATGCCAGCTCCTGCCAATATATTCTGCAAAAATCTCACGTGTGATTTTTAAGCTGTCAATAGTCTTAATTATCAGATGGAATGACAGCTCACTTCACCTAAGTTTTTAGGTTAGAGAATTTTACAGAAAAGACCGGCTGTGCTGTGAGGTTACTTACCAGGTTGAGCTGCAGGTTCCTCCTTGGGTTCCTTATCCGTCTCGGCGACGGCGGGCGCCTCTTGCGGCTCGTCCTTCACCTTGGCCTCGCTTTCTTCCACCTCCATAGGCTCCGCCTTGATATCCGATGTACCCTCCTTCTTGGGTTCAGCTGGACAGATAGCAAACGTTTATAGTATTTATTTAACCTTACTATAATCATTTTTAGGGCAGGTCAATGTGACTACTTTCAGTTGTTTTCCGACCAGTTATTAAAATGTTATGACACTTTACTATTTCCTTCATTTCAACTTGCTATAAGAACGTTGGTATGCCACGGTTGGACCCCAGATTAGCTGTCGTGATTGGTTGTCTAAAACAATGACAGCTATTGATTCTAGTAGTGTACTGTACCGCTGGGCGACAGGTCGGGCGCGGTGCCGGCGATGCCGGTGGCGGCGAGCGCGGCGGCCGGCCCGTGCGCGCCTGCCGCCTTCACGTGCGCCTCCATCATGGCCGCGGGCACCTCGTCCTGTGCGGGACAAAGTGTTTAGTCTACGATACAGTTATAGAAGAAAGAAAACTCAACACTACTGGCTAATCAAGCGAGAGTTCAACGAAGACACTATCATTTTAGACTATCTAATTTTTATAATATTTTTACTAAAGTATAGTTAAAATCTCGCTGCAGACTCGGTCATAAATCATTCGAGTGTTTCGCTCTCTTTCCCACTCACGGGCCTTATGGGCAGGCCACGCCCACACGTAGTCCTGTGTATTACTGCAGTCGATGAGTGATATCGATAGTTTTATATATTTATAAATGGGTGATAGAAATAAATACACATTTTTTTTTTATTACCAAATTTACTACAAAGCATATTAAATATATAAACAAAAGAACGTATGTATAAAACTAAAAATAGAAAATTAAAATTCTTCGTCCGAGTCATCATCGATAATGGCCTTGAGCGCGCGCAACTAGCGCACATCCCTACTCCGATTATGATTTATGACCAAGTCTGCAGCGAGATTTTAACTATACTATATACGTTTTGTAGTAGAAAAACACCCTGTGGAGGAGACCGTCCGGGTAAATGCGACCACCAGACCTACATTTATTTGTCGACAAGCAGCGCTGCGCTGTTCCGGATTGAAGGGCAGTGGGACCGGTGTAATTACAAGCGCACGTCATTAGAAAGTTCAGCGTGTTTCTGTGACAATACACCATTTTTTATTTCTTTCTTTCGTTGTCTCTAGGATGATATCGGATATTCGGATGCATATTCACCTAAAGTTGAGATGTTGGCTAATATGGAATGCACTTTTGTATCGATCGCAAAAATCCCGCGAATCCGGAATCGACAAATTTAGTGTTCTTTTCTGACTATAGAATCGGATGCATATTTACCTACCAAATAAGCGGATACCAAACTGCCATAGAAAACAACGTCAAGATAAGATAACGGACTATATAAGAGGGTCACACTAAAAGTTTTTAGAATAGGCTAGTAAGAAAAGCTGCCGATGAAATATTCATTTAAATTTCGAATTAGGAATTCTTTGGAAATCTGTAGTTTTTACAAATTGGCGGCAATTTAAAAAGTGTCTGTCGTGCGTCGAAATGGATTTGACTAGAGAAAATTTAATGATTTATTACGACTTTCGTTGCGGTCTTACTCAACCGCTTACCGTCTTACTCGCCGAACCAGCGAGGTGCATCTCTTGCGTATTGTTGTATGAAAACAATCTCCGCGAGCCTCCGCCAACATTGTCGAACCGCTGCAGTAACGGGGGAGACCCAACAACATCCTGAACGCATTGTTAAACTGTACGACCTTGGCGTGTAGTTAGTCCATAGGCTGCATGTGTATAATGTAGTGCAGTATGCTCTAATTTTAACTTCTGCTAAACATCGTGCTAACCTACAGATCACCATATTCACTCTGACCGACAGCGCCCTTCGCTTCCGTTCAATGTCTGCACCATCTTTCAAGTCAGGAGTAACTAAGTGGCATAAGTACTTAAAAATATCTACTCTATCTAAGGGTGCGCCATTCCGCATTATAGCTGGCATTTTAATAACTTTTCTCTGCCCGCCCTGAAAGACTTAACTCTTTTTTACAGTATACCATAGTCCATGATCAGTTGCATAACCCTCACAGATACTCATCAGCTTCCTGAGTCCGCAGACTGAGGCACTCGGCAGGAGCATATCATCAGCGTAGCTGATGTTATTAAAACAGACGCCATCTATATAACAACCAATATGTTGCTCACTGAGCGTCTCGACCAGCCCATTAATGTACAAATTAAAAATTTAAGGTGAGCTCAAACCCCCCTGCCTCACTCCACATTCCAACCTATACGGGTCCGGCAATGTGCCCGCCCGCCCATTTGACATGGTTCACATGGATCCCGTACTTAAAGATGGTAGTAAGTTCGTTCGGTATATGAGGATATCATAACAGACCAGCCGATCGATTCTGTAACAATCTCACCGTGATAACTTAGATGAAGCGAGCTTGAAGTGAGTTGTCGATAGTGTCAATACCTAGCATCAGGTGGAATGATAGCTCACTTCACCTAAGTTATCACGGTGAGATTGTTACAGAATCGATCGGCAGGTCGAAGGCGTTGGAAAGGTCGAGGAAGCAAGCGCACACAGATGTTTTCATCTCAGTGTGATATTTAACAGCAGTCTTAAGACACAAAATCGCAGTTTCCCTGGACGGTCCCGGTCGAAATCCGAACTGATTATCATGCAATTTTAAGTATTTGTTTAATTGTGTATTCAGAATGCTGTCAAACACTTTCGCACCTATTGTTGCCAAGGAAATAGGTATGTAGTTAGATATGTCTGACAAATCTCCCGCCTTTTTTTTACTACCGGTACTACAATATTTCTCATCATGTCGTTTGGTAGTGTGATATGCAAAAGTTGTACAACATGGCCAGCACTCTGCACATATGAGGGTCAGCGTGCTGCATAAGATCCACACTTAATCCGTCATGGCCAGGTGATTTGCCTATTGAAATAGATTTCACCGCTCTTGATACATCCCTGGCCGTAATCATGGTATCAACATATTCCCCAATCACCCCACCCTCACTTCGAGACGACGATAATGGTCCTAACGGTGACTTAACAGTAAAGTTATTTTTTAATTTATCAGCAATGCTTTTTAAATCATTTGAACCGTCAACACTCACAAGAAGACCTGGCTGAGTCTCTAAATGATTGGTATTTTTCAAAAAAAAAAAACACTGAAATCCTTCACGCTATGCTTAGCATCAAGAACGTCCATTTTCAGTAGGTCTTGGTGGTTTTGACACCATTTCCAACGCGATTTCAATATTTTTCTCGCACATCTTGGTATACATATCACCAGTGGTACGTTTACCCGGTTTACCAGTAGGTCTACGTTTACTCTGCTCACGCCCGCCTCCCCCACCCCCCAAAGATGCCTGGGATAATGCAAGTGCAATGTCGGAGTAAAGTTTATCAGTAACCAAGCTGTGAGTAGGGTCATTACAATAGCGATCACTACACTTTTGAAACTCAGTAATAAAATCAATAAGTTTAAAGACGTTTTAAGAAGCCGCGGCCATACTTTCATAGCTAAAAATTAAGTTTATTTTCCATACAATAACTCTAGGGTAAATTCTTGCTGATATTATGACCTCACCTTGATAGCAGCGAACTCTTCCATAGCTGCCCGCGTTGCCTTGGACGCGATGCGGGGGTCCACCACGGACGCTAGGAAAGCAACCGTGGACATCACAGGGTTGCCAGTCTTGCTGAACGGTATCGGTTGGTAGGCTAGCGGGCCTAGCACGCCACCTGTGATGTATTATAAAATAAATATAAGTAACAGCGGGTTGATTACAATAGGCTCGCCTTCTATTACATGGGACTTCAACATAAGGGGCGGAATGTGGGTGAACTATAGGTACTTACTCCTCTGGCTAACCTATCGGGGACGATCTTTAGGCGATGTAGTTTTTCAATCCACATCAACTTCGATCCAAGAGCTCAATCCAATTGAGGAATGAAAACGTTCAGCAGTTTTTAGCTGGTGGAGCATGTCACATTTACGCGATGTTCAGAGTAACGGTGTAAGTAAAAAACACATTAAAGATGTTCATTCTTTTTATACATCGGAAATGCACTGGAATGCCTGAAGCAGATATTGACGGGTGTGTGAAAATTCATGTTGCAGGTACGATCTTTATTGTTCAGGACGTCTTGAAAATGACTTTCCTTAAGTTCCTAGTAACCGTAAAAAAGAAATTTAAACTAAAACCAAACTACGAAAAAAATGCCAACTAAAAAGGTATAAACAAGACAATGTCAGTTTTTTTCGGTTTTCGTATAGCAGGAGTCAAAATACAACGAATGGTTTAGGAGCTATTAGGGATCAGATAAACATACATGTTAAAGTCGTAAAATGTTAGGGTAAAAAGACAGTGTAAAGTACCAGCTTGCGCGTCGTGCAGATAAGGCTCCTCGATGGGCAGGCGCAGGAAGTGCAGGATGCACTCATCCTGCGTGCGCGTGCCCACGTGCGCGGCGACGCGGTTCCAGTCGTCGCGGTGCAGCTCCAGCGCCTCCAGCAGCAGCAGGGTCTCTTGCTCCGTCCAGCTGCGCCCGCGCATGCCGCCGCGGTACTGCAGGCAGGAAGGGTTTAGTAGAGACAGTGCTCAATATTCGGACGAACTTATTATATTGTGTGGACGTAGTACGTACAGTGCGTAGCATTTGACGTTTACCATTTTGCAAATACATTCTATCAGGTTTGTGTATCTACATATGAAATAAGTATAAATAAAAAAGGCAGGTCAGTACCCACCGTAAAAACAACGCCTAAATTGATTTCACAGTAGCAACCCTATTGTACAATGGTAGGAACCTAAAAGCAATTTTATTGCAACGACAATTAGAATTACTGTGATTTTGACAGTGATACAAAATCAGAGGAAAGATAACTGATAAAGAACGGTAGTCATATTGTGACCGGTCAAGGAAATAAGCTTACCTGGTCCAGCTTGAGTCCAGACGCAGCAGCCAGGTCCAGCGAAGGTTCGGGCTTGATGGGCGGCGCGGGCGGTGCGGCTCCAGCACCCGCCTCGGCGCCGTTGGGCAGGCCTGGCTCCACCTTTGGCACGTTCTCGGCTAGACAAAATAAATGCCACTTAACTCGACCCCAGGACAGTTCAACGAGACAGATCCTCATAGTTCTAACCTAACCTAGACCCATTTGGTCAGGGTGCCTTAGCTTAGTTACTACGATCAATTCTATTTGATTCCACAGATTTTTCAGTTTATGTTTGAAAAGTGAGGGGTCACGGGTCACATAATTATGAAGAATTATTTTTAAGGTTTGGCATCATTGCAGTTGTCGAGATCAACATGTTGATTGACCACAACAAGTTGATCTCGGGTCGGGGCTGAGTAGTTGGGTCGAGTAGTCGGGGTTGTTGTCGGGGTCGAGTTATCTGGTTCGAGTTGTCCAGATCGAGTTGTTTCGGGGTTGAGGTGACGTAGAATATATAAATAAATAAATAATCGTCTAGTTTGCGGGCTCACTGGCAAATAATACTTTGTAACCTTGCTGTAGGATATATATTTTTTAGGTAACTCATGTTGTCTCATCCTGTGTTTAACATATGTCCCTGTAATACCCGGATAGGAATAGGAACTATTTTTATAATGACTCCTGATTTATATTTCTGCTGAAAGTTGAAGGACGCAATTTAACGCTGTCTGTATGTTTTGACAACAATACTTGTCATCATCCACGTTTTTCTCCTACTTCTAACTTATTGAAGCAGATAACCAAAGGACGAACACACTATTTATAGGCAATATACTAAAATAACATACAATACAACATATAATATCGATGTTACAACAAAAATAGACGATTTATGAGAGATAAATCAATGGAAAAATGGAGAAGTTACAAAGTAATTATTCTTCCTTTCCCTGTCACGCAAAACGATCATAATTGTAACAATTGTTGAAGCGCGGGTTCGATCCTGCACGGAACAAATATTTTTATGACCTACAAATAGTTCCGCACCCACAATACAGGAGAAATTCCTAGTGTTGGGCAACGTTTTTTTTTTAAAAGAAAAGAAACCCCATTCAGTGCAATAATAGTTTTGCGTGTTTGCGAAGTTTTCCGAAATTACTATGGCGTTTGTCTTGTGACGTCAGATGATAGCTGTGCTGTCTCATATTAAAAAAAAAAGCTTTTTGTTGGCTCATCTTTTTTCTAGGTTTCGAAAATTCTAATAAAAGAACCCGGTCAAATCTTATTGTGACAAAATAAGCGTTATAATAACACATACCCGGTCGCGGCTGAGTGGGCCGCGTGACGAGCGGCTGCAGGCCGGACGGCGTGTCGGACAGCACGTGGAAGTGCGACGTGGGCGGCGGGCCCATCGCTGTGGGCCGCGACTCCGCCTCCAGCTGGGAAACATAACACTTTTTATTAAAACAAACAGAAAATTAAAGAACGAAACAAATTATTTATTAGTAATGAGTTTTAGCCAGGATAAATATATGGCAGGTCTTGCCACAGTGGTGGGGATTATTTCTACTGAGCTTTGTATTTGGAAAACCAGGCGCAATAGAAATAATGAAGCGATCTCAATATGCGTAGGCCGCGTCCTCAACAACTGTGGCGAAGCAGGGCGGGGCCTGGACTACGGGAGCGGCCTGGGGGGAAGGCTCCATCCAAAAGCTCCGCATTCATAGAAGACGCCGCTTTAGGGTGATCATTAAAGCCAAGCGTACATTACAGCCGCCACGGGCCGCAGCGCTACGCATTCTCATACAAAAAAGTGCGGCCCGCCTGTAGAGTGCGTTGGTTCATAGAAAATGTACGAATGTTTAGAAGGATTTTTGCATTGCGTTGCGGCCGTACTCGATTAAATCGGAGATGGGCGAAGATGTGCGAAGCGAAGAGGAGAGGCAATGTTTAACAGCTAGAGTGTATCCACCGAAGTCGTACGGAGGTGCCTACTGGCTAGACCGGAGCAGAAATTGTACTGGCTAGAGCGAAGCTGAGCTGTGTACGGCTCTGGTTGGGAGTGTCGCGGGCGCAGCGAGTGGCGTGCGACGCGGCGCGATGCCGCTCGCCTGACACCTGTCGCCTCCGCTGCGCGCCATCGCCAGCTTGCGAGACACACCTTATATCTCTGTTCTGTTCGCGATAAGCGCATATGAGACATCTCCTCTCCCCTCTGCTCAACCGTATCTACTGAAGCTAAGCGGAAACGGATGTAAAAAAACGAAATCCTATTGGTTGTTTCTAACACATCTCTTCTCTCGTGTCCGCTTTAGTGAGGCGGAGCCTTGGAAGGATATTTTTGCTAACACGGATTGCAGGTTATTTACAATGGTGTTTCTGTATATAGTTTTTTCTTTGTTTCTTTCTTTCTACTTGGCATTGTAACACATTCATTGCTAGTAATATTCTCACCTGATAGTTGATGAGGCCCCACTGCTCGAGGAAGCCGTGCACGCGCATGATTGCGCACACGTCTCCCGCCAAGTTGCGGCGACACGCTGTGCTAGTGAGGTACTCCGTGGGATTCAGACGGTACGTGTCGATCATGAAGTTTCTGGAAAACAAATTTTTTTTATAATTTTCTCCTAATAAAAAATCTGGGAGTAATCTGAAGCTGAATGCAGATGTGCAACGTAATCAAAGGGAACATGGAGCTCATGCTTCTTTTGACGGCCTTACGTTAGCCCAGGTAGCAATGGCGATTTTAACGCAATGATTTATTATCGCGCAAAGGATTTTCAACTTTTGGTATTGAACCGAGCATAAAGGATCCAAGAGAGTACATCCCAGCGCGTCAAATATAACACCGGTGGATTCAACTCTCGTAAGCCGTGCGTTGAAAAATTGGTAGGAGGGCTGACTGCTGAAGTATCCTATCAAAAATATCATATTCTCAAACTATACCTGTAAGCGAGATAAATCTCAGGAGTCTTGGACTTGTTCTTTCCATTGAAAAACTCAGTTAGCGCGCGCTTTTCAATGGTGTGTATGGAGTTGTAGTCGAACCACGCAGAGTACGACGGAACTACGATGTGGTGCGTCTGGTCCGTCACGTTGTCTTCCAACTCTTCTTTAGTTAGCATTTCCTGTAATGTTCATTATAATTATAAATATGTCAAGTAGAAAAATTTTAATTGACGTACTATTTAAAAAAATACAGCTGTTTCGTACAAACACGGTCAAAATGCATGGAACTGCTGTTTTTTAATAACCGACGAGAAATTTCAATGCTAGTTGCAATGTAATGCAAATTTATCTGTTTGCGAGTCGATGTCCCTTGGGCCCGTAAATGGCACGGTTTCTTTGCGGTACGGCGTATAAACCGCGCCGTAGAAAAAACGTGCCTGTCAACAAGCTTACATAGTGATCCATACAACACCGAAGACTATGTCTATACACGGTGAATAAACCGTAGTATGTCACGGCAAGAAAAACGTGTGTGTACAAAGGGCCTAGTACTGAGTGTAGTATATTTTTGAGTTACAAAATCTGGTCTGAGATGTATCGAAAAACAAAAAGCAATTTACTTAATTAAAATAATGTTTACATTTAAAAAAAAGTATCGTTTCTTTGCTGGTCGTGACTTGTAATACTTACTACATTTAAAAATGATTTTCAGCTTGCGAGATACATTGTTTCAAGGATCTTTTGGTGCTTGAATAACATTGACAAGGGGGCGTTGTTGGTAATTTTTTGTGAAATTATATTGAAAATACAAGATGGCGGCGTTAGTTCCGATTTGTGCGAGGCGCCAAAAGATCCTCGAACAGTTGTAGTATAAGTGGTAGCGTACCTGCGTGTTGGAGTCGCTGTGCTTGCCCTGCGAGTCGTCGTGCGCGTCCAGCGGCGGCGCGGGCGTGGCGGGCGCGTCGCCGGGCGCGGCCGGCGAGCTCCCGCTGCACATTACAGTGTTGTATATAAGTGGTAGCGTACCTGCGTGTTGGAGTCGCTGTGCTTGCCCTGCGAGTCGTCGTGCGCGTCCAGCGGCGGCGCGGGCGTGGCGGGCGCGTCGCCGGGCGCGGCCGGCGAGCTCCCGCTGCACATTACAGTGTTGTATATAAGTGGTAGCGTACCTGCGTGTTGGAGTCGCTGTGCTTGCCCTGCGAGTCGTCGTGCGCGTCCAGCGGCGGCGCGGGCGTGGCGGGCGCGTCGCCGGGCGCGGCCGGCGAGCTCCCGCTGCACATTACAGTGTTGTATATAAGTGGTAGCGTACCTGCGTGTTGGAGTCGCTGTGCTTGCCCTGCGAGTCGTCGTGCGCGTCCAGCGGCGGCGCGGGCGTGGCGGGCGCGTCGCCGGGCGCGGCCGGCGAGCTCGCCGCAGCGGAGGCGCTCGCAGCCGCTGCACATTACAGTGTTGTATATCAACAGTTTATTGAGCACTCCAAGGCCTGCTCTAAGCACAAATCACTAAATACGCTTAGCGCTAAATGAATTTAAAACATCGTTCCGTTCGCCAGTCGAGCGCCCGCGCCATCTAGTGATAATAATTCCCATTATTGTTTGAGACGGCGCGCGGCGCAGGCGCAAGATGACAGAGACAAGACGATGTTTTAAATTTATTTGGCGTTAAACGTATTTAGTGATTTGAGGTGCAAGTGGGCCTAAGCATGTCTCGCTGTCCATTTCCACAGGCCAGGCCCGGAGAGCCGTGGGAACATTTGCGTCCATTAACAAAACAAAGTCGCTTCTCCTGTCTGTGTGTGCACGCTTATTTCTTCTGAACTACACAATAGATTGTAATACGGTTTTCACTATCATTTTGATAATTTATTCCGGAAGAATTAGTCCGTCTCTACGCAGTGACGTAGTAATCGGGGTGGATCTGCCAACACAACCACCACCACACCACTGCCACTATTCAACACAACCTTGCTGGGAGGTTTGTGTACTTTTGAATAATTAATCAAGTTTTATTGAAATATAGCAGAAAAATCTCAATGTTTGATCAAGTCGTATTAAAAAGCGTGCGAAGCAAGAGCAGGTCGCTAGTGTAAAATAATTAGCACTTACGCTCAGCAGCTCGTTCGCTCTCAGGCGTGGGCACAGCGTCTGTGTTGTCTCTTGACGCGTTGTCCTCTTCTTCGTCCACGTCATTTTCACGCCTCTTCGTTAACCGACTGCGCAAACAAAGTTTCTATAGAAGTACTCGCATTTCTTGTAGAATACCTCTTTGCAGATACCGAAAGAAATTTGGAAATAGGGGTACATAAAAATAGCCCTTCTGTCACCTTGGTGAATGGCTTAATTTGTTCCCACAGCGTGAACTATTCTTAAGGATCTAAATCATCAGTTAGTCATTACAATGTAACTATCTCATTCTTGCAAAGTATAAATTTGAATGGTTGCCGTGAGTTTGATAAAAGTGTCGGCAATAATTGTAACGTATACCTTACCCTATCGAGATAAGAATTACATTGCAATGACATACTATAGTGCGTTTCACGAAAGAATTCCCTTCGCCGTTATATTGGCACACCTGACTGTCAAGAACGTCAAACGCTAGACGCATCGTAGGCTTTGTTGAGTTTTTCCAAGATTAATAGTTGTTTTACGGTTTTAATCACGCCGAAGACACTTATAAGTGGCGAAAGAGAGTTGGTGTTGAAAGTCAAAACGTTTTGTGAGAGTGAAAAACGTAACAAAGCGGCAATAATTCCATTAGAATGTGTGAGACTTCGCGTCGCCGCCATAAAATAGGGTTACCATTGCCAGAACTAGATGCTCCCTAGTCCCCGCTGCTACCCCGTAGGTGCCTACCTACACCTTTTAAAATAATTAAAGACCATAAAGAACCACCTATCTACGAAGTCGATTCATTGTTAAAAGAACACGGTCATAAAGTTGTAAGACTTCCTCCTTATCATTGTGACCTGAATCCAATCGAACTCATATGGAGTCTTTTGTAAAGGCGGATTGCTGAAAAAAACGTGGGTCAGGAAGCAAAAAATATTGTAAAAATAACTGAAGAGGCAATTTGCAGTAGCACGCCATTAGAGTGGATAAAAGAATGCAGCCACGTAGAAACCATAGAAGATAAGTACTTCAACAATGGAGTAACTGTTGATAACAAAATAGATCGATTTATAATAGAAGTAGGAGATGACTAGATATACTAGATATACTATAGGAGATACTCCAGACGATAGTGACCCTGGAGATAGTGCTATATCGGGTGTAGGTCCTTTGGAGGAGCACAGTTATTTTAAAAAGTAATTTTGTTGTTAATCATTACAGCTTATTAAGAAGTTTCGCAAATAAATAATTATTATGGTTATATTAAGAGTTTAATTTTATGAATACTTATCTTTACACGTAAGGTATAATTTTCTATAGACCTTTGTTGAAAGGTGACCAAACAAAAAGAACAACCAAAATAAATTTTCGTTTTCAATTTATACTGATTTATTGGGTAATATAATTTTCACAGCCTGGCAGTACTCATTTAAGCGCTACCAACATTACAGCGAAGGGACTTCTTTGATGAAACGCACTATAATGGTTTTACGTCAGTTGTAAATGTCTTAGCTTATAAAGTTTGTGCAGATACGAGATAAGAATAAAATAGAAGAGGGGACACTTCTGTAATTGTTTAACAGAGTTATTCATACCTCTTTCTCTTGCCATGTTTCTGTGGCGGTGGCGACGGCGAGCGCTTCCTCTTACTGCCCTTCTTGGCCTTGCTCGACGGCTCTCCGCCCGGGATCAGATCGTCTACCGATAGACGCAGTTTGTGGACCTAGAAGAATAATAATATACCATATATTAGGTCGGGGGAAGAGTTCTTTCGTATTTTATATACAAATTGAAGACGAAGAGCTCGTGGGGCACCTAAATATCGAGCTTTTTTGTATACCCAGACTTTTTAAATGGGTCAAAACTGTTTTCTAGTCAATCCATAAGTCTTCAGCTATGTCCTAACTACTAATACGCCGATCTTGCTCCACTTTCATAACTTGGCATTAAAATTCCCTAACTGAAAACGCTTGAACCAACCTCGTCCTGAGTCACATATTTTTTTCTAATAAAACTTCAAAATGTATCCAATTTCTTCGTTAGATTCACTCATTTTGGCGGACAGAAAAACAATTGAAAAATGGCGGAAAGTCGTTAGAATTATAATCATTAAAATAAGCAATACAATCCTCTAAGCTCATATTGCCCTATAATTTGACTATTTCATGCAATCGTAACATTTGAGGTCAATTCTAACTTAGAGGGTTGTATTGATGATTCTTATGATTATAATCTGATTACGGCCGCAAATTATATTTTGACAACCTAATACTGACCTGCAAATTGGAAAAAAACTAAAGAAAACTTGAATTTCGCGGGTTACTCTGGCGCTTTCGCCTTAAATACCCCAATCATAGCCAACAAAAGTTGCGCAGGATTGTTGCAGAAACGGTTTTATGGGGCATTGGTTAATTATAAGACTGTTGTGTATTTTATAATTAAAGAAACATAATAATTATAAATAATAATAAAGACACTTTTGTATTGCTGGCCACATATTTCACTTTCTAACTAAGTGTAATGTTGCCAGCATGTTTCCCGCGACACAAAAACATAATTATGTTGCTGCAACAATGTATTGCTACTTTTGTTTCCCGTGAATGTAAAGCTCAAAGTTCTTCCTCAGATATTTTAATTCAGTATTAGCTCCGAAATCAGAACATCTAGCAAAGAAATGGTGTCACGGACAAAGCTTGCAGAGTTTTGAAGTTTTAGCGGGTGTGGGCTGGTTATGAGTTCTGAGTTGAGCTGCACGGTTACTGGCAAATGCGTGCACTGACTGGACAGGTCCTCTTAATCTGCGTGGTTCTTTCCTCAGAAGACCATTTCAGATACTAATCTACATGGTCCTCAAAAATTATGTTCGAACATTTATATACACATTGACATTGATGAATTTTATACATACAATGACATGAGTATTTACTTTGTAAAGTATTATATTATTTATATTATTGTGAATGTGAAGATTATGTGGATTATTACGTTTTTTTTATTTCTTAGTTAGTTTCACGATCTGGCAGCTTGAGTAATTTATGCGGCCTACCCAAATGTCCTTTCTATGGTATTGTTCTTCGAATCGTTGTGCTCCTTATGTTCTCAGTTGAGCGGCAAGATTACTGACAAATGCGTGCACTGACTGGACAGGTCCGCTCAATCTGTATGGTTTTTCCTCAAAAGACCGTTTCAGACACCAATCTACATGGTCTTCACATGATCTGACCAAGATTATGTCTGGACTTTAAAAGAGACTGTGACCTCTGAGTTTATTTCGGCCTTTCTTCTCAGAGTAGTCAGATAGGAAACGCCGACCTCATCTAGTTTTAAAATATGATTGACGTGTAAAAGTGTTTGTAACAAACCTACTTACAGAAATAAAATCATTTATCATTTATGTCCGTCGCAACAAGACTATGTCAGTGTGTCAGTGTGACATTGTTACCTTCTTCTTGCCGTTGGCGTCGAGCTCGTAGTCCTCCTCGTTCATCCACTCGTTGTACTGCGGCAGGTCGAGCGCCCACGACGCCGACACGCGCCACGGCTCCGCACGGCTGCACTCCCAGCTCACTGTTTCGGACACGTCCACCTAAAATCACCCGATATTAGCTAATGGTGCCGATTCTGTTGTACACCGAACTAAACTAACTAAACTATCACTAAAATTCCTTACTTTTGGCTATGAGAATCTTAACGCTATTCTGCAAAATATAATCTCTAAATTTAAAAATAATTTTGACACATCTAAAATCAAATTTGACAATTATTGCGACTCCACGTGGTACTTGTTTGCCGTACCACGTGATCTTTTTTTAGAGCCGTAGGCGCGCATTATGTGCGGCCTCGACTTGTTTTGTATGGAATTTTTTACTTTTTGTATGGAAAATATAAAAAAATATTACCAACACGTTGAGTTTTATAGGTTTACGGGCTGCAAAGGGGGTCGAAATTTTCATTATTTTTGCGATACGACACACCGTTTTCGAGATATAAGCAAAAGAAAAGAAAAAAAGATACAGTACCGTTTTTGCATCTGAAGTCGAGGTGTTGGTGTGAATTTTAGTTCATGACAACTAATTTTATTCCACACCTTTTTAATCGCGATTAAAAATAGTCAGATTTAGTTAAGACAATCAAAATTTTAGGTGAAAAACGTAAAATTCAGAATAGCAAAATCGCCATTTTCACTAAATTATAATCTCAGTGCCATCTTAGTGCTGTCAAACTAAAATATAGTTAAGTTGTGTCACTTTAGCCAATTTCAGAATGGGAAATCGTCGTTTGACAGGAATAAACTAAATTTTGGTGATTTTTAGTCTAGTTTAGAGAATTTTGTGACAAGAGAATCGGCACCACTGTGTTTTATAATTTATGCTCAAGTTAGCTTTTCACACAGACGAGGATAGAAGTATAGATAGAAAAGTAGAAGTTAAGGAGATATTGGTGCCGATTCCCTTGTT
Source organism: Brachylomia viminalis (assembly GCA_937001585.2). NCBI lineage: Eukaryota > Metazoa > Arthropoda > Insecta > Lepidoptera > Noctuidae > Brachylomia > Brachylomia viminalis. The sequence continues at coordinate 11,353,810 of OW443316.2, read as the reverse complement.
CACAAACTAAACTAAATTTAAGTTGAGTGCATCTTTTTCTTTCTATTTCATTATGAAAAGGACAGAAGATAAATTTTAGTTTAGTCCTGTCAAATTAATCAGCGCCTGACACTACTCCATACAAGTTTAGACGTGATTAAAAAGTTGACTACTAAAATTACATCAAATTACGTCAGGTGCTGACTAATTTGACAGGACTAAACTAATATTTATCTTCTGTCCTTTTCTTAATGAAATAGAAAGAAAAAGATGCACACAACTTAAATTTAGTTTAGTTTGTGAACAAGGGAATCGGCACCATTGTTGCCATATCGTTAAGAAAAACAGTCATTAATTAAGAAGGAGATTATAATGTTTATTGATTAATAAAATACAGTACAAAATAATCTATAACTGTAGTACTGTCTTTGATTAATGAACTAATAAAATAAGCTCATGTATCCATCGCTATTTATTGGAATCGACATCTTGTCAGTTCGTCGGCCGCATCCACGTCATGTCTAGGTAGGGCTGTTCCATCGTCGAAGCCGAATAACTTGGCTATTGGTTTAAATGTATGCCTTGTGCCGCGAATGCACATGCTAGTGGCACGGATTATTGAAATGATGATTCTTGATCTTAGTCAACCCGTGACTACGACCTGTAGGCCAATTCTCGACCTGTAGGACCTGTAGGCCAATTCTCGTACTTAAAAAACGTTCAAATTCAAGTCGCAATCTCATCTCAGCGACAATCAATCTCAAAAACCTGTCAAAAATATATGTAAATTGATTGTAATTTTGACAGATTGAGACTGAGATTAGAATGCGAACGGTCTTAAAAATACGGGAATTGCCCCTCAGCTCGCACGCTGCTCGCTATCAGCGATTGCAGCTCCAAGACGTTTTACGAAGGTAAAACAGAAATCAGGTAGGTAGTAGAAATTTCTTAAGAAATAAGGAGTACTATCGAGGAATTTCATATCTATGCACCTTATGGAATATTTTTCCTTGCAGCGCTCTTGCGCGTTTTACCGCAGGGTAAAACTGTTATATACGAAGGTGGGTGAGGATTTAAATAAGTCAACCGTTACGTACAAGCTCATATATTGGACTGACGCAGCAGTCGTTTGCTTAAAACTAAGTTCACTATTCTACCCTACTTATTTGATAATGATAAATAAGTAGGTACCCACATAACATCCCTCCAACTTTAATTAGAAAAACTTTGTATAATCTACTACAGTTCTATGCCGTTTTGATCGAGTGTCGGGCTCCAGTTCTACGGAGGGAGCTGGAATTTGTTCCCTTTCAGCGGATTGGTCACTCTGATGCAGCTCTGATGCAGGCATTCCGGACTCAACTGGTAGTTCTTCATCAGCCACTTCGGGAGGCAGTTGCTCGGAGCTAGTCGATTGTGATGGCATTACAAATGCCGGAACGATCTCTTCGCATGACCTATCTTCCTTCCCTCTAAATTTGAGCAACTGATTAGCGTGTCTTTTCACAGTTTGATCCGATTCGCATAGTTGTACTAAGAACATTGTTTTGCCAATATGTTTAATAATCTTGCCGCGTGACCAATAATGTTTTTGTTGATTATAAAGTTTCACTAAGACTTGGTCACCCACACTGAACGAAACTTTACGGCTACCACGATAATTGTCAATCTGCGAACACTGTTTAACTTTAACAGCTGTGTCGAGTGCTGCGTCGGATGGCGTCGTGGTGGTCGGTGTCAAGAGATCCAACCTACATCTCAACTTATGACCGAACAAAACTTCTGCTGGAGATCTGTCTGTGGTCGAATGTTTGGAATTCCTATAATTGAGCAAAAATTCTGATATTTTAATGTTTAAATCTTTCAAACATGAACCTGATAACAAATACGATTTAATTGCTTTTTTAATAATCTTAACATAACTCTCCGCTTGTCCGTTGCTAGCCGGATTATATGTTGGTGAAGTTAAATGTGAAATATTGTTGCGAGTGCAAAATTGTTTAAATTCATGAGAGCAAAATGAAGCGCCGTTATCTGAGCAAATTGTATGAAATAAGCCAAATCGTGACATTACTTCGCAAAGCTTTTCTATAACTACTCGCGTAGTACCACCCGATGAAACATCAAAACATTCCACCCATTTTGAATACGCGTCTACTATAATTAAAAAAGTTTTGCCGTTTATCGGCCCTAAAAAATCTATATGAACACGATGCCACGGCTGCGCAGGGAAGGGCCAAGGAGTGAGGGGGGTGCGCGGGGGCGAAGCGCGCTGCGACGTACAGACGCCGCACGCGCCGATGTGCTGCTCAATAGCGACAGACATACCCGGCCACCAAAATCTATTTCGTGCCTCTTCTTTCACTTTTGTGATTCCTAAGTGACCTAAGTGTAACTCGTTTAATACTTTGTATCGCAGACTTGTAGGAATGACTAATCTGTGACCCCGCATTAGACAACCATTTTCTACCGATAATTCCAATCGGTGGCTATAATAATCCTTAATAAATGGTTCCTTAATTTTATTAGGCCAACCATTTGACACATAGTCTACGACGGTTGTCAAAACGGTATCTAGCTTAAGTGCATCTCTGATATCCGTGAGCGACAAAAATCTTTCACCTTCGTAAACAAAACGCACATAACTAGATTTGTCCACTATTGACTCATCACGTGCCGGGTGCGTGTCGGCCGTTTTCACCTCTGCTACCGATCGACTTAAAAAATCTGCACAATTACGAACACTGCTTACGTATTCTATATTATAATTGTATGCGGATAGAAAAATAGCATAACGCTGTAAACGATTTGCTGATATTTCGGGAATACCCTTACTCGGATTAAATATTGAAACGAGAGGTTTATGGTCAGTTCTTAAAATAAAAGGTTTTATTCGACCATATAAGTATTGATGGAATTTCCTGATTCCAAATATTATAGCAGTAGCCTCTTTTTGAATTTGGCTGTAGCGTTTTTCTGCTGCATTCAGTGAACGGGAAACATACGAGATAGGTTTTTCTATACCATCTTCGACCTGCGATAACACGGCACCTAACCCGCTTGGTGACGCATCAACCGTTACAATTAACAATGCTTCCGGATTGAAATGTGCTAAGGTGGTATCAGAAACTAATTTCCGTATAACTGATGATACTGCTTCGTCATGTTTCTTAGTCCATAACCAAGGTTCTTTTTTTTTAAGCAAATCATGTAGTGGACTTAAAATCGATGATGCGTTTTTAATAAAATTTCGGTAATAGTTGACCATGCCTAAAAATGATTTTAATTCTGTTGTATTGGTTGGAGTTCGACTTTGCAGAATTGCCTTTATTTTCTCCGGAGATTTGTGTATACCATTACGGTCAATGACAAAACCCAAGTAGGATACGGACTCTTGAAAGAAAGTGCATTTTTCTATGTTTAAAACTAAACCTGCTTCCTGTAACCTACGGAAAACTTCATTCAACCTACTCATCATCTGATTTTTGTCCGTCCCGCACACTAAAATATCATCAAGAAATAAAAGAGTACCATCTAGTCCTGATAGAAGCGCTTCCATGTTACGCTGAAAAATGGCTGGCGCACTAGCCAGACCAAACACTAAGCGAGTAAACTTATATAACCCTTTATGAGTGTTTATGCATGTGAGCATTTGTGACTTCTCATTTAGACATAACTGATTATATGCATGTGAAAGGTCTAATTTACTGAAAAACTTTCCGCCATGTAGTTTAGTAAACAGCTCGTCATACCTAGGTAATGGGTATTTATCTACAAGTAACTGTTTATTTATAGTCACAGAGTAGTCGGCACAGAGACGTATGGAACCATCTCTCTTTAAAACCGGCACTACTGGACTTGCATACTCCGCGTATTTCACTGGTACTAATACACCTAAATCTACAAGACGGTTAAGTTCCTTTTCCACGCTTTCCCGGACAGCAAAAGGTAACGGCCTAGCCTTAAAAAAAATCGGCTTTGCGTCTGGTTTTAAAGCTAAATCCACCTTGACGCCCTTGAAACAACCTAATTTATTTCCAAACAACTGTGGGTACTTAGAAGAATTAATTGTTAAAAAATCGTTGCAGTTATTCAATGAGCATATTTGCAAGTTAAAACGAGAAAAGAAATCTCTGCCTAATAGGGGTGGACCTCCGTTCCGCACGACATATACCCCTATTTTGAATGTTTTGTTATTATATGTGAACATGAGATTTATTTTACCTACAATGTGTAACTTATCGCCATTGTAACTATGCAAAATAAGGTCACTGGTTTCCAACGTTATATTTAAAAAGTGTTTATGATACAATTGCTCAGAAATGACGGTTACTGGTGAACCCGTATCTATTTCAAAAATTTGCTCAACTCCATTAACACAAACAGATTCCCGCATCGGTTCTCCGCGAATAGTGCGGATATTATAGCACACATGCTTACCATCATCGTCTTCATCCCCACAGCACTCGACATAGTGTTGTTTACTTATAGTTTGTTTACACATTCGCTTAAGATGTCCTTGAACGCCGCACTTTTTGCACTTATATCTCACAAACCGACACGTCGATGCCTCGTGACCTGCGTAGCCGCAGGCTGTGCACCCGCCGCCGCTGCCGCCCGCGCCCCCTTGAGCGCGCTCGCCGCTAACCGTGGGTGTTGCTGCTCCTTGCACGTGGCGCGGGCGCGGCGCGCTTCTGCCGCGTGCTGTACCTGGCTGTGCTGCCGTGTCCATCCTCATCACTTGAAGTGGTGCACCCATGTCTGCTTGTCGAGTTGTTTCTTGTGCCCCCATACGCGCACTGCGTACTGCTTCAGCTATTTCCAAGGCCTTGCTGAGCGACAACTCCGACATCGCCTTGGTGAATAACTTATCTCTCTCAGGTCCAGGTGCCATACCCAGCACAAAACGGTCGCGAAGCTGCTCATCAAGAGATAACGCCACGAACCCGCAGTGTATTGCTAAACCACGTACTCGTGCCGCCCATTCTGGCAATCCTTCGCCGACATGTTGCGTGGCACTGTGGAATTTATATCTTTCCGCGAACGTGCACTTTTTCAACTTGAAATGTCCATCCAATAAAGCTACTACTTCATCATAGCTCAAGGTACCGACCTGCCGCGGTAAAGCTAGATCACGAATCAATTTGTAACTTGATTCCGAGCAGTTGCTTAGCAGAATAGCTCGACGTTTACAACCGGCTTTATCCACGTCTGCCCCAATTTCGTTTGCAAGAAACCACTGTTCGAGTCTTTCTTTATACAGTTGCCATTCTTGATGCTCATGGTTGAATACTGTTAATGTGCCGACCGAAACTGTAGCGGATACTTTTGCCATTTTACGATATACGCGTAAATTGTACTTTGACCTCGTCGCCAACTGTTATATACGAAGGTGGGTGAGGATTTAAATAAGTCAACCGTTACGTACAAGCTCATATATTGGACTGACGCAGCAGTCGTTTGCTTAAAACTAAGTTCACTATTCTACCCTACTTATTTGATAATGATAAATAAGTAGGTACCCACATAACAAAAACAAATGTGGTCATTGTGTTCACGGGATTTTGTTTTAAAACTGCTTAGATATGAACTTCCTCGATAGTACCTTTGTACTCAATACTAATATGTTGTATCCGTATCTGTTTTACTGTGTGTACATAAATAATAAAATAAATAAATAAGATAGACATTTGTGGAGCGAAGACTCCGTCAACGGATGTAACAAGGGGGGTGAATGTAGTATATCGCATTTCACAAGCGTTTGAATATTTCCTTATTTTTTCTTCTTCGTCGGATTTCAGTACAGAGGTCGTGAAATATAAGAAGGAGCGTCAGTGTCTAGACGACACGGATATCAAATAACGCCTCCCTCTGAGCCAAAGTCATTAAAATCCATCACACACGCTTCGGTCGCCCTACCTATACCCTTAGTCAGTACTGAATAGGTATCGAAACGTGTACTCGAAAGTTGCTGATTCTGATTTGTTTGTAAAAAGGCTACGGCAGTTCGCGCAACCAGGGATGTTAAACACGACATCCGTGATGTAATAACTTGGAAGTTTTAAGTAAGTCCAGGAAATGATTTTTGACTTTTTTATTTTACTCATGACAAGATATTTATAGTCATGAAGTCTGTACAGATTCGCCAATTAATATATTTTTTTTTATAAAATGTTATGATCAGCATACGTACCGGCAGCTCAGTTTGCGCCCAGGTGTCGTGGCTGTCGGGCAGATAGTACCAGTGCACCAGCACGTGGTTGGAGCGGCGGAACACCGGCCGCGCGTACTCCTCCTCTAAGGGGTCCACCGTCGGGTACACGATGTGCGTCGCTTCCTCTTCGTCTTCTAAAAGGTGACAATTTATTTCGACATACATGTACGAGATGATGGGAAAATAATACGCCAAGGATCCTCTGCCTCGAACATGATAAACTATCGGTTGTCACACGAATATTTATCCTGTACAGTCATTAAAGTAGTCAGATCAGAAACACAAAAGTTGGTCAACTGTTTAATTTAATAATAATAATAGGGATTTTCAGATGGGATTTTTTTGTCACTGACAAAGTACCCAAAGCTAAAATGAGCTCTCTTTTGAACAACATTCTGTATAGTGTTTGTTCGAAAGTTGGTGAACATGGCATGATCTCTTTCACATAAGGAAAATAACATTGAATAACGATAAACGCGGCGCACGCGTGCTTGTTTCATAGACATTATGTCCTGAATTCTTGAAATTTAAAACATAGTAATGCTTACCGCAAATCTCTCCCTGATGATTGACAATGATATCCTTCACTTTGTTAGCGGTCGTCTTATCAACCTCCGGTCGAATGAATATGCACGGCGACCGGATGACGTCAGCGCCCAGCAGTGCGGACTCGATCTCCATCATCATCTGCACGTTCAGGTCCTTGCGGGAGGGGTTCTGTAAATGTGGGATTGGGGGGAGGGGACAGAGACGAGTTAAGTGTTAAATGATGATTTTAGAAGAGTGACGTTAAAGCATTTGATTTGATTTTTATCATTGTCTAATAAATAATGTAAAAATAAAAAATAAAAAAAATTAAGTATAGCTTTTTGAGAGTAAATAAGTGAAGAGAATTTATCATTTTTACAATAAAAAACTTTACAAAAAAAAAATTACGCTTAATTATTTAAAAAAAAATGGCTTGTAAAAGTGATCCCAAGATTTGGAGATGAAAATAAGTAAACACATGCAATACAGACAGTAAAGGTGACAACATCCCACAATGTATTAGTGACATAACAAAGAGTTAAGGTTATTAATCACACAAACACACACAATTACGTGTTATTGGAAGTGCCCATTATTTACACACAGTACAACCACAGTTCAATAATCCCAAAACAAGTATTCAGCAACATAATGACCCTTGCATGAAATGGAGCATAGAATGAAAAGTATCGGGGACTGCTACCTTCAAGCAAGAGAAGTCGTCAAGTTACTCTAAAGATCCCGTGTGTCTAGGAAAACTGTGATCAATAACAACACATCACAAAAGAAAGTATTTTATATATTGTGCTCTTACATAACACAAGTTCTATTACTGAATTGGTAAGGGAGCTAATTGTTATAATTATGTACTTACATTAGTAAAATAAAAATATAATAATTTGTAAGTAAAAGGAAATTTTGCTGTTTTTTTCTCTATTCTTTTTTAGATTATACCTTCATGTTAATATAATACCCTCATTTCATTTCGTGCATTTGAACTAGTGACAACACGCGTCTGATATACTTATTATGAAGAAAAAGGCAAAGCAAACAAGTTTAATATCAATAGTTAATTTATTGTTACATCTGTTAATCTTATCTTTATACTCTAGTCACGATCTTGTTCGCATTTGGAAGATGACAATACATTTTTATGTTTTAAGATGACAAATGTGTCAATCCAGTATAGGTGTTCTACATGCTGACTTAGTGATGGGATTATGACCTCTATTGAGATAGGCATAGGTAGTACAATAACATAACATCACGCATTTATTTCCCTAAAGGGCAGGCACAGGCGTATGATATACCAAGAATTCGCCAGTTATGTAATAGACTAGAGCGAGCCTATTGTGATGAAATAGGGTAGCAATAAGGTTTTAATCAGACGCATGTTATCACATGTCAAGTGATGCATTGTTATAGAGCCGCGGTGTGCGGGGCAAGGTCTGCGGGGGCGGCTGCGGGGGCTGGTGGTGAGCGAGGCGGCGTGCGGGGCAGTGCATACCTTACCGACCTGGAAGTCGAATTTGCGCCACCGCTGCTCCGACTTGAAACGGAACATGGTGGAAAGCACCGTGCATAACGACCCGCCCGGCTTCATGTCCATGAACGCTTTCATCTGTAATCATTAACAAATTCATCTTACACTAAACTGCGAAATTCCAATTAATGTAGAATATTTTGGCTACTAAATAACATTGACAGGGGGCGTTGTTGGTAATGATTTGTGGTCACAGAAAGATGGCGGACTTAGTTACGATGTTGGCCACGCGCCAAGAGAACCTTGCAGCGTTGTATGCTGTAATGACGAATGGCATGAATGGAAAGCGAGCTAATTAGCTAATTATTCCTTTTAAATTCAAATATAGAATTTTATGGTGACTGGGCCAATTAAAATGTAGGGGACAGGGAACAATAGAAGTGGTCAACATTTTGGCCAAGCAAATGTAACATAGTACCTATAAAGGAAGGCCGAAAAACATTACAAAGTGAAAAATAACTTCAATTTCGGATGTCGGTGTCTTTGGTTTTTGTAATTTTGATTTTTGCCACCGACTTCCGTTATTTTCCACTTTGTAGTGTTTTTTTTTCTAATTCGGTGTTTTTTTTTTAAATGAAAATGTTTTTATTTTTGATACCTACCCCATACAAAGTCGTATACCACTACTTGCAATGTAAATAACAGTGACAGGAAGTTATTACAACATCGCCAACAGTGGATAAAATACGTATTATTGAAGCCTACTCAAAAACCACCATCAGAACTTGACCAAATTTATATGAGGTCCCATCTGGAAGTAATTACCTATATCCTTTTAAATAAAAAAAGAATTTTCCAAATCGGTTTATAAATAAATGAATTCTGAGATAACAAACATTTAAAAAAATACAACCGAATTCTGAAAAATAAGTATGCAATATAAGACACAATTATAAAATTCAGCCCCGAGTTTTTTCGCTAAATTAATAGATATGCGTGTCTATAAACAATGTAAATCTCACGTCAAGTTCATGGTCAAAGACACTATTAAGTTTTCTAAAATACTTCATTGTAGACCATGTTAGGCAACAAGTGGCGATTGTTAGACAATAGGCCATTTGGCATTGCAAAATTAAACTTCAGTTAAGTACATATGGACACATTTATCACTAAATAAATCTTTTAAAACATATAAGCAAGCCATTTCGACTCTATAGGCACTTCCGTTACTCTGTTACGGTTCGATATAATTTATTTCCATATCGAAGTAAAATAATGTAATTAAATACGTTCATAATTTAAATACATTAATATTAAAGTAGCATTACAATAAATGAGCCGTATATTGAAATTTAATCAAGATTTTTTTTGAAAGAAATCTTCGCTTCACGTCTATCATGTCCCTTGATTGGGTTTGCGCAGTCTGCAATGTCTATTGCAATATTTAATAGCAACACCATGATTGCTATTAGCAATATTCGTTTCGTAATAGTCGAAAGTAAGAATGTTGAAGGGAAACTATGTGAAGTAATAAGGGCAAGATAATTGTAAGAAGGATGTAATGTCGATTAGTCGTGACAGTTTACACGGCAGGATGTGTTACATGTCGGATGTATTGTTGATATTAGTTCTCGGTCACGGCAAGGCTAGAGGAACTTATTAATTAGGTATGTTAAAGACTGTTTACAGGTAAAGTATGGCCGCAGTTCGCTACTCTTAAATAGGTACTGTATCATTTAACGCAAAAAGAACACTCTAAAGTAACTAAAATGTTTTACCAGTTTTGTAAGAAAAACTACCTACAAAATTGGAACAGGTTTTAACAATTTGAAAAGAAAGATAAAAAAAGGAGCTAAAGAAATTTCCTAAGATATCACAATAATGGTTAAAGGCCTTGTTTGAGGTCACACTTCCGCGGAATCGTGTGTTTTGAGCCGTGACAGAACATCGGAGTCGCGGCCTTCCTAAACGACTTAAAAGTAATATAACACTGCGAATTAGTGAATATCATAAAATGTGGATGTTATTGAACGATCACGTGGATATGCTTGTAAAAAGATTATTAAAACTATTGAGTTCTTATTTTTATCGAATGTAAGAGAAGCTAACCCCGACCTAGTGGTTTGAACAAATAGAAAGAAAGAAAGAAAGAAAAGAAAAAGTGTTTATTGTGACTCGTACAGGAAGTGCACAAACTAAATTATAAAAGAAAAAACCAAACTATATAAAAACAAAAAGTAACAAAAGAAAAAGGAAACAGAAATTCCTATACGAGGCCAAAAGGCTCCTATCTCAGCAAATCTTGAGATAGGTTACCTACTATCTTAAAATTTGTCTAATATTGACAAACATGTTCCATTAAAATACTTTTCTTCACTTTTCATACTGATGCACCTTCATGCACCTTTTTGCAAGCCTTCTGGCAGAAGTTTGTAATGTAATAAGGTCCCTATGTAGGTACTCAAGAACTTTACTGTCCTTTCTGAATATTTTTAATTTGTGTATTAAAATATAAGTAGATACCTACATTCAATGCATTACTATAACGACTTAATGGCAATAAACGCATTCATAATGATGACGGTATATGCGCGCGTTGTATTTAGTACACAGGTTATGTACCTATACCAATATGATACGTTCACTTGCTCAAGATCACCAGTGAGTGACCGGTTATAACCAATTTGCCAGCGGTAGGCGATTGTCGCACAAGACGCCGCACGCCGCGAATGCTGCACGTTCTTAGAATTAGACCGCGATCAAAATGCTCGTGTTAATAAGGGAGTTCATCCTAGCAGTTATATTAGTGGAATGTTTGGCATACAGAGAGACTACTCCGCTTATTAAAAATGTAAGTAGTTTTCTTAATTATGTAATTTTATAGTTATTTTATATGCCTGCACTGACAACAAGTTTTGGGACCAAAATGTACCAAAAAAACAAAATGTTACCAAATTGTAGAAACTTGTTAGGCAAGATTATTTATCCTCGTCAAACTACTAGTGCTTAATAATCCAAAAGAGTAATTAATTTGTTAGGTATATGGACTAGGTACTATTTAGTTTCACTCACTCAGTTAATAAAATTTTGACAGTAATTCACCAACATTCATTGCGTTATTTGCGTTGTTGAGCAGACAAATATTTCGAATAATATTCGAAATATTTGTCTGCTCAACAACGCAAATGTAGTTTATACATATGTTTATACAAGTAGTTTATACAAGTGTATATTATACATATTATAAAACAACGGATTACTCTGAATTAGCAATAGCCTTCGGAACGACTGTGATTAATTTGCTACGCAATTAGGGTGCAGGCTTAGTGTTATTAATTAAATATAAAATATATTTGTTATCTAATTTTTATCAACTGTACCTTATTATATAAACATTTATTTCAGAATCACTTCCATATTTGTTAGTAACAATGTAAACTTATAAACTAGTGTTAGTAACATTTATTCTAAGCTGCGTGAGGCACGCCGATCTTGGGGACTGTCTACTTGACTGCGTGCAGTCGTATCCACCGTCCCAAGATCGGAGAGTCCCACCTATCAGCCAACGTTCTAAGAATGGTGTAATTCCGGGAGCGCTAAAAAAACGCGGCAGCCCCGTCAACACCCGGAACGTGTTTTTATATTGTGTGCTCTTGCGTAATTTTCACCCACAGGCTGCACGTTTAAAAGGATTGGCAGTAGGCTTTGAAAAGCGTCATCTAAACCTAAGCCGTACAACGCGCAAACCTGTGGGCCAACTTCCCACATCGAACAGCCAGCGACCTGTGCTCCCCGCTCTACATCAACGTTATCTTTCAAATCGTCTGAGACTCAATGACCCAGATATTTAAAATTTGCAAGTCTTTTTGTAGGCCTGCCGCACAGCATAACTAGTGAAATTGTGCTAAAGCATTTACTGCCTGATTTATATATCATGAATTCGTAAAGCAAAATGAAATATGTTTATGTTCAACATAATAGGATGCTTTTATGTTACAGTAGATTTAGGTATTTATTTATATATGTACTTACACACTAAACACGCTATAATTTTTTTATGTTTTGTAGATCTATATATTTAACCACCTTACCTATTAATTCATTAATATCCCATAATTATAGTTTCTGCATATTACGAGTACTATAAAAATAAATATTTTTAAATGGTAGAAATTCACTACTTATAGATTTTCATATTTTTAATGATGTGAAGTATACAATTAATTTTACTCGTGATTAAATAAGTCTCACATATAATCATTATTATGTACTAACTGTCCCGACAGGCGGCATCCTGTCCAAACAATAAATAGTTCATACAAAAATTCCACAGAAAAAAGGACTTTCAGATTAAAAAAAAAAATACCGCGAAATATTTCCATATTGTTCGTTCCTAAAAACCTTATTAAAAAACAAAGAAAAAATGAAATAAAAATAAATACGATTTAAAACAAAAAATTGCCAAACCGTTTCAGCCGTTCCCAAGTGATGCGCTTACCAACGGACAGCATTTAATTATTATTTATATACATATGTAGAGTTGGAATAAAACAGTTATACAAAAACAGGTGCAGAGGGGCGGTACACATTTCGAGGGTCCCCATTGGTCAACAACAGAGAATGCACTTTATTGGGTTGACATACACGAACAACAGGTGTACAGATTTGATGCTGAAACTACTAATATTACCTCAAAAACAATTGGTATGTATTAATTACTGCTAGATCATCTCTTGTTAGATCTTAGATAGCACTGAGATCGAGATCTGTTGTGTATTGTGACAAAGATAAGTATAGGTACTATCTATCGATTATACGCCTAGGCTATGTGGGGTGCTTAATTGTTACAAAGGGATTATACGCCTAGGCTATATGGGGCGCTTAATTGTTACAAAGGGATTATACGCCTAGACTATATGGGGTGCTTAATTGTTAGTATTGTTACAAAGGGATTATACGCCTAGGCTATATGGGGTGCTTAATTGTTACAAAGGGATTATACGCCTAGGCTATATGGGGCGCTTAATTGTTACAAAGGGATTATATATGGGGCGCTTAATTGTTACAAAGGGTTTATACGCCCAGGCTATATGGGGTGCTTAATTGTTACAAAGGGATTATACGCCTAGGCTATAATGGGGCGCTTAATTGTTACAAAGGGATTATAATACGCCTAGGCTATATGGGGTGCTTAATTGTTACAAAAGGATTATACGCCTAGGCTATATGGGGCGCTTAATTGTTACAAGGGGGTTATACGCCTAGGCTACATGGGGTGCTTAATTGTTACAAAGGGATTATACGCCTAGGCTATATGGGGTGCTTAATTGTTACAAAGGGATTATACGCCTAGGCTATATGGGGCGCTTAATTGTTACAAAGGGATTATACGCCTAGGCTATATGGGGTGCTTAATTGTTACAAAAGGATTATACGCCTAGGCTATATGGGGCGCTTAATTGTTACAAGGGGATTATACGCCTAGGCTATATGGGGTGCTTAATTGTTACAAAAGGATTATACGCCTAGGCTATATGGGGCGCTTAATTGTTACAAGGGGATTATACGCCTAGGCTATATGGGGTGCTTAATTGTTACAAAAGGATTATACGCCTAGGCTATATGGGGCGCTTAATTGTTACAAGGGGATTATACGCCTAGGCTATATGGGGTGCTTAATTGTTACAAAGGGATTATACGCCTAGGCTATATGGGGCGCTTAATTGTTAGATAGGGATTATGCGCCTAGGCTATATGGGGTGCTTAATTGTTACAAAGGGATGGCAAGAGTCGTTAGATGCGTTTTTCCTTTCTATAACTTTCTTCTAAACAGACATGTTTAAAAATCGATTAAGGCAATAACCATGGAATAATGACAAGCAATAAAAGTGACAATTTGTTTGTTGCACTTCCTGCGCAAACTTAACCCCACTACGCCAAAACCTTGCCAAGTTACATGACATCGACTTTACGCCTAGGCTATATGGGGTGCTTAATTGTTACAAAGGGATTATACGCCTAGGCTATATGGGGTGTTCAATTGTTACAAAGGCGACATTATATCACGTTCGGGAAAGAATGCATCGAATTACAAGTCAGCCTGTACATTGACTATTGGTCGATTGTTAGATTTTGAGCTGCATTGGGAATGATTATATTATTAAAGTGATTAACATTTAATTTAGTTGAAATCTACAAAAAAAAAAACTCAAAGCATTACACATACTATTATATATATATATATATATTTTATTATTTATTTCATTCGATATCGTAATAGTATCTACAATAGTATACTAGTATAGTATACTATTGTAGATATCTAGTATAGTATCTACAATAGTAATACAGTAGTCAGATAGGAAACGCCGACCCCATCTAGTTTAAAAAAAAATATGATTGACGTGTAAAAGTGTTTGTTCAAACCTACTTACAGAAATAAAATCATTTATCATTTATCATTTATCAATATAAGCTGGTTTGATTATGTTGAGGGGGGTGGATGGATGGCGATTAACAAAAGGGAATTTAAGACGAATAATTAATAAAACTACCAGGGGGAAGCCCTAGAAGGATACCCACTGATCCTATTAGTGATGTCCTTCAAAAAGATTAGGTGCGTAATAACGGCGGCGGCGTGCGATAGCTATAGGTGTTTATTTATTTAACACTTTAAGCACACAAATGTACAGAGGCGGACTTAATGCCATAGGCGTTTTCTACCAGTCAACCTTTGGGTGATGCAGAGACAAACAGTGGCAGGTGCAATTTATAATGATATTTTAGGATTAAATAATTTTTCACACCACCTGCTCGAAAATGTCAAATTATTCAAGCAACCTTAACCCACAGTGAGTCATTAGTGGCCGGGGGCACAGCCGGTCAATAATGTTGTACTGGATTTCATTATGACCCGCTGGTCAATAATGTGATTTGAATTTGGAATCTCACATGCTCAGCTAAATTGGCAGTATAGTACTAACAAACACCCTTTGGTGCCAGAAAGAGGAAAGCTATTCTCGAAACCCTTACTACGCGTGGATGATATTCTCGATTTCCTACAAAATCATAACGACTGCTTCTTCATATCGTTGCCATGTTTTCGAAGACATAATATTGTAAGAATAAATAGATAACTACGAACCATCTAGTTCTATATATGTTATTCTTACTGTTTGTTTATTTAATAAATACTTTGTTTTTCGTACTATGGCTATTATTTTCTCACAGTAGGTGTAAAAAGTAGAGTATCCTCCTCTGGGCTAAAGGTGTCTTTGCCTTGGGCTAGCTTGAATCTCGAGCGCAATGAAGGATTCTTGTATTAACTCCCTCGCTTCGCTCGTGAGTTAAATCCCGAAACCTTCATTGCGCTCGAGATTCAATATGACGCCCGTGACATAAGACACAACTTTAGCCCCTCGGTGCATAATCTACTATTAAATATATAGACACGTATAAACTTATTTAGTCTATAAATACATATAATACATATACCTAATTATATATATAAAGGTGTTAATATTATGATAGATTTATGAACGTGATGAGCAGTGGTGGCCCAGTGGTAACGGCCCCGATTTACGAGTTGTAAGTCTTGGGTTCGAAACCAGACAGGCGCTTTACTTTGTGTAAATAATTTCATCACCACAGCTCTAAAACCGGTGAAGGAAAACATCGGGAGGAAACCGATATCCTAGAACCAAAAATTCAAAGACATGTGATATCCACGAACCCGCACTGAGCCCGCGTGGTACATTACAGCCCACTCCCTCTCGAAGAGAGAAGGCCTTTGTCCCGGCATCGGCAGTGGGAACATTATAGGTTGATTATGCTTATGCTTTGAACGTAGAAGCGAAAGCAGTCCCTAATGTAAGATCATATAACGTGGCCTTCTCTAGTTTCCGCTTACCTGTGGAGAATAGGTGTGCTTTTTAAAATTGTATGAACCACTTCAGCCGCTAAAGTGATTTTCATAAAATTTTCACATTAGTATACATCCCGCTTAAGTTTAGCAGGTTTTTTTTTATACTATACATCAAGACTTCTGCTAATATTATCGCAGTCATAAAATACTTTTAGAAAATACAATAGAATAGAATATTATTTATTGTTGCTGCAGGCGGTTAACAAATAAAGTTGGTCTAAATTAACAATTATCTGTACAACATACCACAATAACAAGATGTACAAAGGTGTGTTTTATGTATGTATGTATTTATTGTATAATTATGTCAATGGTGCACCACTGACTACCTGCAGTATTGTCTCTCCTTCTCCCTCTCATCCATCCAAAGGTTGTCTGTAAAAGATCGCTTTTAGCGGTAAGACCGCCCATGGTGTCACCCTATGTAAAATTTCTACATTTTTAAATGTAATTTTTATGGTGTACCTACATAATAAAAAGTATTCTATTCTACAATAATAAGAACATAAATAAAAAAAGAATATTATAGTAGTAGCAAGACGGGCTGGTGTCCGCGTCTCCACGTCCAAGCGCGTATTTTGCGCGCGGAAGAACATTCTAACTTCGATAAACAAAGCTACTATTTTTTTACCTAATCTTCTAGGTTACGGTCCAGTCTCGTTAGTGGTGACGGTGAAGGACTATCCCAAGCTGATTTTAATAGCAGTGAGGACGGAGCTATACTTCCTGCCGTGGGACGCACCGGACGGCGACAGTTCCCTTCGGCTACTGAGTGTGGTGGACTTGGGCCTGCCAAATAACAGGTGCAATGACGGCAAGGTCGACGCTAAAGGAAGACTTTGGTTTGGTATGTAGTTTCCCAGTTTCTAACTGAGGAATCCAGTCTATTTTATGCCATCGCCCTCTTTAAAATGTTTAGAAAGACAGAACTAAAGGCTTTCAAGAACGAGTTAATTGTAATTTGGGCATTCAAGAGTTCGTGTTTAAAAGCTTCTGTACCAAAAGTTGCTTAAAAGCACACTGAATATTTTAATTAATGCCATTTTTTTTGTTACAATACGTATCTGTTTATTGATACAAACCTACAAAAGAACCGTTTGCTTTTGGAAAGAGGATAAAATTGATTGACCACCTCATTTTAATACAGGTACAATGGGCAAAGAAGTTGATAACAATGTCGATAAAGATCAAGCTACGTTGTACATGATGGATGAGCACAACCATCTAAATCCGATGGAGAAGGTTCGTCCCGTGACCATTTCCAACGGAATGGCGTGGACTACCGACAAAAAGTTTATGTTCTACATCGATACTCCGACGAGGAACATCGACGTATTTGATTTTGACGTCGAAGATGGATGTATTCGTAAGTAATTGTAATTATCTATTCGGTTCAAAGTCGCTTTTTGTGTCTGTCCGTGTGACCACCTTGTTCTTCTAAAGTAAGCGGATTTTGATACAGTTTTCACCATCATTTAGTATGAAACTTATAATAAAGAAATCATAATGTTTTGTCAAGTGGTGAGTACCGTGCGAAGGAAGGGCGGGTCGCTAGTTACTTTTATAAGAAAGTTTCTTTATATTTATAATTATCTTGCCAACCACTGACTACTCGGTTAGCGCCACGAAAAATTTAACGGAAGATGGGCACAGTATCTGTAAGCCGACCGATTGGCTGCTGTGCGACGTGCCGCAGGTTCAATTCCCGCTCAGAACACATGAAATGGCCTACAAACAAAGATTTAATTATAGTTGATGGCACGATAGGCGCAGTGGTTAAGTGATTGACTGCTGCGCTGCGTGTCGCGGGTTCGATTCCCACACGGAACAAATATTTGTATGACCTACAAGTAATTGTTCCAGGTCTGGCAGTTTGTGTATGTGAGTTTAAATGTTTGTAAACGCACAAACAATACAGGAGACATACCTAGAGCGGGCCAGTTTAAAAAAAAAAAAAAAAGAAAGAAAGTTGTTCCGGTTCTGGACATTCGTGTCCGAGTCTTGTCTATACAAAATTTTTTTTAAAACCTAGACTTTACTAACAGCAAAGTAAAACAGCTTTTTTAACTTATAAGGAGGAGTAAATAACAAACTGTTTAATTTTACAAATTCCAGGCAACAGAAGGACACTGTTTAGTTTCCAAGCCAACAACGTTACAGGGTTCCCGGACGGAATGACAATTGACACTGATGGGAATCTATGGGTTGCCTGCTTCAATGGTTGGAAGGTATTGATTATACTTACTAATAATCATATTATAAACACTGAATGTTTCATATTTCTAATAGGCAAAAAGATTTTTTATATTCATATTTGAAAAAGCAGTCTGAATCTTATTATTTTTCCCGTTTTCACTAACACTAGCCGACACCTAAATAAATTCTTAAATAAGACTTCTTTGTTGGATTTTCAACTTTCGATGCTGAGCCGAGCGCTGAAAATTCAACAGCAGCGCCCAGGCATTAATTTAGGTATCATGAATCTAAGCGCGCGCTGTATAGATATTCGGGATGACGTATTTCGTAAAGCAACTAGTATACGCACGTAAATCGCCTTTTCTGGATTTAGCTTAGATCAACTAAATTCATTCCAATAATAAGCAAATTTCTTTGTTCTAGGTAATAAAGATAGATTCTAGAGCTGGAAAACTGTTGGAACAACACAGACTACCAGCTGCAAAAGTAACATCAGTTATGTGGGGTGGTCACGACTTGTCCACGCTATTCGTAACAACCAGTAAGGTTGGTCTGTCGCAAGCAGAACTGAACACGCAACCCGAAGCTGGCTCGTTATTCGCGATAGAAGGAACTGGTGCCAAGGGACTGCCTGAAAACCAATTCGTTTTTGCTAATGCAGCAAACTATTAACGTTGTACGTTACGCTTGTATTCCGCGAAGGCTTGGCAGAGGTAAACCTAAAGTACACCCACATTTCGACACTTATGTTTGAGCCATGATATACTTTGTAATTGAAAATAAAAGAATTATAACAAATAACTAGATTACTTTGTTTTTTTTTTTACTTTTATGCTAAGGTAATGTTTGAAACTTGTCTATTATGGTAGGTTTGTCTTTGGTAATTAAACTAGTCTACTCTGAAAAAAAAAGTGGGCTACCCATGTTTATAGAGTAGGTAATTACTGTTTCAGGGTTCTGTACTCAAAGGGCGACAACATAACCATATCACTCAGACTAGTCGTCTATCTGTCTTGTGTGTCACAGTCACGGGGCCTATATTTGAACTTTCTTATCTTCCATCAATATGCTATGAAGTCACAAGTAAGGGCAGATCCAGCCTTCGAGTCAGGGGGGTCAAATATACGAGGTCTAGTCAGGACAGGCTCCAATCAATGGCGGACTAAGCGTCTCGGAGGCCCGGGGTGGCAAAACAAAATGCCCAAAGGCCTTCTTAGTTTAAATACGTATTTCTAGTAACATTTTGCAAATAAAAACGAGTATAACATGCGTTATTATTATGCTATACCTACACCATGGGCCTCGCACCCAGCAGGAATCTGAATATAGTTTGCCCGTTTGGGATTGTGGGGTTTGTCTTGACACTATTCTGAGGCATTTAATTCCACGTCTAGTTGCTCAGCTACTTCTTTTGCCTCTTCAAAAACCTGTCGGAAAACTATATTCGGCTGTTCTCATTTTGTCGTAGGACACTCATTGTGTTTTATTTATAGTACATACTAATTCCATAGGCGTCATAGACACAGAGGGTGATCGGAAGCAGAAGCACGGCCGCCAACGAATAGGGCGGCGCGGTGCGGCAAATTCAAACTTAGAACCGTGCGAACAATATTTATATAATGAACGAACTGGTGCATCATATAATTATAGCAACTGCACATAATATAAGTATGCGTGTCGCTCGCGTATGTGTTTGCCATCATACAAAGTATTTGTTTTATTAAATTTATCAATGAAATCCCACAACAGGGGGGGGGGGGGGATCATCATAACCCCAATAACAATGATGGATCCGCCCTTGGACACAGGTAAGGGGTTGGTTTGGCCAGTTGTATTTGCCACAGAATGCATATTAAAATGGCCTATAATAGACTATCGTAACAAATAATAAAAATAAGTTAATTGGTAAAAACTTAGTTCTGGTGGCATATAACTTTATATAAATAACTTTGTTTTATTTCTACTCAGCTATTCGGCAAATGCTTTTTCAGAATCAGATAATGCAAATATTAACTTAATCAAAATTATGCTTGCATAACATTATCTTCTGTTGTTGCTAAATAACCTATAGCGGTATCTACATCGCCACATGCGAGCTGCGCGTCATACTGACATCACGCAAAACCTGCATCGCGCAAGCAGAGTTTACCGCGCGACTAGCATTACAGAGTTAATATGACAGAGGGGCATTAAATTACACTACGTATACTAAACGTGTTTAGTATTATTTCGATACGGTATAAAAATAAAAAGCACCAAAAATGAGTTTTTTTTTCCAAACAAACTAAATAGCTTACAAATCATAGTAAAACGCAACCACCCTTTGTAACCCTTTGTAAATAAATTTAACTGACCTTAGATACCAAGCTGACAAAGCGGCAACGTCGCGCGCGCGCCGTAGTGCGGCGAGTGTTACCTCGTGTCAAAGCGGGCGGCCGGCGGGGGCGCGGGCGGCGGCTTAGGCCTCCGCTCGCGCTGGCTATTATGTTAGTAAGGTTTTGAAGTACGCGCACAAAACAATAACACAATTTTTTTTTAATTTTCGATATTGTGTCCTCCATTCACATTTCATGCACAAATTATACCGACGGAGAATATTGTTATTTATTTTTCTAATTAAATCACTGTCCGTTGCTAAGCACTTTAATTTGTGAACTGCTAAAATAATCCTATTTTTTAGTTTAACAATTGTATTTACCTCTGAGGCTCTGAGGCATACACTTCACCCTTAATGTACCCCCACAAAAAGAAATCCATGGGAGTGAGGTCTTAAACTTATTTAGTGACCTATCACAATAACAAAATAACATCACAATAATTGTCAGCGCGGAGCTCGACAAAACAAAAGCGGCGCAGGAGCTTCTGTGTTACGAAACATACGTTCCGAAAGGATATCGTCGGCGCACTGAGGCCCCACTTACCGATTGCAAGAATCTAGGATGCAATAGCCACACACTGACCTATTTCTATTTCTTTTACGCGCGGGATGTTTTGCTATGATTGTCACTCTCGTAATGAAAGTGCAAGTGTGTGTGTATTTATTGCTTCCTTGTTTGCATTGCCATATTTTTAGCGAAAATATTTGGATGTACTTATGACTTGCGTCAGAGCGGCAACAACGCATCGTAGGTTATACTCAGATTTATCGTTTTAAGGTGCATCACCTATGCGTATAGATATAATCAACTGTTAGGAAAGATACATCGTGTTCAAACGGGGCAAAAACTTAAAAAAATAATTTGCGACTAAACTACTGCTCCTATTTAATTGATTTTTGGTACAGAGCCTGAAAATGGTACCTAGTATAGGCAGTTTAAAGGAAAGCCCCTCTGTCGTATCAACTCTGTATACAACTTCCCGACATCAATCATTGGGCAGTTGCCCACCAAACACGACACCCATCTGGTGGGGATCCCTCCCTTTTCTATGGAGGTATGAGTGAACTTTACACCCTGTTCCTCGTACCTCTAAAAACCTATAACCTTCCGCAGGACCCGGGCTATCGAATGCAAAAATAATTCTTCAAATCTGACTGGTAGTTCCAAAGAGGAGCTCATAAAAAAAAACACATATTAAGTGTCCGCCCTTTTCTCCACGACAGGGTTTGTTTTAAAATAAGCTTTTGGTACAATTCCATTGTATGATTTAACATTATTTACAACCATATTCGAGTTAACTGAAGCAAACAGTAAATTCCAAACTTTATAACCCTTTGGACCCCGGCCCCCGTTAGGAGTTGAATTTTGAAAAACCCTGAATTATGTACTTTTTATTTGTTGTTATAAATGTAAGTACTGAGTTTCGATTAAATCCGACAACACCTTTGCTTACTATGTTTGACACCATCTAAATCCTCTGTGAGATGCTGTTTTAAAAAACTAAAAGTGCCAATCTTTATTATTTACTGAGGAAAATATTGCCAAGTTTCAAGATTTTTCATATAAACTGTACCCCCTTTTTTCCCCACCACAGGGGTGGAATTTCTCAAATTTTCAGTGGAACACCGCTGCCGCGAGAAATCACGGCACAGCGGACAGAGGTCCGGCGGGATCTCAGGGCGGCATGGAGATTGCGATTGTCGCAACCCAGCGCTGGGCACGCCACAATTGCGGCGATAAGTCCCCTCTTTGAGGAGACTTAGCCACTCGGCTAGAGAGGCGCCATGGCGTCCTTAGCTTCCGCCTGACGCAGGTCCTCACCGGGCACGGTTGTTTCGGGAGGTTCCTGTTGCGGATAAGGCGGAGGACACGGTGGAGGTCTGCCCGGCTTGGGCGCAGCACCGCCGTGTCCTCGTGGAGGTGATGATTGGCGGTGGCGATCTCTCGCGTCCGGCCCTGGTGCAGGCTATGGTACGGAGCGAGAGGGCTTGGGAAGCCGTCACCTCCTGCGAAAGAGTAATGTTCGCGAAGGAGGAGGACGAACGCGTGAGGGAGAGGCAAAATTCGAGCAATGGGCAGCTCGCCGTTCAATAAGGACCAGGCCCGGGTCGACGGCGCATTGTGTTCCACGCGCGCCTCAAAGAGATGTCAGCATCAATGACGGGGTCCGCTAGTGCCGATGCCTGCCAGGTTTGCGGGAAAGTCCGAGAGGGATACCGTGGCCCCTGGCACAGGCAAGTGAAGGAACACGGGTGGGTTTTAGTCAGTAAGAGTCTGACACGCCCTCCCGCTCTGCCCAGAGCGGGAGAAGTTATTTGATGATTTCCCACCCTCAAAAAAAAAAAAACAAAGGGCTGGAATTTCTAATAACTTAAACTAAAGTTAATTCATACCAATTTTTGAGTTAAATCAAGCCAGGCAATAAAATCTTCCCCTTAGAAATGTTACAACCCCAGTGCCCCTTCACAGGAGGATTATCGAAAAACCCTGATACACTTTATTCTTTCTTTTTGGTTGAAGTATAAGTACTGAGTTTCGAGTTATACAGACCTCTGAACCAATATGTGATATGATAAAATAAATAATTTGCTTAAAATGTACTATGTATTTATGGTAGAATAAAAGCCTTTTTTATTTATAAGAAATCTACTACATTTTTCTCCCTTGGGGTTAAAATAACCTTTACACAAATTAATAATGATTATCTTTGTGTCTATAGATGGGTAGGCATTCTTTACACATTCCATCTTTTTGCCTTGAAAAGCATGTCAAAGAGCCTGTCCTGTGATATAAGAATTATTCTTGTTACAAGTAATCAGAGCTTCAAAATCCACCAGTTTCACCTTAGAAAATGGGTATAGCAAAAAAGTTGGGTTGATAAATTCAAACGGCAGTTGCACATCGAAAACTAATTCTAATAAGCCAATTTCAACCGCATCTAATTGGACTGATAGCCAACCGCATATGACTGGGAAAGGCTAGGCTGGTAAAGAATAAAAAAACAAAAATACATTGTGCAATAACAATTAAAACTTACCGGAAGCCTCAAAAATGGAGGGTCTGAAGCATTTTTGCCTAATTTGTTCTCTTGATACTGAATGAGCTGGATTACAAGTTGAGCCAAACCTTCTTTTGTAGGTGGATCTGTCTGCACATACTGTAATATTAACAATACAGATTATAAGTATATAGAAGAAGGGGGCCTGTGGCTTAGTAATAACAGTTGCACGGGTCGATTGATCAGGTTAGGCTACGCTTGCCGTGGTTGGTCCGTGGATTGACCATCTTTACATACCAAGACCCCTCCGTGCCTAGGAAAGCATGTTAAGCCGTAGGTCCCGGCTGTCATTCGTGGATCTTTGACAGTTGTTATAGGTCATCAGAAGCCCAGAAAAATCTGGCAACCAGTCTTACCAAGGGATATCATATTACCCAGTAACTGGGTTGTGGAGGTCAGATAGGCAGTCGTTCCATGTAAAATACTGGTATCCAGCTACATCTGGTTACACTGAAAGCCGACCCCAACTTAGTTCGGAAAAGGCTAGGCTAGGCAGATGATAGGTATTTATAGAAAAGGAATACATATAATGTTAACTCTACTTAAAATATTGAAACAAGATGTTGTCTGAGCCCATTTTATTAATACCTAAAAGGTAAGCTAAAAGGTGGATTTCAACTTGGACTGTAAATTAACAGCATAATGTGATGTGTGTACTGATGAATGAAATCTTAATAATTGTATTATTTCTAAAACATCTTCCTTCGAGAACACACAAACTAAGTCTTTACTATTATGAAAACTTTGAAATGTAATAATTTATTGATTAAGTTTGAGTTCTACATACCTTCTTGCAATTCTTTTGTAGCCAAACGCGAATTTGGTCAAATTGTGCTAGTGATTCCGGTGACTGAAAAAAGTCGACGTTAGGCGCTCCATCTTTTTTCGGGCCTATGGTCGCCATTCTGATTCAATTATATATGTTATTTGTCACAGATATATTCGGATTTCAATGCAATATTATATTACATTAAGTAAAGAAACTCTCAAACTGTAAAAACAACAAGCATAGGACACGGCGTCGCTGTTCACAATTTTGACATTTCTATTTTAGTGTTGCCAGCCCGCCAGACACACAGAGCATGTAACTTTAAGACACAGACACTCGTATTTCGTCGCACAGTTCAAGTCTAGGTAGTTCATTCTCGATTGATTGAATGAGACCAATGACTAAAGATTCTTTAGTCATTGAATGAGACCCAGGCCCATGACACTTTGATAAAATGTCTTTTGTTTCTCAATTTTTTTCTCAAGTCTACTGACAGATTCTACGAAATAATAATGTTCAGTATTTAGGTCAATGACTAAAGAATAAGAGAGGACATGAACTAAAAGACCGCATCGCGTGCCGGCGTGGAAAGTAAAATGGCGTAGGCTCCGCCCATTACCTAGTGTTGTCCTCTGCTCATTCTTTGCAATGATTTTGTTCATCGTGTTGATTACAAATCGATTAATCGAAATCACCTACATTAAAATAAGGTTTTTGATTTTAAGTAGATAGTAGGTAAGTAGGTTGTTATTCGATTCTCATTCTAGGACGTCGCATTATGGATTAAGTACAAAAAAGCCTGTTGTTGCGTAATCTGACTGAAAAATTGCAAAAATCATCAATTTGGCGGTTCATTTAAAATTAATTGTACTTGATATTATTTACTCTATGATTAATAGTTGCTCGTGATAATCAAGCTAGAAGAAGAGTAAATTAAACTGCAACAAGGAATTCAAAACTATACCGATTATTAACAAAATAAAACAACAGAAATCGATATTATGCATTTAATGGGAGAACCGTTTTATTTCAAATAGATACAATAATATCAGTTTGTAATTAGTATTAAGTACACCAATAATGTGAAATACAATAAAGTCTGCCTGTCTACAATAAATGTACAGGGAAATAATAATGTATTATGACTCAAACTCAAAGCATTTATTTCAAATAAACCAATTACAGGCACTTTTGAATTGTCAAGGGGTCGGTCAGTCAGAAAGATGAAGCTAGTTGCCCATTCCAAAGCGTAGTAAGTAGGTACCTATGGAGAAGAACGGGCAAGAAACTCCATGGACACTCTTTTAAATCAAAATATTGTTACAAAAAAGTGGTTACATCATTCATGTTGTAATTATACATGTGAGAACGATGTAGAAACACGTGCACGTTAAAAGCGTCCGTAATAAAAAGATAAAAACAATTATGGAATTAAAATAAGCCGTGGCAGCTAAGAAATGACCAGTGCCTACTGACGGCGCCCGTTCACGAACATGACGTATGGATCAGCACCATTCAGCTCAACCATTTTGAAGGGAACTCAATGATCCAATACACACGTCACCACCAGCGACACATTTGAGTGAGCATGACATACTCTCAGCCGCCAGGGCACATTCAATTCAATGAAAGACGAACCCAGTAACCTT
Source organism: Brachylomia viminalis (assembly GCA_937001585.2). NCBI lineage: Eukaryota > Metazoa > Arthropoda > Insecta > Lepidoptera > Noctuidae > Brachylomia > Brachylomia viminalis. The sequence goes on along the minus strand of OW443316.2, from coordinate 11,327,632 downwards.
TATAGTGGGTACATAGTGCTCACACATGTGCTATGCAATTATACAATACTAAGAGATTGAATTTATACAATGCAAAGATAGGTTGTACAATCTTCATCAGCTCCAACATTATTTTCGAATATATGGGTAAATGTAGGCTTACAATGAAAATGTGATAATTTACCTTAGGGAGCCTTGTCGGTATTGCATTGTCGTGAAGTCTCACTATATCAAGACTTCTATTAATACAAGACTCTTCAAAATGTAGTGAACAAACATTTTCCTGGCTGGAGTCGATATTTTCTTGACCCAATGATTCAAGCCACTTACTTTTAAGTTTATCATTTTTTGGTAACCTAAAAACACAAACAAAACACGCAAACTAACATAAATGTGTATATTTTTTCATGCTAAATATTCAAACGAAATTTGGTTTTTATCGATGCTAAATCGATTCGTTGTGCAAATTACTTACACAATCACAACACTATATTTGTCAATAAAAATACGTAGTAAACAAAACCAAAATAAGGAAATATATCGTTCGAAAGACTATGAATAGGCAATAATCTATGACCGAACAGTAATAAACATGAATTGAGACTAGAAATTGGTATAAATTTATATAGGAAACTTAATAATCTATGAATTCTTTCGACTTACTTGTGCAGGGATATCAGAGGCGCTTTTTTACTGTAATTCGAGCCACAGCCCCTCACACAACACTTAGGCATGGTTTCCTCTATCACAGACAGCCTCAGTCAAATTTACAGCACTCAAAATGTTCTCAAAATGGAAAAAAACTTAATATTTAGTCGCACGATAACGCCAAATGACACTTCATGTACACTCTGAGAAGTACTCAAAACCAGAAACTAAAATGGCGAACCGGCCGATGGGCAGGGCTTCCGTGACGTCAATTGAAATTGAATTGCAATTTTAGAAAACTGACAAAATACGGTTTTCTCTTTTTGACACTTGCAGAATTGCATAAGTTAGAAAGAAACATGTATATTTTTTTATTTCTGTATAGAATCGTATGATATTTCCATAATGTATTTAATTTATATAGATCTTTTAGTTCATGTCCTCTCTTAATCTTTAGTCATTGATTTAGGTACCAGTCTATCGCTATCAATTGCATGAATAAAATAGCATGCGCACTCTCTTTCATCTGAAGGACGCGCCGCACGCAGCTGCAATGTTGCGTCCTATTCAAAAATGTTATTAAAATAAAAGATAAATACTTTCACAAATATATGCATAAAAAAGTTTTTACATTAATAAACAATAATTCGCTTCTGATTCATCGGAAGCAAAATTTTGATCCTCGTATTCTCTCGGACCTCTTTGTCACACATTTTCATTCGCACCAAAATTTCGCTTTTCAAAGCTCGCCAATCGTCATTCAAACCCTAAGTTCAAACCAGATTATTCGCAGACAACCCAATGTACCCCCAAGCAACAAACCGTTTTGTACATGCGTGCACTGACTGGACAGGTCCACTCAGTCTGTGTGGTTCTTTCCTCAAAAGACCATTACAGACATTTATAAACATGGTCCTCAAAGATTATGTCCGGATTTTTATATAACTCAATGATATAGGTACAAACATGGTATAATAATATGCTTCGCATATTATTATACCATGGGTACAAATTGACATTGATGTATTTTATAAAACTAAGGGCTGATTTTTCAATAGTCAGATAACTTTTAACTGAAGAATAAATCTGACAGTTTGACATTATTTTCCATAAAAAAGCTGTCAAACCACAATATTTATTCTTCAGATAAAAGATATCTGACTATTGAAAAATCGGCCCTATGACATGAGTATTTACTTTGTAAAGTATTATAATACTTATTATTTTAATTATTGTGAATGTGAGAACTATGGCGGTGATTGCTTTTTTTGTATTTTTGTCAGTTGGTTTAATCATGATCTGGCAGTTTGAGTAATGTATGCGGCCTAGGTACCCTCAAATGTCCTTTCTTTGATATTGTTCGTCGAATCGTTGAGCTCCTTAAGTTCTGAGTTGAGCTGCACGATAAAATGATAAATGATTTTATTTCTGTAAGTAGGTTTGTACAAACACTTTTACACGCCAATCATATTTTAAAAACTAGATGAGGTCGGCGTTTCCTATCTGACTACTCTGAGAAGAAAGGCCGAAACAAACTCAGAGGTCACAGTCTCTTTTAAAGTCCAGACATAATCTTGGTCAGATCATGTGAAGACCATGTAGATTGGTGTCTGAATCGGTCTTTTGAGGAAAAACCATACAGATTGAGCGGACCTGTCCAGTCAGTGCACGCATATATTTGTCAGTAATCTTGCCGCTCAACTCACAACTTAAGAAGCACAACGATTCGACGAACAATACCAAAGAAAGGGCATTTGGGTAGGCCGCATAAATTACTCAAGCTGCCAGATCGTGAAACTAAGAAAAAAAAAGTAATAAACCACATAATCTTCACATTCACAATAATTAAAATAATATAATACTTTACAAAGTAAATACTCATGTCATTGTATGTATAAAATTCATCAATGTCAATGTGTATATAAAAGTTCGAACAATCTTTGAGGACCATGTAGATTGGTGTCTGAAATGGTCTTCTGAAGAAAGAATCACGCAGATTAAGAGGACTTGTCCAGTCAGTGCACGCATTTGTCAGTAACCGTGCTGCATTGCTGACAATTGCGTGCACTGACTGGACAGGTCCACTCAAACTGTGTAGTTGTTTCTTCAAAAGACCATTTTAGATACCGATCTACATGGTCTTCACATGATCTAAAATATGTTTGACGTGTAAGTGTTTGTAAAAACCTACTTACAGAAATAAAAATCATTTCATTTCATTTTATTTCACCGTGTTGGCCATGAAATAGCGCAGCTGGTCCCTCTCCCAAAAACGTGTTCCTCGTTGTCACGCCTAGCGCCTTGGAGGGATAACTTTCAGCTATTTTGTCAGGAGTTCAGGACCACCTCTTGATGTCATTTCGAATTTAATAGACATTGTATATCAATAGAATGTGGGAATTTATGTCTATATGTTTATTTATTTCAAATAATTAATAAACATGTAATTAATTCGCATGACACAATTTCACCAAAACATAAAATCATGCCCACAGAACATAATATACCTACCCTGACGTATATATCATGTATATATTACGTATATATCACATTTATATAATATCATGCCACTAGCTTTAACAGACCCACAAAAGGTGTCGCTACTAAGTTGCAATAATTATTGATTTTTGCAACGTCACAGTACCTACCTACTTTTACCGTAATACCTGCATTTTTCATACTCGATCGGAATAGTATGTTAAAACATCACGCAAGTACAAAAACATATATAAATTATATACCTATAAATATTATGCAAATGACGTCAACGCAATTAGGGGTAGCAGGCTTTCGACTTTCATGACTCTTAAGCATTAGTCATTAACGCTTTACCCTAATTGGCTGATCGCCCATTTCATTCTCGTAATAATAACGAGCACCTCGTTCGTGTCCAGATATAAATTTCAATCCCATTCAGCAATTAGCTTTATTGAACTTCATACATTCTAACTCTCGATAAAACGAAACATACCCAATTGCCTTTTTTTTTTTGAGGTTGGGATATCATCAAATAACTTCTCCCGCTCTGGGCAGAGCAGGAGGGCGTGTCAGACTCTTACTGACTAAAACCCACCCGTGTTCCTTCAGTTGCCTGTGCCAGGGACCACAGTATCCCTCTCGGACTATCCCGCAACCCTAGCAGGCATCGGCCCTAGCCGACCCCGTCATTGGTGCTGACATCTCTCTGAGGCGCGCGTGGAACACAACGCGCCGTCGACCCGGGCCTGGTCCTTATCGAACGGTGAGCTGCCCATTGCTCGCCGTTCGCAAGCCCACGCCTACGGTGGCCGGGATTCGGCCTGCGATACCCGACGCCCAGTGCGTCTCCTGCGGCGGCTAGGGGCGTGAGGGCGCGAATTTTGCCTCACTATATCCCTGCCTTTTCATTTTGTTACCATGCTAGTCGATAAAATCACGATAAGGTTCCCATCACTATTTGTAGGTAAATAGTTGCAATTACCCGTCCCACGGCCGAAACGTTATTTTGGGCAAAATTGAGCTTTGTTTTATAGTCATAGCTATTAAAATCGTATGAACTAATTTTCAAGGCATGTTTTTGAAAATTTATAGCGCAGCACCCATAGAATAAAAAGTAAAACTAAACAACCGCCAGGACGGGTAATTGCAACTATTGTTGCCGGTGTCAGAAATTTATGAAATAGGTTTTTCTTCTTTATCGCTTTCCTTTATTTATGACGGTGATATAAAACTACTTTGCTTATTAACGGATCTTTCAAAAAAAGATCGTGCATATAAATATAGATTTATCAAGCCATGACGTAAGGACTCCAATATTTTTAGTTGCAATTACAAGACTCCACCTTAAAAAACATTATAGATCCATAAAAAAAAAAAAAATTTTTTGCACGACAGTATATAATTTAAGAAGAATGTATCTGAAATAGTTATTCAAAATCCAAGTCTGTCAGGTTAAAAAAAACATGCCGATTTACTAACCTTGAACCATAAGTCCCACATTTTCCAGAATGGAACTAGTGTGCGGCGGCTGGAAGTCCAATACCGTGGCAATACATAGAGGACTCTATAGAAAACAAGTCAAAAATATGCAAGGGCATCGTTGGAGGTATAACTGAAAAATAGTCTTGTCCAGATCCTTGGACTCATCTTTCAATTTCCAAGGGCAGCACGATAGAAAATCGTTTTGAATCGCCTGACAGTCCGTCTGTGTCTCCAATATTCACAATGGAATCCAATGAAATTGAGCAATGTTCCGCCAATTTGCTTAATAATCCAACTAGCAATAGTACACAAGTGACAAACACAAGCATAACAGTCCCAATTTTTTTGTAAACTTAATTTTCTTGGACCTAGCATTTTCCCCGCTGTAGTGAGGTGTAAAGTTGTGTTTCGCTCGGCAGCAAAGTTATTCTGCGTCTCGTAACTTTGAAACCCTCGCTCATAGAGCAACACGGACCGGAACACGGACCGGAGGGGAGTAGCCATACGCAGGCGTTCCCCTCTGCCAAAGTACAAGTCCACGCGGTCCTATGCGTACAATAAAACTAGTTGCAGCCGCTCCAATCACTAGACTAAATCTAGTTGCGCGGCTGAATCGACGTCCCACAAAAATGCCGAATTGTTCAGTTTTTTGCTGCAAAAAGAGGTCTGCCACGTCAAATTTACAAAAAGATGGCGTTACCTTTCATATGTAAGGAATTTTTAATCAAATTATTACAATTTACTCCTTTTTAAACTTATAATTTACAATAATAACGGTCGTGTTGTTTCGGATTCGTCTACCAACACAGGCCGCTCGCCTTCATACAATATGCGGATCGGTCGAGCGACTGATCCGAGTGTTTTCGCTGTCACCGAGCGATAGTGTTGTTACCGGTTAGATATCGATAAAAATGGCACATGCAAAGGACTCTTTAAAGCTATATCTCTCATGCTTATAATCATTTTTGAGATTATGCCTTCTGATTTAATTATTATAATTATGTATATTGTGAGCTTTATCTTGATATTGTTTAGTATTAAAATTGCGTCAAATGAAATTTAATACAATACTTAGGAGTATTAATAAATTACATTAAAACTACTAAGTGTGAAGTTCGACCATATTGTTTTTATTTATTGCAGTTTTCCTAAAGATTCGAGTTTAAAGGACATATGGAAGAACTTTAGTAATAACCTGGATAACTACAAGAAACAGTGTCATTTGCTCAGATCATTTCAAGACCTCTGACTTTCAAGTGTTGGCGAACAATAGAAGGAGATTGGTCGAGGGCACCAAGCCAACTCTAATACCACTCTGTACCTTGTTCCGTAAGTTTTTTTTACATCATGGAGAAGGCAAAAAACCTAGTCCACCCGATGTAATGCCTCGTGCCACCAGTAAAATGTTGGTTATGTAGTAGGTTAGTCATAGTTGTTAAATGAAGCTTATATTTTTCCACTTCAAAAAATATTTTTATATATTTTTTATATTTATATTTTTTAGTTAAAGGCACAAGTGCTATGTTAAAAGCTCAGCTTATAACTAAAGCATTTGAACTAATACATGAAACTGGAGTGGAAATAAAAGCATTAACGTGTGACGGCGCAAGAGCAAATTTAGCGATGGCAACAGAACTGGGTTGCTGCTTAGTTGCAAATAAATTGCAAACTACCATATTAGATCCTACAACGGGGCAACGAGTTTACTTTTTTTTAGACCCCGAGTCACAAGACATGTTAAAATAAATTCGAAACACTTTTTGTGACTACAAATGTTTTTACGATGACAATGGAAAAAGATTTCATCATAATTTACATAATTTGTGGAGGCATTACATAAAATCCAAGAGGAAGAACTATTTTTTATGGCAAATAAGTTGAGAGCAAATCACATTTATTACAAAACAAAAATAATGAATGTTCGCCTTGCAGCACAATTGTTCAGCGCAAGTGTTGCTGGCGCACTTGTTTTTTGTGAAAAAGAATTAAATTTACCGGAGTTTGGATCGACTGCAACTTCAAAGTTTATTTCACTGATAAACGACGTCGATAAACGACGGTCACGTCAAAATGGTTATAAGAGAGCAATAAACTCTGAAAACTATGAGAAAGCTTTTAGAAAAATGGACGAAGCTCTAATGATTTTATTGAGATTATCAACCTATGTAAAAAAACGCAATGGAGAGTCTACTAAAATGAAATTATTAGATTCTCCACGATACATAGGTTTTTTGGGAATTTTGATCTGCATTGAGAGTACAAAGTCTATCTTTCAAGATTTAATACAAAACCAACAAAATAGCCTGAAATATATGCTCCTCCACAGGATCAGTCAAGATCACATCGAGCTGTTTTTTCGATTGTAAGAAGTCATGGTGGTTATTCCGATAATCCCTCAAGCTCCCAGTTTGAAAAAATGTATAAAAAAATTCTTATTAACACAGAACTAACCCAAACTGGAAACGGAACGAACTGCATTCCATTGGAAAAAACTGAATTGCACATCTGCATTAGAAAAAATTAATGCTTCAACCGTATGACAATACAATGCGAATGACGCTACTGACGAAGTCAACTTTAACAATTTTACTGACGATTTGATTGATGAGATTGAAGCTCTAACTTTTTTATCTCCTTTTGCCGAGAAAGTAGTGGAATACATAGCAGGATTTGTTATTTTCTCGACATCAAAAAAAAATTAAGTGCAATAGGTACGTGCATCAAAGGTTTGCTCGGGCCGATTGATGAAAAAAGCTTAATGCAACAGAAAAGCAGAAGAAAGTTGCTGTATGCTTCAAAAGAAGTCATTCTTTCATTCCGGATTTGTGAGAAAGAAATAAGACATCGTATAAGTGACGACAATAAACCTACACGATCTTGTACCACACACCAAATCGTGCCAAAAGCTTTAAAAAAGTTTATTGGCAAAGACTTGTTTCCCTCTATCAGTTACCATTCACATGAAAATGATTTTACAAATCATAATTTGGAACTAGCCAGATTAATAATGGAAAAATATACTGATACAAGAATTTCTTTCTTAATGGAAAAGGCAAACCCACAAAAATGTATTCGACATATTTATAAAAAAAATAATCCATTTTAAAAACCAGTGATAGATAAAACTATCGCTGGTTTTCAAAATGATATAAACATTAAGTTAACTGTCCTATGATATTTGTTGGATGAATAAATAAAACCCTATCTTTATTATAATATCCACCTTTGTGTCACTTTTTAAACCTGATTTCCCTAACAGAGTTCTCGAATTTATCGATAATGCATATCGACAGTTGTTACAGCCACGGCTGTTCGCAACTTGTCAATGTAGTTGTGTCACTTCATTACACTGTTATGACACCGAATGCAGCTATGTGTGTGTGAAATTGTTAGTGTATTGTTATAATTGCTAAGTGTGGGTTTCGTAGTGACAGCCGATTGTTTTTGTGTGGGAGTCTGAGAAAGTGTGCGTGGCGCAGATTTCCCCCCCCAAAAAATGACAGACAATTCTGTATCGGGAACACACGCTATGGCTACTCCCCTCCGGTCCGCCGGTGGTCCGTGTTGCTCTATGCCCTCGCTACGCTCAGGATTCTATATTTGAATCACTCGCCTTCGCTTGCTTAGGTTTCAATACAAGTACACGAGCCATAAAACAACTTTGCAGCCTTGCATAACAAATATGGAGGGTAGAGACAAGGAGAACTATCTCTGTGTATGAAAAATGTCCGTCAAAAGGGTGGCGCTACAGTAGCCACCGGGTAAATTTTAAATGCAATCATTTAAGGTTATGTTTACAAAATAATGTTGGACTACGTTAATTTTTGAGGTATGTGGATTATCAACTGCTCTATTCACTAAAAATATTAAATTTTCTGATTAAACTTCAATCCGTTAATTTTCTAACTCGGCATACTTCAGTCCGATAACAACTGCTACATTCATTCATACCCATAGATATAGAATTCCGTAGATTGGGCGTAGACAGAGAAACTAAGTGAATGAGAGCTCCCGCTCTTAACGGGACTATGCTGTGTTAGAAAGAGAAAGAAAGTGACGCTGTCAACAGGGCCAAACACGTATTTGCTACCGACCGGCCCATAGCGGCCCCGGTAACTGTTTACGTGAGCGTTTCGGCAATTATTGAAGTGAACTAGAGTGATAACCTGTGATTAAATAACCATAATACGATGGTTTCTTATGCAGTACCAGGATGTGAATCTTCCAAAAAGAAAAATCCCCAGGATTACTCCTTTCACCAGTAAGTTTACAAATTGTTTACATTGTTATTTTTGCATTAACAATGCACTAATAAGCCGGTTTTAAGCAAAATATGATGAGAACATTATTTTACTTACGATTTAGATGAATTAGCATGCCTGAAACCACCGTATTTAAGAAATAACAAATAGAGAAATACGAAGGAGTTATAACCTCACTTTTTAGTGATGCGATAGCCTAATTTTTGACTTGTTGATATCGACATCTAAGATAAAGGTAGCTTCATACAAATGCATATTCTTAGATGCAAATGCATAAACACTGACGATTCTGTTGGTGAAAATTGCATGGAATCTTCGGTTTCTAGAGTCGAAGATGAACACGACTTTTTAATTTCTTTACCGTGTGAGGACACACAATAAAGAAGTTATTAAAATAATACTTCAATACATAGGTGGATTCATCGTGAGAGTTTTAGAAAAGAAACTTAAGTGTGAAGAATGTATCACAGTTTTGCGTTCGCAGCACACTGATGTAAATTCTTTAATTTTTTTCAAAGACAAAGGAGGATTAGTCTATCCTTCAAAAGACGTGATAGAAATATGTTTGTTTTGTGAAAAAGTGTTTAGAGAAAATATAAGGTCCAAAAACCTTAATATAACTAAATTAAATTTGATTGTTACCAGGACCATATATAATTTCATGCACAAATTTTCCGCTCTAAATGACCACTGTTTTCCGTCTCTAAATGATCATATTTATGATCAGGATCCAATAAATAATCATAAATATCTACTGGTAAAGTTAATTATTGAAAAGTTTTTTAATATTAGAATTAGATACGAACACAAGTTACGAAATGTAAATAAAGATAGTATTCGACAATTCTATAACAAACTAGTTATTTTTAAGGGTACTTAAAAATGTAAACTGTGCATTTCATTAATAAATGATTTTTTATAAGTAAATCTTTTTTGTTTCACTATTTTCTCTAAAATGTTACCTTTATGGCCCCTCAGTTAGTGACACAGCGTGGGATGACCTGGCAAAGCATTAATAGAAATATCTAGGAACGCTCGAGAATCCTTCTGGTTAACTTAGGATATCCTATAAGCCATACTGAGACTCATGAAGAAGGTGCACGGAGGGCTAGGGGTTGAGTAGAAGGGAGGGGAATCGCACAAAAGATCCAGAAGGGTCGAAGCGCTCTGGGCTCTGGCCTAGGGCCAGCAAAACAAGATAAGATAGGATCCCCTGGTATACCGAGAGTTACCGGGACATACTGCGTTAATTGTGAAGATGTTTTTTTGCCATTGAGTAAGTATATATTTTTTTTTATATTTCCAATAGAAATTGCGTGATACTCGGACAAAGAAACATTGTAATCCTAACTAATATTATAAATATCAGTTTTACCGCTAAATGAGGTTACTGGCTAGTCGCATGCCGATAGTATTTATTGCGTTAGACCCTTAAGACATTTAACAGAATGACTCATTACGTCGCATAAATTATCGATAATACCAACAAAGGAATAGACAAGTCACAACACTGTCTATGCACACACTTACATTTTACGCATACTTAGATCAATGGTTTTTGGTCTTGTTTGATTGTTGACATTACCGATCTACGGAATTCTACATCTATGTTCATACCACACAATTTGCCTATGCCATGGTATAATAATATACTTCGCCTGGTATTCTCTTCCCGTGACAGCTGGGTCACGTGATTGGCCTAAGTATACGTCATCAGTTGCGATGCGGTTCTCAAAGTTTTTTAGTGGGGAAAAAGATAAAAATAATACAACGGGTGCTCTATTTTTATCATTTTCAATAAATTGAAATATTTGAGACTTTTTGTATTTTTTTACTTTGCTTCTTTTTTAATTGATTGCATATTATGGTTTTATTTAGTTCCCTTACTCGTAGATAGGTCCTCGTTCGAACTAAACAGAGTATTACTTCATAATGAATTTGAGGATACAAGTCCTTTGTGGCATCATGAACAATCCGAGTCAAATTAGTGAAAATGAATTTTTCATCGTGCAACGATTCACCGTGATCCTGATCAATTCTTTGCAGGGGTAAATTAGTTTTCCCCTCGACACAAAAAAAATCCAATCATTTATCATTTAGATATCGATTCTGAAGTCATAGTAGTCAGTCGATACAGAAACGAAAAAGTTCAAAATTACGCTATTATTATGTATTCTGAGTCCACAGAGACCCGAAAAACAGTGATTAATATTTTAGATGAGCCCAAAAGGCCTTGAATACAGAGCTGTTAAACCTTATTTGAAAAAAAAACTATCTAGCAAGCTACGTCAACATCACTTGAAAAAAAAATACATCTGACTTGGCTGTATGGGCCAAGATCACTTTGCCTGTCCTTAATTAGGACTAAAAAAACAACAAAAAAAATCACCTACAAAACAAAATAAAATAATATAATGGACCAACTTAGTACACGACGAAAACCTAATAGGACGCAATTAACTCGACTGGAAAAATAAGTCAAAAACTAGTTAGGTTAGGTTATGTTCGGGCGTACAGCCGAATTAGCACAACTATGCCTTATATGGAATTTACAACCGTAGATAAATGAAATAATATGTAGAAAGGTACTTACCAGTTCTTATTGTTGTTTTTGGTCTACAATATTGAAGCCACTCATTTGCTATCATCTCTTCTTTGGGTACAGAAAAAAAACCTTATTACTCCGCCTTTTTTACTTCTGTTTTTACAGTTTAGTATGGAACAATTAACCTTTTTTTTTCTTGTGTATCTTTCAAACACAGTTTTATAGTAACTAATGTTTGGGAACCACAGTATTTTGCTCACCGAGCGAAACAACGCTATAGGTATGAGCGACACGACGATAGTGATGAGATGGGGAGCTGTTAGTATGACACTTGTCAATTCGATGTGTGGCTACTGTGTGTGATTGAATTACCTGAGCAAAATGCATTTTTTAACTTATCAAAGCAATTATGAACTAATAAATAAATATGTTAATTAATTTAAAACTAAAAAGATGAATCACAAGAGTTACTAAATAGTTAAGCTAGTTAGTAATTTATTTTATTTTTATTAACTAATTAAGAAAGACCCTAAATTTAGTGAAACGGACCATCAATGGCAACACTTATCGTGACGTAGTCTTAGGCCATCGTGGGAAGAGAATACCAGGCGAAGTATATTATTATACCATGGCCTATGCTAGCGCCATATTGGAGAGTTTTTGAACTATTATTTACTGTTTAAGTTGGACACTTTTTCAACTTTCTCCCCTTATGAGATAGTTCTCCTTGTCTCTACCCTCCATAATAACAAATAAGTATTGTTTATACACACATCTGGTCTACTTGAGTGTCAGTAGAGGTTGAAGAATATGCCTCTTGTAACGTATTTAATTACAACTTTATTTTACACACGGCAAGGTTAATATTTGTTTGCCAGTGAAATAGCCTTTTTGTCATTAAGGATTAGGAAAAGTATAAAATGAATCAAACAATATTAAATTATGACTTTAATGATGCAACTTTACGGGTGATGCGCTAAGGTAGCCCGCAAAATTAAAATTTTCCAAATTCAGAGAATTGACTCTTTTTAACTTTAGACATAATATGTTTATAATTATTGTATATTTGTTACGGACACGTACATTTTTTTATTACCATGCCTTCTGATACTGTTTTGCAAATAGCAAAACGTTAAAAAAATCATTTCGTGGACTAACCTGGCGCTTTCCCCATAAGATAACATTTTTAACAATAGGTACATTTGGTTATTTAATTTCTATAAAATAACACAAACTGTAAGACTTCGTAGGTAATTAATTTGATCCAAAACTCAATAAGACTAGTAAGATGTTTTTTCTAAATTATAATTTATTTTGAAAACAATAGGGAACTATAAATTATTAAATATTCGTAATATTAGAATTGACAATACATCAACATATGATAACGCTGAGCACATACTACTACATTTATATATTATTGTCTTGAAACACTGACCTAGGGTCATCAGGCTAATTACATAAACTTGAACAGTAACCGTAGTCAATGATTAATGACCACCTGGAAGACTCCATCTCCAATTTTAAAAACAACATTTTCGTTTACGTCATAGCTTGATGAATTAGACTGCAGCGAAGCCAACAGCAAGAACTGTGCGATATTTTTTTTACATTATACTTGTAATATTTTAAGAGAAATAATGCTTAAAACAAGAGCTGTCTTTCAATTGCAAACAATTAATTTGTTTATACCTAATATAATAATAAATAGGAAATACTAATGAATCCCTATTATTTTGCTATAGTCAACGATGGACATAATTATTACATATTAATGGGCACGTTTCGTTTTGAGAGCAGTGATGGCCTGGAACGGTCCCGACTTACGACTTGTAGGTACGTGTAATTTATTTCATCACCGCTGTTCTCAAAACGTTGAAGGAAAACATCGTGAGTAAACCGTGCACTGCACTACTAAAACGTGCACTGGGCCCGCGTGGTGGATGACAGCGCAGTCCCTCTCAAAAGAGAGGAGGCCTGCGTCCCAGCAGTGGGAACATAGGCTGATGCGTTTCATGTTGACGCAACATTTAATTTCGTTTTCTAAAACATCATTACTAGCGTTTGCCCTACATTAATGTTATGTAATAATTTAATAGATATAAACAAGACATAGTTCTGCAAAATTAGAAATTCTCTGTGGAGTAATTACCAGCTCGAAGGTTGTATAGAAGAATAATTTCAGAGAAATATAGAATTAGTTATGGTTATTAGTAAATAACATCCTTGACTAGCACCTGTCTAGGACACTCGCTTTTTGGTAATTGCTCCTCAAGAGTATCAACAAATTTTACTGAATTTGCATATCTTTTTAAATGCTCTAGTTTATCATAATAGTATATATTTATAGGATTGAAATCGATTTAATTATTGTCTCTTATTATAATAATTGTGTTTCTATTTTGGACATTAGTTACTTATAGATAGGTATTTGTCCTTTTGCAAGTTTTCTTCAATCAATAAATACATGTATACAACAAAAGCATATATTTTGAAGCAACACGAACAAATTCACACATTGTTACATGATTCGATTCGAATACAATTAAGATTTTAAATACAATAGTTTAAACATTCCAAGTAAATTGTCTTTAGGTTTTCCCTCGACCGTCCAATATTATCGTTTCATTGGATAGGCAACATTTTTTTTAATAGTTGTAACATTTTATGAACTGTATGGCCCAATGAAATAAACTAAAGTGACAGCAGACGTACAAGAGATTGCCATGGTTAAAAATTAAGAATAAACAACATTGTGTATGAACATGGCACATTAAATAAGTGGCGCCAACACAGAGCTTCAAAGCCACCAACCAAATAAAATTAAATATTCTAACAATCCTAACATTACCGTACTAAATGCATAGGTAATTAAGTTAAAATTACTTACGGTCAAATAAATAGTGGTTACACTACAGCTTGCGTTTGAAAGTCAGCAAGTGGAAAACTACACACATTATCGGCGATCGTTAGACACACATATTATTTTACAGAATATGGAAGAAAAGTTTACTGGAAGAATAATCTTAAATTGGTAGAAGACAAAAAATGTTAGTAGGTACCACAATAAGACAGTTCTTCAAATTGAATTTGAAATTAAAAGTAAATTAACTTTGGCGTGAGACGGTACTTGTTAGAGAGTTGATCGTCATGGATGAAGGCTGGTATCCTAAACTAAAGCACCGCATAGTGACACTTCAACACACCACTAAGTTATTTCTAACCGAGTTGGCCTTCCCGAACCGGTATCAGGACAACTCGACCCCGACCTTGACCACAAGTTAGTTGTAGTAACAAAGCTAGGGCGCCCGGACCAAATGGGTTAGGATAGGTTAGAACTGTGAGTGTGACCAACCGCGCGCCAGCAGAGCGAGCGCTACATCGAAGTAGGTAGCAGTTATTTGGCTATTTAGTATTTTTAGGACAATCTTGATTTTATCGACCTCGAAATAAATGTTTATTTCAAAGTATTTTACGAAAAAAACAATGAAAGTGTTTAGTATTTTTAGGACAATATTGATTTTATCGACCTCGAAATAAATGTTTATTTCACAGTATTTTACGAAAAAAACTATGAAAGTATTTAGTATTTTTAGGACAAAGTTGATTTTATCGACCTCAAAATAAATGTTTATTTCACAGTATTTACGAAAAAAACTATGAAAGTATTTAGTATTTTTAGGACAATATTGATTTTATCGACCTTGAAATAAATGTTTATTTCACAGTATTTTACGAAAAAAACTATGAAAGTATTTAGTATTTTTAGGACAATATTGATTTTATCGACCTCGAAATAAATGTTTATTTCACAATATTTTACGAAAAAAACTATAAAAGTATTTAGTATTTTTAGGACAAAGTTGATTGTATCGACCTCAAAATAAATGTTTATTTCACAGTATTTGACGAAAAAAACTATGAAAGTGTTAAGTATTTTTAGGACATTTTATCGACCTCGAAATAAATGTTTATTTCAGTATTTTACGAAAAAAAACTATGAAAGTATTTAGTATTTTTAGGACAATATTGATTTTATCGACCTCGAAATAAATGTTTATTTCAAAGTATTTTACGAAAAAAACTATGAAAGTATTTAATATTTTTAGGACAGTATTGATTTTATCGACCTCGAAATAAATGTTTATTTCACAGTATTTTACGAAAAAAACTATGAAAGTGTTTAGTATTTTTAGGACAATATTGATTTTATCGACCTCGAAATAAATGTTTATTTCACAGTATTTTACGAAAAAAATCTATGAGTGTTTAGTATTTTAAATTGTCGCGGGGTCGAGTTGTCGTAAAATCCCCGAACATTCTATATAAAAAATGGACAACAATTGACTTTCTCAACTTACACTTGGCTTTATTATCTACCTCTATATAAGCATATAACCGCTAAGTTCTTCTAAACAACGGAATGGATTTTGATGCGGTTTTCAAAATCATTTAGAGAATTAATTCCGGAAGGTTTATGTGTCTAACATGTTAATATTTATCTTAGTTTTACCACAGAAATCTCGGACGTTTTGACATGTCGCCACATCAATATATTGCACCCAAGCGAAGCAGGGATGGGTCGTTAGTTTTCAATAAATGTATAATAGAACAGATAAGAGTCACAAAAAGGTAGCACTATTTAGTAAGCTGTCACAAGTGCCAATGCTGTGCTTACTATACTTTGTCACGCACCTAAAATAATTTTTAAATTTACAATACAACGTTAATTTTGCAACAACAAAAAATAAATAACAATAATATCACTTGCATAAATAACCATTCACTTAAAGTTAAACAAAAATAAATATAATTTTTAAGCTAAACAGCTTTAGAAGCTTTTGATTGTATCACACAATCCTGAAGTGGTATATTAATAATGGCTAATAATTATGTCAGTTCATTGCTGTATCTCATATTATTCACTAGCACGTCTGTAACTATAACACCACTGATATTTATTATTATTTAAATTTGGTAACAAGTTACAAACATTAAGACATGTACGAGAGTGCAATTAGACCAAAAAATCTCGAAGTTAATGATTATCAAATTCTAGAGGTGAGGAATATAGATAAATTAAAAAACGGCGCTGTTGACGACGAAATTATTGCACTCAACTACGATTAGTTGAGTGCAATAATTTCGCCCATCGTAACTGATATCCTCATCAAATTCATTTATATGTCATGAATACATGATACCGTTTCATATAATAGAATTGATAATAAATTGAGTAAAACATTACCCGTCAAGTACCATGAAAATTAAAATAAAACCAGATTACATTAACGAAATATGAACAATACCTACCTACTTAATAAATATTGTAGGACATGTGTTCATATTATTGAAAACAGACAATCACTGTTTGTATTGAGTACAATAATAAAATATCAAAGTTACTGAAAGGAATTATGAATCTGAATGCATTGTTGTTATTTAAAGCTGTTATAAAATATGTTCTCAACTAATAAAAAATATACAATAAATTAAAGAAAAATTCATTAAAATGTGAGTTTTACAAAATGCTGTAAATTAGTAGATAGCAAAAATAAAAACAATTCAAATAATCTAATAAAACCTGGTCTTACAATTCAGACAATGGTGGTTCGCTTGTATCCAAGTAAGTACTCGGCGATGCCGATGTAGTACACGGTCTGCGCGATGCCGAACAGCGGCGCGATGACAATCATACGGCACGCGCCGCCCTTAAAGAACGCAGTGGGTCCCTCGTGCTTCATTATTTTCCTGTGGGAAACATTGATATACATAAGCATAGAAAAATCGTAGGTATTATATACAACAAAGTTAGTTTCCGTGTCTGTCTAGTTAAAGCTTAGCTTTGCTAAAGTAGGAATGAAATAAATTTTTATGCTGTTTTCACAAACATTTATATAATTTATTCCAGATCTACAGATTTATTATATATGTATAGAAGGAAGGTATAGGTACTATAGTATACTTTGACCTGTATTACAATTCGTAACTTAAATTATAGTCAGCGCCTTATCAACTGAGTCGTGAGGCCATAAATGTCAATACAGATAGGAATGTGCAGCACGACGGGACCGTTATCGGTAAACGGCTACCTGCTCACGTGGTGTCGATTGAGTCACAAATGATTTTTACACCTGTATGAACACGATACGATAATAAACGTTACGTATCGATATATTGCTTTTATTGTTACGCCCTTCACTAAGCGGCTCCATAAGGCCCGTAAGTGCAAGCGAGATAGACATAGGATAATGATGTATGGCCTGACGACTCAGATGATAACGCGCTTACTATAGTACGGAAATGTCGATGTTTTCTCTAGTTTTGTTAACTTATCACGAGGTGTGTATCTGTGTATTTTCCGCCAACACGAATTATCATGGAGCTTAGGGGTTTATATATGATATGACCCCGTAAAATTATGAGCATCGTTAGTTTATAATCTATCTCTCCAGATTACAAACTATCAAAAAATTGTGAACTGCAACAAACCATTTACAATTTTACGCATTATGTTTCCTTCAAAACACAGCATTTGTTGAAGATTTCGCTATAATTATATTTAAGTTATACAGGTGGTCCAAATAATGACGTCAATAAAAAAAAAAATTCTCATACCTAGGGGTATCCGAAAATACCCCTTGTATGTTACCAGCATCCGTGCAGCTCAACTCGGTACTTATGAGCTCAACGTTTCGACGAACAATATTAAAGAAAGGATATTTGGGTAGGCCCCATAAACTACTCAAACTGCCAGACCATGATTAAAACTGAACCAATGACCAACATAGTGCTCATATTCACAATAATTAAAATAATACTTTATACAGTAAATATTCATGTCATCGTCTAAGTAAAAATATAAGCGAGGGGGAGTGGGAGGCAGTCGCCTCCTTCTGCGAAGCAGTCATGCTAGCGAAGGAGGTGGCGGGACGGGAGAGGGAGAGAGTCTCCCGTCCAAGCCGCCGCGGTGGACGCTCCGGGCGTCGGGAGCCGCGTGACGACTCCCGGCCACCGTAGGCGCGGGCCTGCGGGCGGTGAGTAATGGGTAGCTCACCGTCCGATCAGGACCAGGCCCGTGCTGGACGGCGCGTACGTGTTCCACGCGCGCCTCAAAGAGATGTCAGCATCGAAGAGGGGGCCCACTAGGGCCCAAGCCTGCCGGGAAAGCGGGA
This sequence comes from Brachylomia viminalis, assembly GCA_937001585.2. Lineage (NCBI taxonomy): Eukaryota > Metazoa > Arthropoda > Insecta > Lepidoptera > Noctuidae > Brachylomia > Brachylomia viminalis. Next base: position 11,309,063 of record OW443316.2, on the reverse strand, counting down.
TCATCCAAAAGGGGTACCGCTGACCCGGAATTTTATTTATTTATTTATTTGATATAGGCACACCAACAACTTATTTACAAATAAGACATGTAGAGACATTTAAACGATGGGATTCTGTGTAAATAAGTTACTTAAAGGCAAGCACATCATTCACAAAAAAAAGGACGAATCTGAATTACAATTGAAATAAAAGGTACATATATAGAAAAGAATTAAAGTAAAATAGTTGATCGGGGTGGGTTAGTTACTGCGACCGATTCGGCTACCGCCAAGACCGACAAATCAGGGACGGTTCAAAATTTTACGGGTGATAAAATCGGACAGATTGTGAACCTGTCGGTAAGTGCAGGTTCGTTAAATATTTGACAGTTAGACATGGATAGATTATAAATAAAATCGAAAATTAATACGTTATTTTGTAAGCACTATGGTACAGTTCACAATCTAAGAACAGTTTACAATCTAGCGAAATAGATTATAAACTAAGGTGTTCACGATCATACGGTGACTTATTACATAGACGTTGCTTAAAGTTGAGCAATGATTAACGACTGCTTAACCATAAGTGTTTGAGTTTTATAATACGTCTCTTAACTTAGTTAATAAAGAAAGGGTTAATCTACAACGGTACTTATATAATACTTACTTGATGCAATCGAGGATGGAGCTGTACTGTCGGTCGCCGCTGGTTTTGGAAAGTGTTTGCATGCGTGTCTTCACCACGTCCAACGGGTTGACGACGATCGCCGCGGTGGAGCCCGCCAGGCAGCCCGATAAGAACGACCACCTGCGGATTACCATGCACTAGAGTCCCACCGAAATGCGGCTGTTTCATTTCCGTCAACCGAAAAAGTTTTTTTTGTTTTTCTTTGGCAACAGTAAAAGTGCAGTGTCAATCTTATAATCATGCTATTAAGCTGTTTAAACTTAAATCACACGAATCTATGTAGTTTTATCAAAGATATATAATTCTTATTAATCAAACACTGATAATATATGCGAAAATAGCAATATTTTCAGCATTTTCTCAATTATTGTGCTTTTAGTTCTTGTGTTTGGATATTCTCTGAATAAATGAATTGAAAGTGTTGATTTGCCGGCACTTAATTTTTTTCGGTCGAAAACGAAAATTGCCGAAAACCGAAAACGAAATTCGGTCGTACTCTATAATGCACTCAATATTACGGCCTAGCAGTGCTCGCCACTTCGTTCGCGGGCATGTCGAAAACAAGTTGATTGCCTGGGCTTAATTTTTTTTTGCGCGGAACCCTTTTTCTTTTCTAAAATAAAAGTAGCTTATGTTACTCCTTACCTAAGTACCGTATATACTTTCTTATGCATTTAGTAAATAGCTGTTATTTTGACATTACAAACAGACATTGCATTAGTCGACGGCTCGAACTTGTTGGTGGCCGGGTGTGGCTAATATGCATACTATTTAGTTTATTTATTATCTTAGTTATATTAATTCATTATCGTATATTTAGTTTTTATTCTTTATTTAGTGAAATAGACGACGATTTATAACGAACACGAGCGTAAAATTTCATGAACAGACCTTTGGATGTATAGATATTATGTGAAAACGACTGGATGTATTTATTCATTATTAATAAAGTTATTTGAAATCTTGAATAAATTATCTATCCCTGTACCGTAACAATTTTGCCATTTTCATACTTCGGGAGTTATTTATTTATGCCTAAACATGCGTTGAACTAAGGAAGTTTCGACGCTCATAACTTTCAACCATTTTTTTAGTTATGTATGTAGACGTTAGTATGGAAGAATGGCTGACTAGTGTAACCACAGTTCGAAATAAGTCGAATTTTCACTGGAAATACGAAAGATTCCGTCAGTTTAATAGTTGTAACTAACCGTGTGCGTAGTAACCATTGTAATAACACTTGCGCGGGTTATATGCATCGTGTTAACTAGAAACAGTGTAAGCTATAGAGTGAAGAAGTGCGCGGGTCCGGTGAATTACGCTCTGTATGTAACTGCGCGGGTAGCGGGGACTTACCAGAAAGGTGGTGTGATTTCGTCTGCTTTCTTTCCCAGTTTGCTAAGGATGGCGAACAACGGGAAGTAGACGACACTGAAGGAAACGTCACGGCATGCAGTTGCTCCGATGCCCTTGTACAGCCCAGTGATACCCCTTTCTCCAACTAGTTTCTTGGTCAGCTGCCAAGCAGATACCCTCTTGATTTCTAATTTACCCGCTATAAACAAAAAAAAAAAATGCAATGTGTGAAGTGTGAAATTGTTTTTAAATCGAAACGTCTCGGCGCGGCGGCCGCTACGCATCGGTCGCAGCGCGCAGGCAGGGCGATTCTGTGCTCTGTGGCAATAATCTGCCAAGGCCTGCAATGCTTTTAAAGCTTCTGTAACTTATTGAACTCCTACGATAGGTACTGATCAATTCCTCTTCTATTCTAATAATCTAATTTAATCCTCCTTTGTTTACTAGCAACTAGACGTGAAATGTAGGTATATCCGGGAACTGTCCAGCCAGATACCGAATCGTTGCCGGATAATCGTGTCATTTCGTTATAGTTAAAGAGAGACAATTTTATTGCCAATATACAATGTGTCGTTTTGCATCCTCGTCAAATTTCAGGAGGCTGTTAAGAAAGACATAAATAATGATTGAGTTCCCTTCAAAATGGTTGAGTTGAATGGTGCTGATCCATACGTCATGTTCGTGAACGGGCGCTGTCAGTAGGCACTGGTCATTTCTTAGCTGCCACGGCTTATTTTAATTCCATAATTGTTTTTATCTTTTTATTACGGACGCTTATAACGTGCACGTCTTTCTACATCGTTCTCACATGTAGAATTACAACATGAATGATGTAACCACTTTTTTGTAACAATATTTTGATTTAGAAGAGTGTCCATGGAGTTTCTTGCCCGTTCTTCTCCATAGGTAGGTACCTACTACGCTTTGGAATGGGCAACTAGCTTCATCTTTCTGACTGACCGACCCCTTGACAATATAAAAGGGCCTGTAATTGGTTTATTTGAAATAAATGCTTTGAGTTTGAGTTAAATCAAATAAAATTACGATACTTGCTCAATAATTTATACATACTTGTTTTTTTAGTTATTTAAGTTTTACAGTATTTCAGAATACACCACTTTCAAAGCTGATTAATAAAATTTTAGTTTTGGTTATAAAATTTATTTTATTTCTGCTAATCGGACAGTAAATAATCCTAAAATTGAAATTTTTTCTTAGTAATGAACACGTGTAGGTACGAAATACGAATGCATGACGCGCGCGCCGCACGTAATTTATATACAGAGTTGATACGACAGAGGGGCTTTCCTTTAAACTGCCTATACCAGGTACCATTTTCAAGCTCTGTAGCTTGAAAATGGTAATGGCTGAGGCCTAAGCCGCCGCCCGCCCGCTTTGACACGAGGTAACACTCGCCGCGCTCCGCCGCGCGCGACGTTGCCGCTTTGTTACCTAGGTATCTAAGGTCAGTTAAATTTATTTACAAATGGTTGTTGAGTTTTACTCTGATTTGTAAGCTATTTAGTTTGTTTATAATATTTAGTCTATGTAGTAAAAATAAAACTAAGTTTTGGTGATTTTTATTTTTATACCGTATCGAATTAATACTAAACACGTATAGTATACGTAGTGTAGTTTAATGCTGTAATGTCATATCTAATAATAAAAACCTGTAAGAGTAGGTATGTAGTTATCGGGTGCCCTCGGCGGTTGGCGTTTTGATACATAATAAAAGTAAGTAATAAAAACCAGAGGCGGACGGCACGCAGTTAGTCAATTGAAAGTATATTTTTTCCGTAATGTGCCTATTGTTTAATTATTTGTGCATGAAATTGGTTGATTTGAAATTTTCCTTCCTACTTAACGGGCTTAAGACCGCCAAAAATACCACAGTTGTTGTACCTATCCACTAAAGCTAAAATGGTTTTTAGTTTTTCATAAAAATGGAAAGCTTCGCTAGTTAAGTAGCGGTCAAAGCTTTTAAGTGATGATTTTGTTTAGGAGCACCGGTTATCAGGTATTCTAGGTATTTATGGCGTAGTAAAAAAAAAAATGAAATCAACTTATTTACACCAATTGATTTAACAAATAAATAAATTACCTAAGCTAGCCGGAGGTATTGTTCAAAGCGTCCACCTTGACGTTCTAGATACAGCCTACCACGACGGCGACGTCGCGGCGTCGCCGTGTCGCTGGTTTTTACACAATACAAACACATTCGTTTTTACAGTGTCGAAAGCACTTAGCACTTTTTCCCTTAATTCTGTAACACTTGTTATTTCGTCTGTGTACACTATAGTATAGTTAAAATCTCGCTGCAGACTTGGTCATAAATCATAATCGGAGTAGGGATGTGCGCTAGTTGCGCGCGCTCAAGGCCATTATCGATAACAGAATCTTTAAGGTTATCACGTAAACATACTGTTTTAGTTTTATATATACATTCTTTTGTTTATATATTTAATATGCTTTGTAGTAAATTTGGTAATAAAATATAAAAAAAATGTGTATTTATTTCTATCACCCATTTATAAATATATAAAACTATCGATATCACTCATCGACTGCAGTAATACACAGGACTACGTGTGGGCGTGGCCTGCCCATAAGGCCCGTGAGTGGGAAAGAGAGCGAAACACTCGAATGATTTATGACCGAGTCTGCAGCGAGATTTTAACTATACTATAGTCTTCTAACGTCTCCCCACAAATAAAAGTCCAAGGAGGCCAGGCCACTGGTCCACCGCGGGGGGACGTTAAACTGGCGATAATCACGCAGTCTCTGGGTAGCAGCGAGCATGACGTTTTGGGACGGTGGTGGCCGATTGGGAAATATTTCCGCGAACTTCTGCACAGCACGACGTAGGCTGTCTTCATTTATCGCGTATAAACGAACTATATCCACCAACTTAACATTGGAGTAGTTTTCCGTCATCGTGCCGTATTTAAAACGAAATTAAATGAGCGCGGGCCGGGAATTCACGAAACACGTGGTCACGACGGCGACATCAATCACATTAGTTGATGTGTGGGCGTGGCCGCGTTTTTATGTGAGTGTAAAGGGGCAGTTACAGTTCGGTATCACACAGGCATGCGTGTTCCATACAAGTAGATTTCCAAAAAATAGAAAAATAAATAAAAAGATCCCTACTTATTTTATTATGGGTTCGTGTCGAGAATCATTAGCATAGTTACCTCCTTGAATTTGACGAGGATGCAAAACGACACATGTATACAGAAATCACTTAAAATAAAATAAAAAATAAACAACAGTAAGTAATTGTTTATCTTTTTGTTTTTGTGTTACAATTGTTTATAAAACAGTTCTATTCTACAACAATTATCAGAGCGATACTAACCAGATTTAGCCTCTGCCGCTATCCGCCCAGCATCCTGCATCTGGATTTTCAAAAGCTCCATAGGCGTGGTGATGACTATTTGGCAGGCTCCGGCTAAACCACCCGCAAGCATCTGACGTGGGATGGGTATGGTTCTACAATATATATTAACGAATGTTAATATTTCTGTAATGGGGTTAAAACTGAAAGCTCGCTCGCGATGGCAGCTCTTGGCACGGCAGAAATCTTTTCTACAATCTGTCGTTTTGTCTTCCGTTTCCATAGTGGCCATACTAGGCATGCAGTGCACATTCAAGTCAATGACCCAGTAATTGGTAGCCTTATCGCATTTGGTCGCGAAGTTGCGAACAGAAGCTAATAATAGTATATATAGCTTCTGCTAGCAACTTAATCCGTGTAAAATTTCTTGTTCCCCCGACCCACCCCGTCGCATCGCATCGTCTGCGTAAGGGCCAGGCCACAACACTGCGTTGAACCGACGCATCGCAACCACTACTATCCGTTGTGCGACGTCGTAAATTTATTACGGTGCGTCGTCGTCGCACTGCAGTGCTGTGACCTCGCCCTTATTTCTGATATTTATCTTTTTATTGGGTTTCTAAGGGTCCTAGCGTGATGTTAAATAGCCTATGGCGTTCCTGAAGAATGCAACTGCAAACTGCTGGACTATCAAATGCAAAAATAATTTTTCAAATCCGACCGGTAGTTCCAGAGACAAGCGCGTCCAAACAAACAAACTCTTCAGCTTTATTATTAATAAAATATAGATATAAATAGTACTCAGGTACCTACATATGTGTTATTATGCAATTTTACAGGGTTATTTGTAATACGACGGCAATCCATTAAGGGGATGTAGGGGAGGTCGTTTGCAACCAAATGCAAATGTCAACCATTTTCCAGTAATTTGACATTTTATATATTTTTTAAGATATCTGGTATTGGTATCTCGTTGGATAGCTGAGAAGTTGTACATATTTTTGGAATGTTCTGTCGATAAAGGTATACCCATGTTTTTTTGCAGAAATCAACCACTGTCAAATAACCTGCTCAAAATGGTGAAAATTGTGTGCTCTCATTTAAAAAATATTAAAGATAATTGTCATTTTATGATTGATTCTTATTTATTAAAGTAGAAGCAGATAATAATAATAAAAACATCATGCTTTGTTTTTTTTTTATTCTTTGTCAAAATTGAATACCGGCAAAAAAGTATAAAATGCCAAAGTAGGTACTCAGAAATGGAAGATGTGGTTAGTTTTTTTTTAAACACTTACCCGTCAGGTAGAGCTAGATTCATACGGAATATATCATTGCAGGCTAATTTTATGGCTTTTTCAGGTGTAATGAGCAGGATGTTAACACCGGATCCACGGTACATGCCGAAGTAGCCCTCCGCTCTATATGTCTTCCTAAAGCAATCAATCCTGAAAAATAAAAATAATATGTTATGGTACGAGGTAAAATAAAAAGAATATGTTATGGTACGAGGTAAAATAAAAAGAATATGTTATGGTACGAGGTAACATAAAAAGAATATGTTATGGTACGAGGTAACATAAAAATAATATGTTATGGTACGAGGTAAAATAAAAAGAATATGTTATGGTACGAGGTAAAATAAAAAGAATATGTTATGGTACGAGGTAACATAAAAAGAATAGGTTATGGTACGAGGTAAAATAAAAAGAATATGTTATGGTACGAGGTAACATAAAAAGAATATGTTATGGTACGAGGTAACATAAAAATAATATGTTATGGTACGAGGTAAAATAAAAAGAATATGTTATGGTACGAGGTAAAATAAAAAGAATATGTTATGGTACGAGGTAACATAAAAAGAATATGTTATGGTACGAGGTAACATAAAAAGAATATGTTATGGTACGAGGTAACATAAAAATAATATGTTATGGTACGAGGTAAAATAAAAAGAATATGTTATGGTACGAGGTAAAATAAAAAGAATATGTTATGGTACGAGGTAACATAAAAAGAATATGTTATGGTACGAGGTAACATAAAAAGAATATGTTATGGTACGAGGTAAAATAAAAATAAATGTTACGGTACAGGGTAAAATAAAAATAATGTTATGGTAGGTACGAGGTAAAAAAAAAATACGTTATACGCACTACAGGAGACGTGGCGCCTGCCACACGAGTTACCTGTGCTGAGTACTATCCACGAGGAGTTCAGAGCGACGGGAACCTCTGCCGTGGACATTGTCAGCGGGCTTACTCAAGGGTCGTCCTTACGGTGGTGTCGAGATATTATATCGAAAAAGTGTGTTCCATTCAATGTCTATGATTAACTGTGATAACGTTCGTGTGGCAGGGATAAAGATAATCGTTAGTAATAGAAACATAGTCATTCTTAGTGTTTATATGCCAACAAACAGTACCTATTGATAATTTACCTGTATTTACAGACTGTCTTAGTACGATACAATCTGTGATTGAAATGGAACAGAGATGTGGAACTGGGGCATTTTATGTGTTAGGAGGCTTTAATGCGCATCCGAACGGATTATTATTCAATGAATTTGTTGCTTTCTGTATCGGTAACGCATGGTGTCGTGCGGATGTACATATTATATGTTGGGGTTACAGTCTGTTACCTATACGTTTCGTAGTGATGCTCATAGGTGCACGAGGTGGTTGGATCATTGCATTACAACTTACAACACAATCTGCACTTTACGCCAGTCATAAAGTAAGGGTTCAAGAAGATGTGTATTGGTCTGACCACTTCCCGCTTATTATATAATGTTATTTGTATAAACTTAATATTAAATATAACAGAAATAAAGACGATCTCAGGTGGCAAGTATTCTGGGGAGAAAGACAGCTCAATCCAATTCATAAATATCACGAATTATGTAATTCTAAACTTCGAGCAATAGACTAGACCCATTCCCATTAGTATTAGGACATACAATATTGTGCTGTTCCGTATGCCGTAATTCAGATCATTACGTAACTATTAATGAGATTGTTTCTGTATTGTCGGAGGCTGCATTGAAAACATATCGTTGTAATAGAGTAATGTAACGAGAGAATAATGACACGTAGAGTAATAGATTAGAACCAAGTCTTTTCATATAACTGGGTGTAATGATTACCTACGTCGCCGACGCGCATCGAGATGCTCGCACAAAATTTAAAATGTGGGTACTAGCCGGTAAGCCCAGAAGTGGACGAAATGACAGACACGTCAAAGTTAAAATCATGCCAAGACCGACAAGAACAATTAAAATGAATATTCTTGCCGCTAACCATACGGTAAAAAAAAAATTATTTAACCGATCAAATGTGAAATGAGTGAGCGATCACAAAACTATTGCTGACATGTTTAAGGGACATTTTACAATCCAGTCGTCTCTGAGTCCGTCGTCAGCGAGTTGTGTTCACGATGCAAGTGCCGTCATGACTAAGGGTAAGACATTCTTTTCTAAAATCGCCCGGTTATGACGGCCCCAGCAAAGAACATTTTAAATATGCTGGTGTACATTTGCCGCGCGAGTTGTCAATAGTTTTAAATTTACCTACTACCTACCGGAGCCGCTCATGCGTACTATGATGGTACCGATAATAAAAAAAAATAGGACGGGGTACTCATCTGGCAGGGTTAACTACTAGGCCATTTCACTGGTGACCACTGCGGACAAGGTACTTGACAGCATGCTTAATGCGAACCTCGCGAAAATAGTTAACTTGCATGATGCCCCGTTTGGGTTCAGAGCAGGGTTGTCTACTGAGAGTGCAATTTTAAGTCTAAAGCATGCTGTCGGGTACTATACAGCCAGAAGGACGCCGGTATACCAGAGAAGCACGATGTACCAGAGAAGTGAAAGTTACGCTATTCAAAGCTTATTTGCCAGTATTTCTAGTCAAGCGGCCTGTGGGTGAGATATACGCAGCGAGGCTACAGAGTCCTGCGCACTCAGTACAACAATGCGTTCAGGATGTTGTTGGGTCTGCGGTGGCGGGTGCAGCGCGTCTGTGATGTTTGCTAAAGCGGCGCACTGATGGTTTCCAGGCCATCACGCGCAAAAAAGCTGCTGGCCCGTATACGGGGTAGCAACAACGGTATTCTGAACGCAAAAGCTGCACGTTTTGACTGCCCTTTTCAAAATCAGTGGGTCATGTCTTGTGTAAGCGTGGGGAGTGATGGCAAATATTTATATTTTTTATTGAAATATGTACTAGTTCACCAAAATTTAGTTTATTCCTGTCAAACGACGATTTCCCATTCTGAAATTGACTAAAGTGACACAACTTAACCAAATTTTAGTTTGACAGCACTAAGATGGCACTGAGATTATAATTTAGTGAAAATGGCAATTTTGCTATTCTGAATTTTACGTTTTTCACCAAAAATTAAGGTTTCTATGGGTCTATGCCACCAAATAAAGTAATTATTATTATTTTGTTTTCAAAATTTATTTTACAAGTTCCTAGAACCTGGTATTTTATTTTTTAACTCACTGGTGTGAACCAAGATGAGATTTTAAGTTAGAGTAAATTAGGTGTTTTGTACTGCATTGTAGAAATTTCCGGTCTATGCGACATGTGTTTAATATAGCTGCGTACTGTATTTTAATATATGTATATTTTGAAAGATTGATTGCATTTAAACTGATAAATAGTTTTTGGATGATACCTGTCGTTGAATCCACTATTGAGACTATGGTTTCTCTGTTAATTTTACAAACTCTGATAATTTCTTCTTGTAGTTCTGTATATTTCGGTGATAGTTTTCTGTATATTATTGGTGTTTTGGTTATATTTGTTATTATGATACATGTATGATCTGTAATTATGAGACAACAATTATGGTGTGGTCATAATACAATTTTTAAGATTGGCTTTCTAATACAGCCCTAGGTGATTATTTTTAGTATAGTGTGTATAGATCCTTCATGAGATTGTGTTTTGTTGTGAGTTTTTGGTGTATAATATTAACAAGTTGATTGTGTCTATGAGTGTAATCGTTTAGTGTGAGTGTGTTGGAGCTCGTGATGTGTTGTATAGTTTCAGGTTTACTGTGACACTTTCTGCATAAGTCGCTTCTTACTGTCTTAACTTTAATTATGTATTTCTATCATTTTTGGTATTTATGATTTGGTCTTGAAATGCCAGCATGAATGCTTCTGTTTCTGGAAATAATCCACTTAATTCCAGCCATTTGTGTGAAGCTTCTTTATCAATGTGCGTTTCGTATAAATCATTTGGATGTCTTCCGTGTAGTTCTTTCTGCCTCAATTTTTATGTATCTCTTTTATATACTTATGTCTCGCTTAATATATTGTTTCAATATTGTCTTCACTAAGGTTCAGTGGTGTATATTTTTTATCTATTATCTACTATTGTTTTGTGCAATTGGCTGGTATTCTTTTTCCTATTGAGTTTCAGGTTTATTATTTGTCTTTTGTGTAGGTGTGATATTTCAATTAACCCGCTGCCTCTCTCTTTTCTGGACATAATTTTATTACCCTCTCTATTCCTGATTTAGGGAGGTGATATTTATGTTGTGTGAGAATAGTCCTAGTTTTAATTTCGAGTGCATGTAATTCTGTGTTGGTCCATTTTATAAAGCCGACAAATAAACAACATCCACACAAGGTCTTCAGGTCTCGAACTAGGCAGAGCCTACGGTAACCTGATGACTGATATACATACACATAAAATACCCAGACACAGGTCAAACAGACATGTTCATGCACACAAATGTAATGTTTGACTTGTCCGGGGATCGAACCCGGAACCAGCGGCTCAGAAGGCAGGGTCGCTACCAACTGCGCCAACCGGTCAGTCATTTAGTACAGGCCAGTTAGTACAGGTATAGCATAAGTATTTATGAATTTAAATATTTGTTTACTGGAATGAATTTGAAATGAAATTGTTTAATGAATTCTTTTATAATATTCTAGTTTGAGTTTGTCTTTAATAGCTTTGTGTTCTAAAAGTCGTGCTTGGTTGTATTCTAAATATCTACTCAGATCCCGTGGCGCGGCAGTTTTTTACAGTTGATGCACGCGCGAAATTACGTCATCGCCGCTCTAGTGTAAACAATGGGTTTTTCTAAGTATTCGATTGTTTTAATTAAAGCTGATAACAGGCCGGGCACCCAGGGTACCCAGGGGGCATTGACGGTAGTTTGCTATTGGGAACGAGAGCTACTCGCGGGTCATTAGCGGGTATTTATAAAGTTCTTCATTTTTCATTGCTTCTATTATTTTTTCCGAATCTGTTGAGTAATTTCCTGCCACAATCTTACTATTTTCTATATCAAGCTTTCGGCTTTTGTCTAGTCTAAAACCCATTCATTGTTTTTCGAAAATGATGTTGTAATGTCCAACAAACCACGTAAATCTGTACTTTTATTGGCATATAATTTTAAATCATCCATATTAAAGTAAATGTGTTATTTGGTGTAATATCGATCTATTGTTCTTGATGTCAAAGCCTAGTCTAGATTCAGATAATGCGCGAGAGAGTGGATTTAGGGCTAGGCAAAACCGAAGAGGGCTTAGTGAGTCCCTTTGAAATACACCCTTTTTAATTGCTATTTCATTTATGGATAAGTTTGTGGTTTCTGTTTGTAATTTAAGTGTAGTTTTCCAGAAGCCCATGGTATTATTTAGAAAATATATTATTAATGGATTGATTTTATATATATTGAGTACTTGAACCAACCATGAGTGTGGCACGCTGTCAAATGCTTTTTTGTAGTCTATGTATGTATAGGTATTGATATTACGCCTGACCTCAAGGATGACCAAGAGCGATGTCAACAACTATCGGCCGATATCTGTCTTATCGTCCCATTCTAAAATAATTGAAAAAATATTCAATAAAAGACTACCAAGTTATTTAAATAAATACAACATTATTTCCGACTCACAATACGGTTTTAGACAGGGACGGTCAACCCAAGATGCGCTTATTGCGTTAATATCTGAAATCACTAACAAGGTGGCTTATAAATGCGTTATGGTATTCCTAGACCTGAAAAGGCTTTTGACACTTTATCTCTCCTCATCCTTGTGCAGAGACTTGAGGCTATAGGGATAAGAGGTAAGGCTCTCTCCCTTTTTGACAGTTACCTCCGAGGTAGGAGACAACAAGTTAAAATAGGTAACTCGCATAGTGGGGAGGGTAACATTGTATTCGGTGTCCCGCAGGGATCGGTCCTCGGCCCACCGCCGTTTCTAGTGTATATTAACGAACTCTGCAACCTACGAAATGGTGGGGGAAAATCTCCTTCTACGCAGATGACACGGCCATTGTCTACTTTGGGGATACGTGGGAAGCTGTGTGCAATAATGCCGAGCAAGGATTAGTTGCTCTAAATAGATGGCTCAAAGCCAATCTACTAACCCTTAGTCTTCCTAAAACAACCTACACTTGTTTTTCTCCTAGTATAAGGTCTAAACCAGGCCTTCATTTTAAAATTCAAATCCACACGTGCGCGGACCACTTGGACCAAAATAGTAATTGTCTAGCCCTTAAAGATGGTAAAGTCCACAAGATACCTGGGAGTTATAGTTGACGGGTGTTGGCATCCGCATATTGAGATTGTCACGTCACGGGTGAGAAAATGTATATGGATTTTTAACATACGTGGAAACTGAGCAAGTTTTAGCCAGGCTTGGTTAAACAATTTCTTTATACAGCGTGGCGCTTTAATGGCGACATTAATTTAACACACGTATACGGTTTCGCGTTTTTGTTTCATGAACATGTTTTGATTTCAATAAACCTTATAATTTATTGATTTATTTACAATTTTCTAAAATAGCATCTTGGAGCAACCTGTACATAAATAATTCTAGCGCAGTGACTATTTGCCGGGATAACCGATCATAAATTCGCATGAATTCAATTAAAACGAATAACGTACAAATAGTAGGCGAATTGAAGGAAATACATAGTCCTATGTCCGGCGAGTGGCGCAGGCGGTAGATTTCGATTTACTAATTATATTATTTTAATATATTTTCACTAGCCCTACCCGTGTGTTACATTAATGTCGCCATTATAGCGGCACGTCGTATTTCTTTCTTATCAATAATCTAAGTACTCACCGAGTTTAATCTATCAATTGCGGTTGAACACGTCGGCACTATAAAGAAGACATACAGATTCACACACACAAACACACGCACATACACACAACAACAACACAAACCCTGTTTAAAAATAAGACGTACATACAGTTTCATAAAGGCATACAACTACAAGTTACACAAAGAACTGCAAATTAGTATATAAGTCATTTACTGTTATCTTTTCTTCCTAAATTTAATTTTTAGTCACCGTCTCAATATTGTTAACAATTAAGGGAAAGAGCGAGATAGCCCCAACACAAGTATTATTAATTACTTACTGGGGTTGTCTCATTTATAATCCATGTAACTGTTTTGGGAGAAATAAACATTTTTCATTTTCAATTTAGGCGAATTTAACTTAGGCTAAGTGACTTAAATAAGGCGAGCCTGGAAATTGGACTTCGAATGAACGTTTCAAAGATTAAGCTCATGGCCAACAGCGTCCAACGTAAACTGTATGTAGAGGGTGTGGAGGTTGCATATGTTCCAGAATATCTACATCTACCTCGGCCAAATAGTGTGACTATTTCATTAATCCAGGCGAGAAAAAATAACGAAGTTGCTAGACGCACCGAAAACGCCTGGAAAAGCTATTGGTCAATGAAAAACCTCATGTAAGACCTAACTACCAATTTGTCATAAATGCAAATTAATGGACATGTGGATACTCCCTACCCTCACATACGGCGCTCAAACAGGGCCCTATACCAAACAACTTTCCTAGTCTACTATTCTACAAAATTGTTAAATTTTAGAAAAAAAAAATGCATAATACAGAAATTACAAATATGTATGTATGACATACAGTTTACAATCTACATACAATTCTTTCGCATTTTTAAAAGCGTAACACAAAGCATGAGGGCCATGTCACGACGCCTAACATAATTGTACGATTTGTAGAAATACAAGTCTACAATCGACTTCTTACAATCTTCTGAAAGAGAATCAGTTTTTTAAAGCGCAAAAACGATGTATTCGGTCCACGTGTGGCTTAAAAACTACTGAAACTTGTGAACCTCACTTTAAATCACTAAAATTACTGACATTTCCAGCTATGTACATTTACGAAACTGCTTTGTTTGTCAAAATCAATTTAGATCTGTATCAAAAACTCTCCGTAGTTAAAAAAAAAACTCCAATGCGTTCTCAATATACAAACAAACTGTGTGACAAAAAATGCAGAACCGCTTTAATGAAAAAGAGTTTTTTTGGCATGGCTCCGAAAATTTATAATAAATTACCTGACAACATTAATAATTTGCCCTTAATTAAATATAAAAAGATTCTCTGCTCACTATTAATGGAAAAATGTTATTATACTGTAGAAGATCTTATGAATGATAATAATGTTTAATATTTCTTAAGCGATAAACACTTCTACGTATTCAATGTAATTTTAAAGACTGTTTTGAGATTTTTTAAGACTGTTTTTTCTATAGTAAGTTCTTTTTAATTATAAATTGTATAAAGTTATACAGTTCCTTTTCTCATGTAAGTTTAATTTTGCTTTCTTCATTATGTTAGTAGTTTAATTGTTATTTTTATGATTTTGGTTTTTATTTCAATATTTGTACGCCTTCACGGCAAAACAGCGCACATATAATAGCCTAAGATATTTATGTAAATACCTATGTTTCACAAATAAACGCTCTGATTCTTATTATGACTTTCAAATTGAAATTAAAAGTATATCTTTTAAGATATTTTGAAAATGTTCGAGCCGACATACCTATCTGCCATTAGAGCTATTTTTTATGTAGGTAATACGTACATATTGGTTATTTATTTTAGTTTTTCATTACTCTCAATACAACACACACATGTATGTCACAGCATTTTATTTGATTTTTATGAGCTTTTATATATTATCTCATTTAATTAATTCTCTTAATTTATTATAATGGATACACGTCCTTATGTGTTTGTTATTCCAGAGCACGGAGCAAATACAAAGAGGAGACGGCCTAAGCAACTGTGCACTGTGATTCTCAACTAGGTCCTGACGTCATCATGTAGGCGTGGCCTTAGTCAGTGTATTGTTGGCATTCGTCCTGTGCACAGCTCTGTAAACGTTCCGTTTTTACAGCATATTTGCGCCAGAAGACAAAAAGAATGAAGTGTGGTGTTTTAGCTTGTAAAAACTACTCGGATAGACGTTCTGATGCTATGGATGGCATCACATTTCATTTGTCAGTAATTTTATGCGTAATTTATTAAAATAGTTCTTCATTCTGCATGTAGTGACATCTAGTGTGATATAGTTACATAACTACAAAGTAAAATCGACAGGACGAGCGAATAGTTTTGCTATTGACCAGTAGATGTAAAATAAAGAAGTGGGCGGGATCTGATCACCCCTCACCCCGTAAAGTGTCACCCGTTGTTTCATACAGAAACCTTATTACAACATCTCCTCTTTGTATTTGCTCCGTGTTCCAGAGTATGGCACTCGTGGGTTGAAGTAATTTTTTGGGCCTTTTCTGAAAGTTTTATTGATTTGCTTGGTTGGTAATTAGCCGGGTTTCGTTTCGATATTTGGTTTCTGGCATTTGTGCCACATAGCCGCATTATTGCTCATGTCCGATAGGCAAACGGACAATAGGGTGTTGTTCACACACCATGACTATCGTGTGGTATATGGGTTTCGCACGGCATGAGGACATACGTCTGACGGCACAAGGTCTGGAAGATGAAATCATAATATTAAATGATAATTAGAAGACTATAATTGTGATCTTTTTTGCATGAATCAGTTTTTTTTATACTACATTATCCTAAAATATGGTACACTTTGTTGTTCTAATACAGAAGTTATGTATTGCGATATAACAATAAGAATAACAGCCCGACATAATATGTCCAAAACATTCAGAACAATTTATAAAATCGGTCGTATTTAATTGGAATACATTAGTACAGAGTATAACATGAAAATGACAGGTTTCTAACTTGTACAACAGAACAATTGATGACCCTACAGCTTTCGCGCTATGATGACAATTGCTTCAGATAATTAATTGTAGCAATATCAATGATTATTTTATGTTCCCTAGCACTTTCAGAAACCAATAAATGTATGAAAATGTTGAATCATCGAACTTGTATAACTTGGTTCAGAGCGATCCTACAACTTTAGCGCCATATTAATGGAGATTTTGTAGATTAATCACTACAATTTACTCTAACACAGACCTTATTCTTACAATTATCAGCTATAAATTTGTAGGGTCTTCCGAAAAAACATATATTATGTCGTTTGTAAATTTTTCTGTTACGCTAAATTGTAGACTTGTTGTCAGTAAAATTTACGTAATTGTAAGGTTTTTCCGTTACAATTGTGTGGCTTTTCGTGGTACTGACACTTGTAAGATCTCCAAATTTGTAAAAAGCCCTCTGGACTGTGATAGTTCATCAGAGGTTCAAGCTTGAGGTTTGCCAGCGAGCAATGGATCGCAGCATTCTTGGAGACAGAACGGACCGTGTTAGGAAGACAGTGCTGCGCTCCAAAACCCAAATTGCCAACGTCACCCACAAATAGGGTAGGGCACGCCACGATAGCGGCGCGGCGGCGGGAAGACCCCTCTTTGAGGAGTGGCTAGAGAGGCGTCACGGCGTCCTCACCTACCGCCTGACGCAGGTCCTCATCGGACACGGATGTTTCGGGAGGTTCCTGCACATCATCAGGCGGGAGGAAACGCCCGGGTGTCACCACTGCGATGATGTGGGGTGGGGGGTGGGGGCCTGCCCTGCACGTTCGGAGCACCGCCGTGTCCTCGTAGAGGCGATCGGTAGCGGCGGCGACCTCTCACGCCCGGCCCTGGTTCAAGCCATGGTCCGGGGCGAGGGGGAGTGGGAGGCAGTCGCCTCCTTCTGCGAAGCAGTCATGCTAGCGAAGGAGGTGGCGGGACGGGAGAGGGAGAGAGTCTCCCGTCCAAGCCGCCGCGGTGGACGCTCCGGGCGTCGGGAGCCGCGTGACAACTCCCGGCCACCGTAGGCGCGGGCCTGCGGGCGGTGAGTAATGGGTAGCTCACCGTCCGATCAGGACCAGGCCCGTGCTAGACGGCGCGTACGTGTTCCACGCGCGATGAGATGAGAAAAGAAAGAAAGAGATGTCAGCATCGAAGAGGGGGCCCACTAGGGCCCAAGCCTGCCGGGAAAGCAGGATCATCCGAAAGGGGTACCGCTGACCCAGAACATAAAGGGCCAAGGAAGGAACACGGGTGGGTTTTAGTCAGTAAGAGTCTGACACTCCCTTCCGCTCCACCCAGAGCGGGAGGGGTCACTTGATGATTTCTCATCCTCAAAAAAAAAAAAAACCCACAAATAGGTTTCCCAACTATACTGTTAAAAACAGTATTATACTGTTTTTCACTACATTATACTTTTTACTGTTGAAAAAAAAAAAAAAAAATGTAAAATACTGTTTTCAGCGTCACTGGTACATAAACGTACTAGTGAGTTTTAGTTGTAGTGAGGCTAATGAAGCCATAAAAATGATACAAAATTAGTAAGTTGTGCGAAAAGCACCAAGAAATATGTTTTTAAAACATTCAAAAAATGTATACTTACTGGTAATTTTTCTAAAATATTATTATTATAATTTTATTTTCGGTCTCCGACCTTAACATACAGTATTTCTTGCAAAATACTGTTGGCAACCCTGCCTACAAACCAGCCAAGCTTAAGTGGAACTAAGCCCGACACGTTTGCCGCATGTCGAATGAGTCATAGGCCAAATCTACCACTGTATAGGTCCAGAAAACGTCCGGCGAGATCGAGGCAAACCCAGGAGAAGATGAAGGTGCGATCTTGACGCCTACAGACACGATTGGTCCACACTAGCTCAAGATAAAGACTGTCTGTGCAACGGCCAAGCCGTACATTTAGACCAAGATGTAACGTTTGTACAGTTACGCCTTGTAGAGTTATGGGCTTGGAAATCTTTTTGGTGCGTTAACATTTTCTTTTTGTAGGTACCTATTTTCAGCAAGAAATACAGACTTGCACCGTCCTTTAAGGGTGTTGGAGGGTGAAAGTTACATAGGAGAATGCCCAAAAATGTAAGGGCAAAAACCCAGTCCAATAAAAAAAAGCTTATGTGGGGTAAAACGTCATTAATTGTAGATAACAAACATGAAATTAATTCTTTAAATATTATCCCGATGATTGGCTGACATTTTTATTTTTAATAATAAATAAGTAATAATTTTTTGACTATAACTTCAAAACCAGTTAAGTGTGTTTAAATTAAGTGGCGGCAGCACCATAATGTGGCAACCCTGGACTTGTCCGCGCAGTCCCCGGATAAAATCTAATTGAGCATGCGTGGGATACGCTCCAACAAATATTTTAAAAAGTTTTCCCGAAAATCTGGTGACAGCCAGTGGACTTTTCTTGTATTTTCGTCGAACCTGTGACCTTATGCCACAAGGAGATATCGATAACCTCATTTTGAGTATGAATAATCGTTACAGATGCGTTATTAACATCCGAGGTGCTTTTACAGATTATTAATGTTTATTTTGTAACAAATGTACTGTTTCATTTAATTTGATTTCTTTATTTAATCACCAAAAACAGAAGTATGCCCCCTGCTTTCTGTTTTTGGCACATCTTGGTGGGACCAGGACCACCACATAAATCCGCAGGACAGCATGTGGCGAGCTGTTTGGCAGAAGCGACCCCACGGACCCTTTCCCCAGGGAGAACTCTTGTTCCTCACCTCTGGCTTGGCTTTTATTGGCCGCCTGGAGTGAACACTCACGAGGAACAGAGCTTCCACCTCTTTATTGCCTTTATGCTTGAGTGGAGATTCGCAGTAGCAAACGTGCTCGGAGGAAGGAAGTATTCCAGCATGATGCTGGTAGGGATCTTGACCATCTTCCGGACTCTGGGATTGTCCTGATAGTCGTGGAATACCTCTCTTCTCCTCAATCACCTCAGGACATGTTGCCTCCTTGTCGCTACGTCACTATGCGATAGCGACAATTTACGGGGGCCTATTATTGAGTGTTCAAGTCACCCCTGCCATTTTATCCGTATTATACATGGTGGCAGGGACATCAACGCACAAATTGTTATCTAGGATTCAGTACATGATTCCGAAGCCCCCTTGTGGCTGAAATTTTTCATCGGTTATTTTTAAACAAATAGTGTTACTTAGAAAAGGGCAGTACCTACGCGGTCAAAGTGTTTTATATACACGTGCGTGCAAAAAAAATCGATCTACTACGTTCTCTTCGATTTGAAACAAGGTAATTCAACAACTTTAATTAACTATAACCTAATATTTTGTGTACTAAAATCTCCCTCATCTCGTTTTTGAGAAAATCGCGAACTTAAAAACACACAGGTCGAATAAAAACCTCCTCTTTTTTTAAGTTGGTTATTGTATATTAAAGTTAAATGATCAATCATCGATCAGTAATAAACAAAAAAAAAATTTTATCAACAAAAAAAGTCACGCAGTTTTTCAAAGCATTATTGAGTGATGACGAAATCTGAAGAATCGAGTCGATCTGGTCAAGAATTTTGTTTTTATCAAAGTATATTATCTTACCTACCTTTTACACAGTACCAAATAATTAAAATATACATTAACATTTTTGAGATATTATCTTGTCTCAAACAGAGAACAATGGGGTGGGCCAGTTTTTTTGCACGCAAGTGTACCTATATAAAAATTGGTATAATCAATATTTTAGGTAGCTACTTTCCCTCCGGGGCCCGCGTCATTTTTCCACCCCTGTAGATGATAGGTAAGATAACAGTGATACTTACATGTTTTTATATTGTTTCTCGCCCTTTGGGCCAATAGTTTGGTTCTGAAGTCGCGTTTTCACTAAATCCAACGGAAACACCACGGAGACACCAACAATACCAGCAATACCGCCATTGATAATCTTTGGTATTAAACTGAAATAAAATACATTATAATTAGAGATTGAAACAAATACATTTTTATTTGGGTGTAAGGCTAAACAGTAGGTACGCTTAAAGTCTAGCTAGGCTATACATTTTTAAATGTGTGAGGAACAGGGTGGAAAGTTTCTCCTCCTACATTGAAAAGGGAGGAGCCTCCAAGCAGCCGGGTGTTGTGTCTGGTAGGGTTCCACCCGATGGTTGTTGTCGGACTGTTGTATACAGGGTGTAAAAAACCCATCACAAAGTTGACATCTACTACGCATTCCGTGCATCAAACAAGATTGAGCAAAATAGTTAGTTGTCAGAAAAAACTTTTATTTTTAGTGTTAGAAAATCGCTGTTTACGATAGCGCGCAACGTAACGCACGCAACACATTGTGCTTATAATGCGAGCACACATGGGTCGTGGGCTTGGAGTTGGAAATAAAAGTATTGTTATAAAAATAAAACTGTTTTCGTATAAAAAACGTTGAAAAAGTTGTAACGTTGACCTTCAATATCTTATCTTCTATTAAGTATAGTCCAGTACAAAATGATCGTAATGACGGAAAGAACATGACGGTTTAATCGGTTAAATCACGGTAATAGATAATATTACCGTGGTTAAATGTCTTAATACACACGGCTACACATCAAGCTATATATTTCCAGTATAAGCTGATCTCACATTGTATAGGATTTCCGTACGATGCGAGACCAGCGTAAACTGGTTTAGTATAGCTTGATGTGTAGCCGTGTGTACACTCAAATTGGAATTTTCACGGTAAACTTTGCTGTGCGGGTTGTAGGAATTCTGTGACGTC
The DNA here is from genome assembly GCA_937001585.2 of Brachylomia viminalis. Lineage (NCBI taxonomy): Eukaryota > Metazoa > Arthropoda > Insecta > Lepidoptera > Noctuidae > Brachylomia > Brachylomia viminalis. Next base: position 11,287,833 of record OW443316.2, on the reverse strand, counting down.
AGATGACATGCGTAATTAGTATGTCAAAGGTGATGCCACAAATATTTGATGTAATGAAGCGATTGTAACACCGTTTAAAGTGTAGCACAACACTGGGTACATCAACCTATCAGCGACACAATGATGTGTCAAATTTCGCCTTCGCGGTCGTATTTTGTGGGCCTTCGCAACTGGTCGACCGTAACGTAACGTAACGTATCCGCAACGCAATTTCGATACAAAACGAAATGCTATATTTAGGAGAAGGCCAAACAGCAGATTTTTTCAGAATATTTCATTAGAAAGTTTTTAGGTGGAACTATGACGATTGAAATGAAATTGATGATCATTATTCAGTAAATATATCATTCCTACAGTCGCGAATCGCATTTTGATGTACAGACGCCAGCAGGTCAAGCTACCCGAAACTGTAAAATTTTCCCAATCAACCTTGAACCTTAACTTTATGCTTTAGCGATAAAGTTGAAAATCTATTAAAGAAATTTGACAGATTGTAGTAGCTTGATGTGCTGGCGTCTGTACATACGACGTAAAACAGAGCTGCAATTTGCAAAAAAAAACAAAGAAAATTTGATTTTGGCGGGCTATAGCTGAGGATTCACCTTAATTTCAACTTGATGCCTCCACGCGTTCCTCAAGAAAAAGGTCTTCACAGACCGACAGACGGACAACGAAGTGATCCTTTAAGGGTTCTTTTTTTACCTTTAGAGGCACGGAACCCTAAAAAGGACGAAGAGAATTGAAAAAAAGGGGAATTAAAGACTTCCTGTTTTTTTGAAGTCGTTAAAAAGATGAAGGCATTTGTTTTTAGAATGTCCCGATCTTAAAAGATAAATAGAACTGCCGAGTTTATCTTTATAGAGATCACTTTAAATCAGATTATTTATCTGATATGCCTTCTAAAATAATGCGATTTTGGGTTCACAAACTGTACGTGTAGAACATTGCATTTTGCATATCAATCTAACTTCTACTGAACAGATTCAATATCAGTTTTCATCATCATCAGCTATCATCTGCCTAACCTTTCCCCGACTATTTTGAGATCGTCTTCCAGTCTAACCGGATGCAGCTGAATACCAGTATTTTACATGGAGCGACTGCATAGCTGGCCTCCACATACCAGTTACTGGGTAATACGATACGCCTCAGTAAGACTGGTTGTCAACTTTTGGGCTTCCGACAACCCGTAACGACTGTCTATGATCCACGAATGATAGCCAGGACTAACGGCTTAACGTGCTTCCGAAGCACGGAGGGGTCTTGGTATGTAAATATGGTCACCCATCCATGGACCAACCGTGGCAAGCGTAGCTTAATTTAATCTTCAACAAGCGGGGAAAGGTCACGGTTCCAATCGAGGTAGACGCCGGTCTGGTAGTCACCTCCGGCTCCTCCCGGGTGGAGGCCAGCAGGCGGTGCGTGCGCGGGCGCCCTTTGCCTGTATTGCACGGGCCTCCACCAGTGTCGGACGGGAGTGGCCGGGAGGACCCGGCCACTCCCGTAGCCCCCCAGTTAAATGGGGGGCATGCGGGGCCCGCCAACTAGGAGGGCTGTGGAAGCACAGGCTGAGCCGATTTACCATAGCCCTCCCATCACGGCGTTGTGGGAACACCGCTGAGTTTTAGTGGGTATACTGTCGGTTGCGGATTTCGACAGGAGTCCCACATACCCCGTCTCGTCCCCCACGAGCGGGGATGCATAAAGCATTTCTCAGCGACAAAAAAAAAAAAAAAAAAAGGCCGCTCACGGCGTCCCGCCCCTCGCCTCGCTGCGTTTTCCTAAGGCGCGGTACAGCGGTATCGGTCAAGCTATTATAGGTAGCTGCCGTCTTGTTAGCTTTTTACACTTTAACCGCTGAACCGATCGTTATGAAATTTGAAAGATAGCTTGGGACCTGGAAAAGGATGGCTACTTTTCATCCTGGATTTTTGAGTAAAAAAGTTAAGAAATACAATATACAAGCAAACACAGTCGCGAGCAACAGCTGTTACCTAATAAATTTAGATTCAAAAATGTTTTTAAGCAGCTATGAATAGTCGGCGGTGAGAAAGTAAATTTGTAATCTTATCTACCAGATTAACTGCTTCAGATGTTCTGAAATTACTTATAACATGCAAAGCAATAAATATTTCATATTTTTGAGATGTTTCGTGTGCACAAGCAAAGGTTACATGCTTTCTCTGCAGTATTTCTGTAGGTTTATACCTTTTTAGAGAAGATTTTCTATGATTGCATGTTTTTAAATAGTAGAGTGGACATCTACAATAAATATAACGTCTTCTATGAAAAGTTCAGTTAGAAGTGATTGTATTGAAGGTCACTGCATTAGAAGCTGTGTTTGAAAATTGATGGACCACAGTAAAATGATCTCTTTATCTTGCCACAATAGGACTTGTCGTCAAAAGATGTGGTCTCATTACAATTTAAAGAAAATCAATTTGCATAATGTCAATGTAGTCATTATGTCAGCTCATAACAGAGATGAATACTTTGTATGTTTGTGATCAGTGTTGCATACTTAAATGCCGCAAGATAATGGGAAAAACAAATCTTTGTGAAAATCTTATGATTTTGCAATAGACTAGTTTACTGGAAACTAACATTTTTTAAATAATATAATTATGCTTAATTCTCAATTCAGACACCGGGTGTATTGGTTATATCACAATGAAATAGTACTTACACTCGAGGCGTTATTGCAGGTTGTTTTGGCGGTTCTGGCTTCGACATTTTTCTTGCTTTAGAGCTGTAAAACAATGATTTTTTACATGAACAGGTAAGTTTGATAGAAAAAATACAACCGATTGCACACCAAATAAAGGAAAACAAACATGTGAGAGTTGGCAGTGGTTTGCTCGGAAAAGTCTTTCCAAGATTTTAATTTAAAAAGAATTTTATGGTGTAAATAATAAAGAGTATTCTATTCGAAGATTGTCATCAGTCATTTGAACAGTATATTCCCTTTATTTTTAAACATACTAGTACCAGTTGCAGAAAGTAAGCAATATCTGTCTGTTTTAACTTTGATGATGGGTAAGCAACGAGGTTACTTATATTATAATTGTTTATGTTGCTTCTTTGTATGTACCTACTGTGCAAATATTTCGACACAAAGGTATTTTTGTAATGTAATAAATAACTTGAACTTGAACTTGATGATAAATGCAGACTTCTACAGCTAAAATACATACTAATTTTGGTGAATCTAATAATTATACTGACTGAGGCCCGAAGTGGGGTGGTCAGTAGAAGTGTCTTGAATAAATACTAGATTTGTAAATGTAAAACATAACTGGCAAAAAATGGGTGTGATATAGGTACAACGCTGCCTACCTCTTTGGGGAAACAAGGCATGATGTTATGTATAATTTGTAAATATACCTAACTTCACTGTTTTACTTTAACAGCAAGTGCAGTTTTAATCATTTTATTATAACAAGTAATAAAAGTGTAATCAATTTTATCACTAGGCTCTAACATACTTACCTAAGCTCTAAGCAAGGCCTAAGCTTAGGTATTATCAGCAAGTACCTAGGTATTATGAATGATTGAATTTGCCTCAAGTCTATCACAGAGCGAGCTTAGGTGTTTTTCTCAGCTTGCACTACTATTACCCATAATTTAACACTCACTAAAAACTGTAGCAATGGTCGGCAATAAAAAAATCAATAACTTCGCACACACAATAAAATACAGTCTGGTATCTGGTAGGTACCACATAGATAATTATGTGAACAATGTACCACTCTAAACTGAAAGATTATTAAATTACATTCGAATTGTTTAGAAATTCTGTTTTTTTGGATTCTTCCACTGGCATTTTACGTAATCGCAACAAATAAAATGGTACTTACCTAATATACTTGGCTAGCGATAGTAAAAAAAGCTCTATTCAATGAGTCAAACTATAAACATTAAAATAACTATATTTGGGAAATAATAAAACGTCGTGCTTCCCCGAAAGCCAGACTGCCAGAGTACTAATTTGACGTCGGCGAAGCAGGCGAACAGAATTTGTTAAGTGAGATTTGAAGTTTAAATTTTGATTGATCGATCAGTGAATGTTGCCAGTCAGTAAACTTTCTGTGATCTCGTTTTGTATTGATAACGATATCTTTCTTCTGACGCAGTCGGGTAATATCAATTTGATATTACACGACTACTTCAGGAGAAAGGTTTAATTTTTAGGTAAAGAAATTGGTCGGCCCTCTAGTCACATGGAGAGTCGACCGACCGCTTGGCGATGTCTCGAAAAACTAACTGGACACTCGGACCCCCTGGCTCTAGTGTTTCAACTCCAAACGGCTCGACCATGTAAGTCCCAATATGATTTGTGCATGAGTTTTATGCATCTACAGCAGCCACCCCAGCACAGCCCACCGTGCTAGGAAGATGGGATGGCGCAAGGGTGTCGACACATGTTGCATCCCACGCCAACGGTCGACTTAACTTCCAAGGCAGTAGGGTGATTCCGTCTGGTCTCTTCCCATCGTCCCATGCCATTAAGCCATTGGGTTCTTAAAATGGTGAAAAGAGCATGACGGATGATGCTGGCGTGCCGTGCTATCCGGCCTGCGATCCTACCGCAGGATTTGCCATGGTGTCCAAGGCTGTCGACACCTTCATCGCTTTGGCAGCGATGCAGAGCCACGCTAGAAGCACCCAAGCGAGCCGGAAGGTGTGGCCCAGAATAGTTCCTATGTTGGATGACGGTAGCGCGTACTCACGTGGGTAAGTGGGAGTCGGGCCTCTGGTTTCAGGCTTCATCTTCTTAGAGACAGTGAGACGAGCCGCTCTGCAGATTGGTACGGAATAATCTTATTCAGTGGGCACGCTCAGTAGTATTGATGGACGTATTAATAAAATTATTCCGTACCAACTTGCGGAGCGGTTCATTCCATTGTCTCTAGGAATATGGGTTCACAGACCGGTCTGTACCCTGTATACATAGAATCAGCATTGTCCTTAGAGTATAAATAGAACTGGACAAGTATGGAGGGTAGAGACAAGGAGAACTATCTGTGTATGAAAAGTGTCCGTCAAAATGTGCTACTTAAGGGTGGCGCTACAGTAGCCACCGGGTAAATTTTAAAAGCAATAATTTTACAGAATATTATTGAACTAAATTAATTGTTGAGGTATGGTTTAATGGGTTATCACTAACTACTCTAGTCACAAAACCATTAAATTTTCTGACTCGGCATACTTCAATCCGTTAATTTTGTAACTCATACATACTTCAGTCCGATAACAACTGCTACATTCATACCACATGATTTGCCTACGCTAGCGCCATTTTGGATGGTTTTTGAACTATTATTTACTGTTTAGGTTGGACACTTTTTCAACTTTCTCCCCATAAGAGATAATTCTCCTTGTCTCAACCTCCATATGGAGAAGGCATATAAGCGCAATATTCTGAACAAAAAAGTCTGTCACTTTTGGCTGGGTACGCGGTAGCTACTACACAAAAAAAAAACACAAAAGCTGCTAGACCGAAAAGAGAAATCCGTAACATGGATTTTTTTAAATATATAGATTATGGACTGAATTTTCAAAAAAATATATGACGGGTCGGAGGTTCAATCATACGAAAACACCGACTCGTTCTTCATAAAGTTTATTGCTTAACGTATTACATTATTACACGACTCACAAAACTGGGGAAAACTTCAGTCACGAAACAACAAGCTTAATTCTCAGTGGTTTTACAACGGCTTGATGACATCTCAAAACTTGGCGGGAAAAGCCCCCTAGTGTCTGTCTTTTTGACAACCCTCTACCTTGTCGTTCTGTTGGTGTTGCCAACAGAAACCAAATGTAGAGCGTTGCGTTCTCCACATATAAAATGCCAAATTACTCGGAAATGGTTGATATTTGCATATGGATCATAAGAGGTCATTTGGTTGCAATTGACCTCCCCTACATCCCCTTAATGGATTGCCAACGTATTACAAATAACCCTGTATATTGTCCTCCAGACCGTATTTCGGCCATGGTGGCCAATCTCACCGGCGCGGCGGCGACTAGCCTTCGGTGCGGGAGATATTATAGTGCACAAGTGTGTGCGACACAGGTGCACTCTGTCTTCCCTCACTTTCATAGTCCGAAGGGACTGCAATCTGACACGACCGGAGTGGGATCAGGCGCAGGACTAACGGCTTAACGTGCTTTCCGAGGCACGGGGGTATCACATCGCCAGCTTCCTAACTCCAGGCTGTTACTCTACCCTCCATAATGACTGCGTATCTAAGCGGTAATTTTTGACTTAGGTACTGGTAACACAGATTTGAAAATGTCAAAGTTTTTTAGGCGGTACTACTAAAGTTACATGCTCTGTGGGCGGTACGCGGTAGGTACCTACTATGATGGGTACCTACCATTGAGCTAGGAAAATAAGTCAATGGTACCTACGCGCTACGCCTTTTTATTTGAGTGGAATTGCCAACCTTAATTTATCCAGAAAGATGTTTGTTACCGTCGAGACTGACCATCATAGAGCAACACGGACCACCGGCGGACCGGAGCCGTGTTGCTCTATGCTGACCATTGATGTTTTTCCTAGCTCAATGAGACTGGCAGACAAGAATTTTCATTTTGAACTCACTTTTTGTCTCTGACTTGTAACTAAGTAGCTAAAAGAATTAGTATGTACTATAAAGTAGGTACGCACGACGACATAATATCATGCTATACATTTCCAGTATAAGCTGACTTCTCGTTGTACGAAAAGCCTAAACTAAAACCGGTCAGCTAAAACTGGAAAAGTATAGTTTCATATATTTTATCGCGTGTACTAAGCAAGGCGTATTCTTTAACCGACTTCAACCCTGGGTGGACCGCACCAGACCTTCCCCCCCTTCTTGGCCCACCAGTGCTGTCATAAGTATGCAACTGATGAGGACAGATGAATAAAATGTATGATGATGAGTCGTCTTAAACCAACCCTCCCAGAATCGCAGCCATTTTTTAGAAAGTCGAAACCTGTTATGTAAACCTACCCTAGAGAGAAAATTACTGGTGGATCTAATTAGAAACTTTAAAATGAAGTAATTACTTTAGTTTATTTCTTCAAAAACTGATCTCATAGTTCTTATATACCGAGTCTAAGCATAAGTAGTTCCTTTTACCACTTACATTCATAGTTTCAGATTTCGTCCTGATGGGCCATCTCAAGATAAACGGACAAAGATACCTACAATCGGGCTGAACGTAACTTAGCTCGGTTCGGTGAGATTTAATTATTTATTGGCAGCCTATGTCGTCGATGAGCCAAAAAAAGTTCGCATTTTTAGAGATCCGCCGTGGATATTAGGTAAAGTAGGAAAACTGCGTAAGTAAGGAAGTATTTCTGGAGTAGGTACCTTCGTGTCTCGTGACTGTTGACCTTCGGCTATGTCTGCCTGTCCCGAGTTCCCGACCGCACGCAGGAAGCTAGCGATTTTCTTTCCCAGCTGCCGTCCTGCCTACGCTACGTAGGTAGAGGCATAAGGACGCGGTTGAAAGGGTCTATAATAATGGCTGCACCAGCACCACGCTATAGTTTACCGCTATAGTTATACAGCACCAAGCTATAATATGTCATAATGTCAATTAATTTCTATAATTATGTTTGATTTTTTTATTTTTTGTATATTGGCACCTTGTTTTTATATTTATGTCATTTGCTATAATTTAATTGTGCTTTTGTGTGTTGTGCTACGTCTTTTGTGTGCACTGATTAAATGGTTTATCTATCTATCTATCTAGTTTACCCGGTATAAATATAGCTACCTATTAAATATACTTAATCTTTAATAGGTAGCTATATTTATACAGGGTATATAACCCAACCACCACCAGTAATCCACAATACTGGTGGTAGGTATGCATACGGTTGGTGATAAGCCTATTAGGTACCTACATGCTTACTATGCATCAACAAAGATCAAACACAGATATACCTCATGCGCAGCGAGCTTGCGACCACTACACCACCGAGATAGGACAGTTACGTAATGAGCAAATTAGATCAATCCCTGATAAGTAACTACCAAATCATAAGTTCCTAAAGAAAGTGAAAGAATATCGATTAAGTGATAGGTTCTTCTCCCATTCGACAGGTAGGTACCTAACAATCGTTCATTATCCCTTTCTATACGGTACAGTTCGTACAGTCTTTTCCGGATTCGACAATATAAAATGATCCATGTCCATCAGTTGTGTATCATAGTATCTCGTGAAGACGTGAAGTAAACAACAATAAATAATAAAATGGGTTTTATTACTTTGGTAAGTTTACAAAACTGAAAAACAAAAGCTCTGCTTCTGAAGTTCCAAGTTTTGAATAACCTCCCGCTGTTAGATAGTAAAATGTTTACCAGAAACTGATTAACAGATGCACTTTTTTTTTTTTCTTCATAAGAGTGTTGGGTGTTTGATACCGACGACAAATAAATTAAGTATGGACTTTCTGCAGCCCATAGCTTACTTAACTATTGTATAACCACGGCTTATTTTAATTCCATAATTGTTTTTATCATTATATTTACGGACGTTTTTAACGTGCACGTCTTTCTACATCGTTCTCACATGTATAATTACAACATGAATGATGTAACCACTTTTTTGTAACAATATTTTGATTTTAAAAGAGTGTCCATGGAGTTTCTTGCCCTTTCTTCTCCATAGGTACACACGGCTACACATCAAGCTATACATTTCCAGTTTACACTGACCTCTCATTGTAAGGAAATCCTATTCGATGCCAGATCAGCTTATACTGGAAATGTATAACTTGATCTGTAGCCGTGTGTACCTACTACGCTTTGGAATGGGCAACTAGCTTCATATTTCTGACTGACCGACCCCTTGACAATTTAAAAGTGCCTGTAATTGGTTTATTAGGATTATATTGAAATAAATGCTTTTAGTTTGAGTTTGATAAAGGTACTTAATCTGTGCTCTAAGGCACTTCTGGCATAGCATAATACTGATATCTCAAGTACCTAATTATTATACGCTCCGTGTCACTAGCATGCCCAATTTCCTCCAGTCCCATGTAAGTATTTTTTCAACAAGACTCCCCCCCCCCCCCCCCCCTCCTACCTATCATAGTCGCTTAGGGCATGTTCATACATAGTTATCATCTACAGGTGTTCACTATCTGTCTTGTCGCGGCTGTCGCAGCCAGCAGCCAAGACAAGCGGAGCGTCATCAGTGTGGAGCCAGCTGGGTGGCCTGGAATGGCTTGGGTGCAGGGAGGACATGGTAAAGCTTTTGGAATTAATAGTTTCATGCACATAAATGACCAAAAGCATGTACGTTCCGTGAATGAGTATCAGGATATCCCTTTCGAAAAGGCTCTAATCGACTATAACGGTTGCGTCTTTTTCTGTCATATTTATGGTAGAATCTTTTTAGCCGTTATTAATATGCAGCCAATGGCATTTTTCACACTATGCTTGTAGTACTCGTACTTAACGTATCTTTCAACGTATCCTTATCCTGGGCCTGCAGTCTCGACATAGTTAGCAATCGTTTTCGGTTGCTAAGTCCTAGCAATCCAGATGTAAATGTTGATGTAAATGTTTGGTAGTCTCGACACTAAAATTTATCGGTTGTTACCTACCGGTACCTACCTAAAATACCAGTAACAACCGATACATTTGAGTGTGGAGACCACAAAATATCGTTACATCTGGATTGTTAGGACTTAGCAACCGAAAACGATTGCTAACTATGTCGAGACTGCAGGGCCTGGTAAAATACACAGAATGTAAACGCTAATGGTACTTATGTAGGCGATTCAAATTGAACTAAGTCACGAGCAGAAATGCATTTTCCAGGAACATGGTCGTCAGACTCTAGCTCAGACGTGGCTGGGGCAGTGGCGGCTGCAAAGGCAGCTGCGATGGCAGTAATGGCGGCCCAGCATGAGGTTGCCGCGGCCAAGCATGCTGCCCTCGAACAACAGAGTGTTGCCAGTACCAAGGAAGCTGCGGCGGCTCACGCAGCTCATAAGAGGTTTGTTATGCTCGTGAACGGGTGCTGCTTGTGGTGATAGGTCGTCTTGCTGACTATGGTTTTGTTATTGTTATTAGTAAAATGTTTCTTTATTTTACTTCGAGGGTCCTAGTTTATCATTTGTGGCTACAAGTTACAGCTATATACCTACATATAAACATAATGCAGCATTGCATATGTGGGCGGGCACGCCCTTTATGCCAGGAGGCTTTTTATTATTGTATTAAGTTCTGTTTGCGTTTCTGTTTTATTGTTTATTTCTGCTTGAGTATAGTTTTAAATATTGGCGTGTGCTAGCTGACATATGGCAAATAATTTTAATATTTTTGTGTTTCGTAATGTTAATTTATTTAATACTCTATGTATAGAATCCAGTTCTTCTAACTGAACAGACAGCAGTGCTGCTGGGGAGTTTGTTCCGCCACTTCTTCTTCCCAGCTAAAGCACTAGGAAGTGGTGAAGGGTGGGCGTTTTGGGGGGACTGTCTTATGTGATTTTGACGTTCAAAAAGTGCTGATTCTCAGCCTAATTTGAATAAATGACTTTTGATTTTTGTTATGATTATAACACAAGCAACTGGAGCTCAGCAGCCGGGGCTCAGCAAGTCGATAGTAATCTAAATTCAGCCTGAACTTAGTCAGTCAGCAGGCATGGTGGCACGCAGTCGTCGCGTCGCGAGTATCTGTTATTTTCGTCGTGATCTAACTATGGAAGGAGACAACAATCGTTCATCGTTAACAGTTAACCGACATATTGTCCGGTACAGATTATTTCTTTACCTAAAAGACGCCAGTCAGTTGTTTGATTGATCTGATTCCAGTGAGGAGGCAGCAAGGAACGCCCGTGCGCACGCACTGGAAGCCGCGCAGGCTGCAGTACAGTCGCAGGCACAGCTAGCAGGGGCCAAGGCCCGCGCCGCCGCAGCACAGAAGATCGCCGCGGCCCGAGAGGCGGCCGCTGCTAAGGCCATACAACGCGCCGCGAGCAACCAGGCTGCCAGGCTCCAGAACGCTGGTTAGTCAATCAATCAAATCAGCCTATCACAGTCCACTGCTGGGTTTAGGCCTGTAGCATTTTGCGCCACTGCACCCGGTTGTCTCTAAGCTTTCAACTTAGAGGAGCTACCGATACCTATTTAATAAATGCTGCCAGAGGAGACATAAAGCTAAAGCTAAATATTACGTACCTAAAAATTAAACTTGGCGTATTTGTATTTCGATTGTTTTGCTGTTCAGAAGATCGTTGATATAATCAGAAAAATTGTATTTCGCGTCAAATTTCTCACTAGCAATATTTTCTATTTCAGACTTAGAAGCTTTAAAGCTGTCCGTGATCCAAAGCTCTGGCGCGGCAGGGGCTGCTGGGGCTGCTCAGCACGCTGCCACGGCCGCCGCAGCCGCACTGCGCCCGCAGACACCAGAGTGGCCTGCTAAGCCCTGGGCCTCATCGGCGTGGGTACCTGCCGCCTGGGGGTGGGCTTAAGCTTAAACACCACAAATATAGGCAATTGCGAAGGAAAATCTGTACCAAGAAACTAGTTATTTTAGACTTGTTAAACTGTATACGACCCGTCTGTAATTTTAAGATTTTGTAGCTTCCGCTTGGACCACAATATCGTGTACGTTTCTAGATATTAGTTGGATACAAAAATAAACGTTATTGAGTTTAAAAAAAAACCGTTATTTTTTCTTGCGAAAGCGACTTCAGATGATCGTAAAATGTATTTTGTTATCGTGTTAAGATATCGATACGATACCCATCACGTCAGTGAGGCAGACAGGCACGACACGACGGTGTGACGCGATTCTGGTAAAACCATTTCCATGAAGTTTTCATAGCTGTCGCGTCGCACACAAAAAAAAAGGATTTTTTAAACTGATAAGTAATTCAAGTTCATACCTACACTACCAGATCTCGATGACCCAAAAAAATAACAAAATTTTTTTGGTTTCGTTGTATCGGCGCCGCAGTGGCTCACAAATGAGATTAAAACAAACATGCACATAAAAGTTACGGCAAAGTCTAAATTTAAGCGTAGGGCTACTGACGCTCCCTGCCAAGGTTGCGGGAAAGTCCGAAAGGGTTACCGTGGCTCCTGGCACAGGCAACTGAAGGAACTCGGGTGTGTCAGTAAGAGTCTGACACGCCCTCCCGCTCCGCCCAGAGCGGGAGAAGTTATTTGATGATGTCCCACCCTCAATAAAAAAAGGTCTAATGACGCTAACAAGGAAAGATACCTCTCAGTCCGTAATCACTGCAATAAGGTTTGTTAGGAATGCCAATCGCTACCATATTCATACTTCTGTCCAAAATGGGAACGCATCCAAAGTTTGGAAATTTCTCAGATCATTGGGGGTCAGTAAAACCCGAGAAAAGACATAGACATTGGTGCAATGAATAATCATTTTAGAGCTTCGTCCAATTTTAATAGGACAATAAAATTGAATGCACTGATTGCTTGATTGGATGCGCTTCTTCTCTTCCGACTCCCAGTTATTCTCCATTTGTTTTTGGTCAGTTCTCCGCGTGTGATGTTCCGATGCAGTAGGAAGTGACTGCATCAGCCGAAATATGATAGTCCCTTTGCTGGATGTTATTCTTCCTGTCATTTTGTCACATCCTCAACTTTTCTGCATCTAGTGGTGTCTTTCCATGCTCATGGAAAGATGCACAAATAGTTCCTTTACCTAAAAATACTAATCCCACATCATTTTCTGAACACCGTCCAATATCCGTTTACCATTTCTATCCAAAGTCCTTGATCGGATAAATCACAATCAATTAAGCACTTTCCTGTCTAAAAATAATCTCGTCAACCCCTTCCAGTCTGGCTTCTGTCCTGATCATAGCACCACCACAGCGCTTAAGAACATTACAGGTGATGGTCAGCCATGGAAAACGGTAAACTAACGGTCTTAGTACCTAATGCTTTTAATACTGTTGATTTTGATGTTTTGCTTTGCATTCTATGCTCTCATAACATAATGTCGGCGGCAACGTATATGGAGAGAGCTTGTCTTCCTGTAGTAATACTTCTGCCGGTGTATCTCAGGGTGGCGTTCTTTCGCAGTTTTTATCAACACCATCTCCAAAAGGCTTCAAAATGTTTGTATAAGTTCATATACGGTTTGCGCAAATATGACCATATTTCTGAATTTCGTGTGAAGCTCAACTGGTTACCAATTCGCCTTCGCCGGAATGCTCATAACCTTTCTCTTTTGTATAATGTGCTCTTTTCCCTTTCCACCCCTTTCTATCTCAAGAAACGTTTCCAGTTTCTTTGCGACTCCCACACGAAATTTTAAGGTCATCAGATAACTTGAAGCTTAAAATGCCTATGCATACCACAACTTTCCTCGAAAAATCCTTTATTGTCCAGGCCGCTCGTTTGTGGAATGCATTGCCAGTTGAAATAAAACGCGCGCCGTCGTTGCTTGTGTTTAAAAGACTCGTGAAGGAACATTACTTGTCGTTGTGATCTTGTTCTCGTAATTGTAATTATATATAGTCTTCATTTATTTTCGTCGCTTATTTAGTTATGTACGTATTAATGTGTCTATTATTTAGGATATTTATTTGGGATCTGTGTATCTATTTTAGTGTACCTATTGTATAGATACCTACTCATTATTTGCACCAACGACAGCCCCATTTTATGTCCAGGCAAATCACTGTCCATTCCAAGGTTGCCTGGAAGAGATCGCAGAAAGCGATACCGCCCATTGTATATTTTGTAGTGTTCGATTTATTTTTTGTTATGTATTTTGTGGTGCACAATAAAGAATACATAAATAAATATCATGTTTAGATATCGATACCTACCCATCACGTCTGCGGGGTTCGCTGGCTAATTTGACCCTATAGATATAGGAGAATAGTTAGAAGAATCTTCCCTTACTACACTTTTCACTACGGCGCGGCGGTATTCAAGTTTCAGAGAATCCAAACTTTATAATGCACTTGCAGTAGGTAGCCAAACCTACTTAGGTTCCAATAAAATAATGTATTAGTTTAACACCGATTGAATTTATCTGTATCTTCAAATTTAGAATGTTACTAGTCCATGTATTGATTTCGTATCTCACCTACGCCTGCGCGGTTAATTCGCGGCGACTGAGATAAAACTTCACAGATCGTGCTTTTACAGCATCCGTTCCTCCAGAATCATATTATTTTATAACTTGGTGAATTAAACTCTTTTAATACCGCAAATGAACCGAATTTAAGCCTAAAGAAGAGGACAATAAGGTAAGATTAAATAACCAGTATGTTAGCGTCCTTAGGACGTGTTAATTCGGGTTGGGTGTACGAAAAGGGGTGTGTCTGAAATATTCATACTCAATCTAAAGTTGAGCTGTTACGTAATTACTAGATACTTTCGTTTATTTAGACATAGAAGCGGTTAGCTTTGTTCATAAATCGTAATGATTATAATTATGTGTTATGATTTCTTTAATAGTTCAACTTGACCTAAATTATTTAAAGTACCTGCTTAGGTCATAGTAAGACAGGTGAGTTCATAGTTAGACAAAATAAAAAAGAGGTACCTACTTAGGTATTTACCTACTTGGCTACAAAACTTATTTTTTATGTTTATTATGAATACTTAGGTAAGTAAAATAGGTACCTACAGCATATTTGATCGGCGCGCGGCGTTCATGGAAGCGCAATTTGAGAAATAGAAAAATGTTTTTATTAGTTCGTTTTATCTTCAATTTTTTATAATTTTCTTGTACAATCAATATTCTATTCTGCCATCGCTCCACATGATGCGTATTCGGGCGCCTAGCACATCCAGCATCATTTGACGAATGCCGTGGTAGTACAAACCTGCTGCTTAACCCGACCCCTCTTCCTCTCTTCTTCTTTGTAAGAGGGATCAGGTAATGCACAGTGATCGTACGAGCCTAAACTCGCCCACGCCTTCTCATCATCCGGCCGGCTGAGGCAGGCTTTGGCCAAACCTCGCGCATGCGTTCTGCTGCCCGCCAGCTGAGCAATAAGCATCGGCAGAATTCACTAGATTGAGTGGTTGCCTTTCTGTCCACTAAAACACGCGTTAACGTAGCCCCCGAAATTCAAATTTTCTTACGTTTTTTGCATTTTGCAGGTTGAGAGTTTTGTTGATGGTTATATTCTACTAATGTGTAGAATATAACCATCAATACAACTCTCGAAGTTAAAATTACCCTATTGAATGACACTTTCAGGAAATCATAACATTTGAGGCCAATTCTAACTTAAGAGCTAGGTATAACTCTGAACTCTGAGACTATAATTCTGAACATAAATACATACTTGTTACGGTCGCGAATCATATTTTGATCAGCATACAGACCTATTACTGATCTGCAACTCCCGCAAGTTGCAAAACACCGTAAGAAAATTTAAATTTCGCTGTTGATCTTAGTGCATCTCCCCTAACTATCAACCGTCGCCAAGCTGGAATGAATGCTGATGAGCTGCGCTTTTGTGCGCCCCGATACGCTTCACTAATGGTTTAAAATGCATAGGTACCTACTTAGAGAATGGCTTCTTACTCATAATCATTTTAATTCAAGAAATCAATGAAAATGTAACCGACTCGACTCCTATACCGTACATACTTAGCTCCTAAACTATAAATTATCGCTGAACATACATGGGTGGCAAAAAAACATGCAATGTGGATCATTGCATGTTTTTTTATTCTAGAAGTCATGTGGGAATCGTGCCCAATAGTGGGATGATACAAGCTGACAGTAACCAGTAACCCTTTATCTAATGAATCCTACCAACCCACGCATGAGGCATTCCCAAATCCGCGTAACCAATACCAACAGGACGTTTAGGTACAGGCAAAAGAGGTGTGCGCTTCGGTAATCTTCTTGTTTCTGAATAATTATGAACATCGCGCTACAGAGTAACACCACACAGAGGCAAAGCTTCTACGTTTTGTACACTTTGTCGTAGAGCACGGTATAATATCATAGTGCGCGTTTGAATTTAAGTTTTCTCTATCCGATTATCTACCCCGGTCACAGATCGTCATCTGTCACTCAAGATTTGAATAGTTTTTTGGAATAATCAATAATTTTGTAAATCGGGTAAAACAAAGAGATTAAATAATTTAATGTCTTTGGGGTAAAACAAAACAGGCAAGTACGTACCTCCATGGTTGTAACAGTTCTATTTATTAA
This sequence comes from Brachylomia viminalis, assembly GCA_937001585.2. Taxonomy (NCBI): domain Eukaryota; kingdom Metazoa; phylum Arthropoda; class Insecta; order Lepidoptera; family Noctuidae; genus Brachylomia; species Brachylomia viminalis. The sequence continues at coordinate 11,271,646 of OW443316.2, read as the reverse complement.
ATCTCATCATTGCGCGTTCGTATTTCCGAAGAAAGACGATGATTCCCGAAGTGCATTCTTTTCTTGGGAAATCTTTGCAAACAATTGATGCAACGGTAATAACAAAGGAAGTGGATAAGGGGAACAAATGCCTAGTGGTCTTTCTTGACCTCAAGAAAGCCGTGCCGCCGAGCCGCTTTGATACCGTCTCTATTTCTAAGCTTATACACAGGCTGGAGAACTTAGGATTTCGAGGTTCTGCTCTCTCCCTTCTCAGCAGTTACCTTCGAAATAGAAAACAGGGGGTAAAAATTGAAAACCAGGTTAGTTACGAAGAGAACGTGACGTATGGCGTCCCGCAGGGCAGTGCCCTCGGCCCGACGCTCTTTTTGATTTATATTAATGAGCTTTGCAACCTTGTTATCGACGGTGCGAGGATACTGTCCTACGCGGATGATACCGCTATTATCTTCTCTGCCAAGACATGGGATAAAGTTAGGCTTGAGGCTGAGAGGGGATTAGCTGGAGTTAGTAATTGGCTAAATGAAAATCTACTTACGCTTAATACCCAAAAAACAAACTACGTCTGCTTCACTAAATACACAAACTCTCAGCCGGCGCCTGACTATAACATTAGAATACATTCTTGTCCTACCCCAACCCAATCTACCTGTAGTTGCCCTATTATTCAGAAGGTAAATTCCATCAAGTACCTAGGTATTGTAGTAGACCAAAGATTAAGTTGGTACCCACACCTCGAACTAACTATAGGGAGGGTAAGAAAACTCATATGGGTTTTTAAATCTCTGAGACATGTTATGAGTAGGTACAGAATTACAGAATAAAATTTATGTCGCACTGGCCCAGTCTGTAATTATTTATTGTGTCTCGGTATGGGGTGGAGCAGCTAAGACGTATTTTTTAGATCTAGAGAGGGCACAGAGATGTACTGTAAGCCCTACAGGTTTCCTACTGAATCTCTATACTCAAGCTCTAAGCTGCTCTCCGTCAGGAAACTCTACATCCTACACCTTGTACTCAGATACCATAGAATTCTACCCTTTAGCCATGCCAAACTTAAAAAAAGACGCTGTGATATAGTAGCCCCTACATACTCAGCACGTTCAATTTTTGCTAGTCGCCAAAATGTAGCTCAAGCCCCACGCGTTTATAATAAAGTAAATCGCATACTTAACATTTACCCTATGCAGCTGTACGAGTGTAAGAAGATATTGAAGGAATGGCTCTTCACACTTAATTATGATGCCGTGGAGGACATTTTGGTTACACAGGGTTGAACGTCACGCATACACACACACTCACACACACACCATCTCACTCACTCACACACACTCACATACACCCTAGCTCCCACACACACACCCACACACCCACTCAAACACACACACAAACACACAAAATATACTTTCGCACGCACATTAACACACATTTACACCTTTCTTCCATAAGCATGATTTAATTCATTTTCATTTTTCTTTTTCTTATTGGTTTGTTTTTATTAGTTTTTAATTATTATTGGTTTTAAAAAATGTGTAACTTAACTTATACCTAATTAGCACAACGAAGCAGTTGAACTAATCGAGGAAGAGCGAGGTTTATCCCATCACAAGTATCTTCGGATTACTTTCTGGGTAGCCCCGGCAACTTAATTGTATCTAGATTTAAGATAATAAACACATTTTTTTTATTTATTTTTTTTTAATTGACGATGCTCCATTCTTCGGATCGATACCAGGATGTGGCGGTACCACGTCCTCGTCGCGGTACTGTGCTGTGCCAGTCGGCTTGTGGCGACGGACATAGACCGGCGGCGCTTCTCCAACCCCACCTTCTACAACGTTGGTGGGGTGCTCTCCAGCAATGAGTCTATTGCGTTCTACAAGGATACTATATCGGTAAGTTGATTAGTTAATCTTCTTCTTTTCGAGTTGATGGATTTGTATCAAATGACTTGAGCTCAGTAAGTTGCCACGTTAATCGCGGCATCAGTGGCGTTTTTTAGGTCCTCAAAGGTGCATGTGTATGGACACTTTGGACTCTCCAACAGATAGGGTATGGTTTGGTCAGGAGCACAGCACTCGCACTGGGTATCAGGGAGACCTATAATCCTCCATTTTGCTAGATTAGTAAATTTTTTAAAAACCTGAACGTTTGTATCAAAATACGGTGTTGAAAGTTATGAAAGAAATCGGTGATGAAACGGACTGCGTGGAATCTCTGGCATAACTTTGATTGCAAAAAAATCGCCTCTTTGAGTAAGTTCCTTAGAACCCCTAATTTACTCTCCGTAAAAATGCACAGCTGTATTTACCATGCGGCTTACCACAATGAATAATTATTCATGTTCTCTGCAGTCATTAAAGAACACAATATTAATTAATGAATATACCTACAGAGCGTAAATAAACCGACTTGTTCCCATTACAAACGTTTTAATTCAACGCAGTTAATAGCAATTCTCATTTCCTTTGATATACATACGAAACAATTATCCAACATGAGCCAGTTTTTATCAGTAACTAACACGATGACATTGTTATATAACTTGTTTTACAGAATCTAAACTTCAAAGATCAATATGTGCCTCGAGGAGTCACATATCACGATTATTCCATGCTCATGGATCCGAACCCTATAAAAACGGCGCTGAATGTCTGCAAAGACCTGATTGCTCATCGAGTGAGTATACAAGTCAATAAAAATAAGCTTCTTAGAATCTATTGATAGAAGAATAGATACTAATGTTACTACACGTTTTAGGTGTACGCGATCGTGGTATCTCACCCATTGACTGGCGACCTCTCCCCAGCAGCTGTGTCTTACACCAGCGGCTTCTACCACATCCCAGTCATCGGCATATCCTCAAGAGACTCTGCTTTTTCTGATAAAAACATTCACGTGTCTTTCCTTCGAACAGTCCCACCATATTCGCACCAGGCTGACGTCTGGGTTGATGTGTTAAAACACTTCAATTACATGAAGGTCATATTCATTCATAGCTCTGATACTGATGGTAGGGCAATTTTGGGACGGTAAGTTGACAATTATGTTACGTAGTACCTTTTTTTCCGTGTTGTAATCCTCATGGATAGGTACCCTTCACCTGGGAAGAACGAAGGGTTATGTCGGAGTCCTACCGACTAAAACCCCACTGTTCCTTCTAGTACCATAGGTGGGGGGCCCGGGAGATACTTCTAATTTCGCCGCACCCCCAATTGGTATCATTCCGCCATGCCTAGCGGGCCCCATCACCACGTGCAGTCGATCCCACGACCGTATGTCCTCCCATTAAGGCGCGGATACTGCGTGCCACCTCTTTAAGCCTGACTGCTCGATCGACGACGCAGCCCGAATTTCGCCGCCCGCAGGCCCCTCCTTATGGTGGCCGGAGATCGTTAAGCGCCCTTCTGGTGCGGGTGGAATGAGAGGTATGCTCTCTCCCTCTCCGCTGCATCTTTTGCATGCATCACCTCCTCGCAAAAGAAGGCGACAACATTCCACGCGTTTTCACTGCCGACCATGGACTGAAACACGGCTGGAAGTGAGAGATCACCCGCACCAAGCGTGGAGACGAAGGCACAGCGCTGTTGGAGCCAAGCTGAGCACCCCTCAAGCGTATGTTGCCCCGTGTTCTCGGAGCAGTCCACACAGTGATGACAAACGGGCGTCCGTTCCCGACCTATGCGACGCAGGTACTTCCCGAAACATCCGTGTCCAGTAAGCATCTGCGTCAGTCGGAAACTAAGGGCGCCATGCTGCCTCTCCATCTATTCCTCCATAACCTGGGTCGTGCAAGTCGCTCCCTCCATTCAGACACTAGGATCTAACGGAGCTCGGTCCTTCGTGTCTCGAATTCCCGGGGAACAGGACGCTGATTACGCGCTAGCTCCACCTAGCGCCAGCGATAAAGAGACGCAAGGATTTTCGCTTTCAGATCCCAGGGCATTAATCCGGCCAAGAGAGTTGCTGCTTCGCAGGAGATCGTACGGTATCCCCTTATAACCCTAACAGTCATCGCTCTCTGCGGCCTTCACAATATTGCGACTTTGCGGGCTGTCAGGGTGTCCGCCTATACGGGCGCCCCATACAGAGCTATGGACCTCACGATACCTATGTACAGTATCCGGCAGGAGGCGTTGGGGCCCCTCAAATTGGGTAACAGTCGCGCGAGAGCAGTGGCAACGATAATCAACCTGGGGACCAGCCGCTGAATGTGCGGCCCGAAGTCCCATGGGTTGTCGAAAACGAGTCCCAGGTACTTCATCGTCGACTCGACACCGATGCCGACGCCTTCTACCACTATGTGTAAATCTCGAGGTGGCTTGTTCCGAGTCTCATGGAAACAGAGAGACTCAGACTTGTACAGAGCCACCTCGAGAGCCAAACGCCGGATCCTTCCAACGACCTGCGCAACTCCTGCCGTGGCCAGTATGGCCGATTGCTGTTGCGTTTGTCCCCAGGCCGTCACCAGAGTGTCATTGACGTAGCAGGTTACGTCGACGGCGCCGTCGTGGGGAAGTGCACTGCGCAGCATCTAGTCGTAACCAATGTTCCGCAGCAGCGGCCCCAAGACCGAGTCCTGTGGAACACCGCACGACGTCTCTCTTCGGCTCCATCCTTCCCGACCTGGATAGATTACAGCTCTCTAGGCTAAATAGTCCCAGATAATGCGGTGGAGGTAGCCAGGCACACGATGATATACGAGTTCCCCCTCTTATGCAACCCCAGGGCCAGGTGTTAAAGGCGCTGGCGATATCCAGAGACACCGCCAAAACGACGTCACGCTGGGCAACTGCTTCCTCCGCTAGAGCACTTACACGCATGATGACATCTACGGTGGAGAGCTCCCGGCGAAAACCGAACTGGCTATCCGCCAAATCTGGCCCCACGCCGGTCAAGTGCTAGACAAGGAGGTCAGCGATTATTCTCTCAAATAGCTTGCTCGCCTCGTCCAAGAGCAGTATGCCGACGGAGAGTCTGCAGGGCGCCCCTTCTTCCTCAGCAAGACCAGCTTGGAAGCTTTCCACCGCCGTGGAAACTGACCCCTCTCGAGGCATGCGCTAAAAAGGCCTGCGAATTGAGGCCAGAGAGCCCGCATAGACAATCCCAGCGTACGGCCTGGTACACATTCCGGCCCTGGGGTGGTGTTTTTGGCTTGTAGCTGCAACACCCCTGCTCTCAATTCTATCTGGGTCACTTAAGGTACGTCGTCATCAACTTCCACGGCATCCTCACAGAGTTCTGCAGGAGGTGGAGCCATTGGCGGAGGAATGTGCTCCACCCTTGAAGGAAAAAGAGCGCAGACCACCTGATCGAGGAGTTGTGGTAGGAGACTCTGGGTAAGTGGTGGAGCCCACGCGCAAAGCTTACTCCCAACCATAAGGTAAAGTCGCCCCCCACGGATCTTGATCCAGAGTCGCCAGCAACTCCTCGCGGGCCTGAGTTTTAACCCTCCCAATCGCCGTCTTCATGGCTTCCTTCGCAGCTCTGTACCCCTCATACAGCTCTGCCGTAATACCTACCTACCTACATAGGTTAACATTAAAATTAGAGGCTGTAATTTGCGAAGGCGCAGTTTCTGGTTAAAATAACTTTGCGGGAGTTAATAGGCGAGACTATGAATGTATGCTGAATATATAATATATACAGAGAAGAAAAAAAACAGTGGCTTTTCGTGTTTGTCTGTGTGACCACTTGTTATTTAACTACACAATGGATTTTGATGCGGCTGTCGGTGTCACCAACATTTAGAGAATTTATTCCGGAAGGTAGAAGGCCGGGTCACTAGTAATAATATAAATATAATATTATGTTTGTAGGTTCCAGACGACTTCTCAAAGCGTGGATGAGGATGTAGACCGAAAAGTGGTAGTGGAGCAGGTGATAGAATTCGAACCAGGGCTTGATTCCTTCAGCGATCGGCTCATGGATGTCAAAGGCGCTCAGGCGAGGGTGTTTCTTATGTATGCCAGGTATGTCACCATTTTATACCTTCTTCATACACACCCTGCCGTAGGGCAGGCATATAGATGCATGTGTTTTCAGCACCCCACGCACCTCACCACAACACACCACTATCCAAGCTCACCCCAAAACAGCCCCATCATCATAACACACCTCATCACCACATCACACCTTCATCCTCACAATCGCACACCCCTTAGCTATCCCTAAATCCCAATCAGATAACTACACATTCCTCTCTTACTCACCTCAACAAACTCCCATCCTCACGCCAACACATCTTCCCCACCACCGTCTTCACCCTCACCCTGTACCTAATGTAAATCTACAAGTGAACGTAGCACCGTAGTTTTAATGTGTGGCAGAGTTTGCGCAGTTGCTGAGTAGAGTTTGCCCAGTTGCTGAGTAATCATGATGTTTTCTCCAGTAAAACAGATGCTGAGATAATATTCCGCGACGCAACGTTCCTGAACATGACGACTGTCGGATACGTGTGGATGGTGACGGAGCAGGCGCTGGATGCTGCCAACGCACCCGAGGGTTTACTGGGACTACGACTTGTTAACGCTACCAACGAACACGCGCACATTCAGGATTCTATGTAAGCTGTATATCCTACGCTTTATTTAAAACGATAAATTTATGTCTCCACAAAAGTTTCGAACTATGACACTTCGAGAGAACTTAAATTATAGGTAGGTAGACCGATATAAAACAAAACTCTCATTTTGCATGGCTAATATTCTAATTAATGACTTGGAGCCAATTTCACCGATGAAACTGAACGCGATCAGCACTTAAACCGCGTTCAATAACTGTCAGTGTCAACAATGATGATACTGTCAGTTCTTGAACGCGGTTTAGATGAGCTGATCGCGTACAGTTTCTTATCTAAAAAATCCGCCCTAAGAAGATTTCATTATCAACAAAACCAACTTTTTGGTGCCCGTCAAGATGGAAGGACCAAGTCTTAGATTTCAAATAAGCCTACATAAAAGTTTAATAAATACATAAATCTACTATTATCTATTAAATCTACTATTTGCTACCTATGCAATAATTTTAGCTAGTTTGTATTGTACAGACGCCAGCAGGTCAAGCTACCCGAAACTGTCAAATTTTCCCAATCAACCTTGAACCTTAATGCTTTAGCGATAAAGTTGAAAATCTATTTAAAGAAATTTGACAGATTGTAGTAGCTTGATGTGCTGGCGTCTGTACCGCAATGTATACCTACGTACTAGTTATTCGACAAAATCTTTGGTCTCCCATTTTGACGTCAAAATGGAGAGACCAGATGGATAGGCTAACATGAATCGTTTGAGAAATATTGACCATAAACGTTAGTCCCTCCTTCGTGATGGTTCAACAATTTGGTCAGACATGCTAAATGATAAATGATTTTATTTCTGTAAGTAGGTTTGAACAAACACTTTTACACGTCAATCATATATATTTTTTTAAACTAGATGAGGTCGGCGTTTCCTATCTGACTACTCTGAGAAGAAAGGCCGAAACAAACTCAGAGGTCACAGTCTCTTTTAAAGTCCAGACAAAATCTTGGTCAGATCATGTGAAGGCTATGTAGATCGGTGTCTGCAATGGTCTTTCGAGGAAAGAACCACACAGATTGAGTGGACCTGTCCAGTCAGTGCACGCAATTGTCAGTAATCGTGCAGCTCAACTTAGACTCAAGGAGCTCAACGATTCGACGAACAATACCAAAGAAAGGACATTTGAGTAGGCCGCATAAATTACTCAAACTGCCAGATCATGATAAAGTTGAGAAAAATACAAAAATAAATATAAAAAAACCAATGACCGACATAGTTCTCACATTCACAATAATTAGAATAATATTATAATAATCTTTGAGGACCATGTAGATTTGTGTCTGAAATGGTCTTTCGAAGAAAGAACCACACAGATTGAGTGGACCTGTCCAGTCAGTGCACGCAGTAACCGTGCAGTATACTATTGGTATATCTCTGCCTTACACCTCGGGGACTACAGGCGTTATGTTATGTAATAAGTTCTAAAGAATAACTTCAAGTAGTTTGCGATACGGGATAAGATAAGGACGGGATTAAGGATAGTATAAGAGACAAACACAGGTGCGTCACTCTAGCGACAGAAACACTCCGCTATTGTTTTCTTTTGTTTCCATAATGCGGCGACATTACGCGTCTCAACAAAGCGGCAACGTCGCGCGTTTGGCAAAAAGCTTTTTAACGTGCTGTTGGCGTAAAATTTACAACGTCGTTCATGCGCTTATTGGCTTACATAAACCATTTTATACATATTGACAAAAAGAATGAAATTCAATAAAATCCCGTAGTATCAGTCGGAATCCCGTGGAATATCCATATTAAGATCAATGTTTGCAGTCAATGAACCTAAATAGCTCTACCTATTCCGATCACTGCTCAGGAGAGAGGAAGAAAGAGTGCGATTCCGTTAGAAGTTCAGAAAAACTATATTTTTACAGTATATAAATAAGTGCATTTCAACATTTTGAATTTCCATCACCGTGTAACCAAATCTGTGTTTATATAATATATGATCTGAGAACCAAATATTTGCTGATGCCAATAAACGCATTTTCTTTCTTCCTTTCTTTTTTCTTTCACCAAAGAATTGAATTTCAAAATGTCGGTGAAAGTTTGTAATATAAGGTAAATTTCTCATAATCTTAAAGATAAATTTGTTTTTTTTTAATGAATATTAAAAAAAACTTAAGAGCAGTGGTAAGCCCAGACGCAACGAGAAGTATTTTTAAAGATTTTGGCATTTCTTCAGATATGATTATAAACAAACATCTATTCTTATGTTTTCATTATGCAGACTTTACCCGGACAAAGCAGCGTAGCCCTGTTCCAAATGATATCAGAAAGTCAGACCATGGACACTATTGTCAAATGGCTTGCTATTCCCTAAGAAATGGCCCCTTGTGCCCGGCGGCCGCGTCTCTTGTGAGCAACTTGGTGATGATCGAGAGTGTGTCGAACAGGGTGGCATACCTTATACTCAGAATATCCGCAAGGTATTCGTTGAAGGCCGTACAGGTAGCGCAGCGCAACCCTGCGCTCAAGGCTGTATCCTTAGAGAATAGCACCACTGGTCTCCACCCCCAGAAGAGGTAGTCTGTGAGGATTAATCTTCTGCACTTATAGGTGCCCCAGATAAAGCATTCACAGAAGCATCAACTAGGGAATACATTGATCAGTCTTTTGAAATCTTCTCTCTCTCTCCAATCTATCTAATCTAATCTTTCTCCATTATTATTGATACGAGTAATTTCGTCAAAATATTGTACAATTTGTAATGTTTCAAGAACGTTGATCATAGAGTGAAAATATTTTATGATATTTGTTTTCAAGAAATTAAACAGTTGGTGAAACTTGATGGATAGGTACCTTTCGTCTGGGGAGAACGGAGGGTTATGTCGGACTCCTACCGACTAAAACCCCACTGTTCCTTCTACTACCATAAGTCAGGGGCCCGGGAGATACTTGTACATTCTACCATACCCCGACTGGTCATGGTGGTCGGCCCGCCACGCCTAGCGGGTCCCACCACCAAGTGCAGCCGATCGGAGACATGCATCGCTAAGAAAATTAAGAAAAAAAAAAATGCTGCGGCTCCATACATTTATTTTCCCAGACATGGACAAAATGTTTGGAACAGCTGATTTAATTGTCGCGATTTTTGGTTTGGTTCCATTGTGAAAGTTGTTCATAATATGAATTCAACTACACTCGAGAGCAATGAATCCGGGTCACTTAAAGAATGTTAAAAATCTCGGAAACTAAAAATGATAGGTTAATGCAATAAATTGTATTTAATAGACAATGTAATACTCCTTAAATGAAAGTAAAAAAAAATACATTTTATTAACACAAAATTACATAAAGAAAAAACCTGCTGATCTCTCCTTAAAACAAAAATAGGAAACATGAAATTTTTGAACTTTATTACGATTTTCTTGAATTTTAATACTTCGTATTGCCTCCTCGTGCTTCCATTACTGCGTTTACGCGGTTTGGCATGCTGTACACCAAGTTCCTTATACGATTTTGGGGAATATTCTCCCATTCCTCTGTGAGAGCAATTTTGAGCTCACGAAGCGTGATTGGGGGAGGGTTTCGTTGTTTTACGCATCTGCCTAGCTCGTCCCAAGCATGCTCGATCGGGTTGATATCCGGGCTGCGCGCTGGCCACTCCATACGAGTAATGTTCATCTCTTGAAGGTAGTCATTCACAATCCTACCTGTATGAGGTCGGGCATTGTCATGCATAAATATAGCATCCTCACCTAAATTGACCATAAATGGACCAACGTGATCATTGAGGATTTCTTCCACATATCTTACGCTAGTTAAAGAGCCGTTTTCTATGATCACCAGCTCTGTGCGACTTTCAGAAGAAATTCCGGCCCACACAAGTACAGACCCACCACCGTAGGCTACTTTTTCTTCGATGCATGCTTGCTTGAATCTTTCCCCTGGTCTTCGATACACTCTGTGTCTTCCATCGTGCTTGTAGAGCATAAATTTTGATTCGTCGGAGAACATAACTTTTGACCAATCTTCAATACTCCAATTTACGTGGCTCTGGGCATATCTTAGTCTTGAAATACGATGCCCACGCTCCAGTTTAGGGCCGTTTGCAGGTCTAAGGGGTTTTAAGTTAGATTCAGCAAGCCGACGTCTTACTGTCCATGCACTTGGGTTACTTCCTCCGAGGCGTCGAAACTGATTGGTGAGTTCAGTTCCTGTGAGAAAGCGATTTCGAAGCATGGTGTTCACCAAGTATCGGTCTTCTCGTGCTGTGGTACACCTGGTTCTGCCCGTTCCTGGTCTGCGTAGGTTAGAATCAGTTTCTTCGTAACGTCGGAGAACTCTTTGTACTGTTGACAGCGACACACCGACAGTCCTGGCTGTATCGCGCTGACTCCGGCCGGTTTCCAGCATTGTAAGTATTCTGGTGCATTCTTCAAGCGTAAGCGACATAATTTCAGCTTGAATAATGAATATAGAGCACTATCAACATGGTTTATGTACCCACATAAATGACAGATTACAAACAAAAGCAAAACCAAATGCTGTAATTTCGTAGTTCCATCTTCGAAAGTGGCCCTTTTTCAAATTTGATTTTTTTATGATATAACTTTACAATAACTAAGAAGTTTTAATACCTTCATTTAAGGAGTATTACATTGTCTATTAAATACAATTTATTGCATTAACCTAGCATTTTCAGTTTCCGAGATTTTTAGGATTCTTTAAGTGACCCGGATTCATTGCTCTCGAGTGTATCTTTTTGGGTAACAGATATTTCAATTACACCTTGTGTACAAAATAAGTGTAAAAAATAATCAGTCGGTACTAACTTTTTAGTTGAACTTTATCGTACCTACTGACATTTGCAAAATCTACACGTAGAAAATAGGTACCTACTAAATATGATGACTTCAAAAATGTACAGGTAGAAAATAGGTACTAAATATGATGACTTCAAAAATGTACAGGTAGAAAATAGGTACTAAATATGATGACTTCAAAAATGTACAGGTAGAAAATAGGTACTAAATATGATGACTTCAAAAATGTACAAGTAGAAAATAGGTAAGTACTAAATATGATGACTTCAAAAATGTACAGGTAGAAAATAGGTACCTACCTACTTACTAAAATTATGACTTAAAAATGTACAAGTAGAAAATAGGTACTAAATATAATGACTTCAAAAATGTACAGGTAGAAAATAGGTACTAAATATGATAACTTCAAAAATGTACAGGTAGAAAATAGGTAGGTACTAAATATGATGACTTCAAAAATGTACAGGTAGAAAATAGGTACTAAATACATATAATGACTTCAAAAACAAAAAAAAAAACTATCCATTAACTTGTCTGACCAAATTGTTGAATCATTATTATGGAGGGACCAACGTTTAAGGTCGATATTTCTCAAACGATTCATACTATGAACAACAAAATTTCATATTTCTAAAATATTCCTCCGACCAGCCTATCCATCTGGCCCCTCCATTTTGAAAAATTCATGCTTAAGAGGTAGCAAATACTAGATTTACAGTATTAAACTTTTATGTATACCCTCCATTTTGACGGACACACTTTTTGGGCAGGCCGAATTAGATGAAAAATTTAAGGCTAAATATCTCAGAACAATAACTAAAGCAATTTGTTCTGAGCTAAATATTAATAAATAAATTAAAGGTAATGTTAACGGCGTTTAGTAAAATATTTTAATGAAAAGTGGCCAGTTGCTGCGCACTATATTTTTAATACCTGGCTTGAAGGAGGTTCGTAAAAATTACGAATATTACGATAGACGACTCATTTTGTCGAGTCCTACTACTACCTGTTTCTTATCGCAATCCATTGCTGGCGTACTATCCAGGAATGGATAAACTTGGTTGCGATCACTGATAAAAGCCTATACCTAGGCCCATCCTATTTTCAGTTACGTCCTGGCATCAGCTATTCGTGACATGAACACATCAGAGGAGATCCACGCCCCTCCATCAGACTGCGACAACTCAGGGTCTATCTGGACCACGGGCCGTCTTCTGTTCGACTACATCAGGAAGCAGCGCTTGGAGAGCGGTGCCACTGGCCATGTGGCCTTCGACGACCATGGAGATCGAGTGCATGCGGAGTACGACATGGTGAATGTGAGGGCCCAGGGCGAACACGTCGCTGTGGGCAAATACTTTTACTCTAAGGTAAGACAAAGATTTTTCAGAACTAGCTAGTACCTACTTCATTCGACTCCTCAAAAACTAAGCCAGATTAATTTTGTGCCTAAATAATAATTACATAATCAGCCTATACCTAATGTTCCCACTGCTGGGACACAGGCCTCCTTTTTGTGAGAGGAAGTGGGCCGTAATCCACCACGCGGGCCGAGTGCGGGTTGGTAGATGTCACAAGTCTTCTAATTTTTGGTTCTAGCTAGGATATGCCGGTTTCCTCACGATGTTTTCCTTCAACATTTTGAGAGCAGTGGTGATGAAAGAATTTACACAAAGTAAAGCGCCTGACTGGGTTTGAACCTACGAACTACAACTCGTAAGTCGCGCTCGTTACCATTGGGACACCACTGCTGCTCTAAATATGAATACCAGCTTAATATTGTCTCACTGCAAGACAAAGGCCTGTTCTGATACAGAGAAAGCATATGAGCATTGATCACCACGATTGTTAGCGATTTCAGACTTGGTACCTATATTAATTATTAGTCCTCGTCACGATATTTTCCTTCACCGACCACTTTCGTCAGTGATGTCAAACCCGTGTGTCAAACAGATAAACTTAAGCAGTACAACTACACCATACAAATTGAAAAAGTCACATTGGTGGCTACTTGCCCAAGTACAAATGTATCTACCAAGTTTTTCAATTCAGCATACCTGCTCCAAGTAGTAGGACTGTAGGAGCCTTTGAGCGTCATGGTTTTTCTATTTTACAGGAAACTCAGAAGATGCGATTGGAACTAAATGAGCAAGAGATAATATGGATGGGGCGCAGTACTTCGAAACCGGAAGGGTTTATGATACCGACACATCTCAAGGTGATATTAATCAACAATATGATAGGACAGAGACAACATAGCTTTTTGTATCTAAGATAGAAAGAGATGAATATATTTTTATAACTTCAGGTGTTGACGATTGAGGAGAAGCCTTTCGTTTACACTCGTCGTATTGATGATGGTAGTGACTGTACTCCTGAAGAGATCCCTTGTCCTCATTACAACGCCACTGAGGATACAGGTACAAACCAATACCCTTTATTTAATATAATGTTTGTGATTTTTGGACGTTGCAAATACTTTTGTTAAAGCGAGATCCATTTTTATCAAATCCCTTCAATATTCTAGGTACCTACTAAATGGGTTAATTTTTTCGGCTCAATCTCAGTAATAGGCGCTGTTTAAATAACCCTACCTTCATATAATAATTCACCCGCCATCTATTAGAATAGACATCACTAGACTTATACTATTATCATTTAGAAAACACCCGAGTGTCTGGATTCTGGAACTATCCATGACGAGTTTAAACCTTTGCTTTTATCCGAGTTGTTTCACTATATTTCAGACGAACTTTACTGCTGCAAGGGCTTCTGCATGGATCTCCTAAAACATCTATCAAAAGCGATCAACTTTACCTATTCTCTGGCTCTGTCACCTGATGGGCAATTTGGAAACTATATTATACGCAACTTCTCCCAACCGGGAGCCAAGAAGGAATGGACAGGGCTTATAGGTGAGTTGGTACCCAAGATAGCCGTAACGGGTGTAAAAAGCCGCGAAGCCGAGTCACTTATACCCGCGTCATTGTGCTAATTCTTTTGTCCTGGACCATACCTGAGAATCTTCTGGTTACCAAAATTCTCAACTTTATCTTGCTTTTTTGCTGCAAGTTTTAGCTGAACTTTAAATACTCTCACAACTCTTGTACCGTTGCATGCCCCTATAAGCACAATGGTTTGCGTACGTTACATTATGCGCTGCCGTAAACAGCGATTTTGACACCATAAATAAAAGTCGTTTCCTAGCAATCATTTTTGCTAAATATTACTTAGTTTGCTGAACAGAATGCATTGGTAACGGCCGCTATGTGATGGGATTACTGCGTGTATACTAGCTCAGGTGAGAACCCCTTAACAGTCTCCTCTGAGATGTGCCCTAAATGGTCTTATCGCCAAGGGCCGGGCGCCTTTTGAAGGTGTTTCCCATGATAACAAAAAGATACCTAGTTACCTACACATATACGAAGAACGCAGTTATCTATTAAATAAAATTGTGGCGCAAACTGTCCCACCTCCTACCCTGCCCTCTGTCCTCGAATAGCAATATACAACCACAGCGAACTCTGCGCTGCCACCGACGATGTCGTGGAAGTGGCGAAGTTCTGGGCCAACAAAGTTTAAAACACTGTCGTGCCATCGACACGAAGAAGATGAATTAAATTTAGAACGTTGGTGAATTTTCAGGAGAATTGGTGTATGAACGTGCAGACATGATTGTGGCTCCTTTGACAATTAATCCTGAACGGGCAGAGTTTATTGAATTTAGTAAGCCTTTCAAATATCAAGGTATTACCATCTTAGAGAAAAAGGTATGTGTAGAAGTTAACAGATTTCCATGCTATGTTTGGCAATTCCTAAAAGTGTCCAAAATAGATGCTACTATTTTGATAGGGACATAGTTCTTTATTGTTTGAATTTATCACTAACTTTGATGTTAATGGATTACATGGTTACATGTTAATGGTTCATTCGGCCTACCCAAATGTCCTTTCTTTGGTATTGTTCGTCGAATCGTTGAGCTCCTAAAGTTCTGAGTTGAGCTGCACGGTTACTGACAAATGCGTGCACTGACTGGACAGGTCCTCTTAATCTGCGTGGTTCTTTCCTCAGAAGACCATTTCAGATACTAATCTACATGGTCCTCAAAGATTATGTTCGAACATTTATATACACATTGACATTGATGAATTTTATACATACAATGACATGAGTATGTACTTTGTAAAGTATTATATTATTTAAATTATTGTGAATGTGAAGATTATGTGGATTATTACTTTTTTTATTTTATTTCGTAGTTAGTTTCACGATCTGGCAGCTTGAGTAATTTATACGGCCTACCCAAATGTCCTTTCTTTGGTATTGTTCGTCGAATCGTTGTGCTCCTTAAGTTCTCAGTTGAGCGGCAAGATTACTGACAAATGCGTGCACTGACTGGACAGGTCCGCTCAATCTGTATGGTTTTTCCTCAAAAGACCGTTTCAGACACCAATCTACATGGTCTTCACATGATCTGACCAAGATTATGTCTGGACTTTAAAAGAGACTGTGACCTCTGAGTTTGTTTTGGCCTTTCTTCTCAGAGTAGTCAGATAGGAAACGCCACTGACCTCTATTAAATAGAGGTCAGTGGGAAACGCCGACCTCATCTAGTTTTTAAAATATGATTGACGTGTAAAAGTGTTTGTAACAAACCTACTTACAGAAATAAAATCATTTATCATTTACAAAGGAGAATGGGCACCAAACTATGAGTTTCTGCCCTGAAGCCCAATGGCCATAATATATAGGTATATACCTACCTACACCAATGGAAAGAGCTTTTCAAGAAGAAACTTTGCTACAAACACGACTTTTACCAATTGTTAGTCAGTTTGGAGTTAATGACCTTAATAGGTGACGACTTGTGCATCGAAGTTTAGGAATGTTGCAATATTACTGCGCTTTGCATAATTGTTGCATACGAAGTAGGCACTTAGTCGTACTTAGTGGCAGGCCAAAGATATGTTATGGGTTTGTTTTTAAATAGTCAAAATATTATTTTTACCTACGGACACAAAATGAATGGCATTGTAATTGTGAGTGTGTTACGCGGTCACCCCGCTGCTTTAAAATCCCCACTTATCAAGTGGATTATGTCAAATGGTGTGGCGAGATGTCAAAACATCGACATTTCTGTGTTATATTTAAGTTAAATGTATGTAAGTGTATTGTGTATAGTGTGTATTTATTTATTTATTTATTTAACCATTTATGTACACACTTATATAAACAGACAAGAAGAAAATAACAGAAAAATAGGTACAAAGGTGATGCTTATTTCTAATGAAATCTCTTCCAGCATACCTGCGATAGGATAGTAGATTTAGAGATGTAGACAGCGTGTGTAAGAGTAAAAGAGAAAATAAAATACATAAAATCAAAAACAATTCACTTAATAAAATAAAACAAATAATATGAGAATATACATACATACAAACATACATACATACTTCTAAAATAAAGAAAAAAATAATAATAATAATATTGTATATAGTGTATATACTTATGTAATGTACGTGTGTATGTATATACATAGACCTTCGGGAATAAGTTTTGTTAATGATGGTGAAGAACTAGAGAACACTAAGAGTAGTTTAGAAGAACTAAGCGGACACACACAGAGGGACACAAAAAACGACTTTGTTTCATACTTGTTGGTAGAAGAGTACCTACATTTTGGCTACAGAGGTAAAAATTGGTACCTAATTTTTACCTCTGTAGCCGAAATGTAGTTGTACAATACATGTCTGCCTACCCGTTAGGAAATTCAAGCGAGAAGTTTTTCATGTTATTGAAAAATAGATAGATAGATAAACCATTTATTTGGTGCACACAAAAAACAGCACAACACACAAAAATACAATCAGAAGATAAATATACAATTAAAAAAAAAACAAGGTGCCGAATAATGATAATGTTTAAAAGTTACTGTTTAATAATTAGTTAACTTAAGACGAACATTAAGTGTGATGTTTACGATTTAACGCCGCGCGCCGAACAAACTAATAATTCAGACAAATTAGTACTTACTACTTAGTAACACAGAGCATGTAGCTTAGTAACAAACGTTCTTGTAAACGAGAACTTTCAATGAAATATATCTAATCGATATTAGGAGTTTCAGCAGTTTTAACATTATGTTCGACCGACTATTTAAAAACATTGTTCCTAAAACGGCATCTAGCTGCCAATGTTTTAAAATGTCCGTTTATAGGTTTAAAAGATGATCTTTGCTAGGCACAGAACTAATGAGAGCTAATTAATTGACGAAATACCAGAATTTCAATAATACTTAATTTCTCACATTTAGAACTATGTAGCTCCCTAAGTACCTACTAATAATGACGAGAAGACGTCATTATAAGAAATTTTCTCCTTGATGAGATCTTTCCATTGGTATGTATCTTATGATAGGTAATTTATAAGATAATAATATCAAAAGATAGTTTTGAAAAAGGTTGTGTTGAAGTTTGAAGGTACTGATAAAAGGTACCTACTCGCAGAACTAAGCAAAAAATATGAAAGCCTATTATTCAAGAGAACTAAACAAAAAATATTAAATCCTAGCAATTAAAAATAAAATGGCGTCTATCACGTTTTTTTCGATGAGTTATGGCCAGTTGTAAGCTTATTTTCATTAAACCGTGTAAAAAGAGGTTGCTATGGGGATGGTTACCTACAAAAAAATATTGTAATAAGTTGAGGCTGTACCTGTGTTGTCGATTTATTCATGAACTGGATCCCAACCTATACCTACTACATATAGGAACTTAATTAACTGTCGTGTGAAACTCGCTGTAACAAGACATTCTCTTTAGGCAGAGCGCATTTTTGTAGAACAATCTTAATTTTTTTGTTCGACTTTCAGCCGTCACGTTCTTCAACGCTAGTATCGTTCTTGCAACCGTTTTCCAACACACTCTGGATCTTGGTGATGGTATCAGTCCACGTGGTCGCTCTTGTGCTGTACCTACTCGATCGGTTCTCTCCTTTCGGACGGTTCAAACTGGCCAATATTGATGGAACTGAAGAAGATGCTTTGAATCTTTCGAGTGCTATCTGGTTTGCTTGGGGCGTGCTTCTGAACAGCGGTATTGGTGAAGGTGAGGTCAACTATGTATTAGCTCTTATATCTGGTTCTAATGACAAAAAGTAAGAAAATCACATGGGATTTGACAATAGATTAAATGGACTGACATCCGATACCTTATTTGTTGGTATGATTGTTCGTATTGTTTCAGGCACTCCTCGTAGTTTCTCGGCTCGCGTGCTCGGCATGGTGTGGGCAGGATTCGCAATGATCATCGTTGCCTCCTACACGGCCAACCTGGCTGCCTTCCTCGTGCTCGAACGCCCTAAGACCAAGCTCACCGGAATCAATGACGCCAGGGTACGTACATCATTCCTTAGTAGTTAATGATGTATCAATATCAAATTATTAGTTTAGTTAGATGCAGTGAGGTTTCGGGATTTTTGGAAGTCGTCAAAAAGGTGATACAACCATAAATGCGTTACCAAGGGTCTAAATTCTTGACTATTAATCACTTATCTATAACAAGTACCTATCCATCAATCAGACCGCATACCAAGATTAATTGATTATAGCAATATTTCCCTAGGACTGTTCGATGGTGCAGTTTGAGGGGGAGGTACAACTTCACTGATTAATATTTTCGGGCTAACGTAGAAGCATAGACTAGCTTAGACAGTAGCTAATGCTTTTTTTTTATTATCTTTAGCTTCGCAATACCATGGAGAATCTGACGTGTGCCACGGTTAAAGGATCAGCTGTTGATATGTATTTTAGACGACAAGTTGAATTGTCGAATATGTACCGAACAATGGAAGCGAATAATTATGACAATGCTGAGCAAGCTATCGAAGATGTTAAGCACGGGTAGGTTCATCCTATACTTTGTTTCTGTAGTTGCAGAATTACGTAGACATAGACTTTATAGAATATCCATGGAACTTTTTTTTAGTTGTTCAATTTAGACCATGGAGAGAAAAATTCAAAATTGAACAAGTAGTTTAGGAGATTGAAGTAGGTTTTTTAACTTTGTTGTTAATTGGCTATTTTCTTATTCTGGTCCATGGTTGCAGTAAACTAATGGCATTCATTTGGGACTCATCTCGCTTGGAATTCGAGGCCGCTCAAGATTGCGAGCTAGTGACCGCTGGAGAACTGTTTGGCCGTTCGGGTTATGGCGTTGGATTACAGAAGGGCTCTCCTTGGGCAGACCTTGTCACACTGGCTATATTGGACTTTCACGAAAGTATGTATAGATCTATCTTTAATACATATATAATATAATAAATAATAATATTTATATCTTTTTTCTTTCTTTTTTGAATCTTTTTTTATTTATCTTTAATTTTTTTCTATCTTTTTTATTTTAGGCAAACTGTTTACTGAAAGATGAAAATATATTCGATGTATCTTTCAGGTGGTATAATGGAATCTCTGGACAACCTATGGATCCTCCGAAACAACATGCTAAACTGCGAAGAGAACGAGAAGACACCGAACACTTTAGGCTTGAAGAATATGGCAGGGGTGTTCATACTTGTGTTAGCGGGTATAATAGGCGGCATAGTACTGATAGTGATCGAGGTGGTGTACAAACGACACCAGATCAAGAAGCAGAAGAGGATGGAGATCGCACGTCACGCCGCCGACCGGTGGCGCGGAGCTGTCGAGGTAAACAGAGTAAAGGCAGAAGCCGTGGATGTGGACCACTGCGATAACGTCAAACAGCAGTTTGAGAGTAAAATATAGAACCTTGGCCCGGTGCCCACTGACGACTGATACGCACTTGTATGTAGCTCAGGGATTGCGAACCATTACTACTCAAATATTTTTAGTCAATCCCAATTATAATACTTACAGTAAATACAGTAGGACTTACTTAACACACCTCTAAGAAAATTCGTAGAATAATGAATACTCATTTTAGTGTTAACTGCTTGTTGAGGTTCGCCATCCCCGAAGTAGACATCAAAATATTGTTAACGACCAATATTTAACTTATATTCAGAATAAACACTTTTCATGTTCACGTACATTGTTAATTTTGATCACAATAAGTCCCCGCTGCTTTGAGGAGCTTGTACACCAACTCGCTGGACACGGTAATAGTCTATTGCTGTTGTAAGTAGATGTCATTGTGATATTCATGTTTTATTCGTGACTGTACAGCACAGATTAGTAAACAAAAGGAGAGATACAAAGCATAGAATAAGACCACCATAGAATTTATAATTGTATTTATCTTCATGATTTACGGTCGGATAGACGATTTTTTCCAAATTGATTGCATGGCCAGTGACATCATTTCAGTAAGCGTTCATTTGTTTCGCATTATCACTCCACTTGTTTACTCCTCCGTGGTGTACAGGGACAGTCGGGTGAACATTGAAACTTTTCAGAAACGCAAGAGTCTTCGAGCCGCCATCATGCCGTCCCAGCGCAGGGCCAAGTCCAACGGAGTGAAGGAAGCTGGCACTATCAGCCTGGCCGTGGACAGGGGCGCACGTCGCCGAGATGAGGCACGTGTGCCAAGATACCTGCCGGCCTACACGCCTGATGTCTCACATCTTGTCGTGTAAAGCGAATTAGAATTATTTTTTAAACCTTTTCAACGCCACCGTTGCGTCGCGTCGGCTGTATACGTAGCCAAACAAAACAAGTCAGTCACCAACGACGGTAATGCCCGACAAATAATATAGATCACGACTTTACAAAACCATGTTAATAAATCATTACCTACCTGCTTATCTTAAAAATGCAACCTCACATAATTCTGTGGGGCTTGGCACGCCGCGCCGAGTGGTGTTCAAAGGGTAGTCTGTTTATAAAGTGCGAGCGAATTATGCAGTCTCTCATCTGGTTAGGTACTTACTGGCATGAAACAAATTATCAGTTACTGAGATGTCGAAAAGCTGCAGTTGTAATTTGCATCCAGTGAACTTATAAAATGATGTCTAGCGTGAACAGCGCCATCTAGGTAGGTGTCTAATCTTGAAATGCCGTCCTAACAGCCCCACTTGACTAAATAAATACTAGACTGCATTATTTGAAATCGCACTGTGTAAACGAGACCATGTTGGTGTTGTTCGTCCTAAAGTAGTTAGAATTTGAATGGTTGCTGTGACTTATGATATATGATGCTTATGATATTGGGAAGAATTTACTAAGCTCAACTTAGGTATGTAGTAATTAATCAATCTATCGTCTGTCGTAGCACCTTGAACGAGGAGCTCTTTACACTATGCAATCTAGACAAAGGGCATGTAGACCGAGTTCTGCCCTACAGAATTTAGAGCATGGACTACCATTACATTAAAAGCCTAACTGTATGGTGCACTATTTTTGATTGCATAGTCCTTAAATTCTTCAACATGCTGTAAACTACAGGGTATGGCCTCTAAACTCCAATATAGTTGTGATTAATTGTAAGGTTTGCAAAAAAATGGTTTTTCTTTAGATTCTGTCAAGTCTTTTTTTCCCTGAAGAGGAAGGGGGAAGAATCTCGACACGAGGCCCCATTTATATAAGTTGCATACAATATTCTATCAACTAAATGAATGTCTAAGAATACTAGTTATGTATGAGGCTAGCTAGTTATTACCATTGAAGTGGTTTTATATAAATAAAAACTAACAGCCACTAAAATGGCGCTTACTCCGAAAGATAAGATTTTGTATGCCATTATTATTGTCCCATTACCTTATATTACTTGTTTACTATTAAATATAAATAATGATATTGTTGTGTAGTTTATTGAATCATCTACATGTGCCATGAAATAAATACTGATTACTCCATATGGTTTATTGATTGATTTTTCTATAATTTAGGTACATATGTATTAGTTTAAAATGAAATACTATTTTCAACACATCTATATATTTACATAAGGATTTTAACAGTGCTGTATGGGAATAATATATAGTAGGTAACAAGAGCTATGGTGCTCTGTATAGCCACTGTCAAAAGCAAGCCAGAATGTTAGATTGCCAGGATAAACACTAGTAGGAATGTGTTGCTGTGCTGCAAGGTTCAAGTGTCACACCACACTGCGCACAGTCAAATCTTTACGTCGATTTGAGTGAACATAGCCTGGGATGCTGCCGTCACACGACAACCTTACAGCCCTCAAGGATTCCTTACTGATAACATGAATGGTACACACGAACAATATTTATCCAAAACATTCAGTAACGATCATAATACATAGAAGGAAGATTATTCAAATACAATTATATGTTTCACATAGAAATAACGCCCATCTACCACTGCATGTTCTTGTGCTCTAAGTAATACTGCAGGACAAGTTGCTGCGAAGTCCAGTTTCAACAGTATCAACTTTAGAAAATGGTTATTTGCATGACCTAATAAATGGTAACATCTTAATTAAACCGTCTCCAAATCCTATAAACTACGTCCTCTAAAATACATATAACATTATGCTACATGAATGAATTGTTATAATAAAATATTTTACACTCAGTAAGTAGGTGTTGACATTATAGAAGCAGGCGAAACTAATGCACAGTACAGTTACAAGTTAAGTAGTGGTATGATTCCCAGAAATCAGAAACTCACATGATCACACATTTTCAGTTGACATTTTCTGGCGACTTAAAGGGACCACTTATCAGATTACATTCTAAACTGCGGTAAAATTGTACGCATTATTACGATATAATTAATTAGGCAAAGGAAAACACTTATTATAATATTATTGTAGTTCTACAAATTATGAACTTTAAATAAATTGTTAGTAGTAACAGGTGTGAATATGAGTCACCGCTATGGGATTAGTCGGTGAATTTACGGTTAGGGTTGCGGCCGAAGAGGGCGTTACGGATCTCCGGCAACAGCTGTTGGGCTATTAGCTCCAGGCGAGACTCCAGGGTGTTGCAGATCTGAACAAACACACGTTACTTTGACACTACCTTATTACGACAAACAAGCACGACACAATTATTCTGCCACACTCCGAGGTGTAGGTAAACAATATAGCTAATCAAGCGTGACCGTTCCACTATAATATTACTCAAATATAAGTTTCACTTCATCAGTATGAGATTCACTAACAAACCTGAACACGTAATTAAAAAAAAAAAAATTCAATATTGTTATAGTGATGGTAAAGTGTGATTCCATACGGTATGAGCGAAACCGAAATCAAGAAAGGGTAAGTCGTGGTTTACCTTTACACTACTGTTCATTTATTTTTAATTTGATGAACAGCTGTTTGCCACGAAGACCACATAATAAATTATTTCGTTACTATGCCCTCCGATTCACGGACGCCCGAGATTTTATTTCTGATAATATGCAAGTGCTGAAGATAAAAACGTTTTCATACCTTGATGCGTCCCTTGAAAGCGATAAGCTCAATCCCACCGCAGGTGTCAGGTGACAGCCAGTTGTCCGCGTCGATCTTCAGGGTGGTGTCCTTCTTGATCTTAGCCTTGTAATCACTCTGGGCTTTACCAAGGATAGACTCGACCAGGCTCTTGTCTGCCTGACGCACGCGGAGCGTTACTGCAGACTCCATCAGCTGAAATGTGTGGGTTAATTGGTTTTGGTATGTTTAAAATGTTTTGCTGTCGTATGTGTGGTGAAATGTGAGAGTACCTCTGCCGAACGTTTTGGAGATCACAGGCGTAAAGTTGTGTTGTATGTATGACCAAACTTATTTCGCCGTAGTAAAAATTTAAATACTAGTATTTGCGAAAGTGTTTTATGGGCACCTCCCGTGTGGCGGTGCTGTCGCTTGGGATGAGTCAAACTGTGAAGCCTGCTCCCTCAATGGTCGTATGCACGAATGATATCAAATTCACTGTGGATGATCTAGTAAAGAGTAATTCAAACCTGGAAGAGGGCCTGCACGGTGAGGGTGGTCAACAGTTCTGCGTACAACTTCTGGTCGTTGGGTACGTCAGCCAGGCGCTTGCGG
Organism: Brachylomia viminalis; assembly: GCA_937001585.2. Taxonomy (NCBI): domain Eukaryota; kingdom Metazoa; phylum Arthropoda; class Insecta; order Lepidoptera; family Noctuidae; genus Brachylomia; species Brachylomia viminalis. The sequence continues at coordinate 11,247,325 of OW443316.2, read as the reverse complement.
GCCTCGTCCAAGAGGTTGCGTACGTGGTCTTCACGTACTTTGAGCACCCTCAGACGGGCCTGGTTCAGCATGTTCGAGGATTGGCTGTCAAACAAGAGTTGGAATGTACTCTATTGATCATAAGCTACTAACATAAGCTTGTATGTTTTGTTGTGGATACTGTTACTGTTAACTGCATAATCTAAAATAATAATAAAATAAATAAAATTTCAAAAAATATCAATGTGTGAGACCTATCTTCAAACTGTTAATTTTCTTTTGCTCGTCTTGGTACAGCCCGATTCAAACTTTATGGCGGCTCGGAACATGAAGAGGCGAGTCGCTGCGCAGTAAAAGAATCACCTGTCAGCAGGGATGAGTAGCGCACTTCAAGAGCCATTATAAAATTTAAATTGGGCTGTAGTTTAGTGTAGTTAGGCTTAACTTGTAAGTTTAAAAAGAAAAGAGTTAAACAAAACAATGTTGAGTAGTACAAGTGACAATAATAATGTAAAATCAAGTTAGTCTTTTGTCTGTTTAGTTATTATTTTGCCTCAAAACAGAATTAGTGGCAGAGTGTACAAGTTATTCTACATACAAGACCTCAGTTTCTTTATCAGTAGGTACTTATGTAGTGCCAGACTGCTACGCCATTGTAAATACGTCACAGAGTGACCTATTTTCTTGCAAATCTATAACGTATTTGCCATAGAGGTCAATGAACTTTCTTCCCACATAAGGACTAGCATCCTTACGTGAGAAACATAAAATTTATATTGTCTTGGCATAATACATAAACAATGACTAGAGATTTATAAAGAAAACTGTACTGCCATTCTAAACATAAAAAAGGGTAAAGGCAGGAGGTTAACCCATTCCTAAATTAATTCATCAATTTACTAAACATCGTCACTGTGGCAGTATTCTATCAATACCATTCATAACAAGCCTAAGATTCAGCTGTCGCTGTTTTTGGTATAACGAGTGTGCTTCTAACTTTCATGAAAACACAACAAACATTACTTAAAATTAAAACATGATTTGTCCTGTCAAATCAAAAGGTAAACTATACCATTCAGGAATTAATAAAAAATCTTATTATTTTTTAAGCCTTATCAACTAAGATAATTTCTGTGTAATCATTCTTATCACTGTATTCTCTGTTCAGAACTACAAGTAAGATTTATGTGAAGAAAATAATAAGTAAATTCAAGAAATAATATTTTAAATAAATAGCATTCTTCTGTAGAATAAATTTGTTTGAATCTCTTGGAAACAGTGTTAAATATAATTCCGAATTTAAAACTGTATCAGGATTACCACTATTGTTTATGGTATGGTCATGTGACAATCTTATTTCACTACAAGATCAAAGTAAATGAAAAGAACCACATGAAAAAAATTCATTTAAAACATTATAAATTATAATACAAGTATGTGATAGCGAATTCACTGATTTGTATGACATAAGAATTAACACTCCATTCATGAACATACAATTATTAAGTGGTCACATGACCTACTAATAAAATTGGCTATAGACTTTTTATAAAATGATCAGTGTGATGTGTGCAACATATTATTTTAGAATCCACTATGATTTAAATAATCAAATGAATTGTACTGACTGAAAGTTCTTGAATAATCATGATTGAGCAAGATTACTAGACCTAACAGAAGATTCATGTTATATTGATCTTAAAGATCTGCTATTTGTCAAATGAAAGTTTTCATTTATGTAATGGTACTTCTGGATTAGTCTCAATACTGACAGAAACTACCATTCAAGGGCATGTTCAGTTACTTAGAACCATTTTTGGTTCTAAGTAGTTGATCATTGCAGGAAAGGTGTTGTAGCATAGAGTTCAATGCTACGGAGCACTTGATACCACGAGAAGTCTTGTTTTTAGATGCATGGTTGTATGCAGTTTCGTTAATGACTGCAAGGATAAGATCCCACGAATCAAAATGATATAACCAACCATCACATCAATGATATGAAGAGTTCTAGCTGATACCAGAGTAAAGCAAGTGTTTCACACTTGTATTGGTGTGTAATACTTTTACAAAAGGGAACCTACATCTTTTTCTGGAGTTCAACCTGCTTCTCCTTCTTCTCGTAGTACTCCATGATCTTCAGCCGCTGCTGCTGCACCAGACGGCCCTTTTCGATGTTGAACTCCTCCTCAGCCTTCGCATCGATTTCCTCAGCCTTTTCATTGGCCTCTTGCTCGATGAAGGCCATCATGTGCTTGATCTAATAACAAATAATGCAATTTTTCATTCAAACAAACCAGTTTTTTAAGACTAAAGGTGGATTCAAAGTGCATTCTGACTTTAGAAGCAATTTGGAACAGAGTCGGCAAAGTGCCTCATTTTGGATCAATTATTCTGACAAATCCATGTCGACAGATTTACGCTGCTGCTAAATTTCATTTACATACCTGCTTTTGGACATCTGCATCGCTAAGCGCCATGGCTGTAGGTTAATATTTAGCACCACTAACACGAAAAACAACCGATATAGAGCCAGAAAACTAAAAACTGGCTCCAAGAAGTAAGTCGACGCCTATCAGACGTGCTTCTTCATTGAACAATCATATGATCCCGGTGTTACCAAGTAATATACAATTTTCACTCCATACCATAGACAGTTTAGGCAAGTAATGTCGTGCAGTCGAATTTGGTTCTCCTAAGAACCTTTAAATGCTTACAGGAATATATTAAATACTTTATTCTCAACACAGGGCTCTGTACACACATTATAAAATAGTTAACGGTGTTCTCTAGTATTGCGATCAAATAACAAATATCCAATGCGCAGGCGGAAAACCGGGTGTTGTGGCCCAAGTAGTGGTTTTCCACCTTCATTGCGATCTTTAGAGTATAATAGGTATTATTAGGAATTTACGTATGAACGTAAACGAGGCAAAAGGAGTTTGTATGGATCGCAAGTGACATTCTGTCGTTTCTGCCTACCCCTATAGGAAGAAGGCGTGAGTTTATGTATGTATATAGAGGTATTTACCAACAGTCTAAAGCCGGTAGGTAAAGTTATAGAGGTATGAGGAACAGGGTGTAAAGTTCGCTTATACCTACCTCCATAGAAAAGAGAGGATCCTCCAACGACGGGTGTCGTGTCTGGTGGGCAACTGCCCGGCGATTGATGTTGGAGCGTTATACATTTAACCCTTGATGAGAAAAACAAAAATTAAAAGATACAATCTAATGAATCCAATGGATTTCCTGAAATTTAACTATTTATTTAAAAATGAGTATTTAAGGATCGTAGCAGGTGGCGTTCCGTAGTTTCTGCCTACCCCCATGAGAAGAAGGCGTAAGTTTATGTATGTATGTAGAAAGAAATACATTACACATCAACGCACAGCCGAAACATAGGACCATAAATTTATTTTATTATAAAGGTGAGCACTAAGAAGGGGTTTTTGAAAAATCTTATTCCTTTGGTTAATAAACTTAAAACTTGGCACGAATACTTTTATGTAAATAAAAAAAATCCAATTCAAGTTATTTATTTGTAAAACACAGGTACAATATAAATATATGATCTAATTCTATGATATAATGTCAGGATCGCTATGCTTAACCTAATAGGTATACAATTTTGGGATAGGTACATAAATTATAATTATTATAAAATTATCATTAATAAAATTGAGCATAAATAAATCGGACATTTGACTCACAAAACGTCACATCCAATTATTACATATTTAACAATGTCTGTTACGAATTCACAATGGAATAGTACGCCTTTTTAACCATATACAGGGTGTCCCGTAAATAATGGATCAAACGTAACGGGTAGGTAGCTTACCTAATTTCCAACAACTAATTTGAATACTTAAAAAAAAAACCGTTACAGTAACCCAGATATTATTTTTGTGGTCCTAACATCGTAAAGAAAAAACTTTTCAACTCAAGATTTTTTTTCTAAGGCAAATAAAACGGTATTCAAAAAAATGGTATCTTATAACATTAGTAAGCTATTCAGAAATGTTAAATAAAAATCATACCTAAAAATGTCATCATTTGCAGCAACAGCATTAAAAAAACTTAATCCTGGAAGACAAAATGGTAAAATTCGAAAAAAAAATAATATCTTGGTTACTATAACGGTTTTTTTTTAATATTCAAATTAGTTGTTGGAAATTAGGTAAGTTACCTACCCGTTACGTTTGATCCATTATTTACGGGACACCCTGTATTATAGTCTGAGCATTCTTTTGAATTTGTTAACATCATTCTCAGCTCTTATAGTCGTGGGTGTCATATCATAGATTTTTGGGGCCATTCCCAGAACAATTTTTGCGTATAATGCTGTTTTATGAGGAATAGCGTAAATTTTGTCCCGGTGACGTTTGTTAGGTACCGTTACATATAAATTAAGTGTTTTTTTAACGAACATTGCTACTTCAAATGCGTATTGACATGGAAAAGTCATTATTTTTAGCTCAAGAAAGTGTGGTCTACAACTATCAGTAGAATTTATTTGGTACACTGCTCTTATACACTGCTTTCATGCCTTAAACACTAGCTCCCTATCTGATGAATTTCCCCAGAACATTATGCCATTACGTAATGTAGAAGACACGTGCATGCATGATATGCAGCTAATACGCTAACTGCATGTCATGCTTAAGTGTCTACATAATCTCAGTAAAATAGCAAGACACGAAACTAAACTGATTAATTTTTATAATATATGTTGAATATGTTTACTCCATTTCAAATTCTCGTCTAGAGTCCCAGGAACTTGGTTTGCTTTGTTTCGTCTATCGTTTTGTCAGCGTATTTAATATAAGTTTAGCTTGATTAATTCTTTGTTTAAATGAAATAGCATAGGTTTTATCTAAATTTACATTAAAATTGTTATTAACTAACCATGTTATTAACCTGTTTAGATTTATATCCATTTCATAGTTATGTGAGTCCATATATTGAACTGTAAAAATAACAGCTGTACCTACTATCATCTGCGAACAAGGTCATTGGATGTTGAATAACACTAGGCATATCGTTTATGTATACAAGGAACAATAACGGGCCGAAGACGCTACCCTGGGGTACACCAAAGTTCGTTGTTATTGGTTTTGATTGGTACGTTAGTTCTAATTTTGTCTTCTAGCAAATCTTTGTTATATTAGTTATTTGATACCTATTTTTTAGATATGATTCAATAAATTTTAGTACGCTACCCCTTATTCCATATTTTTCTAATTTAGACAAAAGTATGTTAAAATCTACGAAATCAAATGCTTTTCTCATATCCATGAACAAGGCAGTCGCACGTGACCGTCTATCCATTTTGGTATTTTCTTTATTTACAAGGCCATTATATTGCCATATTTATATTTTTTGCATTTAAGTTGTTTTTTGGATAAATTCATCCCAACTACGGAACCCATCATTGTGCGTGTTCTTCCGCAAATGTTTGTTTTTTTTCAAGATTTTTTTTTTAGGATTTTGACTGTCATCATTCATAGTGGTTTTATTACAGATATTTTTAAATCCTTAGGGTATGTACCATTTTCTATACATAAATTTACGAAGGGCTTAAATTTAAGACGGAGTTGGATAGGGTTGTTAAAATTTGTATGGGTGAATCTCAACGCGCGGTCCGATTAACTTGAAACTCGGAATTAATGCTATTGACAGTAAAGAAAGAATAACAAGTTATCAGGTTTTTTGAAATTTGCCCGCTAACGGGGCAAAAACAGGAAGTAGAGTTTTTAAGGAAAGGATTTTTCTGCGTGGCCTGAATAACAAAAAAAAAAAAATTATACAAAAAAAAATGGTCTAAGTCAAGTGGTTCGTTCAAAATTTCACCTTGCGATTGAAAAGAGGGGATAGGTACAGTTTTATATGGAAAAAATCTGTTTCCTTTGATCTATAAACTTGAAACTTGGCCCGACTACCTAACTGAATAAATAAGATAATAATAATCATCAATAAGGATCGTAAAAATACATTTATGAAAATTACCTGTTACAGGGGTGTTGAAATTTGTAGGGGCAGATACGGAATCCACGCGAACGAAGTCGCCGGCAAAGTGCTAGTCTTTAGTAACTATTTTATTCATTTGATAATACTTTGACTCGTCAAACTTTTTTGAAGATATGTGTAGTTTTTTAGGGTTCCGTACCCACAAGGTGGCAACGGAACTCATTACTAAGCACATAAATCTGTCTGACAGCGAGCTGTATCTCATGAATCGTATTATGTAGGCAGTTGAAATTTCCATAGAGTGTGTATTTCTTATTTAGGTTAACAACAATAAAATAAAGTAAAATTAATAATAGTGGGTCTCCTTACAAGAAACTTGTTTTTCCGGTGTTTTTTGCCTTGTGGTACGGAACCCTTCGTGTGCCAGTCGGACTCGCACTTGGCTAATTTTTTGTCCCGTTTCACGTTGGCATAATTATCTTTCTTGACGTCTTTTGCAGAAGTAACATTGAATAATTCTAATACTTTCGTACAATGCCCTATTTTGTGAATCATAGACTAAAATGGTATTAATTTTTCTTCCATAAAAAGATTTTAACTTTTATTTACGTGTGGTAATAAAATTGAGTGTTGGCCACAAGAGTCAAACTACAAACTATTTAATTAAGTTGTGTTTGATTTTATAAATTACAGATATTTTGATATTTATAAATAATATTAAAATTAATAACGAAAATTGAAAAGTTGTCTTGAATTCCCCTTTTCAACGTGGCTAGTGCAGTTAATAAATAAGTTACTAGACCAAAAATTGTTACAGTTTTCCGTCCGCTTTCAACAATATGGCCGCCAGTTGTTTAGGGTAATGTGGCGTTCGACAAAACTGAGTGAAATTGTTAAACTATTTCTAAGTGACGTAAAGATGTATAAAGTTTTCAGCGTTTTATAGCAGTGTTTCATGCATAGACGGTCTTGAGCATCTTTTTAGTTCGTCTTAAAAATTTTGAATGCATAAAAATCTTCGTCTAAATTGGACAGTCAACAAACTTTTGTTTATTTCATTGGAGTGAATTTATTTGTTCCTGCAGAGAATACCCGATTATGAACCATTTATACTGGTATTGAAATAGTGGAACAAGGACTGTCGTCGACACATTAGGTAAAAATTTGTAATTTTTGAAGAATCGAGTGTACCAAAAACTGGGGTCGCCATTGTTTGACAGGGGACGAATAACCAAACCAATAAAATACTGATAAAATGTATAATACCTACTTCCTTTGTTGTTATTAGCCAACGTTGTCTCGTATTCCTATCTCCGCATTGAACACCTCAATGCGTATGTATGAAATTAATTTCGTTTCGTTTCACCTCGATAAGTTTGAACTGCTATTTAATGAAGTCAACACAAAGTTTTACCGTAAGGTATTGTATATTTTACTGTAAACCCCTGTTATATTCATAATAACATTGGCCGTGACTGACCACAGGTTCTGTATAAAGTGGCTTTAGCTTCAATGACTATAACAGTTCACGTTCATGAGTTGTTTTTACCATATTAAACCTTCTCCTGTGAAATCTGTTGAACAAATGGCTAAAAATTTAATTCAATATTTTCCATTTAGGGTTTACTTAGCTCAAGTAAATGCCTTACATAGCTGAATACAATACACTCATGTCCAGCCAAGATATTGGAAAGTGGGTATTGAAAATATATCAAGTTGGAAGACTTTTGAAACAGACTTTCTTTAGTTCTTTGTATGAAATGTTAGTATTCATGTAAAACTATTAATAACTTGTCACTTCTTGTATTATTCTGACTTTCTAATTATGAGAAAATTGTCACCTCTCAATCATAGAGTGATCATCATTGGTATCTACTAAAGTAGAGACATTGATATTATAAACACAATCATCATCTTCATAGTTAATTCAACAGTTCCAAGAGACTCTCCATCTCAAGGAAAACTATTGCTTTTAGATATGTCATTAGGATGAACAATACTTTGTAAACAATAGTTAGTTTTCTTATGATAGCTATGCTATTTTAGGATTGCTTTGTTTAATAAAATAATATAAATGGTCACACAGTAATAATTATCCAGCTTCACTAAGGGCTGGTTTTTCAATAGTCAGATAACTTTTACCTGAAGAATAAATATGACAGTTTGACATATTTTCTACACAAAAGCTTTCAAACCGCCATATTTATTCCTCAGATAAAAGTTATCTGACTATTGAAAAATCAGCCCTAACAAAATAGCTCTTGATATTCTTGTAAGATCTCCATTTAATTGTAAGATAATTGTCGAGTTGGTCACTGGCTACAGGCACAGGCTACTAGAACATGTACGTGGCCTAGATTAAATTCAGTAAAGCGTAAATTGTATTGTTCAAATTGTAGTGTGAGAAATGTGATGAGATATACATACTAAGATTTCACATATGAAACTGAGGGTTATTTATATTGCAGGTTATGGCAAACTTGAATTTTCAACAAGCACCTAGAAGCCTAGCGAGCGGCGGTGTGGGCGGTCGCGTAAGCTCGGGCCTGGTGGGCGGTGTGTCGGGCCATGTGACGCCCACGTTCGGTGGCGCACTGTCGCCCGGCCGGAACTCCACCGCCATGCCCGGGGGCGCTCCGCCCTCTATGGCATCGCGATCCACACTATTCGGCCAGCGGGCGTTTGCCGACCGCAGGGTACCCATACCAAACGCGCTGTCGCAGCCTAACTCAAATTCCATGGTGAGAATCTCAATTTTCATTTGTATTCAGTCATAATTTATAATTGTGGGTAGAGGAGAAAAAATAAATTACTGCTAACCTACAGTGAATATTTGGAATGGAATCCTCTTCAATCTCTGTGAGAGTAATTCTATAATTTGTGATTACCTAAATTGCTTTGTTAAAATAATTTGTTAGTCATTTTAACACAATTAGAATGTGCGAAATGCCAAATTTGTATAATGCAAAGTATTCTTTAAAAAGTCCTCTACTGGGAAATTACCTAAAAAATGTTATTCAAACATCAATAGTGCTTACCTACTTTGGTTTTCTAATAAACCTAGCAAGATTTGTGTCAATATTTTGTATTCAAATAGGGTTGCTTCCAAGTTTCAGCTCTTTATTTCTTAATTTTATTGTTTTGTGTGAACTAAGAAGTAGCAAAAAATCTGGTTTATAAGATCTAAAGTAATGTTTCCTGTTTAAAGTCTTTTTCACTGGGTTTTCATGATCCACATTCATTTTTCAACATAGGTTTCAAGTTTAAGTGATATGTGTGTGGTTGTTGTCTTCAGTCGAGTATGGGCAACCTGTCTCGGTTCAACACTAGCAGCAACTACCACTCGGTGTTCGGTGAGGGCGGTGACACGTCGACGCCTCCGCTGCTGGACCTCAGCGAGTTCCCGTCGCTTACGGCGCGGGGGGCTGGCGACCAGGCCCCCGCCGCCGCACCACCACCACCCGGCTCTAAACCTTACGGTTAGTTGCCTTACTCAGACCAAAACTTACCAAAAATATTAAAATTTGTCATACCTTGAGAAGTTTGTTGGTTATACATAAATGTAGGTAATATCCATTTCCTTTGATATAGAAGTGTGGAAAAGTAATCCTTAAACCATTTTTGTGCTTCAATCGTTGGAATAGAGTGAAAGTTTAAAGCCGAATCTATATTACGAAACTATTGGCGGGAACTTAGTTATTCATTGATAGCTTCACATGTAAATAGATAGAGTGAAAGTAGCTACAGGATCAGTGTGCTGACGCTCCTAACATTATAATAATTGTAGTTGCCACTGTACACACAAACACTGTACATACAAGTTAATAAAATTGAAGTGCCTATTTGTAATGTCATATTAACAGCTTTTTACTAAATGCTTATGAAAGTATAATTATGACAGTACAAATAAAAAAAAAAACATTTAGTGTATCTGTCTGTTTGTTTGTTCCGGTTAATATCCGAAACGGATGGACTGATTTTGACGGAACTTTCACTGGTACATAGCTGATGTTTTAAGGAGTAACTTAGGCTACTTTTATTTTAGAAAAAGTATGAAAATCAAAACTTATTAATGAAATGACATGAAATGTTTATTTCTGTAAGTAGATCGTTTAAGACACGTCGATATTTAAAACTAGATGGCGCCGGCATTTCCTAGCTGACTGATCCCTGAGAAGAAATGCCGAAACAAACTCAGAGGTCATTGTCTCTTTTAAAGCCCAAACGTATTATTAGGATTTTATGTGAGTCTAACAATGCAGGGCCATGTCTGGAAGGGCCTTCTGAAGAAAGAGTAATTGCAGCTTTGAATTGACCTGTTGCTCAAACGAAGTTGCGGTCAGCAGTTAGTCTTTGTATAAAGACATGACTAGTGTATAAGGATGAATGAAAGGCGACTAACAAAAGGTAATACAAGGCAGATGCGAGTGGACTAGCAGGGCTTATAGTGATCTTATTGGTGATTCTTTAAATGTTCAAATCAAATCAAATCACTTTTATTTGTTAACACAGGTAAAGAAATACAGATCTTGAGTTTAGTGAACAGAATGCTATGTTATGCCAGGAGGCGTACAAATATGGTGTGCACCTATCTAAATATTATGAATTTAAATAAACAAAAAAGATGTTTGAAAATCATGCATAATTAAAATATCAAAATAAATCATAACAATTATATATTATCTTTAAAAATTTAATGATGTCAGATTTAAATGAGGAATTATTTAGTTATCAATGATGATGTTCTTCGGAAAGGTCAGTTTTGTAGTATTCGCAACCGGCGTGCGTGTATGACCAGATTTATGAACGTAAACGAAGCAAAATTAATATGTAAGGATCGTAGCAGGTGGCGTTCTGTAGTTTCTGCCCACCTCTGAAAGGCGTGAGTTACAGACTCACGCCTTTCAGAGGTGGTGTACTAGTTCATAATTAGACGTTGATAACTTGTGGCAGTGGGTATGGTGAAGCAGCCTACATCGGAACAGTCAGAGTTCACGATGTCGTCAGAGGACTTCCCGGCGCTTCCCGGCACGTCGAGCGCGGGCGGTGTGGCCCCGCTCCCGCCGCCTGGCCCCCTTCCGCCCCCGCCCGACTTCAGCAATCACACCAACGACAAGCCCCGGAAAGGCATACAGACCTCACCCGATGGTAAATATCATCAACACATATAATTATTACAAGCCTGTTTAACTTCTAAATGAGATTTTTTGTCCACTAAAATATAATCTTTTTTTGGGTTCAGGATTCTAGTCTAAAAAGCAAAATAATGTTGGTTTTTAAATAACACAGAAATGCAATTTTTTTAATGTGTCATGTCCAGCAAATGAACAAAATATTGTGCTGCATTTCTAATTAATAACACAAAGTCGGTTTATTTTTTTGTGTTTATAATTAATGCATGCCATATTTGAACGTTCTATACCAGTGGAATTATGATTTAGATAGTTAATTAAACTGAATTTGCACCTGACATGTAATTTTTTTGTCCCTAAAGTTATCAGTCAAGGAGCACATACGGAATTCTACGGTGTGTATACTAAATAAGTGCTGGAAATATATTAAAATGCATGCATTATTTGTTGTAGCAGTTTTAATATATAATCCAGATAATATTCCATTAGAAATAGTATTTTTGTTCTGACAGTGTGTTAATAATATGTAATGTTTTAGGTAAAGTAACGAATATACCAGAGACGATGATACCGAACCAGTTTGGTATTGTCGGACTGTTGACGTTTATTCGCGCGGCGGAGTCGGATCCCAGTTTAGTCTCGTTGGCGTTAGGGCAGGATCTCACTGCGCTCGGACTGAACTTAAACTCACCAGACAACCTTTATCTCACTTTTGCTGGCCCTTGGGCGGATGCGCCGTGCAGGTAACATAAATGATTAATTATGTGAAAATATAGTCTGATAGTTACCATCAAATGTTCAGGGAACAATTGTGAAAACCTTGAGTAGATAATCTGACGGATTTGTAATTTGTTTCAGAGCACAGGATATGGACTATCATGTGCCTCCAGAATATCTAATCAATGGTTCAATTAGAGAAAAGTTGGCGCCTCTACGACTGAGTCGATATAAGGAAGACCTCTTATTTTATTTGTTCTACTGTTTCGTGGGTGACGTGCTGCAAATCGCAGCGGCAGCCGAACTGTGAGTCAATCTTATTGTTTTACATAGTTATAAGTTTCAATGTATCATCTGGCTATCAGCCATAGCAACAAGTTGATTATCATGAAGTTAGGTTCGTCCACCTATTAACGGGCGATAAAATCAGCACATACAAAAGTCTGAAGTAGATAGTCCAACAAAATATTATTGTATATCCATTATAAGTTAGTTTGAGATTTGTTTAATAACAATAGGTTCATCAAAAGCATCAGAACGTTCTTGTGATTCAAGTTGATAGGCATACAAATAATAAAAAACCCCAAACACACCTGTCTACGTTTTGACTTCTTGTTCAACAATGCTCTGACGATCGACAGGTGGAGGGATGCCCATCGGCTGGCCTGCCCTATGCTCCTTACCGGCGACGGGTAGCAGCGTCGCCGGCACAAGAGAAGTAGCTCGCCACTCGACAAGCTTCACGAATTGTATAAACATGGGTTTCAAGTGTACAGGGGAAAATTCCCTCTAAATTAGCGAATAATTCGAAACTAAAGGATAGTTAGGCTAACGCAAAATTTTGGGTATATTAGGTAATGCAATGTTGAGTCATTATAGCTGCATTGACGCTGGCTAGTAAAATGCTTCAACATATTTAATGAATTAACATCCGCCAAAGGATCACTGCTGCAAAATGGTACTTTTAGATCTCCACCGTAATGTACCCAACAAGGAAGCTAAGTAATTTACTTTCACAGTATATAATTTAGAACGTTTGTTTCAGCTATAATCGAGAATGGCGGTATCACATGGAGGAAAAGGTGTGGATCTCTCAAGCGCCCGGCATGCCTATGGTGGAGAAAACCTCGACGTACGAGCGTGGCACCTATTACTTCTTTGACGCGCACAACTGGCGTAAGGTACTATTGGCGTCTATTTAGATTTATACTATATGCATGTGGCATGAGAAATTTTATTTAAGTATCGCATGAAGGCACTATGCATGCCCAGTAGAAAGCTTTTCAGAAAGGCAAGAACTCCACATGTTTATCTTTTACTAGATTTTGCCAGCAGCTTCGCCGCATGGAGGTAGGAAATTATCCCACGGGGACGTACTACAGGGATAAAACGTATCCTACGTGTTAATCCAGGTTATAAACTATCTGTGTGCCAAATTTCATCTAAATCCGTTCAGCCGTTTTTGTTTTTGAAGTTTCACATTCATAATATTGTTAAGCTTCTGCCAGCAACTTCGTTCGCGTGGAAGTCGTAAGACACCACAATATACTAAAATAACAGCCACATTTCCTGCTTGCGCTATTCCTTCGTCTTTGCGTAGCGTAAGCGTACGTACGGCTGTTGGCTCAGTCGCGGCACTTTTCTTACTTTAGTATTTTTATACCCGTCGTAACTTTTAAACTAAAGGTCCGTTTCGAATTATTTAAAGAGGAATTTACATTACATAATCAACCTTGATTTTGTAACTATTTAGTTGGATACGGATTAATATCATTATACGAATCCCTACCCGTGTTTTGATTGACTAATTTGAACAAAAAACGGTTATTGTGACATAACTATAATATTTAGATCATTTATTTGTTTATTTTATTTGACTTTATTAGCCAATTTATTTGAATTTTTATTTTCATTTATTATTGACTTAGTCTACTAATTTCAATGAGTTTTTAATGATTTGTATTGCAATATGTGGTTAGCTAGCGACCGCGACAATTGATAATGATTATTTTTTCGTTCGTAAGTTCGTCATGCTCCCTTAGATGTCACTGCTTAGTGCTTGCGGTAGCGTCGGGGGTCGTGTTGCCTCCTTCCCTCAAATATGGCGCGGGGGGTAATGGCTGATCTTTGCGTTATGCTCGTGAACGGGTGCTGCTTGTGATGACAGGTCGTCTTGCTGATCATAGTTTTATTAATTAGTAATAAATTAACTGTTTATTTATTTTACTTCAAAGGTCCTAGTTTATAATTTTTAACTTCATGTATAAACATAATGCAGTATTCATATGTAAGCGGGCACGCCCTATAAGCCTGGAAACTGTTATTTAGGTATTAAGTTTTATTTACGTTTTTATTATTTATTTCTGCTTGAGTATAGTTTTCAATGTTATTGTTGGTAGGTATTTTGGCGTGTGCTAGCTGACATATGGCAAATAATTGAATTGAATGTTTTATTTTTCGTAATTTTAATGACTTACTATTGTATAGAATCCGGTTCTTCTAACTGAACAGACAGCTGCTGTGCTGCTGGGTTTTGCGCCACTTCTTCCCAACTAAAGCACTTGGAAGTGGTGAAGGGCGGGAGTTTTAGGGGACTGTCTTATGTAAATACTGCTTAATAAACTGTATGGAATAGGAATCCGCGGGAAAGCCCGTGAATGGCTTACATCATACTTAAAAAATAGAGAACAAGTAGTTGAAATCGTATACTTTAACCACAATAGTAGAGAAATAGAAAAAATCCGATCTAAAGGCAAAATAACTAACGCTTCCATCCCCCAAGGAAGTGTCATAGGTTGCTTATTATTCCTCGTTTACATCAACGACTTACCGAAAACCATAGAGGGTCCATGTGTTTTATTCGCGGATGACATATCTTTATTAGTCTCATGTCAAAACAACGCAAACATAGAAGAAAAACTCAGTTCCACACTCACAAAAACATGTAACTGGATGACCTCACATAACTTAGAAATTAATAATACAAAAACTAAATTAATGACTTACCACCCTTATCAAAAAGCTCCTTTCACTTAAATTTCACGGCTCAAAATTGGAAACTGTTGATGAATTTACATTACTTGGACTTACAATAGATAAACATAATTAACTGGAAAACACATACTTATACAAAAAAACCCGTTCAAAAATTTCAAAGTTTGATAAATGATAAATGACTTTATTTCTGTAAGTAGGTTTTTACAAACACTTTTACACGTCAATCATATTTTTTTTTAAACTAGATGAGGTCGGCGTTTCCTATCTGACTACTCTGAGAAGAAAGGCCGAAACAAACTCAGAGGTCACAGTCTCTTTTAAAGTCCAGACAGAATCTTGGTCAGATCATGTGAAGGCTATGTAGATCGGTGTCTGAAATGGTCTTTTGAGGAAAGAACCACACAGATTGAGTGGACCTGTCCAGTCAGTGCACGCAATTGTCAGCAATCGTGCAGCTCAACTCAGAACTTAGGAGCTCAACGATTCGACGAACAATACCAAAGAAAGGACATTTGAGTAGGCCGCACAAGTTACTCAAACTGCCAGATCATGATTACACTAAGAGTAAAAATACAAAAAAAAGCAATGACCAACATAGTTCTCACATTCACAATAGTTAAAATAATAGCATAATACTTTACAAAGTAAATACTCTTGTCATAGTATATGTATATAAAATTCATTAATGTCAATGTGTATATAAAATCCGGACATAATCATTGAGGACCATGCAGATTGGTGTCTGAAATGGACTTTTGAGAAAAGAACCACACAGATTGAGTGGACCTGTCCAGACAGTGCACGCATTTGTCAGTAACCGTGCAGCTCGACTCGGAACTTAAGGAGCTCAACGATTTGACGAACAATACCAAAGAAAGGAACCAGATGTAACAATATTTGGTGGTCTCCACACTCAAATTTATCGGTTGTTACTGGTATTTTAGGTAGGTACCGGTAGGTAACAACTGATAAATTTGAGTGTCGAGACTACCAAATATCGTTACATCTGGATTGTTAGGACTTAGCAACCGAAAACGATTGCTAACTATGCAATGTAGGTAAGGTAACAACCGATAAATTTGAGTGTCGAGACTACCAAACATTTACATCAACATTTACATCTGGATTGTTAGGACTTAGCAACCGAAAACGATTGCTAACTATGTCGAGACTGCAGGGCCAGGAGTTCTACATAAAACGCGAACATATCCAATCACAGTACACACTTAGGCACCGATCTAGGCTAAACATACCAACATCCAAGCTAAAAATGCATTCTATAAGCCCCTACGTAATGTCTATAAAATAGGTTACAAACTACCTGACCTATTAAAGAAAGAAGAAAAGTTGAATATATTTATAACAAAACTTAAAAAATTACTGATAAACAAGTGTTATTACTCCTTAGATGAATATTTAAATGATAAACATAAATAATATGGAAAAGTATTAATAATAATTATAGCAATAACATTATCAATAATAATGTAATTTATATACTATAGGTATGTAAAGGAAATTACTAATATAAATTACTAAAAATAAATAATAAATTATGGAGTCCGAAGGAATTCATCTTTCGGATTCCATACACCTTAGATACCTCTCCTCATCCGAAAGCTATAAATATTTGGGTATGTCGGAAGCGTTAGGCATCAACGTTGCTGACATGAAGCAATCGTTGAAAGAGCGCTTCTTCGGTCGCCTGAAGAAGATATTACTTAGTCTTCTTTCAGGCGGAAACAAGGTGCGTGCGTGCCTTCAACGGTTGGGTCATGCCGGTTTTGATGTACTCTTTCGGCATACTCAAATGGACTCAGACTGAACTCGACGCCCTGGATAGGAGGGTCCGTACACTACTGACCGCAAATCGGATGCATCACCCACGTTCTTCGGTGATGAGACTGTACATCCCGCGGAAGTGCGGGGGTCGAGGCTTTTTAAATGCGAAGACCAGCCACAACCGCGAGGTCTGCAGTCTCAGGGAATATTTTTTAAAAGCTGAAATGGGTATGCACCGTGATGTGGTAGCAGTAGACAAGGGACTCACCCCGCTCTCCATGGCTAAAGAGAACTGGCGCAAACCTGTAGTACTTACTACCGATGACCGCAGGGAGGTATGGCAAAGCAAGGAGCTTCACGGGCGCTTCTACCGGGCTCTTCATCAACCCGGTGTAGACTTCTTAGCGTCCGTATCCTGGCTACGTTTTGGTAACCTTTTCGGGGAAACTGAAGGTTTCGTCTGTGCAGTTATGGACGAAGTTATCTTGACGAATAACTACCGGAGACATACTATGAAAGACGGGACGGTTGACGTGTGTCGGGCATGCCACCGTCCAGGTGAATCCATCAGACATATTATCTCTGGTTGTTCTCGTCTGGCTAACGGCGAGTACTTGCACAGGCATAACCAAGTAGCCAGGATTATTCACCAGCAACTTGCTTTAAAATATAAACTTGTGGATACCGAGGTACCGTATTACAAGTATGCGCCCGACCCATTTCTCGAAAATGACCAAGTCACGTTGTACTGGGATCGGTCTATTATTACTGACAGGACTATTGTCGCCAATAAGCCTGATATAGTGGTGATAGATCGATTAGCGCGCCGCACAATGATTATCGATGTTACCATTCCACATGACGAGAACCTCGTGAAAGCTGAGAAAGAGAAACAAATTAAATATCTCGACTTAGCACACGAGGTTGTTGACATGTGGAATGTGAGCTCGGCTGTCATTGTGCCGATTGTCGTATCGGCCAATGGCCTGATGGCCGAAAGCCTTTTTTTTTTTTTTTTTTTTTACGGGGGGAAATCCTCATGGACTACCTCCGCCTGGGGAAAAGGCGGAGGGGCGTGCCGGACTCTTACCGGCTAAAACCACCCCGGTGTCTCCTCGCACGTACGCGCGGGGCCGCGGGAATCGAAATTCTTCCGCAGCCCCACACTAGTGCTGGCCCGGTCTGTCCGGGCCTCGTCTCCTGCACGGGGTAGTGAGGTGTTTAACTACCCCGTGCATCGCCTCAGAGGCGCACGCCGACACCCGCGCGCGCCTTCGCCTCGGGTCCATCAAATAGGGGGCGAGGACTTCCCCAAGTCCCACGCCCCAGGACCCATTCATGGGGGCCGGAAAAGGGCGTTGTCCGCCCTTCTCCTGCGCCCGGTGCGCCTTCTGCGGCCGGGGAAGGGAGTCGAGATCTCCCTCTCCCGTTCCGCAGTTTCCTTCTGCGACATCACGTCCTCGCAGAAGGACACCACCGCGTCCCACGACTCTGCGCTACCGACCATCCTCCGCACTACGGCCGGCAGCGACAGATCGCCTCCTACTTCATTTGTGAGGACACAGCGCTGCTCCTCCCAAGCTACACACTCGGCGAGCGTGTGTTGCGCCGTGTCCTCCCCGCAATGGACGCAATGGTGGCACCGAGCGTCCGGCTCCCTGCCTATGCGACACAGGTACTTGCGGAAGCAGCCGTGCCCCGACAGCACCTGCGTCACCCTAAACGACAGGGAGCCGTGCCTTCTCCCGAGCCAGTCGTCGAGTACTGGCCGGATCGCCTCGACGGTAGCGAGGCCGGCGGTAGGGCGCATAAGCCTTAGCCGCCATTCCGCCACCAAGACCTGATGGAGCTCCTCTCGGCGCAGCGCGATCTGCCGCTGCACCGGCCTCGAGCCCCGTGCCCGCTCTTCCTCGCGCCATCGATATAATGACGCGAGTACTTTCGCCTCTAGGTTCCAGGGCGGGGATCCGGCCAGGACGCAAGCCGCCTCGTAGGAAATCGTGCGGTTACCCGCGGACGACTCTGACGGCCATCGCCGTCTGCGGTTTACGCAGAATGGCGAGAGTGCCGGCCGTCATGTCCATCGCCCACACAGGGGCCCCATACAGGGCCATGGACCGCACGATTCCCACGTACAACCGCCTACAGGCGGCGCTCGGGCCCCCCAAGTTAGGAAGCAACGTTGAAAGCGCGCCCGCTGCACCCATCAGCTTGGGCGCCAGCCGCCGGAAGTGGGGCCCGAATCCCCATCGGCTGTCGAGCACCAATCCCAGATACTTCATGGTGGACTCGACAGCTATCCGGGCCCCGCTGACCACGATGTGTGATCCCGGCGCCGGCGCACGTCGGGGGCCATGAAACACCATGGCCTCCGACTTGTTTAGGGCCACCTCCAGGCCCAGGCGCCGGATGCGGTTCACCACCTGTGACACCGCAGCCGTGGCTATCAACGTCGCTTCCCTGTGCGAGCTCCCCCGGGCAGCGACAAGCGTGTCGTCCGCATAACACGTCAAGTCGGCGCCCGACGGGAGCTCGCCTCTCAGCACCCAGTCATAGCCGATGTTCCACAGGAGCGGTCCCAAGACCGATCCCTGTGGAACACCGCACGACATGAGGTGCCGACCGGCACCGTCACGTCCCCGATAAGTGACGCATCTATCCTCCAGATAAGCCCCTACCGTACGGCGGAGGTAGGGAGGCACGCGATGGTATTTCAGTGCCTCCCGAATACAACTCCAGGGTAGGGTGTTGAATGCGTTGGAGATGTCTAAAGACACCGCCAGCACCACCCCACCCTGGGACACCGTCTCCTCCGCCAGGGTCCTCACGCGCATGATGGCGTCTATGGTGGAGCGCCCCCGACGAAAACCGAATTGGTTGTCGTCCAGGTCCGGCCCCTCCCTGCACAAGTGGCTGACGAGGCGATCTGCGATAATGCGCTCAAAAAGTTTGCCCGCCTCGTCGAGCAGCACTATGGGCCGATACGCGGACGGCGAGTCCGCTGGGCGCCCCTCCTTCCTGAGCAGGACCAGCCTCCCCTCCTTCCACACACTGGGAAACTGACCCTGCTCGAGACATGCCGTGAAGAGCCCCCTCAGCTGGGGCTCTAGCTCCTTCAGAGCCAGGACGAGAGCTCGACCAGGAACTCCGTCGGGTCCGGGCGCTGTGTTCTTAGCCCGGAGTCGTGACACGGCCGCTCTCGTCTCTGCTTGCGTCACCTCGGGGACATCGGTGCTCTCCTCTTCTGAAGAGTCTGTGGCTGAGGGCGAAACCATCGCCGGGGGAACGTGTCCCGCTCGCTCAGGGAAGAGGGCCGATACTACCGCCTCTAGCAACTGGGGTTGCATGCTTTGCACCAGTGGAGGCGCCCAGGGACGCAACTTGCCCCGTACCCAACGGTATGGGCATGGCCGAAAGCCTCGATCAACATCTTTCGAGGCTCTCGTTAGGCGGTTGAATCAAGGGCCTGATTCAGAAGGCAGTACTCCTTGATACGGCTCGTATCGTGAGAAGGTTCCTGTCTCTGGAGCCCTAACCACCGGTAGCTTGGACCCTGCTCTTGATACCGGCGGACCACTATTTTTATATTTTTAAATGTTTTTTAAAAAAATATTTAAAATTGTATGTACATAAATGTATGAAAATAAATAAACGGAATAATAATACTAATTGATAACAATAATTAACGATAATTACGCAATTTATAGTTATGTCTAAAATATATTAATGATACGATAATTATTTATAAATAATATACCTACTAATACCAATTAATTAATAATATAACAATAGGAACATTATATAAAATAACAATAATAATTATTCAAAGAAAAACTATTTATATAAATGAATAAACATAATTATGCTACATAATTTTAAACAGGAATGTAAAAATAATCTATTATATTTAAGTACATTTTGCAGTTAAAATAATAGCTATTTAATAGATAAGCGAAATGTCAATATTTCAAATCTCCTAAAGCAAGGCTTCCTCTCCTTTGCTGTGCCCTACAGGGTCAATAATGATCTAAATTATATAGTTACCACCTAAGTACACATTATGGTAAAGCAATAAAGATATTGAGTATTGAGTAATTTTGAAGTTCAAAAATTGCTGATTCTCAGCCTAGTTTGAATAAATGAGTTTTTATTTTGATTGATTGAGCCCCGCGGAATTTTTTGTGGGTATAATTTATAGTACATTATTTCATGTAACATCAATAGTTTTCGCAGCGCACGCCTAATAATGACTTAAAGCAAATTTTTGGTACCTTGGATTATGCAATTTTCGTAGGGATCTCTAACTTTTTGAAAAATAAATAACGCCCGTGTTACTCGCCGATGATGTACTATCGAGGAAGTTCATATCTAAGCAGTTTTAGAACAAAATCCCGTGAACACGATGACCGCATCTGTTTTACGTTAGTTACTGTTAGCGCCCGAGCGCTACAGGGAAAAATAGTCCTAAAGGTGCATAGATATATGAACTTCCTCGATAGTACTATAGGATGTACTATAGGTGAAATAATTTATAAATTCGATTAAGTATTTCTAATATATATAAAATCAAATCTTTTCTCTTTATAATATTGTTACTTTAGTTAGATAGTAATAATTATGTATAGCATTGCGATTTTTTTATGCCTGTCTTAATCGGCTTATGTGCTTATCCTTTCATTTTGCATGAATGGCACCCGTTAATGGGCTGTCTGTTGTAACTTTTGACATCCAAAAATTTCGTTCTCATTGAGTAAATTATTTGTGTGGTGTAAAACACGATTTTAATTGTTTGTAGGTGGCGAAGGAATTCCACTTGGACTACAGCAAGTTGGAGGGCCGGCCGCAACTGCCACCGCATGTGCTCACGTAGCGTCTCCGCCGCGTCCTCTCTCATACACCTATTGTAGTTTTGTTATATAAAAAGTACAAGTTTAAAAAAAGATATACTCTTTTATTTTATGCAACACCCCATTGGTCATAGGGCCCTTCGCAACAATGAGTATGCGTAAGCCGTTACGTAGTATTTATTATTACACAATGCCCAGTTCACATTATTCCGGTGGCGTTCCAGTCCAGCGATCTAAGCCAGTGCTGAAATGCCACTGGAATAATGTAACCGGCACTGGAATTCACTAGAACATACCCATTCTAGTGATTGGGATTGACAGTCTGCTTTTTCATTCTAACTCGCCCATTTCGTGTGTATCAGAATGGCGGGTGTAATTTCCAGATTTGCCTAAATTTATTACAGTTATTTATATATAATAACTAAAATAATATATCAACTGAGGATGCAGTTACAGCGCTTAGCTCGCTGATAACTGATTATGTCGACTCAGGGAAAAAGTGTCTGGCTGTATTCCTTGATTTAAAAAAAGCCTTTGACACCGTTGCTGTTCCAACCCTTTTGTCCAAGCTAGAAGGAATTGGAATAAGGGGAACCCCTCTTGTGTTTTTTAAAGATTATCTGTCAAACAGAAGACAGAGGGTTAAGATAGGGACATACATCAGTGATGACGTGGAGGTATCATTCGGTGTGCCTCAAGGAAGCGTATTAGGACCTACACTTTTCTTAATGTATATAAATGACCTATGTAATTTAAAAGTAGATAACGCAAAAATATTTTCTTACGCCGATGATACTTCCATTGTCTTTTATGGTGATAACTGGTCCGAAGTAAAGCTCAAAACGGAAATAGGTATGGCTCAAATTGCTAATTGGCTCAATGAAAACCTCCTTACGTTAAACGCAACTAAAACCAACTATATGTGTTTTACAATTAGAAACCGCTCACAACCAGATCAAGATTTAAATATAAAAATACATTCTTGTAAACGAGCCATGAATGATGCCTGTACATGTCCTATAATTAATAAAGTAACACAGACAAAATATTTAGGTGTCATAATTGACCAACATTTGAGTTGGTACTCCCACCTTGAACATGTTGCTGATAGAATACGCAAATTGGGATGGATATTTAAATCACTAAGATATGTGACCCCTGCAAGTATAGCCACAAATGTGGGCGCCAAGAGAAATCTTCTAAATGAAATCTATACAGCCCTTGCACAATCTGTAATAGTCTACTGTATACCTGTATGGGGTGGGGCAGCGAAATCAAAATTTATAGACGTTGAACGAGCGCAAAGAGGTCTGATAAAAATAATGTACTTCAAGAAACGGAGATTCCCTACTGAAAGTCTATATGAGATTAGCGGCCTGCTATCTGTTAGGAAATTATATATCTGTGCCTCGACCTTAAAAAAGCATAAGGCACTTACATACGACAAAAACATAATGTTAAAGAGAAGAAAGGATATTATTGTGCAGGTGCCACAATCTAAAACCAATTTTGCTGCTACACAATATAATACTCAATCAGCACGGTTATATAATAAAATTAATAAAGACGTATATATTTACACTGAACATCTTCATAAAGGTAAGAAAATGCTAATAGAATGGTTAAAATCACGCACCTACGCAGATATTGAATGGTTGTTACAATAAGTGGAAATTAGTTAACTGACACCGCCACACCCGCACGCACATCCTATCATACACACATCCACACCAACCACACACCTCTCACACCCCAAACACATCACACACCACACACACTCGGCACACTAAACACACCCCTCACACTAAACACACCCCTCACACATCACACACTCCACACACCCAACACACCCACATTAATGTAAAGTGTAACTTAAGTAACTAATAAGAATTTAATTTTGTAAGTGTACAAACAGCCGAAGCTATGGAAGTGCGGAGTCTCCTAACACAGGCGTCATCATGCTTAAAAGGAGGCTCCAATCATAAACTAATGTAAACTAGTTGGTACAGAAATAAACATTTTGTATTTTGTATTTTTTTTTGTATTTGGTACCTTCTGTGTACCTTTACGTACCTCTCTTCAAAATCTGTGTACCTACACCCGTATGATGATATTTTAAAAATTAGGTACACCCGCCATCCTGATGTCAAAACCGCGGGTGTACTGCTAACCAATACATGTAGCCAAGCGTACTGTTTATGTAAATTTGGTACCTCTTGTGTACCTGCAGATAAAAGTATTAAATAAACAAAATACTGCAAGGTTGCTGCAAAAATAAAAATAAATATTTTCTTTCTTCGACGTATCTTTTAAAATAACAATCTACGTATTGATAACTTATCTTAAATATTAAAAAAAACTATATGTATACATAATTACAAAAATTACATATTGCCCATTTTAGAATTGTGAAGGATTTATAGAATTAGGATGTTTGTCTATCAGTGTTTCCAGAATCAAAATGAAACAAGAGACAGTTTTAAAGGATATATTAATTAATTTTCACGATAACGAAATAAGTAAGGATTAATATATGAATAACGCACTGATTCCATGTGCATTTAACTCGGCCTTATAATTTGTTACAAAACTATAATCAATGTAATAAAAATTAGACTAGTATACAGGGTGGAAAGATAAGTCGGGCGTCAAATGGTCGTTAGAGGGTTGGTGTAATATATTAATATTTACGTCTACCTTCATTCGAAACGATAAACCAAGTATGTCTCAACAAGAAAATTATATGCATACATTATCTAGCTTGATATATGCTATGAATCTATTTCGATCCTGGAACTGAATGGAAATAATTCCATATTTTATTACTATTGATATCAGAATCATTAGGAAACAGGCAACAAGGAAATATAATGACCGCGTCCTTGCATCAGAGTAATACAAATGCATCAAATAAAAATAGTTTAATTGTAGAGTGGTCCAGTGGTCGTAGTATGCGACTGCTGAACACGAAGTTGTGGGTTTGATCTCCACATAAAACAACAATTTGCGGATCACATTTAAAGTGTTGTCCTGAGTCTGTGTGTAAATTGTGTCCGTTAATTTCATTTCCGATTCCCGGTATAGTCACGCACGCAACAGTGACTAAATGATACACGGAGGTTTGGGATTACTATTAAAGATATTACACATTAAACGTATCTTGGCAATATGTTTAATATGGAGGTTCTAGGTTCAATTACCGAAGATTGTTATTATCCTTTGACGTCGTTACTATTGTTAGTTAGTATTATAAAATACAAAGTAACGTCGTGTAATAAAAAAATATTTTTTTATTTTTGCAGCAACCTTGCAGTATTTCGTTTATTTAATACTTTTATCTGCAGGTACACAAGAGGTACTAAATTTACATAAACAGTACGCTTGGCTACATGTATTGGTTAGCAGTACACCCGCGGTTCTGAAATCAGGATGGCGGGTGTACCTAATTTTTAAAATATCATCATACGGGTGTAGGTACACAGATTTTCAAGAGAGGTACGTAAAGGTACACAGAAGGTACCAAATAACTGTAATAAATTTAGGCAAATCTGGAAATTACACCCGCCATTCTGATACACACCCCATTTCAGCGACACTGGAATAGTGTAGACACGTTGAACGGTGAACATGCATTATTTTTTTGTCGGACTGACAATGACTGGAATAATGTAGGGTATGTCTAGCACTGGACTGGATTGATTCGCTGATTAATGGCCTGGTGTAATGGGATCCGGGTTTAACTTTGGACAAGCTGTGCAATCAATTTATTAGAAACAAATTACATCTTTTTATATGCCACACACAATGGCCTGTAAAGGTAGGTAACTAGGTACATTAAAACAGCCACAAATCTAACTTGCACAAAAGCAATTCAAGTGTGAGTTTCAGGATGGTATAGTTCTAGAATGCAGATCTTAGTCCCAAAGCAACTATCTGTAGCTTATCTATCATGTCTTATTTATTTTGTTCCGTGCGGGATTCGTACTCGCGACTAGTAGCGCGGAAGTTATCCATTCGGCCGATGCGTTGATCCAAGGAGTAGAAATATAATTATTTATTCTGTAAATTCTGCTTTCCCTTTGTAAGAACGATTTTCAAACACCAGAGTTTTTAAAAACCTGGGTTATCCTTTGTGCTTATTTTAAAACCTACTCGTTTTGTAACAAGACCGTTATTGTGTGTGAAGCTGAATTCGATGTCAAGCAGTAGACAGGACATAGCTAGTCGTATACGGGGATGGGCTGCATATAACATACCGTCAAACGGGGTGAATAGGGACGCAGGGGTGAATAGAGACGAAACTTTAGAAGGGATTTTAACCTTGAAATAATATAGTTTATTCCAAAAAGGACTCTTAATGTGTTTATTGTAATATAATTAACGATTAAGTGCTCTTGTTGGGGTCAAACTAAATTATTTCAAGGTTAAAATCCCCTTTAAAGTTTCGTTTCTATTCACCCCTGCATGCCTATTCACCCCGTTTGACTGTAATTATTCTAAATCACGTAGGCAGGACTCCATGGGGCACAATTTTCTCACATTTATTTTGGTCCCTATTAATGAATGGTCTAATAAGCTAATGTGAGCACTCGTTTGTATTTCATAATAGGTAGGTATAAACAGATTTCCATAGAGCTCTCCGCTGTGATAAATGGCTAAAGAAAGGATCGTGCCGATAATCACGTAGGTGCCGCTATCGCAGTAAAGTTTTGACATAATTGTGTAATGTGGGCAGGTCCTGTGCCATTTTGCCCAAGAAGTGTGACGCTGTAGGAATCGATAAGATGCTAGCAATCAGTAGCACAATCGTAGTTTGATAGCTTGGGGGTTTTACCTACTGTAAGCAAAAATTAGTAAGAAGGGCAACAGCATGTACGCATGTATGTATTAAATAAAAAAAATCTAGAGACATTATCATATTATATTGTAAAATCTCATCTGGGGTAAACTTGCTGTTAATAAAATATTATACACCGTGTGATAAAATATTAATTTAACAGCACTTGGGGAGTTTTACAAATATTGCAGTGACAAAGTGGCGACACTTATTAAAACATTTAATTTTTTTAGATATCCAATACAACAGGTATTATGCATCAGAACTCACTTATAATTTGAAGATACAAAATTAATACTATATAACATAAACTTAATCTAAATTATGTCCATATGTCATAATGGAAAATGCCAAAATTCTGGTTCTAGCATACCAATGATCTTCAGGAGATTTATGCCTATATACTAGCAGGCTCTGATTGTGTCTCAGTCAAGATCCTCAGTGCTTGCTGCAGGGTTGGGGGCATCACCGGCCGGCTGCGAGGAGCCAGCAGTATTCTCCTTCATAGTAGGTTCATCATCACCATTCTTGCCGGGAACCCACAGTCCTGCGTCCACACATCTCTTCATGAAGTAGATGGCTTCTTGCTCCGGCATTTTAGCAATTGTTGCTTGGAGCAATGGCACGTCTTGGGCATCAAAGCATTTCTTCAATTCCTGTAATAATGACAACGCAAAACTGTTAGTCAAAGTAATTGAAACACTTAATTGTAAATAATAGTGGAACATTGTATACAGCATACTATATCCAAGAAATAAGTTTAACCTATTGTAGTTTAAATAATTTAAAGCCTAGCTACTTACATCAGGTAGCTCCTCATACACCTCAACAGGGTCCAGTCCACCAGGTCCCAGCCTGGCCTTCCGTTCCTCTTCCTCCTGCTCTCTGATAGCCTCATTAATTTTCTCAGCAGCTCGCTTCTTGATCCTTGCCTTAAACTGCTCCAATTCATCATCAAATGAGTCTTTGTATGTCTTCTCTGCAATTTGAATCCTGAAAGAAACAAATATTTATAACAAATCTTTAAAGTGTTCATAAAACAGCAATGAAACTCAGTAAAGTGATTTACTTTGAGAAGAAAGAGCTGACACAAGCCCTGGGGTCCACATCCAGTTGTTTTGACAGCTCCAATATGTACTGCATGCAGATAGTTTGGTGAGCTACATGAGCCATCAAATCATGTTTCTGAAAATAACCAAAAATAGACAACACAAATGTAGTGAACATCATAAAGCTCTACAAATGCATCATATTACTTCAATAATAATAATAAATAACAAATTGACAGCATTACAGTGCACAAGAGCAGCATACTACTCACCTCTTCCATTTCCAAGTTGATGCACCAGATGACAAGGTAGTTGGCCGTTTCGTCACACACCAGTTGACTGTGCTCCTGTAAAAACGATCGCGAGTCTTCATAACGCCGCAGCATACCAAACTGCTTTAGAATCTTTTCATTTTCTTTGATAAACTTCTTCATCTTGTCTTCTTTCTCCTCCTCAGTCAAGTTCTCATCCTTGGGTCTGATGGGCTTGGTGTTGATGACGGTTTTGGTGAAGCCTGGCTCACTGATTGTGTCCACGTTCCACGGGGTTTGTCGTTCTTTCTTCTTAAGATCATCTTCTTTTTGTGTTAATTGTTTCGCTTCTTTTTCTAGATCAGTTAATGCTTTCTTTAAAGAACCAAGATCGGGACTGTCGGGGCCTGCTTCACTGATTTTTTTCCTAGTTTCGTTTATCAATCTGAAGTTTTCGGTCTTTTTTTGGACGTGGTCATCTCTCTCTTTACGCCGCTCCTCCATGCGCTCGACACGCGCTTGGTGCCGCCAGCGAAATAGCGACGGCGTGTCGATGTTAGGGTGGGTCTCGTCTTCATCATCGGATATCTAAAATGGGTTGTCAATCCAGATTAACGTAGGTGTATAAACAACGGTGGAGCTAATTTTGAATGGAATGCAATAAATACTTACTTCTATATCCTTCCACTTGCTGTAGTCGACCATTTTGAGTTAATAACAAGGATTCCACTTACGATTTGAAGTTTTAACTTTCTATTGTGTTTGCAGGAAAACGAATAACTTCGAGAAACAGTAAAAAATCCGGAAAATTCTCTCAATACATAACGCTCGCAACAGATTAAAAACAGAAACGTCACGTCATACACGTCATAGACAAAATTGCTTTCTTAGTTTTCATAGAGAGTAGAGTTCCAGTAGGATGTTAGGATCTTAGACCAAACTGTAGGATGGTAGGATTGTTCTGAGGGTAGGATGTTATAAAGCGGCCTACTCCGAGCACATTCGTTTATGTTTTATCTGGTTTTTGTAAGGGTTTACAGCAATGATAAATGATAAATTATTTTATTTCTGTAAGTAGGTTTGTATAAACACTTTTAGGCGCTTTGAGGCGCCTTGTTTACAAGTATGAATGAAACTCGATCCAGTTGATAAAGATGTGTATTTATGTCACAGCACATTATTCAAGCGACAGCGGAAGAAACACGTTTATACCACATCACATTTACACAGAATAAGAGTCGTGTATTATTCACATAGAGCGTTGTAATAATTAGTTAGTTATGGAGGTTTTACATGACCATTCAAATCCTGGGTGTTAAGTACCAATGTGGTGTCATAGACATCACCTCTAGATTACAGTAGTGTTGTCTATAAATCCAACAGTGGGAACCATAGACAATTAGTTTGGTTCGCCACACCACCCCCCCACGGAGAAATACAAGGTGAGGACTATGTGGGTTATTATTCCAGTTTTAATCATGTTCTGGCAGTTTGAGTAGTTTATGTGGCCTACCCAAATGTCCTTTCTTTGGTATTGTTCGTCGAATCGTTGAGCTCCTTAAGTTCTGAGTCGAGCTGCACGGTTACTGACAAATGCGTGCACTGTCTGGACAGGTCCACTCAATCTGTGTGGTTCTTTTCTCAAAAGTCCATTTCAGACACCAATCTGCATGGTCCTCAATGATTATGTCCGGATTTTATATACACATTGACATTAATGAATTTTATATACATATACTATGACAAGAGTATTTACTTTGTAAAGTATTATGCTATTATTTTAACTATTGTGAATGTGAGAACTATGTTGGTCATTGCTTTTTTTTTTTTTTGTATTTTTACTCTTAGTGTAATCATGATCTGGCAGTTTGAGTAACTTGTGCGGCCTACTCAAATGTCCTTTCTTTGGTATTGTTCGTCGAATCGTTGAGCTCCTTAAGTTCTGAGTTGAGCTGCACGATTGCTGACAATTGCGTGCACTGACTGGACAGGTCCACTCAATCTGTGGGGTTCTTTCCTCAAAAGACCATTTCAGACACCGATCTACATAGCCTTCACATGATCTGACCAAGATTCTGTCTGGACTTTAAAA
Source organism: Brachylomia viminalis (assembly GCA_937001585.2). Classification (NCBI taxonomy): domain Eukaryota; kingdom Metazoa; phylum Arthropoda; class Insecta; order Lepidoptera; family Noctuidae; genus Brachylomia; species Brachylomia viminalis. The sequence goes on along the minus strand of OW443316.2, from coordinate 11,217,675 downwards.
GAGACTGTGACCTCTGAGTTTGTTTCGGCCTTTCTTCTCAGAGTAGTCAGATAGGAAACGCCGACCTCATCTAGTTTAAAAAAAAAATATGATTGACGTGTAAAAGTGTTTGTAAAAACCTACTTACAGAAATAAAATCATTTATCATTTAAGGTACACACAAAAAATAAAATAAAACAATATAACATAAAAACTATAAATCTAGAATGTCCCTAAATTTAACCCGTCTGCCAGCTCTGGTGGTGACAGTGTCTGAAGGGACTGGAGTAGTTGGCGTGGAGGGAGTTGGGTGTGGGGAAGGAAAATCTGGAACGGGAGCTGAAACAGATGGTGAGGAAACTAGTTCAGAGTCCAGGTATGCTGGCTTAACACGGTCCATACTGACCGTAGCCTCTCTTCCGTTCATGTCCAAGGTAAGGGTTTTGTCCCTTCTCCTCAGGATACGGTATGGGCCAGTGTATGGAGGTTGGAGAGGCCGTCGAACAGTGTCGTCGCGGAGTAAGACATGGGTTGACGTCGCTAAATCTTTGGACACGAAGGTTGACGGTCGAGCGTGTCGTGAGGCTGGCATTGGACGTAAAATTTCCATCCGGCTCCTCAACTCCGTGACGAAATCGGTGACGTCGTTTGGGCTCCTGGGTTCTTCCGCTGGCATGATAAGTTCTCCAGGAAGTCGAAGAGGTTCTCCATAGACTAGCTCAGCGGACGAGGTGTTAAGGTCCTCTTTGAGTGCGGTCCTCATGCCAAGGAGTACCAGTGGAAGTGCCTTGCTCCACGTTTGGGGATGGCACATTAAGGAAGCTTTGAGTTGACGGTGCATGCGTTCTACCATGCCATTTGCGCACGGGTGGTAACTGGTTGTGCGAATCCGCTTTGTCGCGCACACGTTCATAAGGCGCCGAAACAGAGCCGATTCAAACTGGCGACCCTGGTCGGTCGTCACGGTACTTGGCACCCCGAAACGGGATATCCAACCGGTCACCAGCGTGTCTGCCACTTCTTCCGCCGTGATAGATGTCATAGGCCACGCTTCGGGCCAACGCGTAAATCTGTCAACCGCGGTAAGACAATATGTGAAATTGCTTGAAGGCGGCAGTGGTCCTATGATGTCAATGTGGACATGACAGAATCTTTTTGATGCAATAGGAAAAGACATCAACGGTGCAGATGTGTGCCTGGTCACCTTACTGCGTTGGCACTGTAAGCATGACTTCGCCCATTGTCGGCAGTCGGTGTTCATATGCGGCCATACGTATCGCTCGGCCACCAAGCGTAAGGTTGCTCTCACGCCAGGGTGACTGAGACCATGCAGTCGATCAAAAGCTGCTCGACGGAAAGGTAAGGTGAGGTATGGGCGAGGTTTACCTGTCGACGTGTCGCAGAGTATGGGAGTATTCGTTCCTGGAACAACGATTTTCCTCAATTTTAAAGAAGTAAATGCATTTGCCTTCTTGACTTCCTCGTCTCTTTCTTGCGATGCTGCAAGGGCTTGGTAGTCCTCCTCCAATGAGATGGATTCTACCCGCGACATAGCATCTGCGACTACGTTGTCGGTGCCTTTAATATATTTTATGTCGGTGGTAAATTGGCTTATAAAGGTTAGTTGATTGAGTTGTGTTGGTGGAAGTTTGTCACGACGCTGCGTGAAGGCATACACGAGGGGCTTATGGTCAGTAAAAACTGTTGCGTTCTGCACTTCTAATATGTGCCGAAAGTGTTGAACGCTCTCGTATACGGCTAGAAGTTCCCTATAATAAGCGGGCCACTGAGATTGTTTCTCGGTAAGCTTTTTGCTGAAATATGCTAGGGGTTGCCAGTTATCGTCGACCTTCTGCTGTAAACATGCACCTATATGCATGCTCGACGCATCGGTAAAAAGGCCTAAAGGGGCCTCACAATTTGGGTGCGATAGAGTAGTAACATTAGCTAGGCTCTTCTTGCAGTCATCAAAACATTGTTCGAGCTCTGGCGTCCATGGAAATGGTTTTGCGCCTTTGCTGTTAGTTGCAGCGACTGCGTCTATTAAAGGAGCCTGATACTTAGCGGCGTCGGGCAAAAATCTGCGGTAATAGTTAACCATGCCCAAGAACCTACGTACGCCTTGTACGGTCTTAGGAAGACCGAAATCCACTAAAGCACGGATACGGTCTTCGGGAGGAAAGGTGCCTGCAGCGTTAATACGGTAACCCAAAAACGTTACCTCGGCTGCCCCAAGTACACACTTCGCCGGATTAATGACTACTCCATACTGGTGCAATCGGTGAAACAAGAGTCTGAGGTGTTCAGCATGTTGTTGGGGGTCTCTCGAGTACACGAGGATATCGTCGACGTAGGCGAAACAGAAATTAAATCCTCGCACAACTTCGTCTATGAACCTTTGAAAGGTCTGTCCGGCATTTCTAAGGCCAAAAGTCATATACGGAAATTCGTAGAGTCCAAAAGGTGTTATTATGGCCGTTTTACAAATATCATCAGTATTTACTGGAATTTGTTGGTATGCTTTAACTAAATCTAGGGTGCTGAAAACTGAGCATCCGGATAAGTTGTGGCCGAAATCCCCTATGTGCCGGACAGGATAGCAGTCCGGAATTGTGCGGGCGTTTAGAGCGCGGTAGTCGCCACACGGACGATAAGTCTCGTCTTTTTTAAGCGCGAGATGTAGCGGCGAGGACCATGAGCTGCTGGAAGGTCGAGCGGTGCCTACGCGAATCATCTCCTCGAATTCTGTTTGAGCGGCTCGAAGCTTTAGTGGAGCAAGACGACGTGGTCGCGCTGTCACGGGTGGGCCATCGGTAGTTTTGATAAAGTGCACCGTAGTGTGCTTCACATCTTTAGGTGCGCCAGGAGGACGTGCTATGCTCGGGAATTCGGCTAAAATGTGCGAATATGGTGAGTCAGGTGATTGGATAAGTTTAATGCTGGGTTGGTCGATTAAGGAGAATTCGGTTTCCACTGACAACCCTGTTTTACCATCTCGCAACTTTCCATGAGCACAGTCTGGTAGAAGGTGGTAATGAGCCAGGAAGTCTGAACCAATTATTGGAGTTCCTACTTCTGCGACTATGAATTTCCATGAGAAATCGCGTCTTAAACCTAAGTTTAATTTGAGTTCGACCAGACCGAAAGTGCTTATTTTAGTGCCATTGGCTGCTAAAAGTTCGTAAGGAAGTGGCTGCTTTTTACCCTGGGAGTAACATCTAGGTAAGCACGAAAGATCGGATCCGGTGTCGATTAAAAATCGTCGGCCCGAATACCGATCTGTAACAAATAGACGGCGACTTGCTAGGGAGCAGTCAGTGGTCGCCACTATTGACTGCTGCTTGAGTTTCCCTCTGGTACGGGACCAGACCAAGTGCACGGTTGTAAACACCTGGAAGCTTTCGCCGAGAATCGCCTGTGATACCAGCATTGGCCGTTAGGAGTGCGTGAGCGAGAGCGTGAGCTTGAGCGACTGCGGCTGTTCCTGTCATTATTTGTGGTGAGACCGGTCACAAGCCGTGTCAAATCCGCCACTTGTTGTTGGAGCATCTTAATTTGTTCCTTGGTGTCATCACTAGATGATGATGATGCCCTACCTGCTGCATTGACATTCATTGGTTGTGGACTGATTTCTTGCAGTTTGTCAGCCAGCTCGCCCAAGTCCTCAAGGGATGAATGCTTTTGAGCAACTAAAATACCTTGCGTGTAGTGAGGCAACCTGTTCATCCAAATACTTTGGAGGAGTTGTTCTGGGAATGAAGAACCAGCAAGAGTCTTGAGGTGACGGAAGAATGATGAGGGCTTCCTATCCCCTATATCCTCTTTTTCAAGAAGCCTCCTAATTTTTTCTTCATAAGATTCAGAGAATCGGGAGATAAGGGCCTTTTTAAGACAAGTGTACGGTTGGCTCTTGGGTGGCTCAATAATTATGTCTTCAACTTCAGTTGCGGATTTGGTGTCGAGCTGACTTACAGCATAGTAGTATTTAGTCAATTCTTGTGTGATAAAATTAATATGGAACTGTGCCTCCAAACTTGCAAACCAGAGACCGGGTCGGTCTGGCCAAAAGGGAGGAACACGGATGGATACTCGATTGACTAATATAGGTTGAGATCTAGATGGGGACGGGTCAGCGGACTGTTCACCACCAGTTCCGGATGCAGGGTCCAGGAAAATTTCCTTTGCCTCAGTAGTCATTGTGTTACTATACAATTTATTTTATCTCACAAACAAAAACACAACCCTAATAAGAGGAATACGGTATAACTTATACAATAGTAGCACAGAGGTGAGATCAAAGAGTTAGTTAATCACCATGAGAAAGGACATTCATAATGAATGGAACACACACAATAAAAAAGATACATGCAGCACACAAATAAAAGGTAAAGTGTAAAATAGGAGTGTAAACAGTAAAAAAAAAAAAAATGTTCTCCAAAACTCACTTTTCAAATTACCATTAGCATTGCGTCCATGCTCCCCATGGAATATTAACATTTAAAAATTACATAAATCGAAACATGAGGAATACACAAAACAAAGAAGTGCAATACAATTAAATGTGGTTATGTTTAGGCCATTAGTTTAAAATTAAGCACTTATTGTTGCACACACCGTTGTATTTGAGGTAGGTTATAGGAATGTCCATCCAAGCAGTTCAGAAAAAAAAAAATTTAAAGTAACTTACAGGCTTCTGTTGTCGCACTATTAATATGGAACACACCTTTACGTTTCGAGTTTCTCTGGAACGCAGCCGGTTTACGTTTGACGTTTGCAGATAATGATGACAGGAGACGTGTGTCAATGTCAGGCTGTCAAACTTCGCGCGCTGACTCTTAAAAAATCCGCACAAGAAAAAATGGCGCTGTTGTCGCGGAATTAGATGATTTTTCTTGTTTCAGGTCGATAAAGTTCAAACACGGTGTATTATGGCTCAAAAGGTATGCACAGCCGAACTATCTCGTTGGTTAGTGCACTAATAGCACGAAAGTTCAAGTACTCCTCGATTTTCATGTATTACTCGCGTAATGACGGCGAGTACGTACCGACATGAACTTGTTCACGAAGAAACCCGCTGCCCGGGGTGTGTGAGCTCGTTGCGCTTCACGATACTGGATTCCAATTCTTCATTTTACACTTATAATGTTCTTCTATCGTCGGGGTCACCAATTTAGGCGCTTTGAGGCGCCTTGTTTACAAGTATGAATGAAACTCGATCCAGTTGATAAAGATGTGTATTTATGTCACAGCACATTATTCAAGCGACAGCGGAAGAAACACGTTTATACCACATCACATTTACACAGAATAAGAGTCGTGTATTATTCACATAGAGCGTTGTAATAATTAGTTAGTTATGGAGGTTTTACATGACCATTCAAATCCTGGGTGTTAAGTACCAATGTGGTTTCATAGACATCACCTCTAGATTACAGTAGTGTTGTCTATAAATCCAACAGTGGGAACCATAGACAATTAGTTTGGTTCGCCACACACTTTTACACGTCAATCATATTTTTTTTTAAACTAGATAGAGGTCAGTGGATTCGACGAACAATACCAAAGAAACAATAGAGGTCAGTGCAAAGAAAGGACATTTGAGTAGGTAGGTAGGTATAAGTTACTCAAACTGCCAGATCATGATTACACTAAGAGACAAAAATACAAAAAAGGCAATGACCAACATAGTTCTCACATTCACAATACCTAGTTAAAATAATAATATAATACTTCACAAAGTAAATACTTAGGGAACAGGAGTGATAATTAAATAAAAAAAAAAACAACTGTCAAGTCGGCCTAACTTTTAATTACCGAACTAAATAATAAACACGCACTATTTAACAGGAAACAATCAACTTCAACAAAACACAATAAACAAAGGCAATATATGTAGGTACATAAAAAGGAAATGACCACCAAACAAAGACTTAGCTGTGATCCAAGACGAAATTCAACGATCTCTATGCGCGAGCGCTGACAGGAAAAAAGGGGTGCGACTCAGTTGACAACCGCTTTTAAAAGCGTTGGAGTGACGTCTCAGATTACAGCTGTACAGAAACTCATTCATAACCTAATACGGCTTCTCCTGACTGTGCACCGTCCTCGGGCACGTCTGATGTGGCGTCATCTTGAGCTGGCTCCTCATCTTGGCTCGCTGGTGTGGATCAGCCGATAGTCCTGCCTGCGTGTCGACACCATTATCTTCGCTTGAAATCATGACATGATTAGTGAGGACCCAAACAGCTTATTTTTTGCCTACTCAATCATTCATCACACATTTGAGGCCCTCTTACAATAAAAAAATCCAGCTAAGATATTAAATCACTTTTAGTCAATCACAGTTACATTGATCTCACATCCATCATTCTATATCATCCGGCGCCACACATTCTCATTATTAGAAAGTGTTTACGCAACAAATGCACCGCAGCGCATTTCTACACAATATCGAGATCATGATACCGCAGCACATGTCCGATAATGCACGTACAAGCCGTGTCTGCAAGACAGAAGCACCGCGGCGCATGTCCAAAAATAGTGGAGGAGTACCGCAGCACTAATCCATCATCAACACATAAGACAGAAGCACCGCAGTGAAGATCTGTCTTCTCAACCAACACCGCAGTACCAGTCACCACACATGGCGGCGAGGCTGAGCAGTCGCACCGCAGCGCGCATCAAGCCAGTAGTTTGCCAGCTTCACACTCGCGCCATTTCATCGCAGCTCCGCTAGGGCAGCCGATGAGAACCAATCTGTGACCAACAAACAATTATTCACATTCGAAAAAGGCTGAACAGGTGTCAGGGCGGACACCATTCTCCTTTCCACGGCACCATATATTATTGCGCCACAGCCTGGGTTGTCTTGCCTCGAGCACCGGTCAGTAATTTGAGCTCATATCGGTCACTTGGTAAGATCTTTGTGACCTTGTACGGGCCTCTCATCCCGGAGTCCAACTTTCCAGTGCTCTGTGAATACTTAATTACAAACACTAAATCATTTAATTTAAAGCCCTTAGGAGATCTACGGTGTCGATTGGGAATCTTGTTCGTCCTGATTCCTTTTAAGGAGCTCACTCGCGTGGCTCCTGCATATCTCACGCCAAGCCTCGCGATTTGGGTTAGCGTCCTCCACCGCCAAATCTCGCACCAACAACGCACGAATTATATGTTTGGTCGCCTCAGCCCAGCGGATGATTTCGTGGTTTTATGTTTTGTAATAATTAAAACTAATTGAAGTTTCCATGTATAAGGATCTCAAAATATTGTAACACCTAAATGTATTCGTTACCTACATTCTATGCAAATAAATAAATCTTATCTTATCTTATCTTATCTTATCCATAACAAATCAGCTCAACGTGTATTTTTATTACTCGTCTCGATGCGAATCATGTTCAAAACAGTACGTATACAACGCTCCGCCTGGCCGTTTGCATGATGCATCTCGGGTGTGATATAGTGGGTGTTGCAGCCCATTTCGGTAACGGGAACTATATTTTCTATCACCAAAATTTATATTTGTCATCAAGTTGTATCACCTAATAAATAGATCTATCGCCACGAAATATTTTCGTTCTCAGATAAACAAAAATTGTTCCCAGGTTGATATCTCAGGATTTTAGGTGATTTATTGTGGAACTGATTTTGCATTGTTTGGTGACTACATTTTGGTGACAGATCTACTATTTGGAGGACAAACCCTATTATTTAAGAAACACAAAACTAATTAAATTGGTAATAGCTTAAATGATACCCTTCGGTAACTAAACTCACAAAAGTAGATGCCTCAAACATACGACTACGGTCGCAAACTACTAATTTTGGAACACCAAACAGTCATTCCTCTGCGTCTTGTCGACTCATAGGTTAAAGCAGACAACATTTTGTGAACGAATCGATCCACAACTACTACAAGTAGCACAAACTTGTAACCATTCGATTCGGGCAAAGGACCCAAAGCGTCGATATGTATAGTGCTGAATGAAATGTCAGGTTTTCCCCATGATTTTATGGGTTGTAAACCACCTCGACCTGCGGACCTCGAGGTCCACGTTTTTTGGAAATACAAGTAAGACAATGGGAAACATATTTGCACACAAAAACTTTAAGTCCGGGAAACCAAAAATGCTTAAGGATAAGATCCAATGTTTTCTCTACTCCGATGTGTTCATGCTCATCGTGATATATCCGAAGCAGGCTTAGCCTGTGGCCTTTGGGGATATAGCACAATAGGCGAGAAACGGTAATACAAGACATCATGTTGACAGACGTAACGCCGCGCGGCTGCCCCATTTCAAAACCTAGTAAGGACCTAAAACTAAATTTTACAGGAGAGCGCTTAAACGTAAAATAGGTCAGCCTTTGAAAAGTGTTTATGTTAGGTAAAAAAAAAATACTATTAGTTGTAAAGAATACTAAATAAGGAACACATAGTACTACCAATTTTTTGATACATGTTATATTACATATTTTAAAACCCCTTACTAACTTTGACAATTTTGTTACGAGATAGTTCTATCATGTAGCAATTCGTTTCATAACATAGTAAGAGCACTTGCTAAGTTTTGTTATGGTTTATACTAGAATATAGTACTTCGCATATCTCATTGATTAAATTTTAGTAACTGTATAGGGTATGTAAATAAAATAATGAGTAATTCAATACTAAACCGTTTATTAATTATTAAAAAAAACAATACACGTAATGCACTTGTCTGCAGCAGCTGAACAGCTCTATTCAGTTGCCGACATTTGCCCATCATTTGTCAAATCGACAGAAGCGTCATTCACGGGTAAATTATGCAAAAATGCCTTTCTTGTTTTAGGCATCAGACACCCCAATTTATTAATATTTTTTTTATTTTTATTTTGTTTAATGCCCCTTGGAGTGACAATAGTTTTAGGAAGGACAGTGCAATTAATTTTTTTTTTATTAAAAAGTCCAATTCCTGGAGGGGTTCATCGAATCTGAAAAATTAAATTAAAGTTTAAGTCAAAAAAGGAAAATAAATCTGACTTAAACTGATGTAAATAAATAAATAGGTTAAAATAAAACAATAAGTTATATGTCAGTACCTTGTTTTATAAAAAAAGGTTTCTTAATCCAGCGATAAATTCCACTTGTACAACAGAGTTTAAATTAAAATCTTTTAGCGGTTCATTATGTCGTGTTGCTCTCTTTTTTTTAGCCATTCATGTCTACTAGTGATTTAGTTCTATAACTTTTATATTTTTCCTTTACTGCATCACCGTATCTTTAAAATCTTGAAAATCGTAAATATTCTTTTGCCTCTTCATTTTCAAACGACGCCGAATGAAGCGTGAGAGCGCAATTCATACGTGTTGTGACTTGCTGCGGTTCCCCCCCCGCCCATCCCCGCTCTTCTTTCGTATTGGACTCGATTTCAAAAACCTAGTAAGGTACAGCGACCATTTACAAACCTAACGAGTCCTAACCTTACTAGGTTTTGAAATGGTCACGAGGGAGTGAATAGGGCACTTACTAGGTATCGATGCTTAAATATATCTGGTTTTATGTAAGTTTTCAACCCTGGTGTTTTTGTATTTGGTAGAGACTTACTAGGTTATCAAGATTATCCAATAAAACGATTTCTGCAAAAAGTGTCCCTTACTAGGTTTTGAAATGGGACAGCCGCGCGGATCCAGATTACCATTTTTTTTTTTTTGTTTTGTGTCCGGGGTGGAGAATCCTCATGGATGTCCGCCGCCCTGGGGCGGGCGGCGGGGTCTGTCAGACTCTTACTGACTAAAAACCACCCCGTTGTTCCATCTCACACCTACGCCGGGGGTCGCGGGAACGTACGATCCTTCCGCAACCCCCGACTGGTGCCGACCCGCCACTGCGGGCATCTTCGGGTCTGGGGGGGAGTGAGGGGTTTGACTGCCCCCGCGACGTCTAAGAAGGGCGCGCGTGGAACACTACGCGCCGCCACCTCGGGTCCTGGTGTGTGGGGGGCGACGGACGTCCCCGAGTCCGTCGCCCCTGGATCCATTTAGGGAGCTGGAAGAGGGCGTTGTCTGCCCTCCGCCGACGCCCGGTGCGCCTTCTGCGGGTCGGGTAAGTGGACGAGATCTCCCTCTCACAAGCCGCTTCGTAAGAGATCGTGCGATACCCCCTGATGACTCTGACGGCCATCGCCCTCTGCGGCTTGCGCAAAACTGCGATGCTGCCGGCCGTCAGGTCAGAGGCCCACACCGGGGCCCCATACAGGGCCATGGATCGCACGATCCCCACGTAGAGCCGCCTACAGACTCTGCTCGGGCCCCCCAGATTGGGAAGCAGCATTGCGAGCGCGCCAGCCGCGCCCAGCAACTTGGGCGCCAGCCGTCGGAAGTGGGGCTCGAAGTCCCACCGGCTGTCGAGCACCAATCCTAAATACTTCATGGTGGACTCGACAGCGATCCGAGCCCCCCCGACCACGATGCGTGAGCCGGGCGGCGGCCCCCGCTGGGGGCCATGACACACCATGGCCTCCGACTTGTTGAGGGCCACCTCCAGGCGCGCTGACTCGGCCTAACCTGACCATGTGATATGATGCGGCCTAGGTACTCTACTTCAGTGCTCTATCTCAAGCACTTCGGGTAATAATTGAAAAACTTAATTTAGGGCACGGCTCAAGTACTCTTTGTGTTTTGTACGAACGTAAACAATGTCGTTCCTGTTAAGAACATCCGTGCCGATAACAATTGGAGCATTCATGCATGAAGAGGAGATGACTACTAAGGGCTGATTTTTCAATATTCTGATAACTTTTATCTGAGGAATAAATATTGTGGTTTGACAGCTTTTGTACTAGAAAATATGTCAAACTGTCAAATTTATTCTTCAGATAAAAGTTATCTGACTATTGAAAAATCAGCCCTAAGTCTATTTCGAGGGAAATGTGCTCGAACTCGATAGTGAGAGTCACGTATTCTCGAGAAACTATTTCGCTATCGCTCACCCCTTTAATAACGCAAAAAGTGGACCTACGCGGACACGAAAATAGTTTGGCGACGTCTAAAGAGAGCAAAGAAATATTAATCGCACCGCTATCTATCAGAACATCTACGGAAATACCTTGAACGACAGCAGTAGATACATCACTGCCACTAGAACTACCCGCAAGTTCCCTACACAGGTTTATTTATTTATTTATTTATTTAACACTTTAAGCACACAAATGTACAGAGGCGGACTTAATGCCATAGGCATTTAACTTTTCTTCGATTATCGTTCCGTGCCTCTGAACGCTGTTAAGCAAAGCAGTCTACTTCCTTAACCCAAATCTTCTTATAAAACGAGCATGTTGGTTTTGAAAGATTTTCCGAAGATTTTGCCGCACCTTCCGGAGGTTTCTGATTTTTCGGACACTTGTAGCTTTTATGTCCAGTCTGACCGCAAGAAAAACATTTATCACTAGAAGTAATATGGCGCTTTTTTGTTGTGTTAGAGGAAGACACGCGTGGCTCATTCTTGGTACGGGCAGGCTTGACATAAATAGCTAAAAACGATACCTACCAAATTATCAATTGTTAAGTTGGCATTCGCGGCCGCTGCCCGAACATGTGGGTTGGTAATACCACGTACTACGATCTGCACCATTAGCTCATTACTCAGACCTTTAACAATACGCAACCGTAACTGCGAACGCCGGGCATATTCTGCATAAGTCGATTATTTATCTGAAGTAGAATTCATAAACTCAAACAAAATATTGGTATAGTCGAGTTTGCGGGGGCACTTACGGTTTAAATTACAATTTAAAATTAGATCAGCAACGGTCATTGGTATTCCACTCACTAAGCCAAATGTTTGCATCGCCTTTAAGGCAGTTAGACACTCGTGAAAGACATTCGGAATCATTCCAATGATTCGATACTTTAGCGCGTTCCACCTCTTCACACCACACCTCAATGTCATGGATAGCGGGATCAAAATTGGATACATAATAACCATGTAACTTTGCAGGATTTAACATGTTTAGTATCTCCAAAAATGTTGGTGTAGTTGAGGGGACACTGAAATCTTGAGACGTGCTGTGACCAGCGGATCGCGGTGGAGTTTGAGGTACGCTTGCAGAACTTTCCTCGATTGCATCCAAACGCGAGACGAACAAAAAACTTTCCCAACTACGAGATCTTCGGTTAAATCGTTCACGCGACTTTGGATGAGCTCACGAACGTGAAACGAGGTGAAAATGAGAACGGGACCAATCGCGAGATCGAGAACGGGAACGATGCTGTTTACGTTTATGTGTGCGTTTCTGTGGGTAGTTCGATTCGGACAACGGATTTCAAAACAACGATTTATGTTGATTGTTTCCTAGAGTAAATCAAATTTAGTGGACCAGGGCGAATCCCACTTCTGATCTTAGGGACCAGGAGTGATATTTAAATAAAAAAAACAACTGTCAAGTCGGCCTAACTTATATTTAAATAGCGAACTAAATAATTATCACAAAGGATCACGCACTATTTAATAGGAAACAATCAACTTCAACAAAACACAATAAATACAGGCAATATTTGTGTATTTATCGTTCCCCGTCAAACACAAATCCTGATATTTTTTTGGATTCACTTAGAATCATTGGTTTCGCAGAAAAAAAATAGTAATTGCGGCGATATATATATTAACATTAGACCCAAAGACGTTGAATTGCCTCATGAACGAAAAGAACGACATAGCTACCTTAACATGTTGTCGGTCTATCGTATATTACCTGGTCATACCTTACCCACTAGAGAACTGAACTGCCTGGACCACTCTTCATGTTGCGAATTCATAAAGAAAGACATCGGCGTCAATTGCTATCTTACAAACTGCAATTACCGACCACTACACAACTTTCTTATGTCTTTCTAAAATAAAAAACCAAGTGGTTATAAATAAAACTACTACTACTATAAATTTTGAACAAACACTAAAATATTTACAAGATAATAAACTTGCTGAGTTGTTATTTTCTAATGATCCTAACCTACTCACTGACCTACTCATACAGAAACTGACTGATACTATTAATAATAATACTACAATAACAAGCATTCCTAACAGTTACCGTATAATCAAACCTTGGATCACCTCAGGATTACTACGCTGTATTAAAAATCGCAATAAACTTCAAAAAAACTCTCGGTCAGATCCGTATGAGGCAATTTTAAAAAATCCCATACTGTCTATACAGAAAATTCTATAATAATCTCATCAAAAAAATTAAAAGAAAATATGACAGAGAAATAATCACTAAATCAGTCACAAACTCAAAGTTACTCTGGAAAAACATAAAATCAATCACCTACTCAAATAAAGTAAACAACCAAAGTGCAGCCTTGCTAAGTATCAGACCGTCTCCAACTGAATCAGTTAATTATGTAAACGATTACTTTGTGAAAATTGAAAAATAATTAGCTGAGCAAATTCAACCCAGGACTAATAAAAATGTCCTCTGGTTGACCTAACATTTCCCCTGCGCAAACTAATTCATTTGTGCTATTGGACACGGACACAATGGAAGTCGAAAGAATTTTGATGGGCTTGAAATCGTCCAGTGCCCCAGGATGGGACAGTATCTCTACTAGTTTCTTAAAATATGTTTGCAAAGATGTCGTTCCTATCATTGCCCACCTGGCTAATATTTGTTTCAAAAATGGCATTAACCAGACCAATTAAAAAATCCATTATTACACTGGTACACAAGGCAGGGAACAGAGATGATGTCAATAACTACAGATCTATCTCAGTCCTACCTGCCCTGTCTAAGATTATAGAAAAACTAACTAATACGAGACTCATAAACTACTTAAATAAATTTAAAATAATATCATAAAAACAGTTTGGTTTTACTTTTCAGACAGGGAGTATCCACTGAAGACGCAGTTGCGGCCCTCAGCTCATTAGTTACCGAGCATCTCGATGCAGGGAAGAAATACCTAACGGTATTTCTGGATCTAAAAAAGGTTTTTGTCACCGTCTCTGTTCCAACCCTTGTGACCATGCTGGAAAGAGCCGGAATAAGAGGAAGATAGGAGCATATATTAGTGATGATGCGGACGTTTCATTCGGGGTGCCTCAGGGGAGCGTACTGGGCCCCACGTTATTTCTAACGTACATTAACGATCTTTGCAACTTGAAAGTCAATGGCGCAAATATCTTTTCTTACGCTGATGGCACCGCTGTTTTCTTTTCCGGGAATGACTGGTCCGATGTCAAACTCAAGGCTGAATTGGGCATGGTCCAAATAACCAACTGGCTCAATGACAACCTTCTCACACTAAACACAGTTAAGACTAACTATATTTGCTTTACCATCTCGAATTGTTCACAACCACAGGAAGCATTTAGCGTCCAAATACACTCATGTGATCAAGTTTTGAAAAATAACTGTAGTTGTCCTGCAATTAGTAAAGTATCTCAGACTAAATATTTAGGTGTCATGCTTGACTATAAATTGTCATGGTACGCTCACCTTAAGCACGTAACGGGAAGAGTTAGGAAACTGGGTTGGACATTTAAAACACTACGACATGTCCTCCCTACAAACATAAATAAAAAAGTAGGCCCTCATATAAATCTCCTTAATGTAGTTTATGTGGCACTTGTGCAGTCAGTTTTAGTTTACTGTATCCCCATATTCCCCATAGGGGGCGGTGCGGCAAAATCGAGATTTATAGACGTTGAACGAGGACAACGAGCACTGATAAAAATTATGTAATTCAAAAAGAAAAGATACTCCACTGACAGTCTATACCAGATTAGTTGAAAACTATACATTGCATATACGGTCCTAAAAAAACATAAAACACTTCCTTTTTTTTTTGAGGATGGGAAATCATCAAATTACCTCTCCCGCTCTGGGTGGAGCGGAAGGGAGTGTCAGACTCTTACTGACTAAAACCCACCCGTGTTCCTTCCTTGGCCCTTTATGTTCCGGGTCAGCGGTACCCCTTTCGGATGATCCCGCTTTCCCGGCAGGCTTGGGCCCTAGTGGGCCCCCTCTTCGGTGCTGACATCTCTTTGAGGCGCGCGTGGAACACGTACGCGCCGTCCAGCACGGGCCTGGTCCTGATCGGACGGTGAGCTACCCATTACTCACCGCCCGCAGGCCCGCGCCTACGGTGGCCGGGAGTCGTCACGCGGCTCCCGACGCCCGGAGCGTCCACCGCGGTGGCTTGGACGGGAGACTCTCTCCTTCTCCCGTCCCGCCACCTGCTTCGCTAGCATGACTGCTTCGCAGAAGGAGGCGACTGCCTCCCACTCCCCCTCGTCCGGACCATGGCTTGAACCAGGGCCGGGCGTGAGAGGTCGCCGCCGATCGCCTCTACGAGGACACTGCGGTGCTCCGCCCATGCAGGGCAGGCCCCCACCGTATGCTCCACCGTGTCCTCGGGGCGATCATCGCAGTGGTGACACCCGGGCGTTTCCTCCCGCCATAAAACACTTCCTTACGATACAAATATTGTATATAAAAGGCGAAACGTCATGATTGCTTAAATCCCTCAAACTAAAACTAAATTCGCTGCTATACAATACAACATACGATCTGCTCAACTGTATAATAAAGTAAATAAGGAGATATGTACATATACACTAAACAAGCACATACATGTAAAAAAATTCTAATAAATTGGATTAAACCATTTTCTTATGAAGATACTGAGGCACTATTGTAACACATAACTCACTAACTCACTAACAAAACACACACAAACCCACCCTCATCCCCATTTAAATAATATATACACACCCACCTGGATATTGTTATTATTATTACTTATTTATTTAAATTACACACACACACACACACACAATTTTTTTTATTTTGTATACCTACCTTGCTGTGAAAGAGCGGAGTCTCCTAATACAGGCATTTTTTGGTTAATACAGGCGATTCTGTTCTTTGAAAGTATTCAAAGAACAGAATCGCCCCGTTGCGTATGTGGTAGGCAGCGTCGTACGACTATGTCGCTGTGTGCATGCGTTACAGGTACAGCGCAGTTACAGGGCGGTATCACACGGGCCCTACACATGCCGATTTCCGAAAATGACAAAATTTCAAAATAAATACCTATATATTTTATTATTGATTCGTGTCGAGAATCATTAGCATAGTTACCTCCTCGAATTTGACGAGGATGCAAAACAACATCTTGTAGACATTTTGGTTATAACAATAATATAATTATGTAAAACAAAATTTGTATGTAGGTACTTAAAACAATTGAATAAAACCGAGGACAAGAAGATACTACGACTACGTATTTTCTACATCGTCATATTAGCTATAATAATATCAGGGATTGATTTAGAGCAAAGGGTAATGAAGCAACTCGATATGTAACTGTTCTTATAGCTAAGATAAAAATTCTAATAAACCAAAACGATGCTCATTTCGTAGAAGTTAAGTAAAGGTAAAAAGTTAAGTTAATTTTAACTAGGTAATTAATTTTAACTAATAAATTTTAATGCTTCCTCTTCTTTTTCGCAAGCGTCGTAAGAATTGTTGTCATGACCGTAGTGGTGGTGGTCATGGCTTCGGTTGTTGCACTGGTGATGTTGAAAGGCGCTTCCTGATCTCCATCTTGGCTCTGGGACTCATCGGGAATACTGATTTGGAATTGTAGCAGTACTACTAGGTATGTCACCATGGTTGCCAGCAACTGTAAGAGAAATACTTATTTCAAAACTTGGATAATGATACCTTCGTAGAAAAATATCATATACAATAGGTACACTAGTCTTAATTGGATTGTTCGAGAGCGAGTACAATGGAGCCGCTCAGAAGTGCAAGCTACAGGGTTTATAGAGCGTTCACTTATGCCCTTGGAGCTCTTGTACGTCGTTATGGTAGACCGTCAAAACGGATCAATGTTTCAATGTCTCAATGAATAAAGTAGGTATCATAAGTTCAGCCGAGTGAGTTATTTTGAAATCGTATCAAAATGAAAGGCTAAGAAAAGTGGTTACCTACTAAATCAACCATACCCCGGTCTATTTAGGAGGCTTTTCCGTTTTCTAGTATTATGAATATTTATTAGTATCTACATATATATTTTTCAACTTGTGTCCAATCAGCAGTTTCTACTAAAGCTGAATAGTAGTAGTCCTCCAGACCGTATTGCAGCCATGGCGGCCAATCTCAACGGAGACTAGCCTTCGGCGCGGGAGACATTATAGTGCACAGGTGTGTGCGCAGACACCGGTGCATTCTCTCTTCCCTCACTCTCGTCAGATTTGACGACAATCCGACACGGCCGGAGAGAGATCAGGCGCAGGACCAACGGCTTAACGTAGTTTCCGAGGCACGGAGGTATCACACCGCCAACTTCCAAACTCCGGGCAGTACTAAGAAATTCATAATGGAAAAACCCAATATCACCTTGCCCGACCTGGGAATCGAACCCAGGACCCCACGCTCAGCGCTCATGCTTGCAACCTCGAGACCAACGGGGCAGAATACCAACTTAAAAACAAGATTATTAAAAAAAAAATTCGACAGTGTTACGTACTGATTTGAAAAGAGTCCTATTGACATTAAAGAATCCTCCGAGGCTAATTTGCGAGGGGTTCATCTCGGTGGCTCGCAGAAACATGTTCACTTCAGTTTGAGCGTCCGTGTTCATCCAGGATAGTTCCACCACCAGCAGCTTCTTTTGGAAGTTTGTTCGCACCTGTGCGGAGACCAAATGTAGAAACAGTAGTGTACTAAAACAATCGTTAAAAAATAAAAGCTAGTAAAAAATTAAAACATCAAAAAACGTGACTGCGTAAAAAGTGAACTTTAAAAAAGATGGAAACAAGATGATCTATTTCTGTCTCCAATCCCACACCCTGTAAGTACACCCTGAGCCGTACAATCTCATGCAGTTGGAGGCAATAGGTCTTTATTATTAAATTTAAGAGGAAGCCTCCGCTTGCTTGAGATTGGAGACAGAATTATAGATCATCTTGTTTCCATCTTTTTTAAAGTTCACTTTTTACGCAATAGGGTTTTTTGTTTTTATTTTACACTTTTTGTTATTATTATTTATTATTATTGTTTTGACATTTCTCGGGACCCTGGGGTCCCGGACCTTTGGAAGGCGTACGAGGGGCCGAAGCCAACTTGCAGAGGCCCCTTAGACAATTTTAAGTGTTGAGGCACTAACCGACGATTATCCCTGTATGCACTATGCAAGTGTACCCAAGGACAACCCCCGGTTGGTGCAGGACTATTTCAAAATATAGGAACAAAACATATTGGGCTGTGGGTTTTATTGTTATTATTATTATGTTATTATTTATTCTTAATTTGGTTGTTTTTATCTCACTTTATTAAAGTAGCGCTTTAAGTATGTAACGGTCGTAAAAATTAGGTTTTAAAGCGGTAATTTCTGGGTTTGTCACTTGATTTTAAGAATTATATTATAATAATTATTGTTAGCGTTAATTAGATCTAAGTATTATACGATTATATAAGAACTTTACCACAGCTTTTATAATAAAGCTGTGGTAAAGTTCATTATAATGTTGGTGAGAATGGTTGCTAAGCAACTTTAAATCGTTACCAGATCCTAAATTATCCTTCAAATTATTACAGAAACCTATATATGATATTCAAAGCCTATTCAATGATATCCCACTTGAAATAGTTCGACGACTTTCATTTCTTTATTTCACAAAATGTGGCGTCTGATATTTTCACACTCACAAGAGTAAGGCAAGTCGATTGATATAAGAATCATCAAAATCGGCCTACGCGTTTGGTCTCTAGAGCGCCACAAAGGAACAAACCACATATGTAGGCTGATAAACGCACTACCCTCCTTTGCGTCGCGCAGTAGGGTAAAAAACTAGAACCACCAATCATCATTTGCATCTGGTGTAGTCTTTCGTCGAACGTATAATATCCCGCGCGTAATAATGCTAAAGCCGCGTCAACCAACGCTAGATACGAAGGCATCTACTTCGTAGCGTTGTGGTAGGTAATATAGTTACTTACATTTTGAGAAGCGTAATGAGCAGCATCGCAGATAAAGAACAGGAGAAAGATACTGCACAACGCCGTCAATGCAAGACCAATGTCCTTGATACCGAATCCCTCGGAGATCTGACTGAGCAGCCCGTAAATAGAGAGGGTGATGATCAGGAAGAGGTATAGGTTGACGAAGGTAAACGTGTAGCAGTTGGCATTGCCCGTGTCTCGAGAGAGCTTGCTCAAACGTAACCAAAGGGCACGGTACTCGGCGACTTTGCCTGCCGGGCCGATGTGGCGGAGAGCCTGAAAGAAATGGAACATTAGAGAGATGGTCGCATAGTCATAAGGGACAACAAGCCGTGAGATGTTGTGAATTTATTAAATTGTGTTGTACCCAAGGACCGATCTCAAGATCCTAAAAATTGAACCCACAAATCGAGAGAAATAGTCAAATAGGAAATCTGACCCATTATCTTTTCTGCCATTTTTACTTCGCTTTAGTTCGAGATCGTATTGCTGTATCGAGGTTTGAGAAGTACTAAAATTAGAACAATAGTCGCCTATTTGAGCTAATGAGTTAAGTTCTACCTAACTTACGTTTTGAAAATCCTCAGCCAAGATATTAGCACAGATGCTCAGGGTCTCGCAGAACAGATACCAGTAGCCGCCGAGCATGTAGGTCAGGATCTCCAGGAACACATAGGGCACCAGCTGCAAGGGCTTGAAGTGGACCATAGTGATGTGCGTCACGATGACCGTCGTAGTTGATAGGACGGGTATAATGACAGCTATGGCTAAAGCTTTCTTGTAAAGCTTCACTGGGAGCGTGCGACCTGATAGCTGCTTGTAGACCATCTGGATTGGTGTAAATGATTAGATATGTTATCAAATACTAGAATGAGACCTAATTTTCTAGTTAGGTACATATAATATGACGCCCCTGGGCCCGAAGTTGGTAGGCGTCTATGTTTCTTGTTATTAAAACAACTTAAGTCATTATTAAGCAAGGAAGACTCAATTTACGTAAAGTTATTATAAAAAAAGATATATACCTCAAAATCTACCCATCCGTTGAGAACATTGGCAATTTTTCTAGTTTCATACCATAAGATTGGGACTGCGATAATCGGGAATAAGTATACCGTAAATAGATATTCAATAACAGCTTCCTCGAATTTGCCTTCCGCAGTTCGTAAGATCTGGACCTTGTGCAGCGACAGATACAGCACGTAGCTGACCAGAGAACAGAACACGACGATGGAGTATAGCATCGAAGATGATGCTATCTGATACAGGTTGACACACGACGTCGGTCTCGTTATCGGCAGAACTCCCATTATTCTCAGTATGGTAAACACTGGCTTGATGTTCTCATAGATAATATCATTAGAGATTATTGGTTCTACGAAGTTCTTTCTCGTTGGAGCTACGGCATTTGACGAAATCGGTTTCGCCGGCGTCCGAACAGGCGTAACATCCAAAAAAATCATCTTATTCTTCGGCTTTACATTCATCTGAACAGGAAACCCATTCGGTATGGGTACAGTCATAGGAAATAAACTGTTACTGGTATAGTACGACATCTTTGTGGCGTATCTTTTCAGTTCATGTATGACCGCCGTCTGAATGTTGATGTTCTAAACTGGCTTAATAAAGTTTTTACTTGCAGGAGGAAGCCTAACGAGGCAAGGGCGGGGACACATCATCATATTTCAAAACTGACAAGTTGATTGTGGCTACGTGAGCACCGAGGCGACCTTGAATTCAATTTTCATTGATTGCGTCACCTTGAGCGAGACCTTCATTAAATTCACTAGGTTTGAAAACGTCATCTGTTAACTCATGCAGGTACGCCGTGCCGGCTCTGGGGTAGAGCGAGAGGAGCGGTCGCTCTAAGTGCCAAATGGCAAGGGGCGCCAAAATACAAAATGCGAAAAACAATTTACACGAAATACTAATTTTATTATATAGCAGTAAAAGCAGTCATGTTAAAGTAGCAGGAGTATACTATACTAATTAGAGATACTTAATTAATTTAATTAACATACTTCTATCTTCGTCTATACGCAAAACAAACACCAAACGTTGTAAGAAATCATACCGAATCAATACTCGACGCCATTCTGGAACCCGTCCCCTCAATCATACCCGAAGAAGTAGAAAAAGCAATCAGGAGTCAAAAAGCGGGAAAATCTCCAGGACCAGACAAAATCACAAATGAGCTACCTACTGCAGGGCTCAATGGAAGAACTGGTACCCGTTCTAACTCAAATATTTAACGAGATTCTGAGGAGCGGGGATATCCCTCAGAAATGGGCAAAGTCTCACATCATCTTAATACACAAAAAAGGCGACAAACAGGACATTAAAAATTACAGACCAATAAGCCTGATGTCGAATGTGTATAAGATATTTGCAAAGGTCATACTGGATAGAATAAGCACAATGTTGGACGAACAATAGCCGGTTGAACAGGCAGGCTTCAGAAAAGGGTTTTCGACAATTGACCATATCTATACAGTCAAACAGGTAATGGAAAAGTATAAGGAATATAATAAAATAATATACATTGCCTTCGTTGACTACTCAAAAGCTTTCGACAGCTTAAGCCATGAATACATATGGGAAACTCTAAAGCAACAAGGAATACCAGCAGCATACATCAACATTATCCAAAGTATTTACTCCAACAGTATGACTAGAATCCAATTCGAATCTCTGGGAAACGAATTCCACGTAGAAAGAGGAGTGAGGCAAGTTGACCCACTATCTCCAAAATGGTTCTCTGCCGTTTTAGAAAACATCTTTCGCAACTTGAACTCGGACAAGTTTGTGGTCTGAATGTAAATGGGTTGAAAATGAACCACCTCAGATTTGCCGACGACTTATTGTTATTCGAAGAAATCCCAGAAAACTTGCAAATCATGATACAAAGTCTGTGCGAAGAAAGCGAAAAAATTGGTCTGAAAATAAATTACAACAAGACAAAACTCTAAAAAGGTAAATATAAAAATAAAAGAGGAAACTTTGGCCTATGTAGAGGACTACATATATCTTGGTCAAGGCATCTCCACCAAAGACCAAACTAGCCAGGAAATTAATATGAGGATTGCAATTGGTTGGAAAAAATACTGGTCCCTCAAGGAGATCATGAAGTCAAAAGACCAGGCATGACTTTGAAAAGAAAGACAACTCATGTATAACTAACGGGTGTGAGACATGGGCACTCACCAAATCGCTCAGAGAAAAGGTTGCTAAGTGCCAAAGAGCAATGGAGAGAAGCATGGTAGGCTCAAAAAGACAGGACAGAATTAGGAACACAGATCTCCAGTCCAAAACACAACTGACCGATGTTCTAGCAAGAATAGACCAACAGAAGTGGAAGTGGACAGGCCACATGATGCGAGACGCTAAAGGCAAGTGGAGTAAGGTAGTGATAGAATGGTACCCAAGGGACGGCACAAGAAATCGGGGAAGGCAGCCTACCCGCTGGGAGGAAGAAATAAAGCTGACAGCAGGTCCAAACTGGAGGAGAGTACCTCACGACAGACGTCAATGGAAATTGTTAGAGGAGGCCTATGCCAAGAGGCACACCGAAATTCGAGAGATCTTGTGATTTTTGTTTTAACCATTATTGTTAGTGTAATTGTCTGATTTCGGAATAGAAGGCTTTATTATTATAATTTAATTTAAATTCAAGTGTTCATATTAGCAACAAAAATGTATTTTTGTTAATTTGGGAATTATTATTTATTTAACATAAAACCGAAGTAGAATTTACGTAAAGTGAATGTGTCCACCAAAGAGTGCCGAAAGACAATCTCGCTCTACCCTGATCAAGGGCTAGGGCACTGCATGTACGAGTGGACACGAGCCGGTTACTAGGTCGTTAGTTTCCTATGAGACGTAGAATTCAAACAATTGAACTTGACCATTACATTCAACCTTGTATGTGTGGCTATGCGGTATTGGGTTTCATAGAAATACCGTATTAACCGGGATACCGGTGTAGAACCACTTTAAATAAAATAAAAAAAAAACAAGTTTAAAGAAGACTGGGTGATTTTGTATGGGAAGTGGTCTATGGAACAATAGCGATATGGTTTTGATATTTGTGTAGAGATACCTCATCTATTCTCTTGTGCAAAGGGCCATCAAAATCTGACCCAGCAATTTTGACAAAATTAAACTTAACAGTCTTATTACAAAAAACTAAATAAACCTTGATTTAAACCTGTGCTACGAAGTCCAGGCTTATCTGTAATTGTAATTGTAATGGATCTTTGTAGTTGTCTGAATAAATAAATATATTATTAATATTATTATTATCTGCAGAACCATGGTCTAAATTTGTCCGTATTACAAAACTTCAAAAAACCGTGGTCTTCTTAGTGCCGTCATTTGAACCATTGTCTTTGTAACAACTAGAGAGTAATACAAATATTATTCGTTCACCATGTTATCATTCTATTGCAACGTTCCGTATGCTCAGAAATGAAAACTTTTTGTTAATACTCTAATGATTATTATGATGTTTAGGAGTGTTAAAAATATTGAGAGTGTTAATTTGCATGGAATATTAGTTATTTCGTCGATTGCAGTTTTGTTTAGGTTTATGCACATGACTTAATGTCGTATTAAGTACTAATAATACATCTAGGTACGTGTAACGAAACGTAAAATTTTCGCGCATTTTCATCGCAAGTTGAACAAAGTTCATTTAGCTTTGGAATTTTTAAGTTATCGAAGTTTCTAATAGAACAATTGCCTCTTTGTATAGTATTATATATATGATACACAATATGATATTAAAATTACCTACTATAGAAGGCTATAGTAGGTAATTTTAATATCATATTGTGATGGACCAACAAAAGAAAAAACGATCTGAGAATTGGAGTACCGAGGAAAAAGTAAATAAACATAAATTACTTCGATTAACTTGAAATCAGTGTTTAATTGATTCAAATTTAATTTTAATTTATTTGATTGATTCGAACACGATTTATGTTGTGTCGGCGTGGCGTTCCCAATAACTCAGCGGCTTCAATATCCTCAATATCAATTAAATCGACCATGTTAAGATCCATTTTCGGGTAAAAACAACACAACACAATGAAAAAGATGCTATAAAATACAAGAGAAACTTTGACTGATACGATTTAGACCATAGTTTGATCGTTTAAACTAGGGGCCGCCGAGGTTTAGCGTTAGACCATGATATGGTCCACGGTTTTTCGAAAAACCACGTTTTGTAATATCATTTTGGTTTAAACCGTAGTTTATAGAGCTTTAAACCGGGGTTTTCAGTTAAACCGCTTTTTGTAATAACACTGTAAGAATTTCAAGGGCAGGTACCGTAAACTTTGTAGCTACAGAATAATAATGTTTTTAGGAAACTGTCCTTAACTTTTTGAGTAATTCCTAACATTATTTTAATTAAAATTAGATTAAATTAGATAAAATCAGATTTTGGTGCCACTTTGCACAAGGGTGAGGTATCCCTACGCAAATATCAAAACTGTATCGCTATTGGTCCATATATCATTTCGCCAAGTCTCCTTTCTCTTGTAAAGTAAATAATCAGTAATTGATTGTTTTGAGATCACAACCATTATGAAAATATCAGAAAACACTACTAGTAGGTACAAAGCAACTTGTGCGCAGTAAATTTGAAATTTCAAAGTTAATTAAGCGATAACTCTTTACACTTCTTTTAATATACATGTACATAATATTTTTAGACTGTTAGCTTATATAATGTAAATATTATCTTAAATGAACGAAACGGGGCAAAACGAGTATGTAAGGATCATAACAGGTGGCGTTCTGTAGTTTCTGCCTACCCACATGGGGAGAAGGCGTGAATTTATGTATTTACTAGCTTTTGCCCGAGGCTTAGCCCGTGTGAATGTCGGATATTGTCCCACGGGGATGTACGTACTACCCGGATATAAGTATCTTATGTCCTAACCCAAATCATGGCCTATCCGTCTTTCATCCATATACTTCTGCATAAAGGTTTCGTAAATTTTGAATAGTAGTGTAAACATTCGCGATGAAATTGTGTAATTGGATAGACATATTTTGTGAAGGACCCCGCCCTCGGCGTCGGCGTTGATTCGTTTGCTGTTTTGATGTTTTCAGTTCAACACAAACTTTTAATATGCATAAAAATTGTATATAAAGCTAGAATAAAATTTATTTTAACCACTGCAAACCTTCTTAGAATTGAATATAACTCAAAATAAATAGGAAAGTAACACTATAATGAACTGGCAGTAATAAAATACGCCAAGATTTATACTGTCGTTGCAGCAATATCCTAAACATGTTAATTACATTATTAATCAACTTTGGAAAATGAAGGGAGATTTTCCCATCAGTGTATCCGAGCCAATTTACCTAAGCCTCGATTAACCCGGCCGCGATGCAGCTAAATTTGATTGTGACCGGCTTAAGAACGCCCTGAGGCCAACCTTTCTTCATGATTGCTCTCTAAGGAGCGGACCTATATCTCGTGGATGCTCCACAAACAGACCTCTACGTTTATTAGTAGGTTTATCTTGGATTACATGAAATAAGGCGGGACTCAGAAATTACGACTATCACTGCAGTAGGAATATATTATCATCCGTATGTTGATCATCTATGTTATTTGGTTCTCTATGAGTGTTTTGTTACAGATTAGCGATTACTTAGGTGGCGTATTTAGATGGTCATAAAACCGTGCGTGCACATTCACAAACTTCCTTTTAATATTTTCTTGTCAGATAATATATATCTCAAGTACTCGAAGGTGTAATATTACGTCAGTTTTCACCTACATCACGCGATTTTTTCACTGCGTACAGAAAAGTACCGTAAATTTCCTTGGTCGTAATATAGAGAGATGCGACGGAGGCTGGCATATTGAAATCTCAGCAAATCTCGAGCTTTCGAGTGGTCCCCGTCAGTCACACTCGCTCTCAGGTTTGATCCTCCATTCCTCCCGTTCATCGATAATTCCTCCGTATGATTTATTCCTACTGATATTTGCTGGCGATTATATGAAAACAATGATTGGCCTCCGCTTTGTTACATTACAAAACGGGAAAATTGTTTTGTTTGGGTTCCTGGCTAACTATTATTTCTTTAAAAAAGTTTAGGGTAGTGTTAACCCTTTGAGTTTTTTTTTTGTGTAAATTAAAAGTCTGTTCTTGTTTATTTTATTCCTTTGTTAATATTTACATGTTTTGCTTGTAATGTGTCACAGTTCGTTTAAATAGATTTTTATTTTGTTTAAGTTTTTTTTATTTCTGTTTTGTGCTCGTGATTAGGGATCTCTTTGTTATTTTTGCTTTTTTTTTCTATTTGTTAGAGATCTTTTTTGTATGCACGTGTTTCTGTGACAAATAAACCTATTTTCCTTTCTTTCTGTCTTTTTCTAAAGCGTTTGTAACATGTAAAAACAAGCTAGTATTTTCAGAACAATTAAATACCTAATACGACGTCTGAAACAAATCCGCCTTTTGCAGGATTAACTACCTAAAATAATTTTCCTATTGTTTCCGGAAAGTACTTGTGCCACAGAATACCTTATTAATAAATGTTCCCACTGGCTCGTGCTCAGCTAAAATAATTATATTAATTTATGAAGGATCAAGAGGAAGCACTTCAAACTTATGCAGTCTAATCCAACCACGTAGTAACAAAATGAATGAATAACTGGATTATTCCGTCACTATGTTATTTAAAAGTTTGCTAGCGACGACAGCTTCCCAAGTCTTTGTTAGCGGAAGTTATGGGCAAAGTGTAGTATCGCAAAGTTTATAACAACGCCATGAATGACGTGAAGATATTGTGCCGTGATACTTTGTCACCCGCTTGCTTGTTTATTGGGGAATATGCTGAAAAGTAGGGAACGAGACTATAGGTACCTATACCTACAATGTGAAATCATAAATGATTTATAAACTAATATTTGTGAAGGGATATGTAATTCACAATTTGGGATTTTATTTTCATTTTGTGAAGTTAACACAACAAACAACACAACACAACAAAACAACAAACAACACAATAACACAACACAACAAATAAATAGCACAACACAATAAACAACAAATAGCGCGTTAACACAATAAATAACTCATAAGGACTAAATTATTATTTTTGAGGATCCGGATTAATGGAAATGTAATACAAACATGCAATTCACCTTTCAACTTGCCATTTCGTGAAAGCAGGGAAATTAGCAGAGTTTTTTTAAACTGCCTACAGTTTTTTATAGGTTTTTTTCATCCAGCCAGCAGACAGATTGATGAATGTGTTGTTTTTTTAATCTGTCACTCATGCGCTTGTTGTTTGTTAAGTACTTACATACAGTCTCAAGTAAAATGTGCCAGTTTCCAGTGAAAATTACTGGTATTAGCGTTTTTCATTTTTTTTTTAATCGTGATTTGAATATCAACTTAGTAAAAAAAATCTAAGAGAAAATTAATTTGTCGTCACAAACGTATATTTTTAGGAATCCCACTTTTGAATGTAACAAAATAGCTAACTGTGACCTATTTGTTTTTTCTTTTTATGAAAGAAAATGTTGCCTTTGTAACTTTTCTAGTGCCTTTTTGTTAGGTACCATACAATTAAGTTGATTTTTAAGTCCATCATAATTATGATCCTTTAATAATTAATTTTTGAAAAACCCTTCTAACATGGCAACGTTGAATGGTTACGTTAATATCATTTTCAGTTATTTGTAACTTATTCTTGTAAGTGGTTATCTACTATGAAGAAAAAGTTACTAACACTCCTTATAAAAGCCACTTACTCCTAAAATCTCGCTGGATTTACGACGACTAACATAATTACAAGTTTCATACTGCGAGATCAGAGAAGATTAGGTTGGTACAATGGGAAGCGTTATAAGTAGGTACTCGTAAGATCCTCAAGTCACACAAGGTTCTGACACCACGTAGAGTTAATTCCGACTATAAGTGGTGAACGGTCCCTAGTGTAGGAATGTAATGATGTGAAAGATGAGCTAGGCTACTAAGGTAGGGTTTATATCTGACTAGTTCATTGTTGGGAACAAGTCATTCATATAATCCCAACAATAAACTAGTTGTATGTGGAAATAAAATTGATTTTAGTAAAGGTCATAAAGATGGTAGACTTATGACGAAACATGTTAGACTGGGAGACAATTTTTATTATAGAGTAGATAATGCTAAGAATGTACAAGAATATGAACTCTACTGACACTTTTTATACCAGATAGGTACTTCCCATCAATTATAAAATAAACACAACTAGAAACGAAATAACGATTCTGCAGCATGAACATTAACAGCTACATAAGTACCTATCTATTATCCATTTTTTTGTAAGCTGGCTAACTACTTACCTATTTTTAAGTGAAGTATCTAACAGAGGTGAAGCATTGATCTTGGCTAAAAGCCAGTCAAGGCTCATTAAGGATAAGTAGGAACTTTTTTACCTTTCGTGACAGGACGGACCCATGGATTGTCCCGCCTAAGATGTTATTTTTTCCAATGGACCCGTCTGCACCAATCGACACTGTTCGGTTAATTTATATCAGGGTCTACTGAGACATATTGGTAGTAAAAAAGATTAACTTACTCAAAGTGAATGGAATTCCACATTATAAAAAGAAATGCTCTGTGGCTGGTGAGCTATGTCTATAAAACGAATAGCCAAATTACAAGAAAGATTTACAGCTGTAGAGAGTTATGTATAATTTTCTTTATTTTTGACGGCCCTATATTAGGCATGTAAAAGAAGGCTGGCAATAACATCTATTCTGCCAGCCGTCTGATAGCACCGTGATCAAAACCATGGAAGAGCTTTGATGACTAGGCAAAAGGCGCAAAAAGATACCTTCTTAGTACGATGAGATAAATGGCTACTACAGTGCACAAAGCCTGGAAACAGCAGAATTACTCCTCTATTCCTTTGCACAACACACCCAGGCAAAACTTATCTTTATTAAAAAAATCAGGTTCTAAAACCCTCCTTATTCCCCAGACGAAGGGTATCCATGAGGATTTCACCAGAGGAAATGGTCCTAATGTCTTAGGACCTTCAAATAATAAACACGGAGGTTTATTCCTGAGAAACGGTTAGTGGTACAAACCGTATTTATCTCATCTGTCCCATAAGATAAAATTTCCCCTTCGTGGGGGAAGCGCACGAGGTTTTGCTCGACACTGTAACTCGGTGAGAGACGGCTGGTATTATCACGGGCCCTTCGAGGCTTATCGTAGAACCGCAGATATGAATTAACTATAGCATTGGTATTGATGTGACGGTGTGCGTAGCGGAAAGATAAGATATAGTGTTATGGATATAAATCATTGTTGAAGTAAGTTCAATGTAAGTAGAAAACTGCATATCATGCTATTTGTTTGGCAACAGGTTTATGAGTGAGAAAACGTAATCCGTCATTATATACTAATGTTGTTAATGAGTTGTCACTTGGTTAAAGTTGGTCCAGTATTTGAGACTATAAGGCCTAGGCACAATTTATGTTCATATCTGCCTAGCCTATAGTGTCTGCCTGTCCAGAAAAGTTTTTGATTTTAACAAAATACTTACACACCATTCTGTTGTGGGTTTAGCGAAAATCTAAATCTTGGCCTAGCAGACTTAACTCTATATTTTCTATCGGAAAAAGCACGTGAATGTTAGTAAACACATTAGTGTGACTATGTCAAGGTACAGCATACCGAATGATATTATCAAGGCGAAACACGGGGAGTTATTGAAACAAAATGAATGTCAATATCAATTGGCTACATACAATAATTTATAACTGACAAGGCCTTGCCCACGGTTTCACATGAATACCTGCTAGAAGAACTACTTACTACAGAAACCCGGATAAAAGTATTCTAAGTGTTAATTCAAGACGTCTTGTTTAGTATTGATCCTTTTATGCAGACAGATCGGTTCACCCATTTAATGCGTGATTTAAGTACAAATATCTTCACAAACTCTTACAGTAAATAGGAAGAAAGGAACTAAGGGGTAAAGGTAGCCAAGGGAAGTGCAATTTTCCAAAATGTTCAACAAACAAATATTGAGTTTCAATTTTCAAGATGACATTAATATACCTACCTAATTTAAAAGCTAACAGTCTTAAAATAATTCTTAATAAACATATGTACAAAACAAATTAAAAAAAAATTAAAATAAAATCATTAGGTAGGTACCTGAAACAAATTAATACTGAGTTAGTTATGCAAGTTGTTTACCTATCCTATATAGTAGGTATATCAGGCATGTCTCCGGGCGCGTCAGATGCGGAAGTAACAATATCCGCCGCCGCGCACCGCCCCAGTCCGCGCCCGTGATTAATAAACATCAAATATACACATGGACACTAGATATGTTTGTACATAACGCTACCTACTATACATACTGTTTAGTAGGTGTTTCTAGAAACCATAATTACATAAGGTACCTACCACAAAATGGATCACAGCGACCATTATATCTATTATCTGTTACAGTGCCTGCTGTGTTAAGTCTGTTTCATTATCATAATATTTCGTAGGTACTTATTAAATTTATCAGAACCAATATTTGAAAAGTCGAATGCCTAGCAGCGTTCAAGTGTTCGGTCAGCTTCTGGAGTGCAATCTTGAATCAATGGGCGTTTTTATTATTTTTTATGTGACGACATTATCGTGGACGTCCACGGGCAACACGATAACACTTGAAAGTAATATGTATGGAAATATTATATGACGGCACTTTTAAATTTCCGTAGGTATACCTAATAACAATGTTCATAAGTTTTGGCCCATCACGGGCCGTCATTGGAAACATATCGCGCGCGCCTCTCGCGCCATTTTTACGTGGGCACGCTACACGTGCAATTCGTAACCAAACTAAAACAACAAAGAACTTTGCAACTTGCTAATTCTTCAAAGCCTTAAGACACTACAAGAAGGGGTATTGAGAGTCAGTCAGGCTGGATCAACAAGACTAAGCGTGGGAGGTCCCAGCTAACAAGACGTACGTGGCCTTGCTTTGGTGACGGACGTCTTCAGCGCTGCGGGCCATTTGATTATTTTTCAACCAGACTGCTCTGAAATGAAGAGGAAAAGCGTAACTGTCGTACATCCTGTCAATTTGCTACACAACCTTTTACCTACATTTTCAGAAGACTATCTTCACCTTCGAATCGATACAAAGCCTAAAGCCTAGTATGCACAGCAGCTCTTCTCTACATCAGTTATAATTTTCTAAATCGTCGAGACCTGGCAAAAAAAACTGTAAAATACTGCTCGAACTTGCATGGAACCCAGGCACCCATAATAGGTAATTAAAAATGAAGTATAAGTTCGGTGCGTTGGTGTATTATATCCTATGGTAATACCGCAATCTACCTACCTACCAACCTAAGTTCTGTAGTTAAAGTATAAGTACGTGCAATAGAATAGAATACATTATGATATATTATGTACACCAAAAAATTACAGATATAAATGTAGAAATTTTACATAGGGTGACATAATGGGCGGTCTTATCGCTAAAAGCGATCTTTTACAGACAACCTTTGGATGAATTAAAGGGAAAAGGAAAGACAATACTGCAGGTAGTCAGTGGTGTACCAATTACATATACAATAAATACATATATACATATTATACGTAAGACATATACCCACTTATCTACACATATATATATATATATATATAATAATAATAATCAGGAAACAAGAGCAAGGAAACCATATGTAATGATGATGTTTAAGGAGGGAGGAAGTGTTTTTTAACCAGAATTTTAAAAGTGGACAAAGATTGAGCACCCCTTATCGACTCGGGCCAGACATTCCATGATCGTACTGCTTGAACTGTAAAAGACTTGTCATAAAAACTGGTGGAATGCATCATGAATTAATGAATGAATGCAGTATGCATAGTTTAAAAAAAAACAATATTGCTTGGGAAGACAGGTTCGCTTCTCTCGGGAAGTAAATACAAACTTATGAAGTCAGTAGAATAGTCTGCAGAATGACGTCGCCACAAAAGTTTCAACTTCCCCGGCTAATATTAAACAGGCAGGGTATTATTCTGTGTATTTTAAAAATGCGTACTTGTAGCTTGCAGAAGAGTTATGTAAAACGGCAAATCATTTATGCATGCAGGAGAATGAATTTGCCAAAAGTATACTATTATGCATTTTATACATAGTTTCTTGCTTACTGTCGTTCATATTTGCGTGATCTTTCTTCCACATCAACGGGCATGTCAATAAGCACAAATTGTCGATATTGGAGCGGGGAAAACCCTGAAATATCGTGTCTACCACAACAAACCAACGACAATACCCCAATTAAAACAAAACATCCACGAGGAGATCGCCACGATTCCCCGCAGCATGTGTCAGCGAGTTTTCCAAAGTTAATGTTGTCGATGGCAGGGGTGCCAACGACGAAACGGGGCACATCTCGACGATGTCATTTAAAAAAAAAAAATAGCATCACCTTCATGTTTGTTACGTTGATTAAATGATCAACATAATTTTATATTAATAAACATTTGTAGTTTTATATCTATTCATGTTTCAAAAGTGCACAAATTTTTGGCCCAGCCTGTACTTACTTGACATTTATGTTCTTAATTCAAAAAGCGTAGTAAAAGGTTTTGAAATATTAACAACTTCAGTTTATTATAGAGTTAAAACTTGAACATACAGTTTTAATACCGTTTGCGATATATTTGTGTCAGGGGCTTAGGGCTGTCTGTCTTCGGAGATGTTTGGTTTTGTTTGTGCACTTGGTTGTTTAATTTTGTCCTAAACATTGGGTTGTTTTAAAAGCTCCTTGCAATAATTTGCTCGGGCGCCTCTGACCACTCGGCAATCTTCGGCTGCTGTCGTGAGACAGTGGAAGGCGGCGAGCGATGGTGAGAGGAGCGGCGTGCGGGACGCGGGTCATCATCGGACGGACCACTTCGCTACCGATCTCGGACGACGGCACGCGCGCGCACTCTATAGCTTACCAACATCGACATTAATGTACCTATTTAGATTACATTAATTTAAAATTACAGTCCATTGAATTTTAGTTTAGTCCTTAGGTCTCTAACAAATTCTAAACATCAATTCTTTAAATCAATTTCAAGGAAAGCTACTCCTTGAGCTCATATTCTCGCCCCTACTGTGATCATAATAGGTATTTGAAGTACAAAGAATAATTTATCCTGCCTAAGCTTGCTATCCAAATAAGGGCCAAACAAGAAATAAAGTATAATTAGTAATATTTAATAATAAGAAGCAATTATTTAACATTAAGCTCAAAACTTGCCAATTAGAACTTGGAAACTAAGCACTTTATTTATCTAAATGTCATCTTAATCTCGTAAGTGCTGATACGAATTAATATTATACAATGAATTTGAGCTGTTTTATATAATTTGATTTTGTGTAGGAGCGACGACGAGCTATTAAGAAGTTTCAAGTCGGTAAAGTTTGGCGTCTAATTGGCGGGACTTGTCTTCAAATGTTCCCGTTCAAGTGTTTTAGGTATGTTTATTTAGGGGAATATCGCTAAAACCTTTAAAGTATTCGCGTCAGGCTTCCCTGACAGCGTTGACATTCTCGTAGCACTTTCGTAGAGGTGCGTAGCTGCGTAGACGATGCTACGAGCTACGAAAGATTTCAACGATATAAAACAATGTGTATGTATATTATTAATAGGGAAAACCAGATAAGCACCGTTGTTACCGACATAGCTTGCAGAGTAAGCAAGCTGAAGTAGCAGGATGCTGGCCATGTTGGTTGAAGGACCGATGGACGGTGGAGCGGACGAGTTCTGGAGTGGAGACCGCGTTTCGGCAAGCGTAGTGTAGGACGCCCCACAGCTAGATGAACCGACGACCTTAAAAAGGTGACTGGGACAGACTGGATGCAGAAGGTGGAGGACAGGGTGTTGTGGTGCTGCCTGGGAGAGGTCTATGTCCAGCAGTGGGTTGCGATAGGCTGAGTTGAGTTAGGTAGGGATGTGCAGCAAGCAACAACGCAGTCGACACATGATATTACAACCGGGAATAAGGGCTCCCACATATAAACACGATACGACGTCACATCGTGCTACGACGCGGCATCGTTTCACGATGCGACGTCGTATCGTGGGAATCTACGACGAGCACTTTCCGGGTTCCATTTTCAAGACGTTATATTTCTTCTTAAAATGACACTCATTATTCATATTTGTAAGAAATGGATGCATCCAGTATCTTCTGTGTATCTGTTTCTTCTTTTTTCGTCTTCTTAATATCAGCACGAGGAGAACACGTCAAGTGCGGTCCATTTTTCGAGATTTACTGCGACCGACCTCACGACGAAATCGTGGCACGTTGCGACGATACGACGTCGCATCATGAACCGATGCCGTGTCGTAGCACGATGCGACGTCGTATCGTGTTTATGTGTGGGAGCCCTAAGGGCCATAAAACATACACACGATACGACGTCGCAATGTCACAAGAAGCGACGTCATGTCGTGGAAATCTACGACCTGTATCATCACAACATGACGTCGAATCGTGCTACAAGGCACGGCACGTCGTCGTATGGTGACAGCTGACGCTGCAATCCTGCGCCGGTGCCGCATTTGATGTTCTAATAATTATTTAAGTTTTCGAACTTTTTTGCGCTTCAACTAAATCTGAAGAAATAAAAAAAAATCAAGAGGGTTGATGTTGGTATCTCATAACAGCTGGCTAACTAGAAATTTTATTTTGGTACTGACTGTTTTCATTTTGAATAGAGTTGAGTTGCGCAACGACCCTTCTTGCGAGTTCGGGTTGACATCAACAATACATCTAAACTTAGCTGAAGCTAAAGAAATCAGAAAACTGTAAAAAAGAGTAGATTTGGTTTGTCGTTATTATACAGCTGGGTATAACGTATTAGCAACATCAATCGTCTTGAAATGCTTTCTGATTCCTTCAAGCTTCTAAAGCTTCAACTAAGTTTAGAGGAGAACGTCAACGGAGGGTAGGAGTGTTGCGCAAAGCTCCAACCAGTTTATCCAAGACGAACAATTATAAGTAAACGTAGATGAAGCTCAACAAAGTGTGAAGAAATCAGAAATCATTAAAGGAGCCTTAGTTTTGATTAATGTCGTAATAGCTGGCTAGCTACGTATACAAAATAAGCAGAAATGTTATTTTTATTTATAACAATATTGTTCTCATTTCGAAAATAATTGATATGAGCAACGACCCTTCTTGCGAATGCTTCTTAACCTTTTCTAAACTTAGCTGAAACCCAACAAACACTAAAGAAATCAGAAAACTTTTTAAAACTGTTGATGTTGGTATGTCGTAACAGCCGGCTATTACGACATAATTAACACCAACCCTCAAAAGTTTACTGATTCAGATGACACACGTCCATAGCACGGGACGCTCTTCCGCTAGGGATATTAATTGATCTACCTACATCAATGTCGTGTGTCATCTTTGACTATTAAACATCAATAACGGCAGCGGCGCAGGATTGCGTCATCAGATTTCATGACACGACGACGTGCCGTGCATCGTACCAAGATACAAACGTCGTGTCGTGAATTTTTACGATGCACTTCGTAGATTTCTATGACACGGCATCACAACGCGACACGACGTAGCAACGTGCCATGGTGCGACGTCGTATCGTGTGTGTGTTTTGGCTCTAAGTTAACGAAACAAGCTAGCCCCTTTGTTGACTTATGACTTTGTCAAAGCATTGATTGAACTTGCCGAGATTCTGTTGATTGTTGTTCTTCTGTTTCTATTGTATTGCCGTCTTATACTGTACACGTTTGTCTCTAGGTACTGATAAAGTTCATTCATTTGGAAAATTTAGCTCAGTGTCGCCTGAGTGGCTTTCGGTGCTCACACTCATCATTATCAATTTGGTTTAGTCTTATAAATACCTTTGCATGTGTTTATCCTTAACCCGTATTGAACCTTGTCTATATCGATGATTTTCAGCCATCGATATTCAGAAAGGTCAGGTGTGGTAGCACTTAGTAGGCAGGGATGCATGAAAATATGCATTATAGAGTGGGGTAGGAGTGGTGTAAGGGTAAATTCATACAGGGAACATGATGTGTACGAAAAGTGCGGATGACGGGCAGTCGATCGTCAATTGTTTCCCTCAGAGTATCCTGTTATAGTTAATGTAAAATGTTGTGTTATCTGTGGTCAATGCCCCAACTCTATGTAAGACGATCTTAGAATTCTCTGCTAACAAAATGGCGAACGAACTAACGCGTCTTTTACTAAAACGCCCCTAACAAACGCGTCCACTGCGCAATATTGGCGCAAATAGTGACAACATACCTAGTCATTCAAAATGTAAAGATAGTGTAAAATAAATACGCAACAGATAAAATTGTGAGACAAAATATTGAATTATTTATGAAGAGAAAATGGCGGAAACAAGTACAAGGCAAGTATTACCGCGTCTCAGTCAAGAATTTTATTTCAACACATGGAAGTTCAGAATTAACTACGAGGGAAAGCAAGTTTGGAGTGTGATTGAAAGCGGGTGTTGCGTACAGCACGCTGTACTGTAGATCCAGAGGTCGTTTCCGTTTTGAGTGTCGTGTCGATACTGAGGGGGAGATTGTTACTGGAAAAAAAAAAATTGTGCAAATATATGTTATGTATTTTGTGTGCTTTTATAATAAATAAAATATGGGGTTCACACTGAAAGTTTTTAGAATAGGCCAACAAGGAAAGCCGCCGATTACTTTTTTTCAAATTTCGAAATAGGAATTCTTTGGGAATCTGTAGATGTGTAATGATTTGAATGCATGTCATTTTGTTTTTACAAATTGGCGGCAATTTAAAAAGTGTCTGTTGTGCGTCGAAATGGATTTGACTCTCAGATTTGACTAGAGAAAATTTTCGTTCAATGATTTATTACGACCTTCGTTGCGGTCTTACTCAACGACAATGTTACGATAGACATGTATATCGATTAGCATTTCATGGCAAAGTCCCATCCCGTGCCACTATTAACAACTCGTTTAATGGGTTTAGACGTGGTCGAAGCCAACTCACTGATGATTCGCGAGAAGGACGTCCTTCTACGGCGACTATTGAAGATAACGTGAGTGCTGTGCGGCTAATTATGAGCTGATAAAAGGGTGACATATCAACAGATTCGGGCAGCTTTAGGCATTGGTATGAGTCAAGTATAAAAAGTCTTACATGAACATTTAGGCGTCAGAAAGCTTTGTACTAGTTGGATAAGTACCTCATAATTTGACGGAAAATCAATAACGCCGTCGTTTGGATTGGTTTCAATGCTTGAAAAGTAAAAGTGACTCGAATATTGCATATGACATCTTCAAACGTAATGAAAGCTGGATATATTGTTACGAATCCGAAACCAAAAGACAATCTGCACAATGGTTGTTTCCATTCGAAGATTTGCCGACAAAATTAAAGAACGGCAGAATCCAAGGGAAAAAGATGATTGCCTCATTCTTTGGACGGACGGATCATTTCGCAACAATTGTCCTAGAAGATAAAAAGACTGTTACTGCAGATTCCTATGTCAGTCATTGTTTACCAGTTCTCTTGGAAAATGTTAGACAGCAGGGCCAAAGAAGCAGGATCCTCCTCCACCACGACAACGCTCCAGCTCACTCCGCCAGATGGACTATCGAATAATTGTCTATCGTCGAAAGTGTGGAGTTAGTAAGTCATCCTCCTTACAGTCCTGACCTGGCACCTTGTGACTTTAATTTGTTTCCATAAATGAAAGATAAACTGAGAGGAATTCGTTTGATGAACTCTGAAGATGCTGTGGCTGCGTTTGAAAAAGGTGTGGAAGATATCCCTATAGGAGAGTGGGCCCACTTCTTCAGTCAATGGTTCCATCGCATGCGACGGTGCTTAGAAAGGAACGGAGACTACTTCGAAAAGCAATAAAAGTATACCATTCCGTTATTTATTTTCTATAAAAATTCAGTGTGACCCACGTATATGTTTCAATTTGAATTTAGCTCGTCACACATGTGAAAGGTAAAAGCTAAAGCGATTGTCTTGACAATTGTCTTGCGTTGAAAACGGCGTATTTGTCGGCGGCGGCCCGCCAAAGGCTAGCACAAATCGACCTCGATTTAGTACACAAAGTACACAAATTCAGAAGTACTTGATTTAAATAAAACTGGAAGTTGACATACCAGGCTTACAAGAAGAGGACGAAGGCTCGGTCTCGAAAATTTCGAGAATGGTGGAGTCAAGATGGCTTCGCTAAAAGCGATTGCGCAGAAGTGTCGACTCGTTATATTCGCTGCAGATGTGTAATAAAACCTGGAAACATGCAGAGCAGCAACAGGACTTCGTCAGCAACCAGTTGACAAAGCGTTGCACGAAGTACTTACTAAAAGTAACGTTCGTGATATTTACAGAGAACTCCTTGCGTGCCTAGCAACATCAAAAGATTTACCGGTATTCTTCGGTGACCCTATGCAGTGGCTGCAGTCCAAGGAATCATATAAAGAGTCATCACACTTATGCAGTTATAACGATGCAGAAAACATTTGGCGGTTACGAAAGTGTCTCCGTGGTGATGCAAAAGAAGCCGTGTCATCGCTCCTCATCGGCAACACAACATCGCAAGCTATAATTGACACCTTAGAATTACGATTCGGCATTCACTCAACCTGAGAAAATTCACCCACTTCCGACTGCATACCACACGGAGATCGTGAATTTCTCGATAAAAGTTAAAAACTACTTCTAAGCTGCACAAATTACGGAAACTACGTAAATACTTTTTTTCGAAAACTGTGATTTTCGAATTTACCGGCTGCCCTTATCAATAAGTAGGCCGAGTATACCTACGACATACAGGATACTTCTATACCTAAACTAGAAGTACTGTCGGAGTTTTTATATAGAGAAGCAACTGTTGTCGCAACCTCGGGTGTGAGTTACATACACAGACATATCGACGTAAGAAAGAAATACGACCATAATAATATAAAAACTCATTCAGTGTTATCGTGTACTACTGATTTGGATAGTAAATGTATGTTTTGTCGTGCCTCTCCGACGCACGCTTTAGACAAGTGCGGAAATTTCAAACGCGCTATGAGACGTGATCGATGGCATTTGTACGTGCTAATATCTGTACTACAAGTGCTTGAGCGCACGGCATAATGAACCCGCCGCGTGCAGCGCTCCTGACTGCAGCGAGTGTGGACATCCACATAATTATCTCCTTCACTGAATGAATCCTACCGCGCCTACAGCACCTGTAGCCGCGCGACCCGCGGCGCCAGCAGCAACCGCGCAACCAGAAACGGCGCGCCCCGTGGTTGACGCAGCTCGCGTGCGCCCATCGACGCCCGACGAGTCGGGCCGCGAGGACACCGTTGCCCACGCCCACAGCAGTGCGTCTACTAGTATTTTAGTGAATCGTCAGTGCCTGAAGTGTTGTTAATAATAGTGCCGGTAACCGTTCATAGGACCTAAAGACAATATCCACACACTCGCGTTGCTCGACGACGCGAACGGTGCCACCGTGACTCTGGTTTCTGTTGACCTCGCTGATCAGGCGAGACTCCACGGTAAGGCAGTCACCATACGCGCCCGCAGTGTATGGGACTCCGGTGAACTCGTATCAGAAAACGTAAGTTTTGACATTTCCAATAACACAGGCGATCGTTTTAATTTGTGGGCTCGTTCAATTAAAAACTCAGTAATTATTCGGACTATATTGACTACGACTTGTGCAAATGTGACGCACAACCTAAACTATTAATCGGAAAGGATAATTATAGAAAGAAAGAAAGAAAGTGTTTATTGTGACTCGTACAGGAAGTGCACAAACTAAATTATAAAATAAAAAACCAAACTATATAGTTTGGTTTTTTATTTTATATAAAAACAAAAAGTAACAAAAGAAAAAGGAAACAGAAATTCCTATACGAGGCCAAAAGGCTCCTATCTCAGCATGATGCTGCGACATTTTAAAAATAAATAAATGCCGCAACGCTGGTATTCTGATAGGGCCCGCTGTGAAGTCACGGAGAGGTCAGTGAGTCACGGGCATTTAACAGTAATAAATAAATAATGAAATACATATATGTAAAATAACAAGCTCTTATTGCTCCTATCTTGTGTTTAAAAGGTAATAGAAAAAATGAACCTTATGTTACAAAGGCACCGCTAGGATGGTGTGTACACGGTCTTAAATATGATGAACGTGTGAGCTGGTGAGTGATGACAGCGCGCAACATTGTTGTTATTGTGAGTTTATTTTATTTAATATGGACAAAAACAGTTACATGCTGCAGATTACAGAGAAATACTTAAACTAAGATCTAACGTACATGTAACACAGTTGAGTTGAACGAATTAGTAAGAAAATCATTTGCATTAGAGTCAAAATAACTGCGACAGAATACGGACGAGTTGCGTGCTATCATCATAGTAAAATAACACATGTGAATTAGTTGATAATAAACGGTTTCTGGAATTGCCTTGGAAAAAAAAACTTTGTTATGCCTGATTCTTATCAAAATACCTATAATCGTTTAAAATCAGTCGAGCGAAAAATGTCAGCTGACAACGCTTACGCGTCGCGTTACCGGGAACGTATTCAGCATTTATTTTTGAATTATTATGCCAGGAGGCTGAACGAGGGGGATTCTAGCGACCACATTTGGTACCTACCGCATATCGGGGTCGATAGCCGCAATAAGAAGAAGTTACGTTTAGTGTTTGACGCGGCTGCGAAAACACAGAGATGTTTCTTTTATGATGTTTTATTGACAGACCCGGACTTGATTTTGAATTATGTTTAGATTTAGAGAAAATCAAATTGGAGTTATTGCAGATATTAAAAGATATATTTCTTTGAATTAAAATTAAAGAAAAGGATCAATATACACTAAGGTTTTTATTTATAGATGAAGCCACTAAGGACGTTAATAAATATGCTATGACGTCATTAATATTTGGCGCGAACTGCTCGCTATTTTATCGCGCAACATATTAAAAATAAAAATGCATTTACAATTTAAAGGATACTTATCCGACGGCTGTCGATGCTATATATGCAAGCAACATTATATGGACGACTATATCGATAGTTTACCCGAAGTCGACCTTACAAAACAAATGATTGTAATTAAAACGACTTGGAATATTGTTAATAGTGAAACGGGAAGGTCTAGTAACCGAAATACTGACTACAGCCTGTCCATTAAAGACAACATAATAAAATCTGACTCACAAGTCGCCGCGGCCTTTGAAAATTTCTTTTCAGATATTCCCGTTTCAACTACTAAATCACTAAACTCATCACCTTCTGTTGCTGAGTATTTGCTTAAAGAAAATGTTAATGTTTGCGATTCGGAATTTCATTTTGAACATATTACTTGTAGAGATATAATTAAAACCTTTCACACTTTAAACGTAAAAAAGACTGCAGATCTGTGGGGTAATTCTGTAGAAGTTGCTAAGTCTATTATTGACATTGTAGCACCTACTTTAGCTCTTATTTTTAACAATTGTATCGACTGTGGAGAGTTTCCTGACCTCATGAAAAATAGTAAAATAATACCTTTGTTTAAATCAGGTAGTACTACAGACCCCACAAATTATAGACCTATTTCAGTACTACCTACCTTTAGTAAAATTTTTGAGAAATTAATTTTAGCCCAATTGCAAAGATTTTTTAATAAACATAAATTATTACATAGTAAACAGTTCGGTTTTACAAGGGGTCGTTCAACTACTGATGCCGGTGTTGAACTTTTAGGACATATCTATAATGCATGGGAAGATAAATGCGATGCCTTGGGCATTTTTTGTGATTTGTCCAAGGCGTTCGATTGCGTTCTTCATGAAACGCTAATCAGGAAACTCCGCCACTACGGGATCCGGAACACCGCTCTGGATCTTCTTACTTCATACTTGAATAATAGGGTTCAGAGCGTTGACGTTAATGGTAAAAGATCTCCCGGATCTATAGTAACAATGGGAGTCCCACAGGGCTCAATTCTTGGTCCTTTTTTGTTTCTTATTTATATTAATGACTTGCCTTACCTCATAAAGGATAATCATGATATAGTGTTGTTTGCGGACGATACTTCACTTTTGTTTAAACTTAAACGTCAGCAGCTGGTTACTGACGATGTAAATAGCGCGATCTCAAAAGTAGTTCACTGGTTCAATATTAATAATTTACTACTTAATGAAAAAAAAACCAAATGCATTAAGTTTACGTTGCCTCACGTTAGACAGGTGTTAACTAATGTATTGATAAAGGGCAGAGAATTGAATCCTGAAGATAGCACAGTATTCTTGGGCTTAACTTTGGATGCTAAGCTTCAGTGGGGCCCACACATAGATAAATTATCAAAAAAGCTTAGCTCCGCAGCATACGCTGTTAGAAAAATTCGTAATTTAACTGACATAGAGACAGCCCGTTTAGT
Source organism: Brachylomia viminalis (assembly GCA_937001585.2). Lineage (NCBI taxonomy): Eukaryota > Metazoa > Arthropoda > Insecta > Lepidoptera > Noctuidae > Brachylomia > Brachylomia viminalis. The sequence continues at coordinate 11,175,264 of OW443316.2, read as the reverse complement.
GTACTTTATCTATTTTCATAGTGTAATGTCGTATGGTATTCTGTTGTGGGGAAATGCCGCCGACATTCAGACTATCTTTGTTTTGCAGAAAAGAGCTGTTCGATATAAATTCAAATCATTCATTAAACGTAAGTTGTGCCAGAAAGGCTTTTATACCGTTAAGGATTATATTGAGGACAAAAAGGCTTGGGATTGAGTTGTTCCAATTTTCTGCATACTGAATGTTTTCTTTTATTTCTGTTACATACACTGATAAATTGATAATTATTATAACAGAACGATCAATTATTGTGAATGTGAGGACTATGTGGGTCATTGTTTCAGTTTTAATCATGATCTGGCAGTTTAAGTAGTTCATGCGGCCTACCCAAATGTCCTTTCTTTGGTATTGTTCGTCGAATCGTTGAGCTCCTAAAGTTCTGAGTTGAGCTGCACGGTTACTGACAAATGCGTGCACTGACTGGACAGGTCCTCTTAATCTGCGTGGTTCTTTCCTCAGAAGACCATTTCAGATACTAATCTACATGGTCCTCAAGGATTATGTTCGAATATTTATATACACATTGACATTGATGAATTTTATACATACAATGACATGAGTATTTACTTTGTAAAGTATTATATTATTTAAATTATTGTGAATGTGAAGATTATGTGGATTATTACTTTTTTTATTTTATTTCTTAGTTAGTTTCACGATCTGGCAGCTTGAGTAATTTATGCGGCCTACCCGAATGTCCTTTCTTTGGTATTGTTCGTCGAATCGTTGTGCTCCTTAAGTTCTCAGTTGAGCGGCAAGATTACTGACAAATGCGTGCACTGACTGGACAGGTCCGCTCAATCTGTATGGTTTTTCCTCAAAAGACCGTTTCAGACACCAATCTACATGGTCTTCACATGATCTGACCAAGATTATGTCTGGACTTTAAAAGAGACTGTGACCTCTGAGTTTGTTTCGGCCTTTCTTCTCAGAGTAGTCAGTTATGAAACGCCGACCTCATCTAGTTTTAAAAATATGATTGACGTGTAAAAGTGTTTGTAACAAACCTATTTACAGAAATAAAATCATTTATCATTTATCATTGGGGAAGTCTCTTTTATTCATCAGCGGGTTGGATTCGAAGTACGAAACTGGGCTAGCAACGTAACGGATGTTCTGGACAGCGTACCGAAGGAAGCTTTGAGTGACAGTGTCTGTTGCACCTTCGACAAAGATCAATCGGAAAGGACACTCGGTTTATTATAGTACCCTGCTAGCGACGAGTTGGGATTCGATTTGACCTTCAAGCGTATACCAGTTACTATTATGTATTGTTATGTCTGTTTTTGACATTCATGGTTATCCGATACCATTTACAAATTTACAAAAAAATAAGAAACTTGGAAAACAAATATAAAATGGAATGAGAAATTAAATGATGAGTCAAATCGTTTATTTCAGTGTTGAATAATTCAAGCAAAAAAGATAAATAATATTAGGATCCCGCGTTGGTATTTTTGTGAAAGTGATAGCGCGAGTAACGAAAACATAGAAACTACACGTACGTGTAGAGAACTACACGTATTTTGCGATGCGTCACCGAGCGCCTACGAGATTATTGCGTACTGGCAGTGGACATGTTATTATAGTAACGTTTCAGTGGACATATAGTAGCGGACATATAGTAGTGGACATATAGTAGCGTTTATCACTATGTACTGTAGATCCATAGGGCGCTGGTTCAAATCCGGCTCGAAGGACCACTTAATGTTGCGTACAGCACGCAGGTACACGAATAGTCGGGTAAATAATGAAAAACAGTTTAAAAGTTTAGAAGTGTCTGAGACTCTGCGCCCGAGATACTCTGTATCGTGGGATTGCGCAATGACATGCGCACCGTACGATGGAGCGCGCGAGCAAAGCGTGGGCGATAGGTTTTTGCCATGCAAATATAAACGCTACAATTTGCAGTGTTGTAGCGAGACCACCTGATCTCTAAGTTCTTACTTCGATGTACTTTACTTAAAATATAAACGTGTAAGTTCGCAGTGACGGCGCCTCAATGCTTATTTATTATAAAAGCACATAAATTACATGTTAAAAAAATGTTCATACGTAACAGCGCGGTTGTGAAACCCTAAACGGATTAAATTGGATTACATTCAAAGTGAATGCCAAAGCAAAAATGTAATTGTTCAATGCTTGTCAGGTAAATACTTAGAAATAGTAAAGAAGTGTATGTAACACAGCTAAAGAAATGATGCATCTATTAGAGTACGCATTCGAGAGGAAGATTATATTCAATAAACTGTATCTGAATCGTAAGCACGTACCTTGAAACGCGGAAAAAGTGAGAAATAGCAGGATAATTTCCTTAAATTTGACAGCATAATATGTGAGCTAACATCCGCTGAATGTCTGTCAAGCAGCAATCTAAAGCTATTAGACCCGCCATCCTACTGACCTGCTACTTTGTAAATCTACTTACTCTAAATTAGTAATTTCAACTTATTACACTATCTACTTACCGCAAATACCTAATTTCAACGTACGTCTATGTAACTGCTTTCACTACACACAACAACAACACAAATAAACACAGTTCAACTAAAAAAATGCATTTATCACTATTTTATACCAAGCAATAAATTCTAAAATAGCTAACTATTAAATTCAAATATAAATTCGATCAACAACGCATGCAAGCTATAGTCTATTCTATTCTATTTTTAATAAATGGCAAGCAAAGCCGATGTCGACTATTCTGCCAATGTCTAAAGTGAGCTAGAAAAACAAGTGTGCATAAAAAAAGGGAAAAAAAAGTGAAAATTTGTTTAAAACAAATAAAATGATTTGGTTGATCCAGTTGATACAATAGAGAGCTTGCTGGATTAGTACGGGACTGAAACAAACAAAAAATAGAAATAAATAAATATTATAGTTTTTTAAAACATAAAATACACGCATACCACACCAACACATACAGAGTTATTCATAATTTTATATTATTGTGACGGATGAAGGTCATCAGCGCCAAATACAGATCTGGAGAGGAGTATGTTAGTAAAGAAGGAAAATTAGTCGGAAGAGGTATTTTAAATTTTGGGAGGCGTCTATATAAATCTAAAGGTGGGACGTTGTTCGAGCATTCAAAGAAGATGTGGTCCAGAGTGCCCTCCTCCAACCCGCACTCACAGAGAGAGGAGTCTCGAACACGAATCTTTCGTAAAATAACTGGAGTGCAACAGAAACCCAAGCGAATTCTACAAAGGGTAGAAATAATTGTTTTCGAAGCTTTTTTGTAGCCATAGAACCAAGGTTTTGATTTTATTATTGGTTGTACTGAATAGTAAAACCTGCCCTTTTTCCTTCCAGTGATATTCCAGTGTTCCTGCCATGAGGACTGGAGCTTAGCCTTTGGAAGGCTCAGTAAGTCATACCCCTGATGAATGTTGTAGGTGAGATCAGCTGTTGCTGAAGAGCAAGCATCTTTGGCCAAAGCATCAACACACTCATTGCCCTTAATGCCACAATGACTAGGTATCCAAACTAACTGAACTTCCTTTTGACTACTAGCACAAGCTAATAAAGATCTTTTAATTTTTAAAACAAGTGAACTGTGCATTTTACTTTTGAAAGGGTTTTGTACTAAGGCTTGCAGGCAGCTAAGAGAGTCAGTGAAAATAACGGCTTTGTTAATATTGTGATGTCACTCTATGAAAAGACAAGCTTCCAATAAAGCCACACACTCGCCCGTGAACACAGAAGACTCCTCAGGGCATTTGTACTGTAAAATAATTCTGGAGCTTTGGTAATAAACCGCAGCGCCAATGTTACTGAGATCATTAAATTTTGAAGCATCTGTAAAAAACCTTTGAAACCCGGACCACCGTTCTTCCACCACCGCATTGAAGGCCGAGTTCGCGGAAGGGGACTTTTTAGAAATACCGATGTTAAAGATAATTTTTGGTGTGAAACATACAACTTCATAGGGAAAGTTAAAAAGAGGTAATCGTGGGTTCTGTTCTATTGGACATGCTAAATTATGAATTTGTCGAAAAGCTTTCAAGATTAAGGGAATTTCTTTGTTTTTCCAGAAATTTGAGCTTCTACATAAGGCATCTAACTCATTCAGTCTTACTAAAAGGGGATGGGAAGATCTAGATATTAACTTAGCCAGAGAACGGGAGGCCAGATACTGCCGTCTTAAGGCCAGGGGAGGTTCAGCACAATCAACCTGCAATGCGTTAATGGGAGAAGACTTCATACAACCAGAGATGATCCGAAGACATTTCGACTGAATACTATCCAGCCCTGCCAAAGCACCCTTGTTGCATGGAACTAAATGAAACGTACCATAGTCTAAAACACTACGAATTAAGGCGTTATAGACCAATTTCATAGTGTAAGGATGGGCACCCCACCAGACACCCGTGAGAGCCTTTAAAATCGAAATCACTTTTTCACATTTTTTAATTAATAAATTGATATGATGCTTACCATTTAATTTTGAGTCAAGGAAAACGCCTAAAAATTTAACCTTATTAACTAACGGAATATTAGAACCCGAAATGTCCACTGTTATGCGTGGGATCAATCTTTTACGAGAGAAAATTACTGCCGAACCTTTTGGTGCCGATAAAGACAAACCATGACTTAAAAGCCACTGGTTCAGAGAGTCCAGAGAGAGGCATAGGGATGACGCAGCGTCCATGATGGAGGAATCTGTCACATACAAGACTAAGTCGTCTGCATATTGGAGGATGTGACAGTTACTGTTTAGGCAGGAGCCAATGTCCACTGTATACAGGTTATAAAGAAGGGGGCTCAGCACGAAGCCTTGCGGGAGTCCCTTCCACGTCTGTCTTTCATCGAAATCCTCTCCCTGGACCCTCAGAACCAAAGAGCGAGACAAGAGAAGAGCACAGATGCATTCGATCATCTTAACCGGGAGACTCAGCTGGTGCATTTTCTGCCTGAGTACGGGAAGAAGAACGTTGTCGTATGCAGAGGAGATGTCTAGGAAGGCGGCTACGACGGACTCGTTTTTGGAAAAACGAATATCTAACTAACGCTAAGCGAATATCCGTAACTAAAACGCCAACACTATCCATAGTACCGAGCCCCTTCCTGAAACCAAATTGGTAATTCGGCAGCAAATCTCTCGCTTCGACTATCCATTCAAGTCGATTTTTAATAAGGTGTTCCAATAGTTTGGACAAGGCTGAGGATAAAACAATTGGTCTAAAGCCGTTCGGATCATCTACATGTTTGCCTGGCTTTAATAGGGGAATAATAATTTGTACTTTCCACTGATCCGGAACCCAACCATTACTGTAGCAAAAATTAATGATGTCAAGGAAGTAGAGTTTAGCCTTGTCTCCAGAATGAACAATAAAAGAATATGGCACACCATCAATACCGGGGGCTGAGTCCCGAACATGTCTCAGTACCACATTCAATTCCTTCAAAGTAAATGGCACATCAAACGGATCCTCTGAAACACTTTGTAGGGACACATTACTGGAACATTCGGAAGAGAGAGGAACATATGGTGGAGCAATTTTGTCAAAGAAAAGGTCAGCTGTTTCTCTAGTGATCGGTGACGAGACTGATGGAGAGCACCCATGTTTAAACCTGTTGATGTTTTTCCACACTAACGAGACTGGAGTAGAGGGAGATAAGGAGGTACAGAACTTAACCCAACCCGCACGTTTTTTCTTGCGAAGGTGACGCTTGGATCTGGCATTTATCCGCAAATATGTCATTAGATTTTCGGTGCTCATATCTGCATTGTAACACCGCTCTGCCTCATTTCTATCCCTGACTGCCGAAGTGCATTCTGGGTCCCACCATGGGGGAGAAGGTATTTTGCCACGGGCACTGTTTTTCAGCGGAAAGCAGGAATCCGCACTGGAGGTAATGGCCGTGACAAATCCCTCGTAACAGCTTTTGACATGGCAGTGACCAGAAGGATTTAATAAACTTGAATTTAAATTTGGAAGAGCATCAATTTTGTCCTCCAATAATGAAACAAATTTTGTCCAATCTGGCTTGGACAGGTTATATTTCAAAAGTGGAGGGGAAGTTTTCTCTAAATAAGTCTTATTAACCAAAGATATGACAATAGGGTAATGGTCACTACCATGTGACAAGATCGTACAATCCCAATGGGTTGAAGATGCTAACTCAATTGAACAAAAAGTTAAATCCACGCAGCTTTTTTGTTGACCAGGAGGGGATCTGCGAGTTGGGCAACCGTTATTAAGGATACATAGATCCAGATCGTCCAAGATCTCAACCAAAGCTACCCCAAAGGCATCACAGCGTTCGGACCCCCATCTGTAATGGTGGCAGTTAAAATCACCCATAACCAAAATTGGTCCATGAACATTTGAAAAAATGTTTTTTAAAATAGCAAAAAAATTGTGATGAGGATGAGCAATGTATACCAAAAACACTGTAATGCCTTCCACCCCTCCTGCTACAATACTCATGTCACCTGTGAGCGAAGGCAAAGGGAAGGGCAAAAGTGGGACCCGATTGTTAACAAGGAGAGCCGATCCTCCATAGCCATCAGATCTGTCACATCTGAGAATGTTAAAGTGTGGCATACGAAAGCTAAGACTTGGGGTGAGCCAAGTCTCAGCTATGGAACAAGCCAGTGGCTTGTATTTATTTAAAAGAAATATGAGGTCGTGCTTTTTATGCCACACGCTCCTCACATTCCACTGTAGGAATACTTGGCGAGACGCCATTTTTAATTTGTAGAAGTAGAGTAATAAGTTGATCGGCAACGTTGGACGGTGATTGGGAACTAGTAGTAGAAGAAGAAATAATAGTTGGTAAGAGTTTAATAAACAGTTCAATAATAGAACCGGTAGTATTAGAAGGAGCATTGTTGTAGTTAAGAGCGCAGCCATTAGGCTGTGAAGGTAGGGGAGAACTAACTATCTGTTGATGAGAAACTTTGTCATAAGACGGGGAAAGAGGGGCATGGGTCTTGGGTTTAAGTGTCACAGTTTTCTGGTAGGACTGAGTAATTGGGGTTTTGGCTATGTTGGCATAATTGCGGGAAGAAGTTGGGATAATCTTACTGGCCTCTGCATAGGGAATAGATTTCTCGGCCATGAGTCTTAATAGCTTTCTGTCTACCATACTCGGGGCATGACCTGCTGTTAGCAAAGTGATTACCCGAACAAAGCACACAGAATGCCTCGCCCTCAGAAATGTTGCAACCATCACCGGGGTGATCGTGGCCACATTTACTGCAGCGGGGTTTAGACCTGCATAGATTTGCCACATGACCAAATCTGCAACACTTGCGGCATTGAATTGTCGGGTATATGTACTGCTCAACAGGGAGAGATGTATAACAACAGTAAATCCTCTTTGGTAAAACTTGTCCATCAAATGTCAGAACACATGTCTCAGTGGATTTCCACTCATTAACACCGTCTCTTTGGGTTTTTCTGTTTATACGACGGACTTTCAGTATTTGGCCGCACCCTGAAGGCACAGTCAAATAAGTTAAAGCTTCTTCTTCCGTAATATCTGTGGGAACACCGGTAACAACACCCATCCTTGTGATATTAAATGTAGGGATTGATGCAGTATAACTATATTTAGACAACAAACCGTTACACAAGAAAGAGTTAGCGTCCTGGGGGGAAGCAAACTCCACTGACACACGGTTCCTACCGACTCTGTTAACACCACCACAAACAATGTTCGCAATGTTGTTATTCATGAGGAATTTACCAAAATGAACAGGATGTAGAGTGGTGCCATCATTTGGTTGATTCTCAATACGAGAAACGTGGACAATATAAGGAGCCTTATCCATTACGGAATACTTGATACGACCAATTTGGCTTTTTGGTTGCTTGCTTGGAGGGGTATGTGTTAAGATTTCTTCGGTACCAGGACGTTTGCGTGAATTTTGTTGGGGTTGTGTTACATCCATTTCTGTTACTCTACAAACAACATCCGCGAATTGGGATAGTGGATTCGGAGAGAGAGGAGTGAAAGGAGTTGAAGGATCTGGAATATCTGGGGGATCAGGATCAGGGGGTTTATTCTTATCCATGTTGAATAAAACGACTTAAAACAAGACAAACACAATACAAACCTGTTTACGGGCACAAGAACGACACAACTAAACAATAAAAAGTCACAAAAGTATCAACAATCACACAAAACTAGATAACAATTCTAGACACACGTGATAACCCAGAACACCGTGGCGACGAGGAAATACTCAAAACGCACACGCACTAGACGATACGAAACGAGTCCAAGCTATAGTCGTTTTAATGTAATGTAATTACGTCAAATTGTCTGTCAACATAAAATGTCATCAAACATTCGTCCGATTCGATACGAAATTCAACGACGGATAACGACCCATCCCGCTCGCGCGCATATATTTCCTATATACATCTCGCTCGATTATCCGAGTAAGACGCTCAGAGTCGGCTTACTTTAGTTCTAATATGGCGGGCTGGGTAGTGACCTTCAAGTGACGTCATGACGTTCTTTTGCTAAGAGATTTTATCGGCGAATAAGCCGATCGCTCCTGCGGTTTACTTTATAGCAATATGTTGTAAAAGAGCAAATTTTGTTGATTTAATGTCCATCAGTGTAGGCGTTTTGTAATTTTTCTCTACTTTTAAAAGTACTGATTGTGCCATTGAGAGAGTGGTTGTGTTCCAAACTTCTGAAGGGAAACCGGTGGGAATGGGCTTATAAGGAGGCTGCGGCGCTGGTGTCTAGGTAAAATGTGCTATTTATGGACATATATAATGAGGATATAAAGTTCACTCGGGGGTCTCTCAAAATTTAATATTGTATAGTTATGAAAAGTACATAATGAAGATTCAATATCTAGATATGGAAACTAAAATTTATGAAGCCAATGGCCAATACTTAATTTCTGATAAGAAGGGAATCTTAAATGTTAAGTTTATGTACCAAATACAATAGAAGCATGAATTGTTAAAGGATGGATTTGGGAAACTTCGTCAAGTCTTCTCGACGCCTATCCCGCAATGTTTGAAGACTAAGGTCTTCAATCAGTGCGTCCTGCCCGTTATGGCGTACGGTGCCGAAACGTGGACACAGAGTGGGGCTGGTCCACAAATTCAAGGTCTATGCGGGCTATGCTCGGAGTTTCTTTGATGGATAAAATAAGAAATGAAATTGTCCGGAAAAGAACTGGAGCTACCGACTTAGCTTGAAAAGTAAACAAGCTGAAATAGCAGTGAGCTGGCCATGTTTGTCAAAGGACCGATGGCCGGTGGAGCAGACGAGTCCTGGAGGGGAGACCGCGTATCAGCATGCGTAGCGTGTGGCGCCCCCCAGCTAGATGGACTGGCGACCTTAAGAAAGTGACTGGGACAGACTGGATGCGGAAGGCGGAGGACATGGTGTTGTGGCGTAGCCTGAGGGAGGCCTATGTCCAGCAGTGGACTGCGATGGGCTGAGTTGATTAATTGATATCACACAATTTATTGTATTACAATAACAATAATAACATTTTAAAATATTGAACTTACTGAGGAACCATGTGGACGATGCCGAGAAGGAAAATCAACAAGGCAGCCATTCTTAACAACACCCTTTTTTTTTGTTTCCGGGTGGAAAATCCTCATGGATGTCCGCCGCCCTTAGGCGGGCGGCGGGGTCTGTCAGACTCTTACTGACTAAAAACCACCCCGGTGTTCCATCTCACACCTACGCCGACGGGCGCGGGAACGTACGATCCTTCCGCAACCCCCGACTGGTGCCGGCCCGCCACTGCGGGCCCCTTCCGGTCTGGGGGGGAGTGAGGTGTTTGACACCCCCGCGACGTCAAGGGGCGCGCGTGGAATACTACGTGCCGTCACCTCGGGTCCTAATGTGTGGGTAGCGACAGACGTCCCCGAGTCCGTTGCCCCTGGACCCATTTAGGGGGGCTGGAAGAGGGCGTTGTCCACCCTCCGCCGACGCCCGGTGCGCCATCTGCGGGCCGGGTGAGTGGACGAGATCCCCCTCTCCCTTTTCGCAGCCTCCTTCTGCGAGACACCTCGCAGAAGGAAACCACCGATTCTTAACAACACCGAGACCAAGATCAAGATATGTAAGAGAACTGTTACATACAGATTTATCAGGACCTGTGACCACACCAACTAGTGGGGGTGAAGTATACTATCATTCAATAATAGATGACTTTCACATTTTATATATTTAAGTTGAAAATTTAAGTCGTAAATCACCGAACGTAAATGTTTCACTTTAGACCAACATTTTCATAACTGTCATCAAAGTTACGAAGCTGATTATTTTACGAATAAAAGGAAAACTCATGAAAAGTTAGTAGACAAAAAAAACCTCGAAAAACTCTTCTACTTTATTTTTTGAAATTTTAAAATTTTTTAGCTCGAAATTTCTCAAAAAATCTGCAAAATATTCATAACTCGAAAACTATGAAAAGTCGCGGAACATACATGGGGGTGATTCGGATATCCCACAATGCGAGTGACCAAATTTATTTTTGGACATGAATGTTCTGTCCACCCTGTATAATACAATGGAGATTGAGTTTATACAATGTGCAAAGGTAGTCTTACAGTATTCAGCAGCTCCAACAGTTGTGGTTGCGGAGCAGGACCAACACTGAGCCAGGCATATTTATCAGCGATATAATCCCCCAGCTTATAATATGCCTGTCTGCATAGTATGCGTTTTATACAAAATTTGAATTTCGTCTCATTCAGTTGAAGCATGTGGAGGTATTTTATTGTAACATTTTAAACAGTATCCCATGAACGAGGAGTCTAATTTAGCCAGTCTGAAACCTGGTTGAACTAATAGGTCCCTATTTCTAGTACTATAATTATGTCTTTTACTAAAAATATGTAAAAAAAATCGTACATGATGTTTTCATAAATGTATTGACAAAGTCCCGATGATCTTCATTATCTTATTTGGCTCTGATGACTCTTTTCTGCAGAATAAAAAATAGATTCGACGTCTGCAGCCCGTCCCCAAAGTAAAATACCGTAAGACATGATACTATGAAAGTAACTAAAATAGACTAGCCTCGCGGTATCTACATCGGTAAATTGACGGATTTTTCTGACTGCATATGCTGCTGAACTTAGCCGTCCCGCCAGAGATGTTAAATGAGGACCCCATTGTAGCCTTGAGTCGATCGTGATCCCCAGGAAAACAGTTTTATCGACGAATTCTAGTTTCTCTTGATTCAATACTATCTCACAATCACTATTTTTGACGTTTGGTAAAGAAAATCTTATGCACTTAGTTTTTTCTTTCCATATAATACTAAATTAAAAGCAGTGAACCAATTTTGGACCTGCAGTAGGGCGTTACTAACGTCGTCAAAATTTGTAGCACCTCTTTCTACCTTAAAAATTATGTAGTATTGTTAGCAAATAACACCATTTGTGGTTGTTTTTTGTTAAATGATCATTAATAAAAAGAGGATAGGGACCAATATTGAGCCTTGTGGAACACCCATTTTTACTTTTAAACCAAGTGAATTGACACCATTTATTTGAACTTGCTGCTGCCTTTATTTTTTAATTTTTTTTGAGGGTGGGAAATCATCAAATTACTTCTCCCGCTCTGGGCAGAGCGGGAGGGCGTGTCAGACTCTTACTAGCTAAAACCCACGCGTGTTCCTTCAGTTGCCTGTGCCAGGGGCCACGGTAAACCTCTCGGACTTTCCCGTAACCCTAGCAGGCATCGGCCCTAGCGGACCCCGTCATTGGTGCTGACATCTCTTTGAGGCACGCGTGGAACACAACGCGCCATCAACCCGGGCCTGGTCCTTATCGGTGAGCTGCCCATTGCTCGCCGTTTGCAAGCCCACGCCTACGGTGGCCGGGAATCGGCCTGCGATTCCCGACGCCCAGGGCGTCTCCTGCGGCGGCTAGGGGCGTGAGGGCGCGAATTTTGCCTCTCCCTCACGCGTTCCGCCTCCTCCTTCGCGAACATTACTGCTTCGCAGATGGAGGTGACGGCTTCCCAAGCCCTATCCGCTGTACCGTGATTTCTCGCGGCAGCGGAGCTGCGCCCCGGCATTTCGCCTCCTCGCGCCACTCCCAAATGTGCGCGAGGACTTTTGCCTCCAGATCCCATGGCGGTAATCCGGCAAGGAGGCTCGCCGCCTCACCGGAGACCGTACGGTACCCCCCGACCAGCCGGGTGGCCATGACCCTTTGGGGCGCGTTCAACCGGCGGCGGCGGCTTGGCCGCCGCCTCAAGGAACGCGCCCACACCGGTGCCCCGTAAAGGGCCATGGACCGCACGACCCCCGCGTAAAGCCTCCGGCAGGAAGCGTTTGGCCCCCCTAGATTGGGCAGGAGCCGCTTCAAGGCAGCCCCGGCCCTTTCCAGTCTGGGAGCCAAACGTCGGAAATGCCACGGAAATCCACGAAGTTCCACCGGCTGTCGAGGACGAGTCCCAGGTACTTCATCGTCGACTCGACGCCGATGTGAACCCCTCCTACCGTTATTTGGGAACCCGACGGTGGCGCGTTCCGAGGACCATGAAAACACATGGCCTCGGACTTGTGCAGGGCCACCTCGAGTCCCAATTGCCGGATCCTCTCGACGATAGTCGCAATCTCGCGTGTCGCTAGTTAGTCGTCGGCGGTGTGGTCCGTATTGAGCACCGCAGTTGGCGGAGCCATGGGAGCCATACCGGTGGTAACTTGCTGCTGCCTATCATTTAAATAAGATTTTACTAGATTGAGCGCAAGTATTCCAAGTCCATAATGCTCATGTTTCATGAGCTGAAGGTTTCGTGATAGACGCAATCAAATGCCTTGAAGAGGTCTCAAAAGATTCCTATGGTGTCTTGGGCCTCTTCCCACGCCGTAAATATGTGTTTTAATAAGGTGACACTGGCGTCAGTCGTACAACATCTCTTGGTAAAACCATACTGTTGATCGTGTAAGATTTTATTAGTGTTAAAATGATTGAGCATTTGATTAAGCACTACCATTTCAAATACCTTGCTGAAAACTGGCAACAGGGATACGGGTCTATAATTATTGGTGTCTTTACTGTCCCCGGATTTGAAAAGTGGTATTTATTTTAAAATAAATAAATATAAATATCGTCTGACACACACACAGCACCATCTAGTTCCAAGTTAAGCACTTATTAAGGCTTGTGTTATGGATACCAGATGGTTGATACACTACTTAAATACATTTTTTTTTCGTAAATACATACATATTATAAATATACATCCATGACTCGGGTACAAATGTCCATATTCATCATACAAACATTTGCCCCTACCGGGATTCGAACCCAGGACCATTTGGTTTCGCTGACTACACTTAGCCACTGTAGCCACTACACCAAACGTGTCAAAACCGTGTTACCTTACAATATTTCATTAATCCGGGAAGACTCCTTGATCCACACACAAATTAAATACTAAGGCTTAGTAAGGCGTTAAGGTCTCAATTATGGATGTACAGACTTCAATGGACAATCCCTAAAAATATTCGGTCAATTGGATCTTGATTTGCTTAAAAGCCTTATTACTGTTATGGGGCTAATATGCTTAAAGTTAAACTCAATGGGGCAGGCTGAAACGTTCGCCCTTTACTAAATCAAAAGCGAGCGAGGGCGAGGAATTTAAGGTTTCAGTAGTTTTAACTGGGATACTGGGAAATAAATTTACAAATTCTTGAGCAACTTCTTTGTTATCGCAAATGAGACCACATGACGTCTCCAGTGTGTAATCAGAACGATACTTTTGTTCCTGTTCGTCTAATTATTAATAATTTTCTTAACAGTATTTGTTTTATTGGCTGCTGATTTGACCTCGTTGCTAATGTATAAGGCTTTAGCTGCCTTACAAGTATTCTTAAAACTTCTAGAGTAAGTAACAACATACTTCTTAAAAGTTTCCGTGTTAATATAAGGCTTAAGGCCATACAGCTCAAAAAGTTTTTCCCTACTTTTCCTAAGTCGTTTTACCAGTCACTGAATAAAAACTTAGGTCTGACACTTTTAGTGTTCTTCTTAAAAGAATTATTGAACTCGGTTTAGACTACCGCAAAGAATTCTTTATACAAAATATTAACATTGTTCATTGTAAGGTCCTGATTACTCAACTTACAGATTAAAGTGCTATTAAAATTATTTAAATTAACAGATGTTATTGGTCTGGATTGTATCTGCACTTTTTGTATTGGTATGTTGGACTGAAATGTTACGGTTTGACCGCTGTGATCGGGGAGATAATTAACGATGGCTTTATCTAAATAGTCGGAGCAAAAAAAAAACATTATCAATACATGTAGTTGTAGTTGTTCGGGTTGGTTCGATAAACATATTTGACGAATTGAAGGATTTAAACAAATTTAATAATCTACTGGTATTTGAATTATTTTTGAATACCAAGAATTGAATATAAAATACAAGAAAGATTAATGACAAAACAAATAAATGTATATGTAGATGCGCTTTCCTAAATGGTGACTTGAAAGAAAATGTCTTTATAAAGTGTCATAAAGGAGTTGATCAAGAAGGAAAAGTTTTAAAATTAAACAAGGCTTTATACGGACTTAAAGAAGCTCCAAAATGTTGGAACCAAAAAATTCATGACAATAATTTGAAACATGATTTTTGTCTTTATAAATGAATAATGAATGATGATTTATGTGGAATTATTATTATTATTTATCTTTTTTTTATTTACTTGGAAATGAAAATAGTTATATTAAAGAAACTAAAAGAAGAATTCAAAATAAAAGATATAGGAGAAGTGAAGGAACTACCTAGGATTGAAAATTACAAGGAACAATTATTAAATGGAAGTTAAACAGACAGAAAAATAAATAGAATTCTAAAAAAGTTTAAGATGCAAGAATGTAAAGCTATAAATACACCGCCGGAGACAAACTACTGTGCAGAAAATGAGGAAATCATTGATGTAACATTATAATAAAAATAATTGATAGGTTGTTTGCTTTCTATATCTATGCATAGTCGACCTGACATAACTTATCTAGTTGCATATTTGTCTCAATTCATGAACAAGTCAACAGCATCTCTATGGATAGCAAGTTAAAGGATTTAAGATACGAATACATAAGAAAAAGGACTGATTTACAGAAGGACAAAAGAAGAGAAGACACTAGTGGCTTATGCTGATACAGATCGGGCAGCAGACAGAACTGACAGGAAGAGCACGAGTGGATGTGCAGTATTTTACTGTGTAAGTCTTTTATATTGGTTTTTCAAAATATAAACATCAGTTGCTCTATCTACAACGGAGGCTGAATAAGTTGCAGCATCTCACGCAGTCAGCGAGTTAATGTACATAAAAGGCATACTTTAAGATTTGACATGTTTGTCAAATATGTCACCACATGGTTATTATATAACCAGAGTTCTCTAACTATAGATAAATGATTGGTCACACCAATAGTTTATCTAAGTCTCTAACATTACTTTAAAACATTGATAACGGGAAAAGGTCCAAGCATACTGACATCAAAGCTCCTTCTACCTATAAAAGATATAGCACAAAAGAAATTGGTGTCAGCAAATTAAGTCCCGACTGATGAAAATGTCTCAGATTTGTTCACAAAGGCTGTACCAAAAATAAAACACAATTATTTTGTTAGTAAACTGAATTTATTATAAATACATAAGTAAGAAAATTGCAACACTTAAATTGCTGTTGTGTCATGTACACCTCAGTAAATGTGAGCTCATGTATACGTTATTAAAATGGTACCTAAAAGTATTTACCTGTTATGATATTTGTTAATTATTTAATATAAAATCCAATTTAGGACTTTATTTTCCAAAAATGTCTAAATTGAGGGGGAGTGTAAAGTATTGTGTGTACATACCTTAAAATTATTTGTGGTCAATGCTCCAACTCCGTAGACAGATAGTTTTCTCTGTCTACGTCCAACTCTATGTAAGTCTGGTTTTATCGTCACGCCGCGCGACGCTAGACGCGCCGCTGAGCAGCGCGCTTGAACAGCGGTGCACCGTAAAACGAGATTAGTACCGCGCGTTCCGCTGCTGTGGGCCAGTCGTGTACAATATGCAGGTTAATACGGTTAGAGTACTGGCTATTTACTTTTTATAGAAAAAAACAAATAGGTACCTACAATACGGCGCGTCTCATCGGCGTCACACTAAAACGCATACTGGCCGTAGAAGCGAATGCGCGGCGCGCGCTTTGGCAGCGCCGGCGAACATCGCGCGTTTATTGAACAGCGCTGATCAAGCGCGTGACTTTGAAACGCAACTACTACATCATCGAACGCGCGCGTTCCAACGGGGCGCTGCCGAAACGCGTGACGATAAAACCAGCCTTAGACGATGTAAGAACTCTCTGCTAATAAAATGGCGACCGAACAAACGCGTCTTTTACTAAAACCTCGTTTTATGTTAATATCTAACACAATGGAAGGTTCATTGATGACGCGAACGTGTCTAACGATAGAACATTTCGTGTCCGTATATACAATCACATCATGTCATTTTATATGTGTAAACTAACACACGTTTTTTCTGTTTATTATGCCGTTTTTAAAGGCATTTAAGCCTTAAAAACGGCATAACAAACAGAAAAAACAAAATAATTCCGGCAGCAATAATCCAACAGGTAATACAAACACGTTAACCACCTGAATTAAAGTGGCAAAGCTTTTAATGTAGCCTCGGAAAGTTCCAGCCAGTAACAAGGACGTATAGGGGGATTTGAGAACGGGTGTATTGTAATAAAAACAAATAGGGGATACTCCGTAGTGAGCCACTTAAGGCAAATAGACTGGCTCGACGTGGGCCGAATCGGTTTACTTTTCAATCTGTGTGGAGCGGGCCGCGTCCTGGAAACAAGTTACACTGTCGATGTTGGTGCGAATTGTACATTTGTACGTTTAGGATAACGTGTTAAACATACATACGTATAATTTTTGTATACATAAAGGGTTGCGTTAAAAGTTCGTATGAAATTAGAATCTGCAAAATGGTTTCAATATAAAGATGTCTGTAGCGAAACGTATATTTACGTTCAATGCGATAACTAATGGCAAAACATTTCTTTACGTAGGCACATAAGTATATAATTGTATGGGACAGTAAATAGGTGTTATTTTGCTGTATTCATCATTGTTTGATTGTATTCATCAATGACGAATACCATCAAATATATAAGTTATAAGTGTAGACTTGTTACATATTCGCATAGCACCTAAACCGCTGACAAGCGTTTACCTAAATACCGCGCATTGCATCAGCCGCGGATACGAGGCGCCAACGCAGCACAACGCGATGCAGCCGCGACGCCGGACATCGCGGCCTTTGTGGAAATCGTCATTTTTGACACAACATCGGTCAACCGTCGACTATCTTAGCTATCAATTAGAATTGTAATTCTTATAAAATTAAATTGACTTTTATTAAATACATTTTGTATTTTTTTAAATCCTCCGGCTACAGCCTTCGTAATTGACTAGTCTATTGTTTTCAGTAAACAATAATATCTTACGCGTGGGTGATAGGTACATCCTTAAATAGTAGATTGATAGACCAGAGATGAAAGGGACCTATTTAGGCACGATAGCGAGGGCGCCAATAGTTCGAATGCCTAAATAGGTCTTTCACCCGAGGTAAACTTTTCATTTCGAATATGAGAAAAGTAAATAAAAACCTGATTAGTTAAACAAACAATATTTTATTAAAACATAAATAAACAATAGGTATATGTAGTTAAGATAATACCTGTTTAAAATTAATATTCAAATTAGAGCAATAATTATTAAACGGAGAGGTTCTTACCTGATATATTTAATGTTAGACATTTTTTGCGAAACCCGAGTTTCTTGTGTTTCTGTAAATGTTGGAGAAAGCAATATTTTGTCATTTTCTTCAGCTGGAATATACTTTTTTTTTACTTCGCTCCGGATAGTCTTAGGAAGTACTAGGTTGCGGAGAGAATTCCGAGGAATGTAGATTTATCGTTTTTATTACTTTAAATACTTGATATTTTAGTCTTATTTTCCACTGATTCTTCTATGTATCCTTAAGCTACTTTACTCGATTTCCATCAGCTAACAAAGTAGCTGAAGTTCTACGGGAGCAGTGAGCAGAATAGAAATTTGAATTTGGTAAATTAAGCTACGTACGGCTCTGTTTCGGGATACCAGATATTTTGTTTTTGCCAATTACTTGCCTCAAACATTTCCCTTTTTGATAATTCAGGAAAAAACGATCAGTTTCCATATCACTAGGTCGAAGTCCTTGGTATTGTTCTATTATTTGTACAAATTCTTTCTTTACTACTTACGAAGGTTCGGTCAACTTTTGTTTTAGTAGGTACCTCAACTTTACTTGTATTATTTCACTTTGTTTCTCTATGTCATGTAGGTACCTTCTTCATATTCACTAGTTCAATGCTTCTGCAAGCGCCAAATATGGATAATATCGACACGACTTGAAAAGCAAATGTAAATCTTTAATGGGTAATTCTCTTGTATAATATCATATACATACCTAATCACAGTTTAAGATTAATTTCTTAGATGCGATGATACTATAAAGATTTCCTTACCTGTATTACTAAGTATATTTCGTCTGGCGATTGATTTAAGAAGGTTTGGACCTGTTGTGCGATGAAAACTTGGGATATTTTCGCTTTGAAGTCATCCGACGGTCTTTTCATAAAAGATGATAGTTTGCGAAATCTTTCAAATGTATACCGTGTACATTGAATTAAACTCGTTTTTAATAAAACATGTTTTTAATTCAACTTTATGGAGCGTCATAGAGTTGATTTTCATCTCCCTCAAAACGTCGGATTGATTTGAAACTTCGCACACTTATCAAGGAGTCAAGGACCGATGACAATGCAATAATTTAAATAGTTTGTCCCATTATCCTTGCCAGAATCCTCATGTCTAACGATTTTTTCATCCCTGATACCCGGTGCTGTCTTTGTGCCAAGTGCACGTACTTATTCAATAAACTTTCCGGAGAGGGAGCCTGAGAAACTGCTACCATATCCAAGGAAGGCGGCAGGCGCGCAAAGGAGGATGGCGAGTTGAACCCACATTGTTTATAAATTAACGAAATATCATTCACTTACAGGTTCATATGGTCTCTGGCACTGATACATCAAGCAATGGACAAAATGGTCGGCAATATGTATGCTTGAATATGAGGCTTTTGACAACGTTGGATGTGTATACTTTTAAGTCTCTTTTTTATTCTTTTTTTATTTGTAATGTGCGTTTTGTTTGTGCAGAATAAACATTTTTTCTTTCTTTCTTTCTTTCTATATTTGCTGTATTTAAGAGTTTGTAAGAGGATTATATAAAAAATATTGAGCCACTAGGTGATGGGAAATAAAAGTTAGAAAAGATTTTTATTTACTTATAAATAAGTCATCATGCAGTTATTAAACGCACCGTGTTTCGTAATACATTCCAACGTAGTTAATCATTTACGTTCTTACACTTGTAGACGTTTACGCTTGTCATGTTTTTTTTGATAAACAAATCTTGTAAAATATTAAAAAAGAAAACATACAAAAGATATTATTAAAAATGCATTCACATTTTTAAACAAAAATGTACAATATTATAATTATTACGATTATTTGTGATAACGTAGAATGGACACTAATAGATTCGTTTTAGGTTATAATTTTTTGCCTTGCATATCTTTATTTCTCCCAGCCTCTACGACTTACTGCACATTTGCTTTTTTGCTAGTGTTATATATTTCTACAACTAGTTATATGTTTCCATACTGTACGATACTCCTAACAGTGGGTCCCATTGTACATGTAACCTCGCCATCCTCCTTTCCCATTTCTTACATATGTTACCGAATTTGAATAAAATATTGTGTAATTTATATCGAATATATTTCAATTGTAGCTAAAATCTACAAAATCTTCACTTTAACGGTGAATTGATATAATAATAAATAATAAAAAAACAAACTGAGCCACGCTTAGAGACATGCATGGTTCAACCTTTGGGACAAGCATACGACTACTTGTAGGGGTAGTCAGGGAGTTTTGCACATCATTTATCTACTGTTCTAGCCGTGTATTGAGACATTCACGATTTGATCTTTGAGACAAGCATATGCCTAGCTTAATTTGTTCACCTGTTATAACCCGGCGCGCCACAGAACCGAGCATCGAACTTTGATAAGTCGGACATTTGTGAGATCTGCCGTGGGCACTACGGTTATACGACCAGCAAAAAGTTACCGATTTCTGCTAGCTAACAGTTCCAAAAAAAAAAACAAAAATAACACGTTTTTGTAGTTATCTAACAGTAAAATATTTACAACAATTGACATCAAGCACCCCACGCTTCTTACTGAATGAAATGGCGATTTTAGTCAGTTCAATCTACTGTAAGCCGAGTAAAAAAACTTCGTTCCAAAAAAAAAACACGCTTTTGTAGATAACCGAACTAAAAAGTAGAAAATAATTTTCAATAAGTTTAAAATAAGAATATAGTGATTAGCAAAAAAATATATTTTGTTGTAAAAAAGCGTGGGGTTATATTTATGTTTATTTATTTAGCGTTATCAGATATTTTCATGATGACGCAAATTTTATAAATAAGTATTAACAAAAATATTTACAAGAATTGACATCAAGCACCCCACGATTTTTTTCAATAAAACTTATTTCTATGTTTGACAGCAGGGAAAATTGTTTCCATGGGACGAAAAGTATTGTTTTCATCCCTCTGATCAGGTTACTTCAAGCGTACTTTACAAGTATGATAAATGAAAATTATATTTTTAGTGTACTAGTACTTACACCAGTAGAAAGTACGTCTTCATTGTCAGGGCAGATCCGCAGAAGTGTCTCAGCCCATCTTGATATTCTATTGTAAGAGAAAAATACTCTGAAAATTTCATTTGTGGTGTCGACGACTTATAAATATTCATAAGTAAGGCAACGCGACGGTTTCACTCCAGCGCAGGCTGCATTAGTCTGCTTACTGCCTTACTGTGCACAAAATGTTCACTCAACCTGATTTATATGCGCGTTTGACTACATGTTTTAATATAAACCCGTTCCACGCGAACTTTACTCTAATATATTAAATCTAGTCGTATATTCTCAAGGGATTTATATTTTACAATTTAAGTAAGGATTATGAGGCTAGAAAAAATGTTGACACTAAAGCGTCTTTGCGTAATTTATATGTCATTAATCCCGAGTTAAATAAATGAAAAAGTTAAAGCGATTTATTTTGAAAGTTTTTGCATAAAGGCTTCTCCGTAATTGGCCGTGGAAAAAGTTGTAGTCATTTAATTATAGCGAGGAAAGTGTATTAAAACAACATAAATATATGACAGTTCTCCGGTTTCATATCACTGGCCTAGAGAAGAATATTTTACTCCGATGTATTTATTAAAATATGGTTTTCATTCATTTCCGTTGCTCGGTCTTACGTATTGTTCGGAATGTAGGCTATCGTGAAAATCCATTCTAAAAACTACAAGCAAATCCCTAAGGCTTATAGTACACTGTCTACCGCTCGAGACATTTCCTTCGCGACTAGTAATGAAACTAGTGTTTATTTTAAAGAATAGTTGACTGAGGGCATCTTGTTCTTTGTTAAACAGTCAAAACTGGCAAAATGAAGTTGATAAATGATACTGTGTCAAACCCAAAGTTGCAAAAAGGTCTGTGGCTTAAGTAGTTTGGAATTATTTTGAAACCCAAATGGCTTGCAGAACGTAACGTTCATGTTATTAACATAATACCTACGGCAATAGCGACCAGAAATAAGTAATAATTGACTAAAGGCTGATTTTTCAATATAATCTTTTATCCGAGGAATAAATATTGTGGTTTGACAGCTTTTGTATGGAAAATATGTCAAACTATCAGATTTATTCTTCAGATAAAAGTTATCTGACTATTGAAAAATCTGCCCTAAGGGCTGATTTTTCAATAGTCTTTTATCTGAGGAATAAATATGGTGGTTTGACAGCTTTTGTATGGAAAATATGTCAAACTATCAGATTTATTCTTCAGATAAAAGTTATCTGACTATTGAAAAATCTGCCCTAAGGGCTGATTTTTCAATAGTCTTTTATCTGAGGAATAAATATGGTGGTTTGACAGCTTTTGTATGGAAAATATGTCAAACTATCAGATTTATTCTTCAGATAAAAGTTATCTGACTATTGAAAAATCTGCCCTAAGGGCTGATTTTTCAATAGTCAGATATCTTTTATCTGAGGAATAAATATTACGGTTTGACAGCTTGTGTATAGAAAATATGTCAAACTGTCAGATTTATTCTTCAGATAATAGTTATCTCACTATTGAAAAATCGGCCCTAAGTAAAGTACCTAAATTAGCTGTTGTAAATTATCAGCTGTTGTTTAGATACCTATCATTCAAGAGGTACGTATTAATTGTATAAACAGTGCCAAATACAATCATTGTAATGCAACATATGACCCTGACCTTTACTTCTCCAGTTTATTCGTCATCAAATCCACCATGGCCGTCAGTGGGTTCGGACCAAATCCAAGCGCTTCGTTAATATTCACGGCGCGGTTGTGCACTCGGTCTTACCCGGCCTTCGTCGTCACGCTCCCCGGACGATGACGTGGGACTATTCCCGTCCCTTGGGGTCTAAGTCAGGAATGTGTGGAGGAAGTACTTATGTCTTTTTACAGCTGACTTTGGAAGCTGGATGCTGTAAAATGAATAGAGCTATAAGTTTGGGTGACTACCGTATCGTTACAAATATTTCGCATTCATTAGTGAATTAATTTTGTATTCATGAGTTAGTGAGTGAGTATTTGGTAGTCACCCAAACTTATAGCTCTATTCATTGTACAGCATCCAGCTTACTACTAAGTCCATCGTAGCAACTTTTCAACTACATTAATAGAATGAGTTAGTTCTAGTACATGGTTGGAAAGCTTATTTATAGGTGAGGCATACAATTTAATAGCTATTTCATCCAGTTTATACGTAAGTGGTAATTGGGTAGGTACCTATCAACTTCTGGTTAGCAATATTTTGTTGTGCAAAAAGTTTTATTTTACGAGACAGTTCTTCCGTTTCTAGATCGGCAGTTGTGGCTGTGTAAGAATACAGAGATTAAATTGTCTCGAGAGGTGAATCTTATAGTGATTAAATGTTCTAGGATGCCAGTAACAGAATGTACTTTTGTTAATTTGTGGTTAGAAGTGCAGCTCTGGTTTTTCTTTATGAGCTGCAGAAAAGTATTCGATTGGACACAGACACAGATTAAAACTTCAAGATTAGGGTGATGATGCCCATGGAACGATTGCGAGTTTAAACAATAAAAAGACGAATCGTCTTCTTTCTTCTTGTGTGCAAATACGTGCAAAATTTATATCTATACTGTTGTAAAGATACTATTTTGTTATTTTGGTAGTAAACGGATCAGTGGGGTTTTAGTCAGTTGCAGGCTGACATAACCCACGGTTCTCCCCAGACGGAGGTAATTCATGAGAAAGCAAAAAGAAAGCGACAAAAGTCGTTTACCCAACGATTTAGTTTTTTAAATCATAATTACTTACTTTTATTGAGTTAAATATATAATTAGAACCGAAAATGAAGTCAAATTAAAAAGAATATAGCTCTTAGCTATGTAATGTATGCATTGTATCGAATAAGTGTATGTCAATTTAGAAAATGTATAAAAGTAGCAGTACTTATCGCCTCGCTGACCTTACCTACTCTTAAAATCGGTCATAGTAAAACTGGTCATGGTTCTAAGCGCGGACGTGTTTCAGGACAGCCCGATGAGTGGTGGACTTGCTAATCAAGAATTCATCACGCGTGCTTGAAGAGAACAAAGTTAGACTCGCTCGCGATCTCGCCTCGTGATCTGTAAACAATAACGAACTTCGTAAGTCACACAGGTCCTTGAAAACTTTATTTAAGAGTAGGATGGCCTCTGTTGAGCATGAGGTATTGGGTTCGATTGCAAGGCCGCACAATGTGTTAATGGGTTTTATCATCAGAATTTTTTCAGTAGCAACCCGTATATCTGGATTTGCTCCACGTTGAGGGCAATAGGCTCACCCCCTATTAGGTTAGACTGTAATGAAAGAGTTGATTTTACATTGAGTTATGAAAATAAAGTGAACTCAGTTTTTCCAAATCTATTAATAAATGTTTTGGATGGTCATTATTTATTGTCAACGTCAGGATGGACGGTCACTACCCATAAAACACTGCAAAATAGTTCTTAAAATCGCTGCCTAATTGGTACTATTTGTTGTCTATCGTTAAATTATTGGTACCTATGTATATTAAAAAATAAACGATTTTTTGAGGTGAACGGCCATCCTGACGTCTAATCAAAAATCAAAATACCTATCCAAATATGAAATCGCGAAAAAAAATCAGCTGTTCGCTACATTTATGTTTGCAGAACTCGTCAAAATGTTGGGGCCAGCTGATTTTTTATTCGCGATTTTATTTTTGTTCCCATAGTAATAGTTGTTCATAATTATGAGTACAATGACCCCTTAAGAGGTTGATACCAATAACTCTGTATATCAATCTGGATTATGTACCTAACATAAGAATAAAAAAATATTATGAAATAAAATCAAAATCAAAAGTCATTTATTCAAATTAGGTTGAGAATTAGCACTTTTTGAACGTCAAAATCCCATAAGACAGTCCCCCAAAACGCCCACCCTTCACCACTTCCTAGTGCTTTAGCTGGGAAGAAGAAGTGGCGGAACAAACTCCCCAGCAGCACTGCTGTCTGTTCAGTTAGAAGAACTGGATTCTATATAGTAATAAGTAATTAAAATTACGAAACACAAAAATATTAAAATTATTTGCCCTAAGTCAGCTAGCACACGCCAATATTTAAAACTATACTCAAGCAGAAATAAATAATAAAAACAAAAACGCAAACCGAACTTAATACATAATAAAAAGCCTCCTGGCATAAAGGGCGTGCCCGCTTACATATGCAATTCTGCATTATGTTTATATGTATATAGCTGTAACTTGTAGCCACAAATGATAAACTAGGACCTTCGAAGTAAAATAAAGAAACATTAATTACTAATAACAATAGCAAAACCATAGTCAGCAAGATGACCTGTCACCACAAGCAGCACCCGTTCACGAGCATAACGCAAAGATCAGCCATTACCCCCCTCGCCATATTTGAGGGAAGGAGGCAACCCGACCCCCGACGCTACCGCAAGCATTGACATCTAAGGGAGCATGACGAACTTGCTGCCGGTTGCTCAAAAGAATAATATGATCAACTGTCGAGATCGCTAGCTAACCATATAATATTGCAATACAACACATTAAAAAACATTGAAATGAGTAGATTATGTCAATAATAAATAAAAATTAAATTAAACTAAATTGACTAATATAGTCAAATAAAATAAACAATTATATGAACTCGTATAACTTGTCAGTAGGTAAGCTAATTTTGGAGAAAGAACATAAACATTGTCTTGAGTTAATCACAGCGACCAACTATTTTTATCGTTTAAGTAATCGTTGATTGAATAGTATGCCTTTGAACAAAGGTTGGATTATACTTTAGCTTTAAACGCATTAAAAGGCAATTCTAACAAATAAGAGGTAAGCTTGTTATAATAGTTTATACCAAGCCCAACAAATGAGTTATGGACATTATGAAGCCGGTGAAAGGGAGCACGTAGTTTGTCCTTGTTTCTAGTGTTAATATTATGAATATCACTGTTTTTTGTGTATAAGTGTATATATTGCCTAATTTATTAGATGTTGGCGAAGATGAATTGTGAGGCCACCGTGAGAATACCAATCTCTTTAAAAAAATCTCTCAGAGTAACTCTAGCACCTAGCTGGTAAATTGCTCGTACAGCTCGTTTTTGAAGAACAAATATATTTTGAATATCAGCGGCTTTGCCCCACAGCAGAATGCCGTAGGACATGACGCTATGAAAATAACTGAAATAGACTAGCCGAGCTATATCAACGTCAGTGTATTGTCTTACTTTCCTGACGGCATAGGCGACCGAACTGAGCCTTCCCGCTACGCATGATATATGTGATCCCCACTGAAGCTTGGCATCAACTTTTATGCCCAGAAATACTGCCGAGTCTACAGTTTCAAGTACCTCTTTATCTAAGACGATGTTGGGTCCTTGATTTCTAACATTCGGTAAGGCGAACTTTACACATTTCGTTTTCTTGGCATTGAGAACTAGGTTATTTGTGGTAAACCAATCTGTAACCACTGATAGTGCACTGTTTACGTCGTCAAAATTTTGTCTATTCCTGTCTACTTTAAGGATAAGAGAGGTATCATCAGCAAATAGTACAACGGAAAGCGATAAGGCCGCCCATTGTATATTAAGTAGTGTTCAGTTTAATTTTTGTTGTTATGTTTTTTGTGGTGTACAATAAAGAATATATAAATAAATAATAAATAAATAAATACCCTTTAAATAATAAGAAAAAAATGGGCCCAGTATAGAGCCTTGAGGTACACCTAACTGAACTGGTAGCCCGGAAGATTTCACACCATTAACATCTACACATGAAACGAAGTTAATAGTGCCTTGACGACGCATGCAAAACTAAAGTAGCAAATAACGCGTACTGTCAACAAACATAGTGATTATAGAGCAGGCGCTACATGATGGACTTTAAGGGAAAAGTACCAAAACAGTGCTATATCCACTTAATTTTTAATGTTTTATTTACAGGTATATGATGAATAGACAACTCATATTTATACCTACTTATATTAATTTGTTAATTTACCTACCACAACGATTAAAATAGTGAAGGTAAACCGGGGGAAGTGCGGTGGAGTTAAGTGCACCAGATCCTAGTTTCTTAGAAACTAATAGAGATATCGACTAAATTGCCATCTAGTACCTTAATCAAAAATAAAAGTAAACTTCGGAAATACCCGTACTATATCGTACTTCCCCCAACTTACCTTACCAAGTAGTACCATTTTAATAGGCCACATTCGAAAATTCATCAAAATACTTACTTGCAACGGTAGCCACACAATGTTATGAATTTTTTCAAAGTTAGAAGGTACAGTCGGACATAATTTTTCGGCTACTTTAAATATCTGCCGACTTGATGGAATGTTACGAATTACGTCATGAATTTGTATAAACTGTTCTAACAAGCTTCCTTCTTCTTTGTTAGAATTGCGTTTTAATGCTTAAAGCTAAAGTAAAATCCAACCTTTGTTCAAAGGCATACTATTCTATCAACGATTACTTAAACGATAAAAATAGTTGGTCGCTGTGATTAACTCAAGACAATGTTTATGTTATTTCTCCAGAATTAGCTAACCTACTGACAAGTTATATGAGTTCATATAATTGTTTATTTTATTTGACTATATTAGTCAATTTAGTTTAATTTGTTATTGACATAATCATTTCAATATTTTTAATGAGTTGTATTGCAATGTATGGTTAGCTAGCGACCTCGACAGTTGATCATATTATTCTTTTGAGCAACCGGCAGCAAGTTCGTCATGCTCCCTTAGATGTCAATGCTTGCGGTAGCGTCGGGGGTCAGGTTGCCTCCTTCCCTCAAATATGGCGAGGGGGGTAATGGCTGATCTTTGCGTTATGCTCGTGAACGGGTGCTGTTGGTGGTGACTATGGTTTTGTTATTGTTATGAGTAAATAACTGTTTCTTTATTTCACTTCGAAGGTCCTAGTTTATCATTAGTGGCTACAAGTTACAGCTACAATATAAACATAATGCAGCATTGCATATGTAAGCGGGCACGCACTTTATGCCTGGAGCCTTTTTATTATGTATTAAGTTCTGTTTACGTTTTTATTATTTATTTCTGCTTGAGTATAGTTTTCAATATTGGCGTGTGCTAGCTGACATATGGCAAATAATTTTAATGTTTTTGTGTTTTGTAATATTAATTACTTATTACTGTATAGAATCCAGTTCTTCTAACTGAACAGACAGCAGTGCTGCTGGGGAGTTTGTTCCACCACTTCTTCTTCCCAGCTAAAGCACTAGGAAGTGGTGAAGGGCGGGCGTTTTGGGGGGACTGTCTTATGTGATTCAAACCCAATTGTCTACAATTGGGTTTGAATTTACAGTCGGAGCACCAGGTGCTGGTGAGCGGTCAAGCTGTAAGTGAGAGACTGCAGGAAGTCAACCTTCATGCTCGTATACCAGTTCGGATTCCAGCACTACGACGAGGAAATCGCGGACGACGATTACAATAGGCAGATGAACATTTGGCTTGGAACGATCGCCAATGGCCTAGAGTGTTATTCCAGATTTATTCAAGTCCACCCATACCAAGATGGAACAATAATGGTATTGGCGTGAATACACCTAAGCGGGAGATCCGGCCTCATTTGGGTTCACGGCAACTTAACTGCTGCAAAATACCGTGACGTGATTTTATGCTTATGCATGATGATGCCCGCCCACATAAGGCTCGGGTGGTAACTCAGTGGCTGCAGAAATATAATGTGGCAACCCTGGACTGGCCCGGGCAGTACCCGGATTTAAGTCCAATTGAGCACGCGTAGGATATGCTCCAACGAAGGGCTTAATACATTTCCCGTAAATCTGGTAAGAGACAGTAAACTTTTCATGCATCTTTGTCAAACCTGGGTCCTTATCCTACAACGATGTATCGATAACCTCATTTTTATTATGAATAATCGTTGCAGAAGCGTTATTAATATCCGAGTACTTCCACAGATTATTAATGTTTATTTTGCAATCAATTTAATGTTTCGTTTCATTTCATTTCTTTATTTTATCACCATAAACCGAAATACGTTTTTTTGTACATCATCATGATTTCAGCCGAAAGACGTTCA
This sequence comes from Brachylomia viminalis, assembly GCA_937001585.2. Lineage (NCBI taxonomy): Eukaryota > Metazoa > Arthropoda > Insecta > Lepidoptera > Noctuidae > Brachylomia > Brachylomia viminalis. The sequence continues at coordinate 11,146,401 of OW443316.2, read as the reverse complement.
CTGCTGGATACAAGCCTCCCCCAAGGACCGCCACTTCGACCGGTTCTGTGCTTCCCGCATCCAGCGGATTCCTGCGTCTTTCACAAAGTCGTCGGTGCACCTTGGTTGGTTTTTATTTAATTTCATATTAGAGTATAAAATAGTATAGTATAAAAAGGCATTTTGATATTAGTATGTTGTTATTAGTGTTAACTTCAACGCTACATGCGACCTACAGATCATCCTGACGTCACGGAAAATCCTGCAAGCAGAGTTTGGCGCGCAACTAGCATAATATATACAACGTCCCGACATCAATCGTCAGGCAGTTGCCCATCAGACACAACACCCATCTGGTCAGAGGATCCTCCATTTCTATGGAGGATGAGTGAACTTTACACCCTGTTCCTCATACCTCTATAATAAGATTTTCTAAGTAGTTCTTTTCAATACATGAATAACTAAAATATCTTTAGATTATGTTGGTGTGTGTTTAATTATGTAAAGAAAAGAAGTAATTAATTTTTTAATTATATTTTTTTAACTTATCTATGTATTATCATTAGGTATTGACATAATTGTGTAAGTCTATTGTATGTTTGTCAAATCGTAAAACTGTCTTCTTTTTTATCAATAAAATAAATAAAGTAACCGAAAAATGTTGTCCAATAGTGCCATCTAACTTTGAAAAACCAAAAAAATTGTGTGGCTACTGTTGCTAGTAAGTATTTTGATGATGTGTCGAATGTGGCCTATTAAAATGGCCCTACTTCACTTGGTAAGGTCAGTTGGAGGAAGTGCGACCATAGTACGAGTATTTTCGAAGTTCATTTTTACTGAAATAATGTTAAAAGTAGCATTGATTTTTGATTGAGGTAGGCAATTTAGTCAATTTCTCTGTAAGTTTCTAAGAAACTAGTGTCCGGTGCACATAATCCCCACCCACGATACAGGAGAAATTCCTAGTGTGGGGCAACGTTTTTTAAATAAAAAAAAAAATTAAAAAAAAGAAAGAATCCCACCGCACTTCCCCTGATTTACCATAAATATTTTAATCGTTGTGGTAGGTAAATTAACAAATGTAAGTAGGTCTATTTATTATATACCTATAAATAAAACATAATGACAGTCGCATCTCAATATGTATATGAGAACCTGATGTATTTAAAAATAATATTAATCTATATTCTAAACACAGCGACATTCGTAACATTATACTAGAAACAAAGATTTACTAAAAGTGCCCACGACTAGGCTCCAAAAAAATTGTAAATCATTAACTAAGTGCCAAAGTATACGTTTTTAAAACAAACTCCCAAGGCCTTGTTATAGAACTGAGCCTCAATAAATCTAAATAATTTATTAAACAGAAACTCTGTCGAAAAGGCTTCTATAACGTTAAAGATTACTTGGATGACGAAAAGGCTTGGGATTAATTAAGCTACTCCAATGTAGCCCCAAGCAACAAACCATTTTGTACTATTAAGTGTTTTAGAATTAATAATGTCATTATTATTGATTTACGTGACATAACTTATAACATTTTTGATAATATTTAAAGAGAAATTGACTGTGAATGTGAGTACCATGCAGGCTAAATAGAATACACGACTTTATAGCTGCCTGGCGGTTTTGAATATTTTATATACGGCCTACGCAAATGTCCTGCAGATCTGGTAGCGTCGTGTAACGGGTTGTTGAGCTCCCTAAAATAAGGTTGAGCTACACGATGACTGATGCATGTATGCCGTCTGTTAGGACAGTTCAACTCAAAGCTGCAATGGCTCTTTCTTCAACAGGCCCTTCCAGACATGGCCCTGCATTGTTAGACTCACATAAAAATCGTAATAATACAATGTTTGGCCTATAAAAGGGACCATGACCTGTGAGTTTGTTTCGGCATTTCTTCTCAGGGATCAGTCAGCTAGGAAATGCCGGCGCCATTTAGTTTTAAAATATTGACGTGTAAAAGTGTCTTAAAAGATCTACTTACAGAAATAAACATTTCAATTAATTTCAACATTTAAGTAGTAAATGGTAATAGCACTGATTTGGTACTTTTCCCTTTACTCGCAAGTCTATCAAGTAGCGCCTGCTCTATAATCAATACGTAAGTTGATAGTACGCGTTATTTACTATGTTAGTTTAGCAGGCGTCGAACAGTCACTATTAACTTCGTTTGTTAATATTCCAGATTCATAAATAGGAAGTAGCAATTAGGTAGCAATTATTGATCAACGAACATTCTTTAATTCCCTGTAGTTTGTATAAACCACATAGGTGACCGGCCATCCTGACGTCAGGATGGCCGATCACCTCAAAAATGGTTTTAATTTTTAATATACATAGGTAGCAATAATTTAACGATAGGTAGAAAATAGTGCCAATTATGGAGCAATTTCGAAGTGTTTTATGAGTGGTGACCGTCCATTCTGACGTCGACAATTTATTCTCTCTGTTTTTCTCTAATATCCTTCTTTAAAATGAAAAACAAATAGAAAGATACCCTTACCGAGGTGCGGGCGGAGGCGATTTCCCTTCCAGACGTTTTCGCATCATTCTTAAACGGGGTGTTTAACAATTCTTAAATATTTACTTTGTCATAATGGAAGCTTAATGTTAAGCGGGAATACTTATTCCATTCTTTACCTGAGATTCAGAGGGGTTTCGTAATACCGACCTTAATGAGTGAACATAATTTAGCGTTTCTTAGTTCTAGCCGCTAAGTGTTAGCATATTGGTAAATTTGGCCTCGCCTATGTATAATAAGAGCAGTGGTGGCCCAGCGGTAACGGCTGCGCCTTACGAGTTGTAGGTCGTTCGTGGGTTCGATCCCAAGCAGGCACTTTACTTTGTGTAAATTATTTCATCGCCACTGCTTTTAAAACGGTGAAGGAAAACATCTTGAGGAAACCGGCATGTCCTAGACCCAAAAATTCTAAGACATGTGACATCCACCAACTCGCACTGGGCCCGCGTGATGGGTTACGGCTTACTTCCCTCTCACAGAGAAGAGACCTGTGTTCCAGCAGTGGGAACATTATAGGCTGATTATGTATGTTTAATAATTTAACATAATTTAAGTTTTACATCTATTTATTTTTAATGAACTTTACTCTAATCTTTTGATTTATAAAGGTTCCTACTTAAGGTTAATTAGTTAGGTTAGGGAAAAGGGGTTAATTCCGCATGCCCTTTAAATGGCTAAGGGGAGATTATGTTATAAAAGCGAAGGAACAAACAACTTTGTTATTTAAATAAGTACTTTATGGAATTCCATACAAAGTTACCGCAAATTGCGAAGGCAAATGAGTTTGAATAGGAATAGTTAGATAGGTTTTAAGTTTAAAAAAGCCGTAGAATTTAGGCGATCTTTTCTTATTGACTTGTAACCAACATATCAATTCGGTAGTTTGGTTACATCAATTAAGATACCTAAGTACCTAATTCAAGAGGAACAAAATGCAGAATCAAACAATGAGCCATTTCATGTTTATCTACTTCAGTTAGCAGAAGCATTTAGCTTCTTTTAGGAATACAACCTCATCTTTCTGCCCCTGTCCCATGTTACTTAGGGTTGGTGCAATCTGCCAGGGTTGCGGAAAAGTTCGAAAGGGTTACCGTGGCCCCTGGCACAGGCAACTGAAGGAACACGAGTTAGTCAGTAAGAGTCTGACACGCCCTCCCGCTCCGCCCAAAGCGGGAGAAGTTATTTGATGATTCCCACCCTAAAAAATAAAAAAGTGTCGGTGCAACGCGTTTTTTCATCCATTCTCTCCTGTCACGTTATAATTCACTCTTTTTCTTTCATATCATCCCTGACACAATCGACACGATAGGATTACATAATCAATAGGAGTTTGTATTCCTACATGTGACGTGTTTCACGTGTTTATAGGAGCACAGTCTATCTTATTTCAACCCCATAGCTACTGAGTAACGCAACGGAAAATATACTGGTATCCAGCTGCATCCAGTCAGAATGGAAGCCGATCCCATCATAGTTGTGTAAAGGCTAGGCAGATGGAGCTACTGAGCAACGCAATTCGTGATTTCCGAGAAAGCTGATCCTACACTTCCCGATTTATAACGGTTATTTCCGGTACCTCTAAGACATTATTAAAATGAAGGGGATAATTTAAATGTAAAGTATACTTATGAATTCGTCTACTTCCCTTGTCGTCCTTTGCAGGGCGCTAGTAGACATTTGTAAGGCTCTGGTTGGCTTTCTTTACCCAGCGTTTACACCAAGGAGTGTCTACTAGTTTGGTTTATCGTTTACTTAAATCTAAAACAAGTTTATTTGTAGTTTTATAAATAAGACAAAAGTGTCAAACAGGTGAACGATGGATGGTCGACTCTTAGCGTGACCCGAGGGCTGGCCTATTTTTTGGCCAAAGAATCAGCATTGCCATACAACTTGGCATTTATACACGATATGTTTCGGACAAAACTTGTCGAAAAGAATTATCACAACTTGTATATGGATGAAAATGTAAGCTCGAGGTTAGTATACCTTTACATTGCTTCAGGAGGTTCCTGTTCCGGATAAGGCGGGAGGAAACGCCCGGGTGTCACCATTGTGTGGATCGCCCGGAGGACACGGTGGAGCATTCGGTGGAGGTCTGCCCGGCTTGGGCGGAGCACCGCCGTGTTCTCATGCAGGCGATAGGCGGTGGCGATCTCTCGCGTCCAGCCCTGGTCCAAGCCATGGTACGGAGTGAGAGGACATGGGAAGCCGTCATCTCCTCGAAGCAGTAAAGCTCGCGAAGGAGGAGGCGGAACGCGTGAGGGAGAGGCAATATTCACGCCCTCACGCCCCTAGCCGCCGCAGGAGACGCCCTGGGCGTCGGGAATCTCAAGCTGATTCCCGGCCACCGTAGGCGCGGGCTTGCGGACTGCGAGCAATGGGCAGCTCGCCGTCCGATAAGGACCAGGCCCGGGTCGACGGCGCGTTGTGTTCCACGCGCGCCTCAAAGAGATGTCAGCACCAATGACGGGGTCCGCTAGGGCCGATGCCTGCCGGGGTAGCGGGAAAGTCCGAAAGGGTTACCGTGGCCCCTGGCACAGGCAACTGAAGAAACACGGGTGGGTTTTAGTCGGTAAGAATCTGACACGCCCCCGCTCCGCCCAGAGCGGGAGAAGTTATTTGATGATTTCCCAACCTCAAAAAAGAAAAAGTATACCTTTACCTACTACAGAAAGCCAACCAAACCCTTTACTTAATCCTTCTACAGAAATAACCTAAGTCATCTAAACTGGAAAATGTAATCTCAAAAATGTTTCCAATACACGTGCTTCTAGTCTTATCCAACATCGTACGAAACAATTGTACCCGAAGCACGGAACATGCAGGAGATTTTCTTGGGTCATGCTTTGCTATTTAAGTAGCTATGTATGTAACCAACCTCACTCCTAGCGAACGAGGTAAGTATGTTGCATCTTTTTCGTGTATATTTAACTTCTAGTTCTATCTAGTGACTTTTCTCTTGATATTTTGAGTTTGATTTTGCAAAATTCGTGGAAGGAAAGACATACCTTCATGCAAAAGTTTAAATATGTCCTAAAAGTGTCCTGAAACGTGTATTAAAGAAGGAAGGTGATGTTTACAAATTGGAAAAAGTTTTGTAAATATTGTGGTTTAGCCATCAATAGAAGTTCGTCGAAAGTTAGTCGTTCGACTTTACATCGTTTGATAAAAAAAACAGCACATTATTTTTTTTACTTCTATTCTTTGTTATTAAACGGTTTCGCATTTTTTTGTATTCTGTTTAGTATTATTACATTTATTCAAACTCTTTTGTTCTAATATCAATGATAATTTATTGTGGGTGCTAGAATAACATGTTGATGTAATTACCGACATGTTGATGTTGTTGTTGTAACGACTTGTTTTTTTTTGTGTATTTGTTCGTTCTCAGCGTCATGTTTACCGCAAATAAACGTATTTTCTTTCTTTCTTTTACTTGACTTAATTAAATACCTACCTGTGTCGCAGGAATTCACAAGTGTCAGTTATAAGAAATCGCGATGTGTGGGGTGACGCTAAATATTAAGGTACTTACAACACATGCGGTCTATATATAAATCAAATCAAATCAAATAATTTACTTAACAGATCATACAATCCAATTTGTTAGTAATACATACACATCTTAAACACTAGTGTTAGTACATAATTATATTTGGAAAATTTTGTTAATTAATAATGTCATAATACCTACTCAATGATAGAAATGTCAAGATCATAAACAATAATGTCAAAATCACCACTAATAATGTCAAATCATTAATAATACAATAATCAGGAAATAAATAATGAACAATAATCAAATGAGCAATAATTCAAGAAAACATTATTTCAAGGCCCGATTTAAAGTGATTACTAGTGTTGTGGTCCAGTGCCTGAGTATTAAACCTTCTGCCCTATCGGCCACAGAGATCAAGAGGCTGTTGGCGCTGCCCCGCACCCGCCGCATCAAGGAGGCGACATGCTTTCGCATGATTGCGTAAAAATCGTCTAAACGTGCCTCTACGAACATCCCTGATGCGCTACAGTGTCGTGGCAACCCCAACAACGCCCTGTATGCGTTATTGTACTGGACGCGCAAGGCGCTGTAAGCCTTTTGCGTGTAGTCGACCCATAGACTGCTGGTGTAAAAAGATTGGCAGTATGCCCTAAACAGAGTAATTTTTACCCCCCTCGAACACTACTAATAAACTAGCGTCTGCCCGCGGCGTCGCCCGCGTTGATGTCGGATATTATCCCACAGGATCGTGCTACCGCGACATCTATCTCCTTGCCAAAATCTTGCGTAATCCGTTCAGTGGTTTACGCATGAAAAGATAACGTAAACCCTCCATGAAAAAATATCTAACTGATGGTGCAAACCGCATCGAACCGTTGCGACGTTTGAGAGATCTAAGGGACAGGAGAGAGGACAGAGGCCGGCAGCTATTTTGTTTTGTACTAAGTAAAGCAACCCGTCTCGGCTTCGCACGGGTGCAATGGAGGTACTAATGTGGTGTCAGTGTGGAGTGGTTAGTAATATTATTGTTATGACGACTATAGGTACTTGATATCAGGACGGCTACCAGTCGGTATGCATTTAAGCGGAAATTGCAGAGTTATTTTCGTAACAAATAGAGTAGAGTCATCTCAACATCTCTCTTCCTTGAATTTGTATATATATATATATTTATGTAAGTATATAGTATAGTAAATAGTATGTATGTGTATAGGACTTATTTATGTATTTGTGTACGTTGTTTTGATAGTTTATTTTTTTATCATTGTTAAACATCGCTCAAAATCAATCCTTTCCTTTCCTTTCAATTAAAGCACCTGCCATCTAATCTCTTCACCACCCTTGGTTGACTGGTAGAGAATGCCTAAGGCATTAAGTCCGCCTTTGTACCTTTTGTGCGAAAAGTATTAAATAAATAAATATAGTACAGGACTGCTGTTACTACTATATAGGTACTACAGCGGCCCGAACAACCACTCTGCCCCCGGATTTTAAATATCTGATATCTTCTAAGATATTCATTTTAATGATTTAGTGACTTTTATAGTGTGCTATTTGGATCCTAGTAAATAGTATTTATCTTGCGGATTGACGAGTTGTTGGCGCGAAATTTTTTTGTAACATGAATTCGCCAACGCTTACGTGGGGTTGCTGTGCCGACGATAAAACCGAAGATAACAAACAATTTATTAATTGCGTTACATGCAATAAATCATATCACTTAGCATGTCTGTCTATCTCGGAAATGTCTGCTGATTCAGACGCCTATCGTAAATGGAAATGTACGGATTGTATTACTCTCATACCAAATTTCTCAAAAAAGGAGGGCACCCCGATTCGGAATGTTTCTACTACGAGAGGAAACAAGAGACTGGCCTTGAACTCACCACCTCAGGAAACATCTGTGACCACCGAAAATGTGCGTACTGTTATCCAAGAAGTACTAAAGACCGAGCTTGCTTCTATGCTCCAGCAAATAAACAAGACCATACTCAACGTCATAAATAAGGAGCTGGAACCGATAAAGAAAGACATCAGAGAGCTGACGGAGTCATTGAATTTTCATACTAAGGAGTTTGAAGAATACCAAGCTGAGCATGCCGCGTTAAAAAATGTTGTAAGAGATTTAAAGGATGAAAATAATGAACTTAAGAACTCCGTCGCGGACCTCACTCACCGAATAAATTACTTGGAACAGCAAAGTCGATCAAGCAACCTTGAAATCCAGTGCTTACCAGAAAATAAACAAGAGAACCTCTATACTGTCGTTAAGCAGCTGGGATCAGTGGTCGGTTGCGAGCTGAATGATAGCGATGTTCTTCACTGCACCCGCGTGGCCAAAATACAGACTACTAGCACCCGCCCGCGCTCCGTTGTTGTGCAACTTGCCTCGCCGAGGGTTCGCGACACACTTTTGGCATCTGTTATAGACTACAACAAGGGAAAGAATAACGCCGACAAACTGAACAGCGCAGATCTTGGACTGGCAGGAGACAGGAAACCGGTATTTGTGCTCGAACATTTGTCTCCTTCTAATAAAGCGCTGCATGCTGCTACTAGGCTAAAAGCAAAAGACAAAGGATACAAATTCGTCTGGGTAAGAAATGGAAGAATTTTTGCTAGGAAGACCCCGGAAGCCGACCATATTCTTATAAAAAATCTGGAGTCTTTAAACAAGCTCATATGATTTGCCAACTTGATAATTACCTAACGAAATTTTTGTTTAATTAATTAATAATACATGTAACTTTAACTATAATGCTTTACAAAGTTCGATAAATTACAAATATTTTACCAAAACTGTAGAGGTTTAAAAACAAAAACGCATATAGTTTATCGAAATGTATGTTGTAATAACTACGACGTGATTATTATTTCAGAGACTTGGCTTAATAGTTCCGTAGAAAGCAGTGAGCTATTCGATGACAGGTATGTGGTTTACAGAAGGGATAGGGAAAACTCAAGTCTACAAAGTGGTAAAGAGGGCGGGGGAGTTTTAATAGCTGTAAAAAAACGTATAAACTCTAAACGCGCCATGCATTTCGAAAGTAACTGTGAAGACCTTTGGGTTATCTTAGATCTGGATCGATCTGTCGCTGGACCTGTTCGCCGAATAGCTCTCTGTGCAGTTTACCTGCCACCTCCTGTACGGACTTCTTACTTGGAACATTTCCTGGACAATTGTACCGCAACATTGGAACAGCTTAATGATTCATACGTATGTATTACGGGCGACTTCAACTTGGGTAACATTGACTGGAAAATAACCGGTAATTCTAATGATAACCTCAAACTGCCCAGTAATAGTGAAGCTCTGTTAGACTTTACACATGTCAATAAGCTGACCCAATTTAACAATATTAATAATGCCTCTGGTCGCATACTGGATCTTGTATTGTGTAGCCATTCGTTATGTAATGTGAACCAATGTACTGATGCGATTTGTAATATTGATCAGCACCACCCACCTCTGGATATTGTGATGTCCCTCAATAAGGAACCCAAACTTCCATATAACATTGTTGAGAGTGGAAGGCCTAACTTTCGTAAAACGAGTTACATCCCCATCCGTAAATACCTAAGTGAACTCGACTGGGAGGAATTATTTGAGGGACGGCACGGTGTTGATGAGATGGTACAAGTTTTTTATGACACTATTAACCTAGCTATACAAAACTTTATATCTACTCGCATGCCGAGGAATAGGAAATACCCGCCATGGTTTAACCGTAATCTTATAAAAATGCTAAACTTAAAAAATAAAATCAGAAAACGTTACAACACTTATAAAAACCCCATGGATAAAATTGAATTAAAAATAATTAGTAAACGATGCGATGATTTTGCAACTGTCTGCTACAATAACTATTTAAAGAAATTAGAAGATGACCTTACTAAGAACCCTAAATTATTCTGGACTTATGTTAAATCCAAACGAGGCGGCTCTAGCACTTACCCTGTATCTATGACGGATGGTATTAGGACATCATCAGATGGCACAGAAATTTGCGAATTTTTTGCATCTTACTTTTCCTCTGTTTATAGCCCGGTTCAGGGCGATTATAACTTGCAAGCCGCTAATAACTTAAGCAACCTTCAAAACTATGGCTTATGCTTGTCTAATCCTACCATAGACCATGAAACCATTTATAAAAAGTTAAAAAATATAGATTGCAGCAAAGGCGCAGGGCCAGACGGTATACCACCTATTTTTATCTACGAGTGTGCAGCCGAGTTAGTCGCTCCACTATCACTTATTTTTAACAAGTCCTTAGCATCTGGTATTTTTCCATCAAAATGGAAAGAGGCAAAGGTTGTGCCTATCCATAAATCAGATGAGGATGATGTAGTGTCTAACTATAGACCAATATCAATTCTCTCGACTCTTGCTAAAGTTTTTGAGTCTATCATCTGCCCGCACATTCAAAACCATCTAAAGCTGTATTTAAGTGAAGCACAACATGGTTTTGTTGAATCGAGATCTACAGGCACTAATCTTGTACTGTTTACAGAGCTGTTGGCAGAAGCAATAGATTCGGGTTACCAAGCAAATGTCATATATACAGATTTTAGTAAGGCATTCGATAAAGTCTCACATAACATACTGATTAAAAAATTGCAAGCGTACGGCATCACTGGATCATTGCTTTCATGGTTGAGTTTGTATCTTGTGGATCGGTCTTTCTTTGTAGTGGTGAACGGATTTCAATCAACATCGCGTTATATCTCATCAGGCGTGCCACAAGGATCTCATCTGGGTCCGGTTCTTTTTAATTACTTCATCAATGATATTCCTTACTGTTTTCTACATTCAAATATCTTTATGTACGCCGATGATTTAAAATTTGTTAAAATTGTTAAAAACAAAGACGATGCTTATGAATTACAGAGGGATCTGGACAGGCTTGTTCAATGGTGCGATAACAATGCAATGCACCTTAACGCACGAAAATGCTACCATGTAAAATTTTCTAGAAAGCATACTTTAGTAGAACATAGCTATTATATTAAAGGTGATAAGGTTGGTGAATTGGAAACAATAAGGGACCTCGGTGTTACATTTGACAGGAAATTAACTTTTATTCCACACGTAGAAAGTATTATAAAAAAGTCTTCCAAAATGCTGGGTTTTGTCATAAGAAATACGAAACAGTTTAGAAGTTGTAAGACAAAAATAATGCTTTACAATTGCTTGGTCCGAAGCGTGTTGGAATATTGTAGCGTGGTTTGGCGACCGCACTATGCAGCACATTCGTTGCGTCTAGAACGTGTTCAAAAGCGTTTTCTGTGGCATCTGGCGTTTTCTAGGGGCATAGCTAAGAAAATACGTTCTTACAACAATAGATTGAGACATTTCAAAATGATCTCCCTAGACAAACGCCGACGTCTAAATGACGCGACGTTTGTGTGCAAAGTTATGGCTCACAAGATTGACTGTCCGCAAATACTGAGCGCTTTCAATTTCCGTGCACCTTCAAGAATTCCTCGCAGCCAGATAACTCCACTGCGTCCACCGCAAAGAAGAACGGTTTTAGGCTCCAATTCTCCTTACGCGAGATTTTGCAAGGTGATCAATAGTTGTAGCGACATAATCGACCTGCACTGTAACTCTTTAAGCCAATTAAAAACCATTCTTTATAGATACCATCTCGATCTGGATTAGACACTCATGAAGTCACGTGTTTTCAATAATAATTTTAGAATACCTAGTTTATTTAAGTTTTTTTTTCTTTTTTCTCTCATATGCAACTTATCCTTAAAGCATGCTGAGTTTACCTATAAGTGATTGTTACACTATTGTATTATATTCTATTGCATGTTACCTTTAGCATAATACCAGTGTAAACAATTGTTGGTGAACCAATAAATAAATAAATAAATAAATAAATAAATAAATAAATGATAGTGCTGTAAAGGGCAATTTCGATTTATATTAAATGCACAACGTATCTAACGTATTTAATTGGATAAGGAATAATACTGTATTGTTTAAAATAGCTTCTTATATTATATTATAATACCCATTATTTTTCAGTAATATGTAAAAGATAAAAATAGGTACTGTGGGTTATTTATTTATTTATTGACACACCAACGACTTATTCACTAAAACATTACATTAAAAATATTCCACATAACAGCTTTGCGGTGAATTTGTCACTTATAGGTGTGCACAGCACTTGTATAATCAATAATAAAAATTAAAATGGAAATATATGATCATAAAAAATTAAAATTTACAAAGTTCACATTGAATTTAAAATGACAAGTAGTTAAATTAAAATACAGTATAATTCAAAAATTAAAAAAAACATCAGTCAAATTGGATTATCCTTAGGAGATAGACATATTATACTATCGCGGACTTTTTTGTAGATCTTTTTAAAATATATAATACTAGCTCGTAAGGTTTAGCAGACATTTGCAATGCCAAACGCCTAAACATATTTTTTTGAAATTCTTGGCTTTTCTCTACTTTAGTACCTACATATAAATAAATATGAGACAACATCCACACAACGTCTTCAGGTCCCGAACTAGGTAGATATAGTTAATTCCATCATTGTTCTAGCGTGAAAGAGAGACGGAGCTATACATGACCGATAGCACTATCTCTTTTTCGCAACGGAATCATGATGGTTTTACTCGTCATGGTACGGCCCCTGTACTACGGTAACCTGATGAGGATGACTGATATACATATACACACCCAGACACAGGTCAAACAGACATGTTCAAGCACACAAATATTTGACTTGTCCGGGGATCGAACCCGGACCAGCGGGCTTAGTCAAAGCATGTATAATACATGAAAACCTTCATCTTAAATCACTGATGGAAACGCATTAATATCCGTTGAATCGTTTAAAAGATCTAAGCATACTACAAAAAAAAGCGACTTGGTTTTCTACTATGTACTCGTAATAAAGATAAGAGACGCCCACTGAGAATAATTTCTTTATTTCTTAATTTATGATTTTCTCAAATTTTTTGAGAGAATACCTATCTTGAATAGGTTTCTACTTTCTTAGAGATTAATGGTACGTAGCCTTAGATACCTACCTAATATAATATACAAAGTTATTCCCTAGTTTAACTCGAAACATATTAATGAAATCTTATCATTCTCATAGTTTAATTAAAAGCCGGAACTAAGCAGGAAGTACGGCAAAACTTTCTGATTGCAATCGTAAAATTGGATTACTGTTTTTTTTTGCAAAACGTCGTGAAAATTTGAATTATTCGCGTGACCGTCTATCAAAACTCCAACTCACTGAAACATCGGTTTCAAACTTTTATAAGTTGCCTAATTCGCGAGCATTTCACTTTAATTGTTTGATGGCTGTATGATTGATATGAAGTTTGCGCCTATAAGTAATAAACCAATTTTTTATGTACACTTATAATCAACGATTTTATAGTGTATTAGGTACTTAGGTATACCAAATGAACCCAATATGAATCTATAAGTGTTTGTAGCGTAATCAATCCTTAATCCAATGAATAAATAAAGCCTATATATCTACTTATGACTGTCCTGGGTACTTGCGTAACACACCAAAAGCTGCGTCCAGATTTGTTTTTTTTGTCCGAACCGTTCCTTCGTTCCGATCTCCGTTCCGTATCGAAAAACTATGAACGCACTGAAATTAGCCCGTATCTCCGTACCGTCGCGCGTCGCTGCGATCATCGCATCGCATTTTCGGTCAGTCGTCATAAAGTACTCTGTGGTCGTGCGCCAAGTAAGTAGGTATAGTAAAGTAAGTAGTAACGGCCAACCATGTCGTCGACTGCGAAAGTTTACGAGAATTTGGCTATTTCTTGCGCCTGCTTCATTATTATTAATGATTATTCTAACGAAACAGTTAAAACTAAATAAAAATAAATATACTCTAATTCGTCAACACAGACCCTATTTCAAGAGAAAATTCCTCCCATGACTCGTGCTTTAGATTTTTATTAAAATAGTTCCTGTTCCCGGGGTGCCACAGAATTTCCTTGACCCTGTAGCCATCGATAAACTTGAAGATAATTATCGTTATTCAACTGCATCTTGATGTGAATCGCCACATGACTTACGCGAGCGACGATCACGTCCAGCAGTGCTATTCTGTAACCATCTCACCGTGAAAACTTAGGTGAAGTGAGCTATCATTCCACCTGCCGGTCGATTCTGTAACAATCTCACCGTGATAATTTAGGTGAAGTGAGCTATCATCTAACCTGATGCTAGGAATTAACACTATCGACCACTCACATCAAGCTCACTTCACCTAAGTTATCACGGTGAGATTGTTACAGAATCGACCGGCTGATGCTAGTGATTGACGCTATTGACAACTCACTTCAAGCTCACTTCACCTAAGTTTTCACGGTGAGTTTCTTACAGAATAACTCGGCTGGTGGAATGAAAGCTCACTTCAAACTCACTCCACCTGAGTTTTTACGGTGAGATATTTACAGAATAGCATTGCAGGTGAAATGAAAGCTCACTTCAAACTCACTTCACCTAAGTTTTCACGGTGATATTTTTACAGAATTGCATTGCAGGTGGAATGATAGCTCACTTCACTTTAGTTATCACGGTGACATTGTTACAGAATCGACCGGCAGACAGGCGTGCACCGCCGCGCACGCCGTATCGTATCATCTTTGAAGTCGACGAAAAAACCAACTCGCGAGGGTTGGGGGCGTACCTACCTTGATGCGTTCTGAGCGCGGCCGCCGTATCGCCGTACCGTTCCGAACGGCGTCCAAACTAGCGTACCAGGATCGCGTCGTGGATGAGCGTCGTGGAACGGAGGAACGGTACGGACAAAAGAACATAATATTTGGACGCAACTTAAAATGACAATTTATCGCATTTTCTTTCATTTTGGCAGTTCAGCCACGTTCATAGCGTTATTTACGTTGTTGAGCAGACGAATTCATAAATAATAAATAAACAAATTCTTTATTGAGAGTAACTATGAGGCTCACACAGAGTTAGTAACAATAAAATAAATTTACAACTTTAATGTTAGTGATACAATTACAACAACAATTACACAAACACATAATTATACCAAAATAATCACTGCTTCAGCATTCCTGCTGAGATACTGGAGCAACGACTTACAATACAGCAGTCCAGCCTGTCAGCAATCATTCCCAGGATGCTGTTGGAACTGGCTCGCACCCTGCGCACCAAGGACGCACATCTTTTACGCATTAATGGATAAAAGCAATAAACACGCAACTCCGCAAACATCCCTGATGCGCTACAGAAGCGAGTCAGCCCCATCAACACCCTGAAAGCATTATTGTACTGCACGCGAAGGGCACTGTACGAAGCAATAAATTAGAAATATCCTTCAAAGCTCATGAGTTGTGATGGAGACTGTGTTTGGCAACTAGGGTGCTGTATTTAAACTACAGGTATTTAGAATTACTTAGAATATAGCAATCAGTAGACATGTTTTATTCACGTTTTCAGCTACATAGTAGAAACCGAATTTTCTCTACTAAATTCGAAATTATTCAAATAAATACAGTAGGCAGGCAATACGGCTCATTGGACGGGCGCTCAACTCTCAATACAAATGAGCTCAATAAAGAAAGCAAAAGGTTCTCGAAGTGATGTAGGTACTCGTACGAATTGGATAAATTACTTCAATTCTTTCTTTTATAAAGTCACAGATACGAATGGTTTCATTCGATTCAAATTTAGTATTTAAGTTAAGGCTCTTCGTTTTAAAAAAAAACTGATCAGTATAAAGAACGGCCTATCGCTGACATTAGTTTCACAAAGTAGGTACAGACGCCAGCACATCAAGCTACTACAATCTGTCAAATTTCTTTAATAGATTTTCAACTTTATCGCTAAAGCATTAAGGTTCAAGGTTGATTGGGAAAATTTGACAGTTTCGGGTAGCTTGACCTGCTGGCGTCTGTACATTACACTAGCAAACGTAAGGAAAATAGCTGCACTTATTTCATTCAACCCTACATTGATACTACCCATTATTGTTCCGAGATTCCAATACTGTTCACTACTTTGCATCCTGTCTAATACAATATGATAATGTGCTATTGTTAGTTGCATTATCCTATAACTTAGCGGCTGGTAACCAGGTCATAAATATAGCACATTGGAGATTACACCGGGCCGCAAAGAAAGCGGACGGGTTATAAAAAATGCGATAACTTTAAAAAAAAAAATAGCAATCCTTTTGAATTATATACTAAGTTACAGTTTATTTCATTACAAATATAGGAAGAAGTAAAGACTTTTATGTATTTTTGGTGACTGTATTAAAAACCACAAATAAAAAAATAAAGACGATAGGTTTCGGCCATCGGGAATTTAGTTAAAAAATACTTTATTTAATTATTATTATTTTAATTGCAGTCAAACAACGTATTATGCTGAAGGCTGTTCTAAAACTAAATTTACAAACAATGATATGGAATAACATGTAATTGATCTAATTGCTAGGTTACACTTTATGACGTAGGTTGGCAGCTGCGTAGGTACTCAGCGCAAACGGTTGTTACCTACGATGAGTTAACTCGATTTTTAACATTTTAACAACTTTGAAACCATTTGTTTCACTTTTGTTTCTTTTATAAATATGGCATTTCTTGTGCAGTAATTCAATAATCTGATCAAATGATTTTAACATGCCACTAAACGCTGAAGAGTGTACCAGAATTCTGTTGTAGCGGTATCTACATCGCCACATACGTGCTGCGCGTCATACTGACGATGACGTCACGAAAATCCTGCATCGCGTAAGCAGAGTTTACCGCGCGATTAGCATACATACAACTTCCCGACATCAATCATCGGGCAGTTGCCCACCAGACACGACACCCGTCTGGTCGGAGGATCTCCCCTTTTCTATGGAGGTATGAGTGAACTTTACGCCCTGTTCCTCGTGCCTCTATACTATCAATGCTCGAAAACGGGCACAGTCAGCGTTATACAGCGAGAACTGTTAAGAGTGCCCCAGCGATTTGAAGAAACTGGACCTAATATTCGCAAACCAGTGAACAGGCCGAACAAGGTGCGATACAAGATGACAGCGAGGGAGTATCGGTACACGGTGTCAACAATGTTGAGAAATCGATTTCAAACGGCTGTCAAAAATCACCTTCTTCGTGATGGAGGGAGCAATCTAAGGAATCTGTAGTCGGTGTCTTCCTGAAGCAAACTTGAAGCCATTTAGACCTGCAAATGGTCCAAAACTCGAAAGGAAGCATTGAAATTCAAGGCTAAGAGAACACAAGTATTGGACTCTGGATGACTGGTCAAGAGTAATGTTTTCGGACGAGTCGAGGTTATACACGCACAGTAGGAGGCAGAGTCTACAGAAGATCAGGAAAGTGCTATAACCAAGTTTGCATTGAAGAGAAAGTGCCATACGGCGGCGGCTCCATACACGTGTGGGCTGGAATTTCTTCCGAAAGCCGCACCGTGCTAGTGGTGATAGAGAATGGCACTTTAACTGCAGAAAGATACGTGAATGAAATCTTAAATGAGTATGTTGGCCCATTTTTTGTAAACATGGGCGAGAACGCCATCCAAATGGAAGATAACCCTCGTCCCCAAACAGTTCGGATTGTGTTTGTCTACCTTGAAGATGTCGCTATCACACGCATGGAGTGACCAGCACGTAGCCCAGACTTGAACCGCAACGAGCATGCCTGGAACGAACTGGGACGACGTGTACGCCAGCGAAATTCTTCAAGAAGCACTGATAGAGGAATGGGAGAATATTCTTCGGCATTGGCTCAGAAATCTGGTGGAAAACATGCGAATCCGTATAACAGCTGTATTAACAGCTCGTGGTGCCAACACATATTTTTTTTTAATTGCATAATAAATTGATACCGTAGCAATTTTTTTTTAAATCTGGTTAAATGGTCATTTTTACTTAACTTACTTTTATTCTTAATGAACTTCATAATCTTGAACTTATATGACATTGATTTAACCACTATAAAATTGTCTATAGTACAGGCATTTCATGTTTACATATTCAGTGCTTTAGGTTGTGAATTGTCTGTCATTAAATGAACGAATTTAAGAATTTTACATTTTACAGAAGATTATACCGATACCATAACTAGTCCATTATTTTTATTGCACAAACCAAGAGACGTCGCCGTCGCGTCGGGGCAGAAAGCCCTATTCTCTTTGCAATTTAAATACCTGTAGGATTGTCATGATTTACTCCATTAGATTCAGACATCACGTGGGCAGAATATGGGTATCGTGCAATGAAAACACACTGGGTGCGATAAGTACACAGCGCTTATTAAAAGCACAATAACTACAAATTACAATTTTATTAACACAATAACAGCACAACGAGTCGAGTACAGTTCCGTGACGTCTTCACTCAGACGCGATCTGACACTGGAATGTACCCGAAATATTACTCTCCTCTATGCTGGGATGTCTTCCTCGCCGTCAGTTTAAAAACATCACGACTCTGAAGAAGCGTGCTTTAAGTGTAGGTAGATTACGTGATGTCGCCAGTGGCGCGCTTGCGATACGTTTCGTGTCCGTTCTAATGACCGGATCCGACATACATAATATTATCTGTCGTTTATTGAGGAAATTGGCATTATCATCATTTTACGTGTTTGCTAAACACGTGGCTTAAAAAGGAAAAAAGTTGGCGTAAAAGGAATAAAGGAACGATAAAACTTTCTTCAGAGAATAATAAGTAGGTACTTAGTCTATTGTACAACTTCATAACTGTTGAATGTGCAAATGCTAAGTGACTTTAGAACTGAACTGGAACTTTAGACTTTTAGAAAAAAGTGAACTACTTGTGGCTTCTCAATGGCTGGGCAGTAGCAGTAGTTGGCGACACCGACATCTGCAGCTGAGTTTAGGGTCACAGTTTCATATAATAATAAAAAGTATCGTTTCCCAGAGGCATTAAAACCCTTTTCAATGTCTTGTTAAATAAAAGGAGTTCTTATCAGAGAATGAGAGCAGTGGTGGCCCAGTGGTAACGGCCGTGACTTACGACTTGTGGGTCGTAGGTTCAAACCCAGACAGGTGCTTTACTTTGTGTAAATTATTTCATCACCACTGCTCTCAAAACGGTGATAGAAAACATCGTGAAGACAGATGTTCTAGAACCAAAAATTGGAAAACATGATGTAACATCTACCAACCCGCATTGGGCACGCGTGGAAGATTACGGCCCACTCCCTCTCGTAGAAAGGAGGCCTGTGTCCTAGCAGTGGGAATATTATAGGCTGATTATGCTGCTAAGAAAATAGAGCGCGTACTTTCGTCTCTGGTGTATGCCGATGCCAGATTTCCTTTTTCAAAACATAGGTTTTACTCATCCGACGATGGAAGCGGCGCTACTAATGATAGGGGTCGACCATAACGCCATTTACCGGACAACGTTCCTATAACCAAGCTGTGGATCGAAATCGAACCTATTCTCGTGTCTTTTATTTAGGTACCGTGTAGGGTTTTATCGACTGGTCGACTCTAACTCGTGTATTAGTTCACTCCATCTTTTAGAGCCAATAGTATAACACTAGAAAGGCATCAGGATAATTTGCTTGATGGCACAATATAGAAAGATTATCCGGGCGTAAGATTGCTCTAAGATCTCGTTATCGTGTGACTCCATTACGGAGCAATTTTCTCGTGCGTGTAGTTGCGCTTGCCATAAAACTGCTGTCCCACGTGTTTCTGCTAAAGTTTAACTTAATCCAATGACAGCTGCTATAAAGTTAAAACTATAACGCTAGTTTATTATTATGTTTACCTTTTTATTTGGTACTTTTAAGCACAATATTAAAAATAATTGCAACAGCTGTTAACGACTATGCACTCGAGGCATAAGAGAGGGAGAACGATAACGCAACCGCGACGCTCATGCGCCACTTGCGCCACTGACGCTGATGATGTTGACGCATAGCTTCGCCTGAAGCACAGATGACCCACATACTACAATATAGTATAGGATAAGATGACCTGAAGGCGCCGCACGCGTTCGAGCTCTAACCGACACGCGTGTTTTTAAATCGGTTTATTCTAGATTTAACTAGATCTCATGACAATGCTGTATAATCACGGTAAAACAGGTAAACTGTTTTACCGTGAATATACAGCATACAAATTGTTTGATTTCACAATTCACTTCAATCCAGTATGGACAAAGTTACGAAAGATGTTTAAAAAACTAATAGATTAACCAGCAAATTAGTATTCCTATCAAAATATGCTAAGGAGTTGAAATATTAATTAAAACGTTGGGTTAGGTTAGTCGGAAGGGTCAAATGCTAAAAGATTTAAATGAATGCAAAGCGAAAATGAATAAGTGAACCTTCATTTTGCTGATTTTCCGCTTTTATAATCTCAATATTAGGTCCCATTTTATGTCCAGACAAATCACTGTCATTCCAAGGTTGCCTGGAAGAGATCGCCGCCCATTGTATATTTTGTAGTGTTCATTTTTTTTTGTTATGTAAGTAGTTTGTGATATCCTTATCTATAAAAATCAATGCCACTTTTCGTTGTAATTTTATAACTCAAGAACGGATGGACCGATTTTGCTAATTCTTTTTTTAGAATATTCCTTGAAATACGAGGATGGTTCATATGGAGAGAAAAATTTTAAAAAATAAAATAATGTTAGTCGGTACGAAGTTCGCGGGGTCAGCTAGTAGAATATATAAATAAATAATAAATACACAGTTTTATGGCAAAATGGATGGAAATGCTACGTTTAAGACCAGGAAGTCTGGCAATAATTCCTTTTGCACAAGTACCTCATTAACGGCATCTTTATGTAGGTAAATGTCTATTAACTGCTCCCAAATTACAATGGTTTTTTTTAATATCTTTTTCATAATCCAGATTTCTTTTAGTTGTAATGGCAATCATGTCATTTGGTTTAAATAGGCTTTTATTTATCTTATATATTCTGTTAATGTCAGAACTTTGCAGGACTTGTAGGGGTGCTAGGACAGGAAACCTCCCCGTGGGCTGGAGTTCCCTTATGGATACGTCCGGGGGGAAGGCCAGTCTCCGGGACGGTGCACCCTGGGGTGCGGGCAAGGACTCCCCATTTGGCACTGTGTGTGTGTCGTTGCCCGTATGCCAATATCCTGTCGGAAGAACGCTCCATAAGGTAAGCAAAAGACCAACTCACCATAGCCTGTAAGACGCTCCGTGGCACTATTGACGCGCCTGATCTGCATGCTGTGCTAGCTCGCGTCTTTATTCCAGACAACTACTGCCGCAGCAGAAAGCACAGACTGTTTGCTGTGCCTCCGTGTCACACCGTTGCGCGTGCTAAGTCCCCAGTACCACGTACTCTGGCACATAAAGATCTTTTGAACTCTAATCCAACAAACGATCTGTTTCCGGACGAATCATTGAGCTAGGAAAAATATAAGTCAATGGGACGAATGGATATGAGCATGTTTCACATTGCAAAAAAGAGACACCGAGAGCTGTAAACCTCATTTCCAAGAACAGAAAATATTAACCCTACCCTGCCTATACATTCTAGAAATATGCAAATTCGTTCGAAATTACCAACACTTTTACACGACAAGGGAAAATATACAGTCTAAATATACATTACGCCACAAAAATAGGTTAAACATACCAAGCTTTAAGCTAAAAATGCACTCAACGAGTACACTAGTCATGTCAATTAAAATATAATATAATAAATTACCAGAAAAAATTAGAGAAGAACAAAAATCTAATACATTTACAAATAAATTAAAACAATTTATTTCTAATGTCTAAATGCCTAATAAAATAATTATAATATCAATGAATATTTAAATGACAAATTTTAAATTACATGTTTTAAAAAATAATTACATTCTAAGTACATATATATAATAACTAAGTTGTCAAATAAAAGCCCTCTTCCTCTCTCCTACTTTGCTGTGCCCGACAGGGTCCACAATGATCATTTTTGTAAACCTACCACGTGGAAGCAATAAATATATTGAGTATTGAGAACATGTCTATATAAAAACTGTATCTTTATTTTTGTAATTGGTTTTACACTGTCTTAAAATATAGAAACAAATAAACCATGGTAGTAATAATTTTCAGACCGCGACTGTACCTACTGGATGAAATGGCTACCTATTTTATTTATTTTATGCCTCGCCTACAAATAAGCAACTTATTATTATTGACTTTGAAACTACCGCCTGCGCCACTCGCCGGACATAGGGCTCTCTCTTTCCTTCAATTCACCTACTCTTTGTACACACGGCTACACATCAAGCTATAAAAAACCAGTTTACGCTGGTCTCGCATCGTACGGAAATCCTATACGATGTGAGATCAGCTTATACTGGAAATGAATAGCTAGATGTGTAGCCGTGTGTACGTTATTCGTTTTAATTTAATTCATGCGATGTTATGATCGGTTACCCCGGCAAATAACCTCTGCGCTAGAGTTCTGTAAAGTACAAGTTGCTCCAAGATGTTATTTTAGAAAATTGTAAATAAACCAATAAAATAAAACGTATAAACGTAAACGTATTGAAATTAAAATATGTTCATAAAACGAAAACGCGAAACCGTATACGTGTGTTAAATGAATGCCGCCATTAAAGCGCCACGCTGTATACACTAGTTTTCAGCATTTCATGTAACAGCTAAAAGTTTCTTAGATCTGAATGTAAGCCTAGGTACATGGGTCCCTGTTTGCCTTTATTCTTTGGGTAAACTTAAAGTGTAGGCATTGCTACCGTATACCAGTAATGGTTTAAATACGGACTGGTATGTTAGTATTCATATCAAATGGGCATTTTAAGTAAAGTTATGAAAGGTTTTTGGTATTTTAGTTCACCTCTTAATCTTAAACATATTTTTTTATTATAATAGTTAAACAAGCATGCTGTAGTTAATAATGTAAAACTGGATGGATATAATCCCGCTAAACAACATCAATCAAGTTTTGCCAACAAAATGTATTTTTCACAGAATTTACATTATCTGTAACATTTAATTACCGAACTGTTTGAAAGTAACACTGTAACATTGACATGACAGCTAAAGTTACATGCTCTGTGATGACAGCCTCAGCTGGTCAGTCAGACAGATTGTTTACGTTTCGGAAGCCAAAAGTTCTGTTTATCGTATTTTGAAATCTTAGAGGCTTTGGTAAAATTACCAAAGCTTATTTTAACCAAAGCGTTTACTATTACCTCATCCTCAACATGTCTGGTATCTCTGAAGGATATTTAAGTGCAATTTTACGTAAATTAGCGGCCGCGAATCACATAGAAGATTGGAGTTATAAACACGTAAAGTTTGAAAGTATCGCGCAGAACTATTTTGGAATATTAATTCCAGTTGTTTTGTCGGGAACACGCAAAGGGAAGGAAGTTAAATTTCATCTAGTTTTAAAATTGGCTCCAACCAATGAGCAGTATCGAGTAAGTGGCGCTGTAACAGTAATGTTCGTCAGAGAAGTCTTTATGTATTCTGTTGTACTAAAAAGATACCAAGAATTGCAGGAGAATGTACCAGTAAACTCGCAGTACATCATACCTCAGTGTTATTTCGCTCAGGAAGACTATTGCAAGGAAGTCTTAGCCCTACAGGATATGTGTGAGGACGGCTACAAGCCGTACACTCATGACATGTTCCTGGACCTGGATCATACACTGATTTCTTTGAAGTCTCTAGCTAAACTACATGCTTTATCATTCATTCTTAAAAATAAAAATCCTAAGCTGTATGAAGATATCTCAATAACTTGTAAACCTTTAACCGAACATTCAAACTCAAGGTACATGGAAATAATGAGAGATAGATTGGATAAAGCATTGAAAAAGTTTGGGGACACAGAATATATACCGCTGTTACAAAAATTCAAACTGAACTGCGCTAAGTATTTTAATGCAGCAGTCCATTCAGTACAAAATACATGCATTTGTCACGGAGACATATGGAAAGAAAACATTCTGTACAAATATAAGGTTTGTTTACTTATGATCACTATTATTTTGGGTTAAAACACAAGGGGAATAAGTCTTTCAAAATAAGAATATATTTTTTTCTTCATCTATGCATGCCAATTCCACATAATATATTTTGTACATTGAAATTGAGTATATTTTATTTGTTTTCATTGTATTTCAGGACAACAAGCCGGTTTTAGCCTGTATCATAGACTATCAAACTGCCCGGATATGTTGCCCAGCATATGATACAATGTACCTAATTCTAAGCAGCACCAACTCAACATTGAGAAACCGGTATTTCCACCAACTATTCAACATATATTACCAAACATTTGAAACAGCTATGAAAGGCGCTGGCTTGGATTCTGAAGAAATATATTCTAGACCAATGTTTGACAAGGATTTGAAGGAGGTTTCACCGGCTTGTTTGATAACAGCTAACACTGCATTGTGGTTGTCAAATGGTTTGCAAGAGGAGGGTCATGTAAGGAGCAAGCTAGTTTGGAACACTAATGGTGAAAAGGAGATGGCTGTGAACAAATACAAAGAAATTGTTAAAGCAATGATAGATGATTTATCTAGTTATGGTTATCTTTCTCTAGACATCTGATACTTTATGGCAGGGCTTGTTAACATTACCAAATAACAAAATAATAACCGTTAAGTAACATTAATTTCAATGTGATAACTTACTAATGTTACATAAATGTAATGTTACTTGTTAACATTACCTGTTTATACCTGTTGTTACATTGTAATGTAATGTTGCTTAACGTTAACGTAAAATACGATGCTAACGTTAATTTTACCGTTAATTTAGCTTCGTTGCCGTTCCGTAGGTTTGCATTTTTGTGCGCGAGCTTAGTTGCCGTTTTAGCGACTTTGTCGCTAGATCTAGCGGATTATGGATGTGTTTAGCGACTTTTTATTTCTATCTAGCGACTAAAATAAATTTAGCGACTTATAGCGACTTTTTGTTTGCAAAGGTGACTACCAACCCCCAGTAGTGTAGTGAAATTAGAAGAAGCGATTTTTTCGATAGTGAAAGACATATTTTAGTTCAAATTTAAATGTAGTTACTAGCAACACTACGAATATTGCTATAGGTTTTTCGGGAAATCCCCTACCAGAATGTCGTTCGATCTTGAAGTTCAATCGGTTTGGTGCCTCTCACTCTATCAAACGATGCATCATATATCACTGTTTCTTTATTTTTCATTTCATTCATTCATCACCGCCGTTCAGAGAAAGGACGGAATAACCAGTTTCTATGATACGTTTTCGCAGAACAAACCTGTTTTGTCCAGGTGTGAATAGTGTCTTTGTTCAATATAGTCGTAATTTTTAACAAAATCTAATAATTGTGGAAATGGAAGTTCCTTTAAAAAGAAGTCTTATGCTCAAAGGTATAGACCAAAATGAGAACAACAAGACGAGTTTAAAATGTGGTTAAAACCTGTTATGACCGATCCCACTAAAGCCTTTTGCTCGTTTTGTCACAGTGAAATATTCGCAAAATTAAATGATTTAAAGAAACACGCCGATACAAAAAAACACAAACAAAAATGTGAAGCGATATCAAAAAATCAGCAAATATGTTTTACTCCAGCTCCTAAAGTGAACAAGTGTACCCAAAAAGCCGAAGGTAAGCTTGCCTTATATACAGGGTGGCCCAAAAGTCGTGGATCAAACGCAACTAGGGGTTAGGTGGGGTCATCAGCTGCAAAAAGTTGTTCTACGGGAGGTCCTTAAAGTCAACCCCTGCAGAGTATAATTTATTTTGAGTTTTTATGACAAAATACACTTTTTTTAACTAATTCTTATAAAAATTCGAAAAAATCTACATCCTGTATCTTTTTTATAATTTTCACTAGATTGGTACTGATGAGTCTTTGCCTTAGACATGCTATTTACGGTTGTTTATTGGGTGTGTTGAAGATAATATTAAGTTTTACGAAATTTTTTTTCTCAAATCATAACTTTTCATTTACTTTGGACCCCACTGTGAAAAAAAAATACTCTACCGAAAAGTGACCCTGTGTTACAAGTTTTGGCGCATTTAATAGGGATTCCGAAAAGGTATTACACATGGCCATGAGTGGCTCTAATATCTTTCAAGGACGATTATTCGTAGCAAGGCCAAAGTTAATCCAACCATAAAAGTCGGTTAGGCTTATTTAAAAATAAACTGGAACTAATACAATTAATGACAAAGACTCTCTACCTCTCTTTTACACTAACCATTTAATCCTTTGTCAATAAAAGGCCGGTGTGCCCGTCATTTCAGGTACCGATATCTTTTCTAGGAAACAAAAGGCCGGGCCGGCCGAGGCGGGGTCGGGGGATGCGCGTGAGCATGTTTCTTTAGAATGTTTAGTGTTCTTTAGTGACTCGCTTCCTGCCTATGAGTACGCACGTGTTCTTTTTCTCGGTTTTACGACGACTTGTGATCAGTTTCTTTCCTTTGACCTACGCTTTATTTTTCGGACTTGTGATAGATTGCCTACCTGTGACCAGTGCTGTGTGAATCGGACTAGATTCGGAATCGGACGGATTCGCTACAAAAGTGGACAGATGGCTGCTGCGAGGAGAGAATACACCCAACGGGAGTATGCAGAAATGCATTACCTGTATGACTTTTGCGACGGTAATGCCCGGGCTGCTGCCAGGGAATATCGTCAACGCTACCCTAACCGTGATCGTTTTCCGGACTACAGAGTCTTTATGCGCGTACATAATTCGTACATGGTCTTACCCGGTCAGCATGCTCCGAGAGCAGGCAGACCAGTGGGGCAATTTGAAAATGAAGATCAAGTGCTGAGAGAATTAAGATTGGATCCTAGTATAAGTCAACGCCAAATATCCCGTAATCTCGGGATTCCAAGATCGACGGTGCAACGTGTCATTAACAGAAACAAATTACACGCCTACCACGTGCAAAGGGTGCAAGCTTTGCTGCCCAGTGACTATGAACCCAGAGTGCGGTTTTGCAGAGAGATGCTAAGATACCACAGAGAGGATCCGCAGTTCTTCAACAAGGTTTTATGGACGGATGAGTCAACTTTTAGAAGAATGGGAGTATTCAATATCCACAATCTACATTTTTACTCCAGAGTAAACCCCCATATCATAAGAAATTATAGATTCCAGCATCTGTTTGGTATTAACATGTGGGCTGGTATAATTGGCCAGCAGTTGGTGCTGCATGAAATGCCAGCAAGGCTGAATGGTGCTCAGTATTTAAATTTTTTGCAAAATAATTTAAACCATATCCTTAACGAAGCTGAAGTTCCAGAAGAAAGAATAGCAGAAATGTGGCTGCAACATGATGGCGCCCCGCCTCACTACGCTCGAGCAGTTAGAGATCATTTGAACGAGCGCTTCCCCAACCGGCGGATTGGTCGAGGCGGACATATTGCGTGGCCACCCCGGTCGCCCGATTTAAATCCATTAGATTTTTTTCTTTGGGGCTATTTTAAAGAAATAGTTTACCAAGGAGAGAACAATAGCGAACAAGAACTACGACAAAAGCTCGAATTTGCTAGGTTACAAGTTACTAACAACAGAGGTGCATTCCGTAAGTTACGGAGGAATTTTATTAGACGGTGCAGATTATGTATTATGGTCAGAGGCAGGAATTTTGAGCATTTATTGTAAAATGTTTTGCTTAGTAAAACAATTATTTCACAATCGTTGTCTTGTTTTTTCGTCCTAGAAAGATATTAGAGCCACTCATGGCCATGTGTAATACCTTTTCGGAATCCCTATTAAGTGCGCCAAAACTTGTAACACAGGGTCACTTTTCGGTAGAGTATTTTTTTTTCACAGTGGGGTCCAAAGTAAATGAAAAGTTATGATTTGAGAAAAAAAATTCGTAAAACTTAATATTATCTTCAACACACCCAATAAACAACCATAAATAGCATGTCTAAGGCAAGTACTCATCAGTACCAATCTAGTGAAAATTATAAAAAAGATACAGGATGTAGATTTTTTCGAATTTCAATAAGAATTAGTTAAAAAAAGTCAATTTTCTCATAAAAACTCAAAATAAATTATACTCTGCAGGGGTTGAAGTTAAGGACCTCCCGTAGAACAACTTTTTGCAGCTGATGACCCCACCTAACCCCTAGTTGCGTTTGATCCACGACTTTTGGGCCACCCTGTATAACGGAACACAGTGCAATTTCTCAAATAGACCATCTGTCAGAATTGTGCAAAGATGTGTTCACAGATTCAAAATGTGCTGACATAAAAATTCATAGGACGAAGTGCACTCAGATTATCAACCAGGTTCTAGCACCACATTTCAGAGAAAACCTTGTCAAAGATATTGGCAGCCAAAAATATAGCCTTATTTTGGATGAATCTACAGACGTTGCAAATTCATGGGCGTAATTGTGAGATATTTCAGTGTGACACAAAATTCTGTTGTATCTGCTTTTCTGTCGCTGGAGCCTGTAGAGCGAGCTGATGCCAACGGCCTTGCCTCGTCATTAGTAAATTGTGTACAATCACACAATTTATCGCTCCAAAATTTGGTTGGCATTGGGACGGATAACGCTGCAGTAATTAATGACAGGGTGTCACAACAGCGTATACGAAATACTCAAGAGGCAGCACAATCTACCCAATTTAATCCTAATAAGATGCATCTGTCATTCCCTACAATTAGCCGTCAGTCACGCGTCACAGCACTCTATTCCACAACATATTGAATTTATGATAAGAGAAACCTATAAGTGGTTTTCAATCTCACCAAAGCGCCAGCATGAGTACAAGGAGCTATACAGCCTCATTAACTGCGGCGACGAACCTCTTAAAATTCTCAAAGTTTGTGATACTCGCTGGCTGTCTATAGAGCCCACTGTTGCCAGAATTTTGACTCAGTGGGAAGAGCTTAAGTTACATTTTTCACTTACTAAAGATAAATGCCACACTGCAGATTTATTAAGTGGAATGTACAGAGACGAAGCTAATCGTTTACATTTCATATATTACCTGAAAAGTGTTCTAAATGATGTGCAAATGGGAATCAAGATCTTCGAAGGAGAGAACACAGATCCTGTTAAATTATTATTCTCATTGATGAATTTATTGCGATCAGTCTGTAACAGGATATTGATACCGAACTCCGCAACAACTGAAAAAGATTATTTGACCATTCAAATTGATAACCACCTAAGCCCAGTACCTCATCTCGGATACATGTTTAGAGTCCCACGTTGCTAAAACCAATTTACAACCAAAAAGTTGTATTGATTTTACCGTGCGCTTGGCAAAAGAAATTCAAAACCGCTTACCCAGCAATTACATGGCCTTACAAAAAATGACACAATTATCTGTAGAAAATACTTTAAAACAGTTAAAAGATAACTCAATCGCTGAACTCGCTGTGGAATTAGGTTATGAGGAGGACAAAATTGAAAACATTATAAAACAATGGCACAGTATTAACTTTGTGAAATGGGAAACCATGACTACTGATACTGTACAATTTGGGCTCATGTATTAAAATACAAGGACGCTGCAGGTTTTAATACGTACAAAGACATAGCAGACTTAGCCATCACTGTTCTGTCGTTGCCCCATTCCAACGCAGAAGTGGAACGAATTCAGTCAAATGAATATTATAAAAAACAAACTGAGGAACAGGCTGGCTTCAACCACTTGAAACTCCATACTGCTTATAAGGAACCAGTTAAAGATTTTAAAACGCAATTGCCATACCTATGTCTTGCCAGATGATGTCCTGACCAAAATCACAAAAACTGTTAAAAAACCAAGTACTTCTACAGTGGAACCATCAACTTCTGCTGCTTCAGCGCCATTAGAAGTTGTCGAAGTCGAACATGACGCAATGGATAACGAAATTTATGCTTGTTTAAACCTATAGAGATTTGATTATTATGATTAAATACTTGATTATATAAATTTGCTTTTATTTACACCATATTTTGTTACCATGGAATATTTTGAAATATTTAGCGACTTCTAGCGGATTTTTTATTCGTTTTTTTTTCAAAATCTAGGGACTATTGCATCGAGGTCTAGGGACTTTTTTTTTCCTAAACGGCAACACTAGCATCGGATCACTTTAGATGCACTGTTGCCGCTTCGCCGCGCTGCCCGCGCCGCCGCGGCCGCTGCCTTGCCACATTCGTGTGTAATACCTACAGTGAGTTGGTTTGTTCGAGATGCCTATAAGGTGGGACGTAAAAAACAAAATTAGGTTTGTAGGTTAAAGGCTAAGGTACGTTACATGTACTTTTATTATGATCTATCATACCATAGTTAAGTAGGTAATTAACGAAGATAAAAATACCACAGTTATCTAAGGTAGAGGAACCAATCATGGACGGTTTAAGAATGAAAACGGCGTATAATTGCATTTATTGCTTATAAGTATTCTTTTGGTATTGGATGAAATGGTTATATCCGTAAATAAAACATGCTTTTTATAATCGATATATTTGGCACAGTATGTGTTATGAAATAACAATAGCGAATTACAACCAATAGTTGGCTTTTTTCGACGCCATATTTTAATTTGTTAATAGTTTTAGTTAGTTTAGGTTATTATATTTTATATTTTTGTTTGGTTAGTTTATATAGTTATTTGAAAACAAATAAATATAATAAATGTTGGCTTTATTCAACTTTTAAATTTGTACAGACATTAAGACAACTTCAAATCACTGAAAAGCATAGACTCGTAAACGAGTCTGTATGTGGCGACTAAGAAGTTCACCACAGTATGTTCCTCCAATACTTACTTTTGAGAAATTTTAAAATTCAATAACCCTTATATTGAGAACCTATTATGAACAGTCAAATTCTTATAATGGTCTTTCTTATTCATAAACAGTATCTAGTCCTGGACACCTAGTGTTGAACATTATCTAGTCTTGGACACCTAGTGTTGAACATTTTCATGACTGTTTTTACGCATCCTTACTCAAATAATAACATCAAAGTATATTCTTACATAAAAAAAAAACTTAAAAAATGGTAATTTTTTGGCATCATTTATACCTACTTCTATAGAAAAACAAAACAAAATCAAAAATCAAACCAAGATAAGCGCAACCTATCTAGTACCTACCTAGTGTGTAAATAGAACAACAGGTACAGTAATGTTATACAAATAGTTCGTATCAGTCAAATCGAAAAAAGTCTTACAAATCGCTTTTTTTTTGAGATCTTATTATTCCTACTTAAATGGTCACTTGGTCAGTCTTCAAACATATAAAATATTTAACATCATAATTATAAGACGAACGGTAAATATTTGTTCATTTCTTCTACTTTATAAAATCCACGTTTGTTTATTAGCACTGGCTCTTTAATAAATTCTATTATTGCATTCTCATCGTACCATATCTGGTTTGGGGTTTCTGGCCAACGAAATGTATTATTTTTAGATAACACCATTGTGCCTATTTCATATTGTTTACCCTCAGCTTTCTTAATAATGCCAAGAAAATATTCTCCTTCATACCTTATTATTACGTATTTGCTTTTCGTTTGCTTTTGTGACAGTGCTAATGTTTTCAAAGTTATCGTATCTTCTTCAGATCCAGATTCAGACAGGTCTTCTTCTAAATCATATTCACTATCTTGATATTCAACATCAGTGTTAATTTCCTCCGATGATGAACTTGATATTTGTTTCCTCTTTGTTTCTTATTTTCCTTATTTCTTTTCTTTTCTTCGTTTACTTTTTCTCTTAATAACTGTTTTTCTTTTCTTTCTTTTGCACTTCTTTCTTTTTCTTCTGTCTTTTGTTTCTTTTCATTTTCTTTTTTTTCTACGTAATCTATGTAGGGGTCACTGGTGATAGCCGATGGTAGTCATTCCTTAATACGGCGTTTTTTAATCTCTGGTTCGGGCCAGTACAAAGCTCTTTTAAAAGGTGACGGAATATCACCAATTGGCGTAGTTGTAGATGCGGATAATTTGGAAGTAAGATTTGTTGCGGTGTACTGGACGTGGTTGTGGCTGCAACTGCGTTGGAACCATCTGTAGTAGGCGACACACTAGGGTTTTGATGAGTTTTACATCATCAAAACACATTCAAAACACCAGATATATCTGGTGTTCTTGAAGATGTAGCCTTAGCCGCGTTAGAATCATTTGTAATTTGTAGTAAATCTTTTGATACAACGGATGTTGTCAGATCATACTCCGTTTCAATTGTCTGGGATGGCTGTTGTTGGCACGCCATATTATCATTATCAGTTGAAATGGGAAGTGTTCCAGACAAAATATTTTTAGTTTTAGCCCATATAATATAAAGAGATTGATCTTCGTCAGGCAGTAGATTTTCGACTTCACCTCTAGGCATGAAGTACAGTTTCTTGAACGTGCAGTTTCTTCTGCGAGGACGTGATGTCGCAGAAGGAAACTGCGGAACGGGAGAGGGAGATCTCGACTCCCTTTCCCGGCCGCAGAAGGCGCACCGGGCGCAGGAGAAGGGCGGACAACGCCCTTTTCCGGCCCCCATGAATGGGTCCAGGGGCGTGGGACTTGGGGAAGTCCTCGCCCCCTATTTGATGGACCCGAGGCGAAGGCACGCGCGGGTGTCGGCGCGCGCCTCTGAGGCGATGCACGGGGTAGTTAAACACCTCACTACCCCGTGCAGGAGACGAGGCCCGGACAGACCGGGCCAGCACTAGTGTGGGGCTGCGGAAGAATTTCGATTCCCGCGGCCCCGCGCGCACGTGAGAGGAGACACCGGGGTGGTTTTAGTCGGTAAGAGTCCGGCACGCCCCTCCGCCTTTTCCCCAGGCGGAGGTAGGCCATGAGGATTTCCCCCCGTAAAAAATAAAAATAATTAGGGGTGGTTGAGATCTGATGGTGCGACTGCGGGAAGCAATTGGTCATATCCACATATTCCGAGCTAAATGGGTAAAGGCCACTTTTACGAAAACCGTTTTTTATGGTGTGTCAGGGCAAATACCTTTTAAAGCCTTTTGCAAATTTGGCGCGAAATCTTCCTTTTTCAAACGTGCGCCTGGATTTTCAGACTTTCATTTCATGACCTGAACTCTCCAGGAAATTTGGAGTGGCCGAAAAACCGCCACGTCCATCGGTTGGATTAATTGCGTGGAATTGGGGAAAAGTGCAATTAACTGTATCCCATTATCTGTGCAAAAGTTTGCAAGGTGCAACGACATGTGGGACTTATGCCCGTCCAGAAAAAAAACCACCGGTTTTGGTATGTCTTTTTGTATAAGCCATGGGTTAAAAACATTGGTGATAAATTCGTAGAATGTCTTTGCACACATCCATCCTGTTTCTGACCGCCCTATGCCCCATCCACGAGGGACGCTCTTGACAATTAGTGTCGGTATTCTCTCATAGGGATATACAATCATAAGCGGAGCCATAACTCCTGCAGCATTGGCAGTAATTAATACCGTTAAGTTTTCTTTCTCATCTCCAGAGGAACTATAAACGTTTTTTTCTCCTTTACGTACTAGTACTCTGCCTGCTTTAGGCTGCAAGTAGAAAGCACTTTCATCAGTGTTGTATATCCTTGTAGGGTCTTTTAGTGCATCTGACAATCCTTTACCTTCTATGTATGTCTTTATTGTTTGAAACAATTGATTCAACTCTTCTTCAGTTACGTCTTCTCTGGCCTTTGTCAAGTTTTGTGCCGTCCTCTGCGCCAATTCTGGATGACGATTCAAAAACGAACTGAACCATTTTTTTCCTGTGCGATTATTTGTGAAGGGGCAGTTATCTTAATTTTTTTCCCAAATTAATTTTTTGTACACTGTCCAGTAAATGGTCCTTTGTGACTGGGAAATGGTTTTCAGCCATGAATAAAACCCATTTGACCAATACTTTTTCTTCTTCTTTGCTCAATACTGTGGAAGGCCTTAAGTTACTCGTACAATCCAGCGGAGTTATCCCCTTAACTTTGTTTCTCAAAGTGATTCTGGGAACACCATATTTGGTAGCTGCTACAGACACCTTTTCTCCTCTTTTTACTTCATCAATTGCCCTGATCATTTGTTCTTTGGAATACTCTCGTTTGGGTGCCATATTATCTGTGGCAATAAGAAAATAACGAAGTTACTTTACATATCACCAGTCATGGACACCCAATCTTGGACGGTGCTGTCCATCATTGGGTATGAATGTTATAATACTTCTTGTTATAATAGTTCTTGTTTTGAGTTCATTATGTACATGTTTGATATTTCATTAAATCTAATGTTTATTCCACGCCTTTACTGGCAGCACTTAGAGAAGAATTGTTATTGCTGGCCTACACAATGTTTGGTTCTGTCACTGTTTCTTGTAATATTTGTAACTCGATATCACATCAATAGTTTATTTATTTCATCCATTCCGTTAATTCACTATTACGTATAATTTAATGTCTTTGATTCACTACCACATACCACGTATGTATATCTATGTTGTATATTCACTAGTGATACTGTTCCAATGTATTTATTTATTTTCGTAGGGTCGGCGCGTGCGTCCTTTTGCTTGTCACAGCAATGCCACCACAGACTACTTATAGATATGAATGCCACAGAGTGACACTCAATGGCATAGACAAGCAAGTAGGTTACGTCTGGCGCGGATAGAAATGCGAATATTATAATGTTTTATTTGTTATTATTTTACATATATGTATTTCATTATTTATTTATTACTGTTAAATGCCCGTGACTTCACAGCGGGCCCTATCAGAATACCAGAGTTGCGGCATTTATTTATTTTTTTAATGTCGCAGCATCATGCTGAGATAGGAGCCTTTTGGCCTCGTATAGGAATTTCTGTTTCCTTTTTCTTTTGTTACTTTTTGTTTTTATATAGTTTGGTTTTTTATTTTATAATTTAGTTTATGCACTTCCTGTACGAGTCACAATAAACACTTTTTCTTTCTTTTCTTTCTTTCTAATAAGAAATTATTAAGATAAAAAGACTAGTCTCCCTTTACTTAACCAGAAAAAGCATGAAAATATTAAAAACGCAAGAATCCAATGATGGACAGTAGTGTCCATGATTGGGTAAATACACATTTAAGTTTCCAGTCATAAACACTTAAAAAAATATATATATATTTGAGAACTAACGATGAGGTTATGTGCAATCATGCTTCTTAGATTAATGATGAATCATGAAATAAATCAACAAACGTTCACAATATAATGTAAAGTTTTGAAAATATCATTATTGTAACCCACCTGCATTACGATTCTTCTAATAAAAACGGATTTTTTTAAATTAATTTCGCTGGCACTCACACGACCGTAGATAATATCGGAACAATATGGCCGACAAATGTCAAAATGTAAAAATCTGGTTCGGATATCCTTACAGTTCATAAAAAATATTGCCATGGTAAAAAAAAACTGAGTTTGGTTATTTTTAGCATATAGGTTTGAATATGTCCACTATTGGTGCACTGTCCAAGACTGGTTCCATTACCTTACCTACTAATGGCATAAATTAATTAATTTCAACAGAATCTCGTCTGTGCCGAGTGTTGGATTGGGTTAAATGATAAATGAATTATGGTTTCTAGTACAAGTCGCATTTAATGAAACATTTGCAATATTAAGATAAAGAGGTCATGGGACTTAATTTTAGTCGACAAGAATCAGCAAATACCATCTCCAGGCAGAAAAAAAATTCTGATATAGTTTTAGAAGAATGCACCAACTTAGTGGCTGTTCACGGACGCCCATTTTCCATCCGATGAGGTATTTAAAATCTGCTGGCTATAATACCCGAAAATACGAGTACTATAAATGCACTTAAAGTTAGAGAGAGAGTTAGAGAGCGTATTCAGCCGCAGAACTTCTACAAGAAGGTGGTCGTGAGGACATTGTATTCGTCATTGAACATAGGCAATAAAATCCCGAAGCAGCTACAAACATTAAAGAATTGATCAAGAAACCAGTTCATCGTGTTATATTTAGCCCAGAAAAAGCTTTAGGGTTACTTCTGTCCTTAAAGCTGACTAAATAGCAATAAATAACTTTAAGGGAAACAGCAACTCGAGAAGGTGCTAAAGATATTTACCCATCTTAGACACTACAAGCTGCAACAGGCCAAATTGCAATGTTAATCACCAAAACGATCAATGACGGTGATTCATCAGCAAAGATTGCTCTCCAAGCATTGCTGGATATCACAGTAAAGAGGATAATTGACCGATATCGAAGTGGGATTTTGATGGTGCATCTAACCAAAGTCGGTACAAGCAGAAAATGGACAACGAACAAGATGACTCAAGCATATTTATGACCTATCTTGTACCGCTAAAGCTGACTGATGGAGATGAAGCTCTATGGGAGAATCCTAAACCCTGGTCAACATTATACTGTCGTCCATTGGAATTTAGTTTTGTGAAGGAAAACGAAGCTCTACTCATCGAAAAGAAAGCGAGCATGGATAACGAAATTAAGTCTCTTATCCCCACTGAGTGCAGTAAAAGTACTGTGAGTCATAAACTGATGATTACGATGATCGATGGCAAACGTGTACATATCTTTCGGAAGCCATGTCAAACGATGCGTGCTACCTCTGCTTAGCTACACCGACCGAAATGAACAAAATACGTTAAGTTGCTTTAAAAACTGTTTTTTCTGATGCATTAGATTTAGGATTGTCATCGTTACATGCTCGAATTAATTCCATCTCCATATAGCATACAGACTTGACTTTAATCATTGGGTTGCGACAGGAAATGAGCACAAAAAGTTGTTAGATACCAGGAAAAAGCATATCCAGGAGTGTTTAAAAACGAGCTCAATCATCTGGTTGATATTGTGAATCAACGATCGGGAACTACTAATGACAGTTTGAGATTTTTGGAGTTTCCCGACAAAACAGCTGCTACCATTGGGCTAGACGAAGAATTGGTTCGCAGATTTGCAGTGATTCTGCAGGTAATAAGTTCAAGGGAAGTTATTAATATAAACAAATTCAAAGAATATTCTTTACAAACAGACGAAAAGTACGTAGAGTTGTACTATAATGTCATCCACTGCACATAAGCTGCTTGTCTATGGCGCAGATATTGCTCGTAACGCTATTGTGCCAATTTAAAAATTCTCGGAAGAAGCTTCAGATGCCCGCAACAAAGATATTAAGAGGTTTCGGGAACATCATTCCCAATAAAAGAGTAGGCAAGCTATAATGAGGATATTCTCAAGGTGCTAATTATTTCTTCAGATTTCATTTATTAGTGCAATGAGACCTAAGTTGGGTGCGAAGAAACTTTAAGAGATACGAGTATAACTGTCAAGAAGATCACGTTGAATTTATAGACGTGTCTTACACAGAAACTGATTCAGAATTGGAATCCGAAGAAAGTTATAGGTACTTATGGAAAATTAGTTATGTTCGGCATTATTTTTATCATTGTTTTTGTCACCTATGTTTATTATTGTGTATTTAAGCGTGTTATTATTGTTTATATAAATATAAAAACATGTTTCGATTTTTTTTAATATTTTTTAATATAAAATTAAGCATCGATTCCGTCATCGATATGTGCACATTATAAAGACTCACACGGTATAAGCATGATATTGGCTATTAGAAGCCATTTCTAGCAAAAAAACCGACCCTTTAAAGTTTAAGTTCCTCTGTCACCTAGAGCCTTTTTTCGATCCACTGTGCGGCGCGGCACGACTGCGTGGCGATCGGCCCGCCGCCGTGCGCTACCGCTTCAACCTCACAAGTTTGACAGATTAAAATTAACGTTAATAAACAATTACCGTTAATAAAGATTAACGATAAAATGTAGCATAAATAACGTTAAATCTATTACCGTTACTTTAATTTTATTTTAACGGTAACTCGAGGTACCGTTATAAAATTTTACCGGTATTTAAAGCCCTGTATGGATCTAATAGAAATATTGAATTTTCTCACAATCGCACCAACTGTGTTAGCAAGTTGGTGCCCTATCTTCAAACAAAATATTATTTCCACAGTTATTGTAAGTTCATAAAAAAAACGATTTATTGAGATTTATTTACTAGAAATATTATTATTTCGAGAGCAGGGAGATCCAACACAAAAATTATTTCTTGTTTTCTTTATGATCATCTGGTAATCAACATAATCATCATTTGCCTAGCCTTTTGACAACCACCTAGGGTTGCAGCCTAGGGTTGGCTTGGTTGGTATTGTTCCAACCACGGTTCCAACAAATCTGAAGATGAATGTTAAAATTTATGCAATCGCATTAAAATAATCAATGGACAAGCCAAAATTCAATTGTGATTCATTGTTAACTACATACCTACCTACTAATTAAATAAATATTGTATTAAGTACCTAGCCATATTGTTGAATATTTAAAGGTACCTACATGAAATCATATTTATTTTTTACTTAATTATGAATTATAGTTATTGTTGTATGAAATGTTAGTAGAATTTACAAAAGAGGTTAAATAGGAAGAAAATAGAGAAATAAAAATAGGTTTATTTGTCACAGAAACAAGTGCACATAAAAAATATAAGTAAATTAATTCGATTATGGGCTGATTTTTCAATAGTCAGATAACTTTTATCCGAGGAATAAATATTTCGGTTTGACAGCTTTTGTATAGAAAATATGTCAGTCAGATTTATTCTTCAGTTATAAGTTATCTGTCTATCGAAAAATCAGCACTTAAAAAACTTGGCTAAGTGCGTGTCGCACAATGAAGGGTTCCGTAGTTCATGGTATTACGTCACGTTCAATTCTCCAACTGGAAATATAAGTTTAAATAGCATATTTTTTATGTTATTAAACTACAAATTAACGATTTTAGAACTTTTTCCTTTACTTGTGCTGTGAGACCTTGCTTCTTGCCAAATTTCATGATTCTAGGTCAACGGGAACTACCCACCTACCCTATAGGTTTTGATTCAAACTCGCGGTCAAATCCCTCTAACTTGCAAATAAACAAAAAAAAAACCTGGATCGGGTGGGTCGGTAATTTAAACTAATTTCGAACCATTATTGCTTACTCCTGTAATAAAAAATAAAAAAAAGTTATGTTTAGTTTAATAATAGGTAATTAGAATTGTATAGGATAGGTACCAGCTGACCCGGCGAACTTCGTACCGCCTTATTAATAAATGTTGTGTTTAGCTACGTGTAACCTCTAATCGTTTATTATATCATCAATTTAAATTAAAAAAAAAAACGGGTAACTTATAATTTTATATTCTTTCTAGTTAGGCAATAAAAAGTACCGCTCAAAATTATGTAATGTTCTCTTGTACCGCCAACAAATTTGGTGACATACCGACAACAGCGCCACCTACCGGGTCCAATTGTGTTTTCAAACCATCCAGGAACCCATTGAAATATACATACAAAATTTCAACCAATTCGGTCCAGCCGTTTAATAGGAGTCAGGTGACAAACACACGTACAGAATAATTATATATAAGATTATCTACTACTGTTTTTTAGAAGATTTACTACTGTTTGGCTCAATGTACACTATTTGTTAACGTTTATATGTTTTTATTAAAATAAATAAATTATTATTATTATAAAAAATATTATTATTTAAATGTCTTTGACATATCTCGGGACCCTAGGGTCCCGGGCCTTTGAAGGCGTACGAGGGGTCAAAGCCAACTCGCAGAGGATTCTTAGACAATTTCAAGCGTTGAGGCACCAACCGACGATTATCCCTGTATGCACTATGCAAGTGCACCCAAAGACAACCCCCGGTTGGTGCAGGACTATTGCAGAACATGGGAACAAAACATATTGGGCTATGCGTTTGGGTGGCTATAGTGTATTGGTTACCTAGAACTATGGAAGGACTATGGCCCCTGCCTGATCAAGGTTTTATTGTACACGGCAAAAATGGCAGGGGGTGACTTGCACACTCAATAATGGGCCCCGGAAACTGTCGCTAGCACTTAGTGACGTAGCGACAAGGGGGCAACATATCCTGAGGTGCTTGAGGAGTGCAGATTTATCCCACGACTATCAGGACAATCCTAGACATGTTGTTAGTAGGGTTGTATTCGATTCTAAACAATAATGTACTATGGTTAGTAGGATCGTCTCGTGTTACTTTCAACGGGAATTAGATATAAATGCTGTAGGTGAGCGGCTGCCGACGCACTCAAATCTTCTGCATAATGCAAGATTCCTCAGCGTCCCGCTTCGCAAGTTTATAAGGCAGTCGGAATGAGTTAAATGTACTTAAAAAATCTTTCCCGTCTTATTACAAAACAATAACTAACTTTAGCCCGAGCCTAAACCTTTGAGCCAGTTTTTATATTTCTAACTTTATGCCTACTTTATAAAGTTCTAAAATCTAAATACAAAATTAACAACTGAAGACCGGACTAAGTAGTCAGTTTTTTAAAAGGAACTATATATCGATTTCTGTTTGGTCGTTATTTCAAAAACAGTCTCGGTGGGTTAAACCATGTCTAAAGAAAACCTTGTTTTGTAATTTCGAGTACTACACTACAATATTGTAGGGAAATAATTGTT
The DNA here is from genome assembly GCA_937001585.2 of Brachylomia viminalis. NCBI lineage: Eukaryota > Metazoa > Arthropoda > Insecta > Lepidoptera > Noctuidae > Brachylomia > Brachylomia viminalis. The sequence continues at coordinate 11,105,926 of OW443316.2, read as the reverse complement.
TTCCTACTATGATACTGCCTCATAGTATCACTAGAAGATCCAATCTTCTAGTTATACTATGAGGTAGTATCATCTTGTAGGTAGTGGGTGTGGCTACATAAGTACTTCTAATTAGTATCATATATCAAATAAACACGGCGTAGGCAGAAGCTTTAGTGTCATCGATGTGCCGACGGCATTGATCCATTAGCCACAATAAATCAGTTATTCATTGTTGGTGTAGGTATGTACCTAGGTAGACATTGGTAGGTACTAGACCTAGAGTTACTAGTTCTTACTTAGGTACGTACCTACCTACAGGTCATTTTATTATGATTTAACCGCCAGTTACGGATAACGAGTACCGATTTTAAAGTACCTAATTATCTACCTACTTATAAAGCTCATCGTCGGTGTGAAGTTAGTTAAAGTAGTTCCCAGATGTTGAACCTCGCACAATAGCGGCGGTTCTCGCATTCTGTAGTTGCCTGAGAGCAAACTTCGTTGATCAGCTATTTTAGCTCTTGGTACTTAGAAAGTCTCGGGATAAAGGCGCTTTTACTGGGTACCTACCGCCAGCGAAGCCTCTAAAGCCCCTAAGTGAATTTTTCTCATTCGGTAAACTGTATTTGCGTTAAGGCTCCTACAAACAGGCGTGACTCAAAGGCACCGCCTGTCGCGCGACGTGTGGTGCCTTTGAGTCGCGTTGAGTCGCGTGCGATTCACGTCGCGTGTCGCGCCTGTTTGTAGGCGCCTTTAAGTGTTAGGTAGTTAGGTACTGACTGGCCTTGGTATATATTTCGGCAATTAATTCGTTTGTGACTGCATTGTGATCTTAAGAAAGAAAAATAGATTTATTTGTCACAGAAACACGTGCATACAAAAAGATAATTAAGTAGCTCTAATAATTAAGAAAACAAAAAGTAAAAATAACAGAAAGATCTCTAATCACGAGCACAAAACAGAAATCGTTGACAGCTGCACGTCATGATTGTGACAAGAAGGCTTCCACTCAGCATGATGATGTGCTATGGGGGACCCACAGCACAGCGCTGATTTTCAGTGGTTACCCGAAAAGGACGTACGGAAACAAAGTTAGGTTAAATGATTGGTACTACTTATAACAAAATAAAATAAAACAAACAGTAAGCACTTAGAATAAAAAGCAAAAATCTTAATTGTTTTAAAAGCATAAAACCTTAGCGTAAATCGACAATTTACCTAAATATGTGTGAAACATCACTCGCCCATAGGTAGGTATTTTTTATTGTAACGGAGGAAGTAGAAAAGCGTTGAATTTGAAAGTCTTGACATAAAACAATGCAGAGGCCAATTATAATATACCACAATAATTATGCGTGATTTCTGATATTACATAGGCTTAGGTCCTCCGCCAAATGGTACGGAGCGAAAGGGCTTGGGAAGCCGTCACCTCCTTCTGCGAAGCAGTAATGCTCGCGAAGGAGGAGGCGGAACGCGTGAAGGAGAGGCAAAATTCGCGCCCTCACGCCCCTAGCCGCCGCAGGAGACGCCCTGGGCGTCGGGAATCCCAAGCCGATTCTTGGCCAACAACGCGAACGGCGAGCAATGGGCAGCTCGCCGTTCGATAAAAAAAGGTCCTTCGCCAACCGCAGCACTAACTTAGATTGTTTTGCCGAGTGGCCAAATAAGACAGTGCAGATAAACGAGGAGCTCCAACATTGAAATAAATTCACTTCCACCCTGAATGACTGCTTGCCGGGACGTTGAGCAGACTATTTAGTTTTATTAAGTAGTCTTGCCGCCGTCCGCGACAGATGGAAAAATGTTATTAGTTTCTTGGACTCCCACAGCGAAAATATGATTATAATAAACTTTTATTTGACTTTATTTGGTTTCTGCGTTATTCTGGGAGGGCATAGGAGAAAAGATGAAAATTGAAGTGTACCTAACTGATCGGCTATGAGATTTAATAATATTTTCGATCCTCTGACTGCTGCAGGCGAAGCATGAGCACCGTATTGTCGACGGAAGAATAGCCAAAAATGACGTTCCGTGTAGACAGTACGACGGCAGCAAAGTAGGAAGAGTCAACTGCACTATTTGCGCAATTCACCCTTACATAATTCGTCTCAGAATTCTTTGTTTATTCATAGGATTTTTTTTTCTGTTTCACAATTTTTCTCAAAGTGTCGAAGTACCGTATTTTGGATCAAACAATTTCACAGTAATATTCTTGGTACTTATGCCCCATTAAATAAATGATGTAAAATAAATAGGTGAAGGTAGCTTTGTTCTTCTCATCATAGTTTTGCGTTCAAAACGCTCCCTTGTAAAATCATGACTTTGTGGATAACCGTTTATACTTTGTGGCCGTCGCACAGTGGATCGACTCCATACAAAGTTTCGGACATAGGATTTTTAAATTACACATTTCCGATTTTTGAAAAACTAGTGATGCCAAACTGTTCTCCTATATGATACAAGACCAAATCATTTACATACATTTTTCGATTAAACTTCAATTTGAGAAGATATTTGACTTTAAGTGATTTCAATGTATGAAAATGTATATTCAAGTTAGTGTATCTTCTGATTTTCTCACATTTTCTCCTTTTGACTCATATAGCAGATTTGTAGAGGTGTTTAGCAAATTTTTTCCCAAACACACTTGTGCCCCCCCGGGCCCCCCTTAGAAAATATTAAATTATTTTACAATAAAATTTATTTTGATCAATTAATTAATCTACAGCAGTAAATACTAAGTAAAATTAAAATTTAAGAAAATATTACTTAAGATTAAATTAATTTTATCAAATATTAACTAAAATTTAAATATAAATTAGGAAAATATATGAAAATAAACTATTATCTAAAAATCCAGTTTTAAGTTTGAATGGAAACAGGAACAACTTAAGTTTGGCTATTCCTTGCCTGACTTACAAAAGTTTCCCAGCTACAAAATTTTAGTTCTACTGTTTTCTTTGCAATTGGTGAGTAATGATTCTTTGAGCAAGCAATTTATGAACACTTGGAGGCATGTTATACCAGGGATATAATTCCATATACAACTTGTTTGTTTCCTGGCAGAATTGCTTAAACTCTGGGATCTTAATTTTTTCACCTGATGAAATGCACTGTAGAATAACTGCAAATCTTTTCACAAGACCAACGTCTAATCCAGTCAGTGAAGCAGTTTTGTCAGGATCCCAAAAAACCGACGAGCGCTGTTGCCATCGTTAGTAGTTCTACTACCTTGTTTCACTACATCAAGCAGCAATCCAGTTTCTCTTCTGTAATCTTCTTGGATTTTCAGTTTCCTGTCATTCATTTTTTCTTATTTTCTTCTCCTCTAGCCTGCCATGTCTTAAATTCCAGCCTGTAGGCAACATGAAGAAGACACTGCATGCATGGAATCCAAGCATGCAACAAACTTAGTCCATATTTGTACATATCTTCATTTGCTGGTTTGTCTTCAACTAACGCCAATTCATTCATCTCTCTTGGTCGAGCTTCACAAATGGTACAAGAGGATGTGGGAATGTCTGAAATGTACGATGCTATTTTACCATCAATCATCGTCATTAGTAGCTGGTGTTTGATATGGCTGTTCCGGATTATTGTAGGAGTAAGTTCTGAAATTTCTGTGTCAATCTCACTCTTTACAGACAATACGTTAGCTTTATTTTCTTTCATAAACTTCCACATTATTGGACGATAATATGAAGTTGATGAAGGACGCTCGTTTTGCCAAATAACTTCACCGTCTTCCGTAACTAATTTCAGTGGCACTAAACTAGTCATAAAAACACTTGCCATTAGGTCTTCGTTACTTTTCTGTTTATAAATACTTTGATGGGAAGCGCTATCAAAGCCCCATTTACTGATTAGTATTAGTTGTTGATCATCAATTGTGTTACTATCAACCAATTACTAAAACTGTCTTGCTGTAGTTAGGTCTAAAAGAGCTTGCAAATTGATTTTTGCTGATGTCTCTGTAACAACAATATTACTTTTGTCGGGATAACCCTTTTTCTTTTCTTTTTGTAGTTTGTAATAACTTGAATATGTACTTATGCCTTCGTTCATGCTAAACTCTCTAAGAGTAATGTAGCGCCATTTAGATAGTTTCAATGTAATATACAAGGCTAACGCCTTTACTGCTGGTATTTCTATTTGTAAATTTGGAGATTCTCCATCGATGTTTCTTTTGATGGCTGAAACAGCTTGTGGATTCTCCAGCATATATTTTAATGTGTAGTTTAAAAATCCTATGTCCGAAACTTTGTATGGAGTCGATCCACTGTGCGTCGAGTAGAAAGTTTTCTACTGGCGCTTCCAAAATCAAATTGTCTTCACTACCTTAGACAAATGTCAGTTGTCATTTTGACAGTAAGGATAGAAAGCTTTCTTCCGAAATAGTCTACATATAAAAATACCTAAACAAAGATCGTTAGAAGTTAGAAATGAAAGACAAAATGACAGATTGTAAAAGGATATCTACGGTGCGATGTCAAAAATGAAGAAACAAAATGTCACTTTGTATAGAAAAAGCTCTACCTATGTCTATTCTTCGTAGAAATAGAAAGCGTCATGCTACGCCTGCTGTTGTGTGAATAAACCAATGAGAATAAACTGTCTATTAGGTACCTACCTAATCTCAGAACAATAACTAAAGCATAGAAGGAAGCTAAATTTAACTAATATAGTCGTCTCTGTTTTCTTATACACTCATAACAGCATTAGAAAGAGACAGATGTAGGTGGCTCAAAATGCAAAGCGTCACAAAGCAAACGTCAATTTGGCTACCTTGGCTACCTTTATGATATTAAGTTTAAAAGCTACTTAACGTCTCAGGTTTTTGTGTATGACTTTGTTCATCGCATTTTTTCGTATAATGCTTATGGGCGCATGGGAGTTGAAGTGCTTCGTTGATTTTACGTGTTTTTATAAAAATAGTACAAAATTAATAGTGATTTAGTGTAAATCGCAAAGCTTAAAGATTAAATAATGTTCTGCGTTATAGTGGGATGTAAATCACATTCATCCCGCAAAGAAAATGATGCGGAAATCATAAGCTTCCATCGGTAAGTAATCAAATATGGTCATTTTATCGGTTTTGTATTCTCACTGTAGGTTATTTTGGCATTTTTTCAAATTATTTGAGTTTAGTGTACTCGTTAGTGTTTTGAAATCAATATTTTATGTAATTAAATAATTCGATTCTAGGGAAAATAGAAATTTTAAATCGGTATAGAAATTTTTGCAATAGTGCTTGCAAAAATAAACTATCGATAGAATATCGATAGAACTAACGTCATCTAAATTATTACATTATTTTTCTTTACACGTAGTTTTGGGAAGGATTAAATATTTAAGAGTGAAATAAATACCTAAATACCTACGGTCTTGCCAGCAAATCATACGTATGAGTAATGAAATGACAGTGGTCAAAAAGCCGTGTGGCTCATGGTATAATAATTTAAACTCATGTGTAGCTATGATTTTTTTTTTAATTTTCAGATTTCCCACCGATATTGATAATTATGAGACAAACATGGATCAACGCTATTGCACGTAACTACTGGGAATGGAAAAAACAACATCGTAATTGTTCCAAAAATTTCAGCAATGACTGCTTTATTATAATTTTGCTCCAACGTAAATTTTTGATGATTTACTCGAACATTCATTCGATAATGATGTATTGGATGAACATAGAAATTTGTTGATTAAATTAATAAGCAAAGAATATTTAACAATTAGAATTCATTATATCGCGAAAGAATTATCTTCTCCTGTAGAAAAAGTAAGGACATTTCTAACAAAAACTATAATTTTTAAAGGACAGTGATTTAAATTTTTTGTTACTTGTTCCGGTGCCAATCGCTCTTTAAAAATTATTTAAGCGTTTTCTTGGTAATTTCAATTTGTTAATAATTTATCCTGTTTTTATAAATAAATAAGTTAATCAGACAGAAGTGAGTTTATTTCACCTTAGCATATTTTAGATTTAAATGCCAAGGAGCGATACCATAAACTAAGAAGTCGATATCGGTATTTATTTTATGCATAGTACCATCACTAGCTAATACTCTTTTGTCTATGACAGCGTACACTTCAAATGTCCTAAAGCGCCTTCTTACCTAATAGACAGTCTTCTTAATGGTCGTCGTAGTGGACGTGTTAAAATTTCGCTTTAAGGCTCTTACAAACAGGAGCGACACGCGACGCAAATCGCACGCGGCATAAAGGCACCGCCTATCGCGCGACGAGCGGCCTTTATGTGCATTGTAAGTGGTTGTCCTATGTTCGGTGTTTAAGCCGGACAATCACTCACCCCAAAACTCAAGGGTTGTTCGTGCTAGATTTGTCCAATTAGGTAAACTTAGTTACCGTGTAAAATAGATAGGTATAATTAAAAAAGCCGAGATGAAGTTACAGCGTCACAAATTACTTATTTTCATCTGCATATTTTATCGGCGTCACAGAAAGTTACAGTAGATACCCACTTCAATAAATTGTGTGTTAATGACAAAGGTAATGTTACCCTGCTTCCGTTATCCGGTAACTGTTTAACTAAACCCATTAAAATAATAAAAGCATCTAACTCAAGTGTAACGGTTGCCTTCCACTGCAGACTTAATGTTATTTAAAAGTTATTGATACTGTTGATTCGTATCTCCTAATTCCGGGAAGATACAGTTTGTGTAACTTATTTGTGTTTATAATTAGATTATCATTTGTTAAATGTGTTGGGGTCGAGTTTGGGACTCGGGTTACATGCTAACGGTTCTAGGTTGAGTATTAGTGTTTATGGAGCGACTGGTCGACTGACCTTTGCAGCCCAATTAAAGGGTTATATGATAGCCTAAGGTCAAACGGGTTACCAGGTTTCAGACATATTGCGCTGACTTATGACTGCCCGCAAAAAACACTGGTGACCTATGCCAGGACCTATGCCAAATGCCACAGCATTTATTACTTTGAATTCAGGAAGGAAAATTAAGAGTTAAAATTCGCCGCCACTGCACATTAGATGCAGAAAACGGCAACGTTACATCGTTAAAAAGCCAACAAATTCTAAAAAAAATCTGGCTTCCATTAGACACATTTTTTAAAATACTTCTTAAGATTTTGTAGTGTCATAAATTGTCGCGGGATCTACGTACAAATGACGACAAAGCGCTGGTTGGCGCCTCGCCAGAGGGTTGGAGTTACTCGCGCGTTAAGACTGCACACACGACCTGAATTGTGGGGGTCAGGTACACTGGCTACACCATTGCTAAGCCACGGCGGCTTTTATCAGTATACGGTCATAGCTTGAACTCCGTATAGGTAAAAACTTCTTGCGATTTGACTGCTCTTAATCTTCATCTGCTTGCATTATATTTATCTTGCAAAATTCTACTGGTTTTTTTGGTTTTGACCATAGACTGACCTGACAAGATAGCACAGGCCAGTGTTTCCTCGGTGCTCGGTGGACTATGGTAATACCATGGAATTAGTATGTACTATGCTTTAGAGTGTACTAAGGTAATATGTATTACCAACTTTATGTTGAAGATTTGATATCAAACGTGACGAAGTTGGGTTTGCCGGATTTATTAGTCGTTTTTGGCTGCAGACTTAGAATCACGACTTTCAAAGAGAGTAAAAGTGTTAAGAGTAAACCGTAAGTGTTGTAATAGTTTAGCAAAAATATTCCGTATTCTATTCTTCTGTAAACCTTTTACCCGCTTTTCACTTGTCATACACTAAAAATCTTTTAGCAGGTCTTTAGGTGCATAAAGTACAAACGTGCTGCGAATAAGTGTGCCGGATTTTCATGTTCATAATCTGATAAAATTCTTTTTATATTCTGGCACTACATAATATTTATACTGTAATTTCACTATTTAGAGTAGGTAGATACTGTGTCTCATTTGCCTCGGTGACCAGCGTTAGGCGAATTGGTGCACACACAAAACGTTTAACTTTAAACGTTGCGTTTAAGTTAAGCATAGAGCGTGCTTACCGCGTTGAAGCAACGTAATTGTAACTCCTAGCTATGAGTATTAAGTTGGACATTTAGTCTAATCGGTTTGACCCAGTGGGGGGTAGTTTTATCTGGAAACGGAGAACACTTCGTCCAATGTGCCACAAGTTTCAGATTAAAAAACTTTCTTGGAATTAGTTTCGGTACCTAACTATACCTACACATACTGGCTGAGAGTTTAGCCGTCACTCTAAGTCGGAACTATTATTTTCATGTAACATCTCCATTAAGGATATAAAACTTATAGGTTCGCTTCTTCTTTTTAGTAACGAAACCCTTACCTACATATCGTAGCCTTAGGACTGATTTTACCAGTCTTTTATTTTTATTTTTTAATTTGTTATTCAATTAAACCACAGTAAAAAAAAAATCTTGTCATAAAACTAAATAACTGTCGGTGAATTGTCCGTCGCGCTCGGCGGCCTGTAGCGCTTTGTGAGTGCACCGTGGATGGATAAAATAAATCTTGTAAGGTACCTAATCGCTAAAAACAGGTTTTGCCGAGTTGGTTCTGGTTGTTTTCGTTTTGTAAGTATATATTTGATTACTAGTTCATTTATTTATTAATACGTATAAAAATATGTATTATTTATTAGGTATTTACCTATGTCGAAACTGTTTGTACTCCCCGTCACTTGTCCCTAAAGGTTTAATAGAAAACCAGCGTCCGACAGCATCTGTCTGGCATTAATGCTGAAATGATCCTTTTTGGCGCAGCCGTGAGACACACACGATTGTTGTTAATATATTATTTTCACTTTTTATTTTATTATTTGTATTCTGTGTTTCACGAACTGTGTTCAAATAAACGTTATTCTTTCAAACGTTATTCTTTCTTTCTTATCCGTGGAATAAAATTGACATGACGTGTCAAAAATGTTCTCAGAATAGGACTTATTCTAGGTATCAAAGTTTGATGGAATTCGACATTAGAGTGAAAAGCTTGGGAATGCAATTATGGTAATTTCTATTATATTACACTTTCGGGTAGAAAACCTCGCAATGCATGCCCTAGTTTTTTGCCTAATTTTTAGCCCTAATTTTTTGAATATTAACTACGCTTGGGACTTTTTTGATGATTAGATAACACTTATTATCATAATTTAAAGTTACGTAAGCCTGAAATAAAACGGATTACACTTGCCACCAGCAAACCTTGTGTTTTTAAAGGTCGCTGCACACAGCGGGCGCGGCGCGGCGGGACGGGACGGCGACACGACACTGAGCAGTTGTAATGTACTAGATATTACGGACGACGCCACACAGAGCCGTCCCGCTCGGCGCGACGGTAACCGTCGCGCCACGCCGCCGCCGCGCCGAGCGAGAATACAAGTCAGAAGCGGCGGGGACGGGCGCGGCGGGACGCGAGCGCAGCGCCCTCAGGACGCCGACGCTTTGTGTTGTTTGGTTTACCTATGTAGTAGTCACACTGCCGGCGGGGCGTGAGCACGTCGGATAAAATTTGTGGGATAAAATTTCACGGCATAGTCTGTGATACTCCCCATAATTACGACGGTTTTGATTTATTTCATGCACCCATTTCCGTTTACGTTGTTTTTTCTTAGCTAGCGCAAATAAGAGCAAGAGCGTTTCCACGTCTGAATCGCTCAACATCTTTTTGATGAATGCGTCGCGATACGGTCGGCGTGTATGGGCGCGGCGGGACGGGACGTGATTGCGCCCGCAGTGTGACCGATGCCGCCGCGCCAGCGCCGCGTCGCCGCCCCGCCACGCCGCGCCCGCTGTGTGCAGAGACCTTTAGAAAAGCTCGCAAGTAGCATTTTCTGCTTTTACGATAATAAAATGAATAATGATGTATCATATGTATCTGAAAAGGTATTCAAATTATAAACTAAAAAGCATTATTTGAAAAAGCTGTGCCAATTAAATTTTACAGGGCGCAGTTTTTTCTACTTCCTGTAAAGTTGCCTTTTCGCATAGACGAGGTTTTCACTTTAAGGTGACGATATAATCATGAGAATAGCTTAGATATGCCTGGTAAAAATATTAAACAAAACCTCTTTATTTCATATAAGCAACATCCATATTATGGGTTAGTAAACAAAAAGATAACTTAAACCTATGTTAGTAAACTTATTATCTATTTGGAAACAAGGCTGTTGTTCGAAATACATCTTCGAACAACATCACCTAATAAAGAGACTCGCACCTCCCCGCTAAGGTCTTAAGGGTGGAGTTGGAGCTTTCCCGCACTCTGAAGAGCAAAGAGGTAGATTTCTGTCTGACGATGGCGTGGAAGCCATCAAGGTGTACTTATGCAAACATACCTGATGCACTGCAGAAACGGGGAAGCCCCATCATATTGGACCCGTAGGGCGCTGATAGCCCGCTGAGTATAGTTGGTCCACAAAAGCACGTGTAAAACGCTTGGCAATAAGCTTTAAAAATCGTTATTTTGACTGCCCTGCTACAGCGAAATAGTGAATATCGCCGCCTTAGAGTCACGTCGCGTCCGGCCCTGGTCCAGGCCATGGTACGGAGCGAGAGGGCTTAGGAAGCCGTCACCTCCTTCTGCGAAGCAGTAATGCTCGCGTATGAGGAGGCGGAACGCGTGAGGGAGAGGCAAAATTCGCGCCCTCACGCCCCTAGCCGCCGCAGGAGACGCCCAGGGCGTCAAGTTTCATAAGCCAATTCCCGGCCACCGTAGGCGCGGGCTTGCGGACGGCGAACAATGGCAGCTCGCCGTCCGATAAGAACCAGGCTCGGGTCGACGGCGCGTTGTGTTCCACGCGCGCCTCAAAGAGAAGTCAGCACCAATGACGGGGTCCGCTAGGCCCGATGCCTGCCAGGGTTGCGGGAAAGTCCGAAGGGGTTACCGTGGCCCCTGGCATAGGCAACTGAAGGAACATGGATGGGTTTTAGTCAGTAAGAGTCTGACACGCCCTCCAGCTCTGCCCAGAGCGGGAGAAGTTATTTGACGACTTCCCACGATCAAAAAAAAAAGAGTGATAAATTCGTAAGTGTAGAAGAAGTAACTTTTCAGGAGGAAGAAACAACTGAGTGCTGTAAAAATTTTTTCAGGCCTTTTTTTAAAATTAATATGGAAATTTAACCCGTTTTTATATCCAGAACTGTTCGATACTATAAGATTGCGAGTGCGGTGCGAGGTTTTCTTCCTAGATACCCAATAAAATTAATTTGAGCAAAAATACATTCCCGAGGTTTTAACTTGTAAGGCGACGATATAGAGTTTCAGTATTGTCTTTGGAATACTTCGTCCATGTAAATGATTCTCCTATTGATATTTAAGTATCGAACGCAATTCCAAACCTCGGGCAACTAAATCCGAAACTAATTTGATGATTGTATTTCTGTAAGTAGGTTTGTACAAACACTTTTACACGTCAATCGTATTTTAAAAACTAGATGAGGTCGCCGTTTCTTAATTGTCTACTCTGAGAAGAAAGGCCGAAACCTCAGGCCGAAACAAACTCAGAGGGCATAGTCTCTTTTAAAGTCCAGACATAATATTGGTCAGATCATGTGAAGACCATGTAGATTGGTGTCCGAAACGCACTTTTAAGGAAAAACCACATAGATTGAGTGGACCTGTCCAGTCAGTGCACGCATGTGTCATTAATCGTGCAGCTCAACTCAGAACTTTAGGAGCACAACCATTCGACGAACAATACCAAAGAAAGGACATTTGGGTAGGCCGCATAAACTATAGGGTTTTTCAATAAGGGAATAAAACAAGCTGTGTGTGAGGTATTAACAAAATTCTTTGTTTATTTGAAAGGCCCACATGTGCCATTAAGTGTGGAATACTTAAATGCCCGCCTCGGCTTCTTACAGTGGCACGGATCCGAGTGGTCCAATTTTCAATGGCTCTTCTGCATAGATCCGGTTGAATTTGAGTGGTGGTCTGCAGTATGTTCACCTTCAGGGCATCGGTCGATTGTGGTGTCTTTGCATAGACCTGCGACTTCAAGAAACCCCTCAAGAGAAAGTCTAGTAGGGTCAAATCGCATGTCCTTGGTGGCCAATTCACATCACCCCTGCGAGAGATAACCTTACCCTCAAATCGCTCATGCAGAATGTCAATTGTGGCGTCCGCTGTGTGGCACGTAGCGTCGTCTTGCTGGAACCACATATGGTCTATTTGGGCCATGTTCTGTAGCGCTCGCCGTCGACGGTGACCGCCTCACCAGCATCGGTTTAAAAAAAATACGGACCATCGACGCCGCCAGCCCAAAACCCACACCAAATGGTAACTTTTTGAGGATGCATTATCACCTGGTGAACCTCGCGTGGGTTGGTCTCGTCCCATATACGGCAATTCTGCTTGTTAACACAGCCATTCATCCAAAAATGCGCCTCGTCGCTAAAGATGATTTTTGTCCTCTTTGATGTCCTCTTCCAAACGATTCGAAGCCCATTCAGCGAACAAACGGCGTTGTCTATGGTCATGAACTTTGAGCTCCTGGGTCAGTTGGATCTTGTAAGGGTGTAGGCGTAAGTCCCAACGCAAAATTCGCCATGTTGAATTCTGCGAAAGGCCGAGTTCTTGTGCTCGGCGAGGAATCGACAGCCTCGGGTTCGGCTGTACACTTTAACGAATCGCGACGATGTTCTCGGCCTATCTTTCGTTCCTTGAACGTACGGGTGTTGGCTGGTTGTTTACCAAAACCGGTCGTCTCAAATTTGGCCACCAAACGTTGAAGAGTCGGCTGTGAAGGGCCACCACGTCTATCGTAAAATGGGCGCAATGCGCGCGCAAAAAAGTTTTATCATTTGAACGCGCTGTTCAATTGTGTAACTTGCCATAGTGATTTGGCGTATGTAACTGAATAATGAACAAAAGATTTGATAGATGTCACCAAAACAAAATGGCCGCCACAGGCCGCCAAAATCTACCCGCGCCAATTGAAAAGCCCAATTATATTATACTTTACCAAGTAAGTATTCATGTCTTTGTGTCTATAATAATCATCAAATGTCAAACTGTACCTAAGTAAAAAAAAACTACGTTCAGTATGCAAAAATTGGAGCAACTCAATCCCAAGCCTTTTGTCCTCAATATAATCTTTAATGGTCTAAAAGGCTTTCTGGCACAACTTACGTCTAACGAATGATTTGAATTTATTAAGGCTTAGATCTTGAACGTGGCTTGGAAGTTTTATTATAAAAGCGAATGAGCCACCTATTTTCTTGGATGTTTTTTGTTGTAGGTCTGTACAACAAAGTGTTTGTTCCTAGTATTAATATTATGGATAACACTGTATTTTTTAAACAATTTTATATTTTTATGGGCATATAAAATATTCTCAAAAATAAATATACCGAGAAGGCACAGTCATTACATTAATCTCATTAAATTTATCTCCGAGAGTGTGTTTTGGACTTAATGTATAAATTGATCGAACAGTTCTTTTCTGCAAAACAAAGATAGTCTCAATGTCGGCGGCATTTCCCCACAACAGAATACCGTACGACATTACACTATGAAAATAGTTATAGTACACTAAACGGGCTGTCTCTACTCGTATGTCTGTTAAATTAAGAATTTTCCTAACAGCGTATGCTGCGGAGCTAAGCTTTTTTGACAATTTATCTATATGTGGGCCCCACTGAAGCTTAGCATCCAAAGTTAAGCCCTATGAAGAAGAAGAAGAATACTATGCTATCTTTAGGATTCAATTCTTTGCCCTTCATCGATACATTATCACCTGGCTAACGTGTGGTAGCGTAAATTTAATGCATTTGTTTTTTTTTTCATTAAGAAGTAAATTATTAACATTGAACCAGTGAACTACTTTTGAGATCGCGCTATTTACATAGTCAGTAACCAACGGGTGACGTTTAAGTCTAAACAAAAGTGAAGTGTCATCCGCAAACAACACTATATCATGATTATCCTTTATGAGGTAAGGCAAGTCATTAACATAAATAAGAAACAAGAAAGGATCAAGAATTGAGCAAGATTTTTCTAGGAACAGAACTCTCTCTTAAATTTACACTTTAAACTAGTGTTTTTGATCGGGCCACCAGTTAATGCTTGTTACCGTCATTAATATCACCCTTTTCGACCTTTATCACTTGGTATTTCGTCGGACAGATCACTGTCTGTACATTAGGCTCAATATCACTGCACACTATAGAAACTACTATTTGTAATCCACAACTCAATTATGGAGCAACTGCTACATTCACAGCCAGTTAGACAAATTCTCAGATCATTCACACTCATCCTTTAATTCCAAATCCGAACACAACGGTCACGCCTACCCATCCAAAACATGATCACATCAAGCTCAAGTCAACGCCAGATCGATCGGCCTCGGTAGCCATCAGCCACGAGCCACGAATCCTCTCCGAACTACAATAATAGTACGTAATTACGTAGCGTGTCTTCGTGTGCGGTTAGTATTGAGTTCCACAGATTGTATCTGCATTTTAGATTGGCCGCCGTGCTCGGAACCGTGCCGGGAAGCTTAGCACTCCTGTACTGTTTTATTTTCATTATTTTTCTAATTGTAATTCTTTGCCTGCAGTGTTAATTGGACGTCTTTTAACGTTTTCATTGGACGTGTTTTAATTAAAGAGGAAGGAATCAAGGTCAATCAATATAATTATGTAAAATTACGTAAGCCTTCGTTTCGTAAATCAATCAGATGTATTTTTAATTGAGTTCCAACCGAGTGTTGGCAAATATATTTAGCCTTGAATTGTTAAAATTTGATCAAACAATGCAGCGAATTTCTCCTAATTTTCTTCACCCAAACATACAGGAACTATTATTACAGTTGTTCCTAAATAAATATTACGACAAAAATACTACAACCACAACAAAAACTGTAATTACACAGGACAGTTTGAAAAATCCAGCAAATTGTAAAACAAAGCTGCGGTGTGAGATAGCACGGGCAGAGGCGAGGTCGCAGACTGATACTTATTACTAAAATCTTTTAAGCTCGCCTGCTCGCCCCACCCAGGATATATAGCGATATATTTCGCTCTCTCTGGCACACGATCCACGAACAAAATGAGAATTTCAATTTGAGGAAATATTACACATACATTTTACGTAGAGTTGCTACAGGAGTTGATCTTGTGCACGTTTTGGATAGTTTGTCTTCGTTGGTTAAATCTTCGCAAATATTAGCGGTGTTTTATGTAAAGGAAGAATATCTAACACTAGGTGTGTGGGGCATACTAGAAATATTTTTTGATTAACTAAGAAGTACGAGTTGATCGTACGTACCTACTTACCTGCCTAGGTACGGTAAATATACCTATAGAAGATAGTGTGGCACTGGGAGTTGGGACGCATGTTTAACGACGAAAAAAACATTGACCTATGCAAACTGGTTCAGGTTTCGAAAACAAATCGGTCCAACCCGATTACCCGTAGGTTGGACCGATGTGTTTTCGAAACCTGAACCGGAGCGTGTACTCGAAACCGAACTGACGAAATTGAACGACCGAATTGCCGAATAGTATTCATCTGAATGATGGATAGCACCATGGGGATAGTGACTGTGAGCTAATGGATTATGTGTTACCTGCGCGCCGAGGGTCGTTGGGTTTGGATGGAACAAGTAGGCGTTTGTATTATATGGCTACTTGAGTCCGTAGTACAGATACACATGACATGTCTCAGTGTCTGTGGATCTGAGGTTTGAGCCTGTCTACGATTCTGGAGAAGTTCGTAGAACGGGGTTTTATAAATAAGGGCTTGATTCGGGGGAAAACATTGTTTTGTGACGCAATATTGAAGATTTTGTCAATTCAATCGTTTCACACAAATTACTATTAAAATCGTAACGTTAATTTAAACATGGCCAGTTTTGAAAAGGTAATCAACGCTTACTGTGTTGACTTTAGCGCACTGCGAGCGTCCATTAATAATATCCTAACTAATGGTAAACTAACTAATGGCGAGAGTACCGGATTAAATGCGAGAGAATTACATAAAATAGCAAGATTTAATCGCTTGTCCCTTCAGCGGATGAATCATTGGAGAAAGATTCTTATTTTAGCGTCTGACCCTCTGGTTTTTGGCCTCGTATTTAAGGTTATTGTGCTGTCAAGAGGACAGGAACATCCTTTATAATGATAACAATCATTTAATTCGGACATAATTAAAAATCCATAATGAGTTAGTACCAGAAAAAAAAATATATAAAATAATATCTAGTATTATTATTCCGTTTATTTATTTTCATACATATAAATACATTTTAAAATATAACCTGAACCGGAGCGTGTACTCGAAACCGAACTGACGAAATTGAACGACCGAATTGCCGAATAGTATTCATCTGAATGATGGATAGCACCATGGGGATAATGACTGTGAGCTAATGGATTATGTGTTACCTGCGCGCCGAGGGTCGTTGGGTTTGGATGGAACAAGTAAGCGTTTGTATTATATGGCTACTTGAGTCCGTAGTACAGATACACATGACATGTCTCAATGTCTGTGGATCTGAGGTTTGAGCCTGTCTACGATTCTGGAGAAGTTCGTAGAACGGGGTTTTATAAATAAGGGCTTGATTCGAGGGAAAACATTGTTTTGTGACGCAATATTGCAGATTTGGACAATTCAATCGTTTCACACAAATTACTATTAAAATCGAAACGTTAATTTAAATATGGCCAGTTTTGAAAAGGTAATTAACGCTTACTGTGTTGACTTTAGCGCACTGCGAGCGTCTATTAATAGTATCCTAACTAATGGCAAAATGCGAGAGTGCCGGATTAAATGCGAGAGAATTACTTAAAATAGCAAGATTTAATCGCTTGCCCCTTCAGCGGATGAATCATTGGAGAAAGATTCTTGTTTTAGCGTCTGACCCTCTGGTTTTTGGCCTCGTATTTAAGGTTATTGTGCTGTCAAGAGGACAGGAACATCCTTTATAATGATAACAATCATTTAATTCGGACATAATTAAAAATCCATAATGAGTTAGTACCAGAAAAAAAAATATATAAAATAATATCTAGTATTATTATTCCGTTTATTTATTTTCATACATATAAATACATTTTTAAATATTTTTATAAAAAACATTAAAAAATTAACAATATCTAGTATTATTATTAGTATGAGAAGGTATCGTACATTTTTGAGCGTGGGTATAGCTATAGAATAATTCCCCAACAAGTCACATTCACTAGACTAGTAAGACTGTTTTATTGCAGCTTTTGTTCTGTCGTGGGCGTTTACGCAATAATTGTCATAATCCAATTCTACCAACGACGTTCTGCTAGGCTTAGAACACCACTTCTTACTGCCAGCACGGTCCTGTGTTAAAGTTAAGTGTTAGTCACGACTTGATTATTGTTGTCTACCCAACTTCTTCATCTCAGCTGCTGGTTGTCCTATTATGTATTCCACTTTGTCTCGGTCACCATCCCATCATAATTTTATTTTTAGCCATGTCTTACGCTTATAGCCAAGAAGTCAGAGCTATAAGGAAACAAAATCCTCGACCTACATTTTATTTTATACTCCATCAGCTACGGCAGCGAAAATTGTCTCGACAGTTAAATGCTAAAGGTAAGTCGTTCTATCAGATTCGTGATTCGGGTTGTAGTAAACCGATTTACGTTACTGAGCCGTGGTAATCTGTGGATTCCTCAGAAGAGCACGCACAATATTGAGCAGATTTAAAATAACTAGCTTACGGGGAATCACACTTCAATTGAACGTGGAAAGTAAAAGAATTGGATCGTTTTCGGTTAATACAATTGAATTTAAACTGGTTTTTACTGAGTGTGAGAAGATTGGATCATTCTATTTTATTTTGTTCCATGTAGATCGATCGTTCGGGGAAACGTTGCTACATTTGTCGGTTTCATTTCACAGACGAATGGCTGCCCTTTACTGATCGTACCCTTGCCTTATCTTTGCCTTAAATTGCTCGTTAAGCCGTATCATTATATGCATAAGATCTCTATTCGAAGACGTGACACGGCAACCACCAACCCGAATTGGGCTGCGTGGTGGATCGCGGCACACCCCGGCTAATAGAGAGGAGGGCTGACTGAATTCCAATAGAGAGAACATTAGCCTGACCATGTAATGTTATAAGTATGCAAAAGATCAAGCGACATCTTCATCCTGGTGTAGGGTTTCTAAAGGATATTTCATGCATACATAACTTTGTAAAAAGATCAGACACTCCAAAAATTCAAGCAGTCTCCAAGGTTAAAACATTCTAAAATAAATTTTTCTTGTTTACACATAAAGTATATGTAGGATAGACTAATTTCAGGGTGACTTACTAACTCATTTATCAACGTCTTTCCCAAACAGCTGAACCCACTCAAATGAAATTTTGCAAGGGATGTCTTTAACGGACGAGATAAAGTTTTACAATATTTTCATGACAGGAAAATTACCTTACTCTGCAGTGTAGCTTCATAACTTTAGCAGAAATTGAACATAGATTAGGCGTGTAGGTATATACGGGCTTTTAAATATTGATGATAAGAAACAAAGTAGTCGTTTATGAGCAATAGAAGGTAATGTGTTTGTCAGCCTATGTATGTATGTTTGTTCCTTTGTGGCGCTCTAGAGACCAAATGCGTGAGCCGATTTTGATGATTCTTACGTCAATTGATTTGTCTCAATCTTGTCAGTGTCACTAAAGTTACGACAATAATCAAAATTCAATATGGCGACAACCAGACGCCGAATTATTTAACAGAAAAAAATGAAAGTCGACGAACTATGTCAAGCGGGTTATCATTTAATAAGTCTCGTCTCTAGGATTCGCTATTTATTTTTCATTTTGAATGACCATTTAGGATCTATAAAGATTTAAAGTTGGTTAACAACCATTTTCACTTAAATAATAAAAACTTATAATAAAGCTGTGATAAAGTTCTTATATAATCTTATAATTAGTCTTGTTAACGTAAAAAATAATTCTTATTGACAAAAAAATCAAAAAACATATATTATAATATATATATATATATATATATATATATATTACCTATACATTATACCCGACTGTGTATAAAGAGAACTTTAAAAACGATGGAAACAAGAAATTTTGATTTTAAGAGTTTGACTATTAAACTGAATATTGTAAAAACACTCTCATGCGGTCGGAGGCATCTTCTTTTTAACCTACTTCAAAAAAGGAGGAAACTCTCAATTGGGTTGTATGTTTAAAAAAAAACATAACTTAACACACATGTGTTGCTTCAGAACTCCGTTATTTATAAGCCGTTTTGGAAAATTCTTTTTTTATTTGATATAAATTTGCTCAAGTCCTGATGAGTGGTTTTTGAGTCAGCTTCAATAATAGGTACGTATTTTTTCCTCTTAGTGTATGTTGATGATTGATTGTAATAACTTCCTGTCACTGTTATTTAGATTGGAAGTAGTGGTATACGACTTTGTTTGGGGTAGGTACCACAGCTAAAAAGTGAAAAATAAAAGCTTTTTTTACAAAAAACCACTGGCTTCCAAAAATAACACTACAAAGTGAAAATTAACTTTAATTTCCGAAATCAGTGGCAAAATAAAACTAAAATACAAAAACCAAAGACACCGACTTCCATAGTTTTATACATATTATATTTTATGTAATTTTAAAGTTATATTTATTTTGGAAGTCGGTGGTTTTTTTGTGAAAAAGTTTTTTAACAATAAGGACCTATATTTCCTCCGACCGCATGAGATTGTTTATAGTATTAAGTTTAATAGTCAACCTCTTAAAATAAAATTTTCGTGTTTCCATCTTTTTTAAAGTTCACTTTTTTTTAACCATTCTGTGATTTCTATTATACCTACTAAACTAATAATTTTCCAAGAATGGCTACACAAAATTGAATCAATATGTTTACAAATACAGGAAGATTTTTTAGTCACCGTCCAAATGATGATATATTATTCTTTGAATTATTTTGATAGTATTTCAATACAAAAATATTAAGATATCACATCACAAAGTTATCTATAAAAAGTTTATGTTTCTGGACACTGCCGCGCCGTGCGTACGCGCTAGTTGAAGTTACGTGGGCCGGTCCGCCCCGCGCGCCGCCGCAATTCATTGATAACACAATAATAAACAAAGTTGCAAATTTTCCCTTCATACTTTCACGGGCTTAGGACCGTCAATAAGCAAAAGGTTTGTGCTATGTTCATTAAGATTAGAATGTAATCCATTAATCAATTACAAATAAAGTAAAAATAAATTAATTAAATAAGAACTTTATACCTTATTAAAACCGTGCCAAAACATTTTGCGATTAGGCGTATTTAAAAAAAATTCAACGTACAAATAATTAATAATTTTATCAAAATCATCTTAGAACAATCACATTAACAGTACTTTAATAAATGTTCAAAATGCATACCGTTTCTCTCTAAACAGAGTCTTGCACGTTTTTGCACATTATTTTTAATTTTGTTGAGCACTACAGTGTCACTTTTCAAATCAAATTCAAAAGGTTTCGAAATGACCACCAATGTTCATTATGCTGATTATATAGCCCCACTCGAGTAAACAAGGCCTCGTTAGTCCACAAAATGTTAGCATCGGGGTGTATGATCAGCCACTCGCAGAAGGCTAGACGAGGAACGGCGCGCGGCGTCTGCGTCGTTCAAGGCCTGTGCCTTTTGAAAATGGTATGGATGCAACCAAGCAGTATGGAGAAGTTTCCACACGGCATATTGGCTTACGCCGAAGCGCCGCCGCCGCGCTGCATCTCGCGTACTCGATCTAGGGCTCCGTTCAAAGATATCGAAGATATCTCCTTCGATCTCTACTGCGAGTCTCGGCCTGCCACGTCCTTGAGCGTGTGTAGGAGCTATAAATTGGCCATGGTCTAATAGCCTCTGATTTGCGGCCAAAATCGTTTGGCGATTAGGTACTGAAGGATTTATTATCCCTTGATTGCGAAGGCGAGGAATACTTTCTGCTTCGTACAGTCTCTGGGCACCGTTCAAGCTTTCTCCACTAAGTATGTAAGATCGCACCATTTCGTAACAGTCGCGGTAGGAATACATTGTAAACAAAGTCACGATAGCGCGGGGCGCCGCCACCGCGCCGGCGCGCGGCGGGATGCGCGGGAACACGGAAGTAAGCGCTTGCGTCGCGGAAGGGTGCGCGGGGCCTTCCCTGTATAAAAATGTACTCTGTGGCGGGGCCGACTAACGGACTAACGATAGATCTTCCGCGCAGGTGTAGCGGAGCGGGGGTAAGCGGGGTCCGCGCTGCCGTTTTCATTGAATGTTTGCGCGGCAAGTGTAGTATTATTAAAGTTTAACTTGTGACCACGCAGAGCGGATAAATGTTTCGAGAAAATTATTTAATATGAAAATTTTACGTATCGATTTTTTATCAAAAATGGAGTTTTTGAATGATACCTAATGCCTAGAAAAAATTTGGACGGTGACTAAAAAATCTTCCTTTATATTCCTTCAGTCGCTTTACTACAATAAACTTTTTTTCTTCCCGCGATTTATAAGCGCAGATTTCATTTCTCATTTTGTTCTTATAATTTTTCGCTTTTTGTCTGAACAACAAGCAACAAGTTACATATTTCCTGAAACATCAAATTCAAATTCAAATTTATTTATTTGGACACATAGGTATAATGTAGTAGTACACGATGTTATAAAAATAGAAAAATATTGAGTCACTATGTGCTGCCTTGCAAGGCGTACAAAATATTACTACACAGTTGGTAATAGGTATACAGGTAATAATAGCCTATATATTTTTATATACTTAATGCTAAGTAACCATCTTAAATCTTTAGTAATAAAATTAACATAAACAAAATAATAACAAATTGAGGTAACAAAAATTATTAATTAAACTTAATAACTAAAGTAAGTACCTAGGTAATAAATAAATCTGAGAAACTTATTACAGATTTTATTTTTCATCTAAATATTCATTTATAGTGTAATATGCTTTCTGTATCAGAAACCTATGGAGGGATTTTTTGAAAGTATTTAAGTCTTTTGAAGCTGTTATCGATTTGGGTAGTTTGTTAAATATTTTTGGAGCCATTCCTAGGAAACTTTTTGAGAATAGGGCGGTTTGATGGGTTTTTGACTTAAGCGCACCTGGATGGCGTTTAGTGGATAGGGTTTCAAATAGGTAATGGTTATTTTTGATAAACGTGGCAATTTCATAAATATATAGGGACGGAAGTGTTAATAATTTTAAATTAATAAAATAAGGTTTGCAACTGTCAGTGTTTTGGATCATGCATACTGCACGAAGACACTTTTTTTGGGCTTTAAATGCCAATTCCCTATCCGTAGAATTACCCCAGAATATTACACCGTACCGTAGTGTGGTGGAGACGTATGCGTGGTATGCGGTAAGAACGGTGCTGCGATTGGCGACCTTGCTTAAATTGTGTAAAACATAGCAATATTGATTTAATTTTTTTATTATATGATCAATGTGTGTTTTCCATGTCATGTGCTGATCTAACCAAAGCCCTAGAAATTTTGTGTTGTCTATTCTCACACACTACATCAAAATGTAGGTCCTTTTGTTCTTACATATATACTACACTAAAAACTTGTAACGCCTGTTTTAAATTACTGTTACATCCTACAACCCGCAGTCTCCACAGCGAGTCGTATTTAGTATTCAAGCGCTTGTCATCATATCACTTCACGGCGACGTGATGCCACATCGTTTACAGCGAGACTCACGCCACGCATGTTGATGAGTGTCTATAAAATAGCGTCGGTAGCAACCTTGGAGCTACGGATAGTAAGATAAGGGGTGCGTTGTGTTCTGTGGGGACGTCTCGGTAGGCCGTTTCCTTACTCGGCTACTGTACTTGAACTTGACTATTTATAGTTGTTGTGTTTTAGCATGGCGATATTGGTCATTGAGCTACCTACATTTAATGATATTCTTCACTTCAAAAACGAAAAGCCCGTTAACCTCCTGAATCGACATCCATCTGATCCTAAACAATTTTTATTAAAGAAATACTTAGTTTATTGTTCGGGTTCCAACGAATAGATATTAGAGAAAGGGCAATAACCGCTATAGTCATGCTAAATAAAATGCAACAATTGTGAACTTGTCATTGATATCGTTTCATATCTTCACGATACTCGTACTCGTGAGCAGTGGTGGCCCAAAGGTAACGACCGCGACTTACGAGTTGTAGGTCGTAGGTTCGAACTCAGACAGGCGCTCTACTTTATGAAAACTGTTTCATCACCACTGCTCTCAAAACATAGTAGGAAAACATCGTGAGGAAACCGGCGTGTCTTGGAACCAAAAATTCGAAGACATGTGACATTTACCAACCCGCACTGGGCCGGTGTGATGGATTACGGCCCACTCCTTCTCATGGAGAGTAGGCCTGTGTCCCAACAGTGAGAACATTATAGGCTGATTATGTACGTGTATTATGTACTCGGACCTATATCTTTGTTTAGGAAAGTTCAAAGGATTTAATCTTATTAGGCAGATTGTCTCTTCAATTTTGTTTATAAAAAAACATGTTTTGCGCGGTTTTCTAATTCCCTGCCATAAGAACGGCCAGGCACACTTGGTGATATGACAAGCTTTAGAAACTTAATGTAATTAATATTATTTGTTATTTAACCAACGTTTTGGAACTGGCTTCAACTTTCTGAATGACTCCTTGATAATTTAAAACTGGTTAAAATGGTGTAAATGGTTAAATTGACATAAATGCTTTGAGTTACAGTTTCAGTGTTAACCCGATAATCATGCTCAAAAACTATGTGATCTATGTGAACCATCAATATTTTAAATATTACAATCACAAACATTGGAAATAATATTTTGATTTTGGTTTGCAAGAAGCCTATACAGGGTTATTGGTAAAACACCATCAACCTCTTAAGGGGTCATTGCACTCATCATTATGAACAACTTTAACTATGGGACCAAATATGAAATCGCGAAAAAAAATCAGCTGTTCCCTACATTTATGTTTACAGAACTCGTCAAAATGTAGGGACCAGCTGATCATTTTAACGCGATTTCATATTTGGGTCCATAGTAAAAGTTGTTGATAATGATGAGTACCATGACCCCTTAAGAGGTTGATGGTTTTTTACCAATAACCCTGTATAGCGCCTTTAAAAATGTGGGTAGTTTAGTCATAAAGGCACTGGCAGGCCGTATTGCGTGAACTAAAACACGCTTACTCCAGACTGCCAACTTCTGTATTCTCACACAGCTTTATGCTATAAAACACAAGACGTTGATTATTTTGTAGACAAAAACAAACCCTGTTTTTAGTTTAAGAAAATAACATCGAGATTTTCTGTACCGAGGTATTTTTTTAATGCGAATTGGCGGTTCTCTTGAGGCAAAAGGAAATCTGTATTATTTTGAAGTGTTGTTTTTATATCTACACTTCGTTAACCATAATACGAAAATACTTAAATGTTAATTTACGGCCTTTTGTTTTCATCGCCATCGTATTCATTTGTTTTTCTTTTCTTGTAGATTTGATTAGATTTTTACGACCGTTTCGTTTTACACCGATAGAGGAAATAATACACTTCAAAAACTTGGAAGTTTCAGTAGAGAACGCAAATTTTGGCGACGTATCTTTATTTAAGTAGCCGTTCATTTTTATCATAAGACTTTTTGTATAGAATTGAGATTAATCTCAATTCTACATAATAATTAAATTACAAAATATATAAAACATTCTACACAATATGTATAACCATACCTATTCATTTATTTATTTATCGTAAAGGCACTTCAACGTCTAACTCACTAAGACGTCTGTCAAAAACCCAAAATCAAAGGAATTGTGTATTCGATAGAAATATAAATTGAAAAAGAAAGAAAAAGAAGAAGAAAGAAAGAAGAATGAACGAAGAAAGAAAGAAGGAGTAAGTACCAGTAGTAGTAGCAGTAAAGAACAGCACTAGCAGAGAAATTAATATAACTTAGAAGATATCGTCAGTTGAATTACATATCTAAACTAATAATCTAAACCACAATCCATATCTAAACCATAATCACACATCTAAACTCCCAGTTTTGATGTGTGATTATGGTTTAGATATGGCCACAAAATTAAAAAAAAAATATGCTCGAGAAAGTTTGATTATTTCTCTCGGGAGTGCTCTAAATAAATATCAATTCTTTTCTTGTAATTGAGTGTGTGACTCTTCAAACACTCAAATACACACGAAAAATCGTGATAGCTCTCTTAAAAGTCTTTTGAGAGGTTTAGAGAACCAGGGGGATACTTATCGCTCGGTTTTTTTCGATTTTGGAACATGCTCGTCAACTACATCATTAAGGTGCCTATGTAGGTGTGTCACAACAGGATCGACATCGTACAAGTTTGAGAAAATATGGGTTCAGTCAATATCGCCAATCAGAGCATTGCATTAAGTATAATAGGCTTTTTTAAAGTTGTATTTAGCAGGAATTTTACACTTTAATAATACGGGGGGCGTGTTTTTTATTAGTATTTCGAGGCGTGGGTGATAGACATCTACTGTTGATAAGGGGTTATTGCATATACTTACAATTCCTCCATAGAAGTTACAAAATATTAAATCTAGAGTTGTGTGATAACAATTTTTGGCTGAGTCTATTTGCTCCATGTTACATAATGCCAGAAAGTCTATCAGTGAGTAGCCCGAGACGTTAGCGTAGTTATGCGCTGTGTTACTGGAACTGTGGGAAAAAGTTTTGTCTATTTCCTAGTTAATGAAACTTAGATAAAACTCTCCAGCTATGAAGGGTTCGTCGCCAGTGGTGTCGATGACAAAGGAGATCCTTTCGAGGAGCGAGTCTAGTGTATAATGCCGAACTGGAGGGCGAAGATACTTAAGTTTTGGCATTTTTTCCCTTTGATAGTCTTCAGTCTGAGCCATAGGTTTTTAATGTCTGTCACCCACTGCGACCTTTTGGCAGAGTCTATTGACTTCAAAACTGCACGCCGCTATTTACGGTAGACGCTTTGTCTCTACGATAAACGATGTATCTGGAGTCAGTTATGCTATCATCTAGCCAAGTCTCTAAGCCGATAATGACATCGTAATTGCTGAACTGAGTGGATAGTTCAATCATGTTCAATTTTGTTTTCCTACGCCTACAGTTTTGGAAGTAGACGTTGAATTGTTGTTGTTCATGAACGCTATTGTAGCAGGGCTTTTTGTAGAAGGTTTATAGTAGTGCAACCGCTTCCAGGCTTCTAATATGTTTAGCTTGCTCTGCATTAGCCTTTCTTATAAGAGTTTTACCGTCACAAATCCACACATATTTGTATCCCTTTGCAGTAGTCGCCTTTCTAGTAGCCGCATTGATTTGTTTGTTAAGGGGTGACAAATGTTCAGACACATATAAAGGCTTGACGGAACCGCCATACCCTACGTGTTGCGAATTTAGTTTTTCAGTAAGGTGCGCCTTGTTAAAGTTCATGACCGAGGTTAAGATAACGTCCCGTGATTGAGTCGTGCGCAGCTTTACAACATCTGCTCTAGGGTTTCTATTTTCGGGGTCTTAATTACGCACTCGCACGGCCAACAGTATGTCTTCTTTCCTGATTACGCTTCCTACCACGTTTTTATTGCACAACCGTCTTCACCAAATTATCCGCTTTGTTTTCTGGTACGCCGTTAATTTCAATATTTTGCTGGCGCGAGTATTGCTCGATTAAATTAACTCATACAGATAAGTTGGAACTCCTTAAGGAACTCTTTTCCTGACTATTAAGGCTATTGTTATTTTCATATTTCTAAATAAAAATTTAAAAAATACAACTGAATTGAGAACCTCCTCCTTTCTTTGAAGCCTGTAAAAAAAACTAAGCTGGATTGTTCACTTTTTCAAGCCAATAGAATAATAGTTATTTGTTATACAAGAGTGCAAAGTTGCTTTTTAACCGCGTGTTCAATTTTGATGACCGAGCAAGCGAAGGATTCTAAAATTGAATCACGAGCGCAGCGAGTGATTCAAAATTAGAATCCTGAGCGTTAGCGAGGGAATCAAAAGAGCACGAGGTGAAAAATCTTTGCACTCGAGTGCAACACGTAACTTTTCATTCCACCTCAGCGAGGAAATGACTAAATGCAAAAAAAAAACGTTTACAATCACAAGATAGGTACACTTTTATTTCAGTTTAGGTATTAATTACTACATTATGACAGGTAAGTATTACAGAATAATCTTTAAATTATAACAAAATAATACTAAGGTATAATTAAGAAAATTTTAAAGTAACGTTGCTACAGTTATTTAAATTGAGTGTAATATTTTTGTTTGGTACTGTAATATTGGTGTTAGTCACTTGTGTACTGTTTTTCGGTAAACTATCTGTCATACTTAATAGTTGTACCGATTCATCGGATTCCCTTGGCGTGAATGTTGGAGAGAGAGGGAGATGGTTAGGTGTTTCATAACGGCTTATTTTTGATGTAGAAGGGCCAGTCCAAGGATCCGATTGAGGCTCTTTCAGTGTAAAGGCTCCTACGATGCCTTCACATATTTTAGACTTATTTTGGATGGAATCCTCTATGTATCCCTCTACAACTGCATTGGACTTCCAGCCTCCGTGGCGCTTAAGGGACAGGAGATCAGCTCCGGAATCAGCCAAAAGTGTGGCTGAAGTTCGTCGGAAACAATGACCCGTGTACAACAGGGGTTCTGGAAGTTCAAGAAATGTTGCTATTTCTCGTGGGATACTGCCAATTTTATTAGTACCCATAGGCTGTCTAACACACTTTCCATTGCGATACTGTAGAAAAAATCGATTGATTGGAGTGTTAGGCGGGCGTAAGGCTTGATATTTCTCAACAATCGTTACGTATTCCTTGCGAATGACGAAGTTGCGGTCTCTTTTTGTCTTTGTATTAGGTAAATTAATTAATAGTAAGTCATCTGAATGTTTCTCAATGTTTTTGACATTAAGTTGTGTTAGTTCATTAGTTCGACATGCTCCGTTTATTCCAATAATAAGAACAACCTGTAACGTAAAGAGTATTGTAGTAGATAAATGAATAAAATTGATATGAACGCATAATTATGCCTATCAACATCTACTAAGTATACTATTTAATTGAGATTAATATACTTAAGTAGATACTGAATGTGCAACTGACTTACTTTTGCCGCCAAATATACGGAATCGGGTGCTTCGTTAAGAAACTTTTCAATATCAGATACTGTGAAAACCTTCGATTTTTTTG
Organism: Brachylomia viminalis; assembly: GCA_937001585.2. Classification (NCBI taxonomy): domain Eukaryota; kingdom Metazoa; phylum Arthropoda; class Insecta; order Lepidoptera; family Noctuidae; genus Brachylomia; species Brachylomia viminalis. The sequence goes on along the minus strand of OW443316.2, from coordinate 11,077,766 downwards.
GTTGATGACCAGATGAGGCTCTTTTTAAAAATGCCACTAATTTAGGATAGGTATCGATATGTTTGTCTTTTTTCATCTTTATTGTTGCTTTTAGCATCGAATACGTACTCCATAGAGTGCTTGCTTTCTTGTTCTCGGATAATTCTATAAAATATGGCAGCAAAACGTTTTCTGAGAAAGTTTTGGCTCCTTTTGCTAGTCGCCACGTGTTGAACATATCGTACTGTTTTAAATACTTCTCGCGTGATTGTTGAGGGAGAAAGCTCATTTGCGCATTATTAACAGTTTCAGTCAATTCTGTTGGCGTCAAGCAAACTTCCTCGTCGCTAGAATCACTCATTTTAGTTTTTTCACTTGTTTTCAAGTTTCTTGTTTTTAATATAAGGTTTAACAATGACGTGAAAAAATGCCGCGTAAAGAACCGCGTACAAAGCAAATTGAAAAAAGAACACCAAGAAGGTTCCGAGTCTGAGTTTTTAACAAATTAAAAAAAAGTTGTATGATATATTCGGCACCATAGAGGTAGCAGTAAACAGGTTTAATGTTTTTTTTAATTCACAAACTTAGTGCACACGATGTTCTAAATTCAATTTACTTTATCCTCTAGAGAATAAAAACGGCTTTTCCACTCAGATAATTATTGAAGATTAAAAATACTCTTTCCGAGATGGTGGGATGAAAAAAGATTGACCGAGCATTCGCTGTGTCCCAAAAACGGAGCAAAAACCTTTGTCACAAAACTTGTAGAATATTCCAACTGTTAAGTTTTATAAATTGGAAAATAAACAGAAGTGAAATTCAGGCGCTAATTCTTTTCCCAAAGCAATTTACAATATTGAATTAACCGAACAGTACTCAGAATAAATTAAAACGAAAAGCAGTGTCTACTTAAGTGACTTAGCAACCTCCGAGCCCTTGGCACAAGGCCAGAAACACACTTTCAGGGTCAATGTCTGCGATATTACTCTGTCGCCTTTCCTTTCGAATCACACGATGTTGTCATTTAATAATATCAAATGTTCTAACAAACACTTCTTTGACTTCCTGTTAACATAACGTTTTACTAGCTTAAGAGCGTTTATACCATATGAGTGGCAACGTCGCAATTTAGTGTCATATTTCGTGGTTTTCAATTTTTATCATTTAATCGGAGCTATATTTTAAAAATCTGTTTAATTAACTTTTTAGAATTACGTGAAAGTGTTTAAAAAGTAAGTAACCGTAATGCTTACAGTTATTTTACATTGAAAATAACGCCCTGCAAGTTTCCAATGTATTATTTGCATATAAATAGAACTGTAAACGCAACGATTTCTTACCTTTTACACAGTTTTCACATAATTCTAAAAAGTTAATTAAACAGATTTTTTAAATATAGCTCCGATTAAATGATAAAAATTGAAAACCACGAAATATGACACTAAATTGCGACGTTGCCACTCATAAGGTATAAACGCTCTTAACGTTTTAGCTAGTTATTCGTTTAAATTTTCCTTAAACACAATTTTCTAATATTTGTAGTGACAGTATTATAAAATCATAAGTGACATGTGTACAAGGACCGCTATCGATAGCAGTAAAAGCCTCCTCCAGCCGTTTCCAAGCTGTTCTGTCTCTGGTGTTTCTGCTCCATGCCTGCTATCTTTTTTTTTATTTTTTATTAAACGTTTTGCTATATCGTCGCTCCATCTTTTGTGTGGTCTACCTGGTCTGCGTTGAAGGTGTAATGGATACCAGTTCGTGGTGATTTTTGTCCATCTTTCGTCTGTTACTCGTTGTACGTGTCCAGCCCACTTCTATTTTAAGCCCAGCACTTTCTTGGCCACTTCCTTTGCCTTAGTTTTCCCTCTGATTGTTCTGTTTTTCACTCTGTCTTGTGGTTCATGAAGCTCCGCTCCATTCCTTTTAAATATTATCTGTAATAAATACTGAACTGCTGCGTTCCGGTTGTCAGAATGACACCTTAGGCAGAAATTGCCGCAGGAGTGCACTATCGGCTGGACCGTAGACTTGTGAGGTCGATTATTACTGTTGTGTACGTGTTCAAGTGTTCAATGTTAACTGAAGTTGATTATTAAATTCAGTATTACCAAAGTGATTTCTGTTTTTATTTGTAAACTATAAGTAGGTATAATACACCCGGAGAAAATATATACGCATACGTTCTTATAATAGCTATATACCGTAATTTACTTAATTTGAAAGCGGTTCATCTGTCTTACTAGGAATATTACTATCTTACTGGATAAATCTAGTGAAATTATTGTAAAAGCTGGGCTGAGTGCGGGGCGCTCCTCGGGGCATTGTATTTGGATTTCAAAATATGTAACATTATACTTCGAAATCCAAATATTTAATACCTACACCGGTGATTGTCAGTTTTGCCAAACAGTATGTAACGTGTCAAAACAAGAAAGCGTTTCCAAAGATAGATATTTTAGTCAACCCTATTATAAATCTCATTTAACAACCGAGGGCAAATGGACTTAATTGACCTGTAATTCTACTCCAGACACTTATACAAATGGATTCTTCATTATTTTGTGATATTTTATTATTATTAATTTTTTATGCTATAATAAATTAATAATAATAATTTTAGCACAATTGAACTAAATAAATTAAAAAAAAAACAACGTTCGGAAATGACGGTTATCTTTTATTATTTAAATTTAACAAAACAAAATGAAAATCAAACGAACTAATTTAATTACAAAAGAACAATATTAAAAAGGCAGAATTGGCTATCCAAACGGGCATAGGTTTCCCTTAGCAAGTTCACCGCACGAAAAAGTTGACCCAAATGAGCGTGCGCAGCGACTTATATAGACGCGCGGCAACGAGTATCTGCTATCCCTTCCTCTTGACGTTGTGACATCACTTTTCTGCTAACACGGCCTCTCCTGACTGGAGGACGTCCTCGTTCTCCTGTTCTTGAGGCTGTGCTGCACTCGAAGTACCCGGTACGGGCTCTGACGTCATCACATCAGAAGGCACATTGTTACGACCGGCAACTTGCTCAGGCGTGGACTCCGTGTCGTCATCATTACAGTCTGCATCTGGGAACGTAGTTAAAAAAAACAGCTTTAACTTTCAATTCTCAAAAATGACGTAATTTCCGGAAAAGAATTTTCCAGAAATTATTCTGATTGTAATAATGTAATTGAATCGCTGCAGACAACTCAACCACACCATTACAGTTAATCATTCAGTTTTACAGTAGGGTCGGGTCTCCGACTACGTCAGAGACACATCGACCCTTGGTGAACCACGTTCACCGTAAGAGACATAGGCACGACGTTAGCATATCTCTTACACATCCATGTGGCATAGGCACGACGTTAGCGTACCACATGGCCCCCGTATGGCATAGGCACGACGTTAGCATACCATACGGTCTATCTACATGGCATAGGCACGACGTTAGCATACCACATAGTCCCTACGCCTGCATGACATAGGCACGACGTTAGCTTATCAGCAGGCGTAGTATAGATTACCTTCGAAGAAGATTGCACAAGCATCAGGAGTCCACTCCCCTCGCCACGGCACCATAAACTCTGCCGCAGCCTGTGTCGCCTTTCCATACGAGCCCGCCAGCAATTGCAGCTCGTAGCGACCATGGGGAAGCGCCTTGACCACTCGGTACGGCCCGCGCATGCCCGAGTCAAGCTTGCCAGTCGCTTGTGCCTGTTTTTTAACAAAAACAAATGAATTAGTATCAAATAATCGAGGAGTTTTGCGATCAGCGTTAACAGTGGCATCTTGCTGTTTTTGATTAGCCTTTAAACGCGCTGAAGCCCTCTGTCTATGCATCTCTCTCAACGCTTCGCGGTTCGGATGAGAGTTCTCTAGTGCAACATCTCTGACCAGGTGTCGTATGAGCGGTGTAGCCGCTTCGATACCTACTAGAAGGTTTAAGGGGGATAGCTTAGTGGTCCTTTGTTTTGTTATGTTCAAAGTCAGCTGCAATCGCCACATAACGTCTGACCATTCGTTCCGCCGATGATTGCACTCTATGCGGATCATATTTAACAGCGTTCGACAGTAACGCTCAACCTGCCCGTTGGAATGATGCATCTCAGGGGTAATGAGGTGCATCTCAATGCCTAATTCTGTTACAAATTTCGTAAACTCCGAGCTCCGGAACATACGGCCACGGTCTGCTACAATTAATTTTGGAGCGCCAAATAGAGAAATTACATTGGTAAATAGTTTCCTTAATTCATTAGCATCTTGACCAAACATAGGATATAAGAGGCAATATTTAGAAAATGCATCTACTACAATCAACACATACTTATAACCATTAGACTGAGGTAATGGACCTAATGCATCGGCATGTATGACCTCAAAAGGACTACCTGGTTTTTCCCATGAATGTATAAGTTGATGAGGAGCTCTGGGGACTTTTTTATGCGTTATACAAATAAGACAGTGACTTACATATTTTTGAACAAATGAATTAAGAGAAGGGAACCAAAAATGTCTTCTAATGAGTTCTAATGTCTTATCAACTCCAGGGTGGTCATGTTCGTCGTGAAAAATTCTGAGCAAACTGAGTCGATGACCCTTGGGCACAAAACATAAAAGTCGGGGTTCTTCCCCCACTGGAGAATATTTGTAATAAAGCAAATCATTCTTCCGAGTATAATGTCTAGTGTCCAATTGTCCGTTCGTCAATTTACTAAGAAGTTGTTGGGTCTCCTCGTCAGCAGCCTGAGCTATTTGAGCCCAGTTGTGGTGTCTACGTTCTTCGCAAACGTTCACGGGGTTACGGCTCAAATAGTCAGCGTGCGACATACAAGTACCCTTACGGTACTCCAGCGTAAAATTGAAGTCCTGCAAATATATCCACCATCTGGCCACGCGTGGCACCAGGTCCTTCTTATTTTGTGTACATTTTAGTGCATTGCAGTCGGTTATGACTGTGAAATGAACACCGACCAGATAGTGTCTATAGTGCTGCAGGGCTTTAACGACCGCCAAGGTCTCGAGCTCATAGGAGTGGTACCTTGGCTCGGCACCTTGAGTTCGCTTACTAAAATAGCTGACGGCCCGCTTATATCCTTTTTCATGAGTCTGAAGAAGCACTGCACCATAACCAATCGAACTTGCGTCCGTGTGAACTTCGATAGGTAAATCGGGATCGTAAATGGCCAACACAGGTTCACTCGTAAGCTGTGAAATTATGTCTTGCCGTGCTTCTTCTTGCTCAGCACCCCAAACGAAAGGTACGCCCTTTCGCGTTAATTTTGTAATAGGAGCAGTCTTGGTTGCAAAACTAGCTATATAGCGACGAAAGTAACTAGCTAGGCCAAGAAATTGACGGACTTGTTTTACGGTTTTTGGAATAGGTGCTTCAACCAAAGCTTGAACCTTACCTTCGCTCGGCTGTACCTGACCTTGACTTATAGTACGTCCTAAGTATTCTATCTTAGTCGATAGAAAAGAGCATTTCTTGAGGTTAAGAGAAAAACCAGAATTCGTCAAAGTCTGTAGAACCTTACGAAGGGTTGATAGGCCCTCATCTATTGTGTGGCACATAATAAGTACGTCATCTATATAAACCAGGACTTCACCAGATTCCAGGTGTCGGGAAAGAGTTTTTGACATTATTCGCTGATAAACGACAGGTGCATTTGCCAAACCATAGGGCATCTTTAAATACTCGTAGTGACCCTCTGGTGTGACGAATCCTGTGAGCGGTATCGAGTCATTGTCCAGGGGTATCTGGTGGAATCCTGTGGCCATGTCAAGACTAATGAAATATTTGTGTTTACCCAATCGATCGATGTGGTCGTCGATTAGCGGCAATGGAAATCGGTCCTTAACAGTGATCTCATTCAATCTCCGATAATCGACGCACATACGATCGGATCCATCCTTCTTTTTAACTAACAGAATAGGACTCGCGTACTCCGATTCAGACTCCCGGATTATATTTTTTTCAAGAAGATCTTTAATTATTTCACGAACTTTCAAAATTTCCGTATATGAAAGCCGGTATGGTCTGTAGGTAACTGGCGTGCTACTATTTAACTTAATTGACATGCTGCCCGTTTTAACAGTGGACATCGCAGTACCCGTAATAAAGAAAGTTGAAAATTCATCAATCAAATCTAGTAATTTTTTCAAATTTTGACCGGTTAAAAGAGTCTTAATTGGAACACGCGTAGATGACGAAGTACATGTCATAACATCATAAATGAGACGGGGTTCACAAGTGAGAGACTGTTGCTTGTGAGTACGTACATAAACGACTCCTTCTCGGTTCAGTACATCCGTACCAACAATAATATTATAGGGGTGTTCATATATTCAGGGGACACAACATGCAAGTCTACTTCCAGAGTTATTTCGTTAAACTCTATAGGCAAAGTGACAAAATAAGTGGATTCGATTTCCTGACCACCAATGCCTCTCAAAACTCTGAAGGCAGGCTTGCGCGCACATCTAAAATGTTTTAATAAGGATGAAGAGATTAATGATATGCACGAACCACTATCGATAAGGACATCGACAGGGACCCCTTGTATGACCGCCACAACAATATCTTTGTTCTTATCAGAGCTTTCCTGGCAAAAATTAACATTTTTGGTATTGCGAGCATCGGATTTTAGTTTAGCAAAACAAGTTTCGACTTTATGGCCAGGTTTTTTACAGAAACTACACGGCTCAGATTTATGTGAAGTATGAACAGGACGATTTTTTTGATCATTATCGTCACTATTGGTGTTGCTCGAATTAGATTTGTGTTTTTTGGTACAATCGATTTGCCTATGGCCACTTTGGCCACACAAAAAGCATTTACCATCATTAAATCGCCGTTTGCGGGTACTTGTAACATTAGATTTTGAAGAATTATTTTCATTACGCGAAGTATAGTTAGATTTCTTATTTTGAGCTGGGGTATTTGATTTAACATATATCGAAAAGAATTCTACTAATTCATTTGGCATTAATTTCGCGTTAGTTGCTGAAGCACGGATTTGCGGATCTGTAACACCTCGTATCACTATTGCTGAAATTAGTTCATCGCTCAGCCCTCTAACTATACGCAATTTTAGCAGTGACCGACGAGCAAAATCAGCATATGTCGGGTATTTGTCAGAATCAGTGTTCATAACTTCGAATAAAATATTAGCAATATCCGGCTTCCTAGGGCACAAAGGTTTAAACTCTTTTTTAAAATTGGTCCAACTACGGTCATTGCTGACCCACTCATTAAGCCAGGTCCTAGCCTCACCCTTTAAACAATTTCCAATGCGAGATAGGCACTCATTGTCATTCCAATAATTTAAAACCTTAGCACGGTCTACTTCCTCGCACCAGGTGTCTATATCGTTGACGCTTGGATAGAAGTTCGAAATATAATAAGATTGGTTAGATCTCACCGTCGTGTTGATTGACCGGATAGCCTCGATTATGCGGTCAGTCGCACCGGCATTGCGATCAGCTGCAGCGCTGGCAGAAGTACCCGGCGAGGATGGAGGCACCGACTCACGGCGCGCTGTCTGCGGCTCTCTGCACCCTGCCGCAGATGCAGCTGGTTCCCGCGGACGCGGCGGCGTCGTTGGGGATGCACCAGCACTCGGCTCACGTGGTTGTGGCCGCGGCGGTGTACGGCGCCGTTCCTCCAATGATGTCAGCCGATCCAGTATTTTTTGCATCTGCTCAGTTAACACATGGTCAGAAGACTTACGTCGTTTTCGAGTATGCCTAGAACGCAAGTTATGTCGAGTAGGATTCTCATCATCAGAATGCGAATCACGGTTCTTAGAACGACTTCTTCTTTTATGGCTACTGTTTGACATTTCACTTTTTCGCTAATGTACAAGAGTAATAAGGAGTACTTTAATAGCTCGCTGAACAAAAACAATCAAATAAAACCGACAATAACTCTTATGGAAGTATAGAAAATCCCCAACAAACAAAAACAAAAGTAATTTTAAAGCTTACTCAAAAAGATACAAATCTGTTCTCAATCTTACCCAAAAATCTCAAAATAGCCATTACATTAAAACTTCTATTAACAAAAGTAAAGCTACATGGCAAGTTATAAACAAAAACAAAAATAATTTACTCAAGGAGAACATAAATAAAGTGAAAAATGATAATGGTAATACAATTTCAAATCCGAAAGAGATAGCTCAATTATTTAACGATTTCTTTTTAAACGTAGCTAACTGTGAACGAGCAAACACAATACCACATTTAACGGGTAAGACTCAACCTAACTCTATTTTTATGAAACCTGTAACTCCTAATGATATCTTTAAAATAATTAATTCTTTAAAAAATGTACGCAGCACTGGTTATGACGAGATTACAGTTAGAGTTGTGAAAGATGTAGCCCATATAATTTCTACTGTTTTAAGCTACACTATTAACCTGAGCATAGAACACGGAGTTTTCCCAGATAAACTTAAGTACACCATTATAAAACCTATGTTTAAGAAGGGTGATGTTGAAGATCTCAATTGTTACAGACCTATAGCGTTAATACCTATCTTCTCGAAAATTTATGAAAAAGTTATATATACATCGTTGTACTCTTTTCTTGAAACCAAGAACGTTCTTGCCAGCGAACAATACGGCTTTCGTAAAAGTAAATCAATAAATAATGCGATTTATAATTTCATATATACAGTAATGACCAATTTAGATAAAAGTAAACCAGCTGTAGCCATGTACTTAGACATGTCAAAAGCTTTTGACCACGTTCGTCATGACATTTTGCTCCAAAAATTAAATGACTATGGTGTTAGGGGTAATGTTAATAATCTAATAAAATCCTATTTAAGCGATAGACACCAAGCTACTCAAATAAATAGAGTATGCCCAATATCGAAAGAAGAAAAAGTTTACGAATCTCAGTTCACTAATGTCCGTTTTGGGGTACCACAAGGTAGCGTATTGGGACCATTACTCTTTATTGTATATATTAATGATTTACCATCCATAACGCACCATCAGATGACGCTTTTTGCTGACGACAGCACAGTTCTGTTTGATGGTGACAATTTGCACTCTAGCATTAATGCGGAGATTGATATGTTTTTGACTAATGCAACTGAATGGCTATCATCTAATAATTTAAACATAAATCTGTCAAAAACAAAAATTATGAAATTTAGACAAAATTTTCTAGCATCGCCAAATTTAAACATAACATTCAAAGATACAAATATTGATGAAATAGATGAAATAAAGTTTTTGGGGCTACATATTGACAGAAGACTTAACTGGAAAAATCACATAGATTATGTCTGTAAACGCTTAAATCAACAGTCGTATGCCCTTTATAAATTAAGTAAAATAGCAGACAAATCTGCTGTTCTTAGTGCATATCATGGTTATGTCTCTTCCATTTTGAGGTACGGTCTTATGTTCTGGGGCAATTCGACCAACAAAGACCTAGCCTTTAAGGCGCAAAAGCGGTGTATCCGATCAATCGTAAACATTGATTCAAAAGACACCTGTGTTCCACATTTTAAGAAACTAAAAATACTACCACTTCCCTGTATGTTTATTTACGAATGTGCCATTTTCGCTAAATTAAATATTCACCGTTTCAAATTTAGTAATAGAGCCAGACATAAAGACAAAATGACACGTGAACCCCACAAAACTGCTCTTTTCCACAAAAGTGTTTTTTATCTAATACCTGACATATATAATAAATTGCCAAAGACAATTAAAGATTTAGACTTGCACAATTATAAAAAGAAATTATTTCAATTGTTAGTAGACAAATGTTACTACACTCTGAAGGATTATCTCGATGATGTCATTTAACTTTAATTGTTCCCCTGATGAGTAATATGTGTATACTTTTTAATTTGGGTTATTTAATTCTAACTGCATTTATAATTTATGTCTCGATAATTTAATTGCTGCCTTGACATGTAAAAAAAAATTTCGTTTATTATATTTTCAAATTGTTATTATTTCAATTTTCTATTTGATTGTGCTGTGCCTATGTTATAAATGTTACTTACCTTAAAATTATTGTACGCCATTATGGCGGGTCATAGCTGTGTACAATTTCGGAAACATGTAACAACTTATTGCTTACCTATGTACCACAATAAAGAATATTTGTATTTGTATTTGTAAAAAATAAATTTGAGGGTTGGCAAAAAATAAAATGAAAAATATGTGATCGAAAACACACTATCGTCTTATTAGTAAACAAATCGGAACGTACTCACCAGATTTTACCAATGTACACCTTACCACATAAAATTGCCACTTACATACCCACCATGTCGAATAATCTCAACGTTTTTTTTTTTTTCGACAACAAAAAAAAACCGTTTGTTTTCTTTTCAATTTTGAATAGCCAAACTGCCTCAAATCAGGGAGCGGAACAGATCAGGGCACGTGAAAATCGTATCCCACTACTGATTTTAGCACAATTGAACTAAATAAATTAAAAAAAAAACAACGTTCGGAAATGACGGTTATCTTTTATTATTTAAATTTAACAAAACAAAATGAAAATCAAACGAACTAATTTAATTACAAAAGAACAATATTAAAAAGGCAGAATTGGCTATCCAAACGGGCATAGGTTTCCCTTAGCAAGTTCACCGCACGAAAAAGTTGACCCAAATGAGCGTGCGCAGCGACTTATATAGACGCGCGGCAACGAGTATCTGCTATCCCTTCCTCTTGACGTTGTGACATCACTTTTCTGCTAACAATAATTTAAAAAAATAATGTTGACAATTTAATGAGATTTAATTTTAATGTCTTTTCAGATTTAATGTTTTTATTTTTATTGAATGATAATGTATTTTATTTGGATGATCTAATGACTATTAATGTAATTTATTGTGTAAATGTATTTTATTTGAATGGTGTAATGCATTTTATGAATTGTATGTTTTTGTGATTTGCATATTGGGACTTGGTGCCTTAGTAAATAACAAATAAAAAAATATCAAGACCACACAGCATAGTTTTCATTCCTTCGTCCTTTGACTTCCAAGCGTATTGCAGAGGAAGCATTTTAAAAATATTTTTGGATACTGGGTGCCCTGAGCTACTGCAGGGTGATAACGGCCGCGAATTTACTGCGTCTGTTATAAAAGAGTTGGTTACGGAGGACAAATCGTTTTTATTAATGTTAATTATTTTAATGACTACTTATGATATTGTTTGTTATGTCTGAGATAATTTAGTAACAAAAACTTAAGATTAAAGGAAGATAAAAGTATTGCACCACCTACTTAATTAGATAGATCTTTATTATGTACTTACAAGATTTTTATTAAAAAAACTTACTTTTCTTGGGTCTGTGCCTAAATATAAAACAAATTATTTTTATTAAGGTGAATTATTTGAAAAAACAAAATTATTTGATTGGATCGTTACATTTAAAATGAGTTGTGCAAATCAAAGAAAATATATATATTTATAAAAAGTTCACTAGATTAGTCAAGTAAGGTACTTATTAGGTACTAGATCACGCTCGAATCATAGTTATATCCCTAGAGATATAACTATATCATGGCTTCGACCATCTTACTGTGACTTATAGATTGTATATAACCTTTATGATGGTGTCAGTTCAATTTGATGGGATGGTTTCTTTCAAATTATACTCCAGCTCCGCCTTAATGATGCGGATGCGAGCAGTTTTGCTCGATGGTATAACTTTATTGCCTAATACGGATTGGGAACGTGTTTTTTTATTGAAATGAGATTCGTAATGTATCGTTTTTGACCTTGGACCTTAGAGAGCGAAAACACTTATGAGTTATCGAAAGTTTATGGTGAATAGAGTACATTATACATATAATATTTTTTATATATTGTTTCAACATTCTTAAAGCCTATAGCAGCGCTGATGCAAATATTGCCTACTCAAGATACTACGTTCATCGTGCTATATAGTAGCTAGATATAGGTATATCAAAATCCTTTTCGAACACCGCGCTCCAGATTTCACGTTTCAATTGAACAAATCGAAGGTCAATTCGATAAAGGACGGTGCACGGGACATGTGGCGTTCATTTTGTTATTCTGGTCCGGCCAGCGGCCACCTTTGTGCCATGAATAGGTGATCTATGGAGGTGTGTTATGTATTTGTGAACTCTGTGGAGGCTCTTTTTGTCTGGACTTTTTTTATGTATATGTGAAGAAGGAGACAGGTAACTGTCGCGACGTGTCTCGCATCTTTTGAAGAAGGGACGTATCTTCTCATTCGATTTTTAAATTTCTGATGCCAGTCTCAATTTAATTAGTTTTTATTGCATTTAGGCTATAAGGGGTACGAATTTTCCAGTAAATCTATCATGTGAAATATGAAAGTTGTCATGTTGACAAAGTTTGGTTGTGGTTTGGTTTGGTTTTAGAAACATCAATCGTAACTTTAGAGAATGTGATGTTGTTGTCAAACAAAATGAACGCAAAAAGTTTTGTATTTAGCACCGACGAGTACGTCGGTTTCTTATAAAAGGATTTACGAGATAAAGCTGTGGATGCGGGTCGTGTCACCTTTGTGTGTCCTGTCATACGAGATAACAAAAACGCTGCCGGTTTACGGTTCATATCAAACGCAGACGGCTCATAGCTTAGATCGTTCGCGTCATTGCTTTCATACCTTCGGTCTCGGTGAACCACAATTCCTTACTTCGTAGCTATGAATTTTAATGATAATGTAGCCACAAAACGAATCTTATAGCGACTTTCGAAAGGGTAATTCCAAACTGCGGATACATAGAAGGAATGTGCAAACTTACATGTACTCTTTTCATTTCACGCGTGGCTTGGTGGCTACGCGTGGCTTGGCAGGCATTCAGCTAAGCGTCCTTTTTAAGCGGAGGTAGACCATCGACGGTTTATCGGCTCAATGTTTTGTTGCGTCCACATCGGACACTTCATTTTTCTTCGATCGACAGTTCAGTCAACGTAGAGCGCACAGGGGTTTTATTAATGAAGCGACGAGTACCCTCGTCTTTTTTCATTTTAATCGCTTTAAATAAAATAAAATAAATAAAAATGTTTATTGCAATTACATACAATTATAACATACAATGAGTTTGGAGGTCACCTTTTAAGCAAGAAGATGCTTGTGTTAGGTGATATTCGCTCTTCCACTATCATAAATAACAGGTATGCAATCGATAAACTGAACCAAGAATAATAAAGAAAAAAAAAATATCTAATTTAAATTAAACAGAAAAATAAAGTAAAAAGGAAATACAAAATACAAAAGGAGGGAGCGCACTTGTGTGATGTGATGTATGAGAGTAGGTTTTGTTGTGTGCGTGTGTGTGTGTGTGTGTGTGCGTGAATAAGGTGTGAGTGAGTTGTATAAATTATCTGCTAAGTGTGGGTTGAGTTTTAATTGCATTTACTTTAGTTGTTTATTAGTTTTAGGTATCCGTTTAGGTTTAGGTTTAGGTTCAGGTTTGGATGTAGGTTTCGGTTTAGGTTTAGGTTATGTATCTGTTTTTTTTTCGCTAATCTCTATTTATCAGACTTCAAAAATAGGAAGAGGTTATGCATTCAGCGAGTTTTTTTGGTTGATTACTTCTTAACCGTATACATATTTACCAATATTTCAGCAGATAATGTTTTTCTATTTATTATAAGGTAATAGGGTTAAAGAGCGTATATCCCAGCCAGTCCCATCGTATCTTATAAAACTACTTACCTAATCAGCTAAAACGCAATTTTGCACTTAAATTGCAAAGTTTACTAAATTCTATTTAAAAGAAAATTGATTTAGAAATAAAATGAATTAATCACATTTTTAGGAAAAACTGTGGCAATTAAATAAAAAAATTACTAAATAAACAAATAAGGTTCCATCAATTAAACTTCGTCGAGTACCAAAGTTCTTATCTAAAGCGCGCAGATAGTTCTAAGTGCTCAAGCGCTCAAGTGCTCAAGGTGGCTTCAAAATGAGTGTCAAGGTGACTATCGATTCACCGCGGCTGCATACATTTGCATTGTACTTCGCGCTGAGCTGAGAACAGATTCAGCTGCTAAGACCTTCGATCAACAATAGTACAAATTTTCCAACAAGCGCATCAATAAAAAAAAATGTTGTGGTCTTATATTGCAACAAAATTTTCAACCTTATTTCTTAGAAATTATGTTTTTTTGTTCTTATTTCAAAACTACGATTAGATTTCAATCGAAGTGGTAAATATAGTGCAAACGACAATAAACCTTATGTTTAAGTGTTAAGGTTTATAATCAAGTTATATGCAATTTCGGCCACTTGAGCGATGTGTTTTTCCTAATTTTGTTCCTTAACCTAGTTCTATTGTTGATCAAAAGCTAAGACGTACCCCAAGCACCTGCCGAGCTATTCTGTAACAATCACACCGTGATATCTTAGGTGAAGTGAGTTGTCGATAGTGTCAATCCCTGGCATCAGGTGGAATGATAGGTCACTTCACCTAAGTTATCACGGTGAGATTGTTACATAATAGACGGGTAGATTTTGTCATAACCACATATCTGTATTACTGTGTACTAAGCACCTATTTCGCCAGTTATATTTAAAGTCCCACGTGATAGGGGTGAGTCTATTGCCACCAGCCGAGCAAAAATCTAGATTTGGGGCTGCTACGCAAATCTCCTTACTTTCTGTCTTCTTTTACTAATTAGTAACTGGTTTTTTTTTGAGGGTGGGTTTCATCAAATTACTTCTCCCGCTCTGGGCGGAGCGGAAGGGCGTGTCAGACTCTTACTGACTAAAACCCACCCGTGTTCCGTCAGTTGCCTGTGCCAGGGGCCACGGTAACCCTTTCGGACTTTCCCGCCACCCTGGCAGAGTAACTGGCCACCTGCCCCGCACGGTTTTTACGACTTCACAAAACATCGAGTTTTCTTAAGATATGAAAGTTTGATATTAATGTATTATACATATAAACCTTCTGGTAATAATTATCTAAATGATGGTGAAAACCTCATCAAAATTGATTGCGTAGTTTAGAAGAACATCGTGGTCACACGGACAGACAAGAAAAGCGAGATTGCTAATTTCAGAGCAAACATTTCGAATTCATTTTATCGTTCGCACAAATCAATTCATAGTTAATTTACCGCTAATATTCCCACGGAGCAAATACAAAGAGGAGATGTTGTAATAAGGTTTCTGTATGAAACAACGGGTGACACTTTACGGGGTGAGGGGTGATCAGATCCCGCCCACTTCTTTATTTTACATCTACTGGTCAATAGCAAAACTATTCGCTCGTCCTGTTGATTTTACTTTGTTGTTATGTAACTATCTCACACTAGATGTCACTACATGCAGAATGAAGAACTATTTTAATAAATTACGCATAAAATTACTGACAAATGAAATGTGATGCCATCCATAGCATCAGAACGTCTATCCGAGTAGTTTTTACAAGATAAAACACCACACTTCATTCTTTTTGTCTTCTAGCGCAAATATGCTGTAAAAACGGAACGTTTACAGAGCTGTGCACAGGACGAACGCCAACAATACACTGACTAAGGCCACGCCTACATGATGACGTCAGGACCTAGTTGAGAATCACAGTGCACAGTTGCTTAGGCCGTCTCCTCTTTGTATTTGCTCCGTGAATATTCCACTAATAACCATATTCCGCCAGATCTATCTGAAGCCACGCAAGTGAAGTCGTAGATTCGCCGGTAATCGGAGCACTGTCAGCGGTAGGTACCTCTTCGCTCCTCCACCTCCATATGCGGTTTAATGGTTTTGATTCGATAATTGGGCCGCTCAAATTCGCTCAGGCGGCGTATTCGTGGAGTATGCTTTACCCATTCCGATTTTAATGTTATTACCGGCAGCTGGCAGGTTGTTGAGTATTGCTGAGTTGAGTGTTACCGCGGCTTAACGTAACCTGTTTGTGGGTTTGTAATTGTTTAGATGATCTTTAGTTTGGTAGTGTCTTGATTCGCTCATAAAGCTACTTCATTAAGATATTACTTGAGTGTATTGAAATTAGATTAAATGTAATGTTTATTCCTGTAAGTAGATCTTTTAAGACACTTTTACACGTCAATATTTTAAAACTAGATGGCGCCGGCATTTCCTAGCTGACTGATCACTGAGAAGAAATGCGGAAACCAACTTATATAGGTCATGGTCTCTTTTAAATATTATTAGGATTTTATGTGAGTCTAACAATGCAGGGCCGTCTATGTAAGGGCCTTTTCAAGAGACATTGCAGCTTTGAGTTGACCTAGCTGTCCCAACAGACGGCATGCATTTGTAGAGTTAATTAAGTATGTTTGGGAGAAATTCATGAGTGATAAAGCTTGTGGATTTATTGACGGTTTGATTGAAGCAATCGTAAATATACTCTTGAAATTACGTAGGTACTTTAATGTTTAACTAAAATGACATGGGGTCAAACATTCGAGTCAAAGTTAAAAAGCTACAAAGCTCCAAAATTTGCAAATTCTATTTATTTTAATTACTGGATTGTATCGTAACTTACGCTAATCCGTGGGTAAGCCGTGTGGCGCGTCCAACCCGATATATTACTTTCCTCTATGGTCCAACCCCACTGGATTCAGGAGATCAAATGAATTGGGACAGATAAATTAAAATGACCGCTGATTGAACGCCGGCTCACTTTCACTAAAGCTTTTCAGGTATATTATCGTGACGTAGTAATTTGTTTTGTTTTGTGATTTTATTTCTGTAACATATATATATTTTTTTAACTAGATGAGGCCCGCGTTTTCTATCTGACTACTCTGAGAAGAAAGGCCGAAACAAACTCAGAGGTCACAGTCTCTTTTATAGTCCAGAAAAAATCTTGGTCTGATCATATGTGAAGGCTATGTAGATCGGCATCTAAAATGGTCTTTTGAGGAAAGAACCACACAGTTTGAGTGGACTTGTCCACACAGTGCACGCAATTGTCAGCAATCGTGCAGCTCAACTCAGAACTTAAGGAGCTCAACGATTCGACGAACAATACCAAAAAAAGGACATTTGAGTAGGCCGCATAAGTTACTCAAACTGCCAGATCATGATTAAACGAAATATCATGGCGTTAATTATGTGTAATGTTAACGTTTCGACTTTTCCAGTCTTGCCGTAGTCTGTTTAAACACAATGCACACGATTCTAAACCCCATAACGTATACGACAATTATTTAAAAAAATCTGCTGTTTTATACATGGATACATGCGTGGATGGGGTGGCACTCTCTTTGCAACAGGAGATGAGTGGTTCTCCTTTCATGCCCGATTAGTTTAATATTTTACGTACTAACATTATTTTTAAGACTGTAATACTAACAAAATGGAACCTGATTTCCGAAATAAACGATATTATTATTATTATACAACAGTGCAATATGTTTAGAACAGCAGTTGTTTTTATATAACCGACGTAAAATTTTATCGATTTAGGGTTAGAATCATGTACTGAATTAGTAGTAAAAGTACATGGTAACGCCAATGTCCCTTACACCGAGTAAATCGTGACGTCTTTGTCTCTGTGAATATTATAATATCAGCCTATATGCGTATAATATTAACTGGTTGCCACTTTCAGACATATTGTAGTCCGTTGCACCAATTGAAGGTTTAAAAAAATTGTTTTGCCTTTCTCGAACAATTCAACAAACGGATTAGTTGACGAATCCGTCCGAGATTGTTCACTTAGCTTTCATTTTTATCAAGTTAGAAAGAAAGAAAGAATAACGTTTATTTGGACACAGTTCGTGAAACACAGAATACAAATAAAAAGTGAAAATAATGGTTTAACAACAATAGTGTGTCTCACGGCTGCGCCAAAAAGGATCATTTCAGCATTAATGCCAGACAGATGCTGTCCATGTTACCAGTTACCATGTAATATAATCCTCCAGACCAAATGTCTGCTATGGCGGTCAATCCCAGCAAAGACTAGCCATTGACGCCGTATATATTTAGTGCATAATACTGTATGCAGCGCAGACAGAGGTGCACTCCCTCTTCCTTCACTCTCATAGTCCTACGGGACAGCAATCCGACACAACCGGAGAGAGATCAGGCGCAGGATCAACGGTTTAACGTGCTTTGCGAGACACGGGGGAATCATACCGCCATCTTCCAAAATCCAGGCTGATAATGAGAAATTCCTACATTTTTGCCTGACCTGGGAATCGAACCCAGGACCCCACGTAGCAATCACGCTTGAGACCAACAGGGCAGTCAAGTTACCATAGTACGTGTATGACAAGAGGTAACCGTCTCACGCTGTGACTCTAATTACGCACTTTTATACCTATGAGTCACAGAATTGTTTAAAAACTTTTGAAACACGAATTTGTCCGACCTGGGAATCAAACCCAGGACCCCACGTAGCAATCACGCTTGAGACCAACAGGGCAGTCAAGTTACCATAGTACGTGTATGACAAGAGGTAACCGTCTTACGCTGTGACTCTAATTACGCACTTTTATACCTATGAGTCACAGAATTGTTTAAAATCTTTTGAAATACGAATTTGTCCGACCTGGGTATCAAACCCAGGACCCCACGTAGCAATCACGCTTGAGACCAACAGGGCAGTCAAGTTACCATAGTACGTGTATGACAAGAGGTAACCGTCTCACGCTGTGACTCTAATTACGCACTTTTATACCTATGAGTCACAGAATTGTTTAAAATCTTTTGAAATACGAATTTGTCCGACCTGGGAATCAAACCCAGGACCCCACGTAGCAATCACGCTTGAGACCAACAGGGCAGTCAAGTTACCATAGTACGTGTATGACAAGAGGTAACCGTCTTACGCTGTGACTCTAATTACGCACTTTTATACCTATGAGTCACAGAATTGTTTAAAATCTTTTGAAATACGAATTTGTCCGACCTGGGTATCAAACCCAGGACCCCACGTAGCAATCACGCTTGAGACCAACAGGGCAGTCAAGTTACCATAGTACGTGTATGACAAGAGGTAACCGTCTTACGCTGTGACTCTAATTACGCACTTTTATACCTATGAGTCACAGAATTGTTTAAAATCTTTTGAAATACGAATTTGTCCGACCTGGGTATCAAACCCAGGACCCCACGTAGCAATCACGCTTGAGACCAACAGGGCAGTCAAGTTACCATAGTACGTGTATGACAAGAAGTAACCGTCTTACGCTGTGACTCTAATTACGCACTTTTATACCTATGAATCACAGAATAGTAGTATTTTGTTTAAAATCTTTTGAAATACGAATTTGCCCGACCTGGGAATCAAACCCAGGACCCTACGTAGCAATCACGCTTGAGACCAACAGGGCAGTCAAGTTACCATAGTACGTGTATGACAAGAGGTAACCGTCTCACGCTGTGACTCTAATTACGCACTACACCTATGAATCACAGAATAGTAGTATTTTGTTTAAAATCTTTTGAAATACGAATTTTCTTAAACGTATTAAGGTATTCTAAGAAAAGTATGGAAAATGGTTACGATAAAGATCAAAATAACTAAAGGGCTAAATTATTATAAAAAAAGAGATTTATTTCGGGAAAATATGTCAGCATTGTTGTTCTTGTTTTATCGGATTCTTATTTTGAGACTTTTTATATTCAGACAATATTGACCATCGAACCTTAAATGGGAGACGCAAATATTTTGTAAATGTTGTTTTCTTTCTTACTAGTAAGTAGGTTCGAACACACAACATGGCCTGTGCCGAATGCAGTTTTTAGTTGCCATAGGTTGACAGTACAAAATAAACATCTATACTTCTGTTGTTTAAAAAAAAAACTTCAATTAAATTTAAAATCTATAGAATCCTAGTGTTATACATTCTGTTTGGCCTTTATCGACTTACGGAGTCATTATGTTACCATAGAACAGCATGATTTATTTGTATAGATAGGTATCTCATTTATTAAGTGAACGGTTTGTGTACTTAGTGAGAATAAATTATTTAAACCGAAAGTTTCAGTCTTTATAATAAATACTGAAGCAGGTAGCTGTCGGGTTTTCTCCTCTCGTCAAAGCGCCTTAAGCACTTATCCGTTTTCGCTTGGTAGCGCTGTAAAGCTCATTCTCTACCAACAGAAAATATCTCTTAACATCCTGTTACATTTTTAAAGTGGAAAGCAATGCTTTGTTTATTTACACTTTTCTAAATAAACATAATTTGTTTTTTGCTGCACGATTACTGACAATTGCGTGCATTGACTGGACAGGTCCACTCAATCCGTGTGGTTCTTTCCTCAAAAGACTATTTCAGACACCGATCTACATAGCCTTCACATGATCTGACCAAGATTTTGTCTGCACTTTAAAAGAGACTGTGACCTCTGAGTTTGTTTCGGCCTTTCTTCTCAGAGTAGTCAGATAGGAAATGCCGACCTCATCTAGTTTTTAAAATACGATTGACGTGTAAAAGTGTTTGTTCAAACCTACTTACAGAAATAAAATCATTTATAATTTATAAAAGCTCGACTTTATCTGTGACTAAAGCCACCTCCCGCTACTCTTGAATGTCTTTAAGGCTTTTTGGAGATAGTTAGTGCACATACATTTTGTTATAGTGTGCTGTGATCAAACATGTTTCAGTAAGTTACATCGAAGGTCCACCTTCAAAAGTGAATATAAACGGACGGCAAAATTAAATAGGTATGCTTTCCAAAATCCGGAATCAATACAATAAAACTAAGTTGATTTTCACGTCTGTCTGCGTGACCACTTAGCTCTTGAACTGTAGTTTAGGTACAGTTTTCAAAGAGCGTTATCCCTTAATTTAGATCAATAATTCCGGTAGGGTTATGTGCATACTACATTAATATTATATATATTTGAAAAACGTTGCCCCACACTAGGAATTTCTCCTGTATCGTGGGTGCGTTTACAAACATTTAAACTAACATACACAAACGGCCACACCCGGAACAACTACTTGCAGGTCATACAAATATTTATTCCGTGCGGGGATCGAACCCGCGACACGTAACGCAGCAGTCAATCGCTTAACCACTGCGCCAACCGTGTCGTCATATATAACGTCATATTTAACATAAATATAGCACAGAAATCTCTATGTTTTGCCAAGTCGCCATTAAAACCTTGCGTGTCAGGGGCGGATCGTTAGTATTGTAAATAAGATAATGCTGAACAAGCGACTTCTCAATAAACATAAAACTACGGAAGACTACATTATACTAAGTCAATTTCTACAAAATGTAATTTCGTATCTACATTTTGTGGAAGACGGTGGTAGCATGTACCTCATTTCCGCGGGAAAAAGCTTTGGTCCGTCGGGAACCAATTGCCGCGTAACAAGGAGCCCCCGAGACTAAGCTGTTAAGCCTTGATTTAATGCCGACCCCAGGATTTGGATAATTTGACTCAATTTTTAGTTTATTCCACTGTTTAATTCAAGACACCGAATTATTGGTCTTTTGGATTTAGGATATTTGCGGACGATATTTGGGTGAGTTAGTTTGTATATTTACATACATTTCACTTGATATTTACGAACATTTTGAGGGCTTGGAACGATTTCAGTAGGTACTATAAAAATAACTACGAGATACCAACAGACAAATACTAAACTTGACGAATACTTTATTCGATGCGTAGAAGATTAGTGATGTATATTGCTTCGACGTAGCCGGCGTAGCAGTGACGTCAAGTTCATACGATGTTCCTGACGTCATCGCAACGAGCCAGTTAGCTTTGGTATGGAATATGTTAATACGGCCAACGTATAATTCACGAATCTTGTAGCCATAAACACTAAGTTCAAAGTAACTTTAGCGTATTTAATAGTACATTGTTACCCTAGGAGTGAAAGTAACTTATTTATTCCCGAGACGGGGTTTGGTGCCCGAGCGCAGCGAGGTCGCCAATAGTTCGAGGGACTAAATAAGTCTTTAACCCGAGGTAGACACTGTGCTTTTTCATTACGAATACAAGGAAAATAAAAACAACAACATGAATTAGCTAAAGAAAAAGTGAGCCTCTTCTTTTCTGAAATCAGGCGTTAAATCCATATCTGAATCAGACGAACTCATTGTGTTAATATACAAATCTCTGCTATACGGAAGTATAAACAAAACTCTACAAATTGAAGTCAAAGTCAATGCATTTATTTCAAATAGGCACATATAAGGCACTTTTGAACGTCAACATTTACATTTAAATAGAATTGATTCTAGTCGCCCCTTCCAAAAGGTAGTGTCGTATGGAGAAGAATGGGCAAGAAACTCCACCGTTACTCTTTTAAAATGTGTTACAATATTTTGTATACATTAATTATATAATTATATGTGAAGACGATGCACCTATAATAAAAATTACCCTACCACAACAGGTAAAAATAATTTAATAAATGTAGCAATGATAAATAAGTTAATTAAGTGAGAGACATGGTGTTCACATATTTACAAACATTGTAAAAGTATACGATTTCCCAAATTATGTAAACAAGTAATATGTCAGTGTGTGAGTTAAAGTAATCACAGAATGTAAATCAATGTCATAAAAATAATAAACTATACAATTAAAGTAGCAACAAGTTTAATTTTGTCTAGACCCTAGATTGTCCTTTGGAGCTGGATCAGCATGTTTCCAAGCATTCTTATCTTGGATATAATCCTCTAATTTGTAATATGCTTGTTTACACAGTGAACTTTTTATATGAGTTTTAAATCTTCTTTCAATTGCAATATATGACAAGGTATTTTGTTGTAGCATTTAACACAGTACCCCATAAAAGATGTATGTACTTAACCTAATCTGAAAAATGGTTGATAGATCAACCATTTTTCAGATTAGATTTTTTTATCTTTATTTCTTGTATTAAAATTATGTCTATCACTTGTTTTATTAAAAACATGTAGATTTTTTCGAAAAAACAAATAAAGGTCGGATTGCCGCTTTGCCGCTTTTTTCTGTGGCCGGCTACTTGCCATTCAGCCATTATTTTTCATTTTCACCATTACAAAAATGGTAAATATTTTGCCCAAATCTATGTTATTTTAAAGAAATAGTTGAAAGTAAATTCAAAATATTATAATAAAATCATTAAAAAAATATATTCTTTAATTTATTACTTAACTTTATAGGAAGTTGGAACATGGTTCAATAGAAATGTGAAAATAGAACTATAGTCTTTTCGCCATAAGATGAGTTCCCTGACAGTTCATTTTTTTCCGTGGCACGCATACTACTTTAGACGAATAAAAAATAAACTGGCAAAAAAATAAAAAAGAAATGATAATAAAAATATTGCCTTTCGTAAATTACTAAGTAAATTATTGTAGTTATAATTAACTGTTAATAAATTAAGTAAATAAAATAAAAAAAGTATAAATCTTAAAAATGTCTAATGCGCTGAACGGAACGTCGGCCAATAGAGATTGACACTACTCAATACACTAATCGACAAAAACATAGATGAATCAGAGCAGCCATTTTGTAATCGCGATCGCGTCGCGTCAGTTTTTGCTCTGCTCCCGTGATGTTATGTAGCCTATGTCTTATTCTGATGTATAAGCTATATTACTGTAAAGTTTCATCAAAATCCGTACAGTACTTTATGCGTGAAAGAGTAAGAAACATCCACACACACACACACACACATACTAACTATCACATTTATAATATTAGTAGGAAGTAGGATAACCAGTTTATTAAAAAAATATTTTGAAAATCGATAATCCGATTCCATTTTCTTTGCCAACTGAATCGATATTATAAAAAAATCGATTATATTTCGGTAGGTCACGTCACTACAATTGTCAGACAAGAACTGTCAGGGAACTCATCATAAAGCTCAGAATAATAACTAAAACATAGAAGGCGCTTTAGGACATTTGAAGTGTACGCTGTCATAGACAAAAGAGTATTAGCTAGTGATGCGACTATGCATAAAATAAATACCGATATCGACTTCTTAGTTTATGGTATCGCTCCTTGGCATTTAAATCTAAAATATGCTAAGGCGAAATAAACTCACTTCTGTCTGATTAACTTATTTATTTATAAACACAGGATAAATTATTAACAAATTGAAATTACCAAGAAAACGCTTAAATAATTTTTAAAGAGTGATTGGCAGTGATTTAAATTTTTTGTTACTTGTTCCGGAACAAGTAACAAAAAATTTAAATCACTGTCCTTTAAAAATTATAGTTTTTGTTAGAAATGTCCTTACTTTTTCTACAGGAGAAGATAATTCTTTCGCGATATAATGAATTCTAATGGTTAAATATTCTTTGCTTATCAATTTAATCAACAAATTTCTATGTTCATCCAATACATCATTATCGAATGAATGCAAAAATTGACGTTGGTAGCAATATTTTAATAAAGCAGTCATCGCTGAAATGTTTGGAACAATTACGATGTTGTTTTTTCCATTCCCAGTAGTTACGTGCAATAGCGTTGATCCATGTTTGCCTCATATCAATATCGGAGGGAAATCTGAAAATTAAAAAAAAAATCATAGCTACACATGAGTTTAAATTATTATACCATGAGCCACACGGCTTTTTGACCACTTTCATTTCATTACTCATACGTATGATTTTTGCTGGCAAGACCGTAGGTATTTAGGTATTTATTTCACTCTTAAATATTTAATCCTTCCCAAAACTACGTGTAAAGAAAAATAATGTACTTAATAATTTAGATGACGCTAGTTCTATCGATATTCTATCGATAGTTTATTTTTGCAAGCACTTTTGCAAAAATTTCTATGCCGATTTAAAATTTCTATTTTCCCTAGAATCGAATTATTTAATTACATAAAATATTGATTTCAAAACACTACCGAGTACACTAAACTCAAATAATTTGAAAAAATGCCAAAATAACCTACAGTGAGAATACAAAACCGATAAAATTACCATATTTGATTACTTACCGATGGAAGCTTATGATTTCCGCATCATTTTCTTTGCGGGATGAATGTGATTTACATCCCACTATAATGCAGGACATCATTTAATCTTTAAGCTTTGCGATTTACACTAAATCACTATTAATTTTGTACAATTCTTATAAAAACACATAAAATCAACGAAGCACTTCCACTCCCATGCGCCCATAAGCATTATACGAAAAAATGCGATGAACAAAGTCATACACAAAAACCTGAGACGTTAAGTAGCTTTTAAACTTAGTATCATAAAGGTAGCCAAGGTAGCCAAATTGACGTTTGCTTTGTGACGCTTTGCATTTTGAGCAACCTACATCTGTCTCTTTCTAATGCTGTTATGAGTGTATAAGAAAACAGAGACGACTATATTAGTTAAATTTTGCTTCCTTCTATGCTTTAGTTATTGTTCTGAGTCATAAGGCGAAAAGAGTATAGTTATTTTTAATAATTTGACAGCTGTCAGTTGAAAATGATTCTCCCTAGAGCTGAAAACCCGCTCCTCAGGCAACTTCAGACATACTTTCCGAGTATGAG
The DNA here is from genome assembly GCA_937001585.2 of Brachylomia viminalis. NCBI lineage: Eukaryota > Metazoa > Arthropoda > Insecta > Lepidoptera > Noctuidae > Brachylomia > Brachylomia viminalis. The sequence continues at coordinate 11,052,362 of OW443316.2, read as the reverse complement.
TAATGAAAAAAAAAATGTTTATATGCATAATGCATGCATTATCAGCCTATAATGTTTCCACTGCTGGAACACAGGCGTCCTCTCCGTGAGAGGGAGTGGGCCGTAATCCACCACACGGGCCCAGTGCGGGTTGGTAGATGTCACATGTCTTCGAACTTTATGGTTCTAGGACATGACGGTTTCCTCACGATGATTCACTTCACCGTTTTGAGAGCAGTGGTGATGAAATTAAATACACAAAGTATAGTGCCTGTCTGGGTTCGAACTCACGACATACAACTCGTAAGTCGGGGCTGATACCACTGTGCCAGCACTGCTCTCATGTTTGGTTATTGATACCTAATTATACTTTATGTACACGCACACACCATGAGCAAGTAGGTACATTTGGAACCACATTTCTTATGTTGGAAATTATACTGATATTGACTAAATAATGTTTGAAAGAAAACTGCAGTTTACTATGACAAAGTCTTTCATTTTGACAGTTCAACAACATCCATTGCATTATTTACGTTATTGAGCAGGCGGATTTTATAAACATATGAAGCAATGTATTAGCAATTTCCTTCAAAATATTTCGGATTGTGATTTAAAATGTGTTACTAATTGGGATGCAGGTAAAGAAGATTGAACCTGCTGTGAATATCCTTGGAACCCTAAAATATTCAGTAAGTAGGTATTCACGCCTGAAACGAACTGAATCGATACAGCCATTGTTCGCACGGTACTAGCAATAAATTTGAGGTTAACCCGACCACTTCAGTGCAGATTAATTAGTACATAACACAAACATAGGCTGACATGTGGCAGTACACCTCAGGCCATGTTGTACTCACATGTACCTATAACTCATGTTATTACAATGTAAACTGAGGCTATCGTTAAAGGCTTCGAGCAATAGTTTATTGATTACGAACAAAAACACATCGCTCAAGTGGCCGCGATTGCAAATCTATATAAATAAAACAAAGACTAGTTTGTTACAACACTTATAACTCGAGATCTGCTGGACCAATTATCATGGTTTTAGATTTTTTGGATTTGTCTCCGCCCCGAATAGCAGAAACTATAGAAACGGGAAATAATCATGAAAAATATTATAATGAAGGTAACATTCTGAGGCGGTACGAAGTTCGCCGGGACAGCTAGTAACTTATAAACCTGAACACTCAAACACAAAGTTTATTATCGTTTGCAATATATTTATCACTTCGATTGAAAATAAACGTATTTTTAAAATAAGAACTAAACTATTTATGAAAAATTTCAATATAATTTCTAAGCAATAAGGTTCATAAAACTACACTCGAGAGCAATGAATCCGGGTCACTTAAAGAATCCTAAAAATCTCGAAAACTGAAAATGCTAGGTTAATGCAATAAATTGTATTTAATAGACAATGTAATACTCCTTAAATGAAGGTATTAAAACTTCTTAGTTATTGTAAAGTTATATCATAAAAAAATCAAATTTGAAAAAGGGCCACTTTCGAAGATGGAACTACGAAATTACAGCATTTGGTTTTGCTTTTGTTTGTAATCTGTCATTTATGTGGGTACATAAACCATGTTGATAGTGCTCTATATTCATTATTCAAGCTGAAATTATGTCGCTTACGCCTGAAGAATGCACCAGAATACTTACAATGCTGGAAACCGGCCGGAGTCAGCGCGATACAGCCAGGACTGTCGGTGTGTCGCTGTCAACAGTACAAAGAGTTCTCCGACGTTACGAAGAAACTGGTTCTAACCTACGCAGACCAGGAACGGGCAGAACCAGGTGTACCACAGCACGAGAAGACCGATACTTGGTGAACACCATGCTTCGAAATCGCTTTCTCACAGGAACTGAACTCACCAATCAGTTTCGACGCCTCGGAGGAAGTAACCCAAGTGCATGGACAGTAAGACGTCGGCTTGCTGAATCTAACTTAAAACCCCTTAGACCTGCAAACGGCCCTAAACTGGAGCGTGGGCATCTTATTTCAAGACTAAGATATGCCCAGAGCCACGTAAATTGGAGTATTGAAGATTGGTCAAAAGTTATGTTCTCCGACGAATCAAAATTTATGCTCTACAAGCACGATGGAAGACACAGAGTGTATCGAAGACCAGGGGAAAGATTCAAGCAAGCATGCATCGAAGAAAAAGTAGCCTACGGTGGTGGGTCTGTACTTGTGTGGGCCGGAATTTCTTCTGAAAGTCGCACAGAGCTGGTGATCATAGAAAACGGCTCTTTAACTAGCGTAAGATATGTGGAAGAAATCCTCAATGATCACGTTGGTCCATTTATGGTCAATTTAGGTGAGGATGCTATATTTATGCATGACAATGCCCGACCTCATACAGGTAGGATTGTGAATGACTACCTTCAAGAGATGAACATTACTCGTATGGAGTGGCCAGCGCGCAGCCCGGATATCAACCCGATCGAGCATGCTTGGGACGAGCTAGGCAGATGCGTAAAACAACGAAACCCTCCCCCAATCACGCTTCGTGAGCTCAAAATTGCTCTCACAGAGGAATGGGAGAATATTCCCCAAAATCGTATAAGGAACTTGGTGTACAGCATGCCAAACCGCGTAAACGCAGTAATGGAAGCACGAGGAGGCAATACGAAGTATTAAAATTCAAGAAAATCGTAATAAAGTTCAAAAATTTCATGTTTCCTATTTTTGTTTTAAGGGGAGATCAGCAGTTTTTTTCTTTATGTAATTTTGTGTTAATAAAATGTATTTTTTTTTACTTTCATTTAAGGAGTATTACATTGTCTATTAAATACAATTTATTGCATTAACCTATCATTTTTAGTTTCCGAGATTTTTAACATTCTTTAAGTGACCCGGATTCATTGCTCTCGAGTGTATGTTGCAAAATAAGACCACAGCATTATTGGTGGTCTTATTTTTTCGGCCGTTTTTCGATGCGCTCATCGAAAATTTAGTACTATTTTTGATCGAAGGTAAAAGGAGACTAAAACCTGATCTACACGGAGCGATTTAATTGCTTGTGACATACCATAACTTGAAGCAACAATAAAAGATGCTCCATAGATTTAGTATACAGGATGGCAGGACCAGGCCCGGGTCGACGGCGCGTTCTGTTCCATGCGCGCCTCAAAGAGATGTCAGCTCCAAATAATAATAATAATAATAAATATAAATTTCTGAAATACAACCTTGTGGAATCGGAGGTACCGTACTACAGGTAAGTGCCCGACCCAGTTCTCGAAAATGGTAATATCACATTGTACTGGGATCGATCCATCATCACTGACAGGACTATTGTTGCCAATAAGCCTGATATAGTGGTGGTGGATCGCTTGGAGCGACGCGCAATGATTGTTGACATAACCATCCCGCATGATGAGAACCTCGTGAAAGCCGAGAAAGATAATATGATAATAATATAATAATAATATGAGACAACATCCACACAAGGTCTTCAGGTCCCGAACTAGGCAGAGCCTGTACTACGGTAACCTGATGACTGATATACATACTTATATACATATACACACCCAGACACAGGTCAAACAGACATGTTCATGCACACAAATGTTTGACTTGTCCGGGGATCGAACCCGGGACCAGCGGCTCAGAAGGCAGGGTCGCTACCAACTGCGCCAACCGGTCAGTCAAAGATAAACAAATCAAGTATCTTAACTTGGCTCACGAGGTGGTCGACATTTGCGATGTGGGCTCAGCGGTCATTGTGCCGATAGTCGTGACAGCCAATGGGCTAATACCCAAGAGCCTCGACCAACACCTAAGGAGGCTCTCGTTAGGCAGCTGGATCAAGGGCTTGATTCAGAAAGCGGTACTTCTGGACACGGCCCGCATTGTTAGGAAGTTTCTCTCTCTGGAGCCCTGACCGCCGGTAGCTTGGACCCTGTTCCTGATACCGGTGGGCTACTATTTTTTATATTTTTAAATGTTTTTGGTATCTTTTTATTTATAAAAATATTTAAAAATGTAATTGATATGTATGTAAATGAAATAAAGGAAATAATAAGAATAATAAAACATTTATTTCAGGCTACAATGGCCCAGAGACATATACCTTACAAACTAACATATATAAAGTATTTAAATAAAACAAAACATGTGTTAATTACAGCTTAAAACTATGTTAGTAGCACTTCACTAGCTTGTCCTTGAGCTATCCTGTGGTACTTGTCCGCGGAAGCGACGGAACACCACGTCCTGCGGCCAAAAGTCTTCTTCCATGACGACGGGCAGATAATAATTCGGTACGCGCACCACGAACGCCTTGAAGTTGACGTTGCGGTGCGACTCCAGTAACTGCACCCTCGGCATGTACCTCGTCTTCTGGCGCACGTACTCTACGATGTCTTCCGCCTTAGTAGAGTAGTGTAGGCGGGAGATGTACACCGGTGAGTTCGGCTTAGCGGCGCGCAAGCTGACTTCGGGCACCGTTGGAGCTTTGCCGCAGCGGTTCTTGTTCGCTCGCAATCGGCGCTTCCTCCTTTGCACCGTCACGAAACCGTCATCTTCGGGCCTATACTGCGCCTTTTCTGGCATAGGCTTCTTACTTGGAGCGCCCGGTGCACTTGCGGTGACGCTAGCGAAATCCTTTTGTAAAGGTTTCGCCTGGGCTGCAGACACTGGCAGCGGGACGGAGCGCCGCCGCCGGAAATGAAGGGGTCCGCTAGGGCAGATGCCAGGGTTGCGGGAAAGTCTGAAAGGGTTACAGTGGCCCCTGGCACAGGCAACTGAAGGAACACGGGTGGGTTTTAGTTTCGTTGGATATAAAAAAAAATGCTGTTTCATACATTTTGACCGCGTAGGCATTGCACTTTTCTATGAACGATGAGAAATTTCTTCGCTAGAGGTCTTAAAGCATGTGCTGAATTAATTGTTTTTGAAGTCGGTTGTCTTTTTGTAAAAAGTTTTTAATTTTTGAAGAGTAAACTTCTTTAGCCGCGTTGAGCGATTTTTGGTAAGGGCAACACTTATGGGTTTGCATCACCGACATGCTAATCTGACGTGTTGCGTCAGACTAGCGATGCTGCTGTGTGCTGTGTACATTTTGGGGTTTTCACTCCTGTCAGCAGTTCCCATGACAGCCAATTTTTTTTATTAACCTAGCTCTACCCAGCGCTACCTAGCTCACACAAATTCGTGTAAGCACTACTTTATACAACAACTCTTTTTCACATAGTTATACCGTTTGTCATTGAGGACTTCCGTGACAGTAGAGTTTCTTCGTAGTCCGTGACCACGGATAGTAACTAACCAGTAATTTTCTTTGATCTGTACACTAATCAAATCACAAAACGTGTACTGTACGTCATTGAGGAGTTCCATTGACAGATCTTCAATATATTTAGTGGGACCATCTCGGTAGGAAACTCTTTCAACCAAAAATAATCCTCCGAGTAAATTGGCTGTGTAACATACGGACGGACAGACGGGTAGGACGAAATGATAAGAGTTCCGTTTCTATATGCCATTTGGGTACGGAACTAGGGTTCCGTACCCAAATGGCAATACAGGTGAATTGATAACTTCTTCCTTTTTGAAGTCGGTTATAAAGATGCCCGAACTGAGGCAGAACTTGAGTGAGATGAAACCTCTCTAGAGAGAACCAAATATTCCAAAAGCAAGGTCCAGGGGCCGTACTATGACGTGTTAATTCCATCATTGTTCAAGCGTGGAAGAGAGACGGAGCTATACATGACCGATAGCACTATCTCTTTTTCTCAACGGAATCATGATGGCGTTAACAGGTCATAGTATGGCCCCAGGAGTCCAGAACTAAAGAAGCAGAACAGAAGAAGATCTACGAAACTACTTTTTTCCGACAATTTTGTAACAAAAAATAGTTTTGTTCCAAAAACTGTGACAACAATATTCGAATGTGAGTCACTCTTCTGACTGACAACATTTGCTCAACGCAATCTATCGGATAAAGTGCTTCACTCAAAACTCGCTCTGCATATAATAAACTTTCTTAAATCAAATTGGGTTTTATGATTTAAACTAATAAATAATTATCTAACATTGCATTCCTTATCACTCAGAACACCACATCCAATATTATTATCCTTACTTTTTATTTGAAATTCTTTTAGCGCCACTAATCAACCACAAATGGAAAGCGATTTTTATAACGTTATAATCATTATCATTACTTTTTGAAATAGCTCAGACAAATAATTATATATTTCACTTTTTAGTTGTGGTACCTACCCCAAACAAAGTCGTATACCACTACTTGCAAAGTAAATAACAGTGACAGGAAGTTATTACAACATCATCAACATACACTAGGTAAGTAAAAATAAAAAGTAATATTGAAGCTGACTTAAAAACCACTCATCAGAACTTGTCCAAATTTATATGGGACCACCTGGAAAGTACTTATAACCTTTGAAACAAAAAGAATTTTTCAAATCGGTTCAGGCGTCTTCGAGTAATCGGTAAACAAACATAAAAAAAAGGTTCCGACGAATTGAGAAACCCCTCCTTTTTTGAACTCGGTTAAAAATAAGCGGAACGAAAAAAAAAGAATGCATTCGTAAAACAAATATTTAGTAAGTACTTATGTAAGTAAGTGTTTAATAAGCGTTTAATTACTAGACTTTAACGACGTAATTACATTAAAATCGCAATTATGTATGTAAGATCAGGGGCTAAGAGCGGTGTATCATTAGGATTTGGGGTACCCATTGTACGAGGTTAAGCCAAGTAAAATAAAACAAAGCGTATTTAGAATACAGCTACTTATGTAATTCTTTAGGAAACCGACTGGTTTAACGGGAGCTAGTGCTCTGTAAGAAGTCAAGTCCAAAGACCGACTGCCGGCACAACTTTTTTTTTTTTTTTGGGTATGTCATCTTGCAGTTGGCCTTGAGAGGCCGTGACTGCTTAACCGGTCAATCCTGTGGTGTCTTCGAGCTAACTCAAAGCCTCTAGCCAGGGGCATAATATTAATTATAAACTAAGCGACCATCACCTAAGGGCACCCCCTGTGGGGTACGAATCTCGGCTTAGGGCGTCGCTGGGGAAGGACAGCCAGTTGGGGACAAGCTGGATCAAAATGGGTTCATTGTTATTAATGGGTAAAACTACTGGCTCAGCTACGCCACCAGCTGGCTCTGCGGATCCGATCAAGGGAGAGGAAGGGGAATTTATCGGGGAGGAACGCGGACGCGAAGGACCTCAGCGGCGAGGTCGGAACTTCGATTGGTGTCTGTGTCTGCTGTATACTGTACTGGTAGCCCTACTGCTTTCCTCGAGGAGGGTGATGGTCGTCAGGGTCCATCAGTGCGTGCCTTGGACGGCGGATTATACTGATTCTAGAGGGGACATAACTGGCGGCCTTCACAACCAGAGGGTTGCGATGGCTGCCAGCGGTATCAAAGAAGCGCTTGCAAGCGCGTTTCATGAATTGCTGAATGGTGGGGATTTTCAAGTCTAAGTGTAAGTTAATATTACAAACGAACCAGGGGGAACCCGTGATTTTACGTAGAAAACGGTTCTGTAGGGTCTGCATCCTATGGACGTGCCCCGGTGGGCCTGTGCGAAAACAGCACAGGCGTATGTCATTATAGGTCGGATGCATGCCGTATAAATGCGCAGTTTGCACCTGAGTGACAATTTACTGCGTGCATTTAAGACGGAATGTAGTCTACCCAGAGCAAAGGCGGCTCGCGAACGAACCACCTTTATGTGCTCTGAGAAGGAGAGACGTCTGTCCAAAGTCACACCCAGATATTTGGCATGCTTCGCCCAAGGGATCGGCTTGCCAAACATCTTGATCGGGCGGGCGTCGTCATGTCTGCGTTTGACACGCGGTTTCAAGAAGAGAACCGCGTGACTCTTGTCGGGGTTGACTTCGATTCTCCACTTTCTAAACCATGGGCCAAGCTGTTGACTGCGGAATGGAGAGTACGAGATATCGAGTCGGGACTGCCGGCACAAATGAGTGCACTTGATTATAAAGGATTCGTCCCCACCACGCACTCACCCCACAACAACTCTGTCCAATGGCGTACGGAAGTACGTCACGTGTTAACTGTTACAAAATAGTTAATCAATCTTATTCAAAACAGGGTTTACTTTGTAAATAAATGAAATAATCAAACAATGATTATCATAAACTAATAATAGTAATTGAACAGTTATAACTTGATTATATTAACAAAATAACTCAACAGTAGTATTATGAAATAACTAACAATAATAACTTTGTCGTAATTGAGGTGTTTGAGTAAAACAACGTGTAGCTAGTACCGCGGTTTATTGGGGACTGTTCTTCCTTGACATGACCGCCGCGCTCTGCACGCCTACGCACGCACACCAACATACATTACAGTAATATGTTGTCAAACCTAATTCGTAAGTATTTAGTAAATACTCTTTTATTTGAATACACAATTATTGATAGTAATAACACATAATTAACAATAGTAAAACAAGAATAATAATAATTATGTAAAATTACTCACGATTTTATTATTATTATTTATTTATTTCAGACATGTCCATAGATTATAAAAAAAAACAATCAAATAAAAACAAATTACATTAAAAAAAACAGCAATAAATAAAATTACACATACACACAATTGGTGGATTTGACAACTGACTTCGACAAGTATAATTGTCTGAATTGTGGTTTTTATTTTCTGTTATATTTTGTAGTATGAACGATAAATTAGTTTACCTATTATAGAAGTCTCTTTAGGAAGAAGAGGTAAACCTGCTAGATCACAAATTCCGCATATTTATAAGCATTACCCAAATAAATTAATGGCTTAAGTATTACTGGGTCTCATTTCTCTGAAATAGGATTGCTTTTATTCCACTAATTAATTTCGCCGAACCGGCTTTACTTTTGTATGATGACATAACAAAATGATATACCGTCTAGTGGCGGGTGCAGATTTATCTATTGCACAAACGTGTTCGTTTGTTAATTTGTTTATTGTCCTGTAGCGGTATCTACATCGCCACATGACAACTACGTCACACTGACGTCACGCAACATCCTGCATCGCGCAAACAGAGTTTACCGCGCAACTAGCATACATACCACCTCCCGACAACAACCGTCGGGCAGTTGCCCACCAGACATGACACCCGTCTGGTCGGAGTGTGGTGTAGAGTCACGTACATCAGAACATCACGTATATAATTTAATTGTTAAATATATTTTAAGATAGATATGCTGTGTTCGTAGTCTTAGTTTATGCATATTGTCACATAGCTCGTATGTATATATACGTTACTAATTAAAGGAACAGGAGTCAGTGATCAGCCGGCTCTTGGAGAACTACGCATCACGTTGTTTACTCAACCCCTCCTCCCCCCTACATCACATGGCGACCTTGCCAGTCGGCCTGCCAGTCGGCCTGCCAGTCGGGTGGACAGCGTTATAGTTGCCGGTGGGGGCAAGTCGAAATCGCAGTTCAGTTGATTTTGCACGTCACGTCGGGTCACGGGCCATGGGGAGCACAACATCAAAGGAGGAGGTCATTGTCGCTCAGACGGCGGCGGGTGGCTCAAATGTCGCGGCGGTTACGCAGGAGCAGATAGCAGCTATCAGCACGGTGCTGTTGTTCATTGCTGTGTGTTTGGCGGTTGTTATCATTGGCGTGGCAGTCCGGATGTACAGAAGGTGTCACCAGAATTGGATCGAAGAAAAGATCAACCAGCGGGAGGTTCAGAAAGCTGTGCAGATGGTCTGACCGGGAGCGGGCGGAGCAACGAGGGGAGTAAGTGATTTCAATGTGAACTTAAGTGTTGTGGCGAGTGTTTGCAGTCGTCGGTAAATTTAGAGACAATAGTGTTAAATGGAAGTAGAGTTAACGTCACTATTTATACAACTTAAGTTGATAAGGGAGTCAATTGTTAAATTGGGTCCTAGTAGGCGGAAAGGCAGGAATTTTGACGAGAAGATAAGCAACGCGAAAGCCTTATACGGTAGATTTAAGTGTATAGTTTCAAGGTCAACCAAATTTTCGGAAGAGTTAGCGCAGTTGGTAGGTAAGATAGAAAATTTGTACGTAGAGACTATAAAGTTTGAGGACGGGAACAGAATCGAACAAGAGATGGCGGCGGAAAAGTTTTCATTGAGAACAGCGGTTAGTTTGCTACCGAAAATGAGTGGGGATGAGCAAGTAACCCAAGATTTGATTGATGCCGTAGGTTTATATAGCTCAATGTTAGAGGGGGCTGATAGTGCTCTTTTAATTAAATTCGTGCTAACTACACGACTTACCCAGGGGGCTAGGATTCGGTTGTCCTCCAATTACGCAACGGTGGAGAGTCTCTTGGCTGATATGAAGAAACATTTATTGACGGTGGAGTCGGACGTAGCTGTACAAGCCAAGCTTGCTCGCGCTAGGCAAAATGGTAAAACGGTCGCGGATTTCGGTGCGGAAATAGAGAAGTTAATGGTCAATTTGACTATTTCTCAAGCCGGGGAAAGTTCGGAAGCTTATAAGATTTTGCAGCCGTTGAACGAAAAATATGCGATTAGGAAGTTTGCTGACGGACTTCGTAATCAACGTCTTGGTACGGTCATTACGGCGCGGAATTTAACTTGTTTGAAAGATGCAATCAGGGTGGCAGAAGACGAAGATTGTGCTTCGCAGGCGCAAGTCATGACGTACCAGCGCTGGCCTGCAAGAGGTAGTTTTCCTACGGGCAGTAGGAATCGTGGAAATTGTTATACGCGGCACGCTGTAGGAAATGAGCGCGCATGGCAAAGAACAGCTGTTGGGCGTACGCACAAGAATGTCAACGTATGGCATAGCAGTGGAATGCGCGGTCGCGGCAATAATGCTCGTCGAGGACGGCAGACTCAGCAAGGTCGGCGGCACGTAGCGTGTTTTGAGCATGCGCGGGGCGATGCTGACTCAGGCGCAATGTCAATGTCACGGGGTAGCGAAGGCGGGCATTTGAGTGAGACTCAGTTTTTTCGAGGCTAAGCATATTTTAGCTTGCGATAGTATTAACTGGGTTAATTTACTAGTGGATAGTGTAGATACGGAATGGTTGGTGGATACGGGTGCGTCGATATCGGCCGTAAAGAGCAGTTTCTTGAGCAACAACGCTTTGTGCTGTAAAGTAGTAAAGGAAGACTTAGTGATTAATGGTGTAGGAGGTAGTTTGCGGGCTATAGGTTATGTGTGCTTGAAGTTGGGGTACGGGCGGTGTTCGTTCGTGCATAAGTTTTATGTATTTGATGATTTGCCATGTAAGTCGGTTGGCATATTGGGCCAGGATTTCTTGCAGAGGTATAGTGGTATTATAGATTTTTCGGTAAACAGGTTGTCTCTTGAGGATTGTGGACGGCAGACGGTTTCGATACCGCTTAAGTCCTATGGTTACGTGTTGACTATTCCTCCGCGGTGTGAGGTGGTTAGGTATTTCCCCGTTAACAGAGCAGAAGATTGTGTAGTGTTTAGGAAAGAATTGCGAGAAGGGGTTTTCTTGGCTAGTGTGATGGCTAGGCCTAGGAATGGGATGATACCCATTAGGATTTTAAACACAAACTCTGAGGAAGTTGTGTGTAGTGTGTCCGATGTTACAGTTTATCCATTAAGTGATTTCGATTGTTGTAATTTTGCGGAGCCGGAGATGGACGTTGAGCGTGTTAAGGAAATATTTTCATTACTTAAGCTTGACTATTTGAGTGCCGAGGAGCGATTATCGGTTGAGCAAATTTGCGCGAAATATTCGGATATATTTCATGTTCCGGGAGATAAATTGGCTGTCACGAATGTGTATGAGCAGTCAATAAGGTTGAAGGAGAATGTAACTCCAGTTTATAGGAGGCAATATAGGATACCTTATGTGCAGAAAAAGGAGGTTGATAGGCAAGTGCAGGAGATGCTGGATAGTAATATTATTGAGGAGGCGGTTAGCGAGTGGTCTAGTCCTGTTTTAGTTGTACCCAAGAAAGCAGATCGTAGTGGGGAGAAGAAGTGGCGCGTGGTGATAGATTACAGGCAGTTGAACGAAAGGATACAGGATGATAAATTTCCATTGCCGAATATAAGTGAAATTTTAGATTCGATGTCGGGTGCTGTTTACTTTAGTCACTGTGATTTGTCGCAGTCTTATTATCAATGTGCTTTGGAAGAAAGTAGTAGGAAGTACACTGCTTTCACAACAGATAAGGGGCAATATCAGATGTGTAGGTTACCAATGGGGTTGAAGATAAGTCCGAGTTCTTTTAGCAGGTTAATGACTGTAGCCATGTCTGGATTGAATTATGACAGATGTCTGGTTTATTTGGATGATCTAATTATTTTTGGGCGGAATTTGGATGAGCATAACCGAAACCTTGTGTCAGTTTTTACACGCCTAAGGGAAGTAAATCTTAAGTTGAATCCATCCAAATGTGAATTTTTGAAGAAGCAAGTACTATATTTGGGGCACGTTATTTCGGCGGAAGGTATTTCACCAGATCCGGAGAAGGTTGAAGTCATAAGAGGTTATCCACGTCCATCAACGGTTGATGAGGTAAAACGGTTTGTGGCATTTGCGAATTATTATAGGAAGTTCATACCGAATTTTGCTAATATAGTGGTTCCTATGAATAGGCTATGTAAAAGAAATGTTGTGTTTACTTGGACCGATGAGTGCGAGAAGTCATTTTTGTTGCTAAAGGAAGCGTTAATGAATCCACCGGTGTTGGATTATCCAGATTTTTCTGATGGCAACAGTTTTATATTGCAGACCGATAGTTCGGGGTACGCTGTGGGAAGTGTGTTGTGTAATGGGAACGGAAAACCCGTTGCATATGCTAGTAGGTCTTTAGGGAAGAGTGAGTTAAATTATCCTATAATAGAGAAGGAGTTATTGGCGATAGTTTGGTCAGTTAAATATTTTAGGCCATATTTGTACGGACGGAGGTTCGTCGTAAAAACGGATCACCGGCCGCTATTGTATTTGTTTAACATGACCGATCCATCAAGTAGGTTGACTAAGTTTCGTTTGTGTTTAGAAGAGTACGATTTTGAGGTTGAATATATTAAGGGGAAAGAAAATGTGCTAGCGGATGCGCTTTCTAGGATAGTAATTACGAGTGAAGATTTGAAGACCATGCGAGAAAAGACTATATCCGTAATGACAAGAGCGCAGTACAAGCAGTTGGAAGAGCCAGATGTATGTGGTACGGACTCCGTGGTATCTGGGACTGATCACCCTAGGATCGTGGAAGTTCTTAAAAAACGAGGAAATGACGTTGAGATATGTTTGAATGGATGGGAGAAGATGTTACGTAACACTAATGGTAAAAAGGTATTTTCGAAGTCGCGCAATTTAGTGTATATGCCAGAAAACTCGAGTATTTATGTGAACTATGAATCTTTATCGGCATCATCGCGAGACGAGTTGTCGAAAGACATAGTCATTTTTTGTATTGGAAAAGGCATAAAAGAAGTTGTTATTTTTAAAAATCGTTATAACGTTAATTTTATTACAAGAATGGCAAAATATTTGAAGGGAAATGGTAGTTCCATGTGTGGAGATTTTAAAATGTGTGTGGTGAAGGATTTGCGGAGAGTGGAAGGAAAGGATGAGAAGGAAGTTATTTTGAATGATTTTCATATTTTACCCACGAGTGGTCATGCAGGTATACGCAGGATGGTGAATAATATAAAGAAGTATTATTATTGGCCATCTATTGGGAAAGATGTAATGGAGTACATTGGGAAATGTGATAAGTGTAAGAAGCAAAAGTTCTCTAGGCATACTAGGGAGCCGATGACGATTACTACTACTGCATCTACGTCGTTTGAGAAGATTTATTTAGATGTAGTGGGACCGTTGGATAGGGACGAAAAAGGCAATGTTTACATATTGACTCTTCAGTGTGAGCTTACGAAGTTTGTGGAGGCTTATCCATTAAAGAATAAATCCGCAAATGAGGTAGCAAAAGCTTTGGTAGAGAATTTTGTTTTGAGATATGGGATACCGCGGGCAATTGCTACGGATAGGGGCTCTGAGTTCATTTCAAAAGTAATGGTGGAGCTGTGTAATATCTTGGGCATCAATAAGATCTTGTCAACATCATATCATCATGAAAGTATAGGATCTTTGGAAAACGTTCATAAGACTTTAGGTGCGTATTTAAGAATACAGACGAATAATAATCCATCATCGTGGAGTTCTTGGATTCCATATTGGTGTTTTTCTTATAACACAACAGTTAATACTGTGACCAAATATACACCTTATGAATTAGTTTTCGGTAAAATTTGTAGGTTGCCAAGTAATCTGCGAGGTGAAAGTGTTGAACCTTTGTATAATTTTGATGATTATCCTTTAGAATTTAAGTATAGATTGCAAAGGGCTCAGAATGATGCGAGAGAGAATTTGATAGCAAGTAAGTTAGCGAGGAAACATTGTTATGATAAGAAACTTAATTCTATAGCTTATAAGGAAGGTGACTGGGTATTGGTGAGAAACGAGACAGGCAATAAATTGGAATGCATTTATAATGGACCGTTTGAAGTTGTAAGGGATGAGTCACCAAATGTTATTGTTAAATATAAAAATAAGATAGATGTGGTTCATAAAAATAGAACAAAATTATATTGTAAGAGTTAGAGTAAAGTTTAAAGTGTATAGGGAAAAAAAAACACATTGTAATTTAGTTTTTTTTTTCATTTAAGAGGGGTGATGTGGTGTAGAGTCACGTACATCAGAACATCACGTATAGCACATAGTTTAAGTTAAGATAGATATGCTGTGTTCGTAGTCTTAGTTTATGCATATTGTCACATAGCTCGTATGTATATATACGTTACTAATTAAAGGAACAGGAGTCAGTGATCAGCCGGCTCTTGGAGAACTACGCATCACGTTGTTTACTCAACCCCTCCTCCCCCCTACATCACAGGAGGATCCTCTCTTAACTAAGGGTATGAGTGAACTTTACATCCTGTTCCTCATACCTCTATAGTCCATTAGTCAGTATAGTAGTTAGTAGTCATTAGCTGTATGTCTCGGGAACTATGGTAATACTATCAACTTGAAATTTAGAATAGTTTTAAATATAGCTTAGCAAACCTTTTTTTATGGTAAAAAACCACAGTGTTCAAATCATAATTATATTTAATGTTATTTCACGTAATTTACAAACAACGAAATGGACCCCTGATTTTATTTTAACCACTATTCAACAAATTTTAAAGAACATTTTACAATACCTTACTCATTATTATTCTTATCTCTATCGTATTATTTATATTGGGATCTTATGGGACCAGGAATAAAAGCGGTAGATCGATTAACCTTTTAAGCGCTTGGCTAAATATAAATTTTATTGCCGTGCCCCTAGCGCGCGGCTACAAATCGATAAAATATTTTTTTTTTAGTTTTAGTTGTACAACGCATTAATAGGACGAAAATAGAACGAAAAAATCATGCATGTTTTCTGTCGCAGAAATACGACACGAGCAGTGAAAAGGTTAAATAAATACCTACCTACTTTCTTTTCAGGCAGCCATACCATAACCATACTTTACAATTTTTTTTTTGCCATACTTTTAAACTAATAACTAGCAATTAAATTAGTAATTCACAAATTAACAACATAACTTCGTATTAAGTGGGTAAGCTAGACTTGGCAAACATAAATAACAATGAGATTACTAAATTGTGGGAAGAAACTTCTCTATTAATAATCTCTTAAAAATATATAATATAATAGCCAACAAAATATCGAAATTAAAACATAGATATCAACGAGCAGCCAACAGCAATTAAAACAGAGATTTTAATCGTTTTTTGTTTATGTTTAGGTTAGAATATAAAATGCGTCGTTTAATAATCGTTTCTTAGAATAGATGGAAAACATTTGTACTTAGTAATAAAAATTACAATTTATTACAAAACGAAAAAAGAACAATTGTATTAATTGCCTTTGTGAAACTCCAGACATAATTATTAATAACATAACAAACATCACGCCTGTATTCATAATAATAAATCAAAATAATCATAATCTAATAATCATTTGCATAAATAAAAATCTTCTATCAAAAACGCCAAATTTAAAAAATAACGATTTCAAAACATGTAGTTTTACACAATATCGTAGACATCATTCATCAAAAACATTAACACCAATAAGTCAATCATGCTTTCTAATTCGAATAAAAAAAAACCCAAGAAAATAACAAACAACACATTGTACTTCTAAGTTTGCGATATACATTTAAAACTCACTTTTAATGCTTTGAAATAGGATTGCTTTTATCTCCACTAATTGGTTTGGCCGATCCAGCTTTACTTTTGAATAATAGAGCAAAAAGAAAAGCCGTCTTGCGGCGGGTGCAGATTTTTGTGAGTGCAAGTTGTGGGAGTTTCTTGTGATTCGCAAAATTATTGGTGGATGCTCATACGCACGTTACGTAGTTCAAAGCAGCATATTGTCAGATAAACGGTTCACCGTTCGTGACCGCGATAGTACATTACGTTATTAAAAGTTCTTCTTGAACACTTCAAATTCATATATATTTTGATAGAGTGAAGCGATTGCAATAAAACAAAAACTTACTGTTACTCCGAGTTGCGCACAATATTTGTATAAAAAAGATAACCATATTGATGTGGGAATTTTTACGTAATTCCTGTACAACTTAATCCCTCAGATCCAAATAGACAAACCGACAAACAAATAAAATATTCAAAAATATATTTTTTTATATTGTTGAGGTGTTAAAGGCCAACAATTTTAATTTTTATATTTTCAATTGCAAAAACGCAACGTCTGCATATTTATTATAATTATGTATAGAAGATATATAATAGATATATACAGTATGGAAACCACATAATTATATGCAATAAATGAAACCACAAGTAGGTAATACTATAGTCCTAAGAATTATAGCAAAATTAAATATTTCATTTAAAACCGTAAATTTAAAAAGTGAAATTTTCAAACAAAATAAATGTCAAATAAAATTCAATGAAAGTAAACACTCTGTTTTGACAACGTACCTTTTAGTTCCTTCGTTTAGGTGTACCGATTTCCATTTTAGGCAAATATGTTGAGTACGTAACAGCATCGTGATAGTTTGCACTGCGTAGCAACGTCTCTTTTCAATGTTTAAGAATTCAAGTTCATTGAATCATTGACTTAATTATTCAATTATACAGAGTGTTCAAATTTACTAAAAACTAAAAGTCTACTTTTTGAACTAATTACTGTCCCAATTTCGTTCTTTTTTTGGATATGGTCAGCAAATGCGATAACAAGTACCTATGTGGTTTAATTTATTGCATATATGTAGAATCCATGCTGTTTAAATATATAGAGTATTTATATATATAGATAAAATATAATAGAATACTCTTTATTATGTACACCATAAAAAGTACAGATATAAATATATACATTTTACATAGGGTGACACAACGGGCGGTCTAATCGCTTTACAGACGTCCTGTACACCTTTTTTTAGACAGAATTATTATATTTATACATAATAATATAGATAGGTTAGATACGTAGGTTTGTCAAAAAAAGAAATATATATACACTAGCTGACCCCGCGAACTTCTTACTGCCTAACATATTTTTTTTTAATTTCTCTCTGTATGAACCATTCTCGTACTTCAAGGAGTATTCTAAAAAAAGAATTAGCAAAATCGGTCCATCCGTTCTTGAGTTATAAAATTACAACGAAAAGTGTCATTGATTTTTATAGATAAAAGGTTAGAAAGATTATAATTTTTGAATATGTAGTGTTGACAGTGTTATGACGATGTGCGATATAGTTGTTGTTTGTTGTTTATGGACTGTTTAAACAACAGTCCATAAACAACAACAACAGTGATTGGATTGCAAATTGAATACAGTGATAATCCTTTTAGTGCCTACTTATACGATTAAATATATTTAGGAATGTTATTTTCTTAGAACAAGCATTTTAGTATGCAAACAACACAAAGTATCCAATCTCCTAAAATACTTCAGCAAATATATAATTTGAAAACGTACCTACTTTTGTTTCAGTAATGAGAATAACAATGATTTTAGGTTAACAATCTTTTATTAGGAGTAACGAACGGACACAGATTTCTGTTATTCAGACAAACGGACTAGGGGAGCTCATATTGCGCATGTCATTTGTTTTCATTAAACATTTCATTAGCTTTCTAAATGGTGTTGATTTTAAACGGGCGGGTGGCGCTTTGTGAGTTTGTTTTAGTATTTACCGAGTCGGCAGCAATGATAATGTCTAAAAATAGCTTTAGATTTTTTATGGCCTGAACATACCTTCCGCACTGAAATAATTGGTGCAGCATATAATGTTCCCACTGCTGAGACACAAGCCTTCTGTGAGAGGGAGTGGGCCGTAATCCATCACGCTGGCCCAGTGCCGGTTGGTATATTATGTCACATGTCTTGTCTTCGAATTTTTGGTTCTAGGGCACGCCGCCGCCGGTTTCCTCAAGAATTTTTCTAATTGGTGTGGTGTTTCGAAATCTGGCTGGATAATAGCCAACAGCCAATGGCATAGGAATGAGCAAATATGCTTCGTGTAATTTTGATTCCTTTTAGATGACATAGAGAATGAACGCGATAATCCTTTGATTGAAGTTTCAAAATCTTGCTCTGAAAGGTAGGTACTACTTATCGTATCATCCACATACTTTAAGTTAGTAGAAAGTGAAAATCACTGCGAATCTCCTGTTTTGTGGCGCAGCTTCTGGCTACTTCCCAACTTTCTTATAAACTCCCCGGATCGTCTAAAAATCTGTAACAGCGAAGCATAATAAGCTTGACTGACCGGTTGGTGCAGTTGGTAGCGACCCTGCCTTCTGAGCTGCTTGTCCCGGGTTCAATCCCCGGACAAGTCATACATTTGTGTGCAAACATGTCTGTTTGATTTATGTCTGGGTGTGTATATGTATATAAGTATATGTATCAGTCATCAGGTTACCGTAGTACAGGTTCTGCCTAGTTCGGAACCTGAAGACCTTGTGTGGATGTTGTCTCATATTACTATTATTATTATTATATTCTTTGTAGAAGATACACGATGAAAAGTATTAACATCATAAAGTAACAATAAATCATAGCATCTACGAGTATCTACATTTTGAACTTTGCCCCACACTAGGAATTTCTCCTGTATTGTGGGACAAACATATAAACTCACATACACAAACAGCCAGACCCGGAACAACTACTTGTAGGTAGGTAGGTACATTGTATGTAGTAAACACCTGAGTTATGATCCAAGTTATCGCAGAACAAGTCCATAACTCGTTTGATGGTTGTAGTCAAGTTTTATTCCCACTGTTTTATTTACACAACAGTAAATGCCCCGTAAACTGAACCCGAAATCCGTTTCTAAGTACTCTGTTGTAAATCTTCTTGGTACTTGAAGACGAGATGATATTGAAGTATGAATAAGTCAAGATATAGGACGCTCACGACGTCACCATGAAGGATTAAAGTAATAAGTTCCTACTAGGTATGTATGGGTACTGAAAGACATACAATATGTTGTCCGTAATACCTAATACTGAAGACTGAATAACGAAATAAAAAAACAATGTCTAATTTAGATAAAACTGTCTTCTCTGACGAAGTTTGTATCTATATTCTATTTTAGTTTACTTTCTGATAAATGATTTTATTTCTGTAAGTAGGTTTGTATAAACACTTTTACACGTCAATCGTATTTTAAAAACCAGACGAGGTCGGCGTTTTCTATCTGACTACTCTGAGAGGAAAGCCCGAAACAAACTCAGAGGTCACAGTCTCTTTTAAAGTCCAGACATAATCTTGGTCATATCTTTGGCTTGTTTCATTCATAAATGAAAGCGTTACCAAATTGGAGGATGATTGTTGTCCCAAAAATTTGTTACGAACCTCTTTAACTCTATTTATAATTCTTGTTTTGTTGTTTAATTGTTGCCAACTTTCAAAGACCGGTCTCTTTATTCAAAATTAACATTCGATTTTATTACCATCCTTTTACAAAGAATTAACCATCTATTTCGGGATTAAATTTTCCATCAATTTTGTTGACTAAGGTTGAAAAGTTTGAAAGGACTTACACAAAGTAATTTATTCGTTATTCCAGGGATAATGTACATCCATCAGGCTGCGTGCCTGTTTGATTAGGCAATTAATCAACCAGCGTTGAGCAATAACATTCCAGTTATTTAGTTTGAAACAAAAACAATCAACACACACACGACTTAACGAAAACAAAGTCATTTGTACTATACTAGTGTTGTTGGGACTTAACATGGGTATCGATATAATACGCAGCAAGTGCCGCCATCTAGTTTTGTTACGAAGTTACTAGGAATCACCAAAGAGGTTGGAAAGGAGTGACTCCGGCTGATTGTTGTCACTATAGCAGAGCGTCGCTTCGATCGATGGTTGAGTGGTGGCTGTCTTCTGATGACAGATGAAGTTCGGAGCTGTCGTACCACCTCTACGACGAGCTGCTATATTCTGGCAAGATCCTGATGATATTGACGCTGCTGAACCACCAATACGATGACCACTTCTGGTAAAGGCTATCCTGCGCATTGGCGTTGAACATTACTACTAATAAGTAAAGCATCGATGCTTTTCATTCAATTCTCATCCCACATCCCTAGAGTAGTTACAACTATATTAAATACCACACAAAAGGCTTATGTGTCTATTCATTAGCAACGTTTTAATTAATGCATTGGTATTAGTCGAATCGGCATTTTGCGTTTATTCTGCTTTACATTCGTTTACATAATTAAGTAATTAACTACGATCGATCATTTAGAAAGCCGCTAACTTTTCAATTAATATAATACTAGTCACGCTTGACGATGAAATCACATGACTCTCTTTCAATATCTAATATAATAATTTTTATTCTTGTCTCTCATGCGTTATAGTTATTTATGCAACTGTTGTATAATAAGTAATTTTAATAAGTAATTATGTACAGTTGCATACACGACTTTATGTACACCCACATGATATTAATCCTCTATAAAAGATTCTGAACCATAGGAACCTACAGTGTTGTAACAACCCTATGTAAATTATTAGTTTTTTTTAATTAGTTTTTGTGGTAGTGAAACGCGCGCGCATGACAATGTTCTTTTTTTGAAATTGATAAAGATACCACGAATTGAGTAGTGAGAATGTGGCTGTTTGATGAGTAAGGAAGGGATCGAGTTCGAGTTGCGTAATGAAATTTAGTACAACATTATAACATTCGTTTGGATGATATTATGGTTACTATGACACTGGTTGTTTTAATGTTAGCAATAAGCTAACTGTTTCAGAAACTTTTATACAGAATTTATAGCATGGGTGTAGATAAAATATCTTAAAGAATAGGTGTGGCATAACATAAATACAACAACAATATAAAACAACAGCAATTGGAGGAGGCATGAGGCACAGCTGATCACGTTTTTTGTAGCTAATTAGCTCCTTAAGGCATTTGGACTATAGGGTCGAGGTCTCTTTCCTTCTCCATTTTGGTATATATTTTTTTTTGAGTCCGTAAACTTTCACCCGACGCACGGTGGTTCCTCTCATAGGTCATAATTCCAAAAAATGCATTGCCAAACTCAAACTCAATCTCAAAGCATTTATTTCAATTAAACCATTTACAGGCACTTTTGAATTGTCAAGTGGTCGGTCAGTCAGAAATATGAAGCTAGTTGCCCATTCCAAAGCGTAGTAGGTACCTATGGAGAAGAACGGGCAAGAAACTCCATGGACACTCTTTTAAATTATTATTAATTTCAAAATATGTGTCATTGTTTATGCGTTTCATTACTCCGATGAACAACCTACCGAAAAGTATAAATTTGTCATCCCTTTTTGGTATATTTCACTTATTATTTGTCCTCGGAAGTGAACACATCGGCATTGTTGCACTGTGCTTATTATCAGTGACTCATTTGTTGTCGTTTTTAAAATTATAATTCCACAGAATTCTATTGTTTCTTTGACGTGGTTGTGAAATGCAATTCCAAGAACAAGGTATGTTTTTGCAAATTTATTATATTTGATAAAATTTTTACGTTATTGAAGTGCTACGCCGCACTTATGATATTGTATATTTTTAGGTGATATTGAACTTCATGTAGACTATCGGAAAGCTGTGCAGATTAAGCCGACGTTGAGTCTACCCTCAAAATAAAGGTGTATTAGTATAATTTCTAAAACTGATATATTGGTCTGCGTATAGGCGCATATTTGTGATTAGCGTAGCAGGGTCTACGAAAGAATTGACTAATTGATGTGTTTTTTTTTCAGGTACTTTGAGAAAATGCACGTTTTCAAGGATGCATTTCTTAGAAGTTTGGGCTGTACTGTACGTGGTAGTGTGAGTGAAAAACACCAACACATACTTCTTATTTTTCAAGATACTATTAGTAATGAATAGTTAGATATAGGCCCATTACAGAAACGTGTATTTATATTGTGTAAGCGGCGGCTAAACGATTTATGGAAATCTGTTTATATAAAGAAAAACAATATTTTTGGATAACTATGCGGATTGGCTTACTCATGCTCAGTTCGGACCCTTATATAAATAGTCTTCGAAAACTTCCCCAAAAGAAAAAGAGCTTATATACAAGTGAGGTGCTAGACCTATTACTACAGGTGTAGATAAGTTTATTGTAATATTAGTATTAATTATATGTATAAGATTTCGATATCAGTCATTTTGTAACTTGTGTTTTTAGTTTTAAGTTAAGATAGTATATTTTGTTGATTAAAGCTTACTAATATTTTTTATTTATTTTATAATAGGTTTATGATAAAACTATTTAGCCATAATTAAAACCACATCAATGTTTATCTAATAATTGTCTAGAAAATCTATGACTGTAAAACAGAAATATTTCCCTTGGAATGTATTGATATGTCGATGTGACAAACATATTATTTTGTGAGTAAATGTAGATTAAGTAGATAATGGTGCCGATTCTCTTGTCACAAAATTCTCTAAACTAGACTAAAAATCACCAAAATTTAGTTTATTCCTGTCAAACGACGATTTCCCATTCTGAAATTGACTAAAGTGACACAACTTAACCAAATTTTAGTTTGACAGCACTAAGATGGCACTGAGATTATAATTTAGTGAAAATGGCAATTTTGCTATTCTGAATTTTACGTTTTTCACCAAAAATTTTGATTGTCGTAACAAAATCTGCCTGTTTTTAATCGCGATTAAAAAGGTGAGGAATAAAATTAGTTGTCATGAACTAAAATTCATACCAACACCTCGACTTCAGATGCAAAAACAGTTCTGTATCTTTTTTTCTTTTCTTTTGCTTATGTCTCGAAAACAGTGTGTCCTATCGCAAAAATAATGAAAATTTCGACCCCCTTTATAAAACCCCGGAACATCTAAAATCCAACGTGTTGGTAAAAAAAAAAAAAAATTTTTTTCATATTTTCCATACAAAAAGTGATAAATTCCATACAAAACATGTCGAGGCTGCAAAATTATGCGCGACTCTGACTCTAAAAAAAAATCACGTGGTACGGCAAACAAGTATCACGTGGAGTCGCAATTGCCAAATTTGATTTTAGATGTGTCAAAATTATTTTTAAATTTAGAGATTTTATTTTGCAGAATAGCGTTAAGATTCTCATAGCCAAAAGTAAGGAATTTTAGAGATAGTTTAGTTAGTTTAGTTCGGTGTACAACAGAATCGGCACCATTGTCTTTTTGTATTATTTTAAACCTAAAATGCACAAAAAACTAGCGCCATTGAAGGTTTAAGTATTTATGACCGTCTTTGTTCGGGCGCTGAACCACTGTGCGACGTAGCAATTAATACAGCTAAAATCTATTTCGGTCAGGTGACATAGTTACCGCGTGACAAATTCCGGTGGCCACGGCAGTCCCATTTCCTGCCTGAACGTTTTCAATAAATACCTTCATTTGTTTACCAAAACATTTTATTGGCAAATCGTTTTCACACACCACGCATTTGAAATTGAATAACGTACTCTGAATTATGTTGAGCGTGTTATTAGTTGAATTATCGGGATTTAATGTAATTTGTGTTAATGTGCTGTTAACCTATTTCTGATAGGTAATTAAACATTTTAAATTGAGGTTATTTGAGTTAATATTTTGTTCAAAAGTTGTTTATTTACCCATTATCATTTGCTACTTAGATAATAATACTCTTAAATTTTCAATGAAGTATTACTAATACCTAATTGTAATTTTATGACTAAGGAAATATTGTGAATTCGATTAGGAAAATAAGAATCACTGAATACGAAATGCTTAGTAATCCAAAGAATCCATGGAGTTCAGCTGATTATATTACAAACAAGCTACGCGCTACGCCGTAGCACCGTAGCACCGTAGCGCTACGAGACATTCTATTTGAGGAGTGGAGTGTCGCGAAGGCAATCGAAGTCGCTTTGAGCCGCGCTTCAGGTGGCAAACTACTTAGAGAAAGTGCAAAATTCTGCATAAAGCCACCGTGCAACGAACCGAACAGAACCTTTTGAACTCCTTTGATTTGTGGAGGGTTTACGATTTGACGGTGGGCGGCGGTGTCATTTACCTTCAACGTCTGAGTTTTCTTGTAAATCTTGTTAAAGGATGTCTGCAAGTAGAAAATAAGTTTTTGTCACTTACTGCTGACTTGATAGGTTAACTTAGCGCTTGATGTTTGCGCAAGGTCGTAGCACTTTTGCAAGCCTGAATCGCAGCAATGTTTGCAATAAAACGTAAGTGTACGGGCTGTCCCACATGCGATTAAACAAACAAACTTGTATAAACGCGAAAATTATCGCTTATACGTATAAAACGCTATCTCAATTTAAAAAAAAAAATTGGAAAATCCAAAAGTGCACGCTTGATAACGCTCATTTATTTTAATAAAATAATATATCGTATAATTGATTTGTAATATTAAAAACAAAAAACACGTATGCAAGAAAAGTTCCTATATTTTTTTTCGTGTGTATCATAGTGAATTTTAATAAATATTCATTTAAAAAAGCCCGTATTTCATAATTTCATTTATGAAATATGGCACCAGTTCATCGAATTCTGGAATTTACAAAAAAAGCCCGGTCTCGATGTATCAATTTTTTCGGGAGTTATCGTTGGTACAAGTACATACAAAATCAGCGTACAGACGTCCACGTATTATTCGAAACATTTTTTTTTTCAAAGTACTCGTAGTAATACAGAATTGTTTTTTTAAAGTATAATATGGTTTAATTTAAGTGTTTTCTCGATGTACATCTACTCATATTATTGTTTAAGTGCAATATAGTTGTGATAGAGGCATTTGAAGATCACAAAATTGCTTGACCTTGACGAGTCGGGAGTAAAGCACTACCTCAACCGCTTCGCGTTATGGGGCGTGCAATAGCTATGTTCATGTTAAAACGTGTTCAAAAGAATGTAACACACAGATTACTTTGTTTTCAGTTAGAGTTACCGTCTGTATGCCGGCAGAGGGCGCATAAATCAAACTTTGTTCAAGTGCTGCAATGTACCGCTGTAGCGCTGTAAAGTAGTATTTACGACGTAAAGCCTCGTCCACACAAGCCATACCCCGCACGCTAAAATTTCGTGCGATATGTGTCGGACAAATATGTCTGATATAATTTTTAATGTGGGACATGTCGTGCGAAATGTGTCGTACCTTGTGCTCTAGGGCAAACGGGGCTAAAGCTGGATACACACTCGCGAGAGGTAGGTACAAGATATGTATGTGGTAATCACGAGTATACCAGTTGCTGTCGCAGCAAGTTGCCCAAATATGAAGGAAAAGCACGTGTTTTAAAAGAACAAGCTGAATATTTTTGCTTCATTGGCAGCCTTGGCTGATAATCATTTCATTATACGAATTACCAACACACATATCAAGTTGACAATCTTCATTAAGAAAAAACCGATTTCCTAATGTTAAAACCGTACCAGACAATATTTGGATACGTTACTAAAAAATAACACTGGTACTTCAGTTAAACCAATCCCTTTGTGAATAGAACTTTTGTTTCTAAACTTCAAGTATTCTGCACCATTTGTTAGTTTGCAATGCAAGAAAGCAGGACAGTATGTCAATTCTGTAAAAATATCACCGTGAAGTGAAACCCTTAGGTGAAGTGAGCGTGGAGTGAGCTGTCAGTGTCATCCCACTGATGCTAGGGATTGACCAAGCTTTACACTTACAATCATAATCGAGATTAAATTTTTTTGTTTATGCGTATTCTGTTGATCATTTTATATTATTTCAAGGCTAGTATTTAAGTGGCTAAAAATTACTATTTACGGGTTTTTTTTGTAAATAAAACAGCAAAACAGAAATTCAGTCAGAAACTCAAAAAAGTTCATTTTTTTTCCTAAACTAGTTTCCGACTGAATTTCTGTGTTGCTGTTTTATTTACAAAAAAACTCTAAATAATAATATTTAGACGCTTAAATACTAGCTTTGAAATAATATAAAATGATAAACAGAACTAACATTAAAAAATATAATTAAAATATCGATTATGATTGTAAATGTAATGCTTGGTCAATCCCTAGCATCAGTGGGACGACACCGACAGCTGACTTCACGCTCACTTCACCTATGTTTTCACGGTGAGATGGTTGCAGAATCGCAATGCAGGACACAGTTGGCGCCACAGTTTGCATGACATTAGCAGGATGTAACTTGGTGTGCAAGATCTTTATGTGGCCGTGGCTTGAATGCACGAGAATGTTCTGTGCATGCAGGTTTGTGTAGCCACGAGAATGTCTATTACGTGAGTATAGTTCTAAATTAGTGTAAAGGCTAGGTCACAATTAATGAATCGTGACAAAAAGCTAATCTTATTTGTTTTATTGTATAGATTTAGTATCAAGTTTATAATATGTATGTATTTACGAAAAAAAAATGTATTTAAGTAGTGTATCAACCATCTGGTATCCATAACACAAGCCTTAAGTGCTTAACTTGGAACTAGATGGTGCTGTGTGCAATAAAAAAGAAAAAAAAAAAGTAGTTCAATCTCCAATAGCGAAAATCACGCAATGTTTGTACATTAATGCAAAACTATTGTACGGTGTTATAAATATTTTCTAGCTGGTAGTAAATATTTAAACTAATAACGTTACAGATAAAAAATTGATGACTTCTAGGAGCAATGACATTGAGGCCGACACTAATCAAAAAACCTAACTCATTATCCTTACCTTGTGACCTCACCTTTACATTTCGCGCAGCAAATCGTTTTTATATCCAATAATATCGTACGCAATATTCCACAATAAGGAGCACCGAGATATATGGGAGTAATGATCCCATTTATCCGCTCGAGTTTTTCATGAAGCGATTTATATACTATGTAGGTACTTGCACAGCTGCCGCTTTCAATGCAAACGAATTATTCTGTAACACGAAAAAATTGACGATCTCTAATGGATTGCGATATTTGAGTTTCATTCTCGCAATTCTTTAGAACAGGATGAGGCTAGACAGAACATTTACTTTTATCTTTAGAATTGCGGTATATTCATTTACAACCAAAATTAATTGTTACAAATGTAGCTAACAAAGTTGCACGTTAATAAAACTATTCACTACCTTAACTACTTTCTAGCCTCCGTATATGAATAAAAATAAAACGTTTATTTTTCGCATTTAAAGCCAAAACAAGTTATGTCGTCTTCGTTTAATGATTTTCGCGAATATTTCGGAAGGCGAGGGCGGCAGACAATCAGCGCTAAAAGCACCATTGTCAATTTTAATGAAACCCCCGAGATATCAACTTTGTTTTCAGCCATTGTTCGAGACAGAGTCTACCGACGAACCGACGAGTTTTGAGTCGTTGACAAACTTTTATTTGACCAAATTGTGCATAGTTACACACTTTCTTTTTGTGTGGAAAGGAAATAGAAATTCTATTAAAACTAAACTGTTTGTTACAATACTCACTGTAAGAGTTGTTTGTTAAATAAAACAAAACAGTAATAAAATTATACAGCAAAACTCCATGTTGTGGTTTGATGCACAGTGTCAGAGTTGTCATATGCTACCCACAGAAATGTGTGTTCGAGTAGCTTTTGTAAAACAACTATAAAATTTATAACTGTGTCGTAATAGGAGATGCTACACTATAGAATACGAATACGTGCCAAGTTAATTGTAATAATGAAGGGTCAACGATATTGTCTGTTCATTACAAGGTAATTGGGGGTTTACTCCGGAGATATCGAGGACAAATGAATCTTAATGTAAGCTAGCCTTGTCATTGGATTATCACGCAAGCATTTATTGTGTGAAGTACTTACCTTTAAATGTGTCTACGTAAAGTATCAGTGGTGTGCGATTCATATCAAACAGTAGACTAGACAGCCTTAATATAAATGTATTATTCTTCCAAAAGTACTCTGTGTAAAACCGACATCAAGCTCTTTTCTTGGAGACATAATATGACATTTATTTCAGTAATTTTTTTGCGGATCTCATTACTTCCAGACGGTCTTATTATTAGATAAGCCTGTATTCAATCATAGTTTCAGGGGAAGTTAGTTCTTTGGGTCAGCATCAAATGCAATCAGAGGTAAAAGGCATTAGCTGTTGCTTTGTCCGAGTCCCCCGGGCGGGGGCCATCGTTGTAACAAACGGTTATAGGTTTCACACGACGTGACGAGTGCTCTTAAGACTCGGGGGATTGGGGAACAGCACACAGTGCCCCCAATACTACTAGGTAATGTGATCATTCGGCTGTATTGGGGGCAAAGTGGTGGTTTGAGGTTAAGTTAACGCTTGATATGGAAATTAAGCTGATTTAAACAGTTTGAAATGTTAGCAATAGTTTTCTGTTTCTTATTTCCGTTCCGGGTGGACGTAAAAGAGAAATGGGAGGTTGCTGTGCTGTCGTAAAAGTAAAAGGAAATGGACTCAATAACCTGTGGAAAATTAATTTTAAGTTGCGTTCATAAAAAAAATATTGTGATTAGTTAATTATAAATTATGGCACCACTGAGCAAAAGCTTTTCCTCTTAGAGTCGAGGAACGTGAACTGTTGGGTTATCTCTTAGTCACTTTATTCTGTCTTAGTTTTCAGGCCCATAAGACTATGGAAAAATGTGCTTTGGAAATGTCAGATGACTGTCTAGCACGTCAAGGAAGTAATAAACTAAAATTATACACAAATTACTTCTAGTTGTAGTTGGGTATACAACGTGGTGCTACAATGGCGATATTAATTTAACACACGGATAGGGCTAGTGGCCAGTAATCATAAAAAATATATTAAAATAATAAAATTCGTAAATGGAAAACTAGCGGCTGCGCCACTCGCAGGACATAGAGCTCTCTCTTTCCTTCAATTCTTCTACTCTTTGTACGTTATTCGTTTTAATTTAATTCATGCGATGCTATGATCGGTTACCCCGGCAAATAACCTCTGCGCTAGAGTTCTTTAAGTACAGGTTGCTCCAAGATGCTATTTTAGAAAATTGTAAATAAATCAATAAATTATAACGTTTATTGAAATTAAAATATGTTCGTAAAAAGAAAACGCGAAACCGCATACGTGGGTTAAATTAATGTCGCCATTAAAGCGCCACGCTGTATTTTATGAAGATCGTATCATAAGTTATGCTTTACTACATTTACTACACTATGCACTGTCGTGAATACAGTAGCCATAATTTATATAACCCAGGGTGAGATTTTGAGTCAGAACCCAAATGAGCTATGGGTTCGATTTCCCAGAAAACTACACGTGTTCGTTTTTATCATAAATATCATAATCACATTGGCAAAATATAAAGTAATAACAAAAGCAACCCTGTTTTACTTGTATTGAACAATAATTTTGCTAATAAAGATCTAAACCTGAACAGTTTTGTTCCGTAACAAATGAAAGGAAATGGCTAGAATGGGATATAATCCTTAATTTTGTTATGTAAAGCTAGTTTACAGCATACACCATGTCCACCGTACGATCACTCAATGCATTGTCGGATACGTAATTTCTCAGTGAATCAATATGCCTCAATCAATCAGTGGGTAACAGCCACTTGAAAACATACACAACTGAACATACAGAACCATACAAGGAACTGTTTAGTTTGTCGTGAATGCTCTTATTTTGAGGTATGAGAGCTGTTTTATGCTGGTTTTTACGGTCCATAGGTACATTTTCAATAGCTATTTGTTCGATAAATATATGTAAAGTCAAGGAAATTTATTGTTAAACAAAGTCAAGACTACCAACTAAAATTATCCGGATATTCAAATCACAACTGTCTTTCTTTGACAGTTGTAAGAAACGGCTATATCACGGCATATTGACGTAAGGTGTCAATTTTCTTAATAATTATTTCCCTGACTGTATACAGGGTGGCAGGTGACTCAATATTTTTCTATTTTTATAACATCGTGTACCACTACATTATACCTATGTGCACAAATAAATAAATTTGGATTTGAAATAAAAAAGACATCGAGGCGCAAACTGAAACCATGACCTCTGCACATGATTCTAGACCCCCTTTTTTTTTTTTTTTTTTTTTTTGAGTATGGGAAATCATCAAGTGACTCCTCCCGCTCTGGGTGGAGCGGAAGGGAGTGTCAGACTCTTACTGACCCCTTATTCTAGACCCCTTATCGAAGAAATTGTTGGTCGGTTATGTTCTTTTCCATAGGTACCTACTACGCTTTGGAATGGGCAACTAGCTTTATCTTTCTGAGTTCAGGCACTTTTAAATTGTCAAGGGGCCGGTCGACCCCTTGACAATTTAAAAGTGCCTGTAATTGGTTTATTTGAAATAAATGCTTTTGAGTTTGACAAACGGTTCTTCAACTGTCGGTTCTTCATAATCGGTTTTTCAACGCAGGGGGGTTCAGAAAAATAATAATAATGGTAATGATTCCATGGTTGTGTGTCAATGTCTCTGCCACCTCGTATAAGTTTTCACGAATGTCTGAGTAATTATACTCATTTACAAAATTCTGCATTTTGAGTTCGATTGAGATCTTGATTGTTGATCGCAGTCAAGTTCTGGACTTAAGCTTCTTATAAATTACGCTCATTCCTTCTATAAAAATCTACCAGACTAATTTATCTCGTCTTAAATCACGAGAAAATATCTCGGGTTCTATTTTTAGGCACAAATAATATTGTTAGTATTTAGCCTTATAAAAAGCGTAAGCATACAGAATGTCAGAGGAGTCCATTGATATAGAAGGCGATAAATTACTATATTAAGTAGCTGTGAGAAAAACAAAATAATAAAATGAATTATGTGTGTACTCGCTCGCCATGTTGGATGTTCAATTCTTTCGCGATGTCTGTCATCATTATTTTGGTGAATGATTCTTGTGATATTAAATGCTTTGTTTTGTTTACTTATGTAATAATTATGAGGATCCTCAATGATCGGCAATTTCCTAGTTCTGTTGTTCTCGGAGTTAGTTCTGAGTTGTATGTAAAATGATTAATTTCACTGTTACGTCCTTTTGGCAATATCTTCCCCAGTGAAGGCTTATTTACCTACATCCTATCCTACTATATATATATATATATATATATAATAATATTATAAACGCGAAAGTTTGTGAGGATGGATGGATGGATGTTTGTTACTCTTTCACGCAAAAACTACTGAACGGATTTTGATGAAACTTTACAGTAATGTAGCTTATACATCAGAATAACACATAGGCTACAATTTATAAAGATTTTATGTGATTTGGCCATAATATAACGATAAGTATCCAGTAAGTCGGAAAAAATCCTGCCCTCTGAGATCTATCTTTGCGTGCGCTGCCTAAACCGTTAGAATTACATGAAGAGAATGTATTGTGGGATTGTTTATCTTAAAGAGTTCTAAATAAAAGTCCGCGACAGCATATATCTACCTTTTATGTGGAAGCCATTATAACCAAAATAGTGAGCTATAAAAACATTTAAATTGAATACTTTTTTTACATTGCATATTTTAGAGTATTTAGTTAATTCTTATCAAATTAAATACCTTCATCACTTTCGGTATTTAATGTAGATGAAGTTTGTCTTTTACACTAAGTAATTTGGACTAATAGTTTAAAAGTTATAACGATAAGAATGACCTGCGATGAGTCGACGGCGCGGCCAGCAGAACGAGGGTGGAGGGGCGGGCCAGGCAATGACGCGCCATGGCCGAGTAAGCGACCCGAACGCGGGCAGACACAGAGTACTTTTTTTAGGGGCAGACGCGTGAGGGCAGACGTCGTTGACGGTTGTATAAATTCTGAGATTTTTTCACAGCGGATTCGACTCGAAGCGATTTATAATTTTTAATTAGGTTATAAGATTCGTTTTTATTTTAATTAGAATTGTTTTTTTGTTTGGTTATTTAGTTAAAGATTGTATTTTTGTAGTTTGTTTAATTTAAGAATAACGGTTTTTAATTAGTTTATAAGATTCGTTTTTATTTTAATTAGAATTGTTTTTTTGTTTGGTTATTTAGTTAAAGATTGTATTTTTTTAGTTTGTTTAATTTAAGAATAACGGTTAGTTTTAGGTATAGGTTGTGTTGTAAGTAGTAAGAAGACAGTTTTTTTTATTTTTTATTATTCCCTATTTTGTGTTTTTTTTTTAATATTACGTGCAACAATGCCGCGAAAGCGTAAATCTAATATTTCACAAAGCTCTAATAAAGCTCGAACTATGAAAAGAGCTAGAAATAACGAGACGTTTCAACAAACCGAGTTGCGAAGGTCTGAGCAGGCGGTGCGTGAGGCAGTACACAGGGCTACTGAGACACCAGAACAGTCCCAAGATCGGCGTCAACAACACGCTGAGTATCTGGCATCTCAACGAGCTGCTGAGACACCAGAAGAGTCGCAAGCTCGACGACAACGGCATGCTGAGTATCTGGTGTCTCAACGGGCTGCTGAGACACCAGAAGAGTCCCAAGCTCGAAGACAAGAGCATGCTGAGTATCTGGTGTCTCAACGGGCTGCTGAGACACCAGAAGAGTCCCAAGATCGGCGTCAAACCAAGATTATGCAACGGTACTAGATTGCGAGTCACTGAACTAGGGAGGCATATTGTGAAGGCCACAATTTTAACTGGAGAAGCTAAGGGAGACAATGTGCTTATACCTCGCATCCCAATAATACCCAATAACTTACCCTTCAATTTTAAACGTCTGCAATTCCCATTAAAGGTTGCATTTTCAATGACGATCAATAAATCGCAAGGTCAAACTTTAAAGGTAGCAGGGATACATTTGGGCACGCCATGTTTTTCCCACGGTAAGCTCTACGTAGCTTGCTCACGTGTGTCTAAGTCGCAAAATCTTCATGTTTTCGCTGAACAAAACAAGTCATTTAACATAGTTTACAGAAGTTTATTGCAGTAAGTAGAATTGTCAAAACATATCGGTAATTACCTACTTATATACTTTATTCGAATTCTTTCAGTTTTTATTATTTGCTGCTACCGTACGACAAGTGAAACCGCTATTATCAACTAATCCTCTTCAATACTAATTATATACATGCTAATCCCTACCTGACCTTATAAAAACGAAAGTAACTCTGTCTGTCTGTCCGTCTATCTATCTGTGTATATGTATGTTTCACGGCTAATCTGCTGAGCTGTTTGTGATGAATAGTCTAAAGCCTGGGGAAGGACAAAGGTTACTTTTTATCAACTCAACCAATCGGGCGAAGCCGCGGGTGGAAGCTATTGCTTCATAATTATGTTAACGTTCCTGTGGGATAATTTCCGACATCCACGCGGGCGAAAGCTAGTTAATATTATAAACGTGAAAATTTGTAAGTTTGGATGTTTAGGTTTAAAGAATTTATTCTCATAAGAACAATATATAGGTTCACTTACAATGAGATACAAAGTAATTGCTTAAATCTAAGTGAAATACATTTTGCCTCAGGTGCGTGTTGGTGAAGTTATACAAATAAATATTAGGTAGGTAAGAAGTTGCTAACATTAATTGATAGGTTGCGGGATGGCTACATTTTATGAATGTGATTTTTTAGTTTCCTTTTGAATGAGTTAATGTTGTTACATGTTGTTTATTTATTTATTTAAAACTTTAAGTACAAAAATGTACAGAGTGCCGATGTGAATGTGCCAGCTGCCGCACCGTGCCCTCATCTCAGAAGCAACAAGTGACTTGTCGCTGCCGGCCGTAGTCGAGTCGATGGTCGGCAGCGACGAGTCCTGGTACGCGGTGGTCTCCTTCTGCGAAACAGTCGTCTCGCAGAAAGAGGCTGCGGAAAGGGAGAGGGAGATCTCGTCCACTCACCCGGCCTGCAGAAGGCGCACCGGGCGTCGTCGGCGGAGGGCGGACAACGCCCTCTTCCAGCCCCCCTAAAAGGGTCCAGGGGCGACGGACTCGGGGACGTCCGTCGCACCCCACATACCAGAACCCGAGGTGGCGGCACGTAATGTTCCACGCGCGCCCCTCTTAGACGTCGCGGGGGGAGTCAAACACCTCACTCCCCCCCCAGACCCGAAGAGGCCCGCAGTGGCGGGCCGGCACTAGTCGGGGGTTGCGGAAGGATCGTACGTTCCCGCGACCCCCGGCGTAGGTGTGAGATGGAACACCGGGGTGGTTTAGTCAGTAAGAGCCTGACAGACCCCGCCGCCCGCCCCAGGGCGGCGGACATCCATGAGGATTTTCCACCCCGGAAAAAAAAAGAATTTGGCCGGCTACATTCCCGCGACCCCCGGCGTAGGTGTGAGATGGAACACCGGGGTGGTTTTTAGTTAGTAAGAGTCTGACAGACCCCACCGCCCGCCCCAGGGCAGCGGACATCCATGAGGATTTTCCACCCCGGAAAAAAAAAAAGGATTTGGCCGGCTACATTCCCGCGACCTCCGGCGTAGGTGTGAGATGGAACACCGGGGTGGTTTTTAGTCAGTAAGAGTCTGACAGGCTCCGCCGCCCGTTGTTTTATCACTCACACCGAAGCCTGCCGCTAACTCTGACGTGGTTAGCGATGGATCCGCTTCCACGATCACCAGTCAACAGTGAGTTATCAAAAAATTATGACTCAACCGTAAAAGGCCGATGGTTAGAAGTAATTATAGAATCGCAAAATTAAAATGTTGAATTAATGATAAGTGAAGCTGCTATTCCGGGCATTTGTCTCTCATTATTATTGTGTTTTTTTATAATTTAATGTAACAAAAAAGTTAATATAACTCAGCTAATAACTAAACACAACATTTAATCATTCTAAGGCGGTACGAAGTTCGCCGGGTCAGCTAGTTTGAAATAAATTTGAATTTGGAATTATCAACCAAACGCCAGATTTTTGAGATCAAATTTAAGAAGCCAGTTTGACAAAACGCCAATTTCATATGTAAGGACCTAATATAATAAATATACCTACATATATAACTAATTATTTATAAATCTAAGCACACATAAATGCACATACATACACGAATATACTAAAAACAAATAGGACAAACAATGAGAAAACATTACATTATGTACTACATAATACATTATCATTTTTTATTTATTTAGATGTTTGTTAATCAATCTGCCAAAAACGGCAAAACGGATTTGGATGAAATTTGGCACACAGATAGTTTAAAACCTGGATTAACACATGGGCTACTCCTTAACCCGGCAGTATGTTCCCGTGGAATAATTTTCGACAAACTCACGGGTGAAACTGCTGGCAAAAGCTAGTCTACTTAATAAAAAAAAGTGAATTTATTAATTCCTTCACTGACAAAAAACGCAGAGTCTAAAATCTTACACCTTGCCTAAACCGTCTGCCTAAACTCTTACACCCTGCCTAAACCGTCTGCCTAAACTCTTACACCCTGCCTAAGGCACCTGCCTAAACTCTTACACCCTGCCTAAGGCACCTGCCTAAACTCTTACACCCTGCTTAAGCCACCTGCCTAAACTCTTACACCCTGCCTAAGCCACCTGCCTAAACTCTTACACCCTGCCTAAGCCACCTGCCTAAACTCTTACACCCTGCCTAAACCGCCTGCCTAAACTCTTACACCCTGCCTAAGGCACCTGCCTAAACTTTTATACCATGCCTAAACCGCCTGCCTAAACTCTTACACCCTGCTTAAGCCACCTGCCTAAACTCTTACACCCTGCCTAAGGCACCTGCCTAAACTCTTACACCCTGCCTAAGCCGCCTGCCTAAACTGTTACACCCTGCTTAAGCCACCTGCCTAAACTCTTACACCCTGCCTAAGCCACCTGCCTAAACTCTTACACCCTGCTTAAGCCACCTGCCTAAACTCTTACACCCTGCCTAAGCCGCCTGCCTAAACTCTTACACCCTGCCTAAGCCACCTGCCTAAACTCTTACACCCTTTTTTTTTTTTTTTTTTTTTTTTTTTTGTCGCTGAGAAATGCTTTATGCATCCCCGCTCGTGGGGGACGAGACGGGGTATGTGGGACTCCTGTCGAAATCCGCAACCGACAGTATACCCACTAAAACTCAGCGGTGTTCCCACAACGCCGTGATGGGAGGGCTATGGGAAATCGGCTCAGCCTCTACTTCCACAGCCCTCCCGGCGCATGCCCGCCTAATTGGCGGGCCCCGCATGCCCCCCATTCAACTGGGGGGCTACGGGAATGGCCGGGAACACCCGGCCACTCCCGTCCGACACTGGTGGAGGCCCGTGCAATACAGGCAAAGGTCGCCCCCGCACCCACCGCCTGCTGGCCTCCACCCGGGAGGAGCCGGAGGTGACTACCAGACCGGCGTCTTCCTCGCCTTCGTCGCCGCCTGCCTAAACTCTTACACCCTGCCTAAACCGCCTGCCTAAACTCTTACGCCCTGCCTAAACCACCTGCCTAAACTCTTACACCCTGCCTAAGCCACCTGCCTAAACTCTTACACCCTGCCTAAACCGCCTGCCTAAACTCTTACACCCTGCCTAAGCCACCTGCCTAAACTCTTACACCCTGCCTTAACCGCCTGCCTAAACTCTTACACCCTGCCTAAGCTGCCTGCCTAAACTTTTACACCCTGCTTAAACCGCCTGATTTTGAAGTTAGAAACGTGGCCTGGGTTGGTGGCTAGAGTTCTGTATATAAGTAAAAGTTAGTTGTGTCAACGTTTTTTGCAAATTTATTTGGTTAGGGGTTGACATTTTGTAGTTATGACATTTCGTAATTTTAAAAGTTAGTAATGTGCCTTTACAAAGTTAGTTAAATTATCGTTATGTGATCTCATTCCAATAGGCTACTAAAACAGAAGTTGGAATATCCGCTGGGGAAACCCCATCGGGCGCACGCCTTGTATAATCATAAAACACCGACCAACTGCGAGTCGGACGCGCAGACGAAGGGTTCCGTACCACAAGACAAAACACGCTGAAAAAACACGTTTCTTGTATGGAGACCCCTTTAATTTTTACTTTATCTTGTTTGTTCTTATAGCAGCAATAGAAATACACACTGTGAAAATTTCAACTGTCTACCTATTACGGTTCATAAGAACCAGCCCGCTGACAGACAGACGGGCGGACGGACAGCGGAGGCTTAGTAATAGGGTTCCGTTGGCATCCTTTGGGTACGGAACCCTAAAAAGTAAGTCAGAAAGCAACCAATACCTTAATATTTGACATCGATTTAAAAACATGTTTTAACAGGGTTGGTTATAGCTACATTTACCGAAGTATATAATTATAGAAAATGCATAGGGAGGATCAAAAACCGAATAAAAAAATTAAAACATTTAAAAAAATCCATTAGGCTTACCTACTTGAAATTAGAAATATAGCAAATTCCGTAACCCCACACTAATCCCCATATAACCGCAATTCCATGAACTCGTGTGTTTTACCGGTTTTACTCGGACGATCGATAGCGACCATTAAACGGTCGCCAGGCTAATAAGTTCAACAGGTAATCTATATCCATACATCACCGTCAATCGAACTCGCACGCAAATTGCTTTGTTTTTTTTATTTAAGATGAGTATGCTCATGACTCTAGTCTAGGTCAGCGGTGACAGAGACAGAGTCAACGATGGAGTGAGCTTACCCAGAAGAAGCCTGTTCACTCTCACTTTGAAGAGATTAGGGTTGTATGCGTTCGGAAACACAGACGCAGGTAGAGAGTTCCACTCTTTTGCTGTGCGCATAACAAATGACATTTGGAAACGCGTAGTGCAAATTGGTGGAATAGCAACTAGGTAAGGATGGTAACTTGAAGTGCGTCTAGATGACCGATAGAAGAAGGGGGCCGGTGGAATGACGTCGTGGAGTTCTTGGGCACACTCACCGAAGTACAATCTGTAGAAGACTCACAAGCAGGCGACCTTGCGGCGATGAGCCAAGCTATGAAGCTTTTCATCTACCAGCTTTACGTCGCCAATGAGCCTCTTAGCTTTGCGTTCCACAGAGTCTTCACATGTAGGCAGTAAATTAAGTTAGCAGAGTTACAGTATATTGTATTTTGATTGAGAAAAAAACGAAATTGTGTAAAAAGTAACAGAACAAAAACTGAACCATATCTTTTTATGATATCACAAGAGAAGTGGGTACTTAAGGTCTACGATTATTTATAAAGATAAGGTGAGACGTGAAACAAAAACCGATAAAAGAAGCGAGTGTTTTATTTCTTAGTTTAGGTTCACGAGAAACTTGAGCGTATTTTTAAGCGGCTTATTGTGCGGTGTCGTCTAATAGGCTCTTCACCAGTAATTGGGAGCCGTTTCTTTCCTTCTTCCCTTTAATCTTGTAAGAAAAAAAAAGATTATATCTACTAGCTAGTGTTCAACGGTATTAGTCCTAAATAAAGTTATCTTAAGAGACACTGGTGCCGATTCCCTTGTTTACAAACTAAACCAAATTTAAGTTGAGTGCATCTTTTTCTTTCTATTTCATTAAGAAAAGGACAGAAGATAAATTTTAGTTTAGTCCTGTCAAATTAATCAGCGCCAAGGACGTAGTTGTAGGACTTTTGCAGGCTATATAAAAAAAAATAGATATTAGACTATGAGTTTGGGTGGCTAAAGTGGACTGGTTATCAAAAACTATGGAAGGACTATGGCGGTGCATAATACGGCGGTGGGGTTATTATTATTATACTTTTAAACTAAAAACTGTAACCATGTCTTCAATCATTTAGTATTTAAACACACCCACAACAAATAAGTCAAATGGCAACAACAAATAAATTAGGTAGTGAGACCTTAAACAAAATTTTAACTAATTATAGGTACCTAATGAATTCAATCAAGATATTATTTAATACAATCAAGCTCCCCAAGACGAAGTCTTAAGTCATGGGTGCTATTTTGAATCCCGAATGGAACGAAGGATTCTAGGGCTCCCGAGCGCAGCAAGGGAGCTCAAAGTTAACTCCTGAGTGAAGCAAGAGAGTTAAGGTTATAATCCTAAGTGCAATGGGGGAAACTCGAGGAAAATATTCTACTTGTCGCACCTACTGCGAGGTAATAAACACGCATTTGATTTCGAATTAGTAGCAGAAACTGTTAAATAATTGTAGAATATGTGCAGTTTGATACACAATTTTTTCGCGACGAGGGTGAAGATTTTGGACTAAAAATATTCGTGACGGTATAAGCAAAATAAAAATCTGGACGGTGCCTGGCCCTTTAAAATAGTAAACACGACACACACAACATTGAACGCCTACACAATTAACGTGCAGGCCTAAACATCCTGCCCCCATTGAACCTCAGAGGTTTCAACCCTTCAATAACTCCTCTGCGGTTGGTAAGGGGCAGATGCCAACCAGAGGGCGCCGTATAATTCCTCTAACAGCGTTAATGTCGGCTACTCTTGAAACCCAATCTTGTCCTGGGAAAAGCCTTGTAATGCGTCCGAGCCTTCAACATAGAGAGTTAAGGGCTCTGTCTACGTTGTTCTCTATTCTGGACAAACCCACTCCTCCTTCTTACCTGACTTCCCAAATTCAATATTTATGCACTGCCCATAGTAAAAATCTTCGTTCCACCAAAAATCGTCTCCTACGATGTCCTTCTCACAGTTCCAGCTTCATTCATTCTTCTTTCTTTGTCCAGGCGGTTTTTCTTTAGAATTCGCTCCCTCTGAATATCAGGATAGCAACCTGTCGGTTATCTTTTAAAGTGAAGACATGTGAACATTTCCGTCAAAAGTTGGCCGAAACATCATCGCGCTGAGTTGCTGGATTCGTTTTCTCATCTACCGATCGTTATTTCTCCTGACCAAGGTTTATTTTGTTTATATGTATGTATCTATGTATTAGTATTTATTCTTGTATTTTATATTAATTCCGAGCTATCTATCCCGTATGTTGCACCTGCCATGGTATATCTCTGCATCACCCTAAGGTCGACTGGTAGAAAATGCCTCAGGCATTAAGTCCGCTTTATTCAGTTTGTTTTTTACTTGTGCATACAATTTTAATAAATAAATAAACATTTAGGCGTCAGAAAGCTTTGTACTAGATGGATACCTCATAATTTGACGGAAGATCGAAAACGCTGTCGTTTGGATTGGTGCCGCTCAATGCTTGAAAAGTATGACGGAGGTGACTCGAATGCTGTATATGACATCGTCACAGATGATGAAAGTTGGACATATTGTTACGAACCAGAAACTAAAAGACAATCTACGCAATGGATGTTTCCATTCGAAGATTTGCCGACAAAAGTAAAGAGGGGCAAGGGAAAAAGATGATTGCCTCATTCTTTGCACGGTCGGGTAATTTAACAACAATTGTCCTAGAAGATAAAAATACTGTTACTGCAGTTTGGTATGTCAGTCATTGTTTACCAGTTGTCTTGGAAAATGTTAGACAGCAGCGCCCAAGAAGCAGGATCCTCCTCCACCACGACAACGCTCCAGCTCACTCCGTCAGACG
Organism: Brachylomia viminalis; assembly: GCA_937001585.2. NCBI lineage: Eukaryota > Metazoa > Arthropoda > Insecta > Lepidoptera > Noctuidae > Brachylomia > Brachylomia viminalis. The sequence continues at coordinate 11,011,523 of OW443316.2, read as the reverse complement.
GACTATCGAATATTTGTCTATCGAAAGTGTGGAGTTAGGTCTTAGTAGTACCTACTTAAGTCAACAAAATAATACAAATGATGAGCGATTTAAGAATCATATCTTACCAATATTTATTTTGATATAACGCTGCAAAAAATGTTGTCGCGTTAAAAAAATTACTATGACATTAATCGTACAAATACAGTAAACCATTATTTTTTTCATAATTTTAAATAATTTGTTGAAATATGTTGTTTTAATATTATGTTCATAGCATAATTGAAGTGCCAGATACGATATAACTTTTTAATGGTACCCATTGAATATGCAGTTTTTTTTTTATTCTTAATTAAATGTCATATTTTAAATATAAAATAAAAAAAAAGCCTTAAAATTCGAATATCTCGAAAACATTGAATTTCGGCCAATTTGATGCATTTTGGCTTCCCTATCAGCTCCTGACGGATATACGTTGAATTACAAGTAACCCTGCATAATTTGACATTATCGAGCAGGTGGTGTGAAAATAACGTTATGTGTGTGCTGAGGAAACGAATCTTCGACATCTATCTTCCTTTGTTTTGTAAGATAATTTTAAAATGTTATTATTTTACCATGCACACGATAAAACATATTGTCAGTATAGTAGAAATATTACATTTTTGCCTGTGTTTTGTGACTCTTTGACCGACTGAACCAGCTCCGCGTTTGTGTGCAATTTGCCAAGTTTCTGCCTCAGTCAATTGAGCCATGCAGTATTCAGTTTCACAGCTAGCTGAATACATTGATGGCCTGTCTCTCTCAAGTTGTGCCATAATTATCAGTCTGTTTGCCACTTCTTGCATGCAATCCGGCTAGCTACCTTCTACCGTCTGTTTGTCTAATTTAGTATGGACATGTCATAGAAGTGAATAGAAATGGTTAGTAACTTTCCTTAAATGTACTATCGAGGAAGTTCATATCTATGCACCTTTAGGACTATTTTTCCCTGTAGCGCTCGGGCGCTAACAGTAACTAACGTAAAACCGATGCGGTCATCGTGTTCACGGGATTTTGTTCTAAAACTGCTTAGATATGAACTTCCTCGATAGTAGGTACTGGCAAATAAGAGGTCGTTAGTTCAACGTTGCACGATTTACTTGAACTTACTCATAATAAAAACATTAATTTAATTAATGTTAGAATGGGTAAACAGGCCTAGGCTGATTAAAATGTTCTTTTTCCTAATCAATTGTCGAGATGGGCTTCCCACCATAGGAGGTGAACTGCATCCCTCCTTTTATGTGGGATACAGTTCACCACTTATTTTTTACTTTTATGATAAAAGTAAAGAAAAACATGGCGGGAACCTGAGTAGAGAAAGTAGGGTTTCATTTTCATATCTCGTTTATATCACAAGAAAAAACACTGGAGATATTCGAGAAAAAAGGGTTCCGCACTTCGAAGTGTTCTCAGACAAGTCTAAGACGTCGGGTATACACTCCCATATATCCATAAAACGGAACATTTAGGAGAAGTAGCGAGTGATGTCACAATTTAATCCCGTTTGAGGTCGTTCTGAGTTCGGTACTGACGGGCTGTTCTATATTTAAATGTAAAACACATGGGGTAGCGTTTCCGGGGTATGACAATCATGAAAATTTTCTGAGAACTGTTTAACGAGGAATTTACATGAGGTCGGTAAATATCCTTTTTGAGCATGGAATTTTCCGGACACCACAGCAAATTAAGGCATGCTTGAAGAAGTATGCCTATACCTATCAATGCGTTTTGTTCTTGGAAGGTAGATTGGCGACTGTTTTAATGTTTTAAACTTAATGGTTTTAAGGGATGTAATTATACCTTTTTATTTAAAACGTCGTCTTTGTCTAAACTCAGCTGCTATTTCTATCGTAACCAACGGAATGCGGTAACAATTTTTAATAACCAATAAACATTTATCCAATAATTATTCAGCGATATCAAGTTTAAAAAAAACATTTGTTTTTGTCAAAACCTCTTTTTTGTTCACAAAAATTACGCCATAATATTAGATTACAAGAACACGTTCACATTGTTCCTAGCCTCATTTGCATGAAACATAATAGGTTTCGTCTCCTGTGTCTGTTATAATTGTTGACATCGAGTACGGCCCCCGGAGACGACTCGTTAGCGGGACGATCTCGTGCCGGAACGGTGCCGGTCCGACTTAGTTATACACTGCCTGCGGACTGGCTGATTTTATTATATTGTTGTAGATGAGTGTAATTATAACATGCTATTCGAACAAACTGAGAAAACACTGGCTTTCAAAGTATTCTATTCTATTTTTTTATATGGCAAGCAAAGCGGATGTTGACCATTCTGTCAATGCCATTCTGTGAATTGGAAAAGCAAGTGTGCAAAATAAAGAAAGGAATAATATTGTAACAGTAGCCACTGAAAAAAAGTCTTTGATTGATACAGCTGCAGTCTTACTGACTCCCAATGATCTTTGAATTGAAGTTTGTTTGACAACTGAAACACCACAATATTAAATAAACGTTTATCAAATCGTCCGTTAAAAACACTTCCTCTCTCCTTAAACATCATCATTACATATGGTTTCCTTGCTGCAAGTTTATTATTGTATATGTTTTATGTATATTTATTGTATATGTAAATGGTACACCACTGACTACCTGCAGTATTGTCTCTCCTTTTCCCTTTAATCAATCCAAAGGCTGTCTGTAAAAGATCGCCCATTGTGTTAAATTTCTACATTTATATCCGGAATTTTGATGGTGTATATGTCGTAGGATAATTTGATACTTCGAATCTTCGCGAAAATCCTAGGGGTTTTGCGAAAACGCGGATAATTAGACATAGGCGAAAAATTATCAAATCTTACTGGACAAAGTCAGGATCTAACATAACCTAACCTAAATGATACAACAACAATAGAAGGGTATCTGGCGCTTGGCGGCCGCTGCCGCGGCACGCTCGCTTCGCTCGCTCGCCTTCGCGCGCTAATGGTCACTGTTCTAACATAACCTAACCTAAATTCTAATTATCCGCGTTTTCGCAAAACCCCTAGGATTTCCGCGAAGATTCGAAGTATCAAATTATCCTACGACATATACAATAAAGAGTATTCTATTCTATGCTACTCGTCTTATATTTAAAAAGGTACGCACTACACTTGCTTTTTATGTTTTTGATGACCATAATATTATCCCTTATTATTATTATTGGACAGGCTGTGTTTAACACTCATCGGTGGGTGGATCCGTTAGTTAACCTATTGATAGCCTCAGTCGTATTAATACGACTAATGTTTTTGTGCCCGTGCCGCCTCAGTCGTATTAATACGACAAATGTTTTCGTACCCGTGCCGCCTATAACCTATTTTACCTATTTATTTTATTATTTATATCCACAATACAATACATAGGGAGATAGGGATACATAGGGTTCGTTGTTATGTTTTTTATTTCATTGCACGACCCTATTTGTCGTCGATATTTATTTGTCGATTTATGAGCTGGGCGCTGGAAGAAAAAAAAACAATGGTACCTAAAGAGCCCCCAACAAAAATAATATCACTTTCTCACATAATAAATATTACATTCCCAAAAACGCCATTGTAACCATTCAGCGTTCAGCTAACAAAACATTCTCGAAAGAAAACATATGTAACGTTAAACAAAGAGCGTCGGTAACGTAACGTGGTCGAAGCTGATAACTCACTTAAGCCTTAGTTACAGAGAACGGGCGATTCATTAGACGAAGCCAGTGGTGCAAACAAGACGAGTGAGGGAATGCTGGCGGGGTAGAGACAACGTCAGATAGAGATCTGGTTAGTAACATCATCATCCCTGTGCATGTATGTATGTATGTTTGTATTTTCGTATGTATGTATATTCTCATATTATTTGTTTTATTTTATTAAGTGAATTGTTTTTGATTTTATGTATTGTATTTTCTCTTTTACTCTTACACACGCTGTCTACCTCTCTAAATCTACTATCTTATCGCAGGTATGCTGGAAGAGATTCCATTAATTGAAATAAGCATCACATTTGTACCTATTTTTCTGTTCTTTTCTTCTTGTCTGTTTATATAAGTGTGTACAAAAATGATTAAATAAATAAACAATACGAACATACTATGTATATATTTATGAATAACGTGCCGTTTTTCGACGACTGTATTGTTTTTCGATAGCCTAAGTTTTAAAAAAAGCATCAAGCTAATTCCCATTCGTTTGTTAGGTTACTGAACCTTGATATCGAAACTTATTTAGTTCCAGTGTTATTTTGTTTTTATTATATAATTATTAAAACTATAAACAACAGTAAAAAAAAATACTGTACAAATGCGGACTTAATGCTTGAGCCATTGTCTATCAGTCAACCTTAGGGTAATGCAGAGATAAACCATGGCAGGTGCAGCATACGGGATAGATAGCTCGGAAATGACTATAAAATACAAGAATAAATACTAATACATAGATACATTAAAACAGTACAGTAGTTTAGTTACATATAAACAAAATAAACCTTGGTCAGGAGAAATAACGATCGGTAGAGGAGAAAACGAATCCAGCAACTCAGCGCTGGGATGTTTCGGCCCACTTCTGATAACATTGTTGCCTGGCTAGTGCATATTTCTGCCGGTGTCGTCCGTAATCTCGACACTCTTGACATTATCTGCGACTTTTCTCCTTTTTCTCTGGATTGTGAATAAAATTAATACTTCTCTTCATGTCCAAGTGTAGTAAAATATATGTTTAGCTTCTTCACAATTTTTCTGTACGTTAACCATACTATTTTCCTAGAAGTAGGTACTGCTTTATACGTCTCAGAAAAGGTGATTTCTCTCTCTCTCTATCTATCTCTCTCTAACTAGTGGAAATACAGCTACACTGAATGAAAGTATAGCAGTAAAAGGACATCACCACGCAACGCCCGTGGGTCCCATGCGGTCTTGGTGTCACGGTCAACCACGACCGCTAGGTACTTATGTACCCGCCGTGGCTACAATGTACCTATCTTTAGTTCCTATACAGAGTTACTTGTAATTCGACGTATATCCGTCAAGAGCTAGGGGGACAAAAATGCAACAAATTAAACCTGCATATGAATGACCAAAATTCAATAGTTTTCGAGATATTTGAATTTGAATTCTTAATAATGTTAATTCAACAAAATAATTAATATGATGAAAAAAAAAATTGTTTTCGTTAGTTGTACGATTGATGTCATAGTTATTTTTTTAACGAGACAACATTTTTTGGAGCGTTAAATGAAAACATTGGTAAGATATTATTCATAAATCGCTCATCGTTTTAATTATTTTGTTGACTTAATCATGTTCATAGCTTAATTGAAGTGCCAGCTACGATATCATTTTTTAATTGTACCCATTCAATATGTAGCCTTTTTTTATTCGGAATTAACTGTCAAATTTTGGGTAAATATAAAAGAAACCCTTAAAAATACAAATATCGAATTTCGGCCATGCATATGGCGGGTTCAATTTGTTGCATTTTGGTTGAATCAGCTCCTGACGGATAAACGTCAAATAACAAGTAACCCTGTATAGTGTATATAGCTTCTATCGCCCCGCTCCTCGCTAGCAGTGTGGGTAGGATTAAAGTTGGTTAAGTGCGAGAACTCGACGTTCTGCGGTAAGGACGGATAAAACAATTCAGTTATCTCTCTCCTGTGTTAGACTTGTCTGTTTCAGATATAAACCTCTATTTCTGTAACAACCTTGTCGATCACGCGATATTTGATTATGAGGGTTTCATGTACTTAGATATAGGTATGGCCGTAAGGGGTCATATTTTCGTACGTATTTGCACATAACACGCTATATTTACAGAAGGCGTAAACAGAGGTGTATGTACTAGCTGTGCCCGCGGCTTCGCTCACGTGACAGAGTGTTCTATTGGAATTATAAGTTAATAGGAATGTGTTGTCATAGTAAATTCGTAATATCCTGTACAACATCGGTTGATTTTGTTTTTTTAACCAAAACTTAATAAGTATAAGAATGCATGAAAATAATTATAATCAATTTACATAATATATAGTACACCCTCATTGCGTCGGTTAAGTTTTTGTTCCATGTAATACAGGGCGAGCCACAAACCCAGACACAGCAGCAAGGCGTTTCATAAAAAAATCTACAGGGAAAACCCAATGGCTACCTACGCCAACTTTTTATGCAAAAAAGGGGATTCGATTCTATATGAAATCACGTAGAACCGTTTTTAGTTCGTCGAGATTGAACAATGTTTGAAGAAAGCGCCGTAAGTACATTTTTTATTCGTCTCTTTTCGTAATGTCCGTCGTTCCATGTTCGAGTGTGACCCAATTTTATGAGGGACCAAAACATGGGACTGGCCTTTATTTTTCTAGACATTCAGATAATGTAGGGCAAAGCGACAAGCACTCCGTTTATTTGCAATTATCATGTTATTCTCAAAAAGTTAATAACTTCGTCTTATGTACATATTTGTCGCAAAGAGACTTTTTTTTGGTGATTCTGTTTTTTTTTAATGTAGATACCGTCAGTCGTCTTCAGAGTTTATCTATACAAATAAATAAAATTGTGTCTGTTTGTTATGTCAAAATAACAACTTTTTACTAAATGCATAATTATGGAAGTGTAAACGGTAACCAAAACATATTATTTTTAAATTTTGTCTTTCTGTCTGTCTGTTCGTTCCGGCTGATCTCCGGAACGGCTAAACCGATTTGACGGGACTTTCACTGGCAGATAGCTGATGTTATATGGAGTAACTTAGACAAGTTTTATAAAAAAAAAAAGTAAATCAATAGGTATTAATGTCACGCGAACGAAGTCACGGATAGCAGCTAATATATTAATTATATTACCTAGGTACTTGATTTTACAGTCTCAAATGAAATCGTGAGATACTTAAAAGAATAAGAATAATCTATACTACATAATAATATTATAAAGAGGTAAAAGTTTGTGAGGTTGTAGGGGGTAATCTCTGGAACTACCGATCGGATTTCAAAAAGTCTTTTTGCATTTGATAGCCTAATTCTTGAGGAAGGTTATATGCTATTAAACATCACACGACGACCCTTAGGAGCCGAGCAGAAAGAAAAAGAGTCAGAAATAACGCTATGCGAAAATGCGGCGACGCGACGGGGTGGGACAGGGGTATAATAAATTTCACGCGGACGAAGTCGCGGGTAAAAGCTAGTCTATGATAATTTAAATTGTATCGCCCTTTTTTTTTTTGTGGGTGGGAAATCATCAAATAACTTCTCCCACTCTGGGCAGAGGGGGAGGGCGTGTCAGACTCTTACTGACTAAAACCCACCTGTGTTCCTTCAGTTGCCTGTTCAGTTGCCAGGGGCCACGGTATCCCTCTCGGACTTTTCCGCAACCCTAGCAGGCATCGGTCCTAGCAGACCCCGTCATTGGTGCTGACATCTCTTTGAGGCGCGCGTGGAACATAACGCGCCGTCGACCCGGGCCTGGTCCTTTTCGAACGGCGAGCTGCCCATTGCTCGCCGTTCGCAAGCCCGCGCCTACGGTGGCCGGGAATTGGCCTGCGATTCCCGACGCCCAGGGCGTCTCCTGCGGCGGCTAGGGGCGTGAGGGCGCGCATTTTGCATCTCCCTCACGCGTTCCGCCTCCTCCTTCGCGAACATTACTGCTTCGCAGAAGGAGGTGACGGCTTCCCAAGCCCTCTCACTCCTTACCATGGCCTTTTTTTTTTTTTTTTTTTTTTTTTTTTTTTGTCGCTGAGAAATGACATTACGCATCTCCGCTCGTCGGGGGACGAGACGGAGTATGTGGGACTCCCTGCCAGAATGGCAGTATACCCACTAAAACTCAGCGGTGTTCCCGCGACGCCGTGATGGGAGGGCTATGGGAAATTGGCTCAGCCTCTGCTTCCACAGCCCGCCCGGCGTATGCCCGCCTAGTTGGCGGTCCCCGCATGCCCCCCATTTAACTGGGGAGCTACGGGAATGGCCGGGAACACCTGGCCATTCCCGTCCGACACTGGTGGAGGCCTGTGCAATACAGGCAAGGGTGCCCCCGCACCCGTTGCCTGCTGGTCTCCACCTGGGAGGAGTCGGAGATGACCGTCATACTGACGTCTTCTCCGACCCCTCCTCCGTCTTCGGAGCGCCGCCGCGTGAGGGTCGTCCTCCCGCGCGCGCTCCGCCGCCTCCTTCTGGGACATGACGTGTTCGCAGAAGGAGGCCACTGCCGCCCAGGACCTCTCATCGCCCAGCATGGCGTTCACCAAACCGGGGAGTGAGAGGTCCGGTCCAATCACCGCAGTGAGACTGCGGCGCGGCTCCGACCACGACGGGCACACCGCGAGGGTGTGCTGCGCCGCGTCCTCCGCCGCGCCACAGTCGTGGCACGACGGTGTCTCCTCCCGTCCGATTCGGTGCAGGTACGATCCGAAACAACCGTGTCCGGACAGCACCTGCACCAGACGAAACGAGAGAAACCCGTGCGACCGATCGAGCCAGTCTCGCAGGACCGGCCCGATCGCGTCGAGGGTTCGGCGGCCGAAGGCTGCGGTGGCGAGGTCCCTCGTCCAATGGACGACAATGGCGTCCCTCGCCTCCCGCCGGACGGCCTCCCGCTCTTCCGGGGCGGGGCGTTCTCCTCTCGCCCTGCGCCCCGCCGTCCATTCGTATACTCTGGCGAGCACCCACGCCTCGAGTTCCCAAGGAGGGGTGCCAGCCAGAGCACACGCTGCCGCGAAACCCACCGTGCGGTAGGCCCGCGACACCCGCTGGGCTATGGCCCTTTGGGGGGCCCGCAAGGCGGCGGCGTTCTCCCGCCTTTGGAGGGAGTCCTCCCAGATAGGGGCCCCGTAAAGGGCCATGCTCCTCAAGATGCCGGCGTAGAGTTGCCGGCATCGCGCGCTGGGCCCCCCCAAATTGGGGAGCAGCCACGAGAGGGCGCCCGCAGTCTTCAGCAGGCGCGTCGACAGCCCGCTAAAATGCGGGCCGAAACGCCACCTGCTGTCGAGTACAAGGCCCAGATATTTCATCTGGGCCTTCACCTCGATTCGGACGCCCTCCACAAATATGTGGGCGTCTGGTGGTTGGCGCTGCCGAGGCCCGTGGAAGAACACAGCCTCGGTCTTGTGCAGCGCCACCGTCAATCCTAGGCGGCGGATCCTCCCTGCGACCAAGGATCCGCCCGCCGAGGCCAAGTTGGCCGCCTCCCTGAAACTCTCCCCCCGGGCGGTGAGGAGAGTGTCATCCGCGTAGCAGACGACACTCGTACCTCGGAGGAGAGTTCCCCGCAAGAGCCAGTCGTAGCCGACGTTCCAGAGGAGAGGTCCCAGGACTGACCCCTGTGGAACGCCGGCCTCGACTGCGTACCGCCGGACTTGGCCAGCCCTGTTCACGAGGACGATCGCCCGATCCTCCAGGTAGCTGGCCAGTAGACGCCGCATATATCGAGGCACCCCGTGGAATCGGAGTGCCTCTAGGATGGTGCTGTGGGGAACAGAGTTGAAGGCGTTGGCTATGTCGAATGACACCGCCAACAATCCGTCCCCCACCTCCACCGCCTCCTTCACCTGCCTCTTGAGGCAGGCCAGCGCGTCCACCGTCGAACGCTCAGCCCGAAAACCGAACTGAGCGTCCGACAAGTCCGGCCCGATACGCCGCATATGGCCCTTTAGGCGGGCAGCGATTATCCCCTCGAACATTTTTCCGACCTCATCGAGCAGAACGATGGGCCGGTATGCCGAGGGGGAGTCTGCAGGGCGGCCCTCCTTGCGGAGGAGGCACAACTGCCCCTCCTTCCACGGTTTCGGGAACCTTCCAGACGCAAGGCATGCGCTGAAGAGGTCCCGAAACCGCTCCTCCATCCGGGTGGCGGCAATTGCCACCACCCTCGCCGGGACACCGTCGGGGCCCGGAGCCGTCTTCTTGGCGCGGATATGCACAATCGCTGCGCCAAGTTCCGACTCCGTGACAGGAGAGGGAGCCTCCTCTTCCTCCTCATCCTCCAGCGGGGCTCCACACATCACTGGCGGGGTGAAGTTGTCCCTGCACGGAAACAGGGACTGAACCACCCCATCCAGAAATGTGGGCTCCAGGGTCTCGACAACCGGGGGACCAAAGGGGCGCAATTTGTTGCGCGCCGCCTTATACGGTCTCCCGTAAGGGTCGTTGTCGAGACCCTCCAGCAGCTCGGCTCTCGCCGAGTCTTTAGCGGCGGCGATGGCCCGATCGAGTCCCATTTTTGCCTCCACGTACACCTCGTAGAGGCGGTCCTCGTCGGGCCGGTTGCGTCGACGCCGCCGCCGACTCCGCGTGTAGGCCCTCTTGGCCGCCACGCAGGCGTTTCTGAGCCCCGCCAGTTCCTCCGACCACCAATAGACGGCGCGGCGGGGAGCCGGGCGGCGAGACCGGGGCATGCTGGAGTTGCATACCTCGGTCAGAGACTCCCTCAGCTGGCCCGCTGCGGTGTCCACATCCAGGCCGGCGGTAGGCGGCGACAGCCAGTCCTGGATGAACGCCGCCTCCGCCGCTGCCTCCCTGTCCAGGCGGGAGAAAGCCCACCGCGGGAACGGTGATCGCCCCGAGAGGGGCTGCACCGCTCCGGGGCCACTGGCGGAGATGTCGAACCGCACATAGCGGTGGTCCGACATAGTCTCCACCAGGTCCACCCGCCAGTTCAGCACGCGCGCGGCCAACGCAGGGGTGGCAAAGGTGACGTCCACTATCGAGCCACCCTGCCGCCGCACGCATGTCTGGACGTTCCCTCTGTTAAGGAGGGAGAGCCCAGAGGAGGCCGCCCACATCTCCACTGCCCGCCCGCGAGGGTCGGTGGCCCGGTTGCCCCAGGTCACCGACTTGGCATTCAGGTCTCCCAATACGGAGACCTGACGCGGCGCCGCCCTTCCGACCACGGCGGCCAGGACTCCGAGATAGTTCTCGAAGTCCTGAAGAGGGCGGTTTGGGGAGAAATAGACGCCCACAAGGGCAAACTTTGCCTCTCCCTCACGCGTTCCGCCTCCTCCTTCGCGAACATTACTGCTTCGCAGAAGGAGGTGACGGCTTCCCAAGCCCTCTCGCTCCGTACCATGGCCTGGACCAAGGCCGGACGCGAGAGATCGCCACCGCCAATCGCCTCCACGAGGACACGGCGGTGCTCCGCCCAAGCCGGGCAGACCTCCACCGTATGCTCAACCGTGTCCTCCGGGCGATCCACACAATGGTGACACCCGGGCGTTTCCTCCCGCCTTATCCGGAACAGGAACCTCCCGAAACAACCGTGTCCGGTGAGGACCTGCGTCAGGCGGAAGGTGAGGACGCCATGGCGCCTCTCTAGCCACTCCTCAAAGAGGGGACTTATCCGTGGCTCCTGGCACAGGCAACTGAAGGAACACGGGTGGGTATTAGTCAGTAAGGGTCTGACACGCCCTCCCGCTCCGCACAGAGCGGGAGAAGTTATTAATGATTTCCCACCCTCAAAAAAAAAGGGCCGGGCAGTGTCATTGTGTGTCCATCAGGAATATCTCAGTAGCTGCCCGGAGTCTTTTGTGCCCGGTTGATGGCAATAGGCTCGCCCCCTAAAATAAATGGCGAAGTGTGGGTGTACTATAGGTACACCTCTGCCCACCCCTTACGGGGTATACAGGCGTGATGTTTTTTTTTTTTTTAAACGTTGGCCCACACTAGGAATCTCTCCTGTATCGTGGGTGCGTTTACAAACATTTAAACTCACATACACAAACAGCCAGACCCGGAACAACTACTTGCAGGTCATACAAATACTTGTTCCGTGCGGGAATCGAACCCGCGACACGCTGCGGCAGCAGTCAATCGCTTAACCACTGCGCCAACCGAATGAGAGGTTATGTTATGTATTAACAGAAATAATAACTGTCACTCTATGAGACAGAACAAGAAACACTCACTGATTGAGAGCAATATTGTGCTCGAAAAGTTCCGAGAAGCAAAAGGTAAACATTTACGGTACACAAACTTGTACGGTAAATATTGTCCAAAAGAAAACTATAAGATATTTTTATTCCCGTAAACAAAGATAAACCCCGGTATATTATTTGTTTCTTGCAACACCTGCACAGAAGTCGCGAAGCAGTTGAACGTTAATCATCATGACACGTGAATAATGCTGTGCCAGCCCCAGGGAACTAACAAAATTATTCTTTTTGTGTTGCTACATAAATAAATTAAGTATTTTTTTTTTCGTTTTGCAGCAATATAAGACACAGCAGACAGAAACAACTGAATATGTCCTAGATCGTAAATTGAGTTTTTTAAATATTTTTTTCGGCTTCTCTATTATCGGGATAATAACTAAGCGCATTAGTAACGAAAGTTTGTAAAGCTATCTTTTAGAAACGTTTCTCATGATTTTCAAATATTAATAAGATTTGTAGTGATTTTTTTATACTAAATATAAAATTGAAAGTATGTGATTTGCCTCAAATGATTTTTGTATCAGTGTAGTCATGAAGTTTAAAAGTATCTCATTTGATAGTTACCGTTTTCTATGGAAACGGAATGGAAATAATTATGATGTTTGGAGCATCGCATCGCCTCGTTTCTAGTTAGTTCTGTTCGAGCTTCGAAATCAAAATATTGTCTTCAAGAAGTCTATATTGATATTATGTTGAGTACACGTACACCATGACATTCGTTCCTATCAATGGCATGCTCGGTCAGCAATTATAACCCTTTTGAAAATGGGGCATAATGGTTTAACGCCGGGATTGTTAGAACGAATGAAACCCTGAAGCACTTAGATCACATTGTGCACGGGTATGGTATGATATCAGAGGGACTATGTATGCACGCGCCTTGTCGCATCTATGCGAGATATTCTACGTGCCGTCATAGCTGCTGATGGAGGCTATACTAGTTATTAAAACAATAAATCGTTGAATACATTTCCTAAAAAAGTAAAGATGTTTTAAATTTAAATTTGGTTATTTCTTCCCATTTTTGCATTTCTAGTAATAAGTTCGACCTTGCTTGGTCAAAGTAATATCCCTATATGCACAAAAAAGGCTTTCTATATCTGTCCTAGACGCCGTGCAAATAAAAAAATCTATGCTCTATACCAAATCAAATCACAATATCAGGGTATATATGTTCTGTGCACAATATCATCGAGATTGTGACAGATGCGTGCATGCAATTATACACCTTAAGTCAGTAAGCATTTTCAGACCGCGACTGTACAAAGTAACCATATTTCTCTACGCATCCAGAAGTACTAAGCCTTTTTCTAGTTTCTTGTAGGTAGATAGGAATGTTTAATCAACCATGATAGGTAGGTAGGTATACTGTAAAATTTGGTTCACATTGATTGCCGTTTGACCTCAGTATCTAATCTTTAGGGAAATCAGATTTACTCAGCACGATGTTATCAGTATACAGGGGGATCAGTGAATGCTGCACTCTTGGGGGTGAAGCGTCGTTTATTTTTTGCAAAGAATTATACTTAAGATGGCTTACATACCTATACCTATCTACTTTATTTTGTCCGTCTACTAAAGTAATAAATAATAACGTGGTTAAAGTCAATTTAAGAAGTAATATTATTTAAGCGAAACGTTTTGATTGCTTATTAAATCTATATGTTAGTATAATAAACAATCAATTTGTTTAGTTGAAAACACATTATTATAATGACGCGGGTTTCTTCCTTGAGTTTGTAATTAATAGGTACTGAGCGTATTAGGTCCGGGGCAGTGGTCCAACTGCTCTGTCTAACTAGTTGGACCATGGGTCTTTACTAGGGGCAATTGTCCAACTTTAAAAATAGTTGGACCACAGCACCGTTTGAGAGTGCCGTGGTCCAATTAATTTAAAAAATAACTTGCCAACTCTTAACACCTGAACTGCATCTTTATGTGTCTATGGTACCTACTGGTTTACGGTTATATTGAACCTCTTTTCAGTAAAATAACAAAATTAAAGTCGGGCGACTAATTTTTAAACTTTATTTTTTTAGAATGTTTTACAACATTCAACGTTTATCTAATGGTATGCAGGCTACGGTTAGCACATTGTGGACCCACCATACCACTGGCCATACCCCTGGTGGTATGGTGGGTCTACCTGGTGGGTCTGGGTGGTGGGTGGGAAAACTATACTACTGAGAAAATAGTGTTGTGATCATTTTTTTTTGTAATATTGAACAGTTATAATAAGTTAAAGGGAAAAGTTTATTAACATTATCAAAAATCATCTACATACATGGAATTTGAGACAAATTATCTTTAAAAAGTTGTATTGCACTAAACGTACATATTACGGAGACGTATCTTCATTTAATCAGATAGCTAACGAGATACAAAAATTTAAAAAAATATGTAGTGGTGCTGATGAAACAGTCGATAATGCTGGCAAAGGTCAAATTTACAAATGGTTGAAATATAAAAAAATTGTGTGATAATCGAATTAATTGACTGTTTTATGCTATCCCACTACTTCCTAACCTCCCAGCAATCTATCACACGTTAGGCACCCAGATCATCATGACCAGAACATGACATTTGCAACAAGCAAATTGGTCACACTATCATGTCCTGGAAGAAATACGTCAAATTACAAGTCATCCTGTTTAAAATAAAAAATAAAAATTGTAACCACAAAACAAAAGTCAAATAATATGAAAGTGATAGACCAAAATACAAACAAAATAACACTGTTTTCATAGATACCCTACTGCTTTTATTGTGTTATGTTTTAGGTCCTGAACGTAATTTCTCTAAGCAAATCTATGACCATTATTGTAGTGTATTGTTTAATGAAGTTATAGTATATTTATATATGACACAAATCGAGAAAACTATCGAGGATTCGCGGAAAGCAAAAAAAAAACTGCCGGTGACTTCATTCATTGAAACATCAATGTTCTGTTTGACTTTCGAAAATCTTTATTAAGGCTGCTACTGGTAAATTGCTAGTAAAAAACGAAATATGTACCTACCTAGTTTCTGTTTTAAACTTGAATCAGTGCATTGTACGACAGTCAGGCAGTCAGTCACAGACCCTTGGATGCCGAATAGATTTATAAGAACAAGAAATCGATAAAACATATTAATGATTCAAAAGTTGAAAATGGAAGCCGTTAGCGGGGCCTATCGTTTGTGTCAAATAAATTGAAGCCTTTTTCGGTACGTTACGTTTCCCGAGTCGCTAGCTGTAATGTGATTTCGATTGAGATTTAACGCTCAAACTAACTTTGAGGATGGATGTGCACTACTGATTTACTTTTGGGATATCGAATTTTGAGGAAAATCGTGGGTACCTAGAGACATTTTTCAAATCTGGTTAAAAATGAAAAAAATATTGGAATGGCTTTGATGGCATGACTAGTTTAGTGTTCATAACAGTCGTTGAGAGTGCTATTTTCGAGAGCTACGTTAAATGTAATCAGGGAGGGTACCAAAAAGTCACAAAGCGTTTCAAAATTAGTCAGAAATTGAAATGTCATACGAAGTGTCAAGCGATTTTATACAAGACGCAACTTTTTACTGTCACTGTGACTAGCCCTGCAAATGATTAGCAGGCCAATTATTGTTTCAAAACTAGACAAGATTTCGCTTAGGTAGGTATGTACAGTAATACCTTCATATCGCCACCATCCTGAACTCTGTAATATTTTACTAACGTCGGCCTACATTAGGTATCTAGGCCGCGACACCTACCCACCCATATACCTCGTTTTCAACCTCTCTCCTGTAACGTTCGCAGACTAGAAGCGCGTGTATCTCAGCAATCTGCTCATGTTCGCCCTCCCCTACATGGCGCGATATCTTCTCTATAAAACATGATGCAATCATGTGATTTCTGCTCAGAATCCGCTCCAGATTACAATCTCGGTGATCTGATTGCGCCCCGCGACCTTTTCCAATTGGCTATTTATTTCAGTCTTATCTTGAAACACTAAGCGATTTATTCCGGTTCTTTATAACGAGTTCCATTTGAATATTGAGGATTGTGATTTAAATTAATTTATTAAAATCCTCCGTTCACGATAACTTTATTTTATTTTTTTGGGAAAATAAAAAACCAAAAAGGGAGTATAAAAATGTATAACGAACAACATTTTCCACATAATATAAAAAAAAGTTATCTAAACACGAACGGCGTGCGATTTAAATTACATTAAATAGAGAGTATGATTACATATACAAATAAAACTAAACTGAAACTTATACCTACAAGCAAAAATAACAAAAATATTTATAATAGAAATAATGATTTTAGAATCGTTGAGTACTTCATTTTGTTTTAATTTTAAGCGCAATACTTCTAAGTTGTCCAGCAGAAACAGCAAAGAACTCGATATCCCGGAAAATCTTATTAAACTGAGTGGTAAGACGCCGCAGGGGTGCTTGCGAGCCTACGTTTGATCGACAAGAGGTTACAGCAAACAGCGGTCGTGCGCAACGTCGCGCATTGTGCAAACGTGTAATTGTTAGGTATCAATCAATCAACTTAGCCTTTAACAGTCAACTGCTGGACATGGGCTCTCCCAAGGCATCAAATAATAGTAAAAAAATGATTTCTTAAAAATACTGTCACACACACGCAGAATACACACACTCACACACACACACACACACACACACACACACATACTCGTTAAAATTGATTGTAATTTTATTTTTATAAATTCCTTTCTTTGTATACCTGTTTGTACACGTACGTTTATAATGTAAGGGAAGAGCGGAGCATTCAACTACAAGCTTTTTCTATGCTTAAACGCAGACTAGAATGACTGAATACACTATCAGAAAAACAATGTTTTTTTTTTAGTTTTTCCTACTTTATCTAGGGGAGAAAAGTAGAGGACGTGATGAATAAGCAAAAGGTTTTATTCATGAATAATATGGTTAAGTAGGTGCATGACGTCTAATACATTCAAGTAATCTATCTAAGACGTTGATGCGTGACAGGCGTGGCTGGAAATAGCACAAATATGAGTTATTTCAGCTGTTTAGGAAAAAAATGTTACCTAATAAGGAGGCTTTTCAGACGATCTGCTTTCATTTTCATAATATGTGTATGTATTAGGTAGGTACTTTAACTGACTCACGAAGGTACAATAAGTTTTTAATGCAAAAATATACCCATTTTTATGAAGGACCGAATACGTAATATTTTGAGATTATGCAATGTAATAGAGCGGTGGTGGCATGGTAGTAACGGCCCCGACTTACAAGTTATAGGTCGTGGGTTCGAACCCAGCCAGGCGTTTTACTTTCTGTATTTAATTTCATCACCACTGCTCTCAAAACGGTGAAGGAAAAAATAGCGAGGAAACCGGCATGTCCTAGACCCAAAAATTTGAAGACATGTCACATCCGCCAACCCGCACTGGGCCCGCGTGGTGGATTACGGCTCACTCTCTCTCACAGATAGGAGGCCTGAGCAGTGGGAACGTTTTTTATTTATTTAAGGACTTTGGAAGACTTACAGCTAAATACAATGGTGATAAATAACAGTATGATAATCTGACAGCCAATTACAGGTCTTCACGTCTAGAGATTGTCTGGTATAAAAGTACAGTGGAACAAAATATACACACTGCCAAAAATTTACAAAAAAAAACAAGACTAAGAATATAAAAAATAGTAATTTACACTTAAATTATGAAGAAAAAAGAAATAATATGATTGCGACAGGTTATAGGCTGATTGTGTATGTACTATGCATGCAAAATAATCGAACTATTTCTTTTGCATGGACTATCATCAATGACTAACACAATAAACAAAATGCTAGCTCATCATTCTCATATTAATTTTGTTGCCTTGCGAAAATATAAGAAAACCAACTGTCTGAACCATTTGGTCAGTTTAGCCGTGGTCAGATTCGAAAAGATTGTCTTACAAAGACATCACAGTCAAGTTTGCTTTTATTTCCAGTACTTTTACGTAGGATGTTAATAGACAGAAGGGTCAATAAAATTAAACTATACGCATAACAACGGCGACAAACCTCGTAAACTGTACTGCAACGACAGCTGGTTGTTTCCGAATAAATAACGAATAAAACGTATAAATTATGACCAGTAAACTATGCCAGCCAACGCACTGGGCGACCTGCCAAATGATTGAGGGTCTAAGCAAACTGGATCAAACCTAACTTATGAGCTCTTCATTGTATTTGCTGATGTTTGTCGGCACCGATTTAATGTTTATGGGCATGTATTTAATTGAAACCCAAATAATTCCCATTTTAATATCCTAAAATTTCAAAATGGCCAAGTAACTGAGACGAACTTGGATGTAGCAATCGCAACCGCAGTCGCGGCACCGCTCCCTTCGCTCGCTTGGCTCACACGCGGTTTCTCACAATTCTAACATAACCTAACCCATTTCGTCGGAGATAGCTTAGTTACTTCGTCCACGTTTGAGAAAAGGCCAGAAAGTTAAATAGAGGCTAGTTAATTTAGAAAAGCGTAGATGTACATCTTAGAAGGTCATTAAGATTTTAGAAGATCAATTAAAAATGTCATGTAAATGAGATAATTTAATACCCCCGTCTATTAATGACGAATAGCATTATAATCTTATGTTAAGAAACAATTTGTTGAACACATTTCAATCCTGGCTTCGTAAATGGAGTCTCCGACTATTCAGAATACCAGATTATTTGTTAACCTTTGTATCCGTGGCAAATAAAAGTAAAGTAGGAACAGAAGTGCCGACGCCAACGTTCGAACCCTTCATGAATACCCATTATTCTTGTTTTACGACTTATGTATCAGCTGTTTATGTATTTCTTTTGTTTTCAGGACACCCGAGAAACAAAGGAAAATATGTTCCATGAACTAAGCTGTAATATGAGTGAGTGTTATGTGTAAGTCTTATTTTTTGGACTATCATTCCACATGAATATTAAATCTGCCTTCTGAGTCGCTGGTCCCGGGTTCGATCCACAGACAAGTCAAACATTTGTGTGCATCAAAGAGAATGTCTTTGGTGTGCATGTCTGTTTGACCTGTGACTTAGTGTGTTTGTGTATATAAGTATGTATATCAGTTATCAGGTAACGTAGTACAGGCTCTACCTACTTAGGGACCTGAAGACCTTGTGTGTGGATGTTGTCTAAAAAAAACAACAATATAATATTTAAAATATCAACAATTCTGAAAATTAAAGTGGCTCCTAAATATTTGTCTGTTACCTTAGTAAAATCCCTAATAATTATGATGCATGGAATGATTCCGTATTTCATAAATATAAAGATACCTTTGTGCCACTTTCTCTTAAG
Source organism: Brachylomia viminalis (assembly GCA_937001585.2). Lineage (NCBI taxonomy): Eukaryota > Metazoa > Arthropoda > Insecta > Lepidoptera > Noctuidae > Brachylomia > Brachylomia viminalis. The sequence continues at coordinate 10,992,282 of OW443316.2, read as the reverse complement.
GCGTTCGATTACCATGTAGTAAATTATCCAAGGCCACAGATGGAGAAGACAGTCGCAATAAAAAATAATTCTCGAACGCGCTCACTCTGTAAACGCCTCAACCTCTTAAAAACGTTGTAAGATAAATTATTATAAACTCTTCCGAACTTAAAGTGCAAAAGGATTTGCGTTAAGATAGGAGAAGCGGTCTAGGTTTGAAAGTTTGTCATTTACATTATATTTTTAAGCGTCTTTAAGCTGTCTGTGGCGAAAAAGGGTAAAGAAATGGAGGTGAAAATATTTTGTAAAAAAACTCAAGGAACGGAAGAAAGTTCTTTTATGTTATATTTGATAGACTAAAAGTTTACTATTCAACCTGTTTTAGTGTAAAAAATATGGTTATTATAATAGTTAGATCACCAAATCATTTCTCTTTCATAACGAAAAACAACCTTCCTGTAGTATTTAAAACAATTTTATTGGATTCGATACCTCATCATGAAATATTCAAGGCTACGACTCTGTCCTTCACTAAAGTTCAGATAAAATACAATATTCATTCCAGCATCGAAAATAGCAATGACACACTCGTTTCTCATATATCGTCAACATAAAGTGGAATCACAAATATATCAGCGTCGACTGATGTAAGCAGAGATGCGTAACATATTTATATGTATTTATTTATCTAATGCTATAAGCACACAAATATACAGAGGTGGACTTAATGCCATAGGCATGTTCTACCAGTCACCCTTTGGGTGTTGCTTAGACAAACAGTGGTAGGTGCAATTTACAATGAAAATTTAGAACTCAATATATTTAAATATAAAGACACGCATAAACCTATTAGAACTATAAATATAATATACATACATATCGGGAGTAGTTAGCATTCAAGTATACGTTTCAGCGACGTGCTGGGAAAATATTAATGCCGCATTAGGAATTGCCTGTAATGATAACAGTGATTGTGATAAATAAATAAATAAATAATTATCTTCCGACAAGACTTGCCTAAGTGTATATCTTAAGTGGAGGTATTCCTGCATTTAAACTTACAAAAAACATTATTTTTCTGTCCGTTAGTGTGTGTAAAAAGTTGAAAGATATAAAAAAAAAACAAGAGGGGTCTATTCTGGCAAGGTTTTTAGTGAATATTTTGAACCGTTACGCAACATAGCGTTCAGAAATTTATGTATGAACGCAGAAATATGTATGAATGTAGAAATATTATGTATGTAGGTATATAGTTATAGGAAAGCGTATTATTTGTATTTGCATTACGTCTGAACGACGCCGTCAACGCGAGGTTTATCTTTTTCCACGAGGTGCGTAAGCGTTTGTGGTTATTCAATTATATTGCAATGTTCATTTAGCCCAAAACAAACTAAACACAAAAAACAAAAAACCTTCCTTAGATGCCTCTTCCATAGATTATACCACTTCTTTCCCTACATGTACCCTACCAACTATATTTTAGGGACGTTGGGCTTCAACTCGCTGGAGGTGAGAAGAGGCCTTGATCAACTCAGCGTAGCCAAGGTCTTTTCTGCCGACTATTTGTGTCCGACAAATACATCGGACACCGTCAGAGCCGCCGGCACAATCTGTTTGCGCAACTGCCAGCCAAAACTGTAGCCAGAGCCGAATCACCAGTCTGTCGTAGTCTAAAGGTGCTAAATGCCCGTCTGGCTGCCAACCATGAATGTGATGTGTTTGCGGATGAATGGATTAAAATTTCAATTTCTTTGAAAGAAAGTATGCAAGGGAGTCTACTGTTCCATGTTAGTTTTAAGATTATTTATATTAGTGTCAACGTAATTGTAATTTGTCTCTATGTTACTTAATGTAATTGGTGTTGTACCATTTTAAGTAACTATAAATAAATAAATAAACTCAATAATAAATAATGTGTTAAAATATAATAAGTATGTGCAATATTTAATCGCAATACAAAATTGGCATCGAATTGTACGTCCCATCGACGTACAATCTATCTTTCGGCACGAGTTGCGCAGGCATAATTAACTTCAGGTTCATTCAACACTATTTATGTAAGTCTGTACCCAGAGTTACATATGTAAGTCTGAGTAATAACGGGGATTCCAGCGTCAGAATATTAATAATACTCCGGCACATGATGCGTAGGCGTCTTTCTTAGAAGATGTTACAAGTTTATGAAAAACGAACCTCATAGGCGCTCCCTCACCTAAGCATTCGCCTGTGATGTAGCAATCTAAGATTCGATTTAGAGCATTGCGTTATAATACTGCCTCACTGACTGACGAGCATTTGCCTATAATGTAACAATCCAAGATTCGATAAAATTCGCATTCATGTTGCAAATTGTATCACGGGTGCTCCTACCCACTTTTGTTTCATTACAGGTGAATGCTCCCGGTGAATGAAATGTTACAAATTGTATCATAACAGGTTGCGCACTGTAGTGCTTGGTTCTCCTCACTCACTGATGTAAAGCTCGCCTTTATGTTTTCCTATTTGTCATCAAAAACGGACTATGGTTCGATAAACAGTATCTAGGTATGTTTTGTCCGTTTGACAAATTGCGGCACACATTCAACACAGTTGTTCCGTTCAGTATTTCAACATATAGGTACACCCCAGGTACTTAATTACGTTTTTAAACCACACCCAAGGGCATTAACACTTGTTAATACATTTAATGGTTTGGGAAATAGGACAATAAACACACGAATGTAAAACAGCGTCAAATTATGAATAAGTTGTTTTTTTTTACTCTTAATCGTTTCTAGTCGCTATTATTGTTAAATTACTTCCTTACATTTCCAGTATGTAACGCGCCTTTAGATTAAAAACAATAAACCTCCTTTTACTGCAGTTATTCTAGAAAACCGTAGAGTATTCACGTCGGTTTTATGGTAGGTTGTGCTCTTTATACAATTATGGTATTGTAAAAACATAAGTAGATTGCGTAAAAGGAACGTAAAGTTGGAAAAGTAATTTAATTTCTGGCATAAACCGTGCGCAGTCATATGCAATAACATTTTACAAATTTTAATAATAGCTCCAAGTGCTTTTAGAACATTATGCAAGAATTAAGTTTGCTTATACAGGGTTATTGGTAAAACACCATCAACCTCTTAAGGGGTCATTGTACTCATCATTACGAACAACTTTTACTACGGGAATATGGGACATTTCGACGATTTCTCCAAACATAAATGTAGGGAACAGCTGATTTTTTTTTCGCGACTGCATGTTTGGTCCCATAGTAAAAGTACAATGACCCCTTAAGAGGTTGATGGTGTTTTACCAATAACCCTGTAGAAGTAATACCCTGCTGCTTGCTTGTAGTGATGGGATCATAATAGGGGTTAAAGTATGACATTGCCGTTTTATTGTATTAGGTACTTCGAATTGACATAGAACCTTCATGGTTTGAGATTTATGAGTGAAACTTTTTTCACATGGTACTATGAAGTTCTTCTTTTAAAAAATGTGCAACAGTCGATTATGATAAATAAATGATAAATGATTTTCAGGTCAAACGCCGCAACAGTGTCCTACAGCAAAGCTTACTAATAAAAAGGTAATGGTAACTGTTTGGTGATCTCAGCATGCATTTTAGCTTTCTCCGATCTGTTCAAGTAATAACGGCAGATGTTTACTGTGCCGAACTCCGAACAATGATAGCAATTGATCTTCACCATTATTGCTCCATGATAACGCGAGACCTCCTATAGCACGAGAAACCGTTTTAACTCTACAGGAACTGCAATTAGAAACCATTCGTCACCCTCCGTATTCGCCAGACCGTGCTCCAACGGACTACCATTTTTTTTTCGTGATTTGGACAATTTTCTACGTGATAAAAAGTTTTCTTCTCAGGAGGCAGTACAAAATGCTTTCACACTGTTTGTCGAATCTAGATCACGAGAGTTCTATCGCAAAGGCATAAATGACCTTCCTATTAGATGGCAGCAATGTATAGATAATAATGGTAACTATTTTGATTAAATAAATATGTTAAATTAAAAAAAGACAAATTTCAATTTTTCAGTACAAATCGGCAATTTCATACTTTAACCCCTAATATTATTAATGACTAGCAAACCCGACAGACGTTGTCCTGACCAAACAATAACTCATACAAAATTCACTTTCAGATTCCCGAATTTTCCAAATTTCCCGGCAACTTTAATTTTTTTTTTTCGTAAATGCCTGATTCGGTCTATTACGATTACGCCGCACATTGGTACAAGGGCGGAAAAAAGTCCTTTGTTTCAACCTTGTTTAAAATGTCTACAATTTGGTACACACATACTAGAATGTTAGTAGAAACAAGTCCTAAAATTAATACGGATAAATAATTATACAGTATTTAATTATATGATGCCAAAGTAGGGTGATCGAGAATTTACAAATTTCGTGCAAAAAATATTGTTATTTCAAGTATGAATAGAACCAAAATACTATAATTATCAACTTTCATTTTTAGTTTAGTCATAAGTTTATTGTGTGTACTAATAAAATAGTAAACATAATGTTATAATATAATGAATAATTACTTACTATTACATTTTTAGTGAAGAAGGTCATTTGGAACCTTTTGTTTTCAATCATGAGATCATAACTAATCTCCGTTATCGACCGATACGTAATAATATACTTTCGGAGATTAATTAGACCCTATAGATTAAGAATACATTAGTTTTGGCTGCGATAACCTGCGATCTTGGAAATACCAGGTCCTTAACTAATGACGCTCTGTAATTAAGAAAAAGTGCATTATATTAATAAGTGTTTCTAATGAGGGTAATTAACATTTTATCATATCGTGTAAGTATAAATAGCATTGAATGGTAGTTTTAACTTCACTTACAATTATTTTCTCTTACGATAACAGTGTTATTATAGTGATGGATAGCTTTACTATTGTCTATGCCGATTTAGTGGAAATCATAATATCAAGTAATCGTGAGATACATAAATGCCTCGAAAATTTAAAACTTATGTATCCACAGCTTACAGAAAGTGTTTGGAATCAAGTTTATGAAAAGTTAAGCCGTAATTTTCTACCCGTATTTACAAAAAAGTGGCAAACTGCAGCGAGAAATAAAAATGCTTTTATGGCAAAAAATGAACAGTGGCTGAAAAATATTTTTACCGTTGAGACATCTTCGGTGCAGACTGATGTGGTGAATTGTGACAGTAATGTTCCAGGGCCATCAAAACGCTCTCATAGAGGACGACCAGAAAAATCATTTGATGAATGTTGCGATCGAACAAAGCGATATAAAGTTAAAAGATTGTGTGAAAGCGTTCCTGAAGAAACGATTAAGAAAGCTGCCTCTAAGGTACTCGTACAAGAAGGATCATCGGATACTATCAAGTTTACTCCAGAAAAAGCGTTGGCATTATTACTTGATGCATCACTTTCGAAACATCAATATCAAGTACTGAGAAATGCAGCAAAAAGTATTGGTTGTGATATTTTTCCCGATTATCATAAAGTACTTGAAGTAAAAAGGCAATGCTACCCCACGGATATTGATGTAACGGAAAGCTACGCTTGTGTAAGTTTGCAGTCATTACTGGATCACACAACCAGAAGATTATTTGAAGTAATGTCTGAAGACGACCTTACACAGATTAGTGTAAATTCAACGTTTTTACACAAGTGGGGATGTGACGGATCATCAGGTCATGCTGAGTACAAACAGTCATTTATCGACGAAAATGTGTCAGATTCATATATGTTTTTGACATCATTAGTTCCACTGCGTCTGTATGAAAAGGAAAATAAATCTGTTGTGTATTGGACAAATGCAACTCCTTCTTCTACAAGGTGTTGTCGCCCGGTACAATTCCAATTTCAAAAAGAAACTACAGAATCTACGAAAAATGAAATTGCTAGAATGGAGTCTGAAATAGCAAACTTAAATGAAACTGTTATTAGTTTAAAGGAAAAGACTTACAAAGTCTACCATAAACTTGTGTTCACAATGATAGATGGCAAAATAGCGCAGACAGTTACGGACACATCATCATGTGCAGTGTGTTTTATATGCAAGTCAAAGCCATCAGAAATGAATAACCTTGACCAAGTGCGAAATAAAACTGTGGATACGGAGGCTCTCAAGGTCGGTTTATCCCCGCTTCACGCACGGATTAAATTTATGGAATGCATATTACATATTGCGTACAATATGTCATTTACCAGTTGGAGAACGAACGCAACTACCAAACAACAAAAAGATGAAGAGAAGAAAAGAATCCAAAGTGAGCTGTTTCAACGTTTAGGTCTAAAAGTGGATTTTGTAAAGCAAGGAATGGGAACATCTAACGATGGAAATACGTCTAGAAGATTTTTCAATAATGCAGACATTGTAGCTGAAGTCACAAGAGTCGATAAAGAACTTATTCATCGGTTTGGTATAATATTGCAAACAATTAATTCTAGTGCATTAGTTGATTCGGATAAGTTTGGTAGTTATTGTTACGAGACTGCTGAACTATACGTAAGCCTGTACAGCTGGTATAATATGCCAAATACTGTGCATAAAATCTTGCTGCATGGCAAAGAAATAATAAGTGTTGCTGCCTTACCTATTGGGATGTTATCTGAGGAAGCTCAAGAAGCGCGAAATAAAGATTACCGCAATTATAGGTTAGGTCATTCAAGAAAATGTTCTCGTCTATCATGTAATGAAGATGTTATGAATATGCTCTTAGCTACCTCAGATCCCCTTATCAACAGTTTACGTGCAGTACCGAATAAAAAATACTATCCTCTTCACGATGATGCCAAAGCTTTATTAGTGGATAGCACCCATCTCTCAATCAATGTCTTCTCTATTTAATATTTAGTTTATTAATTTTTATTTATTTAAAAATGCTGATTTAATTATATGAAATTCATGTGAAAAAATTTGATGAATATTTTCATGTTAATAAAAAAAAAATACGTGTTATATCTTTCTCTTTGTAAACTGGTACATCCATTATATAATTTTAATAAAGTATTATGAAGAAACGCAACGTCTTTTCATTTAAAAATAATATTTTCCGCATGCCCGTACTACCTGCACCACTGTGCGTCGCGGTGACTCGTGGCGTGCTCTACACAACTTCTTTCATTTGTTTTCTCTGCAGTCGCTGGCGCTGGACAGAGTGTGTATCTCGTCTCCTATCTTGTTGATGCTTTATTTATTAAGTAGATACGATCGTGTCATCACCAAGGTTGTTTTTTTTGGGGTTGAAAAGATCTTACATGTATTGTAAAAAATAAGGAAGTAGGGAGACTGGGGCTGGTTGTGACAGGGGTAGGTAGTTACAGTGGCAACGGTGGCTAAACAGAGAACGCTATGTTGACGTTAGAAAGAGACAAATGACGACGCCAGCGCTTTTGTAAGAGGAGACCGTGCATGCTGAAGAGCTATGAAGCCTCGTAACTAACATTATCGCGGTCATTGAACGATTTTGTCGAGCATTAATTTGTATGTAATGATCTTGTCTGCATGTGGTGATGGGAGCTCGTCCTCCATGTCGCTCTGCCACGCAGCCAGTGGTGCAGTACCTAACGTGGCCAAAGTCACTTATAACACTTTGTGTAGTGCCCAGAGCAAATGCCACAGCACGTTGCCGAGAACCATCTTCCACTTCCCCCACGGCTCTGATCATTTCTTCTCGGCTCAAGTGACGTCTAGAAGTATGGTAGAAATGTTACTTTGGCACATCACGCCTGCACATTCAAAAGGGTTACGCAGATGTATTCAGTATATCAGGGTACACCCACATAGGCAAAATTTGCGCCCTCACGCCCCTAGCCGCCGCAGGAGACGCCCTGGGCGTCGGGAATCGCAGGCCGATTCCCGGCCACCGTAGGCGTGAGCTTGCGAACGGCGAGCAATGGGCAGTTCGCCGTTCGATAAGGACCAGGCCTGGGTCGACGGCACGTTGTGTTCCACGCGCGCCTCAAAGAGATGTCAGCACCAATGACGGGGTTTGCTAGGACCGATGCCTGTTAGGTTTGCGGAAAAGTCCAAAAGGGTTACCGTGGCCCCTGGCAGAGGCAACTGAAGGAACACGGGTGGGTGTTAGTCAGTAAGAGTCTGACACGCCCTCCTGCTCTGCCCAGAGCGGGAGAAGTTATTTGATGATTTCCCACCAACAAAAAAAAAAAATAAGGGTACACCCACATTTTCTATCAAAGTTACTAGCACATTATTTCGCGACTGGAAGCTAGTTGTAGCTATAGTATTCAAGCTTGATTTCAACAAAATTACATAGCAAGTACTATACGATTAGGTCCGGTCGGTACCGCAACTAAAAAATTTAAAATAAAAACTTTTTTTATAAAAAAATACAACCAGCCCCTGGCGCGGGGCTAAATGTTACACGCCTTTATGTCCAGAATTCATTAATTTATGTCACTTCTCATAGGTACCTAAAGTTTTTTTTTAAATTAAAAACCCGGTAGTTACTTAGTCAAACGAATCTATATTCCGGTAAAACAATCAAACAAACGAAAAATGGCGACACTTTATAATAAAGATGTCACCGACCAGCCCCAGTCTGAGATACCGTGTTTGGGCTTGCCGATGGGTTAATTATTTACTTTTTATTGAAACGAAAGGGTCTGCAGGATGTGAATGTATCTAAAGTCAGGGAAAGTAATTCTTTACGAAATTGACAAGCAATTTTAATTGTCCGTACATATATTCAAATCACAACTGCCATTCATTGACAGTTGTAGGATATGGCTATAAATAACACGAGAAATTTACGTAGTCAATTTGATAATCAATTAATTAATTTACAACTCATTTGCTGTTTGGTTACAATATCACTTTGTTTGTCACTCTTAAGGTTTAAATGTGGGAATATAATGTAGCATGCATATGCTTCCCATATTGTAACATCCGTGAGTTATAAAAGCAAGTGCATTGGCTAGAAAATAGCCAGCTGTGCAGCGTTACGAAATTTATCGAACAAAACTTCGGCAATTTATTTCAAAGAATTGGATTTAAAGTTAAACTGTTTCAAGTTTCTATGAAGTAGTACATTGTTCATGACAGTTACGGAAGGCTATATAGAATTCGCGGAACTGGTTTTTAAAGCCCTATAAATGAGAAAAAACGTAAATACATTAAACAGACAGGCAACTTTCTCTGAATAGTTTCTATTTTGTATAATTATATACATTTTAGTAACTTTATATTGAATTGTGTATTTTATACAAGTTGACGAACAACTACTCTTTGTATACAATATATTCTTAATCGTAATAAATAAAATATTCCAGAAAAGCAAAACATTCAAAGCGATTCCCACCATTTGTGATCATTCGGAAGAGTGAGATCTTAAACGTCCCCCCAAGAGTAATCCCTAGCCCCCCCAAGGAGTAATTCCAGGAGTAAATCCAGGCATAATCTTGATACGTTTACTTTGATGTCGTGTTTGATTATAGTATAACGTTTTTATGTTACAAAAAAATTGTCTTTGATTAGTGTAAATAAAATAAAATTAAAGTGATACTAAACATTTATTATCATCTCAAGAAAGTTCTCTAGCTGCAACGAATAGTCGGCAATTAAATCGGCAAATAGCGCTTTCGTATTTTTTCGTAAATGGAGGTAAATATAACAACGCCACATCTTCATCACCCGAAGATTATATTTTCTCGCGAGGATTTGGCTATTCAATTGCTTGCACAATAATTATGAATCCTTCCTAACCTAAATCGCCTCCATTAGATGCGTGGTTCTGTTTTATTTCTCCTTATTAGATTATTCCGCGGACATTGGTGTGGGTTACATGTTTATCTCTATTACCCTAGTTTGTTATTTACTAAACTTGTAACGTGTAACTGTTTTATGTCCTAAAAAATTGAATAAATACTGCACAAATTATGCCGAAAACGTCAAGTCCGTAAATTAAAGCAGCGCAGTATCGTTTCGGTTATAGAGCATACTACAGTGCCGCCAAATCAGGAAAGGGCCTTACATTCGTAGTCCTTTTTGTCCTCAGACAACATTTTTGCGGCGAGGCATCTTGTTTACCAGAAATTGATTTTCAGTACAAATAAAGTGCTGTATGATTTCATTGGTAGAAAAACTTAGGTCCAACTCGTTTAAATTGATTGGCTTCACAAAAATCCATACTTTATTTAATCTGTTCCAATATTACAAATGAGGCTAAACTACTAAACCGATTTAGATGAAATTTGGTAGAGACTAAGCTTAAAGCCCAAGAAAGGATATAAGCTACCTTTTAATCTGCGACCTCGTCTGCATCCGAAATAACCGACATTCAGGCGGACAAAAGGTACTATTTTAATATTATTATTATATAAATTCCTCTGTCTGTATGTCTGTATGTTACCATAACGCGCCTTAACCACTGAACGGAGTTCGATATTTGGCAGGAGATAGATGGCATCTTAGGGATGGACATGGGCTACTTTTTGTCTCAAAAATAATCATAAAGGGGGGTATGGGAAACCCAACATTTATTTAGTTAGGGATGTAAAAAATATACTTTTGCTAAGAAATAAAGAATAGCGTGTTTCAGCGTTTTTGTAAAGTCATCCCCAAGCGGGTAAAATATAGGTGGTTTTTAAAATTCACATGAAATATTGATATTTTGTGTACTTCTTTTTAAGATGTTGGAAATATAATAGTCATAGTTTTACTCTTTATATCATTAAAATCGGTCTACTCAGTCAAAAGTCATGAAAAAACTTGTTTTTTAATGCAGGTATTTTATTCTTTTCGATTATGTTTTTTTAATGTGATTATTTTTTTACTTTTATATATTTGTAATGTCGTTGTATTTTTTTACAATGATTAATTAAACGTGTTTATGTGGTGAATGGCTTTCTTATTTAGCTATAGGTATTACGTTGCCAGCTTACACGCGGGCGAAGCCTCGGGCAAAAGCTAGTACCTATAGATATAAAAAGCTAGTATCGATATAAAATACTCAACTAAATTGTTAACAACAACAGGAAATCTGTATAGAGATACCTTAAGAAGGAAAAAATCTTAAAAGGGGAAAAATGTGTTGTAAGGTTAAGTATTGCTCTCAAGTATAATCCCAAAACATACTTTGTAGTTTAGATAGTTTCACCTTACGGTTAGCAAGATTACTTTTGTGGCAAAGAAAATAGATTTTTGAACTCAAAACCTTTCAATATAAATCAATGTCACCCAATAATGTTTAAATACTGTTTTAAGCTCATATTTTATGTATAACATGCTGTTGGTGTACTTTTATATCTAGACATATTATAAGTGAATGTCGCTTTTTGTAGGCAACGTGTGTGATGCGGTTTTTACCATCATTTAAAGAATTTATTCTGGAAGGTTTATGTGTTATATACTTTTATATTAAAATTACATAAAATAAAGATATCTCGTTGTTTTGTCAAGTCATAAAAACCGTGGTATGCAGGGCGGGTCGCTATTCTTTCAAAAAAGGGAGCGTTAAAATTCGTCGCCACTTTTAACTTCTTCAGCAATGACATATAAGCGTTACGTGCACACTGGCCGAAATATAGAAAAGTTTTAACCTCGTGCGTTGGTGACCCTTTGGAAATAGAACTGGGTCGTTGATTAACATAAAAAGGATGGGTTAAATTTTGCCTCTTTTGTGCGTTTACGGTGATTTTAGCTGTACTATTTTCGTCTTTAGCAATGGTATTTTTGGTACTGTGTCGAATTTTAGAAACAGATTCTTTAAACATATACTCCTTTTTTATTTTTTTGAGCATGGGAAATTATCATATAATTTCTCCCGCTCTGGGCGGAGCGGGAGGGCGTGTCAGACTCTTACTGACTAAAACCCACCCGTGTTCCTTCAGTTGCCTGTGCCAGGGGTAACCCTTTCGGACTTTCCCGCAACCCTGGCAGGCATCGGCCCTAGCGGACCCCGTCATTGGTGCTTTTTTTTTTTTTTTTTTTTTTTTGAACTGACTTACACCCGTGTTCCTTCCTTGGCCCTTTATGTTACGGGTCAGCGCGCGTGGAACACGTACGCGCCGTCCAGCACGGGCCTGGTCCTGATCGGACGGTGAGCTACCCATTACTCACCGCCCGCAGGCCCCGTCATTGGTGCTGACATCTCTTTGAGGAGCGCGTGGAACACAATGTGCCATCGACCCGGGCCTGGTCCTTATGGGACGGCGAGCTACCCATTGCTCGCCATCCGCAAGCCCACACCTACGGTGGCCGGGAATCCACCTGGGATTCCCGACGCCCATAAACACTCCTGGAATAGCTATTAGTAGGTCCTGTAGAAATATTCTTGTTCATGGCGAAAATTTAACTAAGCTTACACTCAGCCACTGCACTATTCGAGTCTTCTAATGTAATTTGTTTAGCCTTACCATCAGTTCGGAATAAAAAATAAAGATGATTCAAAGATGAAAACAAACGAAAATCTTCACAACCACAGTTAAAATAACGCGTAAATCCAATATTCAAGAACTCTAAAAGATTTATAACTAACGCCACAAATGATTGTAATAATGCGAGCACAAAAACAAATAGGTACTATCTCAGTTCAAGCCGAAAGTTTCCAATGTTACTAGTGTTACATAAGTGGCTAGAGCCACCCAGAGTGGCTATATTTAGTCTAAGAAAAACGATCCAACCATCAGATTAGGCACTATTTATGTCGGTTCCACATCCATTACAAGACTTTTCGGTGGCCATTTAACTCCTGCCGATGTTGTATCAACAACTGAGGGGTCAGAGGGCCCTAAAAACATAACACCATGTTTGCGTGGTCGGGTAAAAAAAACAAGACGATGTTTTGTTAGTGTCCCCAAGTTTGCGAATTCTTGAGTTAGTGGAATTGTTTATTTACTGTCATGTTGTGGGAGGCGAGTGATATTAACTTGTAATGTTTTGTTTGTGTTACATTCTTACTTTATTATGTCGCATTTTTTTACGTACCTACATTTCTATTATGTCTATACATATTATAAAAATAAAGTCGCCTTTTGTGTCTGTCTTTTTGACCGCGTAGAATAAACTTTGCAGCGTATTTTATACGATTTTCTGTTTTTACGATTGAATAAGTTTCTTCTAGGTAGTGCCAAGATAGTTACAAACATAGATACTCTCAATAGTTATTCAGATAATAATTATGCAGACTTAAGTGGCAAGCTATCATAGTGGGGAGCCCCTACAGCATGAGGAAGCTGAACGGCTTAACTGTGCCACCTGTAATCTTCGACAACTCAGTCATCCCGTTTAGCTCTGATGTTAAGAATCTTGGTCTGCATGTCGATACTTGTCTAGACTGGCGAAAGCAGGTCACGACTGTAAGTCAAAAAGTCACCGGAACGTTGCGGTCGCTCTATCGGTTGAAAAATCTTCTCCCATCACACATAAAAGCAATGCTTGTGCAGGCCCTTATATTTCCTATAATTGACCAGGGTGATGTATGTTACTATGACCTGAATCTCCTCAATAAACTTGACCGCCTTCTCAATAACTGCCTTCGATTCGTTTTCAATCTTCGTAAGTATGACCATGTATCTGCGCACCGACTCCGTTTAAAATGGTTACCCATTCGTCAGCGTAGAGAGTTGAGGGCTCTGTCTACGTTGTTCTCTATTCTGGACAAAACCACTTCCCCTTCTTACCTGACTTCCCAAATTCAATATTTATGCACTGCCCATAGTAAAAATCTTCGTCCCACCAACAGTCGTCTTCTACGATGTCCTTCTCACCGTTCTGGCTTCGTTCATTCTTATTTTTTTGTCCAGGCGGTTTTTCTTTGGAATGAGCTCCCTCTGAATATCAGGACAACAACCAGTCAGCTATCTTTTAAAATGAAGGCACGCAAACATATCCGTCAGAAGTTGGCTGAAACATCCCAGCGCTGAGTTGCTGGATTCGTTTTCTCCTCTACCGATCGTTATTTCTCCTGACCAAGGTTTATTTTGTTTATATGTATGTATCTATGTATTAGTATTTATTCTTGTATTTTATAGTCATTTCCGAGCTATCTATCCCGTATGTTGCACCTGCCATGGTATATCTCTGCATCACGCTAAGGTTGACTGGTAGAAAATGCCTCAGGCATTAACTGGGTTCGTTACACAAAGAAGTGCTATAGCGACCTCCGCGTGCGATTGTGCTGGGACTGCCTCGTTTCTGCAGCGCCTTGGGCATGTTCGCGGAGGAGCGCACCGCCTGTTTCCACGCGACTATGCGCAGGCGGAGCATCTCTCTGGTGCGCAGAGAGCGGGCCAGCTCCAACGCAATCTTAGCGATGATTGTTGATAGGCTGGACTGCCCCTACATGCTGCATTGCTGCAGCAGGCATGTTCCGGCAAGGCCGTTTGTTAGGTTTTATTAATACTTGAGTGTGTCTTGTATGTATTAAAGTGTCATAATTTTATCATTCTAATTTTTAATGCTATCTTATTTTATTTTGAATTTTTGACTGATTTTTTAATATGAACTTTATTATTTTATTCTATGTATTATATGATATTATTACTATTATTAGTGCCAGTCTAGTTACCCGAAATAAATGAATTTTGTTTATTTTATTATTTATTAAGTCCGCCTTTATACAGTACTTTTTTTACTTGTGCATAAAGTTTTAATAAATAAATAAATAACCAATCGGTGGAGTAATTAATCGAACTGAAAAGGCCTTTAACCGTCAATCGTGCGTTACTAATTACCATCACACAACCTTGTTGTAAGGCATTATCAGGGAAGGGCGTGCATTGAATGCACACGGGGCGTGTCCCGTGTCAAGGTTCCCGGCATTGACACGCACTATTTATACACAAAGGCTTTTATTAACCCCGGGATCGAAGGATTGAGTTGCCATAGTTGCTTTATAAACAGCACCTCAATAGCGTTATATATTTTTAATCACAATCCGGAGGATTTTGAAGGTACTTTGTAATAAAAAAATCGTTTAACGTACCTAAATAACGCAATGTTTACTTTTGAATTGGCATTGGTATCGTTCGTGTGAGCATTTACGCCGCGGTAGCTACCATAAGTCGGCCGATTGTCGATTGTATGCTACCTTCGTCAACAAACTGTGCTTAATTAAGGGTGCAACCGAGCCGCGGTCGATTAACGATACTGTTATACATCTTAAGACGTTTGACCGCAATCTGGTTGCACCCTAAGACTGCAAGCAGGTCATTAGGCTCAAGCCACAAGTGGCAAGTCACAAGCTGTGCACTTCATTATCAAACAGTGTGTGAGGAAGCGTTTGCCTACCAAGTGTTCACACCTTGACTACATGGTATGAATAATGCAGTACGAAGTAGTAGTTCACTTGTGGTTGTGTTCACAGGCTTAGGAGGCTTTAGACAGAGGCTGGCAAAAGTGCCTAGAACAATTTAGTGCAAAGTCACAAGCTAGCACTTTCGCCGACGACGAATACTGCCACAGAGTTCGTGAAATCCGTTGATTGTTCAAAATTGCATTACTGTATCTTCGCTATTATTGTTAACTGTGGCATTATGAGGTCATCTGCTCCCCTTATCCTTGGGATCTAGGGGATGTAACATGACTTGTCAATCTGATCTTACATAAAACGTAAAATCACCATGTAAACAATCTCGGTTATGATCCTGAAGGCTTACCCGGAGTGACGTATGTAAATATTATGTCTGTCTATAGTTACATATATTCATGTTATTGTCCCACTTTGCAAAGTTTGCTTTGTCCATTATTTGTCAAGATTTGCTTATTGAAGCTTTGTTTACCTTTCAATTCTGAGCCTCAAGTCTGCTATTACAATAGTGTCAGAATGGTCTATCATTGGTTTCATAATTGTTGATTTTGACAATCTACTAATGATTATAATGCGCCATTATGACTTTCCAATGGTCAACCACTGACACTCCATTGAAAGAAATAGCAGAATGGTAATCTCGTACATAATGACAACTCGTACTGAATGACTGACGTATGCGGTAATGAAAAAAATTTTGTAAATGTTCATTTGATTAGTAGTTTTTTGAAAATCATTTCTACTAACGGGTTTTATGATAATGGCAATACGACAATGTCATTCTACCACGATTCTAGTACGAGACCACTGATCGACCAATGATCGACCATTATGAATGTTGCAGATTACGAACTTTTAGCAAAATGACAATGGGATCGTGTTGGAATGACGAATTTATAAAAAATAGCAGACGTGGGGCCCTGGAAAATGGTAGATAGACATTTGAAAAAGTAGGTAACTCAAGATTCATTAGGCAATAATCAACATAGTTTCACTTATAAGTTATAACAAATAGTAACTACTTAAACCTAACCGGGAGAGTAACCCGGGAGTATTGCAGCGCTTGTGTCTGTGTGTGCCGGACCGCTACGTGTGGAGGCAGCGCAGCCCGCCGCTGCTACTGGTGCCTACAGTCAGAACTAACCTGCTTGCCAAGGCACCCCTTACCAGAGCTACCCTTACCATCAACGACCTTCAAACTCAGATTACATGTTGTTTGAATGAATTTGCAAGGGTAATGTTATGCTATATGCAAGATAATACAATTTTTTTTTTACTGGTGCCGATGCCGATTCTGTTGTACACCGAACTAAACTAACTAAACTATCACTAAAATTCCTTACTTTTGGCTATGAGAATCTTAACGCTATTCTGCAAAATTAAATCTCTAAATTTAAAAATAATTTTGACACACCTAAAATCAAATTTGGCAATTGCGACTCCACGTGATACTTGTTTGCCGTACCACATGATTTTTTTTTTAGAGCCGGAGGCGCGTATTATTTGCGGCCTCGACTTGTTTTGTATGATTTTTTTTTTACTTTTTGTATGGAAAATATAAAAAAAAATATTACCAACAGGTTGAATTTTATAGGTTTAAGGGTTTTATAAAGGGGATCGAAATTTTCATTATTTTTGCGATAGGACGCACCATTTTCGAGATAATATAAGCAAAAGAAAAGAAAAAAAGATACAGTACTGTTTTTGCATCTGAAGTCGAGGTGTTGGTGTGAATTTTGGCATGACAACTAATTGTATTCCACACCTTTTTAATCACGATTAAAAATAGTCAGATTAAGGGCAGATTTTTCAATAGTCAGATAACTTTTATCTGAAGAATAAATGTGACAGTTTGACATATTTTCCATATAAAAGCTGTCAAACCGCAATATTTATTCCTCAGATAAAAGATATCTGACTATCGAAAAATCGGCCCTTAGTTAACAAAATTTTAGGTGAAAAACGTATAATTCAGAATAGCAAAATTGCCATTTTCACTAAATTATAATCTCAGTGCCATCTTAGTGCTGTCAAACTAAAATATAATAGTTAAGTTGTGTCACTTTAGTCAATTTCAGAATGTTTATATAGTTAGTTTATTCCTGTCAAACGACGATTTCCCAAGTCGTCGTTTGACAGGAATAAACTAAATTTTGGTGATTTTTAGTCTAGTTTAGAGAATTTTGTGACAAGAGAATCGGCACCACTAAAAGTATAGTATGTTTGTACCATGCTATGTAACTAATTATGTTAAACTATGTTTTTAGTTTGAATGGTGTAATACTTATTTTAATAATGTTGTTAGTTAAAATTTTTCTAATTTGGTTATTGTAAGTATATATAGCTTTGGTAATTAGTTTAAGTTCTTAACTGTCGCATTAGGGTAAACCCTGTAATGATAGCTTAAGCTGTTATAAATAAAATAAATAAAAAAAATGTTAAGTGTTGTGGTTAGTATGTACGTATTTATGTATCTATTATTTATGATATGTGTATATGTGTATCTATTTTAGTGTATTGTATAGATACTTATTATTTGCACCAACGACAGCCCCTTTTTATGTCCAGGAAAATCTCTGTCCATTCCAAGGTTGCCTGGAAGAGATCGCAGAAAGCGATAAGGCCGCCCATTGTATATTAAGTAGTGTTAATTTTTTTTTTGTTGTTGGGTATATTGTGGTGTACAATAAAGATTAAATAAATAAGTTTAAAGAAAGACGTTGATCTTGTATCAGGCTTGGTTACAAGCATGTCTTTTACAAGTTACCTTGTCGGTCCTCGCTTAGACTCAAACAACATAAACAGCACCCTAGAAAATTAATTAAACGTAATCATTTACGTAATAGACAATCCGAATATATATATCAGTCAGTAAAGTATGTCGGTCCGCGTCAGTTATCTCGGCCGTATTAATCTAACCTAAGGAGGTAAGCTCGGAACAATTAATGGTTTTTGGGCGAACGACGAACCCCACGCTACCCCACGGATTGGGTGATACGACCACGAAGTATGGAGGTACAGTTAACAAAAGAGTTTGGTATTTAGCCAAGTTAGTCAAATTAACATCATAGCCAAAATGTATTCTATTAATTATATCATTCTCTTACCCTGATCCCAAATTGTTTTGGGTCGGCGCAATGTTTCTCTTCCTCCTTACTTCTCTGTTCGTCGTCATCTCGGTAGTAACTCCCTTTCAAAATTGATATGTATGAAAATTATTTTTGGAGTTTTTTTCTTAACTATGCGAATTTGCTATAATACCACCTGCCGCTTTGTGTATGTGTATGGATCAAAATATACTTGATTACTAGTTCATTTATTTATATAAAAGTATAAAAAATATGTATTATTAGGGACCTATGTCGAAACTGTTTGTACGCCCCGTCACTTGTCCCTAAAGATTCATTAGAAAACCGGCGTCAGACAGCATGTTCTGGCATTTTAATGCTGAAATTAACCTTTTTGGCGCAGCCGTGAGGCACACACTATTGTTGTTAAAACATTATATTCACTTTTTTATTTTGTTAGTTGTTTTTTGTGTTTCACGAACTGTGTCCAAATAAACGTTATTCTTTCTTTATTTCTATAATAGGTATGAGGTGACCATGTAGGCTAGATGGTTATTCTAAATAATTATAATAATAATTATTTTAATTAATAAAATTAATTAATTTAGGTATTTATTCATTATTTTTTAATTATTATAATAATTATGTTATCTGTTATTAATTGTTTGCTTCACCAGACGACGTCATTATGTCAGCGCCGGCTGTCGCTGAAAACCAGCGATAGAGCTCGTGTCTTGCATAGGGTGGCAGCATAATGCTGAGCGATAGCCGTTTAGCGTGGATGTGACGCATGTTTCCCCCAACCTTTTCTTATTTTTAGTGTTTTTTTGTAATTTTTTGCGTCATTTTTACCGCAAATAAACGCATTTTCTTTCTTTCTTTATTATACATAGCTATAAAGTCGTTTTTCGTGTCTGTGTGACCACGTTGTTTTTCTAAGCTGCGCAACGGATTTTGGTGCGGTTTGTACCATCATTTAGATAATGAATTACGGAAGAATTATAATAATAATAATAATAATAATATTGCTGACTGCAAATCGAAGCTGACTGCAAATCGAATGCATCACCCACGATCATCGGTAATGAGGCTGTATATCCCGCGAAAGTGTGGAGGTCGAGGCTTTTTAAACGCTAAGACCCTCCACAATCGCGAGATATGCAGTCTCAGGGAATATTTCCTAGAAACCGACGTGGGTATGCATCGAGATGTAGTCACGGTGGACAAGGGCCTCACCCCGCTCTCCTTGGCTAAAGAGAACTGGCGCAAACCTGTAGTGCTTGACACTAATGATCGCATGGAGGTATGGCAGAGTAAGGAGCTCCACGGACGCTTTTTCCGGGCCCTACATGGACCGGATGTAGATCTACTAGCGTCCGTTGCCTGGCTGCGTTTCGGTGACCTCTTTGGAGAAACCGAAGGTTTTGTCTGTGCAATTATGGACGAAGTTATGATGACGAACAATTACCGGAGATTTATTGTGAAAGACGGCACGGTTGACATCTGTCGGGCATGCCACCGGCCGGGAGAATCAATCAGGCATATCATCTCCGGGTGTTCTCGTCTAGCTAACGGAGAGTACTTGCATAGACACAACCTTGTAGCCAGGATAATCCATCAGCGGCTTGCTCTGAAATACAACCTTGTGGAATCGGAGGTACCGTACTACAGGTATGTGCCCGACCCAGTTCTCGAAAATGGTAATATCACATTGTACTGGGATCGATCCATCATCACTGATAGGACTATTGTTGCCAATAAGCCTGATATAGTGGTGGTGGATCGATTGGAGCGACGCGCAATGATTGTTGACATAACCATCCCGCATGATGAGAACCTCGTGAAAGCCGAGAAAGATAAACAAATCAAGTATCTTGACTTGGCTCACGAGGTTGTCGACATTTGGGATGTGGACTCAGCGGTCATTGTGCCGATAGTCGTGACAGCCAATGGGCTAATACCCAAGAGCCTCGACCAACACCTAAGGAGGCTCTCGTTAGGCAGCTGGATCAAGGGCTTGATTCAGAAAGCGGTACTTCTGGACACGGCCCGCATTGTTAGGAAGTTTCTCTCTCTGGAGCCCTGACCGCCGGTAGCTTGGACCCTGTTCCCGATACCGGTGGGCTACTATTTTTTATATTTTTAAATGTTTTTGGTATCTTTTTGTTTATAAAAATATTTAAAAATGTAATTCATATGTATTTAAATGAAATAAAGGAAATAATAATAATTGTAGCTCACGTCAAATTTGCAAATGACACTAGAGCTACACGACCGAAACCAAACGTACCAGCTTGGCAGTGCAGAATTGAACGCCGTATTGGTGGGGCCAGGACGCTCATCGGCAAACTAATCTGCTTCAAGGAGGGCAATACTCGCCCTAGAGTGATGCGCTTTGTGAGACGGGCATTCTCAGGGACTGATATCAGTCCCCAAGACTATATGTCTTGTGTCACAGAGCGCATCGACTTCCTGAAGCAGAAAGTGTATGCATGGGCAAACCGTATTCGTCGGTATAGGCGGCGAGTAGAACGATACACTCAGAATCGCACCTTCCAGAGCGATGAAAGGTGAGTTTATAGGGGTTGGGAGCGACCGGACCATGGTGTGACTGAGACGTGCCTACCGGATGATGATGCCATGTGTTCCTTCTGGCGCAGCATCTGGTCGGTACCTGTCAGTCACACCGAAGGTGATTGGACTCGGAAAGTCGAGCGAGCCTGCGATCTGATACCAGAAATGGGGGCTATTACCATCTGCCCCCAAGATGTAGCTCGTGCAGTCCATCCACTACCCAACTGGAAGTCTCCAGGGCCGGATGGACTGCACAACTTTTGGATTAAATGGTTCACAAGATCGCACGCTCGCTTGGCATCTCAGTTTCAGACAACTTTGGAATCTGGTTCGCTACCCCAATTCCTAACGACAGGAATTACCCACCTGCTTCATAAATCAGGTAGCACCGCGGAACCCAAGAATTATAGGCCGATCACGTGTTTACCGACGGTCTATAAAGTTCTTACATCCATTTTGAGAACTAAAATTAACAAACATATAGACACCAACTCCATCATGTCTGCCTCTCAAAATGGATGTAGGAATAGGTCCCGCGGTACTAAGGAGCTACTCCTCATTGATATGACCATTAGCCAACAGGTTCGTCGTTCCCGAAAGGATCTGTCGACATGTTGGATAGATTATAAGAAGGCCTATGACTCGGTACCGCATACATGGCTCGTGAGGGTGTTAGAGTTGTATAAAGTAGATACAATTCTTCGCACCTTTCTAATGTCATGTATGCGGCAATGGAGGACGGTCCTTCACTATCCAGGATGTCGAAATATTCATGGGAATAGCGAACCGATAAGGATCGAGCGAGGCATATTTCAGGGCGATAGTTTGAGTCCGCTTTGGTTCTGCTTAGCCTTGAATCCTCTAAGCACACTGCTGGAGGATTCAGGTCTAGGCTATCGGTTGAGGAGAGGTGGTCAGGTTATATCGCACCTCCTCTACATGGATGACCTAAAACTCTTTGCCCCCAACAATTTGCAACTGATGGAGCTACTGAAAGTAACTCAAACTTTCAGTAGCGCCATCAGGATGGAATTTGGTGTGGACAAATGTGCGGTCATGCATGTAAAGCGAGGGGAGATTGTTGAATCCGTGGGAACCCAACTCTCGGATTCCACAAACCTTAGAACCCTCTCCGCATCCGAAACCTATAAGTATTTGGGTATGTCGGAAACGTTAGGCATCAATGTTACTGACATGAAGCAATCGTTGAAGGAACGCTTCTTTGGCCGCCTGAAAAAAGTACTTAATAGTCTTCTATCAGGCGGAAACAAGGTGCGCGCCTTCAACGGTTGGGTCATGCCGGTTTTGATGTACTCTTTCGGCATACTCAAATGGACTCAGACCGAACTCGACGCCCTGGATAGGAGGGTCCGTACGCTGCTGACTGCAAATCGAATGCATCACCCACGATCATCGGTAATGAGGCTGTATATCCCGCGAAAGTGTGGAGGTCGAGGCTTTTTAAACGCTAAGACCCTCCACAATCGCGAGATATGCAGTCTCAGGGAATATTTCCTAGAAACCGACGTGGGTATGCATCGAGATGTAGTCACGGTGGACAAGGGCCTCACCCCGCTCTCCTTGGCTAAAGAGAACTGGCGCAAACCTGTAGTGCTTGACACTAATGATCGCATGGAGGTATGGCAGAGTAAGGAGCTCCACGGACGCTTTTTCCGGGCCCTACATGGACCGGATGTAGATCTACTAGCGTCCGTTGCCTGGCTGCGTTTCGGTGACCTCTTTGGAGAAACCGAAGGTTTTGTCTGTGCAATTATGGACGAAGTTATGATGACGAACAATTACCGGAGATTTATTGTGAAAGACGGCACGGTTGACATCTGTCGGGCATGCCACCGGCCGGGAGAATCAATCAGGCATATCATCTCCGGGTGTTCTCGTCTAGCTAACGGAGAGTACTTGCATAGACACAACCTTGTAGCCAGGATAATCCATCAGCAGCTTGCTCTGAAATACAACCTTGTGGAATCGGAGGTACCGTACTACAGGTATGTGCCCGACCCAGTTCTCGAAAATGGTAATATCACATTGTACTGGGATCGATCCATCATCACTGACAGGGCTATTGTTGCCAATAAGCCTGATATAGTGGTGGTGGATCGATTGGAGCGACGCGCAATGATTGTTGACATAACCATCCCGCATGATGAGAACCTCGTGAAAGCCGAGAAAGATAAACAAATCAAGTATCTTGACTTGGCTCACGAGGTTGTCGACATTTGGGATGTGGACTCAGCGGTCATTGTGCCGATAGTCGTGACAGCCAATGGGCTAATACCCAAGAGCCTCGACCAACACCTAAGGAGGCTCTCGTTAGGCAGCTGGATCAAGGGCTTGATTCAGAAAGCGGTACTTCTGGACACGGCCCGCATTGTTAGGAAGTTTCTCTCTCTGGAGCCCTGACCGCCGGTAGCTTGGACCCTGTTCCCGATACCGGTGGGCTACTATTTTTTATATTTTTAAATGTTTTTGGTATCTTTTTATTTATAAAAATATTTAAAAATGTAATTTATATGTATGTTAATGAAATAAAGGAAATAATAATAATATGGGACAACATCCACACAAGGTCTTCAGGTCCCGAACTAGGCAGAGCCTGTACTACGGTAACCTGATGACTGATATACATACTTATATACATATACACACCCAGACACAGGTCAAACAGACATGTTCATGCACACAAATGTTTGACTTGTCCGGGGATCGAACCCGGAACCAGCGGCTCAGAAGGCAGGGTTGCTACCAACTGCGCCAACTGGTCAGTCAATTATGTGTATAATGCATTTATATTAAACTTACATATAATATTAATAATAAAGAAATCTCGATGCTTTTTCAAGTTGTTAAGACCGTACGAAACAGGAGCGGGTTTGTAGTACCTACATAGTAAATTGCATGTTTCATAAAGAAAATACAACGTGTTATAGGCTGGCGCTAGATTAATTAGTTTGATAAGAGCTTAATCCAATAAAATGATTAGTCAACTGCTTAATGGATCGGGATTTTGTTAAAGGTTATAGTAACTTAAATCCGGCCTTCTGGAATTTCGTTTCATATAATTATTAGTCAATTTTGAGTGACCGGTCGGCGCAGTTGGTAGCGACGCTGCCTTCTGAGCTGGTCCCGGGTTCGAACCCCGGACAAGTCAAACATTTGTGTGCATGAACATGTCTGTTTGCCCTGTGTCTGGGTGTGTATATGTATATAAGTATGTTTATCAGTCACCAGGTTACCGTAGTACGGGCTCTACCTAGTTCGGGACCTGAAGCACTTGTGTGGATGTTCTTTAAAAAAAAAAAAAAACTACCTAGCCTTTTCACAAATACTTTGGGGTCGACTTCAAGTCTAGCCAGATGCAGCTGAGTACCAGTATTTTATATGGAGCGACTGTCTATTTGACCTCCACAATCCAGTTGCTGGATAACGCGATATCTCGTGGTAAGTCAGGTTGTCAGACTTTTGGGCATTTGATTACCCGTAACGACTGTTAAAGATCTACGAATAACAACCGAGACCAACGGCTTAACGTGCTTTCCGAGGCACGGAGGGATCTCGATATGCAGTGTATGGTCACCAATCTACGTACAGTCAACTGTGGTATCGTTACTGTACTGTATTTAAATATCTAATCTTTCAGCTATGAAAAATAACTTGATACTAAATAAATAAGGCGATACCAAAATAAATTGTGAGCTTTTTCGTAACCATTTATTTCACTATTATAGTTTATATGGATTTCTTTTTGGGATATATGTTTATTGACTATTTGATGCACGCAATTGGGTTTAATTTCCTCATAAGCATAGAGCATAATCAGCCTATAATGTTCCCACTGCTGGGACACAGGCCTCCTGTCTGTGAGAGGGACCGGGCTGTAATCCACCACGCGGGTCCAGTGCGGGTTGGTGGATGTCACATGTCTTCGATTTTTTTTTGTTTTAGGACATGCAGGTTTCCTCACGATGTTTTCCTTCACCGTTTTAAGATTTCCTCGATAGAATTAAATTCCGAAAAGACCTCTACTTTTTTATATCTTTTTCTGTAGTTCTAAAATCCTAATAAATTGCAAAGTTGCATTCAAAATGTGCGTATTAATTAGGTCATTCAAAACTCTGACTGAAAATATTAATGCCCCTCGAGCTATGATTTATTTTTTACGTATCGCCTTAATATCAAAGCGATACAAAAGCAGAAAAATCGAGTAATTGTAACAGATTTTTGAGTAATCGATAAATATTTAAGTACAGTACCTATGGGTAAGGTTGCTCTCATGGAAAGGAAAAATAACACAAATGACGGGTTTTAACGCAGACGTGTAGCTTATCAGATAGGAAACGCCGACACCATCTAGTTTAAAAAAAAATATGATTGACGTGTAAAAGTGTTTGTTCAAACCTACTTACAGAAATAAAATCATTTATCATTTATCCTTTGATCCACTCGTGCGGCTGTTATTATTTAGCCACGAGCCCCGCCAACAGCAACAGTCAATTAGACTGCAATAATTTGTAAGTATAACTAACCTTCCTATACCCGCGCTAAACCCCATGACATTTATACCCATGCACGGTCTCACAGGCCAAAAGTTCTGAACCCAATTTCAGTACATTTAAAAACAAAAAAAAATGTTTTCAGAAACTTGGGAATATCATAAACGAGATAAACCCAATTAGTAAACCATTCAAACTCTAACTCAAAGCATTCATTTCAATTAAACCATTTACAGGCACTTTTGAATTGTCAAGTGGTCGGTCAGTCAGAAATATGAAGCTAGTGGCCCATTCCAAAACGTAGTAGGCACCTATGGAGAAGAACGGGCAAGAAACTCCATGGACACTCTTTTAAATTATATTGTTACATAAATATTAGTTACATCATTAAAGTTGAATATAGGTATAATTATATGTGAGAACGATGTAAATAAGACGTACACGTTGAGTGTCCAGTGTACAGCAAATATAAATTTAAACAAAACAATCCATAATAAAATAGTTTAAATAAGACGTGGTGGCTAAGAGATGACCGGTCCCAACTGACAGCGCCCGTTCACGAACATGACGCATGGATGAGCACCATTCAGCTCAACCATTTTGAAGGGAGCTAAATGATCCAACACACGCGCCACCGTCAGCGAGACACATTAATTTACTGAGTAGCAGTATTTCATTACAGTCTTGAAACAGTAAGATTTTCGTAAAAGTTTACAAAATATTAGCGAAAATATATATGTTTTTTCTAACACACACAAGCATACTTACAAATCTAAAAGAGAACCGCATGAGGAACATTAATCATACAACACATTTATGGCAGAAGTGTCATCATTTCAGCTCAGCACAAAACACAGTACAAAATCACCGAAAATAAACCCGCGTCGTCTTGGTCCCACACTGTCGCTAAATCAACCGCACGTGCTGCTCACTCGAACGCACTTTGCACCCTGGAATAAACGTAGCAACGAATCAGGCAGTTAACAGGAAATACATTAAAAACTTTTTTACAAAAAATAACAACCGACTTCCAAAAAAAACATTGCAAAGTGAAAAATAACTTTAATTTCGGAAGTCTGTGTCTTTGTATCTGTATTTTAGCGTTTTACACCGACTTCTGAAATTAAAGTAATTTTTCACTTTGCAATGTTTTTTTTTTGGAAGTCGGTTGTTTATTTTTTTTTTTAATTTATTTATTATTTATGTACACACAATAAAATACAAGAGATATGACAAAATTATAAATTGAGTACAAAGGTACTGCTTATTTCTTAAGAAATTTCTTCCAGCAGATCTGCGAAAGGAGAAGTAAAAAAGAAACGTAGACAATAGTGCGTGAGAACAAGAAGAGAAAAATATGAATGTGTGAAGTCTAAAGCTAAAATATTAAATATACCTACACATATAATGCAAAAAAAATAAATAAAAATAATTAACATGTCTAATTAAATAAAAATACATAATGCTAAAATATATAAGCATGTATATATATATATATATAGATACTCACAGTATAGAGGAAAGGTAATGCTCTTTTAATCGAAATTTAAATAGAGAAATAGTATTTAAATCACGAATGCTAGGCGGGAGGAACATACAAAAAAAAACATACAGTCGACTTGAGAACCTCCTCCTTTTTTGAAGTCGGTTAAAATGCCAGCATTTATAAAAAAAAATAAAAAGTCACGATAGAGAATTTTGTCGGTCTTACAGACCAATGCACGGGTATAGGAAGGTTAATAATAGCTATGAAGTCTAAATAGACGTTAATGTTGTCAAACTAAAAAAAAAAAAAAAAAAATTAATAATTATTAATTTTTTATTTAAATTTTTGTACAACAAAGACACCACATATTCTAGACACAAACAGAAGTATGGTATAATGAGTCCATCCACCTTTAAGATATACAATACAGTACTAAAGTTCCAACATCTTTAGTTAAAATCTTAGACACTGAAACATACAGACATAGCTCAAATGCATATAAATTCTAATAACAGAAGATTTGCAAAAAAAAATAACATCGGTGGCAAAACGGAGAAATTACCCATTTTTGAAATTATTCTTGTCAAAACGATCATTGCATTGTACTGAATGGCGCGAAGTTACAATGGCGTTCCTGTGTTGTGACGTCAGATGCTAATAATGCTGTCGAGCATCGATTTAAACATTTATATTTTTCACTTAAATCGGTTGTTTTTTTTTTCAAAAAGTTTTTATTTTTTGCTTTTTACTTGTGAAAAAAAAGAAAAAGTAAGATCATCAGATCAGATCTTCATCAACAGATCGGTTTGTGGGTACCATTTTCGTCAGAACCATTTATTTTGCTTCGTCATAGTCGCTTAACTTAATCGAGGTATCTTATCGCCAACCGTGAAATACTTATTATCAATGAAGAGTTCCTGTGGCTATCTGTGGTCTCCTTCATCAGTGCCACTTCAACAACTTATACTCTCTGAATGCTAGTGCTTGACTTGTTGATGAAAATACCAAAATTGCTTTAAGTATGCCTATAATATTTGAGGAGTTCCTTCAATTTCTCATGGATCCCATCATCAGAACTGGATTATGACAAAAATGAGACCAATCTGGAAGTAGGTATATCCTTTTAAATAAAAAAGAATTTAACAAATCGATTTATGAATGACGGCGTACTGTGGTAACAAATACCTATAAACAAAAAAAATACAACCGATTTGATAACCTCCTCCTTTTTTTGAAGTCGGTTAAAAAAAACAGTAAAATAGTCTAATACGAAAATGAAGTCATGATCTTTCATAACTAGATGCGGTTATTGATTTTTATTTATATTAGATTTTTGTACGAATTAACGATATTTTTTTATGTACTTATAATATGATCTTGTTTCAGATAATTAATATCTAGTTTTTTACCGGCTAAGGCATTCAAAACATTATTCCAAGCTTATTTTACCGGAGCTGTTGACAAATTAAACTACGTGAACACATCGAACACAAAGCCCCTACACATTCCAACACAATAAACTTCAAGGTGATACAAGACAAGATTTTATTAGTTCCACACTTCCACAATATCCCCGCGGTATACTTCGTAACTCTTACAAGGATCCCGCGTGATTTCCAACTATGCAGAGTTGTAAGCACAGTTCATATCCCAGCTTAGCCGGGATTTGTGCACAGAGAGCAAACAGAGCCGCCACTTAGCTTAGCCAAGTAGCGACGAAGATGGGAGCGCCTGTCTCAGGCAATCGTGCGCTCATCCTAAAACTAAACCTCAAGGTATAATATACTCTATATCTACTGGATATGGAGTATTATTGCTTAAACCAAATTATAGATCGTCTAAATTTTATCTATATTAGTTGACAGATAAGTCTTGAGACAGTTTTATGTAAAACTATTGAAAGTGCGTTTATTTGAAGATTTTATCAACTATTGCTCACATTTACTTTCTAAAATAAATAATTTGATAATACTAGATGCTTATTAGATTATTGCCCACCTACCTGAATATTTCATTTAATTTACTTTATTGGGACATAAAACATTGAAGTGTGGCAGAATGAATTAAAAACTAGGCAAACATGTATCCCATACTGGTTTATATATTTATATATAAACATAATAATAACATATCCGCGAAATAATGGTTTACAGATAGTTTAATGCGTGCGTTAATTATACAGAAAAGTAAGAAGTACTCGTACACACGGCTACACATCAAGCTATACATTTCCATCTTACACTGACCTCTCATTGTAAGTAAATCCTATACAATGCGAGATCAGCTTATACCTACTGAAAATGTATAGCTTGATCTGTAGCGATGCGTACGTAGTTTTGGAATAATACGTATTACGTGTTATATGTATCTACATTGCGTCGGAAAAGCGCCCGTCCACCAGAATGAGTACCTTGCGGTATGGAACAGCTGGGGCACACGCGTCTCTCGATGGATCACAGGTCTCGTTACAATGTGGATCACCCAGGGGACACGGTGGAGCGTACGGTAGAGGTTTACCCTGCGTGGGCGTAGCACCGTCGTGTCCTCGTGGAGGCGATTGGCGGTGGCGATCTCTCGCGTCCGGCCCTGGTCCAAGCCATGGTACGGAGCGAGAGGGCTTGGGAAGCCGTCACCTTTTTCTGCAAAGCAGTAATGCACGCGAAGGAGGAGGCGGAACGCGAGAGGGAGAGGCAAAATTTGGGCCCTCAGGCCCCTAGCCGCCGCAGGACACGCCCCGGGCGTCGGGATTCCCAAGCCGATTCCCGGCCACCATAGGCGCGGGCTTGCGGACGCCGAGCAACGGGCAGCTCGCCGTCCGATAAGGACCAGGCCCGGGATGACGGCGCGTTGCGTTCCACGTGCGCCTCAAAGAGATGTCAGCAACTCAGCACCAATTACGGGGTCCGCTAGGGCCAATACCTGCCAGGGTTGCGGGAAAGTCCGAAAGGGTTACCGTGGCCCCTGGCACAGACAACTAAAGGAACACGGGTGGGTTTTAGTCAGTAAGAGTCTGACACGCCCTCCCGCTCCGCCCAGAGCGGGAGAAGTTATTTGATGATTTCCCACACTCAAAGAAAAAAAAAGGTCTCGTTACAATGTAACATAGGCTACTATGTAAATAGGTATTATTAGAGTATTAGGTTAATATCTGGACAATCGAACCTGTTATTCACAGACCATGAAGCATCATGGCCATAATTAGGCTGCGTCTTGACTCCGAGCTTTGAAATGAATGTATAACGCTTTAGTAATGATTTTTTTTTTTAAACGTTGCCCCACACTAGGAATTTCTCCTGTATCGCGGCTGCGTTTACAAACATTTAAACTCACATACACAAACAGCCAGACCCGGAACAACTACTTGCAGGTCATACAAATATTTGTTCCGTGCGGGGATCGAACCCGCGACACGTAACGCAGCAGTCAATCGCTTAACCACTGCGCCAACCGTGTCGTCAAAAGATTGAGTGTATGGTATTTTAGACTTACTGCATCTGTAGTACATAACACATAAATATATTTTTCTGAACCATTTCAATTCTTTTAATAAGTATACATCAAACGTGACTCCAAATCAGTAATGCAAATTCCAATTGAGAACGGACCAAAGCTTTTTATAGAAGTAAAAATGTAGACGAAACCAATCATACAATACGCCTTATTAACGATGTTATCAGTATGAAGATTGAAGTGCAATTCGAGTGTATTGTAACACCGAGATCTCGAATATGATCATCTCTTCGCAGACAGATATGGCGACACCATGTAGACTGTAATCAAATTTTATAATGTTTTTTTTTTAAGTTTTTAAAGCATTACTAAACTAAGCTGAAGTTTGTCGTATGAACGGTCTCGAGAAAGTTATCGAGGTCGTAATGCAAAAGAAGACAGTCTTGTGTGCTTTGGCACGACTTGTAAATGATGTCATCGGCATATATTACAAATCTGGAATGAATGATGCGTTTGAAGAAAGAGTAAAACAATTGAAAGTGCGTTTATTTGAAGATTATATTATGCAAATAATGCTCATGGTTACCTTCTAAAATAAATATTTTGATAATACTAGATACTTATTAGATTAATGCCTATCTGAATATCTCTTGGAATAAGTTTATTCTGAAACAGAATTCTATTTTAGTACCTACTTAATTTTACTGATGTTTGGACAAATTGTTTTATGCAAAGAATATTCGATATAAAGATGTGTTCAGTGAATTTTTGATTTAAAGAAATTATTTATTTATGTCAAAACTTCAAAAGACTTTTGACTTCAATAAACATATAGCTCGAACAACTTCTAAGAATCATTTAATACCATTAAAGCAAAACTTAGGGAATCTAACCAAGTAGATTGCCTAGAAATTCCGACGATTATAGGGTTAACGTTTTGGCATTAAAAGTATTATATGTAGTAGTCTTCGAGATATCTCGAGGAGCGCTCCGTCCGACAAGTTTAAATGGAAAGAAACTTGAAACTGTTGGGTGAAGCAATCCGAGGAAGCTCAGATACTGAGCTGCTTTTTTTTGTAGCGTTGTACAAAATCGTCTGCGATTACGTTTAAGTATAGGTAGTTGTATTTAAAAAAAAAAATTACATAAGCTAACTAAATCAAAATATAAAATATGGCGAAAAATTCCTACGCATCGCTGTCGACTGGTAATGTACCCTAGAGACTGGCGGCATTGCCACGTTGTATGGCAATGCTAAGCTTCTGGCCAAGGTAAAGGCCAGCCGTTTGGAGATTTCGTTAAACAAACCGTGAGCACTCGGACCCCACGGCCCGAGGGTTTCAACCCCAAACGGCTCGAAAATATAATTACCGATAAGGTTATTATACTTTCGCCGCTTGAGGTTTTCCGCAGGCACAGCAGCAGCGCCAGCACAGCACGCCGAGCCAGGAAGATGGGATGGCGCAAGAGTATCGGCACACGTTGGGCATTATATTATATTTTAATTTGAATAGTTTGATAGTTTATTTAATACAATTATTGTCTAAGTATTTGAATGAGTTATTGTGACTAGAAAAAGACGACTAAAAGTAAAATAAGAGGGGGTCCTTATAACAATAATAGTGACCTATTGGTGAGGTTTTTCAGATAGGTCAGGTGTGCAGTACTTGCAATCGGCGTGCGTGTATGACTAGATGTATGAACGTAAACGAATCAAAAGGATGTAAGGATCATAGCAGGTGGCGTTCTGCGGTTTCTGCATGGGAAGAATGCGTGTTAAATTTAGATCCGTACACGATTAAATTAAACATCAGCCAGAAAGACAGACAGGGTGAAATTATAAGGGTTGCGAATTTGCTTTTGGCTACGGAGCCCTAATAAACGTATAAAATAGTCTAGAAGGTCTTAAAAATTACCTAAACCTTTTTACATACATAAACACACGCGTTTTTCCCATGGGGGAAGCACGCGTATGTGTTTGCGCCAAAAGCAAAAACGAAACCCTTGTAATTTCATCCTGTCCGTCTGTCTTTTGTCTGTTGTTTATTTAATTGTGTACGGATCTCTAACACACAAATCCTAGATTAGGTCAACAGTCATCGAATTATTGAAAATACTTTTATCTAGGTACTCCCTTATCGTAAAATTCGAATTATAAACATCAAAACGAGTTTATATTGACATACTTTATAAACACAATCTCGAAATTTAAAAATAGAATCTACTATTATCATCTTCATCACGATTGAAACAAAATGCTTGTGAGCATTTTTTCACTTTTCTCCCTTAGAAGGCCCCGCTGTTTCCTTGAAACTTTATTCTTTGAGTGCTTTATTTTTGTTTACCTTCGTTTATAAAATAACCGAGTGGCCGGAGCGACTTCGTTCAACTTCGGCTTTCGTCGAGGTCCCAGTTAACCGGTGTCTTGGTACTTTAATGACTTTCAGCCACTAATTTAATTTAAATTTTCTTGATTACTTTCTCGTCTTTGTTAATACGACAGAGTTTTTCTTGGAATAATCCGATTATGTTAATTTTGGGTGTTATGTTCGGGCCGTGTTATTAATTCTTACTTGCATTCAGACAGGTGCTAATCCTAATGCATATGTAATTGGTGGATTATTCATTCAATCCACAAATTACATAATGCATTAGGATTAGCACTTCGATTCGCATTGATTTGAAATTAGAACATTTTATTTTGTTAAATCTAGCTATTATTGGTGAGTTACTTGTCTATTTATTAGGTAATGAGTTGTATTGAATACAGATTGATTTCATGTTTAGAAATTAAGTAATCAAGCTGCGGCGAACCTTAATAAAAAAGAATTAATACGAAGATGAAAACAATCCAAAAACAAACGTTCTAATTTCAAATCAATGCAGACTAATTCTGATACCAAATGCCATAAAAAAAAACCAGAGACCAATTTCTGGCCGATAGAGGACGGTCGTCTATGTGTAGTAAAAAACTGATGTCGAATCATGTGTGCACGGTACACAGAACGGACAAAAAGGATTACAGTGTCCACAAAAGGAGGTTTTTATGAATATCCATTTTAAGGATAAGGGCTCCTGAACCAATAGAGCGTGAAGATAAGGCTACGTTTTCGTAATAAAACTAAGGATTTCTTTGATGAAAAACTTGTTTATTGCCACTCAGAGTTATTCTAATTCGGAGAGCGTGGCTTATCTATTGATATTTATTATTTTAGAGTGCTTTTTAATGTAAGTAGTTTCACTTTCTCTCCCTGGATTTTGGGGTTCTTAAATTTAAGTAAGAAAATTACTTATAGCTAAATCTGTCACTTTGGAATACTTGACTTAGTAACAAGGCAAAGAAAGAAAGAAAGAAAGAAAGAAATTTTAAAATTATCAGAAGTAGTAGGAGGTGTACCTATTAGGTAGTTGTTTTTCCAATTTCAAATTCATAAATATTATTATTATTTGTAGTTACAAGAACAGGGCTTCAAGTCTGCTATTTTTTTATAAATTCGTCATTCCAACACAACCCCATTGTCATTTTGCTAAAACTTCGTAATCTGCAAAATTCATAAAGGTTGATCATCGGTCGGTCAGTGGTCTCGTGGTAGAATGACATTGTCGTATTGCCATTATTATAAAACCCGTTAGTAGAAATGATTTTCGAAAAACTACTACTTAAATGAACATTTAGAAATGTTTTATCATTATCGCATACGTCAGTCATTCATTTGTCATTATCTACGAGGTTACCATTCTATGCTATTTCTTTCAATGGAGTGTCAGTGGTTGACCATTGAAAAATCTTAATGACGCCATTCTATTAGTAGATTACCAAACTTGTCAAAATTAACAATAAATGAAATCAATTCTGACACTATGTAATACAGTATAACTATGACAAATGTAATAGCACACTTGAGGCCGGTTTCAAGTCTAACTGTACTGCGTATAGTGTTGCAATAAAAGCTTTTAAGCAAATCAAGATCAAATTGACTGAAGATCTTTGGGGAATGTCCATTAAAGTCTGTACATCCATAATGGACACTATAGCGCCTTACTTAGCCTTCATATTTAATTTGTGTGTGGATCAAGGAGTCTTCCCGGATTTAATGAAATACAGTAAGGTAATACCACTTTTCAAATCCGGGGAAAGCAAAGACACCAATAATTATAGACCCGTATCCGTGTTGCCAGTTTTCAGCAAGGTATTTGAAAAGGTAATGCTTAATCAAATGCTCATTCATTTTAACACAAATAAAATCTTACACAATCAACAGTATGGTTTCACCAAGGGACGTTGTACGACTGACGCTGGGGTCACCTTATTAAAACACATATTTACGGCGTGGGAAGAGGCCCAAGACGCCATAGGAATCTTTTGTGACCTCTCCAAGGCATTTGATTGCGTCGATCACGAAACCTTGCTCTTGAAACTTGAGCATTATGGACTTGGAATACTTGCGCTCAGTCTAGTAAAATCTTATTTAAAGGATAGGCAGCAGCAAGTTCAAATAAATGGTGTCAATTCACTTAGTTTAAAAGTAGAAATGGGAGTTCCACAAGGCTCGATATTGGGTCCTTTCCTCTTTTTAGTGTATATTAATGATCTACTCCATTTATTAAAAAATCAACCACAAATGGTGTTATTTGCTGACGATACTTCTTTAATTTTTAAGGTAGAAAGAAGTGCTACAAATTTTGACGACGTTAATAACGCCCTAATGCAGGTCCATAATTGGTTCACTGCTAATAATTTAGTATTAAATGGGAAAAAAACTAAGTGTATACGATTTTCTTTACCTAATGTCAAAAGTAGTGATTGTGAGATAGTATTGAATCAAGAGAAACTAGAATTCGTCGATAAAACTGTTTTCCTGGGGATCACGCTCGACTCGAGGCTTCAATGGGGTTCTCATTTAACATCTCTGGCGGGACGGCTAAGTTCAGCAGCATATGCTGTCAGAAAAATCCGTCAATTTACCGATGTAGATACCGCGAGGTTAGTCTATTTTAGTTACTTTCATAGTATCATGTCTTACGGTATTTTACTTTGGGGACGGGCTGCAGACGTCGATTCTATTTTTATTCTGCAGAAAAGAGCCATCAGAGCCATATATAATCTCCGCAGGCGCGATTCTCTAAGGGAACTGTTTAAGGTTATTAAGATCTTGACGGTACCTTGTCAATATATCTATGAAAACATCATGTACGTAAGAAAAAATGTACATCTTTTTACTAAAAGAGGTGATAGACATAATTATAGTACCAGAAATAGGGACCTATTAGTTCAACCAGGTTTCAGACTGGCTAAAGTGGACTCATCTTTCATGGGGTACTGTTTAAAATGTTACAATAAAATACCTCCCCACATACTTCAACTGAATGAGACGAAATTCAAAGTTTGTATAAAACGCACACTATGCAGCCAGGCATATTATAAGTTGGGGGATTATATCGCTGATAAAAATGCCTGGCTCAATGCTGGTCCTGCTCCACAACCACAACTAATTGATTAACATTTGAAAATACTGTTGGAGCTGCTGAAGATTGTAAGACTACCTTTGCTTTGTATAAACTCAATCTCCTTTGTATTATATAATTGCATAGGACAAGTGTGAGTACTATGTACTATCGAGCTACCATTTACCGGGTAATGTCTTTCATTGACTTGAATGTGTCCTGGCGGCTGATAGATGTCATGCTCACTCAAATGTCTCGCTGACGGTGGCGCGTGTGTTGGATCATTTAGCTCCCTTCAAAATGGTTGAGCTGAATGGTGCTGATCCATGCGTCATGTTCGTGAACGGGCGCTGTCAGTTGGGACTGGTCATCTCTTAGCCACCACGGCTTATTTTTAATTATTTTATTATGGATTGTTTTGTTTGAATTTATATTTGCTGTACACTGGACACTCAATGTGTACGTCTTATTTACATCGTTCTCACATATAATTATACCTATATACAAGATTAATGATGTAACTAATATTTATGTAACAATATAATTTAAAAGAGTGTCCATGGAGTTTCTTGCCCGTTCTTCTCCATAGGTACCTACTACGCTTTGGAATGGGCAACTAGCTTCATATTTCTGACTGACCGACCACTTGACAATTCAAAAGTGCCTGTAAATGGTTTAATTGAAATAAATGCTTTGAGTTTGAGTTTGAGTTGCAATATTCATTAAAATTCTGTCTAAACTCCATAATTTATAAGCATTGTTATAAAGATAAGCCTCAAATTAATACGAAATACTTTAAATTCGGTTCAAAAGTTCGTCTACTATAATGATAATAAATTAAACTTCTGGATTAAACTATCCAAGTATCCTCGGATGAACTTTTCTTATAAAGACACTTTCATAATTACTTAACGAAGCTGTCACGTTGTATTTCGTGAATTTATATTTTATTTACGTCGCGTTACATGATACATGTTGATGGATTTATTTATTTGCTAATAGAAATCACAATTGATTCTAAAAGCTTCTGTTATCTTGTTACAAATGTCACTCTTAATGTTAATGTAAGAAGAATAATAGGTACTATTAATTTTTTCTCACTCTTTGTTTCATTAATTTTAGATTAGACTGAATACACTTTAGTGTCATTGCTTGGTTCTCATCATTGAAACGCTCTTATCATTATCCAATTTTAATTGGTTCATCTCCTATTTTCAATTTTCCTAAGGGCACACGTTTTTTTTTTTTCAACTATTGTTGTCCTTCTGGGTAAAGGCTCCCACGGTCCTTGCAGGAACTCTTTTCCCGCGACTTCTAGAACCAGCCCTCGTGGTAAGCGTCTAGTTCATCTCACTTCCTTGCCTTCCACCTTCCTGAAGGTAAAAATTCGGTCAGGGAAAAATAAATGTTCATTAAATTGACACATAACGCCAATTTTTCCTGTACTAGTCATTTCATACAACCTGTAAAAATATGACAGTGGTGATTTGAATATACTGGACAATTATGCTGGTAGTCAATTTGATTTGATTTAATTTCCCTTACCGTAGGTATTATTTACAATCCCTTTATCAAAATAAAAAAAAATGGCTAACTAACAGATGCTTACAACCTAGTTTCATTCGTCGGAAGACTCAGTATAATTGGTAAATTAAAATGGCCCAGAGTGTCCCTAACTTCACGTGAAAAGCCTACACAGTACACAGAGATACTCGCCATTCATTCTAGTGGCTGTGGAGTGTGGAAGCACTCAGGGCAATTTGTGGTGCCC
Source organism: Brachylomia viminalis (assembly GCA_937001585.2). Taxonomy (NCBI): domain Eukaryota; kingdom Metazoa; phylum Arthropoda; class Insecta; order Lepidoptera; family Noctuidae; genus Brachylomia; species Brachylomia viminalis. The sequence goes on along the minus strand of OW443316.2, from coordinate 10,954,728 downwards.
ATTAAAATGCTCGACAGGGTACAATGCAATGAGAAACAGTTGGGCGAATATGGATTAATGTCTATGGAAATTTTGGTATGGTTAGCTATTATTAAGAGATTCAAAGTTTTAATAATATTTTGAAGTTGGAACAATGCGGCTTCAATTATTTTGTAGAAAAAATAAATATATAAAGTAGGGTATTGTTTGTTAAAATATTTAGTATATAACGAAACATTTTTGTCTCTTCGTATGTTGCCAAAATTATATACTAGAGCTTAAATTCGCCCCAGGGAAGTACCTACATTATAATTATAGCTTAGGTACTTTTATCCGAATACACGGAGAAGTTCCTCTAGGCTGAGAAAGTACCCACGGGCAACTGCTAGTATAATTTTATAATAAAAACCGACCAAGTGCGTGTTGAACCACGCACAATGGAGGGTTCTGTAGTTCGAATGAATTTATCCCAAAAACAAACTTATTGTAGTTGAAAAACAAGTTCACATCGATATACGTCACGGGCATTTTTCCAACTGCAATTAATGTAAGTTTGTAATCGCAATTTTTTTTATGTGATAAATGACAAATTAACCATTTTTGGACTATTTCCTTTACTTGTGCTCTGAGTTTCTTGCCAAAGGACACGGATAAAGTTTGTCTCAGAACAGACAAAGGTTAATATTATATATGACGACGAATGCGATATGTTAGCGGCACAGCCGTCATCAGTAGGGTTATCTTGTAGAGGGTTCATGGCGTAGGTTTTAAAATATAGTCCACACTTATCACAATCACTTTTACTTTTAACAGGTAGTTAGATACAATTTAAGCTTGCAGAAATATTAAGAGTAGAGTGTACCAGCGATCTCGTTAGGAGGGTCCGAAGTACTCGGTGGCTTCCAAAAAAGTGAGGCTCTCTCTCCGAGCTCTAACCGCAACCGTTCGTCCCCTCCTAACGATTCCGCTCACGTGACTTGTGACGTCACGGCGTAACTCTGCTCCCGTACAATGTAATCAATTGAGCGTCTTATTATAACAAAATTATCGCTACCGCCGACATATATAAAAAAAAAGATAATAAGTATTATTTTGAAATCTCACCACAGCTTTTGTTACTTGGCAAAACTTTGAAGTGAATATTTCAATTTAAAAGATTATTATTATGATTCAAGTATTCGGGGAGATTGCCAGTTTTGGAAATAATATGGTGATTGGGATATGTTTATTGTAACAATTGATATGATTTCCCGAGTAGCCAGGCATAAGGCACTATATATATATAAGGCCATAAGGCACTATTGAACGTCAAAATGTATGGTACTGGTTATACATGAAATATCAAAACTATATTTAACGCGTATTTAATAATAACTAGACAGTAATGAACATGATATTTAATAATTGATTAATGTAGGTATCAATTTAAAGTCCAGTCTTAAAAGTATGTCGGGACAGGAGGCCAATTGAGCTGGATTCTTCACCGTTGAACGTTACTACCGGGTGTAGATGTGTGTGTTGCGGGCGAGAAGAAAAACTCTGAAGATGATTAAAGATTTTAAGTTTTATTTGAACTTCACATAATTTATAAAACGAAACGTTGGATAGTTTCTAGGCACTTGTTGTTTGTACGATGTCCGGTGGTCCAGAGAACTGCGCCACGCCACTGTAGCGCTCTCGTCGACTCGCACGAACGTCAGGCTAGACTCAGTCAAAGCGCGCCAACTTCACACTTGCGTTTCGTTGTCAATTGACATCCCGTAATCATGACTTTTCCGATAAGTATATATTGGCAGCACCTGCTTTATCTTCCATAATCATTGTCATCGTCAATTTCATGCATTTGCCATATGTCATTTATGCTTTTTACAGTGCTAAAACTAACATAGACACTAGACAGGCATAAAGTTAAAAGGTTTAAAGTTCCACAACGCAACAATATTTTATTTACCTTTTTTCTAAACGTTACATCCTGTGTGTGAGAAAAAGTACGCTTTATTACTTATCTAAGCCATTCGTTAGTTTTTGACGTAGACACTAGACGATTCCAAAAATATGACTTATGACTGTTAGTTATTGTTGCATACACATTTTTGAATGTTACCTTCAGCATAAAAGCAGTGTAAACAATTGTTGGTGAACCAATAAAAATAAATAAATGACCCTGGTGACCGTGGGGTCAAAAGGCTCATTTATTTATTTTCTAAGCATCCCCCTATTGACATGTCTTAATGCTTTTCTGCTGGCGAATTTGCGTGTCCAGTGTGGCACTGATCCGCTCATGCCAAGCACGTAGACACTGCTCTAAATGAGACGTCTTGAATAATATAAGGCTGGTGGAAATAGACTCCACTCTATAAGCTCTACCCGCTAGCAGGTACAGCACGATCTGCCGTACGAAAGGATGTCGCATGCGCCCTGGAAAAAAAGAATCTAGAGTCAGATTCCCGACTTCCCCTCTAAAACTACACGAGTACCTATTCCAGTTAGGCTAAAATGTCGCAAGAGCTTCCTACGCTCCACGCTGGCAATCCGAAGACAGGCCACCTAAAGAGCGAAGTATATTTTGGGAAGAGCCACCAGCTCAAGACTCCGTAAAGCCCCAAGAATACGTGCCTCCGTCGCGAACTGCAGTAGCCTATTTGAAAAGCACTGAAGCACCCAAGTAGGCCGCTGCAACGATAATTTGGCGAAATGGGGCATCATCCATTCATCTAACATCCAGTGCGAGTGCAGTGCTGCCAGACTATGCCCCATCTGTAAGAGTGTCCCAAATGTCCGATCTGCATTGCGATTCTGTAACCATCTCACCGTGAAAACGTAGGTGAAGTGAGCGTGGAGTGCGCTGTCAGTGTCGTCCCACTGATGCTAGGGATTGACCAAGCATTACATTTACAATCATAATCGAGGTTTTAATTATATTTTTTAATGTTAGTTCTGTTGATCAATATATATTATTTCAAAGCTAAATGATAAATGATAAATGACTTTATTTCTGTAAGTAGGTTTTTACAAACACTTTTACACGTCAATCATATTTTTTTTTAAACTAGATGAGGTCGGCGTTTCCTATCTGACTACTCTGAGAAGAAAGGCCGAAACAAACTCAGAGGTCACAGTCTCTTTTAAAGTCCAGACAGAATCTTGGTCAGATCATGTGAAGGCTATGTAGATCGGTGTCTGAAATGGTCTTTTGAGGAAAGAACCACACAGATTGAGTGGACCTGTCCAGTCAGTGCACGCAATTGTCAGCAATCGTGCAGCTCAACTCAGAACTTAAGGAGCTCAACGATTCGACGAACAATACCAAAGAAAGGACATTTGAGTAGGCCGCACAAGTTACTCAAACTGCCAGATCATGATTACACTAAGAGTAAAAATACAAAAAAAAAAGCAATGACCAACATAGTTCTCACATTTACAATAGTTAAAATAATAGCATAATACTTTACAAAGTAAATACTCTTGTCATAGTATATGTATATAAAATTCATTAATGTCAATGTGTATATAAAATCCGGACATAATCATTGAGGACCATGCAGATTGGTGTCTGAAATGGACTTTTGAGAAAAGAACCACACAGATTGAGTGGACCTGTCCAGACAGTGCACGCATTTGTCAGTAACCGTGCAGCTCGACTCAGAACTTAAGGAGCTCAACGATTCGACGAACAATTACAACGCTAGTATTTAATTGTCTAAATATTATTATTTAGAGTTTTATTTTTATAAAACAGCAACATAGAAAGTCAATTTTGCTTCTTTTTAAATGAAAATCAAAGATGACTGTAAACCAACATTGATTTTCATTTTGACCTCTCTTTCGGCTTGAGCAACCTCGAAAACTATGAATACGACAACAATAGTCATATGAAACAATAGGTCCCTAATAACAAACAATGTCCATGCGCATTTTCTTTAGTAGATAATTTAGGAAAAAAATTAACTTATTTGAGTTTCTTACAAAATTTCTGTTTTGCTGTTTTATTTAAAAAAACCCGTAAACAGTAATGTTTAGCCACTTAAATACTAGCTTCGAAATAATATAAATTGATCAACAGAACTAACATTAAAAAAATATAATTAAAACCTCGATTAAATGATTGCAAATGTAATGCTTGGTCAATTTGGTCATTCCCTAGCATCAGTGGGATGACACTGGCAGCTCACTTCACCTAAGTGTTCACTTCACGGTGAGATTTTTACAGAATCGACCGGCTGAACAAAGCCTGACTTCGCAATAAATGTGGCCACCTACTGGGCCCAAATAATATAAGAAACATAGATGTACCGTCGAAACGAAAAGAAGAAGAAGTCATATTTTTTAATCGTCTCCTCGAGCCTTTAATTTTGACGTACTTAATTTTTCATGATTTTACTCAAGGACGTACAGAAAAAATCGGTTCGGTCTACTGTTTAACACCCCAAATGCTGAGTTTTTTTTTTATAATAGTGTCTTTTACTTTGAGAGGTTCTTGAAATCGCTCTAATTTTAAGATGTAGTGTAACCGAACCGCTTAATGCTTTTCCGCTATGCAATTGTATTTAATTATGAATTATTTTGTTTTCTGTTCCGGCGAATGTGTATTCAGGTTCTGTTTAAAAAAACGTTTTCATTGCCAACAAAAACTAAAAAAAAATTATGTATTGGAAATGGAATGTCATTTTGGACAAACATTTTTGAATGTAAAAAAGTACACGGAAATGTTTCATTAAGCATAGGGAACAGTTTGGAAGTTTCAAAATAAATGTCATGTTAGCTTAGATAACCACAACATTTTTTTTTATTTTGTTTTGTTTCCGGGTGGAAAATCCTCATGGATGTCCGCCGCCCTGGCCCTGCAGTCTCGACATAGTTAGCAATCGTTTTCGGTTGCTAAGTCCTAACAATCCAGATGTAATGTTATTTGGTAGTCTCCACACTCAAATTTATCGGTTGTTACCGGTACTTTAGGTAGGTACTGGTAGGTAACCACCGATAAATTTGAGTGTCGAGACTACCAAATAACTTTACATCATTAGATTGTTAGGACTTAGCAACCGAAAACGATTGCTAACTATGTCGAGACTGCCGGCCCTGGGGCGGGCGACGGGGTCTGTCAGACTCTTACTGACTATACCACCATGACATACCATACCATGCCATATTATATATAACCATAACATGTATTAACCTTTTGCGGTACTGCAGATGTAACAACATGCCGTAGTTTGTCCTTTAGTTGTTTATAAGTCATTAGCTTCAAAATGTAAACTGCAAATGACACTGTATTTGTTTGGAATCCAATCGTTTTCACCGTTACAATTTCTAATTATTTGAATCCATTTCTTCAACTTCATTTTCTTTAGAAAATCTAGTAAAGAGAATATAAAATACCTAGTATGAATAACCTAAATAATTTGAATTTAATAAAAAAAAACTATACATTTTCCATATTTCGGATAATTTGCACACGTGAATATTGGCAACACTCATGGCCTTGTGATGAATTCTTTTGTTTGGCGAATGAAATTTGATTTTAATGTAAGTATAAAATTGGAAACTAAGTGATTGTATTATTAATTTACCTCTGAAGCGTGATTCCTGTTTCACCACATAAGACATATTGTGCTGTATTTTTATATATTTTTTCGCCGCGTAGTCGTGTCGACTGTTTTGACGTTTCCGCGGGTAATGTTACTATACTATTTGGGGTAATGGCTGACGAATGTGTGATTGTGTGCCTGTACGTACAGCGAGCTGGCTGACTCTGAGTGACACACTTTTTTGTTAGCGAGAATCTGTCTGACATTTGTTGTACGTCCATGACTTTACTTATTAAATTCTAAAGTCCGCCATCTTGATTTTTGTGAAACGACACCCTTCACATATTGGATTAGGAATTTCCTTCAAAAACCTTCGGATTGCGATTGAAAGTGAAGTGCGTTACGCCGGGTGGTCACCACGAACCTATCGAAATGTAAATCATTAAATTGCAGCCAGACCTCTGGATGCTACAAGAGAATAAATAATCCTACATACATAGGGCATAACTATGTACCTACCACACAAATACAAGCACCAAAAACATAACCCTTCTTGTCAGTCTTGTAATATTTGTAACTCGATATCACATCAATAGTTTATTTATTTCATCCATTCCGTTAATTCACTATTACGTATAATTTAATGTCTTTGATTCACCACATACCACGTATGTATATCTATATTGTATGTTCACTAGTGATACTGTTCCAATGTATTTATTTATTTTCGTAGGGTCGGCGCGTGCGTCCTTTTGCTTGTCACAGCAATGCCACCACAGACTACTTATAGATATGAATGCCACAGGGTGACACTCAATGGCATAGACAAGCAAGTAGGTTACGTCTGGCGCGGATAGAAATGCGAATATTATAATGTTTTATTTGTTATTATTTTACATATATGTATTTCATTATTTATTTATTACTGTTAAATGCCCGTGACTTCACAGCGGGCCCTATCAGAATACCAGCGTTGCGGCATTTATTTATTTTTTAAATGTCGCAGCATCATGCTGAGATAGGAGCCTTTTGGCCTCGTATAGGAATTTCTGTTTCCTTTTTCTTTTGTTACTTTTTGTTTTTATATAGTTTGGTTTTTTCTTTTATAATTTAGTTTGTGCACTTCCTGTACGAGTCACAATAAACACTTTTTCTTTCTTTCTTTCTTTCAGTCGGGTTTGTCTTTGACGATTTCTATTTTATTTATAACTCTGTGGTGCTGCGTGTGACAGCACCATGAATGTTTTGTTGTTATTTCTTGTGATTTGTTCAAAAATATAATTGGCTGTGTTCCTGGTTATCTTTTTTGCATTTCTGAACGACTTCGCCTTTCTTAGACTATGGATCTTCGCGTTGCAGTTTACTTCGGCTACAATAACAATAGGTACCTATAACTCTCATCTCGGACCACTCTGATTTTACCTGGTTTCCAACGGAGATCCAACAAGATCAGATCAGAGAGATCAACGTTCTATAAACTGGGGCCCATCAAATGAATCATTTGGGATACAGTCATTATATTTGAGTGAAATTCAATCTGCTGGAAGACAGTGGATTACTTCCGATTGACCGATTTGAATGTATTTTTTGCAGTCATCAGATTTGGGAATGGTCTTCACCAAGTTTTACGACGGACGAAAATATAAAGGGTTATGAAACACTTTAATATGTAGCTTCTTAATATATTTTGTTTTATTTGTGTTAATTTCTGGGCCAAGTTTATATGGGAACGTTATCCATCTCTTTTCATGATTATAAGTCATCGGAAAGTAGGTATCTTATAGGTTTTGATTTATTTGCGAGTATCAATATAATATATCGTATAAATGGCCGTATTTTTTTTTAGCGTTGACTTAGAACTTTGATTTTTATTGCTCCAAGGGACCGTAGCCTTACGCATTTGATGTTAATTTCAATTTGATACTTCCACGCGTTCCTGAGAAAAAGGGTCTTGACAGACGGACGGATAACGAAGTGATTCTATAAGGGTTCTGTTCCGCCGTGTCCTCGTAGATCGCGATCGGCAGCGGCGGCGACCTGTCACGCCCGGCCCTGGTTCAAGCCATGGTCCGAGGCGAGGGGGAGTGGGAGGCAGTCGCCGCCTTCTGCGAAGCAGTCATGCTAGCGAAGGAGGTGGCGGGACGGGAGAGGGAGAGAGTCTACCGTCCAAGCCGCCGCGGTGGACGCTCCGGGCGTCGGGAGCCGCGTGACGACTCCCGGCCACCGTAGGCGCGGGCCTGCGGGCGGTGAGTAATGGGTAGCTCACCGTCCGATCAGGATCAGGCCCGTGCTGGACGGCGCGTACGTGTTCCACGCGCGCCTCAAAGAGATGTCAGCATCGAAGAGGGGGCCCACTAGGGCCCAAGCCTTCCGGGAAAGCGGGATCATCCGAAAGGGGTACCGCTGACCCGAAACATAAAGGGCCAAGGAAGGAACACGGGTGGGTTTTAGTCAGTAAGAGTCTGACACTCCCTTCCGCTCCACCCAGAGCGGGAGGGGGGGGGGGGGGGGGGGGGGGGGGGTCATTTGATGATTTAGGTACCATCCTAAAAAAAAAAAAAGGTTTCTGTTTTTTGTTTGAGGGACGGAACCCTAAAAAGCACTATATCGCATTTATTTGATTTTTATCGTAACATTTCAGCTATTCGTCGCTCAACGCACGATTTAATTCAATATGCATTTGACTGTGTTTACATTCTGTGCCATTTTATTCGATTAACAAATATTATTTGTGCCTGGCAGGAATATTGGAATATAAATGTTTTCATCGCAACATTTATTTTTATTTGTGGGCAAAGAGTAAAAATTATTTATGAATACCAAAATTTTGCATCGGCATTTTATCGTACCTATTAATAATTAAAACATTCAACAAATTTTGCTGTCGACATGCTAATAGGAAAAATATGAGTTACATAAATATAATATTCAAATACCACTTAATTTAGAAAATCCGAAAATAATTAAAGTGTTAATCTATTTTATTTGATTTGATCAAATGTCTTTATAATCTGTGCAGACAGTCGTGCTGTCTGGAATATCAAGACTTACTGAAACAATAATGATATTGCGGCAATTACGCACTGCGGTATACATATACTCGCCCATTATTCTCAGCGCGTACCATAGGTACGTACGTATTATCGATAATGTGAATTATGCGGACGTGCAAATCTTTTAACGAGAAGAAAATGTGGTGGGATTTTGTATGAAGTCGATAACAATTATTAATAGCTAGCTGCGCCCCGCGGCTTCAGCCGCGTACCTAAGAGTCAATTCTTTGGGAAAAATTCGGGATTAAAGTTACCTATGTATTATTATAGAACTCCAGCTATATAAGCCGAATGCCGCGTGCAATAACGGACGCGTACGGACGTGTTACTTATCGTGTGTGTCACCAAATCACAAATATTTAATTTACTATTTGAAGTTTTAAATGGAGTCGAAGTGTAGCGGCTGTGATGTGGTTATTAATGATTCACTGTTTATGGAGTGTTCGCGAGTAAAATGCAAGAAGAAATTCCACCCTAGTTGCCTGGCCTTAACAACAGAAGAGGCTGAAGCTTTCACGCCGGAATACAGGAGTCTGTGGATATGTCCCGAGTGCACATGCACAATGCCGAAAAGGGGTAATACAGACACACCTGTTCGAGGATCTGCAGTCGCCAGCAAAACGTATTCACCGAGCAGCAATGTGAACACTGCCGAGAGAGGCAGTCGTCGGAATACAATTGAAGTAATGGATACGGAGAGTCTACTTCTAGACGAGATACGGGAGATTCGATGGGAAGTGAAGTCTTATTTAGAGCAGCAGCGGAAAGACTATGTGTTATTGCAAAATAGATTTATCAATACGGAAAAAGAGCTCAAGGAATTAAAACAAATATTGGGGGTAGTCCAGCAAAAAGCAAATAAAGTTGAGATACTAGAAGCAAGAATTAAAACGCTGATGGAAAGAAATGAGAGCTTAGAGACCAGTCTAAAGGTAGGGGTGCCAAATCAAACAGAGCAAGGCTCTAAAAGCTTGACACCGTCTTTTGCAAAAGCCGTAAAAAATAAGCAGAAGCAGGTACTTGATAATAATGTACCAGCGAAGGAATTTGTGGCCACGAAATCGGTGAAAGAAGTATCAAATGAGGAACAGATGCCAGTAGTAAGCAGTGAGAGGAGGTATGAGAATGTTTTTATTTTGGAAAAGGAAGAACCAGAAAGAGAAGGTAATTGGGCTACTGTAACGCGGAAAAAAACCAGACACTCGAAAAATGAAGTAAAAAAAGGCGGAAACACGAGTGCAATCAGCATACAGGGTACGGAAAAGAAAAGATTCTTACACGTATGGCGTTTGCAGAAACAAACAACAGTAGAAAGTTTAGAAAAATATGTTAGGAAAATTTATGAAGAAGAAGTACAAATTAAAGTAGAAAAAATAAAACATAAAACGGAAAGGGACTATGCATCCTTTATCATTGGAGTTCCGGAGAGCAAATACGACAAGTTATGTCAGCCTGAAAACTGGGCAGTTAATATAGAATTTGCGGAGTGGGTGTGGTTTCGTAGAGCAACCAGCAACCCTAGAAACCCTGAGTAACTCCGTTGAAATAATGTATCAAAACGTGCGCGGGCTTCGAACAAAGCTAGAGGAATTTCATACCAATATTTCAACGGCAAATGCAGACTTGTTTGCCATAACCGAAACGGGTTGCAATGACTCCATCCATGATGCAGAAATAATTCCACCTGGATTTACTATTTTGCGGTGTGACCGAGCAGATGGACGTAAACAAGGCGGCGCGTGTCTCGTGGCCACACCGCGTTTTGAGTTGCGGCGAGTGTCACTACCCGATGACGTCAACGTGGACGATCATATGTTCGAACTGGTTTGTGCTACTGTGTACCTACGTAACCGATTTATATTTTTACTTTGTGTCGTGTATATTCCACCTGGTAGTGATGATAATGAGTACATGTCACTATTTAGCATCATTGAACAATTTTGTAATAAGTATAGGGATATACTAGTTCTAGGTGATTTTAACTTATATTCGTGTTCTGTAGCCATAAATAATTATTATGAGTACTTTCATACTTTCTGTGAATTCACTCAGAGTAACGCAGTGGGAAATTGTAATGGTCGTCAGTTGGATTTGGTGTTGAGTACGCTGGCGACGGGAGGGAGTGTGAGCGTGCGCGCGGCGGAGGCGCCGCTCGTACCGGTGGACGCGTACCACCCACCGCTCGAGATCTCGGTTAGTACACACACGCGCCTGCGCCGGCACCCAGGCTCAGCAGGCTCAGCTACACCTGACGATAACGCATGTTTACCAGACGGGTGGAACTTTAATAAAGCCGACTTTTTGTCATTGTATTCGAGAATTGCAGCCGTAGACTGGACTCCGTTGTATGAAATGGACTTAGAAGTAGGTTTAAATTATTTTTATGAGATTATTAATTCTAGTATAGATGACTGTGTACCCAAAAAAAAGCGAAGACGTGGAAACTCAAGGTACATTTATCCTGAGTGGTACACTGTTGAAATAATTCGCGACATAAAGTTGAAGGCTTCTCTGCATAAACAGTACAAGGCAAGCGGGTCAGGGGTCGATTACGAAGCATTTGCTCAGTGTAGAACCAATATTAAAAATATGTTAGTTGTGGCACAGGAACAATATCGGAGCCGTGTTCAAGGGCAAATGCTGAGTGATCCTAAATCTTTTTGGAACTATGCCAAGTCTAAAAGAGGTAGGAGAAGCCCGCAAGCTATCTTGAAAGATGGTGTGGCATTATCTGGGCAGCGGTCTGTGGAAGAGTTTGCGGCTTACTTTTATTCTGTGTATAGGGAAGAGCGACCGGAGTTGGATGTAGACGCGGCTGTAGTCAGTGCAGGTAGCGGAAACGGAGCGGCGCGAGTGCACTTACACCAATTACAGTTAGAAGACGTGAGGCGTGCGCTTCAAGATCTGAAGCCGAAACGGTCCGCAGGGCCTGACGGCATTCCGCCTTACATATTTCGGGATTGTCGAGTAGCGCTGGCTAGGCCGCTACTTCATATTTATAATCAGTGCCTCAAAGCTGCCGTGTTTCCGGAGAGGTGGAAAGTGACTCGCGTTGTTCCGGTTCCGAAAGCAGGGTCAGGAGAATCGGTGGATGGGTACAGACCAGTTGCGGTATTGTCTACGCCGGCGAAGGTGATGGAAACTGCTATACATAAGAGCATATATCTTCAGGTTAGCGCACATCTGTCAGACGCTCAGCATGGGTTTCGACCGGGAAGAAGTACCACCAGTAATCTTCTCTGCAACATGGCTCATCTGGTGCCGACGGTGGATAGTGGGGGGCAGACTGATGCTGCTTACTTTGACTTCAGAAAAGCATTCGATCTAGTCGATAATGACATTTTGCTTAAAAAGTTTGCAGGTATTGGTTTCACCCCACACTCTCTCCAGTTTTTTGCCAGTTATTTGAGGGATAGGCAGCAATATGTGGAATATGCGGGACACGTGTCAGATCCATATTTCACTAGGTCCGGCGTAAGTCAAGGTAGTAACCTTGGCCCTTTGGGTTTTCTTCTGGTGGTAAACGACCTACCAGAAGTAGTCCTAGAGGCTTCTTGTCTGTTGTTTGCCGACGACCTCAAATTATCCCTCGCGATAAAGAGTGGCGACGACTGTGTCAGGCTACAAAGGGATATCGATAGGGTAGTGAAATGGAGCAAAGACAATCTCTTGCAATTTAATACCTCGAAGTGTGTGACCATCACTTTTTCTCGCGCACACAATCCCATCTTACATACCTACTATATTGACGGGTTGCCTATGGAGCGGGTTACAGAAGTCAAGGACTTGGGAGTAATATTTAACACTGGTTTAACTTTTCGGGATCATATCATGCGTAGCTGTAAACGAGCGTACAGAAATTTAGGTTTCATGCTTCGTACGGTCAGAGGTTTCACGAATGTGAAAGCAATTATAGCGTTATATAATGCATTGGTGAGGAGCCAGTTAGAATGTAATGCAGTCATCTGGGCTCCGCATGAAGCTAAATATAGTCTCATGTTGGAGAGGGTACAAAATAAATTTATAAGATATTTATACAGGCGTTATTACGGAGTCTATCCCTTTTACCCGTTAATGTATCCTACCTTATTTATTTTAGGTATGGTAGGATACAACGAGCTAAGGGTTAGGAGGGATCTTGCACTCGCCTCATATATATTTAAGTTGCTGAGAGGGAAGGTGCATAATGCAGTTGTTTTAGGCCAGGTGAGTCTGTGTGTTCCGGACAGGTACGTGTGGCGGCGACGGCAGCCACGACTGCTAGTGGAACCGCGTGCTCGGACCAACCTTTTAAAAGAGGCGCCGCTGACGCGTGCACTCCGTACGCTCAACCTCATAGCATAGCGAGTGAGACGGACTTATTCTGTTGTTCTCTGGGTGAATTCACAAGGAATGCTTTGTTTGTAATTAGTTATAGGTATTAGTTATAAGTAACAATTAAGTATTCGTTAAGGCGCATTTACCGCATTGGTTAGCTGTAATGGTAGATGTATGTTGTTAAATGAATAAATAAATAAATAAATAAATAAGTACAAAGTTTCATCGCAATCGGTATTGTAGTTTTTGCGTGAAGAGGGGACAAATACCTACATACTAACACACACACCTTCACAATTTTAATATTAAAGTAAGAGAAGGATTTTACTATTGCAGAAGCAATGTACAATGTCATGGAAGACACAATTAAAATAGTTTTGACACGACTCATTCAATCGTAAAAAAAAATATGGGATTCCAAAGCGAAAATAAAAGAAAAAAAATTAATTGTGGTATGGTTTTATTCATCATCATGCATCGTCTTCATATATAATTATAATCATATAATTAATGTATACAAAATATTGTAACACATTTTAAAAGAGTAACGGTGGAGTTTCTTGCCCTTTCTTCTCCATACGAAACTACCTTTTGGAAGGGGCGACTAGAATCAATTCTATTTTAATGTAAATGTTGACGTTCAAAAGTGCCTTGTAAGTGCCTATTTGAAATAAACGCGTTGACTTTGACTTTGATCCTAGATGAAACTGAACATCTTGCTGCTTTGCAGCATTACAAGACTGTGCACGTATTGCACATTCAGTTCCACCATATTCGTATCATTAGGTATTCATTACAGAGCATCTCCGACAGCGTCATAGAGACGTCAGTACTAATAAAATTCGTGGCGCCGAAAGTACGTTGAACTTCCACTCTTCTCACGGACCGCCTTCATAGTCGTCAGTTTCCATACGTCATTTGTGTCGTAGTGCTAGTAAACGGTGACACGTTTGGGTTATATAGAAAGTGTTGGCAATGGTCTCTCTCTCCCTCTAGCAGCGGTCGCCGAGGCGTCTCCATGCTCTGTGGTTTTCATTCTGTAGCAATTGTTTTTCCAATAGCATTCCCGTGCAGCTTCCCGATATTCACATGCAGCTCCGTTGTTGCAATGATCGCCTTGTTTCAGATTGGCTCCCGACCAACGCCATTCCGACTGAATATTTACATTATTGTAGATAGAATTCTAATATCATTGTTCAATTCAATCAGTCTATAATACTGCTGAATGAACAGTCAAGTCTTTTATATCTTCGTCAGTTTTCTAATTATTTTCTATTTTTAAAGCTACGGTGCTAAGCAGACTATTGCATAGAAAATTCTATTTAATTATGTACTTGATAACAAAGATCAAAATACATTCACATTTGACCAATATCGAGGTGACATCAACCTATTTAAAACCTTTTTACATGTACATTTATACACACAAATATATTTGTCACAGTCTGTCAGTGTCACATTTTTAATTCAGTCTGACAGTGGGTCTGACATGAAAACAAGGTGGATTTAAGTCATTATGCGGTATTTTACATTATGACGCAGTATACAATACTGCAAAAATAGCCCTTAGGAGGCCGCATAAAAAAATGGGCTATTGGATTTTTCATGAAATTGATAAAATAAAAGTAATATGAGTAACTACATGATATTTCCAAACTTTTTGTGGAACAAAAACACAAAATGCTATAATTTTCTAGTAATATAATAAATAAATAAAACACGAAGTTACCTCTAATTTTCAGGTATTTCCGATTTGTACCTAATATGCTAATGACCTAATGACTATTTTGATAAACTTTTGATGATTATTTGTATTAATACAAGGCATTAACAAAAGTGGGGGCATTTTTTGAAATTTCTTTTATATTTGGTTTTATTAAGACTACAAGCTTTTAGCACTTAGACGTTTTTAGTTCGTGGAAGAAGTCATCTTCCGTCCCACGTTGCGGGAACATCAAGCATAATTATTTTTGTTTCACATAATATCAGTCGCGCCGTCGCTCTGTTGACGAGAGGACTGCACTAGGATATTTGCGTAAATAATATTTTCGTAATTTATCACATTGTAGGAAAGAAACTGTGAAATAGAGAACTTTAAAGAACCTCTAAAACCACTTCCGAAACGATTATTGAAAATGTTAAGAATTGATAAACTAAATCTTAAATAAATACCGAGGCTAAACATTAAAATAAAAATATTATAATAATTCGATGTTGATATTTGAAAACCCCAGATATCATACGTTTTATTTGACAGATTTTTGACTGGTATAGTACAACTAGCGCCATTGCTCTGCATTTCAGTAAATTTTCTTGCGGAGAAAAACAACATGGCCGACTAGCCAATTCCACGTTCATTTGAAAGTTCGTGCTGGAGATATTACATCGTATTCCGATCGACTTTTGACCAACACTCAAATCAAGTAGAAACTCGAAATTAAGCATATAGGTAGGTTATTGGTATATTATTATTATTATTGAAGTTTACAAAAGAAATAAATCGGAAACTAAAATAAAATAGGTAGGTAATTTAGGTTTATTGTGGACAAAAGTACGAAACGGTGTGCACGGGACTTGTAATTTTTCATATGGATCTCCCCTTTTTATGGTGGGGAATAGTAATAGTCCATTTATTTGTCAGAAAAAGGTTGTGACGGATCACAATGTTTGGGATTGTCGGCTTCGCCGATAAAAGATTTGAGATCTAAATGGGTGCTAAGTTCTATAGAGTTGAAAGAAAGTCTAAAGTTTATAATGTAACTTGGCAAGTTTTCAAACCTAAAGTTTCAACAGTTACAAAAGAGGAACCCAATAAACGTTCGACTTACTTTAGCACCCATTTACATATATGTCAATTCTATTATCAGCGAAGCCGACAATCCTGTACTTCTTTTGTACCGAACTTGGCCTCCTTTTCACTAATAATTTCGGCGGGGATTTTTCCTACTCGCACTTCGCGGAGTAGGGCGAACACGTACTGTAACTTGGCTTGAGTCACACATTTTATCACAGTTTGGGCGATAAATCCGTGTAGTTAAATGCTAACACGGCGGGCGGCGAGAGATCATTTCTTGACATGTGACATATCTTCTTGATGTTTAGTTGGTCTTATTTGGTAATATGGACGCACCCATTTGGTCACAAATGTCACATTTTGACAGATATTAATGAAAAATAATCTCGTTTCGCTCGGAGGTGGTAGTGAGATTTGAAAATTGATAAAATAATATATTTTTGCTAATTACCTACTGCACCAAATGACAATAAAATGTATGTTTTTTAAGTAAATTGACAAAACTTCGAAATCGTCAATAGCGTCGAATATACCTACCGCAAAGATTTCTCGAAAGGTATACAAAGTTGTGGTTGCTGCATTTTTACTGCCATTATTCACCTCAAAAACTTTAAATTAAAAATCAAACCTAAAAATTAATTACGTAATACAATTTATTTGGTATAAAAGCTTGTCGCGATATTTACTTGTGTAAATTAATTTTATGAAATACATATTTTTTTTCTTAGAATTACTTATTTGTGCCAAGATTAAGTTACATATTACAGTTCAGCCTATAGTGTGAAAGCGTAACAAAGAAACAAATAAACTTTCGCATTTATAATAGTTAGGATACATTGTATAATGTAATAAATTGACAGGTTCGATTAAATTTAAAGTTATTTTTTTTATTTTTAGAGCATATGAACAAAAGAGCTTGTTTAAAAAAATGTTCTTTTACTATTTAATTTTTTGTTTAAGCTGGACATGTCCCTTTTATTTATATTTCGTATTCTTCGCAGCAAACCCTTTTAATTTATGTCCATATCATGGAGGTACATCAAAGATAACTAGTCCGCCACATTGGATTTAGAATGACGTCACTTAGCTAACTCAATCAGTTAGGGATAACTGTTTAAAAATGCAGCTGCATTATTTGATCTAAAGAAACTAACATACTGTATACAAACATTGCAAGCTACTACTCGGTCGAGTTAACTGTGCACCTCGCTTGAATGCCATTTCTCCCCCTGCAACACCGCTCACCTCCCCGCGCTCGCCATGTCGCAGTTGAAAAGTTGAAATGACGTCATCAACTCCAGGTGCACAGTTAATTCGACCGAGTAGTAAATAAAAGCTTGTAATAAAAATTAGAAGTTTTGCACAAAAATTATCAAACGGAACAAACAAAACAAAAGTCATGCGTGTGTCGAAAATGAATCAGTTCCCAACAAAATTAAAAAGTTGTTTAACTGTATGAACTGCACTCTTTTAGACGTATTATTTTATTTGGTCACACATTCAGATGGTCATACACATTTTAGTTTACTGTGTCACACTATGAAGTCAGCAACAAAAAAGGCATGTCGCGCCTCTAGATAATGTCACATGGTTGACCCGTGCTAGCATTTAAGACAAATTGTAAGACATGGCATAAGTTCATCATGTCTTGTCAGTCACAAACGTCTTGGACGCGCCCGTGCTCGCCCCGCAGGAAAGGATTTCATGACACACGCCATTTGACTTTGCACAATGCAGGTCCACCAGCAGCATCTACCAACCCGCACTGGGCCCGCGTGGTGGATTACGGCCCACTCCCTCTCACCGAGAGGAGGCCTGTGTCCTAGCAGTGGGAACATTATAGGCTGATGATGATGAATGCAGGTGCAAAATCTTATGCCAATATTATTTTTTACTTGGGTAGCACTGTTGCTAATTGACGTTGCACGATTGTGCAAAGCAAAATCCCACGTAGAATATACGAGTACCATTACATGTTAACAATGTTTTCTACGAAAACGTCGTGAGGTTCAACTTGTACGTACAAGGTCCTAAATAAAATTTGGTTACATTGGAATTTGAACTTTGTCACGTCAACATTGAGTTCCTAGTTCCAAAACATTAATATGATTAATGATTCTGAATTCAAGCTCTGTATATTGTATATACAAAGAGGTATTTATATATATACAAGGTGGGCCAAAAGAAGTCATCCGATGTTGTTTGGCTCTCTTTTTTTTTCTAAATGAAAAACTTCGATTCTGTTTTTTGATTATGTTTATTTGAACCTCTAGAATTTTATTGGTCAAGTCGAGAAGATTATATCGGTTATGGCTTGCGCAGTGTGTGCCGTTGCTCCGTCCTGTTGGAACCACATATCTCTCAGTCCTAATTCGTCCAATTGCGGCAGAAAAAACTCGGTCAACATGACCCTATAGCGCGCACCGTACACTGTTGTCGTTTGGCCAGCGGCATTCTCGAAAAAAAATGGCCCGATGACTCCTCCAGCGTGAACAGCGCACCATGCAGTCACTTTGAGCGGGTGTAATGGCTCCTCGTGCATCACTCGTGGATTTTCGGTATCCCTGAAGCGATAGTTTTGCTTGTTCACGTACCCGCTGAGGTGGAAATGAGCCTCATCGCTCATTATGATTTTGGTCAAAAATCGTCCACTTCTTCCTCGAGATTGAGGATGGCTTGGGCGTAGGGTATTATTCCGCGTTCTTGGGGAGTGTATCGCTCTATGGCTTGTTCACTTGTATTCTGCATCTGTCTAGTCCACAAAATTAAATGTCAAATCAGATTTGACATTGGCGGCCATTTGTAAAAATGAGAGCATCTTCCAATAGGGTGATTTCTTTTGGCCCACCTTGTATATTGTCCAAAGATCTCCTAAAATGTTGGGTTTCATCAGACGTAACACTAAGGACTTTGGACATACAGCCTCCAAGATTGTGCTTTATAACGCTCTGGTACGTAGTGTAGGTACTCGAGTTTGGGAGCGTCATATGGAATCCGCATTGTATGGTTCATTCTAATCGTATCGAGTCAATTCAATTATCTGTTTCGCGGCAACTTGCTTTCCTTGCCACTGGCTTGTCAACATAGAAATAATTTACCTTGTCAATATAAAAAAACAGTACTCGCGAAAGGATTAGACCGCAGTTTATCCAAACAAAACAATTGATCGCTACAATCTACGCAGTTTAGTTTCCATTGCTTTGCACACACATACCTACATAGCACCTCAAACTTAAACACAGAAAATTATTTTAAACTTCAGCGCGAATTACTCCAAAATAATGAAAACAAACAACCACTTGAAAAAATAGCGTGCGCTTGCTGGTGATAACACAAACAATAACAACGGAATGACTCGTATGAAATGAAATACTCTCCTGTCGTCGTCGCGGCACACGCCCCGCGCTGTCAATTATCCATCCCTTTCGTTCTTCGCACGGGCAAATTACGAAGTATTATTTTAACATTCACACTCGGTTGGTTATTTGAGTAAGCATGCCTAACCAAGGGTGATAAATAGTGAAGGTTGAACGCCATGGTATTCCGCATGGGACGTATGTGTTTTTAATTTCGTCGTATTATCTTGAACGAGTAAAGGGACCAATGACCTTGTGCGAATAGTACGGGAGTCGAGCTCGTAGGCCGTCGGGCAACTGCCTACTGCTACGCACCGCGCGAGTTTTTTTTTTTTTAGGTATGGCCATTTAGTGAGTTTCTTAAGTGCGGGGCAGACACACTAAAATGTAATTGACAGGTTTATGGTGATTTTTCGAGGTAGGCACTGCTTTTATGCCTTTATGCAATGCACGCCACTGGTATGTAGTATAATACTTTGATGGAAGTTCTTTTGCCTTTTTAGGGTTCCGTACCTCAAAAGAAAAAATCACTCACTTCAGTTCACTTAATTGTCCATCTGTCGGACTCTTTTTCTCAGGAATGCGTGTGGTATCAAGTTGAAAATGCTGCAAAAAAATCGAGCGTCCATGGCGTTGACTTAGCAGCTGGCATAAATTACCATTCATGCAGCATATTTTGATACTTTTAAATAAACTAAAACCTATAGGGTGTATGTAGGTACTTTATCCTTTTTTTTATTTTTTTTTTTTTGTCTGGGGTGGAAAATCCTCATGGATGTCCGCCGCCCTGGGGCGGGCGGCGGGGTCTGTCAGACTCTTACTGACTAAAAACCACCCCGGTGTTCCATCTCACACCTACGCCGGGGGTCGCGGGAACATACGATCCTTCCACAACCCCCGAAGGTACTCTATCCTACTCCAACCTAATAAAATATTTTTTTTACTGCATAGTCAAGTTTGTCCTTCAATCCGGAATTGGAAACTCATAGGCTGTATGTATCACTTGAGAGGAGACGTTGGCAGCCGGGCACAACTTTGTGACGGAACCTTCAGGGGGCGAGTTCTGCTCGCACTTGCGTGGTTTTGCCTATATTATAACTGACAAATAAACATCGGAATGTAAGATTATAATTATGTTCAGGTAAATAAAAACGTCCACTAGCATCGGTAACAAATTCACGGACATACAATAATATTGAATAATCTACTGTACTTGTACACAGCGATTATACCTAAGTAAGTTGAATAGAGCCGTTTCGTCTGATTATTTTGCGTATATTTACTACAGAAGATTACGCCGGGTGAAACGTTTCTGCTGGATAATCCAGTGTTTAAAAAATACAGTGATATTCATAATATAAATACTAGGAACAAACACAAATTTGTTGTTCCTACAACTAGGCTCAAGAAAATAGGTAGCTCGTTTAGATGCCAATGTACTTATACGCTTTTATAATAAACTTCCTAGCCACATTCAAGAACTATGCCTTAATAAATTCAAATCTTTTATAAAGATGCAACTATGCCAAAATGCCTATTGTACTGTCAAAGACTATATTGAGGACAAACAGGCTTGGGATTGAGCTGCTCCAATAAAACACAGGCAATATTAATTTATTTTTATTTTATTTTGCTAACTATTTTACTTTTAATCTTTGCTATAAGTATCTATACTTGATTACATATACAATGACATTAATATTTACTGTATAAATTATTATATTATTTTTAATTATTGTGAATGTGAGGACTATGTGTGTTATTGTTCCAGTTTTAATCATGTTCTGGCAGTTTGAGAAGTTTGTGCGGCCAACCCAAATGTCCTTTCTTTGGTATTGTCCGTCGAATCGTGGAGCTCCTTAAGTTCCGAGTTGAGCTGCACGGTTACTGACAAATGCGTGGACTGACTGGACAGGTCCACTCAATCTGTGTGGTTCTTTCCTTAAAAGACCATTTCAGACACCAATCCACATGGTCCTCAAAGATTATTATAATATTATTCTAATTATTGTGAATGTGAGAACTATGTCGGGCGCAAACCACATGCAATCACGTTTCAGTATAAGTTATGTAATTCTATTATAAATAGAATAAGCGTTATCAGGGACACATCGGAAGTGTTGTTAATAAAGCTTCCAAAGCACTTGGATTTATACTTAGGTTATCGGCAGATTTAAAAAACGTAAAAACTTATATAGTTCTTTATTGTGCTTTTGTCCGCAGCCATTTGGAATACGCCTCACAAGTGTGGAACCCTAATTATAATATTTATATAGACAGAATTGAGGGCATTCAAAAGCGGTTCCTACGTTTCTTGCAGTATAAAACTAGGAAATATACTGCCAATTATATAGCGCGATGTAAGAGGTTTCACATCTTACCACTGCATGAGCGCAGACGCATTGCAGATGTGACGTACTTATTTAAAATCGCAAATGGTACTATAGATTGCCCTGAGCTGTTAAGCTGCTTAGGATTAGTAACACACTGCAAATTCTTTCGCAAACCTAGCCTGTTACATGTCCCTCATTCCAAGTCCACGTACAGGCAGAATTCGTTTCTGATCCGTGCGAGCAGAAGTTTTAATAAACTGTCTGGTGAACATGATTTGGATATATACAATACCAGTGTTTCTTGGCTTAAGCATTTGTTGGTGGAAAGCTTTTACGGAAAAGTAATTGTTTACGTCTAAATTATTTTTAGTTTGTATATGTCGTTCGTATACTATTTTTTCCTAATTTATGTAAAAGGTATTTTGTACCGACATTTGTATTTTTTTCTCGTTTTTAATTTTAATTTTGGTGTTTATCTGTGGAAACTTGTAAATGGCCTTCAGTTGCATATTGTTTAAGTACACTGTATATTATAGCTGTAAGTTTCCCGAATAAAATAAAATAAATAAATAAATTGCTTTTTTTGTATTTTTCTCAGTTAGCTTAATCATGATCTGGCAGTTTGGGTAATTTATGCGGCCTCCTTGAATGTCCTTTCTTTGGTATTGTTTGTCGAATCGTTGAGCTCCTTAAGTTCTGAGTTGAGCTGCACGATTGCTGACAAATGCGTGCACTGACTGGACAGGTCCACTCAATCTGTGTGGTTTTTTCCTCAAAAGACCATTTCAGACACCAATCTACATAGCCTTCACATGATCTGACCAATATTTTGTCTGGACTTTAAAAGAGAGCCTCTGAGTTGGTTTCGGCCTTTCTTCTCAGAGTAGTCAGATAGGAAACGCCGGCCTCATCTAGTTAAAAATAAATACGATTGATTGACGTATAAAAGTGTTCGTACAAACCTACTTACAGAAATAAAATCATTTATCATGTATAATGATGTATCCAGACCTAGCCGCAAAGTGCATTATGCTTAATGTTCCTAGGCGTAGAATTAAATTGTTTTCTAATAATGTATACTGCATGTCCATTACTGTTTTCCTATAAAAAAAATCCAGATGGCTTCCAAACTCTCATCCTTAGAACATTTAAATGTAAATTATTTAACTTTCTTTTATGCAAATGAATGAATGTTATTACTGAAGATTTTATGAATGAAAAATGCACCTAAATATTTGACATTATTGCCTATAGATCATATTTTATGTCCTTGAATTCATTAAATTTTGACTTAGATAATTAATCTCTTTTACAACTATTGTTAAATTTATTTAAATTATTTGTAATTATAATTCTAATTAATAATTATTTAATGTTAATTTAATGATGACCCATAATTTTACAAACCATATTTGTACGTCGGAAACGGCAGAATAATATGATCGTAATATAATAATCCACATAACAACTTTTTACAATATTCTGAAAAATATATGCATTCTATTCAATTCTATTCCCGAGGGCCATAATTCCCTTCCGTAATCTGTACCTGCTTGCTTTCTGTTTTTGGCTTTCTCTTGTTTAATGCTATCTAACTTTGATATTTGAATTCAATAAGAAATTGAACTCAGGTTCAATTTCAAAGAACATGTTTCGGTCATTCGAAATATAAACTTTGAAATGCGATAAGCTTGTTCGATTGAATTTATACATTTGTTTTGTTTTATTTACGATTCAAATAAAAGTGTAATATAAATATGTGAGCAGATAGATAGTATGATTGTAACCGTGTTCAGAAGAAAATGTTTTAAGTAGCTGCTTCTGCCAATGTGAGCTGTCAGTGTTGTCAATCCCTAGCATCAAGTGGAATGACAGCCAACTTCACCTAATTTTTACAGTAAGTTTTTTACAGACATATAGAAATTGATTGACAGAATTACAGAATGGATAGACATAGAGAATGGACTAAGCGTTAGCCTCACAAAAGTGACCACTCTCTAGAAAGAGACAACGCGACTAGCGAATACCTGTCTCTTTTCTGAAAGCCTGTAACAACGAAGGCGCAGTGTTCCGATTTAAATCCGATTTAAAAGTAGTTATTCCTATATTTTACTAATTATTATTTCTGGACTTTACTGACTAAGGTTAGGGACTGAAAGTATCTTTTTATAAATATTTTTTCTTCACAAGAGAAATTGAGACAGTTAAAATTAAGAATAATGAAAACTATTCTTATAGTTTTAATAATAGAACATTTTATTTTACTCTTTTAAGGTGAACTAAGTCTTGCCTCAAAGAGATGTCAGCACCAATGACGGGGTTGCTAGGACCGATGCCTGCTAGGGCTGCGGAAAAGTCCAAGAGGGTTACCGTGGCCCCGGCACAGGCAACTGAAGGAACACGGGTGGGTTTTAGTCAGTAAGAGTCTGACACGCCCTCCTGCTCTGCCCAGAGCGGGAGAAGTTAATTGATGATTTCCCACAAACAAAAAAAAAAAAAAAAGGTGAACTAAGTCTTGATTTATTTTGTGTTTGTTTATTTATTTTACTTCGAAGGTCCTATATAGTTTATCATTTGTGACTTCAAGTTACAGCTATATTAATCTAATGGTGCATTGCATATGTAAGCGGGCAAGCCCTTCATGTCTGGAGGCTTTTATTTAGGTATTAAGTTCTGTTGACGTTTTTATTATTTATTTCTGCTTGAGTTTAGTTTCAATGTTTTTGTTGGTAGGTATATTGGCGTGTGTGGCGTGCTAAAAAGTTAATTAAACAGATTTTTAAAATATAGCTCCGATTAAATGATAAAAATTGAAAACCACGAAATATGACACTAAATTGCGACGTGCCACTCATAAGGTATAAACGCTCTTAAGCGAAAACGAAGCAATAGCGTGGGTAGGTGATGGGATGCGACGGGGTGGGTAGGTCGCGGAGCAGAAGCAAAAAAAAAAAAAGATTCTGAAACATTTCTCCGACAATCGTTTTGCCGTTTAACGGTTCGCCGACAGAACGATTCACTATTAATTTTTTCACCGATAGAACGTTTCAATGACGAGCGATTCGTCGACAGAACGATTCACTTTTCGTTTTTTCATCGATAGAATCTTTCACCAGCGAACGATTCATCGACAAAACTGTTCGTCTGCCCCTGGGGTATAAAACATAAGTAATCGACATGTAGTCCTGTTTCCGTTTACTGTTAAAAAAAACACACAAAATACAATGAATAATATAATATAATACTAAACACATTGGTGCGTATAACCTCTAGAATTTGAATATTAATTCTAAAATTACTAATAAAATCACACGCGCGAGAACCTAAATTATTAGAGCAATCTAGGCTATAATTGCTGATTCAGCGATGCTAACTTTAAGGAGAAAAAAACACAAATGAGCAGAAAGGCAATGGATAAAGTCCAATTTACTAGTCATGCCACATACCTTTGATCCAGCGATCCCCAAGCAGAAGCACATGGATGCCGCGTTCAGGATGAACAGTTCAGTCTAGGTTCACTATGCTGGCCAGCGATATATAACACCGTCTAGGTAACACTTGATGTAGGTTCAATTCAGGGTTTAAGACGAGATGGAGCACACCTATTCGAAATAGAGACATATGCGAAAGGACGCGTGCGCAATATCCCGTGGTCAAGACGACACTCAGGAAGCCGGCCGATGTCAACAGCTCCAACGCGTTGACGGTGGCACTTCCACATAGAACATCACCGAACCAACGATATGTGACACTTATTTAATAAATTAGAACTATTAAACCAATGCCTCTCAATCGCCATAAGGTGATGTAATAAAATATAAGAATTATAAATTATGAAGCGCAACCATTTTCCCCGGCTTGAAAGTTCCTACTTTCGAAATGCAAAGGAAAGGTAACTAAAATTGCATATCATCACAACTCTACCAAAAGTTATAAGAACTCTAACTATTCTACGCGGTAACTAAATCTAATACAGTACATTGGTGCACGATAAGACTTAATCTTAATGTAACAGGAAAAACTTATTGAGTTGGCAAAGGGCACAACTTTACTACCGGGCGACTCTGAAGGATCCCGCTTTTAGTCTTTACGGATGCGACTCTACAAACTCCGTTTTTATCTGGAAGTAGTTCTGTAATTACTCCTAACGGCCAATGCAGAGGCATCACATTGTCCTGCATGGAGACGACAACCATACCGACCCGTACTGGATTGGCAGGGGTGTTCCATTTCTGTTTGGATTGTAGGGTATGCAAGTACTCTTGGCGCCACCGCTTCCAAAAAGATTGGACCAGTTTATAGGTCAATTCATATCGCGAAATAAGATGTAACCGCGTTTCATTGACTTCGCGGGCGGGAAGAAATAAAAGAGGTTTCGTATGCAAGAAGTGCGCCGGCGATAATGAAGTGGGCTCTGACGGATCCGAGCTGATCGCATACAGAGGCCTCGAGTTTAATAAAGCTTCTATTTGAGTTAGTATAGTGTTAAGCTCATCAAAACTGAGAATTTGCTGACCGATGACCTTGAAAAGATGCGTTTTGACACTTTTTACTTCACTTTCCCAACAACCACCAAAATGTGGAGCTCTACAGGGGATGTTTTTAAGTGTAATTCGATGCTCTGCAAGTTCTCTTTCCCATAAAGGGTGATACTCTTTAGCCAAGAATTGGTAGAGATCTCGGAGATAGGACTTGGCTCCAATAAAGTTGGTAGCGTTATCTGTATAAAGACACTGAACCGGACCTCTACGCGCCAGGAAGCGTTTAAAAGCTGACAGAAAGCTCGCAGTGCTAAGATCTGAGGCAATCTCAAGATGCAGAGCACGAGTTGTCAGGCATGTAAAGAGACATATATACGCTTTCCTCGTTTTTTGGCCTCTAGCACGAACCGACGTGATCAAGAGAGGTCCCGCGTAGTCGCAACCTGTTTCAGAGAAAGCCTTAGGAGCCGACTCAACGCGAGAACGTGGCAAATCCGCCATTATAGGAAAGGTAGGTCGCGGCTTTGCTCGAAAGCAAATGTTACAATTAAAAATAATGTGACGTGCAATACGTCGCGCGGACAGGATCCAATACTTCTGTCGTAAGAGAGATACGAGCAAGTTTGGTCCTGTGTGGAAATTTTTCACATGATAGTGGGAAACTAAAAGTTCCACTATATGATCTTGACGCGGAAGGAGGATCTGATGACGCGAGTCAAAATCTAGCTCAGAGTTTGCTAGGCGACCTCCAACGTGGATGAGTCCTTCGTAGAGAAAGGGACTTAGACGTTGTACTGGCTTAGAGCATAACTCATTGCGGGCTAAGCGATCGAGATCTGCTTCAAAATGAATTCTCTGTACCGATCGCCACACAATAAATTCAGCGAACTCTAGATCAGACGCGGTAACGGGCCCTCTAGGGAGCCGTTTGATGAACTTATAAACGAAGCAAATCATTTTTAAATATTTCAACCAGGAAGAAAACCGGGTGGAGCAAGCGTATAAAATGTCGTCGGAAGGTGGACTTCCGTCCGAGCATTCGTGCGAGAGCACAGGTAAAGCCACGGGCTTCATTTCGGGAAGCTCTTGCGACTCGCCTGAAACGAATGGTTTTATCGGCCATTCAGAGCGGGGAAGCTTAAGCCATGGCGGTCCATTTAGCCACAACGGATGATGGACTAATTGGGCAGGCGTTAAGCCGCGAGAAAGACAATCACTGGGATTTTCAGACCCTTTCACGTGGAAGAAGTGATCTGCCGAAAGATTCTCATGAATCTTCGCGATACGATTGGCTACGAAGGTGTGCCATCGATGCGGAGCGGAATGAATCCAACTCAAGGTTACAGTTGAATCCGAAAAACGACTTTCAGTGGTGCGACTTTAGATTTCGCACACACCAGCGAAACGACGATACTACCATCGGGTTTGACAACGTGGGCGTAGACCGAACCACCGTAAGCTTTCTCACTAGCGTCGGCAAAACCGACGAGTGAGAGCCTACAGCGTTCTACGACGCCGACATGGCGCAAAAATCTCAATTCAGAGATAACTGGCAGTTCAGCTTGAAATTGTTCCCACAGACGAACAATGCGAGGTGGCGGGACTTCATCCCACTCAAGGTTGACCAGCCAAAGCTCTTTGATAAGAAGCTTGGCGTATAAAATTATCGGTGCCACGAGGCCTAGAACGTCGAAAAGAAGTGCGATGGAAGAAAGAATGTTCCGTTTCGTGCAAGGGCGATCATTAGGATTAACCTGGAAAGCGAAACAATCCTCATCAGGAAACCAACGAAGTCCCAGTATTTTCTGTGTCGGATCTTTACTTAGGTCCACGCTCTGGGAAAGTCGTAATGACTCTGGGATAGTCTGAAGAACATCGACACTGTTGCTCGACCACTTCGTCAGCTGAAAATCACCGAGAGAGAATATTTTTATCAGTTCATGAGCCGAGTCTTTAGCCAGCGCAGTGCTAGGTATAGAACTAACTATGTCGTCCATGTAAATATCTCGTTGCAAAATGTCCCTGGCGAGAGGTAACTGCGTTCCTTCATCCTGACATAGCTGTTGGATAGTGCGAATAGCTATAAAAGGACTACATTTTAATCCAAAGGGAAGCACTGAAAACTGATAGATCTGAAGTTCTTCTTCTACATTAAACCGATATAAGATACGTTGAAGCGAACGATCTTGCGGGCGTATACCTATACGTAGGTACATAGATTTGACATCTGCGGAAATAGCGACGCTGAAAAGCCTAAAATTTAACAAGATTGAAAAAAGGTCAGCCTGAAGGACTGGACCTGCGTACAGGATATCATTGAGCGAGGTACCATTGTCTGTACATGCACTGGCATCTAGGACCACGCGCAACTTAGTGGTCACTTTATCCTCTCGAATAACAGCATGGTGAGGAATATAGTATTCCGTTTCTCGCTCCTTACAATTTCGTTTGGGCAACACACATTCAGGTACGATATTCTGCACCAAAGAAATATAATTGTTCTGTAGATAATCCCGTATGACGTCATCATAAAGAAGCTTGAGATTAGGAAGCGATTTAAGTTTACGTTCGAGGCTATAGAATCTTTTGCGAGCTATATCAAAAGAATTTCCTAACACTGACGCGTCTGTTTTCAGTGGTAAAGCTGCAACATACTTGCCATTTGGAGCGCGGGTAATTGTGGTACAATAAAACTGTTCACAGTGTTTATCATCCACACTTCCAATGGACGAGGCAGTAACATCTTCAATCTCCCAAGACTTACGAAGATCGAAGTTATCGAACGAACTCGCAAAGAAAGACAGAGTATCAGTTGGAGATTCGATAATAGGTGCTTCTCCTAGAAGTATGTAGCCGAGCACAGTCTCCAATGCGTCGGGGCAGCCGGTTACACTGGTCACGTGACCTGGTCGCAATAACTTAGCGAACAACTTGACCCCAAGTAACATGTCAATATTACCTGGCACACCCCAGGTGTCATCCGCGAGTAGTTTAGGATCAATATGATTCAGTTCGGCAATATTTATAGCACACAGAGGAAGCTGGCCGGTTATCTGATCCAAGACTAAAGCGTCAATTTCATACCTAGGCTGCGAGCGAAACCGTGAGCTGAACGTTAGGTTCACCGAGCCGCGAACGGGCTGCGACGTGCCACCAATACCACGAACGGTATTTATCGAGTCCGTATGTATAGTTAGACCGAGCATACGGCAGCAACGCGATGTCATATAATTCTTTTGCGACCCAGGGTCCAAAAGACATCTAACCACCACGTCCTTACCCTTCCTACCTGCCACTAACACCTTGGCCGTAGCCAGTACTTCGGTACTACGTGTGGCCTGGACTTGGGCAGAAGAATGCGTACACAACACCACATGATCAGGAGTAACAGGGTCGGCCGCAGATGTTGAGGCGGGGGCGAATGCTGGGGCAAGCGCAGGGGCTTGCGTTGATTGCTCAAAATGCAATAAGGAATGATCCTTACCGTTACATTTCTTACATTTGGACTTAGATATACACTTAGATACGGTATGTTGGCTACTTAGGCAGTTACCGCATCTGTTATTGACTTTTACAAACTTAAATCTATCATTCACGCTCAACTTTTGAAACGCATTGCACGTAAACAAATTTTTATGCGTGGAATGACAAAGCGAACATTTAGATTCAGTAGCCACAAACACCTGCGATACTTTAGATGAGGTGCTGGCGCTACCTACGGGGGTGGGCTTAATTGCCGCAGAAGAGGTGCGATACAAGATTTTTACTTGTTCACGAACAAAGTTTACGAAATAATCATAATCTAATTCTTGTTGATTACGAAGCGACATTTCAAAATGTTTTGCTATATCTGAGTCTATTAACTTAAGACCCAAATGAATAAATATAAAATCATCCAAGTTATCTATTTTCAATTGTTTGAGTCCCGCAACCGTAGCAGTTAATGTGTCGAAACCCTTTTCAATATTAGCGGGTGTCGATCCGAACGACTTCAATGAGAACAGCTGATTTAGATAATTAGTGGCGAGCGCACGAGTATCTAGGTACTTTGCGATAAGCGCATCCCAGACTACGCGGTAATTATCGCCAGAAGGTACAATACCTACTGCCACATTCCTAGCCTTTCCTTTTAAACAACTCAACAGATAATGAATGCGATCAGAATCTGATAAATCCACGTTAGTATGTATAATACGTTTGAAAGTCTCATAAAAGAACGGAAAGCTCTGAATATCACCGTCAAAGGTAGGCAGCTCGATTTTAGGTACCTTTATATGATAAGCATTAGGGCTCGCTTTCGTGCTAAGCGAAGCAGCAGCAGCGGGTTCCTTATAATCATTTGATTCAGTTAATGAATCCAAAGTATTTTTTATCTCGCAGACCAACTCATCAAATGAAGTTAATGCACTATAGGTTACTTCGTACGTTGGATCTAATGTCAAATTTAACATATTTATCTCGTCCATAATATCATTGAATTCGCTACGTAATCCATCAATTTGTTTAGCCTGAGCAACAAAAGTCTTACGTAATCTTTCAGTTGTTAAGGATTTTGTTGAATTAAAAATAATCTGAACCCGTGCGAAATACGAGTCGCGTTTACTTTCAAACAATCTAAGTTTAACCTTGTCACTCATTGTGAACAGAAGTTAAAACCGGACAAAAAATAAATTTTAAATTAAATCAACCGAACTCTAAATTACTTCTACGGAACCTTAAAATGTGTGAGTGAAATTAGGGGGGTATATCAAAAATAATAACTCGGCGAACGATTTTATAAATTAAAATTAATTATATATATATTTTTATAATTAATAATAGTACGGAACCACTTATCCGTACTGTTATACCCTAAAACTGTAGGGGTTAATGCTAGATCAGCGCCTTGTCAGGCGCTGCCAGCTATCTATATACTTATCGGCTAGAGACGTCATGTTTCGGTAGGCAGTTGACACTCAACCTTCATGGCAGACGGTTCTGCCCAAGGGTCTCGCGTATTATCCTTGTATTATCCCTAAATTACACGTGTCCTTGTATTACCCTGAAATATATTATCCTAAGTTAAATAAGTCTTTTTTTTTAAAAAGACGAATCTGTGGTGTCCTATAACAAATGGTGGCAGCGGTGGGATACGAAAATCCCCAGTGTCCTAAAAACTCGCCAGTGTACCAGCTGATATCCAAGTGTTTTAAAGTGTACCAGTCGATATCTGTGTAAAAGTGTGCCAGTTGATTTTCACGTGTAGTGGACGTGGACTATATCATCAGGTCAGCTATCCTGAGCGTCGCGGTGCGTAACCGTTATTCCTGTCATCGCGGTGCGTAGCTGTCGTTCCTGTCATCGCGGCACGTAGCCGTAGGTCCTGTCATCGCGGCGCGTAGCCGTTGTTCCTGTCATCCAAATCACACATCCAAAGCCGAGGTCAAAACCAAATAATTGACCCGTTATACTTACTCAAGATCCCGACGACTCAGACTCCGGCCGTAGCGACGCGGCTTATCGCAGCGGAATGTTCCTGTTCGCCATAACATCCGTCGCCCACGCACTGCTAGTACTGTGAGTCTTTGGTCATTGCTTTATCGAAGCTGAGATACTATTTAATATTCTATCCAAGGCTAATTACTTGTGTGTGACTTATTAACGTAATTAATATACTGTAATTATCTTATGCTATCCGTGACCCGTTTTCTTTCATTTACGTTTAAACAACATAATTATGCCAACAGTTCCTAAATCAGAAGGAAACACGTTAAAACTTGATATCCCAATTTCAGAGCAATCCCAAAGTGATACAGAGAAAGCACCTACTAGACCTCCTAGTCCCAGGGTCACAAGGGCTACTATTGCACGTAGCACAATGGTCGAATTAGATCTAAACACTTTGTTTAAGTTCGTCAAATCATTTGACGGCAGCCGGGAAACTGTCAACTCATTTATAATAAACTGTAATAATGCATATGACCTTGCATCAGAGGCACAAAGACCAATCCTTTTTAAATACATTCTCAGCCAGTTGGGTGGAAAAGCGGAAATTGCCTGCTCCATAAAAGAGTTCACATCATGGGAACAACTCAAAGACTTTTTAAAGGCTCAATTTAGTGAGCGAAAACATTATGCTCACTTACTCACCGATCTCCAGGAGAGCAAGCAAAGCCCGCAGGATAGTGTTAGCCAATTCTCGCTTCGCGTGGAGACCTGCCTCTCACAACTGTTAACTGAAATATCCTTATCTAATACTAAAGCAAAGGAACTACCCGGTCGTATTGCAGCCATGGAGGACTTAGCCCTCCATCATTTTACTATGGGGTTACATCCCCGTATATCAAACATTGTGAGGTGTAGATCTCCCAAAACATTAAATGAAGCCATTAACCTTGCGATTTCAGAAGAACGTATTCAACAAAGCCTGTATAAGCGTCCACAGGTTGAACAAAAGTTTGTGAATAATAACAAACCGAAACCAGGGCCTTCAAGGCCAAACTCTTACACACAGTCCACTACGCCAAATCCAAATAAAACCGATGCATTGTTTTGCCGGTATTGTAAAACTGCTGGTCACGAGATAAAAGACTGTAAAAAACGCGAATTCTATAATAACAAATTTCAATTCAAACCGAATAATAATAATCGGAATAATAATAATAAAATCACCCATATTCGCGAAACATCCGATGAGGAACCCACAGATGATTTCTATTCACCCTATGTCCATGGCTCCAATGATTTAAACGAAATGGAGTCTCGCGAAGGTGCCGCACGGGACGAAGCATAACTGTCGGCACCCAACAACAAAAACCAATATTAACTAGGACTAACCGACAGGGTAACCAGCCCCAAACTGACAGTCCTAATCCTTATTCTCATCCAAGGAAGGTCAACCGACAGGGTAACCAGCCCCAAACTGACGGCCTTATCCTATACTCATCCAGAACTAACCAACAGGGTAACCAGCCCCAAACTGACAGTTCTAATCCTTATCCTCATACTAAGAAGGTCAACCGACAGGGTAACCAGCCCCGAACCGACGACCTTAACCTAGATTCATCAGGGGTCAAACGAGAGGGTAATCAGCCCCGAATCGATAGTCACGGAACTAAAAATCCAGTAGTCTCGCCAGTATCCAACGAGATCAGTACTAAGATATACGAAATAAACCTAGACACATCCAAGAGGTACCTACCACATGTACTTTTATACTCATCAGTTTCAGATACCCCTTTATCCTTATTAGTCGATTCAGGCTCCGTCATATGCCTATTAAAGCTATCCTGTATCAAAGAAAATCAACGACTGGTGAAAGAACCAATCAAACTTAAGGGCATTGACCGCGGTGACGAGCCTACCCCAACCGAAGGTCATTTCCAATTAAAGTTAAAATTAAATGATAATAAAGTCACGGCCTTTCAGTTTCATGTCATTAAAGACATAAGTTTGCCCTATGATGGTATCATAGGATCAGATTTCCTGACCTCTTTCCGCTGTAAAATCGATTATACAACCGATACCCTTAAAATGGGAGAATCCGAAGTAAAATTATACTTCCACGATCCATTCTATATTATTCCGCCACGTACTGAAACTGTTATTGAATGCTCAGTACAGGATACCGATCTGAAAGAAGGTATCATTATGGATCAACACTTATCAAAATGTGTCCTAATATCTAATTGTATCGTAAAGGTCAAGGATAACCATCGTGTTAATTTAACGATAGCCAATACCTCAGGGTCATTCATAAAAATTGATCCCAATTTAAAATTAGCAATCAAGCCCTTACATGCTGCCCTTCAGGTCAGCATGAATACTCATGAAACATCCAATAGAACAATTCAAGTTTTAAATTCACTACGAACTGATCATCTAAATCGAGAAGAGTCTAAAGCCCTCACAGAACTTTGTTCTCAATATTCTGATATTTTTTATCTACCAGATGATCAGTTAACTCACACTACAGCCCTTAAGCATCAAATCAAAACAAGTAGCGATATCCCTATTCATACAAAGTCATACCGTTTTCCGGAATGTCATAAAAAGGAAGTCGAGACTCAAATGAGTAAAATGCTGAGTCAAAATATTATAGAGCCGTCATCCTCACCCTGGAGCTCGCCGATTTGGATAGTTCCCAAAAAGGCAGACTCTCAAGGACAAAGAAAATGGAGAGTAGTAATTGATTATAGGAAATTGAACGACATCACTATCGGTGAAACATATCCTATACCGCAAATATCCGAGATCCTTGATCAATTAGGAAGAAGTAAATATTTCACGACATTAGATCTCACATCCGGCTTCCATCAAATACTTATATCTCGTAATGATGCACCCAAAACTGCATTTTCCGTACCACAAGGTCATTTCCAATTTACGCGTATGCCGTTTGGATTAAAAAATGCACCATCCACATTTCAAAAACTAATGAATAATTGCCTTACTGGCCTACAAGGTACAAGATGTTTTGTCTACTTAGATGACATCGTGATCCACTCATACGACCTAAATTCACATGTTGATAACCTAAAAGTCGTATTTGACAGACTACGTAAATTCAATTTAAAGTTACAACCAGAAAAGTGCGAATTTCTTCGCAAAGAAGTCGCTTACTTAGGGCACATCATTAACGAAAACGGTGTCCAACCAAATCCCGAAAAAATTCGTGTGGTGACAGAGTATCCAGTCCCTCAATCACCGAAAGACATAAAATCTTTCCTAGGTTTAATATCCTATTATAGAAGGTTTATACCTGACTTTGCCAAGTTGGCTAAACCATTAACTTCCTTGCTTAAAAAGGACGTTACTTTCGAATGGCAGAATGAGCATCAACTTGCTTTTGAATCCTTAAAGTCCAAGCTCATTTCCGCCCCAATCCTTGCATATCCAGACTTCACGCAACCTTTCCTTCTAACCTGCGACGCCTCAAATTACGCGATATCCGCTATCTTATCCCAGGGCCCAGTAGGACAAGACCGTCCTATTGCATATGCATCCCGCACGCTTAATAAAGCAGAAAACAATTATAGCGTCACGGGAAAAGAATGCCTCGCCATTATCTTCGGCACCAAAACATTCAGACCGTATCTTTACGGACATCGATTTAAAATCCTTACAGACCATAAACCATTACAATGGCTCTTTAACTGTAAAGATCCTGGATCTAGACTTGTCCGTTGGCGTTTAAAGTTAGAGGAATTCGAATACGATATTCAATATAAAAAGGGAAAGATTAACGCTAACGCTGACGCTCTATCTCGTTTCCCAGTAAATCCTGTCCAACAAACGGGTCCTGTGTCTTCTTACCCTCTTGGTGAAGAAGAATCCACCCAAGAGTTAGATAGGGACTTAATGGATTTACTAATAGACCCACCTTCGTTCAATCCTGACGCAGATATCCAAACTTCTCCGAATCTTCTCGATCCGACCGAAGACCTCTTGCCGTTACCTGATATAAACTTACCTTCTAATGTCCCAGACACCCTCAGAGAAGAAATCGAGAATGAAGCAATCATATTACCTGACCCTCCATTGAACGAATCAACGGCTTCCGATCCCCAACTTGCTCTTAGTCCCAGACCGCCAACAAGTGCAAGTCCAAATGCCCCTGTTGATGATTATCCTACATTCCTGAAATCTATGGCTAACAAAGATAAATTATTTAATACAGAAATCGTAGAACATAACGAAAGTCTTTTAAAATGTCCTGCAAAAGTAATTCTAGTTCCCACATCTATTGATTTAGACGAATCTAATCCGTATATCCAAGATATATTGACTGACCTCGAAATTTGCACTAGAATACATAATTCCGAGAAAGAACTTTTCTCGTATTTGAAAATAGAAATTAATAATAAAATATACTACCTGTTGTTTACCAAAGTCCATCACTTCGACGAAGCCTCGTATCCGGAAATCTTCGAAACCCTGAAAAGAATAAGAAATGAATTAATAATATTTGGAAATGTTAATGAAATTGGCATATCTGATTTGAAAAATCCGTTTGAAAAGCATTCATTCGTTAAAGTTTATAATATCCTTACTTACCTTTTCCACGGCACACAAATCAAGGTCAATGTATACCATAACAACATTGTATATCCTACTCCAATCGAAATTAAAAAGATCTTGCATGACAATCATGACATCCCCATAGCAGGTCACTTAGGCTCATCACGTATGTACAACAGAATAAAACAAACGTATTATTGGAAAGGTATGCGTAGTGACATAGAATCATACGTAAAACAATGTAAGTCGTGTCAAGAAAATAAAGCACTTAGGAAAATCAATCGCGCGCCGATGCAAATTACCAGCACTTCGACTGAACCGTGTCAACGAATTGCTCTGGACATCGTAGGTCCGCTCCCCGAAGCAGGTCCTGCAAAATTAAAATTTATATTAACAATCCAGGATGACCTTACTAAGTTCTCTTCCGCATACCCTATTCGTAGTACTACAGCAGAAGAAACAAGTGAATGTCTGCTCCACTATATATCTATATTTGGCATCCCCAAAATGATTCTTACTGACCAGGGCACCAACTTCACATCAGATCTCTTTAAGAAAACATGTGAATTCCTTAAAATAAAAAATCTGTGGTCTTCACCCTATCACCCGCAAACCCAAGGCGCTCTGGAACGAAGCCATTCAACTCTTAAAGAATATCTCAAGTCCTATATTAACGAAGAACAATCAAATTGGCCTCGTTACGTATACACAGCCATGCTCGCTTATAATACTGCCGTTCATTCCACAACTCACTTTACACCATATGAACTAATGTTCGGCAGTAAACCATTCATACCTAATTCTGTTTATGATGAATGCCCAGGAGCTACTTACCCCGAGTATGTCCGTATGTTACAGAGCCGACTGAAATATTCACGTGAAAAAGCATTAGACTTCATGAGGAAATCCAAAGAATCTTCAAAGTCTTATTACGACAACCGTACTCGCTCAGTTAGTTATAAAGTCGGTGAATTTGTGTACCTCAAAAATCATTTGAGATTACGTAAAGCTCTCTCCCCTCTCTGGAAAGGTCCTTATAAAATAGTAAAAGTTAATAGTAATAATACACTTACCCTGCTTATTAATCGGCGTCATGTCACCCATCATTTTGATGAGGTAAAGCCAGCTGATGTTGGAAGTAACCTGTAGTGTCTTAAATAGTTATAAGTCTAAACTTAAGTATTAATACACAAAGTAGGTATAGTAATATAAGTACCTACTCATATATTCGTTTAACGTAGCTGTTAATTTGCAGAACTCCGAGTCAGGCTCGAAACCAGCAGGACTACTATATCCAGCAGATAAAATCAAGTCCTGGCCTCTATTTCGATTACCTCGGCACACTGAAAATTAGCAGTGGACAGCTGAACGTCTTGATGCCCCTAGATATTTCACACATCGGCCCGCATATTGAAAACATAAACTCCGCTCTTAATACTACTAGACGTCTATGTGAAAGAATTGGTCTGATAGAAAATAGCTGTATTAACATAATAGAACCCTTAAATGTCCGCTACAGTGACATGTACAAAGAGTTTTTATCTATTTCACATTTGTTAGAAAAACGGTCGAAACGTGCCTGGGTAGGAGGACTAGGAACTTTGATTAAACAAATATTTGGTAATCTGGATGAAAACGATGGTCTCAGGTTTAATGATGCTATAAATGTTCTTCAAAATAATGAGAAGAAGTTGGTTTCATTAATGAAGGAAAATATTCTATTAACCACATCGACTATTTCATCATTTAATGACTCCATTAATAAAATTAAAATTAATGAAATCAACTTAAACGAAGCTATCGACAAACTCTCGATCAACTTAATAAATATAACTAATAAAACAAATGAGTTATCGCTACGATTAAAAATTGTTCATATACTTAATAATCTAGAAGTTTCAATCCTAACTATGTCATTCCAACTAGAAGACATAACAAACGCCGTCTTATTTAGTAATCAAAATATTCTACACCCATCGATGATTACGTCACAGCAATTATTTCGGGAGCTTGCCGATAACTATCAATACTTACCTAATGACCTGGAACTACCTGTTAATTTAGATTTAAGTTCTATTCATTTAATCTTAAATGTATCTAGAGTAATTAGTTATTATGCTAGCAATAAGATATTTTTTGTGTTACAAATACCTTTAGTATCCATTAAAGAATATGTATTATTTCATAACATTGCTTTGCCTACTCCACACAATTTAAGTAAGCCTTATACCTTTAGTTTAATTTTACCCAGTTCTAAATACATCGCAATGACCAAAGACAAAAGCCAGTACAGCACTTTAAACAATTTGGAAAGTTGCAAAATTATCACCGCAGGAAAATATGTGTGCGACATAACAACCGTGTATGCGTCAGACATCAGACCTATTTGTGAAAGTGAATATATGTCAAAAGTGATCAGTGAAACTCCAAAATATTGTGAAACTAAATTTATTTATGGTAATTTAGATATGTGGAAACCCATAGAAAATAATAAATGGATTTACATACAGTCAGTGTCTAATAGAGTTTCAATTGAATGCCGAAACTCAAAGTTACTAGAAATTAATGTTTTAGGTACCGGAATACTTACAATCCCTAAAAACTGCATAGGTTACTGTAAGGGTACCACTTTCATACCAAAATATAGCGCATTAAATATATCTACACCTATTGCCTTTCCTGACTTTAACTTATTAAACGACACTTGCTGTAATGTAATGAGATTAAACCAATCAATCAATAATGTATCCCCTATTAAACTACTAAATACTGACTTAGATGATCTGAAATCTAATAAGCATATCTTTCTAAAGCAATTAAGTAAGCTAGATAACGTCCTTGACAATCAACCACACATTATAAAATATGGGATGCATTACTCTATTATCACTATGTTGATTACTGTACTTATAGTATCTTATGTATGTTTTAAAGTCTATAAATGTATACGACCCGGCAGCAGAACACCAGTTAAAGTATCTTTCTCATCAAAACCTGAATCAATTTGTAAAATTAATACAGAAAACAGTAACTCCGATAACGAGGAAACCTCCCTTCCAGCTATTAGAACTAGAGTTTAAAATTACCCGATTGTTTTGATTTTACATATTATAAACAATTACATAACTTCAAAATAACCCGAAGTTATTTCTTAAAGGGGGAGGTGTTATACCCTAAAACTGTAGGGGTTAATGCTAGATCAGCGCCTTGTCAGGCGCTGCCAGCTATCTATATACTTATCGGCTAGAGACGTCATGTTTCGGTAGGCAGTTGACACTCAACCTTCATGGCAGACGGTTCTGCCCAAGGGTCTCGCGTATTATCCTTGTATTATCCCTAAATTACACGTGTCCTTGTATTACCCTGAAATATATTATCCTAAGTTAAATAAGTCTTTTTTTTAAAAAGACGAATCTGTGGTGTCCTATAACAGTACGCGCGAACCCTAACAATAATAAATTGTAAGGTTTCAAAATATAAAGCGAACAAAACCTTAACAGATTGCAAGTAACAAAGTCTAATACAATTAAAATAGTAAGCACGCCTAATACCTTAAGAACGTACCTATCTATATCATATATTCATGATTAGCTTAGATATACCTACAACCTTCCAACAAACCAATAATTAGCATGTATGTTGGATGTGATGCGATAACAATTATTCTGCACTACTGCTATTTATATGAGATTAACTTACTCAATACCTTTAAGTAGTACAGATTCTTAACCAACAATAAGTTAAGTGTAAAACTTAGAAATAAGTATAGACACTTATTACCGTAAGCGATGCGAATGTATTCGTAACGAAATACCTTCGTAAGAAACGATAAAATTCCTAACAAGTAAATGCGTAGATGACCGTTCGAAATAAGTTATCTAGTAAGTGCTACGTTTACCAAGTCAGGTGCGGGGGTGATAAGTATAAATATACGGCTGTTTCCTATGAGGAGAACTAACGCGTAAAGTTTATACAAATCTGTTATTTTACCTGAAGGTTCCTATCAAAAGATCAAGTTACCCTACAAAATAAAATAACAAGCAACGCGATGATAAGATGGTTAATTGCATTAATTAGCCAAATGCGTGGTCTAAGATAATTAATTGCAATAATTAATCAAATGCGGTGGATTCTCGATATTATAAAAAATACCTACTCGTGCAATACGAATATTGTAGGCATGTCCCTAATGAACCAACAGTACAAGTGTATCATACAATAGGTAACAATCAATATCATTCATTCAGCAAATCTCGATTAGAAAATAATATAATAGGTAGCAATAATAGTTTCTAATACGTAAATAAAAATTAGCCGTACGAAAACAAAGATCTGGATAATTCCACAGTCACGTAGGCCAACTTGAGGAATTTTATACAACTACCGACATTTTTCATACACGAACAAAAATATGTGATTACGCCGATAATCAACGAATTTGTTCAATTAAATTATTTAGCGATATGAATCAACGTTGATATTCAATTATATGTATATTTCAGACTTGTAACTAGTGAAATAAATTAACAATTAATTTGCCGGTAGAACTACTGCATGCAAGGCAGTCTGACCCTTATTCCTAACGCAATAAAGATGAGAGTTGTGTGATGATATGCAATTGATATGGAAAATAACCGAGATTTTTTTCCTAAAGTTAGACTTTTAGAACTCAAAAATAGGCCGTAAATAGGCCCAAAATTAATTTATCCGGCTCGAAGGACCAAAATGGTGCGTATAACCTCTAGAATTTGAATATTAATTCTAAAATTACTAATAAAATCACACGCGCGAGAACCTAAATTATTAGAGCAATCTAGGCTATAATTGCTGATTCAGCGATGCTAACTTTAAGGAGAAAAAAACACAAATGAGCAGAAAGGCAATGGATAAAGTCCAATTTACTAGTCATGCCACATACCTTTGATCCAGCGATCCCCAAGCAGAAGCACATGGATGCCGCGTTCAGGATGAACAGTTCAGTCTAGGTTCACTATGCTGGCCAGCGATGTAAAACACCGTCTATTTAACACTTGATGTAGGTTCAATTCAGGGTTTAAGACGAGATGGAGCACACCTATTCGAAATAGAGACATATGCGAAAGGACGCGTGCGCAATATCCCGTGGTCAAGACGACACTCAGGAAGCCGGCCGATGTCAACAGCTCCAACGCGTTGACGGTGGCACTTCCACATAGAACATCACCGAACCAACGATATGTGACACTTATTTAATAAATTAGAACTATTAAACCAATGCCTCTCAATCGCCATAAGGTGATGTAATAAAATATAAGAATTATAAATTATGAAGCGCAACCACACATAAAATTAAACTTTGTACTCATAGTCATTGCGAAGGATTTTATATTGGCAAATAAAAATAACTTTTTCATCCCACCATCTCGGAAAGAGTATTTTTAATCTTCAATATCTGAGTGGAAAAGCCGTTTTTATTCTCTAGAGGATAAAGTAAATTGAATTTAGAACATCGTGTGCACTAAGTTTGTGAATTAAAAAAAACATTAAACCTATTTACTGCTACCTCTATGGTGCCGAATATATCATACAACTTTTTTTTAATTTGTTAAAAACTCAGACTCGGAACCTTCTTGGTGTTCTTTTTTCAATTTGCTTTGTACGCGGTTCTTTACGCGGCATTTTTTCACGTCATTGTTAAACCTTATATTAAAAACAAGAAACTTGAAAACAAGTGAAAAAACTAAAATGAGTGATTCTAGCGACGAGGAAGTTTGCTTGACGCCAACAGAATTGACTGAAACTGTTAATAATGCGCAAATGAGCTTTCTCCCTCAACAATCACGCGAGAAGTATTTAAAACAGTACGATATGTTCAACACGTGGCGACTAGCAAAAGGAGCCAAAACTTTCTCAGAAAACGTTTTGCTGGCATATTTTATAGAATTATCCGAGAACAAGAAAGCAAGCACTCTATGGAGTACGTATTCGATGCTAAAAGCAACAATAAAGATGAAAAAAGACAAACATATCGATACCTATCCTAAATTAGTGGCATTTTTAAAAAGAGCCTCATCTGGT
The DNA here is from genome assembly GCA_937001585.2 of Brachylomia viminalis. Lineage (NCBI taxonomy): Eukaryota > Metazoa > Arthropoda > Insecta > Lepidoptera > Noctuidae > Brachylomia > Brachylomia viminalis. The sequence goes on along the minus strand of OW443316.2, from coordinate 10,912,831 downwards.
CATCAACCAAAAAAATCGAAGGTTTTCACAGTATCTGATATTGAAAAGTTTCTTAACGAAGCACCCGATTCCGTATATTTGGCGGCAAAAGTAAGTCAGTTGCACATTCAGTATCTACTTAAGTATATTAATCTCAATTAAATAGTATACTTAGTAGATGTTGATAGGCATAATTATGCGTTCATATCAATTTTATTCATTTATCTACTACAATACTCTTTACGTTACAGGTTGTTCTTATTATTGGAATAAACGGAGCATGTCGAACTAATGAACTAACACAACTTAATGTCAAAAACATTGAGAAACATTCAGATGACTTACTATTAATTAATTTACCTAATACAAAGACAAAAAGAGACCGCAACTTCGTCATTCGCAAGGAATACGTAACGATTGTTGAGAAATATCAAGCCTTACGCCCGCCTAACACTCCAATCAATCGATTTTTTCTACAGTATCGCAATGGAAAGTGTGTTAGACAGCCTATGGGTACTAATAAAATTGGCAGTATCCCACGAGAAATAGCAACATTTCTTGAACTTCCAGAACCCCTGTTGTACACGGGTCATTGTTACCGACGAACTTCAGCCACACTTTTGGCTGATTCCGGAGCTGATCTCCTGTCCCTTAAGCGCCACGGAGGCTGGAAGTCCAATGCAGTTGTAGAGGGATACATAGAGGATTCCATCCAAAATAAGTCTAAAATATGTGAAGGCATCGTAGGAGCCATTACACTGAAAGAGCCTCCATCGGATCCTTGGACTGGCCCTTCTACATCAAAAATAAGCCGTTATGAAACACCTAACCATCTCCCTCTCTCTCCAACTTTCACGCCAAGGGAATCCGATGAATCGGTACAACTATTAAGTATGACAGATAGTTTACCGAAAAACAGTACACAAGTGACTAACACCAATATTACAGTACCAAACAAAAATATTACACTCAATTTAAATAACTGTAGCAACGTTACTTTAAAATTTTCTTAATTATACCTTAGTATTATTTTGTTATAATTTAAAGATTATTCTGTAATACTTACCTGTCATAATGTAGTAATTAATACCTAAACTGAAATAAAAGTGTACCTATCTTGTGATTGTAAACGTTTTTTTTTTGCATTTAGTCATTTCCTCGCTGAGGTGGAATGAAAAGTTACGTGTTGCACTCGAGTGCAAAGATTTTTCACCTCGTGCTCTTTTGATTCCCTCGCTAACGCTCAGGATTCTAATTTTGAATCCTTCGCTTGCTCGGTCATCAAAATTGAACACGCGGTTAAAAAGCAACTTTGCACTCTTGTATAACAAATAACTATTTATATTAACCTACACATGATTAATACTATCATAGGATCAGATTTCCTGACCTCTTTCCGCTGTAAAATCGATTATACAACCGATACCCTTAAAATGGGAGAATCCGAAGTAAAATTATACTTCCACGATCCATTCTATATTATTCCGCCACGTACTGAAACTGTTATTGAATGCTCAGTACAGGATACCGATCTGAAAGAAGGTATCATTATGGATCAACACTTATCAAAATGTGTCCTAATATCTAATTGTATCGTAAAGGTCAAGGATAACCATCGTGTTAATTTAACGATAGCCAATACCTCAGGGTCATTCATAAAAATTGATCCCAATTTAAAATTAGCAATCAAGCCCTTACATGCTGCCCTTCAGGTCAGCATGAATACTCATGAAACATCCAATAGAACAATTCAAGTTTTAAATTCACTACGAACTGATCATCTAAATCGAGAAGAGTCTAAAGCCCTCACAGAACTTTGTTCTCAATATTCTGATATTTTTTATCTACCAGATGATCAGTTAACTCACACTACAGCCCTTAAGCATCAAATCAAAACAAGTAGCGATATCCCTATTCATACAAAGTCATACCGTTTTCCGGAATGTCATAAAAAGGAAGTCGAGACTCAAATGAGTAAAATGCTGAGTCAAAATATTATAGAGCCGTCATCCTCACCCTGGAGCTCGCCGATTTGGATAGTTCCCAAAAAGGCAGACTCTCAAGGACAAAGAAAATGGAGAGTAGTAATTGATTATAGGAAATTGAACGACATCACTATCGGTGAAACATATCCTATACCGCAAATATCCGAGATCCTTGATCAATTAGGAAGAAGTAAATATTTCACGACATTAGATCTCACATCCGGCTTCCATCAAATACTTATATCTCGTAATGATGCACCCAAAACTGCATTTTCCGTACCACAAGGTCATTTCCAATTTACGCGTATGCCGTTTGGATTAAAAAATGCACCATCCACATTTCAAAAACTAATGAATAATTGCCTTACTGGCCTACAAGGTACAAGATGTTTTGTCTACTTAGATGACATCGTGATCCACTCATACGACCTAAATTCACATGTTGATAACCTAAAAGTCGTATTTGACAGACTACGTAAATTCAATTTAAAGTTACAACCAGAAAAGTGCGAATTTCTTCGCAAAGAAGTCGCTTACTTAGGGCACATCATTAACGAAAACGGTGTCCAACCAAATCCCGAAAAAATTCGTGTGGTGACAGAGTATCCAGTCCCTCAATCACCGAAAGACATAAAATCTTTCCTAGGTTTAATATCCTATTATAGAAGGTTTATACCTGACTTTGCCAAGTTGGCTAAACCATTAACTTCCTTGCTTAAAAAGGACGTTACTTTCGAATGGCAGAATGAGCATCAACTTGCTTTTGAATCCTTAAAGTCCAAGCTCATTTCCGCCCCAATCCTTGCATATCCAGACTTCACGCAACCTTTCCTTCTAACCTGCGACGCCTCAAATTACGCGATATCCGCTATCTTATCCCAGGGCCCAGTAGGACAAGACCGTCCTATTGCATATGCATCCCGCACGCTTAATAAAGCAGAAAACAATTATAGCGTCACGGGAAAAGAATGCCTCGCCATTATCTTCGGCACCAAAACATTCAGACCGTATCTTTACGGACATCGATTTAAAATCCTTACAGACCATAAACCATTACAATGGCTCTTTAACTGTAAAGATCCTGGATCTAGACTTGTCCGTTGGCGTTTAAAGTTAGAGGAATTCGAATACGATATTCAATATAAAAAGGGAAAGATTAACGCTAACGCTGACGCTCTATCTCGTTTCCCAGTAAATCCTGTCCAACAAACGGGTCCTGTGTCTTCTTACCCTCTTGGTGAAGAAGAATCCACCCAAGAGTTAGATAGGGACTTAATGGATTTACTAATAGACCCACCTTCGTTCAATCCTGACGCAGATATCCAAACTTCTCCGAATCTTCTCGATCCGACCGAAGACCTCTTGCCGTTACCTGATATAAACTTACCTTCTAATGTCCCAGACACCCTCAGAGAAGAAATCGAGAATGAAGCAATCATATTACCTGACCCTCCATTGAACGAATCAACGGCTTCCGATCCCCAACTTGCTCTTAGTCCCAGACCGCCAACAAGTGCAAGTCCAAATGCCCCTGTTGATGATTATCCTACATTCCTGAAATCTATGGCTAACAAAGATAAATTATTTAATACAGAAATCGTAGAACATAACGAAAGTCTTTTAAAATGTCCTGCAAAAGTAATTCTAGTTCCCACATCTATTGATTTAGACGAATCTAATCCGTATATCCAAGATATATTGACTGACCTCGAAATTTGCACTAGAATACATAATTCCGAGAAAGAACTTTTCTCGTATTTGAAAATAGAAATTAATAATAAAATATACTACCTGTTGTTTACCAAAGTCCATCACTTCGACGAAGCCTCGTATCCGGAAATCTTCGAAACCCTGAAAAGAATAAGAAATGAATTAATAATATTTGGAAATGTTAATGAAATTGGCATATCTGATTTGAAAAATCCGTTTGAAAAGCATTCATTCGTTAAAGTTTATAATATCCTTACTTACCTTTTCCACGGCACACAAATCAAGGTCAATGTATACCATAACAACATTGTATATCCTACTCCAATCGAAATTAAAAAGATCTTGCATGACAATCATGACATCCCCATAGCAGGTCACTTAGGCTCATCACGTATGTACAACAGAATAAAACAAACGTATTATTGGAAAGGTATGCGTAGTGACATAGAATCATACGTAAAACAATGTAAGTCGTGTCAAGAAAATAAAGCACTTAGGAAAATCAATCGCGCGCCGATGCAAATTACCAGCACTTCGACTGAACCGTGTCAACGAATTGCTCTGGACATCGTAGGTCCGCTCCCCGAAGCAGGTCCTGCAAAATTAAAATTTATATTAACAATCCAGGATGACCTTACTAAGTTCTCTTCCGCATACCCTATTCGTAGTACTACAGCAGAAGAAACAAGTGAATGTCTGCTCCACTATATATCTATATTTGGCATCCCCAAAATGATTCTTACTGACCAGGGCACCAACTTCACATCAGATCTCTTTAAGAAAACATGTGAATTCCTTAAAATAAAAAATCTGTGGTCTTCACCCTATCACCCGCAAACCCAAGGCGCTCTGGAACGAAGCCATTCAACTCTTAAAGAATATCTCAAGTCCTATATTAACGAAGAACAATCAAATTGGCCTCGTTACGTATACACAGCCATGCTCGCTTATAATACTGCCGTTCATTCCACAACTCACTTTACACCATATGAACTAATGTTCGGCAGTAAACCATTCATACCTAATTCTGTTTATGATGAATGCCCAGGAGCTACTTACCCCGAGTATGTCCGTATGTTACAGAGCCGACTGAAATATTCACGTGAAAAAGCATTAGACTTCATGAGGAAATCCAAAGAATCTTCAAAGTCTTATTACGACAACCGTACTCGCTCAGTTAGTTATAAAGTCGGTGAATTTGTGTACCTCAAAAATCATTTGAGATTACGTAAAGCTCTCTCCCCTCTCTGGAAAGGTCCTTATAAAATAGTAAAAGTTAATAGTAATAATACACTTACCCTGCTTATTAATCGGCGTCATGTCACCCATCATTTTGATGAGGTAAAGCCAGCTGATGTTGGAAGTAACCTGTAGTGTCTTAAATAGTTATAAGTCTAAACTTAAGTATTAATACACAAAGTAGGTATAGTAATATAAGTACCTACTCATATATTCGTTTAACGTAGCTGTTAATTTGCAGAACTCCGAGTCAGGCTCGAAACCAGCAGGACTACTATATCCAGCAGATAAAATCAAGTCCTGGCCTCTATTTCGATTACCTCGGCACACTGAAAATTAGCAGTGGACAGCTGAACGTCTTGATGCCCCTAGATATTTCACACATCGGCCCGCATATTGAAAACATAAACTCCGCTCTTAATACTACTAGACGTCTATGTGAAAGAATTGGTCTGATAGAAAATAGCTGTATTAACATAATAGAACCCTTAAATGTCCGCTACAGTGACATGTACAAAGAGTTTTTATCTATTTCACATTTGTTAGAAAAACGGTCGAAACGTGCCTGGGTAGGAGGACTAGGAACTTTGATTAAACAAATATTTGGTAATCTGGATGAAAACGATGGTCTCAGGTTTAATGATGCTATAAATGTTCTTCAAAATAATGAGAAGAAGTTGGTTTCATTAATGAAGGAAAATATTCTATTAACCACATCGACTATTTCATCATTTAATGACTCCATTAATAAAATTAAAATTAATGAAATCAACTTAAACGAAGCTATCGACAAACTCTCGATCAACTTAATAAATATAACTAATAAAACAAATGAGTTATCGCTACGATTAAAAATTGTTCATATACTTAATAATCTAGAAGTTTCAATCCTAACTATGTCATTCCAACTAGAAGACATAACAAACGCCGTCTTATTTAGTAATCAAAATATTCTACACCCATCGATGATTACGTCACAGCAATTATTTCGGGAGCTTGCCGATAACTATCAATACTTACCTAATGACCTGGAACTACCTGTTAATTTAGATTTAAGTTCTATTCATTTAATCTTAAATGTATCTAGAGTAATTAGTTATTATGCTAGCAATAAGATATTTTTTGTGTTACAAATACCTTTAGTATCCATTAAAGAATATGTATTATTTCATAACATTGCTTTGCCTACTCCACACAATTTAAGTAAGCCTTATACCTTTAGTTTAATTTTACCCAGTTCTAAATACATCGCAATGACCAAAGACAAAAGCCAGTACAGCACTTTAAACAATTTGGAAAGTTGCAAAATTATCACCGCAGGAAAATATGTGTGCGACATAACAACCGTGTATGCGTCAGACATCAGACCTATTTGTGAAAGTGAATATATGTCAAAAGTGATCAGTGAAACTCCAAAATATTGTGAAACTAAATTTATTTATGGTAATTTAGATATGTGGAAACCCATAGAAAATAATAAATGGATTTACATACAGTCAGTGTCTAATAGAGTTTCAATTGAATGCCGAAACTCAAAATTACTAGAAATTAATGTTTTAGGTACCGGAATACTTACAATCCCTAAAAACTGCATAGGTTACTGTAAGGGTACCACTTTCATACCAAAATATAGCGCATTAAATATATCTACACCTATTGCCTTTCCTGACTTTAACTTATTAAACGACACTTGCTGTAATGTAATGAGATTAAACCAATCAATCAATAATGTATCCCCTATTAAACTACTAAATACTGACTTAGATGATCTGAAATCTAATAAGCATATCTTTCTAAAGCAATTAAGTAAGCTAGATAACGTCCTTGACAATCAACCACACATTATAAAATATGGGATGCATTACTCTATTATCACTATGTTGATTACTGTACTTATAGTATCTTATGTATGTTTTAAAGTCTATAAATGTATACGACCCGGCAGCAGAACACCAGTTAAAGTATCTTTCTCATCAAAACCTGAATCAATTTGTAAAATTAATACAGAAAACAGTAACTCCGATAACGAGGAAACCTCCCTTCCAGCTATTAGAACTAGAGTTTAAAATTACCCGATTGTTTTGATTTTACATATTATAAACAATTACATAACTTCAAAATAACCCGAAGTTATTTCTTAAAGGGGGAGGTGTTATACCCTAAAACTGTAGGGGTTAATGCTAGATCAGCGCCTTGTCAGGCGCTGCCAGCTATCTATATACTTATCGGCTAGAGACGTCATGTTTCGGTAGGCAGTTGACACTCAACCTTCATGGCAGACGGTTCTGCCCAAGGGTCTCGCGTATTATCCTTGTATTATCCCTAAATTACACGTGTCCTTGTATTACCCTGAAATATATTATCCTAAGTTAAATAAGTCTTTTTTTTAAAAAGACGAATCTGTGGTGTCCTATAACAGTACGCGCGAACCCTAACAATAATAAATTGTAAGGTTTCAAAATATAAAGCGAACAAAACCTTAACAGATTGCAAGTAACAAAGTCTAATACAATTAAAATAGTAAGCACGCCTAATACCTTAAGAACGTACCTATCTATATCATATATTCATGATTAGCTTAGATATACCTACAACCTTCCAACAAACCAATAATTAGCATGTATGTTGGATGTGATGCGATAACAATTATTCTGCACTACTGCTATTTATATGAGATTAACTTACTCAATACCTTTAAGTAGTACAGATTCTTAACCAACAATAAGTTAAGTGTAAAACTTAGAAATAAGTATAGACACTTATTACCGTAAGCGATGCGAATGTATTCGTAACGAAATACCTTCGTAAGAAACGATAAAATTCCTAACAAGTAAATGCGTAGATGACCGTTCGAAATAAGTTATCTAGTAAGTGCTACGTTTACCAAGTCAGGTGCGGGGGTGATAAGTATAAATATACGGCTGTTTCCTATGAGGAGAACTAACGCGTAAAGTTTATACAAATCTGTTATTTTACCTGAAGGTTCCTATCAAAAGATCAAGTTACCCTACAAAATAAAATAACAAGCAACGCGATGATAAGATGGTTAATTGCATTAATTAGCCAAATGCGTGGTCTAAGATAATTAATTGCAATAATTAATCAAATGCGGTGGATTCTCGATATTATAAAAAATACCTACTCGTGCAATACGAATATTGTAGGCATGTCCCTAATGAACCAACAGTACAAGTGTATCATACAATAGGTAACAATCAATATCATTCATTCAGCAAATCTCGATTAGAAAATAATATAATAGGTAGCAATAATAGTTTCTAATACGTAAATAAAAATTAGCCGTACGAAAACAAAGATCTGGATAATTCCACAGTCACGTAGGCCAACTTGAGGAATTTTATACAACTACCGACATTTTTCATACACGAACAAAAATATGTGATTACGCCGATAATCAACGAATTTGTTCAATTAAATTATTTAGCGATATGAATCAACGTTGATATTCAATTATATGTATATTTCAGACTTGTAACTAGTGAAATAAATTAACAATTAATTTGCCGGTAGAACTACTGCATGCAAGGCAGTCTGACCCTTATTCCTAACGCAATAAAGATGAGAGTTGTGTGATGATATGCAATTGATATGGAAAATAACCGAGATTTTTTTCCTAAAGTTAGACTTTTAGAACTCAAAAATAGGCCGTAAATAGGCCCAAAATTAATTTATCCGGCTCGAAGGACCAAAATGGTGCGTATAACCTCTAGAATTTGAATATTAATTCTAAAATTACTAATAAAATCACACGCGCGAGAACCTAAATTATTAGAGCAATCTAGGCTATAATTGCTGATTCAGCGATGCTAACTTTAAGGAGAAAAAAACACAAATGAGCAGAAAGGCAATGGATAAAGTCCAATTTACTAGTCATGCCACATACCTTTGATCCAGCGATCCCCAAGCAGAAGCACATGGATGCCGCGTTCAGGATGAACAGTTCAGTCTAGGTTCACTATGCTGGCCAGCGATGTAAAACACCGTCTATTTAACACTTGATGTAGGTTCAATTCAGGGTTTAAGACGAGATGGAGCACACCTATTCGAAATAGAGACATATGCGAAAGGACGCGTGCGCAATATCCCGTGGTCAAGACGACACTCAGGAAGCCGGCCGATGTCAACAGCTCCAACGCGTTGACGGTGGCACTTCCACATAGAACATCACCGAACCAACGATATGTGACACTTATTTAATAAATTAGAACTATTAAACCAATGCCTCTCAATCGCCATAAGGTGATGTAATAAAATATAAGAATTATAAATTATGAAGCGCAACCACACATAAAATTAAACTTTGTACTCATAGTCATTGCGAAGGATTTTATATTGGCAAATAAAAATAACTTTTTCATCCCACCATCTCGGAAAGAGTATTTTTAATCTTCAATATCTGAGTGGAAAAGCCGTTTTTATTCTCTAGAGGATAAAGTAAATTGAATTTAGAACATCGTGTGCACTAAGTTTGTGAATTAAAAAAAACATTAAACCTATTTACTGCTACCTCTATGGTGCCGAATATATCATACAACTTTTTTTTAATTTGTTAAAAACTCAGACTCGGAACCTTCTTGGTGTTCTTTTTTCAATTTGCTTTGTACGCGGTTCTTTACGCGGCATTTTTTCACGTCATTGTTAAACCTTATATTAAAAACAAGAAACTTGAAAACAAGTGAAAAAACTAAAATGAGTGATTCTAGCGACGAGGAAGTTTGCTTGACGCCAACAGAATTGACTGAAACTGTTAATAATGCGCAAATGAGCTTTCTCCCTCAACAATCACGCGAGAAGTATTTAAAACAGTACGATATGTTCAACACGTGGCGACTAGCAAAAGGAGCCAAAACTTTCTCAGAAAACGTTTTGCTGGCATATTTTATAGAATTATCCGAGAACAAGAAAGCAAGCACTCTATGGAGTACGTATTCGATGCTAAAAGCAACAATAAAGATGAAAAAAGACAAACATATCGATACCTATCCTAAATTAGTGGCATTTTTAAAAAGAGCCTCATCTGGTCATCAACCAAAAAAATCGAAGGTTTTCACAGTATCTGATATTGAAAAGTTTCTTAACGAAGCACCCGATTCCGTATATTTGGCGGCAAAAGTAAGTCAGTTGCACATTCAGTATCTACTTAAGTATATTAATCTCAATTAAATAGTATACTTAGTAGATGTTGATAGGCATAATTATGCGTTCATATCAATTTTATTCATTTATCTACTACAATACTCTTTACGTTACAGGTTGTTCTTATTATTGGAATAAACGGAGCATGTCGAACTAATGAACTAACACAACTTAATGTCAAAAACATTGAGAAACATTCAGATGACTTACTATTAATTAATTTACCTAATACAAAGACAAAAAGAGACCGCAACTTCGTCATTCGCAAGGAATACGTAACGATTGTTGAGAAATATCAAGCCTTACGCCCGCCTAACACTCCAATCAATCGATTTTTTCTACAGTATCGCAATGGAAAGTGTGTTAGACAGCCTATGGGTACTAATAAAATTGGCAGTATCCCACGAGAAATAGCAACATTTCTTGAACTTCCAGAACCCCTGTTGTACACGGGTCATTGTTACCGACGAACTTCAGCCACACTTTTGGCTGATTCCGGAGCTGATCTCCTGTCCCTTAAGCGCCACGGAGGCTGGAAGTCCAATGCAGTTGTAGAGGGATACATAGAGGATTCCATCCAAAATAAGTCTAAAATATGTGAAGGCATCGTAGGAGCCATTACACTGAAAGAGCCTCCATCGGATCCTTGGACTGGCCCTTCTACATCAAAAATAAGCCGTTATGAAACACCTAACCATCTCCCTCTCTCTCCAACTTTCACGCCAAGGGAATCCGATGAATCGGTACAACTATTAAGTATGACAGATAGTTTACCGAAAAACAGTACACAAGTGACTAACACCAATATTACAGTACCAAACAAAAATATTACACTCAATTTAAATAACTGTAGCAACGTTACTTTAAAATTTTCTTAATTATACCTTAGTATTATTTTGTTATAATTTAAAGATTATTCTGTAATACTTACCTGTCATAATGTAGTAATTAATACCTAAACTGAAATAAAAGTGTACCTATCTTGTGATTGTAAACGTTTTTTTTTTGCATTTAGTCATTTCCTCGCTGAGGTGGAATGAAAAGTTACGTGTTGCACTCGAGTGCAAAGATTTTTCACCTCGTGCTCTTTTGATTCCCTCGCTAACGCTCAGGATTCTAATTTTGAATCCTTCGCTTGCTCGGTCATCAAAATTGAACACGCGGTTAAAAAGCAACTTTGCACTCTTGTATAACAAATAACTATTTATATTAACCTACACATGATTAATACTAAAACAAAAACACAACAAATCATAATACAATAATTAAAAATTGCATCGACAAAGTTGTTGTTGTATTTTTGTGTTTTTTTTTTAACAATAAACGGAAACAGGACTACATGTCGGTTACTTATGATTTATACCCCAGGGGCAGACGAACAGTTGTGTCGATGAATCGTTCGCTGGTTCTATCGATGAGAAAAAGAAAAGTGAATCGTTCTGTCGACGAATCGTTCGTCATTGAAACGGTGAAAAAAATAATAGTGAATCGTTCTGTCGGCGAACCGTTAAACGGCAAAACGATTGTCGGAGAAATGTTTCAGAATCGTTCTATACAGTTACATCGCGAGCTTTGATATTCTCATAACACTTCAATCTGTTAAATAAACATTCCAATAATTTAATTAATAATCAATTATGATTCCAATCAAGAATTGAGTTGTTTCAAGGCTTGGAGATGCAATTAGTTTGAACGCACAAGACTCAAATTCAAACAAATGCTAACGATTCAACTATTTAATCTGCCCATCTTTCAAGAGAAATTGTGCAATAGTTTAATTAATAAACCGATACAAATCAACAAAATTCAAAAGAGAAGAGAAACAAATACGCTAGAAATATTAATGATTTATTTAATGGAAATATACTCATACAATTTATATCTGATGAGTGATGACACACAAATTATAGACATACATTTATTTATTTATTGCACAGCGGTAGTTATATCTGAAGAACTCAATTTTAAAATCACGAACCACACAGGAACCACAAGAACAAGACGAAGTGTCAAACCAGCTTGGCAACAGATACTAGAAAAAGACATCGAAAAATTAAGAGCGGACTGTGGTAGACTCACGTCTCACACATTATATCAACGGCATCAGATCAAAAAAGTTGTTAAGAGAGTTGAAACAATATTTAAAAATTATTCTAATCACACTAGACACGAAAGTAATAATAGAAAACATGAGGAGTTTTTGGATACATTAAAACAGAAACTGGGTCTTAAAGTTGTAATGTTTGTATTTTTTTACTTACGTTTTGGCTATTTTAATTAGATCTTTATTTATTTATTTAACCATTTATGTACACACTTATATGTATAAACAGACAAGAAGAAAATAACAGAAAAATAACTCCAATTATCTGCATGGCCATTGTCTGTAGTTTAAGCATTCCTAGGCCTCTATATTTTAAGCTATTTAGATTTTCTAGTGCTCTCCCAATGTTTGTTTACCTTTTGTAATGTCAGATAATGACAAGCCTAGGTTTTATTTTTAATTTATTGCTAGAGCTGCCAGTAGGTTAGGTTGTATAGATATTAGACCTTGTTATAAACTATTGTTCTACTTTTATGTTCTAGAATCACATTGTTAAAAATTTTAAATGTCAACCGATCTGAAAAGGAAGGGAGCCGGGGCCGTCAGACCAGATTACTCTTGGTGCTCGCCTTGGCAGGAGGTCCTGAAATTATATAGCGCTCGGTGGGTTTTACCCCTCCCGGGAAAATGTAACGTTACAAAGTTCATAGACATAGGAGATATATGAAGGCACAACAGCGCAAAAACGATAATGCAACATTTGCAATGAGTGAAAAAGTATTTTACAGAAACATTCAGAAAACACACACCGACACAACAATAAAAAAAAAAGAAAAAAAAAACACATACACACCATCAAAAGAACACCTAGAAACATTCTGGTCCAGCATATGGGAAGAACAAGTGCAACACAATGATAACGCAACCTGGATTACAGAAGAAGAAACGAAATGGAGAGCAATAGATGAAATTGAATTTATAGATAACAGAGACTGATATTATAAATATAACAGCTAGATTACATAGCTGGAAGTCACCGGGCATAGACAAAATACAATTTTTTTGGTACAAAAAACTAACGACACTACACAAGTCTATAGTAAAAAAATTGACAGCTATTATATTAGGACAAAAATTCATTGCAACGGGAATAACATACATGCTACTTAAAACTACATACAAAACACAACCTTCCCAATATAGACCCATCACATGCCTACCTACTATTTACAAAATATTAACATCAGCAATCACAACAAAAATCAACTCACATATCGAACTTCACAATATAAAGGTTGAAGAACAGAAGGGTTGCAGACGGGGCCACATGGGATGTAAAGAACAGTTAATTATAGACTCCGTTATTCGCGCCATCCTTGCTGATAGGACAATCCACTATAATAGACTCGACATAACGGTACAGGATAAAATAAGAAACATCACTTACCTTATAGACATTTCAGTTCCTATTTTACTCATAACCTACAAAAAACCATATCTGAAAAAATAAGTAAATATGCTGACCTTAAAGAAGAAGTCACAAGAATCTGGAGACAAGAAAAAGTGTACGTTGTCCCTATAGTTCTCTCCACGACAGGCGTTATCCCCAACCATCTTCTCCGTAGCCTTAAGTTAGTTGATTTATAAGAATCCGTTTATCAACCTACAGAAAGCTGCCATCTTAAACACCTGCAAAATAGTTAGGAACTTCATGCAGTTAGAGGAAGAAAACACACCCTCATCCTAAACCACACCACACGCTGCATTTACTTGGCTTTGGCCCGTAAATGTAGCTAAAAACCAGCCTAAGAGCTAAGAAAAAAAAAACACTCTAAATAATAATAAGTTTATTCACAGATAAATAATCACATGAATTCACAAATTAAGTGCTTAGATTATTATTATTATACACGGTGACATTTGAATCACAGTTTTGCTAGAACAAACGTTGTTTAGACCATGGTCTACAGCATCAAATATGTTATTAAAACAATATAATCTAGGAGTTCTCAATTTAGTCAGTTGCTCAAACGTGTAATAATGTTTGAAACTTTAACCGTAACATCAAAGTACTCATCACGGTAGCGATATTGCATTCAAGACGCGAGCGCCGCGCGTCGCAGCCGCAGTGTCTGTGTGGTAGGGCGTAACGATAATCCCGACATTTTTAACATTGCGTTTTTTGTGTTTTTTTTTTAAACCAATGACGTTTTTTTCTATTGGATGCTATAGAATGGTTGTAGACCATAGTCTGAACAACGTTTGTTCTAGAAAACTGTGATTCAAATGTCACCGTGTACAAGATGAATATGTGTAAGCATTAAATGTTTCTTTTTCATAATTTTTTTGTGCATAACTATAAAAAGCAGCATTGCAGCATTTTGCAAATGATTGCATCCCGCTACGACTGTCCCATACAGGCTCACTAGGTGGGAATAGTCAAGGGAAAGTTGTGATGAACTTGTTAACTACTAACATAGATCGTAAGAAAATTATTACTAACACTTATATTATGTACCTACTAACATAGATCTAAAGAAAATTGTTACTAACACTTATATGGATTCTGTCCGAAATAAATGGTTAATAATAATAATATAAGGCTCACTGGCACCACAAATCACTAAATACGTTTAGCTCTAAAGCAATTTCAAAAATCGTTCTATTTCTGTCAATCGTTTGAAGATGACCGAGACAGAATTATGTATTAAATGGGTTTTGTGATTTGTAGTGCAAACGGACCTAAGAATTGCTTATCTTGCGCGTTTAGGACCTCCAATGCTTTATGTTTTTTATGTGAAACAAGTTCAAATTATAATTTTCCATTAAAATATTTGCGAGAACATAAGAAAGTCGTCATCTTCATCATCTGCCTAGCCTTTTCCTAAATATGTTGAGGTCAGCTTCCAGTCTAACCGGATGCAGCTGAATACCAGTATTTTACACGGAGCGACTGCCTATTTGACCTCCACAACCCATTCACTGGGTAACACGATACCCCTTGGTAAGACTGGTTGTCAGACTTTCGGGCTTCTGACGACCCGTCACGACTGTCAAAGATCCATGAATGACAGCCGGGACCAACGGCTTAACGTGTGGTATGTAAAGATGGTCACCCATCTAGGGACCAACCGCGGCAAGCATAGCCCAACCTGATCGATCGACCCCTGCGGCTGTTATTAATTACTAAGCCACAAGCCAGAACATAAGAAAGTATAGGTAAGTAATTAGTGTATTAGAGATAATTATGGAATGAACCTTTTCAGGCTTTATTTAATCCACACTTATAATAATCAATAAAAACAGCATACCTAATTAATTAACCATCTCCAAATTTGATCAAAGACAAAGTAACCTTTCTGCTTAAAGTGAAATGAGGAAAAGTTTTTGTGAACTCGGAATCGTCCCAGTACACGGGTAGGTATTAAAAAATAAAATTCCTAAAATAAAAACCTTATTTTATTCAACTCTTACTTGAAATAAATATTTCCCTTTTTAAATACTACGTATTTAGAGAAACATTCGATTCTCTGAAATATTGAATCATTCTTATTATGATTTCCGATCACGGAACAGAAAAAAACGGGTATTAAAAAGTAATATTCCTAAAATAAAAACCTGATTTTATTCAACTCTTACTTGCAATAAATATTTCCCATATTAAATACTACGTCTATAGAGAAACATTCGATTCTCTGAAATATTGAATCATTCTTATTATGATTTCCAATCACGGAACAGAAAAAAACGGGTATTAAAAAGTAATATTCCATATAAAATAAAAAACTTATTTTATTCAACTCTTACTTGAAATAAATATTTCCCATTTTAAATACTACGTCTATAGAGAAACATTCGATTCTCTGAAATATTGAATCATTCTTATTATGATTTCCGATCTGTTTTTTTCTGTTCCGTGTTTCTGATGCATTTGTGACAGGAGTACCCACCACGTGGTAGGACCACCATGTTGGAAAACAATTGGCTACCGCCTACTTCGAGAGTATATCCAAAGCGCATCATGAATAAACTGCATTCCTTTACGCATTAATACAACTCCTAGATAGAATAGATTTGGTAATTTATAGAACTATCTACCTATACAGTGTGAGTCTTTATAATGTGTACATATCAAAATGAGGGAGATTCTCTCATTTTATTTAGATATACATGCATAATTTTATAGACGGATAATATATTAAAACACTAAATATTTTTTTATATTTTATATGGAATTATTATTAATGTGGTTCGCTATACTGTGACCCGAGTGTAAACAAAACGGTGTAACTTTTAAACTAAATGGTCTATCGCGATGAAACAAACTCTCTAATGGTTGGAAGTAATTAGGCGTCCTTATAAAATGAAAATTGTGAAAAAAAAAACTACCCTCAATTGAAAATAAACATGTTTTTTGGCAAAAATCTGTGTTTTTTGTGTACATTTTTTCAATTATCGTTAAATTTATCAATATAATTATATGATAGTTCTTTAAGTTATTTTTCATCGTATTAGCCACATATCGGTAAAAATTGCATGTTTTCAACTCAATCCCATCATTTCTTATCGACTGTTAAAGAAAGGCCCAGCGCACGGCTACGCGCTATTGTTTAGCAGACACTCGTAGATAGCCTTTTTTAAAAGTGAAAAAGAAAAAACATTTTTTAATTATTTTTTCCGTTTATATAATTAAGCATAGATTCTCCCTCATTTGGATATGTGCACATTATAAAGACTCACACTGTATAGTATATTTATTTATAGTATAGTTTATATTAGAACTATATTCGTTATTTTAACTGAACAGACTGCTTTGCTGCTGGAGAGTTTGTTGCGCCACTTCTTCTTCCCAGCTAAAGCACTAGGAAGTGGTGAAGGGCGGGCGGTTTGGAGGACTGTCTTATGTAATTTTGACGTTCAAAAAGTGCTGATTCTCAGCCTAGTTTGAATAAATGACTTTGGTTTTGATTTGATAGCTTTATTTTATTAATTACCTATTAATAAATATATCGATTAAATTTGAAACAATATACTGACAATTTGCAGGCATGAAAAGTTATAACATCATTACACCAATCAGGATTCTAGAAAGACAACTACTGGCCACATGGCACATTCATTTTGTCTCTTTCTTACTTTTCGGTCTGTATCGTAGACAGAGAATGCTATAGACAAATTGATGTGTTTTGTCGCATTCACACAAGAAAAAGAGCAAGTTACGCCGATGCCGTGTAAAGAAATGAGACAGAACGATGAGATTTTTTGTTTCACGGCGCGTGCCACGATTTTGAAGGTTTTAGCATAGTACTTTGCTAAACAAAGTTTGACAGATAGTTATCGTCTTCTTGTTAAATTCAGTTTTATGTGTTTTAAGTTTAGTAATTTATGTTATTTTATGTTGTGAACAATTTAGCCTTAATATTTAAACCATTAAATAAAAAAACATGGTGCGGTGTAGCGATCTAAGGTGTAAAAGTGATAGGTGGAACGAAAATGCCAGACTTGTCCTTTCATTCGTAAGTATAGCACTTTTTATCAGTAACTAGGCTATCAATAACATTTTACTGTGTTCATACATTGTGAATAATGTACCCTAGACGTAAATTCATCGATAAAAAGCACAAAATTAACATTATTAAATTCTGACCTAAGGATATTGGTGTTCCGGGGGCCTCCGGCACAGGGTGACCGCAACTGGCGCCCGCATGCTGGAGATCCCCGGTGTGACGAGTGGCCCCACCGCTGACGCCCTAGCTGAGAAGCTAAGGGCGTCCCTCAATGCGGACGAGGCTCGAGTCTCCAGGCCCGTCAAGTGCGCAGACATGCGAGTCTTGGGCCTGGATGACTCCGTAACGGAGGGAGAGGTGGTGGCCGCCGTCGTCAGGACGGGCGGGTGTCTGGCCGACCAGGTGAAGGCGGGCACCATACGTCCGGACCCCGCGGGTATGCGAACCGTAATGGTAAGCTGCCCCGTGACGGCGGCCAAAAAGATTGTGGAGGGCCGAAGGCTTCTGGTGGGCTGGGTTTCGGCGCAGGTTAAACTGCTGGAACCCAGACCTCTGAGGTGCTTCCGATGCCATGTGGGGCACCACGTTGGCGTCCAGTGCACCTCGGAGGTGGACCGTAGCACTCTGTGCTTCCGCTGCGGTCAGCCCGGACATAAGGCCGGCTCGTGCGAAGCCGCGCCGCACTGCGCAGCATGTGCGGGTGTTGGCAAGCCGGCCGATCACCGGGCGGGCAGTAAGTCCTGCGCTCCACCCACCGGAACCAGGAGGAGAGGCAGGCCCTCCACCGCCGTTGCCATTACCACCTTCACCGCGGCCAGTGCCACTGCCACTGTTGCCGCCGCCGCCACTGCCGCCACCCGGGAGGAGACTGAAATGGAGGAGTAACGGCTCCATTGAGACTCCTCCAGGCGAACATCAACCACTGCGCCTGCGCTCAGGACCTGTTGCTCCAGAGCATGGCGCAGTGGTCGATTAATATTGCCGTGGTCGCTGAGCCGTATTTTGTCCTGCCCAGGGATGACTGGGTTGAGGACCTGAGCGGCTCAGTGACCATAATTTCGTCGGCCGCCGCCGGCACCCCATCCCTCGAAGGTGTCACGAAGGGACAGGGGTGCGTAGCAGCACGGTTCGGGGAGATAGTAGTAGTGGGAGTGTACTTCTCTCCGAGCCGAACTCTCGCCGAGTTCCAGAACTCTTTAACAGAGTTAAGTGTCGTCGTCGCCGGGTACCATCGCTTCCCCGTGCTAGTGCTCGGGGACTTCAACGCCAAAAATCCGGCTTGGGGTTCCCGTTACACTGATGTGCGGGGCAGGATGGTGGAGGACTGGGCTCTGGAGACAGGCCTGGTCGTCCTAAACCGGGGTTCTGTCCCCACGTGTGTGCGGATGCGGGGTGAGTCTGTGGTGGACATCTCGTTTGCCAGCCCCGCTCTGTCACAGCGTGTCATTGACTGGCGCGTCATGGAGGAGGTGGAGACCTACTCCGACCACCGGTATATCCGGTTCAACGTCTCCGCCCAGACCTCTAGCGCGCCGGTCCAACAGGCCCCGAGTGGTCCGCGGTGGGCGCTGAAGCAGATGGACCGGGAGCTCCTCCTGGAAGCCTCGATTGTGCAGGCCTGGGTGTCATCACCGGACAGGCCTGCCGATATTGACGATGAGGCGGAGTGGTTCCGGGAGGCCATGTCCGAGATTTGCGACGTGGCAATGCCCCGAGTCCGTCCAGGAAGCGCCCGACGTCAGGTGCACTGGTGGTCGCAGGAGCTGGAGACGCTACGCAAGGCGTGCATCGCAGTGCGACACCTGTACTCCAGGCACCGTAGGCTCCGCATCCGCCCTCCGGATGCGGAAGCGACGGAGGCGGAGCTGTACGAGGGATACAGAGCGGCAAAGACTGCCCTCCAAGAGGCTGTCCAGCGGGCCAAATATACGGCCCGCGAGGAGTTGGTGGAGACTCTGAACGGAGATCCATGGGGGCGCCCTTACAAAATGGTGCGGAATAAACTCCGCACCTGGGCCCCCCCGCTGACGCAGAGTCTCCGCCCCCAGCTGGTGGAGGAGGTGGTGAGCGCTCTGTTCCCTTCACGGGGGGAGCATACTCCCCCGCCCATGGCTCCGCCGCTCGCGGTGCCTGAAGCGGACCACGCGGACGACGACGACACACCTGAAGTGACCGGGGTAGATCTGAGAGTGGCGGTAGGTAGGCTGAAGGCCAAAAATACCGCCCCAGGACCCGACGGCCTGCCAGGGAAAGCCTGGGTCCTGGCCTCGACGGCTCTTGGGCCTCGACTGGAGGCGCTCTTAAGCGCATGTATGGAGAGAGGCCAGTTTCCACTCCGTTGGAAGACGGGGAAGCTGGTCCTCATTCGGAAGCCAGGGCGCCCTGCGGACTCTCCGTCCGCATACCGGCCCATTGTGCTGCTCGACGAGGTCGGCAAGCTCTTTGAGAGAGTAATTGCAGGCCGCCTCGTCGGGCACCTGGTGAGGACGGGGCCGGATCTTGCGGATAGTCAGTTCGGCTTCCGCAAGGGGCGCTCGACGGTGGACGCCATCATGCGCGTTAGAGCCCTCACGACGGGGGACGCGGTGTCTCGGGGCGGGGTTGTCGTGGCGGTGTCACTCGACATCGCCAACGCATTTAACACCCTGCCCTGGAGTTGCATTGGGGAGGCACTCCGGTATCACCGGGTGCCAACCTACCTCCGTCGAATAGTCGAGGCATATCTGACGGACAGAGCCGTCATCTACCCCGGTCGCGATGGGGAGTGGAACCGGCGAGAGATGTCGTGCGGCGTCCCACAGGGATCGGTTCTAGGGCCGCTCCTGTGGGACATCGGTTACGACTGGGTGCTGCGGGCCGACCTCCCTGTTGGCGTCAGCGTGGTGTGCTACGCTGACGACACGCTGGTCCTGGCGCAGGGGAGGTCGCATCAGGCGGCGGCCGACGCAATGACACGCGGGGTTGCGATAGTCGTGGAGAGGATCCGGCAGTTGGGTCTCGAGGTGGCTTTGCACAAGTCCGAGGCCATGTCTTTCCATGGGCCCCGGAACAGGCCACCATCGGGATCCCAACTAACGGCAGGAGGGGTTCACATCGGCGTCGAGTCCACGATGAAATACTTAGGACTCGTGCTCGATAGCCGGTGGAACTTCGTGGAGCACTTCCGACGTTTGGCCCCCAAACTGGAACGGACTGGGGCCGCCCTCAAGCGGCTCCTGCCCAACCTGAGGGGTCCAAACGCCTCCTGCCGGAGGCTTTACGCGGGGGTCGTGCGGTCCATGGCTACATATGGGGCCCCGGTGTGGGCGCGTTCACTGCGGCGGAGAGCCGCCCACTATCTGAACGCGCCCCAAAAGGTGGTAGCCGTAAGGCTGATCCGGGGCTACCGCACGATCTCGGGCGAGGCGGCAAGCCTCCTTGCCGGACTGCCGCCGTGGGATCTGGAGGCGATAGTCCTCGCGCGCCTGTATGAGTGGCGCGCGGAGGCACTACGCCGGGGGGAAACCCCGCTTCCGCGGCAAATCGCGGCGGAGCGGACGGACCTCCGGCGCGATCTCATGGCGGCATGGAAAGAGCGACTGTCGCAACCCAGCGCAGGGCACGCCACGATAACGGCGGTAAGACCCCTCTTTGAGGAGTGGCTAGAGAGGCGTCACGGCGTCCTCACCTACCGCCTGACGCAGGTCCTCACCGGACACGGAAGTTTCGGGAGGTTCCTGCACATCATCAGGCGGGAGGAAACGCCCGGGTGTCACCACTGCGATGATCGCCCCGAGGACACGGTGGAGCATACGGTGGGGGCCTGCCCTGCATGGGCGGAGCACCGCCGTGTCCTCGTAGAGGCGATCGGCAGCGGCGGCGATCTCTCACGCCCGGCCTTGGTTGAAGCCATGGTCCGGGGCGAGGGGGAGTGGGAGGCAGTCGCCTCCTTCTGCGAAGCAGTCATGCTAGCGAAGGAGGAGGCGGGACGGGAGAGGGAGAGAGTCTCCCGTCCAAGCCGCCGCGGTGGACGCTCCGGGCGTCGGGAGCCGCGTGACGACTCCCGGCCACCGTAGGCGCGGGCCTGCGGGCGGTGAGTAATGGGTAGCTCACCGTCCGATCAGGACCAGGCCCGTGCTGGACGGCGCGTACGTGTTCCACGCGCGCCTCAAAGAGATGTCAGCATCATAGAGGGGGCCCACTAGGGCCCAAGCCTGCCGGGAAAGCGGGATCATCCAAAAGGGGTACCGCTGACCCGGAACATAAAGGGCCAAGGAAGGAACACGGGTGGGTTTTAGTCAGTAAGAGTCTGACACTCCCTTCCGCTCCACCCAGAGCGGGAGGAGTCATTTGATGATTTCCCATCCTCAAAAAAAAAAAATAAAAAAAAAAAGGATATTGGTGTTGCCAACTTTCCATAAATTATTACCCACTTTTATGGGAAATATGTATGTGTCTGTAATCTGTAGTGTGTATCCTAATCCTATCTAATATTATATGTACGAAATATGTAATACGAAATTGAGTTTATTTGTTGGTTTGTTTGTTACGCTTTCCCGCTAAAACGGTTGAACGGATTTGGATGAAATTTGGCACATCGGTAAATTACTTGGGTTAGGACATAGGATACTTTTTATCGCAATATTCTCACGGAACCGAGACACATGCGGGTAAAAGCGCGGGGCGCAGCTAGTTAATTGTATATCTGAAAGATTAATGGCTTGTTGCAGTTTTCTTGAAGATGATAATTTACGTCGGAATTGGATCGTAGCTACAGGACGAACAGATTGGACACCAAAACCGTCATCAAAAATTTGCAGCAGACATTTTGAAAAAAAAAAGTTAAATAAAAAGGAAACGGGTATCATTTAAGCTGTTACCAATTTAATTAGTTTTGTGTTTCTTAAATAATAGGGTTTGTCCTCCAAATAGTAGATCTGTCACCAAAATGTAGTCACCAAACAATGCAAAATCAGTTCCACAATAAATCACCTAAAATCCTGAGATATAAGGTCTAGTACCAAATAAATGTTTTTGTATGTATTATAATAGGTGTGTCCTAATAAGTATTTAAGCAAACTAATTTAAAGAGATCACCAATAGTAGTAGTAGTTTTCTTATTCACCACGGATCGATTGATATACATAATATGTCGACGGTAGGGCTTGGTCGACGGAGCCCCGCTTCGCGGGGCTCCTACTTCTGGGTGGTTTATAAAAAAATAACCACGAAGGGGATGGCGGGGTCTCTCGACCCCGCCATCCCCTTCTAACCTAACCTGTCCGAGTCGGGGTGCCCTAAAGTCCAGATTGCATCCAGTTTCTCCTGGTAATTTGTCTCGGGTATCATTTAAGCTATTACCAATTTAATTAGTTTTGTGTTTCTTAAATAATAGGGTTTGTCCTCCAAATAGTAGATCTGTCACCAAAATGTAGTCACCAAACAATGCAAAATCAGTTCCACAATAAATCACCTAAAATCCTGAGATATCAACCTGGGAACAATTTTTGTTTATTTGAGAACGAAAATATTTCGTGGCGATAGATCTATTTATTAGGTGATACAACTTGATGACAAATATAAATTTTGGTGAAGAAAATATAGTTCCCAAAGGAAACTAACACTGCTATTACCGAATACAGTACCTATTCTGCTAAATATTCAGTTAATAACATATTAAGTTTAGATACAGGTTTTATATGTTTTTATATAATATGTTCAGTGTTTTTAAAACTGTTATAAACAATTATCTGTTACGAACTATTATTTTGTACATTTTATGTGCAATAAATGACTGAGACAGGCTTATCTTAAACTTTGAACGCGATTCAATATATAGATCAAGAATTTAAAATATCTTTATTTTGTATTAACGTCTTAAAGATAATATATTTTTTTAAGAATCAAAGGCCTGTATTCCATCATCTTCCTCCATCAGTTTACATGAAGAAACGAATATGGAAATTGAAAATAATTTAAGCATTCTAGTAAGTACAGTATATTATAATAATTTCTAAGTATAAGTATTTGTACTTACAAAATACTATAATATACTTATTGAAATACGTTATTGACGGAAAATTAAGGACAATAACGTGTAAAATCAATAAAAGCTAATTAAAAATAAACTTGTTGTATTATTTACTCACAAATCCAGATACTACTATCATCTAAGAAAATGTAGGTATTTAGAATCACATCATCATCATCCATAGTCACTCTCCCCTGCTCTTAAGGGGTTGAGGGAGCATGCGTAGTTCATGCAAACGTAATAAGTACCAAAATAATTTGTAAATCAAACATTCCTGTATCTAGGAATCTGTAGCTAGGGTGTATTTATTCCGATTGTATTACAGAATATCTAGGTTCCCAAATATGTATTTTGAACGGACACGACGATTAAATTATTACAAAAAATTTCTATAGACATTTTAAATTGTGGGGTAAATTTTTCCTCACACGGTAACCCTAAATGTGTGACGTATTTTTATTTTGTCTCTTTCTGCGACACGCTATGCAGGCGTCTATAGCATTCTCTGTCTACGGTCTGTATTCACTGCACATATCAATATGCCAGGGATTGACACTATTGACAGCTCCCTTCAAGCTGACGTCACCCGATGAGATTTTTACAGAATATATCGGCAGATACAAGACCCACTTCTCGATACATTTACTTATTCATGTATAACTAAAGTCTGTCATTCAATCGAATATAGTATTTAATCCTTAGTCCCAAATAAACTGTTCTCTATAAAGCTGTCAATGTTATTCTACTAAGTTTATCTTCGGCCGTCGTGCGTCGGGTGTAAATTGGTCCAGCCAATGAGGTTATATAATACTAGACTAGAGGAGCAACGTCCTATAACAATTTCAAAAAAACGCAGCCACTTACGAGTTTAAAGTCGTAGCTTTGAAACGAATACTTAAAATTTCAATTATGTAAATCTGTGAAAAAAAATTATGATTGTCTCATTCCTTCTACCGTCAAACTAATTACGTTGGAATGAAACAAGAGATTGCTATCGGAAAAACGGCCAAAGTTGCCAATGCTCAACATAATTTCCCTAGAATGAATGTAGGTATTTATTGGATCAATTACCATGAAAGGTATTAAAGAACTTTCCATGGATTAAACATTTAAAGAAATTGACAAGGATTAGGTACGCATGAGCTCAACTGTCGCTAATGAGACACAATTACCTTTCTATTAAGTTCGACCGAAGAATGAAAGGGAAGAAAAAAGAAGTGCGTAAACGTAAATATTGTATTTCAAAACTATTAAGATTGTGTCAAATAACTATTGTTTCAAATGGAATGATAAAAAGGATGACATTGACATGAAATTACGACGAAAGTTATAGTTTTCACTACCGAGTTAGACAAGTTTGTCGATCTGTGCCTCATAAAGTTAGTTTAAAAATTATGGTAGGTACTTTGGATTTATAAACTAACTTGTTTTTGATCGTAATTAAATAATTCGATTTAATAATCGATTACTTATTTACTTGAATTGAAAAGAACCAAATTTTTTTCGTATAGCATCACTCTTTTTTAACACAATGTGATCAACGGCAATCTATAAATTTTAATTTAAAAATATAACATTATTTTACGTCTAAGATTAATTATTGATGATAAAATTCATTTTGGTGTAAGAAGTGGTGATATATTAAGCTAAAACCTTCGACATACACGTGAATTTGTTACTTTTCCATTTAGTGAATGTTTGGGTACTGTACAGTATGTTTAAACAAAACAGACTATAATAATAATTTAGACTTACAGGAACATACATTGGTCATTCACTAAACTCCCAACAGTCTGGCAAAATCGAAATCGTTTTTACTGGTAACACTGATGGCAAAAACAATGTGTGTTAAATTTATTTGGTTGGCTAAATGCACAAACCGTGCGAAGCCATAACAGAAAAAAAAAAATTATTTGGTCTCATAATGTTTTTTGGATAATCTAAAGAAAAAAGAGCAAATTTACTTGTGAATTGTAACACCACTTATTATATTAATCTTTTTACACCGTGACATACAAGTTTAAACGCCACATTTCGCCATTTTGATATTTTTTATCGCTAAGCAATCGTTCACTTGACGTCAAGCTGACAACTGAAGTCGGATATGCTTGCGAACATATGCGACGTAGTAACGCGTCGGCACTGTACACCGCTGATCTAGACCTATATAACATCATTGGGTCCAGCCGTGTGTTTTGGCTTGTTTTGCTTGAGTTGGCGATATGCGAGGCCTTCAGCGCAGATGTGACTTTTGTAGATTATATTTTGTCTCGTTTCCTCACCAGCATCTACACTAATATTAAAAATGCGAAAGTAACTGTCTGTCTGTCTGCTACGTTTTCACGTCTAAACCACTGAACCTATCGTTATAATTTTTTACATATAGATAGCCTGGGTCCTGGGTTTTTAAACTGTAATTTTTACATATAATATACCTGAAAATTATAAGTATACACATAGTTAGTACAAATTCAACGACTATACTTAAAATAAAGAAAACAAGTTTTTGACGATTGGACAATTGCAAAATATGTTCCTTTCCAATTTTCCTACAATATTGATTGTTCAATTAAATAAAGCAAAAATACAGAATGCCTTTAGGCCATAAAAAATATTCGGTTCCGCGAAAAGTTGCCATAACTTTAAATTGCTCGCCATGACACTTCTTTCGCCCTGAAGGTCCTATAATAATAATGTAAGTATATCATTAAATGTTCCGAGAAGCTCTTTGTGCCCGCGATAATGACATCGAGTTATTAAAAGTTTATGTGAAAGAAATTTCGTGTTGAAATTGAATAATACTTGAGAAAGGCACGGCGAAACGGACGGTTAACACGTAACAATGCTTGGGTTGGTTTCAGCCCTCGAGCTATGTCTTGTATGTGTATTTCTGTTTAAAATTTTCAAATGTATCGGGTTTTTTTGTGTTTTTTTATTTATTTATTTTATTATTCATGTACACACGGTAAAACTGAACAGATACAGATACGACATATTATTAGAATTGAGTACAAAGGTACTGCTTATTTCTTAAGAAATATTCCAGCTGACCCGATTTTATTGATAGTACCAGTTTTTTTTTGTATTTTTAGCGATTCGGGGGTTACGCCAAGAGGGGGGAGAGGTGGGGGGAAGCAGTCTGTCCGCTTAAAATAACAAAATGGGATTACCCAACAATGTCTGTCAAGCGATTATAGACACTTCTCCTTAGACTGTTTTTGTTTTGTGTAGAAATTTATAAGTACTGCAAGAGACGAGCGGAGTCTCCCGG
This sequence comes from Brachylomia viminalis, assembly GCA_937001585.2. Taxonomy (NCBI): domain Eukaryota; kingdom Metazoa; phylum Arthropoda; class Insecta; order Lepidoptera; family Noctuidae; genus Brachylomia; species Brachylomia viminalis. The sequence goes on along the minus strand of OW443316.2, from coordinate 10,885,929 downwards.
AATCGTATTGGTAACTTTACTACAAAATAACCCCCTCCCCCCTAAGCGTTAGGCAGACGTTTACCCATAGTAGGTACCCCCACATTTTGCCAGCTATGTATGAGTCCCATGTAATAGGGGGCGAGCCTATTGCCATCAACCGGCCACAAATCCAGACTGCCGGTTGCTACTTAGAAATTGGTAATGGAAAATCCAAAAACACTTTTCCCGACCTGGGAATCGAACCCAGGACCTCATGTTCAGCAGGACCACTAGACCAACGAAAACTTCTAACAAACAAACTCCTCAATAGACGGTTTTGTTTTCGCGTAGAAACGTATGTACGTACGTAAGAGACTAGCGGAGTCTCCTAGGGATCGCATTGCTAACTTTACGTTTAACGTTATTACTAAGCCACAAGCACCACTATTATTATTCGTTGAAGTAAAACTACACTCGAGAGCAATGAATCCGGGTCACTTAAAGAATCCTAAAAATCTCGGAAACTGAAAATGCTAGGTTAATGCAATAAATTGTATTTAATAGACAATGTAATACTCCTTAAATGAAGGTATTAAAACTTCTTAGTTATTGTAAAGTTATATCATAAAAAAATCAAATTTGAAAAAGCCACTTTCGAAGATGGAACTACGAAATTACAGCATTTGGTTTTGCTTTTGTTTGTAATCTGTCATTTATGTGGGTACATAAACCATGTTGATAGTGCTCTATATTCATTATTCAAGCTGAAATTATGTCGCTTACGCCTGAAGAATGCACCAGAATACTTACAATGCTGGAAACCGGCCGGAGTCAGCGCGATACAGCCAGGACTGTCGGTGTGTCGCTGTCAACAGTACAAAGAGTTCTCCGACGTTACGAAGAAACTGGTTCTAACCTACGCAGACCAGGAACGGGCAGAACCAGGTGTACCACAGCACGAGAAGACCGATACTTGGTGAACACCATGCTTCGAAATCGCTTTCTCACAGGAACTGAACTCACCAATCAGTTTCGACGCCTCGGAGGAAGTAACCCAAGTGCATGGACAGTAAGACGTCGGCTTGCTGAATCTAACTTAAAACCCCTTAGACCTGCAAACGGCCCTAAACTGGAGCGTGGGCATCGTATTTCAAGACTAAGATATGCCCAGAGCCACGTAAATTGGAGTATTGAAGATTGGTCAAAAGTTATGTTCTCCGACGAATCAAAATTTATGCTCTACAAGCACGATGGAAGACACAGAGTGTATCGAAGACCAGGGGAAAGATTCAAGCAAGCATGCATCGAAGAAAAAGTAGCCTACGGTGGTGGGTCTGTACTTGTGTGGGCCGGAATTTCTTCTGAAAGTCGCACAGAGCTGGTGATCATAGAAAACGGCTCTTTAACTAGCGTAAGATATGTGGAAGAAATCCTCAATGATCACGTTGGTCTATTTATGGTCAATTTAGGTGAGGATGCTATATTTATGCATGACAATGCCCGACCTCATACAGGTAGGATTGTGAATGACTACCTTCAAGAGATGAACATTACTCGTATGGAGTGGCCAGCGCGCAGCCCGGATATCAACCCGATCGAGCATGCTTGGGACGAGCTAGGCAGATGCGTAAAACAACGAAACCCTCCCCCAATCACGCTTCGTGAGCTCAAAATTGCTCTCACAGAGGAATGGGAGAATATTCCCCAAAATCGTATAAGGAACTTGGTGTACAGCATGCCAAACCGCGTAAACGCAGTAATGGAAGCACGAGGAGGCAATACGAAGTATTAAAATTCAAGAAAATCGTAATAAAGTTCAAAAATTTCATGTTTCCTATTTTTGTTTTAAGGAGAGATCAGCAGTTTTTTTCTTTATGTAATTTTGTGTTAATAAAATGTATTTTTTTTTACTTTCATTTAAGGAGTATTACATTGTCTATTAAATACAATTTATTGCATTAACCTATCATTTTTAGTTTCCGAGATTTTTAACATTCTTTAAGTGACCCGGATTCATTGCTCTCGAGTGTACTTACTACATCCAGAGTACACACACAGGCTGACTCACATCTTTCCGAGCTGACTCACATCTTTCCTAGCTGACTCACATCTTTCCGAGCTGGCTCACATCTTTCTGAGCTGGCTCACATCTTTCCGAGCCGACTAACATCTTTCCGAGCTGACTCACACCTTTCCGAGCTGGCTCGCATCTTTCCGAGCTGGCTCACATCTTTCCGAGCTGGCTCACACGTTTCCGAGCCGACTCACATCTTTCCGAGCTGGCTCACATCTTTCCGAGCTGGCTCACACGTTTCCGAGCCGACTCACATCTTTCCGAGCTGGCTCACATCTTTTTCACACACAACATAACGCTTGTATTTCCCGAGGGGTTTGGCAGAGGTGCATTTATAGTGCACCCACATTTCGCTAGTAAGGTTTGAGTGCCATATAACAATGGATGGTATTTTTCCTATTCTAGGCCCGCTGTACACAGAACGGTCTCTTTGCTGTACGGCGCGCTAGCTGCACCGTAGAATACTCGTGTGACATTAGATATAACACTGTTCTGCGACGGCGACGGCGGTGCCGTGCCGTAGAGCCGCCCATACCGTGTCAACAAACTTCCATAGTGATCCATACAACACTGACGACCGTGCCTACACACGGCGAATAAACCGTAGTTTTTCACGGCAAGAAAAACTTGTGTGTACAAAGGGCCTATAATGAAAATGAATTCGTTTTTATCTCTTCATATGTCATTAACTTATTAAACGTTTATGGAAGTCGGTTGGTGAAGCCATCCAGAAAATACCTTTACGGTATGTACCTATGTAGGTACACTTGGGGGCAAATAAATCGAGCCACTTCCTTTTTTCACGTATAATGGTTATTATTTTTGGTATTAAGGAACGTATCAATTCAAAACATATATCGCTTAAGAGGTTATTTAATAACCTTTACAATGAGGGTACATTATTGAATGATAAAGTATGGGCTCTGAAATAAATAACGGTAGTTTTGATAGATAATTTAGGGTTTTAACAGTATATAAAAGAACAATTACAATCAAAATTAAATAACTAAATAATAATAAAACAAAACCCCTAATTAACCTTTTCTTAATGGAGTACAATCAAAATGTTATAAGCAAATTAAATGCGATAATTTTAGTCAACCGTTTAAACTTTAATTTAAAATAAAAAGTTGACAACAAACTACCCTAATTATAAAGGTTAATAAGTAAACTTTAAGGTATATGTAGGTATATGTTTCGAATTGACACTTTCTATAATACCAGAAATAATAACTATTATACGTGAAAAAAGGAAGTGGCTCGATTTATTTGATCCCAAGTGTAGTTGTGGAGTTGCCTGTTGTATTTGCAATATATTGCAGCAGGGCTTACTTAATATCCTATAGGATCTCAGTCATTCGGTGAGGACTCATCAAATAAAACAACCTCATAGAAAAAATACTTTATATAAATTTATACGACAACCCATTTTAAATTAGTTTGACATACATATACATGTAATTTATTCACAATATTGAAATATAGTTTATGATCTAGCTGTAGCGAGAAGTATACATTTATATTAAGTTATTAAAATGTTTTATCTGAGTAGTTATGTACAGTATTAGGTACTACTGCGTACGTGTAAGACAGGCACACTGGTATGACAAAATAAGGGTTGAAACAATTGAGACTAGTAAGGGCTTGTGGGCTATCCGAAATAAACAGCTCATTCGGTTAGCACATCGTCGAGCAACGCGGTACCGATATCAGTAATGGTCAGTCAGCGAAGTAAAGACTCCAGCACTTTCAAGTATTTTTTTTTCTCATATTGTACTGCCAATGTTGTAAATGAAAATGACAGTTTGGTTAGAAGTTCTTAATTGAAAATTGCTTAAATAATTCATTCCGCTATTGTCCATTTTCAACCCAGGGGATATTGTTTCGCTTGGCAGTTACACCAGCACGCGTAGCACGACCACCAAAGAAAAGGGTTATGTCGACGAAAGAATTATAGACAAAATGACAGAATGAAGAAAAATTTCTTTAGAAATATGTCACCAATCTGTCAATTTCACTATTCTTCCGTCGACAAAACCAGTTTATATGGTATTCATGCTACGCGTGCTGCAATGGATGTCTCGCATACCGCGTTGATCTTGATTGATATGCTAACAGGACCATTACCCTTAAGAGTATCTAATTTATTATATCTTTGCCTTTTTACTTAAATTCACAACAAAAAAAAAAAACAAAATAATATACACCATAATTTTTTGTGGCTTCGATTTTCGGGGGAGAATGGAGACTTTTGAAGTTATGTTACAGATTATACGATTAAAAACTCGTTTTAAACATCTATACTTACTTATTCAGATACTTTACTGTACCTGGCCTTAATTAAAATGTTCTGTAACTGAAAGTAATAACTAACTGTAAGTAATTCATGTTTTCGATTTATGTATAGGTAAATCATACTATCAGTGATATCCATTTCATTATTTTTTGTTAAAGCAATTCGTCTTCAGATTCACGTACTACGTACAACGGTTCATTGAACAGCAAAACAATCTTATATTAGACACACGAAACACGTATGTAACATCACGCCTGGATAACCCGATGGATTAGGCAGAAGCGTACTTATAGTACACCCCCATTAGATATAATAGGGGTCGAGCCTATTGCTGTCAACCAGGCAAAAATCCAGACTCCGAGCTGCCACATAACAGCCGTTCGATTCTGTAACAATCTCACCGTGAAAACGTAGGTGAAATGAGCTATCATTCCACCTGATTCTAGTGGTTTACACTATTGACAACTCACTTCATGCTCACTTCACCTAAGTTTTCACGGTAAGATTGTTACAGAATAACTCGGCTGATCTTAACTTTGAGGCTTAAGATATTTAAATAGAGCGAAAAATAAAACGACTAGATGACTTTTGGTGGAGGAGGAGTACTAAGTAATTAATTCTATATTAATATATTATCCTACATTATTAGAGTAATTAAACATAAGTTCTACTAAATTATGACTGTTACACGTTGAGATCTGGTATCAAAATAAATACAACAATAAATTAACGGGAGTGGTCTTATCAGTCTTTAAAGCTCACCTACATTGGAGAGGAGAGGCCGAGGTCTAGGGGAGTGATGACCTTGGTAAAGATTTCAGAACATGATAAAAAATAATTAATTACGAAACGAATGATAACGATGTTATTTTGTTGAAAGACGCTTGGAAGTTATGATATAAAACATTTGGAGTAAACGGAATCTACAACGTGCTTACAATAACTTTAGTCGATTTTCGTCTTTGCACGAAGTTTACGGAATACCTTTAGTAGCTTTTTTGAATGGAATGTAATATATCAAGGGAAATACATTGTAACAATTTCACTAGCAAATTTTTATTTCAAGTGTTACGATAATCGATGGGTTTGAAAGCAATCAATCTATCTGTCTAGTCTTTAGTCTTTTCCCTGCTATGTTGGGGTCGTCTTCTAGTCTGACCGGATCTAGCTGAATACCCGTTTTTGACATGAAGTGACTGCCTATCTGACGGCCTAAGGAGCAGTGGTGGCCCAGTGGTATCGGCCGCGACTTACGAGTTGTAGGTCGAAGGTTCGAACCCAGACAGGCGCTTTACTTTGTGTAAATTATTTCATCACCACTGCTCTCAAAACGGTCAAGGAAAACATCGTGAGGAAACCGGCATGTACTAGAACAAAAAATTCGAAGACATGTGACATCTACCAACCCGCACTGGGCCCGCGTGGTGGATTATGGCCCATTCCCTCTCACAGAGAGGAAGCCTGTGTCCAAGCAGTGGGAACATTATGGGCTGATGGTGACTGCCTATCTGACCTCCACAACCCAGCTACTGGGTAACACGATACCCTTCGTAAAACTGGGTTTGAAAGCAATCAAATTTCACCTAATGGATTAGGGAAACCCTTTAAATATTTTCATAGCCAACATAAATACTTAGTTCCAAAGTTAACATACCAACATGAAGAATCTACTTGACACTTAACATCTGACAACGTACAACGCTAAAGTAATCTGATAAACTTTTACTACGGTTTCCTAGAGAGCGGTGGCCGCCACATAGCGTCCGCAATTAACTGATGAATGACGTCACTGATACGTTATATTTATGAAAGTAAGTTGGTGTATTTTTTTATAGAGCGATTTTGACATCGTAAATTCAAACCTCGCCGCCGTCATTTACATGACAGACGTCACTGCTGCCGTTGTGTGGCGGCCACCATTTTTCTTTAGAACCGTAGTTTTAACAACACATAGATGACAATAATAATTTATATGGAAGGAATGTTTAGACCACTATGATAAAATCTAAGTCATTACAGCAATAATATTATAACATTATATCTTAGCTTCGATCAATAATAGTATTATTGGTCGAAGATTAATAGTTACATTGTGAGGTTTAACTCTAAAGAGGATGTTAAACAAAAGTTCTAGCTGTTTTAAAAATGGAAGAACCTTAAGGACCATAAAATTTTAATTTGGAATCGTTTATGATAAGGACTTTCGAATAGAAATCGAGATTAGACGTTAAAACATGGCTGCCTTTTTAAGTTTCAGTGAAAATTATAATTTATCAAAATTAAATTGTTATTTGCAGAAGAGTACAATTTTATCATAATTTATACATTTGAAATTACTTAAGTATGCCATCCATTTACATTTTAGTTACAAACAAATAAACAGGCTTATTACCCAGGGATAATACTGATTGCTAATTAATCACGCTTACAACAATTAACTAATGCTTATTATTCCAGCACAAACATCTGGCTGCTACCAATTCCATTTGCAAAATTATTTGCACTAATAAGCTATTTAATTTAATTGTTATTAGTAGTAATAACAATCAAATTGTTAAAAGTTGGTTGGTAAAGGTTGGTTAAATTATTAAACACTATATATAGCATTTAATGTATTCACCGCGTTTCTATAAGTAATGTAATCTGATTGCATCTGCCTAGTCAATGGATATTTTTTTAATTAGTGAACTTTAGGGCATTAACAGACGTCTGTACTTAGTGTTTTGATTATTATTTCGGTTACTCATTACGTCCGACCATCCTGATAACGAAGAAATCCAAATGCCTTCGTCAAATATAATAGTAATTGACGATGATGTGCCAAATATAATTATGATCAAGGTTTGCATCTTTCTACTTACACACAAACATACATAACATCACGCCGAAGGGTAGACAGAGGTGCACTTATAGTACATCGACATTTTGCCAGTTATGTTTAGAGTCCCATATAATAGGGGGCGAGCCTATTGCCATCAACCGGGCACAAATTAAAAAAAACCGAATAACACATTTTTCGACTTTTTTTTTCCGTACTTTCTACTAACTACTTCAAATACGAACCGATTTATTCCGCAGCTGACCCTGGCATACTTACCTTTAATTTGTATGATATTTATTTATATATTATACTTTATTGTATACCAGAAAATAAATAACAAATAAAATACATTTGACACTACAAAACATAGAATGGGCAGCCTTCGCTTTCGCTTTCTGCGATCTTCCTAACCTTGGAATGAAATTGACATAAATACAGGGTTACTTGTAATTCGACGTATATCCGTCAGGAACTGATAGGAGGGCCAAAATGCAACAAATTGAACCCCCATAATGTAGGACCAAAATCCAATAGTTTTCGAGATATTAGATTTTTCGATAATCACCCAAAATTAGACATGTAATTCTAAATATCCAAAAAAACTACATATCGAATGGGTACCATTAAATAATTATATTACAGCTGGCACTTCAATTAAGCTATGAAAATAATTAAAAGTACTTTAATGAACAAAATAATTAAAACAACTTTTTAAAAACTTCATGATTGGTAAGATAATATTCTTAAATCGGTCATAATTTTAATTATATTGTTGATTAAAGTACTTTTAATGCATTATGTAGTTTATTTTTATTTGGAATTATAAGTAAAATTTTGGGCAAATATCATAAAACCTTTAAAATTCAAATATCTCGAAAACTATTGAATTTCGGCTATACATATGGGGGGTTAAAATTGTTGCATTTTGGACGGATATCGGATAGCTCCTGACGGATATACGTCGAATTACAAGATAACTACATATATATATATTAAATAAATAAATTGAATTATATAGTGTGAAGCGAAAACTTAAAGTCCATGGAAAAATATGTACTTATAGCTAGCACTCTTTTGTTTAACACCATTGAACATTAATGGTATTGCTTTGAGTATTGGAATGTTTTAATGAACAGTTCTCTCATTATTTACAATGTAATGAAGCGCATTACTTCCCACTCGACATACTTACACTATGGCACTATATAAGCGTTACATGGGTGACAACGTTACATATGTACAGTACATAAACTATATACACAGCTAATCAGTAAATCACAGCTCCTGATTGAAATATTTTCCCGTGGAAAGTTATGACTAGAATTAATTGGCTGTCATTTGAGATTGCCATGCGAAAACTTGTCTTTGAATAAAATTACTTTAAAACTTCCAGACCGTATAAAACTGCAAAAGGCTTCCTTCTAAGTATTATTGAATCAAACTGTGGATCCGTTCACGCTGTAAATTCTTTGAACAAAATTGGCGACTTGAATAACATACAAAGATTTCTAAGGATGGAATTAAAATATGTTTCAGCAGCAAAAACTGATTTTCGGATGCCATGGCACCATTCTCAAGGTATCCTCAGGTAGCATTGTTTTTCAGCGAGAGCGTTTCGATGGTATTATTATGATGCAAAATACTTGTACGGACATAAAACAAGGCAACCTCACACAACGAGCCACTTGACACATATAACGATCTACACTTATAAACAATGAACACTATTACTAACTAGTTTGAGATCACGTCCGCTTTGGTTTGGTAGGTCACTTTCTTTTTGCTAGGTTTGCGTTTGATCGAGGGGTTCCTACTGTCGCTCTCAAGGCTCACTTCACTGACGGACTCCGAGTCGTGACAGTACGGTACGACGTCGGTACACAGGTGTCGTTCAACGACGCACGGTATCGGTTCGTCAAAGGAGGTGTGGTCTATAGCCCTCATGCGGTAAGGGTGCGGGCACGGTGGCCGGTCGCCGCTGCGGCGGTTGGACCGCGACGAGCGGCGATCCCTGCATCAGGAGCAACGCCCGCGAGGAGCGCGGAACGTGCCCGCGCGCGCCTGATGTCACAACCGACACATTTCGTGCTGAGACACCGACGAGTACATCATCGTCGACACCGGGTACTGTAATATAAACGTCACATTATTCATAAGCCTTTGGAACAAAAGCGATAGTAATCAAGTTGTTGGAGACCATAAAATGTCAGTAATTTTATTGCTTTCGCAACAAAGAGTTTTTATAGGAGACATTTCTTCAAATGTCTCCTATAAAATCTGAACTGACTGAAACTGACTGTTTTCCTATGAAAACCGGAAAGGGAGAATTTGATCAGAATCATGCAATTCACAACACGATGGGATGAAGAAAGTTTTCGTAAAGACAACATAAACAATTTGGAAAAGGTACACAATTTTTGGGGACTGATAAAATGTTATTTCCCTCTGAACATTCTAGACATATCACAAAAGTGTCGCTATGTTTTGAACTCAATTGAACTTTCAGCCTCAAAGCGTGTGTGTATTGGCGTGACAGAATAAAAGATGCAATTTATTAGGTATATAAAAACATCATAATTAATTAAGTTTCATAATTAATACGACACAGTACATTATCCATTGAATCCCAGTCATGCAAACCACAGATTATAAAAGAAAAACATAGAAAATAAAATTAAGTTAGAAAGCCATGCAAAATTCAAGCATTGTAGTTGTTAGTATACAGGAATGAGAAGCGTTGAAGAGTAGTCAGAGGTTCTGGTTGCTATGTTATCTCAGTTAACAATGACACAAGTGCAGACAAATTGTTGTAGGTAACAGCGTGGACATTAACAAAGGCGAGGGCATACGAGGGCACACAGGGCACACGAAACAGAGTGCAACATGTGAGCGATAACAAGTCTGCACGTACCTCTACACGAATGTATCCTATCCCTACTATGAACCGTGCCAATCTACTAATATCACCGGCTGAGATTATTCTCCCTCACGGCTTTGAATGGCTCCTGATTCGCATAAAGTATTCTAGAAACTTTTGGAAGATACGAATTGAATTTTTTCATCAAGGCACTTGGAAATATGGAGGAAAATCGAAGCGATGTATAAAATGGAGCTGATTCGCTATATGTAAGTTTGCTCGCAGGAGTTCTGTCTGAGCTGTTGTATGCCCATCAGTTCGCTCGATGAGTAATAACGACGTGTCGTGCGCAACTGAAAGTAAAAGAACAAATTCATGACAATCTAAGAAAAAGCAATTTAAATTTGCAACCGAATTAGAAATTCCTTTTACTTAAAGGCTTTATATGTAAAGAAAAAAAACTTATTTTCTATTTGCTTTTGTAGTTAAAGTCGGCTACTCACTTGGGACTGTTTGAACCGGAGCTGTGGCTGATATTTCCGACGCAACTTTCTGGGGCAGCACACGCACAGAATTCTAAGGAAAGCCCTGAAACAATAAAGTTAATTTTGAAGTTAAATGCTTCTAACATTAAGTAGCTTTATTACGTTCCATTACCAGTATCTTTGTTATTGTAATTCAAAACAGTTACCAAGATCTTGGATCTTAGATACAAGAATTTAGCCGTAGCTGAATATAATTATGACTTTGATAATTATCTAAACAAACGTAGAACTCTACGTTTTTAGCCTTGGTAAGAAAATTGTAATAAAGGCCAAACAGATCGCTTAGATATTCATTTGTTTATAAATAGTATTTTAAGCCCGTTTATATGAAACGACTTGTAGACCGAACGGTCAACGATAAGAGTTTAAATTAAAAAAAAATAATCGCCGAACGAACGTTGTTGTTATTTTGACAGTTCTGTGACAGCGACAAGAATAATGCTTAGCCAAAGCCCATGTTAAGTAAGTAACGTTTTTAAAATCCGGTCAGTGGTTTAGTTAGTTCTACTTTTGGTGGCTGCTTCAGATAAGTTTGTGGCGGCGACGTGGCGGCCGACCAAGGAAGATGGAACCACCACTCCCCACGTGCGGGGATATAAGCCACGCCCATCAAGCTACTATTTATTCTCATGGTAGGGCCTTAATCTTCTTCGTAGCAAAAATATATAAAGGTTTTAAATTTGTTTGGCCCCAAATTCAGCAACGCGAACACCGTTTGCTGACGCAACCATTAGGTCCTCGATGAAGCAAGATGGAAGGTGAGTCATTGTCTGTGGAGAGACGCCACATTCACACCGGAGGTATGAGCCTTCCATGATCTCCCACTTGTGGGGTTGTCCTTGCTGTGGCCTACTTGGTTACGAAGTCTATTTAAGGTTTTCCCAGTAGTCCACGGTAACTTGTGCCCAGATGGGAGGCTCTTTGGTGGTTCTATAAAGAAATCTGGAAGTTTAGGCACCAACATAGCGTGGGCAGATCGGGTCCATACTGGACACGCAGGCATATTCACCTGCGGAAAAACCATTCTAGTTGTTCGCAGGACTTGAGGAGAAGTCACCCATCAGGTGGATGTTAGGCGACGGAGTAAGTAATTTCTGGTGTGAATTTTTTTTTGACATTTTCGCAGTTTCTCCGGAAGAAACTGCAAACCTGGACCTACCCAGAGTTCAAATCACAAATCTTGAAAGTTTAGAACTAAAATAATGTTCAATTCAACTGGTGATGGTAGTATGAGGTTAGGACGTTGACTTGTGCAACCCTCACGCATTTTCCTATCAAGAAAACTTTAGGATTACTTCTTTTTTTAATAATATGTAATAATAGTAAAAGAAAAAACGTTTATTTCTGCTGAAAAATGTCGCAAAGAATAAACACAAACACAAAAAAGAACAGGTTGGGATTGGATATGCGTCATCCACGCAAAACGGCCATCACTCAGCAGAAAACAAAAAAGTAGTTAATCGATGCGTACGAAAGACGATACGTACCTACTCATAAAGATGACTTTATCGTAATTGCAACATAAATATTGACATTAATAACAATATTTCAAAAGAACGTCGTCCGCAGCTAGTTTGCCAAGTAACAAAAAAATAAATTACCTAGTCTAATTTTATTTCAGTTCACCCGATTGAATATGATTTATCTGGTCTCCGAAATTGACCTCCCCATTGTCAGGGGTGCGATATTTCATCACAAAGGTCGAACAAAAAGCGGCCAGGAGCGAGTTGAACTCGCACACGAAGGCTTCCATACCACCGTACGATATTTAACACTACATAATTATGTTTTATAAATACTTTAATAATGAAAAAAAGAGAGGTGCAAAAACGCCGTTAAAACACGTCTTGTACAGGGGTCCCCTTTAATTTTTAACTTTATTTTATTTTTTATTAAAACTCTAGCCGCTATCAAAACTTATTATGTTCTGATAGCGGCTAGAGTAGTACACACTTTGTGAATATTTCAAGTGCCTACCGATTACGTTTCAAAAGATACAGCCCTGTGATATACGGATAGACGGACGGCCAGAGGAACCTTAGTAATAGAGTCCCGTTAGCACCCTTTGGTTACGGCACCCTAAAGAGTATCTGTGGACTGCTTGGGAAACAGTTTTCAAAGAACTCCAATAAAAGCAAGTTCAGCGAAGGTTTGCGAAGGAATTGAACGAGGGTGATAACAGTTCATTAACATTGTCTTTCGGTGTTCCGTTCTGATAGGTTCGATTCGATTAAAACTCGCGGTTCCAGATTTGAAATCATCGAGATGCGGGTTTACCTAACAGTGGGAGATTTGCTTTTTTAAATTGCTTTGAGGTTAATTTGCACTCAAGATTTTCACATTAACTATACGATTACGATGTTGATCCCACGGTGAAAGTTGTTCAGTTTGATGGTCTGTGCCCTTTATTTATTCACAAGGCAACTACAACAGGTAACAATCACAGCATATCACTAGGTTCACATTATAGGTTACCCAAAGCGTAATTCAATATGACTAGCAACAACAATAATAATGATGAAAACTACAGTAAAAAGCTTAGTTCAGAAAATTACAGGCACAAAGTCTGTGCGTCCGCCCTCCGACACACTCCTACTTAGGCAGGAAATGTGTGGGAGACCAATCACGCCAGGTAGAGTACATACAAAGTTAAAAAGTAACATTATTTAAAAAGAAATAGTACATACATGTCTTTTGAAAGTAGCGGCACGAGAATCGAAGATGTCAATAAGGTTATTTTCCCTTGAGATTTCATTGTAAAGTCGACACATTCTAACGGTAGGGTTGTAATATGAAGTGTTATTTGTGAAGATCAGAAGTGCAAAAGTTTTCGGTATTCGGGTGTTATATCTAGTATTGATGTTTATGAGGGCCAGCAGAGCTGAAGAGTCCAGGGTGGAATGTAAGATCTTATGCAGGTTTATTAAGTCGTGTTGTTTGCGACGAGCATGCAAAGGTGCCAAGTTGAATTTGACAAGGCGTTCGGTATGCGGTATGTTCTTTATGCGGTATAGGAGAGACACGAAACAGACACACACACAGACAGACAGACAAGACACACAGACACACAGACACAGACAGACACACAGACAGATTCGAAATTAGGTGGATTCGCTATTCGACAGTTTCCTAGATTGAGCAGTTTCTTGGATTTGACGGAGTACAGTCATATTTAAAATAGCAAGCAAAATTAAAAGTCTGCCTTAATGATAATTCGAAACAAAAGTACCGATTAATATGATTCACAAACAATACAGGGGATCTGGCAATCGCCGGCCGCCACAGCGGCGAATTAAGTCTACGTCACGATATCCTTTAAATTGATCACGAAGTATATTTTGTGCATAACTGTTCATTTTCTGCCGTATAGCTAATCCGTCGAATCCAAGAATCTGCCCAATCTAGGAAACTGTTGAGTAGCGAATCTGCCTAATTTCGAATCTGTCCAATCCGGAATCTGTCTTATACCGAATAAGCTAAACAAAAAAAAAAAAAAAAATACCGTACATCCGTAAATTAAATTACTAAATTAATTAATTCTATTACAAACTCAAACCCAAAACTCAAAGCATTTATTTCAAATAAACCAATTACAGGCACTTTTGAATTGTCAAGGGGTCGGTCAGTCAGAAAGATGAAGCTAGTTGCCCATTCCAAAGCGTAGTAGGTACCTATGGAGAAGAACGGGCAAGAAACTCCATGGACAAATGATAAATGATAAATGACTTTATTTCTGTAAGTAGGTTTTTACAAACACTTTTACACGTCAATCATATTTTTTTTTTAAACTAGATGAGGTCGGCGTTTCCTATCTGACTACTCTGAGAAGAAAGGCCGAAACAAACTCAGAGGTCACAGTCTCTTTTAAAGTCCAGACAGAATCTTGGTCAGATCATGTGAAGGCTATGTAGATCGGTGTCTGAAATGGTCTTTTAAATCAAAGACACTCTTTTAAATCAAAATATTGTTACAATAGAGTGGTTACATCATTCATGTTGTAATTATACATGTGAGAACGATGTAGAAAGACGTGCACGTTAAAAGCGTCCGTAATAAAAAGATAAAAACAATTATGGAATTAAAATAAGCCGTGGCAGCTAAGAAATGACCAGTGCCTACTGACGGCGCCCGTTCACGAACATGACGTATGGATCAGCACCATTCAGCTCAACCATTTTGAAGGGAACTCAATGATCCAATACCCGTAAAACATTACCCGTAAGACTAACCACACCTTTCTTATACATGCTGTATTATGCGTTGATTGTGTGTAGGAATTACCTATGTTATGGGGGGCAATTTTATGGCTAAAGTATTTGGCTAAAAAAGCCACACATTATAGCCATTAACTAGCAGCCCGAAAGATATCGTCTACAACACGATTTTGAAGACGATTGAAAAAATGAAAAGTGAAATGGTTAAAATGTTTTTCCAAATGAATAATTTTGTAATATTTATTGTTATTCAGCATGATATTTTGATAGTAGGTGTTATATTTATTTATTATATACAACGTGTTGTTTTGCATCCTCGTCAAATTTCAGGAGGCTGTTATGAAAGACATAAACAATCAAATAAAATTACGATCCTGCTCAATAATTAATACATACTTGTTTTTTTAGGTATTTAAGTTTGACAGTATTTCAGAATACTCCACTTTCAAAGAACAAAATCGCCCCGTTGCGTATGCGGTAGGCAGTGTCGTACGACTATGTTGCTGTGTGCATGCGTTACAGTTACAGCGCAGTTACAGGGCGGTATCACACGGACCCTACACATGCCGATTTCCGAAAAATACAAAAAATAAAAATAAATACCTACTTATTTTATAATTGATTCGTGTCGAGAATCATTAGCATAGTTACCTCCTCGAATTTGACGAGGATGCAAAACAACCTTGTATAATATGTTATATTATATTTATGTGTAAACTTTGTATGCCCAAGTGACGGCAGAGCATGGAGAACATTATCAAAACATGTATAACATCTATACCCCTACCCATGTTGACGAAAAATAAATGATTTGATTTGATTCTGGTTCGTAGAATTAGATATTATTCTTAACTTGCAAAAGTTGTAGAACGATAGGCAACGGAGATCAAGATAAGCCTTCGACTGTTTAACGGTTTCAAGAAAGGTCAAATCGGGGTCATTCAGAAATCCCTTTTTTTGCAAGGTTGTGTTTTTCTTAAATTTCTGCTGAGAACTTTTGCAGGGTGATGTCACAAACATGTTTAATGTTTGTTTTGATAACGTGATAACATCGTATCTCGTGTCACGAAATTCATTTATATTAATTTATTCATCGGATGTGATCCGTCTGATTTCTTATTTCTGTAGCGTTTCTAAGAAAATATTGATACGGCTTTTCGATGTAAACCTCATTAATTATATATTTTTGGCTGAACTTTGCATCGGATTCTGTTTGATCATACAATATTAAATCATTCGATAAATCTTCTTTCTACGTTTGCAGGTTCGGTTTTCATCAGTAGGCCAATTCTCGTGCTTAAAATACGTTCAAATTCAAGTCGCAATCTCATCTCAGCGACAATCAATGTCAAAAACCTGTCAAAAATTTATGTAAATTGATTGTAATTTTGACAGATTGAGACTGAGATTAGAATGCGAATGGTCTTAAAAATACGGGAATTGCCCCTCAGATTATATGCAATGAAAAGGCCATCTGTTTTCCACCTGTGGGTCCCAATTAGGTAAGTCAGAGCTTTTGTTGTAATTGGTTCAAAAATTTGCTTGTGCAAAAGCTCTTAATTAATGTTAGTAAGCTTAACAGTGTGTTTAATTAAATCTAGAATGTGATAATTATGTTACAAGCCTTGGAGATTTCTTCGTTTTGTGAGTAATTAGTTTTATTTCAGTTTAGTTGTACAGTCACGAGCATAAATAAATACCTTACAGTTACGCAAAGTTCAATAGCGATTTTCTAGTGAACTTTAAAATTGCAACTTTTAGAAAAGACTTTGTTAAAAGTATTTTTTCAATAAAAAGTAACTACTTTTTTCGTAACACCATAAAACATGTATCAATACTTTAAGAGAAAATCGCTTTTGAATCTTGCGTAAATGTAAGGTATTCAATTGACTTGACTGTATAACTAAACTGAAACAAACCTACTTACTCACAAAACGAACAAATCTCCTTAGCTTGATTAGATTTAGTTCAACACACTGATACGCCTAATAACATGAATTAACAGTCAGTTTCACAAGCCAATTTCGTCGACAATTTTAATTTGAAGATACCAGGTCCCGGCAATATTGATGTTGTAGGTGTCAGGAAGGTCGCATATTGAGTTTGCTGCCAGCGTGTTGCGGGCTCCGACGTCGGAAACAACATGGAGGCAAGAGCTCCAACCCGCTCTTTAATCAAGCCTGTTCTTATGTAAATAGCTCACTGTACTAGCTGTATATTGCCGTATGCCAACCCCGTCCAAGTTCATAAAAAAGTAAAAATAAGGTATTAACGAATATGCTTTGCATTTTCATGTGTAGTTTGTGAGGTATCAGGGTGGAAAACATTTTTAATTTTCGTTTCTGAATGCGAAAATCAGCGTAGGTGTCAGAGTTTGTTTTACTTTTTTGTGGATGGAACTAGTTAAGGATTCTGCAGTAGAATTAAACCCGCAGACGGCAGGAACCAATTGTTTATATAGAAAACATTTAGTTAATTAGTGCATTTATAGAAATAAACATTATACCTACACAGTTTATGGTTAAGAATGGTTCCAGGTGTACGTAAGGAAACATGAGGAACAGGGTGTAAAGTTAAATTTTACCTCCATAGAAAAAAAAGGGGGTGTCTTGCGACCAGACGGGTGTTGCGTCTGGTGGGTAACTGCCTGACGTTTGTTGTCGGTACGTTGTATATATGAGCGCTAAACTGTGCTTGCGCGATGCAGGATTTTGCGTGACGTCAGTATGATGCGTAGCTCGTATGTGGCAATATAGATGCCGCAACATACCCAATTCTATACTTTTTATCACAAAGAAACAACACTTATCACCGTACAAAAATAACGTTTCACTTAATATATTATTTCCTTATTAAATAACCACAAAGGACTCAAATCTCGCATACTTGTTTAGATATACCTAGGTACTTTTCTTTAAAGCAGGCCGGTATAAATAATATGTTCACCAACGCGGCTCACACTCTAATTTAAAGTTACAAAGGGAAGCCCTGTAAACAAGTAATGAAATTTCAATT
The DNA here is from genome assembly GCA_937001585.2 of Brachylomia viminalis. Classification (NCBI taxonomy): domain Eukaryota; kingdom Metazoa; phylum Arthropoda; class Insecta; order Lepidoptera; family Noctuidae; genus Brachylomia; species Brachylomia viminalis. The sequence continues at coordinate 10,868,146 of OW443316.2, read as the reverse complement.
GTGGAGGTTTCCCTCTTTGTCGGCAGCAATGTAATATTAAAGGCTTTTATTTTAGAAGCTCCTGTGGGCGACTCGTGGCTAAATAATAACAATACGCTTGCCGCGGTCGTTACGTGGATGGGTGACCATCCATTAAATATCGAGAACCCACCGTGTCTCGGAATGCACGTTAAGCCGTAGGTCCCGGCTGTCATTCGTAGATCTTCGACAGTCGTTACGGGTACTCAGAATCCCAAAAAAGTCTGACAATCGGTCTTATCAAGGGGCATCGTGTTATGCAGCAATTGGATTGCAGGGGCCGTACTATGACGTGTTAATTCCATCATTGTTCCAGCGTGGAAGAGAGACGGAGCTATACATGACTGATAGCACTATCTCTTTTTCTCAACGGAATCATGATGGCGTTAACAGCTCATAGTACGGCCCCAGGTATTTAGATGCATCCGGTTAGACAGGAAGCCGAGCCCAAAATAGTGGGAATAAGACTAGGAAAATTGATTTAGAAGCTCCTGTAGGTACTTATAACTACTCATATATGTAATACTAGCTTTTGCCCGCGGCTTCGCTCGCGTTATTTGAGAATTCGACAATCAATTCGAGTTGTACTCTGTTTGTTGTTTGACACATAACACATGTCACCCCTTTATATTTTCTCGTTGAACGGTTTGGAGTCCGCCTCATTCAGAATTGATCTTTGCTAGCTCAGTCGATCTCGTGATTGCTTTAGCACATTTGACAACAATTCCAAGTGAACTGAAACAACAATATTGTAACTATCTAAATTTCATAACAAAATTGATCTTGTTGTTTTATGACGTGCAAGTGATATTCAACTTTGGGTTGGTAACACAATTTCGAGGGAAACATTATATAATGTTTAACTTTAGCTAAAAAATCAAAATCAAAAGTCATTTGTCAGTCATTCAAACTAGGCTGAGAATCAGCACTTTTAGAACGTCAAAATCACATAAGACAGTCGCCCAAAACGCCTGCCCTTCACCACTTCCTAGTGCTTTAGCTGGGAAGAAGAAGTGGCGCAACATACTCCCCACCCAGCAGCACTGCTATCTGTTCAGCCAGAACAGCTGGATTCTATACAGTGCAAAGGTATCAAGCAAACAAACTTAATTTCACATCTATAATATTATAGTTAGGAGGGTGGAAAAACCGGTCTATCGACACTCTAGACTCACATAATGTATTAGGTCCTTAATTATATAAAATAAAACTCCTAACACTACACACTACACGTGGCGCGATCTATTATCATGAGAACGTTATTGTTATTTTCCTCGGGAACAGTACTTTTTTCGGCATGAAAGGTACCCCCATGTTCGTTTCTGTGCACAAAATTTCAGGATGATCGGTTCAGTGGTTTATGCGTGAAAAGGTAACAAACAAACAAACTTACTTTCGCATTTATAGTATTAGTTAGGATTTCGTTTATGAAGACAGCTTTACATAAGAATAATAGAAAGGCTTGAATGAATGAATGAAAGATAAATTTATTTGCAAGAATATAGGTAGCTAACATAAGTTTTTAAGATCAATGGGTTTCACTATATACGGCATTTCAGCCGTGCAAATATGTAGATTTTACATCTTGGTTATATTTATAGCATGCAGTACACGTTTACTCTGCTTGCGTTTTTGTGTGCTTGTAGTCTTTCTGATTTTATAATTTATGCATATCGTGGGTCTTTTTAGAAGGCCTTTTTTTTGTTTTTGGGGGTGGGTAACCATCAAATAACTTCTCCCGCTCTGGGCGAGGCGGGCGGGCGTGTGAGACTCTTACTGACTAAAACCCACCCGTGTTCCTTCAGTCGCCTGTGCCAGGGGCCACGGTAACCTCTTCGGACTTTTCCGCAACCCTGGCAGGTATCGGCCCTAACGGACCCCATCATTGGTGCTGACAACTCTTAGAGGCGCGCGTAGAACAAAACGCGCTGTCGACCCGGGCCTGGTCCTTATGGGACGGCGAGCTGCCCATTGCTCGCCGTCCACAAGCCTGCGCCTACGATGGCCGGGACTCGGCTTGGGATTCCCGACGACGCCCAATGATTCTAGAACCTGCCGATCTGTTCTGTAAAAATATTACAGTCAAAACATGCGTGAAGCGAGCTGTCGTTCCACTTCATGCTCGGGATTGACACTATAACAGCTGACTTCAAGCTCACTTTATCTAAGTTTTCACTGTAGAGATTTTTACAGAATAGACCTGCTGGTTTCAATGATTTGATGAGGTGTACATTTATTTTGGTCTAACTGTATCAATTATGATGTACACATAAGTAGAGGGTTTTAGAAAATAAAAGTTCAGTTCAGACAGTACAATCAAGTACGGTTCACCGTTTACTTCAGTGAGTAGTATTATTCACGACAGTACCGGTACCTACAATACACTGCATAATAATAGACGACGACCGCTTAAAATACGTTTAAAAGAAAATACAGAAAAGGCTATCCTCTCTATCGGAAAAAGTTTTCAAAATTAATGCCCCGAATTAAAATTGTATGATTACGTGGATTATTTAAATGAGCATTGTGAATGTGATTGTGAATGAATAAACCCATTCAATGTTCATAGAAGGTAATATTATGCACAGAAAATAAGATGGAATGAACAACAAATTTGTACGTAATCTGTATGAAATTCAAAAATTTTAAAGTACCGTAGGCTTCACAAAGGATTTTCAGTGAAAAATCTCGGCCATGCAGCTCAGTATGTAGGAACAAGAGCGAGGTTGGTTTTTAATTTCAGGCTTAATTCTTGTCTGCAATTTTTTTGAAAAAGCACGCGTAATAGATATCATTTGCCTGCACGCGGAAACTTGCCTACCGGGACTAAAATCCTAGGCAAAAATAACCCACTGAATGAAAATTCCTTGATAAATTATACTAGAAATAATCATAAAGGTAGAGGGTGTAAGGGACAACGACACACACAATAAACGTCGAACTACGAGTCACTATAAAAAAGTCTTTGTCAAAAAAAAATGTGTAACTTTTAAAACTAGGCTGTAAATGCCGCTTTCAAATTGTCTTAAAACATTTTTCTTTTAAACAGACTGTCCTGACTCAGAAAATATCTGCACGTTAGTAACGGTGTTAATCCAAGTGGTACTTGAATAGCTCTCACCTGCTCTCTATTAGCCTATTACATTTTATGCTCTAAACTCTTTATTGCCACTACGCTGGACATTCAACGAACTCTGAATATTTCAAGTAAAGGTTAAAATATGAACAGGTTTCGAAAAATGTTAAAAGTTGTCTAGAGACAATTTTCCAGTTCAAGTTTAGTTCTATTAATTCAGAGGAAGCGTATGTGGCAAAAGTTCCCAATAGACAAAACGAACGTTTTGAAAATGGAATCGAGTTTTTTTCTATTTTTGGAGCGGACCATTCGTTTAATCAATTGGTAATTAACTGTGCATGCTATGAGAACGAAATTGTAATTTACATAAGACTTAAAATAGTATATTATGCAATTAGTGAATAAAGGATGGATTTAAAGCGAGGGCCATAGATGAATCACGAGCTAGTGAAGGATTCTAATGACTGAATCACGAGCGTAGCGAGTGATTCAAGTATTAGAATCCTGAGCGACGCGAGGATTCATGGCCCTCGATATAAATCCGTTTTATTCAAGAGTTGCATACTATACTTTATACCATGACTACGAGAAAAAGAAAGATTTAAGCGAAAATAAACATTTAATAAAGAAAAAGGAAGCTTAAATATCAGTGAATAAAATAAGCTTTTTAGAGGGGGAATGGTATAAAAAATATTGTATTGTAGGAGTAGGAACGGCAAGGGTGGGGAGAGTTAATAAAACTCGGCGCCTCACCCGGGCTCGCCCCTTTTTTGCGCTCGCCTTCGTTGAGATAGGTCGTTACTCTGTCCGATTGTACCTAACTTTTGCTAATTGTTTAGTCATAGATAGATCGTTTCTAGGTCTTATTTAGATTCATTAGTTTTGTATAACTTTTGTGTGTTAGTTAATTTAGAAGTAAAATCATTTTTGTTGTAAAGTTGTTTGTGTTGAATTTATTTTGTAAGGTAGTATTAAAAATTGTTTTAAAAAAAATCACTCCTGGTCTTATTCCTTAGATCAGGCGTGGGATTCTTTCTCAATTGCCCACTGTTATTTTTGTTAAAGGATAGTGCTTATCAGTTAGTTTTATTCTAGAAGTTTTGTCGTTTAGTTCGGTTTTGTTCATCTACCCTCAGGTAGTACGATTTTTGCTGGAGTGTTTTATGGTGATTAGTAAGTGCTTTTGATTAGTTTTTCGTGTCATCATTTGTGTGTCATAGCGGTTCATTTTTTTTTTTTACTTTAGACTTTTGTTGATTTCGTCATGTCGAATCGTGAGCGTGAATATAGTGCGGATCGTCGCGATACTCATAGTTCCAATCGTCATAGTCGCGACAGACGTGATAGTAGAAACCGCGAGCGATCGCCTGACGAAAGTTTTAAGTTGCGGCTCGAGATGCATCTATGCAGGCTATGGTGACGCGTCTTAAAGCGTTAGAGGATAGGTCTAGGGCCTCGCCTTTGCCAGGGCCTGATTCTACTTCGTAGGGTTCTTAATCTTAATACCTTGACTGAGGCTGGTTTCTCAATTAACTTGAAGAAGTGTTCGTTCCTAGCCACGGAAATTGAGTATTTGGGGCGGACCATTAGTGAAAATCAGGTTAGGCCGAGTCATGACAAAGTAAGGGCTTTGATTGACTCAGCTCAACCGCAAAATGTAAAACAGGTCCGCCAGTTCATGGGCTTAGCCAGCTATTTTAGACGTTATATAGCTGACTTTGCCCAGAAAACTGCTTGTATTGCTGCGTTGACTAAAAAGGGGGTTCCCTTTAACTGGGGTTCAGAGCAACAGGCTGCTCGAAAGTACATTGTAGAATGTCTAACGAGTGAGCCAGTACTGGCTATCTACGATCCTTCGTTACCAATAGAGGTCCACACAGACGCGAGCTCTATTGGCTATGGAGCAGTCATGATGCAAGTACATGAGGGTAATCGCAAGCGTGTGGTATCTTATTTCAGCAGGCTTACCACAGGGGGCTGAGAGTCCATCGAGGCGGTCCGGCCGGTGCTCGAGCGCTGGCTCGGGAGGAGGCACGGCTCCCTGTCGTTTCGGGTGACGCAGGTGCTCTCGGGGCATGGTTGCTTCGGGAAGTACCTGTGTCGCATAAACAGGGAGCCGGACGCCCGGTGTCACCACTGCGTCGACTGCCGGGAGGACACGGCGCGGCATACGCTGGCAGAGTGTGCCGCTTGGGAGGAGCCGCGCCGTGCCCTCATCTCAGAAGTAGGCAGTGACTTGTCGCTGCCGGCCGTAGTCGAGTCGATGGTCGGCAGCGACGAGTCCTGGGACGCGGTGGTTTCCTTCTGTGAGACAGTCGTCTCGCAGAAGGAGGCTGCGGAAAGGGAGAGGGAGATCTCGTCCTCTCACCCGGCCCGCAGAAGGCGCACCGGGCGTCGGCGGAGGGCGGATAACGCCCTCTTCCAGCCCCCCTAAATGGGTCCAGGGGCGACGGACTCGGGGACGTCCGTCGCCCCCCACACACCAGGACCCGAGGTGGCGGCGCGTAGTGTTCCACGCGCGCCCCTGTTAGACGTCGCGGGGGGAGTCAAACACCTCACTCCCCCCCCAGACCCGAAGAGAGGCCCGCAGTGGCGGGCCGGCACCAGTCGGGGGTTGTGGAAGGATCGTATGTTCCCGCGACCCCCGGCGTAGGTGTGAGATGGAACACCGGGGTGGTTTTTAGTCAGTAAGAGTCTGACAGACCCCGTCGCCCGCCCCAGGGTGGCGGACATCCATGAGGATTTTCCACCCCGGAAACAAAAAAAAAAAAAAAAAAAAGGGGGCTGAGAGTAGATACCACTCGTATGAGCTGGAGACGCTTGCTGTCGTTAAAGCTCTTCAGTATTTCCGGCATTATCTTGTGGGGGTCCATTTCACCGTAGTTACCGATTGCAACGCACTCAAACTTACTCAACGCAGGAAAGATTTCTCGCATGGATTACCGTAAAGGTTCCCTTCTATCCCATGCTGACTATCTTAGTCGCAATCCCGTCAACGTAATTTCCATTCAAAAGCCTTTGAACTGGGCTCAAATTTCTCAAGCCTCTGATGAAGAGACTCGATCTATCATCCAGAGTTTATCCGATGGTCAGTTGGACTCTTCCCGGTATGTCGTTAAAAATGACATTTTGTACTTCAAGTCTACACTTACTGGTGAAAACCCTAAACTGCTTTGCTTTATCCCCAAAGGTCATCGACTTAGTCTTTTACGTATTTTCCATGATGAACATGACCATCCCGGTGTAGATAAGACAGTTGATCTTATTACTAAACATTTCTGGTTCCCAGGCTTGAGAGTTTTTGTTCTCAAATATGTAACACATTGTTTAGTGTGTCTTTCACACAAAAAAGTCGCCCGTGCCCCACTCCAACCCATTCACTCTTGGGAAAAACCAGACTCTCCCTTCGAAACTATCCATTTAGATGCTCTAGGTCCTTTACCTGAAGCAGATGGTTATCGCTATGTTCTTATCGTAGTCGATGCGTTTTCTAAGTTTGTTCTATTATACCCTATGTACCGTCAGGATGCTAACGGGTTAAAACGTCACTTCACTAATTTAATTTCACTTTTTGGTACACCTAAGTTAATTGTAGCTGATAGAGGTAGGATGTTTCAAAGTGCGGACTTCCTCAACTGGGTTACGGATATGGGCTGCGACACGCATCTCATAACGCCCGAGATGCACCAATCCAACGGGCAGGTGGAGCGTTATTGTCGCACGGTACTCAACATGGTACGTATCGAATGCAATCATCGACAGCAGAGGTGGCCGACTGTCATGTGGAAGCTCCAGTTGGTTCTGAACATCACCAAGCACAGAACAACTCAACAATCTGCTCTTAACCTGCTGATTGGCATCGATGCGGCTACTTCACTCATCCGAAGTTTGGTACGTGACGTGGCTATTGAAGGTTCCAATCCGAACAGGGAGGCTCTTCGTGAGATGCGTCGGCAGAGGGCGTCTGATCGTCTCCGTTTAAATCGTGAAGCTCAAGATACTTACGTCAACCAAGGACGCAAGGCACCGCGCGTTTTCGAAATAAATTCATTGGTTTTTGTTAGAAAACAGGCGCAGTCGACTGGGAAGCTGGATTCCTCCATGCGAGGGCCATACCGTGTGGTGAAGGCTTTGTTACACGGTCGTTACGAGCTTCAGCTCTTGGCCGGCTCGTATGGGAAAACGATGCAAGCAGCCGCGGAGTATATGATTCCGTGGCATGGAGAGTGGACTCCCGATGTGTGTGCCGATTTTTTCCTTGGTAAGTGATCTAAGTCATCGCTTTGATGTTTTTCCTCTTAATGATTTGTAGACATGCCATTGGTGGTCTCTGTCCTGTGTAATTGTTTTAAGAGTACGTATTTCGTTATGTACTACGTACCTACTTACTGTGTGGTTTCTCAAGGGATAAAACGCAATAAGGGAAGTTTTGTCTTGCGGTTGGGATAGCCTCTGTCTCGGATGTCCTCGTACTCAGATATACTATCCTGACTGACGGATACACTTCAAGTGAGGTTTGGTTTCATGTTATTGGATGCTGTCTTGGAGTGCGCTCAGTCATGCGATCCTAGTACATGGAACATGCCTTGGGTGGTTTGTGTTTTTATTTTGTTGTGCTCGGACATGGTCCTAGAGCTGTGGTACACGCAGGGTTATGCCAAAAGGTTGGCCTTAACGAGTCGTGGTGCGAGACATGTTTCTGTGACGAACATGGTCTGTGTATTTTATTTTGATAGTTTGGGTTGAAACATACTTTTATGTGAATCGTTTCACACACGCAAAGCTATGTCTCACGTAAGTCCGCGTAGATCTCTAGCGAGTCGTGAGGTGGCACTCCCCCGACGGGAACTGCCCCGGGTGATCGATACGGATATTTGTTTGTTTTTTACCCTGTGCTTAGGTTTAGCTAGTTGAGCCTAGCTATCATGTGTCATAGTTGTGTAACTTGACAAGAAGGACACATGGAGCCTCCGTGTTTTATTTTGTGTGTGAACATTGTATTTTGCTGTGATTTATTCTTGTTACAGAATCGGACGTCGATAATGAGGAGTCTACCGCTCCAAGCGTCGTCGTCCAGCCTTCCGAAGTCGAGACGCCTGATGTTGCGATTGAACCACAGCCTAGCACGTCCGGGACACAGGGACGCATCGAAGAACCTCCAGTCCCGTTCAGCGCTTCATCGGGTGATGAAGGTCCAGAGATATCGTTGCCGACCCTGGAGACTGACCTCCAGAGTTAGAAGATGGAGCCCGAGGACGGACTCCTGTCAGGAGAGGCCGTGTAGGAGTAGGAACGGCAAGGGTGGGGAGAGTTAATAAAACTCGGCGCCTCACCCGGGCTCGCCCCTTTTTTGCGCTCGCCTTCGTTGAGATAGGTCGTTACTCTGTCCGATTGTACCTAACTTTTGCTAATTGTTTAGTCATAGATAGATCGTTTCTAGGTCTTATTTAGATTCATTAGTTTTGTATAACTTTTGTGTGTTAGTTAATTTAGAAGTAAAATCATTTTTGTTGAAAAGTTGTTTGTGTTGAATTTATTTTGTCAGGTAGTATTAAAAATTGTTTTAAAAAAAATCACTCCTGGTCTTATTCCTTAGAGTATATTATTATTATTTTTATTTACATATTATGTATTTTTAATAATACATTGAAAAAACCTCTACGAAAATGTTAAGGTAATATTTCTCAATATATTGAGAAATAAGATTTAATAAAAAAATTATGTGTTTAATTTTTTTAACATTGTTAAAAAAGGCTAGGTAACTTATCTACCCTTCCTGTAAGTTTAACAATGCAAATGAAAAACTGTATAAAACGGACTGTATACTATAAGTATACCTAACATAATATTATTATTTCTAATAAAACATCCAATATTAGGGCTAATTTACATCACATTAAGTATGAATCGAGTTCGGCGAACAAAAGCAATTTTTCCTCCGACCGCTTAATACGGGGAAATTGCAAAATACCCCAAAGAAAAAGGTGCAAATACAGCGCTTTTGATCGCTAATTTATCGCCTACAGGTGGTATAATGGCATTAAGGGAGACTACGAGGAAAAAGAAGTCAATAGCAATTGATGTATCGCGTCGATATTAATGGTATACGGCTCGTGGAATTAACCACTTATGCCACTTATTAAAATGAACGTGACGTTAGGAAACGAACAATTGGAACCGTACACCTAGCTTCTGAAGTTTTATAAGTTGTAGGTTTGTGTAAAATAAATATTTTGATTTTGTTAATTGGTTGGTAAGCAATCAATCTGCCTAGCGTTTTCCAAACTACTTATGAATTCTGACTACCCGTAACGACTGTCAAAGATCCACGAATGACAGCCGGGTTCAACCACTTAAGGGGAAGCGTCAAGCCAGGCCGCGGAATTCAAATTTTCTTACGTTTTGTTTTAATTTGCAGGTCAGTATTATGTTGTATGTTTATCAAAATATGAATCGCGGCCGTCATAAGTATGTATTAACAGAATTATAATCATAAGAATCATCAATTCAACCCTCTTAGTTAGAATTGACTTCAAATGTTATGATTTCATGAAATAGTCATATTACAGTATTTTATGGCAATATGTACTTAGAGGATTGTATTGCTTATTTTAATGATTATAATTCTGTTAATAGATACTTGTTACAGCCGCGAATCATATTTTGATCAACATACAATATAATACTGAACTGCAAATTCAAAAAAGCGTAAGAAAATTTGAATTTCGCGGGCTGGCTTGACGGCGTTCCTCATGATGTAATGGATCTGTAATGGTAAGTCACCCACCCACGACCCAGCCGCAGCAGGCGTAGCTAAACCTTCGATTGACCCCTGTGGCTGGTATAATTTAGCCACGAGCCCCTCAGGTTGATAAGCAAAATGTCATTTTAATTTAAATTTAAAGTGATCTCATTTGGTTTGGAGATTTCTGTGTTGAGATAAGTAATGTGTTTAAATGGTTAATTCGAAGCAGCAGAAAACTGTAATTCATACCGGATGTGTTTCTTACAAAAAACACACATTCATGACTAACTTGGATGTGTCAGATTGATAAGAATAAGAATAATTTATTGTTTAAGAAATTACATTCAAATGCGTTGATTCCTGGAAGTCACACTAGGACACCCTGTGTCGTGAGATTCAGGCTCATTCAGGTATATCTTCTACTATATAAAAATAAGTAGGGTTTTCCTTCCTGACGATATAACTCCAGAACGCACGAACCGATTTCCACGGTTTTGCATTCGTTGGGAAGGTCTCGGGCTCCGTGAGGTTTATGGTGAAAAAAAAAAAAGAAGCCGTCTGGTGGCGAAACGGAGTTCGCGGGGTTTGCTATTATACACTAAATGTTTTAATTTAATATAATCTACTCTTATTCTACTAGAAAAGGATTATACAATAAATACTAATTCCCAAAACAAAACTAATGCTAATACATAAAGAAAACAGTAGATAACCAAGTATGTATGTATGTATGTTGTGTGTGATAGTGATGGTGTGTACGTGTGATATGGTGTGTTTGTGTGGGTGTATGAAGTTGTGTTGGTGACGAGAGTGTGTCTGAATGTGATACCTGAGGATGTATATAATTTTGTGGATGTTTGTGATATAGAATAGTAACTATATAAATAGTGATATGTATCAGTACCTATGAAAGCAATCCATGTTTTTTTATGTTAATAAGTTTTCAATAAATAATAAGTAATTGATGTGAAAACACGTTATCTTTGTACCGATATGATTGCGAAAAAAAAAAAATCGCAGGTCAACAGGAGGTTGTCGGCTGCTTGAACGGGTTCTTCTGTGGACGCCTTTATAAATTAAGGCCTCCAGCCAGAGCACTACATTTATAAACTAAGCGACTACACGCTAAGGGCACCCTCGGTACGGCTTAGGTCGTCCCTGGGGGAGGACAGCAAGACTCATAAAAAAAAAAGACATTAGGGATGTATTTTACATTGTAGATGCCTGGAAAAGGGTGTTTTAAAACAAAAAGCTTTGTAAAATTTTAAATATTTTCACACAACCAGAGCCAAGAGCATGGGTATTATTTATACGCGCAGTTAGCTGACCACAATGGATGGTAGATTTTAATATTTGTGCCAATGTGGTTATGAAACTTGAGTTTAAATTGAAAATAACATTTTAACGCATGCTTCTGTGGTTAATTACTGATCTACCACAATTAGTTAAATCTCTAACACTGAAAATTCATGTGACTAGCGTGAAATAGTTTTGAATTAACTTTGTAATGTGAAAATATTACTAGTAGTACTTATTGCCTTTATATACAGGGTGGCAGATACATCGATGCGCAAACTGTCACACAGAATTCAGGACATGATTCAAGAACCCCCTTTTTTATTTGGGTGGGAAATCAACAAATATCTTCTCCCGCTCTGGGTGGAGGGGAGGGCATGTCAGACTCTTACTGACTAAAACCCAGCCATGTTCCTTCAGTTGCCTGTGCCATGGGCCACGGTAACCCTTTCGGATTTTTCCGCAACCCTGGGAGGCATCGGCCCTAGCGGACCCCGTCATTTGATGCCGACATCTCTTTGAGGCGCGCGTGGAACACAACGCGCCGTCGACCCGAGTCTGGTCTTTATCGGAAGGCGAGCTACCCATTGCTCACCGTCCGCAAGCCCGCGCCTACGGTGGCCGGGAATTAGCTTGGGATTCCCGACGCCCAATGATTCTAGAACTCCTAGCGTAGAAATTTTTCGCTGCTGTTTAATAGAAAAGTGCATTACTTACGCGGTCAAAATGTATGGAAACAAAAAAAAAATATTTAAATAACTGACGAAAAATTTGAACGCAGGGGGTTCAGAATTGCGGGAAAGTTCGAAAGGGTTACCGTAGCCCCTGGCACAGGCAACTGAAGGAACACTGGTGGGTTTTAGTCAGTAAGAGTCTGACATGCCCTCCCGCTCCGCCCAGAGCGGGAGGAGAAGTTATTTGATAAATACCCACTCTAAAAAAGGGGGTCAGAATCAAGGACTGATTCCACGGTAAGACGTTGCACGGCGATGCCCCTGCCACCCTGTATATAACATTGCTGTATATACATATAGGTACATGTATACTACACAGCAGTGTATATACCATTGCTGTATATACATATAGGTACATGTATACTTCACAGCAATGTACTGTTTACATGTTAAAGTATGTTGACTCTACCATCGTTTTAAAACCCTTATTACCTCAAGACAAATTGTTTATAAAAAGAAATATCTGGTGCTGCCAGTGCATGCAAGGAATCAATTTGTAAGACCATTAATTAAATAGCACCGTTAAATTGAAGCTGGCACGAATGGCTGCCAACACAGTATGATAAATTGCGACTTTCAACTATATTTGCTTTGTTTATTATTGCAGGATATCCGCAATTTAATGTCCATGTAGACAGGTGTCTAAAAGCTTTTAAGTTCTTTTAAATGAATGTACCCTGATTGTCTGTGATTTAATTTATTTTGTGTAAGTAAATTGTTAGTGTTCGGACCAAATGTTAGAAATGCAACAATGTTTAAGTCTTGAAACAACGATAACTACGTAAACAACAGCTTTTGATGTGTCGAAGATGTGTGAAAGAGTTTTATAGAATATAACAACATATTTTGTAAATGCCCTATGTATACCTAGTAAGTGAAAAAAAAACATCTCAGACATTAATCTGCGTGATCCACATGTGGCCTAACCAAGATTGTCCTTTGAGTGAGTTTCGATCTCTCTTCTCAAAGTAGTAGGATAGGAATCACTGAACTCATCTAGTTTTAAAATATACGTTTTTTTTGACGTACATAATTTTTTTTTTTGTGTGCATGAACATGTCTGTTTGACCTGTGTTTGGGTGTTTATATGAATATAAGTATGTATATCAGTCATCCGGTTACCGTAGTACAGTTTCTACCTAGTTCGGGACTTGAAGACCTTGTGTGGATGTTGTCTCATATTAATACATATTATTATTAGTATATGTGTTTTTTTTTCAATAAAAATAATTTAGCATCAAAGGAAAAGTAAACATTTCCTGGTAAAATGAAACCATTTAACACTACGTACATTTAATATATCTATTTAGGTGTAATACCTGCTGAAACGTCTAAGTGTAAAAAAATAAAATTAAATAAAGTAAAAAATCATATTTCAAAAAAATATGTGTCATACAACAGTCACACGCTTCCCTTTGTGAGATTTTAACCCGTGTTACAGAAAATATATGGACAGGAAAACATTTTCATGAGCATTTTTCAGTTTAAGGGGCAAAATAAAGCATGATTTATGATTACTTTGTCACGTTTTAAAAGGTTGAGGGAAACCTTTTGACGCATTCCATTTTGCTACGCATTTTTAACTTGACATATAGGTGAATCCGGTTTTTAATTTAATGGTTTATTTTAAGATGTACTTATGTTTTGCATATTTTGAATCCGCAGCAAAAACGTTGTTGATGTTATAAAAATATAAACAGTTCTATAAAGGAGGAAATACGGCTTTATTAATATCATTATTTTTGCGTCGTAGTACGATAACGAGGTACGAATCGATAGCGAGGGACTCGTGGCTTAATAATGCAAGTTGCACGGGTCGATCTTCAAGGTTAAGCAACGCTTACCGAGGTCAGTCCATGGATGGGTGACCATCCATTACATACCGAGACGTACTCATTAACCCGAAAGTCTGACAATCAATTTTGCCAAGGGGTGTCGCGTGATACCTAGGGAGTGGGTTATGGAGGTCAGATAGGTAGGTAGTCACTCCATGTAACTTAAGGTTGGACTGGAAGCTGACCGCAACAGAGTTGGGACAAGGCTAGGCTGATGATGATGATGGTACAAATCTATAGCGATGTGTGGGTAAGGAGTGAGTTTAATCTGTTGCAGCCAAGCTTAAAAGAAAAGCAAGAGCCCGATAAACAGATAAAATTCTGTTGAGAATTCTGCTTATTACTTATTTATTGTCATACCAAAAACCAGAGTAATTAATTATTAAGATACCGGCTTATAAACAGCTTAAGAATTATTAAGACTTGTCTGTGTGGTCAGAAGATATTGGCTTTTTCGCTAACACTTATGCTGAGGTCTATAAACTCAGTCTTGCACTTATACTTTGACATGTGTGCGACAGTGACAGGAATAACACTTAGCTAAAGTACGTGCTAAGTACTTCAATCAACAATCAACTTAGATTCCCAGACCTTCCCAGGCAGCGTCACAACCCTGTCCTCCGCCTTCCGCATCCAGTCTGTCCCAGTCACCTTTTAAGATCTTCGGTCCATCTAGCTGGGGGATGTCCTACACACGCTTGCCAATACGTAGTCTCCACTCAAGAAAACTCGTTTGCTCCACCGGCCATCGGTCCTTTGGCAAACGGCTAGCCCACTGCCACTTCAGCTTGCAAATGTTGCAAGCTGAATACCTAGAGTTTATAGATGTCGACCTTAGACTAAATTCCTTTGCCAAGTATAAATAACAAAGTAAAGTGGGAGCACTACATATTACTAAAGTACGTAAGTAGTAAGCCTGCATGGCTGTACTTCAGACGCCGTATTTGTGTCAATTAAATATTCCTTGCCTCGCAAAATCGCACTCTTCCTGCACGGCTTGCAATGTTTATACAGCGCTTTACTTCGAAATTGTGTGAGTGAGACTTTGGAATGGCATGTACCTATTTAATCGAACCTCTAATAATTCCCATTTTGCTTTCCTACAAGTATTATTGAACACTCTAAAATAATGATTGCGCCTCTTTTTGTAAACATCAAATAATTCCTATTTTGGGGTCCTAAAAATACTTAAAGCCAATTAAATGCGACCAACTCCCAACCCATAACCTAACCTATTAGGCCCCAGTGCCCTTTAGTTACTTGACAAACCGTGACCGGACCGTGACAAAAGACCAGAATGGTAAAAAGAGGCACAATTTTTTTTTTTAAAGTGGCCACCAATAGAAGGTCAATAAGTTTTTGAGGATTAATTGAATATTTCACCCTTGGAATAGGTACGTGTCTTGATACTTTAAATAAAATGTGTCGTATTGTGCACTATAAGAATACCATAGATGCAAAATGTATTTATGTTAAAACGGCAGTTAGACGTATACAAAGGTTAACATGTAGTAGGTAGGTACGAGTACCTACTACAATACTTTTACATTTAATAATCACGGCCACGACTGCCTCGTTGATCTAGTGCTCGTTATTAATAATGTAATTATTATTGATTTACGTGACATAACTTATAATATTTTTGATGATATTTAAATAGAAAACTGACTGTGAATGTGAGTACAATGCAGGCTAGATAGAATACATGACTTTATAGCTGTCTGGCGGTTTTCAGTATTTTATATACGGCCTACGCAAATGTCCTGCAGATCTGGTAGCGTCGTGTGACAAGTCGTTGAGCTCCCTAAAATAGGGTTGAACTTCACGATGACTGATGCATGCATGCCGTCTGTTATGATAGGTGAACTCAAAGCTGCAACGGCCCTTTCTTCAAAAGGCCCTTCCAGATATGGCCCTGCATTGTTAAACTCACATAAAATCCTAATAATACAATGTTTGTGACCATGACCTCTAAGTTTGTTTCGGCATTTCTTCTCAGGCCATCTAGTTTTAAAATATTGACGTGTAAAAGTGTCTTAATAGATCTACTTACTGAGCATGATGTCCTATATTTTTTTATTGTTTCAAAGTAAAGCACCTGTCTGGGTTCGAACCTATCACCTACAACTCGTAAGACGCGGCCGTTACACCTTTTTTTTTATTTGTTTTTTTTTTTTTTGAGGGTGGGAAATCATTAAATAACTTCTCCCGCTCTGGGCAGAGCGGGAGGGCGTGTCAGACTTTTACTGACTAAAACCCACCCGCGTCCCTTCAGTTGCCTGTGCCAGCGGCCACGGTATCCCTCTCGGACTAACCCGCAACCCTGGCAGGCATCGGTCCTAGCGGACCCCATCATTAATGCTGACATCTCTTTGAGGCGCGCATGGAACACAATGCGCCGTCGACCCGGGCCTGGTCCTTATCGAACGGCGAGCTGCCCATTGCTCGTCACTCGCAAGCCCGCGCCTACGGTGGCCGGGAATCGGCCTGCGATTCCCGAAGCCCAGGGCGTCTCCTGCGGCGGCTAGGGGCGTGAGGGCGCGAATTTTACCTCTCCCTCACGCGTTCCGCCTCCTCCTTCGCGAACATTACTGCTTCGCAGAAGCATGATGTCCTGGGTTCGACTCGGGAGAGTGTTGTTGCGTTTTTCTATCAGGAATTTCTCACTAGTAGCCTGGAGCATGGACTTGTGCCTGGTTGATGGCAGTAGGCTCGCCCCTTGTTATATGGGACTTAAACATAGCTGGTAAAATGTATGTGTAGGTACTATACGTACAGTGGGCTGCATCAATTGGGTACCCCAGTTGTATTAAAATTTACTTTGAAGGGGGGTACCCGTATTGTGACGCTGACTGTACACCTGTGAATAACTCTTCGGGGAAAGCGAGTATTCTATTCTATTCTGTGTAGTGTCGAACTAGGTCCTTGCAACGAACGGTTTTATAAATTGTAGCCATCTTTGCTTGTGACCTAAGTACCCATACTTCACTCTTCGTCACTCACTAAATAGTTTAAAAAAAACTCTAAAACATAGTCTACTTTATTTTATTTTTATTTTATTTATTTGGGACAAAAAACAGTTAGACATTACAGCATTTACAAAAAGTAGTTATATTACATTCGAGAAAACGTATAACCCACACTATTGTCCACGAAGTGACATCTGAGTATGTTAACGAACGCGTGTTAAATGAGAGAGAAAATAAAAAGGACATATTTAAAAGAAAAACACTTTACATATACCGATGAATTGAAGGAAGCGGATGACAACACAAGAGCATCCAACTTATGAGCAACCTGGAAGTTCGATTAAGGCGAAAGGATAGGCCAAACTACAAAATAGACCTCTCTTTGAAGGACTACTACTACTAGACGGATGGACCAAATATATAAAAAAAAAATACCTAATTCGCATAACATATTTGACTTTAAATTTTTAATTAAAGTAAACCTGGAAGAGATTGTGAAATCATTATTTAGATTGCGACAGCGTGAAAATATCAAAATCAGTGAATTGTGAGTTATAGGTTTCTAAAAGCCGGCGGAGAGGGGCTCGCACCCGATTTAATGTCCATGATTTAAACTACGGGTGCAATATAATATGTAAAGTAGTGCTAAATACTACTTTTACTCCCAAGCAGTAGTTATGTCGCTAGCTTCATTCGCATTTGAACGACTGCGTTCATGGCATTAATTAGTATAATTAGCAGCCGTTTCTTTATCAAAAGCTATAACAGGCCAGTTAAAACATGTATGAAATAAAACTTGGCTTTATGTAGAGGAAACATAAATGCTTACAACATTTTTAGTATTGTTTAACTTTGTATTGCGAGCATACAAAGCTCAGTAGTGCACGTATTAAAGTACTTTATACCGAGATTTGTTTTCTATTAAAGTCGTAAATGTTTATAAGCTCGTTGCGTGTAGACCTTAAGGGTTAGACAGAGTGTACCTATAGTTTTTTTTTTTTTAACGTTGCCCTACACTAGGAATTTCTCCTGTATTGTGGGTGCGTTTACAAACATTTAAACTCACATACACAAACAGCCAGACACAGAACAACTACTTGTAGGTCATACAAATATTTGTTCCGTGCAGGAATCGAACCCGCGACACGCAGCGCAGCAGTCAATCGCTTAACAACTGCGCCAACCGTGCCGTCAAAAATAGTACAACACCCACATTTCATGAGTTGTGTTTAAGTCCCATCTAATAGGGGATGAACCTATTGCCATCAACCGGGCACAAATCTAGACTCCGGGCTGCCCCTGAGAAATTCTAGATGTAAAGATCCAAAAACACTTTGCCCGACCCGGGAATCGAACCCAGGACATCGTGCTCAAAAGTAGTGCTTGCAGGCACTACACCACGGAGGCCGTTCAAATCATGTTATAATAAAAGTTCGAACTGACTAGCAACTGATGGTCATAACTGTAATTAATTGATGTTTCTCCCCGGGTGCCCATATGAACAACGTACTCAATGTTACAAAATGATAACTCTGCGCGACCGTCGACTGGTACAAGATCTCATGTTCTTTTTCAAATTAGTTAACAATAGATTGGACTGCGATAAATTAACTGATCAAATTGGACTAAAAATCCCCTATAATTTACCCAGATATCCCATTACCCATTTATTCCACGCTAAAGCATCCAACCCAAATATAGGAGTAAACTCACCTCTCAATAGGCTCAGCCGTCAGATGAATTCATATATAAAATCCTCTCCCGATGTTGACATATATCATGACTCAGTAACACAATTTAAAACCCAAATTTTGAGGTCCCAAAGCACGCAACTCACACAAACTATAGATTAATTTTATTGTATTAGTATGTAGGTATTTCTTGCAACCTCCGCAATCATATAACTTATGTCTTTTTATATTTCTGTTTATATACTTGTTACCACTTAATTGTTATGCATTTCGTTTTTACCTTAGGATATCACTGTATTTGAGAATGTTGGTTCACCTATTATTGGCAACTGTATAAGACCTCAACTGTTATCTACTGTTATTTGATATTTTGTATACAGGAGCTCTTGGTGTACCTTAATAAATAAATTACCAATATGTCACACTTATAGTTCAATTCAAATAATAATAACGGAAGATTCATAATTTACATGGAACGTGTGCCATTTGCCATCTCTACGATAATTCTTAATGTTTGTAAATAGTTGCAGACCGGTGGTCAGACTTCTGAGATTTGACAGTGATTAAACCAGTATTGACGATAACATTTTTGATCGTTATGTATTACGCCCAAACGAGCTGGAGGATTTAAGCCTTAATGAATTTTCCGTCCGTTTTCCGTCATCTCTAACACGACATGGTCAGAGGACAATGGTGATGCGAAGCTGAGAGACGAAGATATTACGCCAGTGAGGTATATCAGATTACAGCACAATACGAAAATGCGTGTAAGAAATAGGCCGGCAGTACCTAATACATACCCGCTATTATACAAATTAATAGTTACAAAGGAGCGTGTTATTACAGTTTAATAGTATGCCTCATACCATTCCGTAATTAAGGCGTTACTACTCAGTGGAACGCAGAGCTAAGAGGCTCATCGGCGACGTAAAACTGGTGGATGGCAAGCTTCACAGCTTGGCTCATCGCTGCAAGGTTGCTTGCTTGTCGGTCTTCTACAGATTGTACTTCGGTGAGTGTGCCCAAGAACTCCACGATCTTATTCCAGCGGCCCCCTTCTTCCATCGTTCATCTAGACGCACTGCAAGTTACCATCCGTATCTAGTTGCTATTCTACCAATTCGCACTAAGTGTTTCCAAATGTCTTTTGTAATGCGCACAGCAAAAGAATGGAACTCTCTACCTGCGTCTGTGTTTCCGAACGCATACAACCCTAATCTCTTCAAAGTGAGAGTGAACAGGCTTATTCTGGGTAAGCTCACTCCACCGTCGACTCTGTCTCTGTCACCACTGACCTACACTAGAGTCTAAACCCATAATAAATAAAAAAAAAACCGCAGAAGATTGTTATAAAAGACGCCAAACAGTTCTTCGCCCGTTGCAGGTTAACGTCAGCGCAGAACAATTTGGTCAAGCTGAACAAATCATTCAACAGGCTACTGCCCAAGTTACCGCGCTTAATGCTGCGCGTGGCTCCGATATCGGCAATGCTCCCATGTTCTGTGTTGATGAACAGATTGTGAATGACGTTGATACTTTTATGAAGACGTGGGAGAACGAGTCGTCATGTCAGACGGTTCTTGGGAAACATTCGAGGATTAAATATCCTGTAGAAGAATTTATTTCAGAAAGTTTCAGCGGCAATCGAAAACGATTTGCATGGACAAGAAAGTCAGCTATTACTTTAAATCACGGGTGGTGCAGGCAGGGGTAAATCGTTTCTCTTGAAATTTATCGTGGAGCATATTAAACGTTGTTACGCACCAACTATACTACTCAGAATCAGAATGCTTTATTTGTAAACATAGGTCAAATTACAATAGTGTGCGAGATGTTACAGGTAGGTAGATCCTCTATGTTTTGCCCAGAGGCGTACAATTATATTAAATTGTCATTGTCGATTGTTGTTTCATTGCTGAAGCCTAACTTTGTGAATGTTTAGTCATTAACAGGGATGGCTACTCGTCAGATTTTTGGCAAAAAGCTACACAGTATTTACTTGCTTCCGATTGAGAAAATAAATACTATGACATACTTACCAAAAAATTACAGGACAAAGACTCGAACGTAAGACGTAAATGGCACTATATAAATTGGCTCATCATAGACGAAATTTCTATGATGTGCTATTCTTATAGGACACCGTATAACTACTTATTATTACTACTCTCCACCCTTCGGAATGCTTTTATTTATTCAAATGTATTCATTAAAATCTGTATATTTCTCATAATTAGATTAGTCAATTATAACGGATGTAAAAAGATACTTAACGAAGCCGAGAGTCACTTTCTTGTACTCTCCGCCATTGCAATATTTTTTTTGTTCAGGACATGGGAACCTTTTGGGTACGAAGATATTAAAGGCCAAAATGCTAACTTTTAGCGAAGTTTTTTTACGGAAACAAGTCTTTAAATACCCGTACGACCCCTGTAACGTTTCATGCACCCATAAGGACAATGTTTTGCGTGTGTTACATTGCGCACTGCCGCAAACAGCAAATTTTCATACAAAAAATAAAAGTAGTTTTCCAGAAATTATGTTTGTGCAATGATACTAATTTTGATGTACAGAACGCGTAGTGGACGGCTATGTGATGGATCTTTCTACATGTGCCCTACCTGTACCTACTACACTGTATGTCGAATATAAAGTGTCTTACCCAATTTTTTCTTCAATTTTAAATGGGACCAAACGGGAAGTAAACCTTCCCAAACAAAAAAGAATTTTCCAAATCGGTAAATGACGGAGTACTGAGGTAACAAACATTTAAAAAAAATATTGAAAAAATACAACCGAATACAGAGCCTCCTCCTTTTATTTAAGTCAGTTAAAAAAGAGGCACAATCATACAGTGTTCAATAATATTTTCAAGATAGCAAAGTTCGATGAAATACAGGCCTATGAAAATTACACCCATCCATATAATAAAGTCGGACCCAATAAGGATTAGGTAAGTATTAATATAGACAAATATTCAAATAGAGAAGCCAACCGTGTACCCCGAAATTCTTGTATTGAAACAGAGCGACCACGAAACTTTCGTGTACAGAACTCGCAGCCTAAAAGTTTGCCTCTTCGTTATCTATGTAGTTGCGATGTTTACCAGCAAAACATTCCATGTAAATACTCCTACACGCATATAATATAACAGGTTTATACTGACGTGGGAAAACCATATTCTAGATAAGACGAATTAGTTGCTAGGCACATAAATAATAGGTAACACGGGTTGGTGTCTGTAACTCCACGTCAAAGCGCGTATTTTGCGTAGGTATCTACATTTTATATGCCCATTATAAAGGTCTTATAAGGAACTACCAATTCAATTTTGACGGCACGGTTGGCGCAGTGTTTAAGCGATTGACTGCTGCGCTGCGTATCGCGGGTTCGATTCCCGCACGGAAAAAATATTTGTATGACCTACAAGTGGTTGTTCCGGGTCTGGCTGTTTGTGTATGTGACTTTAAATATTCGTAAACGCACCCACAATACAGGAGAAATTCCTAGAGTGGGGCAACATTAAAAAAAATATATATCTTCAGAAATGCTAGTCTATACTCAACTCAAACTCAAAGCATTTATTTCAAATATTCTATCGACGAATTCCTTAATGATAAATTGTAAGACAATTGACATTGATATTTATATTTATATATTGGGTTCGAATCCCGGTAGGGGCAAATGTTTGTATGATAAATATGGACATTTGTACACGAGTCATCATTTATAATATGTATGTATTTACAAAAAAAAAAAAAAAAGTATTTAAGTAGTGTATCAACCATCTGGTATCCATAACACAAGCCCACAAGTGTGCACAAGCACACAAGTGTTAAGTGCTTAACTTGGAA
Source organism: Brachylomia viminalis (assembly GCA_937001585.2). Lineage (NCBI taxonomy): Eukaryota > Metazoa > Arthropoda > Insecta > Lepidoptera > Noctuidae > Brachylomia > Brachylomia viminalis. The sequence continues at coordinate 10,845,928 of OW443316.2, read as the reverse complement.
CTAGATGGTGCTGTGTGCAATGTCAGACGATATTTATTTATTTATTATTATTTATTTAGTTTTGACAATGTATTATTGTCTTTATTTTCATTCATTATTTATACGTATTCTCAATTGTTAATGTTTCGCCTGTTTTTTTTTGTGTAAAATTTTGTGTCATTTTGAGTAATTATTTTATTTTAATACGTTTATTACTCTTTTTTATAATAATACTAAGTGTGTGAAAGAGTGTACGCCTTTAAGGTAAATGTTTGATGAACTAATTATTTATTATTAAGATCGCATGTAAAATGTACCAAAAATCATACCAATAAATGAATTTGAATAAACCAATTACAGGCACTTTTTTTTAAACTCACACTAGGATATTCTCATGAATTGAGAAGGCCTTTACAAACATTTAAAGTCACATACACAAACAGCCAGACCCGAAACAATTACTTGTAGATCATAGAAATATTTGTTCCGTGCGGGAATCGAACCCGCGACACGCAGCGCAGCAGTCAATCGCTTAACCACTGCGCCAACCGGGCTGTCAATTGGTGGTGGATTTTTTTTGCAAAGTACTAAAATCGCATTTTCTCCTTTGCCAGTTTTCTATTTACCGTACAGCTACTTTCGATTTTCACTGCAGTCATACCTCAAAAACAAACAAACTACAAACTTTTCATTTTGAACCTTTCAATCTCTCCACCGCTGTTTCGCTAAGGTTTTATTTATAATTTAATGCCAAGGTTTTGATACGTCTAATTTAATACGTTACCCCGAATCTCCCTCAGAATCCGGTGGCTTTACAAAATGGGCCCGGGGAGGAAGTTTTACGATTTCATAGATTAGTGTTACAGGTTACTGGAGACAATATATATACGATATAAACTGAAATGGGTAATGCTTTGTAGTAGTATGGGTATCCCTAGGTTTTATAGTTTTAACAGGCCCATCTCGAATACTAGCTCAATTTGTCCAACATTTTAACAGAAATGTTATTAAACCAGGAGCCTACTTAATAAAACCGACAAGCGACAGATGAAAGGCGACCAGCTTTCAAGATTTTTTCATAGTTTTCTGCTATAAGCAGCACCTGGCGTAAAAATGTGTCAATTTTGTTTTTTTGAGACTATTGAGCCTACTGACCAAATACTGCCTACTGATATAGCATATTTAGCAGTTCGGCGTTCCGAGTCATAATTTCCTTTTTTATCAAGCTTAGAGAGACCGATAAAGCATAAGTAATCTAAAGTTTGCAGCGATATCTACATCGCCAAACGCGAACTACGCACCACACTGACGTCACGCAAAATCCTGCATCGCGCAAGCAGAGTTTACCGCGCAACCAGTTTGTAACATACAACGTCCCGACATCAATCGTCGGGCAGTTGCCCACCAGACACAACACCCGTCTGGTCTGAGAATCCTCTCTTTTCTATGGAGGTATTGAGCGAACTTTACGCCCTGTTCCTCATGTCTCTATAAGTTTTACCAGAAAAAACATTGTGAATACTGTACTGATATCATATTATGTTTAAATGTGGTATTATATATTATCCTAACTAACTCATACGGCAAAACGCTCAACTTTCCAACTTTAATGACAATGGGCTAATGTTGGCAACACTGCGCTAAGCAAACTTGTCAGTTCCGCCAGCACTCGGAGTCCAACCGGAACCGGAAGCTCGTCGCTACACTAGTATGTGTATGTACTATGTTGAAATGAAATGTACTGCTAACAACACAACAACCGTTACACTTCTACTAAAAAAATCGAACTTACTGCAACGATATAAGGTCGCTATTAAGGTGAAACTGTTGCCATCGATGTACGGTTGGCAATACAGGAAGCCATGAAAACGTTTGGTGAAAGTTTCCGCGTAGTTGAGAACAATGTCACAATACAAATTATTTCAATTGTGGGGATAAAGTGGTAATATAGTGGGCAGTCTGTGATGATAATTATATTACTTTCTAAACGATTTTTGAACTAAAATACAACTCTAGATACTTTGTTTTTACGTAGACATTGCATTATCGTTGTTTTTTATTGCTTTATTTCTGGGGCACATTAATATTCGAGTTTTATTAATCGCGGGAGATAGAGTAATGAATGAATATCGTTACATAAGCGTGCCTCAACTCAACCTACATTACAAGCAATCTATTCTGTGATATATATATATATATTTAGTTTGTATAAGCCAGAGCCTACCTACTATAGCTATGGAGGCACCAGGATTCATCATTCGAAGAAATATATGTAAAGGAGCAGATTTAATTTTCAAAAGAGATAATACATATTCACTTGGTAGGTACCTATATAACCTTGGGCGGAGCACCGCCGTGTCCTCGTGGAGGCGATTGGCGGTGGCGATCTCTCGCGTCCGGCCTTGGTCCAGGCCATGGTACGGAGCGAGAGGGCTTGGGAAGCCGTCACCTCCTTCTGCGAAGCAGTAATGTTCGCGAAGGAGGAGGCGGAACGCGTGAGGGAGAGGCAAAGTTTGCGCCCTCACGCCCCTAGCCGCCGCAGGAGACGCCCTGGGCGTCGGGAATCGCAAGCCGATTCCCGGCCACCGTAGGCGCGGGCTTGCGAACGGCGAGCAATGGGCAGCTCGCCGTTTGATAAGGACCAGGCCCGGGTCGACGGCGCGTTGTGTTCCACGCGCGCCTCAAAGAGATGTCAGCACCAATGACGGGGTTTGCTAGGACCGATGCCTACTAGGGTTGCGGAAAAGTCCAAGAGGGTTACCGTGGCCCCTGGCACAGGCAACTGAAGGAACACGGGTGGGTTTTAGTCAGTAAGAGTCTGACACGCCCTCCTGCTCTGCCCAGAGCGGGAGACGTTATTTTGATGATTTCCCACCCACAAAAAAAAAAAAAAAAGGTACCTATATAACCTAACAGTCTTAAAATAATAACAATAATATTTACAAATAGGTATATAAAAGAGTAGAGGACAGAAACATAGGACATCAAAAAGTTCATCCGCATCGCTGTCAACAGGAATAGTGCCCAAAAGGCTGGCAGCATTGCCACGTTTATGGAAATGCTGTCTTTTCTGCCAAAAAATGATAAAACAATATTAGAATATTTAGCTGCATCTCCAAAAGCGTTAACTACCTACATTTCTCACCATACAGCCTCCGGTTACAGGCTTTCAGCAACACAATAGTCACAACAATAGGCCGGCTACAGAAGTAGATAGCAGTTGCGAGCATTCGTTATTAACTGGTCGGAAACAAAGGCGTGTAGTGCCTAGTGGCTGTAATGTCGACGTTTAAACAGTTGTTACAAAGAGCGTGGTGCTGTAAATGTCAAGCGGAAAAGTAAGTATAATAATACCTTATATTTTAAAATTAGATATATAATTAGGTACAGGGTGAGCATACGTCGAATTACTCATAATTATGTATTCAAAAATATTATAAATGCAGGAGGCGGCAGCAGTCTGACGCAGATTCGGGCGGGCCGCAGTACATTGCAAAAATTCACTTTCTTACATTTTGTAAGAACCGTTGCACACTACAGACGGGTCGCACCGCACTTTTTTGTACTGAAATGCTTTGGTCCGTGGCCCGACGCCGCTGTAATGCGCGCTTAGCTTAAGTGAAATCAGTTTGCTTTCTATGTTTTTTATGACAACATCATTATTGGTGGAAACAATGACGTGTAGTACAGTTGGTGCCATCGGCGGTCTGATATCGTTAGTGCAAAGCGTTGAAGATGTTAGCCGATGAATTGAGACACAGTTAGTTATACTTGTAACAGCATAATTTGAAGATGTCACGCACCCCAATCAGAATGTTGAGTACAATATTTAGAATTTTGGTCAAACAATTTATTTTTAATTTTCAGGAACTGTATTATCTTAATTTTTTCGTGAGTAACTATAACTTGTAAGTATGTCAAAATAACAAATTAGGTAAGTACATACCTTTCTCGAATTTCAAGATTTAAAAAAATACAATTGTCAACCACAGTGTAATGTTAGAAATCGATTTAGTAGCTTTTTTAGGTTAATCTGTACGCTGTATAACACAATTACTAGACACCACGCGTATACTATTTGCCACCGATTAATATAAAACCATCAGAATTGAGCTTCTGTTTGTTTGCTTCGTTTTCGTGGAAAACCCGCCATACCTTTTTAGTTAATTTGGCCAGAAGTAGGTAGGTATTAGCTTTTTTTCGAGGAATAAGATAAAGGGTACTTTCCCAGAAAAATAATTATTCTTATCTGAGTGGCGGATACAGGTAGCAAATTATTAATTTAATGTCAACGTTTCTAAGCTTATCCAAGGCAGTCATGAAAAGACTGGCTGTAATTTTTGTATACTATGAACCACTTATAATTAAAAAAAAAATCAAATACAAACTTGTTTAGTCGACTTCATTTCTAGAACAAAACTTTCTTTCTGATACTAAAAGTTTCAAGCCAATATTGGGTAACGTGTTTTTCCGAGCGCTCCTAACAAACAAAGCCTCCCTTTACGACAGTTTAACCATATTAAAGCTAAGCTAAAAACTCTGAAACGTCCAATAAAAAGAGCAAGTTCAACATAACGGCATTTTCAATACGTGCGGGCAGTGTCAACAGTGGCACACGCTGTTTCGAATTCGTTTCGCAGTCTGAATGGCTAAAAAAGAGACATATTGAAGAAGGATTATGTATTTGAGTGTCCTTCCAAATATGCAACAAATAGCCCATAATTATCTAGTAAAATGCGTTATTGACGATACTCGCACTCATACAATTTGTAAGCCTATGATAATCATTTCATTAGATTATTCTTAGGATTACACACGTTTTTCTATTAATACTTAAATTATTTAAAACTATTAACACATTACAATATGGCGTCGAAAAATTCCTCCGCATCGCTGTCGACTGGTGATGAACCCATGAGACTGGCGGCATTGACACGTTGTATGGCAATGCTTATCCTCTAGCCAAGGTAAAACCCAGCCCTTGGGTCACGGGATGTGTCAACCAGCCGTTTGGAGATTTCGTTGAAAAGTTAGTAATTTTTTTTTTTTTAAATAATACGTTTATAAATTTAAATTTTGTGAGCATAAATAGTAATGTTCTTGAGTTCCCTTGTTTCATCAGTCATACTTTATAGACACAAGAGCGCTGTGAGATGCTAGTGTATTACGGGTGGCACCCGGAACATTCACACTTCATATTTGTCTCCAACTGCTCCCAAATTAGATCATGTTTTAGGTTCACGTACTTGAATTATGTAGCACATATTTTCACAGCTTTTCCGCTCCAACAAAGGCTATAAATAGCCTGGTTTTGAGCCGAGAATAATTACGTCATTACCGCTTGTGTAATTATTTAAATAGGCACCTAAATTGATTAAGTATGTACTACTCGGTGGTGTAAATATAATATTCATGTTAATTAAATTCTTAAGGTTTTTTGGGGTAAACAGAGGCCAGCCATTTCTTTTTTACGTTTTTAAATAATAAGGTCGGCAAGTTTTATTTCTGAGAGATGTATCAATGTTCGAACTAAGTCCATATTATGTGGCAGTTTATAGAAGTTCTTTTAAAGACCAAGGACACAATCGAGACTACAATATTCTGTGCACAGCAACGAAACTAGAAATATTCATGAAGATTTTCGAATAAGATTAAATATAATGACGGTGTTGTGTGTAATGTTTGTCAATACCCTAATAAATATCTGGCTTGAGTTATCGCCTTTACTAACTATAAGAATCGTCAGTATCATAATACAACATTTGATTTATTAACACAAAACCCCGCACTAAAAAACTAGTATATTGGCAGTGCGCGTACAAAACTGTGCCATTTGTGGTATTGTCAGATGACAAAAAGCAGTCGTTTGGCCTCCCGAGCCATTTGGAGGGTAGAACCCCTCGGAGGTCGTAACACTTTTTTATTCGTAAGATTACGATGGCAGTAAAATGTAAAGTGATTCCGTTTTTCTGAACACGATAGCAGTGTTGGTGACATTGTTATGAAATACATTAACTATTACAAAGTCGTGGTATAAGATTATAGGGATATTTTTAGTGATAGCTCGTTTATAAGTTAATATTCTTAACGGACTGTGGTATGAAAATTGTGGCGAAGTGAATACATTTGCGGTGATAATTTTCTAGTTGTAACTTGATGTTCTCTTTTTAATTAATTTGACATGTACGAAATGGGCATACTATGAAGTAGTGATGGATTCAATTGTTGCTGTAGCGATTCGTATGTTATTACTTTCATTCACAAAGTGTAAAGACCTACTAACAAAAAAAAGGTATTGTGGACGAAACAGTTTGTCGTTTGAATTTAGATTTACCTAGGTTTTTTTTCTATATAAAATGAACATGAACATTTTGTTGTTATGTTTTTTTGTGGTGTACAATAAAGAATATATAAATAAATAAATAAATGATGTTTATTAAAATAATTTATTCACCAACATTTCACATCTTCCATAGATTTAAAGCGTCAAAGCGAGAGCCGGGACTCCTTTCACAAGACAATGGCAGCCATGTGCTAGAGAATCCGTGGCCGAAACTCGACGAACAAAAGACAACTTAGCCGTCTTCTTCACCCAACAAGGCGGCAAAAACTACTTGCGCTCTAACTAAACTAATTTTAGCTCGTACCTGCAAGGCTGGAAGGTAGGTACTATTAAATTATGCGAGACGAAACATGGCTTTATTTAAGCACTAAAAAGTGACGCCTTAAAATATGGTTGTAAAATCATCTATGATCCTACTTAAATAGGGGGTCGGGGGCCGGGGTGGGGGGGGGGGGGTATATTATTATAGAAATGAAAGAAGATATTTCGTTAGGGACACGCACAGAAAATACAAACAGTAAAAAAATAAACATTTAATACATAGGAGTACCTACGACATAACACACAAAAAAAAAACGTTTTTGAAGATTGTGTATGGTTATGTGAATGTATAAATGATAAACGATTTTATTTCTGTAAGTAAGTTTGTACAAACACTTTTATGTGTTGCTATCCCAGAGAAGAGCCGAAATGAATGTAAGGTTCATTAGAAAGAAAGAAAAATAGGTTTATTTGTCACAGAAACAAAGATAATTAACTTGAATAATATAGAAAAATATAAACGAAATCGATCTATAATCACGAACATAAACCAGAGCTAGTCAACAGCTGCACGTCATGACTGTGACAAGAAGGCTCCACATACATTACATTCTTCTCCATATGAAACTACCATTTGGAAGGGGCGTCTAGAATAAATTCTATTTTCTTGTAAATTATGACGTTCATAAGTGCCTTATAACTAATTGATTTGACTTCAACTTTCACTTGCTTGATAATACCAACATACATGTTCATTATTATTTATCTAAGTTTACCGCCAAAATAACAGCTTTTCTTGCTAGACTTCAAGGCCTAAACTCAGCCAAAGCTAGTTAACTTAAGTACCGGCACAAAGAGCTAGAAACTACAACATACTAGATGTTCTCTGTATGTACTCGTAGTTCACAAACAAAACGGTCTCATCCAGTTTGTCGGGCGAAGCAACTTTTATTAAATAAAACCCGGCAGATCCTGAAAACCAATAATTGAATTGAGTCCTATTTTTTCTTGCCGATTCCTGGTACGGTCTGGATTTATGATAAAAAGAGTATTTTGATGTAGGCTTTTTGCCTCTAACGATTTATTGGGAAATATGTCGTATTTCTTATTGAACTGGGTTGCTTGTTCCACTATGTATTCATTTTTCGGGCAGATTTCTTATTCTGTTTACGTAAGCAATTTGCAAAGTGTAGGAAGTATCTTTGAGTATTGTACTTTTGAACTCAGATTTGTAAAATAAATGTTGCAATTTATTGCCAGCAATTAATTGAAAAAGTTAGTCAGTTGTTTTCCAACATAGCTATACCAATTACCAACATAAACTATTCCAATATAGCATATACACGCGAAAGTAGGAAATTTATTCTGAAATTACTTATTTTGTCATAAGCTTAGCTCACCAGTTATCTTGAGGAAGGTTATCTGTTACTATTAATGAACCAAGTGAGCGCGAGATGAGTTTGTAACTCGCTAAAACTTTCATTACGTCTTGGTATTTGCATGTCCGTGTGGTAACCGGTCAAGGATATGCAAGTCCCGCTATTCTCACTGGTTTCGTAAAAAGCTGGACTATGCGACTGACTGACTGCCTTGTAAATGTGTGGTTGCAAGGGCTACTACTGAGTATGAGGCCCTGGGTTCAATTCCCGGGTCGGGCAAAGTTCATTTTTTATTTTTTTAGATGGATTGCTCTTGACTCTAGTCTAGGTCAGTGATGACAGACACAGAGTCAACGATGGAGTGAGCTTACCCTGATGAAGCCTGTTCACTCTCACTTTGAAGAGATTAGGGTTGTATGCGTTCGGAAACACAGACGCAGGTGTAGAGAGTTCCACTCATTTGCTGTGCGCATAACACAAGACATTTGGAAACGCTTAGTGCGAATTGTTGGAATAGCAACTAGTTAAAGATGGTAACTTGCAGTGTGTCTAGATGACCGACAGAAGAAGGCCGGTGGGATGAGGTCGTAGAGTTCTTGGACACACTCTCCAAAGGACAATCTGTAGAAGACCGACAAGCAGGCGACCTTGTGGCGATGAGCCAAGCTGTGAAGCTTGCCATCCACCAGTTTTACGTCGCCAATGAACCTCTTAGCTCTGCATTCCACCGAGTCAAGCGCGGCAAGTTGGTACTTTGCTGAGCCATCCCAAAGGTGGCTGCAATACTCCATGCAAGATCGGACTTGCGCTTTGTAAAGGGTCAAAAGCTGTCCAGGCGTAAAGTATCGCTTCACTCTATTTAGGATGCCCAGATTCTTGGCCGCTGTTATTGGTTTTCTCCATCTGTAATTCCTCAGTTACAGCCAGGAGTATTTGTGCCCGGTTTATGGCAAAAGGCTCGCTCCCTTTTACATGGGACTTAAGTATAAAAATATAATGCGAAATGTAAGTGTAGTATAATTATCATAATTGGCGAAATGTGGGTGTAGTAGAAATGCACCTCTGTCTTACCCTTCGCGGATTACAGGCGTGATGTTATGTTATGGACTATACGATAATGTTGGTAGGGTCGGTAGCGGCGGGTCAACGGCGCGTTGTTGCACGTGCGCCTCAAAGAGATGTCAGCATCAATGACGGGGTCCGCTAGGGCCGATGCCTGCCAGGGTTGCGGGAAAGTCCGAGAGGATACCATGGCCCCTGGCACAGGCAACTGAAGGAACACGTGTGGGTATTAGCCAGCAAGAGTCTGACACGCCCTCCCACTCTGCCCAGAGCGGGAGAATTTATTTGATGATTTCCCAACCAAAAAAAAAAAAGGGTCGGTAGCAGCAGGAGATGGTATTTAATGCTTTATTCGCCGCTGAAAGACAATTATCTAAATCTGTTGTCAAATTATTTAATTGGTGATTTTTATACTTATACTTTATTGTACACCAGAAAAATAAACAGTTATAATACATTTGACACCACAAAACATTTATTGGGCAGTCTTATCGCTTTCTGCGATCTCTTCCAGACAACCTTGGAATAGACAGAGATTGAATGGACATAAAAATGGGGTTGTCATTGGTGCAAAATACTAAATACCCATAAAGATACATTGACGAGTACAGATTATTACAACAGCTACGAGAACAAGATCACAACAACAAGTAATGTTCCTTCACGAGTCTCTTAAATACAGGTAACGATTGAGCGCGTTTTATTGTGTGACTGTTGTTACATACAAGGTGTAATTTAAATAGTGTTTGTCATGAAAACGGTTTATTTTGCCCATCATAATGAACATCTATTACTATGAGATAAAATATCAGCTATTACCTAAACAAAATCGAGTTAGGCGAACACAAATGTATGGAGGAAGTGATTTTTTTCTTTTTCAGGGGTTCAGGTCCAACTCCATTAAAATTATGACTTGTATTGTTATATGAATCAATCGCAAAAGCTAGCAGTAGAATTACTGAAGAATAAGTACTTCTTCTTAACAGGGATTCCAAATTACTCTTTTCTGCCGGTACATAAACTGTTAAAACAACATTCAAATTCAAATCATTTATTTGCATAATACATGTTTATAAGGTGTTAAAAAGTATAGTAGGTACACTGTATTATAACCTATTCATACATAACTATGCGGCAATAGAACTATTTACGAGTATCTTTTGTTTTTTTAGAGGTATGCAGACAAATCTGGTTGCGTGACACACACGCCCCCTTTCCCGGTATTATTTATGGTCCATGTCAGTGGACCACGGAGTGATAATGTATAGCGCTTGGTCATGCATCTTGGCTATAAATTGCAAAAGTTAAAAGAGCATCCAGCTGAAAAATAAAACATTATTTGCTTAATCTGGCCAGCTTTGTACCCAATAGAGACCTAGGAAGGGCTGGAATACATTACGCACATCAAATATTTTGGAAACTATAAACAGTACTGTAACTCTATATTGTTACAGGGTAGGGCTTTCTAGGATCAGAGAATTGAAAGAAACTCCGCCACGTGTCTTACGTAATATTTTTATTAATCTCATGCATTTTTTCACACACATCTCACATGTCGGCAGCGAGTATTACACTGCTGTCCTTTTTGAAGGACATCCCAAATAAGGTCAATAAGTACATAAGTATGTCCTTCTAGAGCACCGTTAACATTTTGTGCTATAAATCCCTTTTGTTAATCGACTTTCATTTATCCTCTCTATTAAATGATTAAAACGATTAAAGGGTATTTGATTATACTAAGGCTTGTAACAATGCTTCCTTTGATCTATATCTGGAATCAGATTATGAACCAATTATAATGAAAAATAATAAAATTCAAATTCTGCGAATATAAAGTTCTTTGATCATTTTACACGAAGACGAAGAAATTTTCTTTAAAGCCATTTATCCAAAACGGGACTCCGCAAAATAATAATTAATTAACAAATACATTTTTAAGAAGCAAAGGATTAAAAGACTCGGTAGTAATTTAGTGGGTTCAGAATATTTTTTTAATTTCCTGGCGGCCATCTTGGTCTACGGATGATTATTTTCCGTGCGACTTGCCTGAGTAATGGCCATCCGTCGTTTTAGTAAACGGTACATTAAACTAATGTGACAGATACACTCGTCGTTCGGATAGACCTACCTAATTTAGGAAATGAGGTCTTCCAAAATTCATTCTTACTTGTCTGCTTCGTTTATTTGTAATTGCGACTTTCCTGTTTAGTAAGTCTAAGGAATTATAATTATATCTTATCTCATGTATTTTATTGTGTGTACATAAGTAATAAAATAAATAAATTATTAAGATTTCAACGTGGAGTTGTGAAACTAGTATACATCAAGCAGAATATTTTGAGGTATGTCTTACATCTAGGACAGTACTTCCAAAAATGATTGGTATGGCCAAATTATTTAAATCTAAAAATATATATGATATCCTTAAAATTATGGAGATACGAGGAACAGGGTGTAAAGTTCACTCATACCTCCATAGAAAAGCGAGGATCCTCCGACCAGACGGGTGTCGTGTCTGGTGGGCAACTGCCCGATGATTGATGTCGGGAAGTTGTATGAAATGCTAGTCGCGCGGTAAACTCTGCTTGCGCGATGCAGGATTTGCGTGACGTCAGTATGACGCGCAGCTTACATGTGGCAATGTAGATACCGCTTCATTACTCCCCTCCGGAGATCGGAGGTCGATAGTGAAGATACAAATAAAATACTTAATTGCCAAAAGTTTAAAGAATTAGAATTTTTATGTCAAAAACAGAATCGTCAGAAAAATTGAGCTTGAGATAGCGGAGAACTCAAGGAATTATTTGGAAGTGCAGCAGATATTTGTGCGGTTAAAAGATTTGCTGAGGATGGGCAGTCGATTAATAGTGAAACTATTCGCATCGCCTTAAGGGACCAACATTACCTTCACATATATCTGGATACGGGTGTTGTTTTCAGGTTGAATTATATCTGTTCCCTGTCCCCCAATGTTCAGGATATTGGAAATATGGCCACATGAAACGTTTTAGTCCTACCAAAAAAATTCAATGACCTGAGCGTGGAAAAGAACATGTTAATTGCAAAACTGAAGAATTCTCGTGTATTAACTGCTAAATCCCGCACATGTCACTACTTAAAAGTTGTCCAATGTATTTCAATGAGAGAATGATTAGGGTAGGGACATAATGGGTAAAAATAGTTGTTCTTATAAGATAGCGCTGGACGTATATTTGATACAAAAATATTAAAGGTATTCCTGTCAATATTGATGTTACCGAAATACCACCTTCTCCTACCTCTTCTTCACATGATAAAAGTTACAAGGATGCGCTCACAGCCTTAGAACTATTAATTAATCCGATAAATACCTGCATGGATGGATTCAAGTGCTTCGCTCGAAGAAGTCAGTGAAAGCGAAGAGGAAGTTAACAAAAATAGCACAACATCCAAACAAAATAATATGAAAAAAAAGGAAAAACTAATTATGAAGAAAAAAGAAAAAGAACAAACAAAGCGCGGCACAAAAAAAAATTGGACAGGAAAGTCAAAACGAGAAAAATCATAAAGAGAGTCGAAGAAAATCCCAATAAAACCGAAAACTTATCTAAATTAAGAAAGTTTTACTACAAAGCTAAAGAAATATGGTTGGCAGATTCTTCATCAGAATAAAAGGTGAAGAAGGGTATAAAGTTAGTACCTACTAGAAGAAATAATGGAATATGTTGCTTCATATTTTATGGATTGAGATATTGTTAGAGAATTGTTTAGGTTATTTATAGACGGATGTATACAAATGGAATGTTCAGAGTCTGAAGCCTACATTAATTAAGTAAGAACTGTTACTGAAATGAGAAAATTTGTTGAAGCTATTCTAAGAAAAGCGTGGTTGGATACAGATAGCTACATAAATATAAGTGGTTATAATGTTTATAGAAAGGACACATATTATATAACTCGTGCGGAGGAGAGCGCTTTAATGCCCCTATAAGTGTGACTAATTCAGGTATAGAAATAATATGTGTACATATTAAAATTCTTAATTGTGCATTAATCTGTAAATATAATTTCAGCCTACTGTCCGTCCTCTGTGAGAGAGAACCTTTCAATTACATTGGGTGCATATTTTTTAAAAATTTCCGAAAATACTTTTATTGCGGGCGATTCTAATGGACATCAAGCCTGCTGGTTCAATAAAAATTATTCTAGGTGTAAAAAATTATTTGAAATGTGTATATTGTGTATATATATATGTGTGTATATATATCTTTATATACAATATATAAAGCCATAATTACTAAAATATACGAAAACATTGTACTGCCGACTTGTGTACGTCGTAACACTTTTCAATTCAAAGTTGTATTGCAACTACGAACGTCTGCACTCAATATCGTCAGTGATATCGCCCCTCCTTCCCAGTGATAGTTCGTTTTTGTGAGTTGTGTCAAATGGCTTATTTACCAACATTTCTGCATAGGCCGCCAGCTGCGAGTAAATTAAATGAAAGATCATGCGATACAAATTGATTCCTAACCGATTTCTAAAAGAGGGAGGTTATCAATTCGTCTGTCTATACATTAAGTAGTATGTAGATTGATTCAAGTCAGCATGCATGACCAAATCCGAAACTATAGATAATACCGAAAAATACTTTATAAAGTCTCGGGGTCGGTTTTGATGAAAACTAAAAGAACATCATTTGATTTTTGAAAAATCAATTGCTCTATTTAGGAATCGAACTCGTAGATTTTGAAAAACAAAACACACCTGGTGTTAATGCATCGTCCAATGGTGTCGTTGATAAGGATCAAATTCTGGGAAGTTCAAATGACACACGGCATTTCCTATAGTTTCGGGTTTGGTCATCCATGCTGACTTGAAACATTCACCCTGTACATACAGAAGAATTAATAACCTCCCTCTTTTAGAAATCGGTTAGAAATAAATTTGTATCTCATGATCTTTCACTTAATTTAGTCAACTCGCAGCTGGCGGCCTAAGCAGAAGGGTTGAGGCTAATGCCGAGTTTACACAAGAGATTATAGCCGCAAGGCGAAAATCGTGCAGCCATGATCTCTTTCAAATTCAAAGTTAAAGTCAAAGTCAAAGCATTTATTTCAAATAGGCACATAAAAGGCACTTTTGAACGTCAAGATTTACATTTAAATACAATTGATTCTAGTCGCCCCTTCCAAAAGGTAGTTTCGTGTGGAGAAGAATGGGCAAGAAACTCCACCGTTACTCTTTTTAAATTTGTTACAATATTTTGTATACATTAATTTTATTTTATGTGAAGACGATGCACCTATAATAAAAAATTACCCTACTACAATAGGTAAAAAGAATTTAATAAACGTAGCAATGATAAATAAGTTAATTAAGTGATAGATACATGGTGTTCACATATTTACAAACATTGTAAAAGTATACGATTTCCCAAATTATGTAAACAAGTAATATGTCAGTGTGTGAGTTAAAGTAATCACATAATGTAAATCAATGTCATAAAAATAACTAAGTTAACTATATAGTTAAAGTTGCAATAAGTTTAATTTTGTCTTGACCCTAGATTGTCCTATGGAGCTGGACCAGCATGTTTCCAAGCATACTTATCTTGGATATAATCCTCTAATTTGTAATACGCTTGTTTACACAGTGAACTTTTTATATAAGTTTTAAATTTTCTTTAATTTAATTGCAATATATGACAAGGTATTTTGTTGTAGCATTTAACACAGTACCCCATAAAAGATGTATGTACTTTAGCTAATTACAATACAAATACAAACAATTAATTGCAATTGGTTTGTCCAAATCGCAATTGACAATTCGCAGGTGACTAAAATAGCAAGTTCCAAAGTAGAGTAGGTTTTGAGCATGCATGCACGCATGCAGCGGATGACTAAAATTTACCGTAATTGATGTTCAATCGCAGGCGATAACCCGCCGCATGAAGGTCGTAATTTTGATGCAAAACGAACTAGTTTCCTGCGATTTTTATCGACCTGTGTAAATGGAGTTGCGATTCGGCTTGTGAGGTAATTTGGTAAGCGACCAGCCGCACGGCGAAAATCAACCTACTGTAAATTTCCCATGATTTAACAAAACTCACAAAAACGAACTATCACTGCGAATTGGGGGCGATACCAGTAACGATATCGAGCGCAAACGTTCGTAGTTACAATAAAACCTTGAACAGAAAAGTGTTACGACGTAAACAAGTCGTTACTTTAATGTTTTCGTTAATTTAATTAAATATGGCTTTCCTTCTTTGCCAGCTTTATCAAACAATTGACGGGCATCTCTGAATATTTTTGTATTTATTTATTTTCTAAATACACACATCAAAAGTGTCTAGGGATCAACATATATTTTTGCAATAACTTTTCTCCTGATTGATATTAATTAAAATTTTCTTTAAGGATTCATAAAATAAAGTGTTTTCGTTTGTCACAGTAACGATAAACCAAGTCACCTTTGCATTAATAAAGAAATTTGCCATTTTCCTAATAAAGGGATTTTTGACATTTGAACCACTAACACAAAAGTTCGAAAAAAAGACTGAAATAACAGTTTTCTTTAAAATTTTATTGGGTAACTTAAACAATTAATAATCCGTGTTTCTACCGCGAACACTAACAACACAAGAACATCGGTTTGGCATACTCAAAATGAGTTCATCCAAATCACGCTGTGGAATGGCCGACCATGTTCGTTGCAACAACAAAAAAAGGTCTTCTTGCGACTGGATACCCTCCATATTCGGCAGAGCTCTTCTCTGTAGCATATCCCATGCATGCTCAATCGGGTTCAAGTCTGGCGACTGAGCAGGCCAGGGCAGGACATTGATGTTAGCTGCGGCGAGAGTCTGTCTTACAACTCGTGAGGCTTCATCACTCTTCAGGGAACTTAATTAGCGACCAAACAGTCAGAAACCGCTTGCATGAAGTGAACCTTCATTCCCGAAGACCGCTACGGGTACCACCTATAGCAATGCACAATCGTAGGATTCGATATCAATGGGCTCTTGAACACAGAAATTGGGCAGAAGAACAATGGCGTTTCGTGTGCTTTTCTGATGAGTCTCGTTTTGGTATGAGACCGGATACAAGACGTATACGACACTGGAGAACCCCTGGACGCCAACAGCGATTAAAATCCTGCCAGGAAGTCCATCCTTATAGTGGTGGAACCATCATGGTATGGGCGGGTATTTGGATCGGCGGAAGAACTGAGTTGATTTGGATCAGAGGCAACCTCAACGCTCAAATTTATGCTGAGACGATTGTATCAGACGTCATCGTTCCTCTACAAGTGCAAATCGGTCCCTTATTTCAGTTAATGCATGATAATGCACGACCGCACACCGCAAGAGTTGTAAGACAGACTCTCGCCGCAGCTAACATCAATGTCCTGCCCTGGCCTGCTCAGTCGCCAGACTTGAACCCGATTGAGCATGCATGGGATATGCTACAGAGAAGAGCTCTGCCGAATATGGAGGGTATCCAGTCGCAAGAAGACCTTTTTTTGTTGTTGCAACGAACATGGGCGGCCATTCCACAGCGTGATTTGGATGAACTCATTTTGAGTATGCCAAACCGATGTTCTTGTGTTGTTAGTGTTCGCGGTAGAAACACGGATTATTAATTGTTTAAGTTACCCAATAAAATTTTAAAGAAAACTGTTATTTCAGTCTTTTTTTCGAACTTTTGTGTTAGTGGTTCAAATGTCAAAAATCCCTTTATTAGGAAAATGGCAAATTTCTTTATTAATGCAAAGGTGACTTGGTTTATCGTTACTGTGACAAACGAAAACACTTTATTTTATGAATCCTTAAAGAAAATTTTAATTAATATCAATCAGGAGAAAAGTTATTGCAAAAATATATGTTGATCCCTAGACACTTTTGATGTGTGTATTAAAAACTCGTTGGATGGCCCATATCATATGGATCTTTTGCAAATAATTAATGTGCTTAGTGTCGTAGTCAAATTTTGAAATAACCAACTTTCTTTATGGTGTACTCCAACGATGTTTTAATTTTGCTATTTAACTTTTATTAATTACTTTTAATTGTTTGATATTTTCAAACTTCTGTATACTGACAAATCTTTATAAAAGGGTCAGCTTCAAATTCAAATCGCTCCGTATCAGAAGGACAATCTAGTAAAATGCCCTTGTGGGATAAATGACGTTAAAGTAAATCCACCTACTAGTAAAACGCCTGAAATTTAAAATCGTCATTCTAGCAGAACGTCTAAGATGTCTATATGGCATGGCATATACGGCATGTTGAGCAAAAGGACTGGTACACTGACACAGAAAATAAACCAAAGTATGATTTTTGTGTCAGTCATGAAGTTCAAAAGTAGGACAGTTACCGAAAAAGTACTGGTTTTATAACAAAACGGAACGGAAATATGATGTTTGGAGCATCGCCTAGTTTCTACTTTAGTTCTCTTCCAGCTTCGAAATAAAAAGATTATCTTCAAGAAGTCTTTATTGATATTATGTTGAGTACCTAATTAAATAGTTGATCAAACATTGTTATATATCAGGTTTATATGTGTGCAAGAATTTAAATATAGAAATGTTTATACTGGAAAAGGTGGGTTCATTTCACTACCAATTAATGTCCCTGACACCAAATAATACAAAAGGCACGGCAGCCAATCATTAACTGTCGACTGATGATATAACTATGAGCTAAAAGCGGTAATCACGCCGAAACAAATGGATGGCGGGATTATCCCGTGTTATGACGCGGCTTATGCACCTCTATTCAGGGTGCCTATTCTCTAAGTCCGTTAACGAAGATACGGGCACGTCCGAAGGTAGTTCGATAATTTGAAATGAACCCGACGCCCGTTTAATGTTTTTTTTCGGATTGGTAGAAATACATCGGAAGTAAGGACAACTCAAATCGTGTTGTCATTCATTGTTAGTTCAGGCCCCGACCCAATCTTATGTCCGTATGTGACACGGAGTAGGAAACGCCCGTATCATCGGCCGAAACTACGGATTTTGTGCACATTGAGTAGGTATACCCCCAGTTTTGGATAACAAAATGTGTCTATAACAAAAACGGTACGGGCGAAACGTCCGTTTGTTTGATAGACACGTTGTGTTTGCCAATTGTTTGTTTGGTATTTAAGCGTTAACTTTTGATAATTCATTTTTGAGTCGTAACTCCAAAGGTTGGGCAGGAATTGCGAGTGGCAGTACATAAATTATCTCGCGCTTTGCTGAGCTTGTATATGGATATTTGATGAAATATTTGGACTTTGAAAAGAATCCTAATAATATAATGTTTGGACTTAAACCATGACGTCTGAGTTTGTTTCGGAATTTCTTCTCAAGGATCAGTCAGTTAGGAAATATCGGCGCCATCCAGTTTAAAAATATTGACGTGTAAAAGTGTTTTAAAAGAGAGAAGAAGACTTACAGCGGATCGACCACGGCCTACTGTGATAAATGATTTTATTTCTGAAAGTAGGTTTGTACAAACACTTAGACACGTCAATCATAATTATTTATTTTTAACTAGATGAGGCCGGCGTTTCCTATCTGACTACTCTGAGAAGAAAGGCCGAAACAAACTCAGAGGTCACAGTCTCTTTTAAAGTCCAGACAAAGTATTGGTCAGATCATGTGAAGGCTATGTAGATTGGTGTCTAAAATGGTCTTTTGAGGAAAGAACCATACAGATTGAGTGGACCTGTCCAGTCAGTGCACGCATTTGTCAGTAGCCGTGCAGCTCAACTCGAAACTTAAGGGGCTCAATGATAGGCTTGAGACACACAATTTTATCACAGTTTAGGAGCAAAAACCGTGATAAAATGCGTGACTCAAGCCTATCACAGAGGCCGTGCTCGCCTCGCAGAAATAAACATTTCATTTCAATTATATTCAATTTTGCCGTCCGGCTGCCGACAGCGTGTAGCACGTTTAGATGTGAAAGATTAAGAGACATTTACCTGTATACTGATATATATCAACTTACAAATAATAAAGCACTGTATTTTTGCTCTGTAAGTAAAGATTTATTATGTCAACCACCGGAAAAAACATCGACCTGAAACGTGGTTTATCGCCAAACCCGCAACAAAATATACTGAGAAAAATAGAAGAAAATCTATACTTAGAGAATTCTAAAATTCGCCGCCATAACTTTTATACTATTCTAGGGCAAAGTCAATGACCCCTAACACATTTTTGTTGTTTGATATAGGTACATTTATTTTATGTTATGTGGGGACGGCAATACGACAGTAAATAAAAACACAGGAATACTTAATAATAATAATAAAATTTATTTAGATAACTTTGATCCATAAATGAGACATAAACTAGTACAAAATAGTAAGCAGGGACTTGGTCCGCTACACTAACATCCATGTCAGGGGACAATCGTGCCTAGCAGCGATGGCACTCAAGATGCTGAGGCGACTTCCACGCAACCGACTAATGAATGACGCGGTCTTTTTGCGCCACAAAGCTGCAAAGCCATGTGTGTGTGCATCAGCAAACATGCTGATGGGCTACAGAAACGTGGAAGCCGCAACAGCGGCCTGAACGCAATATTAAATTGGACCCGCAGAGCATTGCACGCCTGTTGCGTGTAGTTAGCCCACAGACCCCCCGTGTACAGTGAGGTGCAACACGCATTAAATAAGGTAATGTTGACTGCGTCTGTACACCGGGAGAATCTACGCGCCAACATATTCGCCCGACTGACAACGCTCTGCGTTCCCTCTGCATATCAAAATTATCTTTTAAATCATCGGTCACCCAGTGCCCGAGATACTTAAACGTATACTTGCTGACTATGGTTTTGTTATTGTTATTAATGTTTCTTTATTTTACTTCGAAGGTCCTAGTTTATCGTTTGTGGCTACAAGTTACAGCTATATATAAACATAATGCAGCATTGCATATGTAAGCGGGCACGCCTTATATGCCTGGAGGCTTTTTATTATGTATTAAGTTCTGTATGCGTTTTTGTTTTTATTATTTATTTCTGCTTGAGTATAGTTTTAAATATTGGCGTGTGCTAGCTGACATATGGCAAATAATTTTAATATTTTTGTGTTTCGTAATGTTAATTACTTATTACTATATAGAATCCAGTTCTTCTAACTGAACAGACAGCAGTGCTGCTGGGGAGTTTGTTCCGCCACTTCTTCTTCCCAGCTAAAGCACTAGGAAGTGGTGAAGGGCGGGCGTTTTGGGGGGACTGTCTTATGTGATTTTGACGTTCAAAAAGTGCTGATTCTCAGCCCAGTTTGAATAAATGACTTTTGATTTTGATTTGATTTTCATTTTACATACTCTGCTTAGTGGACAGGAGTATTTTGATCCCAACAAATAGGTACCTAACTAAATCCAAATCAAGAAGCCTAGCCTTTTTCCAACTACGTTGGGGTCGGCTTCCAGTCTAACCGTATGCAGCTAAATACCAATATTTTACATGGAGCGACAGCCTCTGAACTCCATCACCCAGTAACTGGGTAACACGATACCCCTTAGTAAGACTTGTGGTCAGACTTATGGGCTTCTGTCTACCCGTAACGACTGTCAAAGTTCTACGAATGACAGCCGGGACCAACAGCTTAACGTGCTTTTCGAGGAATGGAGGGGTTTCAATATGAAATAGATGGTCACCCATCAACGTACCGACCGTGGCAAGCGTAGCTTAAGCTTCGATCTACCCGTGCGGTTGTTATTATTTAGCCACGAGCCCCTACCTAAGCCTACCTAACTAAACCCATATATATAAATAATTTATAATACAAAAATAATAATATAAATAATAATCTAACAAAGTCAATGCATTTATTTCAAATAGGCACATAAAAGGCACTTTTGAACGTCAACATTTACATTAAATTAGAATTGATTCTAGTCGCCCCTTCCAAAAGGTAGTTTCGTATGGAGAAGAATGGGCATAAACTCCATCGTTACTGTTTTAAAATGTGTAACAATATTTTGTATACATTCATTATATAATTGTTTGTGAAGACGACACACCTATAATATTTTTTTTTTTTTACCCTACATACATGATATATATAGATACATGGTGCTCACATATCTAAAAACATTGTACTAGTATAAGATTTTTCAAATTTTCAAACATTTAATATGTCAGTGTGTGAGTTAAAGTAATCACAGAATGTAAATCAATGTCATAAAAATAATAAACTATACAATTAAAGTAGTAGTAGGTACACTTAAGGTAGTAGTAATTGGCCGGCTATGAGTTTTGTCAAGCAGCCGACTAGGTATAGTGACTAGGGATGGATTTAATTTTTTTTGCAGACTGAGAACATCGTTAGTTAGACATGCGAAGTAAAATTTACTGTCGTACTAACATCCCCATCCTGTATATTCTAATGTCTGTATATTCTATAAAAAAAAACATTTAATTCAGTTAACTAAATCCATACAATTCAAATTCGATCAACATTAAAATTACAACAAAAAATATTAAAATTAAATTTAAATTACCCTCTTAACAACGGAGAAGAGACCCTGTCCGCTACAGTCTTCAGTATTCCGTTGCAGCTGCCACGCATTCTGCGGATCAGTGTTACCGGTTTCTTGCGAATGACGGCATGAAAGCCATCTTTGCGATATACCCGTATAAACTTATCATATTCACTATTTTAGGGTGACGAAACCATACTTTTAATTTAGGAAGAACAAACAAAAGATTATGCAACACAATAAGCAAAAAATTTATGCCTACATCTTATGTTGGGTATCTTTTATCAAAGAACAAAAGGGTTGCTGATGTACCGAACACAAAGAAGTCTGAAACAGATACCATGCCATCTTTATAACTAGTACGTTACTAGTTGTTTGTCGCTAAGGGAACGAATTCCTGTATTCGCATAAAAAATACCTACCAATTTTGAGATACTCAAGGAAATAGTTTATCTGTGTACAGCTTATTTTGCGTGAATGTGTCAAAAATGTTGTAATTATTATTTACAGAAAGATTTATACTTCGCTCTCATTTGATGGCTTGTTGTGGAAGAGCGGTCTAAAAGCAGGACAGATATTTGTATTAAAAATGTTGATAAACTTTTGGCACATAAATCCGACAACCATCAAAGAGCTAAGCTGTCGCCAAGGGAACGAATTCCTGTATTCGCATAAAAAAATACCTACCAATTTCGAGTTAATCGAGGTAATAGTTTATCTGTGTACAGCTTTTTTTGCGTGATTGTGTCAAAAATGTTGTAATTATTATTTACAGAAAGATTTATACTTCGCTCTCATTTGATGGCTTGTTGTGGAAGAGCGGTCTAAAAGCAGGACAGATATTTTTATGAAAAATGATGATAAAATTTTGGCACATAAATCCGACAACCATCAAAGAGCTCTTATATATAAACTGTCTCTGAGGAAACAAGCTAAGTTAAGACAAACTAAACTTAGCTTTCACTACTTAATTTCTCAGCCGTAAAGTACACTAAGTACAGGGCGATTATTTATTTTACTTTAATAGTTCTTTGAGAAGAGAACCGACCACAGAAAAGAACAGTAGGCCAATTATCGTACTTAAAAAACGTTCAAATTCAAGTCGCAATCTGGGAAAATGGGGAGGGGGGTTCCGCAGGGCTCGATACTTGGGCCAGTATTGTTTATTTTGTACTGTGCCGATATAATTGAAAATATAAATAAATGCAAATACCATATTATGCAGATGATACACAAGTATACATATCATTTAAGCCGGAAGACTATGAACAAGCACTAAACGATCTAAATACAGATCTTGAAAACATAGTGCAATGGGCCAATGTAAACACGCTTGCCCTGAACCCTACAAAAACCAAGTACATGCTTTTTGGAACAGAAAACCAGTTAAGTAAAATTAAACCTTCTGCTAACTGTGTGACCGTTATGGGACAGCCTATCGAACGAGTCTACGAAGCACGTAATCTAGGTGTTATCATGGACACGGAACTTCGTTTTCATAAACACGTGTCTGAGTCAATCCGTAATTGCTTTTATAGACTTAAGATATTATACAAAGCCCGTCCCTATCTTAGTGAAGAGTTGCGGGTCTTGCTTGTGGAGTCTTTGGTTCTATCTAAGTTAAATTATGCGGATACGGTCTATGGCCAACGACTACTGTCAAAAACTGAAAGAATGATCCAAAGACTTCAAAACGCCTGTGCACGCTTCTGTTTTAAAGTTCCCTTTAGGGGACATGTTACGCCTTTCCTCAACGAGCACAACATTTTAAAAATGAAAGCTAGACGTAAACTCCATATGGCAAACTTACTCTTTGGTGTTATTAAGTCTCAATCTCCTTCTTACTTATATGAAAAATTATCGTGGACAAGAAGACACAGAATCGGTGAGGGAAGAAAATGTTCTCAACAGCTTTCCATCCCACAGCATAAGTCGGCGGCTTTTAGAGGCAGTTTTCGCTACGCAGCTACTAAATGCTGGAACAATATCCCTCCTCCCATAAAGTACAGTAAAACTTGCTCGACTTTTAAATTGAAATTAAAAGAATTCCTTTTAAGCCATCAAAAGGATTTTGAAAATGTTCGAGCCGACATATCTGCTATATAAAACCATCTTTTGTATCAATTTTATAATTTTTATTAATTTTATCAACTTTACGAATTTTATCGATCTCGTAATTAAGGGGAACAATGCAGTCACACAATTTTGTCCTATGGGTATTTTCTATGTATTTTTTATATAGGTAATACGCACATATTGGTTATTTATTTTACTTTTTTTTTTCACTAATCACAATACAACACACACACATGTATGTCACAACATTTTATTTGTTTTTGTATGAGCTTTTCTTTATGTACTATCACATTTAATTAATTCTATTAATGTATTAAAACGGACACAAGCTTCCCTATGTTTTGTTATTCTAGCGTATGGCACTCGTGGGTTGCAGCTGAAAATCAGCGTCAGGTGGTACACCTTGTGTTGTCATCTGACATTATGCTGAGCTGAGGCCCGTTTGGCATTATAATTTTTGTATTCTGTTTTTATAGTATTAAGGTGTATTTTTTTTTGCTGTAATGCCAATAAACGCATTTTCTTTCTTTCTTTTTTTCAATCTCATTTCAGCGACAATCAATGTCAAAAACCTGTCAAAAATGTATGTAAATTGATTGTAATTTTGACAGATTGAGACTGAGATTAGAATGCGAACGGTCTTAAAAATACGGGAATTGCCCCTCTGAAGGTCGGCTCCATATAGACTGAGCGAAAACGCACTCATAACTCATCACTCATTTTTGATCTCTTCTAAAGTCTTTCTCACGGTTTTAATAGTCCCGTGAATAAGAAGACGGCCATTGTGCGATGCATGACGTGGTGCTTTGTAGGATGGCGGTTCTTGACGCCTGCGCGCTGGTTTCTCAGAGAATGCTCAGCCTTTTGTTATCGTTTTTATCTACTTGGCTGCTGTTTCTAAAACCGCGGTGGTATAAAGAAAAGAAAGAAAGAAAACCGCGGTGGTATAAAGAAAAGAAAGAAAGAAAATCGCGGTGGTATAAAGAAAAGAAAGAAAGAAAAATATTTTATTTGAGACACGCACAGGAAATGCAAACAATAAAAATGAACATTAAAACAAACAAAATCATGAACACAATAAAAGAAGGACATTCATGCTTTATTATAAGATTAAGATTTTTAAGATTAGTATAACTTGGAACGTTTAAGATAACGCTGGCTTTGTTTGGTCACGGTCACAACCACAGTAGCTAAACACGTTTCACGTACAGCGTGAGTCCAAGTGCACTTCCGAGTGGCATTCGGCCAAGATCGTCAGAATATCGCCGTAAGTACTGTACAACCAGCTATTTGTGATACAGGTAAACATATTCATCTATTCAGTACACTACCAATATTCATTCTTAGGGCTCCGTACCCAAAGGGTGCCAACAGAGCCCTATTACTAAGCCTCCACTGTCCATCCGTCCGT
This sequence comes from Brachylomia viminalis, assembly GCA_937001585.2. Classification (NCBI taxonomy): domain Eukaryota; kingdom Metazoa; phylum Arthropoda; class Insecta; order Lepidoptera; family Noctuidae; genus Brachylomia; species Brachylomia viminalis. The sequence continues at coordinate 10,820,946 of OW443316.2, read as the reverse complement.
CTGTCCGTCAGCGGACTGTAGCTCATGAACCGTACTAGGTAGACAGTTGAAATTTTCACAGAGTGAGTATTTTTATTGCCGCTATAATGATTAAAAATTAATGGAGGTCTCCATACAAGGAACGTGTTTTTTTCGGCATTTTTTGCCTTGTGGTACGGAACCCTTCAAGTGCGATTCCAACTCGCACTTGGTCGGTTTTTTAATTCCATGCGTTATTTCTACTTATGGCATACTTTAGAGATCGATGTTAAAGAATTGACTACCCAGCACACTCAAACATTGCTCAAAAGTAATTGCAAGTTAACTGCCAGTAGGCACACCAAATAGTTAGTTGTTTAACCGTACATATCCGTAACTGTGTGCGTTCGCCTCTTTTCGCTCGATGTACGAAGCCGACCTTCTGTACTATTCTATGGCCGACCGACTGGCGTCTATAATTTTAAGTGGATTATACAGGCGTTGTAAATCGCTGGAGGCTCGGCCGCATTCCAACTAGATTATGATTAATAGAATTTGCTTGTTAAATTAATCAGGAAAACAATGTCGCTTTCACCGTAGTAGGTGATGATTCGGTGTTTGGGATGCACTGATGATGATTTTGTGTAACACTTTGCTATAAAAGGATTCTCATTACAACAGTTGACCAATTTAACGAAATCGTTTCTGGCGTAGCAGTAGCTGCTACAGCGTAGGCTCAGCTACGGCGTAGCAACTTTTATGATGCGAGTGGTTTATTACCTCGTAATAAAAACGATGTAAACTTTCTACATATAGTGGTTTTATACTAACTTTTTTCATACGGTTTTATGGTTACTATACATAATCAGTCTATAACGTTCCCACTGCTGAGACACAGGCCTCTTCTCGGTGAGAGGGAGTGGGCCGTAATCCACCACGCGGGCCCAGTGCGGGTTGATAGATGTCACATGTCTTCGAATTTTTGGTTCTAGAACATGCCGGTTTCCTCACAAAGTTTTCCTTCACCGGTTTGAGAGCAGTGGTGATGAAACAATTTACACAAAGTAAAGCGCCTGTCTGGGTTCGAACCAACGACCTACAACTTGTAAGTCGCGGCCGATACCACTGGGCCACCATTGCTCTTTATGGTTACTATACTACTAGCGTATTCATGTTAATCTGAAAACGCAGTAAGACCTAATTTGAAACATTTAAACAATTTCTTAAAACCACAGTTAGGTTTGTTTTAGTACTGGCTGGTTTTATACAAAAAAAAAATCATACGGTTTTTGGGTTACCATACCAGAATGATAACCATGAAACCGCTACCAAGCTTATTGATGTTAACCCGAAAACGTTGTTAATCTTAATTTGAGACATTGAAGCAATTTCGAGTTAGTTCGTAGGCTCGAAACCAGATACACGCTTTAGTTTGTGTAAATTAATTAATCATTTTCATCATCTGCCTTGCTTGTTCCCAAGTATGTTTGGGTCTGCTTCCAGTCTAACCAAATGCAGCTGAGTACCAGGATTTTGCATGGAGCGACGGCCTATCTGACCTCCACAACCCAGTATATAGGTAAAACGTAACCCCTTGACTGACCGGTTGGCGCAATTGGTAGCGACCCTACCTTCTGAGCCGCTAGTCCCGGGTTCGATCCCGGACAAGTCAAACATTTGTGTGCATGAACATGTCTGTTTGACCTGTGTCTGGGTGTGTATATGTATAGAAGTATGTATATCAGTCATCAGGTTACCGTAGTACAGGTTCTGCCTAGTTCGGGACCTGAAGACCTTGTGTGGATGTTGTCTCATATTATTATTATTATATTATATTAAAACTGGTTGTCAGACTTTCGGGCTTATGATGACCCGTAACGACTGTCACAGTTCCACGAATGACAGCCGGGACCAACGGCTTAACGTGCTGTCCGAGGCACGGAGGGATCATGGTATACAAAGTGGCGCGTTCCTTATCACATTAAATTATACCACGTATACTAGATGATATACAAAATTTGACTGTAAATCCATTCACTAAAAAAATATGCTGTTCCATACATTTTGTCGAGGTCGAACACGTAGGTGTTACAAAATACAACGTGTTGTTTTGCATCCTCGTCAAATTTCAGGAGGCTGTTATGAAAGACATAAATAATCAAATAAAATTACGATCCTGCTCAATAATTAATACATACTTGTTTTTTTAGGTATTTAAGTTTGACAGTATTTCAGAATACGCCACTTTCAAAGAACAAAATCGCCCCGTTGCGTATGCGGTAGGCAGTGTCGTACGACTATGTCGCTGTGTGCATGCGTTACAGTTACAGCGCAGTTACAGGGCGGTATCACACGGGCCCTACACATGCCGATTTCCGAAAAATACAAAAAATAAAAATAAATACCTACTTATTTTATTATTGATTCGTGTCGAGAATCATTAGCATAGTTACCTCCTCGAATTTGACGAGGATGCAAAACAACACCTTGTATAAGGCACAACTGATTTTTTTTGTTAATGGATTTCATTAAAATTTTGTATACTATCAAAGTATACGTGGTATAATTTAATGTGATTATGTACGCGCCACTTTTTTTTTTTTTTTTTTATAAAGATGGTCACCCATCCACGGACAAACCGTGGCAAGCGTACCTTTACCTGATCAATAGACCTGTGCGGCTGTTATTACTTAGTCACAAGCTCCTCCTTAGCCATAAGCCAAAAGCAAACCGGTGAAGCAAAACATCGTGAGGTAACCGCCATGTCCTAGAACCAAGAATTCGAAGACATAGTACATCTACCAACCCGCACTGGGCCCGCGTGGTGGATTACGGCCCACTTCCTCTCACAGAGAGGAGGCCTGTGTCACAGCAGTGGGCACATTATAGGCTGATTACGCATGTTATGCAAGCAATTTCTGAAAACCACTGTTTGTTTTTCTTCAAGTACTGTCCAATATTAGCTGAACCTGAAGTGTATGTTAGTTCCAAGTTGTCTCAGTACCGCCATCCTCCATAGTAGATGAGCGTGACCTCATATAGTATGCTGGAGATATTGACCTACAAATTTGAGGAAGAGATCTACTGAAGAATTTAAACCGACTCCCTGTAGGAAGCTACAAAAATGGTACAGTAACCGCGAATTAGTGGTAATAATTTGTTATTGACTTGACCCTTTTTGTCGTATCAGTAAGGGAGAATTTTGTAGTGCAAGTGTTACTACTGGTGTACGGTTGACTGTACGTGAAAAATGTTATCCGTGCATCTTGCTTGTAGAGGCGGAATCTCAGAGAACGACGAGACAAATGGATGAAAACATCGCAAAGCCTTAGCCTGAGACACTTTTTGTTTTGATATCAAAAATAAAAACGTAAGATGTTGCTGTTTTACATCTTTAAACATGGTGGATTTTGCTAAAAGTTAGGGTGACATTTTTCTTCTTTAAATTATGCATGCATTTTGTTTAAGGCGTAACAAAACAAAATTCGTCTCTTCTTGTTCTCACATACCTACACTATCTTCTACATTTATTTTCGCAGGTCTGCTGGAAGAAATTTCTTAAAGAATATGCAGTACCTTTGCAATCAATACTAATGTTATGTCGTATCAGCCGAGCGATTCTGTAACAATCTCACCGTGATAACTTAAGTGAAGTGAGCTTGAAGTGAGTGGTCGATAGTGTCAATCACTAGACTAGTATGGTGGCTCACTTCACCTAAGTTATCACGGTGAGATTGTTACAGAATCGACCGGCTGTATCAGTTTTACTGTGTGTACATAACTAATAAAATAGATAAATAACATTTTATTAGTTGTTTTCCTAAAATCACCAACCCTAATGACAGATATACCTACTGAGTATCTGTGTCTGTATTTTAGATTTATAATCAGTGTCGGGTGAAGTGAAATCTGGCGAATTAATAAACCTTCAGAAATGTAAGGTGGCGTACAATAAATCCGGGGTTTACGATTCCCTCCCGCACCCGGCACAGTTAGGGAATTTAGTTTAAATTAATTTGGATATAGGTAATGCTTCACAAAGTGTGGTTTTGAAAGAACCGTTTTGATTGGTTTGTTTCCAAGAAATCCAAATGAAAGTGGAAAAGTACTGGGGAAAAAAATACGGTTCAAGTGGTTAAGTAATTATATTTATTTATTGGAGATTTTTTATCTTTGCGTTGATTAGGTACTTACTTTTATGCGACTTCTTGGTACGTAAATCCATATACATACTCATAGTAATACATATTTATACTAATATTATTGTTTGGGTTGAATATCCAAACGGCATTGGGTCGCGTCATCGTAAGCCAATCACAGCACAGCTAAGTGACGTGATAGCTTGTTGTGATTGGCCCGTTTGTTCCCGTCCCTTTTCCCTCGATTGCTGTATACTTTTATTAAAAAATTACATTCGCTAACGACCATTGCAACGATAACTTGTTATTTTATTTATCACAAAACCCATTGAAAAGCCCAAAAAGTAGTAGCTGAACAGTAACTTCAAACACACCAGAACACATTCAAACAATTATAAATCCGAAAGTAACTCTGTCTGTCTGTCTTTATGTTACCTTTTCACGCCTAAACCGCCGAATAGATTTAACTGAAATTTGGCAAGGAGATATCTCGGGAAAAGGAATAGGCTACGTATTGTTTTAAAAAATAATCCTAAAGGGGGTGTTATAGAGGATGAAACTTTGTATGGGAACCTATAAATTTTTAAGGGATATGAAAATTTTAAATATATTCTTTTGGTAACAAATAAAAACTACGTGTTTCAGCGTTTTTGTAAAATCATCCTCCAAGGGGGTAAAACAGGGGACGATTTTAAAATTCACATGTATCATTGAAATGTTTGTGTACCTACCTGTTTTTAAGAGGTTTGAGGGATTAGAAATATATTCATAGTTGGGGTAACATTCAGTCGCTATTTCATTCAAATCGGTCAAAAGTTAATACAGGCTTCTTCTGGGTAAGCTCACTCCATCGTTGACTCTGTCTCTGTCACCACTGACCTAGACTAGAGTCAAGAGAAAACCCATCATAAATAAAAAAAATACAACTTAAACTCTCAAAATAACCTGGCTACCACAGAACAGATAAAACCTGTTTTATCTGTTCTGTGCTGGCTACCTATAAAAAACGTGGTCAATGGCGATGCTAGAGTCAGTATTAAAATGAATAATTATACATTTTAGTTAGATATTAAGAATTATATAAACCTGTTTAATTCATAAAAGAAAGGGTTCTTTGAATTTATAATCTGTCCGTTACCTTTTCACGCCTGAACGGCTGAACGGATTTCGACTGAGAGGCATACGGATAGGGCATGACCAGGGTTACGAAACTTTTTATTCCGGTATTACGTTCCTCCCGTGAGATGTTTTCCGATTTCCACGCGGGAGCATAGGTACCTACTTCTATAAATACTTAGTTAAGATATCACGATTCTTTAGTCTAAGCTATAGATGATTCGTTATTAATGCAGGCATTTAATAACGAATCATCTATTTCGTTATTAATGCCTGCATTTTCCAGGATCCACCTTTATTTATTCAAGTATAATAAAGTCCCAAAAGTCTATTGACAGAAAACAAATCTGATGGATCGGCGACGTTTATTAAAAATGCTGTTTTTGTTGACTCTGATGTGTTTTTATACCAACATATTTTATTCAATATATTATGCGTAATAAAAAGGTCTCTCACCTTTATAGATTTCCGCCTCAGGATATGTTCATACAAATGACCCGATGAATGGTCAACACGAAGTAGTGTTATTTGTTTATTTCATAAATGCTGGCTTGCTGCCAGATATTGCTCAATAAAGTACTAACATAAAAATCCTAAGGGCGGTCAGTGAGTGACCAATAAAAATTCTGGAGGCAAATCTCAAAAGTGTCTTCGATAAAACAGTAATACAAATGTAAATTAAATTGTCTTTGTGATCTAATAAAGTAAACGGGACTGTTTAATCTGCTAATTGTGATTGCATAAAATGTTTGAGAGTTTATTTAAATGCAGGGCCGGGCCCATTTGAAGGCTGGGGCAAAGTTAAAAAAAAAACTTGAAAATTAGTGACAAAAAAATTAGGCAAAATTAGCCATAACACAAGGCGGTAAACATTATAATAACTGCTATGTTTGACTTTATCGTCCATTCAAATACGATAAAAATTGGCAATGTCTCTTGAAAAACCGTTTCAAAGTTTATTTATGAGATTCAAGAAGCTTTTTAAGTACGTCTATAAAACAAGTTCGGCGGTTTAGTTCTTCTTAGACTAACCTGATAAACCGACGAATAATATAGGTTAACATAATACAAGCTGAACAAATCCGAATTAAGCCTTAAGTAGTTCAAGCGACGCGACGCCACCGCAGCGATACCGACCGAGTCAACAATCTATACCTCCACATTTGGCGGTAGTATGAATGTTGCTGCAGACTTGAGACTTTTCATAATATTAATTTACTAATTATGCTATGGGCTCTTAAGCCCGGCTGTCATTTGTAGATCTATGACAGTCCAGCTCAAACTCAAAGCATTTATTTCAAATAAACCAATTACAAGCACTTTTGAATTGTCAAGGGGTCGGTCAGCACAGAAAGATGAAGCTATTTTCCCATTCCAAAGCGTAGTAAGTAGGTACCTTTGGAGAAGAACGGGCAAGAAACTATTTTAAATCAAAATATTGTTACAAAAAAGTGGTTACATCATTCATGTTGAAATTGAACATGTGAGAACGATGTAGAAAGACGTGCACGTTAAAAGCGTCCGTAGTAAAAAGATAAAAACAATTCAGGAATTAAAATAAGCCGTGGCAGATAAGAAATGACCAGTGCCTACTGACGGTGCTCGTTCACGAACATGACGTAGGGATCAGCACCATTCAGCTCAACCATTTTGAAAGAAACTTAATGATCCAATACACACGCCACCATCAGCGACACATTTGAGTGAGCATGACATACTCTCAGCCGCCAGGGCACATTCAACTCAATGAAAGACGAACCCAGTAAGCTTTATAGTAGGGACATAGTGCGCACACATGTGCAATGCAATTATACAATACTAAGAGATTGAATTTATACAATGCAAAGATACGTCGTTCGAGTCGTTACGGGTACTCAGAGGCCAGAAAGACTGACCACCAGTCTTATCCAGGGTATCGTGTTACCCAGTAACTGGGTTGTGGAGGTCAAATAGGCAGTCGTTCCATGTAAAATAAAAGTATTGAGCTGCATCCCTTAGACTGAAAGCCGACCCCAACATACATAGTTGGGAAACACTAGGGAGATGACGATCAATTTACTTAATGTGGGCCAAAGGGGCTCGTGGTTCTAACTACAAAGATTGCTATACATTCAGCAAGGATTGTTAAGCTGAACTAACCGCGGTCAGCGCCTGGTTGAGTGGTGTTGCCATACAAAAACCTGTGAAATTCCTACGCATGAAAAAAAAGGGCTGAAAACCATTGTAATCCCAGGAAGTAACTAACCCAACCAAAATTGATCGTGAACATTAGTAAAACATCCAAAAATACAAAATTTGTGCTATACTTATTTTACTTTTAGTGACATTAATTTATAAAAATAAAAGAAAAGAATATGCCTCATGATAATATGAGAAAGTGATTATATCTTTAGATTAAGTAGCCACTTTATTTTGAGACAAGACCCATCCTTGAATGAACATTCTTTATTAAATAACTACGCCCGCAGCTCTTCTCGCTTGAACTAATAAAACTACATTGAAACCCAGCCAAGTAATAGTTATCTATGAATTAAAATAAAATAAATGTTAATCGAATTTGAGTACTACGAGTTCTAGCAGGCTGAGATACGTGGTCTTTTATTTTATTTTACGTGTGAAGACACTGACTTCTGTAACACAGGTTACCGCCTCACCTTTTAATGTCAATAAAACATTTATTATTATTTTATATTATAAAAGAAAAATTAATAAAGTATACATATATATATATCCTATACCTTTTTTTTTTTTGGTGGGATTCACCAAATAGCTTCTCCCGCTCTGGTCAGAGCGGGAGGGCGTGTCAGACTTTTACTGCCTAAAACCCACCCGTGTTCCTTCAGTTGCCAGTGCCAGGAGCCACGGTATCCCTCTCGGACTTTCCCGCAACCCTGGCAGGCATTGGCCCTAGCGGACCCCGTCATTGATGCTGACATCTCTTTGAGGCGCGCGTGGAACACAACGCGCCGTCGACCCGGGCCTGGTCCTTAACGAACGGCGAGCTGCCCATTGCTCGCCGTTCGCAAGTCCGCGCCTACGGTGGCCGGGAATCGGTCTGCGATTCCCGACGCCCAGGGCGTCTCCTGCGGCGGCTAGGAGCGTGAGGGCGCGAATTTTTTTTATACCTAGCAGTGGTTGATTCCAAACTGAATTAATGATAATGATGATGATGTCAGAACCAGAGAAATTATATTCTAAACCAAAGCGTCGTCCTTCTAAAGATACAATAAACAAGGTTCCAAAGCTTGGTTATCTAAAGCGACAAAACTTTCTGATACTAGATTAATCCGTGTTTAACTTTCGATCCCACAAAACCCATGTTTAGCGTGGTTTAAATCTAAACTAAACACGACTCTCTGTTTAGGGTTGTAGTACGTACTAAAAGATTAAATCATGATGTTTTGTTGTTGTTGATAAACTGTTTAATTTTCATTGTTTTTTAATCTAATCGCGAATCTTCAAGACTATTAATAATATCGAGACATTTGGATCTTTGCCTAATCTTAAGCTTCATTACTCATACGAGATGGTAGTCTAGGCGTTCTACATCTGAGAACAATGTGACTTTGACTGACTTTGCTTAAGTATTAGATCAGAAACCTGCCAAACACTGTCTTGAAACTTAGCTGTTCATATACATGAGAAACTTGCGTCATTTATTTGCAATGTGAAATATTTATTTTTATAGTTTATTAACAAGGTTCGCGTTTTATAATAGGAGTTTCAGGTTTAGCTGTCAAAACCGAAACCACTCTCGTGAATTATGGCGCCACGGTCGGTAGCGAATAGCGTAAGAAACTTCCGGAAATATTCCTTTTAAAATTCACAAAAAATTGAGACTAAAATATTATTAAGAGAATTTTCCAATAAATATTGAGTATAGTCACCTTTTGTTTAAATTTCTGCCGGAACTAGAACAGGGACAAGACTTTGATATTGGTTTCGGAAATAAAACTCTATAATAATCAACAATATCCATACAAATATTAGACATGCGAAAGTAACTCAATTTGTCCATCTGTCTCCTTTCAACCTTGTCAACGGCCATGACCATGACATTCGTTGACTGATGTCACCGAGTATGGTGGCTTTTATCACTAGAAGTTGTGGCTGTGTGGGTAGCTACTCTGTATATCACATACGGAGTCGTGGCCTACATACCCTCTTAACCTAACCTAGCCTTAACTTACATTTTAATAATGTTTAGTATGTTTAGTTACGCAAAAATTCCACGAGATCCTCATCATCAGCCCATAATGTTCCCACTGCTGGGATACAGGCCTCCTCTCGGTGAGAGGGAATGGGCCATAATCCACCACGCGGGACCAGTGCGGGTTGGCAGATGTCACATGTCTTCGAATTTTTGGTTCTAGGACATGCCGGTTTCCTCACGATGTTTTCCTTCACCGTTTTGAGAGCAGTGATGATGAAATAATTTACATAAAGCAAAGCGCCTGTCTGGGTTCGAACCTACGACCTACAACTCGTAAGACGAGAACCTACTGCCGACAAATTGCTTTGCAGTTTGGCAGATGTTAAATTAAAGGAAAACTTTGTAATAATACCTATGGATTTAATAATAAAAAAAGCAATTTGGCACACAGGTAGACCAAGACCTGGGCTAGTACAGTTTTTATCCCAGGCAGTGCGTTCTAGTGGGATGATATTCGACCTCCACGCGGACGAAGCCGTGGGAAAAATGCTATTATTATATTTTCATATTTTGGAATAGGTTGTCATAGCATCAACCATTGTAAGCTTGAGGTTTCATTTGAGTATTTATTTCATAAAATGTTTTAATACTTGAAGTGGAATATTATTATGTCAGTCGCTTTCATAACCTGAAGGCCAATTCCCGTAATTTAAACGTTCAAAATCAAGTCGCAATCTCATCTCGGCGACAATCAAATGTCAAAAATTTAGGTAAACGCTATACAATTTTTGGCAGATTGAGACTGAGATTAGAATGCGAACGTTCTTAAAAATACGGGAATTGCCCCCCAGCTTGTATTGCATTATTTTTTTTAGCGTATTTCGGCATTAACTCCAAACTGCCTGTTAGCTGGCAAAAGAAAAGTTTTATTAGGTGTATCCTACCTACCTACTTACATAACGCAGCGGTAATGAATACTCGTTGAAAAGTCGCGTTCGGGTAATAAAGTTGTTTTTTTGCCTACAGACTGATTTCGTAAGTACCTTTTAGCTCCCTTCAAAATGGTTGAGCTGAATGGTGCTGATCCATGCGTCATGTTCGTGAACGGGCGCTCTCAGTTGGGACTGGTCATCTCTTAGCCACCACGGCTTATTTTAATTATTTTATTATGGATTGTTTGTTTGAATTTATGTTAGCTGTACACTGGACACTCAATGTGTACGTCTTATTTACATCGTTCTCAGATATAATTATACCCATATACAATATTAATGATGTAACTAATATTTATGTAACAATATAATTTAAAAGAGTGTCCATGGAGTTTCTTGCCCGTTCTTCTCCATAGGTACCTACTACACTTTGGAATGGGCAACTAGCTTCATATTTCTGACTGACCGACCACTTGACAATTCAAAAGTGCCTGTAAATGGTTTAATTGAAATAAATGCTTTGAGTTTGAGTTTGAGACCTAGAGTAGACACAGTAAACGTTATATTTTTGTATTCGTTATTATTTACGTTCCTGTCAATAACGTGCATTGTATTTAATTGGTAAGCATCCACCAAGCCATTTCCTAACTAGGTTTGGTTTCGGTCTACCTTGTCTTGAGTCTATCTCGTCATCTCTCTGAGTTATCAATCAAATCAGCAAAGTATTATTCCCACATCAGCCAAAGAGCTATATTTCTATACCTGTTATTTACAATGTAAGTAACACAAATAAATTGTGCACAATGTGATGACAAACACAGAAACTCATCTTACTGTCTATACAATTTTCAAAACAACAAAACTGTTTAAATTCCGTCGCACAGAAACAGGTTGTTGTTAAAACGTGAGCTCAATAGAGGGTTCTAAGTAAACTTTGTAAATCCGAGAGGAGGGCGGGAGGGGGAGAAATAATCGACGACGTTTTATGACTGCTCTGTCGTGTAATATTTCCAAGGTTTTCGCCAGTGTTGTGGTAGAGCAGGGATGGGGAAATAGATTTAGTGGAAGGCCGCATGAAATAATTACAACATTTACGCGGGTCAAAGAGCATTCATTATAATATTATTATGTAACAAAAATAATCAAGTTTACTAAATTTATTGTTTTGACGTGATAGGTTATAGGTGTGACAGGTGAAATTTTAACTGTTTTTTAATTATAGCGTCGCGTGGAGGCTCTAAGCTACTTGTAGTATCTCGAAAAAGGAACTCGACATATTCGTCAGCCATCCTATTTCCTAATTTGTTATTACGAAGATTCACTGTTGAAAATACTTGCTCACAGATATATGAAGACCCGGACACAGAAATAATTTTCTTGGCGTGTTTAATTACATTGGAGAATTTAGATTTTGGTAGAACTTAGTGCGAATATTTGAATATTGTTTTCGCGGGCCGATATAATATAGATGGCGGGTTTTGATCGCGGGCTGGATTGAATCATGTCGGGGGCCGGACTTGGCCCGCGGGCCACCATTTCCTCATGCCTGTGTTAGAGAATGTATGATTTTTTGTGTTATTAGGTTGGTATGAGTGGTTGTTATTGAGATTGACTTAACGTTTTGTTTTTTTAGTTTTACATCTAGTTTAGGGAAACGGGGGAATGAAGGTATTTCTTAGTTTATAATTGATGGAAGGTTATATTATGTTTTATGTTCGAGATGAAATTATATTACCTATATGGGTTTTACCCCTCTATGTGTACAAACAAATTGCTTTCCAATCAGCTGTATGTTTTCCTTACTTAAAACTTACAACTCGACAGCTGTAACATTAACATCCTACATGTGAAAAAGAATGTTGTAAGTCTCATAAATCCTAACATTTATTTTACACCTTATAACACTAACTGTAGAGTTGTTTTTTGTAAAGCACAATAGTCGTTTACAACGTTCTGCTTTAAAATGCTGGATATTTTATGGTATCGAGTGCGTTCCCCTTGCTACTAGCCACCAGTGACTGGCGCTATTAACTGGGTCACTAGTACACTGTCAACCTGCTAATGGGTCCATTTCTCGTCTAATCAGTTACACTAATTTATTCACTATTATATTTTGCTTTTATCAATGATTTGTCAGTGTGAGATTATGGGAAGTAATATATAAGTGACGGTGTTTGTTTTATTGCCTTAGTATGTATTTATTAAGAGCGTTTTTACCTTATGAGTGGCATTGTCGCGATTTAATGTATATTACATTAAATCGCGGTTCGTGGTTTTAAATTTTTATTATTTATTTGGAGCTATAATTTACAAATATGTTTAACTAACTTTTTAGAATTACGTGAAAGTGTTTAAAAAGTAAGTAACCGTAATGCTTACAGTTATTTTACTATGAAAATAATGCCCTGCACGTTTCCAATGTATTATTTGCATATAAATAGAACTGTAAACGCAATGATTTCCTAAAAAAGGTAAAAAGTTAGTTAAACATATTTTTAAAATATAGCTCCAATATAGTGATAAATATATTTAGATATAGTGAATAAGTATGAAAAAATGCTTTCATACGTATTCACTATACTATTTTGTATAGTAAATAAGTATGAAAAAATGGTTTTCGATGTTTCACATCTGCCGGGCGTCCCGCGACGGCTCAATTTTTTCTATATTCTATCAATCAATTCCTGAACACATTTGTCCGTCCAAACATTCAACGACAAAACCAATTCATTCTGCTTACACATATCAGCTGCGACAAAAAGTCGTCAGTGCAAATGATTTAATGGGGTCTCATCCATATCGTAATCAGGGGCGCATGATTTATCGCTGGATTGTTATTCTGCGCACGATCGGGCACACGTCACGTGATCCCTTGGAATCTCACGTAATTGACACCGTGCGCTCAGCGCTGTCATTTTAACGTAACGTGGATTATGGAGCGCTTCTAGCGTGGATATTTGGGGTCTAAATTAGCGATATACCAACTTGTTTTTTTATAGAGACTTTTTAATTTACGTTAACAATAGGTTGTACAAAACAAGTTAAGTAACAAGACAAGGTTTTATATTTTATAGTTACATACTTAGGCCCGCTGGCACCGCAAATCACTGTCAATCGTTTGAAAATAACTGAGACCGAATCATGTTATAAATACAGTTAGTGTTAAATGCATTCAGTGCATTGTTGTGCAAGTGGGCCATAGTCTTTATGATTTAATTGTGTGTTGAGTTTCTTCTTCTGTATTGCATCAAAATATTTATCTATTATATTCTATGTTAACAATCTCACCTGTGAAGATACATATTAGTATGTAAAGAAGTGGTCTGTTGACTGAACCATGATAGTTCCAAATACGTAGGTGCTGTAATAATTCCTATCTATTTTTCGATAAATACACGATAACGACAACTTTAGTACTTAGTTTAATGTTCATTCTACCACCTAACTTCAGTAACATAACTCGCACTAAACTGAGAAACGAATCCATATGCGGTATAAGAAAAATATTAGATCGTAAACATTTTCAATGCTGAGATTAGACAAAATTTATATGTTTTTAGGGTTCCGTAGTAAAAAGGCAAAAAAACGGAACCCTTGTGGATTCGTCATATCTGTGCTTGTCTGTCCGCCCGTATGTCACAGCCACAGAACAGATAAAGAGGTTAGAAGGGCCTTGTGGGCGGGGCAGGCACGCCGCACTTATGAGCAAACGCTCAAAAGTCAACCGAAATTTGTTTCACGGGCTAACAGTCGCGCTCATATTGTGACAACGTACGACGCTCCGTGAAAAACAAAGAATTATGCCGTCTTGCGCTATTATAACATGTCGGAAAAGAAGACAGGTGTGTAGTGTAGCCCGGGAAGGGATTTCTTTTCACCGGTAAGTCCAAAAACCTTAAAATACAAGTGATATTTGTAATTATTACTATAGTATTATGTAGTTTGTAGATAAAAACGATACAATCGCAACAGTAGTTGCAAAATTATACATTGCTTGCAATGCATGGGTAGCATCTTGTACTAGATCAGTGATCGCGCAATGTATTGCGTTCACTGCGAACGTCGCGTACGCCTAGCCAAAGCTGAAATTCGGCGAAATCCATGCTTATCGATAGTGTTGTACCAAGTTGTAAATAATGTCGATATTAAGTATGTGTGTTTGATACAGCTGATTATTATCAGTAATATTATAATTAAAACAACTTTGTTTACTATCACCAATTATTGTTTATAGTGCGTTTTTAATTTAGTTTCTGAGTAGGTTTTCAATCTCCGGAATATTAACATACATATGTTGACAGCAAAGATTTTGCGCAGCTTCGTCGGAACTGAATTATTTAGCAACATTAGTAATCATCAGGTTGGATTATATCCTACTGCAAACCATGTTACAGACCTAACTAAGGCTATTATTGGAAAATATATTAATTTAAGATTGCACTTTATTTTGAAAAAATCGAATTTAAAAGATAGCAAAGCGCATGTTACTTAATAAATTCGTATTATTTCAGGGACAATAATAAAATCAGCATTTAAATTGAGTTTAAATTATAGTTCAATTTTAAAATATTCTAGTATTTTTTAAGTGAAAACTTCTTTAGGCGCGTTGAGCACTTTTTTTGGTGAACAAAATCATGGAACTCGCGTCATCGTCACCGAACGCTTTCCATGAGCTATATGTATACTATGTATATATGTGTACTTTTTGGGTGAACAAAAAGCGTGAAACTCGCGTCATTGTCACCGCACGCTTCCCATGAGCTATATGTATACTGTGTATATATGTACATAGATATATCTCCTTGCGTTATACATTATATATATATATAAATAAATTAGCAAAAAACCAAAGAAAATTTGAATTTCGCGGCTATGTTAGATGTTCCCCCTTAATTTGACAGTATTAAGGAAAAAATTAAATCTTCATTAAAAGAGGTGAAAGACACAATTAATGGACTAGAAATAGGGACCAATTAGTTCAACCAGGTTTCAGACTGGCTAAAGTATGTAGATTCATCCTTCATGGGGTACTGTTTAAAATGTTACAATAAAATACCTCCCCACATATTCCAACTGAATGAAACGAAATTTAAATCTTGTCTAAAACGCACACTATACAGCCAAGCATATTATAAGTTGGGGGATTATATCGCTGACAAAAATGCTTGGCTCAGCGCTGGTCCTGCTGTACAAGAGCGCCTAAACGAATCGATTAGCATTCGAAAATATTGTGAGCTGATGAAGGTTGTACAATCTATCTTTGCATTGTATAAATTCAATTTCTTAGTATTGTATAATTGCATAGCACGTGTGAGCACTATGTACCTACTATAAAAGTTACTGGGTTCGTCTTTCATTGACTTGAATGTGGCACAGGTAATTTCTTAGCTACCACGGCTTATTTGAATTGCTGAATGGTTTTTATCTTTTTATTACGGACACTTTTAACGTGCACGTCTTTCTACATCGTTCTCACATGTATTATTTCAACATGAATGATGTAACCACTTTTTTGTAACAATATTTCGATTTAAAAGAGTGTCCATGGAGTGTCTTGCCCGTTCTTCTCCATAGGTACCTACTACGCTTTGGAATGGGCAACTAGCTTCATCTTTCTGACTGACCGAACCCTTGACAATTCAAAAGTGCCTGTAGTTGGTTTATTTGAAATAAATGCTTTGAGTTTGAATTATTTATATGTATTTAGGAAGTCCACACTAATTGTCCCCCTCTTCCCGGAAATATAGAGAAAAATTGCTAACTTATAAATTACAGTAATTTTATCGATATAAGTAATCGACCTTTTGGTCGCCGTAACATGCGTGAGAAATAAATTACCTTTTGCGCGTGAGTGAGTGTACGTCAAACGCAGTGTTTGTATTAGTGTGACAACCAATAGCAAACTCACTATCTAAGTGCGTGTGGTTTATTTGTGTGTGTAATACGCGTACGTATTGGTCTCTTGCTTGTAGTGGAGTTAAGGAGTGGGAGACAAGCGGCGACACGCGTTCTAATACAAATCAGGAACTATTTCCTTTCTAACCTGTTTTATCTGTTCTGTGGTCACAGCCACTTTTTTCCGAAACTATAAGAACTATGCTGTTGAAACTTGGTAAGTAGATGTATTCTGTGAACCGCATTAAGAGTTTCACACAAAAATAGAAAAAAAAACAATAAATTTTGGGGGTACTCCCATACTTAGAACTGAAACTCAAAATGTTTTTTTCATCAATCCCGTACGTGCCTATGGATAGATAGGTCTTCAAAAATTATATTGAGGTTTCTAATATTTATTTTTATAAACTGAATAGTTTGCACGAGAGACACTGCCAAAGTGGTAAAATGTGTGCCCCCCCTCCGCCCCTGTAACTTCTAAAATAAGAGAATGATAAAACTAAAAAAATATGTGATACATTACCATGTAAACTTCCACCGAAAATTGGTTTGAACGAGGTCTAGTGAGTAGTTTATTTTTTAATACGTCATAAATCGTAAACCGCAATTTAGTTTTCATTCAACAACCAAAAATAAAAATTTAAAAATAAACATGTACTTGCTGCTACGGAAGCCTTCATGGGCGAGTCCGACTCGCACTTGGCCGCTTTTTATGTTATATGACTGTATTATGTGTACTGCTTAGTGTGGTGCAAAGCCTAGCGAGATCTTGTAACAAACTATTCCCCTTACTCTTGTGGATTTGGTCGAAGGATTATATTAGAAGGACGGCTGGCTGCAACCATGCATCTGTGCAGATACACCTATGCACAAATCACAAGCGTATTTGCTAAAGTTCAATGCTAAAGTTCAGTGAGGTTTAACCACGGAACAGAAAACTGTGTTCTTCTAATCGAGAACCTTTGACAAATGAGAGAATATGAGTTTAAAATGGAATGCATCGGTAACTACACAACATATCGTTTTGAAAAATGAACACACCTTTTCCAGTATAACCTTTTTTGTATTTCAATTCTTGAACACATACAAACTTGTTAAATAGCAACATTGTACTCAAAATAATATCAATTTAGACTTCTTGAAGACCACCTTTTTATTTCGAAGCTTGACTAGAATTATCTTAAAAAACTAGGCGCTGCTCCAAACATCTTAATTTCATTCCGTTTCGTTATAAAAACCAGTACTTTTTCGGTAACTATCAAATGAGATTCTTTCAAAATTCATGACTACACTGATACAAAAATCATTTCAGGCAAATCACATACTTTCAATATTATAATAAGTATTTTAAATCACTACATGTCTTATTAATATTTGGAACTCATGACATTCGGCCATCCGACACTGTGTTGCCTCCTGGCACACACAACAATCATACATTTTAATTTTTTAAATACTTAAATCATGACAGTAATATAAAACACCAATTCACATGCACAAACCATTTCAGACACCAATCTACATGGTCCTCAATGGTTATGTCCGAACTTTTATATACACATTGACATTGATGAATTTTATACATACAATGACATGAGTATTTACTTTATAAAGTATTATATTATTTTAATTATTGTGAATGTGATGATTAAGTGGTTCATTACTTTTTTTTGTTTTCTTAGTTAGTTTCACGATCTGGCAGCTTGAGTAATTTATGCGGCCTACCCAAATGACCGTTCTTTGGTATTGTTCGTCGAATCGTTGTGCTCCTTAAGTTCTGAGTTGAGCGGCACGATTACTGACAAATGGTGCACTGACTGGACAGGTCCGCACAATCTGTATGGTTTTTCCTCAAAAGACCGTTACAGACACCAATCTACATGGTCTTCACATGATCTGACCAAGATTATGTCTGGACTTTAAAAGAGACTGTGATCTCTGAGTTTGTTTTGGCCTTTCTTCTCAGAGTAGTCAGACAGGAAACGCCGACCTCATCTAGTTTTTAAAATATGATTGACGTATAAAAGTGTTTGTACAAACCTACTTACATTTAACAGAAATTTGTTCTACATTGTCGAAACATGTTTTTATGTTTTATATCCCCCAGTAGTAACCCCCAGAAAAGGCTTATTGAAGCACACGAAGCGGGTTCTCTGTAACTACACCGTCGGGCCTCTGTATACAGTTAACAACCTTTGTCGTGAATGTTGCCACAGCTTAAATTAAAACCAGTCAAGTGTGAGTTGAACTTTGAACTTGCATCTACCGTTAATGGCTGAATTTTAAAGCCTTTTCCACCGCCGCGACTTTGAAAAAGGTAGACGTTCTCGTGTCAACGGTATTGTTTTGGTGTGTATGTAACGCCATATCTAGTAATAGTGAGTGTGAGTAGGTATTGAGAATTGTAAACAATTTTTTATTAAAATGGTATTCCTCTGGTGCGGGTTCGTCCTTCTTAAATTGATGAAAACCTGACAAAGACCTAAACCCCGGAAAAAAAGAGGTGTATAATTATGCCAAACTTAAACTTCGAAAAATGTATGGTTAATCTGTAAGTTAAACTGGTCGTAACTTTACTCCGCGTTTAATAAAAGTTCGAGATCACAAATGGACGTCTTTAATAGTTAATATATGAGACAACATCCACACGGGTCTTCAGGTCCCGAACTAGGTAGAGCCTGTACTACGGTAACCTGATGACTGATATACATACTTATATACATATACACACCCAGACACAGGTCAAACCGAGATTTTCATGCACACAAATGTTTGACTTGTCCGGGGATCGAACCCGGGACCTGCGGCTCAGAAGGCAGGGTGGCTACCAACTGCACCAACCGGTCAGTCAAACTACAAAAACAGCTGACACTGTATCGGTATCTACATAGCCACATGCTAACTACACATCACACTGACGTCACACAAAATCCTGCATCGCGCAAGCAGAGTTTACCGCGCAACAACGTCCCGACATCAATCGTCGGGCAGTTGTTCACCAGACGCGACACCCGTCCGGTCGGAGAATTCTCCCTTTACTATGGGTATGAGTGAACTTCCCCTCCCCCGTGTCCCTCATATCTCTATAACAGCATTTCACTCTTGACTGCTTCAATCACTTGTCCACGCATTGTATAAAAATGAAAGATTAACTTTATAAATTAGTTTTTACTTTTATTAAGTAAATTTTTATACAGACATTTTAACTCAACAATACACCGTGGTCACAGGGGTTTTCCGACTCTGTAAACGTCCGGTCCATTTATTATTGGCCAGTTCTCGGACGCGAAGCATTATAGCTAAGCAATATTAATTGAACGCTTGTCTATGCTCGTATTATATATCATAGTCGGCCGGATTAGTTGTTTGATGTATGACTAAAACATCTTTGGATAATTCGGTTACTTTGTAGGTTCGAGCATTAAAGATTTTGTTTGTTTTATTATATTAAATTTATGGCCTAATTCCATGTCTACTATTAAACTTGGTAAACTTTGTCTTCTTTTCAAAGAATATTGAAAGTCAAAATTAATAAATCAACAACGTAAAATTCCTTTAAAAAAAGTTTCTAAGAGAATCCGTCAGTTTGAAGTGGCTATAAAACTAAGTGGTCAATAAAAACTTGGAACATGAAACGTTATCCTTAGAACTTGAGTGAAATGTTTCAATTTACATCACTATGCGAACATGTAACAATGGTTATACTAGTCCAGTTTACAAGCTTTTATATTTTACCTTGTATTTCGCCCGTTATGAAATGTTTGCTTAAAACCTGACATTATTTTTAAGCTAACTAGGTTAAGTTATGAATCTTTGACAAACGATGACAGCTCAATTGTTATAATTGAATCTAATACTTTGCAAATTCTCTCTGTATAATAAATATACATTTAAAACTGAAATAGTATGTAGTACTTACAGTCGGCCTATGTAAATGAAAGCCTTGACTATACTTAGAATCTTAAACAATGAAAATGGTGACGTTAAATTGACGCAATTCACTTGTTATGAACAAGAACATCGATTGAAAAGTAACGAGTAACGTAGTTTGACGTACCTTCTAAAGTCTCTGCTCCAGCATGCGTAGATGACGGGGTTCATAGAGGAGTTGACCCAGCCGAGCCACGTCACCACCACGTTCACGATCTCCTCGTGCGCGATGCACGCGGAACAGATGCCCGACAGCAGGTTCACCACGAAGAACGGCAACCAACACACTATGAACACACCCATCACTATACCTAACGTCTTCGCCGCCTTCTTCTCTTTCGCAAACTTCGCCAACTTACGAGATAGCGAAAAGTTTTTCGGCAGATGCTTGCCGTGCGCCACGTTCGTCAGACGTGTTGATGAACGAGATAACCCATTGTTTTGTAGCGCAGTCAGAGGCTCTTGATCAGCCTCTTCCGGCGTACACACTCCATGACACGCGTCACTACGCTGCCGCACGGTCCCACCCCTATGTATTCGCAACGTCAATTCTAACTCACCACTAGGTCTCATCACTTGCTTAGTACCAATTTTAAGAGACCGTGTCTGAATAGTCGCTGCACGATATATTCGATAATAAGTGAACACCATCACAAACAGAGGCAAATAAAACGATATTGTCGATGAAAATATTATGTACTCTAAGTTTTCCGTGAACGGACACTTGTAGTCTGGCACTTCTTCCACACGCACAGCGCGCCACCACGCGATGGCCGGGAAAGATATTGCACCAGAACACACCCACACGGCCGCGATAAGGAAGGCAGCCTTCCGTCCACTCATGCGCATCGGATATGTTATTGGGTCCGTGATGGCCCAGTACCGATCTAACGAGATCACGCACAGATTTAATATAGAGGCCGTACTGAACAACACGTCTAGAGACCGCCACACGTCACACCAGTCTACACCGAAGAACCACGTGTGTTCTAACACCTCGTACAATGCGGAGAACGGCATCACCACTAGACCGACGAGGCAGTCGGCGACCGCGAGTGACGTCACGAAGTAGTTGGTGGATGTGTGGAGGTAGCGCTCACGTACCACGGCGAGGATGACGAGCATGTTGCCGAAGACGGTTGTTAAGGAAAACAGTAGGAGAAAGGAGACGAGGAGTGCTCTGTCCTGGAGGAGTTTGATGTAGTCGTTCCAGGGTTCTTCGGGGTCACCGGTCACGTTGTAGGCGGAGGAGTTGTCGAAGGAGATGTTGAAGTCGATGCCGTTGATACCGTTGAGGCCTTCGACGGCGGCGCGGCCGGTGTCCAGGGTGTACTCCACGCCGCGGTACAGGACGTCCAGTTGGCCTCTTGCCACTAGTACATCCGGATCCGTCGCGTTCATATTATCTGATAGTCACTTGCTCACTAGCGCCATGGTGAGTGTTTATGTTTCCCTTGTTTCCCCCGCAGCCATTTCGAGATTACGTTCTTGGCAGGCATTGTATTCCAGCATTCCAATTTCTGGCACATGTTTCGTCTGCATATTTTTTTTGTAGCCTGCATATATGCTTGGCCACGTTCTGAAACAAAAGTAAAATTAGAATCAACACCGAGTTTTTATTAGACGTTTATATTACCTCATGAAAATGAGATTAAAATGTGACGTGTCAAACATTACAAGAGTAAATTAAATTGGGAACAGTAAATTTTATCGCTTTTAAACTTTTGCGAAGCTTAATGATATCAAAAGTTGAAGGTTCTGTGTGTTAGCTGTGTCATTGTCACGAGGGTGATCGTCACTTGTACAGCGCCATCATCGACAGGTGGCCTTGCGGGACATAAATAGCGCTCAGAGCAACTGGCGAGATCAAACGAATTGTGTGCCGTGGGCCGTGACGGGTCCGTCCACATGAGGGCGCCTGAACCGCTCCCCGGTCTCCCCTCGACCTTCCCACCCCCTTACCCCTCGAACTTTACATTAACTCGTAGCTTCGGAGAGTCATCCTACGTGTAATGTAAATAAACAGGTGGGTTTCAGTTACGCAATTATGGCATGGGCACACTTGAGGAAGCCGAAAAAGGGTTGATTGATTACAGCCTGACCACTTTCGGTGCTCAATGGGTGCAATAATTATAGCTGTTTAGTTTTCATTAAGATTTTGACTGTGATTATTGACAATGATACCTAGGGAAAACTTTGTGTTAAGGCCTTCGTGGCTAAAACTCGAAAAATCTATGTGTTAAGTCGGTTGGTCAACCACAAAAAAAAACTATTTACTTCCATAAACTCTAAATCTACCACTCCAATATTTTTTGTTCAAAACAGAACCTTTAAAATTCCTCGTAAATATTCATGTTCCTAAAGGAGTTCTCCGATTTTGGAAAAAAGTTGTTGAAAAAAGCAAACATCATCGTAATAAACTTCTAATTGACAATTTATGAGTTAGAGGGACTTGTGAAAATATTATTAAATCCTAACTCAATACTTTTAACAGGGATGGCGTTGGTTTATTTTTTTTAATGCTGGATTTTACGACGTTTCATTTAATAAGTTAAAGTTCTTTTGTCACAAATTAATGTTGATATGACTGACAAAAAAAAAAAATTTATTATATACAAATGTATAATTAAATAAATGTTACACACAATATTTTCATAAGCCTAATACATAAGGAGAGAAAAAGGGTTAACAATACATGACTCAAATACTTTAGATATTTGTAGTGATGAGACTAAGACCATGCATTTAAAAATAAAATACTTAGAATGGTATAAATATCAACTTACTAGAAACAAATATACCAGGGACATCAATAAAATAGTTTAAAAGTAGTTCAAAGCTTCGTTAGAACTGCTTTTAAACTCTCATTTATTAAATAACTTATTCATGATACAAAATTATAAATTTAAACTTAACTCCAAAAATAATATCATGCTTTAATTATTCATAAGCAATTAAAGTTCACTTATTAAGTTTGTCGAAAGTAAACAGTTTTTGATTATTTAATCTTGTTGTTCTACGATATAAACTAAGATAGTAAACACAAATATTTTTGTTGAGACGTGACTTGACAGTGGACAGAGATAAGTACATTAATTAATTATTGTTTAAAAAGAAGACTCGAGACGCTACGTGGTTGCTACGATCGCGTAGCTGATTGCTACGCCGCGCTACGCCAGTTGCTACGCGGCTTGCTAAGTTGACATTCATTTTATTTTCTTTTATGTTTTCGTATTATTTTGTCGAGATGGCCGCGTGTTTAAGACCTCGTATCTCATGCACGAGGCGGTGACTTTTCAATTCCTATGTACTTACTGAGTTTATCTTTGACATGACTGACCTCGGTGAAAGAAAAACATCGTGAGGAAACCAAGACTTATAGTTAATATAAGAGTCTAAAATTGCTAAGAACAAGCATGGAGTTCTGTATGAGAAGAGGCCTTTGACCTGCAGTGTTACCATAATAGGCTGGTAATTTATTAGTTATATATGTTGGAGAGAACCTTACCTCGAATTGAACAATGCAATAATAATAATATGAGACAACATCCACACAAGGTCTTCAGGTCCCGAACTAGGCAGAGCCTGTACTACGGTAACCTGATGACAGATATACATACTTATATATATATACACACCCAGACACAGGTCAGACAGACATGTTCATGCACACAAATGTTTGACTAGTCCGGGGATCAAACCCGGGACCAGCGGCTCAGAAGGCAGGGTCGCTACCAACTACGTCAACCGGTCAGTCTATGTTATGTTCGTTATATTCTATTATGTTATATTCTCCGCAATATTCGTCTATTACAGTTTTTGACGAAAGATCCAAATAAATGTAACCTATCTTAGTTACTAGGCCTAAACAGAGTTTAAATATTGTAACCGTTGACTACCGACCCGTAACGTACGGAAATCCTGTTTGGATGCCCCGAGCTAAATACTGACTGCTGTTAAATTGCCGCCAGTCCCCTTTAGATTAGTTTTGACTTGAGAACACAAGTATAGCTAACTACATACCAGTAATAGCTTTTGTAATATCTGAGTTGACTGGCTGTTGGTACCTTGAGTGAAACGTGAATATTTGTGTGAGCTGAAGCACTAAAATTAGCTATAATTGTTTAATCAACTATATTTTTTTGTATCAGATTCATTGCGAGGTGAATCGAAGTAAAGTGATTCTTAATATTTTTAGTTTAAGGGGGAAGTGCTTAGGGTCGCGTTAATGATTTTACACACATACAACCTGAAACTGACTTACTAATTGCGAAAATTTTAAGACATATTGAATTTCGCTGACTACCTTTATTTCAATACTCAATATATTTATTTGCATTCCACAATGTGAACTTAGGTGGTAGGTACATTATAAAATATACATAATTTTGGATCATTGTGGACCCTGTCGGGCACAGCAAGATAGGATAGAGGAAGATAGCTAATAATACGTTATTATTTTAAAGAGTAGATTATAAATGTTTTTCTAATAAATACTTTGACTTTGATTTTATTTATTATTTATGGTATTAATTTTTAATTATACATTTTCTTTATCATTAAAATATTCATTAATATTTATTATTTGTTCTTTAAGAAAAAATAAAGATAAATGGGTTAATCCGAATCTTGAAGTGGAAATTAGAAACAAGTAATTCGAGATGAGTTTGATCCGACAATTGCCTAATCAGCCGTTTATTTTATTGAAAAATCTTTGCCCGATATTATAATGTTCAACTCCTGTATCGTGAGTGCATTTACAAACACAAATCACACATCCACAAACACCTTACCCCGAAACATTTGTTCAAAATTCAATTCATTCCTGATAATAGAACTCGCCATCCACAGCGCATATATATACACAATGCATACCGCTCAGCTCACCAACCGAGCCTTCCGACGAAGACTGTTATCCGACCCAAACATATTTTGTTAACTGAGACAATAACGAACAATATGTCTGGCATCAATTATACACTCGATCAAATCAGCTAAGCAATCGAGTTGTTGACTCGCTTCAACTCGATACACAACTACTCGAATGAAGTTGATACAACATTAATATGAGACTCAATAAGCATTATCGCTTTGTTCTAATTGAAGCTATCAATGACTTAACAACTGATTGCGACGCGACTGTTGTAAGGAAGACCAGTCATGGTCAGTAATTGACATTTGGGGAGTGACAAGACATGTTGATGATTTGGTGATCATGTTTGGACACAGTTTAATTTGGATCTAAGTGTGATTGTTTTGATACATCGATTGATACAGCGAGCGTTCTTGGTTCCACTTTTTTTATTAATTAGGATATTTATTAATTTTCAAATTATTTTATTCAGATTAGCTAAAGTACATACATCTTTTCTTTTTTGTTTTTTTTCTACAACAAAATACCTGCTAGCCTATTCTACTAATTTAAAACGTTCAAAATCTAGTCGCAGTCTCATCTCAGCGACAAACAAAATGTCTAATACTTGTCAAAATGTATGGGAAATTAGAGATACTTTTGACAGATTGAGACTGAGTTCAGACTGTGAACGTTCTTAAAATTAGTAGAATTGCCCCTCTGGTCATATATTGCAATTAAATAAAAGAAAATTTAAAACTCATATAAATAGTTCACTGTGTAAACAAGCATATTACAAATTAGAGGATTATATCCAAGATAAGAATGCTTGGAAACATGCTGGTCCAGCTCCACAGGACAATCTAGGGTCTAGACAAAATTAAACTTGTTGCTACTTTAATTGTATAGTTTATTATTTTTATGACATTGATTTACATTCTGTGATTACTTTAACTCACACACTGACATATTACTTGTTTACATAATTTGGGAAATCGTATACTTTTACAATATTTGTAAATATGTAAGCACCATGTATCTATCACTTAATTAACTTATTTATCATTGCTACATTTATTAAATTCTTTTTACCTATTGTGGTAGGGTAATTTTTATTACAGGTGCATCGTCTTCACATATAATTGTATAATTAATGTATACAAAATATTGTAACACATTTTGAAAGAGGTGGAGGTGGAGGTTGACATATTACTTGTTTACATAATTTGGGAAATCGTATACTTTTACAATATTTGTAAATATGTAAGCACCATGTATCTATCACTGAATTAACTTATTTATCATTGCTACATTTATTAAATTATTTTTACCTATTATGGTAGGGTAATTTTTATTATAGGTGCATCGTCTTCACATATAATTATAAATTAATGTATGACAAAATATTGTAACACATTTTAAAAGAGTAACGGTGGAGTTTCTTGCCCATTCTTCTCCATACGAAACTACCTTTTGGAAGGGGCGACTAGAATCAATTCTAATTAAATGTAAATGTTGACGTTCAAAAGTGCCTTCTATGTGCCTATTTGAAATAAATGCTTTGACTTTGACTTTGAAATAACTTGCACCCGTCTTCGTCGTCATTAACACGATGTTACCAAAAAAAAATTGTCTACCGTGGTGGGAAAGTTTCTATTTTTTTTTAAACGTTGCCCCAATCTAGGAATTTCTCCTGTATCGTGGGTGAGTTTACAAACATTTAAACTCACATACACAAACAGCCAGACCTGGAACAACTACTTGCAGGTCATATACCTACAAATATTTGTTCCGTGCGGGAATTGAGCCCGCGACACGCAACGCAGCAGTCAATCGCTTAACCACTGCGCCAACCGTGCCAATTAATTAATAGTGTATTGTCTAACAATCGTCGTAGTTGTCACATATGTTTGTGGTATAAGACTTTGTTGGCTCATATGATAGTATGCAGGGTAAGGATGATAATGATGAGAGGTAAGGAGAACTATCTCTGTGTATAAATAGTGTCCGTTAAAATGTGCCATAAGGGTGGCGCCACAGCAGCCACCGGGTAAATTTTAAAAGCAATAATTTTAGGTTATGTTTACAAAATAATGTTGGACTACGTAAATTATTGAGGTATGGTAAACTGGACTGTCACTAACTATTCTAGGCAGTAATAATGTAAAATTTTCTAACTTGGCATACTTCAATCCGTTAATTTTCTAACTCGGCATACTTCAGTCCGTTAACAACTGCTACATTCATACCACACCATTTGCCTACGCTAGCGCCATTTTGGAGGGTTTTTGAACTATTATTTACTGTTGCTACTAGACATTTTTTCAATTTACCCCACATAAGAGATAGTTCTCCTTACCTCTACCCTCCTTAGATGATAGCTTGCAATTAGTAGGTAGTAGTAGGTACCTATACTTACTTTAGTAATTACATAGTAGCTCTGGCTTTATCGAAATCAATATCACGGAGTTTAACTCTGATTGAATTTGTTACTTTACATATTTGAAAACATATTTCTCCTGCAAAATTTGGCTTCACACATCTGTCACTTCAACACAAGAACAGTATATTCTACAAACATCAAAACACCACATTACACAAAAGTGAACATCAAAATTCACTTTGACCAGGGATTGCAAGGAAGCGTCTGGACCATTAATTCACCACACAGCGCTGTTTCGTGCACCCGACTGCTTCCGACGATACCCGAAGTGGTCCGAATGCGCCCGAGTAAGGAACGATTACAGACGACACGCGAACAAGCAATCAATCACGGAATACCCAACTACGATTTGGTATATTCGTTTATTATATTGTTCTGCAAAGTTTAATGTGATTTCGGAGTTTTTCGGATTCGTCGGTTCAATCAAACAGTAGGTACAGCTTTTTCTTCCATGATTTATATTGATAGTAGTCAGAATGATAAAAATAAAAGTTATTTCACTCGCTTTGTCATAAAAAACATTAACTTGATTGAGTGTTTCTTTCTACCGACATACTAAATTGATTGTGCTCTTTATTTTATTTATGTTTCCTTTTCTATAAATTCTGTCTATGTACTTGAGTACGGTGGCAGACAGCCTCATTTACACACCTTTTAACAGGATTTGCGAAACCAGAAAATTATTTTTTAATTAAAAAAATGTATACTACTCATTTACAAAACTTCTCTGGCTAGAATATGTTGCATGTCAAAACACTATAAAAACCCCACACGTGAGAAACCACCGAGTTTCCCCTTCGTGGTAGTGTCCCAAATGATTGATAGTCCTACATTCTTGTGGTGGTAGAAGACAATGTGGTCGGCACCGATACGGCGGCGCTAGGACGTCCTAATTTGAAAGAGGGTATGCGTGTCATTCATTACTGTCAGTGTCTTTTACGTAGGTAGGATGCAATGCCATGATTCTGTTAAAGCGTTCTCCTTTTGTTTTTTTTTGTAAGCGCGCGCCGTTCTGTTTCTCTACTGATTCGCTTCACTCGAGTGAACGGTTCACTCGAATAGCTGTTAATTTTTATAAATTTAATTTTCACACGACACCGATAAAATGACATAGGAATGGACGTTCATTTTTCGTATGGCAATCGTTAAATGAGTGAAAGATGCCAACACCCTACATCGTTGTATCAAGTCACTAATTTATTAATTTTTCACTTTTAATTAAATTTTCATTCAGAGGATTCACTTCCAGTTAAAATGGCGAATGAAAGACAAACATTAACAAAAAATTACGCGTCTGATATTATTTCATGATAATGACAAGTCACAACTCTTCGCTATAGTACATTCTGTATCTTTGCTTAAAATATTTCAGGGTTACATCATACTGAAGAATCAATGATTTTATGTTCAACATCGACCAAATTCGTCAAGCACGAACGCTGGCAACTTAGCGACAAACGAATACGAAGTCGAGCGGAAAACCAAACAAACCCGAGAACGTTTAATAACTTACAAGTGGAGCGAAAATAAGTTGTTCGATTCATGGTTTTGGTCGATAGATCTGGAAAACGATGGTAACTAAGTTGTATCGTAAGTAGATATACCCGTTGCTTAAGGTTCATCATCATCAGCCTATAATATTCCCACTGCTGGGACACAGGCCTTCTCTCTATGAGAGGGATTGGGCCGTAATCCACCACGCGGGCCCAGTGCGGGTTGGTAGATGTCACATGTCATCGAACTTTTGGTTCTGGGACATGCCGGTTTCCTCACGATATTTTCCTTCACCGTTTTGAGAGCAGCGGTGATGAAATAATTTACAGAAAGTAAAGCGCCTGTCTGGGTTCGAACCTACGACCTACAATTTGTAAGTCCCACTGTGCCACTAAAGCTAACAGTTGTTTAAAGTTAACAGTCGCTTAATCGTCATAAATGTATGGTTAAACAGTCGCTAATCATTACTTAACTTTAAGCGACGTTAATAAATAAAAAAAATAAATAAAGGGGTGTGTAGTCTGTTTCAAAAGTATCCGGTGAAAGTGTAAACAAACCATGTTAAGGTAAAATTCTTCCGCAATCACTCTCACTGAAGGGAATTAGTAACACATCCGTCTTTATTTAGAAGGTTTTAACTTTATATCTCACCTCTTTTCTAACTAATATGGTTTGGTACAAATGACTTATGATCGACAAAAATTAAGATTACAAAATTAACCTCAATTTGTCAAATAAAAACGATCTATAATTCAAATTCATCTTTATTGACATAATGTTTTACAGAAACTTGTTTGAAGCCTCTGACTCCCGAACTAGGTGTACCTGTAGGTATGTCAGGACTTCAGTAGGCCAATTCTCGTACTTAAAAAACGTTCAAATTCAAGTCGCAATCTCATCTCAGCGACAATCAATGTCAAAAATGTATGTAAATTGATAGTAATTTTGACAGATTGAGACTGAGATTAGAATGCGAACGGTCTTAAAAATACGGGAATTGCCCCTCTGGAGTCAGTTCAATTTTCAAATTCTAATTTTAAATGAATAATTGATTTAAAATTAGAATTACGGGTTTTAGTATTCAAATGATCAAAACGAAGCGCTCGTTGTAAATGGCACTACAAATTGGCATCTACAATTATAAGTTTATATTTTCATCTGATACTTTTGGTACAGTACTAAGTTGTACCTCAATCATAATTGCATTACATTGTACCAATATAACTTTTATTGTGTAGGTGTTATAAACCATATTCTATTCCACAATTTTAAATTGAAACTATATAGTCTTATCACTAAAAGCCATATTTTGACAGCTCAGTTAGCGCTACTAAAATAAACATTTATCTACTAAAACGAACAGTTTATACCTACATAATACGGTTGTGAGATATCATACGCATATCGCTCACGTCATTCAATTCCTTAACTGCATCTTCAGCCATCAAAGAGTGCTCGCAATGAAAGGCGACCTAACGACAAAAAAAAAATCGAATGGCATTCATGAGCGTTCTGCTAACGTGACGTAATTAGGTATCTAGTTGTGATTAGGGTTATTTGAAATGTATAATATAAGATTGTATAATTAATGCTTTTTTGATTATTGGGATCGATACAGTTTATTCAATTGAAGAATTTCATGTAGATAGGTATTGATTATATGTTGAGTAATGTCCCTAAATGATATGACGCAGTGCATAAGTGTAGCTCAATCTAAAACGGTTCCTTTAAAAAAAAATAGCACAGCACTGAAGTTATACGAACAATATCGATACGGACACTCGTGTTTGTGGAAAATAAGGAAAATGATGACAAAACGTGTCTTCAATAATCATTATCATCTTCCTTTTCCGTCTAACCAGATGCAGCTGATTGCCAGTATTTTACATGGATCGACGGCCTATCTGACCTCCACAACCCAGTTATTGGGTAATACTACACCCAAGACTGCTTATCAGACATTCGGGCTTCTGACGACTCGTAACGACTTTCAAAGATCCACGAATGACAGCTGCATGCTTCAACCCTATCCGTCCCATCGGAGCGTGGTGGTATTTAGCGCTAATTCGTGTGCACTTCACTCGATCTTGAGTGTCCCTTCACTACGAGAGGCGAGCGAGCAATAATCGAGATGACGACGGATCAGGCATACTCCCAGCTTGCACGAGAAAATAAATCCATCATGCTGTTAATTGTTAATAGAGTTGGAGATTTATGTTTCATAGTCTCGTTTATGGGCTGAAGGAGATTCAAGGGTACTTGGATTTTAAACTATCGTTATTGAATTGTCCTTTGTTACTTAATCGTGTTTAGTTAAACATCAGTTGTAAATGTGTTACTACTTGGTCAAATTAACTGTGCACCTCGCTGGAATACCATTTCTCCCCCCGCAACACCGCTCACCTCCCCACGCTCGCCACGTCGCAAACAATGCGTTGAAATGACGTCACAGTTAATTCGACCAAGCTGTACTACTATAATCTATTCTGTGACTCTGCCGATAAGCAATATTACCATTAATTGTTCTCGATTACACTATAATATATCGATAAACTATATATTTCATAAGTATTATAATTTTATACGTCTCTGTAAACAGCATAACAGCCGTGATTAGGACAATGTCTCTCCAAAATAAGCTCACAAGTCTTATCAAGTGTCTTTACACGGCTATTTGCGTAGGTTACTCGATCAGATCCGACACTCCTCCCACGCAAATAGAAACTGATTTACGCGTATAATCCTAAGTAAATGGAACGAACAACGGTTGCCCTGACACCAAAACTTTGACACCAAAGCCAACAAACAATATTAACAGTATTGTTACTGATTTTATCATCAGTAATAATTCTGTTTACTTGATTCAATCTCAACAATAGCCAGTTCAAACTAGTTTGTCGTGAATTATTGTGAGCATTTCTTTTCCCCTTCCGCGAGTCTTTTATTCGAGTCCACTCATTTCGAGCGCGACAGTAACAAATCTGTCAGTTTTGGCAAGGGGAGGCCTTGCTATGATTTATATAGGAACCCTTAGGAACAAGGACTAACAAGGCAGCTACATCAAAGACTGTCATTCTACTTAAATTGAGAGCGATGTATAACATGTTTTTTTTAGTTAGAGCATATTGTTTTGTGACCTTTTGTTTTCATGGTTATAATACCTAAAATGGTATGCTTTAATGTTTTGTATTTCTACACTTGGTTTCACGTTTGCACTGACAGTAACAGATATGTAGTAGGTAAATGAAGGTAGATACATAGTAACGTTAATTTTTAAACCAAATGTCTAATCATTTAAAAAGATTAAAATTTGTCAAACAAAACCTGAACTTTTCGACTCTTTTCTACATACCTATTATAAACACATAAATTAAAGTTTTAGAAAAATAACCTCATTTTCTTCACTTATACATATTAATAGTAACATTATTGTTTTAGTGCAAAATGGGCCAATATAAACATTGGTAGTTTGCAGTGAGGGTTAACATTGTAATACAAAATGGGCTTATGTTAGCTTTAATCGTTTTAGTTTTGTTATCTTCCATTACACGAGAAGTGGTTTTTTTAAGGCTTAAGTATACTACAGCCCTTTTACACCTTATATATTTTACTAAAACGGCATGGACGCACGCACTGCATAAGCCTTTATGAAATAGTTATATTTGGAATATTGTCGTTGCACTTAAGCCCTTTTAGCACACATAAAAATCATAGTCAAACAAAAGTTTGCCAGTAATATCACACTTCTGACAAAAACGGGTTCTGGCCCTTTTAGCACCTGGCCACAAACTGTGGCCAGTTGCTAAAACCTTATTTAATTTTTAGTAGCTAATGCTAATACCAAAGCACAAATATAGTATATTACTGCAGCGGCCATCAAAAGAGGCATTGATGGACGAACGTATATGTGTATGTCTATCATCGCCTAGTTATGACCAAGGTTTGTATAGTACTTTTCTCAAATAATGCGCGGAAATTAAAATACAATTACTTTTCAAAATCAATGACGAACAACGTAGACAGAGACTACGACGAACAACGAACAACAACAATTTTTCCCGCGTTTAAAGTGTTCATTTGTTTTTTTTTTCAATAAACAGCTTTCTATTTGTCAGCCAGTTCAAAATTTAAACAAAACTTTTGATAAGTTACCTCCTTGGCTGCCATGTTTCGGAGTAAAAGTTCGTTCAGTTTTTAAATTACACGATAGTTATGAGTTTACTATGTAATTTATTTAGCCGCTAAACCACGACAGATATGGATTTTCATACAACTCTTGCTGGCCGCTGCTCGCATGTATATGGCCAGTACAGCAATTTCGATTTATCTCGAAGAAGGTTGTCAAAATAATGCTCAAATTTCCAAGCATGTTTTAGAAAACATATTATAATTATAGCATTCACACAAACACCTCAACATTATTTCTCGTAGCAGACACGAACTTAAAGGCAAAGTCTCCGAATGGCTTCAACTACTAGACTATCAGAAGACGGAAGAACTACTGGCAATTATCGCGTGACATACATCACACAATGCTGCTAAACAAACTCTCACATACACACACCTACACCATACACACACTCACACACAAATTCACATCTGTTAAAGTTAATCATAATTAAAAATTAGATTGTAGAATAAGAATTGCCGAAAACTATCATAAGAATATTATAAGTCTCCTGCAGCGACATTAAAACCAAATGTATTCGTATTTTACTATGTGATACTTCCTGCGGCTGAACACTGTTTCCATAATACAAGCTCAAGCTTAGATTGGGAATCAGTAGCAGTACCTTTTGTGCAATACATCAATACGATGCATATGTTATATTACTCTAAGATAAGACCAATGTATTAATTGGCGTCAATAAAGCATTTTTTTTTTAATTCTTTGAACAAAGATCAAACGTTGATGGTCGCAAAAATTCATTTTACATTGTAGGATATAATATCTATTGTAATCAAACTTAATAATAAAACAGTATTTTGGAAAATATTTATTACTTAAGCCTTTTTAGCAAATATGAATAATAACCCTTTGATAGTTCTAAAATTTGTATAAAATTAAAGAGCCAAAGTAATTAATTTCTAAAAGTTTTAATGAAATTGTATGTACAATGTTTCATCTTCCGAACCAGTTTCACGCGAAGTATAAAAGGGACGGCTAGATGGTTCAAGGTAGTCTAGAAATTTCTAAAGGTCTCTTACTTTCTGTCCCGAAAGAGTCATTGGTTTTTCATAGAGAGTTAGAGTAAGTAATATAATAAAGTAAGTAAATAGTAAGAGTTGTCATTGGAGGAGTATTTTCTTATAATTGTGAATGTGTTGTGTTGCAGTTTCGTTAAAAACTTAAAAAAAAATATATTACCAGAAAAATGTCGCGCCGAATTCAAATCATTAACGGGGAAAATTTGACAGTCCACAGACAGTGACCACAGATTCAATTACAAAAAATACGTTTCGTTACACGTAAGAAGGGCAAATTAGTTATGCTTATTTAGCTGAGACAATCATTTTAGTTTTTTAAATTGCACTTCACTTTACACGTGGCCAATGTTACCTTAAGCAGCTTTTTATTAGTTCTAAATTATTATGCACTTGAAAACACAAAAGGCAGAACATAACCTCTGTGCCAGAGCATAGTTGGAATTAACGTCGAATGTTATGATACCTAATGATTAATGACCCCTTATTTGCCAATCCGTCGCCCCACCTGTTCGGGTAACCCATTTCTCAGAACCCGGTCTAATTACGGTGAACTAATCATCCGCTTTGAATACCACCTTTTTTGTAATGAACGGTACGTGTCATGGGATTTGGAAGTGATTGAATAAGGATTAATTAGGAATGAGGGCAACGCCAGTTACTCACTATGGATATGTTAATGAGAATAGAGAATTCGTTTGTGTCTATTTACTGAGTTAAGCTTTGCATTGCTGTTGATTAGGTCCAGTATTACGTTGACCTCCACAAAGTAATTTATTTATCACAGACCACATTTGAACTTGGTTTTTTTTTTCATCAAAGAAAGGAAAATAGAAAGAAAGAAAATGCGTTTATTTGCGGTAAACATGACGCAAAAAATAACACAAACACAAAAAATAAGAAAAGATTGGGGGAAACATGCGTCACATCCACGTAAAACGGCTATCGCTCAGCATTATGCTGCGACCCTATGCAAGACAGAGCCCCAGCGCTAGTTTTCAGTGACAGCCGGCGCCGACGTAGTGACGTCGTCGGTGAGGCAAGCAAGAGTTATTAAATACGGCCAAATGCGAGTCGGACTCGAACACAAAAGGTTCTATACCACTGTACAATATTTATCACTACATATTTTTAACCCTTTCATTTTGAACTAGATTTTATTTGTTGTTGTGACGGCTATATTAGTACCCACACACTCTGCATATCAAGACCCCTCCGTGCCTCGGAAAGTTCGCTAATCCGTTGGTCCCGGCAAATAAATCCCTTTAATTCATAGATCTTTGACAGTCGTAACGGAACCCAAAAGTCTTGACAACCAGTCTTACCAAGGAGAATTATGTTACCCAGTACCTGGATTGTGGATGTCAGATAGGCACTCGCTCCATTAAAATTACTGTTATTCAGCTGCACCCGGTTACACTAGAAGACGAACCTAATATAGTTGGGAAAAGGCTAGACAGACTCAAACTCAATGCATTTATTTAAAATAAACCAATTACAGGCACTTTTGAATTGTCAAGGAGTCGGTCAGTCAGTAAGATGAAGCTAGTTGCCCTTTGCAAAGCGTAGTAGGTACCTATGGAGAAGAACGGGCAAGAAACTTCATGGACACTCTTTTGAATCAAAATATTGTTACAAAAAAAGTGGTTACAGCATTCATGTTGAAATTGTACATGAGAGAACGATGTAGAAAGACGTGCACGTTAAAACCACCCGTAATAGAAAAAATAAAAATAATTCAGGAATTAAAATAAGTCGTGGCAGCTAAGAAATTACCAGTGCCTACTAGGCGCCCGTTCACGAACATGACGTATGGATCAGCACCATTTAGCTCAACCATTTTCACACGCCACCACCAGCGACACATTTGAGTGAGCATGACATACCCTCAGCCGCCAGGACACATTCAAATCAATAAAAGACGAACCCAGTAAGCTTTATAGTAGGTACATAGTGCTCACACATGTGCTATGCAACTATACAGCAGATTGATTGACACTCTGCAAAAAATTCAAGTGTCTATCTACATATTACGATTCAAAGATACATCATCCCTGTGACAGACGAACGGACACCGAAGCTTTAGTAATATTGGTACGGAGCCCTAAGAAACAACATTTTGTTTCTAATAAAAACTGAATTCTCTCTAGGTAGAGATACAAATAATACCAATATTGTTTTGTTGTGGAAAGAGATTGTTTTTTGCTCTACGAAAGTCACCCATCGTGAAATTGTAAGTAGATAAAAGGAGCTAGTGACCAAATGACTATAGTTAAACTGCTACAACTATTATGACACAGAAATAATACAGGTACAAATTAAATTAGCAAGCAAAACTCTGCAGACGTGATGGGCATCGTATATCTAAACACGATAAAATAAAAACATTGATATTTTTTTTTCTAGGGGTCAACGACCGCTTGTAGTGTTTTTATATGAAGTATGAATTGTAAAAATATGTTTTATCGTATTTGGATACCGATACCAATCACGTTTGTGAAGTTTACACGAAAATACTGATTTTTTTTGTGATATTTCAAGTGAAAAGTGACACTACTAGCGGTCGACAATCCTACAAAAAAAAAACATCAAAATAATTGATTTGTGTTGTATTGTGATTAGATATCGATACCCATCACGTCGGCGGAGTTTT
The DNA here is from genome assembly GCA_937001585.2 of Brachylomia viminalis. Classification (NCBI taxonomy): domain Eukaryota; kingdom Metazoa; phylum Arthropoda; class Insecta; order Lepidoptera; family Noctuidae; genus Brachylomia; species Brachylomia viminalis. The sequence goes on along the minus strand of OW443316.2, from coordinate 10,784,176 downwards.
GCTAGCTAACTTAATTTGACCCTGTATATATTTCCTAATAATGTCTAAGTCTCGTAACCAATGACGTATTCAATCCAACAACATGGCTGTGTAACTAAACTAAAGGTTACCCCAATCGATTTCATTTGGCATTTTAACAGAGGAAACGTCAATAAATTCAGTCTTATTCCGAGTAGGTACTGCCTTAGTTATACAATTAGTTGAACTTTTATTTTGGTGCATTCACACATTTTAAGAACTTGATCACTTGGCTTATGTATATATATATACAAGGAGTAACAGAATAAACGCTAGTCTGAAAGTAGTTTGCTCCTAATTGACTACTGAATCGATTTCAGTAACTTTTATAACAACCTTCCCTTCTTTTTCTTTGTTAGATTTGCCTTTTAATGCGCTTAAAGCTAAAGTAAAATCCAACCTTTGTTCAAAAGCATACTATTCTAACAACGATTACTTAAACGATAAAAATAGTTGGTCGCTGTGATTAACTCAAGACAAAGTTTATGTTCTTTCTACAGAATTAGCTTACCTACTGACAAGTTATGTGAGTTCATATAATTGTTTATTTTATTTGAGTAATTAGTCAATTTAGTTTAATTTTAATTTATATTTATTATTGACATAATCTACTCATTTCAATGTTTTTTTATTGAGTTGTATTGCATTATATGGTTAGCTAGCGACCTCGACAATTGAACATATTATTATTTTGAGCAACCGGCAGCAAATTCGTCATGCTCCCTTAGATGTCAATGATTGCGGTAGCGTCGCGGGTCGGGTTGCCTCCTTCCCTCAAATATGGCGAGGGGGGTAATGGCTGGTATATGCGTTATGCTCGTGAACGGGTGCTGTTTGTGGTGACAGGTAATCTTGCTGACTATGGTTTTGTTATTGTTATTAGTAATTAACTGTTTCTTTGTTTTACTTCGAAGGTCCTAGTTTATCATTTGTTACTTCAAGTTACAGCTACATATATAAACATAATGCACCATTGCATATGTAAGTGGGCACGCCCTTTATGCCTGGAGGCTTTTATTATGTATTAAGTTCTGTATACGTTTTTTATTTCTACTTGAGTATAGTTTTCAATATTGGCATACAGTGCTAGCTGACTTTCGGCAAATAATTTATTTAATGTTTTGTGTTTCGTAATGTTAATTACTTACTACTTTATAGAATCCAGTTCTTCGAACTGAACGGACAGCTGTGCTGCTGGGGAGTTTGTTGCGCCACTTCTTCCCATCTATGCACTAGGAAGTGGTGAGGGGAAGGCGTTTTGGGGGGCTGTCTTATGTAATTTTCTTGTTCAAAAACTGCTGATTCTGAGCCTAGTTTGAAAAAATGACTTTTGATTTATTAAAATAGGTATTTTTTTCAAAAATTATGTATTTTGCAATACTGACCGCTGATTGAGCCAAAGAAAATTAAATCTTATTTTAAGGCACTAAGAATAAATTTTAAATGCATATAGTAATGCTAGGTTCAACACGATTTTCTTTATAATAAAATTTAGCTTTAAAAAAATTGTTTTGGTCATTGTATTATGTTTTTAACTCAATACTCTAGTTGGGGTGTATGAGGTCTTGCTTTAATACGTTACATATTGTATACATTTTTTTTTTATTTATATTATTGTTATATTTTTTGTATTCAATTTATCTGTGGAAACTTGTAAATGGACTTCAGATTCATATAGTTTTAGTTTTAGTATAATATAGCTGTAAGTTTCCCGAATAGAATAAAATAAAATAAACCTACACGTTTTAAATTAATGTTCCTCATGCGTTATGTGTTACCATAACTATACAGGGTGGCAGAGACATCGACTTGCATCCCGTTACCATGGATATAGTACATGATTCTGAAATGTTGAAATGTTTCGTCGGTTAGTAAATAAAATCTGCTGTTCCATTTTTCTCCGATTTTGACAGTTTGGGATCTTTCATCTTTCTTCTGAAATACTCTACATAAATAAGGACGACAAAGATTCGTTAGTTGTTTTTTCGTTAAAGCGAGTAATTTTGGGCGGTGCTTTGTTGCTTTTATCACATAACAGGGAGAAATAAACAGATTGTGTTCAAATCGCCGATATTATTTAAGTTTTTATATAGAAAAACTTGAGTGAAGATGGGAAACGGGCCGAAAACACCCCGTTAGCTATGTGTTGATGGGTAGGCATACAGGGTGGCAGGAACATCGAGTCATCGACAGGCATGATCAATGTTACCAAGGATTCAGGAGGTACATGATTCTGAACTCCATACATTTGGAACGCGTAGGTTTTTTATGAAACACTTTTCTATGAAACAGCTGTTTTTTTTTTTTATAACCGACGAAAAATTTCTGCGTTAGGGGGTCTATATTCATGTGCTGAATTCATGGTTACAGTAGTAGCGTCGCTTTCCCTGACACCCAGTATAATAACAATAGGTAGGTACAGTCGCTCGCGTGATAAATATTCCGAGCTCTAATTATAATTATAGCAGTAACCTCAGTGTTTACCACGAAGAAATTATTGGCCAACCGGAAAATTAAGTTTGTATAGTAATTAATATTTTCTAGGTTGGTGAAATGTTTTAAATTGGAAGGTAGTTATTATATCCTGATTTTAACGCTACTGTAGCGGTATCTACATCGCCACATGCGAGCTGACGTCACGCAAATCCTGCATCGCGCAAGCAGAGTTTACCGCGCGACTAGCATTTAAACAACTTCCCGACATCAGTCATCGGGCAGACACGACACCCGACTGGTTGGAGGATCCTCCCTTTTCTATGGAGGTATGAGTGAACTTTACACCCTGTTCCTCATGCCTTTATACTGCAGTTCCGTAAGTTTGTACGAAACATGATACTTATTTCTTATACTTATTCCTCATGGAATAATCGTATTCGCAATGTTATACCGTTTATGTTTAGTTCATACTCTGTTTATTTGTACTTATCTCATCATCCGGCCTAGCCTTATCCCAACAATTTTGGGATCAGCTTCCAGTCTAACCGGATGCAGCTGAATACCAGTATTTTACATGGAGCGAGTGCCTACCTGACCTCTGGGATACCCCTTGGTAAGACTGGTTGTCAGACTTTCGGGCTTCTGACGACCCGTAACGACTGTCAAAGATCATCGAATGACAGCCGAGACCAACGGTTTAACGTGCTTTGTGACACGGAGGGGTCTCAGTATGTAAAGATGGTCACCCATCCACGGAGCAACCGCGGCAAGCGTAGCTTAACCTGATCGATCGACGAGTGCGGCTGTTAATACTAAGCCAGGAGCTCTTATTTGTACTTAGTAGGTACTAAATTAACGACTTATTAATTAATTACTAAATTAAATTATTATAATTAATTAAAATATTTTTCGCTCCAATCACATTATTTTTATAACATTACACCACGCCTATTTTTCCTAAGGTTAGAAAGGACAGAGATGTACTTACTAGTAAGTAAAAAAAAATATTGAAATACCCATAACCATTTCAATTTTTTGTTTTACTTAAACTAAATACTGGATTTTTATAGACACGAGATAATTACGAAAATACGTCTTTTGAAATCAAATTAGGTACTTAAACTTTATTTTCTATGACTGAATAATTTTCTATGTTTTAAAATAACATGTACCTGTTAAACAACCCTTATCTCCGCTCCAAGCCTGTCTAATAATACCTATAAGTCCCAAATAAAGTAGGTCTCAGTCACAATACATTGACGTCAAGTGCCTAATAAATACAGTCGAGCTCTCGTATAATGGTGCCTTAATAGACCGGTCTCTATTATTACTGGAGCATTATTTTCACGGATAATAACTCATATTAGGCCGATCTATTGTCACCGTTATGGATGATTTACACAAGCATAGTTTCTTGCCGCAACAGTCAAATATAGGCCATTGTTGAAACGATATAGAAAAGAAGATGAAAGGAACAAAAACTGAAAAGAGTATGTTTAGTTGATTTGGTCAGTTTGAGAGGACGGCATTTAAAGCAGATGTTAGTGAAAACACCAGGCGGGGACGCCCTAGAAGGACATAATTATAGTGGGCTTTTTGGTGATGATAAATGATTTTATTTCTTTAAGTAGGTTTGTACAAACACTTTTACACGTCAAACATATATTTTTTTAAAACTAGATGAGGCCGGCGTTTCCTGTATGAGTACTCTGAGAAGAAAGGCCGACACAAACTCGAGGTCACTTTAAAAGTCCAGACAAAATCTTGGTCAGATCATGTGAAGGCTAAAATGGTCTTTTGAGGAAAGAACCACACACACACACAGATGTTTTCAGAAAGGTGCGTAGTACTCGCAACCGGAGTGCGTGTATGACCAGAATCCAGGAACACCTCTCATCTAGAACTATCTCTGATCTGATTGTTGTATTTGTTTATCTATATAAGTGATGTCTAAGTTCATCGGAACAGGATATAAGACGCAAAAGGAATGTGTAAAGATCGTATGCTTCTGCCTACCCGCATGTGAGAAGGCGTGAGTTTATGTATGGATGAATGAAATGAGATGAAAAGTAGACTCTTGTACCTAAACAGTAAGATCGAAACTAGTTTGAGAATTGCCTTGCGTTTCAAAATTGGAACCGTCTGTTATAAACAAACAATCGAATACTATAACAATGGGGTCCATTCGAGCCCCAAGATACAGACACAGTCAGTCAGCTGTAGGTTATATTTAAGCCACTTATGATATTTTTATTTAGGTTTAACCTGTAGTGGTATCTACATCTCTACATCTAACTACGCATCACACTGACGTCACGCGAAATCCTGCATCGCGCAAGCAGAGTTCACCGCGCAGCTAGCATATATACAATGCCGACATCAATCGTTGGGCAGTTGCCCACCAGACACGATACCCGTCTGGTTGGAGGATCCTCCTTTTACCAGCAGTTATGAGTGAACTTTACACCCTGTTCCTCATGTCTCTATAAACCTAGGTTTACCTGGATAATAAACGATTTTCTATTTTTATTTTCCGATGATGATGATGGTTTTGGACTTGTAAGAGACTTGCAAGACTTAATGCCATAGGCATTTTCTACCAGTCAACCTTTGGGTGATGCAGAGACAAACAGTGGCAGGTGCAATTTATAATGATATTTTATGATTAAATATTTTTAAATATATTGACACGCATAAACTTATTTAGTCTTTAGATACATATAATACATATAACTAATTCTATATAAATAAAAGCACAAATAAATGTACATAAATACACGAATATGCTAAAAACAAATAGGACAAACAATGAGAAAACATTACCGCTGTGATGATACTGCCAGCTTCTTACGAATGTGCTCGCGAATTTTAGTTTTAAAGGATAATCGGTTGGTTGCCATCCTGATTTCCTGGGAGAGTGCATTCCACAGAGAGATAGATTGAACAAAGAAGGAAGAGTGAATGAAGTCTGTGCGGTGAGTGGGACATTGGAGAAGACGATCGAGTTAATCTACTGATGAGTTTCGTACTAATATTATTTTGCATTTTTGTTTCACATTGTGAATCTCGCCTACGAAACTGGACGCATGGACACTCTCGCGAGAACCTCCCATCGTGTAAACGAGCTTCAATTCGCAACGCAGTAGTTTAGGCACTAACTGTTATGAGAATCTAGACACTAAACGCCTAAAATGAGACCTTTACCTGTCTATATTGCCTTGAAATCTATTAAACAAAGTCGTTGAGGTTTATAACGTGTACCTTCCTAATTGCTGTTCGTAAATTATTGACACCTACAAGGCTGTTTGGGTAGGCCTAGGGAAACTGCCTACTTTGTGTCACATAAGTCGGGTATAATTTATTTTAAATCAGACACCCGTTCAGCAAATACTTTTAATTCAAACAAAATACCTTATAAACAACACCTCTTTCACGAAATCAATTAAAAAGGTAATTTGTACCGGTAGTCATTAGAGTTAAACCTAGACCTGATTTAGAAGTTGAAAGGTTGGCATTTTATACAGGGTTATTGGTAAAACAACATCAACCTCTTAAGGGGTCATTGTACTCGTCATTATGGACAACTTTTACTATGGGACCAAATATTAAATCGCGAAAAAAAAATCTGCTGTTCCCTACATTTATATTTGCAGAACTCTTCAAAATGTAGGGCCCAGCAGTTTTTTTTTCGCGATTTAATATTTGGTCCCATAGTAAAAGTTGTTCATAATGGCGAGTACAATGACCCCTTAAGAGGTTGATGGTGTTTTACCAATAAAACTGTATACTTTATACAAATTGCTCACTATCATCAAATTACATCGTATCACTAAAATAAATGATACCTATCCCCAAATGTACGTTTCTTGAGTCTGATTAAGGAGGTTTCTCATGATTCAAACTAATTTCGAAGGTACTTTGCATAATGCAATTAACGGATATTCAAAGACATAGTGAGACAGCTGTACGTGCATGAGAGCCTTATATCAGGAGTCAAACATGGCAGAGCAAATAGGAGGCTTATGGGTTAATAACCCAATGCCTTGGAGACTTATTTATAAGTAAAGCAAACGCAAATAACAAGTTCTATGAACTGATCAACACATTTTTGTAAGCAAAATGAATAAATAATAATAGATATAAAATAGCTGTGTGCTAATTTCGCGGTAAGTGGCGCCGGCGCCACGGCCGCGAAATGAATAGCCGTCATTATAACGAAAAAGCTCAATTCGAACATTGTTATTCTGTATAGAATTTGAGTCACAACCGCCATAAAACCGCCGTAAAATGTTGGTTCTCTCGTGAATGAAATAAAACAGTAATAAACGGCACGCAGCTACGTACCGTGGCACCTACCCCGTATAGAGAGGGTAGCAAACATTATGCAAAGTAGAAAATCCCATTTACCAGGTGTGCCACCGTGTCACCTCATGCCAAAAGTCTGAAACAACGTAATAGACTTGTTTATACAACGGAAAGTGAATTCGCTCCCCTCGATACAATGATTTTCTTTTTACACTACCCATTTTTTTTCAGAAAATCTCTAAGAAATTTCACTTTTGTTTGCGTGTCTGGTGTAACATACAGCTACTGGAACTTTATTGCTTTTCTTTTAAGTGAAAATAATATACGCCTGTTGCTAAGACACACTATGAGAGATTAGTGGTCGTTCCTTGCCAAATTGTGCTGAGTGTTCGCAAAAGTTGTGACATAAAACATTGGTTTATCGAGGTCAGGGCAAGGCATTGAGTCTTTGAATAACTTCCACCCTTTAGTTACAAAGCTCTCTGATTTAATTTTAGAGTTACTGGCTGATAAAACTGGCATTGCTGAAGGAGCTTGTTCTAAAATGAAGTTCTTTCATCGTTAACTCATTTAATCGAAATCCGATTGTGCCGAGTCATTGTCAAAATTAATGGAACGCCATTCCATCACGTTTGCTGACTACTAAATATTTAAAAAGTACCATCAAAATATCGTATTCTTTCTGCTATTTCAAGGAAATATTCGATTTAATAGTTTGATCCTGTCATAAAACTCGATTCGTCGACACATTTTCGAGTGGATGTTCTATGATTTAAAGTAATGTATGTAGAAAACATATCTATTCTTGCTTTGTACTCTTAAAAATACAACTGAACTTTACCATTGTAAAAGATTATTTAGGTACGTATTGCAATATCTAAAATTAAAAGAACTAACGTAAAATAACCTACGTTCAAAATCCCTAAAAACTAAATATCGAACGACTATAAAACCGCAAATTAAAATAACGTAAGTTTATATTGTCGAATGGTTAGATAGCCTACGTCCAATATAATCTTAAATCTAATTATCGACAAATATGACATCGAAAGGCCTAAATATCGAACTACAGAGTATCTAATGACTTAAATATCGAGGTAAAGAGCATCGAATGTCCTAAATACTCGTATCATGTGAAAACATTTCTGTGAGCAATTTGGAAGTAGCGCTCGCCGGCCGCTGCCGCCGCACCGCTCGCTTCGCTCGTATGTATGATTCGTCATTTAGAAGTGAGTGAAATAGGTTAGGTTAGGTTAAAACTGTCATCGTCGTGGGGATCTCCGGTCACTGACCCTCGGGGCGAGGTGCTAGAAGAGTGGGTGGTGACGACTGGTCTGGTCGTCCTGAATCGGGGTTCGGAATACACGTGCGTGCGGCAGCGGGGCGGGTCGATAGTGGACGTCTCGCTCGCTAGCCCCTCTGTCGCCAGCCGAGTCCGCGACTGGCGTGTCGCCGTGGGGGTGGAGACGCTGTCGGACCATCGGTATATCCGGTTCGACGTCTCTGCCCAGACCGCGAGCGGCCACCATCCAACAACCCCGATTAACGACGGCCCGCGTTGGGCGCTTAAGCGCATCGACAAGGAACTACTCGAGGAAGCTGCCATAGTCCAATCCTGGATTTGGGAGTCGACGACGGACGGCCCCATCGACGTCGAAGCGGTGGCGCTGTGGTTTCGCGGGGCGATGACGCAGATCTGCGACGCGTCCATGCCCCGTGTCCGCCAACAGTCCGCAAGGCGCCAGGTGTACTGGTGGACCGACGAGATCGCGCGGCTGCGCGTTGAGTGCGTTGCGGCTCGCCGCCAGTACACGCGATACCGGAGACGACGTCGACGGGATTCCGTCGAGGAAGACGCGCTGTATGAGGTGTACCGCGCGTCCAAGGAGACTCTGTGGCTGGCCATCGGCGACTCTAAGTCGCGTGCCAGGGAAGAGCTGCTGGGGTCCCTAGATCGGGATCCGTGGGGGCGCCCCTACCGTTGGGTACGGGGCAAGTTGCGTCCCTGGGCGCCTCCACTGGTGCAAAGCATGCAACCCCAGTTGCTAGAGGCGGTAGTATCGGCCCTCTTCCCTGAGCGAGCGGGACACGTTCCCCCGGCGATGGCTTCGCCCTCAGCCACAGACTCTCCAGAAGAGGAGAGCACCGATGTCCCCGAGGTGACGCAAGCAGAGACGAGAGCGGCCGTGTCGCGACTCCGGGCTAAGAACACGGCGCCTGGACCCGACGGAGTTCCTGGTCGAGCTCTCGTCCTGGCTCTGAAGGAGCTGGAGCCCCAGCTGAGGGGGCTCTTCACGGCATGTCTCGAGCAGGGTCAGTTTCCCAGTGTGTGGAAGGAGGGGAGGCTGGTCCTGCTCAGGAAGGAGGGGCGCCCCGCGGACTCGCCGTCCGCGTATCGGCCCATAGTGCTGCTCGACGAGGCGGGCAAACTTTTTGAGCGCATTATCGCAGATCGCCTCGTCAGCCACTTGTGCAGGGAGGGGCCGAACCTGGACGACAACCAATTCGGTTTTCGTCGGGGGCGCTCCACCATAGACGCCATCATGCACGTGAGGGCCCTGGCGGAGGACACGGTGTCCCAGGGTGGGGTGGTGATGGCGGTGTCTTTAGACATCTCCAACGCATTCAACACCCTACCCTGGAGTTGTATTCGGGAGGCTCTGAAATACCATCGCGTGCCTCCCTACCTCCGCCGTACAGTAGGGGCCTATCTGGAGGATAGATGCGTCACCTATCGGGGACGTGACGGTGCCGGTCGGCACCTCATGTCGTGCGGTGTTCCACAGGGATCGGTCTTGGGACCGCTCCTGTGGAACATCGGCTATGACTGGGTGCTGAGAGGCGAGCTCCCGTCGGGCGCCAACTTGACGTGTTATGCGGACGACACGCTTGTCGCTGCCCGGGGGAGCTCGCACAGGGAAGCGACGTTGATAGCCACGGCTGCGGTGTCACAGGTGGTGAACCGCATCCGGCGCCTGGGCCTGGAGGTGGCCCTAAACAAGTCGGAGGCCATGGTGTTTCATGGCCCCCGACGTGCGCCGGCGCCGGGATCACACATCGTGGTCAGCGGGGTCCGGATAGCTGTCGAGTCCACCATGAAGTATCTGGGATTGGTGCTCGACAGCCGATGGGGATTCGGGCCCCACTTCCGGCGGCTGGCGCCCAAGCTGATGGGTGCAGCGGGCGCGCTTTCAACGTTGCTTCCTAACTTGGGGGGCCCGAGCGCCGCCTGTAGGCGGTTGTACGTGGGAATCGTGCGGTCCATGGCCCTGTATGGGGCCCCTGTGTGGGCGATGGACATGACGGCCGGCACTCTCGCCATTCTGCGCAAACCGCAGAGGGCGATGGCCGTCAGAGTCGTCCGCGGGTACCGCACGATTTCCTACGAGGCGGCTTGTGTCCTGGCCGGATCTCCGCCCTGGGACCTTGAGGCGAAAGTACTCGCGTCATTATATCGATGGCGCGAGGAAGAGCGGGCACGGGGCTCGAGGCCGGTGCAGCGGCAGATCGCGCTGCGCCGAGAGGAGCTCCATCAGGTCTTGGTGGCGGAATGGCGGCTAAGGCTTCTGCGCCCTACCGCCGGCCTCGCTACCGTCGAGGCGATCCGGCCAGTACTCGACGACTGGCTCGGGAGAAGGCACGGCTCCCTGTCGTTTAGGGTGACGCAGGTGCTGTCGGGGCACGGCTGCTTCGTCAAGTACCTGTGCCGCATAGGCAGGGAGCCGGACGCTCGGTGCCACCATTGCGTCCATTGCGGGGAGGACACGGCGCAACACACGCTCGCCGAGTGTGTAGCCTGGGAGGAGCAGCGCCGTGTCCTCACAAATGAAGTAGGAGGCGATCTGTCGCTGCCGGCCGTAGTGCGGAGGATGGTCGGTAGCGCAGAGTCGTGGGACGCGGTGGTGTCCTTCTGCGAGGACGTGATGTCGCAGAAGGAAACTGCGGAACGGGAGAGGGAGATCTCGACTCCCTTCCCCGGCCGCAGAAGGCGCACCGGGCGCAGGAGAAGGGCGGACAACGCCCTTTTCCGGCCCCCATGAATGGGTCCAGGGGCGTGGGACTTGGGGAAGTCCTCGCCCCCTATTTGATGGACCCGAGGTGAAGGCACGCGCGGGGGTCGGCGCGCGCCTCTGAGGCGATGCACGGGGTAGTTAAACACCTCACTACCCCGTGCAGGAGACGAGGCCCGGACAGACCGGGCCAGCACTAGTGTGGGGCTGCGGAAGAATTTCGATTCCCGCGGCCCCACGCGCACGTGCGAGGAGACACCCGGGGTGGTTTTAGCCGGTAAGAGTCCGGCACGCCCCTCCGCCTTTTCCCCAGGCGGAGGTAGTCCATGAGGATTTCCCCCCGAAAAAAAAAAAAAAAAAAAAAAAAAAAAAAGGTTAAAACTGTGACATACCGCGCGCGAGCCGAGCGAGCGAAGCGAGCGTGCTGCGCCAGCGGCCGGCGAGTGCCAAAAACTACTAGAATACACAATATTAATAAACTAGGCGAGTTGTCTATTACTTATTATCCAATCAGTATTTTAAACTTAAGTAATTCGTAGGTAGGTGTTAGTTGCTTAGGTATTTTAAAACATATTTTACGTTAGTTCTTTTATGTTAGATATTGCAATACGTACCCGATTATTTTTCTTCTTAAAATAATGCGTAATAATTTTGACTAAATTGAATACTGATATAAAGTTTCTAGTTTTATTGCAATACCGAGCTAACTGGATTAAGTAGAACTTCTATAAAAAAAAATCCTGAAATGTAGAGATCATAATAATTATACTGACGTGGCGTGCTCTACAGCCGCCTTCGGTCGGGAACGCTAAATAAATCCATACCCAACTTAAATGAGTTCCTCAAACTTGTTTTTTTCCAAGAAAACTGTCGGTGAAGTGTCAGGAGCATCGCAACCGGTGAATAAATTACGACTTTTAATCGGCAATATGGATGCCTTTAATATGGTCTAACTCATTAAAACTAAGGCTTAGTACAACATCTATTTACTTAAGGATCTCTTACTTGGAACCGGCAAAATGTTTGTGTTCCAAAGTTGTCATTTACAAAGTTAATTGCATATTAATTAAGTTGGAATTTATATAGTTTAAATTGACTGAAGAGGAATTTGAATAATGTTTTGCCGCATAGAATGCTAAAATTTTGAGGGCAATGACGAGCTCTCTTCCGAAATAAAAAGTGTTTTGGGAATGAGAGTAATTAAGATGCAAATTTCAAGGGAATTACAGCGCAGGGCGAATTAGTCCCGTGTTAATGAAGTACAGAGTTCTTTGTGGGACAAACATGCATAAATTGACTACAGGATACTTTTCTTAAACATATCCATAATATGTTTCGTTCTTTTATCTAGAAACAGATACAAATTGTTTTATTCCATTCACAAATGAAAATATTCCGACATCTGTGCCACACGTATTTCTTTGTTGAATATTTTAAAGTGATGCAAGACTGCTCAGTATGGACCATTACCCCACAATGCACGAGATAAGGGGGAATACATTAGTAAAGTGCATTCATACATATAAAAATACGCGCAAACTTGATCGAACGTGGTTTTATAATGGGCAAATATATACGTTCTACTTTTCTTCTATCTATTTCAAGTGACGGTAGATAAACCATTTTGAAATGCATGCTAAGTCATTAGTAGACTATATCACTAATGAAACCATGTTCTGACGCTCAAGACATGATTGATCACTACTCCCTTATCAAACACTGGAATATTGATGAGCTACGTGAAAGCGTTCAGTAAGAATATGCTGGGTTGTGCACTGGTCGGGCGGTTACCGGTATTTATAAACGCACACGGTGTGATCAGCAAATTAGGTAAATAATTTTTAGTTATAGGTATGTATCTACATGCAATCAGTTAAATAATGACTGTCTAAATAATTTGCCAGCGTCAGGTGGAAGACTTTTCTTTTTTTTTTTTTGGTTAGGAAACCCTTGAGTTACTTCTCCCGCTCTGGGTGGAGCCGGAGGGCGTGTCAGACACTTACTGTCTAAAACCCACCCGTGTTCCTTCGCTTGCCTGTGCCAGGGGCCACGGTAACCCTTTCGGACTTTCCCGCAACCCTGGCAGGCATTGGCCCTAGCGGACCCTGTCATTGGTGCTGACATCTCATCTCTTTGAGGCACGCGTGGAACACAACGCGCCATCGACCCGGGCCTGGTCCTTATCGGACGTCGAGCTACCCATTGCTCGCCTTCCGCAAGTCCGCGCCTACGGCGGCCGGGAATCGGTTTGGATTCCCGACTCCTAGGGCATCTCCTGCGGCGGCTAGGGGCGTGAGGGCGCGAATTTTGCCTCTCCCTTCGCGAGCATTACTGCTTCGCAGAAGGAGGTGACGGCTTCCCATGCCCTCTCGCTCCATATAATTTTTGATTTGTGTTATCGTTTTAAGGTGTATTTGTTTTGCTGTAATGCCAATAAACGCAATTTCCTTTCTTTGTTTTGCATCATGTACCCATAATTATAATGATTAGTTTATGTTGTTATCAGTTGAAACTAGCTGTCATAAGCTTTGAAAGGTGAATCGCTTGCCTTGCCAATTTTATGTATTAGTTTAGGATAAGTGCATTTTGATAGATGTTCTTACGGTAAATAAAGATATTTGAAAATGATAATGTGTAAGAATATGCATTTGTCGAAACAGAACCTTAACATTAATATTCTTGTTTATTTGAAACGTTATAGGTGTCTAAAGTTAACCAAATCAATAAGGAACCAATAAAACAGGTTTTTTTTTCAAATAAATAGTATTGACGATTGATAGACGTTTTAACAATCGTTTTTAGAACTTTATAAGGCAGTTTTATGACGGGTTTTGGACTTGAGATGTATCTTCGGCGTTGTTAACAAGACTCCACAGCGTTTGTATATACTGATAGTTTAAATATGTTCACCATTCATACAATGAAAGACTGTGGTTCTTCCTTTTTAAGAAAGCTTATCGGTCACTGTAGTATGTAATTGATCAAATGAGAGCTAATAAAGCAATTCAATGCCATGGTTTTGAAGGGCTATTATCTGCTTTAAAATAAGGATATTCAAAATGTATTTTCATATATGCTATAAACGTAGTAAATAAAAAAAAGGACTTTTAATAACCGTTACGATCCATATTTATCAAGCCTTTAACACTTCCTTCGGACTGAAGTCAGTTAAAATGTCTACCATAAGATGCAAGTACTTGTAACAATGATATAAACTCAATAAACGAGACTGTAACGTATTTAACTTCCAGACGGTAAAAACAAAGAGTAAAATAATCGTAAAACAAAAGCTTTTATAACATAAATACCGTTTGTGGTTCAGTCAGAAAGTTTCACAAAGCACTATTCAGAGAATACATCGACATAAACATTGACTATTTTTTTGTTTTGTTGTCTTCAGTCTTCCCCTCATTTATAATCTTAGATCTAAAACGCTTGGGATGGTCGTGGAAGATATCCAAATCATAAAGATTGCAAAAATTGTTGTACAGACGCCAGCAGGTCAAGCTACCCGAAACTGTCAAATTTTCCCAATCAACCTTGAACCTTAATGCTTTAGCGATAAAGTTGAAAATCTATTAAAGAAATTTGACAGATTGTAGTAGCTTGATGTGCTGGCGTCTGTACGTGGACGTTAGCCTAGCCATCGGAGCATTCATGCCCAAGTTGGTTTTATAACAAGGGACATTGAAAAAGGACATGCATTTTCTTCGAGCATTAAGTTTAGGTACGTTTATTTTAATGCGTTCGAGAAGTGCGTCAGATTAAAAAGAACCGTCAACAATATTCCGCAAGCATAGTAAAGTAAGTCTATCATGCGTCGGTGTACTCTTTGTTTAATGTTTGTTCGCTTTGTGTACGTGTACAATGTATACGTTTTTATAATAAACTTCCTAGCCACATTCAAGCACTAAGCCTTAATAAATTCAAATCTTTTATAAAAAGGAAATTATGCCAGAATGCCTATTATACTGTCAAAGACTATATTGAGGACAAAAAGGCTTGGGATTGAGTTGCTCCAATAAAGCACAGGCAATGTTAATTTATTTTATTTCGCTAACTATTTTTACTTATAATCTTTGCTATAAGTATCTATACTTATTTACATATACAATGACACTAATATTTACTATTTAAAGTATTATATTATTTTAAATTATTGTGAATGTGAGGACTATGTGTGTTTTTGTTGCAGTTTTAATCATGTTCTGGCAGTTTGAGTACCTGATGCGGCCTACCCAAATGTCCTTTCTTTGGTATTGTTCGTCGAATCGTTGAGCTCCTTAAGTTCTGAGTTGAGCTGCACGGTTACTGACAAATGCGTGCACTGACTGGACAGGTCCACTCAATCTGTGTGGTTCTTTCCTCAAAAGACCATTTCAGACACAAATCTACATGGTCCTCAAAGATTATTATAATATTATTCTAATTATTGTGAATGTGAGAACTATGTCGGTCATTGATTTATTTATATTTATTTTTGTATTTTTCTCAACGTAATCATGATCTGGCAGTTTGAGTAATTTATGCGGCCTACTCAAATGTCCTTTCTTTGGTATTGTTCGTCGAATCGTTGAGCTCCTTGAGTCTAAGTTGAGCTGCACGATTACTGACAATTGCGTGCACTGACTGGACAGGTCCACTCAATCTGTGTGGTTCTTTCCCCAAAAGACCATTGCAGACACCGATCTACATAGCTTTCACATGACCTGACCAAGATTTTGTCTGGACTTTAAAAGAGACTGTGACCTCTGAGTTTGTTTCGGCCTTTCTTCTCAGAGTAGTCAGATAGGAAACGCCGACCCCATCTAGTTTAAAAAAAAATATGATTGACGTGTAAAAGTGTTTGTTCAAACCTACTTACAGAAATAAAATCATTTATCATTTATCATTTGAAAATAAACAGTAAAACAAAAACATAATTTATTTTTATGTAATGGGATATACGTCAGAATATGTATTGGGATATACATCATAATAGAATAATGGCGACACATTAACATCAATAAAATTAAATCAATAAATACATACGCATTACCAGTTTTAATATTTTGTGTATTTGAAGATGTATGTACACACATTACAACCATTTATGTTTGTGTACAGACAAGAAGGAATAACGGTAAAAAAAGTACAAAGGTGATGCTCATTTGTTAATAAATTTCTTCCAGCATACCTGCGATAGGAAAATAGATAAAAAGATATGTAGACACCGTGTGTAAGAGTATGAGAGAAAAGTTAATATAAAAAACAATTCACTATTTTTTATATATTTCGTTCATATTATTATTATTTTAAGACTAACTTAAATAAAAAATACAATATGACGATATACAGGGTTATTGGTAAAAAAAACACCATCAACCTCTTAAGGGGTCATTGTACTCATCACTATGAACAACTTTTACTATGGGAACAAATATGAAATCGCAAAAAAAAACATCAGTTGGTCTCTACATTTTGACGAGTTCTGCAAACATAAATGTAGGGTACAGCAAATTTTTTTTCTCGCGATTTCATATTTGGTCCCATAATAAAAGTTGTTCATAATGATGAGTACAATGACCCCTTAAGAGGTTGATGGTGTTTTATTAATAACCCTGTATATATGTATTTTATACACGTGTAATACACGTGTATAAAATACAATAGTCGTGTATGGCATATGACCTAGAATGCTCCAAAAGGCAGCCATCTAGAGAACTTAGAGATGGTTTAAGGATTGCCGGCGGAACGGGGTACCTTTTACGTGCCGTGCCTTTGTGATACGCCTCGGAGGAAGCGACTAATGACTTGATCGTAACACTATTTACTATCGAGGAGACGTTGGTAATACGCTAAAGTACCTACATCTCTCGTAAAATAATGAAAAGCTGACACTTTAATGAAAAATTGTCTGTGGAAAATTGTGTCATCGTAAGCTTAGCGGTCTTTTAAATCAAAAACGTTTATTCAGTGAGACCCCTGAATCGAAGGCTGATTAACACTGATCCAGTTTTGCATCCAGGACTTGAATAAATTTTTGATATTAACAAATGTAAACGTTTTCTTTTCGTTGTCAGCAGTGGTGGCCCAGTGGTAACGGTCGCGTTACGAGCTGTAGGTCGAAGGTTCGAACCCAGTCAGGCGCTTTACTCTGTGTAAATTATTTCATCACCACTGCTCTCAAAACGGTGAAGGAAAACATCGTGAGAAAACCGACATGTCCTAGAACCAAAAATTCGAAGACATGTTACATCTACCAACCCGCACTGGGCTCGCGTGGTCGGGTTATGGCCCACTCCCTCTCACCGAGAGAAGCCTGTGTCCCTGCAGTGGGAACGTTGTAGGCTGATTATGAAACATTTTCTAATCCAGAATCCAGTATCCAGCCCCGGAAGGCCGATCTAGTATCATTGGATTTAAACCCTGGATTGAAATACTAGATCAGTATAATTCAGCCTTGAGAGAATGGAACTATATTCCTATCACAAGTTGTTTACCTTAACTTTGCATCACTGTCAATATCACAGTGATCTTTATCCTCGTTGTAGTAAGGTTGCTATTAGGTTGCTGCAGTCAGTGTTAAAATAACTGAGGAAGGACTGCATCCCTCTCTATACCAACACCGCAAAAACAAACAAAACTCAATACGTCACGAATAATATCAATTATTACATCCAAAGTTCTAAAGATGTGAAAACAAAATACTTACACTTGAGGACACAAGTTCCGCGGTGGACAACAACGAAGTAAACCAACGAAACTTAGGGGGACAACTACTTGCATCTAGGAACTGGGTCGCTCAACTGTTCCCACTTCCGAACTATGGCACTCCTTCAGTTTCGCCAAATGTAAAATGACATAAGTTACTGTGGCCCAGTGGTTTATTAAGGGTCTCTTGTTGAACCAAGTTGAATTTTTATCTAAAGAACTTCAGTGAAGACAAAATACGAGAGCTTAAGAAATAATGTAGGTACATTGCTTTAGAAAACATTAAAGCAAAGCTAATGATATGAAAACCAAGATAATTTTAAAATAAATGCCGTGACAGCGTGTGCTGCGGTTCTGTATTTTTTTTATGAAATAGTGAAGAATATTTGTTTTCTTCGGATAGGCATATTTACAGGCAGATATAAGAATCCAAAGAAATAAAAAGGGATAGAAGAAAACATAACTGACAGCTGCAGACCGTCATTTTTAAAATGAAATATTCTTACGTTACCTAAATATATATTGGAGGTTATAATGTTCGTTAGGAAAAATACAAACTACTTTAGTAAGTTACATAGAAAAAGATACAAATTCAAAATATGTTTACCAAGTAATAAAACAGCGTTATTAAATAAAAGTATATTATGTATGGCTCCACGCATATATAACCATTTACCAAATTCACTTCTGAAGATAAGTGATTTAAATATATTTAATAATGATATAAAAGCCCTGTTACTAAAAAGAAACATATTACTCTGTCACTGAATATTTACAGGATAAACTTCTATAATGTTAATCCATTCGATATTTTAAATAATGTCTTTTATTGTTAAATTCTAGTCTCATAGATACTTGTGTATTTATAAGTTTGCATGCCTTATGGTAGAATATGGCTAACGGACACTATTGTTTGTCTAAGACCTTTTCATTTGTACCCATATTTGCAAATTAGTAAAAGATTATGATTATTTCTTTTCCAAATCACGCCAGGTGCTTATCAGAAATAAGTCTATAATTTTCAGGATCACCAATCCCATTAATTAAACTACATAGATCATAATATCAGTACAACATTAATGGAAATACTAATTACCTTCATCCGAATGTGCCGACTAATTATGTCCCATTTCCAGGGCACGACGCTGTACGCAGGCAATTAATTTTCTCAGTGGCAGCACTGACAACACTATAGTACATGTTGTATGTCCGTGCATGACGTCGACGTCGCTCGTTAGACAAGGAACTTCATTAGAAACAGCCAGTATTGATTGCTGCTTGCTGAATCATTGTTTTCTCATTAAATATGGTATAACGATGCCATCAGCTGTTACATGATCGTCTATTGTCTATTATTAGAGTATTAGGAAATTAGTAGACAAAGGCCATATATATTTTTTTTTTGAGGGTGGGATATCATCAAATAACTTCTCCCGCTCTGGGCAGAGCAGGAGGGCGTGTCAGACTCTTACTGACTAAAACCCACCCGTGTTCCTTCAGTTGCCTGTGCCAGGGGGGGGTCTCAGACTTTTCCGCAACCCTAGCAGGCATCGGTCCTAGCAGACCCCGTCATTGGTGCTGACATCTCTTTGAGGCGCGCGTGGAACACAACGCGCCGTCGACCCGGGCCTAGTCCTTATCGAACGGCGAGCTGCCCATTGCTCGCCGTTCGCAAGCCCACGCCTACGGTGGCTGAGAATCGGCCTGTGATTCCCGACGCCCAGGGTGTCTCCTGCGGCGACTAGGGGCGTGAGGGCGCGAATTTTGCCTCTCCCTCACGCGTTCCGCCTCCTCCTTCGCGAACATTACTGCTTCGCAGAAGGAGGTGACGGCTTCCCAAGCCCTCTCGCTCCGTACCATGGCCTGGACCAGGGCCGGACGCGAGAGATTGCCACCACCAGTAGACAAAGGCCAGAAATGTTGTATGAGAAGGGATGGCAAAGTATGTGAAAATCTCGCGAAAAGAAAAACGATTGTTACCTGAGTAGTACGAGGAAAACGTGAAGGTTGACAAAACTTGAGGTTTTTATTCGACGATAAAATTTTCTTTGATTTTCAATACCTAAGTAACTCTAAACATCCTTCATTTCCTTCATTTTTCCTTTTTATTACCTGCATCGCTTTCTAAGGATACTGCCATAACCAACTGAAACGACTTTATAAGAATTGAATAAGAATAATCCATTGAGCTGGAATAATCTGACTAAGATTATGTCTGGACTTTAAAAGAGACTGTGACCTCTGAGTTTGTTTCGGCCTTTCTTCTCAGACTGGTTAGATAGGAAACGCCGGCCTCATCTAGTTTTTAAAATATGATTTACGTGTTTGTAAAAGTGTTTGTACAAACCTACTTACAGAAATTAATTAATTTATCATTTATCATTAATTTATAATATTTATATCTGTATTACTTAATAGCTTCTGTCCACGACTTCATTCGCACGAAGTTTCTGGTTCCCCCGACCCACCACGTCGCATCGCATCGCCTACCCGCACTATTAGTTCGTTTTCGCTTTGCGTCGTATCTAGATTGTTTTCTTTTTGCTCGGCTAAAGATACTAGCGTGATTATAATTAGCCAATATATCAAATGCAAAATCTTTTTGCATTCCTATTGTTACGTTGTTTATTTTTACCACTGGTTGGTTGGCATTCCAAATGTCATTCAGTGAAACGTCAGTTTCTGACAGTTAGAGGCGACATCTAGTGGTTGAATTTTCGCAGTTGTAGTTTTAATCGATATTAGTTAATTTTGACATATTGAATGGTAACCATCGAAATAATATCGTATAGACCAATCCTTATTAGTATTCAGATTTTGATTAAAATTCGCAGCGGTCTTTATATAACCTTGAACGGAAATAAAATATTTTTTTCATTATGGACTTTTTTCTGGAAGCTTCCTGTCACTCCTTTGAGCCCACATTTCGCCAGTTTTGTTTAAGTCCCAAGTAATAGGGGGCGAGCCTATTGCCATCAACCGGGCACACATTCAGACTCCGGGCGTTTACTGAGAAATTCCAGATGGAAAAACCCAATAAAAAAACGTTTATTGAGGATGATATTCTCGTAGCATGTCTATTTCCTTTTACATGTCTGTTTAGTATATTCTATAACATTTAAATTTAATTATATTATTTTTATTTAAGTGCAACGTTCGTAAGTACGCTGTACTGGTACAGCGTCCTAACTATTGTTTGCCTCACCGGACGACGTCACTACGTCATCGTCAGCGCCGGCTGTCGCTGAAAACCAGCGCTGGGGCTCTGTCTTGCATAGGGTCGCGGCATAATGCTGAGCGATAGCCGTTTTGCGTGGATGTGACGCATGTTTCCCCCAACCTTTTCATATTTTCAGTGTTTGTGTTATTTTTTGCGTCATGTTTACCGCAAATAAACGCATTTTCTTTCTTTCTTTCTTTCTTTCAATAACACTTTTCCCGACCCGGACTTCGAACCTCAGGGAGGACTTAATAAAAAATAAACCCTCGAAACCCACCCGTGTTCCTTCAGGCCCCTGGCACAGGCAACTGAAGGAACACGGGTGGGTTTCAGTCCGTAAAAGTCTGACACGCCCTCCCGCTCCGCCCAGAGCGGGAGAAGAGAGAGTTACTTGAAGATTTCTCAAAGCAAAAAAAAAATTAAAAAATGGTAGGACTTCATGCTCAACAGTAGAGCTTCCGACCACTAGACTAACGAAGCAGTCGCTAAGTGTATTACTTTGATTTACAACCGAAAATAGTAATAAGAAACTCGGTTGATAATGTAATTAATAATATCTTTCAAACTGCTATTCCATCGCATTCAGGCGCGCTTTATTTGCCGAATAGAAAATATAATACTTAATCACCAAGTTAGAGTTGATACTCAAAACTTGCATCAGATGACAAGCAGTTAATAATTTTGTTTAATTAATGAACGTCGTTATGAAATATAATGAATTGCTTTTATAAGACTGTTTATTGTTTGCCATGATTTTATAACGTGTTGAAGTACTTTCGAATGTTACAAAGATTTGTGATTAAATATAAGTGTTAATATATTGCTTGTTCGTTCGTTGAACAATCATATTTCCACAAAATCGCGTTGGTTATGTTTGGCTGAAACAATGATATTTTTTGCACATAGTAATACATAATTAATTATCTTAACAAGTTTTTGTGGCAGCGGGTCACGGGAACAACCCGCGACTCCTCGCAATATTATTAAAACAATGGTTAGACCTGATGTCTTGTATGGAGCAAAATTTTGGGCCATAAAAGGGATAGACGAAAGGCAATTGCATGCAGCTGAGATGAGAATGCTAAGAGGGGCGTGTGGTGTTAAACAAATAGATAGTACAAGGAATGAGTACATAAAAGGATGTCTGAAAGTGACACCGGTGACTTAAAAGTTTTGTGGGAGTCGATTAATGGTATGGAGCACGATTGCGGAGGAATCAGAAAAATGTCGTGAGGAAAGGATAAGAGTAGCAGAAGACTAAAGAACAGATGGATGGCCTGTGTGAAAGATTATATGGCTAAAAAGGGGGGACTACCGAGATGGCGACAAATATAGAAGAGTGGTTGAAAAAAAAATTTGCGCCGCCCACAAATAAATTGGGATTAGAACAGAAGGACGAAATGATGAACAAGGTTTTTTGGCACACTTTGTGACGAAAAGTACTGTACCTTTTTTTTTTTGGGTTGGTAATCATCACATAACTTATCGCTCTGGGTGGAGCGGCAGGTCGTTTCAGACTCTTACTGACTAAAACCCACCCGTGTTCCTTCAGTTGCCGGTGCCAGGGGCCACGGTAACCCTTTCGGACTTTCCCGCAACCCTGGCATTCGTAACATGGCACATGGAACTTGAAAATGTTCGGCTTAGTACAGCCTCGTCTCTATAAGTATTTTTATCTTTCGAACACGCTGTGAATGTGTTCGTGAAGGGAGTAGCGTCAGCACATAACACACACCTAATCACACACACACACACACACACACACACACACACACTTCGGACGGTACCGAGAGCTCCTGCGCCTACACACACATTCACAGCGTGTTTGTGCACTTGGTAACCATAAGTAAAACGCGCGTCGCTTTGTGAGATAGAAATACTATATTTTGTGGCAGTCTCGTTCTAAAAGTCGATGTCGCATACCGATTTACATCCAGATACTACACCTACCTTCTACGCGAAATAAATTAAGGTTCGTTATCTTATAATATATCAATGATACTTTCGTTTTTATTGTTTGTGTTATCTAAATGACATCGCGGCCATAAAGATGTGGTGGAAAAAACTTTTGTATTTTAGCTAAGGTATTATTTTGCTAAATAAATCTGAATTCGGGCATTCGGTTGCAAATAAAATATTGTTTTTGCGAGACTGGATCCAACTGGGGGAAAAGACAAGAAATAGATAGGTCGCAAAAACTGAAAAATCTCAGTATGTACATTCTACAACTCATGATCATTACCTAAACATGGCTGGCCAGCCATCAATCAAACTTTTTCAAACAGTATTCTTTTTTCAAATACTTCATTGCCTTCAACCACCATACTGGGTCATAATATTTGATTTAAATTTAGATTTGAGTTATGATTATTAAGACATCTCTGTCAGTTTGAATTCGAGTTTCAAATTCGAGCAATGTTCTAGATTACAGACTTATAGCAAAGACACTCTAGCCCTGTTGACCATAGGTCCCTGTATATTCTCACTACAAACATTTAAACTGTGGTTTGAATAGGTATTGAGTGTAGAATCTAAATCATAGTCTCATTTTCAACATTGTGCCGTTGGTAGGTTCTCGCCTAATGTGCTACAAATAAGCTTTTAATTCAAGTGTGCGATGGTTAACCGCTGTAATTAGCCGATGTGATCAGTGAATGAGTTGAACGCTGTGTGTTCGGGGTGATCTATAAATAATTTTGACATAAACTGCGTAGGTGCTTTAAATCATTTTACTTTCGTGTACCTACCCTATCAGCACAGATGTTTTCTATTATTTTATGGAGTCTATAGGAGAAAAGTTTTTACTAAGAAATATGACTTATTACGTTTTTAAATGTGCGTGCGTGTCACTACTATTATTGTCGTCATTATTTTATTTGCCATACCTAAATATGGAATCAAACGAAATAATTTTGATACAGTATATTTAAACGAAAAGGACAACATGATCAAAAATTTGTTAAGTGCACCAAACTTATGGTGAATATCAATACATATCAATATCGGCCAGTAAAAAAGATCCAAACAAAACTCACTGTCTATCACTTTTTATCAACCTCAGAACCAACTCACATTCATGGCGCGTTAAAAAGACTAGAGCGTGCGCTATGGAAACTGTAATTTATCCAACCATATAAATGTACATATACTTACCTCAGAAAATACAATACTACGCTTGAATATATACTATTAACGATAAAAAAAATATTATTCCACGCACAACATCATACTATCAATTAATTTTAAAATGAATACTTTTAAACTTCAAACGTCAATATCTCTAAAGTGACTACGTGTGTGGATTGGATCCTTTTCGTGTAACTACGTCCAATTTAAAGGCGATATAACTAACTAAAACAAATGCAATGTTCTCTTTTACCTAGGTACTCGTTAAAGGAGCAAGTAAAAATAAATATTATTCATAGAAATAATGAAGGGAAGTTCTTTATAAATCGGATTAAGTACTTCGACTGGCCGCTGCCGCTGGCGGTGTTGCAATGGTGTTTTAAAGTTAGGCGGCAAAAGAAACAACGCTTTTGTTTCGATTCTGTTCCCTTTCCTAAGTGCTCCTCGTGCCTATTCCGTTTTCCTTTCTGTTATGTTGTATAAAGTTAAATCATAAAACTTCAAAATACGTTAATTATTACAGTTTTTATTTCGATAGATAGATAGATTATTTTAATTGCACGAATTATAGTAATCTACCGATTTTTTAACACACAATAGTGAATAAATTCGTGTATTTTGTAAAAAAAAATTAGATTTAATTATAGTAGTTTAAATGGTCAATCCTACTGAACCTTAGGCACAAAAAGGAAGAGGTATATACTCAACAGTGGGTGGAAAAGGTTGCCAATGATAATGATGATTATTGAACATTAGGAACGAAAATATTAAAATTAAAAATGCCTACCATTGTTTTGTTGCCATTTAGAGAGCTTAGGAAATTATAAATAAATAAATAAACATCGTCTGACATTGCACACAGCACCATCTAGTTCCAAGTTAAGCACTTAATTAAGGCTTGTGTTATGGATACCAGATGGTTGATACACTACTTAAATACATTTTTTTTTTTCGTAAATACATACATATTATAAATATACATCCATGACTCGGGTACAAATGTCCATATTCATCATACAAACATTTGCCCCTACCGGGATTCGAACCCAGGACCATTTGGTTTCGCTGACTACACTTAGCCACTGTAGCCACTACACCAAACGTGTCGTCAATTATAAAAGAACAACTCTGGCGAGCAAGACTTCAGAATATCTTGCATCGGTATTAACAGTAATAAAGCACTCATATTCCTGCCCAAATTTTTGAATGGCCGCCTTCGACAGTGAAGCCCGCGCGGCGCCCGTCACTCTCATCTCGCGGTCGCATAATCAAAGTCCTCATTAAATGTCCAAATACAAGAGTACTTTGACATTAATAGTGATGTTATACGTTGTATGTAACATGAAAGTAAAGGTCACGGCGTGACTATAGGAAGCTCAAGGCTAAGCTAGCCATTTAAACATCCTCTTGGTAGATGCTGCAACAATATGAGCGTAGATTTAAAGTAAAAGAGGATGTAATATGCAACTTCATGGCAGCCGGAGCAGCATAAACGAGGTATTCCACTCACAGCACCGATTTGAACGGCACCCAAGCTATTCCTCTTACGGCACCAAAACCAAAATTTTACAAGTGCGGTTTGGTGGAACAATTAAGATATATTATTTTTATT
Source organism: Brachylomia viminalis (assembly GCA_937001585.2). NCBI lineage: Eukaryota > Metazoa > Arthropoda > Insecta > Lepidoptera > Noctuidae > Brachylomia > Brachylomia viminalis. The sequence continues at coordinate 10,758,756 of OW443316.2, read as the reverse complement.
GCACGAACGTGACGGCAAAAAAAGTTTCTAGCAATAAACACACTGTGAAAAAAGTGTACCTGGAAAGGGACTAATGCACATTATTTAGATATGTAGGAGTAGCTAGCCATGGCCAGTCTATCCATCATAAAATAAAAAAGGAAATTGGAGTCCCTTTTCCTACGAAATGCATAGGATAAGTTCTTAGCGATTTCTGACTTTTCTAGTGTTCACATCTTAGTTGCTCCCCTAGAGATTTGGTTCCTTACAAGAAAATTCCCCATTTTTTTGCTGTTTTTATTTTTTATCCTTTGTGAATGCAGATCAAAATGTCTCAAAAACTTAAGGACAGTCTCCTAATACCGTTTCTCTGTAGCTACAACAGTTAAGATACCTGCCCTTACTGCCCTTGCTCAAAAATCCACCCTGTATAGCCTGCCCCTTTACATGCTCAAGTAACTTCCACAGTATTCAAGCGATTTGTTAAGGCGCGGCGACCACGAAACTACGGAAGCAATCAATCAGATACGTGGAAGGTCATAACAGTTGTTTCGGTTCCTGTGAAACGTGTGAACGAGACATCGATCAAAGTCGAATCATTCATCAGCGGGACCTGACCGGTGCTGCTGACAATATATAAATGGAAAAACATTTTGCAAATTTGTTTGTAGTGGCGCAAACGTCACTGAATGAGGAAAGGTGGTTGAGATTACTACAGAGACAGATGCCATGACGAACGAATTATAATTTACCAGCTGACCCCGCAAATTTCGTAACGCCTAACATTTTTTTTTAATTTATCTCTCCGTATGAACCATCCTCGTACTTCAAGGAATATTCTAAAAAAAGAATTAGCAAAATCGGTCCATCCGTTCTTGAGTCATAAAATTACAACGAAAAGTGGCATTGATATTTATAGATAAGGATTTATTCACTCTAAACATACAAATATCCTTATTGGCTAGACCGAATACGATATTGTACCACACTTAACATTTTAATAATTCCACTGTTATTTAGTTTTCAAACAAAGTTGGCGTAAGTATGTAGGTATCTGTATATTTAGAAAACTATGCCATACTCGAATAACCCGCGGCTTCGCCTGCATATTTAAATATGCCCATGAAAACGTAATACCGGGATAAAAAATCCTTTGTCCTAACCCAGGTCATGGTCTACCGGTGTAGCGTGTGCCAAATTTTGTTGAGACGTAAAGGCCGTGAAAATGTAACAGACAGATAGGCAATCATATACAGGGTGTCTCGTAAATAATGGATCTAACGTAATGGGTAGGTAGCTTACCTCATTTCCAACAATTTCCAACAATTTTTTTTTTTCGATTTGAAAAAAAAAATCAATTGAACCTTTTTTTCTAAGGCAAATAAAATTATATTTGAAAAAGAAAATATTAACAATAAGCTATTCAGAAGTTTTTGGCAAAAATCATACCTAAAAATGTTATTAGTTGCAGCGACAGCATTAAAAACACTGAATGCTGTTAGAGAAAATGGTAAAATTCGAAAAAAAAAAAATATCTTGGTTACCTTACCGATTTTTTTTAACTGTTCAAATTAGTTGTTTGAAATGAGGTAAGCTACCTACCCATTACGTTTGATCCATTATTTACGGGACACCCTGTATATACTTCACATTTATAATATTAATATGAGTATGGATTCTTAAAGCCACTGTGCCCGCGGCTTCTGCCACGTGAAAGTAAAAAACCCAACCTAAAATAAATCTTAAGCAAATGATAAAAATCTTTAGCATTTCCGCAGTGACTACGATAAATCAGGTTCAGAGTCGCTGACAATACACAAAAAAGGAAAAAGTTGGTACAAAATTCTTCAAAGCCGGAGTAATGCCACAAATGTTAAACCAACGCGACTGTAAGTAGGAACAAAGTTATATGTCTATATTTAGATAAGGATATAGGTATTGTTAATGGGTAAGACCATTAGTTGAGGTAAGGCATTGGAAAGACATTATGTTCTTTCAGTGGAAACAATCGGTTTTATGATTAAGACCAAAAGGGCGTTGTAAGAAAATGGAATGAATGATGAATTCTAGAAGTAACTATCTCTGACAGGTAGTGTCACTTGGATCACTCAAGATACCAGTAATTTAGGTCAGCCTAAACGGTCAGCCATAGAAAGATAAAAGTCAATTAGAGAATTTAGACCTCAATTATAGATAACACAAATGTTTACAACAAATGAAGCTTTCAATTCCACGTTAGCTATAAAAAAAGAATATATAAACTAAACCTAAATAACGGGACTCGAAGCCAAAAATCACTTGTACATAATTTTTTTGTACCGACCATACCTGGGAACCTTCTGGTTACGAAGATATTGAAGGTCAAAATTCCAACTTTTTTGGCGGTTTTTTACGAAAACAAGTTATTAATGTTATTTATAACACAACTTTAAATACCCTCACGACTCATCATATGTTGTTAGTTGCATGCACCCATAAGCAAAACGTTTTGCGACCTAAAGCATCAAACTGTCAGGAACAAACATAGTGCTGCGTCCTGCAGTACCGGCAACGCTGCTATACGTGTCCCGTTTGCACCACTCTACGAAGGCTCAGGACATCGTAGAGTACATACGCGTGAAGACCAACTGGACCTTGAGGATGGAGAACTTGGAGGGGCGCCATGACACTAATTTCAAGTCGTTCGTGGTGCGCGTTCCTACTAACAATTTGATGACCTTCCTCAAGGAAGAGTTTTGGCCGAAAGGTATGCTGTATCGGCGTTTCCGCGGCCGGCTACGCGACACCTCGCAGTGTAACTCGACGCCATCACTTCGTGTGCGTGTCTTTACTTTTAGATATGTATGAGTTTATACTTATTATTATATGCTTATAAATGTATTGTGTTTTATGGACCTTAGTTGCCTGAAATAAAGGTTTATTATTGTTATAAAGCAAACGGCTAATGTTCACATAAGAAATTAAAGTCATTTCACAGCAATTATTTTTGTGCAATGTTACTTATTGTGATGACGGTTATGTGATCGATGTTTATACACCCTGTATAGGGTTATTATGGAAATTCATAGTAAATAATTTTCAAACAGTGCTTCTGTGAATCGCCGTGGCTAGCTGGTCGATAACACGTGGTAACCACGTCACTACATGAACAGACTTTAATATCATTTAATTCTGTTCGATTCATTTCTATGATAACTGAAATTGAGGGCACCGTGTATAGACAAAGAAGCGATTGTCTTTCGATGATAAAAGATTGGAAAAATTACAACAAAATGAAAAACATGGGCATGATGAGCCAAAGAAAACATGGATGGATTGTGTGAGTGATGATATAAAAGAAAAAGGAGAGCACGATAGCGTGACGGCCTATACTGGAGGATGGAAGAAAAAACGTGTTGCACCGACACCAAGCAACACGGGACTAGGGCAGGAAGGAGTTGCAATCAAATGCAATATATTGCAATAACATGAAAGAAAATTTATAAGTCATATTTTTTTTTTTTTAATCGTTGCCCCACACTAGTAATTTCTCCTGTATCGTGGGTGCGTTTACAAACATTTAAAGTCACATACACAAACAGCCAGACCCGGAACAACTACTTGCAGGTCATACAAATATGTGTTCCTGTTCCGTGCGGGGATCGAACCCGAGACACGTAACGCAGCAGCCAATCGCTTAACCACTGCGCCAACCGTGTCGTAAAACGTTAACTTTGGAAACAAGCATAATAATACAAATTGGAGGTTTAAGTTAAGAATGCTTGGAAATGTGCTGGTCCAGCACCATGGGACAATCTAGAGTCTAGACAAAATCAAACTGGTTGCAAATTTAACTGTATAATTTATTATTTTTATGACATTGATTTACATTCTGTGAATACTTTAACTCACATACTGACTTATAAGTGGTTAAAAACAATTAGAAAATCGTTTACTTTTACAATGTTTGTAAATGTGCGCAATGTATGTATGTACATTATTGATTTATTTGTCTTTGCTTCATTTTTTATTATTTTAACATATTGTGTAGTAATTTTATTCTAGGTGCATCGCCTTCACTAGATAATTAATTCACAATATAATTAAAGTATACAAAATTTTGTAAAACATTTTAAAAGAGTAACGGCGGAGTTTCTCGCCCATTCTTCTCCATGCGAAATTACCTTTTGGAAGGGGCGACTAGAATAAATTATATTTTAATGTAAATATTGACGTTGCCAAAAGTGCCTTATATGTTTCTAATTGAAATGAATGCTTTGACTTTGACTTTCAGTCCACGTATAAGTAGTCAGTATCCCTCACTCGTCAGTTTATGATGATGATGATCAATGAAGAGCATAGGTACCTGCATATTTTTGTTATCTACACCCTTGTAGCGGTATCTATATCGCCACATGCGAACTACACATCACACTGACGTCACGCAAAATCCTGCATCGCGCAAGCAGAGTTTACCGCGCAACTAGCATATATACAACGCCCCGACATCAACCGTCGGGCAGTTGCCCACCAGACACGACACCCGTGTGGTCGGAGGATCCTCCCTTGTCTATGGAGGCATGAGTGAACTTTACACCCTGTTCCTCATACCTCTATACCCTCCTACCCTTAAACCGATTAAGAGTCGCACAGCATGCCTTCATCCATCTCCGTTAGTCCAATAGCTAAAGCCACGGACACATTACTGTGTCGTGTTGTGTCGTGACGCGGGATAAACCAATCAAACTAATCTGTTTAGGACTACGTCAAATAACAACGAGTTTTGATTGGCTAACACTGCGTCAGAAGGCGTCACGACACGATACAACACAGTAATGTGAATCCGGCTTAACTCAGTATTTACCCCCTTTCTAGTCTCAATTGTTTCTTTGATCTACCCTACTCTAAGCTGGCCACATTCACGTTTCAAATATTCCAGACAATACATGGTGTACGGTTATTAATCTGCGAAGCATCTTTTAAACAAAAAAAAACAAAAATTTAAAAGATTTGATTTTTTGTATGTTTGTTTGTTACGCTTTGACGCTAAAACGGCTGAACGTATTTTAATGAAATTTAGCACATGGGTAGACCGTGACTCGGATTAGGACAAAGAATACTTTTTAGCCCGATATACCCACAGGATCGAGACGTATAGGGGTGAAACCGCAGGGCGCAGCTGGTGTTTTAATAAACACAAGATATTTTATTACGACAGTAAAGATAATTAATAGATACTTATTACCAGTAGACATTAGACAGGCTCATGTTAGTGGGTAGAAATTACTATCACATTAACTGGGAACCACGGATGAACTAGACCGTATATCCTATTTCACGCCAAACGCTTTCAGGGTGATGATCTATTTATCTATTTATTTATTATTCACAAAATCTACAGCTCTTTGAAAGTTTATCTTAATATATAAGGTGTAACAGAATAAACGCAAGTTCTGAAAGTAGTTTGCTCATAATTGACTACTGAATTAATTTCAGTAACTATATAATATAGGTATTTTTTTTTAATTATGTATTTTGCAGTACTGACCGCCGATGGAGCTAAAGAAAATGAAATCTTATTTCAAGGTAATAAGACTCAATTTGAATTGCATAAAGTAATACACGATTTTCTTAATAATAATAGTTAGCTTTAAAAAAAAAAAATTTGTTCATTGTATAACGCTTTTAACTCAATACTCTAATTGGGGTGTATGAAGTCTTGCGTTTATTATGTTACACGTTGCATATAAACTAGTCTTACAGCGAATTACAGATTTACAATTTAATAGCTATACAATACATGCAGCAGAAACAAACATACAGAATGAAGTGCACTGCTAGCACCATCTAAGCATTGCTAAGTGTACAGTGTGGGTGAGTGTGTAGGAATGTGCTTAGGAAGTTGCAAAGCTTGTTGTGTGAGTGGTTTGTGATGATTGTCTGTATACCTTCTATTCAATTCAATTTAGATCTATTTGTCAGTTCGTCATAAACAGAAGTTTTTTTTTCCTAATACCAAAACTAACTTTTTCCCGCAGCTTCGCCCGCAACGTTCTACCGGGATTAAAAGTACCCTATGTGTTAATCCAGGTAACTATCTGTGTGCCAAATTTCATCCAAATCCGTTCAGCCATTTTTGCGCCAACCCGGAACATACATCCAGAGAAATGGACAAATATTCTTATAAGTATACATTATTGTTGAATTACGTATGGTCTCTTGGACAAGAAACCCACATTTATAATAAAATTATTTAGGTAAGAAGTCGTTGAGAATAAAATTATATTTTATTCTTAGTGTACCGTAATATTTAATGTAATGAGATTTCTACAGCTCACTGGAAGACTAGTTAATAAATTCGGTCCACTGAGCTATATTTAGAAATTCTTGGGATGGTAAAATTACCACTAAACGATTTGAGAGGTTACAAAGCGGTGTTAAGGCTCCCGAAGACCGGCGCGACGCGTTAGCGCGACGCGACTCTACGTAGAACAAACTCTATGAAAACTTTCTGAAAATTGCTCTACTTGAGTCGCGAGCCTGTCTTCATAAAAGAGAAAAATCGCTGTAAGGCCAGCGATTTTTCTGATAAAACAAACACAAAAGTGACCTACGTAATGTTCGTAGGCGTTCGTCAAACATAACTGCGGGAACGTGGCGTCCATACATGGTTAGTTTCGATACATTAATTTGTATGCAACACTTGAAGCGTCTATGCAACGAAAGCGCAGCGTCTACGTGGGGTAAACGCTACGTCAAACAAAGTCAGAAGCAAGCGTACATTCAAATAGCTGTACAAGTCAGATAAGAGGATGTTTAAAAGTTGAAAATCGACAAATCTACTGATATTGGTGAAAATATGTTAAAGAATAAAAGTGGAAGTTGCAATAATTGATATTAAAACACTCGAAATCAAGTACTGTAATTGATTGTCAACAGTTTCAAATTACGTCCATCATTACGATACACCAGACAAACTCCGAGCCTCTCGAAGATCTCATTTGTTTTAGCAAGTCGAATACTTCGTAAAGTCGACCATCCACAGCTATGTAGGATGTACACGGAGAGATTTGCCACGTAAGGGCCCGAACATATACGTACCACAACGACACGTGGCCGCACGCTAATTTGTTTGAAAATGAATAGTATATCCACACGGATGACATTTGGCCCTCCAAATCAACCGTGTGGGCGATACCGACCACATCAAGGCGACATCGCAGTCACAACGCAACTACAACGATCTGTATGTCTACAAACCCTAGCAATAACGTAACCACATAACAACTACTAGCGACAACTCAACTGCAAGAAGTTGCAGCGACACTATTCATACGTAACCACTGCTTGCCCAGATTTTGTCGCTGCGATGTGTTGCGTGAGAACGGGCCGGGTTCATTTGTTTTTGCCAGCTATACATTCGTGCATAGCGTACCCGTGGGTCGCTGCTGACAATCCTGCCACAATGCTCATGCAAAACAAAGCTAAATACAGTCACGAGCATAAATACTATCACTATACATACACTTACTAAAAATTCAAAAGTGATTTTATTCTAAATTATTTATTATATGATATTTTATTGTGATACGCCCATCGAACATAGTATTATCGAAACCATACTATTATGAAATAGGTGTTTGCTTAAACATGCAACTTTTATTTCACGAAAAAAACACTTTTTATTTTGCGTCACTGCAAGGTATATTTCATGCTCGTGTGTACCTTAGCCGTGGGCCGCTGTGGAGCGGCGCCTTAATTGAGAGTAGATTTGCGACGGCAACATTAAGTTGATTCATTAAAACATCGTCGTGCCTCGGAAAGTATCGGTATTCCCATTTACTTAACTAAACTGTACGGTTAGTTATGAAGACGGAAGGAAAAGTATTTCTTATTTCCTTTTATTGATCTTGTTGTCATTTTGTACCTCTTGATTAACAATTTATCACTTCGCATTTCGATAGAGAGCTGCCAAATACATCTGCTAGTTGGAAATGTATTGACTAGCTAGAGTTGGTAAAGATATCATCCTAACGTACGATAGGCAATAAGTCAGGGCGGAACCGTTCTCGTCTGAAAAAAAATCACCGCAATCAATCAACTCAGCCTATAAAGACAGAAAGAAAAATATTTTATTTGGGACACGCACAGGCAATACAAACGGTAAAAAAAATTAAAATATAGGAGCATTTAAAACTAAAAAAATCAACATTAAAATAAAAATAAACAAAAAAATATTAAATAAATGAACTGTGCGAGACCGAAAAGGCTCCTGTCTCAGCATAATGCTGTAATATTTAAAAAAAATACCGCAACGCTGGTATTCCTATCGTAGTCCACTGCTGAATATAGGCGTCTCCCAGGCTGCTCCACAACACCCTATCCTCCGCCTTCCGCATCCAGTCTGTCCCAGCCACCGTATTAAAGTCGTCGGAAATATAAAAAAAAATTGAAGTTTACCCCACAAAATTGTGGGGTAAATATTATTTTACCCCACATTCTGACAATTCGTCAGAGAAGTAAGATCGTACCGTGTGAGCGTATTTGAATTATCCACACGTAGATACGATTATAATGTTAATCCTTTCTGTTTCTCGTAAATCCTAAATATAAACCCGAGCCGAGATATAATCCGTTATAGCAAGCTTATTTAAGTTGTGACATCTCATCACAGAATAACAGATGGGAATGTTCAGTCTCTGTATGTTTTTAGATTACTTTTTGAATGCCTATGCGTAGTAGGATGTCATTTCAGTGTTTTTATCTGACACAGAATAATCTAGATTTTTGTGCCAGTTGTATCTACTAGCGTGGTAGTAATCATTGCGTGACAAAAACTTTGTTTGATGCGTTATGTCTACAGCATGAATCAGAAAGGTGTAGATATATTTATGGGTGTGGAACCAACCATCAAACTGAACAACCTTCTCCTTCTTTCTTTTGTTTTTTTTTTCTTTTTCTTTCTCTTAGGACTAACATCGTTATCGCGAAAAAAATATAAACTATCCCATACAAAACTTCAATACCTACGCGGCCCAAATGTATGAGCATTTGGGTCGAGTAGATATTCGGCTGATTAGTAATTTTTTCGCGATTACGATGCTGGTCTCAAGGAGAAAATTGTTCAGTTTGATGATTTGCACTTTTGCACCACACTCTTTAATATTGAGCACACATTTTCTGATACACGCTGTAGAGGAATTTCGTAAAAAGTTTCACGAGTCATTAAAAGCCGACAATAACTAGAGAGCCGTGTTCAGTATAGCTCCAAAATGGGGGATTGCTTATACATATTTTATTCGAAATCTGGTTCGATTAGGTGAAGACCGTTAATTGTAAATTCTGTTTCCTCCGAGTGGGTAGGGAGATACGTGAGAATTGTTAATGACTTAGTGAACAGATTCACCCGTCAGCTAGCCCAGTATCATTACACTCGTGGAGGAACTTTCAATGGTTCCCATTTAATTATTCAATACCTATTAATATTGACATCCGCCAACCCGCACTCTCACAGAGAGGAGGCCTGTGTCCCAGCAGTGGGAACATTATAGGCTAATTTTGCTATGTTAATATGCTATTAATATCCCAATCAATCAAAACATGTTCATAGTAGGGTAGACCGGGTACAATAGTAACACGGGTCAATAGTACCATCATCGATATTTCTACTACTGAGCTAAAATTTGCATGTGTGAGTGCGTCAGCACACGCAAAAAATATATAATTTCCGAACACCTATTTGAACTAGTATGTAAAATCAATAACATCGATTCGGCTATCACACGTTCACAGCAGGATTAACAACCGGCTGAACTTTTGCAGCAATAACCGATTGATTTTGTGTGGTGCTTATATTGTAAGTTCTTTTTATCCATCAAGAAAGTTGTTACTTGCAGCGATATATTTGTTTAATTACCTACATAATTTCATTGGATAAAAGCACGGCTGCAATTACATATGTAGGTACCCCACCATGCAGCTCGCCGTCTGATAAGGACCAGGCCCGGGTCGACGTCGCGTTGTGTTTCACGCGCGCCTCAAAGAGATGTCAGCAACAATGACGGGGTCCGCTAGGGCCGATGTCTGCCGGGGTTGCGAGAAAGTCCGAAAGGGTTACCGTGGCCCCTGGCACAGGCAACTGAAGGAACACGGGTGGGTTTTATTCAGTAAGAGTCTGACACGCCCTCCTGCTCCGCCTAGAGTGGGAGAAGTTATTTGATGATTTCGCAACTTCAAAAAAAAAAAAAAAAAAGAAGGTACCCCACCCCACCATACGATTAAGATGATTTTTAATAAATTAAATATTTTATTTTTATAATATTTTACTTAACACGTAACTAATGTTTATATTATTTATTTCTGTATTTGTCCGTGACATCACAGCAGCGGGCCCTATCAGAATAACAGCGCTTCGACACTTATTTTTAAATATCGTAGCATCATGCTGAAATAGGGGTCTTTTGGCCTCGTATAGTCTGTCTTTATTTTACTTTTGTTTTAATTATTACGTTTCTAAGAGTGTGTAAATAGTGTAGTTTGTAATATTCCTGAGCGAGTCTCAATAAAAACATTTCATTCTTTCTTTCACCATTTATTTGGGTCTCGGATATAATAGGTAAACGCATGTTCAAACTAAGGTGCGTATTGGCGTCTATAGGCGACGCGTGGTGCACATAAGGCTGTTTGTGTATGTGAGTTTAAATGTTTGTAAACGCACCCACTCTACATGAGAAATGCCTAGTGTGAGGCAACGTATAATAAAAAATAAAATAAAAAAAGCAACAAAAAAAACGATTGATAAATAGTTAATTAGTTACCCTGCAGGCCTGCACACTAACGCAAGGCTTCAGGAAGCATTAAGGATAGCCATAGAGCAACACGGACCACCGGCGGCCGTGTTGCTCTATGAGGATGGCTGTATTGAACTTTATTTTATTTGGATGACTTTTGTACCGGTGTATTATAAGTAGGTACAACTCTGCCTAATCTTGTGGGGATTACAGGCGTAATTTTATGTTATGCAGTTTTAAGGTTGAATTTCACTTTTTTGTTTTTTTGTTATTAATATTAACTAATGTTCTTAATAATTTATTACAATCTAGCCTAATAGACTAATAAGCATCTTAACTCTAACAAGAACTTAAGAATAGTGTCAATTTGCAATTTTGCACAATTGCGTAGCACTTTCTTAGAGTCTGATAAATAAATTCTCAGAGTAGTCAGATAGGAAACGCCGACCTCATCTAGTTTAAAAAAAAATATGATTGACGTGTAAAAGTGTTTGTAAAAACCTACTTACAGAAATAAAATCATTTATCATTTATCATTCATTTATCATTTATCATAAATAAAAAAACACTTTGTTCGTGTGTTCCATGTATGGCACAGCACTGTTACTATTATTCATTCAATTTTAAACACTACACTAACTCAAATGGTTTAGTTCTCTTTAGCCTACGCAATAATTATGTCCGTGCTGTCTAGTAGCTTAATTGCCTCGACATTCAAATGTATATTTTACTTAATACATTTTTTTTGCACCTTGAAGAGTGATCTTTCCATTGGCAAGGACTGTAGGGTGATTAAGTAACCTGCCAGGGTTGTGGGTAAGTCGGAGAGGGATACCGTGGACCCTGGCATAGGCAACTGAAGGAACACGGGTGGGTTTTAGTCAGTAAGAGTCTGACACGCCCTCCCGCTCTGCCCAGAGCGGGAGAAGATATTTAATGATTTCCCAACCTCAAAAAAAAGAGTGATTGAGTAACACACTAACCGTAGGAAGGGCTTTCATTTTGACAGTTCAACAGCATTCATTGCGTTATTTACGTTGTTGAGCAGACAATTTTTTCGAACATATGAAACAATGTCTTAGCAAAATCCTCCAAAATTATTCAGATTGTGATTGATAGTGAGTTACGTAATTAGAATGCAGGGGATTCGAAATGATAATATATAAATGTTAATTATTCAACTTAATATTTAATTAACATCAAAACCGAAGTTAAATTAAAATACTATATAAAATGCTCACATCACAATCCTATCGAAAAATTTGTGTCAATTCAGATGATGTGATGTGATGTGTGGTAGTAAGTACTAATCGACTTTTGTCGCAGACCGTACCTAATAAGAAAATAAATACTCTTATTGTTATCTACTACATAGTCTATTTCTAACCATTGTATTCTATTGTATGACGATTGATAGATTGCTTGTAACGTTTCACCGAATAACTTGTAGTTACATATTATTATTCTGAGCAGGATTTCCTACATGATAAATTTTTGTAATATTTTTATTATCCTCTACTTTGATTATATTGTATTTGCATGCTATATTAACGCAGAATGTACATGAATCCTAATAATTTAACAACTTATTTTCGTGTACCTACATTCTAAGCAAATAAAGACCTATTCAATTCTATTCTATTCTAAGCCTAGACCAATATTGTTGATACGCAGCTGTTTGGCCATTTCCAATATATCTACATATCGAATCCTGTACCATATTGAAAAGATAGACCTAAATTAGGCACCCGAAATGCTAGAACTGCGCCTAATGTAGGATAGACCAACTGTTTTTAGATATGCAATCAATCTCTCTGGCATCTGTCAGGAGCAGGATTTTTCAAGTAAAATTAATCGTGTGTTTAACGTTCGGGTGAACGAATTGTTTCGATTTAAATAAGATTAACACTAAAGTACTGTATTATAATATTAATATTTTTTCCTTCATTAATCGTCTTCATCAAGGTTATGTGGTTATGTGCCAATATTGTAACCAATGTCCGTTGCTTCGGTCGTCAAGATTCATTTCTCAAGCTATATTTTTGCAGACGGTGAAGGAAACAGTATTGTAACGGACGCCAAGCAATACACGCTAAAAGACGTTTTTAATAATTAAGATTAGTCCGATATTATCTCATAAAGATTAGGATAAGATAATGCAATAGATGTAAGAATATTTAATTTTAGGCGACGGCTCTCAGTCAGGTAAAGTTTCGTCGTACTTAACATAAAAGTACCATGTGGAATTTTTTATCGCACTGCGCCGTGATTGGCTGAGCCTTGGAATAATCCCTATGACTCACAGTAAAATTCCTATAATCATTATGGCAAATTGTTTATAAGAAGGGCCATTTTGACGGAGACATCTGTCCGTGACTACAGCAACTTTCCTTGCCAAGCTAACAAGGCCCATATGCGCTATTTACAGAGATCTGTAAAGAAACGCATAATGGAGCTGCGTGACGCTGGCTGGGACAAATTGCTGAGCGAGTTAGAGCCCACCCACCTGGCCTTTTGGGGACTGCGGAGGAAACTCCAGCCCCAAATGTAGCCTGCACGCCCCCATTGGTGCGTCCCGATAAGACCATCGCCTTCAATGATATCGACAAGGCCGAGTGCCTTGCCGACAGTCTTGAGGCCCAATGCACACCCACCTCTCAACCAGTAGACCAAGCTCACCTCTCTGAGGTTGACGCGGAAGTCGAACGTAGAGCCTCCCTTCCCCCCGTTGAAGACCCAGATAATCCTCTGCACCCCGTCACCCCAGACGAGGTGCACGACATCATCAAGGGTCTGAAACGCCGTAAATCCCCCGGCCCTATTGGAATGACGAATAGGGTGATACAATTTTTCCCCGCTAACCTCATAATGCTCATGACCATCATCTTCAATGGTGCTCTGAGCAACAACATCTTTCCCCAAGCTTGGAAAAGGGCCACTGTCATCGGTATTTCAAAGCCGGGCAAGCCCAAAACAGACCCCTCTAGTTATCGCCCCAATGTTCTGGGCAAAATCTATGAGAGGCTTATATACAAGCGACTCAGAGATTATGCCGAGATCAAGGGCCTCATCCCCGACGAACAGTTCGGTTTTAGATCCCAACATTCGAGCGTCCAACAGGTTCACCGTATCATCGAACACGTAAGCGTTGGTTTCCAACGTGGTTTCATGACGGATGCTGTGTTCTTCGACATAGCGAAAGCGTTCGACAAAGTCTGGCACAATGGCTTATTATATAAGCTTTACCAACTCGGTGTGCCAGACCGTCTCGTACCTACTCATCCTAAGAGACTTTTTGGTTAACCGAACCTTTCGTTATCGTATTAAAGGGGCGCTTTCCTCCCCCCACCCTATCCACGCAGGCGTCCCTCAGGGCTCTGTGCTAGCTCCCCTCATGTTCGCCCTATTCACCAGTGACATCCCGAAATGTAAAAATGCGCAGTTGGCTCTGTTCGCAGACGATACGGCCATTTATTACACTGGGCTCCTCCCCGACTCGTTATCTCGTACTCTCCAAACCACAGTCAACAAGCTTGGCGCATGGTTCAGAAAGTGGAGAATCGAAGTTAACCCCGACAAGAGTCAAGTGGTTCTCTTCTTGAAACCACGTGTCAAACGCAGACATGACGACCTGCGCCCGATCAAGATGTTTGGCAAGCCGATCCCTTGGGCGAAGCATGCCAAATATCCGGGTGTGACTTTGGACAGACGACTCTCCTTCTCAGAGCACATAAAGGTGGTTCGTTCGCGAGCCGCCTTTGCTCTGGGTAGACTACATTCCGTCTTAAATGCACGCAGTAAATTGTCACTCAGGTGCAAACTGCGCATTTATACGGCATGCATCCGACCTATAATGACATACGCCTGTGCTGTTATCGAACAGGCCCACCCCCGGCACGTCCATAGGATGCAGACCCTACAGAACCGTTTTCTACGTAAAATCACGGGTACCCCCTGGTTCGTTCGTAACATCAACTTACATTTAGACTTGAAAATCCCCACCATTCATCAATTCATGAAACGCGTTTGCTAGCGTTTCTTTGATACCGCTGGCAGCCATCGCAACCCTCTGGTTGTGAAGGCCGCCAGTTATGTCCCCTCTAGAATCAGTAGAATCCGCCGTCCAAGGCACGCGCTGACTGACCCCGACGACCCCAGCACCCTCCTCCAGGAAAGCAGCAGGGCCACCAGTACAGTATACAGCACACACAGACACAAATCGAAGTTCCGACCTCGCCGCCGAGGTCCTTCGCGTCCGCGTTCCTCCCCGATAAATTCCCCTTCCCCTCCCTTGATCGGATCCGCAGAGCCAGCTGATGGCGTAGCTAAGCCAGTAGTTTTAAACCCCCTAATAATAATGAATCCATTCTGATCCAGCCTGTCCCCCACTTGCCGTCCCCACCCAGCGACGCCCTAAGCCGAGGTCCGTACCCCACAGGGGATGCCCTTAGGTGATGGTCGCTTAGTTTATAATTAATATTATGCCCCTGGCTGGAGGCTTTGAGTTAGCTCGAAGGCACCACAGGATTGACCGGTTAAGCAGTCACGGCCTCTCAAGGCCAACTGGGAGATGCCATACATAAAAATAAAAAAAAGACGGAGACATCAGTCGGTCTCCAGCCTTCAACAAGTAAACATCAACAGGAAGAAATTGTGAATCAGCCGGTCTCCAGCTCAAGTAAACGAATAAAATCTGAAGAACCCGGAGGAAATTTTTAATTTCACCTCCACCCATATACAGTCCACCACAAGTATATGCTTTCAGCGGTTGGAAAACCCTCCCCTTAAATATCAGTATTCACTTGGTAGTTTGACTATCACACTTCAAACGACCAGACATGCATCAAGACAGTCATTTACAAACAACATTCAACTAAATTCGCTCCATCAAAATACGAAATGCAGCTCGTGTCTAACCTAGCTGACGTCATTATCATCATCATTAGGGTTCTGATTAACGTAACACACACCCACTACCACACGATGCTCTCGCATCGACCAACATAGCGGAATCTTGGCTATCTGCCCTAATCACCTCTATTGACAACCAGATTCGACGTCACACTACGTAGATACACTGAGATTTATGGAAAGTGCACTGTTTGTATAGAAGCGATTGGAACTAAATTGCTAGTGTATCGATGTATTGTTTTGGGTTTTCGCTTCTAGTCTTAGGTTAGGTCAAGATCATGCCTTGGAACGCACGTTCTATTGTTTGCTGTTGGCGCTAAGTGGATATTTTATGATAACTGCGACAGGCTCTAAAATGCGAATAAAAGTTAAGGTAACAGAAGCCATGTAAAAATAAACTTTTATTAATTACATCGAGATAGACGGAAAGCGTCCCTCAGAATATTTTTACCGAGCATACGTATTTTAATTAAATTGTAATGAATATCGTTCATACTGACGTCAGATGATGTGTTCTCAGATTGGTAGTATGTTCCTGTCATTTTGGCTAAAGGTATGTAGGTATTAGATTATTTTATCTTCGCATATCGCAACGTAGTCTGAATAGCTTAGAAAAAGAGACCTTTCCCGAAACGAAAAAATATCTTTGGTACCTTTTCAATGGTCCAGCTACGCAATGGAACTGATAAAAGCGGTCTACAGGGTCAAGTTAAATTAGCTAGCGTAACTCTGCAGACGTGATGAGTATTGATATCTAAACTCAAACAAAACAAAAACGACTTGATGATTTTTTTAGGGGTCAAAGACCGCTGGTAACGGTGTCATTTGAAGTATGAATCGAGAAAATATGTTTTAGTGTCTTCAGATATCAATACTAAAAAATTAACTGATTTTTATAAAAAAAAAATATGTGGGATCATCGACCCTTGTTATTGTAACAGCGATCAATGAGCCCACAAAAAAAATATCGTCTTTCTTTTTACCATATATTTTTTTGTTTTATCGAGTTTATATATCGATAGCCACCATGGCTGAGGAGTTTCGTCAGCTAATTTAACTTGACCCTGTATTTTGAATGAACGTAACATGTCATAAATGCCTAAAAGCTACTTGGGTAATAGTTAAATGTTACGACGCATGGAATAGATAGATAATACAGAATGAATACCATCCGAAATAAAATAAAAAAATATAATCATACTTATTCAAATATCAAGCTAAAAATACCTTGGTCATCTCTATAAATAGTCCCGGAAAATGGGATTGTGTCGATGGCAGTCAAATGCGGTCGTTGCCGCTTTTTCGATAATTGGAATGTCAATTGAGGCTTAAAGCTGGAATAAGCGCATCTGTATCCACAGATAAGATAGATAGATATAGATCGATCGATATTCGGGTTAGATGTCAACCGAAACATTTGGGACATCCTGTGATGATATTAAAAGATGAAGAGAACCCAAAGTTTGGTATTATTTTTAAGAATTATGTTTTGCGTTACTTGAAGCCCACACGCTGATTGTATCTTAGCAAAGTTATTTTCATGTTGTCAATCAAGCCGGTAGGCTCCTGTTGGAAAGTGATTTCACAAACCTATGAACACTTTTCATTGCTTGACGGCAAAAAGAATTATAAGGTTGATGTACTTGAACGGACGAACGATGAAGATGAAGCTCTTTGTAGGTGCTAATGCTACTTTTTATTAGTTACTAGCTGTCGCCTGCGACTTCGTACATTTCCAGGTCTCAGCCTACATATAGATCGATTCAGTGGTTCAGGTGTGAAAAGGTATCAGACAGACAGAATTAGGTACTCTAGCATTTGTATTTAGTTATAAGGATATACTAGGACTGTAGGTTCAACTCATTTGATAAAAATACCAGTTCCAAAAAAGATAAAAGGTCAGCACATTTGAGGCAGGAGGGTGTTGCCAAAATGATTGCGTAGGTACACATAAATTACCGCCCAAGGTGCAATAAATGGGTAATAAATTTTATATTCTGGATTGGTGTCTCTTGAATAGTTAAAGAGCAAGTCGTATCTATTGAAATCGTTACTTTTAAAGCTACCTATATGAGTAGCACCATACTGTGCAGTTATTTTAATAATTAAATATGATTTTCGGAACGAAATAAATTATATTATATTTTTATTAATTATTATATATATTATATATATATATATTATATATTTATAAATTATTTATATTATATTATTATAATATATTTATATACGCTTAAGCTTTGAGTTGTGTAAAATCATAAATACATATGTAATTATTTAATAATAATAATATGAGACAACATCCCCACAAGGTCTTCAGGTCCCGAACTAGGTAGAGCCTGTACTACGGTAGCCTGATGACTGATATACATACTTATAGCATACATATACACTATTTATTTCTGCAGTTGGCATAAATTGACTGGTACCGGAAATTCATCAATGTTATTATGACTTGGGAATAGGTTTTGGGAATAGAATCCACTTAGGAACTCCACGTAGATATACCAGTAGGTGAAAATGTGTCGAGAGGAATTCTGGATAACTGTAGGCATATTTCGTTCCAAAACACATATTTGAAAATATCATGTCAATTCTTTTGTTTCCCTCACTTCACCACGAAAAAAGCTGTCATTGCTAATCAACGTCAAAAAATTCTAAGAACTCTATTTCTGTGGAAAACGCTGCGATGCCGATAACCAACGGAGGCTGTGCGTAGTCATCTGTGACGTTAAACAAAAGCCGGCCTAACAATGGCGCGTCCGAGTCGATCGTACAAATTGACATATTTCTGTCCGTTTCGTTCTGAAGTGCGGGCTGGAAATGTTCTGTGGTTTTCTGGAACCGAATGAATGTACGTACATGTATGTACATTCATTCGTATCAGAATTTATGAATGAATAAACTATTGTCAGTTGTGGTGAACAGCGCTATTCACCGATAAGGTGGAGTGGGTCTCTTTTTTCATATGCTCAATTTGCAATGGGTCGGATGCGTCAATTTGTAGGTAAGTCACGGGGGATTTGAAGCTGCGGGAATTCCCGAGAATGCTCGAGAATTCTTCGGAAGACGCGCGAACTGTTATTTGACCCGTAGGTATCTAGTTTGTACGTTAATACAATTAACATAAAGTTACAGTACACTTCGTTAC
Organism: Brachylomia viminalis; assembly: GCA_937001585.2. Classification (NCBI taxonomy): domain Eukaryota; kingdom Metazoa; phylum Arthropoda; class Insecta; order Lepidoptera; family Noctuidae; genus Brachylomia; species Brachylomia viminalis. The sequence continues at coordinate 10,739,946 of OW443316.2, read as the reverse complement.
AAAAATTCTTGTAAATTGAGCCATAGAGTTTTGGCAGAGCGACCTTTTAACTGAAATAATAATAAAATATGTGTTGAACAAAATACATTTAAAGTCATTCAAATACTATTAAACTATACGTAAGTACTTCCTAGAAGGCAAGTATCAAACCAATATTTAAAAATTTGCCGAGATGTAGGCGTTAGATGATCTTGTATAAGCACACCTAATGTGTAAACAAGGTGCAAATTGTAGAAAAAATAAACAACAATTTAATGTCACCGATTTTCAAAGAGTCATTCTCTATATCTAAATACCCTGTCGTCTCATCAGCAGTTTAAAATTCTTGAGACGAAAAGACAGACAGTGACAAATAAGAATTTTCATTGCAAAATTCCTGGACTTTGAGAGTTAACTTTGTCCCTCACTAACAGTGTTGGCTTCGAATATTTTCGTGAGGCAGCTTTGACTTATGTAGTGTACTTTATCATAAGATCAACTTGTAATTAATGAATACTCAATTATTTTCTTTGAAAGAATTTACCTTATAAGAAGTACCTACCTACTGCTTAGTTAATGAATTGTGCTTAGCAGTAGGTACTTATGTCTGTTTAAAGTACAAATGAAAAGAAAGCTGCTAAATTAAAGAATAAAATTATAAGAACCTCTCAGGCTAATTAGAGATCGCTTTAGCTACAAAAAAACCCAATGGAGCTTTTTATTTTAATGCTAAGGCATTTGCTAAGACTTTGATGTTTTGGTCCGAAGCAATTTACTGAATCCTCTTACCTCAGGTGATCTGCAATTTTGCGTTGGGACCGAATTTAAACTCGAACAAGACCATACTATTACATTCTATTCTATTATATTCGAAAAACTATCGAAATCTTAAAAGCTACTACAAACAGGCGCGACACGCGACGTGAATCCCACGCGAAACAAAATCAACGCTCGAAGCGCGACTGGCGGTGCCTTTGTGTCGCGTCGCGTGTCGCGCCTGTTTGTAGGAGCCTTAACTCGTATATTCAGAACTAGTCTTTGCCCGCGGGTTCACTCGCGTGATTTAAAATCAGCACCTTTTCAAATGTCAAGCTAACAATTTGTCAGATATTTTATTTTATTTATTTAAGCCTCATATGATCTGAGATTTAAGCAAACCAACTAAATACACACAAAGACCTTCATAGTACATATAATTTACAAATACATTGCATGCATCTATATTAAAGGTTAGCACAGCATTTTATTTAGATCTCAATATACAACAATAAATAATATAAAGGTGGACAACAATGTAAATAGGATTAATATCAATAATCTATTATAATTAAACTAACTGGAATTAAATTAAATGAGATTGAATTAAATAACAAACTAATAACACATTTTTTTGTTTTTGTTCGACTCTGATACCATGTAGGTACTAGATATATATTTTGTAATATTGTGGTGAGAAAATAAATCTTATCTTATCTTATATATTATATAAAAACACAAAATAAAATAATAAACATAAACATTATTGAGCACAGCTCTTTTAAACTTAGTGATGCTGCCTGAAAATATGTCTAAGTCACAATAAATTGTGAAAAATGTCATTACACCTTCTGAGAATATAGGAAAGGGTTACATTACTCCATTATTATACAATAAACCAACCTTTCATCGTTTTCAAGTGACGTATTGTTTCTACAATTTTTATTATTTCAATAGCATACCGCTAGATAAATTCATACTACCAATTTACCGCAACTTCGAAGTCCAAGTGGGGATACTCTCTGTTTTTGTTGTTCCGTGCTATTAATTACATTGTCTTCCAGTTCACCACAGCTTCCAAACAGTGAAATGAAATGAAATGAATTTGTTTATTCTGTAAATTGGATATCGGAATCAGTTTTACACGTCATGTTAAAAAAACCGGCGAAGAGTCGGACTCGTTCACGAAGGGTTCCGAACCACCGTACAATATTTAACACTACACACATTTTTAACACGTTTCTTGTATGGTGATAACCTTTAATTTTCAACTTTATTTTATTTGTTGTTTTAGCGGCAATAGAAATACACACTCTGTGAAAATTTCAACTGTCTACCTATTACGGTTCATGAGATACAGCCCGCTGACAGACAGACGGATGGACGGATAACTAGATAGTAATAGGGTCCCGTTGGCTCCCTTTGGGTACAAAACCCTAGAAATAATAAGCAGGATGGAGTCAACACTTCATATTTGACTACTACATTCTTCTAACTGAACAGACAGCGGTGCTGCTGGGGAGTTTGTTGCGCCACTTCTTCTTCCCAGCTAAAGCACTAGGAAGTGGTGAAGGGCGGGCGTTTTGGGGAACTGTCTTATGTAATTTTGACGATCAAATAGTTCTGATTCTCAGCCTAGTTTGAATAAATAAATGATAAATGATATTATTTCTGTAAGTAGGTTTTTACAAACACTTTTACACGTCAATCATATTTTTTTTTAAACTGGATGAGGTCAGCGTTTCCTATCTGACTACTCTGAGAAGAAAGGCCGAAACAAACTCAGAGGTCACAGTCTCTTTTAAAGTCCAGACAGAATCTTGGTCAGATCATGTGAAGGCTATGTAGATCGCTCGGAATGGTCTTTTGAGGAAATAACCACACAGATTGAGTGGACCTGTCCAGTCAGTGCACGCAATTGTCAGCAATCGTGCAGCTCAACTCAGAACTTAAGGAGCTCAATAACTTTTGATTTTGACTCCAGAGAAGAAATGGCGAAATAAACTCAGGGTGTGAATAAAGGCAGTAGGTAGGAAGGTAGATTGACACGATTCGCATTGATAACAGTCTGTTAACGACTGTATCTTTCAACTGAGATACCTTTTACAGCTCGAAAGCGCAATATGTAACGCTTTATTTACTACGGGTGATAAATTTACTTTTATGGCTGTCTTATTTTCACAAAAGTTGGAAGCACCTCCACCAGTGTCGGAATTTTCCCTTTTTTTCATTCGTAACGTTTACGTTTCGTCGGCGTCAATAAACAATTTTATTGGTATTTCGTGATGGCGACGTGAACGCGTTCACCCGTCTAAAATCCCCATCGGGTGAATGTAGTTTTAAATTTAAAATAACTTTTTTAACTTTTTGAACACGGGTTTTCACTTTTGTCTGGGCCAATAAAAAGGATTTTCCTTTTTATTAAAGGTTTTTTTTTTACAAAAGGCTTATTTTGTGCAGTGAGCAGTGGTGGCCCAGTGGTAACAGTCGCGACTTACAAGTTGTAGGTCATAGGTTCGAACCCAGACTTACCTTACTTTGTGAAAATTATTTCATCACCATTGCTCTCCAAACGGTGAAGGAAAACGTCGTGAGGAAACTGGCATGTTCTAGGATCAAAATTCGAAGACATGTGATATCTACCAATACGCACTGGCCCCGCGTGGTGGAATATGCTTCACTCCTTCTCACCGAGAGGAGACTTGTGTCCCAGCAGTGGGACATTATAGGCTGATTAGGCTTATGCTAATGCTTTCTGTGTATTAAGGTAACGTATCAGTTAGAAAAGATTTATTAGTTCTATTGTAACATGATATAACTTATTTGAAAGCCTCATAATAACAAACCAAAACAACATTAATAATTGAACTAAAATCCACTAAAGAATTTGTTAAAATATTAAGGCGACGAACAAAACCAGCCAATCACAAGCCGTAATAACATCGCAAAACATTTGCATTTTATTGAAATACACTCAGATTTGCATCACAAAAGATATCGATAGCCGATTATACAAACATAAGCGAAATGAAACCGTCAAAGTGATTTCATATACCGTATTTATAGAACAAAATTAATACCGACCTAAATAAAAAATATCGTTTCATTCTTATATCATAACTTACAATAAAATATTCTAAAATAAAGATTTAACTTTGATCTCGGAATAACATTAGCCAAATGATAAGGAGAATCTGGCAAGTAATACCATTAATTTAAATAAAGTACAACTTTATTTGTACAAATAACAGAACCCTGAACTTGGCTTTGACTCCTTAATTTTATGTATGAATATATATTAGGATCATAAAATGTTCACCGTAGACTCGTAGCTGTCATAGCGTAGGCTTGTGTAGGCGTGCTACGTAGGAGCTACGATCCAGCTACGACGCCGACGCCAGATATGTAAATAGTTCGATGTGAATGGTTTTTGCGAGGGCGCAATTTTACAAAGTTATTTTAGGCCATAGATCATTAATGAAACTTGAAGTTGATTCAGTAAGTAAGAAAAGCTACCCACGTAAAAGGAGTTCCACTAATAGCATAGTAAAATGTAATGATATGTAAATACTAAGTTATTTCTGAAGAAGAACTAGAACAACGTTTAATACGTAATTCATTATAAGTAGTTAAATGTCGACTTCGAGTTTTATGTCGGATTATATTCGATTGTAATAGAAGAGGACAAGATAAGCTGACACGCCTTATTGTTATCAAAACAAGTACGTGTAAAATGTACTCTAATTAATAATCCGATTTAAAATCGCAGACTTCGGAAATGTTCAGGAAAAGGGGATGTTTGATAAGCTAACTGTTCAGTTAAAACAACCGAATTAAGAAGGTTTTATGTCAAAATAACAACGCAACAACTATGCATATAAAGTAGACGCGTAGCCCCAAAAATACCACAACAAAACCACATAAAAGCAGTACCCATAAAAGGGAAAACACAACATTTGTGAAGGGACTACAATGCCCCAGTTCCTGTCAAAAAGCTTACGTTAGCGTTTTATTGACCACTAAACCGAATGGAGTAGGTATGTGGTTGAGCTATGTGAAATACAACGTGGAGATGAAAGTTCGACAGTAAATAAATAAAATAAAATATTTTTATTTCAGATATCAAAGATCCATATGTAGGTACTATAGCACAAAAATTAATGAAAATGTAGATTCAAATTAAAATAAAATGTAAATTAAAATGGAGATTCAAATTAAAATGAAAAAGTAGATTAAAATTAGAATCACAATTAAAATAATAGTTAAATTACTGATTTAATAAGGGACTTCTTAAATGAAAACACTGGCGATACTAATCCCTAGGAGTATTTAGGAGCTATTAAATAAATCCTAACCCCGATATTTTTTTTTCTCATAAATAAAATAATTAGTTGCGAATGACCGACTATGGGTTGCGGTAATCTTTGTCTAGCTGTAGTGACTAAACTATTGGTAAATGATAAATGATTTTTTATTTCTGTAAGTAGGTTTGTACAAACACTTTTACATGTCAATCATATTTTAAACACTAGATGAGGTCGGCGTTTCCTATCTGACTACTTTGCGAAGAAAGGCCGGAAAAAACTCAGAGATCACAGTTTCTTTTAAAGTCCAGACATAATCTTGGTCAGATCATGTGAAGACCATGTAGATTGGTGTCTGAAACGGTATTTTGAGGAAAAACCATACAGATTCAGCGAACCTGTCCAGTCAGTGCACGCATTTGTCAGTAATCGTGCAGCTCAACTCAGAACTTAAGGAGCACATCGATTCGACAGACAATACCAAAGAAAGGACATTGGGGTAGGCCCCTATTTTAAACACTAGATGAGGTCGGCGTTTCCTATCTGACTACTTTGCGAAGAAAGGCCGGAAAAAACTCAGAGATCACAGTTTCTTTTAAAGTCCAGACATAATCTTGGTCAGATCATGTGAAGACCATGTAGATTGGTGTCTGAAACGGTATTTTGAGGAAAAACCATATAAATTGAGCGGACCTGTTCAGTCAGTGCACGCATTTGTCAGTAATCGTGCAGCTCAACTCAGAACTTAAGGATCACAACGATTCGACAGACAATACCAAAGAAAGGACATTTGGGTAGGCCCCATAAATTACTCAAACAGCTGTCAGATCATGATTAAAACTAACTGAGAAAACAAAAAGTAATGACCCACTTAATCTTCACATTTACAATAATTAAAATAACATAATATTAATACATTACAAAGTAAATACTCATGTCATTGTATTTACAAAATTCATCAATGACAATGTGTTTATAAAAGTTCGAACATAAATTCGGTCATGTTTGATTGAATTTTTGTATATTTATAATTTGGGAACGTCAATTTATTTTCGTATTGTCATCTCTACCTTGTTTAAATATAAACATTGCCATGTACTTACGACAACTGCGGGGTAATTGCCTAACCCACTAACCGTTGCAATGGCTTTCGTTTTGACAGTTCAACCACATTCATTGCGTTATTTACGTTGTTGAGCAGACAATTTTTTCGAACAAATGAAGCAATGGATTAGCAATATTCTTCAAAATGATTCAGATTGTGATTTGTAGTGTGTTACGCAATCAAGGAGCTGGTCTCCGGGTCAAACGAAACGTTTTTGAATGGATATCATTTAAACATCTCAAAAATTAAAGTCGCTTTCTGTGTCTGTCTGCGTGACCGCGTTTTTCTTCTAAGTTACGCAAATGTTGCAACTGTTTGCACCATCATTTTACATTAAAAAAACTTTTTTTACAAAAAAATACAAGCGACTTCCAAAAAAATGTACACTACAAAGTGAAAAATAACTTTAATTTCGGAAGTCGATGTCTTTGGATCTGTATTTTGGTTGTTTCCATAGACTTCTGGAATTAAAGCTATTTTTCACTTTGTAGTGTTTTTTTTTTGGAAGTCGGTTGTTTTTTTTTTAAGTTTTTTTATGTTTCACTTTTTAAGAACCTATCCCACACCAATTCGAAAACTACCGTCTTACACGTCCACGTCCGTTTGAAAGCAGTGTTTTATATTATTATATATTATTACGTATAATGACCCTTTGAGACAAAAAAAAGAATTTTCTAAATCGGTTAAGGCGTCTTCGAGTAATCGGTGAAAAATCATTTTTTTTTTAAACCGACTAATCGAGAACCTTCTCCTCTTTAAAAGTCGGTTAAAAAGAAATCTCGATGTTATGAAAAGTCGTAAAAACTGTGCGAGGTAGGGGCTGGTGGCTAGTATGTAATTAAAAGTAATTTACAAAAATCTACACCCGAGGAGGGTAAACGTTTGCGTAGGGAAATGAACTGGTTAGTTTACATGAGAAATCCAAGCGGATGAAAAAGTTTGTTGTGCACACAAACAGTGGCTATTACAGAAACGATCAGATAGTATATCATAACATAAACATAACCTAAAATCACGCCTGAGTTCCTCGAACCGTAAGGCAGAGGTGTACTTGTAGTAAATCTACATATTGCCAACTATCTTTAAGTCCTGTGTAATAGGGGGCGAGCCTATTGTCATCAACCGGGCCCTAAATAGACTCCAGGCTGCTACTGAAATATTGCAGATAGAAAAACTCAAAAACACTTTGCCCGATCCGGGAATCGAACCCAGGCTTTCATGCTCAGCAGCAGCGCTTGCGATCACAATACCAATTGGCAACTTCTGTACAGGAGGCATCAACTCGCTAGAGTTTATTAAAGTCCGTGTTTCCAATTGATGTTATTTCTAGTTAAAAAAACGTCAACTTTACGTTAGTGAGAATTCTGTTGATTTTAGACTAACAAGCGCTATTGAAAATGTCAAAAAATATTTGAAGCTGTTGCTAAAACTGAACTTTATGTTCTGTATATTAAAGTTATTTTTCCAAAAACTCGTATTCGTTTACATGTTTTGAAACTTAATTGCGAACGCAGATTGTGTATTGTTTTAGCCTCTACATTAAATGGTGATTGAATCCAACAAACTATTTGTTACCACAAAATGAATACTGCTTCACCTTACTTTTGGCGTAACATAACATCACGCCGTTAATACTCGAAGGATCAGCATTTCTATTCTGTAAAAATCTCACCGTGAAAACTTAGGTGAAGTGAGCGTGGAGTGAGCTGTCAGTGTCATCCCACTGATGCTATAGACTGACCAAGCATTACACTTAGAATCATAATCGAGGTTTTAATAATATTTTTTGTGCTAATTCTATTGATAATTTTATATTATTTCAAATGTAGTATTTAAGTGTCTTAACATTACTAGGTAGGGGTTTTTAAATAAAATAGCAAAACAGAAAATCAGTCAGAAACTATTTAAAAGAAAACAAATTTTTGAACTTCGATTAGGATTTTTTAAATTATTGCGGCTTTTTATATTTGGTATTTTACAATATCTTGATTTACCACGTTTATGTTAAAATCCAAGATGGCGGCTGCGAAAATTTTCAAATTAATCGTCATGGGTGTCGTTTTCATGCATTACGACGGTGTTGAAGCCGATAGTTAAGGCAAAATTTCGATTATGATTGTAAATGTAATGCTTGGTCAATCCCTAGCATCAGTGGGACTACACTGACAGCACACTCCACGCTCACTTCACCTACGTTTTCACGGTGAGGTTGTTACAGAATCGACAGGCTGGTAGAGGTGTACCTACTATAGTACACCTTGACGTAAATATGTAGATATGCTACATAGTGCATCAGAGCGAATATGGCTACCGCAAGCCAAGCTTTGAGTCACCTAAACCCGAAAACACATCAGAAGTTTTTAGTTTATTTCCTTTTTTTCTTGTAAAAATAGACATTGGTGCCGATTCCCTTGTTCACAAACTAAACTAAATTTAAGTTGAGTGCATCTTTTTCTTTCTATTTCATTATGAAAAGGACAGAAGATAAATTTTAGTTTAGTCCTGTCAAATTAATCAGCGCCTGACACTACTCCATATAAGTTTAGACGTGATTAAAAAGTTGACTACTAAAATTAGATCAAATTACGTCAGGTGCTGACTAATTTGACAGGACTAAACTAATATATATCTTCTGTCCTTTTCTTAATGAAATAGAAAGAAAAAGATGCACACAACTTAAATTTGGTTTAGTTTGTGAACAAGGGAATTGGCACTATTGACTCTAAAACGTCTCAAAACTAACTAAGCTTTCTTTGTTGGCTCGACGGCAATGCCCTAAGAATGAAGATAGAAAATTGCATTTTGCATTTATTTAGATATCAATATATGAGTGCAACTCTGTTCGTTGTGAAGTGAACTTAGTTGTTGGGGCTTGAGTAGGACCTAGTTTGACATCGACTTTTGCTTGTGATGTTAAGAAAAATAAAGAAAATAGGTTTTTTTTTACGGTAAAACTCGACGCAAAGCAAAAACACCAACACAAAAAAGAACAATTTCTTTTAATCTTGTGTAAAATTAAGAAGCCATTATCCTTTGAATACTGCAATTAGCAAAGAAACTTTGCAAGAAAATTGAGTTGAATTTTGATAAGCGGATTCTAGTCTTCACTTCATATTCCGCGAATATTTATATTTTCTGGCAAATGTGAGGGATAAGAATAAATGTTTCGTTATTACTACATAATCACGCATGCTGTTGATCTGAAGCAAAAAGTGTGGGCGAGCATATTGGCACGCAACTGACATAGCATGCCAATACGCGGGTGCCAAATCTACGATTTCCTAGAAGAGTGGTGGCCGCCACATAGTGTCTACAATTTAAAAGCGAATGACGTCACTGAGACGTTATTTGTGAAAGTAAGTTGGTGTGTTTTCCTAGAGCGCGTTTTTTGACACCGTAAAGTCTATTCTATTTTTAATCTATGGCAATGGTGCCGATGTCGACTATTCTGTCAATGTCAGATGTGCTAAGAGAAAACGTGCGAAGGACTAAATACAAAAAAAAAAACCTAAATCGAATACAAGTTGATTATTAAATCATTGAATTTAATGTGAAGCTTGTTGACGAGTATTAGTACCTACACTGAAACAAACAAATAAAAAATGTTGTTATTGTTCATTATATAATTAAATAATATGTACTTATACGGTCACAGACTGCACAAAAATCGTCATAATTTGATGTCATTGACCCGGATAAAAAACATCAAAGCCTCAAATAGCTTTGGGGAAGAATGTGTTAGTAGGGATCGTAGGGATCCTAAAGCGCATTTTTTGACACCGTAAAGTCCAACCACGCTGGCGAAATTTTTATGACAGCCGTCTCTGCGGCCATTTTGTGGCGGCCATCGCTCTTCTAGGAAATCGTAGCTAAAAAAACTATCACGTAACAGAATGAGATCTAATGGCAAATCCACACTTCATGTTAAGAAACTGTCAACGAACCAAGTTGTTAAACGTACAAATAACAATAAACAAAATGATTTACATTCATACAACGATATCGCACACTAGAAACAACTGACAACCGAAATAAACATGCAAATCTGGCATATATGAATATAAAATCAAGGTTTTCTTTGTAAATTCATAATAAGCGGCCAAGTACGAGTTTGACTCGTGCACTGAGGAAGTAAGTCGCGTCCCTCTTAACTACCTTATGATAGTTGACCAATTACCTCCATTTTATTCTACGCATTAGCGTTAAAAAAACGTGTTTTTTATGGCGTTTATTAAAACGCCATAAAAAACACGTTTTTTTAATTAATTGTTGTTATAGCGGCCATAGTAGTAAACACTCGTGTCACAAGACACGAGTGTTTACTAACACAAGTGTCTACCTATTACGATTCAAAAGGTACAGCTTTGTGACAGACGGACGGACAGCAGAGCCTTAGTGATAAGGGTCCCTTTGGTACCCTTTAGGTACGGAACCCTAAAAACGAACAAATAACACAATTCAAATGCAAATTTGAGTAAAATAAACCGAATCTTCGTATTACTGAATAATCGATATTGCTTTATCGAACCCTCCTTTGTATTCGCTATGATTTGACAGCTGCCATCGGGCGTATATCAAAACACCAAGCGATAACTGTGAAATAGAAAAGAGAATCTTAATACGGTGCGGTAATATATCGATGGAGCCCATGTTTTGTGTGTTGAGATTAATCGATTAATAAGTTGAGCAAATAATAATTTACACATTAACAGTAGGAATGGCTTTCAATCTGACAGTTCAACAACATTCATTGCGTTATTTACGTTGCTGAGCAGACAAATGTTTCGAACATATAAAGCAATGGATTAGCAGTATCAGTCAAAATGAATCAGATTGTGGACTGGACTGTATCTACTATGTTAAAATGACAATTTTATTGATACCAATTAACACACGTGTTGTTCCGAAAAGTAATCGTAAGGTATTCTTCTTTTCTCTCATATCAGGTACATTCTCCAACAAAAATCAATTACTTACTCTGGTCATGACAATTTAAAACCAAACTGTTTCCAAAACTGATTGGTAAAAATCAAGGTCAATATAAAAATTGGCATATTTAGATAACTCCTCTTTGAAAAAAAGCACCAGAGTGGTCAACCAAATAAGTTGATTTTGGAGAACATACCAGCACGTGCTTTAGATGAATATTTGTTATGCCGTAGTAAAAAACATGCGGGGTAGTCTTTAGGGACTGCCAATAGAAGTGAAAATTAATATACTTATAGCTCATAGAAAGCGTTCGGTGACGATAACGCGAGTCTCACGCTTTCGGTCCCCCAAAAATTACACATATATACACAGTAAGTATACATATAGCTCATGGAAATCTTTCGGATACGATGACACGAGTTCCATGATTTTTGTTTACCCAAAACGTGCTCAACGCGCATAAAGAAGTTTTCACTTCAAAAATATTCAAAAAATTCAAATACAGCTGATTTTTAGTGCGGCTGACAGCCCTAGGTGCGCCAGACGAACCCTACTACTGACACCTGTGGAGCCTCTTTTATTACATCCTATAAACTGTTCTAGATAGTTGTTGCGCTACAAGATTCCTTTGGCTCGTGTTCAAAATTGGAACTAATACTGCCATCTTGTTTTTTCAATACAATAATTGCATAAATGTTTACCAACAGCGCCCCCCTGTGAACCATTCCGGGGCAGTGGTCCAACTGCTCTGTACAACTAGTTGGACCATGGGTCCTTACTAGGGGCAGTTGTCCACAGCACCCTTTGAGAGTTCCCTGGTCCCATTTATTTAAAAAATAACATGCCAACTCTAACCCGGACCTCTGTGAACGTCATTCGAGCGCCAAAAGATCCATAATGCAGTGTAATAAATGATTGTCACAGACTATTGTCGACCACTGGAGTACTCCCATACAGGGTGCACTAGTGAATTAAATCATTGTTGTGAATGGCATTCGATGTCTAGAGGCTGTTGTGGACGGTGACTGAGTTAATTCAGAACCAACTTCTGATATTATAATTGCAACAATTCATATTTTTTACAATTGTTTGGGGGTTGAATATGAAAGGAATAGTCTCTTACATAGATTATTTTTTTAAGCTGTCCTCTGTCATATATAAGTAGGTAATACAATAAGATGAATTGAGAATTGAGAAATCCCAGCTTTTTGTTGAAAAATAAGTCGATGACAATACAATAGGTTATAATAGACCACAGATTTATCTTGCCAAAATATATTTCGGTTAGCACTTTTTTATTCAAAATGTCACCTCATTTGTCCAAATAACTTTAGACCTTTTGTAGACAAAATGGTAAATGCAAACAAACCTTTCGAACTGAAAGATAAAAAATGTTTGGTTGGCATGCCTGTCATGAATGCTAATGTTTTTTATAGGAACGTTAGCCACGTTGGTCTAGTAGTAAGTAGTCGCAAGCGCCGCGACTGCCAAGCACGAGGTTCTGGGTTTGATTTCAATGACTTGAAAAGTGAAATTTAATTTTTCAGCAGGAATTTCTCACAAGCTCAGGGTCTGGATTTGTGCCCAATATGATAAATTTAAGATATATATGATATTTGTGAGATGCCAATAGATTCGCCCTTATTTTATTAAACCCGCAAAATGTGGGAGTACTGCCTGATACACCTCTGCCTACCTCTTCAAGCAATACAGCCAGGATGTTACGTTAAATTGTCACACTATTATCTAAAAGCTTATTAACTTACCTAAGTTAAATACCACCCACCCAGTCATTAACACGCTAATTACTGGAATAAATTCCCTGTCGCTCTCTAATAGACTATTTAATATTAATTTTACAGTAGACAAAGCCTGAAGTTAATACAAGTAATTTAGAATGTTGAACTTGCCCTCTTAAATAATGTTAATAATCTCATTTGACAATGTCACCATTGTACTAAAGATAGACTCAATAATTACCTCTCTTGACACCTGAAAACTGTTTTTGACCAAGTAATATAAATGAGTTTTAATTGTACAATTTATAGCAAAGTTCGAAGCAGGGCAGCTGTAATATCATTTGCAGGGCAGTAGAAATTCACTCTAAGCCAAGATGACACTTAACAGTTGCACCGCACATGGTACAATACTTAGAATAATAACTAAGTTATTATTCTAAGGGTACAATATGACATTATACATGGCACTTCATCTGTGGTCAAATATTGACTTACAAAATTTATGGTGCGCCCGGGTACGCCCCTAATCTTAGGTATATAGGTTCTATGCATGCGCGACTTCTGTTTACTAAGCCAGATACTATTCTTATACAGGATGTTTTTGACAGCCCTCCACAAAAACACAGGATTGATTTAGCTCCTTATTCTGAATCATGTCCCACTGGAAATTTTCTCATGAAAAAAAAAATTATGCCGTAACGTAACGTAATAAAAGACGCGGCCCAGGTGCGCCGGGGAGCGCGCGGGGGGCGGGGGCAGCCTCGCTCAAGCTCGCTGCGCTGCCGTCCGCTACGTGCGTTTTGCCACGGTAACGATACATTGCGTGTGAGGTAAGAGATCACGATGTCCCCCCATAAAACAAATCTGGTTTTTTGGATTCCCTTAATGTTCCTGAAAGAATTTCATGTACCGGTCATCTTAATATGATGTACTGAAGCCACCCTATCAGTTTGCGGAGGGCTGTCAAAAACACCCTGTATAGGTGCTATGCATGCGCGACTTCTGATTACTAAGCCAGATACTATTCCAAGATTAAGCAAAAAGTTCTAGGTTAATTCGGTGTGTTGCATTTAAAACTCGATTAACAATCAGGTTTAGCAACTAGTCGATTGCCTAATTATTCCACAAATACATACATTCGTGATGACGTTTAGTAATGGATTATGTAGAAAAAGTTTCCACGTATTTGCCAATTGAAGTGAGCATGCGAGATGCCAATAACGATTGCACAATTGCACATAGCACTAAGTATAGCCCATTGGAGAGCGGGAGCTGAGCTATTAGCAAACACTATTGATTGTTGGACTGGCCACCACAATTCCTCACGTTCTCGTTAATTTATCATGCATGCTCATTGGTAATTATTGAACCATTAAATCGGTTATAATTAGCCGAAATAGGTATCAAATCAAATCAAAAGTCATTTATTCAAACTAGAGAATCAGTACTTTTTGAACGTCAAAATTACATAAGACAGTCCCCCAAAACGCCCGTCCTTCACCACTTCCTAGTGCTTTAGCTGAAACGTGGCACAACAAACTCCCTAGCAGCACAGCTGTCTGTTCAGTTAGAAGGACTGGATTCTACAAAGTACTAAGTAATTGACATTACGAAACACAAAACAGTAAATTAAATTATTTGCCATAGGCCAGCTAGCACACCCCAATATTGAAAACTATACTAAATGATAAATGATTTTATTTCTGTAAGTAGGTTTGTTACAAACACTTTTACACGTCAATCATATTTTAAAAACTAGATGCGGTCGGCGTTTCCTATCTGACTACTCTGAGAAGAAAGGCCGAAACAAACTCAGAGGTCACAGTCTCTTTTAAAGTCCAGACATAATCTTGGTCAGATCATGTGAAGACCATGTAGATTGGTGTCTGAAACGGTCTTTTGAGGAAAAACCATACAGATTGAGCGGACTTGTTCAGTCAGTGCACGCATTTGTCAGTAATCCTGCCGCTCAACTGAGAACTTAAGGAGCACAACGATTCGACGAACAATACCAAAGAAAGGACATTTGGGTAGGCCGCATAAATTACTCAAGCTGCCAGATCGTGAAACTAACTAAGAAATAAAATAAAAAAAAGTAATAATCCACATAATCTTCACATTCACAATAATTTAAATAATATAATACTTTACAAATATTTTTATTATTTTTTTATTACTTTACTCAAGCTGAAATTAAAAATAAAAACGTAAACAGAACTCAATACATAATAAAAGCCTATTCTAGTCTAGGTATGTTCTGTTACTCGGTTTCTGTCTGGGATTTCTCATAAGCAGCCCAGAGTCAGGATTTGTGCCCGGCTGATAGCATTAGGTTCACCCCCTATTACTTAGGACTTTAACATAACTAGAAAAAGTTGTGTGTTCTATAGGTACACCTCTGCCCAACCCCTCGGGAAAGCAAGGCTTGATGATGAATGAGTTATGATGATGATCTGATATGAAACTATGGTGGCGGACAAAAAAATAGTACTCACTTTTATTCGGTTGAATATACAGGGTTATTGGTAAAACACCATCAACCTGTACTCACTTTTATTGGGTTGACTATACAGGGTTATTGGTAAAACAGCATCCACCTCTTAAGGGGTTGTTTGTTGTACTCATCATTATAAACAACTTTTACTATGGGACCAAATATGAAATCGCGAAAAAAAAATCTGCTGTTCCCTACATTTATGTTTGTAAAACTCGTCAAAATGTAGGGACCAACTGATTTTTTTTTCGCGATAAATATCTTCGCGATAAAATAATTCTCGATTCGCGAGGTTGATAGTGTTTTACCAATAACCCTGTATAGTCTTGTACATCACAAGGTCAATTAAACTTCATGGTCTCACTGAGTAAGTCTAGGAAGTTGCTTTTCCCTCAATAGTACCTAATAATTAAAATTGAGAGAAATACAAGTTGCTTTGCAGGTTCGAATTGAGTTAGTAATTACAATTTGCATAACTCTATTCATATTAAATTGAAACCCTTTATTACCTTACAGACCTATTTCAATTTCGCTTTACAAATTCTTGTTAACAAAGCAGCTTGTAATTATAGTGTTCAAGGAACCTGAATAAAATATGCGTACGTTATTACAGCCTTTTAGAAATTGTAAGTATTATGACTCATGCAATGGTGTAATTATACTTATATATTATACAGCGTGGCCCATTAATGGCGACATTAATTTAACACACGTATACGATTTCACGTTTTCGTTTTATGTACATATTTTAATTTCAATAAACGTTATAATTTATTGATTTATTTACAATTTTCTAAAATAGCATCTTGGAGCAAAGCATCGGCAAATAATCTCTGCGCTTCAGTTCTTTAAGTACAGGTACTAAAAGAACTGAAGCGCAGAGATTATTTGCCGGGGTAACCGATCATAACATCGCATGAATGAAATTAAAACGAATAACGTACAAAGAGTAGGCGAATTGAAGGAAAGAGAGAGCCCTATGTCCGGCGAGTGGCGCAGGCGGTAGTTTTCAATTTACGAATTATATTTTTTTAATATATTTTTTTTTATGATTACTGGCCACTAGCCCTACCCGTGTGTTAAATTAATGTCGCCATTGTAGCGACACGTTGTATAGGTAACTAAGTACATAATTTTTGTTATTATGAACTGAGTTATTAATAACCTGTTTTGACATAATACAATTTATATCAAAGTAAACTCACGCGAAGGGCTGTTTAAATAAATGAATAGCAAATTTTTGTTTCAGTCAAATCTAGTTATTTAAATCGCACATACATATTAAGCACTCCCAAAAGCAGAATTAAATAAGGATTTGAAAGGGAAGGGCGATTGATTTAGGGAAATTCTATTATTTTCTGCGACTACACTTCCAAGAGACTTTTTATTAATGTTCTCACGGAATCAGTTTATTGGAAATGAAATATATTTTTAAACTGTCGCGTTTTGTAATGAAATTAATTGATGTATGTAAATAGTAATGACGATAAATTAAAACTATAAGGGTCATTAAGCTGAACTACTGTCCTTTCACAGTTATTATGCATCACAGTAATCATTATTGTCGTTTCTGTAAGGTTGATAATCACAATTATATAGTTTTTTTTTTTTTGAGGGTGGGAAATCATCCACTAAAATCTCCCGCTCTGGGCAGAGTAGGAGGGCGTGTCAGACTCTTACTGACTAAAACCCACCCGTGTTCCTTCAGTGGCCTGTGCCAGGGGCCACGGTATACCTCTCGGACTTTCCCGCAACCCTAGCAGGCATCGGCCCTAGCGGACCCCGTCATTGGTGCTGACATCTCTTTGAGGCGCGCGTGGAACACAATGTGCCGTCGACCCGGGCCTGGTCCTTATCGAACGGCGATCTGCCCATTGCTCGCCGTTCGCAAGCCCACGCCTTTGGTGGCCGGGAATCGGCCTGCGATTCCCGACGCCCAGGGCGTCTCCTGCGGCGGCCAGGGGCGTGGGGGCGCGAATTTTGCCTCTCCCTCACGCGTTCCGCCTCCTCCTTCGCGAACATTACTGCTTCGCAGAAGGAGGTGACGGCTTCCCAAGCCACAATTATATAGTCTGCTGTCAGATGTAAAATAACTGCGAAAGGATAGAATTTGTCCACATCCTATAGTTAGTTATACAAGTATCTATAGGGACCCGTAAACATCCACTGCTGGACATGAACTTGACCCACAATACATTTTTAACCTCCGCGATCCCCGAGCAGTAAATCATAGCCCCTCGATACACATTAGATATGCAGACGTCGCGTTGATATATTTACTAATAAAAAATAACGAATGGGCAAGTCTTGCTTACTTTAGAATTCTTAAAAGATTGCATTTTTAAGTAAATGGAGGCAATTTATGTTATTTGTCTCAGAAGCAATTTAGAATATTCATTTGAATGTTAGTAAAAAAAAGCTAATAAGTAAAACGTTTACGCAGCAAGTCGTTTTTTAATAACTCTGACTGTGACATATTAAATTGTAATTTTACTTCTGGATAATGGATTTTTATAATTTTTGAGTGCCTATTTCCAGGCAGAATGTACATGGCTCACTTCTATCTACTCGATGATTGATTGTTTGGTTGATTAAATCAACGAGTTTCCAAATTATGTCATAGTTAACTTATGAAAAAGTATTAAGGTGAAAGGGTAGCCCGCAAAATTCAAATTGTCTTGCGTTTTTTTATCACGACCCTAACAAATATGTAATAACAGAATTATCTTCAATAAAATCATTAGTACAACTCTCTAAATTAGATATCCGTAAGGTAATCGTTTCGTAAACTAACAATTAATAGTATTTATTATTTGCAATGCATGCCACTAAATAATATAATTATCATAATAAAAGTGTCTAAATGGACACAAAATTGCGGCACTTGTTTCATTCTTATCAACAAATTATAATGAACTTTAATCCTATAAAATAAAGTCCATAATAGACTGTAAAATTTCTGAGAGGATTAAAAGCTTAGAAGCGCCCGTATTTGGCTGTCCCGGAAAAGAAAGGTTTGAAATTCAAGCCATGATGTTTATTTATTTTTTGTACTTTTTGTTTTGGTAACACTTTATCCTAATGACACTTTTACTGTCTTATGCCAACAGAATTTCCTGTTCCCTTTCACATAAATATGACGGCGCAGCAAGTGGCGCCGCCTCATTATTTTACGAAGTTATTGGAACCACCGAAAAGGTCGGATAAGAATGACAAGCTGGTGACAGTCACTCTTGCAGAGAGTTGCACGGTGGGCTGAAAATTAACCGTAGTCTCAGATCATATAAACACAGACCGTAGTAGGTACACTTAGGGATTCATGAAATATTATTCTAGTTTAAAAAAAAACAGTGTCATATATTATTTCGCTTCTACCATTAAATAGAAGACTATAGTAAAGAGGGCGTATCTTTTAATAGTGAATTATAGTAGTTTTTAGTAAAAAAATATATTTTTAAAATGTATGGAGAAAAACATAAATTTATTAATATCCCGTAAAACTCAAGGTATCTCAAAAAACAGTTTAGAGATTTGAATAGTATTAATTATTAAGCTATTTTAGCATACTAAACTGATACTGCAATACTGGAGATATTAAAAAGAAACACATTTTAGGTTATTTTCCGAAGCGTAGGTATTACGAGTATAATACCACTTCGTCAATTTAAGCGACAAAAACAACCCTAACGCGTCATCGGGTGCAAATTCAGTTTTTTTTAACACGATTGTATTTGTTTCACCCTGTAACTAACTAACAAAAAATGTAATTAAATCTTAGAAATCAATTTTAACCTACTTCTAATTGTTGCATCGAAATGAAACATAGTATGTACTTATATGTAGTTTAGATGACAAAACTATAATTTGGTATCTTAGAGCTGATCCGACGATGGAGCCAGGAGGTGGATAGTGGAACTCTTCATTGGCTACTAGTAAGCCCCTCGAGTCATAACTATTTCCCTTTTTTTTGCTTTGGAGTTCATTCAGTAAAAGGTTTTCTAGGACTTACTTCAGTCGATGTGCCAATAGCTGATTTCACTGGAGATGGAGTTACAAACTGTGTAGATGTACTGGGAACGGATTCATCGTCTTTTTTTTCAAAAGCTCTCATAAAAACTGGCCAAACTTTTTCTTATTCTAACCACTCACTGTAATTACTGTTTAATAATGGTTCCTTACGATGAGCCCTTTCCCATTTCCTATTAATATTATAGTGATAAGTACTTTTACTTTATTTTGTTTATCATTATCAACGCTTAAATCAGATATTTTTGGCATAATGACATTGTATTTTTTTTATCTTTAATACTGCCAGCTACATTCAATTTCACAAACAAAGCTGGATTAGTAACTAAATCACGAGACATTTTCATAAAAAAACTCATAATCGTAACTTGACAAAAATCTAATTATGGGTAGTCCGTATGTAACAATGACTAACGTCAACGTTTGACGTTTCCTACCCTCTCGGTGACCATCCTGATTGGTGCACGTCACAAATGACTGCGAGTCTACTCATAAGAAAACTGCTTTGGGCGTGTATTGGACACAAACAAATTACGTCACAGGAGTCGTGTGGAATATTTTTGCACGTACCTACCTATAAAAACGTCTAACTTGACTATATTTTGCAATAGAATAGCAATTGGCCGGCCTTACCTATACATCATTTGTTTTTCATACTATATTGAAAAGTCAAGTAACGTTAAAATATTGTATTAGTAGGTATGTAGATTTCAAAAATGTACATACGAATCCTTAAGGCCGTACTTTGCGATTTCAGTCCACCGTGTGTGTCGCATCGATGGTTTCGTGGCGGCTGTCGTCCAATGACAGAAGAAGATGGATTAATAACTATTTCATGAAATAGTTATTCAAATAGGATTATATGAACTTAGAGGGTTGTATTGATGATTTTAACGGTCATCATTCTGTAAATACATACTTGTTACGGTCGCGAACCATATTTTGTTCGACATATGTACAACCTAGCACTGACCTGCAAATTATAAAAATCGTACAAATCTTGAATTTCGCGGGCCACTCGGTACTTCCCTCTTAATGTTAAAAAGGTTACTCAAAGGTTTTAATTATGTCGTACTTACCTGTATCTATTTTATTTTCTACTGGGTGTACATAAATAATGAAATAAACAAATAATAATAATAATATGAGACAAAATCCACACAAGGTCTTCAGTTCCCGAACTATGTAGAACCTGTACTACGGTAACTTGATGACTGATATATATATGACATATGACTTGATATACATACTTATATACATATAAACACCCAGACACAGGTCAAACAGACATGTTCATGCACACAAATATTTGACTTGTCCGGGGATCGAACCCGGGACCAGCGGCTCAGAAGGCAGGGTCGCTACCAACTGCACCAACCGGTCAGTCAAATAAAAACATACTGTAGTCACTATAAGTTTTTTATAAAATGTAGCTATAGGTTTCTTCATCAAATAAATTAGATAAGCACAGCAAGGACGCTCTTAGCCAAATATTTTTTTGTGAATGAAGCACCGGCTAGTGGTGCTAAACTCATATTAGCAACGTAATCAAATAAATATAACTTAGCTAACCTACTTACTTATGTACTTTAATTGTTCGGCTTTATGTAATCGATATGCTATATGTATATCTGTGGAAGCTTGTTATTACCAACTTGATGATATGTTGTTGTTACCTATTTATTTGTAATTAGTCTGTAAGCCTTCTTAAAAGTAATAAAATAAAATAAAATATATAAATAATATACTTGCAACTGAGCCAATAAGTTGATAAAATTCAATTGTACGTAAGTAGTTCTGGGGTACCACGGAGTGTCTGCGTCAATACTAAATAGCTACTAGCAGCTAGTGCTAGCGGCAAGTTGGTGCAGCTTGCCTCCCAAGAGAGGTCATCGTTGCTACTGGTTTATGGCCACGAGGGAAGTGGCTTGTAAAGTGGCTAAGCTTATTTATTTCTTATTTTAGAATGAGGATGAAAAGTATAATGTTAAAAGTAGGTCTGTATTCTTTGAACTATGTAAGATGGTGCAGTTGTATAAAAAATTAAAAACACTGCGGTAAACTGTGGTTGCTTGAATTAAAATTAAAATTAATTCAAATACGGATTTTTCTTTATTTTTATTTATACATCCAGTCTTATTACAGGTTCAGGTTTGTTTTGTACCATTAAACCAGAAATGGTTGGTATATACTCAATATCTTTATTGCTTTAACATAATGTGTAGGTACTTAGGTGGTAACTATATAATTTAGATCATTATGGACCCTGTAGGGCACAGCAAAAGGGTAGGAGAGAGGAAGCCTTGTTTTAGGAGATTTAAAATACTATCATTTCGCTTATACAACGTGGCGCTGCAATGGTGACTTTAATTTAACACACATATGCGTTTTCACATTTTCGTTTCATGAAGAAATTATATTTCCATTAAATGTTATTATTTACGGACTTATTTAAAATTTTAGAAAATAGCATTTTAGAGCAACCTGTACATAAAGAACTGTCGCGCAGCGGTCATTTGCCGGGGTCACGGATCATAACATCGCATCAATGAAATTAAAACGAATAAGCAATACTATTAGGATGAAACAAATGCATAGAGTAGGCGAATTTAAGGAAATTTCCTTTGTTGGCGAGCAGCGCAGGCGACGCGCGCTCTCCCTTCCACCCACCCGCCGCACCGAACACGAATTCTTTTTTTGCTTTTCTAGTGCTAGTCGAACCCGTGTCCTTGACGCACTTATTTACAGTAGTGCGCATAATTACGTCGCGAAAAAGACTCTTAGCTATTGTTTTATTTATTTCTTTTTGTGTAATTAGGATAGTAATTAGATCATGGTACTGCGATAAAGACACTTTGATTGGTTTTCGTTTTCTTATCTAGTAGGTACGTTTACACCTCTTGCGATACGGACGCATTTATTTGTGCTATTAGTGCTTGTGTAAACTTATGATCGTGATGGCAGTGATTAGTGATGACAGTTATTACTAATAGTAACAAGAGAGGGTGATGTGATAAGTGTTTGTACCACTTGCGCCGCTCGGTTTCTTTGATAATATGCCGTCAAAGAATCGGACCGATCACGAGTAGGTACAAGACGCGATGCGCGGTTGCCAGCCCGCGAACCGACACGTCATTGCCGCTCCGAGTTAACGTAAGCGAGCTAGGTAAGTAATTTCATGAATGAATTTTTGCAAGGGTGATCCCAATTTTAATGACTTTTTTATTATTTAGTTTGTTTGAAAAATTTTTTTTTTCATTTTACGTATTATTTTAACCTATCAATATTTATATGGTTAATGGGCACTAGCCCTACCCGTGTATTAAATTAAAGTCACCGTTGTAGCGCCACGTTGTATATTAGATAACTATTATTTTAACTGCAAAATGTACTTAAATATATTAGATTATTTTTAATTCATAATTATGTAGCGTAATTATGTTTATTCATTTATATAAATAGTTTTTCTTTGAATAAATTATTGTTATATTATTAATTAATTGTTATTAGTAGGTATATTATTTATAAATAATTATTGGTATATATATATATATATATAATATTGGTATTGGTACTCACATTCGCTATAACAACACTACTTAATCACTACAAAGAAAATATAAGCAAATAATGTAGGTACAGGTTTAGACGAGTATAAACTGATATGCATGGTTTAAGGAAATGCCTTGCCTGTTGTCATTATTTTTGACTGGGCCGAACAACAAAAATCTCGTTTACATTAAATTGGATCATTAATTAACAGAAACTGAAACCAGCAAGCTAAAATATTAATATTACAAGTCAGATATAAAAGGAAATTTAACCTTTTTTAGAATAATGTTGACAGATTTACCTTATACTTTGTAGGTAGTACTTACATTATCATAACAGATTGGATACTGGCATATTAATGAACCCACGCCTACAACGTTTTAGCATTCTTGACATTTGAACTTAACAATAACTTATAAGTTAGAACAGGTTTGATAAGCGACACGGGTGTAAATGGAGCCACTGTCGCTCAGTAAAAAGTTTTAATTTACTGTCCAGATTGTTACTGGCTAGTTGTAAGCTAAAAAGATATCACAAATGGAATGTAGTGATCGAGTTTTGTAAGGAAAGTATTTACGCTAAGAAATTATTTTACCTACAGCCAATGTTAATGTTGCTGTTTCAATGTACAAACAGCAGCAGGTCAAGTTACCACAAACTGTAAAATTTTCTCATTCGATGTTGAACTTAACCTTCAACATTTTAAGGTTTAAAATAATTTGGAGTTTGACAGTTTCGTATAACCAGAGGGGCAATTCCCGTATTTTTAAGACCGTTCGCATTCTAATCTCAGTCTCAATCTGTCAAAATTACAATCAATTTCCATACATTTTTGACAGGTTTTTGACATTGATTGTCGCTGAGATGAGATTGCGACTTGAATTTGAACGTTTTTTAAGTACGAGAATTGGCCTACTGATGAGCTGGCGACTGTACCTACGTATTTATTTAAAATTTCAAGCAGCGAAATATACAGAAGCGGTAATGCCTTAAACCAGTTTTAAACCAGTTTAAAGCCGTTTTAAACCAGTCAACCTTTGGGTGATACAGAGACAAAGATTTTTCAATTTTCATAATTTTCAGATGCAATAGCGAAAATTGAGGAAAACGTATTTGTTTCGATATAAAGATAATACATACTACCTATCAAAACAATAAAAGTAATATACAGGGTTATTGGTAAAACACCATAAACCTCTTAAGGGGTCATTGTACTCATTATTATGAACAACTTTTACTATGGGACCAAATATGAAATCGCGAAAAAAAAATCTGATGGTCCCTACATTTTGACGAGTTCTGCAAACATAAATGTAGAGAACAACAATTTTTTTTTTTCGCGGTTTTTATTTGGTCCCATAGTAAAAATTGTTCAAAATGATGAGTACAATGACCTGTTAAGAGGTTGGTGGTGTTTTACCAATAACCCTGTATATTACTAATTACATACAAACCTACACATACCTACCGACTTCTATTATCCTTCGAAAGAATTTATTCATATAAAATTCTTATGAATCTTAAATCCTAACGCCATCTTCAAAGCCACACTCGGGAGCTAAGCAAAAATCGTACGTGTGTTGCAAATAAGAGTGCGCCGCAGTAAGAATTGAAATGGCCGCCACGTACATACCCTATCACCTGACAGTTATGTTGCACAACACAGTGCTACTAAGATAGGTTAAGACTTTTTTATTCAAAGCAGTTTCTATTTTCTTCCCGTTTAATAAATGGTTGTTTTAAATTAGCTTTAAGCTTACTTAAAGAAGTGGTAAATCGGCACTTTTACAGCTTAGTTAAAGAACGAAACAAAAGCATTTGTTAGGTGTGGTGATGATACAAAAACGATACCTACAAAATAGTTGGGCTATGGACAAACATTTTTCCTTTAGTTTTAACTTGGGGTCGATACAGCACGTTTTCTTCTTTCATTCTCCCCAGTCAACCGATCTCTTACATAATACTATTCTAAAATATAGACCATAAATCAGCCACTAAATCTGTAGATAATGACAATAATTTAGAAAATTAAGCAGGTAAGCTGCTTAAACAACGTTAAACAAAGTTCGCCCGACCAGAACTTAATTACTGGTTAAATAAATTAGCTATTACAAAATGTAATTTAGAACAGAATTTAGGAGATAAAGTTTATTCCCCTGTGTAGTATTTAAAACAATTCGTTTTATGTGTGAGAAAAATAGCAAGGGGTATATTAAAAAAGACCTCATTTTAAATATGTAGCTTAATTTTATAGCCCAACAGATAAAAGCTGTTTAGAACGTCATTCATTGCATTGAATTTTTGATGTGAAACATCTATAGCCGCACGTAAAACCGATTGCTGGCGTGGCGGCGCATGCCATGGCGACGCGTCGCCACACTATATTATAAATAAAGAACAATATATTTCTTAAAAAAAAACTGAATATTTGGTTTTTGATTATGCCATATTTATTTTCTTTTATTAAACCATTCTTTCATACTTATTTAATATACTATTTTGTATAGTAAATAATTATGAAAGAATGGTTTTCGATGTTTCACATATGCCGGGCGTCCCGCGACGGCTCAATTTTTTTTCATATAGCTTGTGAACATACTTGATACGATCAATGAGCACATGAGAACAGCTAGAGGGGCTACTAGTAGGTACTTGTTAGACAATGTGTAGGAAACCTCGTGCCAGTAGGTACATACCTACAGTTCTTTATAAAAATACTGCAAACAAAACCGCAACATTCAACATTTCTTTTTGAATACAAATAAGGAGCATTGTCAACTCCCACTCACTTATTCTCAATCCTAGCAAGAACTAAAGAAAACCCCAGTGAATACTACATTCGGGTGTAGAAAACATCTCGAAACTATTTTACATATACACAATTTTAACTTAAAGTGCTTTTAACGTCGAGAAAACGTCGTCGTCGAAATTCGCGGCAAAAAGTACTACACATATTCGAGATTTTTGATCTCTATTGGAACGTGGCGTTTTGTGAATCGTCTCTCACTTGCCGACTATGCAGTAGGACGCAATTTTTTTTTGATGGTAATCATCTATAGCCGCACGTAAAACCGATTGCTGGCGTGGCGACACATGCCGTGGCGACGCGTCACCACGCTAGTTTTTAAATAAAGAACATTATTTATTTAAAAAAAAACTGAATATTTGGTTTTTGCCGTAGCATTCATATACAGGGTAATTTTTGTGAAGGGACTGGGGTAAGACCGAAGCTACATTATACTTCAACTTTCGTTGGTCTAGTGGTCGCAGGCACTCCTGAGCATGAGGTTCTGGGTTCGATTCGGCGTCGGGCAAACTGATATTAAGTTTATCTACCTGGATTTTTTTAGTAGCAGCGCGGAGTCTACATTTGTGTCCGGTTGATGGCAATAGGCTCGCTCCCTATTACACGGGGCTTAAACATAATTGGTGAAATGTGGAGATACTATAGATCGGTACACCTCTGCCTAAACATTCGAAGTAGCAAGGCGTGATGTTCTGTTACATTATACTCCGTCTGGGTTGGTTTAATTGGTGTATGTCGTTCTAGTTTAAACAAATGAAAATAAATAACTAAGTAAGTGTGGTAAATTGGAGCAAATTGGTCAAAACACTCAGTGCAATAATACAGAGTGTGGCTAAAATATAAGGTTTTTCACAAATGTAGGTAAGTTTTTGCTTATGACCACACGACAGAAGTGAAAACTTACGACTGGAGCCGAGTATACGCGATTCCACGTCACCGACCGACTGGAGCCGAATATACGCGATTAAGCGCCGACTGGGTACACGCGATTCAGCATTACCAACCGACTGGAGCCGAGTATACCCGATTCAACGTCACCGACCGACTGGAGCCGAGTATACCCGATTCAACGTCACCGACCGACTGGAGTGGAGCATACCCGATTCAACGTCACCGACCGACCGGAGCGGAGTATACCCGATTCAACGTCACCGCCCGACTGGAGCCGAGTATACCCGATTCAACGTTACCGCCCGACTGGAGCCGAGTATACCCGATTCAACGTCACCGACCGCGACTGGAGCCGAGTATACCCGATTCAACGTCACCGACCGACTGGAGCGGAGTATACCCGATTCAACGTCACCGACCGACTGGAGTGGAGCATACCCGATTCAACGTCACCGACCGACTGGAGTGGAGCATACCCGATTCAACGTCACCGACCGACTGGAGCCGATTATACCCGATTCAACGTCACCGCCCGACTGAAGCCGAGTATACCCGATTCAACGTCACCGACCGACTGGAGCGGAGTATACCCGATTCAACGTCACCGACCGACTGGAGTGGAGCATACCCGATTCAACGTCACCGACCGACTGGAGTGGAGCATACCCGATTCAACGTCACCGACCGACTGGAGCCGATTATACCCGATTCAACGTCACCGACCGACTGGAGTGGAGCATACCCGATTCAACGTCACCGACCGACTGGAGCCGATTATACCCGATTCAACGTCACCGCCCGACTGGAGCGAGTATACCCGATTCAACGTCACCGACCTACTGGAGCCGAGTATACCCGATTCAACGTCACCGACCGACTGGAGCGGAGTATACCCGATTCAACGTCACCGACCTACTGGAGCCGAGTATACCCGATTCAACGTCACCGACCGACTGGAGCGGAGTATACCCGATTCAACGTCACCGACCTACTGGAGCCGAGTATACCCGATTCAACGTCACCGACCGACTGGAGCGGAGTATACCCGATTCAACGTCACCGACCTACTGGAGCCGAGTATACCCGATTCAACGTCACCGACCGACTGGAGCGGAGTATACCCGATTCAACGTCACCGACCTACTGGAGCCGAGTATACCCGATTCAACGTCACCGACCGACTGGAGCGGAGTATACCCGATTCAACGTCACCGACCTACTGGAGCCGAGTATACCCGATTCAACGTCACCGACCGACTGGAGCGGAGTATACCCGATTCAACGTCACCGACCTACTGGAGCCGAGTATACCCGATTCAACGTCACCGACCGACTGGAGCGGAGTATACCCGATTCAACGTCACCGACCTACTGGAGCCGAGTATACCCGATTCAACGTCACCGACCGACTGGAACGGATTATACCCGATTCAGCGCCACCGACCCGAGCGTGACGGTTCAGTTTCATTCAGTGTTCAGAAAGTTTT
Organism: Brachylomia viminalis; assembly: GCA_937001585.2. Taxonomy (NCBI): domain Eukaryota; kingdom Metazoa; phylum Arthropoda; class Insecta; order Lepidoptera; family Noctuidae; genus Brachylomia; species Brachylomia viminalis. Next base: position 10,711,878 of record OW443316.2, on the reverse strand, counting down.
CACTTCAAAATCTTTATGGTTCCTTTGACCACTTTGTTCTATTAACCCTGCATAGTTTCTGTTTTCGCTCTGAATTTACATCTCAGAAATTCAAGCTGTGTAAATTTTCTTCCAAACTACACGCCTTGATAAACAATACAGACATTACCTAGGAAATAGTTTGAGGAATAGTGAGAACTTCGGACTGTGAGGCAAAAGTTTCAGTACTATGGAGTGAGTCTAGTTGTAAACCTTATGTTATTATAGTTTTAATGTAAACGGAGTGAAATTGTTCCAATCTCAGTAATATTTGTTACTACATAGACGATAAATGCCTAGGTGATAAATGATGATTACAGACATCAGGGAGACATCGTTATTTTACTATGTCTATGCTATTGGGATTGGTTTTTTCACTTAGTTCTTCAAGTGGACTATTGCACGTGGGCCATGGCGATCGTCCCTGGTCATTCTTACCAGCCTACCTCCTTCCAGAAGTACGTTAGGTCTCCTAGTCTGTTTGGAACATCTGCAAAAGATCTGGGTGACCGGAGGGTTTCTATTCTAATTTGGGTGAGGTCTCCGTCCTTTAGTAGACGCTACTAAATAAAAATAATATGGATATTAACCATGAAAATTAAATAAGGCGTAAACTGTACTTATTGCCTTTTTAACTTTTTTTATCTTCATGACAGCGTATTAAACTTTAAAATCAAACCATTTCACGCAAGTAATTCGCTTTCGACAGCTCCACTCACGAAATTGCAAGAAGTCGCGTGGCAATAAAAATACAGGTACATTTCTTTGTTTAGGGTTATTTGTAATACGTCAGCAATCCATAAAGGGATGTAGGGAGGTCATTTGCAACCAAATTACCCCTTATGATCCTATGCAAATGTCAACCATTTTCCAGTAATTTGACATTTTATATTATTTTGAAGAAATCTAGTATCATATTGTATCTCGTTGGATAGCTGAGAAGTTGCACATATTTTTGGAATGTTCTGTCGTTAAAGTATATCCGTGGTTATTTGTAAAAATTAACCATCTTAGTCAAATAACCTGCCCAAAATTATGAAAATTTTGTGCTATGATTTAAAAAATATTAGGTAACGATAATATTCGTTTTATGGTTTATTTTTATGTATTGAAGTAGAAGCGGATAAAAAAAAATTAAAAAAATCATGCATTTTTTTTTATTTTTTTTTTGGATGTATACAATACCACCAAAAAAATGATAAAATCTCAAATTATTCGGAAATTGTTGCATAATGAGGAGTAATTTGGTTGCAAATTACCTCATGTACATCCCCTGAATGGATTGCCGACATATTACCAAAAACCCTGTATACAGTGCCGATGTCACGACTACCCACATGCAAATAAAAAAAAACAATCCCTGTCATACGTCGTAAAGCGTTTATGTCGGTAGCATTGGCTCGCTAGATTTATATCTGGTCTTTTGTGAAATGTTGTATCTAAAACGGTTCATTCAAAAGTAAAATACACTGAATTCTAAACCATATGAGAAGCAAAACTGCAGCATTTACATAAAAAATCTGATCGGAGAAAAATAAAACGTGACCCAGTTAATTTCAATTTATGCCAACAGTATCATTTGTAATATTTTTATTTTTTAATATGTCACGCAACAAAAGGGGAGAAACAATAGAACGACACAGATAGCCAAGGGAGGTGTACCGCGATTAATTCCAGCATATATAAATCACGAATATCAGGCAGAGGGCGCGCGCTCAAATTAATTCATAAAAACTCGTTATTGTACGAGTAGGTACATGTGTTACGTGTTTAGCTGTTCAGGAAGTATTTGTTTGGCTGAGGTAGGCTATTAGGTAGACAAATTTGAAAAAAATAAAATTATGTAGGCAATTGAAATGTGCGATAAATTATTTTATTTTACACTAGCTTCTGAAACTAATTGTTCCCCCGACCCACTCCGTCGCATCGCATCGTCTGCCTGCGTCATTACTTCGTTTTCACTTAGCGTTATTTCTGACTTTTTTTTTGTTCGGCTTCTAAAGGTCCTAGCGTGATGTTAAATAGCCTTCATCAAGAATTGGGCTATCAAATACAAATAGATTTTTTCAAATCCGATCGGTATTTCCGAAGATTACCTCCTACATACTAACTTACAAACCAACAAAATAAATGTTACTTCTTTATAATATTACTACTATCTGCCCGCGTCTTCGTCCGCGAGAAATGTCTTGTCCCTCCGACCCACCCCGTCGCATTGCATTGCTTACAGTTATTTCTGACTTATATCCCTTTACTCGGCTCCTAAGAGTCTTAGCGGGATGTTAAATAGCCTATAACCTTCATCAAGAATTCGACTGTCAAATGACAAAAGAATTTTCAAAATCGGTTAAGTAGATCCAGAGATTACCACCCCCTACAACCTAACAAACTTTACCTCTTTATAATATTAATAAAATATAGATTATTATAGTATAAATAAACTCACGCCTTCTTCCCATAAGCTGGTTTTTATGGCAATAAAGAATTTATTTATTATTTATTTATTTATATGCAGAAACAACAGAAGACTGCGATCCTAACATGCTCCTTTTGCTTCGTTTACGTTCATACATATTGTCTGTTACAAGTAGGCATTTCACCTTTCTGAAAAACATCACCAATAAGCTCAATATATGTCTTAAAATTATAAAATAAAATGTAACTTATTTTTTTTTTATTGTTGTCTGAAAATAATGGTTCAATTGCCATGACTGATTAAATCCTTCAATATATTGTGCGCAAGCGATGTCAGCGTCCTCTTCATAAAAGTGATCAAGTTTGAGTTAAGTTAGTAATTTACTTAGTCTAAGTCTGATTAAGCTAAGTTTAAACTTTAAACATAACTCGCGAAAGAGAAACACCAACGTTTGGATCTTAACAACGACGTGGTTCAGAAGAAGTTATTTACATAAGCATTAAGTACTTTAAGTGAGTGTGAATTTGGACATGACACCTAGACATATCACGCCTGTACCCTTCGAAGGGGTGGACAGAGGTGTACCTAAAGTACACCCACATTTCACCAAATATGTTTAGAGTCTCAAGTAATTTCATGTCTATTGCCGTCCACATGGTTGCTAATTGAATTATATAATTTTTATGACTTTAACAAGATAAAATTTCCAGCCAAATCATCTACTTTTACAATAGTTGCAAATATGTGAGCACGATGTATCTATCACATAATGAATTTACCTGTCCTTGCTTTATTTTTTTTACCTATTGTGGAATAGTAATTTTATTCTAGGTGCATCGTCTTCACATGTCGTTATAAGTAATTTAGACAAAATATTGTAAAGCATTTTAAAAGAGTAACGGTGGAGTTTTCAAAACTACCTTTTGGAAAGGACAACTTTAATCCATTTTATTTTTTTGTAAATTTTAACTTTCAACAGTGCCTTTATGTGCCTATTTGAAATAAATTATTTTAGTTTGACTCTGAACCGGGCCCAAAATCAGGCTCTTGGCTGCTACTAAGAAAACCCAGATTTAAAAACGCAGTAAGCTTTGCCCGACCCGGGAATCAAACCCAGGACCTCAAAAGCAAAGGCCGGGGCTGCCTTGAAGCGGCTCCTGCCCAATCTAGGGGGTCCAAACGCCTCCTACTGGAGGCTGTACGCGGGGGTCGTGCGGTGTATGGCCAATTACGGGGCACCGGTTGAACGCATCCCAAAGGGTCATGGCCACCCGGCTGGTCCGGGAATACCGTACGGTCTACGGTGAGGCGGCGAGCCTCGTTGCCGGATTGCCGTCGTGGGATCTGAAGGCAAAAGTCCTCGCGCACAGATGGGAGTGGTGCGAGGACGCGAAACGCCGGGGTGTAACTCCGCTGCCGCGAGAAATCACAGCACAGCGGACAGAGCTCCGGCGAGATCTCATGGCGACATAATTAGTGTGACTGTTGCAACCCAGCGCTGGGCACGCCACAATTGCGGTGACAAGTCCGCTCATGGGCGGAGCACCACCGGCGATAAGTCCCCTCTTTGAGGAGTGGCTAAAGAGGCGCCACGGCGTCCACACCTTCCGCCTGACGCAGGTCCTCACCGGACACGGTTGTTTCGGGAGGTTTCTGTTCCAGATAAGGCGGGAGGAAACGCCCGGGTGTCACCAGTGTGTGGATCGCCCGGAGGACACGGTGGAGCATAAGGTGGAGGTCTGCCCGGCTTCGGCGGAGCACCGCCGTGTCCTCGTGGAGGCGATGATTGGCGGTGGCGATCTCTCGCGTCCGGCCCTGGTGCAGGCTATGGTACGGAGCGAGAGGGCTTGGGAAGCCGTCACCTCCTGCGAAACAGTAATGTTCGCGAAGGAGGAGGCGGAACGCGTGAGGTAGCGCGAGAAGAGCGGGAGAAGTTATTTGATGATAATTATCCCATTATAAAAATTTATAAAAGTGCCCTCACGACGGAAAAGCAGGAACGCCTGCGACCACTAGACCAACGATGCAGTCATAACCTATAATAACCTAGCACATTAATTGCGTAGGTAACAAACACATTCGGAAAAACAATCCCTTTAATTGTGACAATTCAACGATGTTTTGTGCGTTATTTTTGCGGTAAACCAATGATATTTGTTTTAATGTCAAAATTAAAGAGATTATCATTCCGGTTGTGTTACGCAATAAGGGCTTTGGTTATCAGGAGAAACGAAAGAACGTTTATGGATAAACGTTGACAGAATTTTTCCGATGTGGGAATTGATGACAATGGGCCAATGAGAGGCTCAATTAATATGACCCGCTTAATTGCGACAGCGGTAACGATATTGCAAAAGGGCAACAAGGTCATCAGATAATGACTGCAAAAACGCTACGGCCCTTTTGAGCGCGTCCTTTAGTCAGTAAAGTGCATTAAAGCCAAATTATAAACACAAAATTAACCTTCAAATTACCTCATTGTATCTTCCGTTTATTAAATGTTGAACAACCAGATCGTTATCTAAAAATAAGTGTAATAAAATCGATCCGAGCGTTAGGGCCGTACTATATTTATTACCCTTAAAATTTCACTCCGGTTCGTCGGATCCAGCCCCACTTTGTACAAAGTAGATTCGATGACTCGCTGTTGATTTGATTGGCAATTCCGTTTCAACTTTAGCTAAGAAATATCATTTATAGCCGACCAAGAATTTATAAAAGAACTCCTGCATTTGAAAAGCGAATAAACAGTTTTTTTTTCTTTTTTATTTATTGGCTTTATTGGTTTTTTCTCGCTGAAAAGCCATGAAGGGATAATCTTTTTATCGGTCGCTAAGCTTGTGATGCTAGCTTTAATTGAATTGTGTTCCTAAAACAAATTTGTTCGAAAATCGCTAATTGGCGATTGAAGTATAGGTACGGTTATAGGTGGGAAGGCTGTATGAATAATCTACCTTTTCTTTCATCCAGTCGTTTACTCGTGTCCTACTTGAGTTTTTTGCTCAATTAGGGTTTCGAAGACACTGTAGTATGTACCAGCCTTTAATTTAATGTACTGTCGAAAAGAAAGCCATTGCTCTGAGTTGGTACCCTCTTTCTAACAAACAATTGGGGCATGCAAACTCACACATTAACACACAAACAAATACACATACACACACCCACACAAACACATACACTCAAAAAAATACATACTTTCGCGCAAGAGATGAACCAAAACTATTGTTTATTTCTTTATAGTTTTTTTTTCATTTTGTTCTTGGTTTATACACAATCATGAATTTTGTTTTTGCCTTGTCATAAAACAACAAAATTGTGTCTTTTTTTACGGGAGGACCATGGCTCCTGCAACACAGTTTCTAACTAGTGCAGAAGTCAGAGAATTCTATTAAATGTTGTAAACATGTTTTATGCCAATATTTTTTTTTTGTAGAAATAACCTTTTTCTCCTTCTGTTGGATTTTACAGATTGACAGTAATATTGTTCATAGAATTGTTCGCCTTTACAGTAAGCGCAGTTTCCCTTCATAAAGCAAATGTAGTGGAATAATTTCGTTTATTGCCGTTGGGATATAGAACATATATATCAATTACCATTGATTTGTTTCCTGCAAAATAATGGAGTGCGGAGTGGTACTCTTTGTGTTAGTTATTTAATTTATAATCTCATCATTTCTTAAACATTAACAATATATTTTTGTTTATTGAAGTATGTCTGGTTCTGGAAGTCATACAGGTAAGTATCTTACTAAAAGTCTATGCAAGAATTTAATCAATCTTTAAATATACATAAAAATTAAATACTGATCGTTGTTAAGCGCATTATTTGAGAACGGCTGGGTCGATTTGGTTAATGTTTGTTTTAAAATGTTTTCAATAGTCTGAATAAGGCTTTTAGGGTAGAAAGCTTCCAAATCTTGGCCGGAAAATTAAATAATTCGGGTAAAACAGAAAGTGCTTGGCTTAATTTTGACAACGTCTGACGGGTTAGCTAGTGAAGAACAAAAGAAAGAAAGAAAGAAACATATTTTATTTGCGACACGCACCGGCAATACAAACAGTAAAAAAAACGCTTTTTAAAACAAAGCTTCAATATTGTCGAAGACACAAGAACGTAACAACTTACGATTGGTAGATACGCGGAAGCGCGCATTAGTCAAATGACATTCCTACGTATTTGCTTGCAAAAAGTATTCGTTTGGCATAGACAGCTGCATATATGAAAAGTGCTGTGAAAATACGAAGTCCCGGTTGTGTTGACTTTCGCAGACGGGGCAAAGTGAACTTATCGAAATATTATTTAAGTTACGAAGCACTGTCGATGCATTGAAGTTTGTAAATCATGCCGCATCGACGCGATGTTGAATACTTGATTAAGTAAACATATATCTATGTAGCACTGAAAGAGAAATTCTTAAACAAACAAGCCGTGTGCCCGATAGGCTTTTCTATCAGCAATGAAGAACTCCAAATCAAACTTTAATCCACTATTTAACTCCTTCAAAGGGTGAATTTTTAAATTCTTTCTCAGTGCTCACTTTCCTTGTAAAAGGAACCGTTTGCAAAATGTCATGCTTTTAGAGTAGGCTGTGCGTTTTGAATGAATAAATGAATTGTACGTTTTTTTGTAAGTCGAACATAGCTAAGTAGGTTATGAATGTTCATCTTGAGTTACTGAGTTGTTGTTCGTGGATGGTAATTTTTAAACAGAAACTAGACCTATTCTTAAGAGGGCTGTCACTATTTTTCTTGTCTTTGAGTGTTTGAAGAGTCTCACACTCAAATACAAGAAAAATTGTGATAGCCCTCTTAACTCCACTAGCTTTGTATAATTAGTAAGTTAGTGACCATATAACTATGTATCTTCCTTATCATTAAATGTACCGTCATTGTTTCATGTGTTCATTTATTAAATGTACCTTTCGCAATGACTTATTATAGGCGGAATGTTTTCTCAATAAGAAGTGCACTTAGTTTCAATAGGCTTCCTATGGACCCTAATGTTGACTTGTTCTGCACCAGTGTGGCGACCTTAAGACGGCTTTTGGCACACTCATTTCTCATGGACGATTAACTTATCTAATATTAATTAATTATATTAACTAGTATGTACTTTTTTTATCGACTTTTTTTTTTAACTATATGTGGAGGCTTGTTATTAGCAATTTTTTAATATTACTTTGTTTATATCATTGGTTTGTTAGCCTGTAAGCCTTCTTTAAAATAAAATATTTTTAAAAAAAATTTATTAGCCTTTTTAGTGGCAAAAATACCTACGAAGCACCTCACAAAATATTTAGCTAATAAATTAAGTTTTTGAGTAATCTCGCAATTAAATACTTGTGGACAAAGTCAAAGTATCACAATGAATATGATAAGTATTATCAAATATCAAATACGATCTGTTATGAATACCTCTTTTATGTGGCTTTAATAAATGAATTAGAAATCTTGTTCACTGTTTATTATTGAAGCATTATTAAATGAATTAAGAAAAAAGTTATAAAAAAAATGCATATGCTATGGTTTTCCTACACATCTCAGATCAATTTTATTATCAAACTGGAGGTTCCAAGCCTTTTTTTTCAAACTTGGTGTCGTTTTTTTTGCTTATACTTCACACGATGCGTCGTTGCCGGTTTTTTATTAAGTTCAAGTAATTCAAAACACATCTCTTCACAAAATACTAATAAAAATTAAAAAAATACTACACTGCTTTATTTTACTTTCTACAGTCTATGGGTTTTATAGGGCAAAACGATAAATTATGGTCTTCTTCAGCCCATTCTCGTAAACTGGTGTCGTCCCGTCCCTATTTGTAACAGTAAACGAAAAGGAAAGATATCTCACCCATTGACATGGGGTTCTGAACTAATTGGGGATGGAAATAAATAGCACCCCCCCTAAACCGTTGGACATAAACTAATATAGATACAGCCCCATTGTTTCGAGTCCGGGTGGGTATCTTAAAATGCTTGGTCCAAGAATTGGCCCGTCCTCGACGCTTAGTTTGGTGTGATGATGGTGACTTCTGCCTAGATAGGCAAAATGAAGCAATTGAGCAGCAGCGCAGCTTAGATTTTCGGTCACTCACCACTATTGACAAAGTAATCAGCTGCCACGGCTTATTTTAATACCTGAATTGTATTTTATCTTTTTTTATTACGGATGCTTTTAACGTGCACGCCTTTCTACGTCGTTCTCACATGTGTAATTTCAACATGAATGATGTAACCGCTTTTTTGTAACAATATTTTGATTTAAAAGAGTGTCCATGGAGTTTCTTGCCCGTTCTTCCCATAGGTACCTACTACGCTTTGGAATGGGCAACTAGCTTCATCTTTTTGACTGACCGACCCCTTGGCAATACAAAAGTGCCTGTAATTGGTTTATTTGAAATAAATGAATGAATGATGTCTGAGAGAACAGGTATTCAAGGCTCAAAAACGATGCATAAAGGCAATGTGTAACATGAAAGTAACAGATAGTTGCGTACCTGCATTCAACTCCCTAAAGGAGATGGTTCTGCATCCATACATCGCTCGCCCCAGAACCAACAGCGAAAGAAAATTACTTTGCGTGTTCTAAATTACAAGTATATGCCCATCAAGACAAAGTGTAATGACGGACAAGTTTCAGCAAGCATTAATTTAAAAAGAAAACAAAGATTTTGAGGTTATATTTAGTAAGAAACAATCCTTTCAATACTTAGAAATGCATGCTAGTAAAATGCCTGTCACTAATGTTATTTCTATTGCCTGTATGTGGCTAGTTAAGCTAAGAGATTCAGTAAAACATTTATGTACTTATGTAATGACCTATCTTGTTTGGTGTTAAATGAAGCAAATTGAATACACTACAATGTAAAATAACTTGACAGTTGAGTTGATTGAAATGACATGACAAGGATTAGGGATGCCCATACATTAGATCCGTCTCGATATATTTTGATCAAAATCGATACCGTTCAGTGCTTACCTAGCGTGTTATTCTATTTGAAATATTACAATGCGTCTCACATAAGGCGTTTGTGAATTACTTCGTACTGTGTTCGTATTCGTGATTCATTAAAATACAATTCGAAATAGCCTTCATAATAAATGTATGGTAGTTTGTGCACTGTTCCGTTTTCGTTATTATATTCGTGAATTTCTCACATCGAGTCATTTTTTACGGATCGAAGTAGCCATCGTGCTTAATATTGGGCGTTCTGTAAACTCAGTTGTATTCGATTCATATTCGTGTTTTTCACGAATACGAATCGAATACATATGAGTGAGAGCGAAATGCTGCACACATTATGAACGCGATCTCTGCCTACGAAATGTTTTTAGTGAATACTCAAATCTCGGATCGATGTACGCACGGCTATAATAGATCAAGATCAATATATAGATATACATTTCCGGTATAAGCAGATCTCGCATTGTATAAAATTCCCTTGCAATGAGAGGTCAGTGTAAACTGGAAATGTATAGCATGATGTGTAGCCGTGTGTACGTGAACTATCGTATTCGTGTTTTTAAAATAGATGATGAAAAATTCCCCAAAACGAATCACGAATACGAATTGTCTACGAGTGAGTGCACATCGCCCATTCGTGAATTTCTTGTTGTTGAATTCTTTTCACACCTAAGGTGTATGGTACCTATAAAATCGTCGAACAAGTCACTACAGAAGCCATACCCCAGAGCGAAGAAAGTTGAAAAGGAAAGTACGTAGGTACGGATGCGTATGACATCCGTGAGCAGGTGGTCAACTCAAGTAATCTCGCTCTCGATGTGTGAAATGAAAGATTGGGCATCACTGATTGTCATGTCAAAGATGGCAGTATTTTTGATGTGATGTCGTAAATCGTTACAGCTCTTTTAATTTTGTTCATTATGGATCGCAGAATGTCCGTTATATACAGATATTCGCAATTAGTATAATAAAATATATTTAGAATTATTATGTACGTCAGATGTTTGTTGGTCCTGGGGCCATTTTCGACGATGTCCTTTGCTAACATTCCCATCACATTACATTTTCGAAATAGCTATTTTGGTAAAATCAAATATACATTATTTTTAATAAATCGTCTGACAATAGAACACGACCAGTTAGAAGGCAGTATACAAACATGCTACGTGTTAGTGGTCATAACACTGCATTAATAAGCAAAAGCGTTAGATATATATGCCCGATTATCTTTAACAAAGTACCCGATGAATAAAAACCGAGTCCATTCCACTGTTTAAAAAGAAACTGTCAGTCTTATTAATTGATAATAGTTATTTGTTATACAAGAGTGCAAAGTTGCTTTTTAACCGCGTGTTCAATTTCGATGACCGAGCAAGCGAAGGATTCTAAAATTGAATCACGAGCGCAGCGAGTGATTCAAAATTAGAATCCTGAGCGTTAGCGAGGGAATCAAAAGAGCACGAGGTGAAAAATCTTTGCACTCGAGTGCAACACGTAACTTTTCATTCCACCTCAGCGAGGAAATGACTAAATGCAAAAAAAAAACGTTTACAATCACAAGATAGGTACACTTTTATTTCAGTTTAGGTATTAATTACTACATTATGACAGGTAAGTATTACAGAATAATCTTTAAATTATAACAAAATAATACTAAGGTATAATTAAGAAAATTTTAAAGTAACGTTGCTACAGTTATTTAAATTGAGTGTAATATTTTTGTTTGGTACTGTAATATTGGTGTTAGTCACTTGTGTACTGTTTTTCGGTAAACTATCTGTCATACTTAATAGTTGTACCGATTCATCGGATTCCCTTGGCGTGAATGTTGGAGAGAGAGGGAGATGGTTAGGTGTTTCATAACGGCTTATTTTTGATGTAGAAGGGCCAGTCCAAGGATCCGATTGAGGCTCTTTCAGTGTAATGGCTCCTACGATGCCTTCACATATTTTAGACTTATTTTGGATGGAATCCTCTATGTATCCCTCTACAACTGCATTGGCCTTCCAGCCTCCGTGGCGCTTAAGGGACAGGAGATCAGCTCCGGAATCAGCCAAAAGTGTGGCTGAAGTTCGTCGGAAACAATGACCCGTGTACAACAGGGGTTCTGGAAGTTCAAGAAATGTTGCTATTTCTCGTGGGATACTGCCAATTTTATTAGTACCCATAGGCTGTCTAACACACTTTCCATTGCGATACTGTAGAAAAAATCAAATACAAATACAAATATTCTTTATTGTGGTACATAGGTAAGCAATAAGTTGTTACATGTTTCCGAAATTGTACACAGCTATGACCCGCCATAATGGCGTACAATAATTTTAAGGTAAGTAACATTTATAACATAAGCACAGCACAATCAAATAGAAAATTGAAATAATAACAATTTGAAAATATAATAAACGAAATTTTTTTACATGTCAAGGCAGCAATCAAATTATCGAGACATAAATTATAAATGCAGTTAGAATTAAATAACCCAAATTAAAAAGTATACACATATTACTCATCAGGGGAACAATTAAAGTTAAATGACATCATCGAGATAATCCTTCAGAGTGTAGTAACATTTGTCTACTAACAATTGAAATAATTTCTTTTTATAATTGTGCAAGTCTAAATCTTTAATTGTCTTTGGCAATTTATTATATATGTCAGGTATTAGATAAAAAACACTTTTGTGGAAAAGAGCAGTTTTGTGGGGTTCACGTGTCATTTTGTCTTTATGTCTGGCTCTATTACTAAATTTGAAACGGTGAATATTTAATTTAGCGAAAATGGCACATTCGTAAATAAACATACAGGGAAGTGGTAGTATTTTTAGTTTCTTAAAATGTGGAACACAGGTGTCTTTTGAATCAATGTTTACGATTGATCGGATACACCGCTTTTGCGCCTTAAAGGCTAGGTCTTTGTTGGTCGAATTGCCCCAGAACATAAGACCGTACCTCAAAATGGAAGAGACATAACCATGATATGCACTAAGAACAGCAGATTTGTCTGCTATTTTACTTAATTTATAAAGGGCATACGACTGTTGATTTAAGCGTTTACAGACATAATCTATGTGATTTTTCCAGTTAAGTCTTCTGTCAATATGTAGCCCCAAAAACTTTATTTCATCTATTTCTTCAATATTTGTATCTTTGAATGTTATGTTTAAATTTGGCGATGCTAGAAAATTTTGTCTAAATTTCATAATTTTTGTTTTTGACAGATTTATGTTTAAATTATTAGATGATAGCCATTCAGTTGCATTAGTTAAAAACATATCAATCTCCGCATTAATGCTAGAGTGCAAATTGTCACCATCAAACAGAACTGTGCTGTCGTCAGCAAAAAGCGTCATCTGATGGTGCGTTATGGATGGTAAATCATTAATATATACAATAAAGAGTAATGGTCCCAATACGCTACCTTGTGGTACCCCAAAACGGACATTAGTGAACTGAGATTCGTAAACTTTTTCTTCTTTCGATATTGGGCATACTCTATTTATTTGAGTAGCTTGGTGTATATCGCTTAAATAGGATTTTATTAGATTATTAACATTACCCCTAACACCATAGTCATTTAATTTTTGGAGCAAAATGTCATGACGAACGTGGTCAAAAGCTTTTGACATGTCTAAGTACATGGCTACAGCTGGTTTACTTTTATCTAAATTGGTCATTACTGTATATATGAAATTATAAATCGCATTATTTATTGATTTACTTTTACGAAAGCCGTATTGTTCGCTGGCAAGAACGTTCTTGGTTTCAAGAAAAGAGTACAACGATGTATATATAACTTTTTCATAAATTTTCGAGAAGATAGGTATTAACGCTATAGGTCTGTAACAATTGAGATCTTCAACATCACCCTTCTTAAACATAGGTTTTATAATGGTGTACTTAAGTTTATCTGGGAAAACTCCGTGTTCTATGCTCAGGTTAATAGTGTAGCTTAAAACAGTAGAAATTATATGAGCTACATCTTTCACAACTCTAACTGTAATCTCGTCATAACCAGTGCTGCGTACATTTTTTAAAGAATTAATTATTTTAAAGATATCATTAGGAGTTACAGGTTTCATAAAAATAGAGTTAGGTTGAGTCTTACCCGTTAAATGTGGTATTGTGTTTGCTCGTTCACAGTTAGCTACGTTTAAAAAGAAATCGTTAAATAATTGAGCTATCTCTTTCGGATTTGAAATTGTATTACCATTATCATTTTTCACTTTATTTATGTTCTCCTTGAGTAAATTATTTTTGTTTTTGTTTATAACTTGCCATGTAGCTTTACTTTTGTTAATAGAAGTTTTAATGTAATGGCTATTTTGAGATTTTTGGGTAAGATTGAGAACAGATTTGTATCTTTTTGAGTAAGCTTTAAAATTACTTTTGTTTTTGTTTGTTGGGGATTTTCTATACTTCCATAAGAGTTCTCGCCTACGTTTGCTGCACAAACCAATGCCTTTTGAGACCCATGTTGGCCTTTTGTCTACCATAACTTTAACTTTAATATAAGGAAAACATAAATTATAAAACAATGTAAACGTATTATGAAACTGAGAAAAGGCATTATTAGGGTCATCTGTCTCATAAACTTCACTAAAACTTAGGCTACTAAGATATTTTATAAATTTATCTCTGTTTTCATTTGAATAGTCTCGCCGTTGGACGTACCAGTACTTAATGGAGCAACTCTTTTTTACCGGGCATTTAAGAATTTGAGCCATATGATCTGATAGGGCCAACTCAACCAATTCGCTTTTACAGCCTTTGACGATCGACGATTTGAAATCGATTGACTGGAGTGTTAGGCGGGCGTAAGGCTTGATATTTCTCAACAATCGTTACGTATTCCTTGCGAATGACGAAGTTGCGGTCTCTTTTTGTCTTTGTATTAGGTAAATTAATTAATAGTAAGTCATCTGAATGTTTCTCAATGTTTTTGACATTAAGTTGTGTTAGTTCATTAGTTCGACATGCTCCGTTTATTCCAATAATAAGAACAACCTGTAACGTAAAGAGTATTGTAGTAGATAAATGAATAAAATTGATATGAACGCATAATTATGCCTATCAACATCTACTAAGTATACTATTTAATTGAGATTAATATACTTAAGTAGATACTGAATGTGCAACTGACTTACTTTTGCCGCCAAATATACGGAATCGGGTGCTTCGTTAAGAAACTTTTCAATATCAGATACTGTGAAAACCTTCGATTTTTTTGGTTGATGACCAGATGAGGCTCTTTTTAAAAATGCCACTAATTTAGGATAGGTATCGATATGTTTGTCTTTTTTCATCTTTATTGTTGCTTTTAGCATCGAATACGTACTCCATAGAGTGCTTGCTTTCTTGTTCTCGGATAATTCTATAAAATATGCCAGCAAAACGTTTTCTGAGAAAGTTTTGGCTCCTTTTGCTAGTCGCCACGTGTTGAACATATCGTACTGTTTTAAATACTTCTCGCGTGATTGTTGAGGGAGAAAGCTCATTTGCGCATTATTAACAGTTTCAGTCAATTCTGTTGGCGTCAAGCAAACTTCCTCGTCGCTAGAATCACTCATTTTAGTTTTTTCACTTGTTTTCAAGTTTCTTGTTTTTAATATAAGGTTTAACAATGACGTGAAAAAATGCCGCGTAAAGAACCGCGTACAAAGCAAATTGAAAAAAGAACACCAAGAAGGTTCCGAGTCTGAGTTTTTAACAAATTAAAAAAAAGTTGTATGATATATTCGGCACCATAGAGGTAGCAGTAAATAGGTTTAATGTTTTTTTTAATTCACAAACTTAGTGCACACGATGTTCTAAATTCAATTTACTTTATCCTCTAGAGAATAAAAACGGCTTTTCCACTCAGATATCATAGACATATATAGTAAGGACCAGGCTAACCGCGCGGCGAAATGGCACCAACGCGCTGGCCCTAAAATATCAGTTTTAGGGCCAGCGCGACTCAGTCGAACGCGGTCCGCGCGCGGATGCGTAGTACTGTCATTAAAATGCCTAGTTGCGTGGTAAAAGGCTGCAAAAATTATGACACAAAAGTTAAAAAGGAACATGGGATATCGTATCATCGGTAAGTAATCTTACATTATTTTTGTTGCAATTAAATTATCAAATAAACATATTTTTAAAGTGATAATTTTACCACCGAAATCCACAATGGCGGCCATGTCGCGCGCTGTCGGCAGCGCGTGAAGTAACCTTGTACGGACGTCATTTTTTATTTGTGTTTTATTTTTGTCTTAGGAACTTAGTGTAAGTAATTTTGATTTTTTTTTGGTAAGTACCTAATATGTTTTATATTCAACATAAGAGTGAAACAAAAAGAGTACAAAAATTTAAGAGGAAGTCTAGAAATGATAATTATGAAAATCGAATTCATAAAATATTTTGAAATGCTGTTTTCATTTATTCACGCAAACTGAGCGAAGCTACTACCGTCATTGACGACGGTAGTAGCTTCGCTCAGTTTGCGACATTTTTACCGGAAGCTTGCTTCGGGTAAAAATGGATAGGAGATTTAAAAAAATATAAATATGCGATGGCAAATTACGATTCAAATAATTTTTAAATTACAGATTTCCAAATGATTCAACGCGTAAAGAGATTTGGAGTCGCATTATTAGTAAAAGTTTAAGGAGGAAGCGCTAAGGTAGTCATATTTGTTACAGTCGCGAATCATATTTAGATCAACATACAACCTGTTACTGACCTGCAAATTGCAAAAAACGTAAGAAAATTGAATTTCGCGGGCTACTCTGACGCTTTCGCCTTAAATTGTTTCCGATAAAATGTGATTAAAAAATCACGGCTACATAATCAAGCTACAATTTCCAGATTCGCATTGTATAGAAATAAATAAATGTAGCCGTGTGTACAAGGTTACGTCGTCGGCCTATGCAACGCGGAACTCACGTAGTTCGTATGAGTTATCATAGATGGCGTTAGTTTTTTCTTGTATGAAGAAGGTTTATGTAAAATGTTCTGATGGGCGTATCCTTCCTTTTGAAATCATTGTCAGATATTGAAGATTAAAAATACTCTTTCCGAGATGGTGGGATGAAAATGTTATTACTCCGTTTGTGAATTTATAAATTATAAAACTTTATAGTTACTTATTTAATCGTGACATTTTTTAATTCTCAATTTTATTTATTTGACCATGTTATTAAGGTTTTTCATATTGACAGAATTTTAGATTATTAAGCACTTGTACTAAATGTTTGCATGCCTAATTTAAGGTAGAATGTATGAGGACCTGTTATTATAAAACATCAGACAATTTTTGTACCTACTTTCTATGCAAATAAATCATTATCCAATTCTATTTTATGCTTTGAGTTGAGTTTGAGTTTTGTACCTTGGTAATAAATGAAAAGATTCGGATATTTTTTTGGAATGAAGTTCTTTATCGCAGCTTGCAGCAAATCTGTCATTTACATCAGTACAAAACGCTCTGTAGTTGGACAGCTGTTATTTTGTGATCACTTACTCAGGTAACGACAGCGTTGACAATTTGTGGTTTATACCACAAACCAACCTCCTCCTCCGACAGTCCTCCAGAACTTGGATTGGAAAGGTACTCACAGTAGATAACTTCTTCGACAGCTCGGTTGCTTGGTTCTTAATTTGTGACTTCCCACATCCAGTCATTTTTTAATCACTACACAACACCGGTATTCACTTATTTGTACGTTTGAGAGAGAGAGTTATTATGGGACCACCTGGTCGGCGTGTCCACTAGCGGCAGCGTTTGCGAGAGAAGTTATAGTGTTTTTTTAATTTATTTTTTATGCGGCTGCAGGACCAGAACTTGGATTGGAAAGGTAGTCACAATGGATAACTTCTTCGACAGCTCGGTTGCTTGGTTCTTAATTTGTGACTTCCCACATCAAGTCAATATTTAATCACCACACAACACCGGTATTCACTTATTTGTACGTTTGTGAGAGAGTTATTATGGGACCACTTGGTCGGCGTGTCCACTAGCGGTAGCGTTTGCGAGAGAAGTTATAGTGTTTTTTTAATTTATTTTTTATGCGGCTGCAGGACCAGAACTTGGATTGGAGAGGTAGTCACAATGGATAACTTCTTCGACAGCTCGGTTGCTTGGTTCTTAATGTGCGACTTCCGACATCTAGTCAATTTTTAATCACCACACAACACCGGTATTCACTTATTTGTACGTTTGAGAGAGAGTTATTATGGGACCACTTGGTCGGCGTGTCCACTAGCGGTAGCGTTTGCGAGAGAAGTTATAGTGTTTTTTTTTTTTATATGCGGCTGCAGGACCAGAATTTGGATTGGAAAGGTACTCACAATGGATAACTTCTTCGACATCTCGGTTGCTTGGTTCTTAATTTGCGACCTCCCACATCTAGTCAATTTTTAATCACCACACAACACATTCACTTATTTGTACGTTTGAGAGAGTTATTTATGAGACCACGCGGCGTGTCCACTAGAGGTAGCGGTTGCGAGAGGAGGTCCAGTTAGTTTGGTTTTTGTGGGCCTTAATGTTTATGTAATGTAGTTTGATTACTTTTAATCTTATTACAACATTAACAGCAAACACTTCATCGTGACATCACGAGACTATTAATAAGCCTAGTAATACGTTCAATTTATACGTCTAACTTCCATCCACATCTCAACAACACGCCTTTAACTATTTAGCACAAAACTTTTAATTCGCAGTGCACACATATGAAATAGTGCATTAAACTCTCGTGAAACTTTCAAAATCCGGTGCGATACTATTTCACATTTGCCTCATCATTAAAGGGGAATTTCAGATAATTAAGTTAATGTTCCTGAATTTCTGTTAGAATTAAATGGGTAGTTAAAATGATATGTTGTCGCTGATAATGTGAATCTATGCGTAAGCTTTCTCTCGGACATTTTAGGCCAAATTTAGAGGAAACCAGGGAGCAATAGTGGGGATCAAATTGGTAAATGGCGATTAAGAATAGAGTCAAGGTTCAGTAATTTGATTTCTGTTAAATCGTAACCATCCAATAAACGTCAGGCATTTATACAGTCAGCGATTATTATATTAATTGTTTATCAAATTGACACACTACGTCAATTTTCGAGTTATAGCCATTTCAAAGAATGACAGATATGATTTGACAATTGATAGTCATTGGGACAATGTGGAATAAAAAACAGCGACTGGGTTTGTGAATCGGAACTTACCTTTCTTAGTGACGTGAACAAGGATTTTAAGCTTGTGCAAAATAACAAACGACACACGTCTTTAAAAGACCATCATCATCATTTGCCTAGTCGTTTTCCAACTCTGTTGGGGGCTTCCAGTCTAACTAGATGCAGATGAATACCAGCCCAGCTATTCTGTATGATAACGTAGGTGAAGTGAGCTTGAAGTGAATTGTGAGTGTCAATCCCTAACATCTGCCGGTCGATTCTGTAAAAATATCACCGTGAAGACTTGCGTGGAGTGAGCTGTCAGTGTCATCCCACTGATGCTAGGGTTTGACCAAGCATTACATTTCCAATCATAATCGAGATCAAAGCTAGTATGTAGTTAAGTGGCTAAACATTACTATTTTACGGGGGTTTAAAATAACTTAGCAAAACAGAAATTCTGTTAGAATCTCAATGTTTATTTTTTATTTTTAGACACTTAGATACTAGCTTTGATATAATATAAAATTATCCATAGCAAAACACATATTTTTTTTAATCTCGATTATGATTGTAAATTTAATGCTTGGTCAATCCCTAGCATCAGTGGGACGACACTGACAGCTCACGCCACGCCACGCTCACTTCGCCTAAGTTTTCACGGTGAGATGGTTACAGAATCGCACTGCAGGTGGAATGATAGCTCACTTCACCTAAGTTATCACGGTGAGATAGTTACAGAATTGACCGGCAGTTTTTTACATGCATCGACCGCCTATCTAACCTCCAAAACCCAGTTACTGAGTAACACAATACCCCATGGCAACACAGGCGACCATAAGACTTTATTAATTCTATCATAACCGTTTTTAACACTAATGTATTTTATAGTTACTAATATCATAACATAAACATAGATCACGTCAACTCGTCAACGTTGAAGCTATCCAGACAGACTATTAAGTTCTAAGTATGTACTTACTTGCGTAATATTATCAGTAGGCTTTAGAATAGGCACTTGAACCCAAGTCAATTTTATGGCTCTAATTTGTGGACGTTTATCGATGTTAGGACTATACAGTCTACAATGGTGCCGATTCCCTTGTTCACAAACTAAACTAAATTTAAGTTGAGTGCATCTTTTTCTTTCTATTTCATTATGAAAAGGACAGAAGATAAATAATAGTTTAGTCCTGTCAAATTAATCAGCGCCTGACACTACTCCATACAAGTTTAGACGTGATTAAAAAGTTGACTACTAAAGTTACATGAAAATACGTCAGGTGCTGACTAATTTGACAGGACTAAACTAATATTTATCTTCTGTCCTTTTCATAATGAAATAGAACGAAAAAGATGCACTCAACTTAAATTTAGTTTAGTTTGTGAACAAGGGAATCGGCACCATTGTCTCTCGAATATAAGGCCGAGTTCACAGCAACGATTAATGGTGGGTACACATATGTGACACGTAACATGAAATGTAACATACGTTGAAACGATTATGTGTTAAGTAACATGAGATGTAACATACGTTGAAACGATTATGTGTTAAGTAACATGAGATGTAACATACGTTGAAACGATTATGTGTTAAGTAACATGAGATGTAACATACGTTGAAACGATTATGTGTTAAGTAACATGAGATGTAACATACGTTGAAACGATTATGTGTTAAGTAACATGAGATGTAACATACGTTGAAACGATTATGTGTTAAGTAACATGAGATGTAACATACGTTGAAACGATTATGTGTTAAGTAACATGAGATGTAACATACGTTGAAACGATTATGTGTTAAGTAACATGAGATGTAACATACGTTGAAACGATTATGTGTTAAGTAACATGAGATGTAACATACGTTGAAACGATTATGTGTTAAGTAACATGAGATGTAACATACGTTGAAACGATTATGTGTTAAGTAACATGAGATGTAACATACGTTGAAACGATTATGTGTTAAGTAACATGAGATGTAACATACGTTGAAACGATTATGTGTTAAGTAACATGAGATGTAACATACGTTGAAACGATTATGTGCTAAGTAACATGAGATGTAACATACGTTGAAACGATTATGTGTTAAGTAACATGAGATGTAACATACGTTGAAACGATTATGTGTTAAGTAACATGAGATGTAACATACGTTGAAACGATTATGTGTTAAGTAACATGAGATGTAACATACGTTGAAACGATTATGTATTAAGTAACATGAGATGTAACATACGTTGAAACGATTATGTGTTAAGTAACATGAGATGTAACATACGTTGAAACGATTATGTGTTAAGTAACATGAGATGTAACATACGTTGAAACGATTATGTGTTAAGTAACATGAGATGTAACATACGTTGAAACGATTATGTGTTAAGTAACATGAGATGTAACATACGTTGAAACGATTATGTGTTAAGTAACATGAGATGTAACATACGTTGAAACGATTATGTGTTAAGTAACATGAGATGTAACATACGTTGAAACGATTATGTGTTAAGTAACATGAGATGTAACATACGTTGAAACGATTATGTGTTAAGTAACATGAGATGTAACATACGTTGAAACGATTATGTGTTAAGTAACATGAGATGTAACATACGTTG
Organism: Brachylomia viminalis; assembly: GCA_937001585.2. Lineage (NCBI taxonomy): Eukaryota > Metazoa > Arthropoda > Insecta > Lepidoptera > Noctuidae > Brachylomia > Brachylomia viminalis. The sequence continues at coordinate 10,690,699 of OW443316.2, read as the reverse complement.
AAACGATTATGTGCTAAGTAACATGAGATGTAACATACGTTGAAACGATTATGTGTTAAGTAACATGAGATGTAACATACGTTGAAACGATTATGTGTTAAGTAACATGAGATGTAACATACGTTGAAACGATTATGTGCTAAGTAACATGAGATGTAACATACGTTGAAACGATTATGTGTTAAGTAACATGAGATGTAACATACGTTGAAACGATTATGTGTTAAGTAACATGAGATGTAACATACGTTGAAACGATTATGTGTTAAGTAACATGAGATGTAACATACGTTGAAACGATTATGTGTTAAGTAACATGAGATGTAACATACGTTGAAACGATTATGTGTTAAGTAACATGAGATGTAACATACGTTGAAACGATTATGTGTTAAGTAACATGAGATGTAACATACGTTGAAACGATTATGTGTTAAGTAACATGAGATGTAACATACGTTGAAACGATTATGTGTTAAGTAACATGAGATGTAACATACGTTGAAACGATTATGTGTTAAGTAACATGAAATGTAACATACGTTGAAACGATTATGTGTTAAGTAACATGAGATGTAACATACGTTGAAACGATTATGTGCTAAGTAACATGAGATGTAACATACGTTGAAACGATTATGTGCTAAGTAACATGAAATGTAACATACGTTGAAACGATTATGTGTTAAGTAACATGAGATGTAACATACGTTGAAACGATTATGTGCTAAGTAACATGAAATGTAACATACGTTGAAACGATTATGTGCTAAGTAACATGAGATGTAACACACGCTGAAACAAATTCGCCCAGTTGTTCGACCAAATCTCGATGTGCCATTTTAACGGCTGGGTACTTTTTAAATGAAAGAAAGAAAATAAAGAAAAGAAAGAAAAAAATGTTTATGGTTCTTAATGTAAAAACATTATTAAATCTATCCATTGATTCCACATATCGGTGCATCAATTGCGTCTGGGGTCGGAAGAACCTCTCTAAATCTTTAATAACAATTCCTATCGCCATAAATATTTCATATTAAGTAAACATTTAATCTTGTAGCGGTTCTAAAATAAATACAAACTCTCCACATTCTATTGAGAGGGTCGCTAATCATGTGAGGAAACAAGAGCATGAAACGTCATACTTTTTAAAACCTATTAATACACTCATGAATAAATTTTGAGGAACGCCAAAAATTGTGTGTATAAAACAAAATGGTGCCGATTCTGTTGTACACCGAACTAAACTAACTAAACTATCACTAAAATTCCTTACTTTTGGCTATGAGAATCTTAACGCTATTCTGCAAAATAAAATCTCTAAATTTAAAAATAATTTTGACACATCTAAAATCAAATTTGACAATTATTGCGACTCCACGTGGTACTTGTTTGCCGTACCACGTGATCTTTTTTTAGAGCCGTAGGCGCGAATTATGTGTGGCCTCGACTTGTATTGTATGGAATTTTTTACTTTTTGTATGGAAAATATAAAAAAATATTACCAACACGTTGAGTTTAATAGGTTTACGAGTTGCAAAGGGGGTCGAAATTTTCATTATTTTTGCGATACGACACACCGTTTTCGAGATATAAGCAAAAGAAAAGAAAAAAAAGATACAGTACCGTTTTTGCATCTGAAGTCGAGGTGTTGGTGTGAATTTTAGTTCATGACAACTAATTTTATTCCACACCTTTTTAATCGCGATTAAAAATAGTCAGATTTAGTTAAGACAATCAAAATTTTTGGTGAAAAACGTAAAATTCAGAATAGCAAAATTGCCATTTTCACTAAATTATAATCTCAGTGCCATCTTAGTGCTGTCAAACTAAAATATAGTTAAGTTGTGTCACTTTAGTCAATTTCAGAATGGGAAATCGTCGTTTGACAGGAATAAACTAAATTTTGGTGATTTTTAGTCTAGTTTAGAGAATTTTGTGACAAGAGAATCGGCACCAATGTCATGGAAATTTATGACAATTAAGTTTATGAATTTGAATTTTGCTTATTATTCGTTAATTTAAAATTGCAAATGTCGACGAAACAAACGATTAAATGACAAACATTTATTAAATTAAGAAAAGAAAAAGAAAACATACTGGAAATATACGTTTTTGTACTTAACAATTTAATTTGTTTACCAAGCTTATCCCATACATGGGGTTTAAGTCAGACGAGTGCACTGGCCACCCCATATCATTGATTTCAAGGTCTCGAAGGCATTCGACAACTACAGCCGCACTATGGGGGCGTGCATTATCCTGTATAAAAACAAATCTATCTCCAATAAAGGCATGGCACTACAATTTCTACCAAAATCTCAGTTACATATCGTGCCACAGTTAATGACCCATTCTGAATGACGCGGAGATCAATACGTGCGCCCATACAAATACCTCCCCATACCATAACTGACCTTCCACCATATGCCTCTTTTTCAATGATGTTGCACTGAGCGTGCCTCTCCCCCGGGCGTCTACATAGGTACTTTAAGCCTTCCATCATCTGGCTTCAGGCAAAATCTGGACTCATCAGTAAATACCCGGTCGAATTCAGTCTTCTTCTCACAGTTTTTGTGCTTACTGTAACCCCTCGAGCTTCTTGGAGCTTCGTTCTTACCTCAGAAGAAGTTAAAGTCCGGTATGTGAGCACGCTGGTAACGATGAACCAGTCATCTCTGGCCACAATTTCCCTTTTACGTCCCTTTCCTGCGAGTCTCGTATACTGTCTGGTCTGCCAATACCTCTTGACAACTCGGTGTACCACTGATTTTGATACTCGTAATGTTTGGGCCACATGGTTGTAGGTGTGACCAGTTTCAATCAAAGTAACAGCTGTAGCAACTCGAGTGGTGTTTAGAGCTGGCATTCTCAGTGTATTTAAAGTAACAATTTCATACTCAACACGATGAACAAGATAGTCAAGGCAAAACTTTAAACAAAACCTAAATTTAAACTCAAATTAAAAAGTCGGAAAAAAAACGCAGTATGAAAGAACGCAATCATCATCTGCTTAGCGTTTTCCCAAATATGTTGGGGTCGGCTTCCAGTCTAACCGGATGCAGCTGAATACCAACATTTTACATGGACCGACTGCTTATCTGACCTCCACAACCAGTTACTGGATAATACGATACTCCTTGGTAAGACTGGTAGTCAGACTTTCGGGCTTCTGACGACCCGTAACGACTGTCATAGATCCTCAAATGACAGCCGGAAGAAGCAGGGGCTTGGTATGTAAAGATGGTCACCCATCCACGGGCCAACCATGGCAAGCGTAGCTTAACCTGATCGACGACCCGTGCGGCTGTTATTACTATATTACGCAATAATTATAAAAAACCAAATAACTTTTTTTTATAAGTAATAGAATTTACTAATAATGCTTGTGAGAAACTAAGCAATATTTGCGTTCCTCTAAATTTGTCCATGATGGTGTTATAAAGAGCTATTCTATCTCATATTATTATAATAGGTATCTACATTCGGTACTTGTAGAGTAATATTATTTTATATTTCGCACTCTTTAACTTTGGATTGTTAAATGGGTTTAATGTTCCATGAATTCGTTTTATGTTTATTACTTATTCGTATTTAAAATAAACAAATTATAAAAAAACTGATTTTTAGTTGTTTTAGGCAAAATCCGCTAAGAAGGAAAGTTCTATAAACACTTTCAATAAATTCAAGAATATATTGGCATCTGAGGTCTGTAAGAAAGCTTTCTAAGGCAATGGCGTTATTATTCAAATGATTGAAGAACCATAAACCTTGAGGACGATATCGCCATGACAGTCGAAAACTAAGCCGCCATTCTATTTCTGTACGCAAATTCTTGTTTGGACTTCGTGGCAGACACCAAATTTGATGATATTTATGTGTTTTCCTTATACTTGACCCATTATTACCTACTTCTTTTTACTGTCTCTACCGTGAGTATTCTACAGCTCGTGGTTGGTCTAATAGTCATATTGCGACGTGAACATCATCAGCTGTTTAATATAAGATTCCATCATACCGCTGCAGTCGCCACAAATAGTGTTTACAACAATACGAACAATAGCAATCGTTCACAAATTTTCGAAGCGTGCGTATTTGCTACATCGTAGCTGATATGACGTCACGGCTACGCAGCTACGTTTTATATAAAGTCGTAGCAGATCACTGATTTGCTACGCTCCAACTCATTTCCTCGAGTCCTACTAATGTCAAAGCTAGAGTTTATTCTTATTTCAAAGTAGCTTTCAACTTGAGATATTTTTAATGATATATTTTTGAATATAAAAAATATATTAATTCAGTTAAATAATTTGTGATTTCTCAGTCTTATTTCATCACAAAAATCAGAAAGGTTGATTACGATTGTAATTTAAATACAATACAATTTTGATTCCGAAAAATCTGTCTCGCTGTAAAAATATTTGGGCCTCCATAATTTAGATCAATTCAAATACTTGAGGACAAACTTTTTAACTTTATGATTTCAGCGCGATGTTACAACAAAAAATAAAGCTGTGTTTTTGTAAAGAGGCCAAACTTTGCAGGTGTTATAGAATATTTTATACTAGTTATACGTAGGTGTCGTTAAGCTTTCTAAAAGCTACAACGATATAAAAATCGATTATCGGATGTGTACCAGTACCGAGTCACTGCAACGATAAATATGTTGTTTAAAATTTAATGTAGTAATGCAGGGTGCTTATATAGCACCACTACTAGTAAATTTCTTCATTAATTGACAATTACTGCTTTCCCGAGCCAGCACACGAGTAATGCGCGGGCCTGCGGGCGGTGAGTAATGGGTAGCTCACCGTCCGATCAGGACCAGGCCCGTGCTGGACGGCGCGTACGTGTTCCACGCGCGCCTCAAAGAGATGTCAGCATCATAGAGGGGGCCCACTAGGGCCCAAGCCTGCCGGGAAAGCGGGATCATCCAAAAGGGGTACCGCTGACCCGGAACATAAAGGGCCAAGGAAGGAACACGGGTGGGTTTTAGTCAGTAAGAGTCTGACACTCCCTTCCGCTCCACCCAGAGCGGGAGGAGTCATTTGATGATTTCCCATCCTCAAAAAAAAAAAAAAAAAAAAAGCACACGAGTAATCCATACTCAGTTTATTGTTATGAGAAAAATAGTAGAAATTATTTATTAAACTAACTTATTCCACAGATTTAAAAGGAAACAGAAACAACACAACCGAAACGACTAAAATATCTCATTTATGTGTGTAAATCTAAGAGCTAATGATACATTTATTAAGAAGTGCAATGTAAGTCTATAAGATGTTATGTAAGAGGTTAAATGTGTTTGTTTGTTTGTAAGTTCGTATGTAGGGGGTAATCTCTGGAACTAATTTTTTTTTTGTGGGTAGGGTATCATCAAATAACTTCTCCCGCTCTGCGTGGAGCGGGAGGGCGTGTCAGACTTTTACTGACTAAAACCCACCCGTGTTCCTTCAGTTGCCTGTGCCAGGGGCCACGGTAACCCTTTCAGACTTTCCCGCGACCCTGGCAGGCATCGGCCCTACCAGACCCCATCATTTGGTGCTGGCATCTCTTTAAGGCGCACGTGGAACACAACACGCCGTCGACCCGAGCCTAAAATGGGTTGAATTTCTTATAGGATCGTGGTTATGTGGACAAAGAGTTATAATTACATCATACCACGATTTAGAAAGATTTTTTAAATTAAAGTAATCCTTTCACAAATAAGACGAAAAGATTAATTAAGTTTATATTTTATTTTACATTTAATTTTACGTTGTTTTTTAATATTAGTGCTGTTCTAAATGCTGGGGTTACAGGTAATTTCTGATTCGCAGAATATTGTTTGTTTGTTTATTGTTTGTTCGTTTATTGACACAAAATACAAATGTAACATAACATAAGTCATTTCAATGTTTTTTTTAATGAGTTGTATTGCAATATATGGTTAGCTAGCGGCCTCGACAATTGATCATACTATTATTTTGAGCAACCGGCAGCAAGTTCGGCATGCTCCCTTAGATGTCAATGCTTGCGGTAGCGTCGGGGGTCGGGTTGCCTCCTTCCCTCAAATATGGCGAGGGGGTAATGGCTGATCTTTGCGTTATGCTCGTGAACGGGTGCTGCTTGTGGTGACAGGTCATCTTGCTGACTATGGTTTTGTTATTGTTGTTAGTAATTAACTGTTTCTTTATTTTACTTCGAAGATCCGAGTTTATCATTTGTGACTTCAAGTTACAGCTACATATATAAACATAATGCAGCATTGCAAATGTAAGCGGACACGCCCTTTATGCCTGGAGGCGTTTATTATGTATTTAATTACGTTTACGTTTTTGTTTTTTATTATTTCTTATTGCTTGAGTATAGTTTTCAACGTGGGCGTGTGCTAGCTGACATATGGCAAATAATTGTATTTAATGTTTTGTGTTTCAACAGACGGCTGTGCAGCTGGGGAGTTTGCTGCGCCACTTCTTCTTCCCAGCTAAAGCACTAGGAAGTGGTGAAGGGCGGGCGTTTTGGCGGACTGTCTTATGTAATTTTGACATTCAAAAAGTGCTGATTCTCAGCCTAGTTTGAATAAATGACTTTGGTTTTGATACTAAATTGAAGCCCTTGAAGAAGAATAGATAGGTTCATTTGTTTTACTTTTTTCATAGCTCAAACCAGTGGTTTAATATGTATTTAATAACTTGATGATGCTACCACATTTTTTATAGGTATCCACAATAAAATGTAATTTTGATTTCCACACATTCACCAAATATACTCCAAATACTAGTTATCTTCCTTTTCTAACGTCAACGGTTCAACTCAGTTCAATTCAGTTACGTCACAAGCAAACGGAGTAAAAAGTCGACTGCCTCTAATATGGACGCTTCAGGATTTTCAGTTGATGACACAACTGCCTTCGATTTTTACCTCAAAAATAATTACCTACCCAATACTTTGAAAGTTCAAAATGGGTTCCCTTTGTGGCCCGATTCGAAATTTATTAAAATTATGTGAAATAGTAATATTTTATTTGTAAAGTTACATCAAAGAGTTTTCATTGCGTTGATTTTCGCTTTGTCTCATTTTCGTGTCTGTAAAATCAAAATTGACAGAGTCGAATTTGTGATTGGTAGAAATGACGCTAACTTAGTACGACAAGAAATTTGTGGAACAAAGTTGCATGAAATATTTTGCTGGAATATTTTATTTATTTACCAAGTAAATAAGTCATTTCTGTAGTCGTATAAGCAAACGGTCTATACATTGCTTAAGGAAATAAACCTATGACCAAGGAAAACTATCTTTTAATCGTGAAATTAATAAATGAAATAATTTGCACCTCAGCAAATTAAAATCTGAGCAAACGCTGTATGTACTAGAGATGTTTTTTATATTTTTCCTTAATTAGCAATGCAATGGAATCTGCCTTTCGCATCAAATGCAGGAGATACTCCACGTATTTTTCAAGAGTTGAAGTTGAGCCTCAAAAAGAGGTAGAGCTTTTCACTAACGGAAATGGATGATTTTAATGAAAAGGTTGGGCTAGCTCTATATTTAGGTTTGTTAATAGGTTTAGTTAGGATATTTTACTGTAATTTTTTTACTGTTTAAATATTTTGTTACATAATTTGGTATAAGAAATATATCCAATGTAACATACGTTATTAAATTTCAGTTAAATGTCTAATTACTATGCGTCATGATCTGCCTAGCCTTTTCCTAACTGTGTTGAGGTCAGCTTCCAGTCTAACCGGGTGCAGCTGAATACCAGTATTTTACATGGAGCGACTGCCTATCTGACCTCCACAACCCAGTTACTGGGTAATACGATACCCCTTGTTAAGACTGGTTGTAAGATTTCCGGGCTTCTGACGACCCGTAAGGACTGTCAAAGATCCACGAATGACAGCCGGGACGTTGGTCCCGGCTGTCATTCGTGGATCTCTGACAGTGCCTCAGAAAGCACGTTAAGCCGTTGGGCTTAACCATGGTATCGAAGTATATTATTATACCATGGGCTTAACGTGCTTTCTGAGGCACGGAGGGGTCTTGGCATGTAAAGATGGTCACCCATCCACGAATCAACCGCGGCAAGCGTAGCTTAACCTGATCAATCGACCCTTGCGGCTGTTATTACTTAGCCGTGTAAATGTGGAATTACTATGAGTACTTACTATAATAAATACAAGTAAGCCTTCGACAGTCCACAGCTCGGCAGACTCCTACATCCAATTAGAGTCGGTAACTTTCATATTCATTACCTGTAACAGAAAGCAAAGTAAATAAATAATAATACATTCTATAAAAACACTTTATTTTTTCTTTAGAATATCGCGTAAGCTAATCTAATGAGCGTAGCTGTCTATTGGTTGATCAGCTTTAATGTGGAAAACAAAAGAGCTCACACTTTTATACGCCCATAATCGTATAACATTCACACAATGCCTACTGAAAACCCCTTTGTCTTTTTACGTAAGTTTGAACAAAAACCCAACTGAAAACCTACCATAAAATACGAGATAAAAGCCTTATCCCACATACAAAACTTTGAAAAAATTCAGTTTCATAAAAGGAGTGGTACAGACACGACGAATTTCTTTACAACTGCATTATCCCGACAAGGCTTTCTTTCCATCTTTACGCCACCATCCACCATTGTTCGCATTCTAGTCGTCTAATTGAAATATTCCATCTAGTATTGTCATTTACTTTTTCCGAGTTGTTTTTGTTTGATTTCTATTGAATCCCTCTTGCCCAAATTCGAAAGTAATGACTGTTGGTCCCAGAATGGCTGATCAGGGTTAAAATTGAAAGTGGATATTTGGTCGAATAATCCAGATTTAGAAACTCATCTTCTATTGTTGGATTGGTTCTGATCTATGCGATCAATAAATGGTCTGGTTATAATACAATGCGAGGAAGGATTTTAATACTTGGGTAAATCGAATAAATAATACAAAATACAGAACAAACTCTTTGTGCGTAAGTAGTATACCTCTTTATGAAACCTCAAAAGAGCTGAACATAAACTGAAAATGAACGAATATTTTCATAAATTAATTGAACCGGGCGATAATTGATACCCATCATTGTGTCAAGTTAGACTAATTATTAGGTATTGATACCTACTTACTAATTAATAGTTAGAAATTCAATTTAATATCTTTACTTAAGGCTCGTCTTAATTATACCGGATCGATTATTATGTAATTCTGATAACAGTCAGGAAATTTTCAATAACAAACCAGGTTTACTACTACACTTTATCGCAGGAAAAATGGACCGTATTTTATTTTAAACCGTATAATACTGAACCTATATTGTAATAAAACAGCTGGATAAGCATGTTGACATTGTCAACAACTATGAAGCCTAAGGAAGCTCGTTAGCTGACGTAAGGTACTCTGAACTACCAGTTTAAGGGGTGTTAACATTCAGTCCGTCATAAACTTTTCGCTTTTCTGAGCATTTTACGAAGGAAAAGCTGTCCGCCTAGCGAAAGCATCTCTCTTGTATTGTGTTGGATCGTTTCGACAGACATTAACTGAAATTTACGACCAGCCAATTTTAGACGGATTTAAGTACTTGCCTTTAATGTGCGTACTACCGTAGACTGTCGATGTTGTGAACTGATCGAAACAAAATATTTTTATTGTCGCGCCATCTCGATGCCGACGCCAAGGCTCGGAGATCGGATTATGTTCGAAATTCGAATATTCTGACAGACCGATGGAGGGTTTAACTAAAAATGAGTATCGCTCTGTTTATTTTCGCTATCAAGTTGTATCAGTTTCAAGAACTTGAGTTATTTACTAATTTATGTTAACAAAGTTTTCACAATATTGTGAAGTCAAAGTCAAAGCATTTATTTCAAATAGGCACATAAAAGGCACTTTGAACGTCAACATTTATATTAAAATTGAATTATATTCTAGTCGCCCTTTCAAATGGTAGTTTCGTATGGAGAAGAATGGGCCAGAAACTCCACCGTTACACTTATAAAATGTGTTACAAAATTTTGTATACCTTAATTATTTAAGAAGATGATGCACCTAGAATAAAATAACCTTTCACATGAATTTCACAGGTTCACCTGTGAAATTCATGGTACACTGCCAAGATAGCTCTATTTGCCAGGCAACTCAGTTTTCAGACAACAATGCAAATGACTGGCGTCTTAATAGTTAGGCCCTTTTTTATGTTATATCTTAGGTCTACTTGGGGTACCTACGCAAATTTTCCTTTAAGATGTTTTCCTTCACCATTTTGAGAGCAGTGGTGATTAAATAATTTACACAAAGTAAAGCACGCCTGTCTGGATTCGTACCTACGACCTGCAACTCGTAAGTCGCGGCCATTACCTAGTGGCAATGGCCGCGAGGCGGTGGTAGTGGTGACCATGTGGTCACCACTGATCTCAGTCCCCAAGCTCTAGGAACTAATTCTGTCCCAATCCGACTAAAGGCTAAAAGGTGAGCATACACAAGGGGTGCTAAGAGCTCGATATACCTATGCAGTGCCCACGACCTGTGTCCAGTTTTAGAAACGTAAACTTTGCCTTTTGTTCTATTCACGAAGATAGCTCGATAATATTCTGCCAGATAAACTAGCTTATCATTATTTTCGGGAACACATCACACAATGTTTACCGTCTTCACCCCGTGTCCTAACGAAAGCGATCGGTCGCACTAATACGCGATCGCCGCGGTCGTTTGTCACTCATTTGTTTGGAAAACCAAAAGGCGATCTCTGTTAGCGCGACGACGCGTTTAGGTTCGCCGAACAAAATGAATGCGACAGTCGCCTGTCGTGCGATGTTCGCTTTGGTTCGGGCATGGCCTTAGATGTAGACTTTCCAAAAACGTTCTATCAAACTCAAACTCAAAGCATTTATTTCAAATAAACCAATTACAGGCACTTTTGAATTGTCAAGGGGTCGGTCAGTCAGAAAGATGAAGCTAGTTGCCCATTCCAAAGCGTAGTAGGTACCTATGGAGAAGAACGGGCAAGAAACTCCATGGACACTCTTTTAAATCAAAATATTGTTACAATAGAGTGGTTACATCATTCATGTTGTAATTATACATGTGAGAACGATGTAGAAAGACGTGCACGTTAAAAGAGTCCGTAATAAAAAGATAAAAACAATTTTGGAATTAAAATAAGCCGTGGCAGCTAAGAAATGACCAGTGCCTACTGACGGCGCCCGTTCACGAACATGACGTATGGATCAGCACCATTCAGCTCAACCATTTTGAAGGGAACTCAATGATCCAATACATATAACATAATACATAATATCTCCAGTGCTTTGGGCTGTTTGTTGTCTGTCAATCGTGTAGTCACTCCCAGCATTGTTCTAAGTATTCGCTAGGTAAGTAAGTAACAATATGTAAACCGACACGTGTATCCAGCCATTTATAAAGTTATTAATATTCTATGGTGATGTAGTTCTGACGCCCACGAGTTTCATTTGCAATTTATGACAATGTCGTGTAGTTCCAGGAAACTTGCGTACTTGGAAGGATGGGAAAAATATGGCATTAAGTTCTTGAAACTGTTGTAATTGATTTAAAAGATTATATAGTCTAAATTATTATTAAGTCGTTGCCCGGAATGTTATGACTTTATAAATATTGTTCACATTAAGACTTAGAACTAGATATTGTGTATTTATTTTATTTGTTATTGTATTATTTTATCTTAGCGTTTACTACACCGGTTGAAGACATCACGTCAGCGCCGGCTGTCGCTGAAAACCAGCGCTGGGGTTCTGTCTCGCATAGGGTCGTAGCATTATGCTGAGTGATGGCCGTTTTGCGTGCATGTGACGCATATTTTCCCCTAACTTGCTCTTTTTGTGTAAGTGTTCGTTCTCTGGGTCATGTTTACCTCAAATAAACTTATTTTCTTTCTTTCTTTTCTTTTTTCTACAAAGCGTGGCAATAATGTCACTATAATTAGGTTTAAACCATATTTGAATGTTATTATTTTAATAATTCCATGACTAGCTTCTGGCTGGAACTTCGTCACGGACTTCAGAATTGGGTCCAGAGAGAAATGAAAAATGTGTGATTAATTTATTTCATTTCTCTCTGGACCCAATTCTGCAGTCAACGCAGACGAAGTGGCGGGCCGAAGCTAGTTTTCACATAAACTGATAACAGTCAAACATACAAACTTTCACATTAATAATATTAAAGATGTAATTATTATTGTAAGCTTCATTCGTAATCATAATAATAATATATTCCAATAAAACATTAACTGTTATTCAAAGTCAAAGCATTTATTTCAAATAGGCACATAAAAGGCACTTTTGAACGTCAACATTTACATTTTAATAGAACTGATTCTAGTCGCCCCTTCCAAAAGGTAGTTTCGTATGGAGAAGAATGGGCAAGAAACTCCATCGTTACTCTTTTAAAATGTGTTACAATACTTTGTATACATTAATTATATAATTATATGTGAAGACGATGCTTCTATAATAAAAATTACCCTACCAAAATAGGTAAAAAGAATTTAATAAACGTAGCAATGATAAAAAAGTTAATTAAGTGATAGATACATGGTGTTCACATATTTACAAACATGGTAAAAGTATACGATTTCCCAAATTATGTAACCAATTAATATGTCAGTGTGTGAGTTAAAGTAGTCACAGAATGTAAATCAATGTCATAAAAAATAACAAACCATACAATTAGAGTAGCAACAAGTTTTAATTTTGTCTAGACCCTAGATTGTCCTGTGGAGCTGGACCAGCATGTTTCCAAGCATTCTTATCTTGGATATAATCATCTAATTTGTAATATGCTTGTTTACACAGTGAACTTTTTATATGAGTTTTAAATTTTCTTTCATTTAATTGCAATATATTACAAGGTATTTTGTTGTAGCATTTAACACAGTACCCCATAAAAGATGTATGTACTTTAGCTAATCTGAAAAATGGTTGATCTATTTTATCTTTATTTCTATTTCTCTGTCAACAGTATATTGTGTGTCATATTAATAATACATGTTTAAGAGTGCTAGTTAACATTCAAACCAAGTGCCCGTAAGCAGGGCGGGCACAGAATAGGAAGTGTATATTGATTATGTGTCATGTCTAATTTACGTTTGTGGATTCTTCCGGGGACAAAGCTGCACGAGGCTGGAAGTAAATTATGAGGAAAATTAAAGAAAAAACAAGGCCTATTTCGTACTAGAGCACTTTGTTTGGACGTAACATTTTTGTTCCATTCGTGATACTTTTTGGCACCAAGATGTACCGCCACTTATACATAAAAGTGATGTAGTTTAGATAAGACTTTGCAAGTTAAGAAGAAAACAAAGACGTTAATTTTGGTATTGTATTGGAAACATAAACGTTACATACAAAGGACCATAAATAATAGAACTTTGAAAATCCGTGAGGCCAAAATACGAGAGTCACACTGAAAGTGTTTAGAATAGGCCAGTAAGAAAATCAGGCGATGAAAAATTTATTTAAATTTAGAATTACAAACACAATGCGAAACAGTAGATGTATAATGAATTCATGTCATATGTTTTTACAAATTGGCGGCAATTTAATAAAAAGTGTCTGTCGTGCGTCGAAATGGATTTGACTAGAGAAAAATTTCTTGGAAATGTTAAACAGCATCGCCCAAGAAGGAGGATCCTTCTCCACCATGACAACGCTCCAGCTCACTCCGCCAGACGGACTATAGAATATGTGTATATCGAAAGTGTGGAGTTAGTAAGTCATCCTCCTTACAGTCCTGACCTGGCACCTTGTGACTTTTGTTTATTTCCAAGAATAAAAGATAAACTTAGAGAAATTCGTTTTATGAACCCTGAAGATGCCGTGGCTGCGTTTGAAAAAGGTGTGGAAGAACTATCTATAGAAGAGTGATCCTACTGCTTCAGTCAATGGTTCCATCACATGCGACGGTGCTTAGAAAGGAACGGAGACTACTTCGAAAAGCAATAAAAATATTAACAAGCTTCTAAATCTAACTGTTTTTTTATTTTCTAAGTACTTTCAGTGTGCCCCACGTACCATCTAAAGTGTGCTATATCAGGTATTAATTTTGTTGAAGTGATTAAGGTTCAGTATGGATTGTAGGACTTCTTAGAAAAAACACACACGTCTTTACTGAATGATGATTTATTCCGAACTACTTTAATGAGCAAGACAGACAAGTATATATTTGTAACGAACAAATTTTAATTAGGTTACCACTCTTGCAGAGCGTTTGATAGAGTTAACAAATTAAATATTTTTTCTATCATGCGAGTGAATAGGTAATTGTACTAATTTTTCACCGTGCCCATTTCAAATCCTAAAACTGCCTACAACATATAATTTTTACCAAAGCCAACCAATACACACAAAAAAAAATTTTAACCTGACAACATAAAATTTCCAGTCAACCATACAATAACAGTCAGCCGCAACAATCATAACTCCAATATATTTCGTTATTAGATAGGGGTTGGAAATTTTAGGATCGTCTGCAGGCGACATTTGGCGGGGCCTGTGCTTCTGTCACTTTATTGGCAATTCATGGAGAGTTGTGGGCCAGTGCCGGCCAGTACGGACCCGATGAAAAACACACGCTCTCAGGCTACAAGTGAAATCTGATAAATGAAATGCGCCATTTCGTTCGCTCGACCGGCAACTGGAATCGGCAAAAACGTCTGCCATCACCCATGTGTTTTATTGCACTGTTTTTTGTCGACACCAGGTTTGTGTTTGGGGACTGCGAAATGTATGAGAGTGTGAGTGCGAATTGGTCCCTCCGCTTCATGAAACATCTACCAGGGTTTCAGACTCGAAATAGTCTTAATTAAGGAGTTTGGTAATAAGAAATTAAGTTGGATAGTCAAAGTCACAGTAACCATGGTCAGGAAGGAGATGATTACCAAACGTCATTTTATGGCACGAGTTCCAAGTACAGGGTACCAATTCAAAGTGACCCATATCGTTCTATTATCCAACGGTGATAATACAATACAAATACAAAAATACAAAATAGTTTATTTCTTTATCAAGCAAAAAAAAATGCTTTGCACTAACTAGTGATAGAAGTGTCATTTTAAGCTATTAAATGCCTGTATTAGGACACTCCACTCTTCCGCAACTTAAATTTACGTAACGTACATTCATACCAATATCATAGAACATTGTGCAACCTTAGTTTAAGGAAAATTGTGTTGTTTACATTCCCTTATAGTAACAGTTTGCCACAGGAAGAAAATAATTTAAGATTTGACATTAACATGACATTGCACAATTTGACATATAATGATAATTTATTCCATTTAGTTGACACTAACAATTATGTTAGTAATAATTTGTATTTGACAAAAGATAGATACAATATTGTTATGTACTATCTTTCTAACTATCACAAAAGACAGATAGCTGTGTCGCTATCATATTATTTTTCTATTTCAGCCAAAAATTTGGCTAAACAACTTGCTTCTTTTGAGCAATGCAATGACTTTTTAAATTATTCTGCCAATAATTTGGTCAAAATTAATGACAATGGTCATCATTTAAATTAGAAATCAGGACAAAGGAGTTAGCCTCTTGCAAAAATGTAACTAAGGCAAAGAATAAAGCATATGAAAGTGTAAAAAAAAAAAATAGTATCAACCTGGTGCATCAAAACATTCAAGGGTTTTTGAACAAAGATTTAGAAGTAGAGTTATTCCTGAATTGTAGCAATATAGATATTCTTTGTATAACAGAACATTGGCTTAAAAGCCATCAGTTCATGTTCAATTTTAGTCATCACCAGGTTGGTAGTTCGTTCAACAGAGTACATGCTGTACATGGTGGCTCATTAATTCTGGTAAATAACCAGCTTAAATTTAAAGACCGCAAGGATATTGTGAGCCTCTCTGTTGAGCGGACAATTGAAATAGCCTGTGTAGAATTGGAGCAGCTCATTATATTAAGTGTGTACAGACCTCCTTCAGGATTGTATGATTGTTTTGAAAAGGTTATGGATGAAGTGTTGCACAAAATCTGTAATTCAAATAAGTCTATCATCATTTGTGGTGATTTTAATGTTAATTTGTTAGAAAATTCTGGTTTAAGTATTAAAATTATAAGTCTGTTTCAGTCATACAATCTTGCTAACCAATTTCTGGAGCCAACTAGAATAACTCCCACTAGTGCCACATGCCTAGATAACATTTATACAGATGTTATACCAACTCACAAAGAAATTATTAATTTAATAGACTCAGATCATTGCGGACAATTAATAACTATTTCAAATATAAACAAAAAAGTTACTAAAAAAGATATCACTGTTAACCCGAAAACGACTTATCGCTTGGATACATTTAAATCTAAACTTTTAAGTAAATTACCATTTTTGGTGATTAATGATGACCCTAATCAACATTATAATGATTTTTTTAATATGTATTGCACACTATTCAATACCACGTTCATTCCAAAGACGTTCTCGGTTAATAGTAACGCTTCCTTTAGTGACTGGGCCACCATTGGTATACATACAAGTAGAAAACGACTTTATGAATTGTATGATGAACGAACTTGTAAAAACACTGCTGAATTTAATTTATATGTTAAGAATTATTCTAAATTATTTAAAAAAGTTTGTAGTATGGCCAAATCACGTTATTTGAGTTCAAAAATTAAAAATAGTAGTAATGTAATAAAAATGACATGGAGTATCATTAATAGCGAAACGGGAAGGTCATGCAACCGATGTAGTGACTACAGCCTTGCTATTGATGACAATATAATTAAATCTGATTCTCAAGTCGCCGCGGCCTTTGAAAATTTCTTTGCAGAGATTCCCGTATCGACTACTAAATCTCTAAACTCTTCACCCACTGCTGCAGAGTCTTTACTTAAAGAAAACATTCCAGTTTGTGATTCTGAATTTCATTTCGAATATGTCACTTTTAAAGATATAATTAAAACCTTTCACACGTTAAATGTCAAAAAGACTGCAGATTTATGGGGTAATTCTGTGGACGTTGCTAAGTCAATTATAAATATTGTAGCACCTACTTTAGCTGTTATTTTTAATAATTGTATTGACCGTGGTGAGTTTCCTGATCTTATGAAAAACAGTAAAATAATACCGTTGTTTAAATCGGGTAGTACATCAGACCCTACTAATTATAGACCTATTTCAGTGCTACCTACATTTAGTAAAATTTTTGAAAAACTTATTTTAAATCAAATGCAAAGATTTTTTAATGTACATAAATTACTGCATAACAAACAGTTCGGTTTTACAAGGGGTCGTTCAACTACTGATGCCGGAGTTGAACTTCTAGGGCATGTATATAATGCATGGGAGGACAAATGCGATGCGTTGGGCATCTTTTGCGATTTGTCCAAGGCATTCGATTGTGTTCTTCATGCAACATTAATCAGGAAACTGCACCACTACGGAATCCGGAACGCCTCTCTGGATCTTCTTACTTCTTATTTAAGTGATAGGATTCAGAGAGTTGATGTTAACGGGAAAAGATCTCCCGGATCGGTAGTAAGAATGGGGGTCCCTCAAGGCTCAATTCTAGGTCCATTTTTATTTCTTATTTATATAAATGACTTGCCTTACCTCATAAAGGATGAACATGATATAGTGCTGTTTGCAGACGACACTTCACTTTTATTTAAACTCAAACGTCAGCAGCTGGTTACTGACAATGTAAATAGTGCCCTCGCAAAAGTAGTTAACTGGTTTAATGTTAATAACCTTCTTCTTAACGAGAAAAAAACGAAATGTATTAAGTTTACGATACCTCATGTTAGACAAGTAGAAACAAGTATTCTCATAAAGGGTGAAGAGTTGAAACCCGAAAATACCACAGTATTCTTAGGCATAACTTTGGATGCCAAGCTTCAATGGGGCCCCCATATAGATAAATTGTCAAAGAAGCTTAGCTCTGCAGCATACGCCGTTAGGAAAATTCGTGGTTTAACTGATTTAGAGACAGCCCGTTTAGTATACTTTAGTTATTTTCATAGTGTAATGTCGTACGGTATTCTGCTGTGGGGAAATGCCGCCGATATTCAGACGATTTTTGTTTTACAAAAAAGGGCAATTCGTTCAATTTATAAATTAAGTCCCAGACACTCCCTCAGAGACAAATTTAAAGGGATTAATATAATGACTGTGCCTTCTCAGTATATTTATGAAAATCTTTTGTATGCACATAAAAATATTAATCTGTTTAAAAAGTACAGTGATATCCATAATTTAAATACTAGGAACAAGCACAAATTTGTTGTTCCTACTACCAGGCTCAAGAAAATAGGTGGCTCGTTTAGATGCCAATGTATACGTTTTTATAATAAACTTCCTAGCCACATTCAAGCACTAAGCCTTAATAAATTCAAATCTTTTATAAAAAGGAAATTATGCCAGAATGCCTATTATACTGTCAAAGACTATATTGAGGACAAAAAGGCTTGGGATTGAGTTGCTCCAATAAAGCACAGGCAATGTTAATTTATTTTATTTCGCTAACTATTTTTACTTATAATCTTTGCTATAAGTATCTATACTTATTTACATATACAATGACACTAATATTTACTATTTAAAGTATTATATTATTTTAAATTATTGTGAATGTGAGGACTATGTGTGTTTTTGTTGCAGTTTTAATCATGTTCTGGCAGTTTGAGTACCTGATGCGGCCTACCCAAATGTCCTTTCTTTGGTATTGTTCGTCGAATCGTTGAGCTCCTTAAGTTCTGAGTTGAGCTGCACGGTTACTGACAAATGCGTGCACTGACTGGACAGGTCCACTCAATCTGTGTGGTTCTTTCCTCAAAAGACCATTTCAGACACAAATCTACATGGTCCTCAAAGATTATTATAATATTATTCTAATTATTGTGAATGTGAGAACTATGTCGGTCATTGATTTATTTATATTTATTTTTGTATTTTTCTCAACGTAATCATGATCTGGCAGTTTGAGTAATTTATGCGGCCTACTCAAATGTCCTTTCTTTGGTATTGTTCGTCGAATCGTTGAGCTCCTTGAGTCTAAGTTGAGCTGCACGATTACTGACAATTGCGTGCACTGACTGGACAGGTCCACTCAATCTGTGTGGTTCTTTCCCCAAAAGACCATTGCAGACACCGATCTACATAGCTTTCACATGACCTGACCAAGATTTTGTCTGGACTTTAAAAGAGACTGTGACCTCTGAGTTTGTTTCGGCCTTTCTTCTCAGAGTAGTCAGATAGGAAACGCCGACCCCATCTAGTTTAAAAAAAAAAATATGATTGACGTGTAAAAGTGTTTGTTCAAACCTACTTACAGAAATAAAATCATTTATCATTTATCATTTCATATATACAAAAATTATGCCAGTAATTAATATTTATCTAATTTTGAGAAAGTGAATTGTGTGAATTATAGTAAGTATATCGATACTTATCCTTAAATAATTGTAGTTAAGGGGCTGACAACAGCTAAATTGCGGTCACTGTCAGACTGCATAGAAAAGAAAGAGAAGCGCGATGACACAAAGCTGGTAAATTATTGCAAAATATGAAGCAATTCTCTATTTACACATAAACTATTGATTGGATTAAAAAATGAAAACACTATCACGTTAATATGTTACATGAAGAACAATCTGAAAAAAAAACCAGAATGATTGCATGTATATAAGTATGGTTTTTAATCGTTAAAATATTTTTTTTGAGGTATTTTCGTGGATTTTTTCTATGGTACCAAATTAGTTGTATTACGTTTTCAACACACTAACTAACTAGCATATATCCTGAAGAATATCATATATTTTTCTCAATTTGTTAACTGTACAGTATCATATACTTTTAGGCATTATAAAACTTGCATTTAGGTCATGTAGTCCCCTTAAGGGTGAATTAAATGACGGGCTTTTAAATGCCTCGATTAATCACGACACAGAAAGATCCCTCATATCGCATGTAACATTTATTTTAAAAGTACACTCACGAAACCTCCTCAAATATTACTGAACCACGTAAACTGAGCGCTTACAAGGCGTCTTTAAAACCATGAAAGGAAATTTTAATGGCCGCCAGGTGACTTCGCGTTTATTCGACAAGGAAATAATGGAGACGCGCGATAAACGTAAGTAAGCCTTCGTCAAGCCATTTTACACGTATGCCGTCAATTTAGAGCAGCATTATGGCTCATAATAGCCCATTAATGTCTTAGAACGGAGAAACCTGGCTATGAAAAACTATGCAGTAATAGGAGCGGAGCTTAGAGTAAACAGAGTGATATATGCTTGGTACAGACCCTTACATTGTAAAGCTTTGGACACACAATCATTTATCTTATGAAGTGTCTAAACGTGGTCACATTACCGATACCACAGAATACATAATTCAAGTACAGAAGATTCACATCACAAAATAATTTAAATAAATTGCGACTCTTGCTACGTCATAATAAAGTGCAATTCAGGTCACACAGCGCTAATTGCCTACAGTTATACTCACATAGAAGTGGCCTCTCTTTCTATCGCGTAACTCTTATCTCTTTTGACTACGTTAGGGTTGTCTGCTATTAAAGCATAATTAATCTGAATATTTAATTACCAGTTCTGCGCATATTACTCTACTTTTATGAACAAATGATGTTTCAAATAAACCTAGGCTAGGTACTTTAGTACCTACGTAATTGGGCAAATAAAAAGCATGTACGAGTACCCTGTTGTCTACATAATCAAATTCTTACTACCTAATATTTAGTTATAGTAAGTCCATGTTAGGTACCCACCGAAATAAAAATACTAAAATAAAATTTAAATATGTACCAACTTTCCTACCTACACTTATCAAAGCTAAACCTGATCTTGTAAACCAAACTTGTACGTACTTCACCATACTATAATAATAAATATTCTATCTACGTATATACGGGTGATATAAATAAAAGTAATCATTTGGTAGGTGACCTACCTAATTACTAATTATAGGTAGACGTGCATTTCTTTACCTATCGATGTCCTTAGGAAGTATGAAAAACGTTATGTTCGGATCCTTGTTATAATTTAAGCAGCCAAATGCGATGCAATGCAATATGCTTTTGCCTTCATTTTTGTGGCGACAAACAGATGACGTGACGCGGCCCGTGTTTGATTATCGAACTAACGTGTGAGTCCCGGCCGGCGCGCGGCAGCCCTGAATTGGTCCGACAAGTCGACCGCGCCGCATACTTGTAGCTTCATACCTAAAATGCGAAGAGCGCCTGGCCTGCCGCTACGTAGTTTAGATTGTTGCGATTTTTAGTTGCAGATTGAAAATTGCTCGGTGTTTTTTGTGTTGCTGTGTGCTGTTGTGCTGTTGGTGTAGAGCAGCGTTTAATGAATGGTCAGCTGCATTGGTCAGCTGCATCAACTGCTAATCACATCATACTACAACCTCTTATCTGTTTGCCAAGTTTCCGTACGATCGGTTGTACCTGTTTTTAATATTTATGTGGGTTGTACATACACGACGACATTTCAAGCTATAGGTACATTTCCAGTTTTAGTTGACCACGCATTTTATTGGCTTTTCGTACAGTGAGAAGTAAGCTTATACTGGAAATGTAAAGCTTGATATGTCATCGTGCGTATATATGAAGGAATGTATTTTGATTAAGATGTTCTCATGATACCATCTTCAGATCTGCTCCCGATTTTGGAAGCGGGTTATTATTTAATTTAGTAAGTCAGTACTACGCAGAAACATTATCCCAAATATAGGTACATAGAGGTATTATAATTATTCCCTAACTGTTCCGAATCTGTCCATTCGAGATTACGAAGCAATCTACATTCACGACTTTATATGTTGGAACTCGAAATAGAATAATAATAAAAGTATCTCAACTTATATCGTCGCAATAACTGTATAATATTATTATCTTACAAGGGATAGTCGAGATTCTCTCGGGGATATTGTCCATTTTATTACATTCTTGGTGGCCCTTTGGATAATTGTAGCGTTTTAACGACCCGCGATACCGCTTAAACGGCAACCTCAATTATTTACACCACCGCATTATTTGTTTTAAAATTAGAAACCGAATTCAAAAAAATATGGCAAAAAGTAATGACGATAAACCATTAAGTACCACAATAATTTGACAAAAATCATACTAAGTACACCACTAATCATTCAGTCAGACACATACCCACCGTGAAAAGAAAAATTAAAAAGAAGAGTTGTTATTTTCAATAGGCATTTACTTAAAAGTTTTATTTTAAAAACATTTCACTTGATATGTAAGAAGAACCTAGCGATCTCGTGTTGAATAAACAATGGGTACATTTTTCAAAAAGTACATTATTCTTTTTTGTTACCAGAGAACTTAAAAACACTTGTATCCCGTGATTAATGACTTGAACTAGACCCGTGACCACATTTATTGGCTTAAAACGTCAGGACAGTCTGACCTTAGCGTTGAAAGGAACGACTTGTAATTTACAACTTAGTTACCTAATTCTTGTCAAAGGCTCATAGTTTAATAATAATACCAGCCTTTTACTGTCCCACTGTTGGACAAAGGCCTATTCTCAGACAGAGAAGGCACGAGCATTGATCACCACGCTTGCTCAACACGGATTAACGATTTCAGACAGATATCCTAATCCTAACTTCCTAACTAACATCATAAATGAGAAAGTAAGTTGGTTTGTTTGTTTGTTACCCTTTCACGCCTATTGAAACGATCATCATGAGATTTTGCATACACGTTGTCAGGTGTACAGAAACGGACATAGGGTACCTTTCATCCCGAAAAAGAGTACCTACTGTTCCCGAGGAAAACAACACTAACGTTCTTGTGATAATAGATGGCGCCACGTGAGTGTAGTGTGTTGAGTTTTTCTCGATGTTTTTTCCTTCACCGAGATCATAAAGAGTACAAATGAATTGAGAAAGTACCAATGGGTACTTGCCCGTATTTGAACCCAGAACCTCGTGCATAGTATAATAATAATAATATAATAATAAAATTTATTTCAGAATTGCTTCCATAACTTGTTAGTAACAATGTTCTTAGCCTACATTAGTAATAGTATAATAACAATGAAAATGAAAATAAAACAAAACAACGAAAATATTTCAGGCACTTGCTTTCGCGTGTAGGCCTATACAGTGCGCTATTAATACGGAGTCCCATCGGCCTGCGCACGCGGCCAGGATGGCGTTGGGGCTGCCGCGCACCCGCACCATTAAAGACGCACTTCGCTTGCGTATGACGGCGGCGTGAAAGCCGTCCACGCGCGCCTCTGCCAACATACCACTGGCGCTACAGTACCGCGGCAGCCCCATCAGCACCCTGAACGCATTATTGTATTGCACACGCAGAGCGTTGTATGTCCTCTGCGTGTATTTGGTCCACAAACTGCATGTGTAAAAGGTCTGGCAGAAAGCTCTAAACAGTGTGACCTTCACTTGTTCAGTACACCGTGCGAATCTGCGAGCCAACATGTACAAACAAGTATAAACATGTATAAACAAGCTAAATTTTGATCATACGACTGTCTTTGTAGACCTACTCAACAAACATAATTATTATTATGGGAAATGCATCGTCTGCGCGTCTTAAATTGTTTGCGTGACGATTTGAATATCACACGCAACAAGGTTTGTTTACAAAATTTGCCCTGGCGACAAGTATCACAACCAAAATGTTTCAAATAAATGCCAGTCACAAGTTCCAAATCGGATTTCAACATAATTTTTGCGAATAATTTACGTTTCATATTTCTTTAGCATATACGAGTATTAGTGATGTGACATGGATAAGACTTACCAAAACTCTGCATATTGAATGAGAAAAGATTTTATGATACTTATTGTTACTTATTAGCGTATATTTTGCAATTGTTTTAAGTCTTATGGGTCAAGGTGTCAAAAAGCATAGCTCTCTTAACAATGTAATTTTTAATAACTCGATCAGTGTTATTGTTTTTAATCACTTTGTCGAACGACTCTCCTAACTGTACTACAACATTTTAATAGCGGTATCTTTGCAAATACCGCTTTTACAAAGTTGTGGTACGTCAGTGCAATTTAATGTCGTAATGTTAAGGGTGTGAGCCT
Organism: Brachylomia viminalis; assembly: GCA_937001585.2. Lineage (NCBI taxonomy): Eukaryota > Metazoa > Arthropoda > Insecta > Lepidoptera > Noctuidae > Brachylomia > Brachylomia viminalis. Next base: position 10,666,622 of record OW443316.2, on the reverse strand, counting down.
GGAGATCAGTCATACAGGTCCCTAACCTAGTATAGACTCCAGCTCTCACAATGGTTTGAACCTGCCTGTAACTTTGATACCATGTACCAAATATGTACCTTTTTGAGAGAAATAAATTATACACTATGTAAAGATGTTCTTCAATGTTAAATTCAAAACCATCTAATAAGACACAAGAGGTATAATACCTCAAAGCACACACACACACAGCTACCTACGCGAGAACCCAGAAGTGCCCAGAACCCAGCAAAAAATCCTCAGAAATCCCATCACTAAAAATCGATACGGAAGTACTGTCACCCTCATGTATGGGATTAAAAGTTGGAGCACGATGTAACGGCGCTTCCCTAATCCCGGCCGACGACGCCTGCTTCTGAGGACTTACTTTTATGAAGTTTGTGGTACTACGTCATTATACAGATTACAACAATTATCGAGGTGTCTTTGGAAGTTATTATAGAAGGGTGATACTACATGAGTGATCTTAGTTACAGGCTTTTGGAAATTATTCTGATATGACTTGACAGGCGTATTTCTCGTGTAAAGTGTGTCTTGACGTGAAGATTTACCATACCGCAAGTACTACCTTATGTGACGTAAATAATGGATAACCCTGAAACTGTCGATTGGCCAGATTATCATCTATCATTTACCCCACTTATATCGCCTATGTTCTATGTTATCGGTTTGGTTTCCGCACTTAGTCCTTCAGTGGACCATTGTGCGTGAGCCATGTCGGCCGTCGGTGGTTATTCCAACCAGCCCACCTCCCTCCAGAAGCTGATTAGGTCTCCTGGTCTATTAAGAACATCTGTGTAAGATCTGGGTGTCCCGAGGGTTTTTGACCTAATTTGGGCGACGCCTGTGCACTCGAAGAGCACATGCGCGACCGTTTCGTCAGTCTCCATGCCTATATCGCCTACATACGCGTACATTTTTTTTTCGATATACATAGAGGCCCAAAATTGCGTAATTCCGTAGATTTTTTTTTATCTTAGATTGTAATAAAAAATCTTGATACTGGTCTGATAATACAAATATTCAGGAGAGACATGAAAAAAAACGACATCAAATCACCAATAATTGTAGAAATGGCAGCTGATTTTGTAAAAGTAACAACCATTTTTATGGGAATATGGCGATATAATTGGGGTTAATGATAGATACTAATCTGGCCGATCGACAGTTTCAGGGTTATCCATTATTTACGCCACAGGCTGTATGTTATTACCTACTAAAAACTCAATTTGTAATATAAATGAATCCGAGCTGCTGTAAGCTCAGTAAACCTCGTAGTTTATGAAAAATTTCGACAGTAAAACAGATCTTATAACGTTCTCATTTTGCGCCTAATTTAATAAAGATGTAATTAGAAAAATTCTTCTCAAATGTTCCATGATCAAAAATAAGTTTTATTCGGTACACGTATAACTTAGTAGGATCTCTCGACTGACCACTCGTAAACTGTTCTCGAATGAACGAATCCAGCTGAAATCCATTTCTCTGGATTAAAATCGGAATGCGTGAAATAATTATCTTTTCCTCGCACCGTGATAGATGCCGATTACGTTTTTAAGAATTTCTGCTAGTCTATTCTTCTTAAGTCCTTTTTATTCTTATTTTATTTCCGTCTTAGATTTAGGAATTGATAGGTTATACCTATTATACCTACCTAGAAATGTATAGTGCAAATATTCTAGATATTTTAGTACTATTTTATTCAACGGCACAACACCGTCTTGCAGTATCATCTTGTGATCGATTATTGACCCATTTTCCTTATGCGGATTGAGTGGGAAGTTGTTTTTGGATACTTTATCATCGTATCAAGTAATTCTTCGCTGATGCGAAATGTCATTTCTGAGTTTTATTTTCAGGTCATTGGTAATTGGGTCATGGTCGTTATTTGAGTCTACCTATGAGGTAATTTTTAGTAGTTACCAAAGACTTTCCATTGAATTCAGGGATGTAATACTACATCGCCCTTCAAAATACCTAAACATGCATGACTTATTTCATATCCAAGAAGTGCTACAGCAACAAAAGGTCGTAACTCGCGCTCAGCTTCCATCTTTTTTATAGCGTCAATCAAAGCAGCGAGCAATACAGCACCATTCCCAATGGTGGACTACTGATAGAGTTGTTTGCTCAAAGTAATGAGGGTCGGATATAGACCGTATTCGTTCGGGGCTACTTTTCACATTTGATATACAATAAAATTGACGGATTGGGCCCTTGTAATGTACGGCGGTATTAGCTATGAGCTTCTTTTCTGTCAGTCAAAGCGGTCACATCTGGGACTAATGACATAAATGGTGTCTGAAAACATCTTGTAAGAATATGTTGTAGTTAAATTTGGTCATCGTAGAACGCAAAGGCAACTGGTATTTTCGGCTTTAGAAGTATCCAGTTTACCATCAGTAGAGAACATTACAAAATAGAAAAATGTCGATTGTCACATTACTTAAAGTAAATTATTTACTTCTAAAAACTCTTTCTACCAAAGAGCAGGTAGAACAACTAATGTGTCGTGCACCCACAGACAACAGAAACAACGGACAGATAGCGACAGGTCGACAGCAAATAGCCCATTCATACCACATTAATACGTTTCGCTTCCCTGAGCTAGGCCCACGATTTACTAATATATTGTACACATAAATATCCATGTAGATGCCACAGAGCATTGTGGAAAGGGCAACACTGCTAACGAATTTTGGTACCACGATCACAAGCATGAATGGCGATTCGAGTATGTCGTGATTAGTAATCCGTGTAGCTAGGGTGATGTCTCTAACAAAAAGATTTAGCCGTCACGGGACGCCTGGCAGATGTGAAACATCTAAAACTATTCTTTAAGCACATTAAGATATAATTGTGTAAGTATATGTAAAATTGTTTCGAGATGGTTTCTACACCCGAATGTAGTATTCACTGGGGTTTTCTTTAGTTCTTGCTAGGATTGGGAATAAGTGAGTGGGAGTTGACAATGCTCCTTATTAGTATTCAAAAAGAAATGTTGAATGTTGCGGTTTTGTTAACAGTATTTTTATAAAGAACTGTAGGTACAGTCACGAGCACTAATAAGTATACGCTTAGCTAAATTTTAAAGCAATTTCCTTGTGGAATATTGATTGCAACTTTGAAATAACACCTATTTCATAACAGTATAGGTTCCAAAATACTATGTTCGTAACCACATAAAATTACAATCAATACAGTAGGAGAAAATCACATTTTGAAGTTGCTAAGTGTATACATATTGGTGCTCATGACTGTACCTACTGGCACGAGGTTTCCTACACATTGTCTAACAAGTACCTACTAGTAGCCGCTCTAGCTGTTCTCATATGCTCATTGATCGTATCAAGTATGTTCACAAACTATATGAAAAAAAATTGAGCCGTCGCGGGACGCCCGGCAGATGTGAAACATCGAAAACCATTCTTTCATACTTATTTACTATACGAAATAGTATAATAAATAAGTATGAAATAATGGTTAGAAGAAAATAAATATGGCATAATCAAAAGTCAAATATTCAGTTTCTTTTTAAGAAATATATTGTTCTTTATTTAAAATATAGCGTGACGACGCATCGACACGACATGCGTCGCCACGCCAGCAATCGGTATAACGTGCGGCTATAGATATATATGACTATGTTTGGCTATGTCTCACATCAAAAATGTATATTATCTTATTGTTGTGGATGCAGTCACCACTAACGACTTTTGCTACCACAAACACTACGCTCGAAAGCTTGAATGGCAATTCCAGTGTGAGATTTTAAGTGTTCCATGTAGGTAGGAATCTTGTTGTATCTAGTAAACAATAAGACTAATATCGCTCTTGCTGGGAGTGTAATAAAAGCCAATTGACGGTTCATACCTTGAAAAAAAGTACCTAAGTATTAGCATCCTAGTTTACACTTTTGATGCACATTATCCACAAGAAAAGTTTGCGTAAGTTGACATTCGCAACGGACTTACGAGTACACTGCGGAAGTCTGCTCTAAGTCTTCTAACTAAAACTGTCGCGGTATCTACATCGCCACAATCATGCGAACTACGTATCACACTGACGTCACGCAAAATCCTGCATCACACAAGCAGTGTTAACCGCGCAACTAGCATATACAACGTGTAACATAATTAACGCAAGACCTCATACACCCCAATTAGAGTATTGAATTAAAAGCATTATACAATGACAAAGACATTCTTTTTTTAAAGCTAAGTATCTATTATTATTATTAAGAAAATCGTGTTGACCCTAGCATTAGTTTATTCATTTAAAATTGAGTCTTATTGCCTTGAAATAAGATAAAATTTTCTTGGCCCAATCGGCGGTCAGTATTGCAAAATACATTTTTTTTTAAATACCTATTTTAATAGTTACTGAAATGGATTCAGTAGTCAATTATGAGCAAACTACTTTTAGGACTTGCGTTTATTCTGTTACACCTTGTCTACAACGCGTCCCGACATCAATCGTCGGGCAGTCGTCGTGGTATCAGTGAACTTTACACCCTGTTCCTCACGCTTCTATACTGTCAATAAACCAAAGTTGAGCAGTAAAACTCGCCAGTGGACATACTGAAAATACAACATACTCCGATCAGTGATTCGTTTGCAATGTTGCCAAGCGTGCGGTTTACGGTTATGTATAATAATTTATCTCGGCTAGAGGATTATGTTAGTGGTAAATATCGGGCTGATATGATAATATTTCCATTCTACGTATAGATATTGATAACAACATAATGTGTTAGATATACTTATTACGTAGTTTCACTTAAGCCTTATGTAAATTTCTAATAAATCCTGATCAAAATCTGTGCCCTATGTGTAGGATAGGGCATAATGGTCTACACGGGGTCAAATTAAATATATATATATCTACACACGATAAAGCAAAAAAACTATTCATTTGATGATTTTTTTGTGGGGTCATCGACCTTAGTGTATTCACTTGAAATATCAGTTTAAAAAATCTGTGTTTTGTGTAAACTTCACAGACGCGATTGGTATCGATATCTAAACACGACAAATATTTTCTCAACTCAAACTTCAACTAACAACACTGAAAAACAAAGCAAACCCGACCAGTTCCAGTGATTAGCGCGTTCAAACAAAAACTCCCCAGCTATATAATAAAAAATAAATAAAAAAAATAGTTTATTTCTCACCAGCATAACAACAAGGATTACACAGTAAAATTACTTAATAGTTATATGTAAGGATACTATACAGTACATTATAATTATAATATTAATCCAGCAGCAAATAGTGGTGGTAAAGAGAGGTTTATTTTCACGGCACGGTTGGCGCAGTGGTTAAGCGATTGACTGCTGCGTTACGTGTCGCGGGTTCGATCCCCGCACGGAACAAATATTTGTATGACCTGCAAGTAGTTGTTTCGGGTCTGGCTGTTTGTGTATGTGAGTTTAAATGTTTGTAAACGCACCCACGATACAGGAGAAATTCCTAGTGTACGACAACGTAAATAAAAAAAATAAAAATTTGGGTATTGAGTCTATCTTCTGAACTAGGCGAGGCCTGTATCTCAGAAGTTAGCACTCAGCTAACAATTTCGTTATTTTATAACCAAACTTTATTCTACACCCGACTGGTAGTTCCAGAGATTAGCGCGTTCAAACAAAAACTTTTCAGCTTTAATATAATTATTATACTTTATATAAAAAATGGTGAGCCGTCACGGGACGCCTGGCAGATGTGAAACATCGAAATGTTTTTTGTACAAGTAATATGTATAAAATAACAGATTACGACAGGAACTAATATGGCATAATGTAAAAATAAAATATTACCATTTTCTTCCTGAAAATGATGATTGTTTATTTAAAAACATTTATTTTGATTAGATACCAAAATTCTAAATTCAAAAATATAACTAACTCAAATTGTGACAACTCAATTCTTTTAATCAGTGACTTCGGTAATAACGACCACAGAATGGCGACGCGTCGCCACGGCATGCGTCGCCACGCCAGCAATCGGTCTTACGTGCGGCTATAGATGTTTCGTGACGTACAAAAACGAACACATTTTTACCAAAGGCCACATCCAACAATATAAAGGATTGCTACCTAAATCGATTCCTGATGCGTTTTTACTTATAAAAGGCACAGATTCAACAACCATCTCGAGACGTCATGGATATCCGATTCCTGTCGGGACAGGAAGATGGTTTCCACCAAAACTTCATGACAAGATGAATATCGACGTTAAGAATTCTCAGTTTATAATTGGTTTAACTTACATTCTATTAGTTTATTTAATTAACACGACAGTTGAAGTTAAAAGTTTAATTAGTACTTGGGAGTTTGTTGGGAGCGCCTATAACTTTCAGTTGCTATAAACGTCCTATGCACAATTGCGTCCGAGATATTTTCTTTCCGATCTCATTTATCTCACACAATGAGTTGCATAATGTTCTTTTTTAAATTAACCGAGTTTGCATAACGGGCTGAATGAGATAAGCTGGCAATTGTAAGATCTTAATGTAAAGTAGAAACAATGCTTTGGCTTCATTGAGGCTTTTAGATTTTCATCACTGCACCACAGTAAACAAAGACTGTACAGAAAAACGATGCAATAAATGGTTCCAAAGGAAAATAGACTCGCAAATATATTTTGTTAAAACCACTAAGGGCTGATTTTTCAATAGTCAGATAACTTGTATCCCAGGAATAAATATTTTGGTTTGACAGCTTTTGTATAGAAATTATGTCAAACTGTCAGATTTATTCCTCAGATAAAAGTTATCTGACTGTTGAGAAATCAGCCCTAAGAGGCTTAGTAAGTAAGTACGAATAACTTTGTTAAACCACACCTCACACATCACATTTGAATCAATTTTACTGTCTTTCTCATTTTCTTTTACGTATAAAAACTTCACATCAAAAGTGGGATCGATTAATCCGGTCACAGACGATTGTGTTTAGACAGGATATCCCTCGTTCCTGGTTTCTTTTATTAGGTAGATATGCATAGTATAAACAGGGTGACTGTTAAAACGAGGGCTTATTGAAAGAATATAATTAGTATTCGATTTTAGTTCCAATAATGTCAAATTACCTTAATAATATAGTTAATTATGCAAAAACACATCACTATATTGTGGATAAGTACTCGCGTTTTGCCCTTCTGAGGATAGTTTGAAATATGAAGGGAAAACAAAGATTCGTTTTCGCTGCGTACTGGAAACTTGAAGACCTCGCTACCTTTATGACCGGAGTAGTCGACCCTGCAAGTGTTATGCACGGTGTTTATCAGAATAATTTCACTCCATGCGAGATATATAATGTTAGTGCTATTCTCTCAACACCAGAGGGGCAATCCCCGTATTTTTAAGACCGTTCGCATTCTAATCTCAGTCTCAATCTGTCAAAATTTCAAGCAATTTACATACATTTTTGACAGGTTTTTGACATTGATTGTCGCTGAGATGAGATTGCGACTTGAATTTGAACGTTTTTTAAGTGCGAGAATTGGCCTACTGTTCGAAATTTGAACGGTGTCTCGTCGTGAATCCGCAATGAGTTACTTTAAAAACAAATGAGTTCGCTTTCGAATTGTATGCGCTCACTTGAGTGAGGTTCCAAATTTTAATGAACTTTACAGAATAGTACACCACTGGTTTTTTATTTATATTTTTTTTCGTAATTTGTGACTACATATTAGTGTCCTTGGGTAGATATGTCCCTCGTTTAACCAGCCACCCTGTATACTACTATAATAAACTATAGGATGTTCTGCCGCCTTCTCTCGTCTCATCCAATTTATCGCGAGCATTTCTGAGGGACCATTCGTATATCTCAAGTGATAACGCCCTCTGTTAGATTGGGATCGAGGACTGATAGATGTTGTATTGGATTTGTGCTTATCTATGAGTTGGTGTGTAGAGAAACATTTAGGTACTCAAAGATTAATCTCAGAATTAACTAGAATATTTTTGTCACTAACTGGATATAAATAAAAATAATTCGTCTTTTATAGGTTACCTACGTTCATAGAAAATAATATTTTGAACAGAAAACGACTAAAGTTCACTTTTGTTTGCAATGCCATCCCTTTGTCTCCCTAAATTATTTTGACTCGTTTCCATAACAATAACATTTAAACCCGTTCTTAGCTCTTTCATTACTGACTTTAAGCTCTTTCATTTTCACAAATAAAAGTTATTTGTTCGGAAAAAGTTGGGACGCTGTAAAAACTTGGCGGCATCTAAAGGGTTGGGGTTCAACCGCCCGGGGGTCTAAGGACCAACCTCTGTCGATCGCCCTCTCAACACCCACGAACGAGTTAAGCCTTTTGTGCCAGTGTTTTTTTTACCATCGCTTTCTATATATATATTAGTAATATATGATGTGAGACATTTCTGGATGCCATATTCGAATTACTTATGTAGGTTCTATAATAAATCTTATAGGTTTGGCTGTAAAACATCTGCCCTGCTGGCTACCTCGTTGGAATAGTGGTCGCAAGTGCTACTGCTGAGCATGAGGTCCTTAGTTCGATTCCCAGGTCGGGAAGGAGGAGGCAGAACGTGTGAGGGAGAGGCAAAATTCGCGCCGTCACGCCCCTAGCCACCGCAGGAGACGCCCCGGGCGTCGGGAATCACAAGTCGATTCCCGGCCACCATAGGCGCGGGCTTGCGGTCGGCGAGCAATGGGCAGTTCGCCGTCCGATAAGGACCAGGCTCGGGTCGACAGCGCGTTGTGTTCCACGCGCGCCTCAATGAGATGACAGCACCAATGACCAGAGCGGGACAAGTTATATAATGATTTACCACCATAAAAACAAAAAAACAAATTCGGCCAAATTGTTATTGGGTTTTTCCATCAGGAATTGATCAGTAGCTACGCGGAGTCTGAATTTGTGCGCGGTTGATGGCGATAGGCTCGCCCCCTATTACATGGGACACTACCTATAGGTGTACTGTACCTGGCCGAGCTCTTCGAGGAATACATGCTTGATGTTATGTTATGCAGATTTATTCATTTATTAAACTTACACACTATCTTTACAGGATGACCCCAATACTTATAGTGGTTTCACAAATAACACCAAATAAAATGAAAAATCAACATACGGCTAATACTTAAAAATCTCAACTTTAAAATACGAAGCAACACTAAACTCTATCTATCTACTCTAGATCTGCCCTTTTAAACTAATGAGATAATTTATATTATCACAGACTAATAATATCTCCAAGTTTGAATTGTTATGAACAAACTTGGCATAATAATTTCACCCGTGCTCCGCAAAACGTGTTTACATGAACTTCCTTTTTTGTTTAAAAAAAATGGTGTTTCCTTCCTAATCAGGAATAAGCTGAGAATTTAAAATCTAGAAACTAGTTACTACAGTGTCTTCAGTCTTTATGAAACTGTAAAAGCATCCGTTGCTACTGAAATAATCCGCCTTAAATTCTTTGTTCAGTTGAATTTTGTTTATTACATCGTAAAACAAGTTTCCACTTCCAAAATTTCTTTACTAAATCATCATTTGCTCACTTCTTAAGTATGAAAAAGATAACGAGTAAAGAACAGTCCGATTAGTATTATAATGTTGTTCCCGGAGGAAATTACTGACGATTTTCCACTGCCGTGAAAAGGGATTGTTTAGACGTATTCACATCTAAATCTCCCCGGAGGCGGCGGGAAAACAATTTATTTTTATACGAGGATTCCCATTCCGGTTATTATAATTTATTGTCTTAAATTATATCCGCAATTCGTTACAGCCTTTAAATTAAGCCATAAAGGTCATGGATCAAACGAATTATTCTTGTAACTTTCAGGAATTGTTATAACCTTTTCAACATTCTTGGTAATAAATTATGTGAAATCTACCTACGTACAGATAGGCTTACAATATTATACAAGTATACCTAAAAATATTATTTATTTATAAGACCAGTTTCAGTGGCACTTACTGAATGTTTTCGTTGAATTCGGCACGAAGGACCACATTTTTGGGTGATAAATGGATGTAGTGTTTGTTAATGGTAAAATACTATGCAATAAAATAAACAGTTATTTTCTTTCTGATAAACAAAACGCGTTCACAAGAAAACGATGGTCAACGCCCAAGGGCAAGCCATTCCGAAAGCCATAAAATATGAGTAGCTTCAGGATTTACGGTTAAATATTTATCATACAAATCCGTATCATCTAAGAGCGAGGGAACAAAACATCTTAAGCTTGAACACGAGTGCGAGTTGAAAATCCTTAGAGTATTTGTCACAAGGTAAACTTCCATTACACTGAGACCCGTATTATTTTATAGAGTCATTTGTTACGGAAAAGAGGGAATGTTAAATTATTTCTTGTCAATTCTGAGTATTATCTTTATTATACCTAATATTACTGGCTGGTGTAATGGCGAACAAAAATGTTTACATGCCCACAACGTATATATGCTGGCTGAGTCAACAGTAGACTGATTTATGTTACGGCCTTAAAGACCAGAACTTTCCTTTGAACGCCTAGAACATTAGGACCATAAAAGGCTGCCAAGTGCGGTCTCGCACACGAAGGGTTCCGTACCAGCGTACAATATTTAACACTACATATTTTGATTCTTTGTTGTTAAAGCGGCCATAGCAGTACACACTCTATGAAAATTTCAAGTGTTACGGTTCAAAGGATACAGCCCTTTTTTTTTTTTTTGTTTCTGGGGTGGAAAATCCTCATGTATGTCCACCGCCCTAGGGCGGGCGGCGGGGTCTGTCAGACTCTTACTGCCTAAAAACCACCCCGGTGTTCCATCCCACACCTACATCGGGGGTCGCGGGAACGTACGATCCTTCCGCAACCCCCGACTGGTGCCGGCCCGCCGCTGCGGGCCTCTTCGGAAAGGATACAGCCCTGTGACAAGCGGACGGATGGATGGACAGCGGAGCCCTAGTTATAGGGTCCCGATGTTACCCTTTGGATACGGATACCCTAAAGAAGAATATTTTATCGCAGATGTTTTATACAACAACGACGAAAGTGACACTGCTGTGTCAGTAATTAATGTTTGCCTTCATCTATTTATTTCATCCTGATAATATTTTAAGCGACTCAAGAGAGGTACGAGGAACAGGTTGTAAATTTCTCTCATTCCTCCATAGAAAAGGGAGGTTCCTGCGACCAGACTGGTGTTGGTGTTTGGTGGGCAACTGCCCAACGATTGCTGTCGGGGCGTTGTATACACGGTGACATTTGAATCACAGTTTTGCTAGAACAAACGTTGTTCAGACCATGGTCTACAACCATTCTATAGCATCCAATAGAAAAAAAACGTCATTGGTTTTCAAAAAAAACACAAATAAAGCAATGTTAAAAATGTCGGGATTATCGTTACGCCCTGCAACACAGACATTGCAGCTGCGACGCACTGCGCTCGCGTCTTGAATGCAATATCGCTACCGTGATGAGTACTTTGAAGTTACGGTTAATGTTTCAAACATTACATGTTTGAGCAACCTAAGACTAATTTGAGAACTCCTAGATTAGATTGTTTTAATAACATATTTTATATAATATGTTATTCAAATGTGCAATTAAAATGTGATTCAAATGTCACCGTGTATATGCTAGTTGCGCGGTAAACTCTGCTTGCGCGATGCAGGATTTTGCGTGACGTCAGTATGACGCGTAGTTCGCATGTGGCGTTGTAGATGCCGCCACAACTCTATGCCGAAATAAAAAAGTTGGAAAATTAATTACCGTGTCCTCATTGTTGATAATCCAGACAATTATTATTACGTAACAGGTGACGTTCTGTAGTCTCTGCCTACCCCTAGGGGAAGAAGGCGTGAGTTTATGTATGTATCTATTATCGCGTCCAAAATTAGGATTATGAATATGTTACGTCACATCGTAAGCTGAAACGCTGAAAAAAAAAGGATATCCACACGAATTTGTAGGTACGTATTTGACGTAAATGTAAATAATAAAAAACTGTAATGTCTTGGCAAGTTTTGACGCAATAATAAGAAAACTGCTCCCGAAAAGAAATTCTTTGACTCTCAGCTACACAAAGAAACTCAGAAGCCATACAATAAATACTTTGATACTACCCTACCCTACATGTGAAAAAATAAAAACAAGTTAGTATAACTTTTCGCCGGAGATAATCGGAGATTTGTTACATTATTTAGCACTACCCACATAAATAAGGAATAAACTGGCATCGTGAATAAACAAGATAACTGGATGCTACAAACTCTTGCGGGTAGAATACTTTAGGGTACTAATTATACCTACTCTGCTTGGTTTGGTAAGTAGGAACTTCCCTTAAGGGAATGTGTTACGTTTCGTGTATACTTGCAAATACTGTGTAGACGACAATACGACATTCGTATACCTACCTAATGACGTTTAGAGTGTCCATACAATTTTTTTATTAAACATATCCAATTTTTTTGTCGACATAGCTACTCGGCTGATCGGCAAAACCCATGGTCGGCCCATCACTACTATTAAGTTTATTCCACAGATCATGTGTTTATATGATCTGTAGTTTATTCACTTTTAAATTCCGATACCTACCTATTAGGATTCATTTGATAAGTATTATATCCGTTGGCGGAGTTTTCGCTCCACAAATGTATTTTTTCGTAAAACATATTGGAGCTGCAATCGCTGACAGCTGGAACAGGTCCTTTGGCGTAGTGGTGGGGTGGCTTAGATCAAGAATCATCATCTCAATGATCCGTGCCACTAGCATGTGCATTCGCGGCACAAGGCATCAATAACCAAGTTATTCGGCTTCGACGATGGAACAGCCCTACCTAGACATGATGTGGATGCGGCCGACGAACTGACAAGACGTCGATTCCAATAAATAGCGATGCATAAATTAGCTTATTTTATTCGTTAGTTTCTATTTACTGTCGTAGTGTCTCCACATTGTATACTACGAATAAGGAAATATATTCGATACTACGAATAAGGGGGGTAAGCGACAGTACCGTCTAATAAGATAGATAGATTCATTTATTTGCACGAAATATGGTAATTTACAGATTTTTTAACACACAATAGTTCTTCATGTTCCGCCTACTAAATTCGGCATGCAAATTTTGTGACATTATCAATGATTCTAATAAAATTAATTTAAACAAAATAATTAAATTCCGATTTAAAAAAAAGTAGTAAATCAAGAATTGTCTACATATCAAATTACAAATGTCAACATAATTAAATTACCCATTGTCTAAATATCAACTTTCAATGACAACCAAAGAAATTAAATTACAAATGTCAATAGCTAAAAATAAAAATGTCAAATTTAATTTTCGTGTTATGCAACTTTCTCATTTGTCCTATAATTCATAAATTCACTAATAGTACAAAAAACATTTCTCGATAAGCCATGCTCTGAGATGCTTTTGAAATAAGCTGGTTCGCAGTTCTCTAATAACCTTCGGTATGTTATTAAATAACTAAACTATACTATGAGCTGGCATATGGCAAATACTTTGATATAATGTATCGTGTTTCGTAAAGTTCATTAATTACTACTGTATAGAATCCAGTTCTTCTAACTGAACAGACAGCGGTGCTGCTGGCGAGTTAGTTGCGCCACTTCTTCTTCCCAGCTAAAGCACTAGGAAGTGGTGAAGGGCGGGCGTTTTGGGGGGACTGTCTTATGTAATTTCAAAAAAACGTTCAAAACGTGCTGATTCTCAGCCCTTTGGATTTTGATTTTTCAGCTAAAGTTAAACATAATAATTATAATGTTGCCCTCGTAATTGTGTCACCAACCCAAAGTTGAATATCACTTGCACGTCATAAAACAACAAGATCAATTTTGTCTATGTGACATTTAGATAGTTACAACCTTATTGTTGTTTCAGTTCACTTGGAATTGTTGTCAAATGTGCTAAAGCAATCACGAGATCGACTGAGCTAGCAAAGATCAATTCTGAACGAGGCGGACTCCAAACCGTTCAACGAGAAAATATTAAGGGGTGACATGTGCTATGTGATAAACGTTGCGCAAAATTGATTAGATGTCTTCCGTGACATCACGTTAATCGATTGCACCAATTTTATTAAACGAAGCAAAGCTGGCTTGGATTTTCTTCACTTTCATATAAAAAATCACACTTCTTTTTCTTTGAAGTCTGCTGATCAATTTAGCAGTGTTGTATGAGGGCAGGCACATGCCCTTAAGACTAATAGGTATCATGAGTGTGAAACTTTATAGGAGTCACAGGCTTTCAAACAAATACTTACATAAATCTTGAAGCTGCGTCGTCGCAGTTTCATTTTACAGTTGAGCTTTAAAACTAGCAAACTTTACTTACTAAGTAGTTTAAAGGTAGGTAGGTTGAGTGGTTTAAACGTACAGCTTAAGAACAATGTACTGTACAGGCTTGTTGAAAAAATATCGATATATCGATATTATTTTTTCAATGTATCGATATTTTTGAGCGATATTTAATATTTCGATATATAGATGTATCGATATCAAATTCCAAGTATCGAAAAGGTATAAAAATAGATATTTTTTTCAGACCAATAGTACATTTACACCTTTGTTTGACCAATCAGACATTTATAAGTTTTAAGATTAAAAAATCCTAAAAAGGAATACTTTTTTTATAGGTACAAGTACAAGTTACATATTTTTAACAAATTATATTTTATGTATTTTTTGTTTTTGGTCGACTCGATTTGTTGTTTTATAATTTGGTTTTTAAGTTGGCAACTTGGTTTGATTAATAAATAATTAAACAAATTTAATGGTGGTTCACGATTTATTAAAAATTATGTCTATTGATTAGTATTTATCTAGATAAATAAGTAATAGTAAGATGATTGAAGTAGTTTAGGCCAAATTAATTATTTTTTAGAGCACGAATATTCTCTGTCAAATCATACCGATATATCGATACTTTTTAATAAAAATATCAATATACATAATGATATTTTCAAAAAAAATCGATACGATGTATATCGATACTTTATTGCATTTCGGACATCCCTATGTATACACATGAATGTCCCACATTATGACAAGAATAAAGCTATATGAACAAATAACATTTCCAAGAACTCTTTTTAAATATTATTTTCTATAGAAAACAGATTATTTTAACTTGGTCGTTACCAAGTTCTAACATAAAAATTTAGTTTCGCTTCAAGACTATCATTATCACATTTTGCACAGCTCCAGCACTACTCTACATCATCCGCTGTTTTAAAGCCGTAACCGAGATTATTTCTTACTATCAGAGGGGCAATTCCCGTATTTTTAAGACCGTTCGCATGCTAATCTCATTCTCAATATGTCAAAAATTATATGGCGTTTACCTACATTTTTGACATTTGATTCTCGCGGAGATGAGATTGCGACTTGATTTTAATAGTTCATTACTGCAGCGGCCAGCAAAAGAGGCATTGATGGACGAACGTGTAAATGTGGGCCGAGGCGAAGCCGAGGCACACAAACGTTAGTCCATCAATGCCTAGTTGTGGCCAAGGCTTGTGCCAAGGCAAAAAAAAAACAAATGAACACATTAACGCGGTAATAATTATTGTTGATCGTTGTCGAAACAATAATTATTACCGCGTTAATGTGTTCATTTGTTTTTTTTTTTTTAATAAACAGCTTTCTATTTGCAAGCTAGTTCGAAACTTAAATAAAACCTTTGATAAGTTACCTCCTTGGTTGCCATGTTTCGGAGTTAAAGATCGTTCCATTTTTAAATTACACGATAGATATGAGTATACCTACTATGTAATTTATTTGGCCGCTAAACCACGACAGATATGGATTTTCATACAACTTTTGCCGGCCGCTGCTCGTATGTATTTGACCAATACAGCAATTTCGATTTATCTCGAAGAAGGTTGACAAAATAATGCTCAAAGCATGTTTGAGAAAACGTCTTTAATTACGAGAATTAGCCTTCAGGTGATGGCGCGAATCTGACTAATAGAATCAGTTAGCTACTTGTAATACAAATATAATTAATATTAATGACCTAGCGTTTCAGGCGGTTATCTGCCATGTTCCTAGCAATGATAGTTGGAAACTTTGTCAATTTATTATGATGGAAAAAGTCGTTGGAACAAGGAAAGTTACGCAAACGGAAACTTAGAACACTTTTAGTGGACTGGGAGACCATTAATAGGACCCTACCGCGGACAATCAGTTGTGAAACTTAGTGACGCAAGACAAAATATCATGGCGCAACTTATACAAGATAAGATAATTAATTTGCGTAAAACATGGTATACATAGGTGTTAATAAAGCATATGACATCATACATGTTTTGCTTAAAAATTAAAGCGTGCAAACTTCAACGAATAAACAAATTTGAATTAAATACAAACATTATAATTTGTGTTCAAAAAAATCTTTAATATTATAGAAATTATTTTCATTCAGCCATTTATATAATTTAATTTTGAATAACCTGCAATTTAATATTTTTAATACATTAGGTAATTCGATCAGATATTGAAGATAACCGAGTTTGCTATTACTTAAATCTTTACGAAAGACAATGCATAAATGTGAATACGTGTACTATATTCATGAAATAATAATAATGTCACAACTGTTTTAGGGGTTGGTTATATGTTTTCTATTTTTTTTAAGTCATTGATATTTCTCATGAACATCATCTTCTTCAACCGCAGGTATCATAAATAGTTATTACAAGATCAAGCTCATTTTTACTTAGTAATTTAGCCCGAACGTGTACATTTCTAACATGGGCTGATGGGCCGGCAATCGTCCGCTAAATCCCTAGCCAACAGGGAATACGAATACTTTCAACAGCCTTTCTAATTCCCAAGAAAACTCTTCCCCTTCGTGTCGTCAAAAACTACCAATATCGAATGAACTGTCAAACCGATCAGATATCACATAATAACTACACCATAAAGTATTATTTATAAGCAATAAAATGTCACAAATATTGTTATAAGATGGCCACAGTTTATTGGCGGCCGAGCTGTTTGTTATTGGCAACATTATTACTGCTGTTGTTGATATCGAACACATTAGAGGTGACGAAATAACTGCTAATATAAAAGTTGGTAATATATTTCCGAGAGGTAGTGGACGCAGGTTTTACGTTCTGGTTTACGACGATGGTTATGATGTTAGAGAAGTCCTTATATTTCCTTTGAGCATAAGCTAGATAGGTCACAATGTTTTCTAAAACTCATATGAGAAACGTTTTTACAACCATTAGGTAGCATTCCTAGACTGAAACAACCACGAATTCACAGCACAAAATAGTCAAGAGTAAAAAATCACAAATCAAAATAAATGACTGCGCCAGCGTCGGTCGTTTATTCGTCTATTCACATTGAAACTCTCAACGTTTCAGCACTTTTATGTTGGTTTTAACAAATTCTCACTTCCATTTGTTTGTCAAGCACGAAAAAAAACCGAGCCATTCAATCGGTAGATTTGAAACGCTACAGTTTTATGTCCACGAGAGAATCGATTCAGTTCTTATACATTGCCGGGTTAGTAGATGGAGCGTATTTTCTCTAAGGCTATATTAACCTTGGTCAAAGAAAGGACAAAAGTCGTTCAGTCTTCGTGTACATGGGTAAAACTGTGTCGTTCCACAGTAATGGGGTTTTTGTGTTGCATTCTGACCCGAAACAACGAGTTTTCCTCTACAATACGAACTTTTTATCTACTAAACAACACAGTTACATATAAAAGCATAACATACTACAACGCAACATCGTCTCAAAATCATTTATTCGGGCGTTGTACTAAACATTTTCGTACATTCCATTTAATTAAATTCCTAACGGGACTAACACGGATTTTCCGATTTTCTTTGGCTTCTGTTTACATAAAATGGTAACAGCATTGTTTTTCTTGTTATACACCACAAAAAGCCATTTTAATGTTAGAGTCGCCAACATTATACTGGTCACGTTCGAATATTAATTTCCTTTATTTACAAACTCGTTTTAAAGTTTCGAAACTACAGTAGTGGTCGTAAATAAATGTGAAATGTGGCATACAAGTTTATTCTCATTTTAAAATAAACCAAGTCCGGTTGCACGTTCCATATATCATATTGTCTGACTTTATGGCTGTTTGGTAGCGATGCCATAATCACAATGATACTCAGGAGGTGGACGGAAAGATTGTTGGGCGGTTGAATCGTAAGTAATTTATTTAACTGGCAACTTTGTTTGAGCAAAATCTGGGTAAGTGATAGAACGCCTATTAAATCAAATCAAATCATTAATTGGTTTGCAAACATGAGTATTCGTTAATAGATATTTTTTAGTAAGAGTCCTCCATGCTCTACCGTCACATGGGCATGCAAAACATATATTATGCTTAATTTACACAAGATAATGATTATAATTTAAAATAACAAAATAATTAGCAGAATAAAACAATAAAAATTAATGTCAAATCGTTTCAATTACAGTAAAAATGTCACAATAATGTCAAATGTCAAAAAAGGCTGTATGTCAAATGGTCCTATTATGTTAATCAGTCAGTGATTCATCAGTACATCATTCTAGGCACTGTAAATAAATTGATACATTGATTGTACAAAAAATATACAAGCCGCTGTTATCTACACCCCTTTAAATAAATAATAGCAGTATCTTCTAAGTGGGTACTGTATCTGTCACGAGTGGAGTAAATCCATTAAACTGCTAATATTAATTACATTATCTAGGAACTCCAAGTTCCAAATCTTCCACGAACGGAAGGAATATTACGTTATTATAATTTATCAATATTTTACCCCTTGCTGATAACAAGTAGGTGTACTCGTATAAAAATAACATACCATCGTATGAACGTATGCGTTTTAATGCCACGTAATTCTTCGGGCTGTTGAGTCTTGGTTGGCATTAGGATAAAAACGAGGCAAACGACAGAGCTGTCCTGAACCATACTGGTAGGAAAAGTTGAGTTAATCTATTTACACGAAAACTCAAACTCAAAGCATTTATCTCAAATAAACCAATTACAGGCACTTTTGAATTGTCAAGGGTTCAGTCAGTCAGAAAGATGGACCTAGTTGCTCTTTCCGAAGCGTAGTAGGTACCTATGGTAAAGAACGGGCAGGAAACTCCATGGACACTCTTTTAAATCAAAATATTGTAACAAAAAAGTGGTTACATCATTCATGTTGAAATTATACATGTGAGAACGATGTAGAAAGACGTGCACGTTAAAAGCATCCGTAATAAAAAGATAAATACAATTCAGGAATTAAAATAAGCCGTGGCAGCTAAGAAATTACCAGTGCCTACTGACGGCGCCTGTTTACGAAAAGCAGAAGACTGGTTCACTTTGTAGCATCCTTCTAGATGGCATTTTGGAGTAGGTAGGCCTCATTGTAAAAGTTTTTATGCATGAGTATTTTCACCTCAAAGAAAGCCAATAAAGTTAAAGTCAGCTAATATAAACAGGATTACAAGAGTTCTTCATTAAACGTGTGAGTAGATGATATTTTAAAAAAACCTTCACGACTAGTGAAACTATCTACAGTTCACTAAGACTAGATATTCTTTACTACGTTTTTATGAGCTACCCGTGGACGAAGATAGCAGCATGAAAATCTAGCTTACATAAAACACTATGACAAGTCGGGCGTTTTTGTGATGTTGTATTAACACTAACACTATGTTTGTTCCAAAGTATCTGATTAAAATGTAAACAATTAGGTCAGAAAATGTAACTATGGATGCCAATTCGTAGTGCCACTTACAAACTGACTGCATCGATTAGTTTGTTTGAATACTTAAAACCAACATTCTAACGTTTTATCATCTAAATAATATGTTTTAATTTGGCAATTGAGGTTAATTATATACACCCAATATTCGTTAATTATTTTACAATTACAATTTAACAATGTTATTCAAACAATAAAAAATGTGAAATTCAGATGAACGTGTTAGTAATTTAATTTGGTATTTCTTTTAGTGAGTGCTATCGTAAGAATTTAACTCGAACAGGGTTTGTTTACACTTTTATCATATACTTTTGGAACCGACCATAGTGTTCTTTGAATAACGACATGTTATTTTACCTTGACCTTGAAGAAGAAGTCGCTTCTACCTGGTACAATCTGTTTTGTCAAAAGTTTGTAGTACAATCTGTTTTGCCAATTTGTAACATTGAAAGTCAATATTTTTAAAGAAATACTGGCAGTAGGATATAAATTAAAGATATCTAGCAACGCAAAATGGAGAACTAATTGAGAAATTCTATTCATACTCTTGTATGTGGACAGCCAAAGTCTATATACCTCCTTAAATATCGTATCTTCGTATAAAGTGTTCAGGGCCGAATAATAAGAATATGTATGTTTCATTCGCTCATTTCAGGAATTCATTTCGAACTAACTTTCCAGACACTTCATCATATGATATATAACTTTATAGAAATCCTTCATAATATATAAACCTTATGAAGATTTATTTATGTGGACATATTATGACGAAGTCTGCAAGAAACGAGAGAGACAGAAAATATTTTTTTGTGACCCAGGTTAACAATATAAACTCTATTGTGTTGTGTGCCTTACAGCTGCGCCAAATAGGTTTAGTTCAGCATACAACTTCTCGTGGCCATATCGCCGGGACAGTTTACAGACTTATCTTATTTCAAGCCGCAAATGTTACTACTTAAACTAGACAGAAATACGTAAGTGGAGAGCCTATTTGTGATACCTCTTTTCCTTCTTCTTCAACGCTCCCTCGATGATGAAGATTGCGACAACATACGACGTGTCTCTAAATTATGCGATCTTCTGCAGTATGGACCGCTCGGTAGATGCTACCTCCAACTGCCATTTATGACACCCAGGCACGGAAAAGGTGTGTGTTTCGTATAATAACCAACTTTTTCCAGTTTCAGTCAAGTATGTTTGTTCATGAGACCTGTTATTATAAGTATTTCGTAAACAGATAGCTAGACGCTAGATAGAAGAGTTTCCTAGGTCTTGATCGATAACCTAACAGTTATCTTACCTACACTTTATTGTTTTAGGCGTATGAGGAACAGGGTGTAAAGTTCGCTCATCCTCTACAAAAAAGGGAGGATCCTCCTTCCAGGGTGTCGTGTCTGGTGGGCAACTGCCAGACGGTTGATGTGGCGACGTAGGTAAATGCCGCTAAATTGTAACTAGCGTAAAACCACGTACCTAAAGATTGCCGAAAAAGTTTCAGCGATAAAACAAGCCAATAATCTTTATTTATTACATGGAACAGCACTTAGCTAAGCCATTTTTGTGGCAGACACCCGCTTTACCTTCGATGGTACATACATCAATCAATTACCTTGTGTTTTGGACACTAAAATATTAGAACCTAAGGTTACTACGGTAACTCTGCCAGTACCTACTCGTAGTATGGCCGTATGTCCTATTTTTTTGGGCTAAAATTATAGACTACGGTAAGTATTTTGTGGGGCTCTTGGCTAAATTATAACAGCCGCACGGATAGATCGAAGGTTATGCTATGCTTGCCGCGGTCGGTTCGTGGATGGGTGACCATCCATTACATATCGAGACCCGTCCGTGCCTCGGAAAACACGTCAAGGCGTTGATTCCACCTGTCATTCGTAGATCTTTGACAATCGTTACGGGTAGTCTGCAGCTCATAACCAGTCTTACCAAGGGGTATCGTGTTACTTAGTAACACGGTTGTGGAAGTCAGATAGGCAGTCACTCCATGTAAAATACTGGCTTTCAGCTGCATCCGGTTAGACTAGAAGCTGACCCCAAAATAGTTGGTAAAAGTCTAGGCAGATTGGTAAGTACAGTTAAGAATATAAATCAACGACAAGGGTTGTATTAATTTAATTGTTTTTTTTTTTTTTTACAACATCCACACAATGTCTTCAGGTCCCGAACTAGGCAGAGCCTGTACTACGGTAACCTGATGACTGATGTACATATACACACCCAGACACAGATCAAACAGACATGTTTATGCAAACAAATGTTTGACTTGTCCGGGGATCGAACCCGGGACCAGCGGCTCAGAAGGCAGGGTCGCTACCAACTGCGCCAACCGGTCAGTCTAATTAAATATAAATATTTCACAATACCCAAATTAAACGTAATTATCTCTACGTTTTGAGTACCTACTACATATGAACAATACCTACATACATTTTTTCAATAATATACAGAGTTGATACAACAGAGGGGCTTTCCTTTAAACTGCCTATACTAGGAAACATTTTCAAGCTCTGTACCAAAAATCAATTAAATAGGAGCAGTAGTTTAGTCGCAAATGATTTTTTAAGTTTTTGCCCCGTTTGAACACGATGTATCTTTCCTAGCAGCTGATTATGTCTGACGCAAGTCACAAGTACAATCAAATATGTTCGCTACAAAGATGGTAATGCAAACAAGGAAGCAATAAATACACACACACATGCACTTTCATTACAAAGGGTGGTTGCGTTTTACTCTGATTTGTAAGCTATTTAGTTTGTTTGAAAAAAAAACTAATTTTTGGTGCTTTTTAATTTTATACCGTATCGAATTAATACTAAGCACGTATAGTATACGTAGCGTTACTTAATGCCCCTCTGTCATATCAACTATGTATCCCAAGAAAATACCTATTGGATAACATTTTGTAAAAAAACAAGAAGAAATTTCTATGAAAACTTGAGCTATATTTTTGCCAACAAACAAGGCCATATTTGCGAATCCTTAGGCCGGTGAAAACAAAATTTGGCGCCCTTAACGACCCTATCTAGAAAGTTCGGGACTTCAAACTTATACCACCAACTGCCAAAACAGGATTTGTGAAAAAAATAACAGGCCAATCCCCTGAGCATATATTATACTTAATACTATTTAATAAGTAAACCTCTTTATAGTATTACTAAGTATGATGAAAAGTAAGTTCCAGTGGTTTTTTCGCTGAAATATATTAATATTGGTAAAACTTTCCATGGTATTTGTAGCTGCAATGCGTGTTGTATCAAATAAAAGCAATCCCTTAAGAGGCATAAATCTTTTCATAACTGAACACACGATCTTAACCTTGCGTATATATGCCTCAATAATAGAGGTAAAACATACATAATTTAAAGAATAATATTATTTTGCGACTACGGGAAAGATCCATTGGAGCTATCAACCTGCACCCAATTCTGCAAATACAGTCGTAATCACAGTGGTTTTCATTTTATCTAAAACAATATTTATTTATTAAAACTTTATGCACAAGTAAAAAAAAATACTGTATAAAGGCGGACTTAATGCCTGAGGCATTTTCTATCAGTTAACCTTAGGGTGATGCAGAGATAAAACATGGCAGGTGCAACATACGGGATAGATAGCTCGGAAATTACTATAAAATACAAGAATAAATACTAATATATAGATACATAGATACACACATATAAACTAAATAAACCTTGGTCAGGAGAAATAACGATCGGTAGAGGAGAAAACGAATCCAGCAACTCAGCGCTGGGATGTTTCAGCCAACTTCGGACGGATATCTTTACGTGCCTTCACTTTAAAAGGTTTACGACTGGTTGCTGTCCTGATATTCAGAGGGAGCGCATTCCAAAGAAAAACCGCCTGGACAAAGAAAGAAGAATTAATGAAACCAGAACGGTGAGAAGGACATCGTAGAAGACGATTGTAGGTGGAACGAAGATTTTTACTATGGGCAGTGCATAAATATTAACACATTACGTTTATTTTGTTGTTGATCACACGAATGTTCTAAAATGGATCTTGTTCTATTGTCAAAGCGACTGTGACCCCGAGTGTGTTACGCAATTAGGTTGCTGGTAATAAAAAACATCTCATTTGATTTGTTTATAGTTAGTACACGTGTTCCGGTTTTTTTGTCCCCAAGGCATATACAGGCTACTGGAGTGCTCCTACGTGTACTAACGAGGCCAGGATCGGATTCTATATAGAACCTACATATGTAAGAAGGATCTCGGGCGAGAGATCCCGTAAAAACATAATAAATTAGAAGAGATTTGTGTTTGTTTGCTATATTATTAGATAAAATAAAATTTTATTTGATACAAGATTAATTATTCAGTTGTTTCCTTCACAATTTTTCTCTTATTTCTGGGAGTTTTCGCAGGAACTCCACACATAAAACATGTGTGGATGTTCTGCAAAAATTACAGCTTAAAAGTCGTTTAGTAAATTTTCAACGTTGACTTTTGCAAATCAAATAATCCGTTTAAGGAAGCACCTTGAATGGATTACTTGATTTGCAAACGAAATATGAAATAAAACGTACTGTCATTCTACCTTTTCCTTAAGAAATGCGAATATACTCTTAATTAGGTACCCTTACCATTCTTCTTCTATCGTTTTGATGCCACGTTTCATATTTTTCAGCCCAGTATTCCATCTTTTTTCGCCGGAATACTGGGCTGTCACCATTTCCGTTGCTTTGATAAAGTTACCAGTGTCTGGTCGTTAAAATCACAACACATCGAATTTTAGAATAGTTCGGCTTTATAGAGCGTCCTGGATCAAGGGGCCT
Organism: Brachylomia viminalis; assembly: GCA_937001585.2. Classification (NCBI taxonomy): domain Eukaryota; kingdom Metazoa; phylum Arthropoda; class Insecta; order Lepidoptera; family Noctuidae; genus Brachylomia; species Brachylomia viminalis. The sequence continues at coordinate 10,642,086 of OW443316.2, read as the reverse complement.
ACTCTCTGAGGCCGTCAACGAGGTTACGGGTCCGTCCAAAACTAGTTCGATACTTAAAAGTGAACCCTACTCCCGATTAATTAACTTTTCCGGACGGGTAAAAACACATCGGGATTAAGGAAAACTGTCTAAACGTTTTATCATTAATTTTTAGTTCCGGCCCCGGGGTAATCTTATCTCCGTAAGTCATACGGTGCTGGAATCGTCCGTAACTTCGGCTGAAACGATGGACTTCGTGTTTAGGGAGTAGGCCCCAAGGGCCGTAACGAATACGTTAGAGGACCTTTTAAAGTGGCCCCAATTTCAGACCAACTTAAAGAGAGCAGACTCCGTTGGTATGGAAATATATGTATAAAGCGCCCAGAAGACAACTGCTCCGTAAAGACTTCTCAACATTGACACACAGTCAAGACTTAGAGACAGACCACCGGCCACACGGTGGTCAACTGTCGCGAAGGACCTTAAATCTAAAAACTTATCACCTTTTTTTTACGGGGGGAAATCCTCATGGACTACCTCCGCTTGGGGAAAAGGCGGAGGGGCGTGCCGGACTCTTACCGGCTAAAACTTATCACCTGAGACAACCTGGAACCGAAGTTCCTGGGTACAAATGCACAAGGAGGACCGACCCTAGATAAACTGGAAAAAGGACAGGAGGAAGAAGAAGAAGACTTTGTAGAGCGTCTCTGCCGCTGATGCCTTTTTTTTTTTGAGGGTGGGAAATCATCAAATAACTTCTCCCGCTCTGGGCAGAGCAGGAGGGCGTGTCAGACTCTTACTGACTAAAACCCACCCGTGTTCCTTCAGTTGCCGGTGCCAGGGGCCACGGTAACCCTTTCGGACTTTCTCGCAGCCCCGGCAGGCATCGGCCCTAGCGGACCCCGTCATTGGTGCTGACATCTCTTTGAGGCGCGCGTGGAACACAACGCGCCGTCGACCCGGGCCTGGTCCTTATCGAACGGGGAGCTGCCCATTGCCGCTGATGCCTGTGTGACAGTCTGTTACTAAAGTTTGATGTGTCATATTTACCACCGCCTCATGTACTGTACCACATTTGCGGTATTCTTGTGATATTTATGTGATAAAAAGTGTAGATTTCGTTTTGCCATTATATTATGTACAAGGTAAGCCAGGCTAATAACACATGTTTATGTAGAAAAGTATATGTAATTTATTTATTAGAACATTACCAGCACCTGGTTTACTTTATGATCGTTTAATTACGTACCTATTTTTTTCTATAAGGCTCTTTATCCTTTTATTCTGACAAACTGAATTCTATTTTAAAAATAAGCCCTTCATAGCCTGCGCCAAGAACTACAAAAAAAAGATGAATTTAAAATGAGCTGTCTTAAAAATTTTGTTGCGACCTAAAACTTTTTAATGAATTTTTAAATTATGTTAAACACTGATTATTTCTATTCACTAACTTTCGTGAAAAATTTTTGAACTAAGTAGCTAGAAGAAAATTAAACATTGGCAATGGCGATGATGAGGTGGGCAGGACACTTGGCTAGAGTACCAACAGCTCTTACTGAATAATTGCCGAGAGACGGTAGAAGGAGTCTCGGCAGGCCAACAGCCAGATGGGTGGATGACCTACAGAAGATCTGGATGAGACTCAGACAGGCCAGGAAAGCATGGCACAAAAGGAAGGAGGCCTATACTCAGTAGTATGCGGAACGAGGCTGCTAAAGATGATGATAATGAATGGTGATGCGACAAAATAACCCAATTACAACAGCAAATAATATGCACATGAATTAATTAAGTAGGTATAACAATAATAGTTTTGATTAGCAACAGGTTTGTTATATCATGTTAGTTCTACATTACGAACACTGCGTTTCCTAATTGCAAGGAGTTCAAACTATGACTGCTGCACAAGCAATCTGTCGACAGGAACGTATTGACATAATGTCAGCGAATCAACTAGCACCGCGGCCTGTTACAAGTGAAACCAAACATAAACTTGAGCTCGATCGATAGTACACTCATGAGCAATCATACCTAACTATTGATGGACTATAAACCATCAAAAGCAAAAGGAGTACCTATGCACGGATCGTAGCAGGCGGCGTTCTGTAGTTTCTGCATACCCCTATATGAAGATGGCGTGAGTATATGTGTGTGTGCATATGTGTAAAAAGGTACTCCCTTTCTTCTCCTAAATTTGTTAGTCCGAAAATCATTATCCATAACACGTTTGCAATAAACTTCAGTAACCATAATGTTCAAAAATTCGAAATGTTGTTTTACATAATTATCTTTACTTCTAAAACTATTTTGTCATAATATTGAGTACTTTAATAATTGAATCTCCTAATTTTGCATGAAATAAAGTCATATGTTCTAAGTATTGTATTATATAACGTGTATTATTTACTCGTGTATTAGTTACGTGTTTTATTAGAAGTACTTCAATAATGATGTAGGTATTAAATTGGCAACTTTTATTTGTATTTAGTACCTACTATAATAAGGATAGTATTATATATCGCTTAGTATGGGGATGGCCTGAAACACAGGTTTTTTTTAACCCAGCTCAGGCAGGTCGCCACAAGATATAATGTCAGTACCAACGCACCTTTCATAGGTACTTTAAAACGAGTAAAATAAACTAGCTTTTATATAAGTATTTAAGCCAATCTGTTAAGAACTTGGTAGGTACTACTAAGTATTTATAAGTTTTTAGATGTATTACTTTGTAAAAGGACCTAAATAAAATTTATTGTTATAAGTAAAAGTTATTATTATTCCGAATGTTCATTTTATAATAAAATTGTTTGCTGCATTTGCTGAGAATTAGGTTTTAGTAACAGAAACGAATCGCTGTAAATCCGACTCCACGCAGTCTTGTATGCCCTACCCCTAAAGTGTAATTTACAATCGCGTAGGCGCGGAGGGGCGAGGCGGCCCGTGAGTTGAGGAGCAGGTGGTTGTAACGCTTGCCGCTGCGGCTGAGGCTGGCTGGCGAAGCCGGCCTACTACTATCTGTAGTAAATCAAATAAACTAAAAATACCTGTTATCATTATATTCATTACAAAACTCAATTGGCACTATGGTGTGAGTTACGTCCTAACTATTTACCTGGTACTGTATGACGTCTGTTTTTAGACATAGGTGTAACAAACCCGCCCATTATGCACTTAAGAGCGTTTGTACCTTATGAGTGGCAACGTTGCAATTTAGTGTCATATTTCGTGGTTTTCAATTTTTATCATTTAATCGGAGCTATATTTTAAAAATCTGTTTAATTAACTTTTTAGAATTATGTGAAAACTGTGTAAAAGGTAAGAAATCGTTGCGTTTACCGTTCTATTTATATGTAAATAATACATTGGAAACTTCCAGGGCGTTATTTTCATTGTAAAATAACTGTGAGCATTACGGTTACTTACTTTTTAAACACTTTCACGTAATTCTAAAAAGTTAATTAAACAGATTTTTTAAATATAGCTCCGATTAAATGATAAAAATTGAAAACCACGACATATGACACTAAATTGCGACGTTGCCACTCATAAGGTATAAACGCTCTTAAGTAAAGAAACTGTTTTCATTATCATCCATTCCAAACCAACGAGTTTTTGACGTGATGTGATTCTTCAGACAAACAGGTATTGTATGGCGCAAGTCATTGTTTTTTCGTAGACGAAATAGATAAGTCGTTGAGACAGTGACGAAAAAAAGTAATGACGAATTTTCTTCATAAAACTTTGAGCCTCATAATAATATAGAAAATGGAACCCGTGAAAATGAAAGTTGTACAAAAATTAATGCGGGTTTTCTATTAAAATAAAATAAAGCATTAACGTGAAGTTTTAATAAAATATTAAGCGGTTAAAAGTAGTTACTCGTTGTGGGCGGCGCGCAGGAGAGAACAAAGGCTCAAATTCTCACAGAGGAGGTAATTAAGAGGGCTCTAAGGGCTTGCGTTTAATCTAACTAAATCATCATTGCCTTAATCATAATTATTTTTTATAGCGCTTCGTCCTAATTTCCTCCTGCTTTATTAGTATGAGAGTTTGTATGTTTGTAACTCAGTCACGCTTTACCGGCTGAACGGATTAGATAAAATCTATCACACGGGTATCTACCTGATGGAGACCAGCACCCTAATTGCGTAACACACTTTCTCTCACAATGCAAAGGATTTTGAAAGAAATTCCTAATCCATTAGTTTATATGTTTAAAAAAAATATTTGCTCGACAACAATAACTGTTTCTTTGTTTTACTTCGAAGGTCCTAGTTTATCATGTGTGACTTCAAGTTACAGCTACATATTATGTATAAACATAATGCAGCATTGCATATGTAAGCGGGCACGCCCTTTATGTCTGGAGGCTTTTATTATGTGTTAAGTTCTGTTTACGTTTTTATTTTTTATTATTTATTTCTGCTTGAGTATAGTTTTCAATATTGGCGAAATTTGGAAATTTTATTTACATCGTAATGTAAATTACTTACTACTGTATAAAATCCAGTTCTTCTAACTGAACGGACAGCTGTGCTGCTGGGGAGTTTGTTGCGCCACTTCATCTTCCCAGCTAAAGCACTAGGAAGTGGTGAAGAGCGGGCGTTTTGGGGCCTGTCTTATGTAATTTTGACGTTCAAAAAGTGCTGATTCTCAGCCTAGTTTGAATAAATGACTTTTGATTCTGAACATAAATAACGCAATGAATCTTGTCGAATAGTCAAAATGAACCCCCCCCCCCCCTTGACAATTCAAAAGTGCCTGTAATTGGTTTATTTGAAATAAATGCTTTGAGTTTGAGTTTGAGTTTGAAAGGCATTGCAATTGTGTGTTAAGGAATTAACTCGGGTTAAAATTTACCATATTTTGATTTGAATACTAGATGCCTAAGGTTGAAAGATGCCTAAGGTTGAAGGCTGAAACCGCAAGCAACAGTCTATAAATTATAAATGCGTAAATTGATTGCGCTGTCTAATACTTAATAAACTTGATAATTTAAAACGAGAAGAATTGTAAAATTTTAAGTGCACAGACAACCTTGTTACTAACTTTAATGGTAACTCCGGTTAAGGTCAAGTTCGCTATATTTTAAGGAATGCTGACAATATGAATGTTTTATTTTAAAAAAAAACATTACTAATTGAAAAATGTTATTATACGGCTGATGAATTTCTAAATGATAAATTAATGTAAACTTATTTTTATTTATTTTATTGAAAGTTGTGACTAATATTTGTGATTATTTATTTATGCATTGACTGTAGAAATTGTTCCATATAATAATATCATCAGTCTATTAATTATTATGACATACCTACCAAATAATTTATGTTTACCGCATGATCAATATTTTATTTCGCATGCAACTATATTTGTGCGCCTCTTGCAATAACATAGCGACCTATGAACTTTAATTGAAGAACTTTATTCACTACCCATGTATGTTACACAAATAAAAACAATATTATGATTATAAGACAATGCTGGAATGTTGTGCGAACTATCTAAAATCTAATAAATAAAATGCGGCCAGAACAACCGGTGTGTGGCTTTCTCTGTTCTTGTGGAGACACCTGTAGTGCTATGAATTAATAAAACAATTATATTACAAGTGCATGAGGGTTTTTTTCCTTGGGTTGAAATCCAATTATCTACATGGGTGGGTGGTTTATAAGGATAGCATTATCAGCCTTTATAAAACGTTCCCACTGCTGGGACATGGGTCTCCTCTCTGTGTGAAAGGGGTTGGTAGTTGCGACGTGTCTTGGAATTTTTGATTCTAGGATATGCCGATTTCCTCACGATGTTCCTTCACCGTTTCGAGAGCAGTGGTGATTAAATGAATTACACAAATTAAAGCGGATACCTGGGTTCGAACCCACGACCTACAACTCGTAAGTATGGGCCGCTACCACTGGGCCACCTCTTTACAAGGATGTAGGTGTTGAAAAATGAATCTAAAATTATTTACATTGGTTTGAAAAAGGGCTGGCCTTTACCTTGGCCAGAGGCTTAGCATTGCCATACAACGTGGCAATGCCGCCAGTCTCTTGGGCACATTACCAGTCGACAGCGATGCGGAAGAATTTTTCGACGCCATATTTTGATTTGCTAATAGTTTTAGTTAGTTTAGGAGTTTAGGTTATTATATTTTAATTTTAATAGTTTGATAGTTTATTTAATTTAAATACTAAGTTCATTTAAGCAAGAATTTCTCATTAAAAAGTAATAAATTAATAACTTATAATATATATTTTATTGGTTTGAAATGCCAAGTATTTTTGGATTAAAATGATAAAAACAGAAGCTATGTTCAAACAGAGGAAAGCGTTAAAAGTAACAAAGATGTCGATTTCGAAGAAACTTTACCTGAACCGTAAGTTCTTTGAAGAAAATAAGCAGAAAATTTTTGCGTCATATTTTACACTATTAATTAAAACGACAATATTCCAGTAAAGAAGATCTTGTCAAACAGTTTCTAGAAGCTAGGAAAACAACAAGCAAGTTAATAGCTAACAAATACTCCGATGATCTCGTGTATTAATTATATTGATAATAGCATATTGAAGCACGTGCTCGCAGTTCGTTACGTGTGCTATTAGATGATCGATCGTCTTTAATGGGCATATTATTAGTTGATGAGCGAACACGTAAACTAACACCTTCATACCGTTACGAGAAAATTTTGCTTAGTGTGCAATACCTGGTTATTTATCTGAGTATTATGTTCGAATTAAGAAGGATGAGGACTGGTTTTACAGCCTCCGGAAAGCCTCTATCCACGAGATTACGTATAGTTTATTAATCCAAATAATTTGTATGTAATTATCTGCCCAATAAGTTAACCAGGACTGATCGAAAGCTTAGCAATAGTTTCTTGAACTACTGAATTACATCTGATTTATTCGTACCCGTTTGGTGGCAATAAGCTCGGCCGCTATTAAATGAGGCTTAAACATATTTTGCGAAATGCGGGTGTACTATAGGTTGGTAAACCTCTACCTAATCCTTAGGGGAATACAGCCGTGATTTTATGTTATGTGTTATTTTATATTACGTATGTATTATTTTAGGTTATGCATGTGTTATTTTTACCATTATTAGGTTCAAAACAGATTAACAGAACCAGTTTCACTTAAGACTTTCATGAGCAATTGTAAAGACATACAGTACAAATGCTGGTAATTACAATTTTTCTCACTTTAACAATGATTATGCTACAGATAAAAGTTTGTAGTGGATATAACCACTTAAAAGTATTCACAATATTCCCTTACGAGCTCTTTTCGTGTTTGTTTCCTTTTCAGACGATTATGTTTTGGACAAAGATGTGTTTATTGAGGTTAAATTTAATATAAAGAGAAAAATCTTGACCTTTTCATGAGAAAAGGTCACATGATTACATTTCTTCACATTTTCTTGCTTTACCTTTCATAGCCTGACTATCAAAATCTACATCAGACAGACTATTATTTCCGGACAGCCCTGCAGTTCTCATTTATGGAAGATGCATGGGAGATCAGAAGCGCGTCCCCTTGGGATGTAGATCTCATCTCGAGGGCTCTCCACATTACCGTAAGCAGATGTAGGATTTTGCATTGGCTTCCTAACGAAAAAATATTATCCACGGTACCTACGGGAGAAGTTATTTGACCCACGATAAAAAAATAGAGTGTATTAGGGTCGTTCCACAGTTTCGTGCAAAAAACATTTCCAGGCTATTATGGCAGGCAATTTATGATTTATTGTTATTAATTTATAGCACAAAATATAGTAAAATAGTTACTCTAAAAGGAGTATCTTTTATATTTCAGGATTATTCAATGGATTTTTCAGGAAAATTAAAAAACTGTGTAAAAATTCACTACCCTCCCTTTCCAAGCAGGGACCTTGGCAGGCAATCAACTTGTAACTTAAATGCTTTTGAATTAACTGTTTTATTTTGTACATAATATTAAAGCTGTACTTCTGAGCTATTGATAAAGAAAATTCTCAATAAGAAAATCATGCTGTAATAATCGAAGAACGCTCATTTTCAAATTGTCACGCGAAAAAGTTCATCACCTTCCATGTTCAGATTTTATCAAATTATGTAGGTATAATACGCGATCACGTATTCTGCTTGGTTGCTACCTGTATAAATGACAGTCAGTGGCTGGCGACATCGGAGCGAGAAGGATGTGCGCATATCGCCGTCGTAAATACATTCGTTCTCCACCACGATTACGGTGCTTCGTCCGCGAAGTAACTCATTACATTCCAGTGAATTAAAAAATAACTGCAGTAAGTAGATTATTTTAATTGCTTGATATATTTGCCTCTTAAGCTTATTTTGACTTTATGTTAATATTTAACTTATGCTGTAGTTAATAACAATTATATCCATAAAAATGTTTGATTTCTTCATTCATCTCCACTTCATTACCATCTTTTCCCTCCTATATTTTGAAAGATGGTAATGAACAGGTTTTGGAAAGAAATGAATAAGTTTAACCTTAGTTGATTACGACTTTTATTACAGTTCTGAGCCTAGTATTGACATATTTGTTCATGTTTTTGCATTTATATAGATGAGTTGTAGATGAGTTAAATTATATAATCATAATATATTTTTATTTTTTTCAGAATCAACATGGGGAAACCACGTAAAAAGTTAACGAGCGAACAAAAACTAGAAAAAGTTAGATTACGTTAACGGCTCATCTACGGTCTATATTTTAAAGATGATAAGATATTTAGTGCCTTATGAAACCGTACACTTTCTATCCGACTCTCCCTCAATCCAGTAGGTATCGCAATAAGTTAATTTTTTATTTGATCATAAAATTTAAAGATATTGACCAAAATATAAGTAAACTGACTTGGAATTATCAAGAATCCGGGCATGGCAAGGGAGCTCTGGACGGTATTGGGGCAGTCGTGAAACGGGCTGCCGATAATTTCGTCAAATATGGTGGAGATGTTGGTTCTTATGAAGATTTTTGGGCTTTGGTTACTAAGAACATACCAAATGTGCATTTCGAGATGATAACAGAGCGCGATATTAAAGAAATAATATTTCCACCTGCCATTCCCGGATTCAAAGGCACAATAAAAGTTCATCATATAATGTGGACAGGTGATAGTTCAAAAATGATAACTTTGCGTATCCTAAGTTGTTTCGAGTGCCATGATTGCCGCATTACTTGTATACACAATAAACATTTAGGCTTTCTTTGCTGTGATAAATGTAACGAGGATGAGATCAATCTATCTGTTGTTCACTGTGATCAGAATGAAGTTTCATGTGCCAATGACAATGACTCTATATAGCATAGATTCGTCCGTAGTTTTAAAGAACATTTATATATTCAGATATTTTCAAAAACTTACAACCTCTAGCAGGTCCAATTGATTTACAACTATGACCGTTGGTTAATGTAGGTGCATCTACGTCTAAGGCCAAATCACCTAAAATTAAGATTTTGTCTGACGTAAAATGAACTTGGGAAAATCGCAAATTTTATCGGAAACTAAAGGAAAATGTGGTCCCTAAAAGTTTGACGCCAGCATTTAACTCTGAACACCAACGGCAATTCGAATCATTTGTTGACTTTAATAAGACTGGTAAACTAATTAGAGATGATAAAAAATATTATGAAGAATCGGATGACAGTGATGATTATAATATTTTTTGAAAAACGCTTCGTGTTGATTTCATTTATATTGTTACTGATAGTAAACTTTTCATGTTTGATTGTTATAGTTATAATATTTTGATAATTTTACTAACATTTATTCAAAGAAGTTTATTGAAATTAGAAGTCTGAACCTTATTATTAATCGTAGATTTCGACTTTAGGGAGAGTATCGATAACGTGTTCTGTTAACTTATTAACTTATTTTAAAATGTTGCTTTTATTATGGTTTTATTATTCTTAATTCTTAAGTAAAAAGACTATTGTGATTTTGTATGTAAGACCAAAAAACCTGTTAGCACTTAAGTGAGTGTTTACTATAGTGATTTAATGGCTATAAATAAATGATTACATTACTGTTAAACATTTGTAGTTTTGATGGTTGGTAATAAACAAAAAAACTGTGATTAATCTATCTTTTCTTCATATTGATTTAACGGAAATCAAAGTCTGAATAATAAACGTTGATTACGTATTAAAATTATATATTTGTTTTATTTGCATTCATCTTTTTTCACAATTATTGTGCAGTAGGTATTTCATTACCAGCCGCTTTAAAAATTACCATCGCAGCTCAATTCATTACGTTCTTTCCTGTTTTCATTACCATCCAACCATGAAATTTCAGTCATCATTTTCTCCGGAACTAAACAAGATAAAAGAGTGCCTACGAGTTTTTATAAATCTGTTAGTCAACTGTATTCGATATTTCGCATAAAAGTGCGGAATATCTAAAAAAAAAATTTATTCTACAAAAAGGTGCTTTTTGCACGAAACTGTGGAACGACCCATTACTGGACTGTGCGTATTTCAAGCGTCTAGGAACAGCTTGCGCGGTCATCAGAATTTTGGTAAATTCTGATAAAATCAAATCAAAATTTTGATAATCAATTGTCAATTGAAGAGAATTTATAATGTATGACCTTCCACAGTCCACATGTGCAATAATAGTTAAACGTTAAACTTGTAACACTTAATTATTTAATGGTTTACAAACAAAAAGTTTTTATATTATTCGCCAATATAATGGCGCAGTACTAAAAAATTCAACCTTCAGTTCTGCCTCCACGAATTGAAAGTGAACAATAAAACTGTCTCCAACAGTTTCAGCCACATGCCATTTATAAGTTTAAATAATAAAGTTTATATTTCTCAGTAACAAAACTGACTCTAGATTTGTGCCCGGTTGATGGCTATAGGCTCGCCCCCTATTACATGGAACTCTAAACATAACTGGCAAAATGTTGGCCTGTTGGGCAGAGATGTACTTATAGTACAACCACATTTCGCCTTCGTAGAATACAGCCGTAATGGTATCTTTTGTATAATAACGCAGGCATTGTTTGCTCAAAAGGAGGCTCCAAACACTAATAATAATAAATTTTTATTTCAGATTACAGGATCCATAACGTGTTAGTATTGCCTTAACCTATTGTTAATAAAAAAATTATTAAAACAAAAGTGACATCACAATTGAAAAGAATTAATTTTGCACATGTACCTACGTCTGTTCGCACATGTCTCCCAGCCCAGTGTCTAATAAACGGCCCATGTATTTTGCACATGTACCTACGTCTGTTCGCACATGTCTCCCAGTCCAGTGTCTAATAAACGGCCCATGTATTTTGCACATGTACCTACGTCTGTTCGCACATGTCTCCCAGCCCAGTGTCTAACAAACGGCCCATGTATTTTGCACATGTACCTACGTCTGTTCGCACATGTCTCCCAGCCCAGTGTCTAATAAACGGCCCATGTATTTTGCACATGTACCTACGTCTGTTCGCACATGTCTCCCAGCCCAGTGTCTAATAAACGGCCCATGTATTTTGTCCGCCAGTGTACCCAAAATATTGTTCGGACTACACTTACTTACTAAACCCTTTTTGTAAACTGAAGCATGAATAAACTTTATTATTTTTATTTATTATTACTTATATTAGTATTTTCTGGAATTCCTGCCCTCTATGTTTCAGTCATAACAATAATAAAAAAGTTTTCACAAGCAGGAAACCTTTTGAACGCCTAAGGAGCAGTCTATCGCCTACTTTCTAATTATAATCCGTTTAGTCACGTTTTATGTCATGGCTGGACGTGACAGAGCGGCCTATCTGTCAAAGACTTTTCAAAATCATACAATATGATTCCAAGGAAATCTTTCACCATTGGTGAAGCTTCGCCATTTCACCAAATGGTACTTTTCGCAGATGACAGTAAGGTTGTATTAAAATGCACTCATCCAGACAATTATCGAAATGAAATCAATAACTCTAAATAATATTATAACATGGCATAACAATAACATTCTTATAATTAATTTGAGAGCAGTGGTGACCAAGTGGTAACGGCCGTGATTTATCGTAGGTTCGAACCCAGACAGGCACTTTACTTTGTGTAAATTATTTCATCACCACTGCTCTCAAAACGGTGAAGGAAAACATCGAGGGGAATTTGACAAAAAGAAAAATTATGCAATTTCATCAGCGGCGTGAGTATCCACCATTAAATATAAATCTATAATGAATGTGGCATAAAAGAAATCATGAGTGCGAAATTCTTAGGTATAACTGTAGACCATAAATTAACCTGGCAACCTCACCTAGAGGAAATTTCCAAGCGACTAAGTAAATCTGCGTATCTACTATTCCAACTGCCCAAGAGAGTACATAAGTACTGAGACTCTATTGACAGCCTATCATGATAGGCTGTGAATAGAGACTACAGGTCCATGGACCTGTAGTCTCTATTCTACGGTACGGTGTGGTTTTTTGGGGACAGTCAACAAACAGGGAACATAAATATTCAAGATGCAAAAAAAAATGTGTACGATCCATGTGTAATTTACAACCAACAGACAGCTGCGTTCCACACTTTAAGAAATTAAAGATTACGTTACCAGCTGTATTTATACTGCATTGGAAACTGCATTGTTTGTAAAATCAAATCCGCATTTATTTACTAAATTGTCAGAAGTTAAGAAGACCCAATCCGTGCTCAGTATAAAAATCAATTATGTACGACAAAATGCAATACTTACATCATTATTGAAAAAGAACTTCTTTGGTGTTGCTCCCAAAATAATAATAAAATACCCAATGTCATAAGAAGTATGCCATAAAAAAAACAAAAAGTGTTTTCATAAAATATTAGTTCAGAAATGTTACTATGCCCTAGATGATTACATAAATGATTAAAAACTGTAACTTCTGTACCTATTAATAATCCAATGTATTCTTTTGTGTTGATATTTTTTGGTTTGTTTTATGTAGTGAATTTTGTTTGTCTTTATTTATAGTCCTAACTGGGGCCGTACTATGAAGTGTTAATTCCATCATTGTTCCAGCGTGAAAGAGAGACGGAGCTATACATGACCGATAGCACTATCTCTTTTTCGCAACGGAATCATGATGGTGTTAACACGTCATAGTACGGCCCCTGATATTTGTATGTCATCATCAATGACAAAACATAGCAACATATATTTATGTTTTACAAATAAATAATTCTAATTCTGATTCTGACCATTATGATATTAGTAAAAAGCACATTAAAAAAAAAACGAAGTTTGATAAAAAATGGCCTTTCTGCTGCATAAATGAGGCCTTTGCATAATCTTTCCACTTGATTAAAATCAAAAGTCATTTATTCAAATTAGGCTGAAAATCAGTACTTTTCGAACGTCAATATTACATTAAGAAAGTCCCCCAAAACGCCCGCCCTTTACTTGGATAATGTTAAATCCGGTAAAGGGACCAAGGGTGACCCCGCCAGTGTTGCCATAGCGATAATAATTTATCTCTCAAAACGGAAATTCAAAAATGGTTGCGCTTTTTATAATAAATCATGGCTGTGGAAAAATCCAGTTAAGTACCCAAGAGTTACTGTTGGACCCCAATGATTAGTGTTTGAAACAAGATTTATCTATCAGACGGCCATTTTAAATTGAAAACCTTCTTGGAAGGGTCCTGATAAATCTTCACTAGGCAATAGGGATTTCAATTTTATGACCATTGACTTAAAGCCCGAATATTAGACTGTTTCTGTTCAGTTGAATAGCTTTAAACTACGAGTAAGTGCAAATTTGACCTCCATTTTGTTTTCGTGTGCTGAGCTTGATGTTCTGTTTTTTGGGTGGGAAATCATGAAATAAGTTCCCCCATTCAGCGGGAGGCATGTGAGACTCTTACTCACTAAAAACCACCCGTGTTCCTTCAGTTGCCTGTGCCAGGGGCCACGCTATCCCTCTCGGACTTTCCTGCAACCCTGGCAGGCATCGGCCCTAGCGGACCCCGTCATTGATGCTGACATCTCTTTGAGGCACACGTGGAACACAACGCACTATCGACCCGGGCCTGGTCCTTATCGAACGGAGAGTTGTCAGTAGCAGCCCTGGGTCTAGGTTTGTGCCCGGTTGATGGCAATAGGCCGCAAATGTGGGTATACACCTCTGCCTAATCTTGCGAGGATTACAGGAGTGATGTTATGCCTGTATGTTTTTTTTATAACTGCTCTTTATACATATAATTATTCAGCTCTTCTTTTTCAAATCTCTAACAAAAGCAAGTCTTCCCCACACTAAAGCTTAATATCAGCTGCTTAACTGCGAATATTCCGCTGAGGTCGCGAATTGACTGCATTATCAAACATTGAAGCCATTGTGAGCAAAGTTAATGCGTGCTATAAATCACACCGCAACGCTGCCACTGAGTGCGCGCTTTTTAATTTTGATGAATTATAGACAACGCCCTCTGTCTGTGGCTTCCGTAACTTATTGCACATCATTTATACGCCTTTCAAATAGCTATATTTTATTCTCATCTATGTACGTTAAAAAGTCGGAGAACAATTAATATACTAAAGTGATACGAAAAGACAATTCAATTGAATGTAGTCTATTCTAATGTCAAATAATAATTTAGGTAATTGGTAACGAATCTATAAACGAAACAAATACACTATACTAAGGATTTTACCAACGACAGATATCTTTTGTCAGTGGAATGAAATTGGCATCTGACAGTATTGTATCCGTAAAATCTGTCAAAAAATCAAAATTATTCTTCGCATACCTAAAGATATCAGCCCATCCATTCTGTAAAACTCATACCGTAGAAACTAAGGTGAAGTGAGCTTGAGCTGTCATAATGTCAATCCTTAGCATTTGGTGAAATGACAGTTCATTTCACCTAGGTTTGATAGGTGAGATTTTGCGGTCAGAATGGACCGGCTGGCGTTAACAATAGTTTTGACAGCTGCTAACTAAATGCAACATTCAACATTACCGATTTTTACTGGGTCGTTTAGGCTTCGCTTCAACTCAGATGAATTTACGATCAACTTCTAACTGCTTGCAAAATTATACACGGAAGCATTGACGCTCCGAGTTTGCATGGAGAGCTGCGTAATATTTTTGTAATCTAATGTACCAACGTAATTTGTAATAAATAATTGTTGTGTTTTATCAATGTCTACGTCGTTCTGGTTAAATAAATATTACAGACGGCACCTTTTTTGAACAACGCAAAGCCATGATATTCTGTTTATGTCGTAGGTATGTTTTGGTATTAATATCGGAACCTAGGCGCCAGCCGGCTTAGGGTCAGATCATTAGGTGACCACCAAAACAAACACGACCCAAGAACAGCTGACGCAAATACCTAATTTATTTAACACGCCGTAGCAGAATTTACACACATAATTTGCCCTGGAAGAGATTTAATTAGAAATAAGCATCACCTTGTACCTATTTTTCTGTTATTTTCTTCTTGTCTGTTTATTTAAGTGTGTACATAAATGGTTAAATAATTAAATATATATATATATATGTATAAAAATATATAATCTTAAGTCTATCACGTATAGACTAGGGTTTGTAAGTTTGGCGACTATGTACCTAATGGTTTCCTTGTTTGTCTGTTTTTATTAGCTGTAAGTCATTCATGTACTAAAATAAATAAATACCTGTAGGTACCCGTGTAGGTACATAGTTTTATGTAATGGGGCGCTCATGTCGTTATGTCGCTCATGCCGATGTCCCACAAAGTAAGCGTACTATCCTTTCATCTCCGAGCAATAAACTAAGGAATTTCTGTCAGAAAAACGCAAAATCTCTAACGAAATAGGTGATTGATCTCTTGTATGGCTGCTACTATCACCAACACATAGCACATTATTTTGATTTAAAAGAGTGTCCACGGTGTTTCTTGCCCATAGAACCTACTACGTATTTCTGACTGACCGACTCATTGACAATACAAAAGTGCCTATAATTGGTTTAATTGAAATAAATGCTATGAGTTTGAGTTAGCTATTTATTAGTGAAAAACCGTAGGTAGTTTCTAGCCAAGATACAAGAAGGAAAGTGACATAATCATCGAAGCTCGCTGATCAAAAGTCAGAACGCGTCGTGTTCCACATTACGGGACCTTAATTCATATTCAACGCCGTCATAAAAATGTTCCCGCATAATAAATAAAGCATGTATTGTGACCTGATATCGGAAATCCCACCCTTTTGGTTCAATGTCGGATTATGTAAAATTCTATTTTCGTTCTCATACAACTTTTTCCATACATTTATACCAACATTTGAACTCCTTTGTTATGTTTGAGCTGATTCTAAGCTACAAATTTTGATGTAGCTACTTCTTAAATATCTCCATCATAATTTGTTGCTAAGAAAAACTGAAAACTTGAATGATAACTCAATTTTTTCTTCGTCACTTTTTTTATTCTGTTTTAATTGTTTTTTAAAACGTTGTCCCACACTAGGAATTTCTCCTGTATTGTGGGTGCGTTTACAAACATTTAAACTCACACACACAAACAGCCAGACCTGGAACAACTACTTGTAGGTCATACAAATATTTGTTCCGTGT
This sequence comes from Brachylomia viminalis, assembly GCA_937001585.2. Taxonomy (NCBI): domain Eukaryota; kingdom Metazoa; phylum Arthropoda; class Insecta; order Lepidoptera; family Noctuidae; genus Brachylomia; species Brachylomia viminalis. Next base: position 10,625,553 of record OW443316.2, on the reverse strand, counting down.
GTATTTCAGAATATTCCACATTCAAAGAACAGAATCGCCCCGTTGCGTATGCGGTAGGCAGTGTCGCACGACTGTGTCGCTATGTGCGTGCGTTACAGTTACAGCGCGGTATCACACGGGCCCTACACATGCCGATTTCCAAAAATGATAACAAATGAAAAAAACATACCTATTTATTTTATTATTGATTCGTGTCGAGAATCATTAGCATAGTTACCTCTTCGAATTTGACGAGGATGCAAAACGACACCTTGTATACCTACATTTAAGTTTTTGTAATATTTCTCCTCCATTTAATTAAAACATAATCAACCTGTTTTAAGCTTTACTTGACCGGCAATTAATTGTAGGCTTGAACTTTTTTAATTTTAGAACGTTTGCGTTTGAAATGCAATTTCTCTTACTAGGGATATCATGGCAATTTTTTTTTTTACCGAATGGGTAGGTTTGATTAGAAATGTAAGCCACTATTGCTCCAGTGAACTATAAATATGTATTTAGATTTATTAACGATAATCATTTGGATTATCCAATGAGGTTATTTGTTATTCCGTTAAAAACTGGGTACGTAGTCTTTCTTATTCGTTCAAATTATCGAAAGCTCTGTCACTTTGTCTCGATGTGTGGACGTGCCGCGCCGCCGCGCGCGATACGAGCGCTGTAAATTTTTTGACAATGCTCAAAGGCGCCTCAAACATTTGGCGCGCTTGGAGTGGATCGAGCCATCAAGCAATATGGATAATGCGATAATATTCAACTGAACTTAATCTAGCTAAAACGTGGATCGGCACAGCAGCGCGTGGAAGGATCGTGAGTTTCCTAAAACGCATCGAGCGAAAGAATCTCCGATCCACGATCGGCGTGGAACGCTGATCCAAATTTGGATGGTCCAGTGTGGACTCAGCTTTTGGGCATCAAAAAATTCGTCCGCATCCCTGTCAATAGGAAAAGTGTCCAAAACGCTGGTCACTACCAGTGTTTTGGACACTTTTCCCACAACAAGATTGAGATAAAATTGGTGATCATGTTAATTTGATTGTTAATGACCTGTTAAAACAAATGAACAGCCATTCGGCAAATTAACAGAAACAAAAGTCAATTGTATTTCAAAATTACTTCCATTTTAAAACAAAATATCAATGGGAAAGTCCCAAGCGGGCATCGATAGCAAAAGAAGCGAATGGCGAACATTCTCGGAACCGCCATTAGTCTTGCAGGCGCCCGGCGACTCCGATCGATTTTATCATTTCCAAGGGCCCGCTTAATCTTCTTGAATACTACTTTTTTACTTGAATATTCTCTAAAGTGATGGTTCAAGACCAAGTATGATTAAAATTCAAGCAATTTCTACATATAACTCCATTCTTTCTCATAAAACTTAACATAAATTTAATAAATACAAGAACAGAAATACTCTGTCGACGGCCAGTCGAAATGTCAAATAATGTGAAAGTCAGACTGTTTGGTTTTGTTTGGTTCATTGGCTAGTATAAATCTAGGTATTTTAATTTAATTATTGTAAAAATACTAATTATTAGGTGCTTCGAATACCAGTTCTGCTTAGGAATTTTAAGACATTTATTTAAAATCAATCAAAACGACACGACAAAGTGATAATGAAATACATTAATCTCTTATTTATTAAGTATGTATGTACATAACATACTTCTCTTTGCTGACGAGTTGGCCTGAAACCGACAGGCACATTTCTATAAATACTCCATTGTCTCCAAAATAACCACACATGTTTCAGCCAGACGAACGTCCATTAAAGAGGTATAATAAGACCTCGTATACTTGGTATATTTTATATTAGTTTATCTTAAAGGTGCCATCCGACAATACAGTAACTATCATAATAGGTCAGTAAAAAGGTAATGCGAGTCGTAAACACGTCATAGAGATTTATTTTGGTCTATAAAGTCAAAAAGACTATTCTTTTAATACTTATTTATGTCATAGTTTATTATTGTGAAGAATATGGACCCTTTGTTATGTAGATACTTAATATTGAGAGTGAAGTGTTAGAAAAACACATAAAATGATCGGTAAAGTTTTTTATGAAATAGATATAAGTAGCTACTTTACTTGATAAAAATTCTGTCCCATGCCCTGGGACCTCTAACGTTTCCATACGATTTACGACGAACGTTGAAGAATTTTTTATTCAAGAAGTTCTAATTACATACTTACAACTCGTACTTACATACATGGTGTGTGCATGGCGTGCACTGACTGGACAGGTCCTCTTAATCTGCGTGGTTCTTTCCTCAGAAGACCATTTCAGATACTAATCTACATGGTCCTCAAAGATTATGTTCGAATATTTATATACACATTGACATTGATGAATTTTATACATACAATGACATGAGTAATTACTTTGTAAAGTATTATATTATTTAAATTATTGTGAATGTGAAGATTATGTGGATTATTACTTTTTTTATTTTATTTCTTAGTTAGTTTCACGATCTGGCAGCTTGAGTAATTTATGCGGCCTACCCAAATGTCCTTTCTTTGGTATTGTTCGTCGAATCGTTGTGCTCCTTAAGTTCTCAGTTGAGCGGCAAGATTACTGACAAATGCGTGCACTGACTGGACAGGTCCGCTCAATCTGTATGGTTTTTCCTCAAAAGACCGTTTCAGACACCAATCTACATGGTCTTCACATGATCTGACCAAGATTATGTCTGGACTTTAAAAGAGACTGTGACCTCTGAGTTTGTTTCGGCCTTTCTTCTCAGAGTAGTCAGTTATGAAACGCCGACCTCATCTAGTTTTAAAAATATGATTGACGTGTAAAAGTGTTTGTAACAAACCTACTTACAGAAATAAAATCATTTATCATTATCATTTGGTGTTAGCTGTTTTATATCTACTAATGTATAATCATATTATAAAGCGGTAAAATTGGTTTGTTTCTAAGTTTGTGTGTATTGCGTAATTTCTGATTTACCAGACGGATTTTTAAAAAAAAAATTTTATTTGATTGCACAACTCTCGAGGAAGGCTATTACCTATAGGCTATTTAATATCATGCTAAACCCATAAGAGCCGATTAAAAGGAAATAAATCAGAAACAACGCTAAGCGAAATCGAATTACTCGCGCGGGCAGGAGATGTGATGAGACGGGGTGGGTCGGGGGAACCAGAAATTTCGCGCGGACGAAGGGCAGGAGCGAGTTTTTGTATACTTAGATTACAGACGATAACTGCTTCCATCACCATGACTTGCTACGACATTCATAATGACAACATGTCCAAAGATTAATCGTAATATTATCATCTGCTTAGCCTTTTCCGAACATGTTGGGGTCGGCTTCCAGTCTAACCGGATGCAGCTGAATACCAGTATTTTACATGGAGCGATTGCCTATCCAACCTCCACAACCCAGTTACTGAGTAATACCCTTGGTTATCTGGTTGTCAGACGTTCGGGCTTCTGACGAACCGTAACGACTGTCATAGATCCACGAATTACAGCCGGGACCAGCGGCTTAACGTGCTTTCCGAGGCACGGAGGGGCCTTGATATATAAAGATGTTCACCCATCCACGGACCAACCGCGGCAAGCGTAGCTTAACGCCACTGTTATTACTAAGCCACAAGCCCCACTCGTAAGTAGTATATCGATTTATTTTGATATCTCTGAAGTAATAGATGAAAAATTATAATGAGGAAGCAAACTGCAATTACAATGCTCGCTGTGTGAATAGGTGAGCGTGTCAGTCAGTTTTTTTTTTTAATTTTCATATGACCCACTCCCGGTATTAGCTTTTACATTTAGTCCGACGTTCGTTACTCCCTGGTTTCCTGTTTAATCTCACAGATTGCAACTTTTATTATTCTGTGACATTGTAAGTTGTCGAACACAAAATTGAAATAAGGGTAGCGCGTGATAAACCTTGAAACTAGTTTGTTAACTTTTCGAAAAATTGTTTAATTACCAAACATTTTGCTGAAAAATTCATCGATGTTCGCTCTTGTTCCGATAATAAGGACTATATCATTAAATCCTCTACATAGTAACAACGGAAACCTGATACACTGAGAAGTTTCCTTTTAACTGTTACCTGCCTATTTGAATGTTTAACTACGTTTTAGGTCTAATTTCGTCCGCGTGGCAACTAGTTGGACCCCTCTCCCCGCCAAGACTGCTCGACCAATGTTGGCCAGTTTTCAAGTCCGTTATACAACCCTGTGTGCCACCCGAAATAAAACAAAACTTAGAATGCCTACAGGGTGCCTTTTCAAAAGGCTCATGGATTTGTTTTTTTTTTTTGCAGACAGCTTGTGATCTCAATTGCGGCCTCACCGAAAAAGTAACGAGGTAAAATTCAGACGGGGTGTTGAATTTTTTAAACATAATAATAGTATCTCTTTAGTATGCACACCAAAAAATTACAGATGTAGAAATTTTACATAGGGTGACATAATGGGCGGTCTTATCGCTAAAAGTGATATTTTACAGACAACATAAAATAAACAAACATAATTCAAGTTTTTGTAATTTTCATGTTTTTATTCTCTGTTTGGCTTGCTATCTTTTATGCTTACAGAGCAAAACTTGTCTAAAGAATGAATGGGGTACATTGCTCTGGCATTTTTATAACACGACTAACAAAGCTGATGTAATATAGGTATACACCCAAAAACAGGAATGCAGGCATTATGTATATTGTCTACAAGCAGTATAATAATGTATGTATAAACTGCGCTTCAATTTGTGTTGTGCTACCGAACTTTATAGCGCCAAATATAACTGTCCCCAAAGAGTATTTAATTATTCTGATCAGCACACGCTACCTTGTCCACGTTTATCTCGAAGCTAAAAGATAGAAGGTACCTGTTTAATAAGCTCACGTCATCCATGTTATTCGCAAAATTTACTAAAAATAGGAGGCACGTTTTTATAAGCCTCTCGTCATCCGTGCCATTATAAAAGTTGACTAGGTACTAACAACATAAAACAATGAATGTTGAGGAAAAGTGATTAAATTTTATAGAACAAAACATCATACCTGTATTTTCCCGAAGAGTAAGCAAGAGGTGTATCTACGGTATTTCGCCAGTTATATTTAAATCCTATGTAATAGGTGGCGAGCCTATTGCCATCAGCTGGGCTCAAATCCAGACTCCAGGCTGCCCTGCCAGGGTTGCGGGAAAGTCCGAAAGGGTTACCGTGGCCCCTGGCACAGGCAACTGAAGGAACATGGGTAGGTTTTAGTCAGTAAGAGTCTGACACGCCCTCCCGCTCCGCCCAGAGCGGGAGAAGTTATTTGATGATATCACACACTCAAAAACAAAAAAAAGACCCCAGGCTGCTACTGGGAAATTCTTAAAGTTAATAACACTTTGCCTGTCCTGGGAATCGAACCCAGGAACTCATGCTCAGCACCAACGAGGCAGTCAGCGCTTAAATTTTGTTTATATATTTATACAAAATATGTACAACGCCTTGCATAAATTGTGTAAAATATTATAAGGGGTAGATATATGTGTGTACTGTAGCTCATTTTTAACAAAGCACCTGATTTGTATTTTTTTATTAAATGGAGACAATATTCGTTTTCGTGGCAAAAACCAAGCTCCTTTGTTTGGTTTATAAAAACTGATATATTTTTACTATAAACTCACCTGCAACCTGGCCAGGATAACATAGACCATGCAAATTGAATAATTATGACGTTCAGTATGTCGTTATAAGAACTTGCTAGTTCAATCTCTAACAATTTTCGTTAATATAGCTTGTATCTTATTAACCTGTCTCATTACGCGATTAACGAGTTCGCAAGTGCTTATAACTGAATCAATATTGTTGCAAGCGAGCTGATCAGACCCGCAGTGCTGGGCCGCCGCCAGACAACCGCGATGGCTTTATCAACTACATATATTAAATTATTATCCTTCCATAGTCTGCGTTTTAGCATCAGCCAAACCATACGGTTTTGGCAGGGCAAGCATAAACAAGTTAATATGGTGTTGGTTTTAGGAAATGATGTTGTCTTGTATTATAATAAGGAGGGATTTTTTATTTTTCTAATTTTATAGGCGTAAAGTTGTAGTAATATCTCTATGGCTGTACTGTTATTATCTGCCTGGTTTGGATACCATTAATTAGATGACATTTTAAAAATGATAAATTAAATCCCAAACACGATTTCCCATCATTTTTCAACAATTTTTCTGTCCGCCAAAATGAATGAATCTAACGAAGAATTTCGAACAATTTTGAAGTTTTATTATAAAAAAAAGGGAAAAATGATGTCAAAGACGCAGCTCGCTCTGGTCGCACTGTTATGGATAAAGTCGATGATATTTTTCGGCATATTAGTAGTTACGACATAACTTTGAAAAAGTCTGGGTATACAAAAAAGCTCGATATTTGGGTGCCACACGAGCTCTTAGTCTTCAGTTTGTATATAAAACACGATCTCATCATTTTGGTTTTATGGTGATCAGTCCGTGAAACTTGTACTTGATATGGAAATCAACACAAGTTATTTTTGAAGCCCAGTCAAACCTAAGTGAATCATCGCGATAGCCTCAGATAATATAAACACAGAACGCAAGATTTTATTTTAAAAGAGAACCTCTGGTTGGGATGGATACAAAACAAATAAAATTATAAATTTTCTTCCATAGTCTAGACCAGTTACTGTTTATTATAAATAAAAATAAATGTAATCTCCCGTACCCTAAAAATATATTTAGTAGGATAATATCACCCCCATCGTCATTTCCCATATATATTCTCCCACAGTCCCAATAGATATTATTGAATAAAACTGAGTATAAATTACATTCGTGAACATACGTTGTACAATCAAATACACAAACACGTACAAGCGTGCAGATAGAGTATTTTATGCGGGATCCTGTGTGTGTAACCGCGCAAATGTAGGTACACACTCCAAGTCCCCGGAGAACCTTAAGATCCTTAGATCTTTACATCATTTGCTCGACGACCAACTATTTATCCGCCACCATTTCGTCAAGCGGTTGAGTATACTTGTTTTAGACAAACAAGGAAGAAGGTAAATGGAAATGGAATTTTGAGTAATATTTTAAGAACAAACAAAAGAAAGTATAGGTACCTATGCAGGCTGCTTTTAATATGAAACGCAATTCTTCAACGTGTGAAAATATTAAAATACCAATATGAGATTTTTTTATTTTTTATTGTGAGACATCACGCCTATAATCCCTACAAGGGATAGGCAGAGCTCACACCCACATTTTGCCAGTTATGTAAATAAGACCCATGTAGTAGACAAATGCAGATTCCGGGCATGTTGTGATACTCGTAAATAAGACCAACTCCTAAATATTGAAAAAAACATCAGAAGCCCTAGACACGTGGCAATCATTTTCAAAACATTTCGTATTTCTATAAAGTTTTTTTTATTTTTATTTAAGATGGGTTTGCTCTTGACTCTGGTCTAGGTCAGTGGTGACCGAGACAGTGTCGACGATGGAGTGAGCTTACCCAGAAGAAGCCTGTTCACTCTCACTTTGAAGAGATTAGGGTTGTATGCGTTCGGAAACACAGGCGCAGGTAGAGAGTTCCACGCTTTTGCTGTGCGCATTACAAAAGACATTTGTAATTTTTGGGATTTAAGTTTTACGAGCTACGCTTTTCTGCAACTTCTGTCAATCTAATAAATTTTTGACTTTCCCATCATCAATGATAATAAGGTCACTTTGTCTAGGCCCTCTAGTTCATACATTTTCATTATTTCATAATATTGCATTTTTGCAAATGGGTACCAGATGTTTTTTGTCTGTTCAGTCCCACATTAAAAGTTCATGAGTGCTTTTAGATACCCTCAAAAAGATAACCCAATGAATTCAAAGTCAACCTATGAATTATTTTACCTTATAATATGAAAAACTAACTTGTTTTCAGTTACATTAAATCACAAAATAATCCTACAATATAAATATTGCAGCATTGCTATCCAACGTGGTAATGTTGCCAGCCTTTTGGGCACTTTTCACATTGACAGCGATGCGGACGAATATTTTTATGCCCAATGAACTCTTTAATCAATTTATAATTTTAGTGTTAGCTTATAATGTATTTAAGATTTGTCATTATGAATTGTATTTACTGTCAATATTAAATTAAGTGATTCAACATCACACCTCAATCTCCCAAAGGAGTGGTCTCGGAAACTAGTTTTGTATAAAGTGATATTGATTACAAACTTAGGGTAAGTATTATTCATGAATTTGGTCGCATATTAGACTATTTATGACCAAACTCTGTCTCATTTAATAATCTGTACTAATATTAGGAAAAGGTATACGGAGGCATTTGGCCTGCAGTGGGGCAATATAGGCTAGTGCGTTTAGACTAATATTATTTAAGTTAAGACGGGGAAAAAGTTATTTCGTATTTTATATACAAGTTGAAGACTAAGAGCTCGTGTGGCACCCAAATATCGAGCTTTTTTGTATACCCAGACTTTTCAAATGGATCAAAAGTGTTTAGTGGTCAACCCCTAACTCTTCAGATATGGCGTAACTATTAATACCTTGCTCCAGTTTTTCAAAAATGGCATCGACTTTATCCATAACAGCGCGACCAGGGCAAGTTGCATCTTTGACATATAAATTCCCGGACTGAAAACGCTTGAACCAGCTTTGTGTTACTCTTGCTGACACTGCGTTAAGTCCATAAACGTCACATAGGTAGGTACTGTTTTCGCGGCTTGTGTCGCATTTTTCCTTTTTTTGTAATCGAATTTATTCGTTAGGTCAACGCATTTTGGCTGACATAAAAACAATTCAAAAATGGCGGGAAATCGTTTACACTTTTTACTCTTTTAAATTTCATATTCACAATGGTATCAAAACCAGCCAGATACAAACAGTACAGCCAAAGAGATTTTACTACAACTTTATACTTATAAAAATAGTTATTTATGCAACTGTTGTTTATTAAGGGGTATGAAAACTCGAATGTGGGTTTATCACACGAGGCGAATCTCATGAGTGTTTTAATACCTAATTATGTACAGTTGCATACAAAACATTATCTACACCCATGTTAAGAATCCTCTCTATAAGAATCTGAAACAGTTAGCTCATTGCCAACATTAAAACAACAAGTGTCATAAAGAAATGTCCTTAGTGCATTATAAATATCTGGTGGTGTGTTATTAAATTAAATTGTCATTATTAAATGTATCATTATCAAAGCTTGTATCACTCATTTGTGTACACAACAAAGTAATAATTTTTCGCTAAGTATATCTAGGTACTAATATCGAACAAAAATGGCGGGATACGACGTGAATTCGAATAATCTATACTTAAGTTTATTTTTATTACCTACTCGCTTTAGTAGTGAAACGCGCGTGCATGACAATGTTTTTTTTTTAATTCATAAAGATACCACGAATTGAGTAGTGAGAATGTGGCTGTTTGATGAGTAAGGAAGGGATCGAGTTCGAGTTGCATAATGAAATTTAGTACGACATTATAACATTCGTTTGGATCAGTGTTTATATGATCTGAAGTTTGGATGATATTATGGTTACTATGACACTGGTTGTTTTAATGTTGGCAATAAGCTAACTGTTTCAGAAACTTTTATACAGGGTTTATTGCATGGGTGTAGATAAAGTACCTACGTTAAAACTTTTTCCCGGACCTATTGTTCTGTTATGTTATATTACAAGCCTGTCGACCCACTGCAGGGCAAAGGTCCCCCTTCCCTCTTTCCACGAGGTGTTATAAAGAGGTACAATTTTTGAGTTTGTATATTGTGATAATCTTCGTCGCTACTGACCCGATGTCGATACCTAATTGTTTCACAAATGGGAACTTTGGTAGCTACAGTATTGCCAAGTACCATACGATATATTTTATGTTGAAAGAAGAACATTCACGCAGACGCAGTCGCAAGTAAAAGCTAGAACGCTTTAAAAAAAACGAACGAAAACCAAATTTACATTAGGTACCTTAAAGAAAGTCTATTGTAACACCAAAAAATGTTCGAAGGTACTTCAGACTTTCCTAATTTATTTAGTACATTGAATTTCATCAGTCAAGAAAAACAAAGTTCTGTCGCTATTAATAATTGAAGCTAGGATAACTTATCCATTTTTTCTAAGTAAACTCGACTTGAGATTTTTGTATAAAGAATTTTTTTTGACCGTGAATAATTTGTAACTTTTTCTAACAGCAATACATACATATATTTATACACTCAGTTTACCTACATAAACTGGCTCCATTTTAGCCCCATCGGAATGGGGGTAGGCAGATACTACAGAAAGTAACAATATATATAAATTGTAATAGTACCTATAGTATTAATAATCCTTACTTTGTTCATTAGCCACACGTCGCCATTTCTGTTAGCAACTTAGCTAGTTTCTAGGTATCTAGAAACAATAGCATTGTTTTCTAAGCTGCATCGACTAATGTATTTAAATTCTATTGTGACACAGGAAAATTAACGTTCCTAATGTAACTCATAACTATGTAAGAAGTGGTAGTAAAATCACACACACCATCTATGTAGAACTTATTATTAATCCCTTAAAGCCCTTTTTAGCATCTACCCTCGTTTCTTATCTTCAAAATTAATTGTATTAAGTAGTCAAGTTTATTTTTTTACAAAAGTGCACATTACTAATTTTTAAGTTGTACTCACACTCAAACTCACAGCATTCATTTCAAATAGGTAAACCGATTACAGGCACTTTTGAATGGTCAAGGGGTCGGTCAGTCAGAAAGATGAAGCTAGTTGCCCATTCCAAAGCGTAGTAGGTACCTATGGAGAAGAACGGGCAAGAAACTCCATGGACACTCTTTTAAATCAAAATATTGTTACAAAAAAGTGGTTACATCATTCATGTTGTAATTATACATGTCAGAGTACTATAATACCTATCCAGAATGGACGGATGGATGACCCCTGTAACACAGGTTTGGCCTAGCATGGGGTCATTGATAATTTATTTTTGTACCAGGCTATTCGCCCGCTTAAATTAAGTCTCCACTCTCTGTATCTGTGTACCTTTTTTATGTCAAATAAACTTATTATTATTACCTACCTACAATAGCAAAACCTATTTTCTTTCTTTAAAAATTTTAAAGTCAAGTAGGGAAAAAAAGTAAAGGAAAAAGTCTAATTTTAGAAAATCTTTTCCATTTATGTCAGCAAAAATTACTCAATAAATAATGAATTGCGCCAACATAGCCATTATGAACGTATGCCCCGTATCCCGGTTTATTTAAAAACAAAATGGTATCGTAAAAGAGAAAACACAATGTAACAATTTCACTTAATCTCCTAACAACTTGGAAATGAACTAAACGAGTTATAGAGGTCAGGCGACAGTCGTTTCATAAACCCATTAGCATTCTATAAAACCATAATGTCTTTAACTATAGAGCTCCTAATGACTGCACCATCAATCTTTCTTTCATTAAAGGAGTATTTTAAGGAGTAGACAACAAAAAGTGTACCTTTACCGAATTTAGGCATCTGACGGATTAATGAACGGCCGAAGAGAAAATTTCTATCACCATAAGCTTGTCAGATAAATTGTTGTTTGCAGGATATTTTTAATGAAAAAGACAATTGACTCATGGAAGAGCTGGAAAAAGTCCCTCTCACAAATGAAAATTGTTCTATATAACTACCTACAATTATACTATTCAACAGAATAGCCTCTTCCGCCTGCTTACAAGCAATACAGCGTAAAATTACAGAATTATAATTTTATACAAGGGAACTGTCGACCTTCGTCGAATTTATTCGTTAGTACGACTCTCGCAGATTTGGCAAAAAATAATTTGGCTCAAAGCCAATGAAGCGGCACGCATGCCTACATCAAGAACAGTAAATCTTCCAGTGACGTTACATCCACGACCTTCTCCAGTATCTATTGTGGATATAGATAAGATTAGCAGAAATTAGTTTTATGTACAGATTTATTTAGAACGCTTTTTATGTCAAGGATCATTATGATATCGCCATGTCAAGGATATATTCAATGTTACTCAGTATATCCCGCTTACTAACCAATGAATAAGATCCATATCAGACGGTACCTTTTCTAAAAACTAACCACTTTTCTTTTCAATGCATCGTCGAACTCGATTTACGATCAGACTTATCACTACGTGACCGACTCCAAATAATATTCCATTCCTTTAGCTCAGGAAAAGAGCCTCTATTTTAAAATTTACTCCTCTACCCATATTGGCTCTTGAGGAAAATATCTCCTAACCATCGCATCTGTAGGCCAATTCTCGTACTTAAAAAACGTTCAAATTCAAGTCGCAATCTCATTTCAGCGACAATCAATGTCAAAAACCTGTCAAAAATGTATGTAAATTGATTGTAATTTTGACAGATTGAGACTGAGATTAGAATGCGAACGGTCTTAAAAATACGGGAATTGCCCCTCTGGTCTCACACTTGCATACCACGTTACCTAACTTTTAAGTTATTTCTTAATTCTTTTCTTTTTTTCTATATTATATTATGCACGTACATTAAAACATGGGCTCATTAAAATACACAACTTCAAAACTTATATGTAACTCAGGGGGATCGGCGTTGAGGGCTGAAATACAGACCTTGCCTAGTTCGGCCCCAAATGCTAATACTTTTGTGTACAGTAACTACAGACTAAGCACTTAATTTGTGAAATAATGTAAAATTTTTTCTGTGAATAAACTTATTATCATTATTATTATGATTTAAGTGATCAACGCCAATTTATGGCTGAATCACGAATTCACGTTCAAAAAGAAGATGCATAATCGAGCAAAATATTGTCAATGAAATAAAATGAGAGGAAAAATTAAGTGCGCCTTGTAAAAAAGATAAAATCGTTACTCGCCTCAAAGGTACGAGGGAGTGGTTCCCATTCACGTCATCTGCAACAGTGGAATTACTGATGCGTTAGGTACCGACTTTATAAGACCCTTTTTATGTTTTCATTTAAAAATCCTATTACAGAAACATGAGAAGCTTCTGTGGGAATTCGAGATATTATAACTGCAATTTGTAGGAATTTTTAGAGGTTCGTAAACCTACTTCATACCCCAATCATAACGATGGTTATTGACAACCGGAGTTTTAGCCATAAAACGCATTTGTTCGTCTTTTATTTCTGTGAGTCACCCTAGAGGCACTTTAAAACGTTACCAGACAATTTAATGTAAACTTTATGGCCCAGAATATAAGTAAATTGGTATTATTTCCGGGTTTTCAGACATTTCGATGTAAGCTGTAGGTACAGTAATTGCTTACCAATTCAAAAAATCAATCACAAATAGACGCTGCACTAATAAAATGGGAAGTTTTTTTAACTAACCAAGTATCCTGCAAATCCGACATCAAATGAAGCGAACGGAATCTAAAAATAGAGCAAACTTTTTGAAAACCGGTGAAGACTAATCCAATTTGAACGAAAATATTTGCCAATACTTTAAGTGGACGAAAACTGAGTCCGAACCTTTTTAAAATACAGAAACAGAGACCTGGGGAGAAATAAAAAGTAATTGTACAAGAATACTTAATAAAACTGCTCATTTTACCTCGTCTAATTTAGCACAATACATTAATTACAATACCGATCAAAAAGCCTTGCACAGCTCCCAGGTGTCCAACTAAAGCAATTTCTCAAGCAATCGCACTCTGAAACAATTTGAGACGCTGACGGGATGACAGGATGGCGGGATGGACGTCGTCGTCTAAATTATAGTTACCTAACTGCAATACAATTGCCCGTTTAACTCCCTCCCAAACTCCCCAACTTTAACCATTAGAACGCCATAACTCAGCCGTGTTTTCGATGTTCTAGTTTTCATTTCAGCAACCATTGATCGTCTAATTACAAACTGTAAATTCACTCAGGTCTATATGTGCTTAATCATCAGGTTTTTAACTGCACGGTTTTCAGTAAAACTTTTTTTCCGTTTTTACGGCTTCATTTGTCGGGTGTCTTAATTGATTAACTGCGTCAGAAATTAATTTTAACTTAATTCATTATCTCCATTTTATTACGAACATAATTTTCAATTTATGTCGTCTTTAATTCCATTTGACATGGAAATTGCTTTTGAAATGTGTTTTAAAATGCAATACGTTTCAAAAATTAATTTCTATGTACGTTCATGTCATTAAAAATATAACTGTAGCTTCTATTATTTATGAACATTTTAATACAAAGCCACACAAACTGTTTTACAAAACCTTAAAACCTTTTTCAGCGCATTATACTTAATTTAACATAATGATATGCTTACAGGGGTTAACGTGGAATTAAAATGACATGTAATTCCATATTTTACTAAATAAAATAAAATCGATATTATTATAAGACAATAAGAAATTCTACGCTATGCATTCAAGTATATTTTAGTAACTTTTCATTTATCAGTTTAATTAATTAGGGAAAGTAAAAACTATGCCTAACTTACCTTTTATGGCATTTTGTTGCAATTTTCCTTTCTTCCATAACTTCCACTAGTCCGTGACACAAATACTGCTAAACCATAAATCATCTTTTTTAAATTTTCACTTAATTTTTACGTCAATTTTACTAAATTACTTTCTATTTTCCACAAATCAAATTCAACCCATACTTGCGAACTGTTTCAGAACGTACTTTAAAAAAATGTATTTAACCAGTACGCATTTTTCTGTATTCTTTTTTTAAAATAATTACTGCGTTTATATTAAATGCGTGTATAGTCTATGATAAGTTTTCGCGGGAAAGCTCGGCAATGGCGGCAAACGGTAGCGTGAGGACAGCACCCGCGCTTTCTCCGAGGATACTAGCGTTCGGAGCGGAGTCAACCCGCTTCGCTTGTGCGCGGCCCGATGCGCGCGGGTTCACATTACATTTGCACTTTTACTACATTGTACAACGTAGCTCTTAATTTTCTTTTAAGTTCTACCGTATACTTACGTTGGTAATGCACCTTTTTATTGATACTGAGGAGGAATATTGGTTACTTTGTTGAGAATTCAGGAAAATTTTACGAAGTTCTCCGAAATTGTTGGTAGGTACTTAATGATTTCGTTCATTAAACTCGAGAACTAAATTCAAAAACACCCCTTCGTTTTTGTCGTGCATTGCAAACTACTCAATTACTCTTGAAAAGTTCAGTAACATTAATCAAAACTCAGTCGTAAATTGTAACACAATTTGAATTATTTTTAGTTACTGAGAGCCTACACTGGGATGACAATGTAATCAACGTTACCTGTTGCGTATTTTATACAGGAGTTGGTCGTCTACCCGCTTATTAATTGCTTTTTAAAAATAGTATTGACATGATTAATTTAATCTAAAAATGGTTGACTTTAAACAGTATATAACTTAATAACGCTGTGGAGTTTGTTTGTTTGTTTGAACGCGCTAATCTCTGGAGCTACTAGTCGGATTTGGAAAAACATTTTTGCATTAGATAGCCCTGGCCCTGCAGTCTCGACATAGTTAGCAATCGTTTTCGGTAGCTAAGTCCTAACAATCCAGATGTAACGATATTTGGTGGTCTCCACATTCAAATTTATCGGTTGTTACTGGTATTTTAGGTAGGTACCGGTAGGTAACAACCGATAAATTTGAGTGTCGAGACTACCAAACATTTACATCAAAATTTACATCTGGATTGTTAGGACTTAACAACCGAAAACGATTGCTAACCCATGTCGAGACTGCAGGGCCAGTTCTTGAGAAAGATTATAGGCTATTTAATATTGCGCTGCGGAGCTTAGGAGCCGAGCAAAGGGGCAAAAAGGGCAGAAATAATGCTAAGCGAAAACGAATAAATAGCTCGGGCGGGCGAAGCAATGCGACGCGTCGGGAAAACCAGAAATTTCACGCGGACGAAGTAAGGCAGAAACTAATAGAAAAGATTGTTCTAGTAACTTTTTTATTTCTATTACTTGCGTTTAATTATAAAGTTTCACATCATTTATGAAGGCCGTAGAGGTATTATGTTGTCTATGTAGGTAACTAATCTTACTGACACGACAACTGTGAACTTTACCCTCAGTGAAAGCCCTGTGCTGCGTAAATAATATGTGCGGTTTCAGTGATAACTTAGAATGGCTTAGATAACAAAGTATTAGTTATTTTAGTACCAGCTGATATACGTACCGTCGTGCTTAAGCTGAGTGACGTGCATCACGTAATGTGCCTCTACTTGATTGGGTAAATTTCTAATATTTCCATCCTTTCATCTAACACAGTAATGACAAGATAGAAACTGCGGTTTAGTTGCATATTATGTCCGATCAATATCCCAGTTATTTGGAGGACCTAAGTCGTAAAATATGGAAGCGTCAGATTTTCAATTGTGCTATAGTCACACTCACCACTTCAGGCCTTATTACCGACTACGCGACGCAAAGGAGGGTAATGTGTTTATTATAATATTCGCCTGAACTTACTCGATGACAAATCGTGTCCTCCATTATGCTGAAGTCACACGTCACTCAGGCTAAGACCATATTGGTGTCGTGGCTGTAAGGAACATCAACTTCAGCAGTGATTCGAAGGAATTTAGTTGGTAACAACGGCTTTTAGTAGATCTACGAAGTCATGACTGAGCTGGAGTAGGTAACGACTAGCGGCTTCCTTTATGCGACATATTAAGTACCTAGTAGTAGGTACTCTAGAAACTAAAATGTTATGTTATTTTTTTAAGTGTAAGTTTTTCGTCTCACTAATCTGTCAGTCTGCGGTAGAACCCAGGACGGGAATGATGTTATACTGGGTTATTCCATTAGTTTCTTATTAGCAGCCCTGTGTCTGGGACTGGACCTTCTTGATGGCAATAGACTCGCCTCCTATTACATATGTCTTATAAATAACTTAGAGCACTCAAGCCTAGATTTATGTTTGGATGCGGGTAAAGGGAAAAAATCCGGGGAAATTACCCACTCAAATTCCTGGCTGTCAAGCTTTCCTGTGACTGACAGGGAGCAATCTAATGACGTAGACACGTGCTAGGTGGACGGGACGTGAACGTGACCGGCGAGGTATATCAGATTTAATAAGAACAGGTAGTACCCCTTAACATCAGATGGGCTATGTGCCAGCTCCGTCACGAATGACCCTTCTCAAACAAAATCACTTATTCTGGTACCAAACGACAATATAAAAATCCTGCCATAACCTTTCAATGGATTCAATATCAAGTGTAGAGATTCCATACTATCAACTTTATCCAATAATTTAGATAACACTAAAAATATTACACGTACGAAAATATTTCCCCATAAACTATCTGATGCTTGTGCCTACAAAACTCATTGACAAGGTTGATAAGAACGTGACGTTCGAATCACACTGATAAATCGACCATAGCCACATACAATTAAAGGCGAAATTTCCGTGACACAAGCATGGGGGACCGTTATCGTTTTGAATTTCGACCTCATTAAAACCTCCTTGTTATATAACCTGATTTTGTACGTCAAATGAACCACAAACACATGTGGAAGGTCCTGTTCCTTTTTCAAATAGTCAATGAATATTAATTGGTACTTGATAGGGGTCGGTCGATGCTCGACAATTCCTTTTGCAGACCTAGGCAAGCTCACAGCTTTTTCCAATTAAAATTACCTACGATCAGTCTGTGATAGGTAAATAATAAATTAAGGCACGTAAACTACTCATTCAGGTATAAACGTAGATACCATTAATGTTGGAATCTGGATAGGTGACAAGTTTAAGCAGATACAAATACGAAACCATTTTTTACATACAAAACAATAATTAGATGATAACTTAGTTATTAGAAGTCTAATCAGGCTAGTCAGGCCAATTCATTTTCGAATCTGGCAAGCCTTAGGTAGGTACAAGATACGAAAATAACACGTGGTGTGTGTGACGTCATCTCCAATATACCTATCTAATAAACCTCAAATCAGAGTCAAAAATGAATAAGTACCTAGATCTCGAAACTATCGAAACTCGTAGCATATGGATATTACCTATTTTCAATATCCGGATTTAGAAGAAAACGCAGAACTTAAAATGAAATGTCAGTTTTCCCTATTACTAGATAAATGCTATGTAGGTACCTATTTACGAATACTAAATCAAGATAATAACAAATAATTTAAAACAAAAAGATAGGTAGTGTTAGAAACGATGCTCTTCCATAAGCGTGATATGTGCGTGATACGCATTCTTTCGACCGCCGCGTGATTTTTATAACATTGCTGCTCCGGTATTGGACGATGGGTGCGGTCACCAGCCAATCACGAGTAGGCGTAGGTACCTTTCTTTTTTTAAACAAATGTACAGTGTTCACGTCTAATTTGAATCGCTATTTCGACCGATCTTACAGCTGGCTCGTTGGTCTAGGGGTATGATTTTCGCTTAGGGTGCGAGAGGTCCCGGGTTCAAATCCCGGACGAGCCCAAATCTTTTTGTTTATTTTCAGCTTATTGGTATTTCATATTCATCGAACTGTTTCTATTTTACGTAAATTATTTGGTAAACTTTTAGTTACGAACAGTTTTTTATTTATTTTGTGATCTTTATAGAGGTAATAGGTAGAAGGTACCTAAGATTTATTTCTAAGTATATGGTACAGACGCCAGCACATCAAGCTACTACAATATGTCAAATTTATTTAATAGATTTTCAATTTTATCGCTAAAGCATTAAGGTTCAAGGTTGATTGGGAAAATTTGACAGTTTCGGGTAGCTTGACCTGCTGGCGTCTGTACATTGTATGGTAAATTAAAACACTTAAACAACCATTGCTACTGTAGAAAAAATAAATAAGCTAAGTGCATGCCAATCATAGACACTACAATAAAAGTTATACGTATTAAAATAATAAAATTGTTTTGTATTTTATTTTTAATTTGATACAATAATATTGATTTAGATTAATTGAATAGGATTATTTGTAATGTCAAAATATTAATTATTATATTCAAAAATAAAATACAATAAACATGCCAAAAAAAAATTTTATGTCAAAATAATAATAGCATAGAATATTAATTACAATGTCAAAAAGTATGATTAAAAAAATCATTAACGACATAAAAACACATGTTTAAGAGCCAAGTAAACATTTTACATGTGGAATTTATTAATCGGTAACATTCTCAAGCCAGGTGGTAATTTATTATACATGTTTACATTTTTTCTACTGTATAGTTGCAATCTCTGAGGAGGAACTAGCAATTTTCCGGCATTTTTTTGGTGGAGGAGGCCCAGTGGTAACGGCCCTGACTTAGAAGTTGTAGGTCGTGGGTTCGAACCCAGGCACTTTACTACTAAAATAAATAATTTCATCAGCACTGCTCTCAAAGCGGTGAAGGAAAACATCGTGAGGGAACCGGCAAGATTGTCGTCAAACCAAAAATTCGAAGACATGTGACATCTACCACCCCCGCGAAGTAGAGTACAGTCCACTCCCTCCTAAAGAGAGGAGTCCTGTGTCCCAGCAGTGGGAAAATTACAGGTTGATTATGATAATGATTCTTATAAATGTGTAAACCCCACACACGTTTTTCATTGAGTAGGTAAATAAATGATTACGTAGGCAGACTTATCTGACATTCAGCAACAAAAATAGCTCCGTAATCAAAACATAAAAAGCAAACTTATGATTATTTAAGTCACCGCCCACATACATACAAGATACCAACTCCAATCGACCTATTCGCATTAATAACGCTAGAGCCCACGATATTATCATTATTAACTAACCAAAGGTTATAATAACACACAACAACAACACGCGCCTTTGTAACGAATTAATTAATGCTTAACGAGCTGTTAAACTCCGGTTCGCTTTAACGAGTTGCTAAAAACTTTGAAGCTGTGAGTGTTCGAAGATGTAATCGTGTGGCAGACATCTATCTTTTCGCTGTCTTAAATACACACCCTGCGTGTGTAAAGACGTGCTTACATTGAATTTTAGTAGGTTACTGTTCATGGGTGGCGTCTGGAATGCAATTTCTAGTTTATTTTTAAACTTTGGTGAATATGGTGGTGCTTCTTCTGCCATTTTTTGAGAAGGGAGACATTATTCTTATACCTATATCTCATCACGTACTTTTGCCCGCTGAAAGTGCGCCGTTGAATTTGCAACTGTTGTCGCTAGACAAAGGGTTGAAAATCCGAAAGCGCACTTTTGTAAGGCATTCATTTAGTTGTCGTCTAGTGTTAGTAAAAACGAGCATTATTCAACGTTTCTTAATAAGAAACTTCGTGTTCCGAATTTCTAGGTTACGTATGTTTGACTGAAAGAAGCTGAATACACCAATATTAAAGAATATAGGTACAAACTTGTTCTGGGAAAAGTACGTGGGTAGTTACGATTAATATTCAAACATTATTAAGTTACTATGTAGGTACCTACGTTTCTTCTTATCAAGTTTTTTTGCGTTTCTTAATTACCTACTTTTCATGACCACCTACGTTCATAGTGCATTCATTAACTATGGAGGCAATTTCCCCCACATACAAAGGTCAAGTAAAAATAGACATTCAGGCATCCCAGGGTATATCTACGAACTAATACTATAACTGTGCGAGAAATAAATACTTATTCATGACACCAATAGAGTCGAATAGTCCCGTTAAACCTAACGGTAGGTAGGTAGGTAATCTAGCCGCAGGAGACGCGCCGGGAATCGCAAGCCGATTCCCGGCCACCGTAGGCGCGGGCTTGCGGGCGGCGAGCCATGGGCAGCTCGCCGTCTAATAAGGACCAGGCCCGGGTCGACGGCGCGTTTGTTCCACGCGCGCCTCAAGGAGATGTCAGCTCCAATGACGGGGTCCGCTAGGGCCGATACCTGCCAGGTTTGCGGGAAAGTCCGAAAGGGATACCGTGGCCCCTGGCACAGGCAACTGAAGGAACACGGGTGGGTTTTAGTCAGTAAGAGTAAACACGCTCTCCCGCTCTGGGCGGAGCGGCAGTTATTTGATGATATCACACACTCAAAAAAAAAAAGGTAGGTAATCTATCCATCAATTTGCCCTCTACAGCTTGTTTCAGAAATATGTGGTAAATTTTAAGGGTGTGGTACAGATTATTAAACTGAACAACTCTCACCATGGGAGCAAGATCCAAATCGCGAAAAAAATATCAGCGTTTCCATACATTTGGGTCGAGTAGGTATTGAAGTTTTGTATGGGACCGCTGATTATATTTACGATTTTTGCCATTACGATGTTGGTTCCATACGAATAAATTACCTAACTATCGTTAGGTTTAATCTCCAATTTTATTAATTTATCTTGCTACGCATCACACGATCAGAAAGTTAATCGTCAATCTAACTAATGATGGTGTAACGTTCGTCTCTAAAATTTAACATTTGTCAGTTTGCACATTTTCGAATTCAGGGACTTAATAGCAGGACCTATTTATTTATTATTTAAATACTCTATATTGTACACCACAAAATACCTACATAAGTAACAAAAACAAAAAAAAAATCGAACACTATTTAATATACCTATGTACTTTATACAAGGAAACGACGTCAAATGACCGAAAATAATGCCCTGAACGATGCCTGAAAGATATCCTTTTACCTAATCTAAGATTCAAATGGAACGCAAAATAACGTTGATGAAACGAATTCGTTTACTTATTATAATTGGCTGCTCGGCACAGATTTTGCCGATAAAGTTAGAACTTCGAATGAAGTAATTAATAGATTCAGCAAATTAAACAAAAGTATTTGGCCGCCATTTATCACGTGAGCAGTGGTGGCCCAGTGGTATCGGCCGCGACTTACGAGTTGTAGGTCGTAGGTTCGAACCCAGACCGGCGCTTTACTTTGATTAAATTATTTCATCACAACTGCTCTCAAAATGGTGAAGGAAAACATCGTGAAGAAACCGGCATGTCCTAGAACCAAAAATTCGAAGACTTGTGACATCTACCAACCCGCACTGGGCCCGCGTGGTGGATTACGGCACACTCCTTCTCACCGAGAGGAGGCCTGTGTCCCAGCAGTGGGAACATTATAGGCTGATGATGATTTATCAAGTTGGGAATAAAATGGTGGCGTGACACCATCAGATTCCAAGTAACCACACACTCTTTCACTTTATTTTACACTAGTTTTCGCCCGCGGCTTTGCCCTTGTAGATGTTGGAAATTATTCCACGAGAACATAGGTAATAGGGCGATAAGAAGTATCATAAGAGTTCCAGGTTATAAACTATCTGTGATCCAAATTTCATACAAATCCGTTCAGCCGTTATTTGCGTGATTGAGTAACAAACAGCCAAACATAAAATAATGTTAAAACATTTATTTCAGACTAAAATGGCCCATAGACATATACCTTACAAACTAACATATATAAAGTAAGAAAACAAAACTTGCGTTAATAATAGCTTAAAACTACGTTAGTAGAACTTCATTAGCTTGTCCTTGTGCTGTCCTGTGGTACTTGTCCACGGAAGCGACGGAAAACCACGTCCTGCGGCCAAAAGTATTCTTCCATGACGACGCTGACAGGCAGATAATAATTCGGTACGTGCACCACGAACGCCTTGAAGTTCACGTTGCGGTGCGACTCCAGTAACTGCACCCTCGGCATGTACCTCGTCTTCGGGCGCACGTAATCTACGATGTCTTCCGCCTTAGTGGAGTAGTGTAGGCGGGAGATGTACACCGGTGGGTTGTGTAAAAACTTTCACATTCAAATATTAGTATGATAATTTATTAATTTAGTCCGTTCCTTTTACAATATACACGCACGACAAAAAACTGTATCTTCCGAATAAAATAATATTTTATGCGCCTCTTAAACGGGACATGATCCGCATGATATTTAAAAGTGGGAATACTCTTGGCAAGCCCTTTGAAAAAAAAATATCACGTGATAAATACCTACCACCAAACATGGCTGTTATTCTGTGATTTCGAACACGTTTTCAGTAAGAGAAAAAAGCGCCTGATTCTTTTAAACAAGCAACGTGACACAATACCAAGTTCTTTTGTTTAGGGATCCGGGAAGTGTTTTCAGTTTATGATAGAGGAGCAAAGTTATTTCGTTTACGATGTTTGTTGGTTTCCTTTGAGTTTCAATATGGTTGTTTCGAAATTGTGAAGGAGTGGTGAAGGGCGGGCGTTTTGGCGGGACTGTCTTATGTGATATTTTGAAGTTCAAAAAGTGCTGATTCTCAGCCTAGTTCGAATAAATGACTTTTGATTTTGATTGACACAAAAAGCTTAGACGAAAATGTGTCGAAAAGGAAACTGCGACCATACACTACTAAACTTAGGCCCACTTGCACGTTTAGTCGTGTTAAATAAATAGATGTAGAGTTTGTAAACTCGGAGTTAGGTTATTAATATTTTAAATGTTAATTGTTTTTTAATGTTAGTTAAAAAAAAGCTTTATTAATTTAGATTACCCTATTGTTATTATACCATGACATTTCATTTTAATCGTATTGTATGTGGTTTCCATGGAGATTTAGTTTATTGATTGACGAAAACGTTAGTTATGGAAAAATATATAATATTTTTTTAAAGTTTTTTGTAATTTTTATTTCTTTTGTATGAGTTCATGAATATATTGCCTGCTGATAAAGTACCGAATTTTCACTTACACCCACACCACACCACACACCACTCCCACATCGGCGGGTTAAATATTTAAAAGTTATAATCTAGAGGAAAAAAATAAAAGGAAGAAAAGTTGTACCTATAACTCTTGGTGGCGCAAGATGAATTATTTGATTAACCGTGAGTTAGCTGTTATCTCCCGAGTTACTTAGGATATCCCATGAACGCGCAATTGCGCCTTATGGAAAAATATTATAGGTACTTATAGAAGGCTCTTTCTATTGTAGTTTACCTATACAGGGTTATTGATATAACACCATCAACCTCTTAAGGGGTCATTGTACTCATCATTATGAACAACTTTTACTATGGTACCAAATATGCTATATATCTCCGTGCTGATCTTCCTTATAAAGTTCTTTTTACTTCTTCCTGTAATGCTTCGGCTGAGTTTCTTTTTCTTGAGGTCTGTGTCAAAGGAGCTAAAACCGTTCTTGGCGTTGTGTATTGTCCCCCCTCACTTGATTACTTCACCGAATTCGAATCGGTCTTAGAATCTTTAGGTTCGGAGTATGCACATCACATAGTCATGGGGGATTTCAACACCAATCTCCTTGCCCACAACTCCCATCGATCCCGTAAACTTCTACACCTGGTCGAGTCAGCTAGTCTGCATCTGTTGCCTCTCCAACCAACTCATCATAACGCTGCCGGTGATGATACTTGGCTCGACTTGATCCTCACCTCAAATCCTACCCTAGTCTCCTCACATGGTCAACTTGACGCTCCTGGTTTTTCCCATCACGACCTGATTTTCCTGTCTTATGTCCTTAAAGCCCCTAAACCCAAACCTACATTCCAGTACAGGCGTGCCTTTGCGAGGATGAATTGTGAAAAGCTTACACAAGATGCTTCTAATGTTGACTGGACAGACATGGAGGAAGCCGCTACAGTTGACGATAAAGTAGCGTGTTTCAACAATATTGTAGTTAAGCTGTACGACACCCACGCTCCTATCAGGAGAGTCAAGCTAAAGCGGCCACCTGCGCCATGGATGAATGTGGGAGTTCGGATGGCGATGCGACGGAGGGACCGCGCGTTTCGGAAGTTTAAAAGGGATCGGTCAGATGATAATTGGAGCCTCTTCAAAACTGCTCGCAATCGTTGTAATCAGATGATACGCAACGCTAAACGCCGCCACATTCTTAGTAACATCACTTCTTCTTCTCCTGCTGATATCTGGAAATTCCTTGGAACTCTAGGTATCGGCAAGTCGCGACATTCAGACCTTCCTAGCACATTTGGTTTGGACGATCTAAATCGTCATTTCTCTACTGTTCCCACCCTTGATAATCCAACCAAATGTCAAACTCTTGACTACCTTGCTGGTCTGACGCGACCCAATATTACCCCCTTCACCTTCAGCCCAGTCGACCCGGGAGAGATCAAGAAGATTATCCTATCCATCAAATCCAAAGCCGTTGGTTGTGATAACATCAGTCGACACATGATCGTGACAGTGGTTGATCAGCTCCTTCCTGCAATTTCCCATATAGTTAACTTCTCCCTTTTCTCCGGTGTTTTCCCTTCCCTGTGGCGGAAAGCCCATGTTCGACCACTACCAAAAATCCCTAATCCCACTCTTCTTAGTCACTTTCGTCCAATTTCCATCCTTCCCTTTTTGTCCAAAGTACTTGAGGCCTGTGTACATAAACAATTCTCCAACTTCATTCACAAAAACTGTCTCATCAGTCCGCTCCAATCTGGGTTCAGACCCGGGCACAGTACCGTTTCTGCTCTCCTCAAAGTGACTGACGATATAAGGCGAGGAATGGAAGACACTAAAGTTACGGTTCTAGTGTTGATCGATTTTTCAAATGCTTTTAATACCGTCAGTCATGAAGTCCTTTTATCCATCCTCTCCTATCGCATGGTCTCTCCCGAGTGTTTGGAATGGTTTTCTTCCTATCTTCGTGGGCGTCAGCAATCAGTTCTTGCTGGTGACTCTAACTCCAGCTGGTGCGATCTGGAAACTGGCGTCCCACAAGGCGGCATTTTATCTCCACTTCTGTTCTCTATCTTTATAGATCTCATAACTTCCCTGCTTCAGTGTGCGTATCATCTCTACGCTGATGACTTACAGCTTTACTGTCAGGCAGGTGTTGACAGCTTAACCCGTGCGGTCGAGGATCTAAATCGGGATTTACGTGTTGTCAAAAACTGGTCTGATCGTTTTGGGGTGGCGGTTAACCCAAGCAAGTGTCAGGCTATCATTGTGGGGAGCCCCTATAGCTTGAGGAGGCTGCATGGTTTAACGGTGCCACCTGTTACTTTTGATGGCACTGTGATTCCGTTTAGCTCTGACGTCAAGGATCTGGGTTTGCATGTTGACACTTGCCTCGACTGGCGTAAGCAGGTCGCGATTGTGAGCAAGAAGGTCACTGGAACGTTGCGGTCGCTCTATCGGTTAAAAAATATTCTCCCATCACACATTAAGGCAATGCTTGTACAGTCCCTAATCTTCCCCATAATTGACTATGGTGATATGTGCTACTATGACCTGAATGCAGATCTCCTCAATAAACTTGACCGACTTCTTAATAGCTGCATTCGATTCGTTTTCAATCTCCGCAAGTACGATCATGTATCCGCACATCGATCGCTTTTAAAGTGGTTACCCATCCGGCAGCGCAGAGCGTTGAGGGCTTTGACAACCCTGTTTGCTATCCTTCACAAACCCACTTCTCCTTCTTATCTGACCTCTCTCTGTCAATATTTATGCTCTGCACATAGCAAGAATCTTCGGTCTGAAAATAATCGTCTTCTTCGTTGTCCTTCTCATCGCTCTGGTTTTATAAAGTCTTCTTTCTTTGTCCAGGCGGTTTTCCTTTGGAATGCGCTCCCTCAGAATATCAGGACGGTAACCAATCAGTTCACATTTAAAGTGAAAGTTCGAGAACACATACGCAAGAAGTTGGCAGATTCGTCTCTGAATTAAGTTGTTGTTGGTTTTCTTGTTAACTCTCATAATGTTTTTAGTTTATTTTTTTGTTGTATGTATGTATATATGTATTTATTCTTATTATTTTTTTTTTTTTTTAGTTATAAATATTTTCTAAGTTATTTTTGCACCTACTACGTATTGTCTCTGCATCACCCTAAGGTAGACTGGTAGAAAATGCCCAAGGCATTAAGTCCGCCTTTGTACAGTTGTTACTTGTGCATAAAGTTTTAAAAAATAAAATAAATAAATAAATATGAAATCGCGAAAAATAAATCAGCTGGTCCCTACATTTTGACGAGTTTTGCAAACATAAATGTAGGGAACAGCAGATTTTTTCTTTTTTTAGTTATAGTTCAAGTCTTCTTGTTTAGTTTGAGATTTTACTTGTATTTTTTTGTTTAATTTCTGTTTTCTTTTGTACACCACTTTTACCATTTCATAATTTGACATTGAGAATTGAAGAGCGGGATCTCCTAGCACAGGTATATCTTTTACTTAAAAGGAGGTCCGTATGTAAGGTTTACTGTAAAAGTTGTACAAGTTTCTGCAATAAGTCTTTTATTATTTATTATTATCCATTGTACCATATCCTAACAAATAAACATTTTTGATTTTGATTTAAGTTCGCATAATTGAGGTAAATTTTTATACAAGGTGTTGTTTTGCATCCTCGTCAAATTCGAGGAGGTAACAGCTATGCTAATGATTCTCGACACGAATCAATAATAAAATAAGTAGGTATTTATTTTTATTTTTTGTATTTTTTGGAAATCGGCATGTGTAGGGCCCTTGTGATACCGCCCTGTAACTGCGCTGTAACTGTAACGCATGCACACAGCGACATAGTCGTACGACACAGCCTACCGCATACGCAACGGGGCGATTTTGTTCTTTGAAAGTGGAGTATTCTGAAATACTGTCAAACTTAAATACCTAAAAAACAAGTATGTATTAATTATTGAGCAGGATCGTAATTGTATTTGATTATTTATGTCTTTCATAACA
The DNA here is from genome assembly GCA_937001585.2 of Brachylomia viminalis. Taxonomy (NCBI): domain Eukaryota; kingdom Metazoa; phylum Arthropoda; class Insecta; order Lepidoptera; family Noctuidae; genus Brachylomia; species Brachylomia viminalis. The sequence continues at coordinate 10,597,985 of OW443316.2, read as the reverse complement.
GCCTCCTGAAATTTGACGAGGATGCAAAACAACACGTTGTATATTTTTATATTTTTTTTGTGTTCATGCTTTGTGGTCTGCACACAAGTATGAAACATTACCTCAGCTATGCGAGCTAATAATGTAAGCTAACTTAGGTCTTGTACACCTATAACAAAAACCAACCACTCTCTTCCTCGTCTTCAAAAAGCCTAAATCGAATCGCAAAGAGCTCGCAATCATGCAAATGCAGAAGTTTAATTTAATCCATTTATTTAAACACCAAAACTTTAGGGACAAGCAACAAAAACACAGCCAGATTTTTATCATAATTTATTGTCTTAAAATTATTAAAATAAATAAATTAAGCTAAGAGTGGTTTAAAAACCGACTCCCGCGACAAGTGTCGGGGAAATTCATTTAAATCTCCAAAGCCGGGAGCAGTCTAATTGGCTTCCGAAGTCGAAACAAAATTTATAAAATAAATACAATTTTCTGCCGTAACTTTATAACAGCTGAATAGAATTATCGGCGGAAACTGCAAGTTCTTAACTAACTAGAATGAACAAATAAAAGTGTCCCTGTTTTCGCAACCAATTCAAATCTTTCTTGTTGTTTGCATTTATAAAAGACAGAAACACAAAGATATTGATAAAGCGCTAAAAGTTATATAGATTCTTATTATATAATAATTTCTTATCGATGCAGTCTTGTACACGATTTTAAGGCAGTGATACACTATATTCTCAGTATTTTTTATCTTTTGTTGCTTTCTTACCAAATAATGCTTTAATTGGGAATGATCGAACTAGTTATAATGTATTCCCAATTAAAACGCATCAGTTTTTAAGTCAGAAATACGCTATTTACATAAGTAAATATCTATCCTAAACATCACAAATAGCCTACCCACTTACAATATAGAGACGCAAGAAAACATTGGCGTATTATGTTCCAACATGATAACAAAATACGACAATATTGTTCAGTAACCTAAAACTTCATAAATACGACCATTATAATGATTCATTGCGTAGAGGAGAGACACCATTTTATCAAAATCAAGTCACCGAACAGCCAGTCCACATAAACTCATCTAAGAGGCGTCTTTTGTTTTTATATAAAGATTGAATTTAATAAAGGCGGAAAATCAAGACCTTGCTGCTGAAAATGAGTCTTGCTATCCAGCCTATATTGAAACACGTTTCCTAGAATTTGGATACTTATGCATGGTCAGAATTCTCATTTGCTAATTGCCCCTTTATTGACAGACATCTTGAACCAACATATATCCGAATAGCAGGTCTATTCCAGATTGAACCGAGATGCAATCCGCAACGGAGCAACATAATTTAAGAGATGGTTTTTTTGCAAAGCGATTATGTTTTCGATCAAACGGAATCTCTACAATGGTCAGCATGGCGTCCTGTTCATGCTTCAAGTAATCTAGGGCTCGCAGTCGGCACGGTCGGCGTTGTCGGGCCAGTCGCAAACGTTCAGCTTGACGTTGAACATTGTTCCTGGCTGGCAGGTGAATTGCACTCCTTCTCCGTTGACGCAGCGCCAGTACTGTGGAAAAACATTACCTATAAAATTTTGACACAAGGAGGAAGCAAATAGAAAAAAAACGTCGTATTTAACTTTCAACTGTAAACTGCAGGAAAACTTACCTTATTGCACTTCTTCTTGTCTGGCACATAATCGTCTTCAGAGCTGCACACATCGTGATTATCGATCTCGTTCTCCTGCAAAATAACAGATTTATTAACAACGAACTCCACCAAGAACAAATCTTCTAAAATATATTCTAATTTATTTATAAAATATTTGTCTTACAATAGGCGGTTCAGGAGCTACAGGCACATCAGATGCAGGCTTCACAGGAGTCTCAGGGACCTTAGGAGGCTCTGGTCTCACAGCGATATCGTTCTCGTCATCCTCAATTTGGACAACTTGAGGCGCCTTCGTCGTGGTCGGTCGCGCCGTGGTCGGTCGCACCGTGGTCGTAGGCTTGGCAGTGCTCGTCTTAGTAGTAGTGGTCGGCTTTGCAGTAGTGACGATCGGCGCTCCCTCGGCCGGGTCGGACGTCGTCGACGGCGGGCGCGCCCATTCAGGCTAAGATTTATATCAACATGAGTAATGGTCCATCCATTTGTTTCTGTTGCGATTAATCGCGCGTGTCTACTTCGTTCAAACGTTGGGAAAGTTTATTATTCGACTGTATTTATGGTTTCCAGTTAGGAAAAGCAAAGGGATAAAAATCGTAATTCATTATGACGAATCGGTTTCAAATATTTGGCTTGGAACAATGGACTTTCAGTGCGTGGTTTTTGTAATACCAACATGGGTATTTTTTGTTTTTGTTAAATGTCTGTTCCCCTGCGAGTAAACTGAACTACCTCGATGAGGCTTGGGAATTTATTTGTTACTTTACAATATAGCAAGATTAATAAACACTTACCGTTGGTGTAGTATTTCCAGCACGAGGTGGCGGGACAGAATAACTGCTCATATGCTTATGCAAAAGTTTGATCAGAGGGTTCTCAGGTCCACAAAGTCCCTTGAAGTCATCCATGTCAATAGCCCAGGTCATGGCTCCGAGGTAGCCCTTCTCCTTGATCCAGTTCATCTTGATCTCTACACTGCGTGGGTCCTCGTAGCCGACCCACTGTGTTCCCTTGTAGGCGTAGGGGCACTTGCCACTCTCGTCCCACTTCTTGGTCCAGCCGGAACCTTCTTTGTCGACTTCGGTACAGATCTGGAAGAATAAAGTATATTGTAATAATAATAAAACGTTTATTTCAGATAACTACGATCCAGTGTGTTAGTAGCACAATAACTTATAACTAGTGTTAGTAATCAATCAATCAATCAATCAAATTATTTATTTCGGTTTGCATAGACCCATAGATAAATACCTTAACTTATGTATACATATTATTATCAACAATAAAACAACAACAAAAACAACAATCAAACAACAATCTTAAGCTACTCGCCTCCTGCCCGACCCACGAATCTATGTATCAATACTCATGTGAGCATTAATACATCGACCCATGTACAGACAATCAAGTCTACTAGCTATCATACTTAAAACGCTGTTGCGACTAGCCCGTACTCTGCTCAACATTGACGCGCACCGCTTGCGCAGAGTATCGTAAAAGCAATCGATGCGCGCCTCCGCAAACATACCTGACGCACTACAGTGACGATCCAGCCGCAACATCGTTCTAAGCGCATTATTGTATTGTATCCGCAGGGCAGTGTACGCTTTTTGAGTATACACTGCCCACAGGCTGCAGGTGTATAAAGATGTACAGAAGGCTCTGAAGAGAGTGATTTTTACCTCATTTGTACATCGGGCAAACCTGCGAGCAATCATGTTTGCTCTCACGGACAGCGCCCTACATTCACGTTCAATATCCATGTCGTCCTTAAGGTCCTCAGTAATTTGATGACCCAGGTATCTGAACTGACGTACCTACCCTAGCCAATTGGTGAATTGGCTAGGGTACGTCAGTTCAGATACCTGCGATACCTGTCTAGCGTGCCCCCTATAAAGCTCAATGGAGGTGTCCATTGAGCTTTATAGGGGGCACGCTAGACAGACCCCAGCCTTAAAGACAACATACTCGCTTTTCTTTATATTATATTTCAAGCCATGATCATCTGCACAAGTTTCACAAATTTGTAACAGATTCCTAATGCCACAAACCGAGGCAGAAGTAGTATGAATATAAATCACCTCAAAGTTATGACACAAAACTTGTTACTTAACTTCCTGTAGGTTTGGAAATTCCTCCAATAAATATTACTTTTCAGTAGGTAACTAAATTCAAAACATTAATATCTGCTGACTGGTTAAAATTGTTGCTTGTTTGGTCATAAACGTTCAAACAAAATAACAGTTGTAACCATAAACGTGTTTACAGGTTACAATTTAATGATTAGAGCTAAATTGAGGAAAAAATTGAGGTAACTGATCTACGCAAGGAAAAACCAAATTGCTATGTTTCAGTTCTAAGGGTATGGTAATTACGGGCACATGTTGTTCGTTTGGATGAACAGGGTATTAACTCGAAATTTACGATTTTTAACCTAAAAATACAATTCAACTAAAAATCATGCGATCTTTGTAATTAATGTGGTTGCATAACGATATGACGATATGAAATTACTTAGTTTAAAATAATAAGTTGAGGTTAACTAATTATTTACAGAAATGGAAATATACTGATTTCAAAACTTCAAATCGCTCTACTATAATTTGAATTCAATTTCAATTTTCAAATATAATTATATTCTTTCATTTTTTTTTTTTGTTAAGTATGTATTTTGTGGTGTACAAAGAAATAAATAAATACAATAAATCTTTTTTTTGTGTTCATGCCCTGTTCATCTGGACTAACGATGTGATTTTTCAGTTTATTCTCTGCGATGGCGACGCATTTGCGACACCTATGTCTATTGGTGGCGGAAACTTTTTTGCATCAGTTGGTTCGGTTAGTTTGCCATCAAATCATCATAAATAAAAGATTACCTCATAATAAGCCCAGAATCCAGTAGCATTAGTGAAGGGAGCAGGGTCACCACCTCCAGCCTCCTTGTTGATGTACGTGCCGAGACCATAGTTGTTGTTACCAGCTGATAGAGTGAACGAGCGACCGTAAAAAGGAATGCCGACTACCAGCTTGTTGCTAGGACAGCCCTTCTCTTCCCAGAGTGCTAAACCATCGTTCTGAAAAGAATACATGTAACATTTTAATGTTCTATAGAAAATTCCCATAAGATGTTCTCGAATAGCCTCGACTACGGACATAGCAATTCTGATTCAACTTATTTTCTTTACCAAGGTGCTTAGTAGGAATTTCATGAGAAATAGTAGTCAATGCAAATAGAAATAATCAATTTCTTTCTTTCTTTCACAATCGTATGAACACAATTTTTTTTAAGTTTTGACATGTCTTCATAGTATATTTTTGAAGGTACTCACCACATTAAGTTTTTCATAAGCCCACTGGTCATGAGGACGTTTGTACAAAGGTGAGTGCACATCAGCGAACCCGGCCCAGTTCCCTCTCAGATCGTACGACATCACGTGAATAGCATCCAGCTCCCTGCAACACACATTTAAAAGCTGTACAAGGATATCTTGGCATGTGGCAAAAATCGGAACTAACGCCGCCATCTTGTTTCTTCAATACATTTCACAAAACAATTGCACAAATGTTTACCAGCAGCGCCCCTATGCTAACGTCATCCGAGCGCCAAAAGATCACTGAAGTGCTAAATCTTAGCATACTTTCTCAAACTACAAGTTCTAAAGCACTTTAGAACAATGTTTGTTTTCTTTTCAGCCTTCCTTCCACTCTTATTTATGTAGCGCCAGTAACTTTGTAGCGATAAAAGTGTTTCAAACTATTAAACTGTTACAAACTTTTTCGTCGTTGCAAAATATGGAGTTAATTGCTTATGAAACATGGCTGAGCTGGGTAGTTTTAGTAAGGGTTTGGTTGGAGTTTGATTAGTTAATGGCACTTTTTGAATGATGTTGTTCCATCACGAGGAATAGTGCTCTGAATCTTTATCTAAATAAAACGTCCTCTTTTAGAGCGTCTTTGCCTAAACCAGTTTTTCCAAAATCGGCCTTGCATAACAACACTTACTGGCAAAGATCCGGTACATGGTATCCCTCCATCAGTCTAAAGTTGGCGAGAGGCACAGCAGCAGTTAGTTCCCATCCCTTCTTCTCCCTTATGAAGGCCCTCTTCAGCTCCTGCACTATGAAGAGAAATCGGTCCTTATCGGAGAAGGAGCCCCCACGGTCAGCAGCACCAGGGTACTCCCAGTCCAGGTCCAAACCATCGAAGTTGTACTTCTTTAAGAAGGCTGTGGAAAGAAAATACAGGAAATGTTTAAGTTAATAACGTCTTTTTTTAGTCTCAGGGGCTTAAGGTGCTATCTAGTTAAGCTAGGGTCGTCGTCCATGCTAAGATATTGATCCTTCATTTTACTACGGTTTTACAAGATACTCCTCTATTATACAAGTATTTTAATACCTCTAATAAGTTCTGCGGTTTCCAGATAACAGCTGAAACTACCACTTAACTAATTAAGAAGTCAAAGCTTGGAACTAAGACGTCTAGACTAAAAAGAGTAACCTAATATTATGGAAACAGCGATACGATTTGAGCTCCAAGATAGAATACCCTTTTCTCGTATCAAGATAGGGCTATTTTGACAAATATAATATTTACACACTCGGCGTTCGCGAATATTGATATTATATTTGTTTGCCTACTTTTGGAAGATGTAACGCGAAAATTGAAAAATAGATTGAATACCAGTCCCTTGATACAATTTGGGTCTCTGCTATTTAATAAGACAATCTCGATAAATCTTTGGTGAATGAGAATTTAGATAAACAAAATTGTTTGAATCGTTTTGTACGCTGTTTATTGGGAATTACAATCTGTGATTGTTTCTCACTATTACCCAGAAAATCAATCGATGGCTGTGTGCTTTTATTATTTATAACGTGAAGATTTATCATCATGGACATCCACGTTCACGTCCATAAAATGTATGGATATACGTGCACGTTATAACGATATCGTGGACGGAAATTTAAAAGCGTCTTCATAAATTTCCGTACATTTCATTTCCCTGTGTTATTATGATACCGTGACAATGTTTACGAATGTTTGCGAGTTTTCTTTTCGATTTTATTCTAGAAAGTACGAAACAAGTAACCCAGTTTCTTGAGAAATATTTCTAACTATGTAGCTTCTAGCTTAATACTTTAAACATTACGCTAGCAGCAATTCAGAGAAAATATCCAGTCTGCAAACAAATTCCACCCTTTTGTGATTTCTTTTATTTTCTTTGCGGAGGTCGCTCCACGAAACTATGTTAACAATAGAATAAGGAATATTGGTAACGTACGAGGAAATATATTCCAAAACACACAACAGTGCATAATTTACGGCTAGATTGTGAGCCACAACACTTGATAAATGTTTTTGCCAAACGTCCTGGTTTTGGGGAAGTTCATATTGTTTTCCTATTCCCAAAATAACACACTGGTTTATCCATATAGCATTTTGCAGACTAACAAGACGCAAGTGACAAATGCATGGAAGGATTATTAATTACCAACCAATTTGTAATCCAATGAAATTTAGAACCCATTCATGTACAAAAGAGATCGAATGTGCAATAAATTGAAGAAGTGCACCAGACAAAAACTTATTTTCTTTATAAATTTCGATCTTTTGTTGGAGGTCCACAATCTATACTAATATTATGAAGAGGTTAAATACCTATGTTTGATGGTCTGTATGTAGGGGGTAATCTCTGGAACTACCGGTCGAATTTGTTTTTTTTTTGCATTTGATAGCACGATTAGCAGCAGAAGGCTATAAGTTATTCCACATCACGCTATGTCTCCTAGGAGCCGAGCAAAAAGTAAAAAAGTCAGAAAAAACGCTAAGCGAAAACGTAGTGATGATAGCGGGGGCAGGTGATGCGATGCGACGGGGTGGGTCTAGGAACCAGAAACTCGCTGGCAGAAGGTAGTAAATAAATGAACAACAAGTCTAGGCTTTGTTATATTTGCTCCTCATACTCACCAACAACGCTCCTGACGAAGGCCATCCTCGTCTGTTTCTGCGCGACCATGTGCGAATACTTGGAGCCGCCCTCGGCCCAGCCTCCCACGGCCACCATGAACTTGACGTCGGGGTGGGACTTGCGCAGCTCCGTGAAGTTTTTGAAGCCACTCTTCTCTATGTCGAGCTGGAAAGAGGATATTATAAACTGTCAATGAATTGGCTAACAGAGTAGGGAGGAATAATGGAGAAACTCCCCATTACTCACTCCCCTTTAGTATTCACAGGATATCATAGGAAACATCAACAATCGGCTTATAATAAACTAGGCTTTGCCCGCGGCTTCGCTCGCGTTAATTTAGAATTTGAGAATCGATACTCTAGACTCACAAAATGTACTAGGTTTTTTTTTAAACTAACATATTACACTACACGTGGCGCCATCTATTATCATAAGAACGTTATTGTTGTTTTCCTCGGCAACAGTACTTTTTTTCGGGAAATAAAGGTACCCTATGTCCGTTTCTATACACCTGACAACGTATATGCAACATTTCAGGATGATCGGTTCTGTGGTTTAGGCGTGAAAAGGTAACAAACAAACAAACTTACGAGTACCTTTAAAGCTACGATACCATATAACTAAACTTATTTTAAGTAAGTATCAGGATTTCCAGCATTATTTTGCAATATAAAATTGTATAGATTAATACTACGCATTACTACGCAGTTGAAAGAAAAGATCTTTATTCCTCACCTCAGGATCAATAATGAGGACCTCATTGCTTTTCTCAGTAACGCCGATGAAAGAGTAGATGATGTGGGTACAGAGGTCCACGGGGATATCTTCAATGCCGTAGCGGCCCACGCCAGGCCGGTACACCGCCCAGTTGCTGAAGTAGCATACTATGCGCGCTTTGCTGTCCGCTGTAGAAACAACAAGAAATAGGTGTAACAACTTGTTATATAATAACTTTTCATATTGTAAGAGATAAAGTTTGAAATGAGTGACTTTACATAGAACCAACAATTTGATTAGCTATTCTACTGAATGTCTCTGCTTGCTAAAGATATAATAAGAGACAAGGAGTAAAGACGCAAGAATCTAAATTCAGAACATGTACTGTGATTACTAATCCACGTGCCAAAGATAATAACACTATTGCATTACCCAAGACCGTTGACCCTTAATAACCTATGCGGCCCCTAAGAACGGAGGCACATATTGGAAGAGTTGACGCCAACAAACAGATCATTACCAGCAACTAAAAATTATGTGGTGATTCTCCAGCTCAGAATTTTGAAATAAAATCAATAAGTCACCCACAACTTTAAACGTACAAGTTTCCCGTCAATACAACGACAGACCACACTAACTTTGTATAATAGTTGCAACACGAGATAAGCGGGGTTAAGCCCAACTTATTGGCAGTTAACTGGGAGATTGATTTATGTCGCCTAACCCTTTGTTATGAAGAGCCCGTTAATCCATCAGTTGGAGCTACCAATGGTAAGCTTTAGTGTCAGATAAGTCAACTTAAACCGTGAGGAGAGACATTAATTATTCTGGTAGATAACATTAATATTGATGGTTTTGTTTTACTGCTAATATTGTTTCTTGATTTTGGTAGCAGTGCAATGCTCTGAATAAGAATACGCCTGTTTTTTCAAAGCGTTAGGCAGAAGTGTACCGATAGTAGACAGATAGATAGTAGTCAGTTTTATATCTAAGTCCCATATAACAGGGGGGAGCTGTATGCCATCATCAAGCGAGCACACATCCAGACTCACGGGTGCTTTTGACCGACTATTTCTGTTTTGTGCTCGTGATTAGATATCTCTTTGTTGTTTTCACTTTTGTTTTCTTAATTATTAGAGCTAATTATCTTTTTTGTATGCACGTGTTTCTGTGAAAAATAAATCTATTTTTCTTTATTTCTTTCTATTGAGAAATTCCTGATGGAAAAACCCAATATCAAATTGCCCAAAATGTGGGAATCAAACATTATTCTACAACATTCAGCTCTCCAACGTATTCCTCTCCTTTCTTTCTTGTGTTTATAGCTATTAGATTTACTGCAAAATTACCCACAATACTTCGCATTGTGCTTTTTCTATATTTTCAGTGTTTATAGCTATCAAATTCCCTGCTGTTCTGTAGCAGTGGGATTCTAATATCCGATGTTTACTTTGTCTAATATCTTCTTACCTTCAACTGCAGTCGTTGCGACCGCCAGGATGGCCAACGTCGCTAGTATTGCTCTCATTTTGAACCTGTCGACAACAGAAACACAAATGTCTATTAACACAAAAACAACATCAATTTTACAATAGTTCATATTCTCTAGAAAATAATCGCATAAAATTATTGTGAAAATAAAATGACGCTTGTTTTCCCCAAAGAAGTAGGACATTTCGACAGGAACTTTCTGAATCCCCAGTCCAACGACATGGGGCGAGAAAATCTTACTTCTTAAAAATCTTTTACAGCATGTATTCATTAGAGCCTTACTTATTCAGAGGACGTGTTCACTACGCTGATATAAAACGATTAATTGTCTAAAAACAGATTTTAGAACGACATCAGATACAGGTTTCCCACATCTTCGAACCTGGACCTCAAAACAAGTTTTCCTATCACCTGGCATTTCCTTATTACATATCTACAAAGTAAAATTAATTATCTTGATACTAACTAGGTAGCAGGTAAGTTAGTACAGTTACCGATTTCCCATGGTAGTCGGGTGTCAGGGTGTGTACGGTATACGAATAACGGATACGATTGGCTGGCGACGGTTCCGCATTCCATGGCTAATTAGATAGTCTACTTATCAGGAATATTATGGAGGTATACCTTAGATCATGCTGCCGGTGCTATCTGCCGATAACTTGTTCAACTTATTGCCTTAGTACTCCAAGAGTATTCACTTGTTTCTAATTTCTCTCATTGGATTGGACTCATTTGCAGGTAAGTACTTAAGTAGGTATAACAAACGGACCTCATCAATATTGTATTGGTACCAAAATTTAACATAGCAGGTAAGTAAATCACTTTATAATTTACAAAAATATGCATATCCTTTATTATATGTCAATGTAAATAAAAACAGGTTGGAACATATTTCCCTACTTAAACCTTACATCGAAATAATTCTAATTTATAATCGAAAATAAAAATAACTCATGATCATGATCGTAGCTCATACTAGAAAAATCTTCTAAACACAGGTCAGACAAACTAGACAAATGACTTTTAATTTTTTCTTGTTTATGACAAAAAAGACAAAAAGCTCATTTTTGAATAAAGAATAAATAATTATACACTCTATGGACAAATTAAGACACAACTACGTCAAATCTTCTCGTCGCCTATAAAGCAATATTTGAGGACAAAGGTCTTCAACCAGCGAGTCCTACCTGTGATATCATACGGTACCGAAACGTGGACACTGTCAGTCGGGCTGTTCCACAAATCCAAGGTTCAGCGCGCAATGGAGCGAGCTATGCTCGGGGATTCTTACAAATATAATATATGTATAATAATAGTCACTGAGCTAGCTCGGGGTTTCTTAGAAATATAATATATGTATAATAATAGTCACTGACAAAGGTTACAGAGTTAGCAAGCTGAAGTGACAATGGGCCGGCCGGCCATGCTTGTCGAAGGACTGACAGTCGTTGGAGCAGACGAGTCCTGGGGTGGAGACCGCGTAAATAAAGCATGTGACGCCCCCCAGCTAGATGGACCGACGACCTTCAGTAGGTGGCTGGGATAGACTGGATGCGGATGGCGGGGAACTGGGTATTATATGGACCAGTTAAGGAGAAGCCTTAATTTGTCCAACAGAGAACTTCAATAGGCTGAGTTAATTGATTGATGGACCCTTTCTGCTCCAACAGGGATTGTAGAAATGGGCATTACAAAATCGAGTTAAAGACGTTTGGATTTCAGCTATTGAGCTGTTCCATTTCTACTTGTATAGATGTCTCTAGATCACCACTTTGTCGCACCGCACACCAGATGATTGGATACGCGTACGCGAATGTCCATGCCTTGGCATATAGTTTATGTAAAACCATTAATAAAAAATTCAAAATCAAATACGTCGAATACTTATCACTGCGTCTACTAGACTAGGCACTCGAATACTCGTATATAATTATTGCAAGAAAAAGGACCGTTGAAACTCGCTAACAAGTGCCAATAATAAACAAAGTTTTTACTTGAGCTGCGTACGCGCAACTGCGGTGCCAGTGCCGGCGCAGTAACGGGACAGCCGCTCCAGATATGTCACCGTCACCCACTGACCCAAACTTCTCATTGTGATAAACTAGGCTTCTTCTAATACCTACTTAACCATTCACAAAAGAATGTCATCTAAAAAACGTGCTGAACTTATCTTACTTAGGGGCTATTCTATGAACTATCACTTTATTGTCATCTCAAAAAAAAAAGTAAAAGTAGTCTTATTTAAAGCATCGCTAGATTGTGCTGTAAAATTGTGATTATGTTGAACCATGATAGAAACCTGATGTGTTATAAAAACAGCTAATTCAAGGGTGAATTAAATTGAAATAATAAGATGTTCATGTATAGTAATTTTCTAGAAACAAGGGCACGTTGTATGATACAAACAGCTGTGTAGCTAAAGGTAAGTATGTGTAAAAATAAGGCTTAATCCGTAGACAAAATTTTGACTATTTTAAAGAAAGAAAGAAAATATTTTATTTGGACACGCACAGGCAATACAAACAGTAAAAGAATAAAAAATTTAGAAGAATTTAAAACTAATAAAATTAACAATAAACAAGAAAAAATAAAAGACCTGTGTGTATTTTACCATTCCTATTTCAAAAATGTTTTTGAAATGATGGTGAACTTTTAAATGATAATGAATCCACCACTTAATTTTGGAAAAATTAAATTTTGGTAAATGAAAATAGAAAAACAGATAGACTTAAAGACAAATCGTACCTACCTACTCTACCAGAAATCGAAAGCTCAAGAAACTAAAACTAATCTAACACAAAACACAATTTTCTGAAACAGCTTTCAAACCATTAGAAGTAAGACAATGACTATCTAAACCCCCTAATAGCTTGGCGGAAAATGGCTTTTCCCACTTGCTTAAGTTCAAACCTGTTTGATCGTTTTTAACAAAAGTCAAAGAACGCCACTTAATTCCCTAGATGCCTTCATACTGGCTTTAAATGGAGACCCTAAACCTTAGGTTGTCAACGTGGGCAATAACGCTCCCTCGTGGACGTTTGAGACTTTCAGTGGGCAGTAGAAGAACCAGAGACAATTAGGAGGCGGATCTTACGACTATATATTACACGTTTAAATGAAATCTTAGGAATAGCTGTTTCAGTGTTCTCAAAGTGGGCGGCGGGCAAAATAAGGTGGAGAATCCATCTTTATGAGGAATAAAAAAATAGTTCCGGACTAAAATTGACTCCATATTTTGATTGATGATGCGAAAGAGTAACTGTGGAGTTTCTTTCCGGCTCTTCTCCATAGGAATTGACCAATTGGAACCGTGCACCTGTAGCTTTCATAAATGCCCATGTAGGTTTATGCGAAATAAACTAGGTAATTTGAATTTGAATTGATTACCCTGTCGCATCTAGAATTATATTTTAAAGTCTCTTTAAACATTAATTCTAGTTTCATCGCATTTAGTGCATATGTCTTAAGTACTTATTTATTAAAACTTTATGCACAAGTAAAAAACAATACTGTACAAAGGCGGACTTAATGCCTGAGGCATTTTCTATCAGTCAACCTTAGGGTGATGCAGAGATAAAACATGGCCGGTACAATATACGGGATAGATAGCTCATAAATGACTATAAAATATAAGAATAAACAACATAAACATATACAATCAAAATAAACCTTGCAGGAGAAATAACGACCGTCTTATATTATCTTATCTAGTACCTATACCATAAAATTCCTTAACACCAGTACCTACTATTATAACATCGTTTGCTATGGTGCAATAAACTTAAAGGCGTTCAGCCTTGATATTATTTGAGAATCCTCGTTCTAGATCCTCGCGCTCGGTATTTTGTGTAAAATGTCGCGTTACATTCTTCCGTTGAATGTTTATAAACAACTAGCTTCTCCGGCGACTTCGTCCGCGTAAAATTTCTGGTTCCCGCGACCCATGACTCCGTCGCATCGCATCGCCTGCCCATCCTATTATTTTGTTTTCGCTTAGCGTTCTTTCTAACTTATTTTCTTTTTGATCGGCGCCTAAAGGTCCTAGCGTGATGTTAAATAGCCAATAGCCTTCCTCAATAATTGGGCTAACAAATACAAAAAGATTTTTTTTTTATCCGACCTTTAGTTCCAGAGATTACCCCCGTTATAATAATTATGATGATAGTGATGATACTAGATCGTTTGTGATTGTTTTGCAACTTTTGTTGTCAACTGTCAGTGTCGCAGACGCATCTGGATTGATTTGTATTGTCAATGTCACATACTACTTAGAGATGTCAACTAAGGTGCCTTGTCTTTGGTCTCTGGCACTGACACATCAAGCAATGGACAAAATTGTCGGCAATATGTATGCTTGAATATGAGGCTTTTGACAACGTTGGATGTGTATACTTGTCTTTTTTTTTATTTTTTTTTTATTTGTAATGTGCGTTTTGTTTGTGCAGAATAAACCTTTTTTCTTGCTTTCTTTCTTTCTAGAATAGAAGTATAGATATCAGAGCTACATCTTCCTACAAACATAACTTGATTAAAGTTGTTGTAGAGAAATTAGTATTCAATGCATCCTCGTAGCTGTTGTGTAGAATATTACAATCTCATCTGGTGCCATTAAAAGCCGTCGTGCAGATATGCGGAGCTTCTATTCCGCTATAAAGTAAGATAAACCTTAGCAATGAACAAACAACCATGAACTACTGCGTTTTATTGTGTTAACGTGCATATTACAATAAAGCATTCAGAAGCTTGTGACAAAGAAGGAATACTTTCTCAACAAAAAACGCCTATGTAGGTATTAACACATCATAACATCTCGCCTGTAATAAGGATTGGGCAGAGGTGTATCTATGTATAGTATGCCCACCTTTCGCCAGTTATGCTTCATCATCATCAACCTATAATGCTCCCACTGTTGGGACACAGGCCTCCTCTCGGTGAGAAGGAGTGGAGCGTAATCCACCACGCGGGCCCAGTGCGGGTTGATAGATGTCACTGTCTTTCGAATTTTTGGTTCTTGGACATGCCGGTTTCCTCTCGATGTTTTCGAAGCTTGTTATGTTTAAGCCCCGTGTAATAGAGGGCGAGCCTATCGCCATCAACAATCTCGGGTACACAGGGCTGCTACTAGAAAATCTTGAATTAATGGTGCATTTTATATTCGTTTCTATTATTAAAATTGGGTACGTATTTGAATATCGAAGATTCAAATACCTCCTGTTAAAATATCGATGTTCAAAACATCGAAAATGGAAATATCGAACGACCATATAACCAAAAATTTAAATAACGAAAGTTTATATTATCGAATGGTTAAATATCCTACGTCCAATATATCTAAAATCTAAATATCTACAAAAGTTACATCGAAAGATCCAAATATCGAAATACAGATTATCGAATGTCCTAAATATCGAAGTACAAACTATCGAACATCCTAAATATCGATGGGTACATATATTATTTGAACATCGAAAATGAATATACCTACGTGTAAAAATGGGTTAATTTTCAACATTTAATACATTCATTAATTCACTCTAAAAATACGTACAAGTTAAAATATCGAACAAATTTTGATATAAGTAGTATGAGTGGAAAAACTTCTGCAACGTCTCCGGCGCTTCGCGCCTCCGGATTTTTATATACACTCTAGGGGTAACAGCCAAAAGACTACGTAAATTCGGGGTGCCCCAATTCGGTTTTGGAACAATTTCGACCTATTTTATCCATGAAAATCAGTGTCCAGTGTACAAGAATAGGTCAAGATCGTGAAGGTATTATTTAGGTCTTTAAATTAAAATATTTTCTTGAAAGTCAATATGTTGTGCTACTAAAGTTAGTGACAGAAACGTATCGCTGCAAAACTGACTCCACGTAGTTTTGTCTGCCCTACCCCTAGAGTGTAATTTAGAATCGCGTAGGCGCGGAGGGGCGAGGCAGCCCGCGAGTTCAGGAGCAGGTGGTTTTAACACCCGCCGCCGCAGCAGAGGCTGGCCGGCGATGCCGGCCAACAAGCCGAAGCTGCGGTGGTGAGCGTTTAGACCATCTGCGACGTTAAGCTCGCGTGGGACTGCCGGAGCCCTGCAGCGTCGGAGCCGTGACAGAAACCATGCTTGCTTGCATGTTGCATGATTGCTGCATGCTTGTTTGCTAGATGGTAATCAGTTACTAGGTGGGTTACAAAAAAAAAAACAAGGAAAACCTAATGTAATGTACTTTAATCATTTTTACATAATAAAAACCCAAAATAAAACACACTTGTACGCAAATGTACAATATAATCAGTGACAATAATACAAAATATTACCTAAACAAAAAATCCAAAAAATATTTTAACTAGTAGGTATTTTTAACGTAGATATTATGAACTTAGATACAGTATTAAATGTTGATATTTTGAACTTAGGCTTATTGTCATTCGATATTTTGAATCATTCGAAATTTTAATCACTCGGCATTTCAATCTTCGACGTTTTAAGCGTAGGTATAACAATTTTCGACATTTTGATATAATCAATATTTAAATTTTCGATGTTTTGAACGGGTGCGCCAAAGTTCACCTAAATTTTCAACTCCGATAATTGGAAATCCGAAAATGTTCTTCCTAACATTTTTCATCCTAACAATCACAATTCCTAACTACTCTGTCTCTAATGTTCATAATTCCGAAGCATTCAACTTCATAATTTCAGTAGCAATAAACATCTATTATACTTTTATTTGTTTCCCTATATTTTCTCAACATAACCATCTTTTATACTATTATTCAAAGTCATATCTTTTTTTGTTTAGATTTCTTTTTATTCATAATAATCAGTATTATATACATTAATCATTTTAAGCCCTAATTATCACATGCCATAATTATGATATGCCATAACATAATTTGCCATCGACATCGGGTGTGTAACGGTTGTTTATATCAAGAGAAATTGGATGCAATTGGGACTTTAGGGCACCCCGACTCGGACAGGTTAGGTTAGAAGGGGATGGCGGGGTCTATTCGCTCGCTTCGCTCGCTCACACGACCCCGCCATCCCCTTCGTGGTTATTTTTTTATAAACCACACAGAAGTAGGAGCCCCGCGAAGCGGGGCTCCGTCGACCTAGCCCACCATCAACCATGCACAGAAAAAAAAACCTAAAACTATAAATATCATCTTCTACCCACATATATTTTTTATAACACTTGGTAAATGTTTCTTTCTGAGTATGAGTGAAAATATTATGGTAATTATGTTTAGGGATAAAAGCGTTATGATAAAAAACAGTAGGAGTTTAAATATATTTACATTAATGATATTATTAATTACAATTTTCGGAAACATGAGTGTTATGAACATCGCCGGTAGCACTACAAATAGTATGAATGAAAACTTTAGGATGAAAAATTTTAGGAAGAGTGATCATTCGGATTACAAATCGTTAGGAAGAACAATTTCGGGTAAAGAACTTTAGTTGAGCCAATATGGACCCGTTTTGAACATTGGTATTTTAAGCGTAGGTATTTTAATCTTCGATATTCAAATACGTACCCTTAAAATTGTATAAACTTTCACGGTTTGTTTTCAAAAGTTTCGCTAAAATGCCAAATCTTAGTCCACTGTTTATATTATAATTTTAGGCAGTAAAACGACATATTAATATTCATAATTTGGTGACATCGAACACCGGTGCTCTTTCTCTGAACAATAAGAAACCGGTTTAACATCTGGTGGTCCATCAGCAATGCAAATTGAGCATCAGGGCTTCACTCAGAGGACTTATTTATGTTTAGGTAGCACCAAATTTAAGCATTAAATTATGTTATTCTTCCTTTCTTTTCTCTCTTATTGACTCAAACTGTATACAAATTGCTCATACATTTACAGTCATAATAAAGCTGAAGAGTTGGTTTCTTTTTAGGGTTCCGTAACTCAAAAGGAAAAAACAGAACCCATATAGGATCACTTCGTTGTCCGTCTGTCAAGACCCTTTTTCTCAGGAACGCGTTGAGGTATCAAGTTGAAATTAAAATCAAATACTTAGACCTGCAATTCCTTGGTGTTGTGAAAAAATATAAGTTCTAAGTTAACGCAATCAAAATATACGGCCGTTTATGCCGCATATTTTGACACTGGCAATGGAATCAAAACCTATAGGGTACTTCCCGTTGACCTAGAATCATGAAATTTGGCAAGGTCTCACAACACAAGTAAAGGAAAAAGTAAAAAAAAACTTAAATTTTTAGATAAATCACATTTAAAAAAAAATGCAAATACAAAGTTACATTTGCAGTTGGAGAATGGAATGTGACATAATATTGATGTATGTGAGAACATGTTTTTCAACTACACTGTTAAGTTGGGTTTTTGGATAAATTCATCCCCACTACGGAACCCTTCATAGTGCGTGGTCCGACGCGCACTTGACCGGATTTTTTTGTTTGTTTGTTTGAACACTAATCTCTGAAACTACCAGTCGGATTTGAAAAAATCATTTTTCACTTGATAGCCCAATTCTTGAGGAAGAATATAGGCTTTTTATCATCACGCTACGACCCTCAGCAGCCGAGCAAAAAGAAAAAACACAGAAAGAACGCTAAGTGAAAACGAACGGGAAATAAATATATTAGCCACTCAGCAGGTGCTGGTGGATCTGACTAGATGTGGGATTTGAGAATGTGAGTAAGACCACGAGATGAACCGTTAGTATTACATACACTCGAGAGCAATGAATCCGGGTCACTTAAAGAATCCTAAAAATCTCGGAAACTGAAAATGCTAGGTTAATGCAATAAATTGTATTTAATAGACAATGTAATACTCCTTAAATGAAGGTATTAAAACTTCTTAGTTATTGTAAAGTTATATCATAAAAAAATCAAATTTGAAAAAGGGCCACTTTCGAAGATGGAACTACGAAATTACAGCATTTGGTTTTGCTTTTGTTTGTAATCTGTCATTTATGTGGGTACATAAACCATGTTGATAGTGCTCTATATTCATTATTCAAGCTGAAATTATGTCGCTTACGCCTGAAGAATGCACCAGAATACTTACAATGCTGGAAACCGGCCGGAGTCAGCGCGATACAGCCAGGACTGTCGGTGTGTCGCTGTCAACAGTACAAAGAGTTCTCCGACGTTACGAAGAAACTGGTTCTAACCTACGCAGACCAGGAACGGGCAGAACCAGGTGTACCACAGCACGAGAAGACCGATACTTGGTGAACACCATGCTTCGAAATCGCTTTCTCACAGGAACTGAACTCACCAATCAGTTTCGACGCCTCGGAGGAAGTAACCCAAGTGCATGGACAGTAAGACGTCGGCTTGCTGAATCTAACTTAAAACCCCTTAGACCTGCAAACGGCCCTAAACTGGAGCGTGGGCATCGTATTTCAAGACTAAGATATGCCCAGAGCCACGTAAATTGGAGTATTGAAGATTGGTCAAAAGTTATGTTCTCCGACGAATCAAAATTTATGCTCTACAAGCACGATGGAAGACACAGAGTGTATCGAAGACCAGGGGAAAGATTCAAGCAAGCATGCATCGAAGAAAAAGTAGCCTACGGTGGTGGGTCTGTACTTGTGTGGGCCGGAATTTCTTCTGAAAGTCGCACAGAGCTGGTGATCATAGAAAACGGGTCTTTAACTAGCGTAAGATATGTGGAAGAAATCCTCAATGATCACGTTGGTCCATTTATGGTCAATTTAGGTGAGGATGCTATATTTATGCATGACAATGCCCGACCTCATACAGGTAGGATTGTGAATGACTACCTTCAAGAGATGAACATTACTCGTATGGAGTGGCCAGCGCGCAGCCCGGATATCAACCCGATCGAGCATGCTTGGGACGAGCTAGGCAGATGCGTAAAACAACGAAACCCTCCCCCAATCACGCTTCGTGAGCTCAAAATTGCTCTCACAGAGGAATGGGAGAATATTCCCCAAAATCGTATAAGGAACTTGGTGTACAGCATGCCAAACCGCGTAAACGCAGTAATGGAAGCACGAGGAGGCAATACGAAGTATTAAAATTCAAGAAAATCGTAATAAAGTTCAAAAATTTCATGTTTCCTATTTTTGTTTTAAGGAGAGATCAGCAGTTTTTTTCTTTATGTAATTTTGTGTTAATAAAATGTATTTTTTTTTACTTTCATTTAAGGAGTATTACATTGTCTATTAAATACAATTTATTGCATTAACCTATCATTTTTAGTTTCCGAGATTTTTAACATTCTTTAAGTGACCCGGATTCATTGCTCTCGAGTGTACTACATGACCAGTTTGTGATTATAAGTGGCTAAGTAATAACACCGCACGGTTCGGTCCGTGGATGGGTGTCCACGTTTACCTACATACTGAGACCCTCCCGCGCCTCAGAAAGCACGTAAAGCCGTTGGTCCCGGCTGTCATTATTGGATCTTTGACAGTCGTTACGGGTCGTCAGAAGCCAGTGACAACCAGTCTTACGAAGGAGTATCGTATTACCCAGTAACTGGGCTGTGGAGGTCAGATAGGCAATCACTCTATGTAAAATACTGGTATTCAGCTGCAAGCTGCATGCTGGTTAGACTGGAAACCGACCAAACTTAATTGGGAAAAGGCTAAACAAATGACAGTGAATTAATCTATACAGGGTGGCGATTTAGTCACCTGCATTCGTCAAGGGGATGATTTTACTCGTCATTTGTAACCAACTTTCACTATGAAATTCATAGGTAAACAAATAGTAACTTAAAAAAAAAACATGCATGCATCGAAATAGTCGGTCTACGGTCGTATAGGTTTTTTTTTCACGATCTGGATATGTTTTTGCATTTGACAGCCCAATTCATGAGGAAGGTTATAGTTTATTTGTCATACTACGACCCTTAGGAGCCGAGCTAAAAGAAAAATGCCAGATATAACGCTAAACGAAAGTGAAGTTACGGGGCACAGCTATAAGATTGATTTTATGTTAAAACCAGAAATTTCACGCGGATAAATTCGTGGGTAGAAGAAGCTAGTGATTTATAAAAACTAAAGAAAAAATCTGATTTTAGTTTAGTTTTATAGTTGAATGTTTTTCCAGTAGGTAAGCATTGGATTACCTTTGAAAGTCATTGTTTTAGATACGATGGTAATATGTTTTGCACGAAAAACGAATCAGAGTTATATTCCAGGACGTTTTTATTACTGTTATATAAACACCACAACATTCAATTCCCAACAGATAATGAATATTTGAATAATTTATATGAAATCCAGGAAAACCCACGGGCTGTGTTCCAAAAGGAAATGTTTGCCAAAACATTGACATAACACGTCGCCTGTTTACTTACTTGGCCCAAGAGTAATGTCTTGTAATATTTACGTTATGCCCCATGGTACCTACTCGTTTAAATTCCAAAATCCTTGCTTGATACTTAAACATTTGGTAAAAATTATATATTTTTAACACAGATTTTAGTATTTGATTTAGTAGTAGGTTTCTTAATTTAAAATTCATTTTTTTTTTTGTGGTGTTTAGTAAAGAATATATAAATAAATAAACGTGAATGTTTCAGTTTGAATCGAATTTCAAAGAAAATTCTGTGAATCGATAGTAATATCTCAGTTTCACTTGAACCTGACGAGGATTTTTTAAATTCCTGATCACATAACTAACTCTCTAACAGCCATTGTTCTCACCACGTAACAATACAAAGTTCCCATAACAATAAAAGGATCTATAGCGGAACCATCACACTTCCCTTCTCTATAATCTCTACGTTAGTACAGTCAACAAAAAAGTTTGTCATGCTGGCAAGAAATTTGCATTATTGAGGTAAATATTGTTGTTCATGTTTAAAATACCTTTTTAAACGTCAGACACACTCGAATAAACCCAATGCATCTACAATATTGTCTCTCAACCACCCTTCGTTGACAGCTAGAGAATGCCAAAGTCCGTATAGTCATTTATTGTTGCATAGTTATATAAATAAATGAACCACGTCAAAGAGATCAGCAGATACAAAGAAAGTTTGTTTTTTGAAAATTATCTGACTGCACACTAATTGTATTTCTGTCACAGTTTTTGCTGACGGTACTCAATTGGCAGTCGCATCGAAGCCCCACGCTCAATTATTTCGATGTAATAAACTGCCAAAGGCTTGAGTACTAAATGTCAGGAATGTCTCAGCCCTTCCAATAGCTCCTATTGCATTGTTGTGGCATTTATTAGTCTTTAATTAATTTAATTATAGTGGTAATCGCCCAAACCCTGAGATAATTAGAATAGGCGTGGCCTATCAAAAGTCATGTTATTACAATTCAAAGTACCTATTACACGAATGTTTGGGTACGTACTTTGTGTCTCAAACTTACTCTGTCTTATTACAAAACATGTTTTTTCTTTAGACATGGTTTAAACCATCGAGTCTGTTTTTGAAATAAGAACTTAACAGAAATCGAAATGTGGTTCCTTTTACAAAACTGACTACTTAGTCTGGTCTTCGGTTGTTAATTTTGTATTAAGAACTTTATAAAGTCGGCATAAAGTTCGAAATACAAAAACTAGCTCAAAGGTTTAGGCTCGAGCTAAAGTTAGATCGTGTTTTGTAATAAGTACAACTAAGTTTAATTACAGTAAGTATTTAGGCAAATATATCGTTCATTTGCGAAAAGCTTGACATAATTCAAAAAGAGCAATTTTTCGGTATGATGGTTTAAAAGTAACGGTAAGAGTGCGACGAAGCATAAAGTCACATCTTTCTAGCTCCCTCATTTTTAGGCTTTAGTGTAATGTCGTTTTTATAACAAAAATAATAGAATTTTCTGTGTGTACATATTTTCTTAACTCAAAATTGCTGTTTTTTTAGTTATCAAGTCACCCTTCTTGCCAACGAGCTATTATGTATATCTATATATGTATATATATATATATATATATATATATATATATATATATATTATATATATTTGAACAAAACCTACATTTATAGGTATCCATTTCATACACATAAAAAGTCCACTTAAATCAATGTGCTTCAAATGCATTGAAATAAAACTACAAATATTTTATTTCCATTTCAAATCAACAACTCAAACATTTTAGTCACGTTTTAAAAGCCCTTTTTAAAGCCCCGGCCGTTCTACCGCAAACAATTCGTCAGAAATGTCAATAGCATCAACTTTATATTGATCGCAATTCCGTGTGTCACTTCACATCAGTGACTCAACGAAGAGTACCTACGCGTATTGATACCGCTGGCACCCTTACTGAATACTAAAGACCTGATGAGTTCACTAGTGTCGTTATCCTGTAGCTAAGGTCACCGGTCGAAAGTGAAAAGCCTTTGTAATTCTATGGCACCTGACCGACCACCGGCGATTAAAGAAAAGCGAGTAGAGCTAGCAACTAAAGACGAGTTAGCGAGCAACGAGCAGCGTGTGCGCAACAGCGACGCACTATGGTTCGTCTTAGATTACAAATATTTTATTGGAACAAAAACATATTACAATTTTGTGTACGTTAATACTGCGTTAGTTTAGTAACTGTGTCGCAGTTATTAGCGCCCACCCCAGAGCGAAAGACCAACTGAGTTCCTTAACAACAATTTTGGTTATACTTATAGGTAAGATGCAGCTGCAAGATCCAGCTGGTAAGGGAAATGAAGCAACGTTCTAGCAACATTCGGAGCTGATTCAAAACGGAGATGGGCTTAATTGTAGATAAACCGAAACCAGGGTTTGGAATTACAAATAATGGAAATACCGCCCGTAGATTTTTTGGGAGTCCTGAGCTTATTGTTTTTTTTTTCATTATTTGTTTATAGAGGATTTTGATCAGTATGACCATGTCACCCTCATACTGGCAATCTATATCTATCTACGCTTAATACCTAGGTGTACAATTTTATATATTTTTTTGGCTGTCCTGGACAAGGGAGCAGCCAATATACTATTAGGTATACATGCCAACATTAATATAATTAAAACCATTTTCCATGAAATAGTTACTCCTCTCAACCTCGTTCCGGACACATAACGCTAAAATATGAGTGGATCCTCTACCTTATCACACTCAGAACAATTTGGTGAATCTCTTTCTCATTAAAAAGGCGAAACTGTTCAACGGAATATGTCCCGAACGTGCTTATTGCTTAATTAACTAAGTGCTGTACACTTAGTTAATTAGATGAACTAAAAAAAATAGAGAGTTATCGCTCATTTCTACTTACTAGACCTTTTTTTTGACTACCTGCTATGTGCCTGACTAATAGCTTTTAACTGTAAACGTGCAGATCTCATAGTTGTCTGTTTTCGTGTTTTATTTTCATAATAATATATAGTTTTTTTTTTTACGTATTATTTGTTACATAGTCTGTAACCACCACTCCCTCTCCCTCCCCTAAAAAAGGGGCCCTTTACACCAAAACGAAATTAAGTAGTCATATCAGATTATAAGAGCTCTCAGAGAACCAAAAATCGAAAAAAAAAACTGTCCAGCTAGCATGTTCTAGACGAACCATAGTGCGACGGGCGTTTACTTGCTAGTATGCGATGTATATATATACCAAGCGTGTGTCTCTCAGCGAGTGTTCTGCCCGTCAAGCGAGCGTCGCTGAGTGAGTACCCTTTCATAGTTCGTGTCGCTGCGATAAACGAGTACTCGCCAGGCGGTGTGAACAGTCAGCGATCAACTATTAACATACTCGTATGTATCTCTTTTACTTCCACGGGACCGACAAATTTTTGTATATTTCTTGAGCGAGGAAATAGCTAGTCACTTTTTCGTTAGCGGTGGGACAGGTGCCTATGGCTCCTTTGCTCCTATTAAAAGACAAAACCATGTCCGTGACATGAGTCTTAAGGTACGATTATGGCGCGTTTCATAATACGTATTACATGTGAATACTGAGTGCGAATAAGTTAGGTATCGTGTGCTGAGCGTCGATGAATGTAGAAAGATTATACATAGATAATTATCAAAACATACGACGATCGGTACAGCTAGAATTTTAACAATCTAAACTTTCTGTTTTATTAAAACATCCATTAATTTAGCACGGGCTTGAAGGAAAATTCCCGTAAGTAATTAAAAACGTTCTAAATCAAGTCGCTTTCCCATCACAGCGACATCGCGACAGTCAAATGTCAAAAATGTAGGTTTAAACGCTATACAATGTTTGACGGATTGAGACTGAGTGAATGCGAACCCTCTGTTGATTGTAAAAAATTAAATTAAATCATAAATTTAGCAGTCATTAGCGATAGTGAGACAGGACTGCTGTATCTCACGCCTGAAGCTAAAACTGTAATTTTTATAAAATAATGGTTTTATGGTTTTATAGTCAAGCAATTTAATAAATGAATTATTACACATTTCGTTTTTTATATCTTTCTGTAAAACTTTATCTCATTTACCAGATACTTTTTAGAAATTATGGTCTTAATAAAATTATTCATAGATACAATATTTTAAGTAATACTTAAAAGTTTTTACTGTTTCAGCAAAAAAGTTAGCGATTTAAATACACTCAACTCAAAGCATTTATTTTAAATAAACCAATTACAGGCACTTTTGAATTGTCAAGGGGTCGGTCAGTCAAAAAGATGAAGTTAGGTGCCCATTCCAAAGCGTAGTAGGTACCTATAGAGAAGAACGGGCAAGGAACTTCATTGACACTCTTTTAAATCAAAATATTGTTACAAAAAAAGTGGTTACATCATTCATGTTGAAACTATACATGTGAGAACGATGTAGAAAGACGTGCACGTTAAAAGCGTCCGTAATAAAAAGATAAAAACAATGCAGGAATTAAAATAAAGCGTGGCAGCTAAGAAATGACTAGTCCCTACTGACGGCGCCCGTTCACGAACATGATGTATGCATCAGCACCATTCAGCTCAACCATTTTGAACCACTAATAATGAAAGCTTAACTCGGTAAAAAAATTGGAAATACAACATTATTGTTATCGCTATGTCAATGTTAATCAATGATCATATTGCGTATGTTTTGTTTCGGCACATTAGCGTCGCGTCCTAACCAAAAGCGCCGTCAACGTCTCGCTCAATTTGCGTTTGCACATCAAAACTCATGCAAATCATCGCGTCGGTCACCACGCGGGGTAAAACTAGGTACTTATCGCGTAAACATAATTCAGTCAACCGTTTAATAAAGCGTTTTAGTTTGTGCTAAGAAACTTTATAAAGCTTAAATTTTATCAAAACAACAGCTACGTTTATCGTGTACAAAAAGCTTGGTCCAAGAAGCTTATAAAGCCATAAATAAATATTTTTTTGCAAAAATGCAAATCGGTACCCAGATAGTCAGAATACGTCATTACCCTTTTCGGAAAATAAAAAAGAATTCAATTGGAAAGCTAAAGCCAGAAACAGTAAAGACCAAAGTAAAACACCTAATAAAACAGGAGCTATAAAATCGAACTGAAAATAGTAATTTCATTTCCGAAAACAAAAGGAAACAAATTAAGAATCAATCGGCAAACAATCGAAAAACAACAAATATCGATAAAAACGTACATTTGTTAGCATGCAATGCTGTAGGCACTGTTACCGAACTGTTAATAAGTTAATAGCTACACGCAATATTAGTGTACCGGCTTTTCAACGATGAATGCAAATATTTTAGTCATCATTGTCATAAAGTTTATTGTCTGAAATATCATATATTTATTAGGTTCTTTTTTTGTCCGAACAAAATTTATCATTACAGATATCTATTTATATCATAGTTTGCCATTTAGAAAATTTGTGAAACGATCATTAAAACAAAATAAGAGTCAGTTTAGTAGGATTTAGTGTCACCTTAAGAACTATCGAAAGTCAATAAAATTATCATAAAACAATCATAATATTTAACACTTTCACTAAACAGGAGTCAGGTTCAAAAGAAACTGATGACACTATGAATATTTATGTGATTTGCAAATAAATTATACTTAATTTTATAAACAAACATAATCAAAGTTGGCCAACTGCCTACGCACTGCGCCACCGCTAAAAGTCGCATTTTAACTTGCGTGTCGGTGACAAATCTATTATCCAACAATTTTTATTTTTAACAATTGTTTTCGGAATAACCACAGATATTTTTGTATTATTTAAAAAATACTCCTTTTTATTTTATTATGTTTCGACAATATCTTTGATTTTTTCTTAAGCTGGATGTCTTAGAACTGAACTTCGCTGAAATTTCAGAGATGACAATTCTCCCATTAAATTACGAAAATATGTAAGCAGTCATCACTGAAAAAGATCAGCGTGTTTTTGCGTGTGTAATAATAGTACTCACAGTTGCGGTGTTGCGGCGGGCGGCCGGCGTGTGATTGTGTGTCGTTCGTCGCTGCACCTCGGTTATATGCGCGCACGCTGCTCCACGCCTCCTCCACAGGGTGTAAACAAATGCTCGTGTTTTCCTCCTTCGTTTTATTCTGTACTTTAGCGACAAAATCATAAAACGAGCGGTACGTGCAATGAATTTAGTATTAACATTGAGTAAATTCTTTCGATGTCTTGAGCTGCTTGGTTTTTGATGTGGAGTACAAAGAAACGCCATTAAATAGGTACTTAGGTAGGTATTGGATGTGTTTAATTCACAACAACACTGTCTGACATCTCAGGTATGTATATTATAAGGACTAAAATGCGTAGTTTATTATTACAAAACATTTATCATTCCTTCGACCCTAAATGTGCTGTTTGAACTTTCTTTTCAGTGTATTTTACTTAAAATGTATAATATAACACACATAAATGTATCACTAAAAGTAAATAAATATTACATAGTCAGTCTATAACTACCACTGCTGGGACACAGGCCTCCTCTCAGTGAGAGGGAGTGGGCTATAATAAACCACGCGGGCCCAGGGCGGGTTGGTAGATGTAACATGTCTTTCAATTTTTAAATATAATATTTATATTTTATAGCTATTTAAATAAATAATATTAAGAGTACCTATATACTCGTATAACTTAATAAACCCGAAGGTCAACCCATGTAACTGTTAAAAGATAACACCACAATATGATCAAAGACTAAATAAACCACAGCCTGTATAGTGGTTGATCGATGATGGTGCGCAAGCGACGCACAGTGGGCTGAAAATCGACTCTCATAGACATGTAACATTTTTCCCCAAATGTCCACTTTTATGACTTGAAAATGTTTTGGGAGACTAAATACATGCCTAAAAATATCAACATTATGGAATAACATTGCAAACAACGCTAACAGAATTTTTTCATTAAAAATGACTATGGAGCTGGCATGAAAAATTCTTAAATCTCCACCATCGTTCAACTGGCCCTAATTCCCTTGCAGGTGATTAAACCTTGAATTATTAAAAAAAAATGATATACTCTCCGAACTGGCCAGTGTCTCGACCTTTTTTTAGAAATCGATTTCGATTTAATATTTTCAAAAAATATTTTTTATCAAATGTTTAATGTAAGCGTAAAACCTACACGGACTACTTAAACGATGAATCCGACCATTAATTTGGATAAACACGCCACATGATCATAAAAAATTAAGTTTCAAAGACCTAATTATGTAGCGATCTTAATTATCGTCATTACTTTATGAGTTTAAGTAATATTGTTATTCATTTTGTTCTATGAGTTAGCTTATAAGGGTAGTGAGTTAATGGGTTTAATGATCACACGAATTAACATCGTTGCAATAAATAAGAGAATTCAAAATAAAATCAATTAATTTTGCTTTACGCATTGAAAGTACAAACAGTTGTAACATCACATCACCTTTAACATGGAAAGCACCGTAACAAATCTG
Organism: Brachylomia viminalis; assembly: GCA_937001585.2. Lineage (NCBI taxonomy): Eukaryota > Metazoa > Arthropoda > Insecta > Lepidoptera > Noctuidae > Brachylomia > Brachylomia viminalis. Next base: position 10,569,392 of record OW443316.2, on the reverse strand, counting down.
GATATGTTCATTATTTTAAAAGGTTCAGCAAAAAAAAAACGATTATCAGTTTTTATTTGAGACAGTGTTATCTCGATTGAGATGTAGGTAGTTTATCTGAGGAAGATCGTGTGACGTTTAAAGAGTTTTGCCGGAAATTTACGACAGCAGTAGAGAAGCGTTGGCATTCTGCAAGCCGAACAATGGAGTTATTCCAAAAGGAATATGGAAACTGGCTGGAGAAAAATGTCGACTGGCCTAGCTGCATCAAATAAAATGTTCAGGAAGCTTCGATATCTGTCGCTCATGAGGAAGAAGAGCCATCAACATCATCAGTTGGTACTATGATCAAAAGGAAACTCCCCAGAAAACCTTTTGAAGAATTGGGAACGAAGCAAAAGAAGAGACGGAGTGGTGAACATTTGAACAGTGATTGCAGTGAACTTGTTTATGCAGCTTGTACCTAGTTGAAGGAAGATGGAAGAGATAATATTGCTTCTGTGATTGAATACATAATTAAAAATCCAGAAACAGTTAATAGATTCCAAGACTTGATCATAAAACCGGCTTGCAAGGAAACCTTTACACCCCCAAAGTCGCTTGGATTAATGCTATCTCTTAAATTATCAAAATTGTAATATAACACTTTGAGAAAATCAGCAATTCGAGAAGGTATTAGAGACATATCCATCCTACTACAGAGTGCAAAAAGCAAAAAAAGAGTGTTATCCACCTGAACCTGAAAATTCTATCACGGTTACAAATAGCTCAGCCAGGATTTCTCTGCAGGCTCTCTTAGACTTAACAGTAAATAGAATATTTAAAGCAAAAATAAACTGATTTTAATATCTAATTGGGGTTTTGATGGAGCGTCTAGCCAGAGTAAATACAAACAAAAATTGGATTATATTCAAGATGACTCCAGTATTTTTATGACATCATGGGTTCCATTAAAACTGGTATGTGAAGAAAATACAGTTTGGCAAAACCCAAAACCTTGCTATGCACTGTTTTGTCGTCCGGTGCAGTTTTTTTTTATTGAAGAAAGTGAAGCAGTCATGATGGCAGAAGAACAGAAAATGAAGGATGAAATATCTGCTCTCCGACCAACTGAGTGCAACAGCAATACAATTAGCCACAAGCCCTTGATGACGATGATCGGTGCTAAGATATGCACATACCTTTCAGCAGCTAGATCAAACGCGTCTTGCTACATATGTCTAGCGAAACCGTCTGAGGTAAACAATTTGGAAGCAGTGTCAAAACTGGCAACATCGGCTGTCATGATGGAGTTTGGGATTTCTTCACTTCATGCGCGTATTAATATGATAGAATGCATTTTACACATATCCTACAGATTGGACATTAAAATCAATTCAAGATTGCTTCAAAACAGAACTCGGTCTGCTAATTGACATGGTGAAGCAGGGTCAAGGAATTAACAACGATGGAAACACGGCCAGAAGATTCTTTGAATTTCCAGAAAAAACAGCTGCTATCACAGGATTAGATGAAGAACTAATCCGAAGATTTGCTGTAATTTTACAAACAATAACATCAGGAGAACACGTAAACATCTAAAAATTCAAAGACTATGGGTACAAGACTGCTGAGAGATACGTGGAACTATATAACTGGTACTTTAAGTCTGCAACAGTCCACAAAGTTCTTCTTCGTAGAGCTGATATCATTACTTCCAACGCAATTGTCTCAATCGGGAGTCTTTCGGAAGAGGCATCGGAAGCCCGGAACAAGGATTTTATAAGATTCAGGGAACACCACTCCCGTAAGAAGAGTAGAGTGAGTTCTAATGAGGATATTTTTAATTTCCTTTCGTCAGATCAACTTGTTTCATCAACAAGACCCATTTTGGACGCGAAAAAAAAGAAAACTTTATTTGAGGAAACGCTGACACTGTTAAAACTTCAAGAACCTGAATTCGAGTTTAGGTATCTAACTCAGAGTCGGAGTATAACTGAGAAACCAGTTACAAATGACAATGATTCTGAATAGGTTTAGTTAGTTCTTTTTTTCCTTTATTTTTGTTAATATTTATAATATGTATTAGGTTTATCTTTTGTATACGTAAATTAAACTTTTTAACATTGAAAATTGTCGCTTTAGTTTACCTTTTCCATACTTACTTATTCTTTTGTTTTTTTTTGCCTTTATGTTTGTAAATATATTTTTAATTAGAATAGCTGATTTAAATATATAAATTATTTCATTATAATTACCTTCAGCCTTTCCCACTGTGTACTTAGAAATTAAATTAGTGTGATCAGTAAACTAATTTAATCACTACTCTCATTAGCTAACTCATAGAATAGATATGAATAACAATATTCCTTAAACTCATAAAATGATGACGATAATTAAGATCGTTACATAATTAGGTCTTTGAAACTTAATTTTTTATGATCATGTGGCATCATGTGTTTATACAAAGTAGTGGTCGGGTTCATCGTTTAAGTAGTCCGTGTACATTTTAAGCTTAAATTAAGTTAAACAATTGATAAACAATATTTTTTGAAAATATTAAATCGAAATCGATTTTTTAAAAAAAGGTCGAGGCATTGTCCTGTTTGGAGAGTACTTATATCGAACATTCTAAATAATTCAAGGTTTAATCTAATCACCTGCAAGGGAATTAGGGCCAATTGATCGATGGCGGAGATGTCAGACTTTTTCATGCCAGCTCCATAGTAATTTTTAATAAAAAAATTATGCTTCCATTGTTTGCAATTCTATTCCATAATGTTGATATTTTTAGGCATGTATTTAGTCTCCCAAAACATTTTCAAGGCATAAAAGTGGATATTTGGGAAAAAAGTATTATATGTCTATGAGATTCGATTTTCAGCCCACTGTGACGCTCCCCAAAAGTGCAATGTATCAAACAATGAGATCAATGGTGGGTGCCCGGGTCGACCAACGGTCCCCAAACCAGTATCCAAAGGAAAGGCTCTAAATACCTTATTACATTTAATTTATGCCAATGATAAAAATGTCCCGTTCTCTCTACACTCCCGAATTTAATCGTCCCTTGGCTCGAATGCACTAATGAAGCAGAATTAATACCACGGACTTGGTACTGGTTACTGAGCGGTTATTGAAATGATATGACTACCATTTTGCTTGGTTTTTATGACTTTTTAGTACCGAAAAAATATTTTTTTATGAGTTCAATGTACTGGCTTTACATGTTTCTTACCCTCCAATATAACACAAAACTGCGTAGTATACATTTTAAGGAACAAAAACACATCAAAAGAGCTTGCTAGATCTATAATAAATACATAAACATACAATAAAATCGAAGCGAAGTCAAAACTATACAATGCTTTTTTTGTAATTTTTGGGAGGTTTAGGAACAATTCTAATGCTGAAAGTATTTTTTTTTTAATTTTTGTGTGTTTGTCTGATTGAATGTTCCAGCATCACGCAAAAACTACTAGATAGATTTTGTTCAAATTTGTGTTTTGTTTTGATAGGTTTTGTTTTGTTGATTTTGCGTAATATCCCCTATAAGTCTGGTCATCACGCTATTTGCTATGAGCAATATTGCAATGGTCCGTATTCTTCTATAGTTGCCGCAAATTGTAAAACGACATGCCAAAATATTGTAGAATTAACCCTTTAAATGATTACCATCACGTTATATAAATACCTTTAGGGAGCTAAGCAGTCAATCATGATATGTACAGAATGGATTTTTGAGATGGGGCAATAAGGGCAGGTAAGGTACCTTAATTGTCGTGGCTACAAGAAAACTATCTTAGGAGATTGATTTAGCTTTTTGAAACACTTTTATCTGCATTCATACATTTTGAAAAAAAATATACAGTCATCACGGAAATCGGCAATTTTCACGTAATAAAATAATAAGCAATTAAAAAAGAAAAAAAATTTAATATATTTATAAATAAATTAAAACAATACCTAATCCATAAATGCTATTATAATATTAATGAATATTTTAATGATAAATAAAATGAATAATTAAAAATGAATACCAAAAATAATAAATAAAATCAAAGTCAAAGTATATTAGAAAAACATTTTTAATCTACTCTTTAAAATAATAACGTATTATTAGCTCTCTTCCTCTATCCTATCTTGCTGTGCCCGACAAAAATTATGAAATTATGTATATTTTATAATGTACCTACCACCTAAGTTCACATTGTGGAATGCAAATAAATATATTGAGTATTGAGTATCTTCTTTAGCCACGTTGAGCGATTTTTAGTTGGGGAAAACTTATGGGTTCGCGTCACCGATGACTTCGACATGCTCGTGACGTATTGCGCTTGCACCAGACTAGCGACGCGTAGTACCTATAGCGGCCTGTGTACATGTATACGCATATATACACTAATACATTATATATACTCGACTGTATCATGTGTGAGGTTGACTTTTTGGATGGGTAAAAGCTTGTGATTTCGCCTCACCGAAATGCTATAATAGCAGTAAGTGAAGTTATATGGAACACTTGAAAACTTCTTCAACCCTTTAAGTTCCTTTAGTCCTATTGAATGACAATTTCATAAAATATCAATCAATAGAATATGAACGTAAAGAGTTGTATTGATAATTTTAATGATTATAATTCTGTAAATACCTACTTACATAATTGTTACGGTCGCGAATTCCTATATTTTGTTCAACATACAACCCGACACTGGCCTGCAAATTGCAATTAACGTAAGAAAAATTGAATTTCGCGGGCAACCTGAGAAAAACATCCACTCACCGACACATGCCTCACTCCACACAAGTACTAAACAGCTTTCCCTTTTAGCTTGGTATCGACTAACTGTACCCACTTGCATCCACAAAGTAGTCTCAGAGTGAAAATATTTATGCGAAAAACAAGTCTTCTAATGACCTAGTGGCTGGAGATATTCTAATAGTCCCATTTATTATGTTTTTGCCTTCTCTCATATCATAAGTCCACGTTCGCACGGACGTAAAAATATCGCGACGGTGTTTTTTGCGGTCTGGATCTTCAACGCATTGCCTAGCGCCGAGAGTTGAAAATCGAACAGTGTGCTTTTTCGACGCGCTGTGATACACTCGATTCTCAATGCTTGGTTCAACACCGAGAATTGAAACACCCCAATGCGCGATAAAATCCCGCCGCAAATTTTTACGTCCGTGCGAACGTGGTCTTACAACGCCTCTCGTCGCCCGTGATATTAGGATATGAATTATTATTATTACTTTCGTAAGCTTATCTTAATTTGTGCGTAATGAAACCCTGTTTAGTGGGTGACGGGGCTAATTAGGCAACTAGGTGTATTTTCAAAGGGTTAGTTAAATTCTTAATGACCGTTGTTGCTACTTTATTCTGCGTGAGAACCTAATTTGTTTAAAACGAACCGGTAGTGTGGATCTATGGAGAACGGTTCATAATTTTACGTGGAAATTATGTTTACTTATTAAACATACTTTTAAAGGTTAAATTTTGAATGTCAACCTAGTAGTGTCTGTACAAATAAACAGTAATTCAAACAATAGTTAATGCGCTATTGACCTACTCTGATTATAGTTGCCATCGTTTTTCAAGGGTAAAAAAAATATCTTAGCTACTCTCGTATGTTTAGTTTGTTTATTTACTAAGTGTCCTAATTAACAATATCACACCAAGGTCGATAGCGACCAAAAATTCCTAATTTCATGGCATCTAATGCACACTGGCCGCGAACTGTTGCATTAATTTAGATTATAGTGCCATCTTTTGTTAGACTGAAGAACTATTTTCAAACATAGAACAGAAGGCCAATTCCCGTAATTAAAAACGTTCAAATACAAGTCGCAATCTCATCTCAGCGACAGTCTAATGTCAAAAATGTAGGTAAACGCTATACAATTTTTGACAGATTGACACTGAGATTAGAATGCGAACGTTCTTAAAAATACGGGAATTGCCCCTCTGGTTCATAGGTCATCTAAAATGATACAAGTGACAACTTGGAGTGCAAGTCATTACTTCTTTATTTGTGATCAAAATTTTTAAATTTTACTGTTTTTGTTTTAATATTAAATGAAAAATGTGTATTTTAGAGATAAACATATTTTTTGTATATGATATATTTTTATTTGGAATCGATTGACATATTTTTGTGGGTCAATATCGACCCTGTGGGCACATATCATACTATAAGTTATAATTTTTTTACTATAGGTTCCGGCTCGTACTCTCTACTAATGAAATAGCTGAGGCCCTGGAGGCGTTCCTTGATGACGAGGAAGATTTCCTTCCTGGGCATCGATGTATACATAGATCCGTCTTGTGATGGTACCATATCAGACGGCGACTGAGGTGGAAGGGATTGTGATAACATAAATCTGTTGAACCGGCATCATTTACGCGCTCCAGCCGAGTTGGTAGTACTACAACGCAAAGAAGATATATAAAAGATGACACAACCATCGATGAATCTTTAGTCGTTCCTAGTTATAGTTTACAAATCTATGAATGAATTGCCAGTCACAACGTAATGGTCCCGTTCTGCAGTCAACCGGTAGAAGCCGGCCGGAGTTGAAGCACCAACAATCACCGCTGAATCGGATGGACATTCTTCCTCGAATGTACAGTCTACCAGGGCCCTCAATGAGCTTGCTGGCCAGTACTACAAGACAACGCTACGTATCAAACATCAGACCACGCAAATGGGTAAAGCGAGACTTACGTCCCGCGTCCCCAACAAGACAAGCAGTCACCTCCGCCTCCACGACTGCAGTGTGATTCTGTAACCATCTCATCGTGAAAACTTAGGTGAAGTGAGCGTGGAGTGAGCTGTCAGTGTCGTCCCACTGATGGTAGGGACTGACCAAGCATTACATTTACAATCATAATCGAGATTTTAATTATATTGTTTTATGCAAATTCTATTAATAATTTTATATTATTTCAAAGCTAGTATCTAAGTGACAAAAAAAAACAACATTGTGTTTTTAATTGAATTTCTGTTTTGCTATTTTATTTGAAAACCCCGAAAATATTAATATTTCGCCACTTAACTACTACATACTAGCTTTGAAATAATATAAAATTATCAATAAAATTTGGATAAAAAATATTGTTAAAATCTCGATCATGATTGTAAATGTAACGTTGGTCAATCCCTAGCATCAGTGGGACGACACTGACAGCTCACTCTACGCAACGCAAGTCTTCACGGTGAGAATTTTACAGAATCGACCGGCTGTACTCACACTTACCAAAGAAAGTGAACCAATAGAATTCTTCGAATTATTTTTTTACGAAAATGTCAGGTATATTGTAAGGCAGACAGTAATATATATGTTGTTGAAAAACATAATCACAGTGTTTGTCTTTCAGGCGATGAAACGTAATTTAACGTAATACAATACGCGCGCGTTACGTATTATAATTCTTAGTGGTTACGAGCCTTCACCATAATAAGTGAATAATAAAGACTGATTAGCGTATTAATATTTTTATTTTGATGCATGTTACTCCGTATTAGTGTATTACTTTACGTGCCCATAGGGTCGTTATCGACCCACTGAAAAAAACCTTGATACTATCTGGAACTGAAAACCACAAATGACTACTAATAGCCCTTATTTATAATCATTTATTACCAACATAGTAGAAAATCTTTAAAATTAATCTTAAAAAAGTTCGAGGCGAGCACGGCCTACTGTGATAGGCTCGAGTCACACATTTTTATCACAGTTTGGGAGCAAAAACCGTGATAAAATGCGTGACTCTGGGCATGCATGAGTTACAATAAGGCTGGTATTGTACTTTCCTTAATCAGCCTGGATAGGTCATACAAATAATAAATAGGTACATAGGTTGATGTTCTGACAATATGATTGCTTTAAAATTGTGCAAAAGTCGATAATTGGTTGCAGTGAAATCGATACATAATAATTAATCTATTCGTTTCCATTTTCTCAAAGCGATTAATCAAAGGAATGTGAATAGAAAAAACATCGTGACGTGTTTATCAATAAAACATTAGAAAAATCCATAACAAATTTATCACCAGCATCATCACAATGATGTGAAAAAAATTATGCAGTATTGAGTACCTTATGTTATTTAAATAAACGCTGTGTCATATAATACTGTCCCAAATAATTGAAAAACTGTACCGTAGTACCGTTCGATACTTAGTGCGAAGGCTTCGACACTCAATCGCTCATAAGACACTTTGAATTTGCATTCTATTGGTCTATTGACATTTGAGATGAATCGTCGCACGCGTCGATTGTCTTCGAAGTCGAGAAATAACGGAAGGAAGACACGCGGCATTGAACTGCATCCACGTAGCGCGCCTCTCTGCGTACGCGCAGAGAATCACAATCACTTCGGTGGAGACAAAGAGTTGAGTCCCAGTGTTACTCGGTAGTACTTACCTCGGGGAATTATCAGGAAATCGGCAGAAATTTTAATATAACTGAACTTTTTCACGGTTGCAGATGCCGCCGGTTAATTTTAAATTCACTGTTAGAACGCTCTGTTTACATTATTTTTGGTTTGGACATTCCAATTTTAATCTAACGATAAGTTAAGGATATTAATATAATTTTGAAGAATTGTATTATTTATTTATGATTAGTTAAAACTAATATAAAAGACAACGTTACAACATAACCTTAAGCACTTTCGCACTAGACGAAAAAATCTAAGCAACTGCCGCGTGCTGTAAAGTGCTGGAAATGGGGGAAGGGTTACAATCGGAAGAAGTAATTATTACAGTTTTATATCTGATTGAACACGTTGAGATTACATAAACTAGGTACTTTAGTTGTAAAAATAGTAATGCTTTATGTATGGATATAAATAGCACACTTTGTATGGTAATTTAATGAGACGTATAGGTACACTATGCAGCATATAAAAAAAATCCTGAGTCTAGTGAACGCCAGTGTGGGTACTACATGAAGTATAAACTCATGAGTTTGATTTTTTTCATTGTAATCAAGTGTTTTCGATTAAATGATATCTTAGCATAATCAGCCTGTAATGTTCCCACTGTTGGGACACAGGCCTCCTCTCTGTGAGAGAGGTTGGGCCGTAATCCACCTATTTGATATCCTGATCTATATGATATCTTGCTTGTCTCCATTTCTTCTTTAGTTATCTTTTTTTTCAAAACACCTAATATTTCAAAAGAATGCCCTGTATGTACTCCATATATCTAACTGCTTAATCGAATATTTTTACGCTCTTGAATTTATTGAAGTAGGTATGATTAGTTACAATTTTATTGTAACTAAATAATCTTGAACACAGAATTGTAGACATCGTAAACAAAAGAACTTTCGAACTCGACTCCATCAATTTTTCATGAACTGTCAGAATCATATGGCTTTCTTTTTACATTATGTTATAGGGTCATGAATATTTCATAGACAGTTGTTAAAAGAAACTGTATTTGCGGACTGTTAAATATTTAAAGAAACAAACGAATTGTGATTTATTGAAAACAAATCTTTCAGTTGTTTTTTTGTTATTGCATGATTTAAATTAATATATCTTGCAAGTAAAAAAATAGATCTGTACGAACAAGGGTTTTTCTGCGATGTGCAATCAATCACGTTTGCGAACCATTCAATAAACGGTGTTAACGGCGTCTTAACGATCATTAGTGGCCTAATACGTAAAGATAACAGTTTTTTCGATCAATGTTCATGAAAGATAACTGAAACATTGATGTTACATAAAACATAATGTTATTTCATATCAATCTACATGGTCCTCAAAGATTATATCCGAACTTTTATTTAGACATTGACATTGATGATTTTATATAGGTATACAATGACATGGGTATTTATTTTGTAAAGTATTATAATTTTAATTATTGTGAATGTGAGGACTATGTGGTTCACTGCTTTTTTTGTTTTTTTTGCTCAGTTAGTTTTAATCATGATCTGGCAGTTTGAGTAATTTATGTAGCCTACCCAAATGTCCTTTCTTTGCTATTGTACGTCGAATCGTTGAGCTCCTTAATTAAGCTCCGAGTTGAGCTGCACGATTACTGACACATGCGTGCACTGACTGGACAGGTCCACTCAATCTCTGTTTTTTCCTCAAAAGACCATTTCACGCACTAATCTACGTGAGTCTTCACATGATCTGACCAAGATTTTGTCTGGACTTTAAAAGAGACTGTGAACCCTGAGTTTGTCTCGGCCTTTCTTCTCAGAGTAGTCAGATAGGAAACGCCGACCTCATCTAGCTTTTAAAATATGATTGACGTGTTAAAGTGTTTATACAAACCTACTTACAGAAATAAAATCATTTATCATTTATTATACTGTTACTTCGGTACAGTCAAACAATTTGTTTATTTATTAAATTGGCACACTACCTACGTCAATTGGCCGTGTTCTAGCCATTACAGACAACTGACAAAGAATGACAGTTTTGTAAAACAATTTGATATACAATTAAATTTCCTTGACTTTGCCTACATTACTTTACTGCGTAAATAAGCAAGCTTGTACCTTCTTCAATCAGCTCAGCTCACCGCAGTTCCTAGCGTTTCGCCACAATCCAAGATTAGTCACTTTCATAAAGTTTCTACTTATAATTAAGTTTAATTCTATAGGATACTTACTTCTCTTTGCATTGTCCTTAATAGTCTTGTCATGCGACTAGTAGATACGAGCACTCTAATCTAATCGAATAATTATTCTATTAATATTTTGATAGATAGAAGATAAAAAAACTCTTTAATAAGTTCTTGACTCCTTATGTTACGTTATTGACTTTGTTACTAGGGCTTTCGGCTATCTTTGAAGACATGTGACAGAGCCAAATAGATTTCAAAAATAATCATCTAATTAAAAAGAAGATAAAACTGTGCTTACTGAATAGTCTTTCATTAATTAACAACTTCGTAATTGCAAATCATCAGTCAAACTGCGGTTATCGCAATCAACTGTTGGTCAAAGACGTCTCTCAAGTTTCAGATTTTAGATAAACATAGTAGGTACCTATCCATTGTTTTTGTTCTCAAACCCGTAATGAGATTCTAGGTGTGTTGACTTACACCACCTTGCGGAGTTTACCCATATATTTCTGTTCAGTTAATAACTGTCTCTCTGCAGGCACCAAGTGATACGTTTGCGAACAATAACCAATCAGTTAATCCTTCAGAGAAAGATTTCAACCAAAAAAATAACTACTGACGTTCTAAGTACATACTGTTATTGATCCTGGCGCTATCTGTTAGCCTTCCAACGTACTAAAACGATAGCGAAGTTAGGCTTGGATGGGAAGGATAAAGTTTCCTTGACGGCACGGTTGGCGCAGTGGTTAAGAGGGCTATCAAAATTTTTCTTGTATTTGAGTGATTGAAGAGTCTCACACTCAAATACAAGAAAAAAATTGATATTTAATTAGAGCACTCCCGAGAGAAATAATCAAACGTTCTCAGGCATATATTTTTTTAAATTTTGTGGCCATATCTAAACCATAATTAATCACACATCTAAACTTAAACCATCATCACACATCAAAACTCCCAGTTAAGATGTGTGATGATTTAGATATGGCCACAAAATTTTAAAAAATATATGCCTGAGAACGTTTGATTATTTCTCTCGGGAGTGCTCTAATTAAATATCATTTTTTTTTTCTTGTATTTGAGTGTGAGACTCTTCAAACACTCAAATACAATAAAAATTGTGATAGCCCTCTTAAGCCATTGACTGCTGCGCTGCGTGTCGCGGGTTCGATTCCCGCACGGAACAAATATTTGTATGACCTACAAGTTGTTGTTCCGGGTCTGGCTGTTTGTGTATGTGACTTTAAATGTTTATAAACGCACCCACAATACAATAAAAAAATGTGTATTTGGATATAGGGATTTCCAGAGAAAATTTTTCACTAGAAGCCCGTAGTTTGGATTTCTGTCCGGTTAAGGACAATGGGCTCGCCCCCTATTCAAATTTATTTTACAGAGTCGATCAAGTATCAATCTGCTAGACCTCAGTTGTTTTCAATTGCCGGCAAACCAATTTTGATGGGAAATTCAAAAGAAAAATGAAACCAACATAAAATACAGCATATTATTTATTTCCAGATGTGAACAACATACGCGCTATAATAACAAGGATTCATGTAAAATTGGAAAGAGTCAATAATATAAAACAATATGCACAATTCCCTGTAGGTATTTACACGACAACTCATTTTTAAGGCAGTCGAAATAGTACTTCTAATATGGGGGCTTCTGTTAGGCTACGTTCGAAGCAAGCAGCTTTACTTAAAATAACATAAAAACTTCCAACAACTATAAGTAAATTTACTCATAGTTAGTTGTTCATTAATCCATGAGCAAATTCATTTATAGAAATGAAACACTCAATATAAAATTAGACACTCCATAGAAGGACAATTTCAAAAGTTGAACCTAGTTGTATTTTTGTAATTAGATTAAAAAACTAAATCTGTATTTGAACAGATTTTAGATATACTTTGGATTGTATCGCCACTTGCTTCTATAGGATCTATTCAAATTTCCAACAGTCAAGTAATAAGCTTTAGCATATAGGTACCTACATATAATTATAAAGTTTATATACTCAGAATCATTCGTTGAATACAGGGACTACAGTTCTAATATATAATTATCTCTAATATAAATATTGAAATAGAAATCATTCTCGAACACGGGCAGTCTACATATTATAAGGCAATATATATAATTATATTGGGGAATTGCAAACACTAATAAAAATGTTCCCTTTATAATTTTATTTATGTTACTTTTGTTATTAAATGGCTTCATGCGCCTAGAAAGTTTATTTTAGTTTAGGATTCTTTAGGAATTTATAACATTTATTTATTCAAGAATAGTATCTACAGTTTATTTAATATCATTTGAATCGATATGGAATACCTATATTCCGTCAAAATTTAAATATTGGTGAGTAATGAATTAACTATATTTTCATAACAATTCTATTCATTATAATAAATACCTGCTACGATACAATAATTCGGAAAGCTCCAGTATTTCAAAATCAAACTGTTCTGTTTATTGAAAATCTACTAGTAAGTACATTTTTGGAAGTTCATAGCCCTTCACCATAAAATAAAGTTCTAGGGGCTTAGGTATAATTGACAGTGTAAAAACCAATCAATGTTGATGTCGATAAGACACAGTCTTTGGGGCTTTAGGGAAGTGATACATTTTTCGTCAAAAACTAATTAAAACGGGGAAACCGGCAAGGTCTCCTACACAAGTACGTATAGCTCCATGAGCCCTTAATTTAAGGATTATATTTTCTAACACACATTGTCATAGGCAAATTATTACTGGCAGCTTAAAGAACTACTAAAATACCGTTTAAAAAAATTTAAATGCGAAACCATGGCACTAAATTGTAGAACATATATTTTATTATGTACCACAGCAATTTTGTTCTCCTAAATACATAGAAATAATTTGAGATTTACTTCAAATGGTAAAAGCTAATTGTACCAATAATTGTTACTTTGAACTGAACTAAGTAGCTATAGAAACGATTGTAGGCAGGAATATTTAAAGCTTTTAAGACATTGTGAACATTGATACATTTACTACCTAAGGTTACATACCCACAGCATGACTTCATTTTGCAGTAAATACCTATTGTACTCCTTAAGTTTTCCTACTAAACTTCCATCAATAAAAGACGACATTATATCAATTAATTATGAATTAAAATTGTTGCCAAGGGTCCCGTCGCCATTAACGCTACACTTATCTGTCTCAGTTTGTTCGTTATCGTCTGCAAAATGTAGTCGAAGAATAAATATAATGATTCTATCGTAAATCTTCCTCTAATGATCTAATGAAACATTAATCCTATGAATGAGTTTTTTTTTTATAATCGCGTATATTTGAATCACGAAACGATTCGTTGTTTCAGCTACCAAATAATACGAAGCAGGGTTGGATATATTTGATACATAAACTTTAAAATTCACATAAGTTCATACAATACTAGGTACAAAAGTAATTGACGAGCTACATGATGTGCATACCTACAATAAACTAAATGAAGACGAAAATAGACAAAAGTTAAATTATTAAAACTTATTGTATGATTAATATTTACATTAAAGTACAGAAAAATTAAACGAAATCATACTAAAACGCATTGTCATTCGTTATCTAAAGTTATATTAATTAATATAAATGTGCACTTTCTATTCATTAAACATGGCAACTGTATACATTACAATATCATCTAGGTACATTTCGCTATTTATCTTAACTCTAAAGTAACAATTCAAGGCCTTTTACATAGAAGTCATGTATTATATACCAAAAATAATCTTTAATAACCGCATACCGATATATTCAATACATCGAAGGGCTGTAAGGAGAATTTGTTTGAACATCTGAACTTGGTAATACGCTGTCGTTGTATCTAGATGTGGCAGGAAGGGTTGCCATTCAAAGTATTGAGTTTAAAGGTATGCCAATACTAACTGGCCAAAATAACATTCTAAGTATATTTTACAGAGTCATTTGTATTTCTACAAAATATAACATCTCTAAGGAATGTCCACAAGATTGAGCAAGTGCTACAAAATATACCAATTCCTATGTATCTCCTAGAAGTTAATTACAAATTCATGTAAATGATATTCTGATAGATATGTGGAACGCACAATGCAAGTCGAATTTATTTCAACAAAATATATTCGAATATCTAGTTCCTACACATAAAAAGATGGAGACTATCCACAAAGTATCGAACTGTTCTGGTACATACTTAACATCTTTCATTGTGATATTATGATATATTTTTGTAAGCAGTCAAATGTTAGCCTTTCTCATTTTCACACGAATAAGTTACTAAAACATATATGTATGAAGCATATGACTAAAAACAACATAAGTTCACTAATTAAGAATAAATTTGATTCAATTACGTACCACTATTTTTCTATAAAGGATTATAATATTTGATTTATAATCATCTTTATTATAAACATACGAAGAAACAATTACAACAATAGTTTAGTTTCTATTAATTGCACATTCTACATTGACCGCTTATATTTTATTTAAAGCCCAGCTTGGTTATATGTTTCAAGTTTTAGTAAAGGTGTTAATTACCCACGTATCATTTTATTTTCCGAAGATTTACTTAGCCAAAGACAGCCAAATACGAGTATAGTCAATAGTGTTGATTCTTTATTTCGAAGTGATCTTATGTTATCAAAGAACCCTTTAAGATACAATTCAGCTAGATTCTTTGAAAGCTGATGGTTATTGTTTTATCATAGATTTTTCGAGCTTTTCCGTAGATCTAGGTAAAGAAATTGTCTCTTTGTTGGTAGATGGGCAGCTCTACGTCTGGTGACCGATCATCCAAGTCGTCAGCATTACCATTGTGAGGCAGGTCTTCTAACGCTTTAACTGATAAAATATAAGAAAACTATTAGGTACGATTCACAAAAAAAAGGATCTGTTAATTAAAATCACCAATCACACATCAAAATGCAAACAAAAACAATGCAGCTATTAATGAAATTCAACTAAAGATAAATATAACTGAGCTACTCACAACAAAATGCAAAAAACGAAACCATGCCGCAACACACTGGGTAGTGGGTATCTTCGAAGAACCGTCCGAGTCAGCCAATTTACGAGTACTTAGATGACATATTTTTGAGAAAATTGAAGCAATTTATTTATTAATAGAAATGGGCACAGAACATCGAGCAACAGTCATCACTATGCAACTATTTTCATATAAGGATGTTTTTTTGCAGAAAGATGCTACTGTACCCAAGGTTGAGTTAAAAGGAGTGGACAAAGTGGAGGAGACGTGAAATGTGCAGGTGTAAATGTAAGTGTCTGGCTATCAGTGGTTGGATGCGGACGGTCCTTGCTCAGTGTTGGTTCCTGCACAAATGGGACAAACAACATCAAGCAAAACGGTTACAGGCGTGACACACACGTGTTTGAGTTAGTCACATCAAAAACACAATTGCTACTTTGACTAAAATATGTCAAAATGGCAATTCTGTGAGAAAATTAAGTAAAAATCAAAATGTGAGACATTCATACGATGTTTAGATTCTACATGGACATTTAGTGTCATGTTGCAAAAGGTGATATTAAACTGTAGTATTAAACATTTGTTTGTAGTTACAAGTACAAATATTTTAAGCGTGTACAATAGATTGCCTAAAACATTTGGTTAAAAAAAAATAGATATTGCTTTAAAAATATACATACAATTTGTGAACAATTAAAACGTAATATGACAATTTACTGCAACGAAAAATCTGTTCCACAAATCCATAATTCCTACATTTACCTTGTGATTTATTTTATTTATCCAGATATACTGAGAGGAAACTTAAATATGCTAAAAGAATCGTGGAATGATGAAACAGATTTATAAAAACATTTACACATTTAAACAAATTTCACAAAAATTACTGTAAGTATTCAAGAAAAACCGTGAGTGGCAAAACTAATATGAAGCAACATCCTTACCGGCGATGATTTTGCTCATCTCAGTGACCTGCTTGGCGAGTATCTGGTTCATTTGTAGCAAGTGCTCCCGTTGCCGCTTCTCGCCAGCGTCCGGACTCTAACGGTCATCATACAAGCACACACATGTAGGACTGTGCCGGTTTACATATTTACAGCCAACATTCGAAGCGGCTATACAAGCTTTTGCGGTGTTTTCAGACAGAATTTAATATTGAGATATTATGCTTTTGATCAATACAATATTTTGTTTGGCTCCTATCAGAAAGAAGAGAATGTTTTCATCGAACGAAAGTAGACGTCAAAGTGGACACATGGATAATTTTTATCAATTTGATGAGCAACAATATTCCATTTGCAAACACCAAACTATACATAGTCTATACATTATTTTCAGGATTTAGGTCTAGGGTAGTAGAATGAACATGCAAAAAGTATAAAAAAGTTTATTCCAACAACAATGAAAGCAGAGCGAGCGAATTTTGGGTGCATTGTTTAATATAGTGAAAGTTAATGAGGACTGAATGCGTTAGATGTACAGAATGTATAGTATCAAGTATATGCAGTAGATAACTATGTAGATGATGAACTATTTCCAACAGAGTGATGAAGAAAGGCTATGAATAAGCGTTGCTCGATTCGGAAAAGAAATTGAAAAACTGTCGTGTGTAACAAATACATATGGTCTATGCATCAGTTCAGCTCATTAAAGTAAGACCAGTTCAAGTAGTAATAGGAAATAGTAATAATTCATACATTCAAAGAATGTATTCCTCGTTATTCATAAACTTCAGGAAGTTACGCATCGTATCGTAAATCTACTTCGGAAGTCAGTTGGAAGTGATATAACAGCTGTGTTATGCATACCTTGGTGGGGTCAGCTGATGTGCCTGTCAACATTTTCTTTATCGACTCCACTTTCTCTTGTCTCTTTTGTTGCTCCTCTGGAGACAATTCTGGAGGCTGTGAGAAAACAATATCCGATAAGATTGTCACCTTGATGATGGTTCTTCTTGTCTTTTATTATAATCGTATATCAATTTCTATTGGTCTTTTGTATAATAAGCTATAAGTTTGTAGGTTGATCTGTTAAATTTGTCTGCTAAACTAAGATGGTTGTGTCAATTATTTTGTATAAATTTAATTCATTAGTAAATTTCTATTAATTTGTACTTGGATATAGTTACACAATACTACCGTTGGTTCCGGAATCATTAATACCGGAACAATACAGTCACTCTAATTTCTAATCCAAAGTAAAAACATGTATTGGAAAGTGAATTACACAATCGTACTTTATTGAACCGATCAACTGTCGATAAACGATGCATCAAATAATTATACACACGAGAGCAACAAGTAATATGCATTTCAAACCGGCAAAATTATATGCATTGAATCTCAATAAAATTCCTGACACGTTTATTATTTAATGTTTATTATGAAACTTACCTTCTCCGGTATATATCTCTCAGGAATCAGAATCTTCTGTGGCGCAGCTAGCAGCTGATCGATGGTGGTATCAGCCAGTCTGAGTGCATGTGGTGGTAGCGCAGACCGCACCACATCTGGTGCTGCGCCACGTAAAGCACGCTCCATGTCCGCGTCATCCACTGAGCGACCCATCTTCTGGACAAAATGTTCATTTTAATTTTGGTTTCGGTAATGAAGACACAAGATAGTTTGGGTCTAGATCCCAAAGCATTTCATATCCTAACATTTTATATTGGAGGCATATACAGTTCTATTTTTGGGGAATTAACTGATGTTTGATATCTCTGTTCTACTAATTTGTCACTTTAGCGACACAAATTGTGTCGCTAAAGTGTTTTGTTTGTTTGTATTGTGTCACACAATAGTGTTCTAATACTTGATAGATATTATGGAATCTATTTTAAGCACTGCCCTTTCGGGTATCTTAAGACTGTTTGGAAAATAATTATGATTTGTAAAAATTTGTGTTTACTACTAATACTTACATCTTGATTGTACGCGTCTTTAGGCATTTCATTTAGCGTCTTGGCACTGAGATGGTGTGGTGCCGTGTAATGCCTTCTCCTCTCCTTCGGCACTTGCCGTCTGTGCAAAGAGCTGTTCTTCGGAGCATCGCCAGACATCTCCGTTATGATCTGTTTAGCAGCCTCGCTCTTGAATATCGGTGATAACTCCATGTGCGACCTCGTCAGGCTGACGACACTGCTAGTTTTTGACAAAGGATCATTCGTCAATGTCCTTGAACTATCCGTGGGGCTATTCAAGTACTGTGTTGATAAGGACATGTTACGATCGTATCCAGACCTATCGTAGCTTTTATTGTAGCTACTGCTAAGAGAAGACATGTTTTGAGAGTAATCGTAATTAGAAAGAGATGGACTCGATACATATTTGGGGCTGAGATCCATGTTTGGTTGTAAGTAATTATTATCACGTCTTATGCCGTATACTTGTTCGTATTGCTCGTTTCGGGGTAATGACGTTGATCGAGAGTAATTGAGGGATTGTACGAGTTCTTCGTCTAGGAATTGATCTAAGTTAGCAGTGATGTTATTTGTGGGCCAGTCAGACATTGGTTGGAGAGAACGTTCCCGATCTCTCTGGCGTCGTTCACTCTCGCGTTTAACTATGCGAACCGTTTTGATTTCTTGCTTTTCTACATTCGTGAGATTGCCTGCAAAAAAAATAAAAACAGGTTAATAATCTAAGCACCTTGACTAAGAACTTCGTAACTTTTGCATTTTATTTAGGCCTCTTAAAAAGGATGAAGGTTTCCTCCGTTTATGCAACAAAACGGTAGTCAGTGCATTGAAAAACAGTATGCGCACTATACAGGGTGTAAAAAGATCCACCACGAAGCCGTCATCTACGCATTCTGAACATCATTCTAAGTTACTCAGTGCAAGAATAATTGCTGGGAAACTACTTTTAGTTTTGGTGTAATAATGCTTTTTTGTTTCTTCTTCTGAGCCGCTGGCCCCCGGGTTCGATCCCCGGACAAGTCAAACATTTGTGTGCATGAACATGTCTGTTTTACCTATGTCTGGGTGTGTATATGTATATAAGTCATCAGGTTACCGTAGTACAGGCTCTACCAAGTTCGGGACCTGAAGACCTTGTGTGGATGTTGTCTCATATTATTATTATTAATTTGCTGTTTACGGTAGTGCTCAATGTAACGCACGCAAAACATTTTGCTTATGGGTGCATACAACGGTACAGGGATCGTGCGAGTATTCGAAGTTAAGTTATAACATTTAAAACGCGTTTTCGTTTAAAAATCGTCAAAATTAGTTGTTAATTAAAAACAACTAAAAAGATAAAAATAATTTATACCGATTGGAATTGGAATTTCTTTTTCAAATAAAAGCGTGTTACACCCTCTTTTTTTTCTCGCTTGCTGTACCGCGCTTCTATTTGAAAACGGAATTCCATTTCTAATGGGAATAAAATTATTTTTAACATTTCAATTCTTTTTAATTAACAACAACTAAAACCTTGTGTTTATAAAATATGAATATGAATTTTGAATTTGAAAATTTTTTTTTCTTTTTAGTTTTTGTGGTGTTCAATACCTAGTTTAGTCATTTATATCTAAATTATATTTTATTATTTTCGTTTATTAATTTTCATAAGTACTACTTATTCAATACAATTTTAATATTTTTTATTATTGTTTTATTTTTTTTATCAAATTGGTGGGGTTGCGTCATTTTATTACAGAGTTCTCATATCCGCCTCCCATGGTGTCACCTTCTGGTTCCATCATCAGACCCAGGACCAGAGTCCCTGTCAAGACGAATCAAATGAGCCTAAACTCGATAAAAGCTTGACAAATTGTTGAATATTGCCGTAACCAGAAGGTTCCCAGGTATGGTCTAGTACAAAAAATTATCACAATGACGAGAAGAACAAGTGACTCTCGGCTTCGTTTAGCATTTTTTACACCCGTTATATTATTACCGTGATTAAAGTCTACTCACTAAATCCAGCATGCTGTAAGTCCTCGCTGTTGAGTGGAGAAGTGACGTCAGCACCAGGTCCTCTAGTATCCACATACAAGGGCGTCTCAACGTTGGATGGCTCGTAATGACCCGGTGGCATCAGCGGTCCTACGTCATAATCGTAGTCGGAGTGGCCGTGGTCGATAGTATGACCTGTGTCTAGATTAGTTTCTTGCCAGGATGACATTGAGCGATTTTTGTCTAGAAAAATAAAAAGACAACTTTTTTATGTCTTGAGGACTTTCAACGATTACATTTTTATCAGTAAAGATATGCTGGCCAAGTGGCCAGAGGTAATATCTAATGACAGGTCTGCTTTTAGTTCCGGGCCAAAAGTGAGAGATGGAGCTGAGCCAATGGATTGACAGCATGGTTTGTCTTCCTAAACCAGTAGCCATAGTGGCATTTTAACGGTTTGGGCTAAAAGTAGAAAAGGTCACATAGATTATAATTTCACTGACCAGGCATAGCGTCGTGGGTATTCTGCAACGCATGCGACTGTTGAGTCAGGTGCCTGACGGCGCGGCTCAGCTCTTGGCGCTGGCGCTGCAACGCTGTCACCAACTGCTGGACTCTAGACACTTCTGCAATCAAACATAAACTAATTAGTACAGGATTTGGACTATCAATTTTGTTTAAAGTTTTCAAGATAATTTAATTATTATAATTTTGTGGTATAGTACGCTCAAAGTTTTAGAAAAAAATCCGCTTTGTAGAACGTCGTCACTGGTTCTCATAACTGTGTAGCACTCTCTTTCTAAAGCTATATGTGTCAAATTAACGCCCGGGTACTTTCTATATTATGAGCTTTCTCCACCAGTCTCTCTCTCTCTCTCTGTCTCTCTTCACTACTGTTAATCCCGCACAATGGTGTACACTTGCTCTTCTTCTTTTTCTCCTCCACTCCACTCTCTTTGTTTGTGCATAATGTTATACTAACCATCCTCAAGCATGGCCGTGGGGTTGGTGGCATGATGCTGGTGTCCAGCAGCTCGCCTCGCCTGCAGCGCGCGCCGCAGCTGCTGCAGCTCGCGCTCTAGATGAGCGTTATCTGCCACGGTCTGCTCTAATTTCTGTTAAAATTATGTTTTATGTTTAGTTTTGCTTTTTATTCACTTTTTTGTTCTCTTTCTCATGCGTTACAATTTACAAAAGAATAACAAAATTCACTTTAGTAAAACATGCAAGTATATGTACATATTAAAATATACATAAATATTTGCAATAAGTTAACACTTAGGAAGTTATTACATGGTTCTTATCAATGTCACTATCAATATCATTCTTAAAGAAGTCTAAATAAACTAGTGCAATATAAAAATTATCCTATGTAAGTAGGAGAAATATACGTATAAATAAACAAAAAATAAAAGTGCATGATATAGACGAAAACCTTATAAACCTTAGAATTGTGCGCCAACATCTGTTGTACGCGCGCCAGTTCCTCCTCAAGGCCACCTCCTCCTCCAGGGTTATTCGTGGGAGCTGACCTTCTAGTCGGGCCAGGGTTGCCATCAAGATTCAGTTCTCCTTTATGGACACTGTCCAACTTTCCGCGGACACCTAGAAAAATAAACCGTATCTTAGCTTATTATACAGTTTACGTAAGCCGTTTATAAATGTTTTTATAATGAGGCCTAACTTACCAGAAAGTAAGTTCTCTATAGCATCTTTGTCCGTTTTCAATCCTTGTAGAATGGCAGCTTCGTCAGAGAGTTCTTGCTCTAATGCCCATAGTTCTGCTACTCTAGCTCTAGATGCTTCTGTTTCCAAAGATTTTCCTGCGGCAACACTTTCTAGCCATCTGTAAATTACATCAGTTTTAATCTTACAGAAAATTGTAACTTAGCTTACCTTTGATATGAATAGGAACAAATTAACTGGTGAAACTTCACCGATGTGACTCCTGTCTTGTCTGTGAAGTTTCGCCAAGCGTCCATTTTTTCCAAAGAATAACAACGGGAAGGCTAATCATACCTTTGCTGCTCAAAAGCATGTTCAGCCAAAACTTTCTGTCGTAGCCTCTGGTTTCTTTCCAGCCTTTCGATAGTAGAACCAGGTTTATTGTAAAGAGATCCCAACTTAACCATATTGTCCACTAAGTGTACTAAAGGTTTGCTTTTTTCGTACTGATGTTCCAATTCCATTAATTGATTTTTGAGATATTCGAGCCGTTGAAGACTTTCTTCGCGTTCCATAGCTTTAAGAGAACTAAGGCAATCCTATAAAGAAATAACATTATAAGTGTGAGAACAGTAGATTGCTACTAACTTTATTTTCAAAATTAAATTGACCACACAATGTAGATACTACGTAACTATTTAAAAGACAATCAAACAAAAAAAATATGCAACTGAAGAAATAATAATAAAAGCATTAACAAACACCTCAATGCTACTGATTTGTGCGCAGCACTGCTCGATGGCTCGATGGGTCGCCGCATGGCGTCGTCGTAATTGAATCAAAAGCAACACCAATTCTTCGTGAGTTCGACCAAGAAGTTCTCCAGCAGTAGGAATCTCACCTAACTGTTCATTTTGATTCGGCTGCTGCTGCCCTTGTTGCTAATATAATAATACAAAACGTAACACAAATGATAAAGCAAAGTACACAAATAATAAAATAAATACATAATGTGAAAACTAACTAACAAACAAAACAAAAAATGAGAACACATCAATAATAAACGCAACTACTAAAACATTAATGGCTAAGTGCCCATGACCACATACCATATCGTCAGTTTCAGTGTTCCTTCGAACTCTCGGGCTTACAGCTCTGATAGGTTGCTGAGAAGCTCTTGATGGAGATCTAGCTGAAGCCCATGAGTCCTCTGTTGTACTCAATGCATGTAACTGTAAAATAAATTATTTAACTATGATTTATTATTTAATGAAGTTTGAAAGATTATCTCGTTTTGGATGGTAAATGAAAATTTGAGTGATGTTATAGGGTATGATGAATTTCTAAACGATCTTACATTTTGCTGAGACGTTGACATTTGTTGTGAGCCGTAATGATCATTAGATTGTTTATCTTCTATCCATCTGACCCTCGGGCTCACTGCACGTACCGGTATGTTGGCGTCCCGGCTGTTCCTCCCAATGGACGTGTTACTTCCAAGAAAAGCTTTCTTTGACAATGCTTGCTGATTTGTAGTGTTATTGTTTGTACCAGATTCCGTATGCGCGCCTGACATTGTCATAGAAGCTGCAAGAATTACTTTCGTGAGATTGGAGTTACATAAAATATACTTTTATGGATAAATCCAATTTGTTTCATTTAAAAATCGAGAAGTAAACATGATAAAGTGTGTATCAGTGCGCGTATTAGTAGAAATATTGATTACTATTTACAAAAAAAAACACAATCCATGTTAAAGTCGCATGCTTGGTTTTTCTTTACACCTTATCGTGTTTCAACCCTTCCTTCGAACCAAATCTAATTTTAAATTAAATTGATATGAAAAACATAAAAATGCCAAATTATTTACATTTCCAATAATTAATAGAAACAATGACTTTGCTTTGCTTTAATATTGTAACAGAAATATAACTTACATAGTGTACCTTACAGGACCATAGAATGTTAGAGGATACCTTCATTGCTTGCACTATCAGTTCCAGTGTCCGTACTACAGGCAGCGTCTCCCCCGCCCCCCCTAGCGCCTGAGCCCCGCACGCGTCCTACTCTGCCTTTCATTAAACCACTTGACATCAAATCCCACTGTCTAAGCTTCTCTCTATCAATTTCAAACGTTTTCTTATTCCTTTCTTCGGCTTCACACGGTCTCCTATTATTTGTGAGAACGATCGAATTATTTGATTCGACTGCTAATTGTTCATAGACACCTTCATCTGATTGTTTTAATGACATTTCCGCAGTTTCAGCGAGGCTAACATATACGTCGTTTTCGTTAAATTTTTTTTCTTCTTCTAAAAAGTTGCAAAGAAAACCAGATTTACTTTCCCTATTTCTTAAAACTCGGCCTTGTATGTCACAATTTACATAAGTGACATTTCTACATATTTTTTTTGTAGCATCTTTCTTTACTCTTTTGATGCTACTCATGCCGCAGGCTTCATTTATGTTAGCAGATAGCGATGTTCCTGCAGGCATCGAATCTAAGTCATCCATGGATCGAGCATGCCTATGAGATACACGTCTTAAATTATCTCGCCACAGAGTATCCTCGTCCCAGTGCTTATCTCCTTGGCAAACAACATTTTCATAGGCACCTGTGTCTGCTTCGGCGTCATAATATACGGTATTTGATGAATTTCCGCTACAGTGGGATGACATACTTGTGCTAGAGAGTTTTACTAAAGAATTTGCATTTGAATCCGGCGAAGAGTTTTCATGATTACTATGGCTACTCGAATTCCTTTTACATCCAAGACCTGACAAATTCATTGATTCTGGAATTTTAGAATTTCTGCCACCAGTAGACTCGTATATATTCTTCATATCAATCTCAGGATCCTTATCAGCTGCGCTCAAAAACTCTACAGACACACTTCTAGCTGTAGTAGCTAACTCAAAAGATGGTTCAGATAATATAAGTTGATTATTTCGAATGGGGTTATGAATATGTGAGATATCATTTTTCTTGTGTAATGGTCCCTTGCGCCGTTGGTTATTCAATTTCCGATGAAGGTTAGTATTTTTCAGGTAATGAGAAGTAGGTAAAACATTAATATGCTCTTGTGAAGAAAGATCAGAGTAGTAATAAGGAGCACTGTGTTCCGTAGAGCTCTCTCTGCTATGAAATCCTGTGGAGGTTGAAGAGGCATTTGTTTCATTCCCTGTGCGAAGTGATATCTTTTCGTTTTCAAATTCTTTTACCTTATCAGAGAAATCTTCATTGTTTAAGTTTTTACTTAAAAGTTTTTCTTCATCCATGTTTTTGCAATAATAGGACATTGGTGACTTAGGTATTCCAGACGAACTGCAGGAGCTTTGTGAACCTGTGTAGCTAGACATTTGTTCACTTATATGTCGGAATTGTTGTCCGATTGAATTCCTGCTACCAAAGCTATTTAATCTATTATTATGATTTATAGGACTACTTGACGAACGAGTGTGTGCAGTTTGTAGAGCAGCTTGTATTACATTATCTTTATAATTAGATGTTTCTGGAGCTGAACTATTCAAATATGAATTGCCTTGACTACTCACATTTTGCGCTTCACTTGTACCAGCTTGTAAATTATCTAAATATCTATCTAAATCTTCGTAAGTAGGAACATTATCGTTAAATGGCAATTCGGCCTTTACCAATTCAAAAAGTGATTCATCAGAAAGAGGTCTTCTTTTTATCATCATTTTTAAATCTCGACAACCAATAGGATGTCTATAATCTATAGCTGATTCGCTTTCATTCAAACTAGTAACCTCAGAAGATATGTTTGACGGCACTAAATCGAACTTACTACTAACATCTGATTCTAGTGATAATCGAGACGAACCTCTATCTGCACCATAACTTCTCAATGAATCTGATTCAATGCTGCTTGAATGATTATAGTGATCAAGTAAAGTACTGCTAAGTAAATTACTAGAACTTCCATTCATTTTATTAATGTCGTTAGTAAGGCTTGCTCTACTATTTCGAATTTTCTCTCCTCTAGAAAGAGTGTCATGAATAGACGTTCGACTTCCATAAATCATTAACGATGTAGTTTTTCGTTTAGCGGTATTCATGTTCTGATTTTCAGTTGTAAGCATTTTCAAAATTGAATTATCGTATGACATATCTGATTTGTCTAATTTCTCTAAGATATATTTGGAAAGAGCATCATGCGATAAATCATCACAAGGAGGAGATGAACTTGGAACTGGTGGAGGTGAAACAATCTCACTGTCAGAACTATCATGAACATCTAAAGTACTTTTGCTACTGCTCAAATAGTAAGAAGCTGGACGAAAAGTATCTGATATGCTAAATCTACTGAACGGTGAATCCAAAGAAGCATCTTTATTTGTTTCGTCATCGACGTCAGAGCTTTCAGATTTATCTTTTGTGCTCCTATCAGATTTAGCAGCTCTTTTTAAAGTGTGATTTTTTGAGTCAGCAAAATTCGATGCAGTATCCAATAATTTAGTACTTGCAGTTTCATCTTGCGATTTAGTTTCGTTAGAGGATAAATTATTAAGTTCCATATAAACAGGCTCTATTTTGCCGTTGTTAACACAAACTACTTCATACGTCTGAGTATCATCGTCTTCGTTTCCTAATTTCATTTCTACGTAAGGGTTGTCTTCGTATCCTTGCGGCATAGACTGATCAAAAACACTAAAACTTTCGAATATAGCTTTATGAGGGGGTTCATTAACAGACATTTTTCTGGGACTCATAGGCAAATAATGGTTCTCTCCAAAAACGCCAACCGGAGGTGTTTCGGATTTCGCTTCAGTATTTTCCTGAATCGCGTTATTGTTTTCTTTTGTGTTTTCTTTTTCATCGCTATTTTGGTGTCCACTTGTATTCTCTTCTTCAGAGTCTAACAATACTTCATCCAAATCATTATCAGTATATTCCATTTGCGTTTCAGACTCAGCTTCACTGTCTTCTGTTTCGTATCCATCTTCAGACATGGTTGGTGGAGGTTTCTCTTGTACTTCTTCTGGTTCCAATCCAAATGCCTTTTTTTTGTAATCATTGCAGTTATCTTCCACGTCTACTTTAGGAATAGATATTGTACACAGAATATTTTGGTAAGTATTTTCAGTGTTATCCATAATTTGTATCTCTTCGTGAGAAGAGGTTTCCACTGGATCAGTTTGTGCAATTGAGGGCGAGTGCGGGGTTATAGGTCGCATAACGATAGGACTTGTTAGGTTCACTTTTTGAGACCTTCCTGCCTGCATTTCTCTGGGTTTTTGCAGATCAGTGCCCGATGTTCCCTCTGAGGTGCAAAAGTGAAACCGATAATTACTATATTAATAGTAATTATTCAATACATAATAATGGTTCAAAGTGTTTCCTTATGGTCACCACAATGTTAGTATATTTGGCTTTGGGTGTTAGAGTGATACAAACTACTCAAAATATAACCAACAAGAACTAAGATTCGTAACCCACCACCGAATAATAAACCAGTACAATTATGTTAGTGGCACAATGACCCCGCAGGCAGGAAGGTACCTCTCCGCAAAGCGAAGTCATCATAATGCTACTGCAGGTGTTCCATGTATATGATAATAGAATACACATAAAAATAATGAATAAATCTTTTCTTATTAAATGGCATTTTCATTATTTTAAATAATAGGACTTATAAGGGAAAACAGTACTGTACGAGCCCAAATTATTTATAAAAATTGTTAAAGATGAATGATCTTGGAATTTTATTAGAATTTTGTAAATTAAGGCATGATGGTTGCTTGCGTAAAATAGTGTTTTTAAAAGAATGTTAATGCTATGCAATATTCTTTTGAAAAACATTTTTTTTTTCCTCACTTTTTTAAATATATAAGACAAGTTTTCGCTGTTTCTGTTCATGCAAAATATTATTAAAAAAAATAATCATAAATAAACAGATTCATGCTCCTTTCACACTTGCTTGGGATACCAATATTTTTCACCATTCTAATCTTCAATTTTTTTTTAACCATGCTACATAATATTAACTACCTACGAACATAATTATCATAATCATATACATAGGAAAATAAATTCTTAAAAACAATTGCTGTCACATACCTTCATCATCAGAAGAATAGCTATTGTAGGAAGCATTTGTATATGTCTTGGGCTTATATTGATCAGATCTCAAAGACTGACGACTATGGTTAAGAGACCTTGCCAGAGATATTGTTGCAGGAGTACTTTTTCTTGTTAGAGGTGATTGCAACATCCTTTGCTTCCATTCCAACAAACGTTTCATTGATTCTTCACGCTGTAAAATGAAATGCACCCATTTGTATTTACATAACCTAATTTTATATTAGTTGTACTAAACCAACAAGACCAATAAGAACCTTGCCAACAGTACTATTCAACAAACATAACGATACTCGGTATCAGATTTTATTTACCTGCTGCACTTTCTTTTCGCCTTCCTTTTCTGGGGCTGTTGAAGGCAACCTCGCACTTGCAGATCTCATGAAACCATCAGCATTAGTATCATATTTAGCTGCCTCCTTGACATACCCACTAACATTGGACCCATCGCTCATCACACTGCCACTTCTGTTTAGATATTCTTTCTGTATCTCCTTCTCCTTCAATGTCCAATTAGAATTCAAAGCCTCTATATCACCATATTTTGAATTATAACTGACATTATCCCGAGCCGTGGTAAACTCGGCTTCATAATTATTATTTGTCATCTGAGAATACGCAGTGCTGAGTTGTTTCTTTGCTAAACCGCTAGCATACTTTGCTAGAGGAATCTCCATATTTCTAGGAGTCACACTCGGAACCAGCCCCTGCGTTAAGTACTGTGCGGATTGCCGCATTTTTTCTGCATAACTTTCTTCGGAATAATACCTGTCTGAACTAGGATCGTAATATGAATTGATATCTAGACTAGACTTAGGTCGTTGTGGTGGCTCCTTGTATGTATCATAAGCTGAGCGAGTGGGAGCCGTTTTGTTCAACATTTCAGCTTTAGATTCGTATTCAAGAAAATCAGCGCTATGTGGTCTTGGCATTGGTGGTTGAACTCCACTTGATTGCATTTTCTTTCTTCTTAATACTGACGGTCCACTGAATGGTTTCTCCTGGGGCTGAATAGATTAAGAGACCAAATTGAAAAATTATGTTTTATATTAATCTCAAAGGATTTAGAAGTACCAATTGATGTTATACTTACATAATTTCCCGTGTTTCTTTGTTGTTGTCGTTGTTGGTGTTGCTGTTGTAGATGACTAGAAATGCTAACACTATCGCGATCTTGAGATGGATTTGGCGACTTAGCGTAAGTTTTGCCATATTCATTTTCGGTGGCATATTGTGAATATACATCTTCATAGTCTCCAATCTTTCCTTTGTTATAAGCAGCAATGGTTGTAGATCTACCATATGCATCTGGTGTTCGTCTCTCGGCTACCAAACGTTCGTTGATAGCACTTCCCGCTCTCCCTGGCCTTGAACTTAGCTCCCCATACACATCCCTGTTATAAACGTTCAAATCAAGATTAGACTTGGCATTATTTCTACTTTCAGCATTAATCTCACTTTGAATCATTTCAGCTCTTTCCTCCTTAGTGTTAGATCGAGATTTCTTATTCTGCATTTCGTTTCGTTCATCTTTAGAGGAAACATCCTGAGTGGTCATATCTTGAAGGAAAGGATTGCGTTGTGATTGCCTTTCGTATATTTGTTCTTTATTCTCTTGTGCCACTTTCTGCTGACTTCGATTCCTATCAAAGTAAGGCGATTGCGCATTAGACTTATACATGGATGATGTACTGGGTTGGTTGTTTTCAAGTTTGTCGGTGACTGTGTTTGTTAATGGTAGAGATAGATGTTGCGTATCATAAGGTGGTCGTTTTGTTTGATACTGTGGTTGCTGTTGTACTGGCGGTGGAGATTGCGGACTGCGAGTGTATGTGGGCTCTTGGTTTGGACTGGCTGGATAATTTGGGTGGTCTTGATATCGTGCGTGACTAGTGCCTTGACTGTAGTGTGATGCTGGCTTTTTGAGTAAGTCATAGTTTGGATCGTACCTGTAAGTAATGCATGGAAATTGAATAGTATAAGTTTCTTGTATTTTATCTATGAAAGGACACAATTTGATTTAAAAAAATGTTCTCACATGTCAGGACTTGGTGAACTATAGCCTTCATTGGAGCGTCTTGGTTTAGGTGGTGCGTTGGCGTAGGTTGGAATTTCGTCGCCATCCTGAAGCAAAACAAGTTTTTTACAATCATTATTTCTTAGCACGATTGTGCTAATTGACACCTAACCATCAATTGTGATACATTTATTAAATGCATTCTGAAAATCTGAACAGGTTGTTAAAGTTACAATAAATTTGCGGCGGCGTCATCCGCACAATTATCTGCAGTTATAACGACCATGTAATGGCTGTCCTTGGTTCCGCTCTGGCAAACTAATTGCCGATCACCTGCACCGGTACAAAATACGTGCTTACAATACTACCCACCTCTGTCTTCGCAGCTGTCCGATCGCTCTGTTTTTGCGGTCGTTCACTGAAAATAGAAGTTAATGGATTTTAGAATCAACAGATTTGAACTTAAAACAACTGTTCAAACATTCTACTATCAAAAACATAATAGCTCAATCATCAACATTAATCTGTAACAGGTATCAACAAGGCGTAACTATCTACTTATCAGATCTCGAAGGTAATCTTACTTGGGGCTTTGCATTAGTGCGGCCATGGTCAATGCCTTCACCCATTTCATCATGGCCTCCTGTTCGGGAGCCGCAAGGATGTAAGTTCTCATGTTTGCATGCTCCAGTTTAAAAGCATACTTCCGAAGTACTTTGTCTTCAGAAGAGCAGCCAGATACTCTATAAGATGGTAAGAGTACTGAACCAAGTAGTTTCTCCTCGTCTTGACCTGTAACGTAAAAACGTACATTAATACAATACAAACCGGATAAAAAACAACAAACTTTTTAATGTGTTTCATCAAGTGAATAAACTCCCGTAGTAACAATATGTCATTGTGTATTCATCGACGTTTATTGTTGTTTTTTTATCCTTACTTTTATAGTAGAACAAGCAATACTCCGACAGCACGAACCATCGTTTCCTCCAGACTTTCAATCCGTCTGAACCTTGTTTGTAAAGTATACCAGACATAGTAACTGGAGCTGATGGTATTCGTTGCGCTATAGGTGACCGCAGCGCTTGGTTGCCACCACTACTTCTCCTACTATCAGAAGACGGAGATTTCACGCTAGGACTACTTGATTCGCTAGACTTCATGGGCGATGCGACACTCATATTATTCTTTTGGCTTTGGTTATTATAATCCGAAGGAGGCGACTGGCTTTTCCCTTTATCAGCTTCTATTTGTCTTCTGTATTGTTGTTCTTGTTCTCTGTATTCTGCTTGCTGATTTTGATTCCACTGAGTTTCATATTGCCTGTTTTGTTTCTCATACTCCTTATACTCATTGTTTTTAGCATAACTGTCGATGTCTTTTTGTATATCAGGGCTACTATATTCTTTGAAGTCGTTTTTACTACTGTATCGATCTAAGTCTCTATACGAACCATCGGAGTATATACTGTTTTGTAAATTGGGTGGAGGTTGGACTCCGTGAATTTGTTGAAGTAGCAATTGCCGTTCAGCAAACTTCTGCTGTTGATGCATCTGTGCCTGATTTTGATAATGAAGTTGTTGTTGCAGCTTCATTTGCTGAATTTCACTGTACTGTCTTCGTAATAACTCAGTGTTACTCTGCGGTCCTGTCCTATTGGAATATGGTAGATATGGCTTTGATCCGTACTGATTAGGGTTAACATTAGGCCTATACATAGGTTGATGATTTTGGTATATTTGGTTGGTATCTTTCGGTGGGTTGCGTTTTAAATAATCTTGATAGACTTCCGCATTGTATCCCTTAGGGATATTGTGAAGTAGCTCGTGATTTACATTTTGATCTGTGTGCACTTCTGTCCTTTCGTGCCTTGGAGGTGACTGCGGATAATTATAGTTATCATTTGCTCCGTAATGCCTGGCGTAATCGTGATTGTGTCCAGTGCCATATAAATCGTGCCTGTTTTCAAGGAGCGGAGATCGTGCATTCATGTTCGAGTGATACTGACTCTGCAGTAATTGGTGCATGACGCCATTTGGTTGTATTTGGCCTGTTTGTGAAGAACTTAGATGGGTTAGTTGTGGGTGCTGCTGCGAGTAGATCTGCTCGGGGTGGACATGATGAGCCATGAGATGTTGCTGGGTGAGCGGCTGCTGCGTCGCCGGCGCTATCTTTTTGTTCTCCATTTGGTACTGGCTCTGTGATGCAGGTGGATCAAGCCTGAAACAAAAAGAAACATAAATGAAGCAATTATATTGTGAAAGGGTTATTCATCGTTGACATGTATGGCATAATAAACTGGTATGTAGAATGTGGTCGCGTGCTCGATAACATGAACCGGAACAATTCAATTTGAGCCGCTGAATCGAAATGTTATCATCGTGGCTTTGATAACGTGCGTTTGGAGAATATTGTTTAGGTTAATGAAGCACATTGCTTACAATCAGGTAACGCTTTGTAGCGCCGCCGCCACCTGGGGCCGAATGCAACGCAATAACTGCCAAGCATTCCAACTCCAATACTTTTATGATGGATTTCTTAAACATTGGAATTTAAATACGTGAAAATAGCAAGTCGTAATCATAGCTAGTCACACATGACACGGTGTACCTACCTTATTTAAAAAAAATAATGGTTAATTAAGTAAGTGTTGATAGTTGAGAAAGTGAACCAACAATACAAATAAATGCCCATTCATTCACAATTAGACAGACAAATGGTGGTTAGTGATACTTAGACAACAAACAAAAATCTTATACGTACCACGCATAAATCTGTGTATGAGGCATATAGAATATTAGAATCAAAGGCAGCTAAGCGACAAACTTTCAAAAAAACAACTAAGTATGGAGCCATCTAGCGAATTTTTGGTTGTAACTATTTATTTTATTATTGTAAGAAACAAATACAGCTAAAGCCCTTTAAATTTCGTTCAAAAATTGATTTTGGGATCAAATACAGCTAAGTCACCTTAGGGCACAATCAAAGACAGCTAGGTGACAAAACAACCAATCACAACGCTTGAATTCTCGAAAACAAAATGGCGATTTCTATACAACCGCGTTAGCCACACCTAATGTTTTTTATTGTATTTTTAGTGTTTTTAGTGAGTTTCTCATGCAAAATTTGTTGTGAAACATATTATGGAGGTCCCTGTAGAACCGGCAAGTACTGGCAGAGGTCGAAAACGCACACGAAACCAAGAAAACTAGAAGGCAAACATTGCTAAGAGAGAAAGGTTAGTGATGTGCCTCGCGTCTACACTCCACACAATGTATAGATAAAGATAAATAATTGCAATCGAATTAAATGAATTTTTCGCAATATTTATTTTTGCCTGTATTGCTATTACATGCTATTATGTACCATAACGCTAATACATACTACCTAACTGTAACTAAAATTGTGCTAAGATAGAGAAATTTGAGTGTTAAAAATATTTATTATTGTTTTTATTTTATTTTATCTCCCAATAATAATTTATACTATTATAATTTTTACTATGTATGCAAACCTACCTACAAGTACCAGTAGTATACCTACTAAGTAAAGTAACAGATACAAACTAGTAGTATGTTTAATAACACCCCTTTTTTTCGTCAGGAGTTAAGTCCTTTACAAGTTCCTAGTACCTAACCAAATGTTTTTTTTTTCACAGATACTCGTCTACTGCTTTACCTCAAAGAGTGAACTGTTCACATAAAAATCCAACGCTAAAATGTGCAAGCCTGACAATGAATGAACTTCTAAAATTTCACCAATCATTTTATGCCTCAACAAAAAAAAGCGGTCAGGATGCTTTTCTTCTTAAGTGCTGTCAAATAAAACAAATTAAAAGAAGGCGTCCTAACCAAAATAAAAGGCTTAGAAGAGATTTTAATATCCAGTACAGGATTTTAAACAGTCAGAATAAATTTGTGATTGTCTGCCAAAAACTTTTTTTGAGTTCCTTGCAAATAAAAAAGTATAGAGTGGAATTTGTTATGAAGGTGTTTTACTATACGCGACAGATTCCTAAAGAAAACAGGGGAGGAAATCATAAAATAAACAAGTATAAGGAGCAAAAAGATATAGTTCGGCAGTTTATTATGAAGTTAAAATGCATAGAATCACATTACTGTCGATCTGCAACACAAGAGCGAAAATATCTGCACAGCGATTTGAGTATAAACAAACTTTATAAAATGTTTAAAACCGAAAATCCTCAATCTGTTGTAAAGAAGTCTTATTTTCGAGCAATATTTAACCAAGACTTCAATTTAGGATTCGGTAATCCGAGAACAGACGTTTGCTCGAAATGTATTGAATTGGATGGGAAAATTAAAATGGAAAACGACCAAGGTAAAAAGAAAGACCTCATGATCGAAAAAAGAGTCCACAAGCTCAGGGCAAAAGCATTCTTTAAATTGCTTCAGGAAAAATCAGAAGATATGATCACTTTCTCGTTCGACTGTCAAAAAAATAATCCCCTACCCAAAGTACCAGACCAAAGCGCATACTACAGTCGCCAAATATATCTCTACAATTTTACGATTGTTCAGGGTTCTTCTAAAGATCACCTGAATAAAGACACAACTTATGCATATTTGTGGACAGAGAACGAATTTCCAAAAACATCCAACCAGATAGCCTCTGCAGTGTACGACCGTTTAAATAAAACTAATTTTGAAGGGATAAGCACTGTTCGTCTTGTAGCTGATGGATGTGGCGGGCAGAACAAGAATAGCATATTGCTATGTATGCTGTCAAGATGGCTTCTCGACAACACGTCTCTGAAAAAAATTGAAGTCGTTTTCCTATTACTGGGCATTCTTTCATGCCACCAGACCGAGTTTTCGGAAACATTGAAAAAGTTCTTAAAAAACAAGAAGTAATCATTCGACCTGAAGATTACATAGACATCATTGCAACAAATGCAACCGTTACAAAAATGCGTGACATTCAAATGTTAGACTTCAGGAGTGCCGCAAAAAATGTCCTAAAACCGACTGCGAGATGGCCTTTTAAAATAAGTGAATGCAAAAGATTAATTTTGAAGAGAACCAAGACTGTTGGAAATGTGCTTATTCGTGGAGAACTGCATTTTAATTCAGATATAGGTAAAGCAGTAAATCTTTGCAAAACTGGAATGAAAACCAATATGATTCTCCCATCCACCGTGCCACTAGGAGCACCCATGAATCGTGCAAAAATAACTGATGTCGATGCACTATTAAAAAAGCATTTTGGCGCTGAATGGGAAACCAATGCAGAATGTCAGTTTTATGTAAATATTATAAGATCGCCAGTTATTCAAGAGGGGGATTCAGAAAGAGGGGAAGATGATAATGAAAACTATTGTGAATATAGGGATGATACGGTGGATTTAAGAATTTAAATTTTGTTTTTGTTGAAAACGAAGAAACAGCTGATTTAGTAATAAGAAAAGGTTTAAGTTCATAAGAATAGAATATTGTTTCTGAGAGTAAAGAAAAGTCTGATTAAAAAGAGAAAAAGGGTTGTTTTTTTGTTACGATGTTGATTATTAGATTTAAAAATTTAACTTTTGTTTTTGTTGAAAAAGAAGAAACAGCTAATTAAAAGTAATAAGAATAATTTAGTAATAAGAAAAATTTTAAGTTCATAAGAATAGAATATTGTTCCTAAAGGAAAATAAAAGTCTGATTAAAAAAAGAAAACGTGTTTTTATTTCATAACGATTTTGATTATTATTTGAAGTTTTATGAACATTTTAAATATCTACATGAAAACGTGTTTTAATTACTGGTCCATGCTATCGACACTGTTGGGAACATCACTAACATTGTGATGTCAATATGGCGACAGTCATTATCAAAGACAGCTAGGTTCACTTGAGTAAAAATCAAACACAGCTAAGTGTAGCTGTTGGTATCAAAGATAGCTAAGTCGTTTGATTTTTTATTTTTTTTCGGCTTATTATTTAGTACTCCCAGATAAAGGTAGCTAAAACCAATATTAAATCACAAACTCTAAAATCAAAACTGAGAGAAAATGAAAACCCCTGACTCATAAATTAGAAAAACGTTTTTTTCGGTTCCTGAAAATGTGACATAGAGGCACTTAGCTACCTTTGATTCTATATGCCTCGTATCTGTCTGCGTGTTATGGTGTTATCATGCAATCCTTATTGTTAAACACGTAAAAGGCCTATTTTTATGGGAGTGTTAGCACGCAAAATAATTCTATGTATTTTATAGTCCCCTCCCACGCAATTATAAGGCACTCTGATAAACTTACCTTTGTGTGCATTTATTAATATTCTAGTTTCTTATAACAACTTTTTACTATTACTCGCTGAATGAACATGAGCTCCCACGAAATGAAGTAGACATAATATAATAGGTAGGTTATTCATTTCTCAACTGGCCGTCCGGTCCAGAAGCATCTCGTATTTTAT
Organism: Brachylomia viminalis; assembly: GCA_937001585.2. NCBI lineage: Eukaryota > Metazoa > Arthropoda > Insecta > Lepidoptera > Noctuidae > Brachylomia > Brachylomia viminalis. The sequence continues at coordinate 10,532,749 of OW443316.2, read as the reverse complement.
AAATATTTTTAAAAGATCCCTTCACGGCAGTCGAGTGAAAAATAATAATATTGTTTCTCGTCAGGAACACTATTACTTGTTGCAATAACACGAAGCTAGGCAAGTTATGGCCATTTGCTAAGCCAAAACAAGTGGATCGAACAGAAAAGATCTGGCGATACCTATATTGTGTAAAAACTCCGTGAAAACTTAGGTGAAGTGAGCTGTCTATAGTGTCAATCCCTAGTGATCCCGAGGCTGAATGACAGCTCACTTCACTAAGTTTTCACAGTGAGACTTTTACAGAATAGATTCAAACAGACTATTTCAGAAAAGTTTAACTGTACACAATTAGTGCCCGAAAGCCACAATTGGAATTACGTTGGTGTATTTCACTACCAAGAAGATAAGTAGGTAGGTACATAATAATATAAGTATTGGTAAACACGCATTGTGTAAAATAAAGGTAAACAAACCATTTTGAAGTGTCATCGACCTAATTAAATTATGTTTGATTATCGTGATTAGGCAACTGATTATCAACATTGTTGGACGGTTTAACAATTACCTACGACAATATTGGCTTGTGGTTGTTTTATTGCTTGCATATATGCGTAGGCAAGTATTTAAACAGCAGTGGGGATTATATTCTAATAGGAATCAATTTTTTGCTAGATTATCAATTTTAGTAAATTCCACTGGAACACGAGTTATAGATAGGTACTTATTTATCTATAACTCTTCACGTCGTTCTTCTTCTCGTCTTACTTGCTTACTTATCTATCTATCTAAAGTATCGTACCTGCTTTCAAACATTTTCGGTGATATCGTTACATTATCAATTAATTTAACCATAAAAAAACCTTCCATTCATGGTTACTATACATTATACAATACATATCATTATTTTCCTCTGCTGCATTGGTTTCATAACTTGCTACACATTGATCAACTCTCATCCTCAACCAATAATGAGCTTCGATCCATCATTCGACTCACGCGCAGCATCCGGCATGAAAGCGACCACTAGTGTTCTCTAATGACCGGAAGATGCGCGAACATCTAAGTCGACAGTCGTTGTGTTCGTCTGCTTGTGTGCGACCGCTTCCTCCACATAACGATAATGAGTCATGTCAATCATTGACTTTTGATTGTAAAGTCGGTAAATGAAGTGCACATACGCATGTTTTAAAAGAGAGAGTGGAGCCATTCACCTATGCCAATGTTATAAAATGACATATTGCCTGTCATATTTAAATTAGAATCGAAGAATTTCCTGTGAGACATTACAGCGACGATAAAGTTATTTTACCTATTTAGGAGTCCTATGCTCTCTCAAAGAGAGAGAGAAGGGAGTCTATGTTTAAGTAATAAGGTACATGTAAATGCATAGATATTGCACAAACGAATCTCATTCGTGTAAGTATGCGCGGAAAAAAGTCACCTTTGGAAGAGCATTGTCAACTTTTACTGAGAAAGTTACACAGAACAGAAGCCAATAAATCATACAAAAAAGGTAAACTAGAAATTCGTCACCGTCTAGACATCTGAAATATTTCTTATTGGCGACTGTCGGAGTAATATCCGTAATGTATTGCTTACTAATCTGTTGTATCTACATTCTGACTACCGTCCCATACATTATGTATCAGATGTCACTAATTATATTCTATGCAGATAGTCTGCACATTCTTTAAAGCTCTCTAATTTCCTGCTAATTAGTCTGGTCTTAAATAAGTAATGAATGACGCAAGTGACCCAAATATACTTTTGCTAAGACTGTAAATAACACGTAGTCTATCGTGCCAACGTGCAACGGGATATTTATTTATTTATATATTCTTTATTGTACACCACAAAAAACATAACAACAAAAATTAAACTGAACACTACTTAATATACAATGGGCGGCCTTATCGCTTTCTGCGATCTCTTCCAGGCAACCTTGGAATGGACAGAGATTTTCCTGGACATAATATTATGAAGGATTAATATTATGAAGGATTAATATTATGAAAGATTAATATTATGAAGGATTAATATTATGAAAGATTAATATTATGTAGGATTAATATTATGAAGGATTAATATTATCAAGGATTAATATTATGGTGGATTAATATTATGAAGGATTAATAAGTCTTAACTGTCTCGTTGGTATAGTGGACGTGAGCGCTACTACTGAGCTGAGGTTCTGGGTTCGCTTCCCGGATCGGGCAAAATGTTAGTGGATTTTCCATCTGGAATTTCTCAGTAGCCGCCCGGAGTTTGGACCCTTACCCCCCCCCTCCCCCCCCCCCCCCCCCCCTTATGTGTCATAAGTGTGATTTAAAGCTATGGAATTATTATTACGGCGTTCATGATATATAGCTACGCCATAAAGTGGGTGAGAACCGACGTATTACTAAATATTATTAGGATTTTATTATGTCTATAAAATGTTGTCTGCTCATAAAAATAATTATCTCTTAGAAAAATGGATTGTTCTACTCAGGCATGATATCTATTGCCATATTTGGAATACGATAATGAATAGCATCTTACTTTCCAGCGATATCTGTTATCGGTGTTACCAAAGTAAGACTTCACGCGATCTAAATACCAAGACTGACCGAGACAAACATTAAATAAATTTTGGCAAATCATCAAATTTTGCACCCACTGAAAATAACCCAGACGTTCCAAATATTAAATTGAGTGACGCGTTCAGTTTTTGTCGTTTCCAAAGTGTTAATATCGAGGAATTCGTCTGGTAGCCACGGTTCTAAGTGCTAGGTCATATATAGTGTAGTTATGGGTGATATTGTTTGCTGCGGGTCGGTCGAGAGCTGGTCCAGTTGGCTTCGGGCCAACAATGCGGCCCGTTTACACCACGAGACGACTCGCGATTAATCTGCCGTTCAATGTCAATCCTACCTTTGGTTGTCCTACATTCGCTGTACGATGCTCTGATTCTTAGATAGATCAAAGGTGTTATTTAGAGACGCAATTGTGATATCGTATGTTGTCTTAGGGAATAGTAGGTAAATGATCTGGACGTTATTATAACTTGTCTATATAGTTTTCTTTACACTTTCTCATAATATCGTCTGTTAACGGCTCATATCCTACAATATTACAATTATTATGTAAGTAAGGCGTGAATGTCTAACTAATATACAGTACGTACAATCATAATCAACCACATCATCTTGTCTGTCAAAATGCCTACGAAAGCTTTACAGCATCAAGCTTCATCACTCTACTGACAAGACAGACACGAGTGACAGCTGGCTGTTCAAATTGTCAGTCACTTGCACTCAACGTGATACCAACACCATTTATGTTAACGTAATTTATGTAATGTTGATGATTATCCAACATACTTACAACAATTATCTAACAATAAATAAAACCTGAGTTATGCAGTGAAATTTTAATGTAATTAAGTCCTTAATTAGTTGTTTACATTGCTTACGTAAGCGTTAATTTTAATTGTGCACGCATTACCATAACTAAATATTAATTACATTGCGCCCAAAATATAAAGTTGCTATAAGAAATGATTCGTCGTTGGTAAAGTAGGAGAATCGTAACCGAGCCATACCTTATGCCTATTGCAAATGTATACGAAATGAATATCGAGAAATTGTTCTTCATTTTCCCTATATTATTATATATCAATGGGAGGTTTTTCACATGTAAGTTACTGTTGATTGGACATTTAGCACCAAACAATGCTATTGACTCCGTGCATCTCCTCGTCGTTTGCCTCATCACTGTCTTTCGCAACAAAACTAGACAAAGTATTCGTACTAACGGCGCTATTCTTTAAAATGTTAATGCTACTTTAATAGTTGTTAAAAAATGCTTGGTAATCAACGCTCAAACTATTCCTAAGTTACTCGTAGCTTACAATTACGCACATCCTAACTCAGAACTTTCCAAGAAATAGGGATAATGAGTAGTGTTGAAGTTTCTAAGAAGTTTTCTGTTATTGGAATACTATACAGTGCCCTAGTAAGTTATTGAGCACGTAATCTAAATAAAACCACAAACACAACAATTTCTACTCGCGGTACCGCAAGACCAATAACACATTCGGAACACGATTTTCAAATAACATGTTCATTTGTTTATTAGTACAAAAATGCCGCCATTTTCATTCACAACGCACTGCCGATTGAAAGTTTAGAAATCTCTGACTCAGTTCTTATTCTTACTCACTTTACATCTAATATCCGGGTTTCAACATTTAACTGCCAATTTCCCAATGAGACACCTCGATGTCTGATCAAATAGCAGAATAAATTGGAAAATATGAGACAAGAAACTCAAAACCTTCAAATGACCTACTTTAATCTAAATGCCAGCAAATGAAATTGATTCTGTGTCTAAAACAGTATCGAATGACATCATTGATGAAGCCACATTGTTTTATAAGGCACTCGTCAGTCGTCACCTAAGCTCGGATAAACGGAACGATGCCTCGAATGCAACGGTTATCGCCTGAAAGGAAATAATTAACGAGACAATCATTACCCCTGGTTAGTTAGAGCATATAATGTGGTGTTTCAATCGCTAGTAGCTAGAACTAGAACCTTAGAGTTGAAATTTACCGCATCCCGGAGATCTGTGGTAGGGAACTTATTCCAGTGCAATTAAATGGGTGCCTTAGCATGTAAATTACTTCTATGTATAGACAAGATTGACTGTTAGGTATCAAGTCACGTTCGTTATTACTGGTTTATTTGCTATGCATATTATGGATGGAACGGCGCCCACGTTAGTTGATACTAATGTCGTTACAGTCGTTAATCGGTGATCTTTACCCGATTTTTCTGATAGACTTATAGTGTCTTCATCGGTGATTGACATAGCTACTATATTTTCATTTCAAAGTTTATGGAAATTACGAAAGATGTAGGTATTTCTAGGCCGCGAGCTGTCACTTGACACGGGTTGAAAGAAACAATAACAAAAAAAAATGATCCACTATCATCTCTTTTTAGGCAATTTTTTACCCAGCGAAATAGCGTAGGTAGTTAACAAATAAACGGGCTACAAGAGTCAAAGCCTTCAAACTTTAATTGTGTAAAGTGAGCGCCCCAGAAGAACACTTTTGTTTCACTCGGCTGTAGTTTGACAATCTCCTGTAGGTATGTGACATTTTAGTGGTTTCGAAAGCATTTATGAAAGTTATAATTACTTATGAATACGTTTAATTACTTACATTTGAATGAATTTGGTTTGTTAATTTAGGTTAATTACGATTTACATTATGAATTTTTAATGAATATATTCTGACGTTTTGACATTTCATAAAGGGCGATAACCTAAAGACATTGGAAATGTCAAATAGCGGATGCGCCATTTTGATTTTCAATTTCACACAGGATAATAGGTACCTACTTATAAAAATCACTAAGGTTTTAAGTACGAGTACTGCGAGTACATACACATACAAATTGTTCTTAGGTTTTGTAATAATAATCCATGGCACGGTCAAAATATGCACGGCATGAAATCAATATCTCAGCATCCGATTGAAACTTATCTCGTCTGACGAGATTCGATACGATATACCTACATATACGTACGTGTACGTATGATAGATGTAGTAGTAGGTTTGCTTGCGAAGCGTATTTAAGTATGGTATCATAAAACAAAACGGTCGGCGCACTGAAAAATAAAATCATTGAAATATTTTATGACTGACCCGCAAATTACACTTCCTATGTCATCTGAAAGAAAAATCAATCATATCAGATACCTATGAAATCATATAACCGGTAGGTTAACTAATCGTAAATGATGAAATGCTTCAAATGAAATGACTAAGTAGTTCAAGTTCTATGAAACTGGTAGGCACCCACTTAAGTATTCATTCATAATCGCGAGTTGCACTTGGCTTGCGCTGCCTTTCAACGCTAGTAAAACAAAACAAATAAAACTCTATGAATGACTCCATCCCATGAATACAGTATTTGATGGTAACAACACACCCAAACAGAAAAAAAACTAACGAGAGATAAAAGGTGTGGGGAAGATCAAAGCTGTCACTGTCACCGAGGCGCATGCGCATCCGTTCCCAATTGACGACAACGACTGACGTTTGAGTAGTACCAGCAAAATTCCATTGACACTTGGAGTATGTGAGATATTAAGGTGTACGATTCACCGCAGTGGAATGCTAAGGCAGGGTCGATTGGCTGAGCCGGTCCCGCACCGCGTTGGGTTCCCGCGGTGTTCCCGCGCATTCTTGCCGCCGAGGTGAACAACCGCCGCGCACGTCGTCGTCCTTGGAGCCGCGTGCTCCTTTCTACACAGCCTCCATCAACCCGTACCGAGGGTTACCACATTTCCGTTGGAACTGGACGCTGGATAGGGCCTGGTTCTGTGCCTTCCAATTAACGATGGTAATTACTGTTTTTTATCATAGAGAAGAGATGGCTTATTTATAATGTTACTTGATGTCTTTAGTTTATCTTTGATATATTTTGATTAGGTACATCTAACGTTAGCAAAATTATATTTACAGACACAGGGTGTGTCTGTAAATTATTAAACGTGGATTATGTACCTACCTACATCTGTAATTATGTACCTGTTTATAGTTTGTAAAGGTGCATTACAAAACCAGCGTCAGACAGCATCTGTCTGGCTTTAATGCTGAAATGAACCTTTTTGGCGCAGCCGTGAGGCACACACTATTGTTGTTAAAACATTATTTTCACTTTTTATTTTGTTATTTGTATTTTGTGTTTCACGAACTGTGTCCAAATAAACGTTATTCTTTCTTTCTTCTACAGTGTGTCAAACATTGTAGGTAGGTACATGATCCACTTTCAGATCTTACAAAAGCTAGGTACTGTCGCTAAAACAATCTATGTTTTGTTGACCACATGCGTCAACTGCCAACTAAGTAGTGCCAACCCTACTCAGACGCTGGACCAACGTGGTTAGATAATTCACATGTCGGTGGTAAACTGTAACCTGAGTACCGTGACCATAGACGAGATGTGTTTGTGCGTACAGCCGTGCGGTGTGCGAGATTTTCTCACAACGAAACAATATCCGTGGAATTTCGCAGAAATTAATGTACAAAAGTTTGCCCTACATATTTAGGATTGCCCTTAAAATGAAATATTGTTTTTGTATGAGTTTATCCCAAAATAAGGCTAATGGCTACAAAGTATCCTTTATTAAAATTTGATGTTTGTCAAACCTTTGACGATGCATAATGAGTACAAAAAAAGTATGTAGTGTTGTTTCTACCAAATTCACAAATAACCATTAAAGTTATTACAATAAACAAATCACGTTTTATTTAAAGAATAATCAAAAAGATGCGAAACAATAAATCAGTCCATTAAAACAAGCAATTTAACGGATTAAACAATTATAATTTTATGCTAATATTCACGGCACACTATCTACTTTCTACTAAGAATTCTGGCAGCGTGGAAAAAGTCAGCCATTCTTTAAATATTGTAAAAATAAAAACTCATCGTGAAACCTGTGCTATTCGCAATATTCTAAAATGAATGGCAACATTTTGCAAATTCTTTTTAAAGCTGGCTGGTATATGTCGTTATAAATTTTCATGTTTCGAACGCAAAAATAAAAGTCTTTCTCAGCAACATTGTAACTATTTGAGGAAAGCGTTTCCACCCGCTCTGTTACACGAGAAAATGGCTGTTAGGAGTTCCACGTGAAATTCACGAGACGGTGTCGCTCAAGTCATTAGGACATCGTAAATAAGTGGTAATTAACCAATTTCCCAACTAAGCATCGTTTCAGAGTCGTTAAAGAGTTAACATTTTGTTAACATTGTAGCGACCGGCAGAGCATGAAAACTTGACAAAGAGAGTGCCCACAATAAGTTGTGTTTTTGTTGTCGCGATTGTACTCCAGCCGCCTGCCGCCGCCCGTCGTCGCCGCCGCCGCCAGTGTAGGGTTACCGCGTTACAGGTCGGAGCTTCAAACAAAAAAGCCACGTTTGTCTCCACCGAGTTCACTAAACCAAAAACAATGGGACAAACCAAAAATGAACGGTAAATACTTGTATTAAGGAGAACAAAAGAAAGTTAAAAGTTATAATTCCTTGTAAATTACCAATATTTACTTTCGTCTTAATCATTGTTTACCCTTTTTGGTATCGAAACTTAATTGCCGACTTCATGAAGTTAACGGTATTCTAGGTAAATCACGTAATACAAAGTCGAAATACGGTTCAGATGCAAGTTTATTACTTATCTATTAAAAAATGATACGCTTTCATAATAGTGTACCATTATTGATACATTCCGTTTTATGAGCCGTCCGTTGTAAAGTAAAAGCATTAAAATAATTTTGTACTTGTGGACATAGCGACCGAGATGACGACTAATAGAGAAACTATGGAAGAAACAGACTTGTTGCGCCGACCACTAATAAATTGGGGTAAGGGAGGAGAATGATGGGCATAGGTTCTAACGACTTCTCAGCAGGAAAAATATGGACCTAGGTGTTTAAAGGTGTTTTAAGTAAATTGACTGATTACCTAACAAACTAAAAATTTTTCACAACTGTCTCAACTCGGAATATTTCTTATAATCAGTTCCGTAGGTACTATTCAACCATTGAATCAGTTTAATTTGGTGCAAGTCCACCTTGACTCCTTGAGCTTATTTAACGTCTGGCACATTGCAAAACTTTGGAATGAGTATAGGTAACTGACCTTATCATAATAATTATACAGTCCTGTGCCTGTACAAAATATTGTAACACATTTTAAAAGAGTAACGTTTCTTGCCCATTCTTCTCCATAGGAAACTACCTTGGAAGAAGCGACTAGAATCATTTCTGTTTTAATGTAAATGTTGACGTTCAACGTGCCTATTTGAAATAAATGCTTTGACTTTGACCTTATGAACAACAGTTTGATCAGTTTCTTGTGATTTGAGCAACAGAGACTACCTATTAGTTTATGTAGAAGTTTTCCACAAAGTAATGTTCGAGTCAGCCATTGAAGCAAAGTGAAACGATTGGAAAATTACGATAGTCTACTGACATACATAAAATAAACTGTCAGTCGTAAAATACAACAAAGATCTTTCATGAAACATTATGTAAAATTATTTCCAAGTGCATGTTAAATGTTAGGATTTATTTATTCTCATTCCTAATATGAAAACATCATGTACGTAAGGAAAAATTTAAATCTTTTCAGTAAAAGAGGTGAAAGACAACTAGGACTAGAAATAGGGACCAATTAGTTCAACCAGGTTTCAGACTGGCTAAAATAGACTCATCCTTCATGGGGTACTGTTTAAAATGTTACAATAAAATACCTCCCCACATACTCCAACTGAATGACACGAAATTTAAATCTTGTATAAAACGCACACTATACAGCCAAGCATATTATAAGTTGGGGGATTATATCGCTGACAAAAATGCTTGGCTCAGGGCTGGTCCTGCTCCACAAGGGCGCGTAAACTAATTTAGCATTCGAAAATAATGTTGGAGCTGAAGATTGTACAACCTATCTTTGCATTGTATAAATTCAATCTCTTAGTATTGTATAATTGCATAGCACATGTGTGAGCACTATGTAAGTATGTACCCACTATAAAGCTTACTGGGTTCGTCTTTCATTGACTTGAATGTGCCCTGGCGGCTGAGAGTATGTCATGCTCACTCAAATGTGTCGCTGGTGGTGGCGTGTGTATGGGATCATTGAGTTCCCTTCAAAAAGGTTGAGCTGAATGGTGCTGATCCATACGTCATGTTCGTGAACGGGCGCCGTCAGTAGGCACTGATCATTTCTTAGCTGCCACGGCTTATTTTAATTCCATAATTGTTTTTATCTTTTTATTACGGACGCTTTTAACGTGCACGTCTTTCTCATGTATAATTACAACATGAATGATGTAACCACTTTTTTTGTAACAATATTTTGATTTAAAAGAGTGTCCATGGAGTTTCTTGCCCGTTCTTCTCCATAGGTACCTACTACACTTTGGAATGGGCAACTAGCTTCATCTTTCTGACTGACCGACCCCTTGACAATTCAAAAGTACCTGTAATTGGTTTATTTAAAATAAATGCTTTGAGTTTGAGTTTATTCTGTTAAAAGATTAACGAATTTTCTGCTTCCATAAACCCTTGTAAACTTGTAATCTACGGACCCTTACATAGACCGCCAGCTTAACCAGTCGTGAAGGGATATTGTCATAATTGCAAACCACCTAGAAACGAGTCTATTTACTGTATGTACCTATTCACCATCTGCCAAGCCATGTTCCAACTATGTCGGCTACCAGTCTAACCGGATGCAGCTGAATACCAGTATTTTACATGGAGCGACTGCCTATCTGACCTCCACAACCCAGTAACTAGGTAATACGATACCCCTTGCTAAGACTGGTTGTCAGACTTTCGGGCTTCTGACGACCCGTAACGACTATCAAAGATCGACGAATGACAGCCGGGACCAAAGGCGGCACGGAGGGGTCTTGGTACGTAAATATGCTCACCCATCCACGGACTAACCGCGGTAAGCGTAGCTTAACCTGTTCGATCGACCTTTGCGGCTGTTATGACTTAGCCACAAGATCCTCGTATGTGTTCAAATGTGAATAATTAAAATCCATAGTTATTACGTATGTCTTACAGGGGAAACGCCTTGAGTTCATGTTTATCTTACATTTTAATTCCCGAATCAATACCACACTGTCCTAAGTTCAGGCAACTTAGGACAGTGTCTCATAAGACTATCGATACGGACGCGTTGACGTTGATGTGGGTTTTATCAATCCCATTAACATACCGAACTAGCTACGTTTGTTAAACTGGTTCACAAGAATTAAGTCGGTATGTTTTTCAACTCCGTGGAACAGTAAAATATTATAGTGACTTTTTTTTTAGCTTTCTCTTAAAATAATATGTTTTTCTGTGAAACTGTTATCGCTTGACTGTAATAAATGTTGTCATATGAATGCAATGAAGAAAAATCCTTTCATGACGACACCCAAAAAATATTAATTTCCCTCAATAGTAACATACTTAATCATACATTACAGCAAGTGCATATAGCCATACATAATATAACACACACACTAAAGGCTCCTTCGAACAGGCACGACACGCGACGCGATCACGCGACACTTAGCCACCGCCACTCGCGCGAAGAGCAGTGCCTTTACTTATGTCGCGTGTCGCGATTGTTTGAAGGAGCTTTAAACCAGGACTGTTATAAATAAAAGAGGAAACAAAGCCGAAAAATAAGAGGAAACTAATAATGCAAAAAAAATGCTTTATCCGTTGGAAATTTGAGAACCAATTCAAAACATTATTTATGAATAATATTACGAGTAAATCTCTGTAGTGTCCCTTAGCAGTATCTGTAATTTATGTGTACCTATTTTATTTGTACGCCCCACTACATAACAAGCTATACATTTGCAGTATATGCTGACTTTTCATTGTACAAAAAGCCTATACAATGCGAGGTCAGCTAACACTGAAAATGTATAGCTTCATAGTCGTCGTATGTACAAGACTTATCTATTCCGTCCGACTTATAACTAGGTACTTTATCAACATTGTCTTTGTATTTTCGTGTATCTGTGGAGAATGTGGTTGGTTGCACATTTTTATAACTCCTTATAAGTATTCTATTTATTTGTAAAATTTATTAATAAAATAAAATAAATAGAACCGAGCCGAGACACATCACATCAGCCATTTTTTGTTCATATAAAAACATTATTGGGCCAACATCGCTGCCATTTCGTAAATGAAACACATTTCGCACCGTATCAGTATCTAAAAGGATACACAATATCAAAAAGGTTTACGACACCAATGAGGTTCAAGTATCCGCTTTGACTTATATTTCTTGGTCGTTAGAATACTCATACATTTTGATACGGGTTTATACGGACTCGGTGCTAAACCCTGATTAAAATAGAAATGGAAAGAGGGCTCGATAACTCTTCATTGCGTTCAATCTTGCTGATGATAAAAAAGATCCGCCCGTAGGCCGTGTGTATACAATACGTAGAACTTAACTTTTGTTATTTACCTCGATGGTCTAGTGATGAGTGGTCGCAAGCAAGCTGCTGAGCTTCGATTCCCAGGTCGAGAAAGTGTTATTTGGTTTTTCCTTCTGGAATTTATCAGCAGCAGCCGGGAGTCCAGATTTAGGATACCGGCTCGCCCCTTATTATAATAATAATATGGGACTTGAACATAAGTTGTGAAATGTGGATGTACTACAAGCACACCCCTGCCTAGACCTTCAGATGTGTGTTCAGATGTTTTATTAAAAGAATAAGAATAAGAATAATTTATTTGCAGAAAATATAGGTGTTACCAGTTGTAAAAGTTGGTGGTTAATGTACAGTCCATATTTTGCCTGTTTAGGGCATGCAAATTAGTGTTACATGAATAGGTACATAGGTAGGGTACTTATTTTAATAAGATATACAAAATATACACCTATGTTCTAATATAATTTCTAAATCAAGATAAATTTAAGTTACAATAATATATAAAAACACAACAAAACTTAAAACCTATTAAAAATAACATGTTGTCTTTAGATAACATAAATTATTTATTCGAATAAACACATGCCACAAAACTATAGGAAACTTAGAATATTTTTTTTTCTTTATGTTGCAGAAATTCTTATAAACTATAAAGTGAACGAACCTAGACGGATCCGTGAACTCTATGGTATAATATTATTGGCATGTTGGTAGGTATATGACGGATCTTATTTGAATAGATCTGCGTGGGATCAGCGCTTTTATGCTCACGGTGCAAGCACATAGGTACCAGCCCCACCTGTATGATGTCACACCTCGGTGACAACGAACATGATTGATTCAATTATCGACGAACATAGTATAGATATGCCAATATTTTAATACATTTGAAAGTTCACTTCACAAGTTTACAACAAATTAATTAATTTGTTGTAAAGTTATGACAGCTAAGGTCAGTAAGTGTCAATAGTTTTGCGATAAAATAGTAATAATATGGTTCAGGGATATCCATAGTATGATAATCGAAGATATTTATTTCTGAATGTGGTTTACATTGGCTGGTGGATATTGAATAATAAAAGACACGAACCTCTTTACGTCACGAATAGACTAGACCGAATACACCTGTTACTTTTTGTGAATAGGGAACTATTGTTAGATGTTACATTCGAGTCTTTCAATAAAATATTTAACCTAAGATGGCTAAAATACACTATGTATTTCGAAAATCTTAAAGTGAATTAACTTTTACCGATCATTCAGAAACCATGCTGGGCTATAATCAAGACATTATGTGTGAAATTGTATATTAGATATCTTTAGTCCGTATACTCTGCCTAGTACCTATTGGCGTATGATCCTGGGCTTTAAAGTTACTTAGTATACTTACTAACCATACTACAATAAACACTACAGTTAAAGAATTCGATATAAGGTCACTTTTATCGATAGAATCTAGCAACGGATAAACAGTCATGTCTGTCCGTTGCTAGTTGCTACCCATCCACTCACCCATCGGACTTCTGAAGCTTAGTTTTACAGGTAAGCGGTTCCGTCATAAATTATAACGGCTATATTATTTACCAGTATTTGACATTAAGGTCTCAAAAAACGCTCTGTGTTTGTGATCGTCCACCGCTCTCTCAGGAAACCAAAGCTTGGGAACAAAAGAATGGGATACTTACTTATTAGGTACAGAAATATCGGATCATCAATTTTACAAAAACATCGTGTTGCTTACATCTTATCTTAATTTGACACGGAAAATGACACACCTCCCAACATATAATGTGCACATGCAATCCATTAGGACACAGACGTAAACATGCCCCAGTGTACTACTGTTTAAAAATAGCTAATTACAAGATTGATTGTTTATTTTTACTGGGGCACAAAGACTGCTCAGTCAAGAGATCAGTCTGGGGTGGCAATGAGCCAGTAACGAGTATTGTAGGACCCAAATGTGCTAACTGCTATCGAAGTATCGGAGTTAAATAGATCAACAATGCTTACCAACGGATAGGGGATATTAAATGGTGTTGCACGATCGTAAAGTTAAACAATTCGTTAAGCTGGAAAGCTTTTTTCAAAGTTACAATAACGACCAGGGCCTGCAGTCTCGACATAGTTAGCAATCGTTTTCGGTCGCTAAGTCCTAACAATCCAGATGTAAATGTTGATGTAAATGTTTGGCAGTCTCGACACTCAAATTTATCGGTTGTTACCTACCGGTACCTACCTAAAATACCAGTAACAACCGATAAATTTGAGTGTGGAGACCACCAAATATCAGTACATCTGGATTGTTAGGACTTAGCAACCGAAAACGATTGCTAACTATGTCGAGACTGCAGGGCCAGTATGTGGTTCATGTTTTTACGAATTCACTATAATTACCTAAATCTTTACAGACATATTATTGTTTATGTTACTATGTTAAATTTGCTGAGCTCGGTCCGAGGATGGGTGACCATCCATACACATCGAGATCCCTCCGTGCCTCAGAAAGCACATTATGCCGTTGGTCTCGGCTGTCATTTGTAGACCATTGACAGTCAGTCATTGGTAGTCAGGAGCCCGAAAGTCTGACAACCAGTCTTACCACGAGGTATCATGTTACCCAATAACTGGGTTGTGGAGGTCAGATAGGCAGTCGCTTCATGTAAAATACAGGTATTCAGCAGCATCCAGTTAGACTGGAAGCCGAGTAGGCTAGGCAGGTGATATCCAATGTTAACACATACAAAACATAGCAAGATAAGTCCTATAACACATACGTTAAGATCTACGCTGCGGGACAGGGCACTTCATTATATTAACGCAGTGGCAAAGTAAATTTACATTTTACTATAAATTTCTCGCCTACGCAAACGTTAGCGACTAGTATGCAAGGACAAGTTCGGCCATGCTCTGTGAATTGTGATACATAATTTATTACAAAATGCTGTGACACGCGCCTACCGGTGCGTGCTTTTTAACAAACAATTGATTTAAGTACCCAAGTACTTACCTAAACGGAACGGTACCGATAACTATCGGTTGTTGGTAAAGTAGTATATTATTATCGTGTAACGTTTCAATCAATCAATCAATTTGGCCTGTCGCGGTCCACAGCTGGACACGGGGTTTAAATTACTAATGAATTTGACTTGCAGTCCCCGGCTAAGTATAGCGCACCCCATCTGATGCCTAAGACTTCGTTTTCGGTGGAAAGCGGAAGCGGGTGATGGAAACTAAAACGTAGAGGATCGTTTTACTAGCTTTGAATTTGAGCGCCTCCTTGGTATTGTGGTCGCAAATGCTACTTTTGAGTATGAGGTCCTGGGTTCGATTGGTCGGGCAAAGTGTTATTTGGTTTTACTATTTGGAATTTCTCAGTACCAGGCCGGAATCTGGATTAGTGCCTGGTTGATGGCAATAGGCTCGCCCCCTATTATATGGGACTTTAACATAACTGGCGAAATAAGGGTACTTATACTCGTAGGTATTATAGGAACACCTCTGCCCAACCCTGTGGGGAAACCAGGCGTGGTGTGTTATGAGTTTGAGCGTGTTGCTATGCGCTCACGTAGCCCTTTTTCCACCGGATAGGTTTTGGAACCATTCTGTACATACACAAGTACAACAATAAATTAAACTATTAAAAAATAAATTAAATAAATCTTGTCGTCCTTTTAAACTATGTTTCTACCTAAGTACTTAGATGATTAATTAGATCGTGTTACAAACCAAATGTTTTAAGACGAGCGCTAATCCTGCCGACAAACTGCCACGCAGTTTGGCAGGTTTATAAAATATGTAGGTACAATGTTTGGTTCAAATAAATGATTTATTTATTTTTACGTACATAATCAGCCTATAATTTTCCCACTGCTAAGACAAAAGCCTCCTCTCTGTGAGAGGGAGTGGGGCGTAAACCACCACAAAGGCCCAGTGCGGGTTGGTGGATGTCACGTCTTCGAATTTTTGGTTCTAGGACATGCCAGTTTCCTCACGATGTTTTCCTTCACCGTTTTGAGAGCAGTGGTGATGAAATTATTTACACAAAGTAAAGCGCCTGCTTGGAATCGAGCCCGCGACCTACAAGTCGTAAGTCGCGGCCGTTACCACTGGGCCACCACTGCTCTTTTGTACATTTATGAAGAATTAACTTTTAAGTTTTCCCCACCAAAGTGAACCCCACCGAAGTTTTCCCCATCTATCCAAATAGAAGCTCACCTTGTTCTCAAAGTACCTACATAGCAAATAAATAGTACCTACTTAAGTCAACATAACTTCATCCGTACTCCGAAGGTTATCATGTATGATCTCATCACAGTAGTGTCCGACCGAAGGTCTATTTTTGGCCGAAGCCGAAGCCGAAGCCGATTAATCGGCAATCGCCACAACCTTCGGCAGAAGCCGAAGCCGAAGCCGAAGGTAATTTCTCAGTAATTAATTTTGTTCAATATTGTCTACAAGCTACAATTAATATTAAAATCCTTTTCACTAGTTCACTTGTTTTGACGCGCATGCAATGTGATATTTGACAGTGACTCCCCGCGGCCTCTGCAAACACGACCGATCCGTCGCTCTCTCACTCAGTCTTTCGTAACAGTTCGTTTAATCTCGACGGTTGCTCGGACCTTCGGCGAAACCTTCGGCTTCGGCCGGGTATGGGCCGAAGCCGAAGGTTTCACCGAATATGGTTTTTTTGGCCGAAGGTGGCCGATGCCGAAGCCGAAGCCGAAGCTTCGGTCGAACACTACATCACAGCAATAACAGCACATAGATCTATTATATCCCGCAACAATATAATAGAATTTAAGGGGGAAGCGCACGGTTGCCCGCGAAATTTAATTTTTCTTTAGTTTTTGCAGTTTGCAGGTCAGTGTCAGGTTGTATGTTGAACGAAATATGATTCGCGACCGTAACAAGTATGTATTTACAAAATTATAGTCTTTAAAATCATCAATACAACCCAAGTACCAAACCAAAACCCAACCCAATAGGAAATATATGACCTTCTTGCAAATTGAAAAAATAATTAAGAAAATATGAATTTCGCGGGCAACCTGGCGCTTGCCCTTAACAATGAACAGATCGTGTTTACATTTTGCAGCCAAATAGCGTGTGGTTAATAAATATAACAGTTTTACCCTACATTGTGACAAAATGCAGTTATGACCCACTTGGCAAGCGAGTGAGTTCTAATCGTGGTTTGATTCGCAGCAGTAGGTACTTTCTTGACTGAAGGAGATTTTCAGGCCACACACTATTAATAAGTTAATAATGTACGAACCTGTGGTATGAACGTTTTGTGAGCTACGTTAGATCATAACAATTTTAGGGCTCATTATCTTAAATAGACTTATGAAACTTTGTAGACAGCCTTTGTCATACTAGCAACCGTAACTTGTAACATAAACGCCTATTCTAGAGATGGTGAACACTTTTTCAAATTACACAAGACAGAATTAAAAGCAAATGTTGAACAATATACACTCGGCGTCAAAAAAATCGCACCTCCGCGAAAATAACTTTTAAGCGTTATTAACCCTTAACACGCGCATGTACCCCCACCAATATTGATGGCATTTGAAAGCCCATTAAATAAACTTTAAAAAAAAAACATTTCATTTCATTAAAAAAAAAAGCTTGATACCACAAATGTGACTTTAAAAAAAAATGGCAATTTTGCTCCTCACAAGGGGCACAACTTGCGCTACCTTTAGTGGGTATAAAAGGGTTAATACAGGTTCAATGGAGGTCATTCGCTATCCAACCGTTGAAGAGGACACACGAGAAGAACTTTCACAAAAAAAACCACCTTGAAGATGGATACCACTGCTGATGAAGCCGCTCAAGTGATTGCACTACTGCAATCAGGGATGCGTCAGTGTGATGTCGCTCGGCAACTGAACTTGAGCCGTTTTTCGGTTCGAAGAGTATACCAGCGGTTCCTGGAGACCGGTGGCCTTGTCCGGAGGCATGGGTCTGGTAGACGTCGCTGCACCTCGGAGAGAGACGACCGATTCATCGTATCGACATCCCTAAGAAATCGGTTCTCTAATGCTGTTGAGTTGCAACAGCAGCTCCAGGCCGCTCGCAGAACAACCGTGAGTATTTCTACGGTTAGACGAAGATTGAGGGAGAAGAAGATAGCGGCACACAGAGCTGCTACGGGTCCAAAATTGACCGCAGAGCATCGGCGAGCCCGCTTGCAGTTTGCTCGCGACCACGTCAATTGGACCCTTGACCAATGGAGAGCTGTTCTCTTCTCAGACGAGACGAGAGTGTGTCTGTTTTGCAACGATAGACGCAGAAGAGTGTACAGAAGACAGGGGGAACGTTTCGCCCAACCCTGCATCCAGGAGACGGTGGAATACGGGGGCGGTTCCTGTATGTTTTGGGGCGGCATGTCGGCCGACGGCAAAACCGACCTTGTAAGCGTCTCCCGGACTGGAGGTGCTCGCGGGCAAGGGTCGCTGACTGCTCACCGGTACGTCACAGAGATCCTGGAAGAGCATGTGGTCCCCTATGCCGGTTTTGTTGGCGAGGGGTTCACATTAATGCACGATAACGCTCGCGCTCACACTGCATTAATTGTGCGCGACTACCTTCAAGAGGTTGGGATCTCTGTCATGCAGTGGCCAGCGAGAAGTCCAGACCTGAACCCGATAGAGCACCTTTGGGACCATTTGAAACGCAAGGTTCGGTCTCGTGATCCCACTCCCACGACTCTCCAGGAGCTCGAAGAGGCTGTTATTGGGGAATGGGCCAGTATCCCTCAAGAAGAGCTCCTAAAATTGGTAAGATCCATGAGGGAGCGTATGGAAGCCGTCATCCGGGCAAGGGGGAGTAACACTAGGTTTTAGGTTAGTTTTAAGAAACTTTTTGTATTTTTTTTTATGTTTATTAATCTGTTTTTAATTAAGGCTTAGTTAAGGATTTTTATTGTTTTGTAAACTTTATTGTTTTTTGCACTTATCCAATAAAAAATAAAAATTAATTGAATTGTTTTTTTAAGTTTATTTAATGGGCTTTCAAATGATACCAATATTGGTGGGGGTAAATGCGTGTGTTAAGGGTTATAAACGCTTGAAAATAATTTTCGCGGAGGTGCGATTTTTTTGACGCCGAGTGTAGTAAATTAATGCTAACCTGACATGAGCAAGCGTGGTGATCAATGCTTGTGCCTTTTCTGTATGAGCAGAGGCAATTGCCTTGCAATGGGACAATAATAGGCTGCCACAAGCCAAACAAGCTAGGCGATCTATATTTATGTAGGTAAATATAACAGAACAGGAAAGAAAATTGTACAATTTCGTACTTACTAAAATAAATACCATGCCCAGTTTTTTCCACATTGCACCTTCTCCGTCCCTGGCCTATACAATATCAATAGTGCAAATGAATTCAAACATTTTATTATTACTGGAGGCGTAGCAATAAAACAATATTTTCGGAACCTATATTTATTATAGACTTTAACATCGAACACGGTCGTCATAAATTGCGAAAACGTGACTATGTACCGAACCTAGTTGTTTAACAGTCGGCTATTCTATACATACTAATAATACCTAATCATATGCTGCACAGGTAAATAAATTTACAGTGAATGGATGCTACAACTGAGTTGGTAATAACAAAGGCTTCAATTGAAGTGAACAGAGATAAGAATAGTAATGTGTAGGTATTCGTGGCACGTTGAGGCTAAGCAGCCTTTCGTAATAATTCAATAGGTGGTACTCAACACCTGAAGATTATCGACTTTAAGGCAGTTGACCAAACTCGCTAATCTAATGTTGAGTGACAAAACCGACCATTCCGAAGCAATAAAGTAGTTTTACCTCATTCTTCATGACAATTCTAACTATGAACTAAGTAAACAGCTTTTGTTGTTACTGTGAATTTGAACAAAACGTCGTCATTGTCAATTTCAAGTGGCCGGAAGTATGGTTAGCATCATAAGATTCATAAGGCAAAGAATATTTTGCTATTTGAAAGGATAGCGGCCATTTTCGAGAATTATCATATATTCTATAAATCAGTATATATCAGTATTCTAGACTTTATCGTTAGTAATTTATGCAAATAAATACGTTATACGTTTTTCTTTTATTAAAAAACAGTACACACTCTCGAGTATTGTTGCAGACTCTACCTCGTCAAATTGATGACCTTAACTGGCATTTTTATTACAACCAGGAAATGCTACTATCACTCCACTTAGTATCACATTAGGGACACGAATGGAGTAGGTATGTATTTTATAGATAATACAATTCAAGCCATCTGTTAGAAGTAACTACATATTTAGTAATCTGTGGTTAGGTCGAGATTCACGTAGGTATTTGAAATCAGTCACAGAAGCCAAGTTACTGGATTTGTTTTTTTTTTTTTTTTTTTTTTTTTTCACCTTGTCGTGAATAATCAACAACAGCTAGTAAGCATTCGGCGAATATTCCTGTTATCGCGACAGGATAGGTCCCAGGAATGACACGTTGCAACTTTGATAAATATTGCATTACAGCTATTTTCTCTGAAGCTGTGACCATGTGTGACCACAGCCAAACTTTTAAAACTTTTCAATGGATATAAATGGTAATTTGGTTCTAGTATTATCCTATCAAAAATACAGTTGTAATACGTTAGTTAAGGTTATTTATTTTACGTGCAGGCAGGCATGTGTAATTGTGTTTTTAATTTAAGCAACACGCATGCCGCGAATTGAGACAAAAGTCGTGAGAGAAGAAAGTTATAGTCTCACTGACACAGTCGAGACCGACGGACTTTATTACATTCCTTGTAAGCAGGTAATTATGTAGCGGGAACCTTATGTAATCAGGAGTGGCGTAATATTTGATAAACTTGTGTAAGACCGGTATAAATAAAATAAAAATTTACTTTTACTGACCTGAAAATAATGATTTACTGTTACAAAAGCTTTACATGGTTGGAAGAACAGTTTTTAGTTTATTACGTAACAAACTAAAAGAAAATAATTAAGCTACCTATTTTACTTCATTGAAAATTATAGGTACAAACCATCCATTCTTTCACCCAAAATTCTTTCGAATTACTTAAGAGCTCCAAAAATAGTAAAATTCGAATCAACTTCAGCTTTTATTTTAGTCAGTTACGTAATAAATTGAAAAATATCATTAAGCTGACCATTTCTATTTCATTTAAAATTATACTAACCATTCATTCTTTCCCCCAAAAAACCTTTTTTTACATACAATCTCGGGCTCAAAAATATTAAATAATGTAATCAACTTTAGATACTTTTTATTTTAGTTTTTTATCAATATGAATATCATAGTGTATCAAAAATGGAATTCAAAAATGGAATTCTAATATTCATTAGAATTAATTTTTTATAGCCGGTAGCCTACGTGCCTCCGTAGATAAGATCGTCACGTCAGCCGAGCGAAGTGACACAGAATTGTGAGAAATGAAAGTCATTGTCACACTGCCACACACAGTACGCCAAGCAATAATAGCAATAGGTGGAAAAAATGATGTGCTTTATCTACATTTCTTAACTTTGCTTATGAGGCTTCTGGATTTTGTACTCTGTGGCGCTGATTACAAAAATACTTTGGCTAAAAGGTATTTAGGAATTATCGTGTTCATTGATTGGGGCAAATAATTTCATTTTAAATGAGGATGGTTTAATAACCAGTGGTGTAAATTTAATTTTATTACAACACTTGAGTGTTTACAATTTTGTAGTAAACGAAAACCTGAGTCATGATCAAAATTTAAACATTTTACGAAATGTAAATTCTATCTTTTGTTTAATAGAATAGAATACTCTTTGTTACATGTCATAGAGCAACACGGACCGGAGGGGAGTAGCCATACGCAGGCGTTCCCCTCTGCCAAAGTACAAGTCCACGCGGTCCTATGCGTACAATAAAACTAGTTGCAGCCGCTCCATTCACTAGACTAAATCTAGTTGCGCGGCTGAATCGACGTCCCACAAAAATGCCGAATTGTTCAGTTTTTGGCTGCAAAAAGAGGTTTGCCACGTCAAATTTACAAAAAGATGGCGTTACCTTTCATGTGTAAGGAATTTTTAATCAAATTATTACATTTTACTCCTTTTTAAACTTATAATTTACAATAATAACGGTCGTGTTGTTTCGGATTCGTCTACCAACACAGGCCGCTCGCCTTCATACAATATGCGGATCGGTCGAGCGACTGATCCGAGTGTTTTCGCTGTCACCGAGCGATAGTGTTGTTACCGGTTAGATATCGATAAAAATGGCAAATGCAAAGGACTCTTTAAAGCTATATCTCTCATGCATATAATCATTTTTGAGATTATGCCTTCTGATTTAATTATTATAATTATGTATATTGTGAGCTTTATTTTGATATGGTTTAATATTAAAATTGCGTCAAATTAAATTTAATACAATACTTACGAGTATTAATACATTACATTAAAACTACTAAGTGTGAAGCTCGACCATATTGTTTTTATTTATTTATTTATTGCAGTTTTCCTAAAGATTCGAGTTTAAAGGATATATTGAAGAACTTTTGTAATGTCAGAATTACCTGGATACCTACAAGAAACAGTGTCATTTGCTCAGATAATTTCAAGACCTCTGACTTTCAAGTGTTGGCGAACAATAGAAGGAGATTGGTCGAGGGCACCAAGCCAACTCTAATACCACACTGTACTTGTTCCGTAAGTTTTTTTTATATCATGGAGAAGGCAAAAAACCATGTCCACCCGATGTAATGCCTCGTGCCGCCAGTAAAATGTTGGTTATGTAGTATGGTTAGTCATAGATGTTAAATGAAGCATAAATTTTTCCACTTCAAAAAATATTTTTTATATTTATATTTTTTTGTTAAAGGCACAAGTGCTAAGTTAAAAGCTCAGCTTATAACTAAAGCATTTGAACTAATACATGAAACTGGAGTGGAAATAAAAGCATTAACATGTGACGGCGCAAGAGCAAATTTAGCGATGGCAACAGAACTGGGTTGCTGCTTAGTTGCAAATAAATTGCAAACTACCATATTAGATCCTACAACGGGGCAACAATTTTACTTTTTATTAGACCCGAGTCACATGTTAAAATTAATTCGAAACACTTTTTGTGACTACAAATGTTTTTACGATGACAATGGAAATAAAATTCAATGGTCATTTGTGGAGGCATTACATAAAATCTAATATCATAATTGTTCAGCGCAAGTGTTGCTGACGCACTTGTGTTTTGTGAAAAAGAATTAAATTTACCGGAGTTTTATGGATCGACTGCAACTTCAAAGTTTATTTCACTGATAAACGACGTCGATAAACGACGGTCACGTCAAAATGGTTATAAGAGAGCAATAAACTCTGAAAACTATGAGCAAGCTTTTAGAAAAATGGACGAAGCTCAAAAGATTTTATTGAGCTTATAAACCTATGTAAAAAAACGCAATGGAGAGTCTACTAAAATGAATTTATTAGATTCTCCACGATACACAGGTTTTTTGTGAATTTTGATCTGCATTGAGAGTACAAAGTCTATCTCTCAAGATTTTATACAAAACCAACAAAATGGTCTGAAATATATGCCCCTCCACAGGATCTTTCAAGATTTTATACAAAACCAACAAAATGGTCTGAAATATATGCCCCTCCACAGGATCAGTCAAGATCACATCGAGCTGTTTTTTTCGATTGTAAGAAGTGATGGTGGTTATTCCGATAATCCCTCAAGCTCCTCATAGAAGCTCTAATTTTTTTATCTCCTTTTACCGAGAAAGTAGTGAAAAAAAAAATTAAGTGCAATAAGTACGTGCATCAAAGGTTTGCTCGGGCCGATTGATGAAAAAAGCTTAATGCATCAGAAAAGCAGAAGAAAGTTGCTGTATGCTTCAAAAGAGGTCATTCTTTTGATTTGTGAGAAAGAAATAAGACATCGTATAAGTGACGACAATAAACCTACACGATCTTGTACCACACACCAAATCGTGCCAAAAGCTTTAAAAAAGTTTATTGGCAAAGACTTGTTTCCCTCTATCAGTTACCATTCACATGAAAATGATTTTACAAATCATAATTTGGAACTGGCCAGATTAATAATGGAAAAAATATACTGATACAGGAATTTCTTTCTTAATGGAAAAGGCAAACCCACAAAAACGTATTCGACATAATTTATAAAAAAAATAATCCATTTTAAAAACCAGTGATAGATAAAACTATCGCTGGTTTTCAAAATTATATAAACATTAAGTTAACTGTCCTATGATAAATTGTTGGATGAATAAATAAAATCCTATCTTTATTATAATATCCACCTTTGTATCACTTTTTAAACCTGATTTCCCTAACAGAGTTCTCGAATTTATCGATAATGCATATCGACAGTTGTTACAGCCACGGCTGTTCGCAACTTGTCAATGTAGTTGTGTCACTTCATTACACTGTTATGACACCGAATGCAGCTACGTGTGTGTGAAATTGTTAGTGTATTGTTATAATTGTTAAGTGTGGGTTTCGTGGTGACAGCCGATTGTTTTTGTGTGGGAGTCTGAGAAAGTGTGCGTGGCGCAGATTTCCCCCCCCAAAAAATGACAGACAATTCTGTATCGGGTACACACGCTATGGCTACTCCCCTCCGGTCCGCCGGTGGTCCGTGTTGCTCTATGTTACATGTACACCAAAAAATTACAGATATAAATGTAGAAATTTTACACAGACAACCTTTGGATGAATTAAAGGGAGAAGGAGAGACAATACTGCAGGTAGTCAGTGGTGTACCAATTACATATACAATGAATACAAATACCTATGATATGATACTTATCCAACTACAAATTAAAAATCTGTACTGCACAAAATATTAAAGCAGCTGTTAGCAATGCAATGTAAAATGTAATAGATCATAAAAACCAGCTAGATATTTCTAACCACCGTGCGAACTGCGGCATTAGCACTAAGCCGTAAGGTATGCAATGCAAATTAATATTAATAACTCGTTAACTTTAGGTCCGTCATCTAACCAAGCGTCGTCGGCATTTCGTGCCGTTATCATAACAAAACATCTCGAACAGTGTTAGGTAACATAACGTGCTCTTTATTATTATAAGTAACGCGACCCTTTGGTTCTTCCACGAAATACTACACCGCTGATTTTTTAAGTGGCTTTAACTAAACGAGCGATTGCAGGTCAGGATTACTCCGGCAATAATGTTTAACCACTAAGTACCAATCTTTAACACAATAACCTTTACGATTTAGCTTTGAAACTGCAGTTAGTTAGCAAAGATTAGTCAGCCTAGAAGAGGCAAAAGAACTTTGGCATTAAGCTGAGGTCGCAGTGATAAGTACGGCCTTGATCACGTCTAAAACCTTTTTAATATGCAACTGTATTAAATAGTTCAAATGCTTACGTAAGTATTGAAGTGGAATACACAGTTTTTCGAAAATTGCACTGTTATCTTTCTTATTTGTTCTTAGTTATCCTTGTCGGTTTCTTTCATACCCAAACAAAGCAGGCAAATAAGATACGATTCAAGCTCACGTCACGTCTTGATGCAGTTTATTTGAATCAACATCCTTGTTCTTATAAAAAATACCTTCAACACGTCATCATTTGCGGTCACTACAGAGTGCAGGTATTTCCTTTTATCACCTCCTTCATAAAAGCTTCCACTATTACTTACCAACGTCTGAAATTTCGTAACACATAGGTAAGTTCAAAATCCTTCCATCATTCTGACGCAATCCTTATCGTCCACTGTCTATCACACGTGTGTGCTTTAGCAGGTTTAAGTAAGGGCCTAGTTTATAATGTAATCAGCCTTGTGTAGTGGGTGTAAGGCGAACTTGGTAACTGTACTGCTGAGATAAACGGCTGTGCCCTCTCGGCCGCAGGTGTTATGTAAGTACCGCAGCCTGAAGTACCTACCGACCGATCACCTAACTGCATACCATGGTGATGTATATACAGATTCATGCCAACATTCATATTGCATGCCATAGAGCTAGTATTGATGTTGTATACAAGACGGTCTTACCTTCTAGTATGTGTCACTCAAGTCTTCGAGAATTCGGTAGTTTGATAGAGAATTTGTTGGTTTGATAGATTTGTCTCAATCTGCATTATCTTTCCAATTATAGTTTAGAAATTGACTATCGTCAGTGTAACTAAACGCACTGATGATTATCGACGCATCTTACATCAGCGCTGATTAAATTAACCAAGTATTTTAAACATTATAGGGCCATAAACCACACGAAGCCTTAAAAGCTCTGAAATTTAAAGTGCACTCAGATCATCCTAAGTCCTTACTAGAACTTTATTGTTCTAGAAACATTCGATTTACGGGCAATTCCCTCGCTTTTCCGAGAAAATGTTGAACGACCATAATGGAGAATGTCGTAGACAATGTTTAATTTAGATATAAACCCGTAGTACTACGAATAAAAATAGTGCTGTAAAACTATTTTGTATGTTATGGGCACTAACAATAGATTTGTATACATACATGTTTGTGTATAGATCTACTATCAGTTTATTGCCTCGCCAAGCGAAACGCTTTAAAAGGGGCGAGATCACATTTCGTTCTAAGAAATAAAGTGTTTAATCCAACGTTGAAGCAGGAAGCAAATCTCCTGCGGCTGAGAAATAGGAAATATCTGATACCGGTTGACCTCAAATATTGAACTTTTACTAGGAAACAAGCCAAGTGACGGTTTTCCGCGCAAAAGCTAATACGTAAACATTTCTTACAATAACCATTGTCATGCTTTATTTATGGGAATGATAAACTTTGGCCAGACATAAAACTTACAACCCTATTAAAGTTCAATATAAGATCGAAGATATAATTGAAACAGCAGAGATTCCGTTTAAAGATTATAAAGGTTCAATAGAAGGGAGACGTCCGCTGCATTCCAACAGTCCTTTCACGCTTAGAAGTGCTTCGCAATAATCTGCGCAATGTGCCATCGCTTAAATATCAAAGAACAGATTGCTCTCGACCTCACAGACTCAGCCAATAAGGGAAGGGAATATTTGCTGTGACTACACATAACATCCAGCTTATTAAAAATCACTTACAGTATATGGAAGTAGGCATGGTCGAGCAACCGCTGCAACTTTTTTCAATATCCGCACGGGGAACGAGTCAATAAATTGTCAAGATGGCAGTATACAGTACAGTCGTGCATATAAATATGTATGAATTTGAGTTGTCTTCAGCAACTACCTTCATCCTTAATGATTAATTTTACTCAAAATATGCATAACCAAACATCGTGATTCACAATAGTTGTCAAGGAAAATAAAACAACCTTTACAGCAACAACACTAAAAAGAGAACTCAACAACAAAAAGGATGAGGATTTCAAACCGGCAAGGGCAAATCAATTTGTACCAAAAACTAATTCAGATCATTAACCAAATTGGTGCCCAGGAGATATTCAAAAGACTATTGGAACAAACGTAACAAAACTGGAAAAGGAAAGAACGTTTTTTGTCGAGTTGATCGTTGTGGAGGACGGTGTGCGGGCGCGCGCGCAGGCCACTCACCCTGCGGGGTAGGATATGAGGGGCGGGGGAAACTACAACCTATGTTACCCTGCCTCAGCTGTGAACCACGGAAGTGCCTCCTATTGCCTGTCTTTGATAAATCCTTTATCAGATTCATCCGTTACCGGGTTGTAATGAATTTCTCCTCCCAACGATCTTTCATATTTTTTCTGGATGTTTTGGTTTCTTTCTATGGGATTGCAATTTCGTAAAAAGCTTCAAAAATTTCATCGTCTCAGGTTTCGCGTTGTTTTATCAAAGATTCTACTTTTTCTCTTTGATTGTTTGGTTCCAAGTGCCCTAAACACAATTGGTTTTGCTATGTTCCACCAGTGTTTATCTCTTATAATCCACCCTTTCTGCAGTTATTTAATTTTCTTGGCGCCTGTTTTCAAGCGAAGTTATTAATACGTCAAATAAATCAGTTCATGTTATTTCTTTAAGAGATTTCATCGATGATGTTTATATCAGTCTTAGTTCCATTCTCATGGGTGTTTGATTCATTTGTGAGCACCTTATTCAATAATAACTAAAGAGTTGCACAATTTTGCAAGCTTTAACATGAGCTGTTATCGTATGCTCAATCATAAAAACTGAAAAGCAGTTTCATAATATTGCCCAACTACAACTTTCAAAGCATGAATCCAATGAGTCAGGGTTTCCAAAATTAAAAAACTTCGCAAATATTAATTTTAGAGCGCCATTGGCGTTCTTTTAATAATTTCTTAGAAATAGCTGTAACGTCATAAATGCAAATTTTAGGAAGGTACCGGAGTAACAAGTGCTTCTCAAACAAGTCTTACGGCATTGTCTTACTGTCATTTAACACCGAACTACCGAACAAAGGTCTGGAGACAAAAAACTCTTTGCAGCGAAAGGTCCATTCAACTACCTGCTTCAAAGACAAATCGACGTCAGGACCTTTTTGGTTTCTTTTTTTATAAGTGGCATCTCGCATGGCAACCTAGGAGGTTGTCGGCTGCTTAACCGGGCTTGCATGTGGTTGCCTCAATAAATTAAGGCCTCCAGCCAGGACTTATACCCCTGTGGGGTACGGACCTCGGCTTTGGGCGTCGCTGGGGGAGGTCAGCAAGGGACCGGCTGGATTGGATTGTCGACGTCAGGCCATTGCGAGATTGAATATTAGAAGTGATGAATACCGCACTTTGTAATCGGTGACACATCGCTCTGGCCCCACCATATTTGATGATGATGTGCCCAAATGTTTGCAAATTATTTCACCTACAATGATAGCAGCTGAATTGTCACATAGAATGACTCATGGGCGGAATAAAGAATCTATTTTGACTACGGGTAATGAAGCCTCACGTGTGTCGGGCAATGCAAAAAGTCTGAACCATGAAATCCGCGGCAAAAACTTCTATAGCCAATTGGCCAATTGCTCGCGAATTATTGTCCATTTCCAATGTTTAGGGTGATTATAGAAATTAATTTCCATTACGAATTATCTTATTATTTTGTATGTTCATTTTATTGCTCCCATCAGATTTCCGTTTCTGCTGCGGTCATGTCCAAACTTGTTGTGCCCCTAATACCTACTTTTCTTGGAAACAAAATAAGTTGATAACCTTTGATATTGAGTTAACTCAAAAGTGGGTCATTCTCAAAACGTATCAGTTACACAAAATTTTGTTCAAATGCGTGTCTGCTGTAAGTTAAATTAAGAAACAAACAGATAACGTTGCGACTTGCAGTCATGTGGTCTGTGGAGAATCTTTCAATTCCTTTATGTTGAGGTGTAATGATAAAAACAAACGTGTAAGTAAACTGAGTCCACCTGTTGACACCACACCTGGCGCAGGCACACAGGGGGTGCAATGGCGTGCACTCGACCACCAATGTTTATCTCATCTACAAATATTTAAACGTCGCGTGACTGAACTTGAGATGCATTCGAGCCGCCTCGGTGAAAATTCCTTAACGACTTAACAAAGATAAAAAGTTCAAAATCCTTTTCTAAAGCCTCTTATACCGACTATAATTATTATACTAAACTAGTCAAACGACTGTCTAGTGTCTAGTAACTAGTACAATATCCGGTTTGCCGTACCTTATTCGCTGGCGGCATCAAACACTCTTCTGCCTCGGAAGATATATTGCTTCATTTACTGCAATCTTTTAAATAACACTAAGTTATAGAATAGAAACACTACTGACACTACACTAAACACAAAACTTTTAAATCTAATTGTTTATTCCGTCTACTGCAGTTCACTCGTTTCCTGTTTCTTCAGTTACAACTTTTTCATACTTGTCGACTACTTTTAATTTATGATTATCACTTTTATTGTTTTATATTACCGCATTTACAATTAAATTAATTTCGATTAGTGATTATATCGGAGAACGCTCGCGGCCGTCCGCCGTCGACTGTTGGAGTAGTAACGTACTAGCATCGCGGCAACCACCACATTGAGTGGGAGGAGGACCATGAGACAGTGCTATGGACCACGCACGTGTTAGAGGGAGACGACTAGAGACGTCATCGCTGGCACATCTATAAAGCAACTAACGAAAACTGTCCTGCAAAGAAATTAAATAACTCACAAAGTCGAGGGTCTCCAGTTTTACCGTATAATACCGGTTTTACCTGTGTCCGACGGCGTGCCAATAAGGTAATTTGAATTCCAGTAGAGTGAAAAAGACGGAGATTTGTGTCGAAGGCTCTATACATATAAGTCGTGAAGGGTTACAGTTCGAAAGAAAATGTTAATAAATTAAATTTGAATACTGGGTTCGTTAACGGTCACAACGAGTCGTATGAGTGATACGAGAGATTTTAATACCGTCTAGTGTTGAAATTAAAAAACCGGTTAGGCCTTGTTTGGTTATCATCGATTCTTAATTTGGCAGTCTTTAAAACGTTCTCACCGCACAACAATAGAGTGCGAGCACTTTCTAACCACAAATAAATTCCTAAATAAATAGAAACAAAATAAACGCTAAATCCGTTAATTCAATAATCGCGTTACGGGGTAAGTCAATAAACACCAATTCGTTGTGCAAACCGTAGGACAAGGCATTGGTTGTGCTTGGCATGATTCAAAATACAAGAACGCGGTTACTCTTCTATTTGCCTTCTTACTATTGCACAAAGAAAAGCTTCACTTTTACCAATTAGCTCTGCGGCGCATGAGCGGTCGACAGACGTGGCTTTGTTTCCCAAAACAAGTGAAAATCTATTCGATATCGACACACTTTCGATACACCTGCTACGAATTTCCATTGTGTAACGACATTTTTATACTGTCTTCCTATTATTGTTCTTTAACGCCCTAATTGCTTACAAAAACCAAATGTTTTAGATACGAGTACAAACAAAAAATAAAGATTTGAAAAAAAAAATGATATGCAAAAATTTATTCGTACGTTAATGGTAACTAACATTGCTCATGGCTCGATAAAGATTGATTGAGCAGACACTCAACAGTGTAAAAAATATAGTATCAATAATAATATATGGTTTACATTGAAGTTCAGTATTATGTGATACTCAAAATTTTAGTTTAATATCCCCTCTTTCTAGAATTTGGCATCGTTTAATCTTTCAGCTCAAGGTTTCTCATTAGCTTCAAACTTTAATTTTGATATACTTAAAGCTTTTGATTTTATAAGGCTGTATTACAATTCCGAAATGCAAATCAAATTGCTTCTTATATGTAGTTCAATGTTTCCAACATTGAACTACCATAAATGAACATACATACCTAAGAAGTGTACCATCAGGTGCGGTTTCCGTATTCCGTAAGCTTTCGTTGTTTCTTAAGAGCGTTTATACCTTATGAGTGGCAACGTCGCAATTTAGAGTCATATTTCGTGGTTTTTCAATTTTTATCATTTAATCGGAGCTATATTTTAAAAATTTGTTTAATTAACTTTTTAGAATTATGTGAAAACTGCGTAGGTAAAAGGTAAGAAATCGTTGCGTTTACAGTTCTATTATATGCAAATAATACATTGGAAACTTGCAGGGCGTTATTTTCATTGTAAAATAACTGTAAGCATTACGGTAACTTACTTTTTAAACACTTTCACGTAATTCTAAAAAGTTAATTAAACAGATTTTTTTTAATATAGCTCCGATTAAATGAAAAAAATTGAAAACCACGAAATATGACACTAAATTGCGACGTTGCCACTCATAAGGTATAAACGCTCTTAAGGTCCCTTTTAGTTCTCGCCCCTCTATGTTATTATTATCGTCTTAACATTAATTAGCTGCCTTTTAAGTGGGTGGTAAAAGGTACCTACCTACATAAAGGTAATGTTGATTGATTGAAATCTTGCCTTCTCTGGGAATGTTGTCTAATTTTCACCTCCATCAGTGTTATTTTCTTGTGAATAGCATGTATCCACTAATTACTTTTACGTTTCTTTTTAGACCTTAAAATCAAAGAAAACATGCTCTGTTTACACTAAAAACATAAATCAGGAAATAGAAAGTTAATAACTTTCCGATTTCTACACCTTTTAACATGAATCAACACAAATTACCATGAAGAAAAACAGTCCTATCGTAAATTATTTGGACGTGCATAAAATTCCTTGTTACAAGATTTGTTTCTTTGGTCAAAGAGAGGATAGGAGAGAAGCAGGGTTTAAAATAATCAGTTTAACAGTCACGTCTACAGTTTTCGTTGACGACGACGAATGTATGATTCGCGTTCAATGTATGTTCGGTGTGAGGGTGATTTACTAATGGTGAGGTTAATATGACGAATTAATTAATAACATTATCTAAGGGACAAATTTCATTTATAGTTGTGATCATTAGTTTGCTAGTTATCCGTAGTCAACGACAACTGGAATGGCTAACGTAACAATGTTGAAGAAAATCGAGCACCGCGCTGTTATTAATTGCTTACCAAACAAGGAAAAAGTCAAAAAAATATTCACGAAGAGATGCTGGCTGTTTACTAAGATTCTGCACCTTCGTTATCTACGGTTTAACAGTGGTCAAGTGAATTTAAAAAGGGCAGAGAGAGTATTGAAGACGACACTCGCTCAGGCCGAACGGTCACTGCCTCTGCGGAAGAAAACTACACGGCGCGAACAAACTAAAACCTACACGGCGCGTAAGGCTGCTGTGTGAGATTGTGGTTTCGAAGCAATTAACCACCCACCCTATAGCCCGGACACATGAATAATAAAGCGAGCAGAATGAAAGCATTAAACTAACGCCGCGGCCGTGCGCGGGTACACTACTACACGCACAGCTTTGTGTGCGTGACCTGTCACGGACTAGGCGCGCGGGGCGTGCACCGGAGGCGGCGGCGGCGACGGTGGCGCCCGCGCGGGTACAAACCGGTTTGAGCCAGCTCAGTAAGCGGACAAAGTTAAGGTGTGCCGCCGGCAGCAATACGACGCGAAAGTTTGTAATAGTTTTAAATGGTTTTATCAGAGGCCAAACTGTTGTATGTGTACAAATAATGGTAGGAAAACCAAGGTGATTTCTTTTTTTGTATATCCGATGGATCTTGTCAGGTAATTATCTATATTAACCTATACCTACACATTTTTAATGCTTATAAAAGAAGTACCTATTTAGTTACGAGGTAGGTAATATAACTAAGATGTCGATAAGATTTATCCAAAAGAATTATAGTTTATTAATTATTATTCTCATGTATGTATTGTCTCTGTATTATTGTTCGACTCCTACTTATTTGTTTCGTATTTGTGTTGCAGATACCAAAGTGTGTTTGTAGGCGTCTTGGCAAGATTCCGTTTGGCCTTTTCTGTTACATACTTAACTTACGTAATTCATCATACGATAAAACAAAAGAACAAATTATTAAAAACCAAGCAAAATGGGAACAAAAAATATTGAGAGTTGGGAATTTGTAGAAATATAATAATATAAGATAAGTATATGTACTTAATTTGTATAAGTACTTAATAAAATAAAATATTTTGTTTTCTTTTTATCATTACCAGCAATAAAATGTACCGAATTATGGTACCTACTTTGGTTTTGTACCTTTGTACTTAATTTTCAACAAACTGTTAATATTATAAACCATTTCGTCTTTCAAAGCTACCATATGTTTAATGTTCCGTACCTAAAATGGAAAACGTATCCCATAAGTTTTCCAATTTCAGTCACAGTACAGTCGGTCTACTTCAGTCACAGTGCCTGTTCATCCGTCCGTCTGTCCATCCGTTCGTCCGTGCTCATTGCCGAATCCCGACACGCACTAGCCCGTTTTTTTTTTTTTTTTCAATAACCGAGTGACAGCCCTATGAAAGAATATAAGAATGTTGAGCTCTGTTAGGAAGCTTTCATCACGGTAATATTATCTATACAGTATTGCAACTCGGCCGTAACCTTGAAATAAATGCCTACAGCCGCGCGGTACGTAAACATGCGATAGGGCTGCCCGCCTCCAGCATTTTAATTACATTTGCCTACTTTGTGTTTCCATTTAGTTATGTTATTGTATTTTACTGTGTGTACTTATATAATAAAATAAATAAATAAATATACTTTTTATATAAACAATTAAAATACTTTGTGAATTGAATAGGAAGTGTTTAATAAAAATGCGTGTTGTTTTTTGATTGGTAGAATTAATTAAAAAACCATGTTTATGTTTGAATAACAAATCTTATAAAGCGACCGAAAAATATTTGCGCCTCGACTGAGACGTACGAAATGCTTTATTATTAAATTTTAAAGTATAAAAAATCCGCATTCTAATATAAAGCTTAATTAAAAATTGTTTTGGGAAACATGGACAAGGTGAGTTAAAGGAATATCTTTTACTTGGTTATAGATACCTGCAGCTACTTTACAATTTATATGTTACCGTTAATTTATATGTTTGGTTTTAAATGAAGTTCGGAATATTTCCTCAATGTTTTCTATATATTCCACAAAATCATCGCTGGGTACAATCAAAAAAGTTTGTGAATTAATCTTATTGTAGTCCCGGTACCTTAAATACCGACTCTCTGAGCTGAAATTGTGGCTTCTTTGACCGGGTTTCACATACGACTTCAAAGCGTGACAATCATCATGTTTCTCCAAACAACTCTTAAGAAAAACGCTTAAAAGGAAATACTCATCCATTAAAAAGACACACATTATGTACCTACCTACTAGTAAGTAAAATTATTTTTCATCCCACCATCTCGGAAAGAGTATTTTTAATCTTCAATATCTGAGTGGAAAAGCCGTTTTTATTCTCTAGAGGATAAAGTAAATTGAATTTAGAACATCGTGTGCACTAAGTTTGTGAATTAAAAAAAACATTAAACCTATTTACTGCTACCTCTATGGTGCCGAATATATCATACAACTATTTTTTAATTTGTTAAAAACTCAGACTCGGAACCTTCTTGGTGTTCTTTTTTCAATTTGCTATGTACGCGGTTCTTTACGCGGCATTTTTTCACGTCATTGTTAAACCTTATATTAAAAACAAGAAACTTGAAAACAAGTGAAAAAACTAAAATGAGTGATTCTAGCGACGAGGAAGTTTGCTTGACGCCAACAGAATTGACTGAAACTGTTAATAATGCGCAAATGAGCTTTCTCCCTCAACAATCACGCGAGAAGTATTTAAAACAGTACGATATGTTCAACACGTGGCGACTAGCAAAAGGAGCCAAAACTTTCTCAGAAAACGTTTTGCTGGCATATTTTATAGAATTATCCGAGAACAAGAAAGCAAGCACTCTATGGAGTACGTATTCGATGCTAAAAGCAACAATAAAGATGAAAAAAGACAAACGTATCGATACCTATCCTAAATTAGTGGCATTTTTAAAAAGAGCCTCATCTGGTCATCAACCAAAAAAATCGAAGGTTTTCACAGTATCTGATATTGAAAAGTTTCTTAACGAAGCACCCGATTCCGTATATTTGGCGGCAAAAGTAAGTCAGTTGCACATTCAGTATCTACTTAAGTATATTAATCTCAATTAAATAGTATACTTAGTAGATGTTGATAGGCATAATTATGCGTTCATATCAATTTTATTCATTTATCTACTACAATACTCTTTACGTTACAGGTTGTTCTTATTATTGGAATAAACGGAGCATGTCGAACTAATGAACTAACACAACTTAATGTCAAAAACATTGAGAAACATTCAGATGACTTACTATTAATTAATTTACCTAATACAAAGACAAAAAGAGACCGCAACTTCGTCATTCGCAAGGAATACGTAACGATTGTTGAGAAATATCAAGCCTTACGCCCGCCTAACACTCCAATCAATCGATTTTTTCTACAGTATCGCAATGGAAAGTGTGTTAGACAGCCTATGGGTACTAATAAAATTGGCAGTATCCCACGAGAAATAGCAACATTTCTTGAACTTCCAGAACCCCTGTTGTACACGGGTCATTGTTTCCGACGAACTTCAGCCACACTTTTGGCTGATTCCGGAGCTGATCTCCTGTCCCTTAAGCGCCACGGAGGCTGGAAGTCCAATGCAGTTGTAGAGGGATACATAGAGGATTCCATCCAAAATAAGTCTAAAATATGTGAAGGCATCGTAGGAGCCATTACACTGAAAGAGCCTCAATCGGATCCTTGGACTGGCCCTTCTACATCAAAAATAAGCCGTTATGAAACACCTAACCATCTCCCTCTCTCTCCAACATTCACGCCAAGGGAATCCGATGAATCGGTACAACTATTAAGTATGACAGATAGTTTACCGAAAAACAGTACACAAGTGACTAACACCAATATTACAGTACCAAACAAAAATATTACACTCAATTTAAATAACTGTAGCAACGTTACTTTAAAATTTTCTTAATTAACTATACCTTAGTATTATTTTGTTATAATTTAAAGATTATTCTGTAATACTTACCTGTCATAATGTAGTAATTAATACCTAAACTGAAATAAAAGTGTACCTATCTTGTGATTGTAAACGTTTTTTTTTTGCATTTAGTCATTTCCTCGCTGAGGTGGAATGAAAACGTTACGTGTTGCACTCGAGTGCAAAGATTTTTCACCT
The DNA here is from genome assembly GCA_937001585.2 of Brachylomia viminalis. Lineage (NCBI taxonomy): Eukaryota > Metazoa > Arthropoda > Insecta > Lepidoptera > Noctuidae > Brachylomia > Brachylomia viminalis. The sequence goes on along the minus strand of OW443316.2, from coordinate 10,496,196 downwards.
CGTGCTCTTTTGATTCCCTCGCTAACGCTCAGGATTCTAATTTTGAATCACTCGCTGCGCTCGTGATTCAATTTTAGAATCCTTCGCTTGCTCGGTCATCAAAATTGAACACGCGGTTAAAAAGCAACTTTGCACTCTTGTATAACAAATAACTATTATAGTCTTACCTTTCAGAGTTTCCAGGTAATCTAAAAAAAGTTATCTCTGGATGCGTTATTGACGAATTCATGCAACCAAAAACAGCACAATATAGTCTACTCGTCATATTAAATATGTACTTGAACTTATTTTTAGTGAAAAAATCGCGCGGTTATTGTTAAAAAAAGCAACACACCGTCCGTTCGTCACTGCGGCACAGTCGCGACTGTCTGCATGCCGAGCGCATACCGAGGTCGAGGCGCGTAGGTACTTATAGCTCGCGTTTCGTGCGTTTATATGAAGTCGAAATACTGTATGATATTAAACCGTGCTTTCATTCTGCTCGCTTAGTTATTGTGTGTTTATTATTTGTTCCCTAATTTGAAAAAAGACCTTCGTGGGATGGGACACGATTTTCCAACAATGAAGAGCACAAGGCGGCAATAAATGCGCATTTTTCAGACAAAGAGAAAAGTAATTTTTTCAGGGTACTGAAAAGTTTATTTCTAGATTAATAAATGCACTGAGGTAATGGGGGATTACATTTAAAAATAAAAATAATTTTAATTGAATATACGTTTTTTTTTTCATGCTGATACCGAGAATACATTGAACGCCCCTCGTAAAATATGACGACGCCTTCACTGAAGTCTTGGTGAACACTTTTCAATTTTGGTCAAATTGTGTTATTGTGCTCACCTAGATAAGAAACCTATATATGGCAAATACACACATCAAAAGTGTCTAGGGATCAACATATATTTTTGCAATAACTTTTCTCCTGATTGATATTAATTAAAATTTTCTTTAAGGATTCATAAAATAAAGTGTTTTCGTTTGTCACAGTAACGATAAACCAAGTCACCTTTGCATTAATAAAGAAATTTGCCATTTTCCTACTACAGGGATTTTTGACATTTGAACCACTAACACAAAAGTTCGAAAAAAAGACTGAAATAACAGTTTTCTTTAAAATTTTATTGGGTAACTTAAACAATTAATAATCCGTGTTTCTACCGCGAACACTAACAACACAAGAACATCGGTTTGGCATACTCAAAATGAGTTCATCCAAATCACGCTGTGGAATGGCCGCCCATGTTCGTTGCAACAACAAAAAAAGGTCTTCTTGCGACTGGATACCCTCCATATTCGGCAGAGCTCTTCTCTGTAGCATATCCCATGCATGCTCAATCGGGTTCAAGTCTGGCGACTGAGCAGGCCAGGGCAGGACATTGATGTTAGCTGCGGCGAGAGTCTGTCTTACAACTCTTGCGGTGTGCGGTCGTGCATTATCATGCATTAACTGAAATAAGGGACCGATTTGCACTTGTAGAGGAACGATGACGTCTGATACAATCGTCTCAGCATAAATTTGAGCGTTGAGGTTGCCTCTGATCCAAATCAACTCAGTTCTTCCGCCGATCCAAATACCCGCCCATACCATGATGGTTCCACCACTATAAGGATGGACTTCCTGGCAGGATTTTAATCGCTGTTGGCGTCCAGGGGTTCTCCAGTGTCGTATACGTCTTGTATCCGGTCTCATACCAAAACGAGACTCATCAGAAAAGCACGCGAAACGCCATTGTTCTTCTGCCCAATTTCTGTGTTCAAGAGCCCATTGATATCGAATCCTACGATTGTGCATTGCTATAGGTGGTACCCGTAGCGGTCTTCGGGAATGAAGGTTCACTTCATGCAAGCGGTTTCTGACTGTTTGGTCGCTAATTAAGTTCCCTGAAGAGTGATGAAGCCTCACGGCTAACATCATGGCGGTTATTGTTGGAGCTCTTCGAGTTAAGATTTGAATGTATCGGTCTTGTCTCCGTGTGGTGCAGCGATACCGTCCTCCATGGCGCTCAGCCACTGTACCAGTGCTTCGGTAACGTGTCCAAAGTCGACTGATAACACTCTGACTTGTATTCAGAGCTAAAGCCACAGTACGTTGCCGGGAACCAGCTTCTATCATTCCCACGGCTCTGAGCATTTCTTCCCTGCTTAAATGACGTCGCCGCTCCATAATAACGTTGGTTTTAATCAGTAGTAGGGAAACAGTAGCACTAATAATGTCTTCAATGCGTTGTATGTTTTTATAGGGAAAATATTGACAGCTGATTTTCATCTTTTACTCGAATTTGATTCACAGTTCCTGATTCAAATTATGAAATGCACCAAAAAGGATCCATATAAATTTATAAAATCATAAATTTATTACAAAGCCACATCTTAATCTCAAGAAATCCGCATAAAAATGCTTGATCCCTAGACACTTTTGATGTGTGTATATTCCGATCTTATACCATTGATCTCGAGCACATTGTGCGTGCCTAACAGCTAATGACGAATATGACTCAAGTAAAGGGAGTGTGTCAGCTTCGAGGTACCAATTTTCGCCAGATGTCACTGCGTGATCAGCATAGCTTAAGAGCCATGAGCCAATGGAAATCGAACCAACGACTGACCCCTTTCTCTTGATGAATAGTAATGACCCTACTTGGATTGTTCACGGTGCGACTCATGCCAACATATCGATTATATATGCATCAGAGCCAGCTTTTGTGGGTTGCGGCGTGCCACCAGATTCGTCATAAACGTGTTTAATATTGATGGTATCAAATAATATGCGTGGTTATTACGAGGTATCTTCAAGCGAAGCGTGATGAAGAGGCTTCTATTCTAATCACATCATCCCAAACCGTGGATACTGTTAAGATGACCTCATGATGAATCAGTTTATTTATTTTTCTAAGCCAGTCGATAGCCATTATCAGGCGAGAAACCACTTACTGGTATTTTAGTTAACCTTCGTATTTTGTATTATAAAGGTTCTATCTATTTAAGTAGATTTGATTGGTCTTCACAGATTCATAATATAAGTAGGTGCTCATTTTTCTTTATCTCCTTTAATTGATTAACCTAATATAGCCAATTTAAAATGAATGGGATTAAAAGCGTCGGTTACACGAGAGGCTTCGTCGATGAAGGCCGAGGGGCTTTCAATTCATTTACCATCTTCAACAGCCTTTGACCTTAAAACCGGAATTCTTAGCCGTCCTTTCTGTGCGCTTTATTTATATACGTTTTTATCGAGTAATGAGTCTCTTATAAGGCGTACATGTATCTTAAGGACAAGATATATGTGTAATGAAGGGTCTAACTTGCTTGCCGTGATCCAATCTCCTAATTGAGACTCATGTATGCTGCTGTTTGCGGCTAGCGTCGTGTTCAGATTTTCCAGCTACGTGCTTATGTGTTTAAAGTGCTGACAAGAGCCGAAAGCAGGCTTCCAAAAATAGTTGTATGAATAATAGATGGTAGTATTGATCGTGTGAGACAATATAACCAGTACGGTTTTATATATAACGGGCTATATCAAATCAACACAATACAATGTAAACTAATGATATATTGATGGAGTGCGTGCCAGCAATTAAGCTTAAAAGGGTTTTATTCTTGATAAAAAGCCAACATGTAAAAAGTCTTTGATACAAAGTAGGACAAAGTCTTGGAAATTTAATTTTGACCTTTGGGGTTAAGGGAGCACTCAGGGCTTGTACTGAAGAGAATAAAGGAAAATAAGACATTGCATCTGAGATACCTTTACAAGTTTTTGTTACTCGTGGTATTTACTCACAGCCGTGTTGACATTATATTTAAGGGACAAAAAAAAACGTGAAAATATGGATCTCATTGCAGCGTAGCATATTAATACAGAAAAAAAAATATTAAAATGAAAAGTTGACAACAAAATAGGTACTCGAATTAAAAAGCTTAATAAATAAACTTTTAGGCAGTATAAGTTTCGAATTTATACGTTCCTTATTACCAAAAATAATAACCAGTATACGTGAAAAAAGGAAGTGGCTCGATTTATTTGCTCCCAAGTGTAGATGAAAATTCAAATTGAACATGAAATTTAAATTTCGTCATCCTCCACTTTGGTAAGAAACGGATTTTGGTAAACGACGACCGAGTTGTGAACCGAATCGATTTCAAACCATAATTTACTTCCCCTGCCAAAAACAACGTTTGATCTACGATAAGATGAACGACGTAGATTGTTGCAGTGACTGCGTTGCCTATTAAAAGATTAAAAGAAACTGTTAACGTTGAAATATACCCGTTTTGCACAATTAACTATGTAAATAAACGAATCAGGTTAAATGGGTTTGCGCAATGAACCACATATTTTAATAACTTGTTATTTTATTACTTGACTTGGATTAAATCAACTTGTATGCAGACGTAGATAAACAACGATTTCAATAAAATGCATTTAGTATGACTTAGGAGGTTTCATAGACCAAACGCTAAATGCAAAAAGAATGAACATGACACATAATTACATACAACATGATTTATCCGTGCATCGTGAATAAAGAACCAAACGCAGAGGTAAAAATACAAACAAACACAATGACGTCATTTCTATTTACAGAACTGATTCACTAAACTCAAATCAGCAGTTTACCTGATTCCGTTTTTACTGCAAAATTAAAATGGGTTCACCAAAGTGGGATATCAGATACTGTATCCAAAATTTGTATCAAAATTTTCTTGTGTCCAAAACTTTCCTTCAGTGCCTATTATTTTATACCTTCATAGTTAAAATCTATTAATAGCACCTCAAAGCCATTTCTTTTAATATCCGCCATCCGGTAAAAATATAGACGTGGCGTTACAGCACACAAATACGCTGTCTACGCAAAGTCTGCTATTTTCTAACAATACGTCTAGACTTTTCATTACCGGTAGCACTGATGCTAGACGTCTTGACACCATGGAGCTGAAGCTAACGGCCGAACAATGGAAATGCTGAAATATTACACCGGAAATGGACGTTTTATTTTAGGAAACTTCGAAAATGGGCGACGTAAACTTTTTCTTACGTTGCACTAAAATAGTGACAAGCTTCCAGAGTTCCAGACTACTATCGCATACTACGTCACGTTAGTATTGACTGAATACTGGAGCTAAGATAAGATATTAGCTATCGAAGTTTTTATGTTTGGAAAATATTTTCATTTGTTTCATTTTGGTTTTGAACGCAAACTTTCGCAATACGTTCATTAAGCAATCAAGCGTTCTACAGTTTTATACAATTACAGAAGTTTACTCAACCAATAGAAATCAATTAGCACAACCTAAGACGAAGCTAACATGTAACTAACCAAACAAACGTATTGTGATATATAAAGTTCTACTTATTTACTGCGCAGTTCTGAGAGCCGTGGCTTTGTGGTGGATGAAGCGCGCGACAGGCGACAGTTTCCGTAGCACAAGTAGTTGGTACACTAGAGAGCTGTCGCCGACTGCTAGTTCACAGCCACAGAGAACGAAACCGGAACAACTTTAATATTTCATACGGCGAAGTAACAACGGCGGTCACTTTGTTTTCCATTGGCTGAAAAATAACTCACTGAGACAACGATCGATATTTACGTCTGAGCGTTTTAAGCTTTCGAAAACAGCTTCTAAACGAGAAACTGTGAAATACAATACACTTCCTGATACTCGTAGCACTTATTTTAGCAGTCTTCGTCGATATGGAAATTAAATATCGATACAAGAAATATGTAAATAGAAAGTAACGGAAAGCTTATGAAATATTTACATGCGCGAGACCTTTAACTTTCTTTATGTGCTTTCCGCGTATCATGTTGTCGATGTACACGTAATAGAGATATCAAATAGGAAACTTTTATAACGTTTTTCATAAAACCACATCATTTACAAGCAGCGATCATCGTCTGTAGAAGCCATTTCTGCCATAAACCGACCGGATACGACTCTTTAATGATACAACCTCTATGTTTGAACTAGGAAAAGCCATTTCGTAGCCATTTTAGTAGAAAACTAATAGCATGTATTAAAAACTCGGCTTCTACTGGTGAAGTTATAATTTGTGACGCCACCAAATACTGCGGCAGAGGCGGAAACTTTTGTTGTTACTTGCAGGTAATAATACAAAACAATCATTACTACTGTGCGTAAAGAACCATTAAATGTCAATTAGGAGCCTCAATCAATTTCTTTAATGATAGAAAATTACTAATAGGTACACACAACACTATTTGGTTTACAGTATACTTATAATTACGGCATTCATATATCATGGAATCAGGCAGAAACATTATTGTTTTTCACTAGATTTTTAATACAATAATAATTATATTCAATATCGATTACTAACACGTGGGCTGATTTCCATAAATATTTGGTACATTAGGGCCTTTTTTCAATACCGTTAGGGTTAGTTACTCCCTAGTCTAATACTATATCCATCTACTTAGCAAAACGCTATTTCTGAAATTCTAATAGCACTCTAATCGTAATAATACAGGTAGAATTTATAGGAACCTATACCTTTCTAAATGCTTTCTTAATCTGTAGTTTACAAAACTGATCATTATTAAAATTCCATTTTGTTTTTGACTTATTTACAGCTTCATCCCTGTATGTATAAATAACATAACATGCGAAAAACAATAATAAAACAGCATTAAAATGAACACTCACCATTCCCAAAGATGCACGAGACAGTCGAACATGACGCAGCCATGTTCTGTGCTCATGCACGACGCCGCCGGGGCCGCGGTCGCCATCTTGAATTCAGCACTAATCTCCAACTACCCTCTCATTTATAATTTCACTTGCATACAAGTCAGTACCGAAACAATCCGATGGTAGCGACGCCTAGCAATTTTGTGAAGGTAATCTCTGGAAAGAGAAAAGTGCCAATTAGACTTGATAAGGTCGTGAACATTGTGATGAAATGAGATGAAAGTGAAATTATAGGCGGTGTGGCGGTGCGGCGTTTTGGTAGTGACAGTATTTTTGAGTGTCATTTGATATTTATAGCCCCAAATACTCAAATGATACTTAATTTTTGGACGCTCATAAAAAACACTGTCTTTGCAATAGACCTTAAAGTGAAGAGCCTGATGACATTTGTAAAATTCAGTTTCGTTTGAGTATTCGACCGTTAAATTTGAAATGTTTTTTTTTTATAATTACAGTTGTAGGTAAGTACAATATAGACAATTTACGCGCAAATAACCGAAATAAATACTTTAAATACAGGTATTCATTGAACAGATAATAATGTCCTTGTCCTGTAATAGAATAATAGTATCCAATAAGTATCCCAATAAGGTATAATTACGTTAGGTATGTATATTTGAAGACAGCCGTTTATGAAAGTGTAAACTTAAACAATAGTCGGTAATTGTATGTAATTTAACTGGCCACTTAATTTAACGAAGCCAATAAATATCTGGCTAAAATGTTTTAAATGCCGTAACATTAGCTACAAAAGTTATGAAGAAAAGTTATTCCGGGGATTCCGTTTTTTGCATTAACGTTAATTATTTCTAGATAAGTTATTGGCAACCACGAATCGTTTGAGCACCACTAAGTCGAAACCTATGACGCAAGTAGTGTTATCTACAGGTAGATGGACAGCATTCCATCAGGAAGCTCCTACATTTTGTTCAACCGCAAGATTACCTCAGAAACTAACAGGTATTGGCAAAATAACGGTATTTTATTATTTCATTCATGTATTACTTTATACCCGATAGTTGCAGCTTTAACAGAAAAGTGCATTACCTGCAATGGTGGCATTTGGGTCAGAGTTAATAAGCCCTAACTAAACTTCCTTCAAAGAAATTTAATCCTGCTGTAGTCGTTAATATTCATTAGTGCACATAAGCACGTTTCTTACTAAAGTATAGGTATTAATTACATTTAAATTATTAACGGCAGATAATTGACAGTATGCACAACATGAAAATGGTATATAATAATGGTATGAATTTGGTACGGTGCTGTGTAGAAAAACGCTCCTGCAAAAGGTATTGGGACCACCTAAACTAAGCACTAATCGTGCAAGCACTGCCGTAGCGTCCATAAATTTAGGCACCCATCGCCAGAAATACTGCTTTAAGTCCCATAGACTATAGACTGTTGTTGATAACCGAGGAAACAGCGCTTTTCAAAGGAAACAAGGTCATTGTTCGAACAAAATAACCCAAACCCGAATACAAATAAGTCTTTTTCTGGGGCGGTTAGACACTACATTTAATAATGACCACTTTAAATAATGTTCTTACCTGAAAGAGCCTCTGTAATAATATGCTATCATTTCCTTACACTATTACCGTACACGTAGTCAATGTAACCTATGCCGCGGTACAACATGTACCATTGACAAGCACGGAGATAGTGGGACACTTAATAATAATTCACAATGGGCTGTGTAGCGGTCGCCGACCGACGTGATCTGCTCTATTTCTACCATAGACCGCTATCAACGTTGCATTACCTTGTACACTGTACCACTGTAAATATCATTATGAGTTGTTAATCCTTGTTAAAAAAATAATGAACAAACCCTGATAACGAACACCTCCGTAGACAAAGATTGGACAAGTGGTGGACATTTAAACATTTGGATGTCTTGCAAACATGCAACCATTTTCGTGCACGATGCATATAAGGTGGTATTGAAAAAACTGAGAAAACTTCTTAAGGGGACCCCCCTTCACTCATTATTATTTATATCTTTGGCTGTGGGACCCTGAAATCGCGGGAAAAAAACCAATGCCGCCTGTTCCCTACATTTTGTCAAGTTATCTATAGAGGTATGAGGAACAGGGTGTAATGTTCGCTCTTGCCTCCATAGAAAAGAGAGGATCCTCCGACCAGACGGGTGTCGTGTCAGGGGGCCTACTCTTTAAGTCCGTCAACGAAGAAACGAGCCCGTCCGAAAATAGTTCGATACTTCGGAATTAACCCTACACCCAATTATTTAACTTTTTCGGACAGGCAATAACATTCGGTAGTAAGGATAACCGTCAAGTGGTGTTGTCGTTCATTTTTAGTTCGGGTCTCGAAGTAATCTAGTGTCGGTAGGTGATACGGAGCAGCAAACGCCCGAAATTTCGGCTGAGTCTACGGATTTCGTGCTAGAGAGAGAAATTCATGGTCTTCTTTTTATTTGTGACACTATGTTATTTAGCAAAAAATAATCCTAATGATGCCTTTCGATCGGTATGATAAAGCTACAGGCTGATTATTTTTCTCATGTAACGGGTTCGATTTCCGGTTCAACCATGTAATTATTTCAATAGATGAATGCAGTTTAAATTGTTTTTTAAATTCAAATAATGTCTTCTTTCATCAAAATGTTCCATCTACAATATTCAAGGTACTTTCCCTCCATGTGGCATATCCGTGGGACGCCCTGTATACATGCTAGTTGCGCGGTAAACTCTGCTTGCGCGATGCAGGATTTTGCGTGATGCGTAGTTCGCATGTGGCGTTGTAGATGCCGCCACATCACTCCTCTCCGGAGACCGGAAGTCGATGGTGGGCTGAGTCTTTTATCTTGCGATGCTTGCCAAGGCCAGAAGTTCCAGTGAGTCGGAACCGGGTGTCGCATAGTTCACGGCGAGTCAGAACTGTCTGCGAAGATTCCCCAGTGTGTCGGGGTGGTGTTGCGTTATGCACCAGTGCGTGAGATGTGGTACAGCGCCGGATTGATGCTGGCTACTGGCGTCGACCAGGAAAAGGTTTATAAGCGTTTTGCTTGTTGACCGGCCGAAAATGCAGTGTGATGTGCCAAGGTTGCTGATATGCGCTTGCGCCGCATACTGGTGGTCAGGTTACCCGTTGAAGCCTTGCGTGCTGGCTGGATATGTGACTCACCGCTCGAAAGCTTGAGGAAGTGATCGATGACGGCACGCTTATGTAGTTGCACGAAAGCTGCGCTGACGTTCATATTCGGGGTCACCAGTATAGAGGTATGAGGAACAGGGTGTAACGTTCGCTCATACCTCCATAGAAAAGGCAGGATCCTCCGACCTGACGGGTATCGTGTCTGGTGGGCAACTGCTTGCGCGATTGCGGATTTTGCGTGACGTCAGGATGATGCGTAGTTCGTATGTGGCGTTGTAGATGCCGCCACATATCTATCCACATAATATATAATATAGTACCTATAGATATTCTATTCTGATATTCTAATCCTAATAATATATTATAAATTGTTAAAATTCGTTTGTTTGTAAGTTTGTATAAGGAGGTTATCTATGGAACTAAAATTCAGATTTCAAAAATTATTTTTGTATTTAATAGCCCAGTTCTTCAGGAAGGTTATTTAAAAAGAAGAAGAGTAAAAAGAAAAAAGGTCTAAAAGAACGCTAAAACGTACTTCGTTTTAGCTTAGCGTTCTTTTATAGCGAGGGCAGGCGATGCGATGCCACGGGGTGGGTCGGTGGAACCAGAAATTTCACGCGGATGAAGTCGCCGGTAGAAGCTAATGGGAACATAAATGTATGGAGCAGGAGATTATTTGTTTCTCGGTAGAAGGGCTGTAAAAAAAATTGTTTACTAAAAAAAAATAGACTTAGCCAAGAACACCTCGCGTTTGACCTCTAACTGTCAGCTCGGTCATAATTCAAATCCGGTCTGAAATAAAGTTAACCTGTGCATAAGCTTGTTATCCCAGGTAAACATTGTAGCAGGGAAACTAATGAAACTGGTTACGATGACATACTTACTCCAGGTGGGCAGCAAGCATTTAGAGGTTATTGGAATCTTGAAATCTAACAATTTATGCTGGTGCTTAACTTTATGTGACACCTCGCTTTGTTAGCGATTGGGATTTTACAATCTGTGAACTTTAAGCAAAAGCTTTTGCTGTTGTTCCGTTAATGGAAATCTGCTATCCGATTGCGGCCGCTATACATCCTATCTGGCCAAATGGGGTATCATCGACCATACCAAACACAGGGTGAGTGTGAAGCACTTTTACAGGTATACTCGTATGTCGCATCTTCTTTCCTGCCCTCCATGCACAACTACCTGCACCTTCCAAGATTTAAGGGAGGGAAGCAACAGGGCGTCCAGTTCGCTACTTATTTACCAATATTAGTTTGATCTATGGACTCGGAAATAGTGTTTGGGCTTGAGTTTTGTAAATTTTGTTGTTTTGGGTCCCGAGACTTTCGGTTTGAGACTCGAGACACGGCTCTCGAAATTGTATCGTAGGTAATATTTTTTTTTTATGTTCATTATAAACTTTATTAACTTCTGGCACTCTGTCATTGAAAGCGCCATTAATATATTAGCGTAACGAATAATTACTATTCAAAGACAAATGGAACAAGATATCAAAAAAATCGAAAAACATTTTCTTTTTTTTCCAAGATTTTCGGGTACATTTACCCGAAATTCTTGGAAAAAAATCAAGAGCAATATTAAAAAGGATTTCCGCTTGTTTGAAGTGACCGAAAACGTACCTACTGAAAGTATGGAACTACTTTACAAAGCTTTAAGGCTCCGTGCACATAAAAAACCCTCTGTCAATTTCTTATTTAATTGTGACAAAGCTGGAAATAATTGAAACATTATGTCTGTGTGACTACAAAAGTAGCAGTTTTCATGGCGCTAAACCATTCGTGTCAGTCACAGCACCTGTTAATAATTTCATCACTTTTGCGCTCTCTAAAATATAGTTTTTTTTTTTACTTTGATTTACTAAATGAAAATATTGTCTAATCATAAAATGAAATTTTAATTTTATTTTCAGATTAGCTGAAGATTATTGTGTGTGATTTTTAAATTTCTTTAAACGGCTTGCTCAATAATAGGAAAAAATACATTACTCCCAGGGTTTGTTTCGAAAAATAAGTTTTTTCAAAATTATTTTTCTGCTATATTATGTATCGAAGTTGAAAAAAGTGATCCAGCTACATGCAAGTAAACCATATAATGATGTTGATGATAATTTTTAATGTGCAAAATCAAACGTAGTTTCTAGTAAAAAAATTATCAAACGTCAGTCTCGCGTCATTTTTTGGGAAACTTGTTGCGAATATTAGCGATTTTCTATGAATACTTAACTTATTTGAAAAATCCCTTTCAGCCACATGCAAAACAAAGAACTCAAGTTTTCGAAACACGAATAATTTTGTTTAAATAATGTTTCCCTTTCCTACAAATAATGCACAAAATTGATCAAAATCAGTCGATTTCGTGCACGGCCTTTTAAACACGATAAAAAAATATTAATAATTTTGGCCCAAAATTAGCTATTCGAATTTTATTCTGAGAAGGCTCAAAGTCCCGGAACTTTGATCATCGGTTGTCTCGTGTCCCGAGAGTGCCTAGACGTCCCAAACCCTACTCGGAAGAAGAAGCGCTGGGAATTTCAATTACAATCACCATGCAACACCATAAAATGGAAATGTCCCCATAACAAGTAAACCGTATCCAATAAAGTGCACCCTTATTTGTTCGGAGGGGGTCGCCCTTTGGAAAATTTGCAAATTCAGATGCAAACGGAAAGGGAGGACCATCGCCTCAAGCAAGTGTTTTATTAAATGTGTACCATAGTTGTATGTCTACCGTACCAGTATTCATGAAAAAATAGGGGAGAGTAAAAATATCTTCAATACAGTGATACCTTATGTTGATCAAACATCACAATCTAAGCAATCTTGTTTATTTACACCACCTCCTGAAAGTTCTGGTACAAAATTTAAGTAGGTTTATCAGAAAATTTCATTAAACTATATTCCACTTTTTAATTCATCTGGAAGACATAAAGTGCCCATTCTATTCTATACATTGGGAAACAGGCCTACAATTTAACTTAAATATTAATGTTCCTTTAACATATTTACATCATAATGCTCGACCACCACTTCTCCTAAACCTCTCAAGATTTGTGAGTATCGTTCGTTATAGGATTAACACGTTCGACCGATAAGTAACGACGAATACACGCGGAACGCAAGCAGTTAACTACAGTGCATGTTTCCTTACTCGTCATATTTGGTAAACAAACACGCAAAAATCACGAGTATTGCGTCAGTAACTCAATTTGAGATAGGCGAGAACGCCTGAACAAACAACATCAAAAACTGCATCGAATGAAACATTTAAAACATTGTTTTTCTTATTTCAGTACGCGGTATTTATTTACAAAATAAGACAAACAAATAAAAACGCACTGTACGTATTGTATTTGTGTCAAAACTGACAGTTATCAGATGATCAGAGCTCGGGGCGTGCAGTCAGACAGTGAAAGTGTCCCTACCGAACAGTTAACGGTACTTTAGTTAAGTACCTTAAGGTTGAAGGGACCACCTTTAAGTTCTTGCCGAGACCTTCATGATTTATGGCTGTAAGGCGACGATTTACTGGCATTCGCTTTAAAAAAAAAAGATATAGAATCCAGGTAAAGTAGACCTAATCTACAAACTAACAAAACGATACGACTTTTACTATAAAACTACTTGACATACAATTTATAGCAGCTGACCCCTTCAAAATCTCTCCAAGATGGCGACATATGTTCACTCTCAAAGTTCTTTAACTACACTGGTATTTAAAGAACTTTAGGTTTGAAAATATGGCGCCAATTACCAATTTTATGAAGTTATAGAAATGTTTAATTACGTACTGGCCTTATTAGAACATTTCTATAACTTCATTAAATTCTCATCAACGCTCTACACTGATGCTCCATTGGTTCTATTAGTATCTCAACCCATTTATCTAATCGTTAAAGTCATTTGGAAACCCTTATTTTATGATGACAGCGCTCAAATCTACGCAGTAGTTATAAAACTATATTTTACAGCCCATTAAAACGCTTGACATATTCTAACTATATAATAAATCTGTTTGCCAAACTTACACTCATCCGTTAGTAATACAAATGGTTATTGGTCACCCTAACCAAGCTTTTCTCTCGTGGTCGTCACACTTGAGTCTATCGATGTTTGACTGGTTGCCGACTCACGTCGTCCGTCGGTAAACAGCTTTCCTCGCGAAGGGCCGCAGACTTTCGACCATTCGTGAGGTACAACCAGTCCCATTTATGTTAAAATAAACGAACAATTATCAAGAGTGAAAGCAACAATGTAAGCGCTTTAATCAGTAAGCTGTTTCAGATCGAAAGTAACTCGCTGCATTTCAATGTTATGAAATTGAGAAATTCTGCGAAATCTTTGGCGTGCCTACATCATTGCTTGCTGCGCTACTAATTAATATTAAATAGTTTTCATGAGACGCTACAAAAGAGCTTGCAGAAAGTTTGTAATATTCTGGAAAGCACTCTGAACCCACTAAGTGAACTCACTCACCTAGTGAAAACTAATGTGCAGATACAGATACACCGAATGTTTGGATTGAGATTTTCTATCCTAGATGTGCAGCAAAGCTTGCAATTTTCAAGAATCAGTCGCCAAGGAAACGAAGCAATATCTTGGGACAGTTGTAAATCCCCAAACTGTAGTCGTTTGGCAGCGGGCCCCTATCCCCTAACAGTCGGAGGTGATGGATTTGGCACGCATCGAGACGACAAGGGTGGCAGTGGCACCGTGCCACAGACTCACGGTCAATGACACTCACGATTTCAGAACCTATATCGAGGGGGTGGACATACGGGTACGGCTGATTGGACGATGCGGAATTACGATTTCCATAAACTTGTATTCAACTTATCTAATTAGAATATTCTAACGAGGGTCACTAGAAGTACTGCTAGGAATTGCTTTTATTTTAATAATATTTTTTGGTAGGTACATACCAAACCAAACTGCGGAAATATTTTGATGACTCGTGAAAATTGCGCGACGCCAAAACAAATCGTAAGTGCAAAAGCTCGCAGAGTCGTTTTCACGAAAAGCAAAACCGTTTCGGATTTGTGCAAATTCTTATGTCAGTTATGCATATATATTTAAATTAAATATATTCACTGATAACTAAATACAATACTTACATCTGAAGGCATTTTCTACATGCTGACGAGTATTGCGTAGAAATAAAAAGCTCGCTTAATTTTAAGCTAAAAACTGACCACTACTTACACGAAAATACGACACAAGCATAGGTCCTACACGATAGCGATAACTAGGTCATCTGAACGTGCCAATAATTATTACTTACCCAGACTGAAGCGGTTCTGCGTCGCACTTGTTTATGGTTCTGAACACATCGTGGAAAACTCACAAAATCACTAGCACAACCAATAAGACATCTAACATACATAACATCTAAATCATAAGGAACTGTTTGGGTGAATTTATGATATTTTAGAGAAGAAAATTGTTGGTTTTGTCGTACTAAAGCGATGTATCGATTGAGCGGCGCCTCACCACGGAATGAGCCCGGCCCGCCACCCCATGCGCGCGTTTTCCACGCTTTCCCGCCACCGGCTGTACCGGGGTGGTTTGAAAACTCTCGCCGCGCGATGTACCTACTGCGCACTTTGTTTGTTTTATATCATCTGATCTTGTTATATTTATTGCGTGTCATATAGACATCTTATTGTATAACGAATGAGTTTTGAAAGGCTTTTTGTGTCGGGTTTTCGTGAGGAAATTGGGTATTTTTTACATACCTACTTGTAGAACGAATTCATAGCACAATCCTCATCGTTTGTTAAACAAATAAAAGAAATGAATTTGCTTATTAGATATGCAAGTACCTAGGACATTAAATTACTTTTACACGTTAATATTTTTGACAATGGATTTTGGAGTCGGTGAATAAATTTCAATAAAATCCTGCCACTATTTCAGGGGACTTCGAGATGTTCTGTATGCTGTGTTCATCATTAAATCGACTACAAGATAAATAACCCTGAAATTGTTTTACTTCGTTATAACTTTACTTAAATTGAGCACCTTATAATTGAATGCTAATTACATGCCCTTCACAGAGTAGGTAACTACTCAAATAACTGAAAGTTACCGTACGCAAAATACGCGCATTGACGTGGAGTTGCGGACACCAGCCCGTATTACCTATTACCTATAACTGAAAGTAAATAAAATCGCAGCTGATTGTCGTGGTACAGTATGTTTTTCGACCGTCAACGTTGTCAGTACAAAATAGTGTATTTTATAATGTTATGAAAACTTAAATCCATTAAATCTGCTATCTGTTGAAGTGTAAGGCATCGTTGCCTCTGGAAATAAACAGATCTAGTAATGGGGGTTGAGCTCGTTAACATTGGGGTGGGTTAGGGAGCGCCCGCGCCCCTCACTCCCCGCCCCCGCTATCCCCGCGAGCCCCGCTGTCCCCCTGCCAACAACGAGTGTTTTCACAACAACGCACCCACGCTGCACTAACCTCCTCTTGGCAACTAAGTACACCCTTTAACTTCACTTGAGCATCATAATTACAGCGTCGAGCTTTTTCACTGGTTGGTTTTTATTTTTATTTCAAAGTGATCGTTACTTTTCTTATGAGGACAGCAAAGTTGAGCTGAATATCGCTAAATCGCTGTAACTTTTCATTTTCATTTTGTTTGACCCGCTGCCGTGGGTCTTGATACCGAGTCTGAAACAGGAGACGACAAAATGAGTTTTAGAAACAAGTAAACAGACAAGTAGGTACCTACTTATCTAATCCAACACACACTGAAGCTAGACCTAATGTAAAAGTCCGTTTGCGGCAGAAAATGTCTGATAAGATCTCATCTGGCAAATGAGGTGAGCAAAAACTTCAAGGCAGCTACTATTGTATACCTAACTATTATCAGCAAATGAGCCAGGAGTACCCATCTTGGCAATTTGCTAAGACAAAGCATTTACGATCATGATACCGAGTGCTCCCCCTATAAACGTTTCGGTTATATCGCGGGAGATGAATTGATACGGATTCCACGCCGATCAGACACGTCTTGAAATTAACAAGCTCTACTGTTCCTGCAAGTACCTATCTGTGATATCTAGGTAGACTAGCACTTCCCCCGCAACTACATTCGCGCCAATTTTGTATTTTCTCCTACCAATTCTAACACCCCTTCCTAGTCCTATAAAATTATGATCATAATCTTAATTATTTATTTCGTCGCATCGCCCACCCGCGCCTTTACCTACTTCGTTTTCGCTTAGAATGTTTTTTTTCTCTATTTATTTATTAGTTTCTGCTCCTAAGGGTTGTAGTGTGATTGTAGCCTACAAACCTCCTCGAAAATTCGTCTTTCAAATGCAAAAAGATTTTTTCAAATCTGAGTGGTAGTTCCAGAGAATACCACGTTAAATTATAATTATTAGATAGGTAGTTTTTATTTTTATTTTTTAAAACTTTGCCCCACACTAGGAATTTCTCCTGTATCGTGGGTGCGTTTACAAACATTTAAACTCACATACACAAACGGCCAGACCCGGAACAACTACTTGCAGGTCATACAAATATTGGTTCCGTGCGGGGATCGAACCCGCGACACGTAACGCAGCAGTCAATCGCTTAACCACTGCGCCATCCGTGTCGTCAATTGAGTTAAATAATACTTAGCTCGTTAATATATTGGTATAGATAAGTAGTTGCGTAATACTCGTAGAAAATGTTCGCAATTGTAAATAATGTACTATGTATAGTGACCTCCAAAAGTTAGAAAAACGTTATTCCACTTCGCTGTAAAGTCACATTTTGATTTAAATCAGTTTCAAATATCTCTAGGTACACTTTAACGGTTTTATTGAGTAATCCAAATATCTATGATAATTGATAAGGGATTATCGTAAAACAGGGTAAATAGGGATACAGGGCGGAATCGGGATGAAATTTTGAAAGGGATGTTAACATTGAAATACTATAATTTGTTATTCTACCTATTAATATAATACAGTCTATTAATATTTTATGCAGATAGCAATCTGCATAAAATATTAATGGAGAGTGAAAGAATTCTAAGTTTTTTTTTTTTATATTTTGTCGTAGCCCTTTAACGCTGATAAAAAAAAATACCGCCCCACATTTTTTTTTTCATCCCACCATCTCGGAAAGAGTATTTTTAATCTTCAATATCTGAGTGGAAAAGCCGTTTTTATTCTCTAGAGGATAAAGTAAATTGAATTTAGAACATCGTGTGCACTAAGTTTGTGAATTAAAAAAAACATTAAACCTATTTACTGCTACCTCTATGGTGCCGAATATATCATACAACTTTTTTTTAATTTGTTAAAAACTCAGACTCGGAACCTTCTTGGTGTTCTTTTTTCAATTTGCTTTGTACGCGGTTCTTTACGCGGCATTTTTTCACGTCATTGTTAAACCTTATATTAAAAACAAGAAACTTGAAAACAAGTGAAAAAACTAAAATGAGTGATTCTAGCGACGAGGAAGTTTGCTTGACGCCAACAGAATTGACTGAAACTGTTAATAATGCGCAAATGAGCTTTCTCCCTCAACAATCACGCGAGAAGTATTTAAAACAGTACGATATGTTCAACACGTGGCGACTAGCAAAAGGAGCCAAAACTTTCTCAGAAAACGTTTTGCTGGCATATTTTATAGAATTATCCGAGAACAAGAAAGCAAGCACTCTATGGAGTACGTATTCGATGCTAAAAGCAACAATAAAGATGAAAAAAGACAAACATATCGATACCTATCCTAAATTAGTGGCATTTTTAAAAAGAGCCTCATCTGGTCATCAACCAAAAAAATCGAAGGTTTTCACAGTATCTGATATTGAAAAGTTTCTTAACGAAGCACCCGATTCCGTATATTTGGCGGCAAAAGTAAGTCAGTTGCACATTCAGTATCTACTTAAGTATATTAATCTCAATTAAATAGTATACTTAGTAGATGTTGATAGGCATAATTATGCGTTCATATCAATTTTATTCATTTATCTACTACAATACTCTTTACGTTACAGGTTGTTCTTATTATTGGAATAAACGGAGCATGTCGAACTAATGAACTAACACAACTTAATGTCAAAAACATTGAGAAACATTCAGATGACTTACTATTAATTAATTTACCTAATACAAAGACAAAAAGAGACCGCAACTTCGTCATTCGCAAGGAATACGTAACCATTGTTGAGAAATATCAAGCCTTACGCCCGCCTAACACTCCAATCAATCGATTTTTTCTACAGTATCGCAATGGAAAGTGTGTTAGACAGCCTATGGGTACTAATAAAATTGGCAGTATCCCACGAGAAATAGCAACATTTCTTGAACTTCCAGAACCCCTGTTGTACACGGGTCATTGTTTCCGACGAACTTCAGCCACACTTTTGGCTGATTCCGGAGCTGATCTCCTGTCCCTTAAGCGCCACGGAGGCTGGAAGTCCAATGCAGTTGTAGAGGGATACATAGAGGATTCCATCCAAAATAAGTCTAAAATATGTGAAGGCATCGTAGGAGCCATTACACTGAAAGAGCCTCAATCGGATCCTTGGACTGGCCCTTCTACATCAAAAATAAGCCGTTATGAAACACCTAACCATCTCCCTCTCTCTCCAACATTCACGCCAAGGGAATCCGATGAATCGGTACAACTATTAAGTATGACAGATAGTTTACCGAAAAACCGTACACAAGTGACTAACACCAATATTACAGTACCAAACAAAAATATTACACTCAATTTAAATAACTGTAGCAACGTTACTTTAAAATTTTCTTAATTATACCTTAGTATTATTTTGTTATAATTTAAAGATTATTCTGTAATACTTACCTGTCATAATGTAGTAATTAATACCTAAACTGAAATAAAAGTGTACCTATCTTGTGATTGTAAACGTTTTTTTTTTGCATTTAGTCATTTCCTCGCTGAGGTGGAATGAAAAGTTACGTGTTGCACTCGAGTGCAAAGATTTTTCACCTCGTGCTCTTTTGATTCCCTCGCTAACGCTCAGGATTCTAATTTTGAATCACTCGCTGCGCTCGTGATTCAATTTTAGAATCCTTCGCTTGCTCGGTCATCAAAATTGAACACGCGGTTAAAAAGCAACTTTGCACTCTTGTATAACAAATAACTATTTTCATTTCATGCACAACCTTTGTTCTTTCTGTTATAGTATCAGTATATCTGACCTATAATAATTATGACTTGGTATTCTATTGTTTTTATAAACAATTTTTAGTTTATTTTTTATTTTATATCAGTGCCCCTTATAATTTGACATTTAATTTTAAGTTCTATTCCGCGACCCTTAGAATTTGTATCAACTCATTGTTTTTTTTTTTTTTTGCATTTAATATTTTAATAAAATTTTAATTCAGTTATCTTTATAATTTGTACCGACTCATTCGTTTTTAATTGCATTCACATTTTATTCTAATTTGATCTATTCTGTTGCAGTATTGTAAAATTTTATTTGATTTTATGTAATATGTATTTTGCTTAAATGAAAATATCGTTTTTTTATAGCTAATTGTATCAAATATGAAAAATATGCATATAGCAGGGACATCGACGCACAAACCGTAATTATGGATGCAGGGGGGTTTAGATTATGTACTGAATCTATGGTAACAAGTAGCGCGCCGATGTCCCTGAGAGCCTGTATTAAAAAAAAACAAAAACTGGAATCTGGACTCGTCTTAGCGTGAAGATGGCAAAAATAATACGAAAAAGTATATACATACTTAATAATATAGTTTTTAAAAATCTGTGTCCCAAAATCCAGCTACGCGAATACTGACTATTACGACACGAAAAAGCCAGTTATCAAAAAACTAAAATATAATACGTAATCCCTTATCTATCATAGATTAGTCAATAAAAACGTTATAGTGTACAGTTAAAACATTCGAAACTAGGATTATACCTCAGTCTCGCGCGAATCGCCGAGGTGAGCGCACGCGTTAATTCGTGTTCGAGTTCGTGAGAGCGTTGTTCTTGTTTTCTCCCACTACCCTCATATTATAAATGTTACGTGATACCTAATGGATAACATAGACTTTTGCGATTCGAGTGGAAGCGATGTAGAAAAAGAAGAGTTGGTGCAGGAAAGTGAGCAACTAGTTAAAGATAGTGGGTCGAAGGAAATGGGAAAAAAGCCGGAGAAAAGACTACGGTCTGATAATGAAGAAATAATAGAAGACGACGGCGGGTTCATCACAGTGCGAAATAAAAATAAGAGGGTAATCAGAAGTTTGTCAATGAGTTCTAATAATAGGGAAAACAAGGAGAGTACAGATAAATCAACAATTAATGAGACTATAATAGTGTGTGTTACATCGAAAGAGACTTTACCCAAACCTTTTGGCATGGCCAAATTGTTAAGAGCAGAAAATATTAAGAATATTACCAAAATAAAGTACAAGAATCCGTACAAGATACTTATTCAATTTGAAGACAGAAAAGATGCGCAGAGTCTGATCAATTGCAGTAAGTTTCATAGTATGGATTACAGATGTCAATTCATAGATGAAATTAGTTTGTCATATGGGGTCGTAAAACAAATTGACATAGAAATTGAAGAGAAGGAGTTTCTAGAGAGTATTGAGTGTGAAAAAGAAGTTGTTTCTGCCAAGAGATTAAAAAGACAATTGGATAACGGTGAATGGACACAAAGCGAGACAATTCGCATTGGTTTTAAAAGTTCTACCTTACCCCCGTATTTGCTAATATACGGGTGCAGATTTAAGGTAGAACCATACACTTTTCCCGTTAGTCAATGTTCGAGATGCTGGAGATTTGGACACCTGATTAAGGCTTGTCCTACTAAAAAGATATTGTGTCCAAAATGTGGAGGAAACCACGCCAATTGTGAAACCGACACCTTTAAGTGCATAAATTGTAAAGGCCCGCACATATCTATGAATAAATCCTGTCCTGTTTATAAAAAAGAAAAAGCTATCCGACAAACCATGCGCGAGGAAAATTGCACATATAGAAGAGCCTTAATGATTTACCTAAACGAACATAACCATCAACAGAACAATGAAAGTACTAACATAGAAGTTAATTTTATTACTCCAGCGAACCAAGGTACACATTCGGTTAACAAAGAAAAGTCATACAGAGATGTGCTGTTGTCACAAGTTCAAATTCACACAGAGAAAATGGATAAAATACCCAAAAACTCTGAGAACGTCAAAACGAGTCGAGACATTTCTATGGAGGAGCTTAAAAACTTTCAATGCGCTTCAAAACCTACGAAGTTAATTAATAATAGAGATAAGAGACGACATGAAGAGAACGAGGTCTATGGAGAAGAGCAGTATTCAGATAAAAGTGGAAGTATAGAAGCCCAAGAGAGGCATTCTTATAGAAATATATTTTTCTTGAAAAAGTTAATAAATAAACTGAAAGAAATCTGCTTTTCCAAGTCAAGTATTGCTGTTAAAATCAAGTCAGTCGTCAGTGTTTTGCTTGAAGAAATTATTCAATTTGTAATAGGTTTTGTGAGAGACGGTGATGTGGTAAATAAAGTTTTTTCTTTTTTTAATAATGGCCCATAGCAAATCACGCGAATTTGCTATTAATATACTGCAATGGAACTCGCAAAGTATTAGACCTAAAATCACTGAGTTTGAGTCACTGTTGTTTAAAGAACAAATACACATAGCTATCATCTGTGAGACATGGTTAGAACAGAATAGCTTTTTAAACTTATCCCAATATAACATTTATAGAAAAGATCGAGCTGACGGATATGGTGGAGTAGCAATCATTTTACATAAATCTATTAAGTCTGTGTTGAGAAGCACAGCCCCCTAAATCTGTTAAGATAGGTGCTAAATAATGATGAACGACTTGGATAACGTATTTTTATATAGATAAATGTCACCAGTAGGCATTACACACCTAATTTTTATGTATCACCTTGTAACTTCTTATAACAAGAAATACGAGTAAATTTAATGTGACAAAGTTCTATCTGTTAGAGTAAACAAACCCGTTGATTGGTCGAAAGGCGCCCATTGTATTCCACATCCTGGTTCCCACGATCAAACTAGGTCACAGGGGTGAAGAGCGGGGAGCGCGGGGTAGGGTATAATCGACTCTCCCACTAGCCATTGGATAGTGGGCGGTCGTGATAAGGGGACCGACCACTACTTGCGCTTACGTTGGGGGAAATAAAATGGGCGCCCACGGGCGTAACGAAACAGTCTTCCTACAACAGTCTTCCTATAGTCTTCAAACAGTCTTCTTCAAGTCGTGATAATTGTCTTAAATGTAAATATTGTATAAGTGTGTGACTTTAATGTAAAAGTATCTTGTTAAATCAGTGTTAAAATCGTTGAAGTTTAAATATAATATTTAGTGCACTCATCTTGTTCGTGTTTTCATTCAACCCTGCGTCCTGAATCGTGTACAATTTTTGGTCCTTCGAGCCGGATCGTACGGAAGATAAACAAGATGAGTGTTAGAAGCACAATTACGACACGGAGTAAGTTGCGCAAAATAGAGGCCGACATGAACAAGCGACGTGAGTTGGAGGCTGACTCTGGCGTGCCGTCTGAAAAGGCACCAGGCTCAGTTTCAGTTGCACCGATTACATCGTCGGTTCCTGTACCTGTAATCCCACTGGCGGGAGGTCGTGTTATCGACCACAGAGATATGTTCACGCCTGTGAGATCGGAGACAATCCAGAGGGCAGGTTCCGGGACAAGCCACGTCTCCTCGAGGAGCGGCCAGAGAAGTGCCGACTACCTTCGACGGAGGGTTGAGTACGAGGCTGAACGAGAATTGGTACGCATGAAGGAGCAACTCGTCAAGAAGAAGCTTGAAGCCGATCTCGCTGAGATTGATGCCGCTGTTGAGGAAGACTCAGAATCAGAAGGAGAAGGGACAACGCGGCGAGTGGAAGCATGGGTCGAAGACTCGGCTCCCACTGTCAGGGAAACACACGCGCTCGCTGTGAGTCGCGATCCGCCGCCGCGTCAAGTGTCCGCGCCCTCTCGTGATGTGTTAGCACCAGTGCCGCCGCCCAGTTATATACCTGCGCTCCAACAGTGTGCGCCCGCGTCGGTACAGTTTCGCGAACCACCGTACCTAGGGAGCGCTACGCCCTTAGCTACGGCCAGTGTTCCACGAGCCAGAGAACAGGCTAGAAGAGAGCCTGAGTGGGAAAACGCGTTCGCAGACGACAGGGACAGGAGCAGGTCGCGGGACAGAAAGATAGATCAGTTGGCAGACGCTATCACAAACCTAGCGCGTCCGCGGCCGGTACCAAGACAGGCCTATGAGTTGCCATTTTTCAAAGGCGACCCAGCTGAATGGCTGTCGTACAAGAACATGTACCACGACACAACAGTTATGTACGAGTTCAAGCCGCATGAGAACCTAGCGCGCTTGAAAACATCGCTGCAGGGAGACGCAAAGTTGGCCGTGGAAGATTTGTTGCGCACCTCGACTAACCCAGGTGAAATTATCAAGACGCTTGATGAAGAGTTCGGGCATCCTAATCTAGTGCTAGAGTGTGCTCTAAAGAAAGTGCGAGCGTTACCTAAAGTGACTGAAAGTGGCCGTGAACTCAGAAAGTTCTCAACAACGGTGAGAAATTGTGTGTCGCTGCTGAAGAGTGTACAAGCTAACGGATATTTAAACAATCCACAACTGGTGAGTGAACTTTTGAACAAACTTACATCCGTACAACGTGCTCAATATGGTGATTTTGCTATGGGTATGGCAACGACCCAGGGCATAGATGTGCGAGTTTCACCGAGTCTAGAAATACTCGCAGAGTTCCTGAGTCATCTAGCCCGAGCCACGTCTTTTTATGTTCAAATGGAGATGAGTGCGCCCACATCATCGTCTAGCACGGCTAAGCCCCGAGCACCTGTACAGATGTTCAAGCAGTCTAGAAATGTTCAACGCTTGCACGTTCACTCGGATAATGACCAGCAAGCTAAGGCCACAGAGGAACCATGCACATTATGTGGAGACAAACATAAGTTACCCAAGTGCGTCAAGTTCACCGAGTTGAGTGTCGACGAGAGGTGGCAACATGTTAAGAAACATAAATTATGTTTTAAGTGCATCATAAAGAAGCACGGGAAGAACTTTTGTCGTGCAAGTAGGTGCGCGTCGTGTGATTACGCGCACCACACATTGTTACATGCCGACAAGAGGAGCGAGAGCGTCACGAACGTTAGTGACTACACAGGGAAGGCGTTATTAAAGATAATGCCAGTGTGTGTTACAGTGAACGGTGTTGACAAACATTGTTATGCCCTACTGGATGACGGGGCAACCGTATCACTGATAGACGACTCGTTAGCTGATAACGCCAGTGGAAAGCAAGTTCCACTAACTCTGCACAGTGCGCGCGGTCAAGAGATCATTGACAATACATCAAAAGTAATCAGTGTATCAGTGCGTGGACCGAACGGGTTAACACATAAAGTGAAGTGTCGTACATTAAAAAGCCTGGACTTACCCGCGCAAACAGTGTCCGCCGCAGTGTTAACAGAACACGCCCACATTCGCGACTTGGGTTGCGAGGAAATGAGAGGAGCCAGACCACTGCTGTTGTTGGGCCAAGACAACTGGGAGCTGTTGGTCAGCCAGGAGACTCGCCGAGGAAAATCCGGTAAGCCAGTTGCCTCTTTGACCAGTTTAGGGTGGGTTGTGCACGGACCTGTAGGTACTCATCAGAGTGTTAATGTTCATTCACTAAATTGTGTAGTAGAATCAACTATCGACTTGCACGAGTTAGTCAAAAAACAGTTTGAGCTAGAAGCGATAGGAATTTCAGAGGTGCCTCGAAAGCACAAGGATGTGGAGAGAGCTAAGGCTATTCTAGACTCCACTAGCCGTCAGACAGAGAGCGGCCAGTGGGAGTTAGGGCTACTGTGGCGTCGCGACGACCCACAGTTACCTAATAATTATAGGTACGCACGCCAGCGTCTAGCCGGAATTGAGCGTCGGCTACATAAGGACGCTGAGTACACCGCAGCCTATACAGCGCAGATAGATAGGTTGTTGGCAGAAGGGTACGCGAGTAGGGTAGAGGGCGGTATCAAGTCCGATTCGGTATGGTATTTACCCCACTTCGGGGTAACGAATCCAAACAAACCGGGAAAATTAAGATTGGTTTTTGACGCCGCGGCTAGCTACAATGGGACGTCTTTAAATGACAATTTGTTGACTGGACCCGACTTGCTTAATTCCCTGTTAGGCGTGTTATTTAAATTTAGATTGGGGCCTGTAGCTTTTACTGGGGACATAGCCGATATGTTCTTACGAGTTTTTATAAGAGAACAGGATCGAGGGGCACAGCTGTTCCTTTGGACGACTGACGGCAATAAGGAGCCTGACGTGTACGTCATGAACTCCATGATATTCGGGGCCGCGTCGTCGCCAACGTCGGCAATTTATATTTTAAATAAAAACGCGGAACAGTTTAAAGAAACGTGCCCCGAAGCGGTAGCCGCCATACACGAAAAACATTATATGGACGACTACCTGGATAGTGCTTGGTCTGCCACGCAGGCCAACAGTTTAATTGAGGAAGTGACTCACATCCACGCCAGAGGCGGGTTTAATATACGGGGGTGGGTCACCAACTCTCAAGAGCTGCGCGATAAGCTCAGAGTAGATATGCCTGACCGGGTTTCCTTAGATAAAGGCGAAGGTGCGACGGAACGCACGTTAGGCATGATCTGGTCACCAAGCTCGGACCAATTAGCTTTTGACCTATCATTTAAGAAGTTGCCTAAAGCCATAGTAGAGGGACACGTGGTTCCAACAAAACGGGAATTCCTTCGATTTATCATGTCAATCTTTGACCCACTAGGTTTCTTGTATCCGTGTGTCATACAGTCGCGCATCCTTATGAAACGGATATGGCACACGGGAATTCAATGGGATGAGAAACTGAAAGAGCCAGAGGCCAAGTTGTGGTTTGAGTGGTTGCAAAACCTGTACCACCTTAATAACATATTCATACCTAGGTGGTACGGCCTCCAGCTAGAGCAACTAGAGTTGCATGTCTTCGGTGACGCGAGCGAGTCCGCTTACGCAGCAGTAGCCTATGTAGCGGGGTTAAACACAGAAGGGGATAGGGATGTCGCGATAGTGATAGGTAAGGCGAGAGTAGCGCCACAAAAGGTGACATCCATTCCACGTCTAGAATTACAAGCGGCTGTGTTAGCCTGTAGACTAGCCGATACAGTAGTCAAGGAATTAGGAGCAGTTATTAGTAGCATTCATTTATGGACTGATAGCAAAACTGTCCTCAAGTGGATAAATTCAGACGCGTTAGAATTTCAAAGGTTCGTGTCACACCGTTTAGCCGAGATAGACAAAAGGTCAGAGAGGGACAGCTGGCGCTGGGTTCCGTCGGCGATGAACCCCGCAGACAAGGCTACCCGGATGGACTGGCCTAACAACAGCAATGAGTGGTTGTCGGGTCCCTCTTTTCTTCGCTGTCCACAGGAGCAGTGGCCGGCCGACATCAAGCTCGACGCGGTGGCAGAGCAGGACCTTGAAAGAATACAGCGCGTGCACACCGTTGCAGTACAGACTGAATCACTGCTGCAGTATGAGCGGCTACCTACGTGGACGCGCGCCGCTAACGTCATGGCGCGTGTGCATATTTTCATAGATCGATGCCGCAAGCGGCGTCAGACATCCCTTGTGTCGACAGATGACCAGCACGAGGCCGAGATGCGCCTCCTACGTCTGATACAGGGGGACAGCTACACGGAAGACATCGCTGCGCTACGAGAGGCTCGCCCATTGCCTCGCAACAGCAAGTTGCGGGCACTAGACCCCATGTTTTATGAAGATGGGCTGGTGAGAGTACGCGGCAGGCTGGGCGCCTGTAGCGAGCTCAACTTCGGGGAGCGCCATCCTATCATCCTGGATGGGAAGCATGCGCTCACGCGGCGCCTCTTATTCAAATACCACGTGGAGGCGCTGCACGCCAATCAAGAAGCTGTGGTGAACAGAGTCCGTGAGAGATTCTGGATAACAAACTTGCGGTCTGCGGTAAAAACCGTCACTGCAAGCTGCCAACGGTGTCGACTGGAGAGGGCCAAGCCGGTGACACCCAAGATGGGTGACCTCCCGGTGGCCAGACTAGAGGTGACGAGAAGAGCTTTCGTCCACTGTGGGGTCGATTATTTTGGCCCCATGGAAGTGGCTGTCGGACGACGCAGAGAGAAGACCAGGGCGTGCTATTCACGTGCCTCACCACACGCGCCGTCCACCTGGAGCTAGCGGCATCGCTGAGTGCCGACTCGGCGATACTGGCCCTGAGGCGCTTGATTGCGCGCCGCGGGCGTCCGTCGGACATGTATTCCGACCGCGGCACAAATTTCGTCGGGGCGCACGCCGAGCTACGCGCAGCACTGCGCGACATGGACCAGGACAAAATGAGAAGCGAAGTGACGGGACGCGGAATTGCCTGGCACTTTAACCCCCCGGCATCTCCACATATGGGCGGGTGCTGGGAGCGACTAGTGCGCTCAATCAAGAACGCACTAAAGGCAACGCTACGAGAGCGTGCCCCTCGCGAGGAGGTACTTTACACACTCCTTGCCGAAGCCGAGCTGATCGTAAACAGCCGGCCTCTCACATACGTGAGCAGCGACGTCGAGCAACCAGTGGTTCTGACCCCCAACCATCTCCTGCTGGGCACAGCCGCGGGAGATGCACCGTGCACGCGTCGGCATGCCGCCGACCTGGATTCCCGCCGCATGTGGCGACGGGTGAACGCGCTGGCCGACCTCTTCTGGAGGCGCTGGCTGCGCGAGTACCTGCCGACGCTCCAACGCCGTAATAAGTGGTTCAGTGACGTTCCAAATGTGAAAGTGGGTGACGTGGTAGTGATCACAGACGCGAATAAGCCACGAAACCAGTGGACCAAAGGGGTCATCCAAAGTGTATATCCTGGCGCGGATAATATAATAAGAGTGGTAGACGTAAGAACAAATCATGGGGTCCTGCGTCGACCTGTTGTAAAGGTGGTTGTGCTTCCGACAGACGGGAATGTAGTCGGATGAACCCTTCTACAGGGGGTGGAAATGTTGAGAAGCACAGCCCCCTAAATCTGTTAAGATAGGTGCTAAATAATGATGAACGACTTGGATAACGTATTTTTATATAGATAAATGTCACCAGTAGGCATTACACACCTAATTTTTATGTATCACCTTGTAACTTCTTATAACAAGAAATACGAGTAAATTTAATGTGACAAAGTTCTATCTGTTAGAGTAAACAAACCCGTTGATTGGTCGAAAGGCGCCCATTGTATTCCACATCCTGGTTCCCACGATCAAACTAGGTCACAGGGGTGAAGAGCGGGGAGCGCGGGGTAGGGTATAATCGACTCTCCCACTAGCCATTGGATAGTGGGCGGTCGTGATAAGGGGACCGACCACTACTTGCGCTTACGTTGGGGGAAATAAAATGGGCGCCCACGGGCGTAACGACACAGTCTTCCTACAACAGTCTTCCTATAGTCTTCAAACAGTCTTCTTCAAGTCGTGATAATTGTCTTAAATGTAAATATTGTATAAGTGTGTGACTTTAATGTAAAAGTATCTTGTTAAATCAGTGTTAAAATCGTTGAAGTTTAAATATAATATTTAGTGCACTCATCTTGTTCGTGTTTTCATTCAACCCTGCGTCCTGAATCGTGTACAGTCTGAATTAAAATTATCTAGCATAAATAATACTGGCATTGAAATATTGCATGTAAATATTAAAAATTGTAAACATCTGGAAAATATAGTCTCAGTTTACTGCCCATCTTCTATCCAAACTAGACAATGTGATTGGGATGAGCTGTTTTCGTTGTGTTCTCACAAAACTCTTATAGCCGGTGACTTTAACGGACATCACTCAAATTGGTCCTATAAAACCGATGCAAGAGGCAATCAAATTATAGACGCAGCGCTAGAATACGGATATATATCTATTAATGATGGCAGTACCACTAGGGTAAGATATGTTAATAATAATTTACAACAGTCATCTCCTGATATCACCTTTTCTTCATCTGATATAGCTGTTTACTTTTCTTGGCGAGTGTTAAATGACAACTTGGGGAGTGATCATCTAATGATAAAAATTAAAATAAATTATAACGATACTATCCATACAATTGGTAAACGTAATTTTAAAAAAGCGAATTGGTCTGGTTATAGAAAAGACGTAGAACAGTTATTCTGTGATGTGAATGCTAATATATTATCGGGCGATATTCAGTTAATGTATAGGACCTTTATTTCTATAATTGATAAATCTGCTGATATTAATATTTCGTGTATTAAAATTTGTAATGACCCACAAAACAGTTTTAAGCCCAAACCGTATTGGAACTCTCACCTTTCTAAAATTGTAGCACAAAGAAGACTTGCATTGAAGGAATTCAGACACAACCCGACGCCGGCGAACTTGGCTGTGCTGAAGGATATAACTTTAAAAGCTAAACAGGAAATCCAAAACGCCAGGACAAATTGTTGGCAAGAGTTTTGCTCTTCGATTGACGGCACTGTAACTTCCTCAGAGATGTGGCGCAAGATGAAGTGGATTAAGGGATATAGACAAGCTGGTAACTATGTGTCTATTGATAAAAAAAATGAGCTGTTGCATAGTCTAGCCCCTGATACAGCTCTTTCACCTAAACCCCAGTTTATTTCAAATAATGTGACATTGGAATCAGAGTTTACATTACAGGAATTGGAGGCATGTATAAAAAAAAAAGATACAGCTCCTGGAGATGATAATATCACATATTCTATGATATTTAACCTTCCTAACGTGGCCAAAATTTTTTTGCTCCATATATATAACAACATTTTTGTATCAGGATGTATCCCTATTGAATGGCGTAATATTAAAATAATTGCTATACCCAAAATTGGGAGTAACTCCAAATTAAGACCAATTTCATTAATATCTTGCCCTTGTAAAATATTTCACTTAATGCTGACTAAAAGGATAGAGTGGTTTATTGAACATTACAGTGTATTATCTCCTAGCACAGCCGGGTTTAGGAGGGGTCGATCATGTTTGGATTCTCTTGCGCAGTTGATCACTAATATACAGTTGGGTTTTACTAAAAACACTCCCACATTAGCGTGTTTCTTGGACATTGAGAACGCTTACAACAACGTCTTAATTGATAGTGTAGTTAAAATGTTAGATAAGTTAAAAGTAGGCAGTCGAATATGTAATTATTTATGGGAATTCCTTAAAGAAAGACATTTAATTGTTAAAGATGACTTGGATGACAAAGGTGGTATCATCAGATGGACCAATAGAGGGTTGGCGCAGGGAGATCCAATCTCTCCATTATTATTTAATATTGTAACACTTGATATTTGTAACACAATTAATAATACTAACATGGCCAAATTTTGTCAATACGCCGATGACTTCGTCCTCTTTATTAGTTCGAAAAAAGTAAATGATAGTATTAATAAGATGCAATTGTCATTGAATAATATCGTGGGGATGTTATCTGTTATAGGTTTAGAATTATCAACGTCTAAATCACAAGTCTGCCTTTTCAGTAGAGGATATAGAAGACAACATATTCAGTTATATTTAAATGAAGTCCCTTTGGTAGTAGCTGACAATATAAAGTATCTAGGTGTCTGGCTAGACACTACACTTCGATGGGGCAAACATATTAATGAACTTAATGAACGATGCCAGAAAATGTTGAATATAATAAAAGTTTTAGCTAGTTCTAACTGGGGAATGCATCCACTACAACTGAGACTTTTATATATATCCTTAATTAGAAGTCGATTGGACTATGGCTGTATATTCTACGACAGTAGTGTTAAATCTCGATTATATAAGTTAGATAAAATTCAAAATAAGGTTATGAGAATTGTTGGTGGATTCATCAAAACTACCCCTATTCATGTAATGGAGAGCGAGTTGTGCTTACCCCCATTACAAATAAGACGTAAATATTTAGCATTTAAATTTTGTCTCAAAGTTAAATCGTGGACCAATTGTGTGACGAGTAAACTTTTGACTGATCTTGGAGCTCTTACTACCCACAGATATTGGACAAATAAAAAAACACCTGCGCTAATGGATACTTCTAATATTGTCAAGGAAGAAAAAATGTACTCGACCAACCCATTAGATATGTTTAAATTAAATACTTGGTGTAGCAACATTGCAATTAAAAATGTAATTAAATCTCATTTACCTATCGTTAATAGGCCTAAAGGTTCATATGAAAGTAATTGTTTGAGAAATGACGTCTTACAAGAATTAAGCTGTACATATGGTGGGTGGTACAAATTATTTACTGATGGTTCTAAGAGTTCTAAGATTGGGGCGGCTTTCTATGATCCTGTTACCAAAACAAGTGGATGTTTCAGCATAGTTTCTGATGTTTCTATCATGACAGCAGAGTTGTTAGCTATCTCCGAAGCGTTATCTTACAGCACCACATTACAACACACTAATATAGTAATTTTCACGGATAGCAAGAGCGCGCTCCAGCATTTGGCTCGATGCGCCTCTGGATACAGAGGTGTATCGATAGCCTTTGCTGTTTTGCGTAAAATACAGGCATCTCTTTCGAACAATGTTAATTTAGTCTTGCAATGGATCCCGTCACATATTGGTCTACAGGGAAACGAGGAGGCTGATAGACTGGCTAAGATAGCAGTATCGTCAGGTATAGAAATTTATATTTTACCAGTTCATTCGGAAATTTTATCAAAATTCAGAAGCTATTGTTATGAAAACTGGAAAGAATATTTCAATAAAAAATCAAACGATATAGGGATATGGTATAAAACAATCCAATGTCAGCCACCTCGAGTTCCCTGGTTTAGTAGTTTTAAAGTTAGTCGTAAAATGTTGGTAAAAACTTTCAGAATTCGTTCCGGACATTTACCATTAAGAGCTTTTGCATTTAAAATGGGAAAGGTGGACAATCCGAATTGCTTAATTTGTGATAATAAAGTAGAAGATGTCCATCACCTTTTGTTGGAGTGTGTCAGGAATGAATCTGAAAGAAGTACAATAATTAGTGAATTGAATATTAATAAGCTAGATTTAGGTATATTTAATGTTATTCTTACCAATCCAATGTCGCCGGCAGCTATATTAGTTTATTCATTAGTTAATTTGTAATTGTGATGTTTTTGGGTAAGGTTACGATGGAACTGTTGTAACATTTTGTTAAAAGTTCCTTAAATAAATAAATATAAAAAAAAAAAAAAAAAAGGATTATACCTAATCCTAATGAAATAAAAATATATAAATCATAATGTGACTTTAGCTTTAGTGTTCTTCTAACTGAACAGACAGCTGTGCTGCTGGCGAGTTTGTTGCGCCACTTCTTCTTCCTACCTAAAGCAATAGGAAGTGGTGAAGGGCGGGCGTTTTGGGGGGACTGTCTTATCTAATTTTGACGTTTAAAAAGTGCTGATACTCAGCCTAGTTTCAATAAATTACTTTTGATTGATCTTCTACTTCAGCTTTGCTATTCTATTCTGTCTGCAAAACCTTATGGTGGTTACACACTCAGATCATATAAACACAGATCTGAGGTTCCACATTTATGTGAAACGTAACATGACATGTAATATAAGTTGAAACGAACATGCCGTCCAAATATATACAATGCAACATGAAATGTAACACAACAAGGCGAATTTATTTGAACGTGTGTTACATTTTTATCAACGGAGCTGCCGGAGCTGTGTAAGAACACAGGCGATCCAAGACAGGCCGCTTAAAAAGTGAAGTAAATTGTGGAAAGAGACTCAACTCAAACTCAAAGCATTTATTTCAATTAAACCATTTACAGGCACTTTTGAATTGTCAAGTGGTCGGTCAGTCAGAAATATGAAGCAAGTTGCCCATTCCAAAGCGTAGTAGGTACTTATGGAGAAGAACGGGCAAGAAACTCCATGGACACTCTTTTAAATTATATTGTTACATAAATATTAGTTACATCATTAATCTTGTATATAGGTATAATTATATGTGAGAACGATGTAAATAAGACGTACACATTGAGTGTCCAGTGTACAGCAAATATAAATTCAAACAAAACAATCCATAATAAAATAATTAAAAATAAGCCGTGGTGGCTAAGAGATGACCAGTCCCAACTGACAGCGCCCGCTCACGAACATGACGCATGGATCAGCACCATTCAGCTCAACCATTTTGAAGGGAGCTAAATGATCCAACACACGCGCCACCGTCAGCGAGACATTTGAGTGAGCATGACATCTATCAGCCGCCAGGACACATTCAAGTCAATGAAAGACATTATCCGGTAAATGGTAGCTCGATAGTACATAGTACTCACACTTGTCCTATGCAATTATATAATACAAAGGAGATTGAGTTTATACAAAGCAAAGGTAGTCTTACAATCTTCAGCAGCTCCAACAGTATTTTCAAATGTTAATCAATTAGTTGTGGTTGTGGAGCAGGACCAGCATTGAGCCAGGCATTTTTATCAGCGATATAATCCCCCAACTTATAATATGCCTGGCTGCATAGTGTGCGTTTTATACAAACTTTGAATTTCGTCTCATTCAGTTGAAGTATGTGGGGAGGTATTTTATTGTAACATTTTAAACAGTACCCCATGAAAGATGAGTCCACTTTAGCCAGTCTGAAACCTGGTTGAACTAATAGGTCCCTATTTCTGGTACTATAATTATGTCTATCACCTCTTTTAGTAAAAAGATGTACATTTTTTCTTACGTACATGATGTTTTCATAGATATATTGACAAGGTACCGTCAAGATTTTAATAACCTTAAACAGTTCCCTTAGAGAATCGCGCCTGCGGAGATTATATATGGCTCTGATGGCTCTTTTCTGCAGAATAAAAATAGAATCGACGTCTGCAGCCCGTCCCCAAAGTAAAATACCGTAAGACATGATACTATGAAAGTAACTAAAATAGACTAACCTCGCGGTATCTACATCGGTAAATTGACGGATTTTTCTGACAGCATATGCTGCTGAACTTAGCCGTCCCGCCAGAGATGTTAAATGAGAACCCCATTGAAGCCTAGAGTCGAGCGTGATCCCCAGGAAAACAGTTTTATCGACGAATTCTAGTTTCTCTTGATTCAATACTATCTCACAATCACTACTTTTGACATTAGGTAAAGAAAATCGTATACACTTAGTTTTTTTCCCATTTAATACTAAATTATTAGCAGTGAACCAATTATGGACCTGCATTAGGGCGTTATTAACGTCGTCAAAATTTGTAGCACTTCTTTCTACCTTAAAAATTAAAGAAGTATCGTCAGCAAATAACACCATTTGTGGTTGATTTTTTAATAAATGGAGTAGATCATTAATATACACTAAAAAGAGGAAAGGACCCAATATCGAGCCTTGTGGAACTCCCATTTCTACTTTTAAACTAAGTGAATTGACACCATTTATTTGAACTTGCTGCTGCCTATCCTTTAAATAAGATTTTACTAGACTGAGCGCAAGTATTCCAAGTCCATAATGCTCAAGTTTCAAGAGCAAGGTTTCGTGATCGACGCAATCAAATGCCTTGGAGAGGTCACAAAAGATTCCTATGGCGTCTTGGGCCTCTTCCCACGCCGTAAATATGTGTTTTAATAAGGTGACCCCAGCGTCAGTCGTACAACGTCCCTTGGTGAAACCATACTGTTGATTGTGTAAGATTTTATTTGTGTTAAAATGAATGAGCATTTGATTAAGCATTACCTTTTCAAATACCTTGCTGAAAACTGGCAACACGGATACGGGTCTATAATTATTGGTGTCTTTGCTGTCCCCGGATTTGAAAAGTGGTATTACCTTACTGTATTTCATTAAATCCGGGAAGACTCCTTGATCCACACACAAATTAAATATGAAGGCTAAGTAAGGCGCTATAGTGTCAATTATGGATGTACAGACTTTAATGGACATTCCCCAAAGATCTTCAGTCAATTTGATCTTGATTTGCTTAAAAGCTTTTATTACTGTTATGGGGTTAATATGCTTAAAGTTAAATTCAATCGGGCAGACCGAAACGTTCGCCCTTACTAAATCAAAAGCGAGCGTGGGCGAGGAATTTAAAGTGTCAGTAGTTTTAATTGGGATACTGGTAAAGAAATTTACAAATTCTTGAGCAACTTCTTTGCTATCGCAAATGAGACCACGTGTCGTCTCCAGTGTATAATCAGAATTATGCTTTTTGTTCCTGTTCGTTTCATTATTGATAATTTTCCAAACAGTCTTTATTTTATTGTCTGCTGATTTGACCTTGTTGCTAATGTACGAGGCTTTGGCTGCCTTACAAGTGTTCTTAAAATTTTTTGAGTAAGTAGCAACATACTTATTAAAAGTTTCCGTGTTAATATAAGGCTTAAGGCCATATAGCTCAAAAAGTATTTCCCTACTTTTCCTAAGTCCTTTAGTTGCCCAGTCACTAAATAAAAACTTAGGGCAGATACTTTTAGTGCTCTTCTTAAAAGAATAATTGAACTCTGTTTGGACTACCGAAAAGAATTCTTTATACAAAATGTTAACATTGTTCATTGTAAGGTCCTGATTACTCAACTTACAAATTAAACTGTTATTAAAATTATTTAAATTAACAGATGTTATTGGTCTGGATTGTATCTGCAGTTTTTGTATTATGATGTTGGACTCAAAAGTTACGGTTTGACCGCTGTGATCGGAAGGGAGATAATTAACGATGGCTTTATCTAAATAGTCGCAGCAACAAAATACATTATCAATGCATGTAGCTGTAGTTGTAGTTATTCGGGTTGGTTCTACAAACACATTTGACAAATTAAATGATTTAAACAAATTTAATAATCTACTGGTATTTGAATTATTTTCTAAAATATTAATGTTAAAGTCACCACAGATAATTACTGATTTAATGCCAGTTGCAAGTTTTGCCAAAACATCTTCCATTACTGACTCAAATATAGAGTAGTTTTGATAATTTGGGGGTCTGTAAACGCACACTATAATATGCTTATCTAAGAGAGGTACCTATCACCACCTCAAGACATCGTAAAGCCCCAAAAACACCTGCATCCAGCTCGCGAACTGCAGTGGTCTTTTTTTTATTATTTAAGATGGTTTTGCTCTTGACTCTAGTCTAGGTCAGTGATGACAGAGACAGAGTTGACGGTGGAGTGAGCTTACCCAGAAGAAGCCTGTTCACTCTCACTTTGAAGAGATTAGGGTTGTATGCGTTCGGAAACAGAGACGCAGGTAGAGAGTTCCATTCTTTTGATGTGCGCATTACAAAAGACATTTGGAAACGCTTAGTACGAATTAGTGGAAAAGCAACAAGGTAAAGATGGTAACTTGCAGTGCGTCTAGATGACCGATGGAAGAAGGGGGCCAGTGGAATAAGGTCGTGGAGTTCTTGGGCACACTCACCGAAGTACAATCTGTAGAAGACTGACAAGCAGGCAACCTTGCGGCGATGAGCCAAGCTGTGAAACTTGGCATCCACCAGTTTTACGTCGCCAATTAGCCTTTTGGCTCTGCGTTCCACTGAGTCAAGCGCGGCAAGTTGGTACTTTGCTGAGCCATCCCAAAGGTGGCTGCAATACTCCATGAAGGATCGGACTTGCGATTTGTGAAGGGTATCTGTCCAGGCGTAAAGTATCGCTTCACTCTATTGGATGCACAGTTTCTTAGCCGCTGTTTGAGCTTTATATTCGATGGTGGCGCCGAAGTTGAGACCTGATGTC
The DNA here is from genome assembly GCA_937001585.2 of Brachylomia viminalis. Classification (NCBI taxonomy): domain Eukaryota; kingdom Metazoa; phylum Arthropoda; class Insecta; order Lepidoptera; family Noctuidae; genus Brachylomia; species Brachylomia viminalis. The sequence continues at coordinate 10,458,619 of OW443316.2, read as the reverse complement.
AACTCCATGCCTTGGAGCTCGAGCCGATCAGTTACAGGAACAGATGTACCTCGAAAAGAAGGAGTTTGGTCAAAACGACTCCTTTTAGCAGTAAAAAGACACGCCTGTGTTTTGGTGGCGTTAAAAGAGACCAGATTGTCATCACCCCACTGGGAGACAAGACTTAAGGTCAAATCAGTACGCTCTACCATGGCCACTCTCAAGGAATGAACCTCGGCCCCGCTGGTTTTTGCGCTGGACAAGTATCTCTCTGAAACAGTACTGTCATCTGCGTATCCAACAATACCAGACTGAAGTAGGTCATTGATGTGCAGCAGGAAAAGCGTTGCAGAGAGAACAGACCCCTGAGGAACTCCGGCATCAATAGCCATAATGTCAGAGGAGCAATCGTCAACGACTACTCTGATCGACCGTTCACTAAGGAAGTCAGCTACCAAAATCAGCTGGGATGCCATAAGCAGGAAGCTTGCTGAGAAGACCAGCGTGCCAGACCCTGTCGAAGGCCTTCGAGATATCAAGCGATACAGCAAGTGCTTCGCCGTGTTGCTCAATGGCCTCGCCCCAGCAATGCTTGACATACACAAGAAGATCGCCCGTTGACCGTCCCCGGCGAAAGCCATATTGACGGTCACTGAGGAGATCATTGTCTTCAAGATAAATCAGCAACTTACTGTTCAGTACCCTTTCCACAACCTGATACAGAATGGAGGTAATGGCGATTGGACAGTAATGGGCAGGGTCTGCACGGTTGCCCTTTTTGGGCACTGGTTGCACATTTGCAAGCTTCCAGGATTTTGGCACCGTTCTTTTAACAAAAGAGAGGCGGGACAAGCGTTTCAACACAGGAGACAATTCAGGCACACACTGCCTCAACACTCTCGCTGGAATGCCGTCAGGCCCGCTGGCCTTGTTCACGTCTAGACTGCACAATAAATACTCTTCGGACCTCTTTAATGTGAATTGCGATCTCCGGCATCGAGGAGTCACAATGAAGTACAGTAGGTGGTTGCTTGGAGCCAGCGTCCAGACGTGAATTGCTTGCAAAGAGAGATGCAAGTAAATTAGCTTTCTCACTTGCAGAGTGAGCCAGCGACCCATCAGGTTTCATCATTGGAGGTAAAGTGGGACGACAGAAATTCATTTCAGCCGCTTTAGACAGGAACCAGAACTGTTTACTACCAGGAGGGTGCGATGCTAGTCTGGCCTCAATACGTCCAACATGCTCAAAACGTGCCCCACGTAAAACCCGCTTGCAGAGTTAGGCGGCAGAATTAAAAGCTCTTTTCTTCGCGTGAACCCTACGTGCTCTAACGTTACGGTCGCGGGCCTTGACCCAGGCTTGGTAAGCAGACTCTTTTCGGGCCTCAGCGTGGACGCACTCTGCATTATACCAAGGCCAGGATTTGTGACCGAGCGGGATGTCAGAGAACTGAATAAAATACTCCATCCCCTGCCGAATCACGTCCGCCACCACGTCAGCACAGCACGAGGGGTCACCCGAGGAGAAGCACACTTGCCGCCAAGGATAAGACGCAAAAAAGTGCCGCATCTCATCCCAGTCTGCTGACTCTGAGCGCCTCTGGGACTCTCATCTGGACGAGAGCAGGACGATATGGATTTCACCAGACAGTGCTCAGACGTTTCCAGCGGAGCTGAGACCGAAACTAAATGACTGTCCGGATCAGTTGCCAGCGGAAGGTCCAAGCAATTGGGTGTATGGCCGTCAACATCCGATACCCGCGTTGCCACATTCACCATTTGGGTTAGATCTAGCGTTAAAGCAAACTAGCGCGCCTTCAACCCGGCATGGTCAGTCTTCTGGTACGGGAACAACCACTCTTTATGATGGGCGTTGAAGTCCCCCAGAAAAATGAGCTTCGCTGTTAGGTACCGTTGCTGGGCTACGTCACTCGACTCCACGAGGAAATTAAAGAGCGCTGTTGCCTCCAGGTCACCGCTGTGCGATCGGTAGATGCCTAAATTTAAAATAAATGTATAATAAGTCCATATATGTTCAAGATAATATTAATGTCAGCTCGGACGTACACACAGACCCCAGCTTGCTTCTTGAACCTGTGTTCAAGAGAGCAGCCCGGGTAGTTGAGGTACGCCACGTGCGACAGAGTTGCTATCTTCGTCTCTGTTAGGAAAAACAGGTGCGGCTTCTCGGTCTCAAGGTAGGTACCGGATCGAGATTAGAGTGCAACCCTCTGATGTTGGTATGGTGCACTTTTAGTGGGAGGAAGTGCAGCCGTTGTTTAACTCTATTTTTCTTTGCTTTGGTCGTCATTTTGGTTGAGTAGTGTCGTTGGGGAAAAAGTTGAATTGTCGACTGTCGAGGCTCAGTGTACCAAGTGGAACACTAGAGCTAACCAAACTTATGGGGAACTCATTTGGAGACTGCGTGGACGCCCGATCCCCCCCGGATATAGCCACTGGGTCCTCCCATCCAGTCACCGGCTGGCACGGTGGAGCATACCGGTATTTTTCGCGAGTTGGCGGGGCAGCCTTTGGCACGTGGCTGGCATGCTACTTGGGCCCCCTACTGACAGCGGTCGGCCAACGGCTGGCACCGTGCTTCGGATCCCGCTATCCTCCAAGATGAGTTACCTGACAATTTAAGCGCAGAGACCAAATCCGGTTCTGAACAGAGCAACTGACAGTCTCCGTCTCCCCCAAAGTCTATTTGGAAAGCACTGAATCGATTGCGTAACCGAGTAAGCCACTGCAAATATATTCTCGCGAAATAAGAGATTATCGATTCATCCAACATGCAATGCATGAAATCCCCCTGCGTCCATGGTTATAGTTTGTGCGTCGATGTCTCTGCCACCCTCTGATATATGCTTATTTTTCAAATTTGATTTAGTTTTTTTATAGCTAATAAAAAAACGATCTTCTAATTCAAGCAAAACCCATATTACATCAAATAAAATAAAATTTTCCAATACTGCAACAGAATAGATCAAAATAGAATAAAATGTCAATGCAATTATAATAAACGAATGATTCGGTAGAAATTAAAAGGTCACTGAATTAAAATTTCAATAAAATATTAAATACAAAAAAAAAAGCAACAAATTATAAAGGTCGCTGAATTAAACTTAAAATTAAATGTCAAATTATTAGGGTCACAGAAATAAAAAAAATGCGTATAAAAACAAAAACAAAACAATAAGTACTCACAAGTCAAATATTATAAGTATAGGCCAGTGTCAATTAGCTGGCTATGCATTTTTGTTGCCAGAGTTTTTGATTTTATTATGAAAAATAATAGCTTCGAGGCATCTTCGAGGCGAAAATTAAGAGCGTTTATACCTTATGAGTGGCAACGTCGCAATTTTGTGTTTTTCAATTTTTATCATTTAATCTGAGCTATATTTTAAAAATCTGTTTAATTAATTTTTTAGAATTATGTGAAAACTGTGTAAAAGGTAAGAAATCGTTGCGTTTACAGTTCTATTTATATGCAAATAATACATTGGAAACTTGCAGGGCGTTATTTTCATTGTAAAATAACTGTAAGCATTACGGTTACTTACTTTTTAAACACTTTCACGTAATTCTAAAAAGTTAATTAAACAGATTTTTTAAATATAGCTCCGATTAAATGATAAAAATTGAAATCACGAAATATGACACTTAATTGCGACGTTGCCACTCATAAGGTATTGGTATAAACGCTCTTAACCATAGCAGAAAGAGGGATATTACAAAAAAACCTACGGGGTCACACAGAAAATTTTTAGAACAGGCCAGTAAGAAAAGCAGCCGATGAAAAATGTATTCAAATTTTGAATTAGGAACTCTTTGGAAATCTGTAGATGTGTAATGAATTCATAAGTCATTTGTTTTTACAAATTGGCGGGAATTTAAAAAGTATCGTGAATGAAATGGAATGGGATAGAGAAAATTTTCGTTCAATGTTTTATTACGACTTTCGTTGCGGTCTTACTCTACAACAATGTTACGATAGACTTCGATTACCATTTCATGACGAAGCCCCATCCCGTGCCACTGTTTACAACTGGCGTGGTCGAAGCAAACTCACTGATGATGCGTGAGAAGGACGTCCTTCTACGGCGACTACTGAAGATAACTTGAGTGCTGTGCGGCTAATGATAGAAGCTGATAGAAGGGTAACATATCAACAGATTCGGGCAGCTTTAGGTATTGTTATGAGTCTAGTACAAAAAGTATTACATGAACATTTAGGCGTCAGAAAGCTTTGTACTAGTAGTAGATGTATATACTCATAATTTGACGGATGATTGAAAACGCCGTCGTCGTCGACGGAGGTGACTCGAACGCTGTATATGACATCGTCACAGGTGATGAAAGTTACGTAAAGTTACGAACCCGAAACCAAAAAACCATCTGCGCAATGGATAAATAGTTTGTCCCATTATCCTTGCCAGGATCCTCAGGATTAACGATTTTTTCATCCCTGATACCCGATACTGTCTTTGAGCCAAGTGCACGTTTACAATAAACTTTCCGCAGAGGGGAGCCTGAGAAACGGCTACCACATCCAACGAAGGCATCAGGCGCGCAAATTTTTCCATTTCTGACATAAGTTACTACTATAAATAAAATATTGTGTACTTACTGTAGTTTTCCAACCGGATAAATCGACTTCTAGCTAAAATCTACATAATCATCACTTTAACGGTGAAATCTTCGATCATAAATACCCTAGATACACTAACAACGCCTCAAGCGCGGTATGAATCAATTGTGCTAAAAACGCGTTGTAGCACGATTGCGCTCGCAGACCGCAGTCGCGCGCCGGTCACTGTCAGGTCAACATGCCGAAGTGCTCCGTGAAAAAGTGCAAAAATAATACTTCAAATAGCTTGAAAAAGGATGGGGTTTCTTATTTTCGGTAAGTATTAATTATCGGGTATTTATGATCGAAGGGTGAAATGATGTAATAATAAATATATGTATGACAAACTGAGCCACGTTTAGAGACATGCATGGTGCAGCCTTTGAGATAAGCATGCGACTACTCGTAGGAGTAGTCAGGGAGTTATGTACGTCATACTAGGTAGTGTTCTTAGCCGTGTATGAGACATTCACGGTTTGATCTTTGAGACAAGCATTTATGACTAGCTTAATTGTTTCACCCGTTATAACCCGGCTAGCCACAGAACCGACCATCGACAGTTGATAAAACACCTAAGGCAGACATTTGAAAGATCTGCCGTGGGCATTACGGTTATAATATAACTAATAAATTTAATTTAACATTTTAGGAAAATAGTAATTTTTCAAAATTAAATATAAAATAAATAATAAAAACAGGCTATTCTAGATAAACGAACTAAAAAGTAGAAAATAATTTTCAATAAGCTTCAAATAAGAATAGAGTGAATAACAAAAAGAAATATTTTATTGTAAAAAATCGTTTAGGTATTGTAAAAAAATCGTTTATTGTAAAAAATCGTTTATTGTAAAACATCGTTTATTGTAAAAAATCGTTTATCGTAAAAAATCGTTTATTGTAAAAATATTTTCATGATGACGCTAATTTTGCTAAAAGCCCTAGAAATTTTGTGTTGTCTATTTTAGCAATCTTAATATCTTCATACTGTAACCAGGTTTTTTGAAGTTTGTATGTTGTATGTTTGAAACAAGATGTTGCTGGTTTCAATATAGTATTACTACTTACCACCGTGCTAAAGTAAATGTATAGGGTATTTATAAGCTGTACAGGAATGATTAAATTAAACAAGTACCTTCTTACACAATACAATATTCTTAGAAACCAGAAGCGAAATATAGTTATTAAGAAAAACAAATCACTAAATAACCTACAAAGTTTTATTTCTTACAAATTATTTTTAATTAGCAACAAACACAGAGGTAAATAATAAGTACACAAGAATTATATATCACGACCCTAATCAACACTATAACGTCCGAAGAATACGTCCGTTGCATCCGAAAGCCAAGCAGCAAAAGCGCCCGTTCACAGCGCGCCATGCCTTTTTATACACTTTCACTCGGACCGGGTAGGTTGGAAGGGGTAATATCTAAGACGGCCGTTCCTGATAGCGTGACGTCCTCGACCGCAGCATCATTCCCACCATTCGCATCAGATCCAACTCACAACCAGGCCATCATCATTATTTTGATCATCATCATTATCTGAAAATACTAAAGAGTACATGAGTATTTAAATGACATGCCTACTATAGTTTGAAGCTTATCCAAACCGAATTAGTTTCATAATTTAGAGTTCACGAATCTGACCAGTGTTCCAGGCGCAAGCGTGCACTCAAGCGCCAGCAACAAAGACCACCAATAGTGATTTTTAAAGTTGAAACAGCTTCAAACCCAAGAGATTCAATGCATCGCTAATGATAGAATCCGGATTTCCGTCACTCGCCATACATTGTTATTGACAGAGGCCCAAAGTTCGCTTGTCGTTTTCACGAATACGTAGTAGAGGCCCCAAGGGTATGCTTACTATGAATTTGTGACACCGCGTCATTGAGACAGAGGCCCAATAGTTCTGCATGTCTCCACTATGACCGCGGAACAGAGCAGAGGCCCAAACGTTAGCATGCTCATAACAAATACCTCACCACTCTCAAAGAGAGCTGAGCACGTATCCGGCGTCCACTCGCCACGCCATAACATCATATGTTCGGTGGCGGCTTGAGTCTTTTTGCCAAAAGATCCAGCTAGTAACTCTAGCTCATAACGGCGGTGTGGCAGCGCTCGGACAACCTTATGCTGCCGCTCAAGCCGGAGTCCAGCTTTCCAGTAGACTGTTCAAGTTTGCTTACAAACACGAAGTCTCCAACAACAAACGTACGTGGCTGCCTTAAATCTTCATTTACATAAGCATCCTGATAATGCTGATTGGCTGTAAGAAGATCAAAAGCTCATTGTCTTCTTAGAGTTAACAAGGCTTCTCTATTGGGATGCGAGTTTACGAGTACAACGTCTCGCACCAGGGATCTGATGACGGGAGTAGCCGCGTCTATGCCCACCAGCAGCTGCACTGGTGGAGTCTGTGTAGCGGCTTGTTTGCAGATGTTGAGGGTGAACTGCACCTTCCAGAGCACATCGGACCATTGCGAGCCTTTATTGCCGACCTCGATCCGCAGCATGTTAAGAACGGAACGGCATTTTCTCGCGATGCATACCCAGCGTAATAAAGTGTATCGAAGATCCCAATCTTGAAAAGCCCTCCTGTCGAACGATCGACCACGGTCACATACTATCATAGATGCTACTATCACACACGATTTATCTCATCAGCGTCTTGTCTATATAAAGAGTACTTGGAAAAGGCATTAATTACAATTAAAACGTAGGTATTTATAACCGTTACATTCTGGAAGTGTTCCAATAAAATCGGTATGTACAACAGAAAAAGGGATTTCTGGCTTAGACCAGGACTGGATTGGCTGGGAGAGAGCCTTAGTAACCCTTTTATGTGCCAGAGATATAAGGCAACGACTTATAGTTCCTCACGAATTGCCGTAGGCTCGGAAACCAAAAATGTCATAAAAGCAGGTCAGTAGTTCTGTCAGTAGCAATTTGATCATGGTTGTCGTGGAAAACCCTTAACAGACTGAGCCTATGACCCTTCAGTATGAAGCACAAAAGTCGCGGTTCATTCCTGTAGGTGTAAACTTGTAAAACAATAAATCGTTTTTGATTGTGTACCTCGTTTGATCTAATTACCCTTCCCTCAATTTAGACATTAAATCCTGAGTCTCTGCGTCAGCGGTTTGAGCCATCTTTGCTCAGTTGTTCGGATCTCGGATATGTATGACAGACATTATCGGTAAGAGGAGGGTTACGGCTTAAAAAATCCGCGTGATGCATCAATGAACACTTCCTATAATCAAGAGTGAACGTAAAATCCTGCAAGTAAACCCACCAGCGCGCGACCCGGGGCAACAAGTATTTCTTTCGCTCCGTTAACTTTAAAGAAATGCAATCCGTCACTATCTTAGAGTGAGTACCTACCAATTAGATAGTGGCGAATATGCTGGAACGGACGTACAACAGCCATCGTTTCCATTTCGTAACTGTGGTAGGTATCGCGATTCCACGCTCTGAGTGGACTTACTACACCAACAACCCTCTTTCTCCCACCACTATGCTTTAAGAGTAAAATAGCACCAAACCCAATAGCACTAGCGTCTGTGTGAAGCTCCTTAAGCAACTGGGGGTCATATATCGCTTTAACCGGTTAATTAGTTAAGCGATTTACAATATAGTCGCGAGCAGCGTCCTGCTCAGAGCCCCACGAAAAAGGTTCACCTTTCCTCAGCAGCTTTGCTATGCTTGCGGTCTTAGAGGCTTATAACGGCCAGCAATATAACAGTGAAAATACCCTGCGAGCCCCAGGAACTGGCGAACCTCTTTCACATTTGTAGGTTTTGGAGAAAGCACAAGTGCATCTACTTTACCTGGACTCGGCCGTACCTGACTAAGTCTAATTAGTCGCCCTAGGTACTCCACGTCTAGAAAAGTACACTTTTCTGAAATTGAAGAAATATCAGAGCCGCTGCACTGCTATAATAGAACATCAATAGGCACCTTTTGTACAACGGCTGAAATCACGTTATTTTGTCTGGAGTCGATTCGGAGCAAAAATTTACCTCATTCGTTTTCTTATCATTACTCTTAGAACACCCGTTTTGATTCAATGCCCATTACTTGTGCAAAAAGTACAGCGTTGAACGAATTTATTGGTTTTATCTCTTGGTGTCGGTGGAGCCGACTTAGAGACTTGGACTTTAAAAGAGACCTCTGAGTCTGTTTCGGCATTTCTTCTCAGGGATCAGTCGGCTAGGAAATGCCAACGTCATCTAGTTTTAAAATACTTACGTGTAAAAGTGTCTTAAAAGATCTACTTACAGAAATAAACATTTAATTTCATTTCAAAAGAGGTACTGGGATCCTGAACCGAATTGGTATTTTTAGACTTTTTGGGGCAATACCATTTCTTACAATGATGTTATCCTCATTGATTTCTTATTAAATAGCGTTTTACCGCAAATGTGACAAGTGACATTACTATTGTCTGACTTAGACTTAGCTGCCTCACGATTACGTTGGTTAGATGAGTTATTGGAGGAGGCACAATCATGAGCAGTATTATTGTCATGTTTGGGTTTGAAAACTTAGCATCGCTGATACCTCTAGCAACAATGGCGGATTTTAACTCACCAGATAAACCCTCTGAGACGCAGCAACGATTAACGTGCGTATTCTGCATAAGTTGGGTACTTATTTGAGTTCGTACACAATATAACCTCATATAGAATTGATGCACAATCGATGTTACGGGGAAAAAGAGATCTAAATTCAACCTTGAGGATACTCCAGGAGCTATCACTTGTCACCCAGTAATTTAACCACGATCCCGCATCACCACGCAAACAAGAACCTATCTCTCTTATGGAATCACGATCATCCCAATTATTTAATAGGCGGCTACGGTCAACCTCAGCGCACCAGACATCAAAATCTTAGACACTTGGATCAAACAGTGATATGCAGAAGTTATGAGACTTTATAGTTTTTAAAAGCGTGCTTAAGGCACCAAAAATACTGTTCGCTACGTCATTATCCTCGCTATGCATATCTGTCACACGCGAGTTATTCATTGCGGTAAGCCCGTCAGTTATTATTGTCTCGGTTACGCCCGAACCTTGCTAGTACTAGTAGAACTAGCAGGGATTGCTACGGCTGGAAGGAAGGACAATAACCGGCTTTCGCTAGTTGGATGCAACGGACTATCACTGCTAGATGCTATTGGCAATCCACGCTCAATTACTTTAACCTCGTAAGAATTCAATCAAGGGCTACATCGCGCGAGTTGTCGCGGCGGTCATACGAGTTTACGCGATATCTACGACAACGAGAGCGACTATGTGGGCTATGCAAGTTGCTACGATGCCTAGATGACCTATCTCTACGGTCTATTGGACTGTTTCGAAGGTGGCGAGCGACAATCGGCGGCGTATCACGATCATCCGAATTATTGCGACGATTTTTGCGAGAACTGCCACTAGATTGTCGCACACGAGAGTGTCAACGTCCTTCAGACCGAGACGAACGCCCTGATATTTTGTAAGAAACAAAACTTAGGTACTTACGGTTGAGAAGTTTGCACACACTAATCACAACACTTTATTTTAACACCGTTACCGAGTATTTAAATAGATAGCAAACGGCCTAGAGCGCGTGGCGATCCCACTTCTGATCTTAGAAACCAGAAGCGAAATATAGTTATAATAACAAATAGTTATAATACTCAACCATCAACGCGACGCTCTGCTAGAGTGACTGTCACCAGCCAGTGCCACTCTTATTCGACCTTTTCGGTGATTCCAGTAACTTCGTAACAAAACTAGATGGCGCCACTTGCTGCGCCATCATATGTTTTTTTCTTCGTCTCTTCTATTGAACCTTACCTATATTCACTCCAACGCATTCGTTTGCAGCCGTCTCACATAATTCAAAACAAAGTATCTGCCAAAAGTAATAAAAACAAATCACTAAATAACCTACAAAGTTTTATTTCTTACAAATTATTTTTAATTAGCAACAAACACAGAGGTAAATAATAAGTACACAAGAATTATATATCACGACCCTAATCAACACTATAACGTCCGAAGAATACGTCCGTTGCATCCGAAAGCCAAGCAGCAAAAGCGCCCGTTCACATTTTTTTTTTTTTTTTTTTTTTTGTGTATGGCATCTCGCAGTTGGCCTTGAGAGGCCGTGACTGCTTAACCGGTCAATCCTGTGGTGCCTTCGAGCTAACTCAAAGCCTCCAGCCAGGGGCATAATATTAATTATAAACTAAGCGACCATCACCTAAGGGCACCCCCTGTGGGGTACGGACCTCGGCTTAGGGCGTCGCTGGGGAAGGACAGCAAGTTGGGAACAGGCTGGATCAAAGTGGGTTCATTATTATTAGGGGGTAAAACTACTGGCTCAGCTACGCCACCAGCTGGCTCTGTGGATCCGATCAAGGGAGGGGAAGAGGAATCTATCGGGGAGGAACGCGGACGCGGACGCGGATGCGAAGCACCTCGGCGGCGAGGTCGGAACTTCGTTTTGTGTCTGTGTTTGTATACTGTACTGGTGGCCCTACTGCTTTCCTGGAGGAGGGTGGTGGGGTCGTCGGGGTCGGTCAGTGCGTGCCTTGGACGGCGGATTCTACTGATTCTAGAGGGGATATAACTGGCGGCCTTCGCAACCAGAGGGTTGCGATGGCTGCCAGCGGTATCGAAGAAACGCTTGCAAGCGCGTTTCATGAATTGTTGAATGGTGGGGATTTTCAAATCTAAATGTAAGTTTATGTTACGAACGAACCAGGGGGAACCCGTGATTTTACGTAGAAAACGGTTCTGTAGGGTCTGCATCCTGTGGATGTGCCGGGGGTGGGCCTGTGCGAAAACAGCACAGGCGTATGTCATAATAGGTCGGATGCATGCCGTATAAATGCGCAGTTTGCACCTGAGTGACAATTTACTGCTTGCATTTAGGACGGAATGTAGTCTACTCAGAGCAAAGGCGGCTCGCGAACGAACCACCTTTATGTGCTCTGCGAAGGAGAGACGTCTGTCCAAAGTCACACCCAGATATTTGGCATGCTTCTCCCAAGGGATCGGCTTGCCAAACATCTTGATCGGGCGGGCGTCGTCATGTCTGCGTTTGACACGCGGTTTCAAGAAGAGAACCGCTTGACTCTTGTCGGGGTTAACTTCGATTCTCCACTTTCTGAACCATTCGCCAAGCTTGTTGACTGCGGTTTGGAGAGTGCGAGATATCGAGTCGGGGACGAGCCCAGTGTAATAAATGGCCGTATCGTCTGCGAACAGAGCCAACTGCGCATTTTTACATTTCGGGATGTCACTGGTGAATAGGGTGAACATGAGGGGAGCTAGCACAGAGCCCTGAGGGACTCCTGCGCGGATAGGGTGGGGGGAGGAAAGCGCCCCTTCGATACGATAGCGAAAGGTTCGGTTAGCCAAAAAGTCTCGCAGGATGAGTACGAGACGGTCTGGCACACCGAGTTGGTAAAGCTTATATAATAAGCCATTGTGCCAGACTTTGTCGAACGCTTTCGCTATGTCGAAGAACACAGCACCCGTCATGAACCCACGCTGGAAACCAGCGCTTACGTGTTCGATGATGCGGTGTACCTGTTGGACGCTCGAGTGTTGGGATCTAAATCCGAACTGTTCGTCGGGGATGAGGCCTTTGGTCTCGGCAAAATCTCTGAGTCGCTTGTATATAAGCCTCTCATAGATTTTGCCCAGAACATTGAGCAGACTGATGGGGCGGTAACTAGAGGGGTCGGTTTTGGGCTTGCCCGGCTTTGGAATACCGATGACAGTGGCCCTTTTCCAAGCTTGGGGAAAGATGTTGTTGCTCAGAGCACCATTGAAGATGATGGTCATGAGCATTATGAGGTTTGCGGGGAACAATTGGATCACCCTATTCGTGATTCCGTCTGGGCCGGGGGCTTTACGGCGTTTCAGACCCTTGATGATATCGTGCACCTCGTCTGGGGTGATGGGGTGCAGAGGATTATCTGGGTCTTCGACGGGGGGAAGGGAGGCTCTACGTTCGACTTCCGCGTCAACCTCAGAGAGGTGAGCTTGGTCTACTGGTTGAGAGCTGGGTGTGCATTGGGCCTCAAGACTGTCGGCAAGGCACTCGGCCTTGTCGATGTCATCGAACGCGATGGTCTTGTCGGGACGCACCAGTGGGGGCATGGAGGCTACATTTTGGGACTGGAGTTTCCTCTGCAGTTCCCAAAAGGCCAGGTGGGTGGGCTCTAACTCGCTCAGCATCTTGTTCCAGCCAGCGTCACGCAGCTCCGTTATGCGTTTCTTTACAGATCTCTGTAAATAGCGCATATGGGCCTTGTTAGCTTGGCAAGGAAAGTTGCTGTAGTCACGTACAGCCGCGTTCTTCTCAGTCAGCAGTTCACGTACATCGTCCGGCAACTTCCAGCCGTCCATCGCTGGAACTTCCCTAGAACTTTCGTTCAGGACGGATTGTACGTGATCCGTGAGTGAGTCGATCGCGGCTGTCGTGTCATTGATCGAGTCGAACTGATCGGGAATGGAGTCTAGTCGGGGGCAGGAGGATGTGGAGGATTTCAGTCTTTCGCTTACTTTCCTCCAGTCCGTGACTACTTTGGTGAGGGGCGGTCTGTCGGGGTCGGGGAGTCCTAGTCGGGGGCCTAATGTCACAACTACAGGTCGGTGGTCGGATGTCAGTTGATGCACCACCTCTATAGAATCCAACCGAAGGTTGACATTCTTTAGAAGTGCCACGTCAAGGACGTCAGGGGCATGAAGGGGCGCGTGGGGAAAGTGAGTGGGAGTCATCGGGGCGATGACATCGAAGCTAAGGATGGGACAGAGGTCAAACAGATGTTTGCCCCTAGTCGAGATCCTGTTACTGTTCCAGGCTGTGTGTTTGGCGTTGAGATCGCCCGCTATGATAACGGAGTCACTCAAGCCAAATAGGATAGCGAGGTCGTCAGATAACTCTGAATAGTTTTCTGATAGTTGCGGGGGGATGTAGACCGATATTAGAGTGATCGGCTGGTGACCTGTCATGCCGAGCCGGCAGACAGACACTTCTAAACGCGAGAGAGGGGGCGCGTCCACAGGAATGCAGTACAGATCCTTTCTATAGTATATGATGGTACCGCCTCGGTGGCACCGAGTCCTGTCATTGCGAACTATACGGTAGTTCGCAATTGACGGGTCTCGGTGCGCCCGTTCACAGCGCGCCATGCCTTTTTATACACTTTCACTCGGACCGGGTAGGTTGGAAGGGGTAATATCTAAGAATATTTATAATAGGTACACCAAAATGAAGGTATAACAACATCAAAATTGTGGCGAGCCACTAACCAAACCCTTCCCACACACTTACGTGTTCACTCCGTCAAAACTAGGTCTCTGTTCCTAGTTGTATCGGGGTACACACCTGCAATTAAACTACAACTAAAACTCAGAGTCGCTTTAGTGAGTACGTGAGATGAACTGCTTTGTAACTTCTAGCTCAATCGAATAAGTATCGACCTATTATGGTTGCGCTCATATAGGGAAAATTATCGCTTATGTAAAGCTACCCGAGACACAATAATTTATAACGACTGGTCTTTCTACATAGTTCTTACAAAATGCCTAGCTCTCTCCTATGATAAATTATAACAATTTAGTTTAAGAGCGTTTATACCTTATTATGAGTGGCAACGTCGCAATTTAGTGTCATATTTCGTGGTTTTCAATTTTTATCATTTAATCGGAGCTATATTTTAAAAATCTGTTTAATTAATTTTTTTTGAATTACGTGAAAGTGTTTAAAAAGTAAGTAACCGTAATGCTTACAGTTATTTTACAATGAAAATAACGCCCTGCACGTTTCCAATGTATTATTTGCATATAAATAGAACTGTAAACGCAACGATTTCTTACACAGTTTTCACATAATTCTAAAAAGTTAACAGATTTTTAAAATATAGCTCCGATTAAATGATATAAATTGAAAACCGCGAAATATGACACTAAATTGCGACGTTGCCACTCATAAGGTATAAACGCCAGTATTCTCTCAGTATATTTATTCTTACATTTCAATTGACGGAATTAAGACCCTTGGCATCGAACACAGGATAATCCCTGGGTTCGCACGATTTACGTGGCCTACAGGTAGACGGTGACGCTATTGTTACCTGGAGTGGCGCACTTCCCTCATTTACCGTTATCCGGTTTAGTAAGGCCTTCAATAACAGATAGCCCACATCACGGTTAACTTCTAAGTTGGCCGCACCCGGATCAACTCCAAATCATCTGACCACGGGGCTACACCCAGGCATCACGTCTATCCTCGCATTAGGGATCTTAATTATGAGGAAAGAAGAAGAAAGAAAGGCTAGCATAATCAGCCAGACAGGGATTAGGTTTGATTAATATTAAACCCATCGGGCTATTTGGACTCAGTCTGGTCCTCCCACAACTGGTCCCTCTGCCAAAGCGTGTTCTTCGTAGTCAGAGCAGTCAGAGCCACGCCATGAGGAGCTAAACACAGAGCATGTAACCAATGTAACTGAGCTCATGTTATAATAATATGCTTTATTATTATACCATGACTGAGCTAAACTTCTCGCCCATTTTGACAGGACCCTTTGGCAATCACTCCCACAGACTAAATATAATCGTCTTCTATTAGTCATTTTGAATCACTAATAGAAGACGATTAGACATCGTGTAGAATGTGGAAAATTATGTCCTTATGTTTATTTAATTCATATAATTAATAAACATTTAGTTAGTTCGCATGACACAATTTCATAAAAACCATCATCCTACGAGCTTGAGTAGACCCACGAAAGGTGTCGCTACTTTAATTATTGATTTTTGCAACGTCACAGTACTTAATTAATTGTTTTAAATAGAGTTTGTTCGTTGGTTGAAATTCTTGATGTGGATTTTTCCAAAATAAATTTTTAGTTTGTTATCAGTTACCTATTGAATAAAGAAGCTTATACTATTATTTATTTCATTTTCATATCTTTCTAAGTTTTATCCTATAATATTGTAGTACAGTCATCGGCATGGCAGTCATGAGGTGTTTATGGATTTGGGAATATCGTTAATATAACAAAGGATCAAGTACACTTTCCTGCGGTATGCCGTAATTTATTAAATGTTTGTTTCGATTAGTAGATTTGTTCTGTTTTAGTTCTATGACACGTGTATTTTCGCTATTTTACTTATTTGTTTTCTGCTGACTAGCTAAGGTACGACTTAAATAATTCTAAGTTTATCGATCTTATTTATATCGATATTCGATAAATAACTGATCAAATATTGTGATTTTTTTTTATACATATAATAAATACTCTACTAAACTTTTTATACATATAAAAAATTCGAAATTATCATAATTTTCTATTTAATACTTAGAGCATTAATGGTTTAATGCTCTAAGATTTAATAAAATCTACAGGCTGTTTACAGTGGCAGCATTATAATTTTGTTCGTGTCAAGAGATTTCTGTTATCTGTGCTCTGTGACTTCTACTTCTGTGATCTGTGAGTGTAACATTCTTATAACCTGTCAAATACAGTCAAATATTTAAAAAAGTTCTACTTAACGGACGACGAACGAACGTCGGTTTGTTTATATTTTGTACTATTCTTCAAATTAATTTGATTGTTAAGATCAACTGATATTTATGACAATGAAGAGTGACGTGTTAGAATTAGAGACTAAAATAATTAATCACGAAGCATACGGAACTTCGTAAGTGAATCTTACAAATATGTAGTAAAAGTTTCACGAAATTTGAATTTTGTATAAGTAATCTTTCACGTATTTCAGGTATAAATGGGCTCCCAGAGACTTCGAGCTGGGTTCAGCCCTTGGCCAAGGCAAATTTGGCCATGTCCATGTCGCCAGAGAAAAGAAAACTGGCTATTTAGTAGCAATCAAAACACTTTTCAAATCTCAGATTGTGAGGTCGAAATGTGAACGACAAGTGATGCGAGAGATTGAAATTCAGTCGCATTTGAAGTAAGTAACTAGAGCCCTAAAGCCCATTAACTTATTCTATGACCTGAGTTTGCTACACAAAAAGTTGATTTTTCAAACGTATTATTTGAGACCAATATTTTATAACGCTTGTTCCTCTTCAGACATCCAAACATATTACGCCTGCTGACCTGGTTCCACGATGAGCGGCGTATATACTTAGTGGTTGAGTTTGCAGCTGGTGGAGAGTTGTATAAACATCTGACTAACTCTCCTAAAGGACGTTTCCCTGAACCTAAAGCTGCTAAATACATTTACCAGGTAACAATCTTAAGGTCTTAATATCAAATTAATTAATAGTTTACTTGTAAATATCGAAGTTTATAGATACCGTAATAAACAACTGGAAGTCTCAAAATAATAGCTCATTCTGGTCCCTGATTTCTAGAACTCTTGTAGTAGCATAATTATATAACATACTCTGTTTGTAAGTGCAAGTGTTTATAACTTATCCAGTTAGTCACTAAGGCCTGTATTACAGATCTCACTCACGTTTGAGCATTACTTAAAACAAGTTCAACCAATCATATGGCTTTAAACTAGTTTTAAGTAATGTTTGAGTCTTGAGCGAGTTTCTGTAATATGGGCCTAAGTCATTACTCAGAATGTCACCTTAAAGCAAAGTTTCATCCATTAAGACAATGTGACTAGTAGAACAATTTCTATGAAAACTTCATGGTAATTATTCTAAAAAATTCGCGTCGCCATATTGGATGAAACTTCGCTACTTGCCAGTCTAATTAATATTATTATCTCATTATATCACTTTTGTGATGTTTGTTATTATTAGTGGCATGAAAATGTCTCTTGTTGCAGGTTGCAGACGCTGTGGAGTACTGTCACCAGCACCATGTGATACACAGGGACATCAAACCTGAGAACATACTGGTAGCATTCAGTGGAGATCTCAAACTTGCTGACTTTGGCTGGTCGGTGCATGCCCCTTCTGAGAGGTAAGCTTAATTATAGAACCTTTTTGCTAAAGATTGGGACCAAAACCAAAGCCCATGTTCATTATCCACCAGCAGACCTTGTTACAGCATTCAATTGACAATTGTAATAATGTAAACACATGGTTCACAATAGTGTGGCTCCATAATAGTTTGTAGGTCACTAAAATACTAATGAAATTCATCTGGGTTACACATTTCATCATGTTAATTTGTAATTATTCTTACCTATTTGCTTCTTGTTATAGGCGTAAAACCATGTGCGGTACTTTAGACTACCTGCCCCCTGAGATGATCAAGCGTGAAGTCTATGATGTGTCCGTGGACCACTGGTGCATCGGAGTGCTGCTATATGAGTTCCTTGTAGGCAAGCCTCCATTTGAAAGTGAGGGACAAGACAAGACTTATGCCAGGATCCTTGCTTTAGATATGGCGTATCCAAGTTATGTACCTGAAGGAGCTAAAGATCTCATTTCAAAGGTTGGTACTTCTGTTCAGACACATGATGGGAAGGAGCTATAAATTGAGTGGTGTTATATGTGAATAAAACATAATTAAAGTCTTGACTATACAAATAAGGAGTTTGTTACTGTCTGTCCAAGTATGCACTATCTACCAGAGAATTTTAAACTAGAACATTATTATTTGTATTAAATTCATTGATAGCTTCAATTTCACATGAAATGTTAGTAAAAGTCTACTTGCCCACCTCTCTTCTATAATTATATAAGATTCATTGATGGAGTATTTCATATGTTTAATTATATTGTGTTATATTATGCTTGTTTGTTTCTTGCAGCTCCTAAAACATTCAAGCAAAGCCCGGCTATCACTGGGTGCTGTGAAAAAACATTACTGGGTGCAACAGTTCCAGACTAACGGGGCATAGTATTCACATAGAAGTTGTTAAGCTGGTATTAATTCATTAATTATTATTTTAATCATAGTAATAAACGGTTTATATTTCAAGAACAACATTTTATTTATTAAGCATACACATAAATTTATTTTATTTTGAGCTTTGCAAAGGAACTTACTTCTTTGCTCTTCTAATTGCCAAAATTGGTTCATTCTCTTTGAGTATTGTGTAAATCTGTTCATTCATCTTAAATGAAAGTTCCTTATTTACATAAATCTATTACATACATCATGTATTTACACAAAGTATTTATCACTATTTTGTACATATCACAGACTATAGCCATAATTCTTGACCCATGTGAGTCCATCCTTGGAATTCTTCAGTGGTTTGTACTCAAGTCCGATCCAATCAGTGTAGCCATTGCTTTCCAATTGGTTGAGTACATACTTGTAGTTTATCTCTCCTTCAGTGTCTGGTTCATTGCGGTTAGGCACTTGAGCTATCTGCAATTAAAATACTTGTTAGGACTTACACTAAACACTTCAATATAGATTTGACTCAACAGAACTAAAGAAAGTTGTCACGCATCAGGGTAACACATTAAACACAATTCATTGCAAGTAGTTAGCTTTAAGTATGTAGTAGACATTCTCAGCCTTACTAAAAAAACAAGAGTTATCTTATCTTTAGACATTGCTTAGACAAAAGCTGATTTTAAACCAACTTTATCTCAGTCAGAATAAGGTTTGAAATATAAAAACTGGCTGAAAAGTTTAAGCTTGGACAAAACTTTGGACTTATTTTGTAATAAGACTGTCTATGTTACAGAATTGAACATTCAACAACCTATGCCATTACATTACATTGATTTGATTTTAAAAGTCAAGTATTTCTCAAAATTCAAAAAAACTCAATTTTGTTTTGAGAAATACTTGACTTTGAGAAATGCTTAATCAAGACCTTGATAAAGTTTGAAGCTCACTGTACCTTATTTGATGAATTTAAAAGGAGCATAGTTATGCTCCCTTTATATTAAACAAATAAGGTACAGTGAGCTTCAAACTTTATGGCGGTTTGGAAGTGAGATACTCGCAGTGCAGTTCCCCAATTCCCCATCCCTCAGCCCCATGGTCACATGAATTGGTTATATGCATCATGATCAGAGCTGCCATAAATTTTGCATCAGGCTGTATCCAACAGCTTTTATATGTATTGTGTGTAGTAGGCACAAATTTCTACGTTGTTTTAATAATCTATTGTTCTTTTAGTCTTTTTTAGTAAATTACCTGCACATGACCAACATAGGGCATAAAGTTGATGATACTATGAGATATATCACCACATATTTGTTGTAAGTGGAACACATCCAGCATCAGCTTCAAGTGGGGACTGTTGATGCGTTTGATGATGTCCAATGCTAAAACATAAATAGATAATTGGATAGAGATACTATGGGACTTGAATAAATATTGAATAACTCTTTGCAATCAAGATAGAAAAATATCAAGGGTAAAGTCAATTAGAGTTTGTTTTACTACCTAATAATCAAGTTTCGTGTATAATTCTTCCATAAATTGCATTAGATATAAAAAGTAGTTTAGTTATACCTTTGTTGAAATCACTCAAAAAGTAATTAGGCACGGAATATTGATTTATAGGTTCAATCACTCCAACGAGGTTTTCATTCTTGAGTATGTCAGCTGCATACTTTAAATTCTTCTCATAAGTTTCCCAGTTTTGTGATGTGGCATTCTGTAGTTTGCCAGCCATTATGTGTATTTTCCTGGCATTTAGGGCTTTGGCATAGTTGACTGTGGTAGCAAAGTTTTCTTTGAATTCATTTTCTTTTCCTGACACTGCTGTTACTCCTAGCTCTCCCTTTGTTACATCTCCTGAAAACAAGTTATTTTCAATCCTATAGTACAGTCAACAATTCGGTAAAAAGGTAGTAAGTAATATTTAGCAGTCTTTGTTTACAAACCTGTCTTCAAATTGATCAACACTTGTTCA
The DNA here is from genome assembly GCA_937001585.2 of Brachylomia viminalis. Lineage (NCBI taxonomy): Eukaryota > Metazoa > Arthropoda > Insecta > Lepidoptera > Noctuidae > Brachylomia > Brachylomia viminalis. Next base: position 10,438,187 of record OW443316.2, on the reverse strand, counting down.
ACGCCGGCTTTTTCCTTAGCGTCCTTCACTTGTTCCACCGTCAAACCAAAAGGGAACCCAGTTTCTACAGCCTTGAATCCAGCGTCTTTGGCCAAAGCATATCTCTCTAGCATCGAGGACGCCTCCGTAAACATAAAAGACAAGTTTGCACAGAACTTCATCTTACAAAACAACTTGGAGCCAGTTAGACTAGATAGAGGTTAGATCATTAGATCTTGCCTGACACACAGCTAACGTAATTATGTGCGTTTAGTTGAGGACGATTTTACATAAATATTCTGATAACCTATCTCACCGCAAGTTGGTGCAAAACCTCAGTTTGTTATCTTTTGTTTGTATATATAGTTAAATTTATCGTCAGGAAATCGTAAAGTACGAAACAAACCGCAATAGGTACTTACAATATTTGGGGACCTCAAAACTTTAACCCAGTTTGTCAGTTTTTATACTATTATAAATTGTAGGTAGGTATATTAAATTTGGTCAAGAGGTTGTGAAGTGTCTATCAGAAATAGTAAGAGCCCCGTTTATTAGGAACAAAGCCAGACAGGCATATCATACTCCCTATAGCTGTTGGCACCACGATTCTGGAGTTCTTCCCGCATTAGGAGCTTATCCAAGTTCCACCAGTCAGAATTAACCACAGAACTGACAGAACCGTTTAGACCATTGACTTATAATTTTAGACCCACCCATGGTATAATAATATGCTTCGCCTGGTATTCTCTTCCCACGATGGCCTAAGAATACGTCACGATAAGTGTTGCCATTGATTGTCCGTTTCAGTAAATTTAGGGACTTTCTTAATTAGGTAATAAAATAAAATAAATTACTAACTAGCTTAACTATTTAGTAACTCTTGTGATTCATCTTTTTAGTTTTAAATTAATTAACATATTTAATTATTAGTTCATAATTGCTTTGATAAGTTGTAAAATGCATTTTGCTCAGGTAATTCAATCACACACAGTAGCCACACATCGGATTGACAAGTGACATACTGACAGCTCCCCATTTCATCACTATCGTCGTGTCGCTCATATCTATAGCGTTGTTTCGCTCGGTGAGCAAAATACTGTGGTTCCCAAACATTAGTTAGGTACTATAAAAACTGTGTTTGAAAGATACACAAGAAAAAAAAATGGTTAAATGTTCCATACTAAACTGTAAAAACAGAAGTAAAAAAGGCGGAGTAATAAGGTTTTTTTCTGTTCCCAAAGAAGAGATGATATCAAATAAGTGGCTTCAATATTGTAGACCAAAAACAACAATAAGAACTGGTAAGTACCTTTCTACATATTATTTCATTTATCTACGGTTGCAAATTCCATAGGCATAGTTGTGCTAATTCGGCTGTACGCCCAAACATAACATAACCTAACTAGTTTTTGACTTATTTTTCAAGTCGAGTTAATTGCGTCCTATTAGATTTTCGTCGTGTACTAAGTTGGTCCATGTTATTATTTTATTTTGTAGTGATTTTTTTTTGGTTGTTCTTTTAGTCCTAATTAAGGACAGGCAAAGGGATCTTGGCCCATACAGCCAAGTCAGATGTATTTCTTTTTCAAGTGATGTTGACGTAGCTTGCTAGATAGTTTTTTTTTTCAAATAAGGTTTAACGGCTCGGTCTTCAAGGCCGTTTGGGCTCATCTAAAATATTAAAAATTATAAAAATTTAGTAGGTACCCGTTGTATTATTTTTATCTTTTTCCCCACTAAAAAACTTTAAGAACCGCATCGCAACTGATGACGTATACTTAGGCCAATCACGTGACCCAGCTGTCACGGGAAGAGAATACCAGGCGAAGCATATTATTATACCATGGACCCACCAAATCTGATCTACCATAGATTCATTATTGGTATCTATCATCTCAATTTGACCGACAACATTTTTGATATCACCATGGGTCAGTTACTCACTGAGGAGCAGTTGGGGAAAATATTTAAAATGGCCTGCAAATGACATAAATTAGTAGTACGACGCACGTTGGGCTGAAAATCGCCTTTCATAGACACAGACTGGAATTTTGAAGGGTCCTTTTTTGGCTAGAAATGGATTCTGCTGATCATTACTATACTATAAAATTTCGTATGAGGCAATCGCATGTACAAATGAAGGAGTTATTATTTTTTTAAGAAAAAATTGTATGGCCCTGACATGAATAATCTGGAATCATAAGGTTGGCTATTTAATTGTAATTTTTTGACGTCGTATTGCGGCATCATTTGTGATTTATTTATTTGTAACCCTCAAAATAAATATTTTTATGTTGAAGTCTAGTAGATATACATTTTTTTTTCTAATAGTTGGATGAAACAGTCTAAGAAATCACTAAAGTTCGTTTTACTATATTGAAATGACATGGTAATTATGAATTACCTTTTGAATGTAATCTCCTCTAATGGTCAAGTCCTCATTAGCTAATGACCTCATTGAGGTAATCACCTCATATGACTAAATACTTATGTACATATTAAATTTACTACTTAAAAGGAAGCACTCAAAAAATCATTTGGGTATACGTTAATTTAGCAATTAGTGCAGGATCACCTTAATGAGGGTAATTAGGTAAATATGATACCCTCATTAGTCAATAACAATAAATAGTCAAAAATCAGGTTCGTAACTTCAGTTAATTTTGAGCATTTCTACTGCTAACATCTGATAGCACCGTGAGTCCCAGTGATTGTGAAAGCATAATTACAAACTTGGATTTGTTTGTTATTCTGAGGAACCAGGATACTTCTTCCTTCGATCATGAAATATTGTTCAATTCAGTTGGGTTCTAGCCTTTCTGATGAAGACAGTGTTACCCTGAAGGAATTTTGTCGAAGGTTCACACGGGCAGTTCAAAAGAGATGGCTACGATCCCACCGCAAAAGTGAAATTTTTAGACACGATTACAGCTTCGCAGCACGGCTTCAGGCTGAAACTATTATAATGACTGGCCAAACTGCGTGCAAACCGATTTGCTCATTCAAGAACCAATAAGTGAAGTAAGAATACGCTAAAATAACCGCGGAAAAATACGTGGAACTGTATAATTGGTACTACATGACATCGACCGTACACAAATTATTAAGTCATGGAGGGGACATAATCGCAGAAAATGCTATTGTGCCTATTGGGAGTCTTTCGGAAGAAGCTTCAGAGGCCCGAAACAAAGATTTTAGGAGGTTCAGAAAACAGCATACGAGGAAGAAGAGCAGACAAGCATCAAACCAGGATGTCCTAAATATGCTTATCGTCTCTTCTGATCCTCTTGTTACTTCAATAAGACCAAAACTGGATGCCCATAAGTAGCAGACATACTTTACTGAAACTTTAGACCTATTTAAACTTCAGGATAAGGAATCTCCGATAGAGTTCTTAGATGTAATGTCAATTGTAGAGCCCAATTCTGAAGTGGAATCTGGTGGTAACGAAGAAGTTTAGAATAAGTTATCGTTTATGGTAGATAGACTCTTAAATATTGTGTTTGTTCTTTTGGTTGACATTTATTTTTGTAACATTTTTTTTTAAATATATTAATACTAATTCAGTTACAATTTCATTGTTTTAAATAATTTGTTATTTAGTTTAATTTAGTTACTGATTCATTTCATGTTTTTTTAAATAATATTCAAATAAAATGTACTTATACCTACTATGAATAGTAGATATCGCACCTAGGTATAAAAACGAACTTTTGTGATTTGATTTCTTAAGACTATTTTGGCCTTTAACTAGTATAAAAAAAATATTGTAAACTAGATTTGGCAAACGCATATTTAAATCAGCCTCATTTTTCATGTCAGCGCCATACAAATTTTTCTTATAAAGTTATAACTCCTACGTTTGTATACGTGATTGTCTCATACGAAATTTTATAGTATAATAATGATCAGCAGAATCCATTTCTAGCTAAAAAAAGGACCCTTCAAAATTCAAGTCTATGTCTAAGAAAGGAATCGCCTTTCTCAGCCCACCGTGCAACGGGCTAGTGTCCGCAAGTCCACGTCCAAGCGAGTAGTTTGCTTACGGCATAATTATGATTGACGTGTACGAGTAAAAGTGTTTGTACAAACCTACTTACAGAAATAAAACGCGCTAATCTCTGGAACTGCCTGTCGGATTTGAAAAAAATATTTGAATTCTTCGATCAATTTGGATCGAAGTTTGAATTGATTGAATTTGAGGAAGGCTATTTAACATCACCCTACGACCCTTAGGAGCCGAGCAAAAAAAAAATGAAAGAACGCTAAGCGAAAACGAAGTAATAGCGCGGGCGGTCGATGCGATGCAATGCGATGCAATGCGGTTGGTCGGGGGAACAAATTTCACGCGGACGAATACGCGGACAGAATATAATTATTACAAATACGAACGCAGCGTTCAATATTGTGTACTATATAATAATAATAATATCGTTTATTTATAAAAATGGTGCAGATTTACAATAACATAAATTAAAAATTAGAGGACTCAGTTGCTTATTTGCCTGAACTAGGTAGAACCTGTGTTTCAGACTAGAAAGGTGCTTATAATGTTAAAATATAAAATTACAAAAACGGAGAAGACTAATTAAAAAGTAATATTAACTTATAGACTAAACATGTTTTATTTACAGACAACAAGTAAATTCTCTGTCTCACTGTATGATAGGCTAACTAAAAATTGCAGAATAGTCTTTTTACAGTCGTAGTTATTTAATTTATAGATACTTAATTTCCTATTTAATTTATTGTATAGAAATGGGCCTAAAAATTTATAAAATCTGTTTACAAACACATATTTAGAGGGTGCATTTGACTCGCATACAATATCATTCCGTCTCTTATTAGTACTTTCAATGTTATATGAGAGCATGGTGTGCTGTTTTAATATTAAGTGCGTTATGAAAAGCTGGCGAACGGTCAGCACGTTACAGGATTTGTATAGCAGATCTGTAGGATAGAGAAAGGGATGGAAGTTTGCTACTTTTAAAATGGCTCTCTGTGCTCTTTCAAGAGGCAGTAAGTAGGTTTTTGGTACTCCCCCCCATGAAGTAATACAGTACTGTATTACAGATTGACCTAGGGCCAAGTAAACTTGTGCCACTAATTTTTTATTTGCAATTGCTCGCAATTTTTTAAAAACAAAAATTAGCCTGCGCACTCTTGTAACCAAACTGTCAATATGTGGTCTAAAAGAGAGCGACTCGTCTATTAGAACCCCGAGATATTTTATGTTACATGTTTTGTGGATAAAAGGACACTTACATATTATGCTGACTGAGCGGAGTCCGCAATGATGGGCATACAGATGAGAGTTAGTAATATTAAAATGCGGTTTGCGGATGAAGAAGTGAATATATTTTGTCTTGTCGGCATTTAATGTTAGTAAGTTGCTTTGAAGCCAATTAGACACAGTATTGAAACCTATTTGAGCATAATCATACAATTCACTATTTGTTTTAGCGGTGAATATTAACGCAGTGTCATCTGCATACGATATAATTTTGCCTTGATTAATATTTAAACTACACAAATCGTTAATATAAAACAGGAAAAGGGTGGGGCCCAAAATACTTCCCTGAGGAACACCAAAACCTGTGTTTTTTTGCTCGTCGCTAATAATATTGTCAATTTTAACACATTGATAACGATCGTATAAGTAGTCGGCAAAAAGTTTCAGCGGCGTTCCCCTTATTCCTAAGAACTCTAATTTGTACAAAAGCGTAGAAACGGAGACCGTATCAAAAGCCTTCGCCAGATCAAGGAAGATTCCCAGGGTCTGGTTTCCTTTACCAAGTTCTTCTGAGACATAATCTGTTAGACTGTGCACTGCATCGGCTGTGGATAATTTGGCTCTAAAACCAAATTGCGCAGATGATAAGAATTCGTTTTTCTCTAGATAGTTAACTAGTCTACTGTTTATGATTTTTTCTAGTATTTTAGATATTGAGGGGAGTAATGATATTGGCCGATAATTGTTAACTAGGTCTTTGTTTCCGGATTTGAAGATAGGGATTACAATTGCTTTTTTTAGACATTTAGGGAAAATGCCTTCAGAAAAACACATACGAAAAATATGTGTTAAGGGAGGTACAAGGATATGCTTAAAAAGTTTAAGGGTCTTATTGCTAATGTTATCCCATCCAACAGCACAGTCATCTTTTAGTCCACAGATTATTCGGGTAATTTCGTCTTCGTCTGTGTCTAGCAAGGCAAAAGATTTTAAGGTACGTCTATTTTCACACTTTTGGGAAGAAGGTTGAAAACAGTCAGGTTTTGGAATTTGCTCAGCAAGAGTTTTCCCAACATTTACGAAAAAACTATTCACTTCGTTGGCTGACAGGATAGGTGAAGGGTAAGAAAGCAGTAAACTCGAATTTGATTCGCGCTGTTTTGACATGTAGGTGACGTTTTTGATATGTTTCCAAAGTTTCTTGCTATTGTTTCCAGCTCTATTTAATTCATTTTTATCGTAATTTCTCTTTAAATTCTTTAGGAGTTTGTTACAAAAATTCCTGTATCTGGTATAGGTGACTTTAGTGACGAGATTATCTGGGTCCCTCCTACATCTTTGATGGAGTTTATCTCTGTGTCTTATGCACCGAATTAGGCCAGGCGTAATCCAAGGTTTAATATTATAATTTTTCTTGTTTACTGTAATAACGGTCGTGTTGTGTAATATAGCTGATTGAACATGTTTTATTAAGTACGATAAAGCAAAATTAGGGTCAGGTGTATTGAAAACTGGGCTAAAATCAATGTTGCATAAATCATATTCAAGTTTTATTGTGTTTACTTGCGTTTTGGTCAGTGGGCGATTTTGCTTAGGCAGCGCTAAATTAAGGGTCAGTAAAACTGCGTGATGGTCGGTAATTGTAGAGTTAGTAACAAGCGTAATAAACGAAAAACTCGATTTGATTATCATATGATCGAGGCAGGAACCGCTTTGATGAGTAGGCAGTGTATGTGCGGGCAGAAAACCATGGAATGAGCAGATATTAAGATATTCTTGGATCCCTGCATTGCAGTTATCAGAGTTAATGTTTATGTTTATATCTCCTGTTAGTATGACATTCTTAAAAGTGCCCAATGCTTGAAAAATTTGATTTAAGGAAGCATGAAAAGCATCCAAGTTTCTAGCAGAAGGGGATCTGTATATAGCAATTATTGCTGCGGTTGTACCAATTTTTATAATTAAGCAATTGCTCTTACAGTCGTGTAAATTAGGTTCCTCGGCTGTGACCATTAAATAATCTTTTGAATAGACAACCACACCATCATTTTGATTGTTATTTATTCTGGTAAACGATATGTTGTACCCCGGTATTACTGGGAGGTTATCCTGGCGATTAGATAACCAGCACTCGGTTAGTATAATTATATCACAATTAAAGTTAAGTCTATGAAGAAAAATGTTAAAGCTATCCATGTTCTTATAAATACTACGAATGTTTTGGGTCAGTATGGTTAGTGACTTTTGATACACGGAAAGATATTGTCTGCAGTCCTCAACCTTACATGACTTTGAAACAGTTTGAAAACTATTATCTATGTCCGTAATTAAGTTACTATCCATAGTACAATAAAATTTAAAATAAAAAGTAAAGTCTAAAATAAAAACAGGTATGTGGCGCTCTTAGGCGCCTTCATAATCGATTGAGTTGATGTACCTGTTTTCGGCAGACTTTTTAGCTGGACAATCTACATCTCCCGTTTTGTGGCTCGCTTGTTTTTTGAAGCGCAGACATGTTGCACATTTTGGCGCTTCGGCTTTCTTTGTGCAGTCTTGAATGGCGTGCCCTTCTTCACCGCAATGACCACATGTAGGGGCAGTGACTTTGCAGAACTTGGCTGCGTGACCGTATTGCTGGCACTTGTAACATCTGGTTACCAGAGTGAAGTCACGTACTGGGCAGGACGTCCAATTAATAAATAGTCGTTCCTGGATGATCAGGGCCTTGCGAATGACGGCTGAAACTTCTAGTATATAATTGCAGTATTCAGTATCTTTTCTCCCAGATTTGTGGCTTAGTTTTATTGAGGTCATACATGTATCTCGGGACATAGTCGGCAGTTTGTCAGCTAAATTTTGTTCATAGAGACATTTAAAGACCTCATTTTCAGTCATAGATGCGGGCACTCCAATTACTACAATGCGAGGTTTGCGCTTTCGGGGTTCGTCGACGGTAAGCTCTGACGAAGCAGTTTGGACTGTTTGTTTGAGTTTGTCCAGGTCATCTTTAGTCTCCGTGCTGATAATGAGACCTCCTTTTCCGATTTTGCGTACGCCTCGGACTTTCAGCTTCATTTCACCTGGGCATATGATGTTTTGGACCATGTTCCTGGTTTCGTCACTGGTCTTTGTGTTGTCACATGGGAAGATTGCCACGGAGCTAAGTTGGTTTGGACGAACAAAATTGCTGGATCCCTTCTTCACCATACCGGCAAAAGATGTATCACTCCTCCCAGCTCCTTGCTTCGTACAGGACTCCTGAATGGTACGGTTCATCTCCGTTAGACAGTCGGATAGGTCTCGAGCTTCGGTCATGGTTTTAAGAGAGGTATGGGTTTGAATGGCTTTTTGTTTTAGCGACTGGTATTGGACAGCCATTTGCGAAACTCCATGTCCAACTTTTCGGCAAAGATTACTTATCTTTAGTTTCTGCTCAGTATTAAGCTTACCATCAGAAGCAATAGCACAGACTTCATTCAGGCACTGCTCAATTGATGTCATCCAGTTCTGGATCTCCGGAGTGGTCACAGCTTCAATTACATCAACTTGGTCCTGTCTTGGTTGTCGGGGCGAAGTCGGTGCCGGTGTCGGTACCTGGGACGTCGGTACCGGGGTCGTCGGTACCGGGGTCGGTGTTGGTGGAGGGCTGCGTCGTATCATCGCGCTCCGATTAAAGGGGCTGTCTTCCATATAACAGAATAATTTAAAAATAATCCAGTCAGTTCATTATTTTAACTTATCACTTAAAATGTTTCACTCTATAACACGCTAATACACTAAAACTAGGTCACTATTTATGCAAACGTTAATTTATTTTATTTTTAAAATTCATTGATGCGCACGTCTGTATACTTTGAATGCCTGAATTCTAGTCCTATTGAACTGAATTCTAGTACTATGTTGCCCATTCAGCTTAGTTGATACAATTTAAACAAAACGGACAGATAATTTATTCCTGTTGTACTACTTTTTGCAAAATGTAGAGTTGTCATAGCTTACAAAGCCGGGATGAAATATACTTATTGTATAGTCACACACTCTGCGGCACGGAATCTTGGCTAAGGTCTTATCTCGCGTTAGCAAAAGCTTTAAACCAATTGTCTACCGGTGGCCCTCTAACTTAATTACTTCGGAGGGTCTTGGACATGGGTACATGTAGATACACGGTAAAGTAAATATCTTATATTTTCTAAAGAAAGGGCGACAAGACTCTATTGGTTTCAACCCAAATATAGCACTTAAACACTTTATTTGCATCACGAATGCTTGATCAATTTCCACACAGCGACCCAAAGAACGATACCATACCGCAAAATTAAGGATATATAACCGTGGTATGCAGTAATTGCGGTGTTTCGAGTTAATAGGTACGCCTCAGAGGGTGACACAGCGTGAAGTTGCTGTCGTGCTTAACGTACCACGTTCAGCACTGCAGTATGCACTGAAACGGTATCAGGAGACAGGCCACTACACCCGCAGAGTAGGCAGTGGTGGCGTTAGATTCACATCAGCCCGGGACGACCGTTTTTTTGTCCTGTATCGAAATTTTAAGAAACCGCTACCTAAGCGCGGTGAGAAGGCGAAAGGAGGAAGTGAATTTAATAAAGCCTGTAGACCAGCACGAGGACCAGAACGTCTCAGACAGCACCGAGTTGCTCGACTCCAGTTTACACGAGAACACGTCAACAGGACCCACGAACAATGGGCTAGTGTGCTGTTCACAGATAAGTGGCGAATAGCATTACGTGCTCTAGACAGTCGAGACCCAAGTGTGGAGAAGAAGAGGAGAGCGGTTTTCACCCATAACCACCACGCAAACTGTGAGTTTTCATGGAGGCTCGGTAATGGTATGGGGAGGACAAAGTTCCGACGCACGTACGGAGTTAGTTATCGTCGACAACCGAGGAGGTCCTTCAGGAACATGCAGTGCCTTATTCGGGGTTCATTCGACATGAACAATTCCTCCTAATGCATTATAATGCACGCCCACACGTCGCAAATTGCGTAGAAGAATACCTTCAAGAGGTCGGTATTCAAAAATTGCAGTGGCCAGCACATAGCCCACTTAAATCCAATAGAGCATATCTGGGACATGCTGAAAAAAAGGTTAAGTCGACTTCAAACCCGCCTCAAACTCTTAACCAGCTCCGAAATGCAGACCTAGCCGCTTGAGACTGAATTCCGCAAGTTGATGTCAGAAACGTCATCCAAAGCATGCCAGATCGAATGCAGGCCGTAATCAGGGCTAGAGGAGGAAACACCCGATACTAAAACGACGATTGATTATCAAATAAATAGCAAAGAATGTGCGTAATATGGATGAAGTTATAGAACTATGGAGAAGTGTCTTGACGTTGCGTGAGCGTGCGAGATCATCGCCGCCCGTTCGATGTCCACCGCGCACTAGATGGCTGGAAAGTAGCACATGAAGTAATTTTTGCTCCGTTGGTGTAATTGCTGTATGGCGTCCCAGTAGGAGGATAAATAAAAAAAAAAATAGAGAATTAAGAATGTTACTTTTTTTTTTTTTTTTGAGGATTGGAAATCATCAAATGACCCCTCCCGCTCTGGGTGGAGCGGAAGGGAGTGTCAGACTCTTACTGACTAAAACCCACCCGTGTTCCTTCCTTGGCCCTTTATGTTCCGGGTCAGCGGTACCCCTTTTGGATGATCCCGCTTTCCCGGCAGGCTTGGGCCCTAGTGGGCCCCCTCTTCGATGCTGACATCTCTTTGAGGCGCGCGTGGAACACGTACGCGCCGTCCAGCACGGGCCTGGTCCTGATCGGACGGTGAGCTACCCATTACTCACCGCCCGCAGGCCCGCGCCTACGGTGGCCGGGAGTCGTCACGCGGCTCCCGACGCCCGGAGCGTCCACCGCGGCGGCTTGGACGGGAGACTCTCTCCATCTACCGTCCCGCCACCTCCTTAGCTAGCATGACTGCTTCGCAGAAGGAGGCGACTGCCTCCCACTCCCCCTCGCCCCGGACCATGGCTTGAACTAGGGCCGGGCGTGAGAGGTCGCCGCCGCTGCCGATCGCCTCTACGAGGACACGGCGGTGCTCCGCCCATGCAGGGCAGGCCCCCACCGTATGCTCCACCGTGTCCTCGGGGCGATCATCGCAGTGGTGACACCCGGGCGTTTCCTCCCGCCTGATGATGTGCAGGAACCTCCCGAAACATCCGTGTCCGGTGAGGACCTGCGTCAGGCGGTAGGTGAGGACGCCGTGACGCCTCTCTAGCCACTCCTCAAAGAGGGGTCTTACCGCCGCTATCGTGGCGTGCCCTGCGCTGGGTTGCGACAGTCGCTTTCCATGCCGCCATGAGATCGCGCCGGAGGTCCGTCCGCTCCGCCGCGATTTGCCGCGGAAGCGGGGTTTCCCCCCGGCGTAGTGCCTCCGCGCGCCACTCATACAGGCGCGCGAGGACTATCGCCTCCAGATCCCACGGCGGCAGTCCGGCAAGAAGACTTGCCGCCTCGCCCGAGATCGTGCGGTAGCCCCGGATCAGCCTTACGGCTACCACCTTTTGGGGCGCGTTCAGATAGTGGGCGGCTCTCCGCCGCAGCCGCGAAGAATGTTACCTTATTTTTAATTTTGTAGTGTTTTTAAATTGACAGTGTGAAAATCTTTTTTTGTGTGAAAGTGCGTTATTTTCGAAAGGGTATCATTTAAGCTATTACCAATTTAATTAGTTTTGTGTTTCTTAAATAATAGGGTTTGTCCTCCAAATAGTAGATCTGTCACCAAAATGTAGTCACCAAACAATGCAAAATCAGTTCCACAATAAATCACCTAAAATCCTGAGATGTAAGGTCTAGTACCAAATAAATGTTTTTGTGTGTATTATAATAGGTGTGTCCTAATAAGTATTTAAGCAAACTAATTTAAAGAGATCACCAATAGTAGTAGTTTTCTTATTCACCACGGATCGATTGATATACATAATATGTCGACGGTAGGGCTTGGTCGACGGAGCCCCGCTTCGCGGGGCTCCTACTTCTGGGTGGTTTATAAAAAAATAACCACGAAGGGGATGGCGGGGTCTCTCGACCCCGCCATCCCCTTCTAACCTAACCTGTCCGAGTCGGGGTGCCCTAAAGTCCAGATTGCATCCAGTTTCTCCTGGTAATTTGTCTCGGGTATCATTTAAGCTATTACCAATTTAATTAGTTTTGTGTTTCTTAAATAATAGGGTTTGTCCTCCAAATAGTAGATCTGTCACCAAAATGTAGTCACCAAACAATGCAAAATCAGTTCCACAATAAATCACCTAAAATCCTGAGATATCAACCTGGGAACAATTTTTGTTTATCTGAGAACGAAAATATTTCGTGGCGATAGATCTATTTATTAGGTGATACAACTTGATGACAAATATAAATTTTGGTGATAGAAAATATAGTTCCCTTTTCGAAACATAACTGTTGGTGTAGTGATCTTTTAATTTCTAGGTTCTATAAAAGCATAAGAGTCGCTTATTGAATGTATCCATCCACCCTTAATTTATTGTCAAAAATATATTATAATGCAAATAATTGGCAAATTCACAAGTGGCCAAGTTTCCGTGCCGGTCAGTGTATTTGTGCAGACCTACAAAATCAAGTACCGTAATATCTCAACGAGCTTTGGCTATAGAAAAACCTATGATAACTGGCTAAGAAGCCGAGTTGGAGTTTAATGACCAGTGACCATAACTGTCAAAGCACTGATAGCTTTTATGGGGTAAGCTGATCCGTGAGGGAAGGTTGCTACTTAATCGAAAATTATAAAGACGAAGCCAAGCCAAGATGAAGCAAGGTGGATGGACGATCCTAGTTCTAATGTTTCGCTGAAGTTGGAAGAATAGATTTTGCGATTTAAGAGGGAAGCGCTAAGGTAGCCCGTGAAATTCAAATTTTCTTAAGTTATTTTTTAATTTGCAGGTAAGGACCAGTTTATCTTTTGATGAAAATATGATCCGCGACAGCAAAAAATGTGTATATACTTAATTATTATCATTAGAATCATCAATACAACTCTCTCAGTTAGAATTATCCCATAGAAAGAATATTTCATGAAATCATGACATTTGAGTCCAATTCTAACTGAGAGAGTGGTATTGATGATTCTAATGATAAAAATTCTGTCGCGAATAATATTTTGATCAAAATACAAACGGATACTTACCTACAAATTGCAAAAAAACGTAAGCAGATTTGGATTTCGCGGCCTACCCTGACGCTTCCGCCGTAACTGGGCACGTGTGTGACTAATATGAAAAAACCAATAAGGATTATTTTGAGAAACTGAATAAGCCCAAAAACTCAAGAGGTAATAAATAAAACTCGACTACATTGTAATCTCTTTACTAATATCTTAATAATTATAATATTTAGGTTCAGTTTATTATTCCAAAATAATATATTTTATAACATTAGCATGTATGTATGTCGTGTCGTATATCTTGTATGTATATTTCCTATAATATAAGGATAAACAAAGTATTCCGTTTTATTAAAAGCTAACAAGGGTGGAACCATCCACGTTTTTGCTGTAGGTACAACTAACGTCAACATAAAAATATTACATTAAAAATAATCATAGGAAATGGCCACTTCTAATTTATTTATGATTTTATTTTAAATATAGAAGCTGCGGGGTGATTGCGTAACACACTAACAGTCGGAATGGCTTTCATTTTGACAGTTCAACAACATTCATTGCGTTATTTACGCTGTTGAGCAGAGACTTTTTTCGAACATATACAGCAATGGATTAGCAATATACTTCAAAATGATTCAGATTGTGATTGACAGTGTGTTACGCAATTAAGGTGCTGGTATTACCAAAAACTTATTTGAAAATGTAATGATTGTAACGCTAAACTTAAATGTTTACACTTAGATTAAAAATTGCATTAAAATCCTGACAAATGCATGGGCTGGCGTACGCAGTCTTATAACAAGAGGTATTTGCGGTTATAACATTTTATATAAATATGTTTTTGATATTAACACAGCCATATTTTTTATAATATTGTGTAGCTATAAACTAGATCAGTATTCTACGTAAACATTACACGTACATTACGTTCTTATACAATAATTTGTGAACAGTTCTTTCAAAATTAGAAAGAAGTGTGCGATTTGAGCAGATTTTGCCAATACCCTGTAACGCACCCTACAATGAGCCGTCATGGCAACTGAGTTACAATTAGTTAGAGGAAAAGAAGACAATCCGGATCAACACATTAGACTTACTTACATTTTTACTTAAAAATAAGCATATAATTAGACGAATGTCAATAATCTTAAATGAAAGACATTCGAGCACTCGCTTAAAATTAAATACAGACTTAATTACAGTCATATAAAATTAAACAGCTAATATTAAAGTAAATGGCGATCTTTAGTCTTTATAAAGCTTTGATTATACAATAGCAATATTCAGAGAAGATGAGGAAATAAACCGCTAAATAATGCTTATGCGCACTAACACAGGTCTTAAATGCAATCTCTGAACAAAGGTGCAGAATACAAACTTATTACATCTGTATGTATAATCTATCCAATGACAAGTTCGATCTAAGAAGCAGGAGTATAATATTATGATATATAGCACGTGCAGTTGTTCTATTTCACGAAGGTGGGTGAGCCATACTTGTAGTTGTGATGTGTATAGACACGCGCTCTTGTGTGCGTAACGTTTGATGTATGCTTTGTTGGTTGTCCATAAATAAATAAACTGAAGGTAGCGTTAGCAAGTTCATCTTTATTGAACAAATTAATGTAAGTTGGTAGTTAGATTTGTGTTTCGGTTAGTGATGAAATAAAAATGTTTCTGGTGTTCAATATTTATGTAGGTTAATATATATTTATCCGTATTTCCAAATTTATTAAAGATAAATTTAAATTCGGTATCAAAGTATTTCAGATATTCAGCTTCTTTCTTAATCACACTATTGCATTATTACGCCAGGTTTCGTTAGTTATATTTTCGTGAATTAGGCTTTCTGTATTTGTCATGTTTTGTTCAACATTTCTTAAAGTAACATAGTTTTTAAGAACCCCCATATGTTCTTTATAGCATTTGTCCCCCCTAAAACAACCAACGCATTTGTTGCAAGTTGCAAACTCACTGTTAAATATTCAAACATTATTTACTCATCTCTTTGTGAACAACTTTTCATTGTTTACTTTCTATGTTAACGGTACCTAACGCGAAGCAACACTTTTGGCGCGAAACAATTAGCATTAGTAGACCGACTGGCATACCGCAGCTAGGGCGATACTGAGCGCTCCCGAGCCGTGCTTAACACACAGAATCAATGTGCAGCTACACACAATTAAGACCAACCGGCCTTCGTGAGATAGAACAACAGCAGTAGCTACCAATGAGCGTGCGACTACCACTCGACTAATCGCAGCGACACCGGTGACTTGGGCGCCAGCAGGAAGTCGAACTGGATGTCCAACTCGCCATCAAACTCCACGCGCCATCTTTGCATTATCTGTGAACAAAAATAGTATTAAA
The DNA here is from genome assembly GCA_937001585.2 of Brachylomia viminalis. NCBI lineage: Eukaryota > Metazoa > Arthropoda > Insecta > Lepidoptera > Noctuidae > Brachylomia > Brachylomia viminalis. The sequence goes on along the minus strand of OW443316.2, from coordinate 10,422,463 downwards.
ATTAGTACCGTACCTTGAGCAAGAAAATCTTATTTGATCAAAAAAGTTATCCCTAAATAACAATTCCTCAAACGCAGTCAAAACGAATAAGAGGTCCAAAGAGAAAGGAAGAAATTCGGGATATACAACTCAAAAATCATTGAAAATATGCTGAATGTGCTTGTCGTCAAAAATCACAAAAGGCTGTTCCCAAAACATATCCCAGAGTTTCTGTCCAGAAGAATTGCAAAACTACGGCACTTCTAAGAATTTTGTGACGGGCCGGATTGATTAAGGACCTTGGCAGCAAATAAGCAAGGTCTACCAAGACCTAGCGTTTACTGACACCCGCACAGAATTCTGGTCTGTAAGAAGTGACCAATATAGCGGGAGGTGCTGCGGTTGCTTTCAGCTAGGGTTGTAACGGTACCTGGGCTCCGGCTCCGCCTCCGAGTAGTGTAGTTTAATGTAGTGGAGAAATTACTCAGAAGTTTTATGTTTTTGCTACCCTGTCACGGCCACCGTAATAGTGAAGCCGGTTTCATTAATGAAACTAAGAAATCGCCTAGGAGGCGACAAAGCCGCAAAAGGGTCGTTCCACAGTTTCGTGCAAAAAACATTTCCAGGCTATTATGGCAGGCAATTTATGATTTATTGTTAATAATTTATAGCACAAAATATAGTAAAATAATTACTCTAAAAGGAGTATCTTTTATATTTCAGGATTATTCAATAGATTTTTCAGGAAAATTAAAAAACTGTGTAAAAATTCACTACCCTCCCTTTCCAAGCAGAGACCTTGGCAAGCAATTAACTTGTAACTTAAATGCTTTTGAATTAACTGTTTTATTTTGTACATAATATTAAAGCTGCACTTCAGAGCTATTGATAAAAAAAAAACTCACTAAGAAAATCATGCTGTAATAATCGAAGAACGCTCATTTTCAAATTGTCACGCGAAAAAGTTCATCACCTTCCATGTTCAGATTTTATAAAATTATGTAGGTATAATACGCGATCACGTATTCTGCTTGGTTGCTACCTGTTTAAATGACAGTCAGTGGCTGGCGACATCGGAGCGAGAAGGATGTGCGCACATCGCCGTCGTAAATACATTCGTTCTCCACCACGATTACGGTGCTTCGTCCGCGAAGTGACTCATTACATTCCAGTGAATTAAAAAATAACTGCAGTAAGTAGATTATTTTAATTTATTGATATATTTGCCTCATAAGCTTATTTTGACTTTATGTTAATATTTAACTTATGCTGTAGTAATTAACAAATCTATCCATAAAAATGTTTGATTTCTTCATTCATCTCCACTTCATTACCATCTTTTCCCTCCTATATTTTGTAAGATGGTAATGAACAGGTTTTGGAAAGAAATGAATAAGTTTAACCTTAGTTGATTACGACTTTTATTACAGTTCTGAGCCTAGTATTGACATATTTGTTCATGTTTTTGCATTTATAATAGATGAGTTGTAGATGAGTTAAATTATATAATCATAATATATTTTTATTTTTTTCAGAATCAACATGGGGAAACCACGTAAAAAGTTAAGGAGAGAAGAACAACTAGAAAAAGATAGATAACGTTAACGGCTCATCTATCTTTTTCTAGTTGTTCTATATTTTAGATTCTGGCCTATATGTTAAAGATGATAAGATATTTAGAGCCTTATGAAACCGTACACTTTCTATCCGACTCTCCCTCAAGCCAGTATCGCAATAAGTTTATTTTTTATTTGATCACAAAATTTAAAGATATTGACCAAAATATAAGTAAAGTGACTTGGAATTATCAAGAATCCGGGCATGGCAAGGGAGCTCTGGACGGTATTGGGGCAGTCGTGAAACAGGCTGCCGATAATGTCGTCAAATATGGTGGAGATGTTGGTTCTTATGAAGATTTTTGGGCTTTGGTTACTAAGAACATACCAAATGTGCATTTCGAGATGATAACAGAGCGCGATATTAAAGAAATAATATTTCCACCTGACATTCCCGGATTCAAAGGCACAATGAAAGTTCATCAGATAATGTGGACAGCTGATAGTTCAAAAATGATAACTTTGCGTATCCTAAGTTGTTTCGAGTGCCATGATTGCCGCATTACTTGTATACACAATAAACATTTAGGCTTTCTTTGCTTTGATAAATGTAACGAGGATGAGATCAATCTATCTGTTGTTCACTGTGATCAGAATGAAGTTTCATGTGCCAATGACAATGAGTCTCTATATAGCATAGATTCGTCCGTAGTTTTAAAGAACATAGGTGATTCAGATATTTTCAAAAACTTACAACTTCTAGCAGGTCCAATTGATTTACAACTATGACCGTTGGTTAATGTAGGTGCATCTACGTCTAAGGCCAAATCGCCTAAAATTAAGATTTTGTCTGACGTAAAATGAACTTGGGAAAATCGCAAATATTATCGGAAACTAAAGGAAAATGTGGTCCCTAAAAGTTTGACGCCTACTCTGAACACCAACGGCAATTCGAATCATTTGTTAATTTTAATAAGACTGGTAAACCAATTAGAGATGATAAAAAATATTATGAAGAATCGGATCGGATCGGAGTGATGATTATAATATTTTTTGAAAAACGCTTCGGGTTGATTTCATTTAGATTGTTACTTATAGTAAACTTTTCATGTTTGATTGTTATAGTTATAATATTTTGATAATTTTACTAACATTTATTCAAAGAAGTTTATTGAAATCAGAAGTCTGAACCTTATTAATAATCGTAAATTTCGGCTTTAGGGAGAGTATCGATAACGTGTTTTGTTAACTTATTTTAAAATGTTGTTTTTATTATGGTTTTATTATTCTTAAATAAAAAGACTATTGTGATTTTGCATGTAAGACCAAAAAACCTGTTAGCACTTAAGTGAGTATTTACTATTATTGATTTAACGGCTATAAATAAATGATTACATTACTGTTAAATATTTGTAGTTTTGAAGCTTGTTTATAAACAAAAAAAACTGTGATTAATCTATCTTTTCTTCATATTGATTTAAAGGAAATCAAAGTCTGATTATTAAATGTTGATCAGGTATTAAAATTATATATTTGTTTTATTTGCATTCATCTTTTTTCACAATTATTGTGCAGTAGGTATTTCATTACCAACCGCTTTAAAAATTACCATCGCAGCTCAATTCATTACGTTCTTTCCTGTTTTCATTACCATCCAACCATGAAATTTCAGTTATCATTTTCTCCGGAACTAAACAAGATAAAAGAGTGCCTTCTAGTTTTAATAAATCTGTTAGTCAACTGTATTCGATATTTCGCATAAAAATGCGGAATATCTAAAAAAAAAAATGATTCTACAAAAAGGTGCTTTTTGCACGAAACTGTGGAACGACCCAAAACTGTTTTCTATGAATTATTATTTGCCCCTTCTAAATTTTGATATACAAAAGACTTTTTTCTCACCACCCTTTTGGTGGCCTCCGTTACACCCATAGGTTCAGCCACCGGCACCGGTCTGCTACCAAAATTTTGATTGTCATACCTTAGCAAGCAGCAAATGTAACTCAAGGTCCACGAAGCGTTTCCCCGGGCACATACGCCGTCCTCTTCCGAATGGAGCCACTAGAGTTGCAGCATGGGGAGCTATTGGCTTGACCCAACGCTCTGGGATGAATTCGCGCGCACGCCAGAAGTTCTCCTCACGACGGCACGCCGCTCCCGTGTGGGCCAGAATAAACGTCTGCGAAAAAGAAATTGAGTATTTCTAAAAGAGGTACATGACAAAACCACGCGCGTATGTACCTATTCGTTAAGGGCTAAGGCAAAAAAAAATACATTTAACAATTTGCTAAAGTTATAAACTCAATTTAGTCGAGCCCTGACTGACTGAAACTGAAATAACAGGACCAGTCAATGGACTCGCTATTATGATTGAAGAACCATCTCCGTCGTTTTCAATCTGGCACTAAAACGTCCCAAAATTACGAAATGCGAACAGTGATATTTTAGACGAAAAGTATCAACTCACCCCAGCAGGCAATTTATGACCAGCTATAGTCATAGGCGCATCCAGAAGCCTGGCCAAGAATGGTGCAGTTGGTAGCAGCCGGAAGGCTTCATAGATAGCAGCCCGAACTGATGGGGCCGCGGCAAGGTCCTCAGCAGTCAGGGAACTGCATGAAGGCAACTCTGAGCGAATAGTGCGCTGCCAGTCAGGCCGCCCACTCAGCAAGTATAACAGGAATACGAGGCTGTTTGCTAGCTGTTAAAAATAGAACCAATGTAGTGGAGGAAGCATTTTACGTGCAGCTAAGATGTGCACCGGGTGACAAGAACCATTAACTAAAATGGCTTGCCAACTACTCACGTCACCGAGAATCAAATTCCAGCTCAAACTAGGAAGCGTTAAGCGATGAATGGCAAGATTCTGGGTGCTGTATTTTCACGTTTGAAATGAACGTTGTCCATTCTGAATGTCTTTTTGAGTTTGAGCTGGATATCACCACATCGCAAGATTTGGTCACTACTCCCGAGCCCCTTGGCTCGAAGATATTAAAGTAAATAACTTTTTCGGTGTCAACTGCTATTACCTGTCTTATTTATTGCGAGACGAGGAATAAAGCTTGGAAGCCAGAGCGATAATTCCCAGGAATAATTATTAGAAACAGTTGACCAATGTTTTGTAGAAGACCATCTGCGTTTGGAAATCTTAATCTCCCCAAAACATTAGTAAGCGTACCGTCTCAATGCCAGCTGTAATAAAATCAATGACTGCGGCTTTCTTGTCCCTCATATCAAGAGCTGGGTTCTCCAGAATCCTCAGGAAGATCTCCTGCATGGCGTCATCGTCGGCAGTGCCTTGTCTCCTGTTCCTCGCTTCTTCCATCAGCTCCGATACTATCCTGCCAACAATTTGGTTTTATTATTGCTAGACTGCATTTGTAATTGCGGTTTCCGAATAAGACCAGAATCTGGGTGTATGCAATCGAAATACCCATTAGGGTATCAAATATGAGGATCATCAACCTGAGAGTTTTTTATAAGTTACATTTATTTAATAGACTATAAGCTATTGAACTTATAAAAATTACTTAACAAAGGTTTTGTGTAGACTAGACCCAGACTATTTTTGAACTAGACGCCAAGGCTGAAAGCTTTTTTGTGTTATGTTGTTGCGCTTTTGTTGCTGATTCATCATAATCGCACTGCGGCAGTACTGTTTGGCAAGCGTAACAGCCACAAAAAGTTTCCTAACCTTCGTCTATTTACTGAACAAAAAATCGGTCAAGGCTAAGAGGCTCGATTAAGGAAGAACCTAACTTTTATTAAATAAAAAATTATGATAATGATATCATGGATCACCTCGTTAAAGCTCGGTCGAGTTCAAGGACACAATACATGAAGGTATCCAAATGCAAAAGTATGCGTCATGTTCAATTTACTCAAAGGGATGATTAATCTACAAGAGGACGCAAAAGCTTGACTGCGTAAAGCCATAATTATGAAACGTGCTCACTAATGATACCTATTCAATTTGAACTTGAACGTTCGGTAAACAATAAGGTGCTGTACTTTTTACTTATCTGTAGGTACACATCGTCCAATGTCACAATGTATAAAAGTCTGTATCTTATAAAAAAAACACTACGCATTGTGAGTAATAGCCCATCAATCACAAAGTCAATAACTCGTAACTACTATAAATAAGCATCGCTTCATTATTAAGATAGAGAAACTAACTCACGTATGAATGGTTTCCTCGCTCTTGACGAATGTTCTGTAGAGTGTGGTGGGTGCGAACTTCCATAGTGGTGCACCGTAGTAAGAGTCTCGTTGAGCCCTAAAGTGAGCCTTTACGGCTGCTGCGAGGGTAGCTGCGCGACCCGACATCCAACGTTCCAAGAAGCCCAATCTTGAGCCTAGCATTAGGGCGCATACCGCTGTAACAGTAAGATTCCACGTCACTTCTCTAATTTTCGACTAGTTTGACTACGGTGACGATCTACGTTATCTCTTCACTCCCTACAATAGTATTTGGCTAATGTTCCCGATACGGGATGATCCCGCCCGAGTGAGAAGGATTTTTACCGTAGACAGTTGCCAATATTCTCCAATAGATGCATTCAAAACGTGATGCCACCTGAGGGGCAATTCCCTTATTTTTAAGACCGTTCGCATTCTAATCTCAGTCTCAATCTGTCAAAATTACAATCAATTTATATACATTTTTGATAGGTTTTTGACATTGATTGTCGCTAAAATGAGATTGCGACTAGAATTTGAACGTTTTTTAAGTACGAGAATTGGCCTACTGATTACAGAAAAACTAAACAAACAGAAACTAGACACTGGTCAGGCAAAAAGAATGTTGATAATATCAATGAGACGTCTGAGTTCTTTTAAACATAGCAACAACAACGAAACTTCTTGCCTACTTCTACCTACTATTAGAATTAATTACTCTAGGTAGGTAGGTACTCCATTCGTATAAAGTTTGAAACACAAGAATCACAATATTCGTCTTTACGACAAAAATAATACAATTCATCCGTAAAGCCTCGTCCAGATATATTCTTTTGTCCGTATCGTTCTTCCATTCAATACACGGCGTTACGACGCCTCAGAACGCATCGAGGTATGTCCTGATCCCGAGACACTCACAATGGTCCACCTGTAGGACTAAGTGCGGAAACCAAAAGCACATAACATGGAATATAGACGTCCTGATCCCTCCCGTCCAAACTAGTGTTCTTGCATCTCGACGCGATAACGGAGCTGAGGAACGGTACGGACAAAAGAACATACTCGTATCTGGACGAAGCTTTAGCTGATAAGTGATAACATTGAACGCAGCAGAGAATGGTTCTATGTAATCCGATGTAGTGCACAATTTCATAATGCATTTCTGATGTTGATTGTTGCATTCCTCGCGACGCACGCACCCGAGAACGTTGGCCGTCTAACGCTATTTTCTTCCACATATGACCCACATTCTTATCTCGTCGGACGTAACTTTCTTGTCACTATTATCGCAACTCTCTGTCTGAATCTATTTAAGACCCACTGACTATAGCATTTTGAACTTCACGCGACAGCACACGACATTAATTTATTATATGCATTGGTTTGATAAGCACATTTCAAAGTACAAGGCTGGAAGCACCGAAATAATTTAACTAAGAGAACTTTTGTAATACTTACGACTGAACTGCATTATTCTATCGGTTCTAAATTGTTACACCCATAATGGTGCCCCAGACCGACTTTCGGGCATGGAAGCTAATCTCAACGGAGACTAGCTATCTACGCGGATGATATTATTGCACAAGTGTATGCGCAGACAATTGCCCAGTTGGTCTCGTGGTCGCAAGTACGTCTGCTAATCTTGGGGACCTAGGTTCGATTTCAAAGTCAGGCAAATTGTTATTGGGTTTTTCCAATACGAATTTCTCAGTAACAGCCCTTTTTTTTTTGAGGGTGGGAAATCATCAAATAACTTATCTTAACTTATCGCTCTGGGCGGAGCGGGAGAGCGTGTCAGACTCTTACCGTCTTATTACAAAACACGATCTAACTTTAGCCCGAGCCTAAATCTTCGATTTAGTTTTTGTATTTGGAACTTTGTTCCGACTTTAGTAAAGTTCTTAATACAAAATAGACAATCTAAGACCAGACCAAGTTGTCAGTTTTGTAATAAGAACTGTATTTCGATTTCTGTTAGGTTCTTATTTCAAAAACAGGTTCGATGGTTTAAACCATGTCAAAAGATAAACCTTGTTTTGTAATAAGACCATTACTGACTAAAACCCACAGCCCTGAGTTTGGAAGTTGGCGGTGTGATACCACGTGTCTCGGAAAGTACTTTAAGTCGTTCATCCTGCGCTTGATCTCTCTCCGGTCGTGTCGGATTGCCATCCCAACTAACTATGAGAGTGAAGGAAGAGTGAGCGCACCTGTGTCTGCGCACACACTTGTGCACTATAATATCTCTCACGTAAATGGCTAATCTCCGTTGAGATTGGCTGCCATAGCCGAAATTCGGTAGATATGGATTTATGGATGACCATCATGGGGGTAATCATTTAGAACCGATAGAATAATGCAGTTGAGTCGTATTAAAAAAGTTCTATTTCTTAAGTTATATTGTGAAGGTGAAAGGGTCAGCCTATCTTATCTTTCTTCTTCTCGAAAAGCATCCGATCGAAATCAATGCTTGTCATATCACATTATAACGGGTGATACAAGTATAAGTACTTTTTTAAAAGCAATTTATATAAAAAAAAAACAATCGGGTTACCTAGTCACGCAACACGCGCCAAGTTCAAAGGAACTGGCGACCGCGACGCAGCAGCCGTGTGTTATATTACACGAACTGGCGACCGCGACGCAGCAGCCGTGTGTTATATTACACGAACCTTTTGGAGACACTTTTACCTCTTAAAACTCAAAATTTACTGAACGTACATACCTGAAATTTGGATTATTTATTAAAACCCCTTTAATGGAAACCCAAATATCATAAATACAGCTCAAACTAGTCAGTCTAAAAATCGTCATTTTTTTATCTGATTGACTGACATATATATAATATATCAAAAACCTAACCCACTTCCAGATGACCTAGAAAGTTAAAACTTGGCGTCCAGCTGGGTAATTATGTGTATACAAATGAAAAAACCGGAAAACAGTGAATTTTTACGATTTGAAATATTTTCCAAACAATCGATTTTTACTAACGCCTAAGTCTTTCGAAGTTATAATAGCAACAAAAACATTTTCTTTCGCAGGATAATAGGTTCCATGATGAAATGTCGCTTTTATCGTTTGGTATACTTACCAGATTTTTTATATATTTTTTTAATTTGACAACCAATAATAACACAAATTGCAACAGCGATCAGACATCATTACGAATTTGCAAACAATTCTAACAATTGTGTTACGAAAGAAACACAATTGTTACAATTGTTTAGAATTATTTACACAAAGCAGATAACTTATGATACATTGAAGCTCAAAACTTTGACTTGGCTAGTTTTCACAAACAAGTTATCTTATATTTGGCTTAAAGCTTAGGCTTACCTGAAAGCTTCCCTATCAAAGTAAAGTTAAGAATTGTTGGTCATCTGTGCTAGCTATGGTTAACGTTGTCAGTTGCTACAAGCGCAACTTTTATCTTTAATACCAACGCGTGTCTGACTCATGCTTGCTCAATATCTACACATTAGATGACAGACGATCAAATTATCTAGAAGGGTCAATACCAATGACCTATGATTCTTTCTCAACAAAACTTAAAGTTGAATAGTAGAGTATCTCGATTTCACCAATATCCTCGTCGTTTGCTTTGAAAATGTTCATGTGTCTGTCAGTTGCTTCCTGCTGTATCTATAACTAGCTAGCTCACGGTATTGTCTGTGCTATCTGATGACATCTCATCATTGAAACAATTAGGAAGCGATACAGAGAGAAGACACCCGAAAGACCTTTTTTTTAAACTTAGGACTTACACTCCAGTCCCATCCTGTTAGTGAGTTGGTCAAAAGCAGCGACGGTGCCGTCGCTCCGGCGACAAGAGTCCAGAAGGACGATGAAGTCATCACAAGTGTTGTTCAGCTCGGGAAGGAAGCCCTGCATTGTGTTGGGACTTGTCAGTTCCGCAGTCAAGTGGCGACGAAGATGATGCCATTTCTCGCCTTGTCTGGACAGGAATTGAGAAATTAAGCTACAATATGAGCAGCTGCAATTTTTGATTAGGTAATTCAGTGGTGTGCCGTAATTTGAAAGCTTTGTCCTGCAGCCTAATACGATAAACATCATTGTTGATCATTTACTCACTGTGGTAATAATCCTTATCAATGCCCAGTGCATACCAGAATTTCAGTTGGTAGAGTTCGTAAAAATCCGTTGTTTACAGGTCAGACGGTTGGTATTGTTGAGAACTTCCTCATGGATTCAAAAAGAAAATCATAATCAAATCTCGGATTGTTGGCGTCTGCTTGCCTTCATTTTGTATGCCTATTACGAAATTCACGAAATCTCATAAAGTTGCAACCTTGACCGTGGAACGTCTGGACTATTATCTACCATTTTAGCTACATTTAACCTAGCCAGATCTTTAACTGTAGCTACCTATGTATGTGTAACTTCACTTGGGCCTTGAAAGTTCTACCTGTCGAATAAACGTGATCGTTTTATAAATTGCACGCTAGTGATTTAGGCAATAATAGTTAGGCACACTTGGTTATTTCCTTTTTCAAATATTGTAACCTTCTTCAAACGTTAAACTCCTTTTGACAGGCTTATATTTGCTTATTAAGTTGAGCTTTGACCATGATAGTATCATATCTGATCATTATTATTAAGTAACATTATTCTAAATATGGTTTATGATCTAGCATCTGTTTTATACGATGTAGATGCTATCATTTATTGCTGTTAACTGAAAGTTACAAAAGGAACAAAAAATTTGATTGTAATCTAAACTGATGAGGCATTGTTGAACATCATGATGAAACTGTCGGTATTATCGACATATACTCCTTTTACAGGAAATGGCAACATTGGAACGTCGCTCAACTATAATAGTGCCAATGTAACTACGGAATTTTATTTAAAGTCTACGTGACTAGAAGTACAAAGCCTTGCCAAAATATCACGATCACAGGACACTATGGTACTTATTAGCCCCGACTCGAGGTCAAGCCACCCGCTGTGAATGAATGGTTACTTAAAAGATAACCTAGTCTAACTAGGTATCTATGTCAATTACTCTCGACTTGAAATACGAGATGATTAGCGTTATCTACATATAATCGGGCCGTCAACTTATTTATAACCTTCTCGGAATCTAAATAAGGCACTGTATACAACCTTGAGATTAAAGGTGTTTTAAACTAAAACTGACGCTGACACGTGTTGTTGTTGTCATGCGAACATAATGTTATGATGGCCCAAAGAAAATACAATTAACTAGGGGAAACTTGCCTAATTCGTACCCCTTAAGAAAAAACCATCATATTTTGAAAATTAGGAAAGATAAATTAGTTTTAATTAAAAGTAATTTTTGTTTGCTAAATGCTTTATTGTTTCTATAATCAAATTTAACATAAACCTTATAAACTTCTAAAAAATTAACAATTTAAAAAAAAACTAAAAAAGTACGATTTAAGACCAATCATCCCAAATCGTACTGCTATATCCTTAATTCGTACTTTGAGATCTATTCATTGGTATACAGTATTGAGAATCAGCATCATAATCAACAATGTGTTATTAAAACAAGTAGTAATTCTTAACAAATTCGACGGATGGTCTTCGCCAATTCTCGGCAATCATCGCAGTTATATTCTTTGGTTTTTTTATTGGTTCGTTGTACGTGTTCGTGGTACGTTTTAAGAATTTAACTCGAGTACGAAATAGGAGCAAGAGCCAAACAAATTTTAAATTTACCGCCAAATAAATTGACAACAGTTACGAGTCACGATACACGTCAGATGAAATCGCGAAGATACACATGAATACGTGTCAAATCGTAAAATAGGTTATACACGACCTTATTTGAATAAAACTCTTACGAAATGTGTAAAAATATTACAACAATAGTTGAAAAAAACTTACTTTTGCAATATTTTTGTCGAGAGCAGCGTCACAGGTGTTATCTCTAAGATGGTGAAATGGCCGACTGTTATTTCTATTTTTTGATACTAGAGGCGCTGATAGTTGTTACCAAAGCCGAGTTTTAAGTGGAGTACGAATTTGGCGTAAGTACGAATTAGGCAAGTTTACCCTACTAGTCACGCTTATGGTATGTAGGTAATACCTTAATATTAATGGATGGTTTTCGAAAAGATACCCCCGGGTGACTGATGAGGTCAGAGTCAATCAGGACGCATCTGCCAGCCTTAGCCTTAGAGCACCTCTTAAGCCTTCGTCTAAGGATTCCTTTGACCCCATCCCATAGTAAAAGTCGAGTAGTTTCCAGCCGTTTCAATCCAAAAGCTTTTCCAAAGGCCTTTGCTAATTCCGTCCAGCTCATATTCAACTTAATTGAACGAGAGGTCTTACTTACTCATTGACAATTCCAGTGGAAGCATATCTGTCAGGTCTGCTCCTTCGGTAGACTTGTACGATCTCGGTAGGGGGGCGGTAGGGCCGCTTGGCTGGCGCCCGAAGTACTGCTTCTAAGGCGGCACGCTCAGCGATGGATACCACAGATGCACCCCCTGGCGTCGTCTCCACAAATACCGGCCCGTAACGCCTGAACATGTCTGTGTGCAAATCTCTCATTGTGACCGTAAACTAGCTTTTACATAATTGTAAAACACACCAATTAAAAATAGTTCGGTAATGTATTGATTTGTCCAAAAAGCTCTTGGAAAGTCTTTGAAAAAGCCGGCCATTTTGGAGACGCATTAAATCAAATAGACGTCTCCACAATGGCCAGCTTCTTCTTCTTCATCTTGCGCTGATGACGCTGCTGGCTATTGACGTCCTTAACAATTTTGATATACAACTGTGAATAATGCTTATAAATCTTAAATCTCATGCTTATAGGCAGTATTGGCAGCGACAGGTTAATAAGCCACCCATAACCTTGAAATCCTACCGCTGGGTAGGCTCTGTTATGAGCTCTTCTAACATATTTTCAAGGCAAATGTAATTACAAGGCAGATGCGAGTGACAACGCCCTATGGTGACGTCGTAGAAAGACATACACTGGCAACTGGCGTGCGTGTATGATCAGTTGTATTCTGTAGTTTCTGCCTACCCCCATGGGAGGAAGCCGTGAGTTTATGTATGTGTATGTGTTTCCAAAAGACACTTTGTTTTTTCCGCGAAACAAAAAAGTGTCGAGATTTATTAACTCAGACGAATGGGATAATTAAATACAAAATTAAGGTACTTTTGTTATTTGTTTCAGATCTCTGTGCCATTTTGTTCCTCGTCCTTAATTGTGTTTATTAGAATGTTATCTAAATAGCACAAACAGTGAAAATAAATCTTCTTAACTAGAACGAGTTATTTATAGCTGACATCGGAATTACCTACTCATTAGTATCGGAACTTAATTATGTTTGTTCCATGATCTAGAATTCTAGATTACAAAGTCTAGAAAAGATTCATCATCAATTGGCAGAGCCAGTTATCTCGGGGGACATCTTCATTCGTAGATCAACCTGCACCCTAATTACACTCTCAATCACAATCTGAATAATTTCGGAGGATATTATAATATATTCTCTCAGGAATATATATAATATCTATATATCAGGAATCCATTGCTTCATAATATGTTCGTAAATGTGTCTGTTCACCAACGTAAATAACGCAATGAATGTTGTTAAACTCTCAAAATTAAAGCCATTGTTACTGTTGCTGCAGGTTAATTGCGTAATACACATAAAACGACAATCGATCGCAATACCTTTCATTCTGACATCCATTGCATAATGCAATGAAAGTAGCTGAACTGTCAAAATTAAAGGCATTGCGATGAATTCCCATTTAATGTGTGTTACGGCCCGAACAGCAATGGTCGACGACTCAGATCATATATATGATCTGAGGTCGACGACGACGACAGCGTAGGTACCGGCTGCATCACCCGGCTGCAACGAGCTACTCTTAGCGTCGTCGCCGGGCGATCGACACGACGACCAATTCAGTGTGGAGAAAGGAAGTGGAGAGACTGTCCGATGGATACATCTCCGACTAACTCCATGCCACCGCCGTTATCGTCCCTCATCCACATCATACAGACTCCAGCATAGCCCAGATTGCCACGGCTAGCTTACGCAGGGCATTGGAGGGAAAGCCCCGAAACATTGCACTGATCCAAGAGCCGTGGATCAGGAACAACAGAATTGCAGCCGCGGTAACATCGGAAGTAAGCTAGCTAACACACGCAGTTCAGACAAACCGAGAACCTGCGCCTAAGTATATACCCAAAGAAATTCCTACCACACCACTCACTCAATTCTGTTCCAGAGACCTGACAGCTGTCAGGCTCCAGACCGAAGGTGACGTTAGAGATGTTGTGCTGGCCTCGGTATACGTGGCAGGGGAGGACACAAACTGCCTGCCGAAGAAGATGGCCGACCTGCGACCGACCGCGCCAAATTAAACCCTATCATCTACACCGACTCGAATGCCCGTCACCCGCTCTGGAACAGCGTCGCACCAAACGCCAGAGGAGAGGTACTACTACTTCTCTACTAACCACAACATCGTAAGCAGAGCTTCTGAACGCACTTGGGGCACAGTCCGACGACAAACGATCATAGGCCTAACGCGACAAACCACATCAGAAGCTGGCACGTATCGGACGAGCCCTCCTGCTCAGACATAGAAGGATCCGCTTCACACTAACCACCAACACAACATAACCCGTACCGAGGCGAAACCCGCGGCGCACTAATGTCCGGGTATAATCGCCTCCTAGCCTCCCTACTAGCTAGGCACCTATCACATGTAACCTTAAGAGACGGAATACACCGTGACAAAACTATCAGAATACCTAACCGAAGCATACTATGCATGCTACAAACTAATAGCGAGAGGAACCGCTGGTGGAACGCTGAACTTGGTAAACTCAGAGATGCATTACGTAAGCAATTCAACAGAGCCAAAAACACTGGACTCCCGGACGACTGGGAGCTATATACGAAGAGTCCCACTGTCCCAATACATAATAATAAGTCTGCGCCAGGGGGCGCGAACCACCGTAGCCTAAACAACACCTGCAGTATATTCTTTAAGCAGGATTATTACTCACATGTTATTACTTCGTAAAATTCACCAATATTCATAAATCTCTTATCATTATCTTGGTTAAGTTTTGTCAATTAGTTAAAATGGTGAAACGATAATTTGTTCCTCTCCCACAGCACTTCATAAACTAGCCATAAATCTAACATCTTCATTAACTCTCATGTTGTATTTGTAAACTTCTCAAAAAGAAAGTATGTATTTTTTTTGTAAAAAGAAGCTAACAGACTTAAAATAATATTAATAATTACATGTAAAAAAGAATCACAGGGTAATAATAATATAATAATCATCATTATTAAAAAAATTCGTCCGCATCGTTGTCAACAGGAAAAGTGCCCAAAAGGCTGGCAGCATTGCCACGTTGTATGGCGATGCTGATTCTTCGGCCAAAAAGTGTGTCTTGTCTGACATTGGAAACTCGTAGAAAACAGCATAAGCCATGTCCCATTAGGTATATGCAATATGCAATCAAATTACATACGGACGCAAGTTCGGAGGGCTATGGATCAATATATTTTTTATTAAAGACAATCAACCTAAAGTAGTTGCTTATTATAGCAAAAGAACAACAAACACAGTCTCGTTATCTCTCTTATGAGCTCTAAACAATGGCCGTTGTAAACTCGATTAAACATTTTTTATTATTATTAGACATTTATTACACGATAGAAAGTTCACAGTCATAACAGATTGTAATTCACTTAAAGCATCTTTTAACAAAAGCTAACCTGTTTGTTACCAAGGGCGCACAGATGGTGGGCATTTTTACTAACTTTCCATTTCGAGATAATAATTATATAGGGAAGAGAAGCGAATGTCCCATGTAGATTTTTTGTCATGAAATCCTTTACCAGAGAAAAAACATATAGAAAAAAATGGACCCAAACATGTCAACATGCTTGAAATCTCAAGTAGGTAGTTACAGGCTGAACAAAAACATGATGCCGAGATATCCGAAATAACCTCAAAGGAACTAGATGACGACATCATGATGATGTCATCTAGTTCCTTTAGAGAGCAAGCAGCAAAGTCCATAAAGGAAACTGCAATCTAAGAACACAAACGGTCCAATAGCACTAAAGCGAAAGTTACGAACTTTTCTGTAGGTGATTTTGTTTTAATTGAAAATTACGAGCGTAATCAAACAAAATGGGACCTTATGTTCCGTGGTCGATTTGGAGTGGTAAACTTGCTATCTGGTGATCGTTAGGAGTTGAAATCTCTCGATTGCAAGAGGATGTTTAAGTATGCGCATCTTCGGTTGCGTGCAATGAGGTGCAATGCCTAGTTCTTACGTTCCCAGTGCACTTGATTTTCTAAGCGAAAACGAGACCTAGATTAATTAATAGGTAGATATGGATAAGCCAGTGTCGGCGCATGAGTACAATGAGAGAGTAATAGATTGGACCGTGTTAATAATTATGATTGGCTATGTATAAAATAAATAAATAAAATGTGTAAAGATTACTGACTGAATGAGTAATTTTGAACTAACTACCGGTTCGGGTTACTAGTCATTAAACCATTTACCTGACGAGGTACTCGTTTACCGTTTTTGATCTGTAGGCCAATTCTCGTACTTAAAAAACGTTCAAATTCAAGTCGCAATCTCATTTCAGCGACAATCAATGTCAAAAACCTGTCAAAAATGTATGTAAATTGATTGTTATTTTGACAGATTGAGACTGAGATTAGAATGCGAACGGTCTTAAAAATACGGGAATTGCCCCTCTGATCTTACAGGTACAAAGTTACGAACTGACAAGACGGACAAGCAAGTCCTACTGATTTTGGCCTGAGCCTACAAGTTAGAAAACCCTATGGTGGGTCACATGACTGACATGTGTGTGGTCTCGTGGAGAGACATACGAGTCTTACTGTTTTGGTCTGAACTTGTAGGTGTGAAAACCCTATGGTGGGTCACATGACTGACATGTGTGTGGTCTCGTGGAGAGACATACGAGTCTTACTGTTTTGGTCTGAACTTGTAGGTGTGAAAACCCTATGGTGGGTCACATGACTGACATGTGTGTGGTCTCGTGGAGAGACATACGAGTCTTACTGTTTTGGTCTGAACTTGTAGGTGTGAAAACCCTATGGTGGGTCACATGACTGACATGTGTGTGGTCTCGTGGAGAGACATACGAGTCTTACTGTTTTGGTCTGAACTTGTAGGTGTGAAAACCCTATGGTGGGTCACATGATTGACATGTGTCTCGCAATGAGACATGTATAGCCCCGCTGATTGAAGATCCCGTTGAGGGATGGTGTATGGTTTTACTGAAAGACCATGTTGATAGCCCCGTATCAGGGGAAAATCCGATCCAGGGATTATGACGATTTTTATGAAAACAATTGAATTCGATGTTGTCGAAAACCTCAGTTTAATACACTCACTCTCCTCTGAGTTTAGTTTTTATTTATTAACTCTTAGACAAATGGATCATTTGTCGACAGTCTGACATCATTATGTCACACTTTTAGCAGGATAGCCGAACGTGTAAATTGTATGAAATTGCTCTTCGACAGATGCAGTGTAGCCAAGATTGGCCGTGTCGGCGCCAGGCCACCGTAGCCTAAACAACGCCTGCAGTATTTTTTTAAGCACGATTATTACTCATATGCTATTTACTTTGTAATATTAACCAATATTATAATAGTAAACATGTCATCATAAATCTAATAACATTAAGTACTCGTATCTTGGTTAAGTTTTGATAATTTGCTAAAATGGTGAAACGATCATTTGTTCCTTTCCCACAGCACTTCATAAACTATCCATAAATCTAACAACTTTATTACCTATCATGTTGTTTTTGTAAACTTTAGTTTTTTGAAATGGCAAACGTGCAGAGGCGGGCATGCATTTATTTGCTGCTGAACGTGGTCACGGAGCGAGGAGCGGGAAGTAGGGCCACAGGCTCAAAGACAAAGGGTTTGGACATTCTATATTTGGCAAGTAAACCATACGGTCGCTAAACCAACTACTAGCTTACACGGATGTATTTCCCTATGTTCTGAGCCCCGTGAACTCGTGAACGCCTCTTCTGACGTTCAGACGCAACTTCATTCATGTAAGACTTTAAGCCTGTAAATTGCAATTTTCCATCTTACTGGTGCGTGTTACTTTCGCCTAGGTAGATAAGTTTCTTGCCTGACAACCTGATCCCTGACAATGGAAACTTGGACTGTCACCTCTGTACCTCATCGTGCGGGAGCAAGCGGCTCTGACCGCCCTCAGGTTCCATATATCAGGAACCCTAAGCAAAGACTAGAGTCAAGCACATACGCATAAAGGAAGATGCAATCAAACGACAACCAATGATTCATCTCACTGCGACAAAGCCCCGAAACTACGCCACTTTCAAAAGCATTACAACATAATACTCAAAGAAGAACAGTGGCCCGGTAAAGTTGAGAGTACCTATACACCGACGGATCAAAGACCGATTCCGGATCCGGAGTCAGAGTTTTGAAGTTTTCTCACGCGACCTTAACATAAGCTCGCTAGGAATTTTCAACACCGTCTACAAGGCGGAGTATGTGTATGTGAGCATTATACAAGCGGTGTACGCCATAGAAGCCAGGAGAGTTACGGACACCCATATGTGAACACTCTCCGACAGCGCCTCAGTTCTCCAATCCCTAGAGAAAAAATGTATTACCTCGTGTCTAACACTAGAATGTCACAATGCGCTAGAACGTGTAACGATATCTAACCGCAACACAGTGACTCTGCAATGGATAAAAGGACACAGTGGACCAATAGGTAACGACGCAGCTGACGAACTGGCTAGAAGATCATCCAGCGCGTCAGTTTGTGGACCCGAACCTATCGTACCCATCCCCTTTAACCAGCTATACAGGTGGCTGCAGGACTTCACCCACACACAAGCAGAGAGCTGGCGAATCTCGACACGGGGCTCCAGGCACTCCAGAAAAACTATGTATCCTTAGATGGCAGGCTAGCCAGACGTCTATTACGCCTAGACAGGAACGGCATGCGCCTGGCGACGGAGACTATCGCGGGACACTTCTCGCAGTTCTCGCTAAACAAACAATTCCACACAATAGGCATAACGGACATTCCTCTATGCAGGGCTTGTATGGAGCCTGAGGAAACCGTCGCGCATGTGCATTCGAGGGTTTTTTCGGAAACTTTCGGAGCACCCAGAACTTACACAGATGTTCATAACAGACCAGGAGATTTAATCAACTTCTGGAGGGAGGTGGGCTGGTTGGAATAACCACCGACGACCGGCATGGCCTACGCGATATGGTTGACCTGAAGGGCTGAGTGCGGAAACCAAACCCTCTAACATAGACCACAGAACATAATTATATGTGTTACGCATCTACCCCGCAGTTCTGCTCTCCGTATATCTCAATGCATTGCTGCAGGAATAGTCTATACACCTATATACCCTAGGCCCTAGAGGCTTAGAAATCTAAACCACTTGGCCTTTTATTTTATTAAATATTTTTTACAGCAGCAGCAGCTAATGTTTCCCAATATAAAATGATTGTAGTTGCTTGTGTGTTGTGTGTTGAATTAGAAATAGACTGCTTACTGAATTGTGCTCTAGCAAAAAATTTGCTAGTTATTAAACAGTTTGACCTAATTGTGTACAGCAAATGCTTGCTAAATTAAATCTTGTAGCTTACTGTTTTCTGAGCTATTTATTTGCTATGGTAGAGTCATTATAATCATTACAATAAAAATCTCACCTTCATAAGCTTCATGTAGCTTATTCATCTTATATCTACTCCAAAACAGCCATCGAGTGCCCAGGAAGGGTAGCGCCTGCGGTCCAGGCAGGCGCGTGGACTGCTTGCCATCCGCCGCACGCGCAGCCAGCGCCGTCGCCGCAACTAATACCAGGATCACTGCCAGCACCAGTGTTGGCACGTACGACCAGTCCACCAGAGGTGGCGGCGTGCTCTGCAACCGAAAGAAAATACCATGTAAATAAGGATAATACAATATGCCAATCAGTGACAATAGATCTCCCCAGTGATGTTGCCCTAATCTGCAACCTTGGTAGAAATTCAGTTTGTCGTAATGCACTAGCACTCAGGCCACTAGATCAGTCATGTGTACTCTAGGATGCTACTATGAATATGATGATGTTATCCAAAATGTCACATTCCTTATCTTTGCTATAAATTGCCATAATCCACACGATTGGTACTGCCTACCTAAAATAGCAGTCCACATAAGTTTATTGACCGCACTCGAATATTTGTGTACCTACGTCAATTCTTTTAAATCTTTTTGCCAATATCAGCTTCTCAAATCTTTGATCAAGTTCAAGTTTAAGCTCTAAGATTTTGTTTGGTATCGTGGTCGTTGACTCCGCGTGCGGCCGCGCTAGGCGCGTGCGGCGGGTGTGCGGACCTGACGCCCGCGCCGATGGTACAACGTTGACGCGGCGGTCTTGACATTTGTTGGCTCTGCATAACTGTCTCTCGTTACGTAACACCAGACACGGCGTCAACGGCCGACCATCTCACAGCTCACTACCTAACTGCACTCAGTGACGGCTAAATATGTGAGAAATTATCTCTCCAAGTATCGACCGATGCTGATGGCACAAGTTTTTATTGCAATTTTAACGGATCCCGCATTTCACAGGAATTCTTAACTGGTACTGGAATTTAACGGGAGTTCAACTTTCGCAAACCTGTTGCGAATTGTCGATGACTTTGTAATATTGCAGAGCAATACAAAAAAGGCAGTAGTTACGACAAATTGGTATTCATCGAATGCAATCCAATTCTGCTCAATGTGATGACCGCGGCCGCCATGCAGCAGCCAAACATCAAATTGTAGCAGTAGCAAGTATAAAAAATACGGTTGGTACAGACAGTGTTGGCAAATACAAACTTTACGCAAATACAATTTTTTTAACCCTCATAAATTAACAGAGTCAAATAAAATGTAATATACAACTTCTTTAATATGTTTGCTTTCACTACAAAGTAATATTTATTACCGTTCTACATGAGGTGCATGCATGGCTGTTGTAGATATGGTTCTGCATAACTAGTCCGCTATAGTACATCTATACAAACATAAATAAATATATAATACGAAAGTGCAGTTTATGTTCTTGTTGAAAATCACTTTTATCCTTTGTAGGTATTAAGTGCAGTAATTAATAAAAGGTTTCTTGAGTTCATGGTTAACAGATAAATTAAGATATTACCAATTTGAAGCGGAGACTCAACAAATGAGATAGATAATACGACGTTGTTGACAGCTTCTTAATTGAAGCTCGATAGTTCGGCCAAAATAATGAGGTGTTTAGCCTTTTCTAGGCGGACATGATTATATTACACTAGAAACTCGATTAATTTCATGTATGGCACTCTGTTGCTGATATACTTAAGTCTCGAAAGTTGCCCTAAAGTATCACTTCCACCCAGTGCAATCTAGCGATTCAGTCGATCTAGCATTCTAGCTCCTGTTACCCGACGCCATCTGGGTGGGCAAAGTCAGCATAGGACCATCCTAAGCTGACTTTGCCCATCCGTGCAATGAGCACGGCCATAGATATCCGTGACCGAAACTTTTCAGGACGGCTGATGCACGCCATTAGTCTTATAATATATGGCAGACCACTATCATCGGATGAGAAAAAAATCACGAGCCTTGATAATACAAAATCGTCTGTAATAATTGAGCATCGGCGGCGACGTGGGGATGTTTTTCATAGCGAGCGCTACTTAATGCTAATTATACCTTGCGTCGTACAAAGAACCACTGGGCCTGCTAACGTAGCCCACATACAAGAAAATGCTTACAATGTTAGTAAGTGTATATCGATTGGCCAGTTTTTCGCATGGTTGCTTCATAGTCTTCAATTGCCTTGCTTCAGCTGATGAATGTTTCTAAGCATTCCTTACGCCTCCGGGTAATAACCTCATACTATAAAGTTGATTAGTAACTAGTCTGAAAAGCCGCCCAAACAAGATTGTACGTATAGGTATTTGGTTGTTGTGTAGTTGCCTAAAAAATAATTACCACCAAACAACAAACTACCTTATTAACAAGGCTAAACAATTTCTTTGACCTTCCCGTGGCAATAATATTTATTTGGATACCTTTTTATGACTCACGCAAAGACGAATCGTTCTAAATCTTGTGTGTAGAAAAGAATAAGAAGAATATTATGGATTTCTCGTGGTGTCTTGTATTTGCAATTTTATTGTACCCTCAGGTTTAACGGTCTAGTGCTCCTCTGGTCCATTACATTTGATATATCAGATACACTGCTAGGCTGGTTAGGACACTTCTAAAGAATCGCTAACCGTATAACAACTCAACCTTTTACTTGAATAGAAAAAGTAAACCCTGCTTGCTTCTCTGGTACCTGTTACGTCACTTTCTCCACAAATACACTCTCTAAAAAGTAATAAAAGTGATTAAAGTAATGAGTAACAAACAGACACAAACCCAGACAGTGACTGTTCTTAATCGTATTACCTAGTGATTCTTAATCGATTTACTGGAGCATACACTAAATAGCATTTGAATTACAAATTAGTTGTTTAATGTGAATAATTATACGAATCAGTTCGCTCAGGTGCGAAGTGATATGGAATGAACTTAATGTAAGTTGAAGGACAGTTCAGTTTCAACAAAGACGCCAGCGCACCTTTTGGTTACGCGTCGTATGGGAATGAGATAAGATAAAACGGTTAGTAATCAAATAAATAAACAGTGTATTCCCTGTTTCTACTATCTCTGCATATCAGAGTGCTCTAAATTCGTGAACGATCCCACAAGGGCACCCGACTTCTTCGTCACTCGAAACAATACCGGACTCAATTGCGGAGCTTCTAAAGTCTCGCAATTTCTAAAACGTTCGGTTCAATCACTGATACTGATTACTTGTCTGTAGTCAAAATAACTGTGATTTAAATACCGGTATTGTAAATGACTCGCCGGTGATTGTGTGAAACAGGTATTGAATCAACAATATGTTCATTGAATCGACAGACACAAAGTCATCAATAAGTTTTGGTTTCAACGTGTCATTTATTTCTCAATGCAGTCTGAAGTCTGATTGACTGGACCTACGAGAGCTTAATGACTCTAGGCAACATAGAGATGACACCTAGTGTCATGTTCGAGACATCTATCATTATTATGCTTAGACAAATTCCAACAGGATACTTCTTACCTAAGACTTTATATATATACACTTACTCATATATTAAACGGAGGTCATAACATCAAATATGTTTTTGTTTTCACCCGTCTTCGTATTTTGCCAGTTTTCGTACCAAATATAGGAATAGTTTGAAAATAATTTACTTAACGATTATCTTTATGTAAACATATCGATGGGTAAACGTTACAAACTACCTTGTATTTTAGCAAAATATTTTGCTAAATTTCTCGTCTCTTGCTACATAACCCGGGTGTGGAGGAAATGGAGTAGGTACTTTGTAAACAGATAACATGAACTCATCCTTGCATTTTATCTGCGTGTCTGAAACCCAACCATTTGCTTACAAATGACAAATTAACTCAATGAAGTAGGGATAGCTATACTTAGTTCGAACATTTTTTTCATATAAGTATAACATTTAATTTTTTCTAACGTCTCTCCTCCAAATATTTCTTTTACCGAGGTTATCTCCAAAGAGCGAATTGATAAAGTATCTCTAAGGTTATGTTATCTATAACGTTTCTGTTTCGACGAGTTACCTGGGTCAAAAACCTCGTTGAATTCGCTGCTGTGCTTATACGATTTATACACAATTTCAATGTCAATTTTGTAACTAAATGTTTTTTGCGGTTTAACCAACTTTTAATCTATAAGAACTATTTTTAAAAGCCTAAGAAGCAACTGAACTGCTTGTCAACTGAAAAACTAAGCCAAGTTAAAAACATCAATCGAAAAGTTTTTGGAGATTTAAACAGCATTTAATAAAAATGTATGCGTATCTACATTGATCGCCATTCTATCGATGCGTAATGTTGCGATATCATAATTTCATCATAGCTTGCACTTTTTCAATATTTATTGAAACGTTTACAAATATCTAGGTGCCTACAAGCAAACACTTGACATTGGATAAGACACTATTTCTAGATGTCCTCACTGTGTACTTACGTACTTACCTAGGTGACGAAATTGGTGTAGGTACCTTCTTATAACACAATAACAAATTGATCCATATTCCATACCAGCGCAAAATTATTAGCATTCTTAGATAACTTTATCTTTCTTAATTAAAAACCCTGTCGTAAATGTTTTAAATAAGTTAAATCGGAGTCAAGAGGTTATCTTGTGCTGTTGAAAAAAAAGCAAAAAATTAATGATGTCTCTCTAAATTGCCCGTAATTTGAGAAAATATATGTGATCGGTACCTACAGAATAGCTAAAAATAATATATAGCCCAGTTACTTAAATAAATAAATGATAAATGATTTATTTCTGTAAGTAGGTTTGTACAAACACTTTTACACGTCAATCATATTTTAAAAACTAGATGAGGTCGGCGGCTTAGATACTACCTACTTAAATAAACTTAAAGGGGGAAGAAACGTTACGCTCCAACATCGCAATCACTAAACCTGGGCTCGGCGCACAACTACATGCAACGAAACTCACACTCACTCACTACCGATGGACAAGGACAAGGCCTGTTTTGTGTGTTTGTTGTTTGTCTCACAAAAATGGCGAAGCAAACAACAAATAAAATTATAATTTTAAACAAATTAGCATTTTACTTACGCGTGATAAGTCATCCCTTGTATCGTATTTTTCTTTCTTGAGTGATTAGAACACTTATTAAATACACAAGAAGGCGTTTTGATGCGTATTTAAATACATAAACTGAAATTATTGAGCTGTATCAACATGCGCTGTTTAGAAGATGGTCTGCGTGTGAGTGAGTATCACTGCGTCCATTGGACTTAGTTTAGTAGGACCGCGCGCTGTGATCAAGTAACGTATCTTCCCCTTTGAAGTTTATCTTAGCCTACCTAATAAATTGTGTAAGTTTCATCAATATTTAAACCCGAAACACATCTAATGGAAAAAATTTAACATGTAGGACCTAATCTAACACTTGATAAAATTACTGAAAAATCCAAATAACAAGTAAATATTTCTAAACACAAAAGCATTTTAAAATGAACTGACGACGACTGACTGACGATGTTCTGATGACGCATCTACATATAGGTATGTGAAGTAGGTATCCATAGGAACCATTACGTAGTTACATGGAATGTCTGGACAAGCTAAGATTCAGTCTTTTTAACACAAAAGAAAATAGGGAAAATGCGCACAGGTTTGAAGGAAATTCTAAGCGCCACTTTTTTATTTTTTTTTTATTTTAGTCTTACAGCTGCTTTTTTATCTGCCATATATTTTATCAAATCCCTTTGACCTTAGGTTAAATCCCTTCCATAATTCGTTTGAAACTAGTTTTCCCAGCTAAGGACCTAAGGACGCTTGTGGAATACACAATCCAAGGGATTATCAGAAAATTAAAACATATCTTCTGTCCTCAGAATCTGTTTAAATAAAACATGCTGAAAGCTCTATGTAGGTGGTATATTTATTATTTTTCCACATTTTGTCACAGTCGTCACAATTATCTACTGCCAGTTTTTACTTGCTTTAAACAATGATTGTAAAAACAGTAATAAAACAGTGATTATCGTATTTACATGCCTATTAATATAAGCATGTAAATAAATTCCACACAATTAGACTTCATTGACAAGTCGCTGTTGAAAGGTCAATGAATTAAGAATGATACTCATGCCTACAAACGATAATATTATGAGAGTAAATAATAAAAAATCTTAAATAAACTGAGTAGGTAAATAACGTAGGTAAATAATGTATGTATGTATTACTTAGTAGGTATTGTGATATTATTATGAAATCATATTAATTTATTTTGTATCCCCATCACTACATAATTATTTTTAGCCAGAACGTGGTTTAGATTAGGTAAAGTTAAATTAGCATTACCTTAAAGCTAGAATAAAATGCCTAAAGTTGAATCGTTCACAAACTAAACAAGCTATGACAGTTCCGGTGGAGATGACTAAACTAAAAACTGAGCCTGCCACCACAAATGAAGCTCGTTGCAGTTTAAACTTCCTCAAAAGTTCGACCATGTAAGTACCTAATTGTTCCTTGTGAAATTTCAGCATTGACATCATAGTATCTGGGTGCACTTTTAACTTGCACATAATAGAATAGAGTATATTACTTTTCATTATATACACCATAAAAATAACACACACACACACACAAACACACAATTAAATACCTACATAATTTACATAACGCCGCGAAGGGAGCCGTTGCGTCACTTTGTCAGCTGCATCGACTCTTCCGCGTTTATTGAGGCCGGTTCACGCGGTTCATCGTCGCTGTAATTCATTGTACTTCATCGCTCCTTACTCCCCGTTGTTGCGAGACTAACTTGCATCCTTAATGTTCATCACTTATCGACATCAGAGCGAAGTACTTTGGACCTATCTGCGGCAGTTTATGTGAAGTATGGCGCCGATTTATTTCTGTATGTTGTCTAGAGCCCGGTGTTTCATCCAGTTTTTTGTAAGTTTGTGGTAGTGAAGAGGTAGTCTCAAATTCATTTTAGTTATGCCAAAACATTTATCCAGTAATATCTTACAATTAGTGAAAATGCAACATCATAGCCAATCAATTTATCGGCAGCCGGCATCGCACAAACTGGTCACCCATACTTGACTACATTTCATACTTGTTATAATATATAAATAAAAGTATGCAAGTATTCACAAAGCAGTCCAATTTGCCTTTTGATCCGTTTATCATAGATCTTCTGTCAGGCAAGTTGGCGTATTTTCTCCTCATTATTTATCATTTCAATGGCCTTATTTTAATTTTAAAGATCAAAGTATCAATTAGCCAGTGGTATATTGATAAGTAAATAACGATACTAAATTCGTGATGAAAAGTAAAGAACGTAACTCAAACTACATTGTAGGTAAGTACTTACAAAAATAAATTATTCTACTACCCGCCATTTTCATTTTCACCTAAGACTGAAAACTGAGCACAACAAGACTAGACAAACGTACACTTACGTACAGCTACATAATGCCTCTAGCGTAGAGACTCTACAAAGATAGGTTCACACAGCAGCAGGTCAAGTTACCACAAACTGTCAAATTCTCTCATTCGATTTTGATCTTAGCGCTTTACATTTTAAGGTTTAAAATCATTTAGAGAAATTTGACAGTTTCGTATAACCTGACGGGCAATTCCCATATTTTTAAGAACGTTCGCATTCTAATCTCACGTCGCAATCTGTCAAAAATTGTATAGCGTTTACCTACATTTTTGACATTTGATTGTCTCTGAGATGAGATTGCGACTTGATTTTTAATGTTTTTAATTACGGGAATTGGCCTTCTGATGTGCTGGCGACTTTACAGACAGCGGCTGGTTACATTTCAAGACAATATACATATCTATAGTGATTCTAGCTTCCTTCTCCTTCAACCGACTTCTGCATCCCTCGGATCGATAGGATACACAGCGGATAGGTACTCTATGACGTTTCACAGCGACTGTCTTTTATTTGTTACTAAGAATGTCGACAATCGTAAATATAAGAATTTTATAGACTCCTTGATGGCGACATCAATGCCATTGCAATTAATTTACATTTTAAAACCAATTCAAGGATTTCAATTTTCACCAAATGAAAGCCATAAAACCCATTCTTTTCTTTCTTTCCATTGTGGAGTTTTGGTGTTTGATAGTTTCGGAGCTAGTTGTAGGACTCATTCTCATGCTACTATGGAATGAAAAAAACAGTGATATCAACGTTATATAAAGGATTCTATAGCCTAAACAGGTCAATACCAAGCCAAAAGAATACATTTCTCATTGAAATGCGTTGGGATGAACCATGGGTGGAGTTCAGTGAATGACATTCATCGATGAGCTCTATGAAATATCAAGACGGCTGTGAGGTCAAGAACTTTCAGATCAACTATAATTGGAGATTGTAGGTAGACTGCTATAGACAGTGTACTTCCCTGCAGAGCGCGATGGCACGGGCAGCCGAGGGCGGCGCGCGATTCGTTTTGCTCCCCGAAGGCCGACCAGTCCCGGTCGTCTGGCCGCATCGGATATGTGTCACTATAACACTATACATACGTCTGCTTCCCTCGTGTGACTTTCACACTGAGACTCGATATTAAGACAAAAAGATTCTGTGGACTGTGTCCCTGAACTTAACTATCACATTTCGAAAATTTGACGCAAAGGGATCTTTTTTTAGATTGATTGCGTATCTAGTAATATATTCAAGGACTCAATTATCAAATGCTATAGTTTATGTACGAACTCATGATTACGGGGGCTGATTTGGTGATACGCTCTGCTGATTACTCTATTTGGTGAAACACTCTGTTGATTACTCTATTCGGTGATACGCTCTACTGATTGCTTTATTCGGTGATACGCTCTACTGATTGCTTTATTCGGTGATATGCTCTACTGATTACTCTATTCGGTTATACACTCAGCTGATTACTCTATTCGGTGATATGCTCTACTGATTACTCTATTCGGTGATATGCTCTACTGATTACTCTATTCGGTGATACACTCTGCTGAATAGTCTATTCGGTGATACACTCTGCTGATTACTCTATTTGTCAGCATAATGTGTTAATACGTCATAAGTAAGATTGTATTATTACGTAGATAGGTATTTAATAACTATCTCAGATCATATAAACATAACTATGTAGTATAATATTGAAGGTCAAACGAACATCAAAACTATTGTTGTGAATAGTTTCTTATGAACGATACCAGTTGTCACCATCACCATGTTTTGAAATGTTACAAAACTACGCAGAAGATAGGGATTACAAATAGTCGACGGAAGCAAGCAAGTAGCAACTCAAACAAAAACCGTATAACGACGTATAAGCTTCGCAGAAATCAATCAAAGCTGACAAACCAGCTTTTTTACTTTGATTGAGAATATCTAAAGCAATTCAGTTCTTTTTTTTTGTTCCCAAAAGTGCGTAGGCACCCCAACTGCGTATAAGCTTAGTAAAACAGCCACAAAATAACGCGGTTATTTATATACCATGTATTTTATATAACCAACAACGTCTCTAATCTAATCAACACGAAAAATAATAACAATACAATACATTTAATAGAATAATAAAAAACTTGTCCTTGTATGAGGTTCAAGGCGAACAGTAGGTCGATGGCAAGAGCGTCATCGCCGATACAAAATTTTGTACCGAGACGATGGTTTACGACCCGACTCGGCAATCCATTATCATACTAATAGGGTAGTTTTAGCCAACTAACCAGTTGTGGAAGGCCATCCATATCGCAAAAGTGAAGCAGCAAAAAAACAAAATCACAAAGTGCGATCATATGTAGGTGGTTTTATTGATGATCGAATAGGAGCTATGGATTTATTACGGGCTCATTTAATTAGTTAGGTATTGTGATATCTTTGTTTCCTTAATATTAACACTTTAGCTTAGCTCACAAACGATATACCTATGGCCAGTACCTAGGTACCTAAGTACAAATTCCAAAACAAATCTAAAATTAAAAAGCAGTTTTTGTTGCCTTTAGAGTCGTTCAAACTGAAACTATCACAAGACAATGTTCGGTGCTAAATTCGCAATTAAATAATAATAATAATGGGGCAACCTATGATGTAACACTATAAAATAGTTAATTGTACCTACGCATCAAAGTCTCTAGATATTTGAGACAGGGTAATAACGCTGATGAACATCCGGTCACGGCTCTCAACACATGTACCAAAACGAACTGTCGCACGTGATACTACCAAATATATTACCCGTTTTTTACCTCAAAACTACTTTTACTTGATTATTTTCGCAAACTAGATGTAATGAATAGGTACAACATTTTAGCCAATGCAAGTTTCATATCAACAACACTAAGAAAAACAATCGCAGTTTTCAAATCAAACTTGTGCGACGAACTAATATCGTTTAAAACAACGTTCGCAACTATTCTTAATTAGTACCGGGTAAAAAATTAACCTTGAATCAGAGGCAGGAGTAAGCGCCCGATTGCATATTAATGTATAGCGATGAGTGAACAAATGTTGCATATTCAACGTCTCGGTCAAGCAGTCTCACGCACTCCTGTCCTGAAGCTGCCGAGAACGCTTGTTTGGCAATAGGAAACGACAGCAGCGCACTGCACTACAACAATATAAGGTACCTACTACATCTCAACACTCAGAGAAAAACTCATTTTCAAGCCACATAAATCGTCCTCACAGTTTTCGCTCACTCTGATTAAACTATCCAAGTTCCTTGACAGCAAAAAGTAAAACAAGAATTGGACTGCGGAACGAGAACCGTCTGCCATTTCGAATTCAATCGAATACAAAAGCTTTTGTGAAATCCCTATTCATTAAGAAAGAACTTCTGCATGCATTTAATTCTTATTAATGAGGTAGAATGTGGGGTAACTCTAAATATAGGTCGCTATTTGCATTTAAATGATATAGTTTCTGTAAAGGTCAGAAATTATCAACCAATTACCAACACACGAAGAAAGATGTGAACTTTACGAAAGTATTTCAACCGTAACTTTGTTAACGTTTACGTTATGGATAAACTACCCAGTTTACTTAATAAATTGTTAGCCAAAGGTCCTGCATTACGTGGAACAAGCACTAGTATCATAGTTCAGACTTTTCATTTAAAGTGGTTACCCAAGCAAAAATTCTATAAATTAATTGCGCCTCATAAACCAAACTGCGCCCATTTAGCGAGCACCTTGGCTTACCTTATCCTTTTCATAATGTATAGTGCAAATTTTACATGCAACAATTTTTAACCTTTTTTCGCGTCATTCGTCTGAAGAAAAAACATCTATTAAAAATTAACTTGCAACATAACTTCTCCAAAACACGCAAGCTAGGCGTAGCGCTTCATAATTCGCAAGAAAAATGTCTGAATAATGTATATTTTCTACTTGCAGCCGTAACTTCTTACATTTTATGCCACGGCTGGATCTTTGTGTCTGGGATAAAGCAGAGAAAACTAGACACATAAATAAAATAAATAACATTAATATGTTTATGTATTGCAAAATAAAAACTCGTTCATATTATGATAGGTAAGCATAGTACTTTCAATCTAGTCTGGATCATGTACTCATGTTACCCATTTCAGACGCAGTCTATGAATTAAGTGCAAAAAAATAATTACCTACGTGCTTGCTCGCTTGGTGCGTACGCTTTATTAAAAATTAAACCATAAAACGACCATAAATATAAGGTACCGTGAGTAAAGGCGATAAAATTTTATTTTCAATGATTGGTAATAAACTTACCCAAAAGCTCTCTACGTAGTGTGAAAAAAGAAAAACTCCCGGAAGAGTCATCGTAGCCAGCTTAACTTCACAACTATACTGACAGAGGGAACACGCCGCGCTTTTTATTTATACACTTTTTGTTTACTAACATCACATAGGAATTCCTTTAACTAAGTATGTCGATAGGTAGCTCATAAACGAGGTTGCTCACGGGAGTCGCCGGCTGCCCGCGAGCCTCGTCACTAACGACTGAGAATCCGCCAACACGTTGCGCCCCTATATACCTACTTACTTCTTGTTTTCCTGAATGCTTTATTTCACGCTCTATATCCACGAATTAATAATTATGGATTGTGGATATCGAACAGCAAGTGTTCGTTGCATACGAGTAGTGCACATGCACATGACTAACAATCATCTTGTTCGACTTTCTTACCACTTTACCAGCCACCAGCCACATACTTACTTAGATACCTGTATTAATTGTATTGACCTGATAAACCCTACATTCCGAATTAAGTAGATCATAATCGCTCACTGCGATCCCATCAATCATTTGCGTTCCGATTTAGATATCATAATTATGACAGCTAAGAGCTGTCAACAATTCGGAACGCTCGTGCACGCGCTGACAGTGCTCGCTCAACGTCAACCCCAAACCTTGCACAAAAAAGACCGATTGGATATTTTTCTGCAAATGGAAGTTCAACGCATTGGCACTTTTATTTTGTTGGTTGACTCTATCGACTCTGATAGTGATAACTCAGATTTTGAGTTTGAGAACGATGATTCATCCAGGGAAAAAAAGGATGACGAAGTAATTATACTAGCGTATTTACATGCTCCTGGCAAAGATTTACCCCGAAGAAAAATACCAAGAATTACAAATAACATAGATGCAACAATAATTAAACATAATGCGCATGCGTAAACTCATTTCAGGTATTCTGTTACGTCTTGGATTTTACGCCACAATTTTAAAAATGCTGCTTTAGTTTATTGCCATTTTTGACAGCGATCACGGTGATATTAATTTAGGACATGGTCAGCGTTATCGCAAGATGGCGCATGTCATGACGTCATCTATGACGATTTACGGGACATCGTTATCGCGCTCACGCTAATTCGGAACGGGGTAAGCGCGCTCAAATCGATTACAGTGCAATTCGGAACGTACCCAAAGTTATCTATCGGGAAGGGCACGATTGTGAAAAAGTAGGGAAATTAGTTCAAGGCTTATTGTATTGTATTACTTTATGAATATGCCATAACCGTGCAATACGTTTATGAACATTGTTCAGGGATCAGAAAAAAATATTATACACTATCTTCCTATATTAAATAAGCAAGTAGGTACCTACAGCTACTATTAAATGCAAGTAAATAACAGTGCAAATATTTAATAAAAATATTTTACCACCTTGATAAATTAAAGGGTGAATGTCCCAAAGGTTTTATACAAGGTCATTACTTATTTCTCTGTGCAATATCAGCAAAACTTGTTACTTATATCAACATTGTTTTTGTTATTCAATTGTTAATCCATGACTTTCTATGTAGGTACCTACACATTTAAACAAAGAACGTATTTATTTCGTGTTAGCAAAAAAAGCATTAAGAAATGAGGCTAAACCAAGGCAAAGCTAAATAAAAAGGAAGAAGATGAAATTAGATTGCTTACCTACCAAATATACTAAGGTCATTTTGTATCCAGCTCCCGACAAAAGTACGAAGGACGCCCGGGTAGCTGGCCCATAGTAGGTACCTGCAACCTACAGCTGCGATGAATTAACTCCCAACTTCTTTTTTACGTGTCTTTCGACTTTTTGTATAAATATTTATATAAATTAACAACAAGATAGGAGATTTCTTACTTGGTTTCATGCATTGCATTCTTTCAGACGATATTTACCCACTAAGTCTGGATCGGCTCTAAGATGACTTCTCTCACGACTCTACGACTTATAAAATAGGTAGGTACCTACATAAATAAATAAAATTGCCTTTATACCAAAATTATATATTTTTTTTAAACTTAATTCTACTGAGTAACAAGTTAATTTTATTAACCTCGACCGCTTACCTATAGCAGAAGTTCCCTATAGTTCCTTGGTTCATTTTGATGGTTTACTGCAAACAGGAAAGGATTTTAGGAATATTTATGTAATTATAATCCCTACGAACGAATTGGGATACGCAGCTAGCTACGTACCGGTAAAGCGGGGTTAATCGGGACGAAACTTTAAAATGGATTTTAATGTTGAAAAATAATATACTTTGTTGCCAAAAAAGGCACTTAGTCGTAGGGTACAGTAAACACATTAAGAGTCCTTTTTGGCAGCAAACGATATTATTTCAATGTTAAAATCCATTTTAAAGTTTCGTCCCGATGAATTAACCCCATTTTACTGTAGCAATAAAATAGTACATTGTTAAAATAGTACATTGTTACTCTAGGAGTGAAAGTAACTTATTTAGTCCCGAGACAGGGTTTGGCGTCCGAGCGTAGCGAGGGCGCGCTAATAGTTCGAGGGACTAAATAAGTCTTTAACCCGAGGTAAACTGCACTGTGCTTTTCATTACGAATAAGTACAAGGAAAGCAAAAAAAAAAGCATGAATTAGCTAAAGAAAAAATGAGCCTCTTCTCTTATGAAATCAGGCGTTAAATCCATATCTGAATCAGATGAACTCATTGTGTTAATACAAATCTCTGCTATACGAAAGTATAAACAAAACTCTACAACTCGAAAAAACAAAAATGAAGATCGGATTGCTGCTTTCCCGCCAATTTTTTTTTTCTGTGGCCGGCTACTAACTATTCAGCCATAATTTTTCATTTCCCTCGTTGAAAAAATGGTAAATATTTTGCCCAAATCTATGTTATTTTAAAGAAATAGTTGAAACTAAGTTATAATAAAGTCATTAAAAAATATGTTCTTAATAATAAGTTATATATATTTTACATCGCGCTGTACTGTAATTGAGTGGCTGTATAGGAAGTTGGAACATGGTTCAATAGAAATGTGAAAATAGTAGTTTTTTTTACAATATTTTTTATAATTAGTAATTTAACAGGTGTCAGTTGAAAGCGATTCTCCTTAGGGCTGAAAAGTATCACTTTCAACCCGCTCCTCAGGCAACTTCAGACCTACTTTCAGTGTATGAGTAATGAAAAGTATGATTGCTATGTTCGACACTTGAGAAGCTGTTTCATTATATTCAATATCCATCCCCCACCTATCATTAAAAGACTATCGCCGAAATCCATTCATAGTCATGGCAGCTATGACCTGATTCTGAATCAAATAAATGAGATACATTTTAGAAATTCAAGGTAGTCGCTGACTACCTCATTGGGCGTGCGTGGTCGCAACCGCTACCACTGAGCATGAGGTCCTGGGTTCGATTTCCAGGTCGGGCAGTGTCATTGGGGTTTTTCCTTATAAATTTCTCAGTAGCAGCCCGAAGTATAAATTTGTGTCCGGTTGATGGCAATAGGTTCGCCCCCTATTATATGGGATTTAAACACAACTAGCGAAATGTGGGTGCACTACCAATAGGTAAGT
This sequence comes from Brachylomia viminalis, assembly GCA_937001585.2. NCBI lineage: Eukaryota > Metazoa > Arthropoda > Insecta > Lepidoptera > Noctuidae > Brachylomia > Brachylomia viminalis. The sequence goes on along the minus strand of OW443316.2, from coordinate 10,387,773 downwards.
ACACCTCTGCCTATCCCTTCAGGAATTGGCGGGCTACAGGCGTGACGCAAAGTTATATTATATGTACAGATAGATAGAAAACAGAATAATATATACTTTTCATTACTCATACTAGGAAAGTAGGTCTGAAGTTGCCTGAGGAGCGGGTCAAAAGTAATACTTTCAGCCCACTGACCTCTATTAAAATACGCTGGACTGGCTATCGCTATCAATTTCATGTGCCTATTTGAAAATCGCCATTTTGGCGCTGACGGCAGCAGTGTGGGGAATGGAACTAATACTAGTGATGTATAACAAAAGGTTTGTTATCGATAAAAACTTTTCTGATATCGACCACAATGATAGAAATATTACCAACGCTATTGTTACAGATTTCCTATAAATTAAATTGGTTTAGGTAATTATTAACATGTAACATTCGTGTTGTCTTTTATACGTAATATGTTTTTTAAAAACGTGAAATACGTTTTATAACATATGTTAAGATTTACTAAAATTGTAGATAATTGATTTAAAACAATATAGGCATATATTTTGTTAAATGTTACTAAAACACAGATAAAAAGACATGTCTGCACTAGTTGAGTACCTAACTAAACTAATGAACTATAGATAGTCGTAATATGCAGATATTTTACGTAGAAAACATAACTTGAAATAGCAGTATCTAGTACTGTTTATGGACTGTAATAATAAGTATCACATGTCCGGTTGACCCCTTCCATTCCTTGTTCTCGTTAATCGGATAACAGTTCACTATAGGATCAATAAATAATAAATTTCTGTAAAATAGTAAATTAATAAGATAGAAATAGTAATTAATAAGATAATCCCTTCCTATAAAGAGTGCACAATAAGATATTATTACTATAGTATAGTTAAAATCTCGCTGCAGACTTGGTCATAAATCATAATCGGAGTAGGGATGTGCACTAGTTGCGCGCGCTCAAGGCCATTATCGATAACAGAAGAATTTTAGTTTTCTATTTTTAGTTTTATATATACGTTCTTTTGTTTATATATTTAATATGCTTTGTAGTAAATTTGGTAATAAAAAAAATGTGTATTTATTTCTATCACCCATTTATAAATATATAAAACTATCGATATCACTCATCGACTGCAGTAATACACAGGACTACGTGTGGGCGTGGCCTGCCCATAAGGCCCGTGAGTAGGAAAGAGAGCGAAACACACGAAAGATTTATGACCGAGTCTGCAGCGAGATTTTAACTATACTATTATAGTCAGATACCGCAAGTTGCCATGTGACAAGAGACACAATAACTTTCTATTAGGTCTGTAATTACGGTAATTAACTTGTAACAACTTAATTACCGCACGGGAGGGGGACAGGGAAATAAAAAAAAGCATTCTCAAATCACATATTTTATTAAATTAAAAATTACTGTCGAGCCATTTTTTCAACGTAGTCCGTGACTGGTGTTTTAAGAAACAGGCTTCCGTGAAGTGTTTAGAACACAGATAATGATACATTGTCGGAGTCCAGTTGACAACCTTCATATTTTTTAACCAAAGTTTGAGAGTGTAATCGGAGGGGAACCTGTAATTAAAGGAAACATTATAGTAGGTATGGGTAAAAAATTATAAATTATATACATTATATCTATAATTATATAGAACACTTAATGAGAATTATGAATCACAAGTGTTAAATTATTTGTTATTGACTCTAATAATAATAAACCTTGAAGTGTTTTGCTATTATTAGAGATCATTATAATGTGCGTATCATTATTTTAACAATGATGAGCATGACTTTCTCATAATATTACGAAAGTATCGATATGAATTTTGACATCCCTAACAAAAGTTATTGGTTATAAAAATGTTCGTAAAATCCCGTAAACTCGAATAGTTTACGTTTATTATTGTAAGAATACACTGTTTTAAGCGGTTTTCTAATAAGTATTTATGTTTTAGATTCACTTACTTGTGAAAACTGACACCACTGCCCTTTTCGTATCGTGTTATACAATATACGCACGATTTCATGTTGGACGAACAATACAAGCTATGATACAATCACTGTCACTATTATAACACTTTAATTTATATCACAATCATAGTAAACACTTTAGAAAACTTTTTATTCCGCAGAGACACTTAGCGTAAAATCAACAAACAACGGCCATTTGCAATCTTATTAGTTCTCAGAACTCTCACGTCTGTCACTGGGGGCGCTTTGAATCGGCACAGCAAATAGCTGTCATTTTGTATGGGATAGCCAGTCCAGCGTATTTTTAATAGAGGTCAGTGTTTCAGCCCTAGGGAGAATCGTTTTCAACTGACACCTGTCAAATTATTTTTTTTAAACTAGTTCTATTTTCACATTTCTATTGAACCGTGTTCCAACTTCCTGTACTGCGCGATGTAAAATTGAAATAACATAGGTAAAGTTAAGTATTCATTAAAGAATATATGTTTTAAGTGACTTTATTATAATTTACTTTCAACTATTTCTTTAAAATAACATAGATTTATAATAGCAAAATATTTACCATTTTTTCAATGAGGGGAATGAAAAATAATGGCTAATTGCTAGAAACGACCCCAAAAAAAAATTTCGGCAAAGCGGCAATCCGTTCTTCATTTGTTTTTTTTGAGTTTTAGAGTTTTGTTTATACTTCCGTATAGCAGAGATTTGTATTAACACAATGAGTTCATCTGATTCAGATAATAATATGGACTTAGCAACTGATTTCATTGGAGAAGAGGCTCACTTTTTCTTTAGCTACCTACTTAATTCATGTTTTTATTTTTACTTTCCTTGTATTTGTAATGAAAAGCACAGTGTTTACAAAGTCAAAGTCAAAGCATTTATTTCAAATAGGCACATAAAAGGCACTTTTGAACGTCAACATTTACATTTAAATAGAATTGATTCTAGTCGCCCCTTCCAAAAGGTAGTTTCGTATGGAGAAGAATGGGCAAGAAACTCCATCGTTACTCTTTTATAATGTGTTACAATACTTTGTATACATTAATTATATAATTATATGTGAAGACGATGCACCTATAATAAAAATTACCCTACCAAAATAGGTAAAAAGAATTTAATAGACGTAGCAATGATAAATAAGTTAATTAAGTGAGATACATGGTGTTCACATATTTACAAACATTGTAAAAGTATACGATTTCCCAAATTATGTAACCAATTAATATGTCAGTGTGTGAGTTCCACGATGAAATACTTAGGACTCGTGCTCGATAGCCGGTGGAACTTCGTGGAGCACTTTCGACGTTTGGCCCCCAAACTGGAACGGACTGGGGCCGCCCTCAAGCGGCTCCTGCCCAACCTGAGGGGTCCAAACGCCTCCTGCCGGAGGCTTTACGCGGGGGTCGTGCGGTCCATGGCTACATATGGGGCCCCGGTGTGGGCGCGTTCACTGCGGCGGAGAGCCGCCCACTATCTGAACGCGCCCCAAAAGGTGGTAGCCGTAAGGCTGATCCGGGGCTACCGCACGATCTCGGGCGAGGCGGCAAGCCTCCTTGCCGGACTGCCGCCGTGGGATCTGGAGGCGATAGTCCTCGCGCGCCTGTATGAGTGGCGCGCGGAGGCACTACGCCGGGGGGAAACCCCGCTTCCGCGGCAAATCGCGGCGGAGCGGACGGACCTCCGGCGCGATCTCATGGCGGCATGGAAGGAGCGACTGTCGCAACCCAGCGCAGGGCACGCCACGATAGCGGCGGTAAGACCCCTCTTTGCGGAGTGGTTAGAGAGGCGTCACGGCGTCCTCACCTACCGCCTGACGCAGGTCCTCACCGGACACGGATGTTTCGGGAGGATCCTGCACATCATCAGGCGGGAGGAAACGCCCGGGTGTCACCACTGCGATGATCGCCCCGAGGACACGGTGGAGCATACGGTGGGGGCCTGCCCTGCATGGGCGGAGCACCGCCGTGTCCTCGTAGAGGCGATCGGCAGCGGCGGCGACCTCTCACGCCCGGCCCTGGTTCAAGCCATGGTCCGGGGCGAGGGGGAGTGGGAGGCAGTCGCCTCCTTCTGCGAAGCAGTCATGCTAGCTAAGGAGGTGGCGGGACGGGAGAGGGAGAGAGTCTCCCGTCCAAGCCGCCGCGGTGGACACTCCGGGCGTCGGGAGCCGCGTGACGACTCCCGGCCACCGTAGGCGCGGGCCTGCGGGCGGTGAGTAATGGGTAGCTCACCGTCCGATCAGGAACAGGCCCGTGCTGTACGGCGCGTACGTGTTCCACGCGCGCCTCAAAGAGATGTCAGCATCGAAGAGGGGGCCCACTAGGGCCCAAGCCTGCCGGGAAAGCGGGATCATCCAAAAGGGGTACCGCTGACCCGGAACATAAAGGGCCAAGGAAGGAACACGGGTGGGTTTTAGTCAGTAAGAGTCTGACACTCCCTTCCGCTCCACCCAGAGCGGGAGGGGTCATTTGATGATTTCCCATCCTCAAAAAAAAAAAAAAAAAAAGTGTGTGAGTTAAAGTAGTCACAGAATGTAAATCAATGTCATAAAAATAATAAACTATACAATTAAAGTAGCAACAAGTTTTAATTTTGTCTAGACCCTAGATTGTCCTATGGAGCTGGACCAGCATGTTTCCAAGCATTCTTATAGATTGGATATAATCCTCTAATTTGTAATATGCTTGTTTACACAGTGAACTTTTTATATGAGTTTTAAATTTTCTTTCATTTAATTGCAATATATAACAAGGTATTTTGTTGTTGCATTTAAGAGCGTCAATACCTTATGAGTGGCAACGTCGCAATTTAGTGTCATATTTCGTGGTTTTCAATTTTTATCATTTAATCGTAGCTATATTTTAAAAATCTGTTTAATTAACTTTTTAGAATTATGTGAAAACTGTGTAAAAGGTAAGAAATCGTTGTGTTTACAGTTCTATTTATATGCAAATAATACATTGGCAACTTGCAGGGCGTTATTTTCATTGTAAAATAACTGTAAGCATTACGGTTACTTACTTTTTAAACACTTTCACGTAGTTCTAAAAAGTTAATTTAACAGATTTTTAAAATATAGCTCCGATTAAATGATAAAAATTGAAAACCACGAAATATAACACTAAATTGCGACGTTGCCACCAGTACCCCATAAAAGATGTATGTACTTTACCTCGGGTTAAACAATTGCTCGCTACGCTCGGGCGCGGGCGCCTAACCCCGTCTCGGGACTAAATAAGTTACTTTCACCACTTTTTTTTTTTTTTTGTTTTTTTTTTTTCGTGGGTGGGAAATCATCAAATAACTTCTCCCGCTCTGGGCAGAGCAGGAGGGCGTGTCAGACTCTTACTGACTAAAACCCACCCGTGTTCCTTCAGTTGCCTCTGCCAGGGGCCACGGTAACCCTCTTGGACTTTTCCGCAACCCCAGCAGGCATCGGTCCTAGCAAACCCCGTCATTGGTGCTGACATCTCTTTGAGGCGCGCGTGGAACACAACGCGCCGTCGACCCGGGCCTGGTCCTTATCGAACGGCGAGCTGCCCATTGCTCGCCGTTCGCAAGCCCGCACCTACGGTGGCCGGGAATCGGCCTGCGATTCCCGACGCCCAGGGCGTCTCCTGCGGCGGCTAGGGGCGTGAGGGCGCAAATTTTGCCTCTCCCTCACGCGTTCCGCCTCCTCCTTCGCGAACATTACTGCTTCGCAGAAGGAGGTGACGGCTTCCCAAGCCCTCTCGCTCCGTACCATGGCCTGGACCAAGGCCGGACGCGAGAGATCGCCACCGCCAATCGCCTCCACGAGGACACGGCGGTGCTCCGCCCAAGCCGGGCAGACCTCCACCGTATGCTCCACCGTGTCCTCCGGGCGATCCACACAATGGTGACACCCGGGCGTTTCCTCCCGCCTTATCCGGAACAGGAACCTCCCGAAACAACCGTGTCCGGTGAGGACCTGCGTCAGGCGAAAGGTGAGGACGCCGTGGCGCCTCTCTAGCCACTCCTCAAAGAAGGGACTTATCGCCGCAATTGTGGCGTGCCCAGCGCTGGGTTGCGACAATCGCACTCTCCATGCCGCCCTGAGATCCCGCCGGAGCTCTGTCCGCTGTACCGTGATTTCTCGCGGCAGCGGAGCTACGCCCCGGCGTTTCGCCTCCTCGTGCCACTCCCAAACGTGCGCGAGGACTTTTGCCTCCAGATGCCATGGCGGTAATCCGGCAAGGAGGCTCGTCGCCTCACCGGAGACCGTACGGTATCCCCGGACCAGCCGGGTGGCCATGACCCTTTGGGGCGCGTTCAACCAGCGGGCTGGCCGCCGCCTCAAGGAACGCGCCCACACCGGGCCCCGTAAAGGGCCATGGACCGTACGACCCCCGCGTAGAGCCTCCGGCAGGAGGCGTTTGGCCCCCCTAGATTGGGCAGGAGCCGCTTTAAGGAAGCCCCGGCCCTTTCCAGTCTGGGAGCCAAACGTCGGAAATGCTCCACGAAGTTCCACCGGCTGTCGAGGACGAGTCCCAGGTACTTCATCGTCGACTCGACGCCGATGTGAACCCCTCCTACCGTTATTTGGGAACCCGACGACGGTGGCGTGTTCCGAGGACCATGAAAACACATGGCCTCGGACTTGTGCAGGGCCACCTCGAGTCCCAATTGCCGGATCCTCTCGACGATTGTCGCAACCCCGCGTGTCGCTAGTTCGGCCGCCGCCTGGTGCGACCTCCCCTGCGCCAGGACCAGCGTGTCGTCAGCGTAACAAACCACGCTGACGCCGCTAGGGAGGTCGGCGCGCAGCACCCAGTCGTATCCGATGTCCCACAGATGCGGCCCCAGGACCGATCCCTGTGGGACACCGCACGACATCTCTTGCCGGTTCCATACTCCCTGGTGACCGGGGTAGATGACGGCCCTGTCCGTCAAATAGGCCTCGACCACACGACAGAGGTAGGTCAGCATCCGGTGATACCGGAGTGCCTCCCTGATGCAACTCCAGGGCAGGGCATTGAAGGCATTGGCAATGTCTAAAGACACCGCCAAGACGACACCACCCCGGGCCACAGCATCCTCCGTCGTGAGGGCCCGCACGCGCATGATGGCGTCCACCGTAGAGCGCCCCCTGTGGATGCCAAACTGGCTCTCCGCCAAATCCGGCCCCAGCCGCCCGACGAGGCGGTCTGCAATGACTCTCTCAAAGAGCTTGCCCACCTCTTCGAGCAGCACGATGGGCCGGTATGCGGACGGAGAGTCCGCTGGGCGCCCCGGCTTCTTGATGAGGACCAGTTTCCCCGTCTTCCAACGAAGTGGGAACTGGCCCCTCTCCATGCATGCGCTTAGGAGCCCCCTTAGTCGAGGCCCGAGAGCCTCCGAGGCCAGGACCCAGGCTTTCCCAGGTAAGCCGTCGGGTCCTGGGGCGGTATTTTTGGCACTCAGCCTACGTACCGCCACTCGCAGCTCTGCCTCGGTCACCTCCGGAGCATCGTCGTCGTCGTCGGCGGTGTGGTCCGCATTGAGCACCGCAGTAGGCGGAGCCATGGGCGGGGAGATATGTTCCCCTCTAGAAGGGAACAGAGCGCTCACCACGTCCTCCACGAGCTGGGGCCGGAGACTGCGTCAGCGGGGGAGCCCATGGGCGGAGCTTCTCTCGCACCAATTTATAGGGGCGTCCCCACGGGTCCCTGTTCAGAGTCCCCAGCGACTCCTCGCGGGCCAGTCCCCTGGCCCGCAGGATCTCCGCTTGGAAGGCGGTCTTCGCCGCTCTGTACCCCTCGTACAGCTCCGCCTGAATGGCTTCCGTATCCGGAGGGCGAATACGGAGCCTGCGGTGCCTGGTGTACCGGCGTCGCGCAGCGACGCACGCACTGCGTAAAGTCGTCAACTCTGGCGACCACCAGCACACCTGGCGCTGAGCGCGTCCGGGCTGGGCCCGGGGCATTGCCACGTCACATATTTCGGACATGGCCTCCCGGAACCTCTCCGCCTCGACGTTGATGTCAGCAGGCCTGTCCGGTGATGACACCCAGGCCTGCACGATCGAGGCTTCCAGGAGGAGCTCCCGGTCCAGCTGCTTCAGCGCCCACCGCGGACCACTCGGGGCCTGTCGGACCAGCGCGCTCGAGGTCTGGGCGGAGACGTCAAACCGGATGTACCGGTGGTCGGAATAGGTCTCCACCCCCTCTATGACGCGCCAGTCAAGGACACGCGGTGACAGAGCGGGGCTGGCGAACGAGATGTCCACCACCGATTCACCCCGCATCCGCACACACGTGGGGACAGAACCCCGATTTAGGACGACCAGGCCTGTCTCCAGAGCCCAGTCCTCCACCATCCTGCCCCGTGTGTCCGTATACCGGGAACCCCAAGCCACATTCTTGGCATTGAAATCCCCGAGGACGAGCACGGGGAGGGAACGGAACCCGACGACGACGACTTTCAACTCCGCAAGGGAGTTGTGGAACTCGGCAAGAGTTTGGTTCGGGGAGAAGTATACCCCCACCACTACAATCTCCCCGAACCGTGCTGCCACGCAACCCCGTCCCCTGCCTCGAGGGACGGAGTACCGGCGGCGGCCGACGAAATTAGGGTCACTGAGCCGCTCAGGTCCTCCACCCAGTCATCCCTGGGCGGGACAAAGTACGGCTCAGCGACCACGGCGATGTTAATCGACCACTGCGCCATGCTCTGGAGCAACAGATCCTGAGCGGAGGCGCAGTGGTTGATGTTCGCCTGGAGGAGGCGTAATGGGGCCGTTATTGGCACTCCATATCAGCCTCCTCCCGAGCCCTCTGTGAGGGCCCCGCCGCAGTGGTGACGGCGGCGACGACGGCGGTCGAGGCGGCAGCGGCAGTGACGGCGGTTTTTTTGTTTCCGGGGTGGAAAATCCTCATGGATGTCCGCCGCCCTGGGGCGGGCGACGGGGTCTGTCAGACTCTTACTGACTAAAAACCACCCCGGTGTTCCATCTCACACCTACGCCGGGGGTCGCGGGAACATACGATCCTTCCACAACCCCCGACTGGTGCCGGCCCGCCACTGCGGGCCTCTTCGGGTCTGGGGGGGGAGTGAGGTGTTTGACTCCCCCCGCGACGTCTAACAGGGGCGCGCGTGGAACACTACGCGCCGCCACCTCGGGTCCTGGTGTGTGGGGGGCGACGGACGTCCCCGAGTCCGTCGCCCCTGGACCCATTTAGGGGGGCTGGAAGAGGGCGTTGTCCGCCCTCCGCCGACGCCCGGTGCGCCTTCTGCGGGCCGGGTGAGAGGACGAGATCTCCCTCTCCCTTTCCGCAGCCTCCTTCTGCGAGACGACTGTCTCACAGAAGGAAACCACCGCGTCCCAGGACTCGTCGCTGCCGACCATCGACTCGACTACGGCCGGCAGCGACAAACCACTGCCTACTTCTGAGATGAGGGCACGGCGCGGCTCCTCCCAAGCGGCGCACTCTGCCAGCGTATGCCGCGCCGTGTCCTCCCGGCAGTCGACGCAGTGGTGACACCGGGCGTCCGGCTCCCTGTTTATGCGACACAGGTACTTCCCGAAGCAACCATGCCCCAAGAGCACCTGCGTCACCCGAAACGACAGGGAGCCGTGCCTCCTCCCGAGCCAGCGCTCGAGCACCGGCCGGACCGCCTCGATGGTGACGAGGCCGGCGGTAGGGCGTGAAAGCCTGTCCCGCCATTCCGCCACCAGGACCTCGCGAAGCTGAGACCGACGCAGCTCTATGTGTCGCTGCATCGGTCCCTCGCCCCGCGCCCTCGCTTCCTCGCGCCACCGATACAACGACGCGAGTACTTTCGCCTCGAGGTCCCAGGGCGGGGATCCGGCCAGTACGCAAGCCGCCTCGTAGGAGATCGTGCGATACCCCCTGATGACTCTGACGGCCATCGCCCTCTGCGGCTTTCGCAAAACAGCGATGCTGCCGGCCGTCAGGTCAGAGGCCCACACCGGGGCCCCATACAGGGCCATGGATCGCACGACCCCCACGTAGAGCCGCCTACAGACGGCGCTCGGGCCCCCCAGATTGGGAAGCAGCGTCGCAAGCGCGTCAGCCGCGCCCAGCAACTTGGGCGCCAGCCGTCGGAAGTGGGGCTCAAAGTTCCACCGGCTGTCGAGCACCAATCCTAAATACTTCATGGTGGACTCGACAGCGATCCGAGCCCCCCCCGACCACGATGTGTGAGCCGGGCGGCGGCGCCCGCCGGGGGCCATGAAACACCATGGCCTCCGACTTGCTGAGGGCCACCTCCAGGCCTAGGAGGGCTTGCCCCTGCCCCTAGCTCTGGCGGGTGGAGCGCAGGCCTTGCTCCCCATCCGGTGATCGGCTGGCTTGCCAGCTGCCGCACATACGGTGCAGTGCGGCGCGGCATTACAGGACCCGGCCTTGTGACCGGGCTGACCACAGCGGAAGCAGTGGTGGCTGCGGTCCACCTCCGAGGTGCATTTAGCTCCCACGTGGTTGCCCACGTGGCAGCGGAAGCACCTCAGAGGTCTGGGTTCCAGCAGTTTCACCTGCGCGGAAACCCAGCCCACCAGTAGCCTACGGCCCTCGGCTATTTTTTTGGCCGCCGACACGGGGCAGCTCACCGTAACGGCTCGCATCCCCTTGAAATCAGGACCGATGGTGCCTGTCCTCACCTGCTCGGCAGAGCACCCTCCAGTCCTAACGACGGCGGCCACCACCTCTCCCTCCGTCACCGAGTCGTCCAGGCCCAGGATGCGCATGTCAGCGCACTTGGTGGGCCTGGACACTCGGGCCTCGTCCGCATTTAAGGACGCCCTAAGCCTTTCGGCCAGAGCGTCAGCGGCCGGGCCGGGCCGCTGGCTTCACCGGGGATCTCAAGCATCCGGGCCCCAGTCGCCGTGAGCCTCACCCGGATGCCTTCGGTGGCGCCGATCTCCTCGAGGCTCACCGCCTTCCCCACCTTGGCTAGCACGTCGCGGTAGGACACGCCCTTCTTTTCCGCTTCCGGCTGTAGCGTTATTACTACAACTGCGGATTTCGGGGCGCGGAGCCTAGCCGCAACGCTTCGCGCTTTTTGCCGCTGCCGCCTCTCCTTCCTTTTGGCCGCCCTTGTCGCCTTACCGGCCTTCCTGTTCTCCCCAGCTACGCGCCATTCGGCGCCAGCCGGAGGAGATATAGGAGGTGGGGGCGGCCGTCCTGCAGCCAGGGCCGGCACCCTCGCCGTCTGTATAGCCGCCCCGCCCTCCCTGAGCATGGGCGGCCCCGCGGGTTTCGGCACGGAGAGGGCCTTCCTCTGCCCCGATGAGCCAGGTTTGGCCGCGCCAGCTGCGACGGCGGCAAAAGAGACCGCCTTCTGCCGACCCGCGGCCGCCGCCGCTAGTGGGGGGCGCAAGACAATGGCCTCCAGGGCGGAAAACCGACTCTGGAAGGCAGCCAGCTCCTGCCGCACCAGGGTCAGAACCCGGTCTTCCGCAGGCAAGGGCTGTTCCTGCCCATGCTGCTGCGCCCCCTCCTGCGGCACCTCCCTGGGGCCGGCTGCTCGCAGCCCGGCCAGGTCTTCTCGGAGCTCCTCATTCTCCTTCCGGAGAAGCTCCAAGGCGGCTGTCAAGCGGGCGAACTCCGCCCGCATTTCGGACATTACGTCCGACGGAGGCCCAGGTTGAATGGCAGGTTGAAGTTACTTTAGGGTGACAATGTACGGGGTGCATGTTGAAGAGCCTCCTCGTGGCGCACCCTGGGCAACGTCGGCTCCAATTTCTCCCAGTGCGGTTTTGGGGGACAATTGGGGCTGGCGGCTAATCTTCAACAAGCGGGGAAAGGTCACGGTTCCAATCACCGATCATGCTTGATGGTCGGTGAAGGGAACCGGGCTACAGAGGGCAGGTACGCCCACTCCTCCTCTGCTTACAGAGGGAGGTGAGTGGGCGTAGACTGGGCAGGGCCGCCGATGCGGAACAGGCGGTCCTGTTCCGGAGGGAGGCAGCGGCGCGCGCGCGGGGGGATGATTCTCTCGCGTGGCGCCGCTCCGGAGAGGGGAGGGTTCGAGGAAGACGCCGGTCTGGTAGTCACCTCCGGCTCCTCCCGGGTGGAGGCCAGCAGGCGGTGGGTGCGGGGGCGCCCTTTGCCTGTATTGCACGGGCCTCCACCAGTGTCGGACGGGAGTGGCCGGGTGTTCCCGGCCATTCCCGTAGCCCCCCAGTTAAATGGGGGGCATGCGGGGCCCGCCAACTAGGCGGGCATGCGCCGGGAGGGCTGTGGAAGCAGAGGCTGAGCCAATTTCCCATAGCCCTCCCATCACGGCGTTGTGGGAACACCGCTGAGTTTTAGTGGGTATACTGTCGGTTGCGGATTTCGACAGGAGTCCCACATACCCCGCCTCGTCCCCCACGAGCGGGGATGCATAAAGCATTTCTCAGCGACAAAAAAAAAAAAAAAAAAAAAAAAAAAAAAAAAAAAAAAAAAAAAAAAAAAAAAAAGGTGACAATGTACGGGGGATCCCCCACAACGGGGGATCCCCCACAGCGCATACTTCCACGTAGTATCCCCCGGGCAACGCCGTGTCTGACCACCGTAACGGAGTGGCAGACCGGCGGCTAAAGTGCGCTGTGACTCACAGACATAAATGCGGTCGTCTGTGACAATGTCGAAGAAAGCCATGCGTGACGCCTCCGGGCGCTTTTGTTTTAACCCGAGTCGCCCTTCTCAGGGCGATTCAAACGGCCCTTCTCAGGGCCAACGCAGTGGCCCTTCCCAGGGCCCATCCACCGGCCCTTCTAAGGGCCACGCTGAAGCAGGCCGCGCACCATCCGCGGCCAGCTTATCCAGTCTGCAGGCGGAGTTTTCGGACTCCGACGAGTCCACCATGGACACGTCGGCGGCCGAAAACGACCGCCTTCAGCGGAAGCGGACCTACCTGAGGGTCGGGTCCGGGGGCTCCTCGGAGTCGGTGGGAAAGTCGAAGAGGAAGCCGAAGTCAAAAAAGGCTTCGACTTCGGCTTCGACCCCCACCCACGACGTGGGCCTGTTGGACGCCGAGCGTCAGTTAGGCCTGGCGAGGAGGGATCAGCTCCAGCTGGACCTCGAGGAGAAGGTCGCTGCCAGGGAGCAGCAGGCGCGGGCCGCCAGGTCGAGGGCTGGATACGGCACATCCATTGTGCTGTACGCCGACCACTCCCTGGCAGAGCTGGAGCGTATGGCGCTCCAGGACAAGGAGGAGGTACTGGAGGTCGCCTCCAAGTCCTCCAACCTGAAGGGGACCTTTCAGAAGGCCCTCAAATGCCGGGCCGTGAGCATGCACGGCATCATCACCGAGCTGGTGCAGCGGACGGCCACGGACGAGACGCGGCAGCTGCAGGCGAAGGTGGATCGCCTGCAGTCCGAGGTCAGTCAGCTGCACCAGAAGCTGGCTGAGGTCACGGCTCGGCCTGCGCAACCAGCCCCTGGACAGGTGGTAGGAGGCTCCACCTCCTCCAATTGCAACCTTGAGGAAATATTCCGAAAGGTTGTCATGGAGGAGAGGGCCTTCACAAGAGCCTGCTTCGCAGGGATAGAGGACCGGCTCTTGCCGGAAAAGCGGCTCCGCCCGCCGCTAGCGGCGGATAAGAGTCCGCCACCGACGGAGCCGGTACCTGTACCTGCACAGCCTGTGGGAGACCCGCCATCGGGTGTGCAGCCCCAGGCCTCGAAGCCCCCCAAGGGCAAGGGGAAGGGCAAGGGAACGGGCAAGAGGAGCACTGTGGCTCCTCAAACCCCCACCACAAGCGCGGAGGGAGCGTCTGCCACTCCGGCAGCCCACCAGAACACGCAGCGGGAGGACGCCATGCTTCCCTCCACCACCCCGTCCAACCGGGCGTGGACGGAAGTGGGCAAGGGGGGAAAGGCCAAAAAGCCCAAACCCGCTGCGACTGCTTCGGCAGCCCAGAAGGCTCCGGCGGGCGGGAGGAAGTTGGTTCCTCCCAAAACTGCAGCGGTCGTGGTGACCATCACCCCGGAGGCCGCGGAGCGGGGCGAAACGTACGAGTCCGTCCTAAGACGGGCTCGTGCTAACGCGGATCCCTCCCGGCTGGGGATTGGAAACATCACGTGCCGCCGCACCCAGGCCGGAGCCCGGCTTTTTGAGTTCGGGGGCGATCAGCGCGGCGCAAACGCGGACCTCTTTGCAACAAAGTTGCAGGAGGTCATCGCGGATGTGGCGACGGTCGCCAGACCAGTCAAGACCGCATCCTTGGAGGTGATCGATATGGACGATTCGGTCACTAAAGAGGATGTGGTGGCGGCCGTTGCCACCGCGGGAGGCTGCAGCGCTAGTGCGGTAAGGGGGGGAGCCATCAGGCCCGGCCGCCGTGGCATGGGCGCCATCCGCGTCGAGTGCCCAGTCGCCGCGGCGGCGGCTGCCCTTAAGGCGACCAAGGGACGCCTGCTCGTGGGCTTCAGCTCGGCTGTGGTCCGGCTGCTTGAGGACAAGCCTGCGCGCTGCTTCAAGTGCTTCGCGCCGGGCCACACCCGATCTACGTGTCCCTCCAAGTTCGACTGGGGAGAGTCTTGCTTGCGGACAGGAGGGACACAGGAGTGCCACTTGCGGTGCCGCCACGCCACACTGCCCGGCGTGTGCTGCCAGTGGTCGCCCCGCGGGGCACAAGATGGGGGGCAGGAATTGCCAGCCGCCCACGAGGAAGGGCATAGTGCCGGCGCAGGTTCGCCCTGTCGCCGCCACCGCCGCTGTCGCCGCCGCTGTAACTCCAGCTCCAGCGGCGGTAGCTGAGGAGGGGGGTGCGATGTCGGAATAATGGTTTCCAATCATCGCATCCTCCAGGCGAACACCAACCACTGCAGAGCGGCCCAGGACCTGCTGGTGCAGGCCGTGGCTGAGTGGTCGGTGAACGTAGCGGTGGTCGCCGAGCCCTACTCGATCCCCAGCAGTTGGCTGGGTGACGACGACGGCTTGGTGGCACTAGCGGCGCGGTCCTCCACAGACTCCCCTCCCCTCTCGCTATTAGAGAGGGGACCGGGATACGTGGCCGCCGCGTGGGGAGAGGTAGCCCTCGTGGGCGTCTATTTCTCCCCAAACCGCCCTCTTCAGGACTTCGAGAACTATCTCGGAGTCCTGGCCGCCGTGGTCGGAAGGGCGGCACCGCGTCAGGTCTCCGTATTGGGAGACCTGAATGCCAAGTCGGTGACCTGGGGCAACCGGGCCACCGACCCTCGCGGGCGGGCAGTGGAGATGTGGGCGGCCTCCTCTGGGCTCTCCCTCCTTAACAGAGGGAACGTCCAGACATGCGTGCGGCGGCAGGGTGGCTCGATAGTGGACGTCACCTTTGCCACCCCTGCGTTGGCCGCGCGCGTGCTGAACTGGCGGGTGGACCTGGTGGAGACTATGTCGGACCACCGCTATGTGCGGTTCGACATCTCCGCCAGTGGCCCCGGAGCGGTGCAGCCCCTCTCGGGGCGATCACCGTTCCCGCGGTGGGCTTTCACCCGCCTGGACAGGGAGGCAGCGGCGGAGGCGGCGTTCATCCAGGACTGGCTGTCGCCGCCTACCGCCGGCCTGGATGTGGACACCGCAGCGGGCCAGCTGAGGGAGTTTCTGACCGAGGTATGCAACTCCAGCATGCCCCGGTCTCGCCGCCCGGCTCCCCGCCGCGCCGTCTATTGGTGGTCGGAGGAACTGGCGGGGCTCAGAACCACCTGCGTGGCGGCCAAGAGGGCCTACACGCGGAGTCGGCGGCGGCGTCGACGCAACCGGCCCGACGAGGACCGCCTCTACGAGGTGTACGTGGAGGCAAAAATGGGCCTCGATCGGGCCATCGCCGCCGCTAAAGACTCGGCGAGAGCCGAGCTGCTGGAGGGTCTCGACAACGACCCTTACGGGAGACCGTATAAGGCGGCGCGCAACAAATTGCGCCCCTTTGGTCCCCCGGTTGTCGAGACTCTGGAGCCCACATTTCTGGATGGGGTGGTTCAGTCCCTGTTTCCGTGCAGGGACAACTTCACCCCGCCAGTGATGTGTGGAGCCCCGCTGGAGGATGAGGAGGAAGAGGAGGCTCCCTCTCCTGTCACGGAGTCGGAACTTGGCGCAGCGATTGTGCATATCCGCGCCAAGAAGACGGCTCCGGGCCCCGACGGTGTCCCGGCGAGGGTGGTGGCAATTGCCGCCACCCAAATGGAGGAGCGGTTTCGGGACCTCTTCAGCGCATGCCTTGCGTCTGGAAGGTTCCCGAAACCGTGGAAGGAGGGGCAGTTGTGCCTCCTCCGCAAGGAGGGCCGCCCTGCAGACTCCCCCTCGGCATACCGGCCCATCGTTCTGCTCGATGAGGTCGGAAAAATGTTCGAGGGGATAATCGCTGCCCGCCTAAAGGGCCATATGCGGCGTATCGGGCCGGACTTGTCGGACGCTCAGTTCGGTTTTCGGGCTGAGCGTTCGACGGTGGACGCGCTGGCCTTTTTTTTTTTTTTTTTTTTGTCGCTGAGAAATGACATTACGCATCTCCGCTCGTCGGGGGACGAGACAGAGTATGTGGGACTCCCTGCCAGAGTGGCAGTATACCCACTAAAACTCAGCGGTGTTCCCGCGACGCCGTGATGGGAGGGCTATGGGAAATTGGCTCAGCCTCTGCTTCCACAGCCCTCCCGGCGTATGCCCGCCTAGCTGGCGGGCCCCGAATGCCCCCCAGTCTGGGGGGCTACGGGAATGGCCGGGAACACCTGGCCATTCCCGTCCGACACTGGTGGAGGCCCGTGCAATACAGGCAAGGGTGCCCCCGCACCCGTTGCCTGCTGGCCTCCACCGGGGAGGAGTCGCTGATGGCCGTCATACTGACGTCTTCTCCGACCCCTCCTCCGTCTTCGGAGCGCCGCCGCGTGAGGATCGTCCTCCCGCGCGCGCTCCGCCGCCTCCTTCTGGGACATGACGTGTTCGCAGAAGGAGGCCACTGCCGCCCAGGACCTCTCATCGCCCAGCATGGCGTTGACCAAACCGGGGAGTGAGAGGTCCGGTCCGATCACCGCAGTGAGACTGCGGCGCGGCTCGGACCACGACGGGCACACCGCGAGGGTGTGCTGCGCCGCGTCCTCCGCCGCACCGCAGTCGTGGCACGACGGTGTCTCCTCCCGTCCGATTCGGTGCAGGTACGATCCGAAACAACCGTGTCCGGACAGCACCTGCACCAGACGGAACGAGAGGAACCCATGCGACCGATCGAGCCAGTCTGGCAGGACCGGCCCGATCGCGTCGAGGGTTTGGCGGCCGAAGGCTGCGGTGGCGAGGTCCCTCGTCCAATGGACGACGATGGCGTCCCTCGCCTCCCGCCGGACGGCCTCCCGCTCTTCCGGGGCGGGGCGTTCTCCTCTCGCCCTCCGCCCCGCCGTCCATTCGTATACTCTGGCGAGCACCCACGCCTCGAGTTCCCAAGGAGGGGTGCCAGCCAGAGCACACGCTGCCGCGAAGCCCACCGTGCGGTAGGCCCGCGACACCCGCTGAGCTATGGCCCTTTGGGGGGCCCGCAAGGCCGCGGCGTTCTCCCGCCTTTGGAGGGAGTCCTCCCAGATTGGGGCCCCGTAGAGGGCCATACTCCTCAAGATGCCGGCGTAAAGTTGCCGGCATCGCGCGCTGGGCCCCCCCAAATTGGGGAGCAGCCACGAGAGGGCGCCCGCAGTCTTCAGCAGGCGCGTCGACAGCCCGCTAAAATGCGGGCCGAAACGCCACCTGCTGTCGAGTACAAGGCCCAGATATTTCATCTGGGCCTTCACCTCGATTCGGACGCCCTCCACAAATATGTGGGCGTCTGGTGGTTGGCGCTGCCGAGGCCCGTGGAAGAACACAGCCTCGGTCTTGTGCAGCGCCACCGTCAATCCTAGGCGGCGGATCCTCCCTGCGACCAAGGATCCGCCCGCCGAGGCCAAGTTGGCCGCCTCCCTGAAACTCTCCCCCCGGGCGGTGAGGAGAGTGTCATCCGCGTAGCAGACGACACTCGTACCTCGGAGGAGAGTTCCCCGCAAGAGCCAGTCGTAGCCGACGTTCCAGAGGAGAGGTCCCAGGACTGACCCCTGTGGAACGCCGGCCTCGACTGCGTACCGCCGGACTTGGCCAGCCCTGTTCACGAGGACGATCGCCCGATCCTCCAGGTAGCTGGCCAGTAGACGCCGCATATATCGAGGCACCCCGTGGAATCGGAGTGCCTCTAGGATGGTGCTGTGGGGAACAGAGTTGAAGGCGTTGGCTATGTCGAATGACACCGCCAACAATCCGTCCCCCACCTCCACCGCCTCCTTCACCTGCCTCTTGAGGCAGGCCAGCGCGTCCACCGTCGAACGCTCAGCCCGAAAACCGAACTGAGCGTCCGACAAGTCCGGCCCGATACGCCGCATATGGCCCTTTAGGCGGGCAGCGATTATCCCCTCGAACATTTTTCCGACCTCATCGAGCAGAACGATGGGCCGGTATGCCGAGGGGGAGTCTGCAGGGCGGCCCTCCTTGCGGAGGAGGCACAACTGCCCCTCCTTCCACGGTTTCGGGAACCTTCCAGACGCAAGGCATGCGCTGAAGAGGTCCCGAAACCGCTCCTCCATTTGGGTGGCGGCAATTGCCACCACCCTCGCCGGGACACCGTCGGGGCCCGGAGCCGTCTTCTTGGCGCGGATATGCACAATCACTGCGCCAAGTTCCGACTCCGTGACAGGAGAGGGAGCCTCCTCTTCCTCCTCATCCTCCAGCGGGGCTCCACACATCACTGGCGGGGTGAAGTTGTCCCTGCACGGAAACAGGGACTGAACCACCCCATCCAGAAATGTGGGCTCCAGGGTCTCGACAACCGGGGGACCAAAGGGGCGCAATTTGTTGCGCGCCGCCTTATACGGTCTCCCGTAAGGGTCGTTGTCGAGACCCTCCAGCAGCTCGGCTCTCGCCGAGTCTTTAGCGGCGGCGATGGCCCGATCGAGGCCCATTTTTGCCTCCACGTACACCTCGTAGAGGCGGTCCTCGTCGGGCCGGTTGCGTCGACGCCGCCGCCGACTCCGCGTGTAGGCCCTCTTGGCCGCCACGCAGGCGGTTCTGAGCCCCGCCAGTTCCTCCGACCACCAATAGACGGCGCGGCGGGGAGCCGGGCGGCGAGACCGGGGCATGCTGGAGTTGCATACCTCGGTCAGAGACTCCCTCAGCTGGCCCGCCGCGGTGTCCACATCCAGGCCGGCGGTAGGCGGCGACAGCCAGTCCTGGATGAACGCCGCCTCCGCCGCTGCCTCCCTGTCCAGGCGGGTGAAAGCCCACCGCGGGAACGGTGATCGCCCCGAGAGGGGCTGCACCGCTCCGGGGCCACTGGCGGAGATGTCGAACCGCACATAGCGGTGGTCCGACATAGTCTCCACCAGGTCCACCCGCCAGTTCAGCACGCGCGCGGCCAACGCAGGGGTGGCAAAGGTGACGTCCACTATCGAGCCACCCTGCCGCCGCACGCATGTCTGGACGTTCCCTCTGTTAAGGAGGGAGAGCCCAGAGGAGGCCGCCCACATCTCCACTGCCCGCCCGCGAGGGTCGGTGGCCCGGTTGCCCCAGGTCACCGACTTGGCATTCAGGTCTCCCAATACGGAGACCTGACGCGGCGCCGCCCTTCCGACCACGGCGGCCAGGACTCCGAGATAGTTCTCGAAGTCCTGAAGAGGGCGGTTTGGGGAGAAATAGACGCCCACGAGGGCTACCTCTCCCCACGCGGCGGCCACGTATCCCGGTCCCCTCTCTAATAGCGAGAGGGGAGGGGAGTCTGTGGAGGACCGCGCCGCTAGTGCCACCAAGCCGTCGTCGTCACCCAGCCAACTGCTGGGGATCGAGTAGGGCTCGGCAACCACCGCTACGTTCACCGACCACTCAGCCACGGCCTGCACCAGCAGGTCCTGGGCCGCTCTGCAGTGGTTGGTGTTCGCCTGGAGGATGCGATGATTGGAAACCATTATTCCGACATCGCACCCCCCTCCTCAGCTACCGCCGCTGGAGCTGGAGTTACAGCGGCGGCGACAGCGGCGGTGGCGGCGACAGGGCGAACCTGCGCCGGCACTATGCCCTTCCTCGTGGGCGGCTGGCAATTCCTGCCCCCCATCTTGTGCCCCGCGGGGCGACCACTGGCAGCACACGCCGGGCAGTGTGGCGTGGCGGCACCGCAAGTGGCACTCCTGTGTCCCTCCTGTCCGCACCGGAAGCAAGACTCTCCCCAGTCGAACTTGGAGGGACACGTAGATCGGGTGTGGCCCGGCGCGAAGCACTTGAAGCAGCGCGCAGGCTTGTCCTCAAGCAGCCGGACCACAGCCGAGCAGAAGCCCACGAGCAGGCGTCCCTTGGTCGCCTTAAGGGCGGCCGCCGCCGCGGCGACTGGGCACTCGACGCGGATGGCGCCCATGCCACGGCGGCCGGGCCTGATGGCTCCCCCCCTTACCGCACTAGCGCTGCAGCCTCCCGCGGTGGCAACGGCCGCCACCACATCCTCTTTAGTGACCGAATCGTCCATATCGATCACCTCCAAGGATGCGGTCTTGACTGGTCTGGCGACCGTCGCCACATCCGCGATGACCTCCTGCAACTTTGTTGCAAAGAGGTCCGCGTTTGCGCCGCGCTGATCGCCCCCGAACTCAAAAAGTCGGGCTCCGGCCTGGGTGCGGCGGCACGTGATGTTTCCAATCCCCAGCCGGGAGGGATCCGCGTTAGCACGAGCCCGTCTTAGGACGGACTCGTACGTTTCGCCCCGCTCCGCGGCCTCCGGGGTGATGGTCACCACGACCGCTGCAGTTTTGGGAGGAACCAACTTCCTCCCGCCCGCCGGAGCCTTCTGGGCTGCCGAAGCAGTCGCAGCGGGCTTGGGCTTTTTGGCCTTTCCCCCCTTGCCCACTTCCGTCCACGCCCGGTTGGACGGGGTGGTGGAGGGAAGCATGGCGTCCTCCCGCTGCGTGTTCTGGTGGGCTGCCGGAGTGGCAGACGCTCCCTCCGCGCTTGTGGTAGGGGTTTGAGGAGCCACAGTGCTCCTCTTGCCCGTCCCCTTGCCCTTCCCCTTGCCCTTGGGGGGCTTCGAGGCCTGGGGCTGCACACCCGATGGCGGGTCTCCCACAGGCTGTGCAGGTACAGGTACCGGCTCCGTCGGTGGCGGACTCTTATCCGCCGCTAGCGGCGGGCGGAGCCGCTTTTCCGGCAAGAGCCGGTCCTCTATCCCTGCGAAGCAGGCTCTTGTGAAGGCCCTCTCCTCCATGACAACCTTTCGGAATATTTCCTCAAGGTTGCAATTGGAGGAGGTGGAGCCTCCTACCACCTGTCCAGGGGCTGGTTGCGCAGGCCGAGCCGTGACCTCAGCCAGCTTCTGGTGCAGCTGACTGACCTCGGACTGCAGGCGATCCACCTTCGCCTGCAGCTGCCGCGTCTCGTCCGTGGCCGTCCGCTGCACCAGCTCGGTGATGATGCCGTGCATGCTCACGGCCCGGCATTTGAGGGCCTTCTGAAAGGTCCCCTTCAGGTTGGAGGACTTGGAGGCGACCTCCAGTACCTCCTCCTTGTCCTGGAGCGCCATACGCTCCAGCTCCGCCAGGGAGTGGTCGGCGTACAGCACAATGGATGTGCCGTATCCAGCCCTCGACCTGGCGGCCCGCGCCTGCTGCTCCCTGGCAGCGACCTTCTCCTCGAGGTCCAGCTGGAGCTGATCCCTCCTCGCCAGGCCTAACTGACGCTCGGCGTCCAACAGGCCCACGTCGTGGGTGGGGGTCGAAGCCGAAGTCGAAGCCTTTTTTGACTTCGGCTTCCTCTTCGACTTTCCCACCGACTCCGAGGAGCCCCCGGACCCGACCCTCAGGTAGGTCCGCTTCCGCTGAAGGCGGTCGTTTTCGGCCGCCGACGTGTCCATGGTGGACTCGTCGGAGTCCGAAAACTCCGCCTGCAGACTGGATAAGCTGGCCGCGGATGGTGCGCGGCCTGCTTCAGCGTGGCCCTTGGAAGGGCCGGTGGATGGGCCCTGGGAAGGGCCACTGCGTTGGCCCTGAGAAGGGCCGTTTGAATCGCCCTGAGAAGGGCGACTCGGGTTAAAACAAAAGCGCCCGGAGGCGTCACGCATGGCTTTCTTCGACATTGTCACAGACGACCGCATTTATGTCTGTGAGTCACAGCGCACTTTAGCCGCCGGTCTGCCACTCCGTTACGGTGGTCAGACACGGCGTTGCCCGGGGGATACTACGTGGAAGTATGCGCTGTGGGGGATCCCCCGGACGCGCTGGCCTGCCTCAAGAGGCAGGTAAAGGAGGCGGTGGAGGTGGGGGACGGATTGTTGGCGGTGTCATTCGACATAGCCAACGCCTTCAACTCTGTTCCCCACAGCACCGTCCTAGAGGCACTCCGATTCCACGGGGTGCCTCGATATATGCGGCGTCTACTGGCCAGCTACCTGGAGGATCGGGCGATCGTCCTCGTGAACAGGGCTGGCCAAGTCCGGCGGTACGCAGTCGAGGCCGGCGTTCCACAGGGGTCAGTCCTGGGACCTCTCCTCTGGAACGTCGGCTACGACTGGCTCTTGCGGGGAACTCTCCTCCGAGGTACGAGTGTCGTCTGCTACGCGGATGACACTCTCCTCACCGCCCGGGGGGAGAGTTTCAGGGAGGCGGCCAACTTGGCCTCGGCGGGCGGATCCTTGGTCGCAGGGAGGATCCGCCGCCTAGGATTGACGGTGGCGCTGCACAAGACCGAGGCTGTGTTCTTCCACGGGCCTCGGCAGCGCCAACCACCAGACGCCCACATATTTGTGGAGGGCGTCCGAATCGAGGTGAAGGCCCAGATGAAATATCTGGGGCTTGTACTCGACAGCAGGTGGCGTTTCGGCCCGCATTTTAGCGGGCTGTCGACGCGCCTGCTGAAGACTGCGGGCGCCCTCTCGTGGCTGCTCCCCAATTTGGGGGGGCCCAGCGCGCGATGCCGGCAACTCTACGCCGGCATCTTGAGGAGCATGGCCCTTTACGGGGCCCCTATCTGGGAGGACTCCCTCCAAAGGCGGGAGAACGCCGCCGCCTTGCGGGCCCCCCAAAGGGCCATAGCCCAGCGGGTGTCGCGGGCCTACCGCACGGTGGGTTTCGCGGCAGCGTGTGCTCTGGCTGGCACCCCTCCTTGGGAACTCGAGGCGTGGGTGCTCGCCAGAGTATACGAATGGACGGCGGGGCGCAGGGCGAGAGGAGAACGCCCCGCCCCGGAAGAGCGGGAGGCCGTCCGGCGGGAGGCGAGGGACGCCATTGTCGTCCATTGGACGAGGGACCTCGCCACCGCAGCCTTCGGCCGTCGAACCCTCGACGCGATCGGGCCGGTCCTGCGAGACTGGCTCGATCGGTCGCACGGGTTTCTCTCGTTTCGTCTGGTGCAGGTGCTGTCCGGACACGGTTGTTTCGGATCGTACCTGCACCGAATCGGACGGGAGGAGACACCGTCGTGCCACGACTGTGGCGCGGCGGAGGACGCGGCGCGGCACACCCTCGCGGTGTGCCCGTCGTGGTCGGAGCCGCGCCGCAGTCTCACTGCGGTGATTGGACCGGACCTCTCACTCCCCGGTTTGGTGAACGCCATGCTGGGCGATGAGAGGTCCTGGGCGGCAGTGGCCTCCTTCTGCGAACACGTCATGTCCCAGAAGGAGGCGGCGGAGCGCGCGCGGGAGGACGACCCTCACGCGGCGGCGCTCCGAAGACGGAGGAGGGGTCGGAGAAGACGTCAGTATGACGGTCATCTCCGACTCCTCCCAGGTGGAGACCAGCAGGCAACGGGTGCGGGGGCACCCTTGCCTGTATTGCACAGGCCTTCACCAGTGTCGGACGGGAATGGCCAGGTGTTCCCGGCCATTCCCGTAGCCCCCCAGTTTAATGGGGGGCATGCGGGGACCGCCAACTAGGCGGGCATACGCCGGGAGAGCTGTGGAAGCAGAGGCTGAGCCAATTTCCCATAGCCCTCCCATCACGGCGTCGCGGGAACACCGCTGAGTTTTAGTGGGTATACTGCCACTCTGGCAGGGAGTCCCACATATCCCGTCTCGTCCCCCGACGAGCGGAGATGCGTAATGTCATTTCTCAGCGACAAAAAAAAAAAATGTGTCAGGCTAGGATCAGGTAAATCTCGTTTTATGAACTCACTCAGGCGGTTACCCAGGATAGTAGACATGGGCAGTTACAAAAAGAGTCTTTTCGGTTCACTTTTCTGGCCCACCGCCAAAACTGCTTAGAATTAAGAAGTTACGTAAGTACCTACCATTAGGTACGTACATTATACAATATGTAACAAAAACCCTGTTGTTCCTTTTAGGGACGTATACATTTACCTACAAGAACAACATTGATGAAATTATAATTTAAAAAAAATGAGCATTGGCCAGTCGAGAGGTCAATACCAAATAACTATTAAAATCGGCACATTCAAAAAAATGTTTAGAGTATCTGATTTTACAAGTACATCTTTGTTTCGCTAAATAGCCTACGAGTTCGGCGACTTTCTTTGAACCGATAGAAGATGCCGCCAAAAGCTACCGCGGCGCACGTGCGTGCCTACCTACCCCGCGACCCCGCCACCCGCCGGCGCCGCCCGGCGAATCACTTCATTTATCCTTTAGTCTCCCGCGCGACCTAGTTTTGAACGGATGTTATTGTTGACCTACGTAGTGAGTGACTTGTGATTTGTTTACGTTTACCATGTCCTATTCTAACGTAGAATATTTGAATATGCTGATGAGCACGCAGACTCTACCAAGAACGTTTAGCGAGTCTACCATTACCATCGGTGATTGCATTCTAACGTTTGCACGTACGTACAATACCGGAAGTGTGCCCGGACGAGAGCAACATCGAGCTGACGCAGGAAGAGGCAGACCGAGGACTGGAGACATTGACACCGAGGAGCAAATGTTGGACTTGCAAGATCACTGATCTGACGCCTTTAGATTCTTTCCTCTGGGGCAGTGTAAAGCAACAGCTGATCAAAAACACGTGCGATACGGAGTTCGAAATGCGTTCACAGATAGTAGCAGCATTTGACCACATCAAGTCCGATACCTCCGTTCTGCGGAGCGTACGTAGGCGTTGCAACAAAGGTGGTCATATCGAAGAGCATCTCCGAGTCGTCAAATAAACATCATAATAAATTAATGCATTCAAATAAACATAAGGTTTTATGTGACAGACGCGGCGACTTTGTTTTTTTTTAATGTAGTGAAGTGTTAAATGTAGTTTTAACAATTATCAATTGTGCAAAATACCGTGTAAACCAACATTTTCAAACATTCATTCGTTAAAGTGAAAAACAACAGCTGACAAGGTCACGAACTTTTGTAGCAAAATATGTAGGTAAGTGGCGCCGGTGTACCGGCCGGCGGCAGAGATCAAAGAGTGGGCGGGTACGTTCTATTTTTTTCTGGTTCGCGTCATCGCTTCATGCAGAATTGCAGAGGTAAGAAATCAGTTAAACATTACAAATATTAATTATTAAATATTTATTTTAATAATTTTTTTGAACAGTTTTTTATAAATGACTTGCTTTATTACGTATTTAGACCGATTCTTAAAACGTAGGTAAAAGGAACAACAGGGTTTTTGTTACATATTGTATAAAGCCCACACCCACAATTTTCCGCATTTATTTCCCGACAGACTTACCTATTTTATTAATTCATAAAATTATCTTAGCTAAGTCTATAGAAAAAACCTAGGTACTTACTCAGATACACATTTGCTCAGAAAAAAACTAAAACAACACAAGTTTATAAGCTAAAATATAATGTTAGGCTTAGGTCTAGCTTGATAAATTTTCAGGTAATATTTTTACTTTAATCAATAATTTCATACGTCACTTTTAAACTTCCCGCTAATAAGGGTATGTTTTACTATTCATTGTTCGATCATTCGATGGCTTCTCAATTTCAGAATCCGCATAAAATAAAATAACAAGTAGGTACGTTTAACTATTGAGCTTCACCAAACGGTGTATTGAAGCTGAAAACTTGTTTTAAAAGATTTAATAAAGCAAGGTTTAAAAAAAAGTATAGGTAGTAATTAAACCACACTCTAAATTTTATTGCGGTTCTTTTAATGCAGCAACCATGTTTTTAAATTCATAAATTGGTAAGAATATCGGTTCATGTTGATAATATACTGACGGTTTATACAATCGAATTCTAATGTACTACATTAAATATTGATGTTGATATTAAAGTTATTTAAAAAAGCAAACGGTAATATTTTTCCGATGAAATGAAACGTAAAGTTAGCAAGAAAACTTCGAGCGATAATAATTTTGGCCACAATAATTTCAAAATTGACAGAATCGGTAAAAAGGAACAACGTTGAAAAACGTTTATTATATTAATTTATCCATGACCATGATTGCTGATGCTGATTCAACTATCTGAGAGCCAGCTGAGCGCTAGGAGTAATAGTGTTCTGTGCAGCTGAGGCCTGAGGCCAAAGCCGGCAAAGGCTATCACTGTCAAAATCCAACACGAAACTACTGTACGAGAGCGACTAATATTGTAAAATTAAAATAAGTGAAAAGGATAAGACTAATTAATTACACATAATTATATTTTTGAGAATTTTTAAAAATGCAATTCAAAAATGTAACTCACGTGTTGTTCGATTTAGATGGATTACTTCTGGGTAAGTTCTTCATGGTATTGCGTGAGATTAGGTAAAAAAGGGTGATGAAAAATCCGGTTACATTCTATCTTAATTTGTTTCAGACTCTGAAATCTTGTATACCGAAGCCTTTACTGCTGTATGCGCAAAATATGCGAAAACGTTTACCTGGGAAATCAAAGCCAGCCTTTTGGGATTCCAAGGTCAGGAATGTGCAGAAAAAATAATTAAGTCGTTGGAATTACCGATTTCTAAGGAGGATTTTATGAAGGAGAGTTTCGAATATTATGAGGTACTGTTCCCTAAAGTGCAGCTTATGCCAGGTAAAATTAATTTTGGTTATCAAAATGTTATTGAACTGCATGATAAGTGTGTACTGTATGAGTACTTATTTATAATATTTAGGCAATGTTTTAAATTTTAAAATAAAGTATATCATTTGTATTAACACCCTGATTTTTTTAGAAATGCTCAGTAGCAGCTAAATATTATATAACAGTGAATAAACTTGTACATATTATTTTTTTATAAACTCTTGGTTAACATTAGGATGTTATTCTTTCTACTATTAACCAAGAGTTGCCAAGAGTTTAGAAAAATGAGGATAAGACATTTTCATGCTGGCCAACCTGCAACAGTGATAATACTAGCCACATTGACATAATTTATGATGCTGTGACTAGCCATTTAAATGCTTCTCTTTAAAGTACATACTAATTCCATGTTGCTTCTACTTTGCACCAAAATCTGCCATTAAACCATTATTATACCACCTTTAAAATTGGAATATTTTGTTTTTCTTAAAATGATAACTCTTAAAAATTTAAGTGAACTTCTTTTAATAATTACAGGTGCACAAAAGCTTGTGGAGCACTTGCACAAAAAAGGAGTACCAATTGCTCTTGCTACAAGCTCGAGCAAGGACAGTGTGGATATGAAGATGCAGAACCATCAAGAGTTCTTAAGTCTATTCCACCACCAAACCATGGGGTCAACTGACCCAGAAGTCACAAAGGGCAAGCCTGACCCAGCCATATTCCTTGTCTGTGCTTCTCGTTTTCCTGACAAGCCAAAACCAGAAGATGTGAGTAGATAATAGATAACATGTTTTTTTTTAATATCCATGACCTAAAGAGGTCAAGGTCGTTTATAGTTGCATTTTGATAAAATAAACCAATGTATAATTTAGTGGAACCCAAGAGAATCTTTATAATATTTACAGAATTCGTTTTGTAATGTAGAAATATTTATAGCAATAGCCTCCCACTAATACAATACTGATTACGTGGAATATGACACTTCCACCCTTCAGGGACTTCAGATGTAATGGTAAGTAATGAAGGCAACTTGTGTAGTATTTTAATTATGACTCCTTTTCAGTGCCTTGTTTTTGAAGATGCTGTGAATGGTATAAAAGCAGCAAATGCAGCCAACATGCAAGTAGTAGCAGTGCCTGATCCACGCATCGAGGCTGATCAATTGCAGACTGCTACACTGGTCCTGAAGTCCTTGGAGGATTTCAAACCTGAGTTATTTGGTCTTCCAGCTTATGATAATTAGGCAAATTGTTACTTTATGTATTTGTTGGTGCTTTTATTTATATTATTGTCAATCATCACATGATCAGTACTTACTGTTTTAGTATCCACTACTTAAGTAGTACTTATGTAATTTTATTTTTGGTGTTAAGCAAAATTGTTTGATAAACATTTAATGTTTTTCAAATGATCTAAATGAGATTTACACTTTAATTATACAGGCAGTATTACACCTCTACAGTACCTGAATGTGTTAAACATTGACCTCTTATGTCTAGTCATATTTAAATAAAAATACAAAACTTCACAGCACCATTATGTTGTTTTATTACTATTTAAGTAAGAATGTGCACTATTTACAATTTAGACATACATAAGACTTATTTATAACATAGCCTTAGCACTTGATTTGTCTCAAGACTTGGACATCAAGTTCTAAAATGAACTAATATAAATTTAATAATCAGAAGTTATAGTATCGTGTCCCAACAGTGGGAACATTACAGGCCGATTATGTTAATCAGAAGTACAACTTCAATGACAAGACATCATTACTAAAGTAAAGTATTTATCCAATAATTGGTTTAAATACACTCACTACTAAAATCACGAACAAAATTGAGTTAATTTTGAATTTGCTATTTCTTCTAATCATTGTTCTTGTAAGGTGGTAATCCGAACAGTTCTGGTCTAAAGTCTTCAACAGAATCCAGTACGAGCGTGGCTTCTGTGGTACGCGAGCGATCCAGGCGAGAGTCGGGTACCATGACGACCTGCATACCAGCCGCACGCGCAGCCCTCACGCCGTTGATAGAATCCTCGAACACCAAACACTAGAAAAAAAGTTTCGTGTTATTTTAAAATAAAACTTGGTATCCATAGGAATAAAGTTCAAAATCTAAAAACGAATATCAAATTATTTTACAATATTTTCTTATAATTATAGCTAATCTTTTAGCTTTCGTTAACTAAATATTTTGAGTAAATAATAATTGTATAGGGTGGCAGGGACATCGCACAAACTGTAACCATGAAATTCAAACCAAACCTGTTTCATAGAAAAGTACAATAAATACCTATGCAGTCAAAATATATGGAAAAGCCGATTTAAAAACAATCACCGAAAAATTACAACGTAAGGGTGTTCAGACCACACCGCCGACGACGACGAAGATGCTCCGGGGGTGACCGAGGTAGAGCTGCGAGTGGCGGTACGTAGGCTGAGTGCCAAAAATACCGCCCCAGGACCCGACGGCTTACCTGGTAAAGCCTGGGGCCGACAATTCCGGCAATTGGGACTCGAGGTGGCCCTGCACAAGTCCGAGGCCATATGTTTTCATGGTCATCACGCGCCACCTTCGGGTTCACATCGGCGTCGAGTCGACGATGAAGTACCTGGGACTCGTCCTCGACAGCCAGTGGAACTTCGTGGAGCATTTCCGACGTTTGGCTCCCAGACTGGAAAGGGCCGGGGCTGCCTTGAAGCGGCTCCTACCCAATCTAGGGGGGCCAAACGCCTCCTACCGGAGGCTCTGCGCGGGGGTCGTGCGGTCCATGGCCCTTTACGGGGCCCGGTGTGGGCGCGTTCCTTGAGGCGGCAGCCAGCCCGCCGGTTAAACGCGCCCCAAAGGGTCATGGCCACCCGGCTGGTCCGGGGATACCGTACGGTCTCCGGTGAGGCGGCGGCGGCGAGCCTCCTTGCCGGAATACCGCCATGGGATCTGGAGGCAAAAGTCCTCGCACACATTTGGGAGTGGCGCGAGGAGGCGAAACGCCGGGGCGTAACTCCGCTGCCGCGAGAAATCACGGTACAGCGGACAGAGCTCCGGCGGGATCTCAGGGCGGCATGGAGAGTGCGATTGTCGCTATAAGTCCCCTCTTTGAAGAGTGGCTAGAGAGGCGCCACGGCGTCCTCACCTTCCGCCTGACGCAGGTCCTCACCGGACACGGTTGTTTCGGGAGGTTCCTGTTCCGGATAAGGCGGGAGGACACGCCTGGGTGTCACCATTGTGTGGATCGCCCGGAGGACACGGTGGAGCATACGGTGGAGGTCTGCCCGGCTTGGGCGGAGCACCGCCGTGTCCTCGTGGAGGCGATTGGCGGTGGCGATCTCTCGCGTCCGGCGCGTGCGGAGCGAGAGGGCTTGGGAAGCCGTCACCTCCTTCTGCGAAGCAGTAATGTTCGCGAAGGAGGGGGCGGAACGCAACGCGTGAGGGAGAGGCAAAATTCGCGCCCTCACGCCCCTAGCCGCCGCAGGAGACGCCCTGGGCGTCGGGAATCGCAGGCCGATTTCCGGCCACCGTAGGCGTGGGCTTGCCTTGCGAACGGCGAGCAACGGGCAGCTCGCCGTTCGATAAGAATCAGGCCCGGGTCGACGGCGCGTTGTGTTCCACGCGCGCCTTAAAGAGATGTCAGCACCAATGACGGGGTCCGCTAGGGCCGATGCCTGCTAGGGTTGCGGGGAAGTCCGAGAGGGATACCGTGGCCCCTGGCACAGGCAACTGAAGGAACACGGTTGGGTTTTAGTAAGAGTCTGACACGCCCTCCCACTCTGCCCAGAGCGGGAGAAGAAGGTTCCAGAAACATTTACTGAATCCATCATAACAGGTTGCGTATCAATGTCGCTGCCATATTTTCCTCATTAGGATGTATGGTTAGCCGCACGTCGTGTACCTAGTAACACTTGAAGTACGAATACCCCTTCAATATGCCAAGCCTTTTCCCAACTATATTGGGGTCGGCTTTCAGTCTAGCCGGATGAAACGAATACCGCCCTTACTGCTACGAAATAAATCAGAAATTCGGTCATTTTCACCAGTATTTGACATTGAGGTGTCAAAAAAACGATTTGTATTTGGACATGCATGTGACAGTCACCGCTCTTCTAGGATACCGTAGCTTTAGGCGTGTGGTTGCGGTTGTGTAAGTAATTCCCGAAATTTAATTGCAAAATAAAGTAGTTAAGTACCTTCTCAGGAGCTGGTTTATCAGGAAACTTGTTGGCTGCAACAAAGAATATGTCTGGGAATGGTTTGCCTTTCTTCACATCAGGGTCCGACGTGCCCCAGGTTTTGCACGGGAACAGGTCAAACAGCTCATCATGGTTGACAGTCTTCAGATCGTATGACTCCTTGCTACTGCTTGTCGCTAATCCTATGCTAACATGGTTGTCGTGGAGATGACGAATAAGTTTTTCAACTCCTGTAAATTAAAATATTATGATATAAATAGGTGTAAAAGAATCGTAGAGCTTTAGGAGGAGAAATGGGAGGTTTTTGCCTAGCTTCTGGTTACAACAGCCTTAGGTAATGAAAAGAAAAAGAAGTTTCGTAAACATAATGAATGTCGCTAAAGCAAAAAATAATTCGCCCTATGTTGAAGTAGGCATGCTCTACAATGCTTGTGAAGTAGTAAAAAATAAGTAGGTATTTAAAACACTTACCAGGCATAACCTTGCAGTGCGGAAATAATTCATCAAAGATTGCGCGCGTTTCATTCAAAAACTCATCAACGCTGAGTGGTAAATCAAGGTCATTGATAATGGTCCCCGCAAACTCCTTGCTCTGCTGACCCATTATCTTGCTCTTTAGAGTAAATGTAAACTCTTTGTCGAACCGGGACGCCACTTGCTGAAATCCTACAGTATACAGGTCTTCCGTATCTGAAAATAGCAATATTGATAATGAAATATCTGTGAATGTTGCCGAATGGCTGTAAAAAAAAAAAATATGATTTAAAACTTACTTAATAATAAACCATCCATATCAAACAAAACATGTGTCACTGGTTTAAACATTTTATTTTAATATTATGTTTTATCAATACAATAAAATCACAACAAGTAGTAATAAATAATATAAATCTTGTTTTATATTATTTATTACAATCTACACTTTATGGCGTCCTCAGTAATGCCATATGACTGGGAGATGTTGTTATGTTAATTCATATCTTATCTTCAAAGTCTGTCCAAGACTTTATATAACTAATGCGTAGGTAATTAAAATTACAGTTACAGTATTGTAGTTTCCAATACTATTAACTTACGGATGATGTAGATAGCAACAGTAGGTATTTGTACCAACGTTTTGTGTTATATACTATCTATCTATGTTCTATGTTATGGGTTTGGTTTCCGCACTTAGTCCTTCAGTGGACCATTGTGCGTGAGCCATGTCGGCCGTCGGTGGTTATTCCATGTGTTATATACTTATACACACTTGTATGTTAAATTATATGCATGTGCAATTTTAATCTATAGACTTACGATAGGCTCTTTATTTCCAATGTCATTGCAAAATACGTGCAAGATAATTTATCTATTACTAAACCCTGTAACAGCCTGTTGAATATTTGTTATGTGGAAGTAGGATTATTATAAACTTACAACATTAGTCTAGTAATTAGTTTATATAATAATATAAACAATAATCAAATTAGGACCAGGGTGCTTTAAGCATCCTGATCCTAAATAAGAATCTCATTTATGAGGTAGACAAAAAACAAAATTAATTATTATAAATTTATAATATTTAAATCTCACAATATTTCTATGACTTGAATGGTGGTAAACCAAAGAGCTCAGGTTTAAAGTCAAGCAAAGTGTCAATCACAAGAGTAGCATCAGCCCTCAAATTCTGAGGCGTTCTTGGGTCTGGTACCATCACAACTTGCATGCCAGCAGCCTTGGCTGCCAACACTCCATTTACTGCATCCTCGAAGACGAGACACTAAAAAATATTCATGAGATTGAATTTTATCTGAATTAATGATAACTACTATAAACTTCATTCAAGCATAGTCTTTATTATATTCTCTGTTTTGTCCTTATTAACATGATGAACAGTCCACTTTTCTTGCACATAATTTGATTCCATACTTCTTTTATTTCTAACCCACCACACCATCCACCTCTGCCCAACCCTTCCGGAAAAGCAGGTGTGATATTTTGATGACTTCTTCTTTCAATACCTAATTATTTTCAACTATTAATATAATACATTTTTACCTGTTCTGGCTTTGGTTTATCTGGGAATCTTTTAGCAGAAACCAAAAATATATCTGGATGAGGTTTCCCGTTCTTTACTTCAGGATCTGATGATCCAAATGTTTTGTATGGAAATAGGGTGAACAATTGTTTGTGATGTTTGTCTACTTTCAAATCATAGCTTTCTTTGCTTGAACTTGTTGCAAGTCCGATTGGAACCTTATTATTGTGAAAATGTTCTATCAGCCGCTTTGCACCTATAAATTAATGATTGTGTTAAGTTGCAGCTAATAGAAATCTCTTATTGTTACTTTTATTGTCCATCAATTTACCTGGCATTAGTTGTGTATCAGGAAATAACATTTCAAATTGTTTTTTACTTTCCTCAAGAAAAGTTTCAATGCTCATCGGTAACTCAAGTGCAGATATCACCATTTTGGCTGTCTCTTGTGATTGCAGACCCATTAGTTTGAGTTTCAAGTCAAAAGTGTACTCTTTACCAAATTGTGACACGATGTTTTGAAATGCCTCTGTGTATAGCTCTTCTGTATCTATAAATGCAATACAAGTATGATAGTTTTGTCTACCTCATAAATGAATTAATTTGTAGATATGTTGTATGCATGGCCACAACACAAAGATTGCTTTGTCAATCCAGGATCGATGCTCTCAATGTACAAACCAGAAATAATTAGGTGTCTTTAGGCCATACAGATATAAAGAATTGCGGTAGTTATACCGACGCACAGCAAGTCAAAGTCGTGGTAATTCAGTATGATTTTCTTCTTAGAGGTTAATCTTTGAGACTTAGGAATATCAATTAAACACCTTTTTGTTACAAAGTACAATGAGCTAAAGTTGGTCAAAGGAAATAAATATTGAGGACATTGGGGTTAAGAATTGCAAGTAACACAAAACAACTTACTCAATATCAAACCATCCATATCGAAAAGGACGTGTGTCACTGGACGAAACGCCATTTTAAATACAACAGAATTTGTTATTCCTAATAATAGCACGCACAATATTATGTAAATTTCGTTTAATATTGTAATTATTTATATTTTTATAACCTAAAAATTTTAAGTCAAAATAAAACAAAATAAACCAATAAAAATTCAACAAGATTGACGGATTGAGATTGAGAGACAAAATTCAGTGTTGTCATGCATCGTAATAGTAACTCCCAATACAAAAGAAGAATTACACTGAAAACCTCAGATATGATTAGACAAAATATTAATAATTGTTCTTTCCGTATAAGCGTTAGTATAGGTAAGATTACTTATTTCACACGATTGATATCATAATCAAAAGAATCTTTAGAATTCCAACACCTGACAGCATCTCATTGCTAGTTACGCTCCCGGTCTACTCTCTCATTACGTACTCGTACAAAAAAATCAGCAATCTATGTGGAATAAAAAATACTACATCACTGATCTGCTAAAAAATAAAAAAAAGCATGTAAAACATTAGTAATAATGATTGTAAAGACCTGAATTGAATTTATTGCTGCTATTCACAACCATTCGACAGGCTTCCGAGTCAAAATCGAAAATGAGTAATGACACATTTTCGGTTAGTACCTACCTGATTTACCTGGTCCCCGAGAGCATAATAGCTCTCGGAAGAAAAGCGGTCGTCTGTGTGGTTTAAGCTGTAAAAAAAAATTGGTTATCAGATTTGTGAGCAGAATGGTTATGAATAGCTATGCTGACGTGCATAGCTATTCACAACCATTCGACAAGCTTCCTAATCGAAAATGACATATTTCTGGCTAGCTGATTTGCCTAGTCCCCGACAGCAAATAGCTGTCGGAAGAATAGCCGTCGTCTCGTCTGTCATTATTGATGTTCGATTCGGCATGGAAGCGTATCGTATGTTTGTGAATAGCTATGCTGACACCGAATTAAGCGAAGCGTAAAGGGAGCAAACACACACACACCACAAATACAATCCTAACCCGAAATTACCCTACTAGTCTCCACTCTGGAAATCAAATAGAGTTTAGTAAAAATAAATAATTGCTGCTTGAATTTTTTATGAAATAAACTTGAAAATGGGAAATAGGTACTACGTATTGGCAACTCAGTTGGTTACAGACAAGAACTATCTCTGTGTATGAAAAGCACAGAACACTATTACTCCTATTTAGGAAAAGTGTCCCTCAAAATGTGCTACATAAGGGTAGAAGGGTGGCGACGCATGTGGCGCTACAATAGCCACCGGGTAAATTTTAAAAGCAATAATTTTAGGTTATGTTTACAAAATAATGTTAGACCACGATAATTGTTGAGGTATGGTATATTGGACTATCACTAACTACTCTAGTCACTATTATTACATTTTCTGTCTCGACATACTTCAATCCGTTAATTTTCTAACTCGGCATACTTCAGTCCGATAACAACTGCTACATTCATGAATACCCACAGAACACTATTACTCCTAGCGGAGTTCATACCACACAATTTGCCTACGCTAGCGCCATTTCGGAGGGTTTTTGAACTACTATTTACTGTATAATTTGGACACTTTTTCAACTTTCTCCTCTTATGGGATAGTTCTCCTTGTCTCTATCCTCGATAAATGAGTGGAAGAATTCCATAAAGATTTCACAAAAGATTTAAGTACGAGTAATCGGTCCTCCTACCCCCAACCCTGAAATCGTTCAAACTGACGAGTGTCTAGTCTGGACCTTCTTCTTCTTTTTAGCGCTAAGTCCATTGTTGCTATTTTATGTAGGATGTAGCGGCATTTCTATTTGTGTATTCTCTTGACCCTTCCTCATCCCGGCAGCCAATACTTACATATTGCATTCATATAATTGTGTTCTCTGTATTGCTAATAGCGTTAAAGTGATAATATTAAATAAAAACGTTGGGAAGTCGCTGCGTCCCCGTAAGAGGGCGCGGCTAGCGGTTCCAGGGCTTCGCCCCCCGGCCGCGGATGCAGTACGGCGGCCCGTAAATACGGGCCTCTCAGTAGGTCTGCTACAGTGGCTTGTTAGCCGCGGTCGGGCGCGTGTTTGCTACACGCGCCCGTGTGAGTGGTTGCTATGTGTTTTTCTGTAGGCGCGCCACGGCGCTGTTTCACAGCGCCGCTATCTTCATTAAATAAAAATAACTACCTTGGTCCTTTTTATATAAATCATTCTCATTCATTGTGGTCACCCCACCGCATCAAAACAAAATATCGTTCGAAAAGAGGTTAAATTTTTTTGTTTGGCCCAGTACCACTGACCTCTATTTTTAATAGAGGTCAGTGCCCAGTACTCATCAACCATTGACTTTTATTAGTCTGCAACGCCTTGTATTCTTTGATCTGTGGCAACGCTAACACCATTTGCTGACGCAGACATTACAAAATTTAATAGGGAGTACAGTACGACACTTTTTATATGTAGCGTCGTAAAACCGATCACTTCCGATTTACACAGCCAATAGAAATCGCTTACTATCGCGCCATTCAATGCTATTCGCGCTATATATTCCCGCCTCGGTTCAACTCGAGACAGCGTTGAGAATGCACGTGAGTGAATCATTCCGTACACTTCGTGACAATTTAATAGGAAAGTGAATAATATATTTCTTGTTGCTGTTTTTTTTTTTCATGATGACTTCGTTAAAACGTTGTAAGCCGTATAATAGCCAAAGTCGTGAAATAATTTTTAATGTTTATCAATTTATGAGTCGAGAGGCTACGGAGTCTAAAAATAGGGTTTTTGAGAATGATCACTTTCAAAACCTTCAAGAGCGAACTGCGAAGGCAACTGGTGTGTCACGTAGAACAATAAGTGCTGTTTTGAAAGAGCATGACAATGCCTTGGCTTCGACTAGTTCAACTCGTGCAACTTTTAGTTCGCCTAAAAACTCCAGAAAAAAGAAAGAACATCGAGCAAATTTAGACGGTTTTGATTATGATGTCATTAGAAGGACGATGTATGACTTTCATGTCACTGAAAAAAGGTTGCCTACAATAAAATCGATGTTAACCAAATTACAGGAAGATAAATTTCACAGGCAGTCGAGAAACTTTGCGCAGAATATTGCTAGAAGTGGGTTTCAAATTCAAGAAAATGGAAAATAATAGATCTTTACTGGCCGAGAAAGATGAAGTAAGACAACAGATACAAAACTTTAGAAGTGAAGGTCGGGATATAGTTTATACTGACGAGACTTACATACACGCCACACATACAAAGGAAAGTAGTTGGACGGATAGTTCTAAGAAAGGCTTAAAAAACCGATATCAAAAGGTGAAAGTTTAATTATTGTCCACGCTGGTGGTTTAAGAGGTTTTGTACCTGGCGCTCTCTTAGATTATAAATCTTCTCAAAGTACTGGCGATTATCACCACGAGATGAATAAAGAAAATTACGAAAAATTGTTAAAACAACATCTCATTCCGAATCTACGACCTAATACTGTTGTGGTCGTAGATAACGCTTCTTACCATAACACACAGATAGACAATGCACCGAATTCCAATTCTCTAAAAGCATCCATGCATCCATGCCATCTTGGCTTACATCTAAAAATATACCCTTTGCGTCAAATCTGCTGAAACCAGAATTGTATGAAATAATTAAACGCCACAAATCTGAACACAATTGACCAAATAATGGCGGAACATGGTCATTCTGTTTTACGGTTACCTCCTTAACATCCAGATTTTAACCCAATCGAGAATATTTGGGCCCAAGTGAAAGGCCACGTTAGTTCTAAAGAAGTCTCGATGAATCTAACGAAAGTCAAAGAACTATTAATGGAGAAATTCGAATCTATTGGCGTATCCGAATGGGAAAAAGTAGTCGATCACGCGATAAAATGCGAAAAAGAGCATATGCGACACGAGGATGGAACAGACTGATATTTGGATCAGCATAAATTTAAATGACTCATCATCAGACAGCGACGAATCGTTTAACGACTACAATGGAGCTGTTGAGACTGAGGATATAAGTATGGATATCGAAGGTGTATTCGAATAAGAATAAACAATTTTAATAATATCTGGTGTCGTTCAAAGCCTTTTTTTTTTAATGTAACATTCCATTTATTGCATGCCCTTAATAAATTATAATTGAAGTTTTTAACAATAAACATCTCTAAAAGTTTGATTTGTGATATTCATCATTCTAGTCTTGTATCCTTCAAATCGAATCTAAAAAACAAAGACTTTGTAGCTGTAATACATCAACATACATCCTTTCACCGCCGCTGTACGCGGGCAAAGAGTATAGTAATATAGATACGCGGGATACTAGGGTCTCGGCGCCCGGCCTGTAATATTTACGTGCGGTGCAACATCGCCACGCTGAGCCGTCGACACGATCTCCACGACTAGCCAATAACACGACGGCGACCTGTGCGCCACCGCGCTGATTTCTTTAGGAACTACATCTCATACCGAGTATTCCAACTGGATTTCCTATTGGTCGATTAATGTCGTAAGCAGACCACTACTTGTAACCCTAAGTTTAGTTATAAGACATGTACATATTTTGTAAAGAGCACGCTATTCTATTCCTCGTTTATTGTTAATATACTATCGTCGTACATCTGGAGTATTATTATTGCCTCACACCACCTCACGCGCTAAAGTGGTGACCCCGACGTGATATTAAGAAGATACCTCCAGATCCACAAATTAAGTTTTCATCATGGCCAACAACGGTGAACAAGAACTCTTCGGTGTGTCGACGTCGCTGCGCATCCCACCCATTTGGTGCGACAAGATTCGACTGTGGTTCGCGCAATTTGAAGCCATCATGTCCGTACAGAAGAAGGGCGATCAAGTCATGTTCGAACTCGTTATCGGACTACTTGAGCGGCAAGATCTAGACGAGATTTCAGACATCATTCTCCATCCACCGGAGAAAAATCGTTACGACGCGTTAAAGAACCGATTGTTCCAAGTCTAAGAGGAATCTGAGCAACGGCAAGTACAAAGGTTGCTATAGGAAATGGAACTCGGCGACATGAAGCCTTCACAGCTGTTACGTCGCATGAAAAACCTCACTGCCGATGACATCTCCGACTCAGCGCTACGGATTATGTGGACAAACCACCTTCCACAATCCGTCCGAGCAGTACTCGCTGTCAGCGACAACATCGCGAAACACTTCGATATCCACGAGCTGGCGATGATGGCAGACAAGATCCTCGAGCAAACACATCCATCAGGCGCAGTCGCTGCAGTTACCTCCGTTCCCGCAACCCCACATGCTTCTACATCAATTGAGGAGAAGATCGACGCGCTCACGAGAGAAATCGCAGAGCTGAAAGCACATCGATCGCATTATCATCAGCATCGACGCAGACCATTCGACAGACGGCGTTCAAGATCGCGTTCTTTGAGTAGGACCAATCGCAATGCCGCATCTAAAGACCAATCAGCGATCTGCTTTTATCATCGCAAGTTCGGCAAGGAGGCGCGAAAATGTACGCGTCCGTGCAGTTTCGAAGACAGCAGCACCCACTCGGGAAACTAACGACTGCGTTGGCTGAGGCGACAACTGACGCAAACGACACTTCTTACCGCCTATTTATAACAGACAAAAACTCGCGTCTATCGTTTTTGATTGATACTGGCGCCAACGTCTCCGTGATACCGAAAAGAAAAGGCGGGAATGCTAAACCAACAGATTTTTGCTTGTATGCAGCGAACAACACGGTCATTTCAACGTACGGAGAGAAAACATTACAACTGGATCTCAACCTACGAAGACCGTACACCTGGAAATTCATCATCGCTGCAGTCAGCAAACCCATTATCGGTGCCGACTTCCTGAAACGTCACCAACTTCTTGTCGACATAGCCGGCCGATGCCTCGTTGACAAAGTTACCAACCTGACCGTCAAGGCACCAGTCACCTATTCCGCCGACCCTACAGTCCGAAGTATCGACGTTGATCAGCCATATCACCAGTTAATCAGCAAGTTTCCTGACATCCTTCGACCGTCATGCTTGAAGGATACTTCAAAACACCGGGTAGAGCACCACATTGAAACTACCGGTCCAGCAGTATACAGCAAGAGCAGACCACTTCCGCCACATCGGTACCTGTCCGTAAAGAAGGAATTCGAGTCAATGCAGCAAGGAATTTGTCGACCAAGCAAAAGTCCTTGGCCCAGTCCACTACACGTCGTTCCCAAGAAAAACGGCGACTTTCGCGTCTGTGGTGACTACCGAAGACTCAATGATGTCACCAAATCCGACCGCTATCCAGTTCCACGTCTCAAAGATTTTACCTACCTACTTCACGGCAAGAAAATCTTCACTACCCTCGACCTAAATCGTGCCTACCAACAACTACCTGTATACGAACCGGACATCGAGAAGACAGCCATCACAACACCTTTTGGCTTATTTGAGTTTCCACGAATGTGTCCAGGTCTTAAAAATGCCGGACAGACATTCCAACGATTCATACATGAAGTACTCATCGGGTTAGACTACGCATTCCCATTCATCGACGATGTTATCGTCGCATCGGATAATGAAACTAGCCACATCGACGATCTGCAGGAGGTGTTACGCCGATTAGACAAGTATGGCATTACCATAAATCCATCAAAGTGTATCTTCGGCAGAGAAAATGTCAAATTTCTGGGCTATGAAGTGTCGAGCAACGGAATCAAGCCACCACCAAACAAAATAACTGCTATCACTGCTTACCCCAAACCCGAGACAATTCAAGAACTACGTCGATTTATTGGTATGGTAAACTTTTACCGAGACAGCATACCAAACGCAGCTCACATACAAGCACCTCTCAACGCGTTCCTGCACAATTCTAAGAAACGTGACAAAACAAAAGTCGAGTGGAACACAGAAGCGTCACAAGCATTCGAGTTATGTAAAGTTAGCATACAGAACGCAGCTTTACTCGCTCATCCATCTCCATCACCAACCGACGCTATCTCCCTCATGTGCGACGCATCGAATACCTGCGCAGGCGCTTTACTTCAACAACTCATAAACAAGAAATGGATACCACTTGGCTATTTCTCAAAGAAATTCTCCGAAACTCAACAACGATACAGTACATTTGACAGAGAATTACTATCGATCTATAAGGCAATCAAACACTTCAGAAAAATATTCGAGGGAAGAGAACTCATTGTTTACACCGACCACAAGCCGCTGACCTACGCTATTCGTAAGCCGCCATCCGATAACGATACACAAAGGCGCACTCGTCAGCTTTTGTTTATCAGTGAGTTTACGACAGACATCCGGCACATAAGTGGAATAAACAACGTTGTCGCCGACGCTCTCTCACGTATTGAAACCATTGAATTGCCATCACCAATCAACTATGACGAATTATCACAAGCTCAAGAAAAGGACAGCTATATTCCAATATTATCACAACAAACAAATATCCAACTGAAGAAAATCGTCATACCCGGTACCCACAAGCCAATATTCTGCGAAACGTCTACGTCACATATTCGTCCATACCTACCAGCCGACTTTCGTCGCATCGCATTCAACGCCGTGCACAATTCAAGTCACCCTGGAATACGAACAACCCGAAAACTAATGCAAGAGCGGTAC
The DNA here is from genome assembly GCA_937001585.2 of Brachylomia viminalis. NCBI lineage: Eukaryota > Metazoa > Arthropoda > Insecta > Lepidoptera > Noctuidae > Brachylomia > Brachylomia viminalis. The sequence continues at coordinate 10,346,160 of OW443316.2, read as the reverse complement.
TTTTGGCCAGCAATGAATACCGACATTGGCGAGTGGACAAAAACATACACTTCGTGTCAACTATCCAAAGTACAACGACATAATCACAGTGACGTCACAACATTCCCACCGAGCGAACGATTTCAACACATTCACGTTGATATCGTTGGACCGCTACCTACATCTTCATGTGGACATCGATACCTACTCACCATGATCGATCGCTGTACACGATGGCCCGAAGCCATACCCCTTCAAGAGATAACCGCCGAAATCGTCGCAAAAAAGCTGTACGAATCCTGGATAACTCGTTTCGGTTGTCCTACAAGAATAACAACTGATCAAGGGCGACAGTTCGAAAGTCGACTATTCCAAAACCTCGCACAATTACTTGGAGTAGAAAGAACCCGTACTACTGCCTACCACCCGCAGAGTAACGGCATCGTCGAACGCTGGCACCGAACACTGAAAGCCGCACTCATTGCTCGACTAGAAAATAGCAACAAATGGATCTCCGAGTTATCTACTGTTTTAATGGGTCTACGAGCCGCCATGCGCACCGACACCAACACAAGTGCCGCGCAGCTTACCTACGGCCAAGCGATACGCCTACCCGGCGATTTTATATCACCTTCACCAGCCGCACCGAAAATGGACCATGACTACGTCGACAACCTGCACGACGTTATCACGAAGCTCACACCTGCATACAAACCACATTCAAACAAGCGATGTATGTTCGTGCACAACGACCTACAGACATGCAGCCACGTGTTTGTACGCGACGACACCGTTCGAAAACCTCTGCAGCATCCATACAAAGGCCCATATAAGGTCATCGAACGTAACGAGAAATATTTCACAATTCAACTACCAGGAAGATCTAGCAACATATCGATCGAGCGTCTCAAACCGGCGTACACTATCAACATCGAAGAGAATCAAGAACATACGAGTAGTGAGACACGCCAATCACCTGGAGCTACCACTGAAGATCAATCTAGCCTACTTCCAGCCTTGATAAGAAAGGAATCCCGCACTAGATCAGGCAGGATCGTCAAGACGCCGGTACGCTTCGCTAAGGGGGGAGTACTGTAGCTGTAATACATCAACATACATCCTTTCACCGCCGCTGTACGCGGGATACTAGGGTCTCGGCGCCCGGCCTGTAATATTTACGTGCGGTGCAACATCGCCACGCTGAGCCGTCGACACGATCTCCACGACTAGCCAATAACACGACGGCGACCTGTGCGCCACCGCGCTGATTTCTTTAGGAACTACATCTCATACCGAGTATTCCAACTGGATTTCCTATTGGTCGATTAATGTCGTAAGTAGACCACTACTTGTAACCCTAAGTTTAGTTATAAGACATGTACATATTTTGTAAAGAGCACGACCCCGATCCCTCAAGTTAGGCTATTTTAATGCCAATGGCATCCAGGGACAACGCGACGAGATCGCCGAGTTCCTGCATGTCCATAAATTAGATATCCTACTTGTACAGGAAACCTTCCTCAAGCCCCGCCACCGAGACCCGTCAATTGCGAACTACCGTATAGTTCGCAATGACAGGACTCGGTGCCACCGAGGCGGTACCATCATATACTATAGAAAGGATCTGTACTGCATTCCTGTGGACGCGCCCCCTCTCTCGCGTTTAGAAGTGTCTGTCTGCCGGCTCGGCATGACAGGTCACCAGCCGATCACTCTAATATCGGTCTACATCCCCCCGCAACTATCAGAAAACTATACAGAGTTATCTGACGACCTCGCTATCCTATTTGGCTTGAGTGACTCCGTTATCATAGCGGGCGATCTCAACGCCAAACACACAGCCTGGAACAGTAACAGGATCTCGACCAGGGGCAAACATCTGTTTGACCTCTGTCCCATCCTTAGCTTCGATGTCATCGCCCCGATGACTCCCACTCACTTTCCCCACGCGCCCCTTCATGCCCCTGACGTCCTTGACGTGGCACTTCTAAAGAATGTCAACCTTCGGTTGGATTCTATAGAGGTGGTGCATCAACTGACATCCGACCACCGACCTGTAGTTGTGACATTAGGCCCCCGACTAGGACTCCCCGACCCCGACAGACCGCCCCTCACCAAAGTAGTCACGGACTGGAGGAAAGTAAGCGAAAGACTGAAATCCTCCACATCCTCCTGCCCCCGACTAGACTCCATTCCCGATCAGTTCGACTCGATCAATGACACGACAGCCGCGATCGACTCACTCACGGATCACGTACAATCCGTCCTGAACGAAAGTTCTAGGGAAGTTCCAGCGATGGACGACCATCGCTGGAAGTTGCCGGACGATGTACGTGAACTGCTGACTGAGAAGAACGCGGCTGTACGTGACTACAGCAACTTTCCTTGCCAAGCTAACAAGGCCCATATGCGCTATTTACAGAGATCTGTAAAGAAACGCATAACGGAGCTGCGTGACGCTGGCTGGAACAAGATGCTGAGCGAGTTAGAGCCCACCCACCTGGCCTTTTGGGAACTGCAGAGGAAACTCCAGTCCCAAAATGTAGCCTCCATGCCCCCACTGGTGCGTCCCGACAAGACCATCGCGTTCGATGACATCGACAAGGCCGAGTGCCTTGCCGACAGTCTTGAGGCCCAATGCACACCCAGCTCCCAACCAGTAGACCAAGCTCACCTCTCTGAGGTTGACGCGGAAGTCGAACGTAGAGCCTCCCTCCCCCCCGTCGAAGACCCAGATAATCCTCTGCACCCCATCACCCCAGACGAGGTGCACGATATCATCAAGGGTCTGAAACGCCGTAAAGCCCCCGGCCCAGACGGAATCACGAATAGGGTGATCCAATTGTTCCCCGCAAACCTCATAATGCTCATGACCATCATCTTCAATGGTGCTCTGAGCAACAACATCTTTCCCCAAGCTTGGAAAAGGGCCACTGTCATCGGTATTCCAAAGCCGGGCAAGCCCAAAACCGACCCCTCTAGTTACCGCCCCATCAGTCTGCTCAATGTTCTGGGCAAAATCTATGAGAGGCTTATATACAAGCGACTCAGAGATTTTGCCGAGACCAAGGGCCTCATCCCAGACGAACAGTTCGGATTCAGATCCCAACACTCGAGCGTCCAACAGGTACACCGCATCATCGAACACGTAAGCGCTGGTTTCCAGCGTGGGTTCATGACGGGTGCTGTGTTCTTCGACATAGCGAAAGCGTTCGACAAAGTCTGGCACAATGGCTTATTATATAAGCTTTACCAACTCGGTGTGCCAGACCGTCTCGTACTCATCCTGCGAGACTTTTTGGCTAACCGAACCTTTCGCTATCGTATCGAAGGGGCGCTTTCCTCCCCCCACCCTATCCGCGCAGGAGTCCCTCAGGGCTCTGTGCTAGCTCCCCTCATGTTCACCCTATTCACCAGTGACATCCCGAAATGTAAAAATGCGCAGTTGGCTCTGTTCGCAGACGATACGGCCATTCATTACACTGGGCTCGTCCCCGACTCGATATCTCGCACTCTCCAAACCGCAGTCAACAAGCTTGGCGAATGGTTCAGAAAGTGGAGAATCGAAGTTAACCCCGACAAGAGTCAAGCGGTTCTCTTCTTGAAACCGCGTGTCAAACGCAGACATGACGACGCCCGCCCGATCAAGATGTTTGGCAAGCCGATCCCTTGGGAGAAGCATGCCAAATATCTGGGTGTGACTTTGGACAGACGTCTCTCCTTCGCAGAGCACATAAAGGTGGTTCGTTCGCGAGCCGCCTTTGCTCTGAGTAGACTACATTCCGTCCTAAATGCAAGCAGTAAATTGTCACTCAGGTGCAAACTGCGCATTTATACGGCATGCATCCGACCTATTATGACATACGCCTGTGCTGTTTTCGCACAGGCCCACCCCCGGCACATCCACAGGATGCAGACCCTACAGAACCGTTTTCTACGTAAAATCACGGGTTCCCCCTGGTTCGTTCGTAACATAAACTTACATTTAGATTTGAAAATCCCCACCATTCAACAATTCATGAAACGCGCTTGCAAGCGTTTCTTCGATACCGCTGGCAGCCATCGCAACCCTCTGGTTGCGAAGGCCGCCAGTTATGTCCCCTCTAGAATCAGTAGAATCCGCCGTCCAAGGCACGCACTGACCGACCCCGACGACCCCACCACCCTCCTCCAGGAAAGCAGTAGGGCCACCAGTACAGTATACAAACACAGACACAAAACGAAGTTCCGACCTCGCCGCCGAGGTGCTTCGCATCCGCGTCCGCGTCCGCGTTCCTCCCCGATAGATTCCTCTTCCCCTCCCTTGATCGGATCCACAGAGCCAGCTGGTGGCGTAGCTGAGCCAGTAGTTTTACCCCTTAATAATAATGAACCCACTTTGATCCAGCCTGTCCCCAACTTGCTGTCCTTCCCCAGCGACGCCCTAAGCCGAGGTCCGTACCCCACAGGGGGTGCCCTTAGGTGATGGTCGCTTAGTTTATAATTAATATTATGCCCCTGGCTGGAGGCTTTGAGTTAGCTCGAAGGCACCACAGGATTGACCGGTTAAGCAGTCACGGCCTCTCAAGGCCAACTGCGAGATGCCATACAAAAAAAAAAAAAAAAAAAAAAAAAAAAAAGTAAAGAGCACGCTATTCTATTCCTCGTTTATTGTTAATATACTATCGTCGTACATCTGGAGTATTATTATTGCCTCACACCACCTCACGCGCTAAAACTTTATTTAAGTGATCATTTATTTTGCAGGCTAGTAATGTATATCTATGCATCAATTTCACGAATGTGTTTTGTTATATGACTTTACAAGTTATGGAGTTTGCATAAAGATCATTTTCTCCTAAAGCAATAATAAAGATTAGTGATTTTGAAGGCGCACTCAGTTCGGATGTGATTGGTTTTACGAATTTTGCCGATGCTACATCTAAGTTGTGTCGTACTGTAACAGATAGTTACAAAACCCTGATAATTACGAGCGAAGCAAACTCGGGAATTCGGGCACCCCGCTTGTACATACGATAAGTTGGAAGGGTATGTTATAGTAAAGACTAAATTCCAAAACCATTTTTTTCTTATAGGTACCTGTTTCTATAAGTATGGTTGCAAAAGAAAACCGAACAGATCTGAGTGCTAATACGTTCGAGCTCGCTTCGCTTGCTCTTCCATTCTACATTCTCTTAATTCTTGAGCTTTTTGCATAATTCTGTATGAAACCTAACGTGTATCCGACCGAAGTAAGATAAAAAATAATAAAGCTTGAAATGTTGGGCTGCCGATGGGCAATTTGTTTCTGCCCGCCAGGAATAAATAGTAAAAATCGGGCATTTTTGGCATATATTTTATTTTGCCCGGTATATGTGTAATCGCAGGGCATAAAAATATAGGAATAGTACATAATAAAGAAATAAAAGAAGGAATGTCAATGATTGAACACTATTATTTTAAAACAATAACATTGATATACGTTTTCATGCAAAAATCGGGGTACTTACATAATTTTTATATCAAAAATAGTGAAACATGTGCTAAGTTACATAAAATAAAACAATATGGACAAAACAAATAATAAAAACACAACCTGGGAACAGCATTGTAAAAAAAATATTAATCAGCAATAATTGAAATTATAAACACACTAAACAACCATTGGATGACACCGGAAGGGTAGGTATAATAATCAAACTAATATATATATATATATATTGTTTAAACGTTTCCTGGCACTAGGAATTTCTCCTGTATCGTGGGTGCGTTTACAAACATTTAAACTCACATACACAAACAGCCAGACCCGGAACAACTACTTGCAGGTCATACAAATATTTGTTCCGTGCGGGAATCGAACCCGCGACACGCAGCGCAGCAGTCAATCGCTTAACCACTGCGCCAACCGTGTCGTCAATCGACGCATTCGATCTTATCAGGAATTTTCCCAATTTGCCAAAAATGCCCGGGCACTTGCCCATCTCTCATATATATATATCATCATAGCCTGCGACCGAGCCTGAACCTGAACACTGCCCCCCTGTCATTGTCATTCAGGCGCCAAAAGATCCTTGTAGCACTTTAGTTTTGGACCTAAAACTATAGTTAAATTATAGTTGAAGTATGGTTGAAGTCACGGAACAGAAAAAAACAGGTTGAAGTGTATTAATATTTTTCTACTATGTATGTAACGTAGTAGAAAAAATGTGTCAATTTGATAAAGGATTTCTACTAGAGGATAATTTGGTCCGAGATTTCTACCCTACGCATTCATAGTTGGTAACATTGGTGAACGATTTTCAAAAACTTGTTTTGGTTTGGTTATTAAAAAATCTACGCAAATCTACGTAAGTTATGCTGTAAAAGAGTTTATTGCTACTGTTGTTGATCATAAAGCAATCAGTAGTCTTATGTGTTTTAGTGAAAATTGTGCACTGCCTCGTATTGTGGGGCGTTAAATATCCGATATGGATGGTCCCGGAATGAGTTTGTTTCAAGGCGCCGCGAGTATCCACATAAACAATAGTGCTCAAGACAGGCTTGAAGAACAGGAAGAACTTGAGGACCAGAAACGTCGGAATGAGGAGGTAATTATGGAACTTAACTTGTATGCAAAATATAAGAGAAAAACTGTTTACAATGTAAGAGGTAAGTTTTGATGAAAAAACATTGCATTCTCTGTTACAAACTTCAAAGTTTGTTGTTGTAGTTGAAGCATAAGCTCGCTAATGCGTTTGACGACCTCTTGGATGATGATGAAGCAAGCTCAGTCAACAGCAGTGGCAACTATACATTGGACCCAGGTCAAAGTAATGGAGGTAAGAAACTTTGTTTATCTTACTTATGTTTTGTTACTACTACTATTCTTTTGCTAGGTAATCTTAGACATCCTTCTGTTGTATTCGTCATTTCGAGGATGGTTTTTCCAATTAGCCTTGACCACCTCCATAAAATTGAATTACCTTAAACCCTAATTAAATTACTAAAATGAATGTTTTTATACAAACAATTAAAAAAAAATACTGATTCACAACTTTACATGAATGTATTCTCTAATTCCGTAGTCCAACAAGGAAGGACAGGCTTGCCCCCAACATATGTGGAGTCTCTCAACCACTTGAAAGAGAACCAACATGGCTCCGAGTCCCCCAAGCTTTACTGTGAGACTCCTAAGAACCATATGGGGCACATGAGACACCAAGAGGAGGCCTTGAAGGCACAATTCAGTTCTTATGGTGCTGGTGATGGACAAAATCATTATTTTCAACAGGATTATAGAGGTACACAAGTTATCCCTTTAACATACATAACATACCATCAAGCTTGTAGTCCCTAAAAGGTCCACTGCTTATAGCTATAACAATTTGAAGTTATAAAATAGGTATATCATTTATTAACAAAAACTTCAAGTACTAAATGAACTAACAAACAAAACATAATAACCTAAACTAACTAAAACTATTACCAAATTAGAATATGGCATCGAAAAATTCCTCCGCATCGCTGTCCACTGGTAATATACCCAAAAGACTGGAGGCATTGTCACGTTGTATGTCAACGTACTATAACGTATAAGGCCTAGCGTTTGGTCAGGGTAAATAATAAATAATAATAAATTCTTTATTGCCATAAAAACCGTTTACAGAATCATTTGAGACCCTGGCTCCAGAGCTAGGTTAGAGTACGTGTATTTCAGGAGCCAGTGACTACTTCCATTTAGGTTACAATTGAGCAAGTTTCACGCAGCAAAGGTGAAAAAAAAAGCTGATAAAAGCCAGCCCTTGGGTCTCGGGAAGTATCAACCAGCCGTTTGGAGATTTAGTTAAACAAACTATGAGCATTCGGCCCCCACGGCCCAAGGGTTTCAACCCCAAATGGCCCTAGGTAAATCATTTATTTAGTGCACACAAAAGAAATAGCATAAACACAAAAGCACAACAAATTACATATGAATATGATGAAAATACAGTATTACACAGTAACTGGGTTGTGGAGGTCAGATCGGCAGTCGCTCCATGTAAAATACTGGTATTCAGCTGCATCTGGTTAGACTGGAAGCTGACCCCAACATAGTTGGGAAAAGGCTAGGCAGATGGTGATGATGATAAAGAAAATATAAGTTGCAATATACAAAAAAAAAAAACACATTTTAAAGAAATAAAGTGACCATGGATTAGGCAGATGTGTAATTATAGTACACCCAAATTTCGCAAGTTCTGAACCTTTTATGGATTTGTTAATTGATAAATTCCATTAGTTGGTCTAGTTATCAGATGTTGAAACTAGTTTTTACAGTTAAATATTATGATAGTGACTGACATAGCATTTTCTTACATGAAGATAGTGTTATATGAATTAAAATAAGAAAATTAAAAACAAATGTAATAACAACTACAGACTGATTCCTTATAGCTGTAAACTGCAAAATACAGTAGTATTTAGTGTGGACATGTAATATTTTAATAACTATAATTTCTGTGTTTCCGAACGCATACAACCGTAATCTCTTCAAAGTGAGAGTGAACAGGCTTCTTCTGGGTAAGCTCACTCCACCGTCGACTCTGTCTCTGTCACCACTGACCTACACTAGAGTCAAGAGCAAACAATTTTAAATAATAAAAAAATATGGTGTTTTCAGGTCACATGAATGGCATCAACAACTGTGATAGACAAGAATTTATGAACAATGAGCAACTCAAAGTTATGTATGATGTAAGTACATGCGTTATAAGAACCTTCTTAAAACCACTGTCAAATATAAGACAAGCCATGTTGTGTACCGCATACAACTGTACCTGCCTTTCAGTTATGGCCATGGAGTGCTGGATACAATTTGGCTTTTCTTCAATTTGTAAATCAATCATTATCATTTTCATCCCCTTATCCCAATTTATCGCAACATTAATTATCGATTCATCTCGGTAGTCATCCTGTTTCTAGCCATATCATCTTTCACTCAGTCCACCCATTGTTTCTTTGTTCTTGCCCTACCCTTATAGCCACACTCATACTCAAAACTGCCCTCACAACTGTCAAAGAATAATTCTTACTGTTGTTGTCATTTATCGCAACTTACATTACACAAGACATGTCGATTATACTTTCATTTGTTGAACAGATCCGTGTCAAAGAATGTCAGCAGTTAGCCGGTCAGATGCAGAAGCTAGACACAGAAATAGACAGTCTTCGCGCTCGCCTTGCCGCTGCTATCAATGACAGGGATAAAGCAGAGTTGTCCCTGCAGGAAGCTCATCACTTGCTTGGTAACTAGCCATTACAATACAATAACAACCTTTTTTTCTGCAGCATAGATATACCTATTGTTTTGACATAGCAAAGTCAACAATGCAGTTTCAAACAATCTTTTTCTGCACTACTTTTGTGATGATGGAAAATCTGTGTACAGATAAAATCTTCTTCTAACTGAACAGACAGCTCTGTTGCTGGGGAGTTTTTTTGCGTCACTTCTTCCCAGCTATAGCACTAGGAAGTGGTGAAGGGCTGGCATTTTTGGGAGACTGTCTTAAGTAATTTTGACGTTCAAAAAGTGCTGATTCTCAACCTAGTTTGAATAAATGACTTTAGATTTTGATTAAACTCCAGTCTTAATTGTGATTATAGAAGTGCCTGTCAGAAGTGCTTGCTTGAACCGCTACAAGCATTTTTTTTTATAGCTGATTTTTGACAAGTAATAATTTCTCTTTCTCCCTCTTTAATTCCTCTGCCTTACCCTTCGAGCAATACATGCGTGATGTTATGTAGTGTTATAATTGAAAAAGAATTTGTTTCCAGCATCAAGCAAGCACAAGTTGATAGAGCTGGAGCAGCAGGTCACGAATCTGACTGATAAGCTGGTGGAGAGTGACCAGGAAAAAGAGCAGCTCAAAATGGAACTGCGCTCTGCTAATATTAGCCTGCAGGATGTACAGCAAAGACTTCATACTTTACAGGTAAAATGTAGATTTATTTGGTAAAGAAAATGTTTATTTATTTATATTTGTAAAACTTTATACAAAATGAGGTACAAAGGCGGACTTAACTGCTAAGGCTTTCTCTACCAGTCAATAGAATATTGCTATTTATTTTATCATGATTAGATTCGATATTGATAACCCATTGGTTATCTATATCTAATGTAATCAGGATACGTCTTGTGTGTTTTGAATCTACTTGATAACTCTTGTAAGTATAATATTTTATGATCCTATAAGCTTCTGCCCGAATCTTCGCCCGCGTGGATGTCGGAAATTATCCCACGAGAGCATGCTACCGAGACTAAATGTAGGCTATGTTACTCTTTTCAACATCAGCTATATGCCAGTCCCGTCAAATTTGATCCAGACGTTTTGAGAGGTTAGCCGGAACACACAGAAAGAAAAAGTTAAAAAAAAATTGTTTTTGTTATACACAGTGGCGCGTACCTTATCACATTACCTATAGGTACTACATGATATACTTAAGAGCGTTGGTTCGATTTAGCCCAAGTCAAAATGTACACGATCTATCGAACGGCGTACGCGCTGCGGCACACTACAATAGTAGAATGGTTTCTCTGTGTGCATGAGCGCTAAACAGCTAGCACGAATAATTTTGATACTTTTATTTATTTAGGATGTATTTTATGATTTTATTTTTTGGATCGAACTGTTGTAATAAATTAAAACAAGCTAACTTTAGAGTAAGTATTTAATTTTAAAATCACACATCTCTAATTGTCATTGACCGACTTTTCTTGGGTCGATCATCTCAGGCAATAGACATTTATCGTAGAATTCCAATAACTTGGATTCCATTTTTGTTTTCCAGTAATTTTTGTGGTCTTCACAGCGAATTCCTGTCTTGTCCACACCGCAAACAACAAACATTTTTTTGACTGAAAAAAAAAAATTCAATGCATTTCTATCAATGACTAAACGTAATTAATCTACGTAATACGCACAGTCAACCGAACGTCAGTCGTTACACTTGAACTATAATCACACATCGGACACTTCATACAACGCTCGTAAAATATTATTTATAATATCTATTACTACTACTTAATCAAATACACATCAAGTACACGTGCAAATGTGTGCGTGAACTCTAATAGGGTAGGTTGTCGAGCGTAGCGTTTTTAATTAACGTAATTAGCGTAACTAATAGTTCTCTACTATGTTACTACACTATGAACTATGGGGGGGGGGGGGGGGGGGGGGAAACAACACAACACCCATGATGAAAAAACCGAAAGTTTTCCTCGGCGACTTCTTGGATTTTCATATTGACGTCATTTTCGTAATCAACGGCCCCAAGAACCATGAAAACGACACCCATGATGAAAAAACAGATTTTTTTTCTCGGCGCCATCTTGGATTTTCAATTTGACCACATTTTCGTTATCAGCGACCCCAAAAACCAAGAAAACGATACCCATGATGAAAACACCGAAAATTTTCGTCGGCGCCATCTTGGATTTTCATTTTGACGTCATTTTCGTTATCAGCGACCCCGAAAACCTTGAAAACGACACTCATAACGGAAAATCCAAAAAAAAACCACCTTCAAGTACATAAAAGTAAACCTCGGTGGCCATGTCACGCAAAAGTCCATGCGCGCATTTGTCTTTTCGTGCAAGTGTCCTTCGCGCCATCAACTGCACATAATAATCTGTGGTACAGGCGCTTTTGACTAGTCGAAAATAAGTACATTTCACGCGGTTGAAAGTCGCGGGTAGAAGCTAATATAACATAACCAACCTTTTAGCTGTGGCCTTAGTCATACTTTAAAAAAAATTCCATTTTCTCTTTCTTATAGTTCTCTCTGATTTATTTCCCATTCCGTCTGAAACATAATTTTGTTGTCACTATCAAATAAATTCGGTTATATGTAGTAAGGAAGTACTTACGATCACACAATATTGCTGGTCATCAAAAATAAAATAATTTACTTACCAAAGTACTAAGATTTGACGATCACACTTTACGTTTGCTATCCGTGTACGCACGACAAAGGTCAACAGGGGTCAGGGAGACCGCCCAGCGACGTGTCCGCTCTCTGGAAAGGCTCACTGCCGACTGATTTGAATCGGTTCGTACGCAGAGTTTTATAGTAGTTTTAAAATATTTATAGAAAAATAATAGAGTTATTTTTGTTGATTTTTTTTGGTGTAAATTATAATGAAGACATTCTTCTATTATAAATAAGTATAAATTATATTAAATTAAGTAAGGTAGATGGTGAAAATAATCATTTTATCGACTGCAATTTCTAAAAAAATCATATTCTTTGGATTTTTATTTCTTAAGATATGAGTCTAAAATAAAAAATCCTTCTAATTACAAATTTTGTTAAGGATATTTCCAGTTAGATAAAAATTTTTGTTTGTTAGATCTATCAGTAATTTCAGATATTACTAGCTTCGAAATTGACACTGAAAGTGAAATCAAGTAAACCTCTGTTCAGTTATCTTGATGGTATTCACAAATGTTGTATTAATCGAAAAAACCTCTTAATTAGAAAAACAGACAACAATATTTCCTAAAGTTATTTCTTATGTTTGTAAGATTAGTGGTTGTTGGACAATCTGGTTTGAAAAATCACGTTTTTAAGCCAAGCAGCGCACGGACCGAGTAAACGCTCTTAAACGATATACAAAATTTGAATGAAATCTATTTAATAAAAAAATGTGCTGTTTCATACATTTTGTTGCATGTAGCTCAACAAAATGTATGGAACAGCAGATATTTAGTTTTAGTTTTTTTAGGTTTATTTTTTAGAACCTAAGGTACGCGCCACTTTGTATAATAAGTACCGTATATTATACAGGGTGTTCGGCAGAACGTTGAACATACGAAAATAGCAGATAGGTGGGGCCGTCTGCTATCTACCTAGCCCAAATGATTTGACCTAGGCCCCATAGATATTTTTTTAAATTTAATTTTTTAATAACCGATTTTTATGAACATTATTCAGTTTTTTTTTAAACCAATTGTATGTACTTGCAGGCTGCACACACACATGACACTGATGCCATATTTAGAGAACAGCAAGATAGGTATGTATATTTAAATATGATTGGATTTTTTTTTTATTAATGCCTGGTTCACACATAAGAATAAGAAGCTCTCTCATTTACAGGCATCGCGACGAAGTGGAAAGATTACACAACGATTTGACCAAAGCGAAAAGTAGACTAGATGATAAAGTAAGTACATATTGACTCTCTTCCTACATTCATGTCTTTAATCAAAACTTTCCTTTATTTACAATTTTCTAAACCACAGGACAACGAAATAAAGATATTAGAACGACGGTGTATGGAAAAGGACAGAGAGAAGGAAGATATTTTGATAGAAAAAGGGGCCACTATCAACAGGTTAGCTAGCGAATTAGAGGCAGCACAGAGTAGGCTCGTCAATGGAGAGACTTCCCGACTCAAAGAAAGGGTGTCTCAACTGACCACTGAGAAGAATGCGGCGAGAGAGCAAGTGAAGGAGCTGGGCGTAAGTTGATCAGTTATTAAGAAAATACTTGAAGGTTCCATTGTGTCATGTGTATGTTTGGTAGGCAGACTAATCTAGCAAACCTCAAAGTCATAATATTCTAGTCAAATCACTGAAAGTCAAGAATTAAGAGAAATTACAAAGAAAAGAGAGTTGCTCAAAATAATTTCATATAATTTTTATGGATATTTTAAATTGTCTTTCTAGTTTTTTCTAAAGACTTGAGGTGTTCTGCTTCTGCATGTAAATTTAAAATGACTTCCCTAAAGTAGAAAGAAGGTTGCGTCAAGTTTCATAAAAGTAATTCACGATGTTCTTATATTTCAGTCCAAGCTAGAATTGACTGCACACGAATTAGTTTTATTCAGGAACAAATTGGCCGGAACTCAGAAGGAATATGAACATTGGAGGACAACACTACATCAGATTTTAATGGAGTCTTTACCAGACAATACATACCTTGGTAAGTTACTAAAATATTTATTATAGAAAAACCATTTCATATAGCTTGGTCAAGTGCAGTTGCACCCGTTATGCACTAAAACCACTTTTCTCTACAATAGTAATTATGCAATAGCTCCAAAACTGCATAACAAATTACCTGATCAAAATGTATAAACCAACAACATGAAGGAGTTTAAACGTAATCATTTTAAATTATTGATTGATGAGGCGTAATAATCTGTTATTGAATATGATAATGACAAATTAAAATCATATTTATGTATTATTTTATATTTGTGTAATTCTTTTATGTATGTATTTACAAAAAAAAAAAATGTATTTAAGTAGTTTATCAACCATCTGGTATCCATAACACAAGCCTTAAGTGGTAAGTGCTTAACTTGGAACTAGATGGTGCTGTGTGCAATGTCAGACGATATTTGTATAATTTTTATATCTGTCTATAATTAAAATGTTTCTCTCTAATGATATTGTTTATTGACATTTATTATTGTATACGAAATTGTGACTAATTATCTATTACCTATTTGTTCATGTGCCGTCTTAATTTTATTGACATTTTATTAACTATTGCGTGAAATTGTGACATTTATTTTTATTTTGTTAATTGACATAAGATTACTTCGGATATTTTGTATGCCTTCTGGCGGGACATAGCATGGACCCACATTTTTTGTAAAACATCTGTTTAATTGGACCCTATGTTCACAAAATTAATAAATAAATTTGATGTCACAAATGCTAACGAAATTAACATTACGAGGAACAATGGCGTAACCAAACCATTTATATATCGCATTATGGCAGTCCATTAATTATGATTATTTTTAGGTGAACCTCCTTCACCAGGCAAGTTGTCAACTCTTAAAGAAGTTTTGAGTCGAAACAAAACACAGATGCAAAAACTGTCGTCGTTACAGGAAGAAATCAGTAAAAGGTAACAATCTCAGAACAATAACTAAAGCATAGAAGGAAGCTAAATTTAACTAATATAGTTGTCTCTGTTTTCTTACACACTCATAACAGCATTAGAAAGAGACAGATGTAGGTTGCTCAAAATGCAAATCGTCACGAAGCAAACGTCAATTTGGCTACCTTGGCTACCTTTATGATACTAAGTTTAAAAGCTACTTAACGTCTCAGGTTTTTGTCTATGACTTTGTTCATCGCATTTTTTCGTATAATGCTTATGGTCGCATGGGAGTTGAAGTGCTTCGTTGATTTTACGTGTTTTTATAAAAAATAGTACAAAATTAATAGTGATTTAGTGTAAATCGCAAAGCTTAAAGATTAAATAATGTCCTGCATTATAGTGGGATGTAAATCACATTCACCCGCAAAGAAAATGATGCGGAAATCATAAGCTTCCATCGGTAAGTAATCAAAAATGGTCATTTTATCGGTTTTGTATTCTCACTGTAGGTTATTTTGGCATTTTTTCAAATTATTTGAGCTTAGTGTACACGGTAGTGTTTTGAAATCAATATTTTATGCAATTAAATAATTCGATTCTAGGGAAAATATAAATTTTAAATCGGCATATAAATATTTTGCAATAGTGCTTCCAAAAATAAACTATCGATAGAATATCGATAGACCTAGGATCATCATCATCGTCATCTAAATTATTATGATGATTTACTCGAACATTCATTCGATAATGATGTATTGGATGATCATAGAAATTTGTTGATTAAATTGATAAGCAAAGAATATTTAACAATTAGAATTCATTATATCGCAAACAATTATCTTCTCCTGTAGAAAAAGTAAGGACATTTCTAACAAAAACTATAATTTTTAAAGGACAGTGATTTAAATCTTTTGTTACTTGTTCCGGTGCCAATCGCTCTTTAAAAATTATTTAAGCGTTTTCTTGGTAATTTCAATTTGTTAATAATTTATCCTGTGTTTATAAATAAATAAGTTGATCAGACAAGTGAGTTCTTTATTTCACCTTAGCATATTTTAGATTTAATGCCAAGGAGCGATAACATAAACTAAGAAGTCGATATCGGTATTTATTTTATGCATAGTCACATCACTAGCTAATACTCTTTTGTCTATGACAGCGTACACTTCAAATGTCCTAAAGCGCCTTCTATGCTTTAGTTAGTTATTGTTCTGAGGTAACAATATACAGTCCTAATGTCACTTTTATTCAAGACATGAAAACGGTTCCGTGGGGCATAGTTTTAAGTAGAAGTCTATTGTGAACTCTGTTTAAATAACAATAAATATGAATACCTTCATCATTATCATAATCATCAGCCTATAATCGTCCACTGCTGGACGTAGGCCTCTCCTAGTGAACGCCACTGAGCCCGATCATCGGTTCTCATCCAGTCTCTGCCAGCCGCCTTTTGCAAGTCGGCACTCCACTTGTCCGGCGGGAGTCCCACACTACGATTGCTTTAACTTTAAATAAGAAGAATAATAACTTAAAAAGGAAGGCAATGATAACCTCCTTAGTTAATAATATCATCATCGTCAGTATGTATCACTCTTCGGGTGGACAAATCCCTCTCCAATCGCACGCAATTTAACTCGGATGTTCGGCAACTCTCATTCACCCTGCGATGGCCGTCGCTCCACATAGCCCGCTATACCTTAAGTTTGTTTAAACTTTCTTCATTTTCAATGTAATTAATCCTTATTTTATTAATTTTAGAGATAAGAAAATTGAACAGCATCGCAAACAAGAGCTAGACCTCAGAGCAAAACTAGAAGAGCAGAAAGGCTTAGAAATGCAGCTGAACTCTCGCGTGGCAGTCATACAGAACAAGCTGGAACTTCTTGGCAGTAACTCTGACAGCGAGCTGTTGGAGAGCTATAAACAACAGAATGAGGCTCTGCAAGCGGAGCTTGAGGAAGTCAGAAGTGAATTGAAAAATGTTAGTAACAAAGTTGCAATCGATTTTTTTTTTCGGGTGAAATCACTCGTGATTATCAGCATATAGAAAAAGGCACCTCTAATCGCATATAAATCGATACAAAGTTGTTATTATATTTGGGGGATCGGTTCGTTTTTAACTTTTAGAAGACACTCAAGTCAAAAAGTGAATTTAAATGACTATTAATTTATATTTGTATTTAATAAGCATAACACTATGTCACGTGTATAAGTTGCATTGTATTGTATATCGGATTGATGTATAAGTTGAAACATGACTATAGAGTTATCAATTGACACTGGCCAACGACTGCCTACCAAAGTGCTAGAATGCAGTTTGGTAATTGTTTTTTGGTTCCGTATTCAAAAAGCTTCTTACTCATGTGATATCATTTGTGTACCAATAAATGACTACGATAATGGCGTAATGATGATATAAAATTATTCATGCCATGTAATCCTATCATTCCTCACTAACTACGTACATAAATGTTCATTATAAATTTTCCTTTCTCCAGTTGGATCTGAAACACACACAACTAGAGTTAGACTACGACAAGCTAAAGTCGGAGAAGGGCAGCCGCGCGACCATCGTGCAGGAAGCGAACGCGGACTTGTTGCGTGAACTGGAACGTTACAGCGGACAGCTCAAAGACACGCTTAAGGAGAATGGGGAGCTCAAGACATTATATCTACAGGTAGGTAGAATAAGCTAGATTCTCATAAATGGTCACGATACTCACTTTGTGTCATTATATCTGTATCAATCACCACACGGCTATTTTATTTAGGCACGGCGAGACTATCGCCGAGATATACTTGCTAGTGGTGATGGTGCCTCAGTCTGGTGGTAGCAAGCATGAATGGAGGAGTTTTGGCCAAGCAGCGTTATTGGGTTTTTCGTTGAATTAACTCGGTAGCATCACATAGTCTGGATTGGTGCTAGGCAACAGGATCGCGTACTATTACATGAGAGTTGATACTTCGCTCTTTTATCTCATTTCCAGTGGTACTTGCAGATAACATAACTTCACGCCTGTACTCTCCCCGAAGGGGTGGGCAGAGCTGCACCAATAGAAACACCCACATTTCGTCCGTTATGTCTATTTTTTGAAGTCCGGTCAGAATCCGGGCTGCTACTGAGAAAATTCTTTACGGAAATACTTGGTAACATTGCCCGACCTTAAAACCGAACGCAGGACCTCACGTTCAGCAGTCCAGTCGCGTTACCTTTTTTTGGCATTTGTCATTTCTAAATTTTTAATTCATTTTACCTATTCTGTTATGGTATTTTTATTATAGGTGCATCATCTTCACATATAATTATACAGGGGTATTGGTAATAAAAAATGGTGGAAGCAGATTTTTTTTGGCGATTTCTAGTTCAATTACCCCTTAAGAGGTTTATATTGTTTTACCAATAACCCTGTATAATTAATGTATACAAAATATTGTAAAGTAGCAGTGGAGTTTCTTGCCCATCCTTCTCCATACGCAACTACCTTTTGGAAGGGGCGACTAGAATCAATTCTATATTAATGTAAATGTTGACAAAACTGCCCTTTAAGTGCCTACTTGCAATAAATGCTTTGACTTTGCTTCTATCTATTGGCAGATCCAAAAACACTGTGTCACACACTGTCACGTGTTACTGTGTCAGTCGGCACAGTAATTTGCTGCTGGTAATAAGTACTTTATTTACAGGCATGCTGCTCTCGAGACACAGTTTCAAGGGAACTAAAAGACTTGCAATCAAAAATTCAAAAAGAGAAGGAACTTTACAAATCACAAGAAAAGGACTATGTAGAGAGATTGGAAAAGCAAAAGCAGCAGGTAGAGAAATTGACGTCCGAGTTCAGTAATTCGAAAGATGACTTGGAAAGAGCTAACAAGAGAATATCGGAGTTGCAAAGAGAGTTTACTGATAAGCAGAGGGAGTTCACTGAAAAGCTTGATAAGTACTTACAAGGTATGTCTCACACGTTTTTGTTTTAGTAAAAAAACTATCGATCTGTCCCTGGTTCACACGGGTACAATCTACTTGATGTGCCGATTTGTCAAAACATCAAGATTTCTTAAATTAAAAATAAATAAAAATACCAGCCTATTACTGTACCATAACATGGCAAAGGCCTCTTCTCATACAGAGAAGGCACGAGTATTAATCACCATGCTTTCTCAAGAAGGGTTGGCGGTCTTAGACTTATATTAACTATTAGTCCAGGTTTCCAGCTGTCAAAGTATAAGACTAAGATAAACTCGGAAAGTACATATATAAATCTTCGATAAACAGTACCAACTAGATAACGGTCACGTACAAAATCAAAGCTAAATGCTGTCCGAGAAAAAAGTTTAAAACAATTATAAGTCATGGCACCTACAGTACATTCGCGTTAAGAATGCAGTGAGTTATCATTGTCCGTCGGCCTAGACCCGCCCCCTGACCAATCAAATCTTTTCAAATTACAAAGTCAAGTTCACAATGACAGTTGAAGGCACAGAGTACTTTTTTTTAGATAGGAATAGAGGCTTTACTCGATGGCTTCGGAAGGAAACCGATTGTTGGCGCCACCTGCGACTACAAACCGACAACTTTCCTGATATATATATATATATATAAGATCTATAGGTCTACTATCATCATTCCTGCTTCCGTTCTGTTTTATATATTTGACTGCAGAAAATAAAACCCTTAGAATCAGAATCATACAATTTATTTTGCCATAAGTTTGATACATTTTCTAAATTACCATTACACTATAGGTCACAATTTCTAAATTACAAGTAGGTACAATGTAGGTCATAATTTCTGAATTTCTGGCTATGTGATACCTTACACATACCCAGAAGTTTGTACTTTTTTGGCCTATCACCAAGTTCATGAGTATATTATTTTATTTCTGTTGGTTTTACTAGTGTTGAAATAAAATAAAATAACTTACTAGAAGAAATCAGACTTACGGGGTACCTCAGTTTCAATAGTAGGTACCTACTGCTTTCGTTGAAAGACAAATTACAATGTACCATCATAATGGATAATTTAAAAAAAACTTAACATTTCATTGATTTTTTACTTACTACAATTACGGACTTTTTACGGTTGATAGCTTACCATAATTTATATTTTATTGCCTCAAAATGAACAGAAATAGAAATAGAACACTTATTTCAGACCGGAGTCCATAGGGTTAGTAACAATTTTACTTAACTTCTAGTGTTAGTACGTTACAGATATACACTTCAAAATTCAGCGTGGAGCTGCATCCACCTCCTCATCATCGGGCAATCCCATCAATCTGCGAACACACTGAGAATACTGTTGGTGCTGCCGCGAACACGCGTCATCAGGGATGCGCATCTATTTCTAATAATGGCGGCAAAACCTAATATTATTATCCGCAAACATCCCTGATGCACTACAACGCCACGGCAGCCGCAGCAGTACTCTCAGTGCATTATTGTATTGAACGCGTAGGTCGCTGAATGCCCGCTGAGTGAAGTTGACCCACAGGCTGCACGTCCAGTAGGACTGACAGTAAGCTTTGAAGAGCGTTACTTTAACTGCCCTCGTATATCGCGCAAACCTGCGGGTCAGCATGTTACAACGGACAGCCAGCGACCTAAGCTCCCTTTCAATGTCACAATTTAATGAATAAGAATGATTACTCATTTTTTAGAAATAAACTTTAAATTATTTAGAACGAAATCATCTTGGTCTATATTTTTCTTAATAATAAATAATACTTTTAAAAAATATGGTCTAATATCTTTATACATTAAGTATTTTTTTTATATGAAAATTAGTTGAGCCAACACATATAACACCCTCATGGAGGTCCACGAGGGGGTATTTTTGTCCTATCTATCTATAGGTACTGATAGGACAAAAATAAGTCCACGAGAAAACACCCATATAACAAAATCGTTTTTCAAACAACTTTAACTGTTTTAAAAATAATAATATTTATATTATTTAATTTTTCTTTTAAAACATCGCTTAAAATACTTTTTTGCTTTGCACTGCAGCACGTCCTCGTCGCTATCGATATCCTTTTTTCCCGTTATTATTTTATTTATATTTTTACAATAGGTAAACATAAAAAATCTACATACTAAGTTAATTAAAAAATCTATCAACTTTTCTCGGTGTACTGAGCATGTTATAAAATTAAAATCTAGAAAACATAAAATAATTGTTTTTATGTATTCTCTCAGGTTTTTTATTTCTAGATGATTAACTAATATTTTATTTATAATATCTTGCATGTTTGAAATGCATGTCACAAAATCTGGGCTAGGGCTAGAAAGCCAACGACGACTGGCATATTCTCTGCTTTTTATAAAATTATTTTCGGTTTCGCTGTAGAGATTACTCTTACAAATTTCGCAGGACCGAAATATTTTATTTTTAGATTTTTTTACGAAATATCCTGAAACATACTGTAGGGGCCCCATTATTTGGGGCTGACTTTTTTCCTTTAGAGGTGTAAAGGTAATCTCATTGACTATATCTAGAGACATATCATCAGTCGTCGCAGCTTCACTATTCTTCGTAACGACGAGGGCATGTAGTGCATTACATTGGTCTTCTTCACAATTTGCTCCAGGGGCATGGACACTGGACAGGCTATTGACCAATAAGGTTGTTAACGCCGATTCAAATCTCTCGGGCGTTGGATTTGTGTTGCGAAAGCCATGGCTTCTTATGGCCCCAAAGAAATTCTCGATTGGGTCTTGGTTTAGGTGCCGCATCCATACAGACGTAATATTATATTAAACAACTAATATTTTAATTAATCTTTCTATGCCTTCCAGTGTCCATATCCAATTATTAATACTAGGTACACTTGCAATTTTATTTTTGTCTGTAATAAATTTCATTGATTTTAAAACCTTTTTAGTTTTTGTCCAAAGTTCGTGGTGTTTCGAATTAGGGGTTACTGGTCCCAAGAGAGGTTTTGAAAACCTTTTTTTTGTAAAACTGCCATTGACAGAATCAAATAGATTGTCAAATAAAAGCAGGAGATCTGCAGTATCTTTGCATTCCCCTGGGAGGATTCCATTATCTGCAAATTAATATTTATGCAATGTTACATAAATGTGAAAGGTTGTGAGTTTGGATGGTTGTTACTCAATTAACAGTAATTGGATGGAATTTGGCACACAAGTCAACAATTACCGGTTGTAATTAGAATATTTAATACTTATTATTCCGGTAGTATATTCCTGTGGGATATTTTTGATGTTCTTTTGTCTCCGACTCAGAAGTCGCGGGGAAAAGCTAGCTATTAATTTGAATTAATACATTCAGAAAACTATGATAGGTATAGGATTCTTTCAAAGTTTAGATAAATCTTATGATATAAGCAACTATATTTTGTGGACAACCTAATATGATTGTTTTTAAACATCAACTCCGACCTTACCTGCAAGGTATCCCATAGTGGATGAAACAGCCCTACTGAACACTTGGCTGGCAAATTTGACTTTCATACCTGGCATAAGTAATGTTGGTACTGCTATGTTAGAAATTTTACTGTTACGGCAACAATATTTCTCTTCAAAATGACTGTGACATACTCGACGAAGTTTATAAATATCTTCATTACTCAGACCGATAATCTCTCCACCAATAGCATGGACCCATGTACGAAAACGAGCAATGTCCTTTTTAGGGTTTGGAAACCAATGAAGGACTCTCTGGGAATCTGCAAAAAAAGGAGTTTGTATTGAGTAAATTGCAAATCTATCATTACTCATATAATAAGCCTATAGCGTTTCCACTACTGGGACACAGGCCTCCTCTCTGTGAGAGGGAGTGGGCCGTAATCTACCACGCGGGCTATACTAAACGATCAGTACTCAACACTCAATAATATATTTGCATTCCACAATGTGCACAATAGTCCCCAATCTTTTTGGCCGGCCTGAAGTGAGCGCGACCGCCACCTTGCGCCATCTGAGCATGGTATTTTCCCAACTGATACCTTTAATTTTGCAACTGAGCAACTTAGGTGGTAATTTAAAATTACACATGTACTTACCTTTAATTTCCGCACACTGAGGAACACAACAACGTTTACTAGACATGGTAAATATTGGTGAAGTCACTCAGGAGCACTATAAAGTTTATAAGAGTCTCTGTCTCAATGCTAGTGATAACACTTAACGCTAACCGGAGGGGCACGGCTTCAACGGATTCACGGGGAAGCACTAGGTTGATGATAACACTCAACGTAAGTCCAAGGAGCAGGGGGATCAACTCGAAAAATTACGGAGAAGCATCAGGTTGTTAAAAAATGTTGAATTTACCAACAAAAACGACCGGATTTAATGACAGACGGAATGCCATTAAAAAAACACAAAATAACTACTAAGACACGAACATCCATATTGTTTATTATAGATTTGAGAATATCAGTTGCATCAAAATGTATGCCAACAGAACACAACATGAGGGTTTTATTAAATAGATTACGCGTATTTCTTATTTTTCTAAAAGTTTGGTAGCTTAGGACAATTTAATAAACTCCTACACATAATATTATTTTGATAATAGTAACATTTGATACCCACCTGAAGTAATATAATGTTAAAATAATAAATGGTCACTTGGGCACGCACGCTGTAGTATATCCAAACCTATTTTCAATTTAGGCGGTTTACTTGAACTAGCGACCTCTACGCTGAGAAACCATCAACACTTGATGTTATTATACGTCTAAATTAAAATAACATTATGAGAAGGACATGTTAGTATCATACAGTACTCTTTCAATTTGGTATTATTATTTTTCCTACTTGCATGGTAAAATGTTCTAAGATTGTACACCCTGGTTGAAGGCATTGCTTCGAACGCAACGGTTGTGTCCTGTCATTTGTGTTACTGATTTAAATTTAAAAAAAAATGAATACATCTCCAATTCGTAAAAATAAAAGCGGTTCGATAATTCATAGTGGGGAAAGAAAAGTAATTTACAATGTTTTTAAGTATTTTAAACAGTGTGATTTAAATGTGACTGTGGACAGCATAGTACAAAAACGGCAGCTGCAAGCGGTTGTCCGAGAGAACAGTTTATAGTATTCTTAGTAAAAAGTTATAGTATTCTTTCATTAAACTTAACCTTTTAAAATATAATTTGTTTGAATTTAACACCACTGTGAATACACCTTTATCTTGCAGTTGCACTGATGACTCACTGCATTATTAACGCGAACGAACGATAGTAATAAAGTCGTGTTTATATTGGCTGTGTTACAAGCGAACTAAATAAAATAAGAGCTCACGTCTCGGAGTGCGCTGTTATTTACCGAGACGTATTTCTTGCGCCTACCCGATATCTAGTCGGTATTGTGGAACAAGTCACATTGGTACTTGCCTGGATTAGAACCCACATCCTCGTTTGTGAGAGGCGAGGCCTTTAGCACGGGGCCATAACGTCTAATCTAAGTAAAATATGTATGCAGTGCTATAAGCTACACATAATCATTCTGGAACAAATTCTCTTAATGATGATGAAAACCGCAACAAAATCCATTGTGTAGCTAAGTTGAACAAGCAGACAAACGAAAAGCGACTTTGTTTTAAACAAAGATTTAGTATACTTATACTAGCGTTAGATTGGCAATGCGTTGTATTCCACGCGCGCCTCAAAGAGATGTCAGCACCAATGATGGGGTCCGCTAGGGCCGATGTTGCGGGAAAGTCCGAAAGGGTTACCATGGCCCCTGGCACAGGCAACTGAAGGAACACGGGTGGGTTTAGTCAGTAAGAGTCTGACACGCCCTCCCGGTTAGCCCAGAGCGGGAGAAGTTATTTGATGACTTCCCACCCTCAAAAAAAAAGGTATCCAGAATGCTGTACTGAAACCATGGTAATTGTACGTCGATGTCCCATTTTTTTTTTGTGGCCCTTATCGAACGGCGAGCTGCCCATTGCTCGCCGTTCGCAAACCCGCGCCTACGGTGGCCGGGAATCAGCTTGCGATTCCCAACGCCCAGGGCGTCTCCTGCGGCGGCTAGGGGCGTGAGGGCGCGAATTTTGCCTCTCCCTCACGCGTTCTGCCTCCTCCTTCGCGAGCATTACTGCTTCGCAGGAGGTGACGGGTTCCCAAGCCCTCTCGCTCCGTACCATGGCCTGGACCAGGGCCGGACGCGAGAGATTACCACCGCCAATCGCCTCCACGAGGACACGGCGGTGCTCCACCCAAGCCGGGCAGACCTCCACACGTCGATGTCCCTGCCACCCTGTATATAGATTCAATATTCTTTTGTTTAATTTTGTACAACATTTTTATTTTTGTTTGTCAGATGAAAAGTCCGCGATGCGAAAAGAGAGAGAGCCGTGTGCACAATGTGAAAAGAATATAAAACATATTAAATACTTGGACGACCAACTTAGCAAATGCACTATCAAGTTAGGTGAGTGTTCACCATTTATGTTATGCATAACCGCCTCATGTGGAGATTACCTGGAAATAAATTGGGTGTATTTAAAATGTTTGCTTGAATAATGTTCTTGTTTTGTCCTACCAGCGTCACAAGAAAGCAACGACACTTTAATGAAGGAGCTGAAAACCAAAGCGGAGTTCTTCCAACAATACATCATAGACCGTTTCAACAAACTACGCGAACAACGTAGCATTGGAACCAACACGGAGGAGCCAATGGAACGGACTCACACGCCGAGCTCTGAACAGTCCAGCATCGAGCAGCTCGTACAGAACTGTGATGACGCGCTCGCTGCCAAGGTTTGTAACAGTTGTTGAACAACGCAGCATTGGAATTAACACGAACAGCACGGACTCAAACGCCGTGTTTGGAACAGGCCAGTATCGAGCATCTCGTACAGAACTGTGATGACGCGCTCGCTGCCAAGGTTTGTGACAGTTGTTGCACAACGCAGCATTGAAACTAACACGGAGAAGCCAACGCAACGGACTCACACGCCGAGCTCTGAATTGTGACTGGGCCCTTCATTTTCCGTCCAGTGTCAGCCGAAACTTATGGATATTTTATTCTTAGAGAAATTATTCAATTTGGCGCCATGATCAAAATGTTCAGACTAAAACATGTTCTATGCTATTTTTTGTTGCAAGTTGTCTTTCTAATGCGCGCAATAGACAGCTGTTATTGAAAGTTTACAGCAACCTGTATTCCTAGAATGTTTTATTATATTAATCCATTAATATTTTTTTACAGACCGCTCTGATGGTGAAAGAGAAAGCCATTAGGGACCAGATAGCCGAAAAGTTCACGTTAGAAATGAAAACCGTTGAAATGAACTGCGCCAGAAAAATTAAAGAGATAGAGAACGAACAAATGGAAACTGTTACTAAAATAAAAGAACTCCTCGAAAGAAAAGCAAAAGAAGTTGATGCTTTAAAAGATTTCATACTCGACGAGAGGTCAAAAGTAACGCAAATACTTGAAGCAAAAGAGAATGAAATATCAGAACTTATTAAAGAACATAATGCGTTACGAGAAGAATGTCAGAAAGCTAAGGACCAGTACAACACGCTTTCAGACCAGTCCAAAACAATTTTGGAGTGGAAACAAAAAGCCGAGAAGTACAAAGAAAAAGCATTGCAAGCTGAGACGTTAGAGGAAGTTTTGAACTACGAAAGAGAAAGATTTAAACAAAAAAGTGGTAAAGAATCGATGGCGATGAAAGCGAAGGCAGCAGAACTGCAAACTAAACTGGCTGAACTTGAACAGAAGTATGAGAAGTTACAGTTGGATCATAAGATAATTCAAGACAAGTACAAGAACGCTAAGAAGAC
The DNA here is from genome assembly GCA_937001585.2 of Brachylomia viminalis. NCBI lineage: Eukaryota > Metazoa > Arthropoda > Insecta > Lepidoptera > Noctuidae > Brachylomia > Brachylomia viminalis. Next base: position 10,319,575 of record OW443316.2, on the reverse strand, counting down.
AATTTTAACTTATAAGGTACACAATTTCGTTTATAAAAAATATCGGCTTTTCTCCCCAAAATGTACGAGAAGAGGCCTGCATAAGTATAATTAGCCTATAATGTATCCACTGCTGGGACACAGGCCTCCTCTCGGTGAGAGGGAGTGGCTGTAATCCACCACGCAGGCCCAGTTCGGGTTGGTAGATATCACAGGTCTTGGAATTTTTGGTTCTAGGACATGCCGGTTTCCTTACGATGTTTTTTTCACTGCTTTGAGAGCAATGGTGATGAAAAAATTTCACAAACTTAAGAGCCTGTTTGGGTTCGAACCTACGACCTATAACTCGTAAGTCGCGGCCGTTACCACTGGGCCACCACAGCTCTCTTGGGCCACCACCGCTCTTTTGGGCTACCACTGCTCTCTTGGGCCACCACTGCTCTCTTGGGCCATCACTGCTCTCTTGGGCCACCACTGCTCTCTTGGGCCACCACTGCTCTCTTGGGCCACCACTGCTCTCTTGGGCCACCACTGCTGTCTTGGGCCATCACTGCTCTCTTGGGCCACCACTGCTCTCTTGGGCCACCACCGCTCTTTTGGGCCACCACCGCTCTTTTGGGCCACCACTGCTCTCTTGGGCCACCACTGCTCTCTTGGGCCACCACTGCTCTCTTGGGACATCACTGCTCTCTTAGCCATCACTGCTCTCTTGGGCCACCACTGCTCTCTTGGGCCACCACTGCTCTCTTGGGCCATCACTGCTCTCTTAGCCATCACTGCTCTCTAGGGCCACCACTGCTCTATCTCTTGGGCCACCACTGCTCTCTTGGGCCATCACTGCTCTCTTGGGCCACCACTGCTCTCTTGGGCCACCACTGCTCTCTTGGGCCATCACTGCTCTCTTAGCCATCACTGCTCTCTTGGGCTACCACTGCTCTCTTGGGCCATCACTGCTCTCTTGGGCCATCACTGCTCTCTTGGGCCACCACTGCTCTCTTGCGCCATTACTGCTCTTTTGGGCCATCACTGCTCTCTTGGGCCATCACTGCTCTCTTAGCCATCACTGCTCTCTAGGGCCACCACTGCTCTCTTGGGCCATCACTGCTCTCTTGGGCCATCACTGCTCTCTTGGGCCATCACTGCTCTCTTGGGCCACCACTGCTCTCTTGGGCCATCACTGCTCTTTTGGGCCACCACTGCTCTCTTGCGCCATTACTGCTCTTTTGGGCCATCACTGCTCTCTTGGGCCATCACTGCTCTCTTAGCCATCACTGCTCTCTAGGGCCACCACTGCTCTATCTCTTGGGCCACCACTGCTCTCTTGGGCCACCACTGCTCTCTTGGGCCACCACTGCTCTCTTGGGCCACCACTGCTCTCTTGGGCCATCACTGCTCTCTTGGGCCATCACTGCTCTCTTGGGCCATCACTGCTCTCTTGGGCCACCACTGCTCTCTTGGGCCATCACTGCTCTCTTGGGCCATCATTGCTCTCTTGGGCCATCACTGCTCTCTTGGGCCACCACTGCTCTCTTGCGCCATTACTGCTCTCTTGGGCCATCACTGCTCTATCTCTTGGGCCACCACTGCTCTCTTGGGCTATCACTGCTCTCCTGGGCCACCACTACTCTATCTCTTGGGCCACCACTGCTCTCTTGGGCCATCACTGCTCTCTTGGGCCATCACTGCTGTCTTGGGCCACCACTGCTCTATCTCTCGGGCCACCACTGCTCTATCTCTTGGGCCACCACTGCTCTCTTGGGCCACCAGTGCTCTCTTGGGCCATCACAGCTCTCTTGGGCCACCACCGCTCTTTTAGGCCACCACTGCTCTCTTGGGCCATCACTGCTCTCTTGGGCCACCACTGCTCTCTTGGGCCATCACTGCTCTCTTGGGCCATCACTGCTCTCTTGGGCCACCACTGCTCTATCTTTTGGGCCACCACTGCTCTCTGCCCTGCAGTGGGACATTAATAGGCTGGTATTATTATTAACCTTTTGCCGGGCCACACTGCGTGCATGAAGCGCTGTCGACGCGCACGAGTGCGATAATACTACGCGTAGCCAGCAGCCACTGTAACTTATTTTGGAGCGTGATCTACGGCATGCGCATACGACAGGATAATTAATACAAAGTTTAAATAAATTTACTGACGAAATGTCACAGTGTGATAGGTGGTACCTTCAGAAAATTATGTAATGTTGTGAAATATGGATTTATTTTTCAGGATTACGTGTCGAAAAAAGATTGTCATATGAACAACGAAATGAATAGAATACAAGATGAGTACAGGAAGATTTTCGTGAAGTTGCAGAATCAGTTGTCTTATTACATCAACCTTCGGCTGGAGGACGAGAGGAAAGGAAAACGAGTTCAGCCGCAGAGCTCACAGCAAACCGATGTAAGTTATATCAAAATATATTTTAGGAGGCTTACATCCAAACTTTTGACTCCTTATTTTTTCTAAACTTGGTTTTTAGGGTAACGGGTCAACGGAACCCTTTTGCTAAGCCTACGATATCTGCCTTTTTGTCTTTTAAACTGCAATAGGTAGATAGAATTTTCACAAAATACGTGTTACTATGACTTAGACTTGGCAAATAATTAAAAAGGTATAGTGTTTTCGACTCGCACTTGGCCTTTTTTCAACTCTCCTATCGCATGTCTGCTGGAAGAGATTTCCTACGAAACAATTAGAGCCTGTTATACTTGACGTTTCTATTCTTTCTTCCTTACTTACATATTTTCTGTGCGATTAATATTAATAAAAAACACATATTGCAGTCTGGTGAAAGGGTTGGGTTTGGAAGATGAGATAATTTTTTATAAGATAAGTACCGAAACTTAACCACCTGTGTTTGAGGTAAGAACTTATTGGCTTAAACTGGTGAAAAATCAAAATATTCTTTTATTTGCAGTATACAGATAAGATAAATAAGCTCAACGATGATTGGACACGACTGACGCAGTCCAACTTTTGGGATTATTTGAAAGATTACAAGTGATGGCGGACTGCACCGCGGCGAGTGCACGTAACTTTCACAACTAAACAATTGGTTAAAAGTAAAACATTCGTAGGCCTCAGTGTTTGTACTTAATGTAGAATGTATGTAAATAATTGTACAAGTATTATAAAAAGTTTTAAAAAGGGTAATACAAGGAATATCTCTCAAGGAGAACTGATATGTAACGTTGAGACTGCGTTTAAACTATGACAATCGCTCAAGCCCCACATAGAATAATTTCATTGAATATTTTTTTCAATGAATTAAATTTAGATAACAAGATCATTCCATTAACCATATAGTGAATTGTTCCTGTGATAGATAAGTACATTGTAGTATAATGACATGAGAAACAGTATTACACGATAAAGTGCAAAAATATTTCACATTCCTTGTGATATGTCCAGTTTTACTTGAATGGTTATGAAAATACTTCAGGTAAGTAGGTGTGTACGCACGACGGCACATCAAGCTTTGCATTTAGGCCCACTTGCAGTCGTTTAAAGACGATAGAGACAGAACCATTATTTAAATTCGTTTACCGTTAAATATTTTTAACGGTGAAGGAGTTTAGTGAATAGTGGTGTAAGCTGACCTCTCAGGCCCCGTTCACACTGCGAAATAATATATCGTATAGAACAGCGCAATGTGAACGGCCGTTCAAAGCATACACAATGCGCGGTGAGCGTATACTGGAAATGTTAATCTTGATGTGTGACGTCGTGTGTATCTGTTCATTTCTATGGCCTTTTACTATGAAAAAGACTTGTTAAAATGAATTTAATATTAATTTTCAATTATTATTGTGTTATATAGTACCTATTTAATATTAATTTGAATTGTTTTCGTTAAAGCTCTTGAAAGTAGGATGAGTAACGGAATTATATTCTATAGTATGGAGCATTATATCTGTTATGTAAAAAGTTTTGTAAATAAAAGTATCACTTTGTACATTTTTATTTTATTTCTTTATGTAGTATTTTGAAGGGACAAAGGGCATTTTGGCGACGACACATGGGACATCTTTGCCTCTTATGTTAACGAAAAGTTCAGTGCCTGCCTTCTTCAGGGCTTCGCTGACATAACCCATGGCAACATTGCCGCCAAGTGATGGAGCTGGACAACCGCTAGTGACAGCACCTACGACTTCTGAAGTTTTCGCGTCCTTCAAGACTGCGCCTTTCCTTGCCGGTGGTCCGGTTTCCAATCTGACACCTACTCTCCTCTTTGCAACGCCCTCTTTTATTTGACGCAGAATTATTGATGATCCCGGGAAGTTATCGTCGGTGCGCCTTCGTTTAGCTATCAACCATGTCAAGTTCGCTTCAACGGGAGTAACACTTTCGTCGATATCGTTGCCGTAAAGGCATAGTCCAGCTTCTAGACGCAACGAGTCTCTTGCACCGAGACCTGCAAGTTTGACGTCACTGGACTGCAGTAAAGCCTCCGTTACAACTTCCGCTTTGGCCGCGGGTATTGATATCTCCACGCCATCTTCACCAGTGTATCCGCATCGAGTTACTCGGCAATCAACTCCTGCAACTTTGCCCAATCTGGATGTCATGAACACTAAATCCGTCACTGATATGTCAGTCAGATTCTGTAAAGCTGACGCTGCTTTTGGACCTTGTAACGCAATCAGGGCTCTCTGGCTCGTCTCTAAGAACTCAACATTCACATCATTGCCTTTCTTCCGAAATATTTCCGACGTTTCTTTCATGTGCTGCTTATCTACTTCCAATCGCCCGGCGTTTGAGACCACGTACAAAGTATCTGCATTCACTTTTGTTACAATCAAGTCGTCTATAATTCCTCCTTTGTCGTTCAAAAACACGGTGAGGGAACTAGAGCCATCCTTCATTCCTTTCAAATCAACGGGACATATTGACTCGAACCAAGACAAACAATCCTTGCCACGCACGTTTGTCTGTAGCATGTGAGAGACATCGAAAATGGAAGCACTTTTTCTTGTGAACAAGTGCGATTCAGATAGACTCAGGTCCGAATATTGCACTGGTAGGAGAAATCCGGCGAAATCAACCACTTTACCTCCATATTTCGTGTGTAAATTGTACAATGGCGTCTTCGTTGCTTTAAATTCATCACTATACCACCTCGAGGATACCGTCCCGCCTATTTGCTTAGGAACCACAACTCTTGGAACGAGCAGGACTCGGCTAAGTGCAATTGAACACATTTTCACAGTTCAAACTCTTTCAATATGATTACAACATCTGACCAAACAATATCTATAGTTATAAGAAAAGGTCAGCGGTCAATCGGTAAAGTACTGATAAGTAATGATGTTACATTCTGTCAGTAGTAGGGGTAAGTGTTTATTGGGAATATTTGAAGCTATCGAAATATAAATTGTGAGTTAATGTTATCATATCTTGCTCCATTAAACGTTTGTCTGTTTGTGTCATTACCAGCCTCTAAGTTTTGCTTGTTATAATGAGCAGTATGGTTCGACTGATGGGATGAACATGTAGGCTTATCTCGTGCCAATAAATCGTCATAGAAACCCTCCGCCAGAGGACGATGATGGGCTATTAGGGTCGATACATACTGCCGCAGAGTCGAGGGGAATAGAAACAAACCTTAAAACCTAACCCTTGGTATGCTATGTAATAGTTTTAAGGTTTGTTTCTATTCCCCTCGACTCTGCGGCAGTATGTATCGACCCTAATAGCCCATCATCGTCCTCTGGCGGAGGGTTTCTATGACGATTTATTGGCACGAGATAAGCCTACATGTTCATCCCATCAGTTGCAAATATGTAGGCGGCTCACAGACACGCGTCCGTTCCTCGGAATGCGCGCTTGTTTCTTTGCTTCTAGACAGGTAAAGGGTCCAATAGTGTGCTGTGTGAATCGACCCTTACTGTCTTAAACCTCCAGTTACTGTGAGGATATGACCCACCTACAATAGTAGGTGTCCATTGCCCCCAAATCTTGTCTCTGCCAGCATAATTCAGAAAGTGTCTATCCTACTCCAATTTTATTGCAAATGTTAACTACCTACTTGGTCCTATCTCTTAGATTTGATTTGATGTGTGAAGTAGAAATTGTTCCTTTGTAAAGTGTGCACTTATTTTGATAATTTTACTTCTGTTGAATATGAGTAAGATAGTTACTTACTGATGACGAACCTGAAACCACAATGCTATGTGCAAGTGCATTGTGGGAAGAGCAACATTTTGGTGTACAACTTCAGCTTAAATGACACAGGTAAAATTAAATTAAAACAACAGCAATACATTAAAAAGTCTATTCTAATCATTTATTTCACAACTATCCAATACTTTTAAATACTCTTCATGAGTTAACAATTCACTCTTAGTAGCTTCAGAAATAGCAATACTTGATAAAATAACAGCAATATAACCATCAGCATCAGGCAATTCTTTCAGGAGCTTGGGCTGATTAACTAACTCTTCATTTACTTCAACCAATGTCCCTTTCATACAGCAAGGTATCTCAAAAGCTGTTCCATCTTCAAATTCTATTTTGCAAATCACGGACTTGGGGCCTAATTGCTGTCCACCCCTCTTACTCTTGCCCCTGACGGAATTTTTCAACCTGTCTACTTTTCCTACAGTGTAATTCACTTTGTACTCTTCATTCTTACTGAAAAAGAAATGACTTGGTGCCAGGCTCAAGAGAGCAATCCTGTTAGAGTGGAACATTATCATAATGTCATTGTTCTTTATTCCATCAACATCTGTAATATATCTCTTACTAAAATATCTCTCTGTGAATGTCTTTAAGTTGTTTAAGTCTGGTATTGAATCTAGTATGTTTGCCTCCATTGTAATAAAAATAAATGCTATGTTTTAAGTGCAGTTTGGCTATTTTAACTTGCTTGGTTTGCTCGCTCTTGTGCTAGTATTCGCGCCCGGATTTCTGAGTGGCGTTTACGGGACTCTTGCAAATTAGCTGTCTGTCGTGCAATGCGCTCTGTTTTCAAACACTTTCTCATATCCCGGTCATAATCATTGCAATATCCAATAAACTTTCTAAATGGATGCTGGAACAAAAACAACAGTCTAGATAAAATGGGCCACATTGCCACATGGGCAACATTCTAGACTAGATTTATAATAATTAAAGACGAAATTACTTTAAACTAATAATGGGAGTGTTTGTAAAAAAGAAACATTGGGCGTGCTTCGTATAAATTAGGTTATTATCATTATCAGATAAATCAGCATCAGCGAGTTATATAACATAATCAACACAATTGCGGCAAATGTGTCTATTGTATATATACTAATATACTACATTTATTATTTAATTTGTTATGCAATTCAGTTTTTACTTCTTACCTACCTCGGTGTGACAGTCCATCAACTTTCGTATAAAAACATTACATTCATCTGTATGTAAATGGGGTGCCAAGTCTGTGTGCATAACTGAGTATTTTTTCAGATGTGTTATGGGAATTATGTATCTAACAACACAACCGTTGTAAGTTTTTTTTAAATATATAATTATTTCAAAACGGCCCAACACAGAAGCAGCAGATTTCGATTGTCAACTTTTTGACATTCATTTTGACATATGTCAGTGGTACTCAGTAATGAACCAGAGACTACAAAGGGAGCGTTCCGAGTTGAGATGTAATCGATTTGAGCGTGCTAACACCATTGACTTATAATAGTATGGACTGGAAATATCAACAAAAAAAAGGTGCCTACCTACAACTCATAATGTCTCATAAAATGGCGGCCATTGCTAGGGTTGTGGCAATCAAAGAATATTGGTGTAACTATAACGAGTATCGATACGAGTCTTACTTGATATCACGTTTGGTTCTTAATTATATACCTACTTACTTAAAATCTGTTGTAACAGAAAAAGATGAGTAGTTTACTTACCGTCTGTTATCTGAGAATAAAACTCATATCAAGTATTTTTTTCTGTACAGAATTACCTAACTATTTAATAAATGGTGAGTTGTGGAGTAAAAATTAAAATAATTATTTTTTTTACTTAAAATGTTTATTGGTGTGATAATAATTATAAATTATAAATGATTTTATTTCTGTAAGTAGGTTTGTACAAACACTTTTCTACGTCAATCGTATTTTAAAAACTAAATTAGGTCGGCGCTTCCTATCTGACCACTCTGAGAAGAAAGGCCGAAAGAAACTCCGTGGTCACAGTCTCTTTTAAAGTCCAGACAAAATCTTGGTCAGATCACGTGAAGGCTATGTAGATCGCTGTCTGAAATGGTCTTTTGAGGAAAGAACCACACAAATTGTGTGGACCTGTCCGGTCAGTTTCTTCAGAGTATTTTTTTTTGGTGCGGGTAAACCTTTGGACTTATTAATTTGTCTTTTTAAGAAGTTTATTGGTCCCGCCAATTCTTCTATTACAACAGTCTGTTCCATGTTGATAAATTTTTTTCTTCGAAGGTCTTCTATAATATCTTTCAAATTGGCCATTTTTTTTGTTTTTCTTTCGAATCATTTCGATAAGGCGTTTAACTTTTTGTTGTTGATTGACACATTTTTCTTTTAAAGCCTTATTTTTTTCATTTTGTACAACCTGAAAAAATAAATGAAAATTACTTCAATCATCAACTTGCGTCGAAAATGCTGCTTTGTAATATTTGTTTCATGCTAAGTCTATAGATCCTAAAAAATCGAATTGTATATTTATACTTTAGCACGAAGATCAGAAAACGTGCTGAGAAATCACTGACAGGTGGACCTGTAGTACAGCTACGGAACAGAGAGGATACGTCATTGGTACCGTAACCACACCTTAAATAAGAGAGAACTCAGCTCATTTCATCCCCACATTTCATTTTTGATAATTTATCCCCTGTGGGTAGATTTTGTTCCAAAAATACTTTATTTTTCTACTTTGTAAAAATGTCTCATTTGGATTTCAGTGTTTTCTGGAGACGTAACTTAGCATTATTTTCGTAATGTTATAAAATTTTAATTTTCGTAAGAACCTCCTGTAATTTTCTAGCATCAAAAACGTTTGAGTAGATACATACCACTTTGTGCACTGTTTCGTCTGTTTCCACAATTCGGTGGGGGAACTGTAATGAAGGCATTACAGTAGATGTGATGATACGTGGAGAAACTTCCGTATTTTGAATGTTTATCGTTTCACATAATACAGATGACTCGTGACGTTGTTTTTTGCCAGGTGCCTGAAAAAAATAGATATTAATAAGCAATTAGCAATTTACAATATGATTTATTTATGTAATTAATACATCTATTTATTTATTTCAGGCCAAAGGGTCGGGCTATTATTAATCAATTATTATTTACACTTACCGAAAATACTGTGGGAACAGAGTAATCATGTAATCTCATTACATCAAGTGTTCTATTGAAACAGCTTTCTTCAAAGTGAAGTGAACAGAGGTACCTACCATTCTTTATGTCGCGGATTAATATTTTCTTCACCGATAGCCTCTAACCACTTTTTCTTTAATCCTTCATTTTTAGGAAACCTATAAAAAAGGAAAGTATTTTGATCATTAAATCATTTTGGTTAGAGCTGCTGCTAATATCTAACTAAAATAAATAACAAAATGTCGATGTCTTATTTTATCATCATATAAAACTCTGTGGAACGGTCTCCCGGTGCTGTGACCAAGCAAAGTCACTCGGACCGATTAGGACACGCAGAATGATTTATGTTAACATCGCTGATTCTACCGATATCGTTTCAGCGGAGGAACTAGTTTCGGAAACTATTACAGCAACGGTACAACACTATTCCACTATGACATATTATTGTAAACAAACGAATGAAATAATAAATAGGTCTCCTATACGAAAATTACCCCAAATATACCTTACCAAATATACTTTAGTCTTAAAATCACTATTGAGTAACAATTTGTTCATCGAACGTGTATGAATTTATGTAATATTGCATGAAAACCGGCTACTAACCTATGCAAAGACAATTGAGGTTGATTTCCATTCTTTTCTGCACCACACTTCACAATACAACACACAGGCATGTTGGTTTGCTGTTTTCCAACATTTACATTCATTTTTAAAGGTAAACTCCTCGTAATATTGTCGCAAATCTCAATAACACAAAAAATAAACAACCATTTGACAGCACAACTGCCACGAAACTCGTCGCCACAGACTAAATATATGTCGCATAAGATGGCTGATAGGGCACTTACCTACAACTGTCCCTACGTCACGACAAAATGTTACCATAATGAGCAACCACTTAAATATTGTTGTCTCTTTTATCACATAAGATTATTTCATTAGAAAGAATGAGACAAAACGATATTTCACAGTCTGTATCGTATTTCACTCATATTTGTATCCAAAGTGTATGTCAAATATAACGCGGCGCCTCCATGTTTTTCCTAGCTCAATGGCTAACACCCATACCGAATTAGCGTGAGTGCGATAACGATGTCCCGTAAATCGCCATATATGACGTCATGACATGCGCCATCTTGCGATAACGCCGACCATGCCCTAAATTAATATCACCGTGAGCGCTGTCAAAAATGATGGTAAACTAAAGCGGCATTTTCGAAATTATGCTGTAAAATCCAAGACATAACAGAATACCTGAGGGGCAATTCCCGTAATTTTAAGACCGTTCGCATTCTAATCTCAGTCTCAATCTGTCAAAATTACAATCTTTTTACATACATTTTTGACAGGTTTTTGACATTGATTGTCGCTGAGATGAGATTGCGACTTGAATTTGAACGTTTTTTAATTACGAGAATTGGCCTACTGAAATGAGTTTTAAACTCGTGCGCATTATGTTTAATTATTGTTGCGTCTATGTTATTTGTAATTCTTGGTAACAATTATTAAGTTATAATTAGCTAATTATAGTTTTATTAATTACTTTTAACATAGCCAATAATATTGACACACATAAATATTGTAAACCCCGTGGGTATGTTTTAAAGTGATACAATAATGCCAATTGTAAGAACTGTCTTTTCACCTGTGACCAACAATAAATAAATGAATATGAACATGGTATTTTACTTCGGGGTAAATCTTTGCCGGGAGCATGTAAATACGCTAATATAAGCACTTCGATATCCGTTTCATCCCTGGACGAATTGTCGTTCTCAAACTCAAAATTCTGAGTTATCAGAGTCGATAGAGTAATCCAACAAAATAGAAGTGCCAAAGCGTTGAACTTCCATTTGCAGAAGAATATCCAATCGGTCATTTTTGTGCAAGGTTTGAGGTTGACGTTGAGCGACCACGGTGAGCGCGTTCACGACACGAGCGTTTCGAATTGATGACAGATCTAAACTGTCATAATCATGATAATAATATCTAATACGGAACGCAAAATATCGATGTGATCGCTGTGAGCGATCATGGTCTAATTCGGAATGCAGGGAATGTTGAGAATGTGCTGCCAAATATAAAAAAAGATCAAGATCTTTTTGGTCGAATGGGCCAAAGATCTTTGAATAAGATAGTTTCAAGCGAAAACAGCCCACAAATAGTACAAACTATAGTTACTTCTGTCAGCATGTATAGTTTAGTAATAGGGTAGACAATATAGGATAGGTAGGATATATCATTAATTATATATAAATTGCTAAAATTAATAAATGTAAAAACCTAGTATGTTGTGCTCACCGTAAAACGAAACGTGCGTCTGCAACTGCAAACGCTTGTGTTGTGTGATTCATAACTCCCGCCACTAAGTAGTCGTATAAAAACGGCTGTTGCACAAGCAAACAGGGAGTAAACAGCCAACAAGAAGGAGTACTCGGTGGCAGTATTCCTCGACATGGAGAAGGCCTTCGACCGTGTGTGGCACGACGACGGCCTTATATACAAGATGGCCACGTCCGACGCGCCCCGTCACGTTGTAAAGGTGGTCTCTGATTTTCTCTACCACAGGACTTTTAGGATGGTAACCGACGGCGCGCTATCAAGCGCCCGCCCGGTGCTTGCGGGTGTGCCGCAGGGCAGCTGCGTGTCGCCGGCGTGTTACTCACGTTACACCGACGACATCCCCACTACCTCGGACGTGATGCTCGCGCTGTATGCAGATGACGCCGCGTACATTACTACCTCGCTTAACGCGAAGTACGTGGCGGTCAAGATGCAGCGCGCACTCGATTTACTTCCCGAGTAGCTGTCAAAGTGGCGGCTGTCGGTGAACGTGGGTAAGACGCAGGCGATGGTCACCAGCATCGCGCGCCTCCCACCACCCTTGAAACTTCAAGGAGCCGACATCGAGTGGTCGCCCCGGGTCAAGTACCTGGGTGTCACCATCGACCGTCGGCTCACGATGGGGCTGCACGTCCGCAAGGTCGCCGCACAGGGTAGGGTCGCCCGCAAACGCGTCCATGCCCCGTGTCCGCCAACAGTCCGCAAGGCGCCAGGTGTACTGGTGGACCGACGAGATCGCGCGGCTGCGCGTTGAGTGCGTTGCGGCTCGCCGCCAGTACACGCGATACCGGAGACGACGTCGACGGGATTCCGTCGAGGAAGACGCGCTGTATGAGGTGTACCGCGTGTCCAAGGAGACTCTGTGGCTGGCCATCGGCGACTCTAAGTCGCGTGCCAGGGAAGAGCTGCTGGGGTCCCTAGATCGGGATCCGTGGGGGCGCCCCTACCGTTGGGTACGGTGCAAGTTGCGTCCCTGGGCGCCTCCACTGGTGCAAAGCATGCAACCCCAGTTGCTAGAGGCGGTAGTATCGGCCCTCTTCCCTGAGCGAGCGGGACACGTTCCCCCGGCGATGGCTTCGCCCTCAGCCACAGACTCTCCAGAAGAGGAGACCGTGACGCCCGAGGTGACGCAAGCAGAGACGAGAGCGGCCGTGTCGCGACTCCGGGCTAAGAACACAGCGCCTGGACCCGACGGAGTTCCTGGTCGAGCTCTCGTCCTGGCTCTGAAGGAGCTGGAGCCCCAGCTGAGGGGGCTCTTCACGGCATGTCTCGAGCAGGGTCAGTTTCCCAGTGTGTGGAAGGAGGGGAGGCTGGTCCTGCTCAGGAAGGAGGGGCGCCCCGCGGACTCGCCGTCCGCGTATCGGCCCATAGTGCTGCTCGACGAGGCGGGCAAACTTTTTGAGCGCATTATCGCAGATCGCCTCGTCAGCCACTTGTGCAGGGAGGGGCCGAACCTGGACGACAACCAATTCGGTTTTCGTCGGGGGCGCTCCACCATAGACGCCATCATGCGCGTGAGGGCCCTGGCGGAGGAGACGGTGTCCCAGGGTGGGGTGGTGATGGCGGTGTCTTTAGACATCTCCAACGCATTCAACACCCTACCCTGGAGTTGTATTCGGGAGGCTCTGAAATACCATCGCGTGCCTCCCTACCTCCGCCGTACAGTAGGGGCCTATCTGGAGGATAGATGCGTCACCTATCGGGGACGTGACGGTGCCGGTCGGCACCTCATGTCGTGCGGTGTTCCACAGGGATCGGTCTTGGGACCGCTCCTGTGGAACATCGGCTATGACTGGGTGCTGAGAGGCGAGCTCCCGTCGGGTGCCGACTTGACGTGTTATGCGGACGACACGCTTGTCGCTGCCCGGGGGAGCTCGCACAGGGAAGCGACGTTGATAGCCACGGCTGCGGTGTCACAGGTGGTGAACCGCATCCGGCGCCTGGGCCTGGAGGTGGCCCTAAACAAGTCGGAGGCCATGGTGTTTCATGGCCCCCGACGTGCGCCGGCGCCGGGATCACACATCGTGGTCAGCGGGGTCCGGATAGCTGTCGAGTCCACCATGAAGTATCTGGGATTGGTGCTCGACAGCCGATGGGGATTCGGGCCCCACTTCCGGCGGCTGGCGCCCAAGCTGATGGGTGCAGCGGGCGCGCTTTCAACGTTGCTTCCTAACTTGGGGGGCCCGAGCGCCGCCTGTAGGCGGTTGTACGTGGGAATCGTGCGGTCCATGGCCGTGTATGGGGCCCCTGTGTGGGCGATGGACATGACGGCCGGCACTCTCGCCATTCTGCGCAAACCGCAGAGGGCGATGGCCGTCAGAGTCGTCCGCGGGTACCGCACGATTTCCTACGAGGCGGCTTGTGTCCTGGCCGGATCTCCGCCCTGGGACCTTGAGGCGAAAGTACTCGCGTCATTATATCGATGGCGCGAGGAAGAGCGGGCACGGGGCTCGAGGCCGGTGCAGCGGCAGATCGCGCTGCGCCGAGAGGAGCTCCATCAGGTCTTGGTGGCGGAATGGCGGCTAAGGCTTCTGCGCCCTACCGCCAGCCTCGCTACCGTCGAGGCGATCCGGCCAGTACTCGACGACTGGCTCGGGAGAAGGCACGGCTCCCTGTCGTTTAGGGTGACGCAGGTGCTGTCGGGGCACGGCTGCTTCGGCAAGTACCTGTGCCGCATAGGCAGGGAGCCGGACGCTCGGTGCCACCATTGCGTCCATTGCGGGGAGGACACGGCGCAGCACACGCTCGCCGAGTGTGTAGCTTGGGAGGAGCAGCGCCGTGTCCTCACAAATGAAGTAGGAGGCGATCTGTCGCTGCCGGCCGTAGTGCGGAGGATGGTCGGTAGCGCAGAGTCGTGGGACGCGGTGGTGTCCTTCTGCGAGGACGTGATGTCGCAGAAGGAAACTGCGGAACGGGAGAGGGAGATCTCGACTCCCTTCCCCGGCCGCAGAAGGCGCACCGGGCGCAGGAGAAGGGCGGACAACGCCCTTTTCCGGCCCCCATGAATGGGTCCAGGGGCGTGGGACTTGGGGAAGTCCTCGCCCCCTATTTGATGGACCCGAGGCGAAGGCGCGCGCGGGTGTCGGCGCGCGCCTCTGAGGCGATGCACAGGGTAGTTAAACACCTCACTACCCCGTGCAGGAGACGAGGCCCGGACAGACCGGGCCAGCACTAGTGTGGGGCTGCGGAAGAATTTCGATTCCCGCGGCCCCGCGCGCACGTGCGAGGAGACACCGGGGTGGTTTTAGCCGGTAAGAGTCCGGCACGCCCCTCCGCCTTTTCCCCAGGCGGAGGTAGTCCATGAGGATTTCCCCCCGAAAAAAAAAAAAAAAAAAAAAAAAAAGGGTCGCCCGCAACCTCCTTAAACCAGTGCTCTCGTCCCGCCTCCCAGCGCGCGTCAAGTTGGGCGTGTACAAACAGTACGTGCGCCCAATCTTGACGTACGCCGCCCCCGCTTGGTTCGCCCTCACGAGCGAGTCGAACCTAAAGCTGCTCCGCACGTAACATAACCAAGCGTTGCGGACAATAGTGGACGCCCCTCGCTTCGTGAGGAACGATGTCATCCAGCGGGACCTCGGGATTGAGAGCCTGTATGAGTTTGTGCGGCGCCTCGCGAAAGGAATGTTCGCGCGTGCCGAAGCATCTGCTTGGCCCCATGTCAAGCAGATAGCGCCCTGGCATGCGCGCCCCCCTGACGTGAGACCCCTACCCCGCGACCTGGTAGCGGACGACGACCCCATCGCACCGGACTGACTCCCGAGTAAGCCGCATCCAGGTTACACGCGGCTTACTCGATACAACTGAACTCTACAACACCACATACATCCGTTGCGTAGCGTGTGCTAGGTTAATATAGACACGTTACGTAAACGAAATACAAACACCCACCTCTATACAGGCGCCTAAACACACACGTGAATGCGCGGCGCGGGCGGCGATTCACGTAGACACTGAGCGGTGTTACACAGTACAATACCGCTCACACGCACACGACGGCTTCTTAGCCCGGACCGTGACCGGCTAGCTCTGGAAGCGGGACAGGCGGGAGCCACACACCCTATTCTGTAGGAGCGTCGAGTCGGCACCTTCGTCGCTGGTCGTCCCCCGCCGGGCCTCCCCCAGGTAACTGGGGGTCTCACCTGGCGGGGACAGACCGCCGAGGTGTCGTGAAGATAGCGGCGTTGTGAAACAGCGCCGTGGCGCGCCTACAGAAAAATACATAACAACCACTCACACGGGCGCGCGTTGCGACGCGGCCGCGACCGCGGCCAATAAGCCGTTGCAGCATACTTAATGAGGGGCCCGTATTTACGGGCCACCGTGTTGCATCCGCGGCCGGGGGGCGATGCCCCGGTACCGCTCGCCGCGCCCTCTTACGGGGACGCAGCGACTAAGATTCAAACAGGGAGTTGAGTTCGAATGCTTGTAGAGTGCGCACCGCTACTAAGTCTAAACTTAAAATGTAAGTATGATTCATTATTTATTTTATGCAACAATTATCGTTGTTGTGATTGTTAATGTATTTGTTATAATATAACATAATAAAATATAATTTTGTGAAACCATGTTTGATATATTTATTTTACACCTACATTATATTATTTACAAGTACACACAATTTAAATAAAGTAATATAGATAAGGTAAGATTGTCCTACAAAACGGTACGGCGCCGGCGATCTTACATATCAGAAGTGGGATTAGAATTTGACATTTGTTTAAATAAACAATCATAAATGTTTTTTTTTTCTCATTATTTTTTTAAATTGTGCATTGTCTAAAATTACGTAGTTTGCTTTCGTTATTTCCTAATTTCCAGATAAAATGGAAAAAATTACAACTACTGCTGCGGGACAAACCACCTCGCGACACTCTGCGGGCCGATCTGATGCACATCGATCGCGCAGCCCTATACATCGCAGTCCAAGTCCTATATTGACAATGAGGACACGCAAGGAACTCGTGGAACAGCGGAACAGTCGTGAGGTACAACCGCGCAGTCGACGCAATGAGCGATTGCCTAGCCACCAAAGCGATGGGTGGTCACCGCGTAGTTGTCGCGATGGCCGGTCACCGCACAATTGGCGCGGTGGGTAGTCACCGCGCAGTTGGCACGATGGACAATCGCCGCGCAGTCGGCGCGATGGACATTCACCGCGCAGTCGGCGCGATGGACATTCACCGCGCAGTCGACGCGATGGACATTCACCGCGCAGTCGGTGCGATGGACAGTCACGACGCAGTCGGCGCGATGAACAGTCGCCGCTCAATCGGCGTGATGGACAGTCGCCGCGCAATCGGCGCGATGGACAGTCGCCGCGAAATCGGCGCGGTGGACAGTCGCCGCGCAGTTGGCGCGATGGACAGTTGACGCGCAGTTGGTGCGATGGACAGTCGGCGTGATGGACGGTCGCCGCGCAGTTGGCGCGATGGTCAGTCGCCGCGCAATCTACGCGGCGAACAGTCGCCGCGGAACCAACGCGTTAGGCGTTCGATGCGCAGCCGAGATGACGGGAGGTCACGCAGTCTTCAACGAAGCGAGCAGACCTGCAGCCGACGTGCCCAGTGGCCTTCTGGCACACAGAACCGGCCTTCAGGAGCTCATCAGCCTCTCCGCTATCTTGGCGAAGAACAGATCCGGAATCCGGGTGAGTCAGTAGCACAGTCTTATAAAATTGATGATATTGCTCAGATTTTTCAAATGATAAAAACTGTAAACCAAACTGACTCGTTGGATAAACTGGGGTCTATGCAAAACACTATACCAGAATTCGATCCAGGCAGGAAAGAACAGACGATGGCCATGTGGCTACACAAAGTAAACGAATGTGCACTCATTTACAGTTTGACTGAAAAACAAATCGCACACTTTGCGCTACCCAAATTAAGGGGCGTTGCCAAGAGGTGGTACGAGGGGCCGTCGTCTGTCCTTTACTCCTGGAGCGAGTGGCAATAGAAGCTTCTGTCTGCATTCCCTCCGGAGGAAAATTACGGACAAATGCTCAGTGATATGTTGGCTAAAAGGGCCCGATTTAACGATTCGTAAGAGGAATAATTCTATGAAAAAGTAGGTTTAATAAATCGATGTGGTATAGAAGGTACTCGCGCTGTAGAATGCGTTTTACACGGTATTGACGACCGATCCGTGAGGTTGGGCGCTGAAGCTGTTAAGTTTTCAGACCCAGATAAATTATTATCGTATTTGCGTTACGTGAGAAATATAAAACCACTTGTCGACCGTAAAAACGATAAAGGTCCTTTGAATAAAAACAATTAAACACAGTCTCGAACTTCTTCCAATAGCAAGAAAACCCGTTGTTTGAATTGTAAACAAGAAGATCATTTCGTTGCCCAGTGTCAGCATCCAATTAAGAAATGCGGTAAATGCAATAAAATAGGCCATGAAACCGAACAATGCTACTCTAAAATTCCAGCCCCAGATAAAACCATTTTTAGAGTTGCCAGTAACGAAGTAGGCTTATCACCCGATGCCTCTGTTTTATTAAAGCCAAATCAAAAATATTTCAAACAGGCTGTTGTCAATGGGGTCTCTATGCAGGCTTTCATTGATTTAGGCAGCGAATGCTCCATGATTAAAGATTCTGAGTTTCGAAAGATCAGTAATCAGTTTGACACTAAGAAGTTACCGATCCTGAGGGGTTTCGGTAAATCAATAGTCAGTGCCATCGGTAAATTTAACGTTCATATTATCATAGACAGTGCTGCAGCCAATGTTGACCTGCTCATAGTCCCAGATAACGTCATGCCTTTTCCTCTTATGATTGGTCAAACATTTACAGAACAGTCGCACATAATAATTAAAAAAACAAGTGATTGCTTAGATATATCAAGCCTGGGCATTCTTGAAATCTATAACCATAAAATTAAATTATTTTGTAAAAACAAGACTGAAGTATCAGGACTTAATACTGTCGAGGTATACAGTAATGATCCTAGTTTTGATGGGGAAATATTCGTTGAAGGTGGTATACGATATAAAGAACACGCAAAATACTCGGTTTTGTCTGGTATGTATTATGTTCGAAATGGCCTCGGACTTATAGTGGTTACTTGTACTCCCTCTTCGAGATTAAGCTTCGAAGCAGACTTTTTGATAGCACGAGGCCTAGCAGCCCACGAAGAGGAAACATGTCTCGTTTTAAATATCACAAACTGTACAGCTCGTATGCCTTCAACCTTAACAGAAGCCCAATTAAATATTGCCGATGATCTATTAGCCGAAGATAAAGAAAAACTATTGTCATTACTAAATGATTACCGAGAATGTTTTGCTCTGGATTTAACGGAATTAGGTAGTACATCGGTCGGCAACATGAAAATAGACTTTTTTTTTTTTTTTTTTGAGGATGGGAAATCATCAAATGACCCCTCCCGCTCTGGGTGGAGCGGAAGGGAGTGTCAGACTCTTACTGACTAAAACCCACCCGTGTTCCTTCCTTGGCCCTTTATGTTCCGGGTCAGCGGTACCCCTTATGGATGATCCCGCTTTCCCGGCAGGCTTGGGCCCTAGTGGGCCCCCTCTTCGATGCTGACATCTCTTTGAGGCGCGCGTGGAACACGTACGCGCCGTCCGGCACGGGCCTGATTCTGATCGGACGGTGAGCTACCCATTACTCACCGCCCGCAGGCCCGTGCCTACGGTGGCCGGGAGTCGTCACGCGGCTCCCGACGCCCGGAGCGTCCACCGCGGCGGCTTGGACGGGAGACTCTCTCCCTCTCCCGTCCCGCCACCTCCTTCGCTAGCATGACTGCTTCGCAGAAGGAGGCGACTGCCTCCCACTCCCCCTCGCCCCGGACCATGGCTTGAACCAAGGCCGGGCGTGAGAGGTCGCCGCCGCTGCCGATCGCCTCTACGAGGACACGGCGGTGCCCCGCCCATGCAGGGCAGGCCCCCACCGTATGCTCCACCGTGTCCTCGGGGCGATCATCGCAGTGGTGACACCCGGGCGTTTCCTCCCGCCTGATGATGTGCAGGAACCTCCCGAAGCTTCCGTGTCCGGTGAGGACCTGCGTCAGGCGGTAGGTGAGGACGCCGTGACGCCTCCCTAGCCACTCCTCAAAGAGGGGTCTTACCGCCGCTATCGTGGCGTGCCCTGCGCTGGGTTGCGACAGTCGCTCTTTCCATGCCGCCATAAGATCGCGCCGGAGGTCCGTCCGCTCCGCCGCGATTTGCCGCGGAAGCGGGGTTTCCCCCCGGCGTAGTGCCTCCGCGCGCCACTCATACAGGCGCGCGAGGACTATCGCCTCCAGATCCCACGGCGGCAGTCCGGCAAGGAGGCTTGCCGCCTCGCCCGAGATCGTGCGGTAGCCCCGGATCAGCCTTACGGCTACCACCTTTTGGGGCGCGTTCAGATAGTGGGCGGCTCTCCGCCGCCAATGAAAATAGACTTAAGTGATGATCAACCGGTAGTTTACAGGCCCTATAGACTGGCTATTGCAGAAAAAAGAAGTAGAAAGAGGAATGATCAAAGAGTTATTAGACACTAATATCATACGCCCCTCTACTTCATCTTATGCGAGTCCCATAGTCCTCATTAGAAAGAAAACCGGTGAATTCCGACTTTGTATTGACTATCGAGCGCTCAACAAAAAGAGATATTTTAGCAGATAATACGTTGTTTACTACATTAGATCTGGCATCCGGATACTATCAGGTGCCTATTGCTGAAAATGATAAACACAAAACTGCATTTGTCACACCCGATGGACATTACGAGTTCAATCGCATGCCATTTGGGCTTGCTAATGCGCCAGCAATATTTCAGCGATTAATGAATCAGATATTAGGGAATGCTCGACATGGGGAAGCTTTGGCATATTTAGATGACGTACTCATACCCAGTAAAAACTCTTTCTGAAGACATGGAAAGGTTGCAGTCTGTATTAAATCTATTTAAAAACGCTGGACTTTCTCTTAAACCATCTAAGTGTTTTTTCTTTACACGCGCAGTAGATTACTTAGGGTTTGAAGTATCGGAAAAGGGTATTAGACCAGGTTCAAAAAAAATTGAACGTTTCCCTGTACCACAAAATCAGAATAACGTCCGTCAGTTTCTCGGACTAGCTAGTTTTTTTAGAAGATTCGTATTCAAGTTATCTATTTTGGCAAAGCCACTCGCCCATTTGTTAAAAAAGAATATAGCATGGCAATGGGGACCAGACCAAGAGGCAGCATTTCGAGTTTTGCAAAAGGAATTATCTCATAAACCTACTTTAGCATTATATAATCCTAACTAACGCGTTAACAGAATTACATACTGATGCTTGCAAAATAGGCATAGCTGGAATTCTTTTACCAAGAGATGGAAATTTAGTTCTCAGACCAATTGCTTATTTCAGTAGACAAACGACCCCCGAAGAACAAAATTACTCGTCATATGACTTGGAAACAATAGCGGTTGTATCCGCTCTTCAAAAATTCCGCGTTTACTTAGTTGGTTTATCATTTAAAATAATCACGGACTGCAACTCGTTAAAAGCAACATTTCAAAAAAGGGATATGCTTCCCCGTGTCGCGCAATGGTGGGAACAGATGCAAGAGTACAATTTTTCTATTGATTATAGACCAGGCCCATCCATGTCCCACGTTGATGCGCTCAGTAGAAATCCGGTACCAAGTTCGGAAACCGGAATTTTTGCGGTGTCAGAGTCTACATGGTTGACTACTGTGCAAAATACTGATGATCATATTCAAAGAATAATAGGCATTCTTAAAGATCCAAAATTTGATGACTTAATCGATATAAAATCTAACTTCAAACTAAAAAATGACAAGTTGTTTCGAATTACTGCTGTTGGGAATCGATGGGTTGTACCAAAAGGAGTGCGTTGGCAAATTGTAAAGCAAAACCATGATGATATAGGTCATTTTGCTTTTGATAAAACTTTAGATAAAATTAAATCCAATTACTGGTTTAATAAAATGCGACATTTCATAAAAAAAATATGTAGATTCATGCTTAGAATGCGCATATGCAGAATCATCTAGTGGGAAAAAACCTGGTTATCTTAACGCAATCCCAAAAATAGCAGCTCCTTTTGACACAATACACCCCTACACATACACAATGGTCCCTTTGTGCGAAGTAGAAAGGCAATATGTATATTTTGGTTTTAATAGACGCCTTTACAAAATATATTTATTTAAAAGCAGTAAGAAACACTAAAACTAGTACATCTATTAAAGTACTTAAAGAGTATTTTGGCATTTTTGGGGTTCCTAGGAGAATCATTTCTGACAGAGGATCCTCATTTACTAGTGACAGTTTTAAAGCATTTATTAATGAAAAAGGAATCAAGCATGTACTTAATGCTGTTGCTACCCCCAGAGCGAATGGGCAGGTAGAAAGATATAATAAGACAATTGTAGATTTGTTAACAGCAAAAACTATTGGTGTGGCTGAAAGTACATGGGACGATCACCTGCCTGAGATACAATGGGGAATAAATAATACTTTAAACAAGGGTATTAATCGGACTCCTGCGGAAGCTTTATTTGGCAAACGATTAACGGGAAGTAGTGATAATAAAATTATTTCCGAACTACAGGGAGATATTACTACGGCTAATGAACAAGATATAGCAGAAATCCGTGACGAAATCAGTGAGCATATAGCTACCAGTCAGGAAAAAAACTTTGATGAAAAACGTTGCGCCCGGATAAAATATCAGGAGTGGGATTTAGTGCGTATTGAGCGCCAAGTGCCTGCTACAGGGCACAGTAGAAAGTTAATACCTAAATTTCAAGGTCCATACAGAATTACAAAAGTATTGGATCACGACCGACATCATGTCGAAGATACACCTCTCACAAAAAAGGGTTGTAGAGGTTATTCTACGATAGTCGCGGTCGACAAACTAAAACCGTGGCTGAATTTTAATAGGCCACATGATAGTGACAACGATTTATCCAACGAGTCTGAGTAGTATGTAAGCAAGTATTTCTATTGATATAAAATAAACATAGATAAAAATATAATAATTCGTTTAAAGGACTAAAAGGTCTTATTTAATTGCTCCTAAAGACAGAATTGTCTATAATTTAATGCTATTATTATGTGTCATTACGTGTATATTAAATATGACAAAGGTGTCATATTATTAAGGACTAAAGGGTCCCACCATGTATTGTTTATTGTATTGGACGGAAGGGTCCTACAAAATGTATTATTGACAAAGGTGTCATATTGTGTTGGACGGAAGGGTCCCATAAAATGCATTAATGACAAAGGTGTCATATTGTATTGGACGGAAGGGTCCCATTAAATATATTGTTGACAAAGGTATCACATTGTATTGGACGGAAGGGTCCCATAAAATGTACTGTTGACAAAGATGTCACTTTGTAGAGGACGGAAGGGTCCCACCATAAATTGTTTATTTTATTTTATTAATGTGTTCTATTTAAAATATAACGTGTGATACGAACAGAATGGTTCAATTGTAAGTATTTATAATTTATTTTTATCATATGTTATATAAGCACGAGGTCATGCTTAGTATAGGACGGCCGACTGTCGGCATGTATATTTTAGTAATAGGGTAGACAATATAGATATATAATTAAATATAAAATGCTAAAATTAATAAATGTAAAAACCTAGTATGTTGTGCTCACCGTAAAATTAAACGTGCGTCTGCAACTGCAAACGCACGTGTTGTGTGATTCATTACTCCCGCCACTAAGTACTTAGGCCTATAAAAACGGCTGTTGCACAAGCAAACAGGGAGTTGAGTTCGAATGCTTGCAGAGTGCGTAACGCTACTAAGTCTAAACTTAAAATGTAAGTATGATTAATTATTTATTTTATGCAACAATTATCGTTGTTGTGATTGTTAATGTATTTGTTATTTAACATAATAAAATATTATTTTGTGAAACCATTTTTGATATATTTATTTTACACCTACATTATATTATTTACAAGTACACACAATTTATATAAAGTAATATAGATAAGGTAAGATTGTCCTACAAAACGGTAAGGCGATCTTACACTTCCTAGTCCAGAGATAGCATGTTCAAAAGCAATGAGTAAATCATCCAATTTGAACAGATCCCCCATCGCAACTGGTAACAAAAGATCGGTAGGTACCTAATCTCCGTTTAAGATCTGAGTCTACTGTAACTCGGGCCTCCTCCTCAACAGCTGTTTTCATGCTAACGCGTCTTTTATTTCCTACACAACTGTGATTGCTAATTAAAAGAATAGGCGATCATTTCATGACGAGAAAATAAAACACCAATGATTTTTATTTATTTATTACTTAAATACATAGTCACATTGTGTCTCATTAATAACTAACAAAGAAATAATAACGGCAAACACCGCTCAAATACGGGATTTATTATAGAGACCTAGTAGTAGGAATACCTACATTTACATACCTTAGAATAGATACAAGAATAACTAACAAACTTCATCAATAATGACTAGTAATTTATTGCATTTTTGAGACATGTATAAAAAACACCTTGATAATTAGGATTGGAAGTTGTCTTGCGTTTTCTATCATCACCACTAATAAACGCACGAAAAAAATCACAATAAAACATACGATACGACATCATTCATCTCAAAAACAGGATCAAGCGAGTATTAAGCAAAATAAATTACAGATAAATACAGAAATGCGATGTAACGAAAAATAACTAGTGAATTGATGCCCGATTAGATGAAGAAATGCAAAATGTGCCCAAAATAAATGTCCAATCCAATTGGCTTAAATTAAAAAGCGGGTGTGTAGTGTGGTGTGGGGTTCGTTCGTTCGCGGAGGCATCAACTCTTGGGCATGCCCTGGGGTGTGGCGGTCTCCACCATCTTCTTGTACTTGCCGACGAGTTCGGGCAGGTCATAAGCGATGGCGACGTCGAGCCGCGTGATGGGGCAGCCCCGGAAGTACGTGCACGTCGCTGACAGCTGCTGGAACTCGAACAGGGGATTCAACCGGAAGAAGTCCCGGTACGTCTCGGGATCGGGCAGGTCGTACCTGGAAACACGTGCATTATATGAATTTATAATGTTACTATTAAATAAAAGTTACCTACTCTTCATAATTCGCTGCTGAACGTATTTTCAAATTGAGTCGCGTGAACCGGTCATCAATATAAAAATCGCAATTCATCTATAAAATATAGGTACACAAACAGAATTGAGGAGCATAAGGATCTTCCGAGGCCTCAGTCTGACCATTTGCACTTGAAGGCAATCACGAACAATAGAGCACTTAAACAATATACGGAGAATAGAGCACAAACTCACCAACAAGATTTGCTGTGTTAGGGGCTAGCCAATACATACCTGGAAATATTCGTAAGTGTGCTGAGACCCTCATAGATGTGGTAGTTCTGAGGGTTTTCAATGATAGCGTCGGCGATGATCTTCCTATTGCCGAATATCGTCTTATGGTTGTAATACGTTGTGAGGTAGCAGTCAACCATCTTCGCGTGGTTCCTCACGCGAACCTGTAGGAAAAAAATAATCATGAGGAAACAATATTTCCATATAGAATGAAGACATTTCCTAGTTATCAAGAAAGCAATCCGACGATTTTCAGGCTGTGGTGAGTAATTTTTAGGGCACATAGGTCACATAGGGCAGCCAAATATTCTCAATGCCCACAACGAAAACCTTTACCAAGCAGAATTAAAGTACCTAGTTGCTACCATTTCAGGTGCCTCTCTTTCAAAACCCAAATCACCTTCGATAGTGTGCATACTTATTGTATTTTTTTTTATCCGATACCTGAAACAATAAAAAATGCGTCTACTTACAGCGAATCTCCTAGCGCTTGCAATCTTGTTTTCAATGCGCTTGTCAATGGCGTACCGCAAGTCTCGCAGAAGCTCTCTCTCCTGGGCTTGCAGCAGTCGCACGGGCGCACCCGCCTCGTATGGCATCGACCACAGCGACGATGTGTACATAACCGGTGGCTGCGCAGAGCTCATCAGCGGCGAAATGTTCCAGATTAGCGCGGATTGCACGCGCATCAACTCCTCTGGCTTCACCGTGTCTGCTTTGTTCAGCAGGATGCGTGTCTAAAGGAAGATTGGAAATGGAGTGTAATTAAAATAGTTAGTGTTTGATAGTAATTACCCATATTTTGCCCCAGTTGTGTTGGAAATCTCGTTATAGTTAACTGATAATATAGTTATATAGATAGTTCGAGGTTTTAGAATTTTTATCTATCTAAAATTTAGAAATCGCTTAGGAATTGGAAATCACCTCAAACGACTCGAGTCTTCAATTTAAACCCAAGTGTAAGAAAAGTAACAGTAGATTTTGTAGAAGCAGTCGTATTTCGTTACGGAAAAGTAAATGTATTACTTCTGTTAGAAAGTTATAATTAAATCTTATCAAATAGCTGCACCTATTTAGAAACGTTACTTATACGATATGACGCATCCCAACAATTCATTCCTTTGGCGATCATAATATACCTGGCACCAGGGCCGAACTGAACTGATCACGCCATGACATATAAAGTACTCACTCATAGTCGTTACTATGGATGGAACGAATGCTGGCATGCAGATGATACAGACGTACTTCCTCTGGCTATTGGCATGGCACTAGATTTATATTAGACATTACGTTCTTCTTTAGCTGTTTCTACGTGTCCATAAATCTATTCTATATGTGTCACGATTTCAAGGTCAGTGCTGTACTAGTCAGCTTTTCTTGTTAGAATATTTGATTTGGTGTTTACCTGAGACTCCCTGCCTTTGAGTTGGTCGAGTATAGCTTCTGTCTCGGGACCCACGTCCAGTTTGGAAGGATCGTACACTAGGAAGATAATGTCGGCGCGGTCGATGAACCACTGGCAAGCGTCGTTGAAGGGGAAGACTCGAGACACCTGTTTCCTTACTTCCAGTATTCCGGGAATTTCTACGATGTTAACCTGGAAATAGATATTAAACACGTATTTTATACGATTCCCTCTTTTTAGCCGCAATGTCTTCATTATGTATCATGTTAATGAATGCATTGCGTTGTGTTCTTCCCAATTTCTGCTAGGTAGGTACTCCTAAAAATACCAAACCGTTCTTTGCATTTTTTATTTGTATAATTATAATTTCTTCTTCAAAATTGTACGTACCTTTTCTAATATTTTGCTGGGATATTTCAAGCCCCTCAGACGCTCTTCCAGACCTTGACCGAATTTCTGAAGTCCCGAGAAAGTCCAGTCAGCTGCCAACTGAGTGCCATCTAATACTTGTGGTTCTTTACCGTGCATAAGAATATTGAAATACGCAGGTGATGGTTCCGCCCCTACAATACAAAAAGAAAAGTTATAACCGATATTTTCGTGAATATTCTGTAAGTTATTTACTAAATTCAAATATTTTACCAGTTCTAAGAGACCATTCAGTGAATTCAAGCCCAGTCAAGTAGTTCAAAATGCTAGATTTTCCACCGCTCCAGGGACCCATGAAGAGTACCAAAGGCTTGGAGAAGATCTCAGGGTCGCCGAAATGTCTGTTACTTAGATCCCTATACTTGTAAAGACCTTCTAATGGTTTGATGGAGCCCTCGTATAACCTCTTCAAATCTCTGAGTACAATATCGGCAGATTTTTCAACGGTTAACTCATCTTCACTCGCGTCTTCATCTAGTCTTAGGATTTTGGTGATATGTTCACGTGATCTTAAGTTTTCGGGAATATCAATGGTCTGAAACGAGGAAAGTGTTCGTGTTAATATAAATATAATATTATAAAAAAATCTGTAAAACAAACATCGTCGAAAAGAAAATGCGATATTTTATTCCATGGTTAACTTTTTGTTAATCTAAGAACACGCCATTAACGCCATCGACACGCAATCTTTTACCATGGATTCAGAACTGAACCCCATGCATTGAAATTTTTCGTCGGTTATTTATAAAACATTAGTTATTCCATACATTTGGCCGCGTATGTATTGCACTTTTCTATGAAAAAGCTGATATGTTTTTGATGATAACCGACAAAAATTTCTACGCATGGTTACAGTTTGCACGTCATGTCCCTGCCACTCTTTAAGCGTGTTGTGCAGGTTTACCACGAAGTAACGTAAAGCGCTGCGGTAAGAAATGAAAGATAATGTTATGGATTTATGTCTACAATGCTGCTAGTAAAAATTCGTAACCCCGTGCGTACATGATTGCTATCATGTACGCACGGGTACAGATCAAACTATACATTTCCAGTATTTAAAGCTGATCTCGCGTTGTATGGGATTTTCTTACAATGAGAGGTAGAGGTCAGTGTAAACTGGAAATGTATAGCTTGGTGTGTAGCCGTGTGTACATTGTTTTTTGTTTTTAATATTTTAAGTTGTTTTTTGGTCTAATGCAAAATAAAAATGTTCTTTCTTTAATTTTTTTTACTTACAAATAATAAATCTTCCTCAGGCGCTCCTTCTTCCTCCGAAGCTTCTTCATCAGTAGCCTCAGATTCCTCCTCGCCACCCCCAGAGGCCTCCTCGGACTTGTCCCCATCTCCTTCCTCCTTGCTATCTGCAGCAGAGTCCTCCTCTTCTTGTGACTTCTCTTCTACCCCCTCTCCTTGAGTTTCCTCGGCAGACGCTTCTTTTTTTTCCTCAGATTCTCCTTTCTCTTCTACTGGTTCTTTGTCGTCCGCTGTTTCCTCTGTTTCTTCTCCAGAATCAGCTCTCTCTTCTTCAGAATCGGCTTGCTCTTCTCCAGACTCATCTTTTTCTTCTCCTGAATCGTCTTTGTCTTCGGCAGTTTCATCTTTTTCTTCTTTAGATTCATCTTTACCCTCTACCGATGTTTCTTGTTCTCCGGACTCATCGTCGGCTTTTCTTTCTTCGGATTCGTCATCTTTACCTTCTATAGAGTCGTCTTCTTTACTGTCTGTGTCTTCTTGAGATTCATCAGCCTTTTCTTGAGATCCATCGTCATCTTCTTTTGTCTTGTCATCGTCGTCTTTATTTTCGTCGGACGCGTCAGCAGACTTGTCATCATCATCTGCTGATTCTTGACTAGCATCGGTTTCTTTACTGTCTTCTTCCTTTACTTCTTTGCTGTCTTCTTCGGATCCTTCTTGGGATTTTTCGTTACTTTCACCCTTGGCATCTTCTGCTTCTCCACTCTCTAAAATTAAGAAATTTTGTCTGTAGTAAATTGATTTACATAGACTTTTATTTGCTCTTTTGTTAAGAGACCTATTTTATGTGTACTAGCAAAATACTATTATACTTATGCTCACCTTGGTTAGCTGCTTCTTCATCAGCAGATGCTTCTTTGCTGTCTGCGTCACCAGCCTGTTGTTCGTTGCTGTCCCCGTCGGTGTTTTCTGCCGCAGCTTCTCCTGAGTCAGTGTCGTCAGATCCAGCACGTAAGTCCTCGACGGAAGCTTGGGGCACGTAGGGTTCGTCTGCTATTTCCACTGATGGCGCATCGTCTTCTCCACTATCAGCTGCTTCCTCACTACTTTCTGCTGAATCAACTTCTCTGTTATCGTCCCCGTCGTCGACACTCACTTCATTACTGTCGTTTTTTTCGGCAGAATCTGTGAACATAATGTATTGTTCTTATAGGAAACTTCTTTGGACGTTATTGTTTGTTAGTAAGTATTCGCTATGACACAAATGCATATGTCCAAAAATATCGAAAAATTATATTTAAAATTGTATAACGTGTTAGTAATGATGCGTGCTATACATGCGTCATAACCACTACTCTCGACCCGTGTTGTTTGGATTGTGGCTCACATCGTAAGGAATATTCGATACAATAACCTAGTTCCAGAAAGATATTGCTTTACATCCATCAGTTCTCGGAATTTATTGTAATTTTCCTCAGAAACACTGTACCAAGTTTCTCTGCCACTAGATTTACGTAACGATCCATCCGTTTTGTCCGTCCTTGACTATCCGTGCAGTCGTTTCAAAGTCATAATTTTTTATTAACAGTTCGTCACATATCTAGTTTGACGCTCTCAAGTGAATTTCTACGTCGCGTGGTTATAAATAAAAGTTTAATTTTAGATGGCCCAGCCTCAATACGTTTTAGAGGACAATGACTATAAAACAACATTATAATATTTCAGCTCATGTCTGGAATATAATACTTTGTTACAAATCCTAGCATCACAAAGTTGTATGATGATTTTATTACCCACGCTACTACGATGCTCAATCATATTTACGGTCATTAGGTATTGAATGATCTATTCCAATCATTTAATATTTTTCTTGGATTTATAAATTCAGATGTATCAGTGAGTGCCTACTATTTAACCTTTAACTCCGTCTTAAATTTCTATACTGATTTACACACTGAGCCTAGGTTGATAAGAATATTTACAATGGAAAAAAAATTGGATGATCTATTATAATTTAGCCGACGTTAATATCGATGACGCGCCTACGCTCGCGCAATTAAAATAGATCCGACATCTCAACACCAGCAAACTTGTGTCAATCCGAGATTATTCCTGGTTCCACTGAGGTCACGTTTAATAGCGTTTACTCTAGAGTTAAACGTGTATCGTACAGTAACAGCTCGGAAACTGTCTAGGGGTGCACTGAAACTGAATATTTTAGACGAATGTTAAAATTACATGTCACGCCCTTGGTTAATCTGGCCCTGTTCATTCTGTTCGAGTTTCTGTTTTAACTGTCGAAATTAAGCTATGTAAGAAGGTCCTCAAAGCGTCCCTAAACGGTTAATTTTTGAGAAAAACCGTTGTTATGATTCCAAGGTTGGATATGTTTTGTCAGTTATTTAACCATATCTAAAGGTGCCTATGGACGTTGCTACCCAAATACCACACGAACATACAGTAATTTTCATTTTCAATCAAAATCTTCTATTTAGCTAATTTAATTTAATTAGTTCTCATGCCAAATATTCCTAAAAAGAAAGCTATTTTATATTAGTTGACTAGGTACTTATAACTAACTATTCTTAAGTAGTACATTTCTTAAAAGCAATTAAAATGCTTTTACCTGGTTCCACATCTCCTGACTCGAGGTCTTTAAGAGCTTTTTCGATGTATGGCCGGCATTGTGACTCAGATGGTATTTCGTCGTCAGCTGAAAACAATTTATAACGTTACGTAAAATCCAGTTTAACCACCACAAACATATTACTCCTAAAAAATTGTGATACATTCAATTACAGGTAACTAGAGATTCAAATATCGATCAGCAGTTTGCTTTACAAGTTATCCTTCATCATGAATTAAACATTCTTCCTTTCGTTTACTTTATCCTTTGTATAACGTCCTTGTACTGGTTGGCTACATTTCTATCTACATTTTTCATTATCTACATTTCTAGCCTATTCAGATAAACATAAATCCCCATGTAGTCCGTTAAATACCCACTCTCCGGATTAGAGAAGGAACGTGAGTCAACCTTGTGCATTTACGTTGCGTCTAAAATGTATTCAAGATCTTGTATTTACCTATCTGTTTCTGCATTCAGTTTAAAAATCTCTCGTAAGTACTTCGCTATGTTACGAATTGTATGGATTGGGTTTTTAAATTAGTATTTATTTTATCGATAGCTGGAAACTACTACCTCTCCTCAGCCTATCGCAATCCACTGCTGGACATATGTTTCTCCTAGTGAGCGCCACAACACTCGGTTCTTCGCCCGTCTCATCCATTGTCTCTAATAATAATACTTCATTGAATATTTTGCGACCATCAATAAAACCATAATTTTATCACCTGCGCATGCGTCATCACCAGCTGTAGTTACGTCAAATGTAATCACCTTCATTCCTCATCATTCCTATTAACCTTATATCTATTTTTTTTGCCTGTTCTTTTCCAGTCCTGGACAATTACATTTTCATTTCTTACACTGAACTACTACTGCGGTTTCCTTTCCAGTTTTTAAGAAATCCATCCGTTGGTATTTCATTAAACAAACAATGATTAGGTATCGGTTGATAAATACCGTTTTCATTTATTTATTAAATCTCATAGCTTTTGCTGCTAGCTGTACATAACCTTCAAATTAGGGACCTGACATGTAAAGAGTAATTACTAAAATTATGAACATTTTGTAAAAACTACCCACTTAAGTACTTACCATTTCAATAATAATCTGGGAGCCTTACCTAAATATATTTACAACGTTTATGAAGGAATTGAATACAGGAAATGAGAGATTAGAAATATTTTTGAGCCGTCTTGGATCTTCTCACATGTAGTATTTTCATCGAGCAGTTTATTGCCGGCCTTGGTGCGTCGTTCTACAAAGTGGAGCTGTTTGTGTTTTATGTTGCATGCTATGGTGCCTGACATTGACTTACATGTGGAGCTGACACTCTCTAAGTGTAGTCTCTTTACTATAGCATACTGAATGCTTTCTACAATATGCCTGCCTTATCCACTTCTGTGAGTTTTTCTAGATATAAGGGGCAGATTCTCTTGTTTTAGTTGACATACATGGATATCTTTTTATAAAAAGTATTTTCTGCCTATATTGCATAGCAGAGAAAAAATATGTTTACTGTGCTACCGCAAAATTTTAATTTAACGGTAACACTCTAGGTGCTCTAGTTGGCCGGAAACCAAATATTGGTTTAGCGTCTACAAATGTGAACTAAAGAGGGACTTAGTTTTTAGGTTTAGGCATTACGCTAACGATGAAGGGCAACATGCAGTTATGACGTGCCCTAGATTCATGTCATACTTTTATAATGTCGTCACGATCCTATCGTTTTTCACAAGATGGCGACGCACAGCGACAAATCCCTGTATTTCTATTTACGTATCTAGCTTTGCGATGTAGCGAGGCAGCCGGCGCTCTACCTTCACTCAACTCTGTCTGATAAACATAGCAGAGAATAGACAAAACCTGTTAATAACTCGGTCACTAGATCATTTTGTCATACAAAACTTCACCTAAGGTTACCGCCAAAAATAGAGCACATACGTGAGCTTTTTACATAATTTCAGCGCAAGTTACGCCGAAAATAGCAACGATGTAGTGACGCAGAGTGGGAGCGAAGATGTGCCGCGGGCTCCCACTCGGCGAGCGGCCTGGACTCACCTCGCACCGTCGCGGCGCACGCCGACGCCACCAACAACATGCACAACATTATCCTCCATGGCGTCAATCCTTTGCTCCACATGTTGTTCAAGTTAAGCCCGCTACGCTGGGCTATAAGTCATTTGCACACACACTCGCGCACCTAGTCGGCCGATCTAAGGACGTTGTACACATCTACACTGAATGACCGAATCCACTTAATACGTCGGCTCAACACGACTCGCATCCCCTCAGGAATGCAACTCGGGTCAAAACCGTTGCCATTAAATCGCGGTTGGAGTTGATCAAACCGAAAGACGTAGCGAAATAAATCTTATACGAAAGCAATAAATTATTGAACGACAACTCTATTATTAACCGCGATTCAATGGCTAAAATGTTGGCTGCAGCGGCAAGCGGTACGCGACACTGCACGTAAAGACGACGGACGTACTCTATTTCCGGAGACAGCACAGCATCGCTGGTCGGAGGGGTACTGGCGTGAGCGTGAGGCTCTCCCCGCGCCGGAACTTTCAGCGATATTCAGCGCGGTGCGCGTGCCAAGCGCAGCCCACGACGACGCGCAGCGCCCGCGCAGCCCGCGCGACCTACCTGCTTCATATCACAACCTGGACGCCTCAATAAAGCTTATTTTGTTTATAATCCACGTGTTTTATGTATTATTTTAACCTACTGGATTTCTAATATTTGTACGTAACGTCTCTACTATCATAACGAGACTAAAAGAAACAAACGCTTAAGAATCTAAGACTGATTTATTATAACGAATTACTTAGCCATCCAAATGAAGTCTGGAGTGGAGTATGAGTCAACACATTTAACACCTGTTAGAAACAGGGTGTATACTGTCTATCTCACAATAAAAATCCTCGAATTCTCATTACGGTACTCTATCAAAGTGATCCAAAACTGACTCTTTAACATTTCTTATTTGTAACAACTACTTACATGTAATTCAAGGCTGCCACGTATTTTAGGGAAACTGTATCCCGTCTTCTATGACGTCTTCTCAGTTTAATTGTGGCTTAATTTCGTCCAAGATTAGATAATAAATATAATAGGAACGCGCCAAATAGCTATGAATAACGTAATAAGACAAGCGAGATGTTGGTGTTACGTTCACGAAGCATTAATACTTGTCGTCATACAAGATATGTTGGCAGGAGGAGTATGCCGCTGGTGTGGCCACCCACTTTAATACATCAGCATGTCGCTTTCGAAATTACTGCACTTGGTGCAGAGACATCCTCAAAGACAGTGCCTACGCAAATATAGTTTTGATTAGCAGCTATTTACAGATAGTCCTTGTACCGTAGGTGTCATAACAACACATTTAGGTGTGTAGGCAGGTCCGTCTTTACCATTGGCCACTGGTCAAGTGCCCAGGGCCTCGCGATTCATGGGGCCCCCTATTTCTTGCACGCATCATAGCTAGTAGCTATCAGAGGCAGGGTCCAAATATTTTTGGCTCACTTCGTGCGCTCTTGCATCTTAAAGTGCCCAGGGCCTCCAATAGGTTTAAAACGGCCCTGAGTGTAGGTACCTACTTAACTTACGTTTTACTAGGAAAGTAAACGTTTTCAGATCTTTCGAACGGTACGAACCTATACAGGATGGCAGGTGACATCGACCCGCAAACTGTAATGAATTCAACACATGATTCTAGACCCCCAGTATGTATGGAACAGTTTCTTTTTTAATTTAATAACCGACGCTTTATTGCAACCAACGTCGGGGTTCACGGGAATCATATGCTGAATGTCCCTGCCACCCTGTATATTACCAAGGTGACCCCACAGTGGCGAACCCTAAAAACTGGAGCAATTCATGTGAGGTAAATAAAAGATTGCTTAGTTTACTGCGACCTAGATGGATGCTGCCCCACGCCATTCACCCGGCTGGATACGATAGTCTTTGAGACAAAATAAAAATATTTCAGTTCAGTAACTACATAATAAATGATTTCGCACACAAAGAGATGTAAACACGTAAACGATCTTTTAAACTGGTAGAGAATTTACTTAATATTTATCTACAGAGTGAAGAAGCCCAGATACTAATAAAACAATCATATTTTATAGCGCCACTATGAATTTATTACAGAACGCGACCGCTACCAATATGGGGCAATAAATACCTGGCACAAGTGGCAACGTTATCGATTGCCAAACATTTATTATTATATCAAAATGACTGACATTTATTGGGTTTGCACCTAAATAAATAACAAGGGTATATTTAACCTCCTATTTAACTCATTATTTTTTCATCACTCAATTGTTTATGGTTGACTACATAATGTACCTACTGGCTACGTCTCGGCAAAACTGCCGACTTCCACAACCATGTAGCAAAAAAAAACCTAGTAAGTACCGAGGAACCTTTAAAAGAGTGCCATACAAAATAAAACTCATTTCGAAATAAGTATACCTTATCTTACTTTGGTTTTATTATTTAACGATGTATGTAATTTACTCACGGCATGTCCAAAGGGGTCCGTAGAACCAACAGAACGCTTAAACCCTTGCGTTCTAAGTACTACTTTTATAACCTACTAGCTTCTACCCGCGTTTCGCCCGCGTAGTTGTCGGAAATTATCCCACTGGAACAAAAAGTATACTATGTTCTAACGGAGGTCATGGTCTACCTGTGTGCCTTTCATCCATTCAGCCGTTAAAGCTTGAAAAGGTAATAGACAGAGTTACTTTCGAATTTATAATATTTTCAATCAAACAACCACCAGCTATTATGGGATTTAACAGACGATTAATAGCCTATTAGACACTAGATCAAAGTTTCAAAAACCGGGGTTCAGAATTAAGCCAATGCCCATGTCACCACACAATTTATGGACGAAAACTGTGGAATATACCTACACATTTTATTTTATTCTCGCTTAATGATCGCCTGGTGCTAGGCTATTTTATAAATACGTAGGTATATAGAATTTTGCTATAAAACGTATACAATTAGTACCCACTGAAACATAAAAATCTAAATAACAGTAGGTAAAGCATTGTACCTTCCTTAAACTCAAATCGTGTATTCAGAAAAACTAACTAGTTCATAAATTAACCTTGAATATCGCACCTTTAGAATTGAAGTGTGAAGTCATGAAGTGGCTTAATCCAAAATTCTTGTTTTTTTGTTAAACTCTCACAAGAGTGAAAAAGGTGAAGTATCTAGGGCACATTGTCACCGATGATCTAAAGGACAACGAGGACATTGAACGTGAACGCAGAGCGCTGGCGGTCCGCGGTAATATGTTGGCTCGCAGGTTTGCTCGTTGCTCAGCTGAAGTCAAGGTAGCGCTATTCAAAGCATATTGTCAAGCATTTTACACGAGCAGCCTGTGGGTTAACTATACTCAAAGGACGTACCTACGGCGCTCTGCGGGTACAATACAACAACGTCTTCAGGATGTTGTTGCGGTTGCCTCGGTTCTGCAGTGCGTCCGCGATGTTTGCCGAAGCGCGTACGGATGACTTTTACGCAATAAGACGCAAGCGGGTGTCGTCTCTGCTGGCTAGATTACGCGGCAGCAGCAACAATATTCTGAGGATAATTTCTGGTAAACAGTGTCCAATGCACTCGCTTTGGGTACGCATCGTAATTGGGACGGTAAAATAAAATCTTTTAGTTATAATTAATTTTTATTCCAATTCTAATTCTGATTTTAATTGATATTTTTGTTTTAATGTTTTAATATTTGAATTGTAATGGTTTCTAATCCTATGATGTAATTTTATTGTTATTTATATTTAATTATGTACCTACTAACATAGATTTTAAGCTCCTGTTGTTACTAACCATTAGGGATCAATGTAATCTGACATATGAAATAAAATAAAATAAACGCCAAAACTGTATTTGGAGAATTGGCCATTTTTTTTGTTGTTTACGATTAGAATACTTGTGGCTAAGCGTTTGATGACACAATTTTTGTTAGAAATTGTTTTAATGATTAGATACTAAACCTGCAAGAAAAACTAATTAGAACCTTTGTTATACCTAATCATTAAAAAAAAATATCAGTTATTTTCCAAAAAAAAAATGATTTAGGTATTGGCTTATATGGCTTTGTGTCTAGTTTTTACTAAACAGTACAAAAAAAAATTCTGACTAGTTATTTAAATCATTTCTGATGGTATATTTTTGCTTGGTGACTAATTTTGGAATACGCTAGTTTAATTATTGCTGACTTGCTAAATTATAGACAAGTGAAAAACAGAGTATGCTTTCATAATCATGTATTTCGAAATTTTACCTCACTAATCATCAATAAACACTAATCACAATCAATGATGAGATGTGAGATGGTAACATTACCATCTCACATTAAAAAAATATGGTATATCTTGGTCTTAATAATACCTAGAGAAAATACACAATCAGACATGAAAGTTACAATATTTAGTACCAACTGAGAACAGTCAGCTCACACATAGAATATACCCAACTGAGTATTATTTACTATTAGGTACTTTTCCAATTGAAATTAAAAAATATTTGTTTCCCAACATATTATAGTTTAATGCAATAATTGGTACACAATTAAAGTAAGTTTATAAAAATCAATAGTTTTAAATAATGTCCGAATACTAAGCCTTTGATAAAATAATATAAACACTTCTCGTCAACCGAGTAGAAAAATAGTGATATACCAAAAGTTATTTACCTAGTTATATTTGAATAACTAGCCATACAATATTTATAAAAATATCTAAGAAATAATTAACAAAATAAAAACACATTTAAGAAATCAAAACAGTAGAGAAAAACATAAATTGCTTTCAACACTAAAATGAGATCAAAATAGTAATTAATTACAAAACCAAATCATAAAACCAGGCGTAGTACCTACATACCTAGTAGGGATTGCTTTAGTTCTTATAAGATAACTAAGATCTTTCTTTTTACTTTGTGCAAACTCTATTTTGTTACTAAATACCTTCGATAGTGTAATTTCACACGCTTCTTTCATTTTGTTTCTTTTATTGAGCACATTTACTTTCTTAAAACCTTTTTCGGCGTATGTATTTTTATAGTAAAAAATAAAAATAACTCGTCCATATCAAGTTTTAACACGTACTTCCTATCTGAGTCCCTCCAACCCACTGCATTTTTTATCAACATCCTCATTAACAGCTTCTAGATCATAAGCAGCACAAACATTAGTTCCGTTAATATTACAGCGATCACTTCTCACTCTCTACACAGATTTTTTTCTATAATATGCTTCTCATATTTTTCTTGAATACCTACCTAACTTTTCATCTAGTGATGCTAATTCATATCTTGTACATTGGTCACACAAATAGTCTAGCCAGAAGACTGCCCTTCGATAGTTCTAAAGTTTTTATTTTCGCTGAGTGGATAAGTTTAGTGAACTCATTGCTATGTAGGTACACAAATATTAAGTAGGTATTTCCTATTATTTCGTGTTATAACACTATTAGAAAATTTAAATTAAAATACTATACTGGTTCTTTGTACGTACTATCTAAATGATATCTATATTAGTGAAAATGCTAACTAGGTACTGTGGAACAATAGAAATCTGAAAATGCCCCGTAACTCATTCAATAAAAAATTTAAAATTTTCAAACAATTTCTTATATACTTACTTAAAGGGATTAGTTATACCTTACAACAAAAGTTCTAACAACTAAGTAATATGGCTGCACAAGTAATTTTATTTTTACTTTGTGATTAGCGAATTATTGAATCAATGTTTAGTTAACCATTGACAAACAACAGGAGGCAGAAATAGCTATAATATAATATATAATAAAGCTAAAACTCCAAGGGAAGTTAAGCCCGACGCTTCTTCCAGCACATTTAGAGAGTCGATTATATGAGTTGAGATGGGCATTTATGGAGGCGGCCGAGAGATGTATATTGACAAGGCGTATAATTATTTACTAAGCATTCCATCTACGAGCGTAGATGCAGAGAGAACATTTTCCTCGGTTACATATTTGTGCAACCGATTAAGAATCTCGCTCTCGGATAAAAGTTAAGATGCTCTTTCCTTCCTACAAACTCATTTTCAGGAAGAAAGAGCCGAAACAATTGTGAATTTGTGACCGATTTATTTGATTTTAATTTAAAATATATTATATTACTGTTGAATCGTTGATTTTAAAGAGATTATCTAAGTACATTATATTACTTTATAGCTAAAGCTACTCAGTAGTACCTAACGGTAGTAAGTCAGGAAGAAAGAGCCCTAAAAGCAGCATAAACAATTTTGACTGATGTTTACGAGATTTTAGGAAACAATATTGTTAAATTATAATTACTCATAATTTAATTAGGTACTTATACACCGATCATTCAAATTGAAACGTTTTATTTTATTTACTTTTCTCATACTTATTTGTCTGGTTAACCATAAAGAGAGACAACATTTTGTAAAGAGATTTTATTTTAAACTTACCACACACAGTACCTTTATGTTAGCATTTTCACTAATATGTCCTTTAGATAGTACTTACAAAGAACCAGTAGGTATAGTATTTTAATTAAAACTTTCTAATATTGTTATAACACGAAATAATAGGAAATACCTACTTAATACCTATTGCATAACTCTAAACTGTTAGCATTTTTGTACATAGCAATGAATTCACTAAACTTATCCACTCAGCGAAAATAAAAAAACTTTAGAATTATCGAAGGATTTGTGGAAAAAATATTATATCCCTACTGGACTAAAATCCTTCATGGGCTTAAAAAAGCTAGGTAATATTAAATTATGTTGTAAATATTAATTAAGTAATAAACTCAGTATGGAGCGCGAGGTTTACCTATTTTATTTGGTTTGATTATTATTAAAGCCCCTGCATAGTTCTTTTATACTCTTGCTACCATCAATATTTCAGAGTTCTTATTTGTCTCTCTGTTGTATCTAGTGTATTGATAAAAAAAAGGTTTGAATACGCGAATTCTTTTGCTATCGACAGTAAAATAAAAGGCTGACAAAATATCGCTTCAAGTCCAAATTACTTAGCTGCCAATAACAGTCGGATATTTCGCATCTCTTCTCAGGGCTTATTTATCAGAACAACGAAGTACAAACGCAACTATCTCTTACTTTTTTTGTAAGTACCTCTTTCCTGGAGTTGCATAAGGGAGGCACTCGTATATCATCGTGTGTCTGCATAGCTCCGCCGCATTATCGGGAACTATCCTATAGCCTCCTGCCATTGACTGTACGTGGGGATCGTGCGGTCCATGGCTCTGTATGGAGCGCCCGTTCGGACACCCTAACAGCCCGCAACGTCGTAATATTGTGAAGGCCGCAGAGAGCGATGGCTGTTAGGGTGATAAGGGAATACCGTACGATCTCCTACGAGGCAGCAACTTTCCTGGCCGGATCAACGCCCTGGGATCTAGACGCGAAAATCCTTGCGTCCCTTTATTGCTGGCGGAAGGTGGAGCTAGCCCGTTATCAGCGTCCTGTTCCCCGGGAATTCGAGGCACGAAGGACCGAGCTCCATCAGATCCTAGTGGTAGAATGGTGTACGCGACTTGCTTGGGGGCTTGCCACAATACTAGCGGTAAGGCCTGTTATGGAGGAATGGCTGGAGAGGCAGCATGGCGCCCTTAGTTTCCGGCTGACGCAGGTGCTTACTGGACACGGATGTTTCGGGAGGTACCTGTGTCGCATAGGTCGGGAGCGGACGGAAGTGAAAACGCGTGGAATGCTGTCGCCTCCTTTTGCGAGGAGGTGACGCATGCAAAGGAGGCGGTGGAGAGGGAGAGACAGCATAGGTACCTCTCATCCCACCCGCACCAGAAGAGCAGCTGGGTGTCGAAGGTTGCTTAACGACCTCCGGGCACCATAAGAAGGGCGTTGCTCGAGCAGTCAGGCTCATAGAGGGCCACCTCTTATGGGCCCACGCAGTATGCGCGTCTTAATGGGAGGACGTGATGATGGGGCTCGCTAGGTATGGCGGGCTGATACCAGTAGGGGGTGCGGCGAATGTACAAGTATCTCCCGGGCCCCCGACTCACGATACTAGAAAGAACAGTGGGGTTTTAGTCGGTAGGAGTCCGACATAACCCTCCGCCCCTCAGGCGGAGGGAATGCATGAGGAAAAAGGTACCTCTTTATTAGATTTTGAAAGTGATTGGTAGGCTTTTCCGTTATTCCGAAGCGATTTAACGATATTCTGTTTCCATTGAGATAGATTGCGTAGGTGCTTCCTAGATTTTTTATTCCGTGGAAGTATTTCATAGGAAACAATTGCATCGTTAACATCATTTTCCCTGTCAGACGTGGTGGTTGATGAACATAAAGAACGTCGCGTCGCGCGTGGTAGCGATGAATCGCTATCAAGTCGGATCATCGTCAGTCGTCACTCAGATCAACGTCTGATTCCTCAGAATGGACAGGTGATTGACGGTAGTTTATGTCTTTGTCTAAACGTCTTACGCTAGTTGAAGGCTCGGCACAAATTATATTCACGCGAGTCCCTGGTATGATTGAAGGGAGGCTGTTAATGTTCATTTCGTCTCCGTTTTGTTTCGCCGATGAAGAAGACTGATTAGGACGACGATGTGCTGGAACTTGAAGATGATGATGATGTACTGCTGGGCCGACCGATAGTTGAATCAACGTTATACCTACTCACCACTGATTTTCGACGTATTGTTAACATCCTTTATAATCACTTGTTTAGTCTCCACTTGCAGTTATATTTCAGGATTCGTACTAGGGCTTCCATCCGTCGCCTTATCCAAGGGTAGTTTCAAATAGTTTTCCTTATTTTTCTCTTTGGATTCATTTTGAACACTAGTATAGCCATCAGAACT
Organism: Brachylomia viminalis; assembly: GCA_937001585.2. Taxonomy (NCBI): domain Eukaryota; kingdom Metazoa; phylum Arthropoda; class Insecta; order Lepidoptera; family Noctuidae; genus Brachylomia; species Brachylomia viminalis. The sequence continues at coordinate 10,278,064 of OW443316.2, read as the reverse complement.
TGCTGTTCTCATCTCTTCACACTGTTCTTGCATTGTATTTTCATTGCGGTTTAATAGTTGCAAAATATGATTTGCTCTTCTTTCATTATTAATCTCAAACTTTAACTGAAATAGTAGGTTTAGTAGGCTTATGGTAGGTTTCAATTACAATTCGAAAACTATCGCCTAGCTTACACGTCCACGCCCGTTTGAAGGCGGTTTTTTTTTTATTTAAAACTAATTTATTGATGATTTTTTTTAAACCGCTTGACCGATTTCGAGAAAATTTAAATGCGACCACACCGGAAGCACCAGCTTACAAATAAAAAAAAACATCAAAATCGGTTCACCCAGTCTCGAAACTTCAGAGATGTTTGTCAAACATTTAAAAAAAATACAGTCGAAATGAGAACCTTCTCCTTTTTTGAAGTCGGTTAAAAATAAGGTTCGATCATCTAAGTAATGTTTAGTAATAAAATGACGCCAGTACAAATACGACACCACAATATTCGACCAAAACCAAAAAGAGTCATTACAAAAATAAATCAAATAACTTACGATAACTAAGATAGCCGGTTGCGGGATCACCCTATAATGCGTTGGGTTACCCTGAGTTGGCCGGAACATACAACCCGATACATCCCTGCAATTTATAACGAAAAAAAAACTGCAAGCGGCCTCTCAGGCGATTATTACCTAGTACTCTAGCCACTCTAGGGTTAAACACAATAGTATTCGGCGGGCAGGAGTCACTGTAGGAGTTGGGAGTTCCACAAGGCTCCAGTCTTGTCTTGTAACACACAATAGTATTCGGCGGGCAGTAGTCACTGTGGGAGTTCCACAAGGCTCCAGTCTGAATCCCATTATACGAATACTCTTTGCTTTGTAACACACAATAGTATTCCACTATGGGAGTTGCACAAGGCTCCAGTCTGAATCCCCTTATGTGAAAACTAATTATCTTGTAAAAAAAAAATTGCGGACAGGAGCCGTTTCTCGACATTGAAAACCAGTTTTACATGCCCTAGTGATGTGTGCCAGATGGTTTTTATTAACTAAACTACTATTTTGTAATATTCTGGGATAATAAACTGCCATTCCATTTTGAAACAAAGGCAATATAGGTAAAATATTTCGAAATACGTCGCCATTTTAAGGGGTTGTGAGTGGTTGGGGGGAGGGTGGATCCCCCCTCACCATTTTCACCCGCCGGAAATACTTGGTTTCCAAAAAATAAAAAACAGAAATTTGTACAAAAATTGTATAAAAACAAAAATACATATATAAAAACTGGCTTCAATTAATTATTATGAGTCTACGGAGCCCCGCTAGGCGGTGCTCCTATTTCTGGGTGGTTTAAAAAAAAAAACCTAACCTAACCTAACCCAATGAAGTCGGATTGTGCCAACTCGGAGTAATACATTGCTAATAATTATTACCTAAGAATTATGTCCTGTTCTTATACATTTCCTATAACACATAATATATACAATATAATCACCTCAATTGTATTTTCTTTTTCGAAATTTAGATTCATCAATCTTATTATACTTATTTGTATTTAAGAATTTTTGGAAATTGTTTAAAAATATTTAGACTCAACTCCGGCAGCCTAAATTACTTTGGGGGGATTAAGACTAACTCCCTTAAGCCCCCTACACCACCAATACCCTCAAATTCAGGCGACTCGTTTAAAAATCCAACCTGCAATATACATATATTTAACAATGAAAACAAAAAATGTATGCATAAAATCTTATGTATTTCTTAAAACTATTTATTTCTTACAACTTACAATTAAATGACAATCTTAAAATGTATGGTCTGTGAAGAAAATGATAGATGATAAAATCAAGACCATAGGCAAGAGACTACCAAGGAAAGAGTTCACTATAATTATGTACAACTATTTATTTCTACAATGAAAAATATTTGTAGGAAGTATGCTAGGTTACACAAATTAATGTAAATCACACTAAAATTACCCAGAACATAGCCTCTATGCTAGTTAGTATTTAATTTTATTGACATTATGTACTTTTTTGTAGACAGGATGCAAACTGACATATTACTATAATATAATCCAGATAACTAAGGCCTTGAAATTATGAGTTTGATGAAAGATCAAAAAAAAAAAACTGCAGTTTTCTGTCACTCTAATGATCTATGATAATAAGTTCGTCTATACTCCAGTCTTCATAGGAATGGTCGGGGAGGTATCGTCTAATAATTATTGGAATCTTGCCATGCTTCAGTTCTTTCATAGCTATCTGTAGAGGATCTGTTTCACCTTCCAGCTCTACCATTACTGGGGCACACATGGCGATCTGCAATGCTCTCGTGCCTGAAATGATATAATAATAGTAAGTCACATACAACAAATATAAAATTTACACTTCAATATTATTAGTATTGTGAATTTGTGATAGGTAAGTGTGAGTGTGTAAGATGATAAGTTTTTGTAATGCACTCAGGACCAGAAATCAGTACCTATGCGAATGATATCAGAAACATAGCAAGGTTCGAAAAATGCATTGTGTACGTATCTGGAGTTCGAAACTTAGGCTTACCCAGAACTCTCGCTCGTTCGTACTTGGTCATGTATCGCGAAGTGATGCGCTTAGACTTCTCAACTCCTCCGCCAGCTTGGCCGGGAAGGAGGCACTGCACGTTAAATCCTTCTTCCTCCTGTTCCTCTGTCTCCTCAATGTTATCGTCGTCGTCGGCGATATCGTCATAGTCTGCTCCCGCGTCTTCTGCCTCATATTCTTCGTCAGCCATTATGTCAAGAGAACAAAGTACAAATTAATTGCTCACTGATGTTCAAGCTACGAAATCTTCAGATAATTCGCCTATTTGTATGAATTACGAATTGTAGCAAAGCAACTGCAAGATAAACTTTCGGAGGTTAGCTTTTTGTTGCCAATGCCAAATAGGCTTGTGTCAACTAACAATGAAATCAATGGATGAATGTTTCTAGACGTAAATTGTAATATTTAAACAGGGAAAACCGAAATAATTCCACATAAAAATTAATGATTATTGTTATTTTTACAAATTAAAATCAAATAAATACCCCCCCTGGCTACTCCGCTGTGAACGCCAATCAGAACGTATTACGTCACATAGTGGTATGCCGCCATTATTGTTTTGACGCTTGGTTAACTTTTTCATACAACAGCACAAGTCACTTCGTTTTTATTCTATTAATATCATTTTTCGATAAATTGAGTGTGTTATTTTTACCTATATCGAATAATACTAGCATAAACTACCATGGAACCTGGATTTAGCAAAGCGAACAGCAATAATTTACCTAAAATTGACGCTGTTATGCTAGGCCAATTTTTCGCGTCGAACACCGACTTTTGTTCATCGGAATTTCGTAATGTTAAAACTTCTATGTAAGTTTATACAATACTAAAATACTGCTTATTATCATTTTCACTTATATTTCATTTTAGCACGTAGTCAATTAATATTTGAAGGAATGTATACCAATTGCAAATTAATTGATTTTGAGGTTACAATTACAATGTAAATATATAGAGATGATGGAAAGACACTACCCTGATTAAAGAAAGGGATTTGAATGACTAAAAAGAGATTAAAAAACATTTGTTTTTCATGAAATCAAATCTTTTTTAATCTCTTTTTAGTCATTCAAATCCCTTTCTTTAATCAGGGTACTATGTCGTAGTGTCTTAAGGCCTATCGCAACTTTGTGAAAGGGAAGGTTTTTAATTGCTTATTTCGAAAGTAAGAATAAGAAAAAAAATTTTTCTTTGCACCCAGGGTAACAAATAAAAAATATTAAGAAAAAGCTAATATCAAATTATATTTCAGGTCTTCAAGAGCTTCGTACGGTGACGACGCTATAAGCTACGTGCAGGTAAAGCATGACGATAAATTATGCACTGTCAAGTGCAAGATTTGTCCTGAACACAAAGTACACGCAAAATTGTATGGATGCACACTTGTAGTGGATGAAGAAGAGGACATTATCATCTCCATTCAATGCCATGACTGCGTGGCATCAAAGGGTGGCTGCAAACATGCAATAGCCTGCCTGATGTGGATTCATCGCCGTAGTGAAGAACCTTCTTGTACCGCAGTAGAATGCTACTGGAAAAAATCCAAATTATCAAGAGTTGGTTCCAGCTTAAAATCTATGACAGCAAAAGAGCTATCAAATGGTAATTCATTATTACCAGCAAACATATCAGTGCTAACAGAGTTTTTGGACGAAGCAAGGAAGAGGAAAATTCAAGATTGTGAATTTTTAAAGCACCAAAATGATTTCATTTTAAGTGACACACATGCCATCTCGATGCATCATCTTATACGCAAATACAAACACAAAGGCGTTGATGATTTTTTAAAAGACATATGTCTAACTGAATCTTTAATAAATAATGTTGAGGAAGAAACAAGAGAACAGCACAAGTGTAATTTATGGTATGAATTGAGATATGGCCGCATAACTGCTTCTAGAGCATATGAAGTAAGTCGTTGTAAGACAGCAGATGGCACACTTGTATCACTTATTTTGGGAGGAAAAATACCCGACACGGTAGCAATGAGTCGAGGCAGAGTCCTAGAAGATGAAGTCAGGAAAACAGTGGAAATTAAACTAAAAAAAAAGATAAATAAATGTGGACTTATGTTAAGTGAGAAATGTCCTATAATCGCAGGATCTCCAGATGGTATATTCCAAGATGGTATTATTGAAATTAAATGTCCCAGCAGTAGCAAAACTTACATAAATTATGTAAAAAATGGAGAACCTACAGAAAAGTATTTTGCTCAAATGCAACTACAAATGTACTTAACACAGAAAAAGACATGTGTTTTTTGTGTAGCAGACCCAGACTATGGTAATAATAAAAAAGTGACTTTGATAAATATACCATTTAACTTGGAATATATTGAAAATTTAATTAATAATAAGTTAATAGTTTTCTGGAAAAATCAAATATACCCTTTATTATATAAGAGTGTAGAGTAAATATGTGTACTTATATAGAAGTGTAGTTAATAAATATTGCTGGTAGTTAATAAATAATGCTGGCTCATGTACGTGTATAATAAAAAAAACAATCATGAAAGTTTTAGTTTTATTTTATTAAAGAATCTTGCAGATTTATCAATGCACATGCAATAATAATTATATCATCCAGTATCTTAACAAAATTAAAATTAAGGCAGGCATGTGGTCTTAACATGTGAAATTCTCGAAGGCGCCGAATCACTCTTTCTACATGTATGCGCAAACTAGCAATTTGTTTAGTTTCTTTGGCCTCGCTTTTACTCATTTGAGCTCCTTTTTCTACACTAGGAGGCCTTACTAGTGTTATACCTGATTTCTTAAGGTATTGTTCTATATGCTTAAAGCCCCTATCAGCCATGATACACATGCCACTATTTAAAGATTTTATAAAATCACATGATTCTACCACACACGTGTCAGTTGTTCTGCCACTAAATCCGGGTGAAACATAATTAACTAGCCCATTTGGAGTACATGAAATTAAATATTTTATAGTGTTGGCCTTCTTATATTCTGACCAAGTCATTGCTTGGTTTACGGCCTTAGATGGCTTTTGTATCTCTATCTCAAGGCAGTCTATAATGCAACTTACGTTGTGATATTTATGCCTGAATGCCATTGGTAGATTAATTTTTATAAGATCTTTATCTAATGGCACAATAAAGGGACGTAAAACACTAGCTATTAATGGCACATTTTTTGTAAATACCTTACTTAAACTAGACGCATTAGTTCCAAAATCATCTACTAAAATATTAAATGTACAATCTATTCTTATTTTATTTAAACATAACAAAACATGATGTTTGGGAATGTCTAATTTGTCTTTAATTATATCAATTAGGAAATAACAATTTTTTGGCACACCAATATATGAACGGGGCTTTTTTTCTATCTTACTTATTGTTCTCAATAAGGTCTCGGCTGTTTCTATTTTCCTGTCTTCTGCAATAAAATCACTACAGTCCGAAGATGATTTCACTTGTAATGAATGCACTGATGGGCTTGTGTTAGTAGATGCAGATGGCACAGACGGTGTGTATAGAGAAATATCACTGTCACACTGTTCTTCTGGAATCAGTATATTTCTAGTAATTTTCTTTAGGGTAGATGAAGAAGGTCTTGATTTTTTACAGGTTGTAACTTTAAACGGGGATGTAGAACTGGATGTCATTGACAGCTTCAAAGGTGATATTTTTTGATCTCTTGTTTTCACATTGGTCTGGGTCGCTTTACTTCTATATTTATGTGTAATGATAACTTGAATGGATTTATCTGCTGTCGGCTTAAATACTTTTGGTGTATTTTCTCCAATGGTTTCAATACCTGCAAAAATTACAAGATATAAGATAAGAATCAAATATCGATTGATTGGTAAAGAGTAAAGAATGTCATATCCAAGACTGGGGCTTTTTTTATTAAATTTGAACATACTCATAAAATGTTAAAATAGTGTGTGTTATGTGATATAATATTTTTAGTTTATTACATACCTGCTGAACTTTTTTGAGGTTGTTGTTCTAGGGAAGTACTTGGTGTAAAATTTTCTTGCAGTTCAATGGACGTACTTGGTGTACAACTTTCTTGTTGTAGTTCATTGGAAGTACTAGGTGTACAATTTTCTTCAAGACACTCTGCTACTGTAGCCATTGTCTGTTTTTTTATCATGTATGGCCGAGTGCGGGTTTGTTTTCTTCTGTCTTCTTGACAATCAAATTTACTTGGTAAACAACCTGGTTTCATTCGCACATAAGCTACCTTTCCCATTATATGGTACTCGGTATAATTCAGCATCTCGTTTGGCAACTGGAAAAATATAAAGGCTGTGTTTTAACCTAATACAAATTTGAGGCATCCTAACCTCAAACCAAATGTTGCATTATTTTAAAACAAATAAAGCTTTGGTTTTTCTTTAGATTTACAAGTTGAATATGTAGTCACTACATTTTTAAATAATACTTACATCGAAATGATCTTCACAAAAATACATTCTCGATGTTGTTGATAAAGAATGAGCATCATCCCTCCTTGCCAGTTTTAACCACTTTCTTCGAATTTTTTCGTTGACCGGAACACGTATGAATAATTTATTCGGAGTTTTTATACTTGTATTTATACACTGGGGCACTATACAGTTTTTAAAATACGAGATTTCCATTTTTATTTCAACAAAACAAACTTTTGCCGTAAGTGAACACAATCGTTTGCGACTATGTGACGTCATTCACGACGCCATGACACTTTCTTGTGTTTTTACGCCAGATTAAAAATATTTTCTTAAAACTTAAAATATGTGTTTTAAATATAATTTTTATCATGAAATATTATTTTTTTGGGGTAATACAGGTACTAAACTAACGAAATAAGCCATTTTTGAAATTTACGACACAGGCCTATTGCCAACAAATGCCAATTTTCTTTTTGTCAAATTTGACACTTTACCGTAGACTAAGGAATTATCAGAGACTAGTTAACAATGTTTGTATAATAAATAAGGTTTAGACGCTGCACTTTTCGTCCGTAACACCTTTTAGACTATTTTAGGGGGTTTTGCTATTGTCTTGGTGAGATTAAGCACGCGTTTCTTAACCTCACAATTTATTTTGATAACAAAATCTGTTTGTAGGGTTAGGTAGTGTTGTGATAGTTTTGTGTGTGTTTGGTTTGGGAATAAGGTTTGTATTTTTAAGCTTTTTGGCACTCATTTTCTAAGAAAATGAGTGCCGAGGAACCCCCGGATGGGGGTGGAGGGACTCCTCCAGATATTATGGATGTTGTGGAGTGTTCCCAAAACTCTGATCGCGTAAGATCCGAGGTTAGAAAGCGTCCCGGAGGTCCTGAGATTTCTGTTGACGCGAAAAGAAACAAGCCGCCGTCTGACTCAATTCAGTCCGTTTTTACCAAGCCAGGATTTGAGAGCGACTGCAAAATCCTCTATAATGAGAGTGACAGAGCTCCCTTCACGGTATTTGTATCTAGGATGGAAACAGACCCTAAACAAGGCCTAACTTTAAATTCCCTTAAGTTTGCCCAATTTGTTTTCAGTAAGGGTTTTAAAGGTGTTGTCCAAGGCAGTGTCAAGTCTTTGGGCCGTAACAGGATATCAATCGATTTCATCACATACAATGATGCCAATAATTTTGTCAGCAATCCAATACTGATAGAAAATAAATATTCAGCAGCTATCCCGCGCTTTCATATAAGTCGTATGGGAGTTGTTAGGGATATTCCTACTGACTGGACACTAGAGGAGCTAGTCCTTGGTATTGAAACCCCTCGCAATTGTGGAGAAGTCATTAGGGCTAGAAGGCTTAATTTTAAAAACAAAAAAGAGGATTCCGTAACTTGGTCCCCATCATCGACTGTGGTGCTTACTTTCTCTGGTCAAATTCTACCAGAGAAAGTCTTCTGTTACAATGTCTCTCTTCCTGTATCCATTTATCAACTTCCAACCATACAATGCCGCAATTGCTTAAGATTTGGCCATATAAGCACTCAGTGTAGATCTCAGCCCCGCTGTTACCGTTGCACTCAACCTCATCCCGGAGATAGCTGTAATGTTCCCGACTTACAGGTCTCTTGTCTTTTGTGTGATGGTGGGAGCCATAAGGCCACGGATAATAAGTGCCCTGAACACTCAAGACAGAAGTCTATTAAAATGGTAATGTCTCAGGAAAACTTAAGCTACCGTGAGGCTTCAGTAAGGTTTCCCCGTCCCCGTAAATTGCCTTACTCTAAGGTTACAGCAGGTCCTTCCCAATCTAAACTACCTCAAGCTTATCCTTCTGAACCACTTCTCTTCTCGTCCCCTCTTAACACTCCTACTTCTTCTCCATATGCATCCCCCGTTAAAACCTCCTATACCAAGACTGTTTATCGTTCTCCAAAACCTAGGCCAGAATTGGGCAAGTCATATGATACCCAAGCCCATAAGTCGATGGTCTATACCCCTAATTCCTCTCAGCCTAATGGCTGTGCCCTGAATTCCCCTTATGTTGAAACTACTCCCCTTCCCACTCCTAATGACAATTTGATTGAGCTCCTGGCTTGCTCCCTTATAAACATGTTGTCTAAATTTAGTGACGCAATACCGGACAATGTCGTTGTATTAGTTCAACAACTCCTTGAATCCTGGACTCGACAAAATGGAAGAAATCCTTCAGTGGAATTGTAGATCCATTCGCAGGAAAAAACACGATTTAATCTATCTTTTAAATAGATATAAACCCGTTGTCTTTGCTGTGTCGGAGACGTGGCTCAAGCCTGGATCTCTCTTTAGGGTTCCTGGTTATTCATGTCTTCGGGACGACAGAGATGATGGATGGGCGGGTTGCGCCCTATTGGTTAGCAGATCTATCACTTATTCCCAGATTCCTCTTTCCCATCACGATCCTGGTCTAAATGTAGTGGCCATTAGAGCCATGGACATATCCTTTGTATCTGCCTACATTCCCCATCCCAATGCTAATATTTTGTCTGAATTTAACTCTATCCTTTCTTCTATTCCTGGCCCTTTGATTGTGTTAGGTGATTTTAATTGCCGTCACACCCTTTGGGGCTCTCACTGTAATGACCCCTCCTCCAGCTTTTTGCTTGAACTTTTAGATGATTGCAACCTTTGTGTTCTTAATGATGGATCTGCTACCCGCCGGGTTTCACCTAACCAAAATATTAGTGTTCCTGACCTTACTTTCTCTTCCCCTTCCTTAGTATCAACTCTTTCCTGGACTGTGCTCCCTAATTCATATGGTAGTGATCATTTTCCTATCCTAATTTCTTTTCCAAGTACTCATCCACGTTCTCCTCCCACCCAACCCCTACAAAAATATCGCCTACCTCAAGCCGACTGGTCTAAGTTCTCGACCAATTTGGACGCAGAACTTCAAAATTTGCCCCAAATAAATTCATCCAACTCCCTTATTCACTACAGTAATTTTGTTGAGTGTCTGTTGAGAGCGGCCAATTCTTCAATCCCCTTAAAAAACTCTGCCCGTCACCTTATACCTTCTCCACCTTGGTGGGATGCTGAATGCACTGATGGCGTCCGCAAACGTAAAGAAGCTGAAAACTCCTTTTCCTCTAGCATGAATATGCCCAACTATTTAAATTTTAAAAAGACCTCTGCAACTATTTGTAGGTTATTGGCAAGAAAGAAAAGAAGTGGCTGGCTCAAGTTTTGCGAGTCACTGTCTCCACGTTCTCCTGTTTCCCTTGTATGGAAAAAAATTAAAATCTATCGCAGAGCTTGTGACAGCCAGTCTCCCGATATTTCTACCAATGAACACAGTACCTGGTTGGAAGAATTCATATCCAAATTAGCCCCCCCCTTTGTTCCTAGCTTCGAATGCCTTCCCACTGTAGATCCTCCTCCTCCCAATTCCTCTAATAGATTTGATGACCTTTTCTCTTACTCAGAACTTATTTGTTCCTTGGACCACCTCCGGGATTCTGCTCCGGGGGTCGACGGAATACCCTACTCCTTTATTTCCAAATCTTCTTCTAACTGTAAACTAATCTTTCTGAACCTAATCAATTCCTTTTTCGTTAGTGGCAAAGTTCCAGAGTCATGGAAATCCCAAATAATCATCCCAATTTTGAAACCAGGGAAAGACCCAAAAGACTCTACTTCCTACCGTCCTATCGCCCTCTCTTCTGTCTTGTCTAAAATTATGGAGAATCTCATCAAGAACCGACTTGAATGGATCTTAGAAACTAAAGGCATCTTATCCAGTTCTCAGTTCGGTTTTCGAAGAGGTATGGGAACCTTAGATAGCCTAAGTGTTTTCATGTCTGATGTTCGTATTGCCTTTTCCCATAATGAAAGTGTTCTCGGTGTTTTCCTAGACATAGCTTCAGCCTATGATAATGTCCAACTTCCTATACTCAGGCAAAAGCTGCTACAGCTGAGTATCCCTGTGAGGATGGTCAACATCATTTGTAGTCTCCTTATGTCCCGTTCTATTTCTGTCCGTCATCAAAACTTCCTTTCCCCATCCCGTATAGTGTGGAAGGGTCTACCCCAGGGGTCGGTCTTAAGCCCCATCCTTTATAATATATACACACATGACTTGGAGTCTTCAGTGAGTTGTTTCTGCAAAATCCTACAATATGCCGATGACATTGCTCTCTACTTCAGTTCAGCTTCCCTTTCAGATGCCTCATCTCGCTTAAATTCAGCCCTTTACTACTTAAACCAGTGGCTGACCGATCACGGCTTGAGTTTATCAGTCTCCAAATGCAATGCAGTTGTCTTTTCTCGCAAACGTAATATTCCCCTTATTAACCTTTATGTTGAAAATGAACCCATTTTGATCCGTGACAAAGTAAAATTCCTTGGCCTCATTCTTGACTCAAAATTATCTGGGCTCTATCATCTGGATTACATCTCAAAGAAATGCGAAAGAGGCATTAATGTCTTACGTGCCCTTTCTGGAGTTCGCTGGGGGGCTCACCCAACTTCCCAGAAAATCCTATATAACGCCATAGTTCGTAGTCACTTTGACTATGGAACCTTTCTGTTAGAACCATGTAACAAAATAGCCCTGGCCAAACTGGAAAGGATCCAATCCAAATGCTTGCGCATTATCACGGGTGCTATGAAATGCTCACCTATTAATGCCCTTCAGGTAGAATGTTTAGAGCCACCACTTCACTTACGTAGGCAATATCTCTGTGACAGATTTTTTTATAAAGTCATGCAGAATAATTGTCATCCTCTTCTCCCTCTTCTTCGTACACTTTTTCACTTAATCCCGACATCTCGCTATTGGGCTCATAAAGACCCTCCACTCCTCGTTAACAGCTTCAGTAAATTCAATAATCTGCACATTTCCATAATTCAGTTAAATAAAAACCCCATATTTGAAGTAAATTTTGATTCCTTGCTCTATCAACCAAAAATTATTTTTAACTTTGGTATACCCAAACATGACCCTGTCGCTAATGTCAAACTCAATAGGATTCTGGCAGAGGACTGGCACGATTGGTTGACGATATTTACAGATGCTTCTAAGTTGTCCGATAATAGTAATGTCGGATCAGCTGTGTGGATCCCAAAATACAAAATTATTCTTAATTTTCGTAGTCCTTCTTTTTGCACTATTTACACAGGGGAAGCAATAGCTCTATTCGAAGCAGTCTCTTACATTGAATCACATGGACTCAACAAAAGCCTCATCCTCTCGGATTCTCTTAGCTGCCTACAGGATTTAATAAAATCGCCTTTTCGCTCTCGTCACAATTTTCCCCTTATCCTAAAGTTAAAACAACTCCTGTATAGATGCCACTGCTTAGGCATAGAGATTGCACTGGCTTGGATACCCAGCCACTCTGGAATTGTTGGTAATGAGAATGCGGATTCAATTGCCAAGCTGGCTATTCGGAATGGGATTGAAACTCATACGTCTTGTTATCCCCGTGATCTGCGCTGTCTTGTTAAACCCGAGATGATGAAGAATTGGAATGATCATTGGCAAAAAACTCGAACATTGAAGGGAAAATTTTATGGCTCTATCCAACCATTCATTCCATCTAAATGTTGGTTCAGCAAACTAAAATATTCTAGTAAAATAGCCACCTCTGTCATAATTAGACTCCGACTTGGGTTCGTTTGTACACCAGTTTTTTTGGCCAAAATACGCGTGAGGGACTCTTCTTTGTGTGAATGCGGCCTGGATGAGGGCACTCTGGAACACTTGTTTTTTTCCTGTCCTCGTTTAACCACTCCCCTTTACGACATACTCCCTTCTGATGTCCCCCGCCCAATTAATATTCCTTTCCTATTATCTTTAGCCCATACCCCTGCAGTTAAAATCCTTTATAAATTCATTAGCATTAATAAAATCCAGTTATAGTAGATGTTTCTATTTATTTATATTATACCTACTGAATGTTCTAACATTTATTTTGTGACGTCTTACATGTATTAACCAAAAATGTTTTGTCCCTTTTTAGCATGGGGATCCATGGATGCCAACGCTACAAACACTGATCAATAGTTGTGTAACAGTTTACGATCATTACTTTCTCATACATACCTTGACATTGGCAAAATCATCGAACGTTACCGATGGAGCCAGAACCATAAAAATAGAATAGAATAGAATAGACTATTTTACCGCTGAACCGATTTGTTATGCGGATATGCAAAATAAGCTAAGGAAGTATGTTATTTGGACTGAGTTTCATACAATTATTAATGAAATAATGAATTAATGACCCTAGAGCACATATGGCTGTCTTCGCTAAAGAGGAAACTTACAAAATGGCAGACTTTTATGATATTTGGATTTGGTTTTCGGAAATTATTTCACGTTATTATTGGATATCCCCAAGTTACATATTATTATTATATCCCTAACACATAGCAATAGGGACAATTTTCCGATCTTTGAAATTATTCACACTTTAATGAACGCAACCTTATCTTTTTGCCTATGGATTTAAAAGATATTTTTCCTTGTCGTTGGCAATTGGTAGCCTTTCCTTTTCCGGTTCTGCATCAAAGCTGTAACCATGCCGGTGTGTATTTTTATTTATCTGAGTAAAATATCTCACTGTGTTCAATGATATCACAAGTTTTCTGTGTCCGTTATTGTTTTCTGATATTTCTGGTAGTTTGTAATAGTGCCTTCCAACATCAAAATGGAAAATCGGTATCATCCAAACAAGCGGATACACATGGCAGTACCTGACATGTCAGATGAATAACTAGCAAAAAGCTTGAAGATTTAGCCGATTGTTTCACAGTTTTTAACAAAATGAGGCTATTAAAGTTTAATCAGTGCTATAGAAGTTCCTATATCCACACATTTTTGATGTACTGCGAAGTGACTAAATAACCTAAATGTGGGTCTTCGGGATTTCAGCTCGCAATTGATTTACTGCATCCTTCTCCCGCGTCGGAGAAAAGGAAACACAAGTTGAAGAGGCTGGTGCCACATCCGAACTCATACTTCATGGATGTCAAGTGCCCTGGCTGCTACAAAATCACAACTGTATTCAGTCACGCGCAAAGGGTGGTCGTATGTGCAGGTTGCTCAACGATCCTTTGCCAGCCCACCGGTGGTCGCGCTAGATTAACGGAGGGTAAGAATCTTTTCATTTTCATTCATACTTAACCCATCTCTCATTGTTCAAAGTATCACTGTTCAGAAACATGACAGTTGAATTTTTTTATTAATATTACACCACATTGCCAAACAGCACCATGACTCAATACAAACCTCTGATAATGACCAAAACAAAGAGTGAATTTATATCAGAACCGCTATTGTGCTTTACCATAATCCTCATTTTGGATTAAGTTTTTCTTAACTGGTTGCCTGTCATCAATGCACATGTACTGCTTTAATTTAGTACTGTCATAAGTTTCGTAACCATGGATATAACCATCAAAAGGCAGTATTGATTTTCTTATACTTTAAAGTAATTGTGCAAGAGACGTAGTCACGTCTCTTTAGGAACTAATTTTCCTAACCATCATTCTCCGCCCATAACTCATATTCGTGTGAGCGATCTCTAGTAGCCGTCATCTTAGTATTCACCCGCCTTTCTAGCAATATTATTTAACTTATCTCCACAACCAGGTCAGACTTATGTGTAAACATTTTTATGCATGCCTATATGTTTATGTGATAGATCCTTATCTACCATCACTATTTATCAAGTGAAAATGGTATGAAACAACAATTGATAATCAAACTAAGATCATCAAATACAACCTAAGCTGAAAATGAGGTATATGAGGCCTATCACTAAATAAATATGTGTGCCCCTAATAAGGCAATAATTCAGGTTATTCTAAAGGTATTACTGATGTAATATTTGATTGTTAATGTAAATTGTGCAATATAAAATGTCAAATTACTGGAAAATGGTTGACATTTATTTGCATAGGGGTCATTTGGTTGCAAATGACCTCCCCTACATCCCCCCAATGGATTGCTGACATATTACAAATAACCCTGTAAATACTTCTTGATATGTCTACATTTTTGTTGTTCTCTGTTATATGACCGTTATTTTGGAAAGTAAAAACAAATTTATGATTTCCAACTGATTGGGTCAGTGACCATTGTAGTTATATTTGTTTTGTACATTATAAACTAGATGTCTTGATAAGCTACTTGGAATATATTCATTATCATTGTATAACTTTACTAACACAACATTATTCTGTTCCAGGATGTTCATTTAGAAGAAAACAACATTAATTATCCTGGAGAGAGAGCCCAATTTACTTTAAGATTCTTTTATTTCCAATGTGAGAAGGAGAGATATTTTACAAAATTTGTTAAAATGGATCCAGATAAGCACTACCAATAAAAGGCTTTTTCAAAGGGAATGTTGTGGTTTGATTCTTTAAAATAAATGTAACTTTTATTGTACCTAAATATTTTTATTTTCTTATAACTAAATTCATTGCACATTTTTCCAAAAATATCACATATTCAAGGAATATCCCTCATATATTTGCTAGAATAATTTATCTTATTATTTCAGGCTAAATTATTATTATAAAATTTTATACAATAATTTCTATTGCAAGCTAGCTTTTACATTACTCTAGATCAATGTAATTTACACTAAAACATTTTAATTATGATGTCTGCAAGTATGAACTGCTACAATCCAGCTTATCCATCCTCTTGTCTAATTCTATAACATAGATATAACAATTAAAACTGCAAGGAGGAAAATTAAAACTAGGTAATTCTATAAAAATTACAATAATTCACTATTGAAATTAAATAAACAACAATGTCAATAATCATAACAGATTGTAGTATTTATACTACAAAAAAAAATCTATAAAATGTCAAATATGCTACAAATCCACTTTTTCAAAAAAAGCATTAGCCTTTACTAGTTGTGCTTCAGGCAGCTCCAAGGCTTCTTCTGCATTCTGTATGTCGTGTTTGATTTCTTCTATTAGGTCGTCTAAAGATTTAAAATTCTTCTCTCCTCTCAAATATCCAACTAAGCTCACTTTCAAATGTGATCCATAGAAGTCTCCGTCGAATTTGTGCATGACATGGGTTTCCTGAAAAAGTTAATATACACAATGTGGTAGGTACAGTATAACAGTAGGTAATTTCAAAATCAGTAGATGTTATGGGTATGATAAATTTTATGTTGACAAGCTGTGCTCTGGAGGACAATTCCCGTAATTAAAAACGTTCAAAATCAAGTCTCAATCTCATCTCAGCGACAGTCAAATGTCAAAATGTAGTCGCTATACAATTTTTGACAGATTGAGACATTAGAATGGGAATTTTCTTAAAAATACGGGAATTGCCCTCTGAAATCTAACGAAATAAAATAACCCATAAATCATGAGGATCTTTCTACCTGTTATACGACAAGGTCAGTATTCTAAAATAGATGAAACATAAAGGTAAACTGTATTCACTGAATCTCAAGCTAACCCTAGACTACACAGTCAAGGAAATGGTGGTACAAGTCCTTATTGGGTAGGTAATCCGTTTCAACAAATAGCAAACATCCTATGCGCCGGCGAGCACATGCAGACGTGCTAAAGAAGCATCTACAACTACAAAGTTCCACACGTGAGAAAGGGGCGTGGTTTCATTGTTGATTGGGTTGAGTTGTAAATGGTTGGCTGTAATTCAAGCAATCAATTCATTTTATTTTTTTAAACATTGCCCCATACTTGGGATTTCTCCTGTATCGTGGGTGCGTTTACAAACATTTAAACTCACACACAAATAGCCAGACCCGGAATAACTACTTGCAGGTCATACAAATATTTGTTCCGTGCGGGAATCGAACCCGCGACACGCAACGCAACAGTCAATCGCTTAACCACTGCGCCAACCGAGCCGAAGTCGTCGATATCGTTGCAGCCGGGAGCCGGGATTTTGGCGGTAAAAGTGTTAATTAAATAAGGCTTAATTATTTCTACATAAGACTGCTGAGACAGCGAAACGGCCGCGGTAGACCACGATGGAGACATCAGGACGACTTCGAAGAATTAGCAAGGTTTAGTACCATAGTACCTAGTACTAAATCATGACCGATGAATAAAATGGAAGGGTGGTAGGAGGCTTTTACCTAACAGTTGGATAACAGATTTGGGCTTTATAACAAAGATGCCTGCCTAACATGTAAGTACAAAGACAGGTTCTACTAAGTAGCAGATTCTTCCCGAAGTTTGGTGTATCATTCATTATAACTGAAAGTCTAACCTTATGCCGTCGTGCAAGAGTGCGGGTTCGATTCACGAACATTGACTAATTGTATTATCTCCAGATAAAGTCGTAACCGGAGTGCGTGTATGACCAGATATATGAACGTAAACTAGGCAAAAGAAGTACCTATGTAAGGATCGTTGGTGCCGTTCTGTAGTTTCTGCCTACCCCCATGGGAAGAAAGCGTGAGTTTATGTTTGTGTAAAAGTAGCTAGTTTGCTAGAAGAACCTACCTTGCTATAGGTACATACCTAGGAAAACTATTTTTTTAAATAAATGTGAATAAAAAGACAGATGCTGATAGTGTGGTAAGAAACTCGAGTCTTTTAGTCTTCATTTCGAGACTTGAGTAGATTTTCAAGACTAGGACTCGTTAGTCACATGAGTCCGAGTACTTTGAGTCTTTAAGTTCTTTGAGCTAGACTGAGCCATGAACTTGACTTGGTGTAATATATTAGGTAATACTGGGTGATTTTATATCGTCGTCCTTTATTATTTACTGATTGAAAATAAATCGCACGATAAAAACTTGTAACAATTAAATTGCATTAAGCGCAAAAAATGCGACTTAAAACGTCTAAATAAAATAATAAACACACTTAGTACCGTCTACTTATAATAAATAAAATAAGGGCAGGCCTTTTCTAAATCAGGAGAGGACTCGGTCATGAGTTCTTTTAAAAAGACTCAGTCTTTGAGTTCTTTTTGGCAGGACTCAAGTCTTTTTACAAAATACTCCAAATTCTGAAGGACTTGAGCTCTAAGTTTTATTTATAAGACTCGAGTCTTCACAAATAGCTCAAGTTTTATTAATAAGACTCCAAGACTCGAGTTTCTTACAACACTAGATGCTGATCAGCGATCATCATTTTACAGCACCTTAGCAGGCCTCCGTCACTCCATGTACTTGCGCGCTATAATTACCTACCGCTCGAGCGAGCGCTCGGACCGCTTGCGGTCCAAATTCGGTTCCCTGCGATTGCTGTAGGATCGCGCGGTGCGAAGCAATCACAACTGTACGCTTGAGCATTTAGGCACATTTTAGCATGCAGTGGTTGTTGAGGCGACGGAGTAGGCTATTATCTCAATAGGTATTGGAAATTTTCTACTGAGTGAAGTATCTGTTACGTAGTAACTATTTAGTAATCTGTGACCTTAGTTTGAAAAGTATAAACAAATAGATTTACGTAAAGAGTTAATTAACAATAGCGATTCCCATCACAGATTATTTTATTTTTAATTACTTATATAATTCGAAATATTTCGTTTTTTTTCGTATCAGACGGCACTGTTACTTTCCATACGAAAATTACAGATGGCAGCACTAGTTCAGTATGTACGGTTTTGTTTTGCAAAAATTTAACTGACATTCCTATTCACCCAGACTCGGAACAAATTGGTGGAAATATATTAAAGTAGATATTCCAGCCTCCATAATTATGCGGAATCAAACCCGAGACCCGTAACGTAGAAGGTAATCATTAAACCACTACGTGAACCGATTCCTACCCAGTACTTTAGTTCCTAAAGGTATCGTACGTGATACGGTTGATAGCTATGTTATTCATGATAGACATAGGTACCTACGTAATACTATTAATAAAACTGCATTAAAAAAAAAAACTTTTGTAGATAGGTACCTACTTAATAGTAACTATCTACTTATGCATTAATTTCTTTCCGAAATTGGAATTATCTAAGTAAAGCCACGAAGTAAATATACCAGGGTAAAACAATGTACCCTAAAACTTACCTTCCGAATGTTCAAGACATTTTTGATTTAGATTAAGTTTGTTAGCAGTTTCAATTATGTACTTATGTAGTCACGTTGACTTTGATATTTACACAAAGACAGATAATATTTGTCCTAAGGTGATTCCTCAGTTGTAGCCCGCCATGTTTGTTCCACCTAAGAATTTTCATGCGAAATATTCTTATCTATAATAACATACGACGTAAAACAAAAGCAAATTGCAAAAACCCAAAAAAAAAAATTCGCGGGCTACCAACTGAGGATTCAATTTAATTTGGCTTTACAAAACATTGAATTGTAGTCTAGAAGACATAATGGCGATGGCGGGATAAGCTGAACCCTATATGCGTTGTTCAGGATCGGTCCCTGGCAGCTACATTTCTGCATTGACACAATAAATCGTAAAGTCCTACAAAACCGCGATCATTCGCACGTAGTTATTGATCATTTGGGATAAGCAATGGCAGTAGGTAGGTACTCTAGCTGAACTCTGAACCAGACATTATGATTACGATGAAGTTTGGAGTGTGAATATCAGGGAATAGAAGAAAACTGAAGATGTTAAATTAAAATTAAATTAAATTCGTTTATTTCAGGTAAATAACACCCATTGCCAGACAAAAACCAAATAAAATCAGATAAAATACAATATAATAATAATATCAAATAAAATAAAATCAAACTAAACGTAGCACAATTCAAACAAGCACTCTCCAACTGAATATTATGATTTTTGACTAATTATGTAATAAAACGGATAAGAAAAAGTATTCATATAGTGTCGCATGGTGATATTGGGACTAATTGCTAGATAAGGCGGACGCATGCCGAAAATTGTCGACCGTTGTTTTTATGATAAAAGAATGAAATGGCGACAATTATTGTCGATAAAGATTCACGTAGGAACTTATTCTTGTAGCTAGGTAACTAGGTACCTAATGAATGTCTTATCTTCTATAGAATTTCAGTTGATTTAATAATGGTGACTCATTAATACGCTTTCGTTCAAACTCAAACTCAAAGCATTTATTTCAAATAAACCAATTACCGGCACTTTTGAATTGTCAAGGGGTCGGTTAGTCAGAAAGATGAAGCTAGTTGCCCATTCCAGAGCATAGTAGGTACCTATGGAGAAGAACGGGCAAGAAACTCCATGGACACTCTTTTAAATCAAAATATTGTTACAAAAAAAGTGGTTAGGTACATCATTCATGTTGAAATTATACATGTGAGAACGATGTAGAAAGACGTGCACGTTAAAAGCGTCCGTAATAAAAAGATAAAACAATTCAGGAATCAAAATAAGCCATGGCAGCTAAGACATGACCAGTGCGTACTGACGGTGCCCGTTCACGAACATGACGTATGCATCAGCACCATTCAGCTCAACCATTTTGAAGGGAACTCAATGATCCAATACACACGCCACCACCAGCGACACATTTGAGTGAGCACGAATGAGCGTTCTGATTTGATACAGTTTAATAAATAGCAGTGCATTTCATAATTACTGTAGGGAGATAAGGCGTAATTAATAAATTGTATTGTTATGCCAATCAAATTAATTGTATTCAGGTATTGCCTAGTTTCCATAGTTAAACTTTTATCTAGGTATTTATGTCAAACAGAACTTTATTTATAACATCCTTCATAAATTTACCAGAATTTAAAAAGCTCAACTCATAAAACAGTATGATCAGACATGCAAATAATATTATTCAGAGATAACAAATGGGTATGCAAAATTAGTCTTACATAATTAGTTCCTGTAATATAAACCTACCAATAATAATTCAGTTCTGATACTGAAATGAAGAAAATAATGTTTGAATGTTTGCAGTGCTATGGCAAGACAGAGTGATAGCTTGAAATTTATTTTGTATAAACGCCTTAGTGCTGTACCTACAATCAATATCAATCAAATCTGTATCAATAAAAATTAAAGCACTTTTCTGAATGGGATGTTTGTATGAAAATTGGACAGGAAAATGTCTGTTTTGTCAGCAAGTTTTTAATAATAAATAAGTATGAAGAACTTTAATGAGGAGTGATTAAGGAGTAGATATATTATGTTATGTATACTTACTACAGACATTTGCTTGTTTTGATAAAATGGACACCACCCTATGTTTGCAACCATTTTATAGATCTCACTATTGTCTATTTGTGCCCATCCATAGTACACTCCTGGCTCCAGGTCCTTGGGAAATGATTGGACTACTTCCAGGGGATAGTTTGCTGTGGAATAATGATTAAAATAAAAATTAAAAATATAGAAAATTATTTTTAATTAAACATTGGGATTTACTAATAAGGAAATTATTTTCTAGCCATAATAACTTATTTGCTGTGGACACTGCCAGTTTTTTTTTTACTCAACCTGGGAATTTAATGAGGCCTATGAATAGGGCGAAGTCGGGTTGTGGATCATGATGATGATGTGTATAGTTAGCAACTTATATGCTTCTGCCAAACAAATGAAACAAATACTACAGGGACCACTATGAACAGAAAAATATTAATTTAACTTTACTAAAAACGAGATAAGAAATTGTTTTTTAGTTTTACAATTCACCGCTGTTCTTCCATACTTCTAGAATACTTTAACCAGCTGATGTAATTAAAGGCGATACAAAAAATAAAAAATAAAAGAGTTGAAAAACTTAAATCATGTATCAAATTATTTCAAGGTAAGACACTTATGAAACTATAAAGCCTTGCGCGTTCTTTTCATAATATTACCTGTAGGGCATCCTAGATCCTTAGATCCTCTTCCAAAGCCTTTTACTACTTCTCCTTCAAGAAATAGAGGTAAGTGTTTTGGTGACATCTTTACTCGTCTTAGCGCCGTGGATAATACAAAAGACAACAGCCTCTGGTGCTTGAGTTTACCTTTCAGTAAATACACGATAAAGTCCTTGAAGGGTGAGTATCTAATGCTAAATACTTTAAAGTCGTCATGAAAAAGTTACAAGGTGTAATATCTTATAATATTAAAAGTTAAGACACTATCAAAATAAAGCACTTTTTAAAAGCAAGCTCGCTAAACTGAATTACCATGTCTCTTCAACCCAAAGTCTGATCAAGACTGAATAAATCGGATAGATTTGTTTATAGTTAGTGACTATTGAACTGACGTGTTTTCATTGAAATCATTGAATTGACGTATTTTTGACGTGCCGTTTGACATATGACAATGTTAAGTGCTAGGTCAGACGCGATTAACCGGTTTTAACCGATCGCGGTTTTTAGGCGCGAGTTTTTAGCATTAGGCGTTGTTTAGACAGGCTGTGGCAAATAGTTGGACTGTCAAACTTTCTGACGCCACACCGCCTCTCTCCGAAAATTATATTATTGATTTAGTATTAAAATCTACAGAATGATTTTATTCTCCAGCAGTGCAGTGCAGGCATGAAAGTACCTCGCGCAAGCCTAAATGGTCCAGCTACATGCTTCATTTTCCCTGGTACAGTTAAAGGTAAGACCACGGAGAAGACGGAGCGTGTAGCTTGGGCTTTACAATTTCTGAGCCGTGCTTTCCATACACTCGAGTGATTCTTGAATTAGAACTCAACAGTATTCAGTACATACATAATGTAGATTTGTTTGTGACGTGAAATAATAATAATTTTCCTTTATTAATTATTATTTAAATCTAAACGATTTTACCGATAAAAAAGTCATATCCATTATTTTAAAAAATCGACAAAAATAACACAATTTTAGTCGATCTCCATAAAAATAAAAAATTGCAGAATAAGTCAAACTTGTATTTGTCACTCGTATTTAAAAAAAAATCGTACACTTGTACTTATTATTGATAGATAGATAGACACACAATTCACAAGAACTTTTATTTCTGTTTTTCTATTAGATTTTTCTCGCAGCATTCATGTAGTCGGAACGATTGTATTCTTGTGCTTTTTAATTAATTAGAAAATAATATAAAAATGGTTAAAATTAAGTGAATATGACTTGCTTCATGTCGGGTGTTGAGTGTTGACAATAGCAAGAGTTACGAAGTTACCTTGTACGTTTAATCTCAGTTGGAACGATATGGAATAGTATTGTTGTTAATAAAATGACCGAGAAAGGCTACGAGGGCGAGCAGTTGTCGCCGTCTTGGGATATCGCTGGTCCATCATCTCTGGCAGCCATCCTGGATACTGTGTTTACATCTACAACTTCTGACAATCAACAGAGGAATGGTACGTACTTCTTTCTTCTTCTCAGCTTCATTCTATTGCCAGTCTCAGGATGATTGCTGTTTTATTTAACAACTAATTCACTCAATGATGGGGTACCTACATTATCTTCATATCTAATAAATGATCACAGTATGTTAAATCATTTGTTCTCCTAGTACTATTATATTACCAAGACACTGAATTGTGTAATGTACATTAACACTTATTTCACATGGTTTTGAATAGTCAATTCCATATAATATATTTCATTTGAAATTTCATTTCATTTTTATATATTTCATTTGAATAGTCAATTCTATATAAAAACTTAGAATAATCTTGCAAGTACCTAATGCTATTTTCAATCCTCTGCTCATTGTCTTGCCGGTATAATCAGTAACAGATTAAATTTATGATATTTATGTTTTATTAAAAGGTAAATAAACAACCCTCAACCAACCAACCAACCATTGGTACGTTGATTGTCTTGATGGCAAATTAGCTTAGTGACAGTCACATATAAATCAAGTTATAATTATGTAAAGCTGTTATGGTAGGTACACCATCTGACTGTAACTATCCTTTTCCTTTTGATGTTATTTTCCTTTTTGCCATATTTGACAAGTATTGAAGCAGAGACTTATTTATATTTATAGACTAGACAGACTTAGGAAGGGATGGCAAAGGCAAAGACAAAAATATAATAAAACCAATATCATGATCCATAGGTACAATTAGGTACATTATATCAAGATTACAAAAACAATTACAAAAATGTAAATTTAAATGAAAAAAAAAATTGAACAGGTATGTTTATGTCCAACAATGCGCACTGGACACAAACCTCCTCTCTGTGAGAGTGAAGGCCTGCTGTATTAGTGAAGGAATGTTATAGGCTCATTCTGCTATGGGATTACATGGGTAAAATGGGGTGAGGCTATTGCCACCAACCAAGCACAGTTCCAAACTATTGGGCTGCTACTGAGATATTCCTAATGGAAAAATCCAATAACACTGTTTAATATAAGTATCCAATCCAGGTCCCCCATACCCAACATTTACACATGCACAGACATCAAGAAAAATATGTACAAAGGTGATGCTTATCCTTAAGGCATACCTGCAATAGGAAAGCAGGTAAAAGAGAAAATAAATAACAATTATATTATTATTATTTTATATATTATAAATAAATAAATTGTTTGTTTATTACCACAAAGGTCAAGTACATTGCACTGTATACAGATTAAGAGTTCTTAATTTATTATTATGTAGATAAACAAGTACAATACTTTCAACCCTGTCCCCTAAACTAGGCTAGGCCTGTATCTTAGGGGCAGCTCGGCTATAGGGTATGCTTATATATTTCTAATGTGGCAGAGGTGCCAGTGGACTGTGTCAAGTGGGTGCATTTTTGAACTTGTAAAAACTTTAAAAATGTGAGAATGAGAATGTGAAAAGTGATTGGATAAGAGCAATTGTTTGATGATTGTCTGTGGTAAGTGTTTGGGGTGTTTTGTGATAATGTTGAGTGTAGTGAATGAAGTGAGAGTTTGTGTGTAGTGTGTTATGGATGTGAGAATGTTTAGCGCGTGTGCTTAAAATAGGTGGATTACCCATAAAGAGTGGATGTTTATTAGGTGATGTATGTTAATAGTGATTCCGTTCCATGATGAAACTAGAATTTGTCGATGAAACTGTTTTCCTGGGAATAACGCTAGACTCAAGGCTGCAATGGGGTCCTCATTTAACATCTCTTGCAGGACGGCTAAGTTCAGCAGCATATGCTGTAAGAAAAATCCGTCAATTTACTAGTGTAGATACCGCGAGGCTAGTCTATTTCAGCTATTTTCATAGTATCATGTCTTACGGTATTTTATTATGGGGACGGGCTGCCGATATTGAGTCTATTTTTATTCTGCAGAAAAGAGCTATCAGAGCAATATACAGCCTCCGCAGGCGCGATTCTCTAAGGGAACTGTTTAAAGACATTAACATCATGACGGTACCTTGTCAATATATTTATGAAAACATCATGTACGTAAGGAAAAATCTAAATCTTTTCAGTAAAAGAGGTGAAAGACACAATTATAGGACTAGAAATAGGGACCAATTAGTTCAACCAGGTTTCAGACTGGCTAAAGTAGACTCATCCTTCATGGGGTACTGTTTAAAATGTTACAATAAAATACCTCCCCACATACTCCAACTGAATGAAACGAAATTTAAATCCTGTATAAAACGCACACTATACAGCCAAGCATATTATAAGTTGGGGGATTATATCGCTGACAAAAATGCTTGGCTCAGGGCTGGTCCTGCTCCACAAGGGCGCGTAAACTAATTAATTAGCATTCGAAAATAGTGTTGGAGCTGATGAAGATTGTACAACCTATCTTTGCATTGTATAAATTCAATCTCATAGTATTGTATAATTGCATAGCACATGTGTGAGCACTATGTACCCACTATAAAGCTTACTGGGTTCGTCTTTCATTGACTTGAATGTGCCCTGGCGGCTGAGAGTATGTCATGCTCACTCAAATGTGTCGCTGGTGGTGGCGTGTGTATTGGATCATTGAGTTCCCTTCAAAATGGTTGAGCTGAATGGTGCTGATCCATACGTCATGTTCGTGAACGGGCGCCGTCAGTAGGCACTGGTCATTTCTTAGCTGCCACGGCTTATTTTAATTCCATAATTGTTTTTATCTTTTTATTACGGACGCTTTTAACGTGCACGTCTTTCTACATCGTTCTCACATGTATAATTACAACATGAATGATGTAACCACTCTATTGTAACAATATTTTGATTTAAAAGAGTGTCCATGGAGTTTCTTGCCCGTTCTTCTCCATAGGTACCTACTACGCTTTGGAATGGGCAACTAGCTTCATCTTTCTGACTGACCGACCCCTTGACAATTCAAAAGTGCCTGTAATTGGTTTATTTGAAATAAATGCTTTGAGTTTGAGTTTGAGTTTGATAATCCTGTTTTAGCAGCCATTCAATTACTGTACATTTTAATTTATACCTGGGGAGACCGAGAATATTTAGATTTTTATGGACTTTAATAAATTATGCCTACTTATTACGTAAAATTGGTGCCTTGCAAACTTCGTTTTATGTTGAATGCTGGGAATTATATTTTTACGTTTTTTGAGGTCGGGGGTAGCCAAACTGCCATGTGTCCTAAGAACTGATTGAAGCACAAATAGCTGCCGTACAGTTAAAACCTTACAGTCTGCATAAAGTTGCGTAGTTGGATATCTGCATGGTTTCTTTGTCATAATTTTAAGGACTGCTCTTTGTGCTCTCTCAGCCCTCAGGAGACCTGTCTTTTTGGCTCCACCCCACACAATGATATCATATTAATTAGAAAAACAATTTACTTATTAAAATTTATGGAGCCATTTCTTTTGATAACTGATGCCCTCCAACCTCCAACAACTGTAGTTTTATCAGCTTTTTTGTGTACAATGTTAGTCCATCAAAAATATTATGTATTCTCTCTCAAATATGAGGATAAGGATAATATTTAACAGGAAATATTATACACATGGACAAAGAATATGGGTCAGTACGACAAACTAAAATTACTCTTAAAATAATAGAGCTAGCGGCATGAATGAAACTGTAGGTTCTTACCAGTTTATAAAACAACACCAAATCCGGCTGTTTGTGTATGTGAGTTTAAATGTTTGTAAACGCACCCACAATACAGGAGAAATTCCTAGTGAGGGGCAATGCTTAAAAAAAAAAAATTGGTGACATTGTTAGCTTAATTGAAAAAAAAACATGTTGAAAAAATAATGGTTGGTACCTCACATACAACACAAAAACGAACAATAAAATTAATACTTTCATCCATGGGCTCAGGCGATGGGGCATGCAGTTTATCAAGTTTCTTATGCGATGTTGCATGGGGGATATTGGTTCATTCTTCCACTAACGCATGTTTCAGGTCTCGAAGTATAGCTGGGGTGGGGTTTCGATTTCTTACACACCTCCCAAGCTCGTTGCAAGCGTGTGCAATTGAATCCAGGGCCGGGCTTCTCGCGGACCAGTCCATGCGATTGATGCCAACGTCCTGAAGTACCTACTCATTTACAATTTGAGCTGTATGTGGCCTGGCGTTGTCTTGCATAAATGTTGAATTTTCACCCATATTAAAGAAATATGGACCGACATGCTCATTAAGAATATCTTCCGCATATCTTGCACTAGTTAGCGTAGGTACCATTTTCTATCAGAACTAACTCCATACGACTCTCTGAAGAGATTCCAGCCCAAACCATAACAGATCCAGCGCCGAACGGCAATTTTTCCTCAAAACAAGCTGGAATAAAACGTTCCCCTGGCCGTCGGTACCTAGACTCTTCGCCGCCCATCATGTGCCCACAGCATAAATCTGGATTCGTTAGAAAACCCGTCCTGCCCATTATTCGTCTCCCCATTGTGCATGTTCGCGGGCGTAACGTAATCTTGCTACCCGATGTTCCCTTCAAGTTTTGGACCATTTCCGTGTCTGTTTTTTAATTTTTTATTTATGATGGGTTTGCTCTTGACTCTAGTTTAGGTCAGTGGTGACAGAGACAGAGTCGACGATGGAGTGAGCTTACCCAGAAGAAGCCTGTTCACTCTCACTTTGAAGAGATTAGGATTGTATGCGTTCGGAAACACAGACGCAGGTAGAGAGTTCCACTATAAAAACCCAAAAAAAAAATGGTAAAATTAGCTTCAAGGAGCCGCCGCGGCGCCGCCTTACAGTCCACTCGCTTACGGCGTCGTCTCTACGAGCCTCCCGAAACTGATTTGTTACTTCAACTGCCGTGAGGTTTCGATTTCGGAGCATGGTCGTAACAATAAATCGATCCTCTCGAGCCGTAGTAGGTAGTTAGGTACATATCGGTCTGCCGGTTCCTGGCCTTCTTATGTTCTGCCCAATTTTTCGGAAACGTTGGACGACTGGGCACTGTAGAAAATGACACGCCTATTGTTCTTGCTGTACTTCGCTGACTTCTGCCTTCTGCTAACATAGTGACGATACGTGTACCTACATTCTTCTGGTGTTAGCGACATGATAGCAATTCAATAATGAATGATGGTGAAAGGCGACATTGACCGGCTTTTTTGATTTGACAGATTGAAAACAAAAGTGAGAAAACAAGCAAAAGTAAAACAACCGCGAATTTGATTTATTTCCCAAATCGAGGCTTTTAATATTTTAACTTTTTTTAATTACTTGGTAGATCATTTGAGATGGTTTCATCCATTATTCATTTGCAAGTTACAGGGATTTTCGTCATCTACCCGTATTACTTGACCACGAGTGTTTTTTTAGATAGTAAGTTGTTAAAGGAAACAACATTATTTTCTGGGACAAGTATTCTAGGATATAATTAGTGACACGTAAATTAAGTACTGGTGCCGATTCCCTTGTTCACAAACTAAACTAAATTTAAGTTGAGTGCATCTTTTTCTTTCTATTTCATTATGAAAAGGACAGAAGATACATTTTAGTTTAGTCCTGTCAAATTAATCAGCGCCTGACACTACTCCATACAAGTTTAGACGTGATTAAAAAGTTGACTACTAAAACCACAAATTTATATTTAATCCTTTCCCCATCCTGGGAAAATATAATAATTATGTAGGTATCATTTTATTATTAATAATTTATCATTTCATTACAGAACAAATGGAGTGTGATGCCCTATTCGCAGAAAGTGATGATGATGTAGAAGTGATGCCGACAACATCGGAACCAGTTGAAAGCGTCTCTACTGGAACTGAGACAAATACTAATGAACAAACA
Organism: Brachylomia viminalis; assembly: GCA_937001585.2. Taxonomy (NCBI): domain Eukaryota; kingdom Metazoa; phylum Arthropoda; class Insecta; order Lepidoptera; family Noctuidae; genus Brachylomia; species Brachylomia viminalis. The sequence continues at coordinate 10,249,067 of OW443316.2, read as the reverse complement.
CCAAAACCTGTCTCATCTAACTATGTTAACTCGACAACTCCGAACCAACCTTATGAAATAAACCTTTCCTCTCTCTCCCACCCTGCTGACTCACACACTCCTGTCCCTGAAGAATATCAACCCTTACCAGATAGCTCCAGCTCACTCGACTACTCGTTTGGTACCAATAATCCTGACAGTACTGATGGCACTGGCCAGAGGAGACTCCCAGACATAAACATTCGTTATCAGCCAAAACCGCACTCACTTAACCAACAACATGGTTACTACTTTCCGAACTATGCACATTATCCGGGCATTCAGCCGCCAAGGGAGTATGGAGCCCCATACCACAACAACGTTATTGCCTTGAGCGAAGGCAGAAACTATATGCCTCATCCACTCCCATACTCAATGTCCAATGGAATGCAAATATCTGATAATCACCCAGAATATGAATATCTACACCCAAGGTCAAATGCATATAATCAAGGTACTGCTACAGGAGATAACGCAAATCAACCGAACTGCTTAGAACGGCCTAGTCGCAAGCTCAACATCTCTCCTCGCAGACGACACTCGAAAGAGAATGAAGTACCAAATCTAATAGAAGTAAGTTCAGAAGAAGAAGATAATGTGTCCACACCAAGAAAGAAACAATGCGACAATGGTGCTGGGCACCTGGCTGCGAATGGCACTGGAAGTGGTGCAGGTAATGGAAACAGCAGTCACTCTGGAGAGCTGCCGAGAGTGGAGATCAAAGGCGAGCCTGGCACACAACCTGTAAGGAACACAAATGCTACTGTACCAATTGCTAGCAATCTACTTTTGCAAACTGTAGATCAACGAAGACAAAACAGTCAGAACAACAACACACAAACCCCAAATGTGGCTGCAGTGAAGATACAAATAAAGCAAGAAAACACTGGTTGTGGATCTCGCAGTAATTGTGGATGCGAAGTGAATTTCCACAGCGCTTTGTCACCGCCGTCTCATAATCATACTGAAGAGTGTCACAATCCAAATAACAACCGAGAAAATGGATCTCAAACAACCAGAGTATCTAAACAGAGTACTAGCAATGCAAGCACTGGCGGTGAAGCATCAGGATTTATGATAAAAGTGAAGGAAGAACCTGGTACGCAACAGCCTGTTATTAAACAAGAGCCAACAAAAGAAGAGATCATGCCGTCAGTAAGTGGCATCAAAACAGAAGTTGTGGAGCCATGTCCAGTTAAGATAGAGCCTGGTACTACTAATGGAAATGTAATTGAGAATGTTGATGTTAAGCAAGAACTTGTCAACGCAAGGAGATGTTGTAAAGTAGATGCTAGCGGTGACCGAAGACCGAAGGAAACGTCTCCACAGCCAGGGACTAGTTCAGGCCGCCAGGCGACTGATAACAGGCCTACACATAATCAGGTATGTAGCCCAAGACATCAATTTAATGGCATGATGGACTTGATATGATTTAGTTACCTTTTTGTTTGTATAACTCAGGAAACGCAAGCTACCGAACCATCGGCACCTCCTGGTAACGTGCTGTCAGCTCCTGACTTACAGCTGGATTGGGTCTCTGACTCCAGCTCGGATGATGGCGTTATGCTCGTAGGCGACGACTCCAATGCTGTAAGTATTTCGGGGTCCTGGATGATATAAATTTTAATAATTTTTGTTTAATAGTTTAAAGTTACAAGGCCAATAAATATTTAACATTTCTCAAAAAAAACCTGTTTGAATTCAGAAGCCGGCAGTTAGAAGTAAGTGCTTTGACACACCTAGCGAAATTACGCGACGGAAAATCGAATCTTACGCTTGCAATTCTTTTTAAATTACCAGCAACATCAGACCGCAATTACGTAACGTGGTGTCGCTCTACAAGGGCAATGGTTTTCTTTGAGCTAATGATACCTTTACCATTTTGCAAGCAACTGTTATAAATTGAAAGAAGATCTGATCCTCGACGAAACCTGTGTATTTTACCTTTATGAATGAATCACTCTCTTGCCCTTAATTATGATAAAGACACCACCCACAAATAAATTGCGATGGGCCCTTATCGCAATTTATTAGTGGTCCGCGCAACATGTCTTACTTTCATACTTCTCTATTAGTCGCCATCTCGGTAGTCACCTCCTCTCTAGCCATATCATCTTTCACACAGTCCATCCATTGTTTCTTTGGTCTTCCGCAACTGTTAAAGTTAAATATAGCTAAATCGAGCCGACACGAATTAATAAAATAAGTTACGGACTGGCTTCAAAACCCGGATTACCAGGAGACAAGGAATCACTAAAGTACTTCCCCGTCCTACATACAAAAGGTGCGCACCTAACCACTTCACAAACACACACACACACACAAGTGCAAACGAACACACGCACACACACACACTCAGTCTCTACCTGACACACATTCACTCACTCTCCAATCATACCACCACACACAACATACCCTGAAACTATCGCTACCTATTAGGTTATTATTAGTTTTTACTTTATTCATTCTCTTTTAAATACACACATCAAAAGTGTCTAGGGATCAAGCATTTTTATGCGGATTTCTTGAGATTAAGATGTGGCTTTTAATAAATTTATGATTTTATAAATTTATATGGATCCTTTTTGGTGCATTTCATAATTTGAATCAGGAACTGTGAATCAAATTCGAGTAAAAGATGAAAATCAGCTGTCAATATTTTCCCTATAAAAACATACAACGCATTGAAGACATTATTAGTGCTACTGTTTCCCTACTACTGATTAAAACCAACGTTATTATGGAGCGGCGACGTCATTTAAGCAGGGAAGAAATGCTCAGAGCCGTGGGAATGATAGAAGCTGGTTCCCGGCAACGTACTGTGGCTTTAGCTCTGAATACAAGTCAGAGTGTTATCAGTCGACTTTGGACACGTTACCGAAGCACTGGTACCGTGGCTGAGCGCCATGGAGGACGGTATCGCTGCACCACACGGAGACAAGACCGATACATTCAAATCTTAACTCGAAGAGCTCCAACAATAACCGCCATGATGTTAGCCGTGAGGCTTCATCACTCTTCAGGGAACTTAATTAGCGACCAAACAGTCAGAAACCGCTTGCATGAAGTGAACCTTCATTCCCGAAGACCGCTACGGGTACCACCTATAGCAATGCACAATCGTAGGATTCGATATCAATGGGCTCTTGAACACAGAAATTGGGCAGAAGAACAATGGCGTTTCGTGTGCTTTTCTGATGAGTCTCGTTTTGGTATGAGACCGGATACAAGACGTATACGACACTGGAGAACTCCTGGACGCCAACAGCGATTAAAATCCTGCCAGGAAGTCCATCCTTATAGTGGTGGAACCATCATGGTATGGGCGGGTATTTGGATCGGCGGAAGAACTGAGTTGATTTGGATCAGAGGCAACCTCAACGCTCAAATTTATGCTGAGACGATTGTATCAGACGTCATCGTTCCTCTACAAGTGCAAATCGGTCCCTTATTTCAGTTAATGCATGATAATGCACGACCGCACACCGCAAGAGTTGTAAGACAGACTCTCGCCGCAGCTAACATCAATGTCCTGCCCTGGCCTGCTCAGTCGCCAGACTTGAACCCGATTGAGCATGCATGGGATATGCTACAGAGAAGAGCTCTGCCGAATATGGAGGGTATCCAGTCGCAAGAAGACCTTTTTTTGTTGTTGCAACGAACATGGGCGGCCATTCCACAGCGTGATTTGGATGAACTCATTTTGAGTATGCCAAACCGATGTTCTTGTGTTGTTAGTGTTCGCGGTAGAAACACGGATTATTAATTGTTTAAGTTACCCAATAAAATTTTAAAGAAAACTGTTATTTCAGTCTTTTTTTCGAACTTTTGTGTTAGTGGTTCAAATGTCAAAAATCCCTTTATTAGGAAAATGGCAAATTTCTTTATTAATGCAAAGGTGACTTGGTTTATCGTTACTGTGACAAACGAAAACACTTTATTTTATGAATCCTTATAGAAAATTTTAATTAATATCAATCAGGAGAAAAGTTATTGCAAAAATATATGTTGATCCCTAGACACTTTTGATGTGTGTATTAGGTCTTTACCTATGAAATTGCCGTTTAGTATACATAAAGAGTAAAGAAAGTTAAAGTTATTTTTACATAAATATTTTTTATTTCTATCAATCAAAATATGCACCCATGCTATCGATGCATCTCTGCCAGCGCAGTGGTAATTTTTCAATGCCCTCCTTGAAGAATTCAGGTGTACGGGAGCCAACAAACTCTTCAAAGGCATTTTGTACTGCCTCTCGGGTATCGAATTTTTCCCTGCCAAGAAGTTGTCAAAATTTTGGAAAAACTAGAAGTCTGTCGATGCAAGGTCTGGTGAATACGGTGGATGCCGCAAAACTGCCAACCGTAGCTCTTGCAGCTTAGAGACCGTCTGTTGTGCCGTATAAGGTCGAGCGTTATCGTGTAGGAGCAGCGGGGACGAGCGATAAACCAAGGCTGGCCGGAGATGTGCTAGCTTCTCCATCATTGTGTTCAGTTCCTCACAGTACACACCCGCAGTAATGCTGGTGCCATTTTTCATCGCAAGTAACAATGTGATTCAAAATCCCTTCGTTTCTGTGTCTGTTAAGCAACGCAAGGCATATGTACCTCAACGCGTTCGTCGCGCTGGCGATGGTTCAGTTCGTGCGGCACCCACTTATCAAATGACTGAATTTGAAAATAGAATACCATATTTTTTAAATAACATTCATTTGAATTTAGTATTTATTGCCAGCCATACATAAATTACGTATCAAATGGCCAGAATTGTAAAACGGCAACATTATAGGTAAAGAGACCTTTTATTACTGCATGATCTTATCGTACACACACATATCACTTACCGTCCGTCATGACTTTATAAATACCGTGTCAATAATGTGGCGACACCCCTTTCTAAAAGATGCTGTCTTGTTTAAACGGATCCCATGGCTGAACACGGACCCCCAAAGTACAGGCTCAGGCCTAGTTTCGGAATTAGGATCAATTCTTTGTAATACATTTAAATTGTAAGATTGTGTCTTAGAGTGTCTGTCATATTTTTAATGTATTTCTTTTAGTGACAGATAAACGTTTTAATTTAATTGTTTAACTGTTATAGCCATCCATATTCATACTCGAAATTTTCGTCACGACGTTTTTCTTAATCCTCCGCACACAGGCATGTGCATACCCGAACCCACCCATAACCGATTTCCACACAACTCGGTTCCACTTTACCTTTATCAATGAATATTATTTATTTCGGAAATCCAGCAGCAGGAGGTGATAGACCTGACGGGGTCCCCGGGCCGCGTTGGCTACGTAGCGGAGGAGGCCGCGCCGCGCTCGCCCGCGGCCCCTGGGGCGCCGGGCGCGGCCTGGGTGGGCAGCGCGCGCACCATCCTCGGCGTGCCGCGCCGGGGCAGCTACCCGCCACATCTTACGCACAACGAGTTACCGCCGCATGCTCATCTTGTACGGACCAGGTGAGTAACGCTTAGACAATGGGCAATAGTAATAATAATAATTTAATTGTTCCAAAAACAGGGTTACATATTATTTTTCCACCAGTTAAAGATAAGCAAAAACTATGCAATACAATACATTACTTAACTTTAGCGGAAAAGAGCACATGTATCCTGTACTAGTAAAAAAAAAAAACTATGTCATAGGAGACAGGGCCTTCCGTTTAAAATCACTCAGCGTATTGACAATGTATGTAAGCCTGTGTTGGTGGAAAAAGCTAATTGATAATAAAAGGATACATGAAGAAGTAGGAACAAGTTGGTGATTAGTAAAAAGTAACTATAGGTGTGAGTGTGCTGTGTAGGGCCATAGGTGAGAGAGAAAAGTTGGCGCAGAATTGATTGCAGGACAAAGTGCTTTAAATGTCCACCTCTAACGAGACCACTAGATCTACTAAATAAAATTCTTGCTGCAGCTGTTGCCTCTGCCGTTGACGCGTGTCGCTCGTGTGTATGAGCACTCGTTTAACCTTTTGACCGCCACGTCAAAAAAGAAAAAGCGTGCCCTCGGCGCCAAGCTATGAATTCATCCTTTAATACCTACAAAATAGTAGCGAGTTCGAAATTATATCGATAAACCACTAACTATTTATTTTTTAACCTACAGTATGTTTTTAATAAAAAGTCTATACCGGAAAAATATAATACAGGAGTTTTATTTCATCCCGCTTTGTCCTCAGAAATCATAATGATATGTGTCACAGTTTTGGCATTGAATCCACAATTCAAAACAAAAATCGATAACAACAAGTCAATACCATCACAGCACTATGTTCAATCTTGACGCTACGCCACTGTCATCATAAGATGACAAGAAAGTATTCTTGTCATCTTATGATGACAGTGACGTAGCTGGCACGGCTTTTTTAATTTGCTCGCAAAGGCGCACCTCTAGTGCAAAGGCACTAGAGGTGCGCAACCGATATTTATTAATAATATCGAGATAATAATAAATACCTATTTAGTTCTAATAGTTTCGTATTTTTCGTTAGTTTCGTTTCACTGATATTCTGTTTCATATTGTGGAAAAACTTTTGTAAATATGAGAAATTTGATTGCAATATTATTATTTGATAATGCAATAAATAAAATGAAACATGAACCATCGGTTTTTTGTAATCGTATTTTTATCACAAAATAATTTATAACAGGTAAATATCTATTAAACGGGTTTGATTTTTTTGGCCGGACTAACTTCCGCCGTTTTTGACTTTTTTTCAAAGTAATAAAGCGCATATGATCTTTAGTAGAGCTAGAAGGTTAAGGTGGAACCGTCAGGGTAGGCCGCGAAATTAAAATTTTCTTAGGTTTTTTGCAATTTGCAGGCCAGTGCTAGGTTGTATGTTGATTAAAATATTATTCGCGGCTGGAAGACGTATGTGCCTAGCTACAGAATTAAAATCATCAATAAAACCCTTCAAGTTCATAAAGGTCGAGGAATGACTTTCAAGGTCAAAGTCATTCCTTGACCTTTAATTTTACTTTGATAGCTCATATCTCGGAAACGTGACACTTTAGAACTTTTTGTCTCATACACAACTTGTTTATATTGATTCCAGCTATCGATTAATATCGGTATTATGCGTGGCCGATACATTGAAAAAAAAAATGAATGGCGGAAGTTAATCCGGCCACCACTCATATTCACTTCACTTCACTACTCATATTATAGTCATCCATTATTAATAATATTTAATAACAGTAAACGAACTACTCTATTCAAAAAAAATCCGCGTATGACGCCATGGGACTGTCAAGCTTAGACGACTGTGGCGTTCCCGGCACAGACAATACAACAGTGTGATAGAGATGGGCATTACAGTCATTACAATTAATCGATAATCAACTAACACTCGACTTACAGAGAGTGCATAGTTCAGTATTATAAAATTTTCTTAATTTCTCGAACGTAAAAGTTCAGTATGAAATGTTTTATTTATTTACTAGTGCTGAATTCAGAGTAAATTAAATATAACGTAAGTTGCCGTCGAGGTCGATATTCCTGTTATATTGACTACTACCTGCATCACTACGTGTCCTGTTATGGTGACTGTGGCGTCGAGGGCACTATGTTTTTCGAACTTTATGACTGGTTTTCGTTTTTGTCATCTTACGTTACTAAAAATGAAATCTAACGAAAGCAGTTCACTTCAAATAAATTACGAAGAGTCAAGGTACCTAACAAGGGAAATGAACAAAAAAATGTTGTTTTATGACATTTATTTACGTATAAAATTCGGTCACGCTGTCGCGACCGTGGCGTGCTGGGCACATTTTGGTTTGTCGTCTATACACGACTGTGGCGGTCAAAAGGTTAACGAATGTCAGCAGTAAGGATTTTATTTTTAATTTAAGATGGGTTTGCTCTTGACTCTAGTCTAGGTCAGTGGTGACAGAGACAGAGTCGATATCTGAAAATGAGTCCCCTAAAGGGGCTAATTATGGGATGGAACTTCGTCGTTTTTGTCAATGGGAAATTGGATTGTTTAGCTACTACTTTTACTCATACATTTCTTTTTATGGGTTTGTTAGTAAAACTTACTCCTTATTTAATAAAATATTCAGTGACATAGGTCTCGTTAATGGTGGTGGACATTTGGACAAACCCCATACATTATTACCCAATTTTCATTGTTGCCGAATAATTTGGGGTTCGTCTTCCATAAGCGATAGGATTACATCGAATTCGAAATTTATATTCGAAAGAAACATCCATCTTTGACTTCTTTTTTGGCGTCTTAACATCTCTTGCCTACCTACCCGAAAAATAGTGTATAATAATAAATTATTACCGATATCAAATCCGCCCATGCACCTAACTCAGTAGTCTAGATATTTCCGTTATTATTTTATGCCTGTTACTTCGGAAATGAATCGAATTAAACGCATGTATTGCTCTTCCGAACATTTTTATTTGAGTCGTAGCTAGCGCGGATAATCAATTTCATCGATATCGGTCAGACCGCACTCGACATGGTACATTGTGATGTAATTTATGTGTTCGTGTAGTAGCCACTGAGTTTTTGTGGATTATCTATCTACCAGATTATATATAAGAGATTGTAATATTTTTTACCACTTGCACCAGAAATCACTAACCGTATTTAAACATCATTCTGTCCCTGTCATCTTCAAACTACTGAAAGAAATGGAGTGAGGTTTTAAATTCGTTTAGCGCTACATGTATAGTGACTTGTGGTGCTGGGTGCAACTGGGCCTTACTCGGAACACTTCAAACAGTATATAGTCAGTGTAGTGTTTTGTAATATAAAGTGCATAGAAAAGTGGTACTATTCCGCTGCATGTTTAGCAGTATATTGTCGCAGGATTTGAATGTGTTGTATGTGGGTCTTTTTTTTTTGAGGGTCGGACTTTCCCGCAACCCTGGCAGGCATCGGCCCTAGCGGACCCCATCATTAATGCTGACATCTCTTTGAGGCGCGCATGGAACACAACGCGCCGTCGCCCCGGGCTTGGTCCTTATCGAACGGCGAGCTGCCTATTGCTCGCCGTTCGCAAGCCCGCGCCTACGGTGGCCGGGAATCGGCCTGCGATTCCCGACGCCCAGGGCGTCTCCTGCGGCGGCTAGGGGCGTGAGGGCGCGAATTTTGCCTCTCCCTCACGCGTTCCGCATCCTCCTTCGCGAACATTACTGCTTCGCAGAAGGAGGTGACGGCTTCCCAAGCCCTCTCGCTCCGTACCATGGCCTGGACCAGGGCCGGACGCGAGAGATCGCCACCGCCAATCGCCAGCACGAGGACAGGGCGGTGCTCCGTCCAAGCCGGGCAGACCTCCGCCGTATGCTCCACCGTGTCCTCTGGGCGATCCACACAATGGTGACACCCGGGTGTTTTCTCCGCCTTATCCGGAACTGGAACCTCCCGAAACAACCGTGTCCGGTGAGGACCTGCGTCAGGCAGAAGGTGAGGACGCCGTGGCGCCTCTCTAGCCACTCCTCAAAGAGGGGACTTATCGCCGCAACTGTGGCGTGCCCAGCGCTGGGTTGCGGTTGTATGTGGGTCTGGCGCGACGATTTAGCAAAGATAGCAGGCAGAACGTGGAGCAGCATCGCCAAAGACAGAACAGCTTGGTAACGGTTTGCGGAGGCTTTTACCGCTATCGATATAGCGGTCCTAATTGCATATCATCCCAATAAATATTCTTGTATGTACTAAAAAAAAACAAAGAGAACATCAAAGCTAAAACTAAAAATACATATCGTAATATTACTAATAAAGAAACTAACACTAAAATGAAGCACACTTTTTTAAAATAATTGAGCCTTTTTTGAACTTTCTGGAATTTTCTATGTATGGTGTCCCTGCCGCGGCCGGCGAGCGCTACAAGGAAGTTGGTCGCACTTTCTTGGCTGTTTATTATTTTTAGGGCTCCAAAATATGAATTATTTGAGGTTCACAAAAAGGGGCGCATTTATTGGGTGTATTTGTGTGTTCAATAATATTTTTAGGAAAGCTAAATGGGAATTATTTGCGATACATTTACAGTTTGTTATTATTGTTACTCGCAAAATCTTAGTATAAGAAAGATAAGGAAGAAATGTGTAAGGAAAATAAAGCTATTATTATGATGCGGGTCAGGGTTCGCGTGAGCGCGTGCAGCGGCTGCCGGCGCTGCTGCTGCGGCCACGCGGGCTGCGCCTGCTGCGGCGCGCCGCCGCACGCGCCGCACCACGCGCACCAGCCGCCGCACGCGCACCCCACCAACCACCACCACCACCACGCGCCGCCCGCACACAGTGAGTACAACCTACTTGGGGCGATAGCGCCAGGTAGCCTACGTAATTCAAATTTTCTTACGTTTTTTGCACTTTGCAGGTCAGTGTCAGCTTCTATGTTGACCAAAATATGATTCGCGACCGTCACAAATATGAACATATTTCCAGAATTCTAATAATTAAGATCTAACTTATACAAATACTAGCACTGCCCCCGCGACTATAAATTTCTTCATTTCGACGCATCGAACGCCGTCGCTATTACTTATTTTCGCTTAGCGTTTTTTCTGGCGTTTTTCTTATTACTCAGCGCCTAAGGGTCGTAGCGTGATGAAGACGAAGTCGCGGACAGTAGCTACTAGCTAGTCACCAATACAACTCTGTAAGCTCACATTACCCTAAGGAACGACTATTACATGTTATCATGAAATTATATCTTGATCAAAATTAAAAGTACTTAACTTTTTTTCAAACTAGGCTGAGAATCAGCACTTTTTGAACGTCAAATTTACACAAGACAGTCCCCCAAAACGCCCGCCCTTCACAACTTGCTAGTGCTTTAGCTGGGATGAAGAAGTGGCGCAACAAACTCCCCAGCAGCACTGCTGTCTGTTCAGTTACAAGAACTGGATTCTATACAGTAGTAAATCATTAACATTATGAAACACAAAACATTAAATAAAATTATTTACCATATTATGTCAGCTAGCACACGCCAATATACCTACCAACAAAAACATTGAAAAATATACTCAAGCAGAAAGAAATAATAAAAACGTAAACAGAACTTAATACCTAAATAAAAGCCTCCAGGCATAAAGGGGGTTCCCGCTTACATGTTTATATAGCTGTAACTTGAAGTAACAAATGATAAACTAGGACCTTAGAAGTAAAATAGAGAAACAGTTAATTACTTACTAATAACAATAACAAAACCACATACAACTTGAACCCTAACCTACAAATTGCAAAAAAAACTTAAGATTATTTTTATTTAGTGGGCTATCTTATCGCATCCCCCTTAAATGAGAACCACTGAAACGATAAACTGCCCAATCACAAAACCAGACTTACCTTTAGACCCAGGTTAAAAAAATAATACAATTACATACCTACTTTTCAAAATCATTGACGAACAACAATAATTTTACCGGCGTTAAAGTGTTAATTTGTATATTTTTTTCGAGAAAGCTGTTTATTACAGCTTTCTATTTGCAAGCCAGTTCGAAATTTTAATAAAACCTTCGATAAGTTACCTCCTTGGTTATATAATAATAATTTAATAATAATAAAAACGTTTACAAAAGTGTACATTTAGCCAAACATGTTGTGGTTGCCATGTTTCGGAGTAAAATGTAATTTATTTGGCCGCTAAACCACGACAGTTATGTATTTTTATACAACTTGCCGGCCGCTGCTCGCATGTATTTGGCCAGTACAGCAATTTCGATGCTCAAATTTCCAAGCATGTTTGAGAATAAGTTCTAAATCATTATCTGCCTAGCCTTATCCCGACTAGGTTGGGGTCGGCTTCCAGTCTAACCGGTCGCAGTTGAATATCAATATTTTACATGGAACGACTGCCTATCTGACCTCCGTATGACTGGTAACTCAAATGTTCACGGTGTTGACTTGGAATCAATTATGGCAGTGGAAAAGAAATGAGGAATGCCGAGTGTGTTGATAACTTTTCTTTTCACATAAACAGTGGGTGAACGACGTCGGGACGGCATGTCGGTTGCTCCGCCGTACCTGGTCCACGAGCGGCTCTGGCAACGACAACATCACATGATGGTAGGTGCTCCTCCACGCAAGAACTTGTACAAATGTATCCTGCCCAGTCCATCCCATCCCATATATAGTAGAACTTGGTAATACGCCCTAAGTGTCAAAACGCCCCACCACTCAAGCACTCACACTAACAAAGCCAAAATATTAATATTATTGTATCCTTCCACTTGTGCCATTATTGTCAAAAGACAAAAAAATTATCCAAAATAAAAAGTTTGATTATAACTTGTAAGATTTTTGTTTTATTACAATTTTAAAAATACTAGGGCGTATTCTATTCCGTGGGCGTATTCTATTCCGTGGGCGTATTACCAAGTCTTACCCTAGTTGGGCAGCCATTTTAGCCACATCTACCTACTTAATACATTTTTTAAATTCATTCACTAGCAGACAGCGCGCAGCATAAGCGCTGGCTCCTGCCGGGATATAGAAGCATGACATTTTGCACAGACGCGCAAAGAGTTTGTTATAGTTATAACGAACGTGAGCACTAAGAAAGCATTTTTGAAAATCCATTCCCTAAAGGGGTTAAATAAGGGACTAAAGTTTGTATGGTAGTTGGTAATGTTTGCCGATGTCGGGCACACGCCTTCTCTTTAAATATTTCCGTCATAATTTCAGGAGCTACAACGTCGCAGCATGATGGGTGACGGCTTCGGACCCGCCTTCGCTCAATTCCCGCCAGTGCCACTCCCGCCAACCACAGTGCTCGCTGTATATTCACCTTTTGTTTATTTTACATCATCATTATCATTATTAACCCTTTAAGCGCGTGGCTAAATATCAATGGCCGTGCCCCTAGCGCGCGGCTACAAATCGAAAAATTTTTTTTTTTTCGTTTTAGTTGTACCACACAGTTATTAGGACGAAAATAGAACGAAAAAATCATGCATGTTTTCTGTCGCAGAAATACGACACCCGCGATAGGGACACGAAAATATTTGTCGCATATATGCGACACGCGCGGTCAAAGGGTTAACCATTAGTTAACCCCCCTCTTGCCTCAGCCTGCGCAACTTGAGGTTTTAGGACAGGCGATTTTTTTTCTGTTTAAAATGCTGTGTCAGCTCAGCTTTAGAATCGTGCTCCGAACTCTCTAGTTCAAATTGTTGGGAAGACAAGATACCTCATTCTTTAACTATCGTCTACCTTGCCATCTCTCCTTCTTGTTGGCCCAGGTAGCACAAGCGATTTTTTAACGCGACGATATTTTATCGCGCACTGAATTTTTAACTCGCGATGTTCAGCTGAACATTTAGACAGAATGCATCCCAGCGCGTTAAAAAAATACCCTGTTGAATGTTCAGCCCTCTGCGCTAAGCAGTGCCTTGAAAATCCAGTGCGAGACAAAAAATCACCATATTAAAAATCGCCCTTGGTACGAGGGCTTAGGCACAATGGTAATGCTTTCTTTATTTCAGTTCCCCGATGAGTTGGAGCAACGTGACATTGGAGGAGGCCCGCCGCCGCCTATAATGCTGTAAGTAGTTTTATGGTTTGAAGTATTCAATTTGATTACAATATCAAGATCCAATATATCTGCCATATGCTGTCTTATTAAATCTGCTACTTGCCTTATTGATATTTCGGTGGCGAGCATGGTGAACTTGACATTCCATGATCGCAAATATTAACAAAACCCGTACTGATACTGATTTTGGGCCCAAATATCGATAGACTTGTACTGTCTAATGCTGCTGACCAAAATCCGCGCGGCGAGAACAAATGTATTCGCTTCTAGGCGGCGTCGACTGGTGAGCCGGGTGATTGCGGCGATGCGAGGGCAAAGAGCCGTCACCACGAGGTATCGTCAGCTATTATAACTCCATAGGCGAAGTGTAGATATTGCCAAGTTACTCAGCTCAATCAGCTCAAATCAGTCGCTTCGTCTACTGCTACTACTACTACTTTCAACTATCTGCTCTACGATTTTACAATCTGCAATTCCAATTAACATTTTTGACGTTTCGGAAATAATTATCACTTCAGACTACAATTCCAACAGAATTTTTAATATTTCATTCATACATGACTTACGTTTTGTGCTGTAATTTGAAAGTGTCTTAGAAAAAGCTTTTTTTTTTTCAGTGACAGACAACATATCCACCACCACATGCATCATTACATGCAGATGCACCCCTCGCCGCCGCATCTCCACATATCGATCCAGCCATCATATATGGTAAGACAAGCGAATCCACTGACCATAAAAAAAAAATTAATTGTTCTTTGAAGGTTCTTTTACACGAGGACACTTTCTCGCCTGTCGAGAGGCGAGAATGCGAGTCTCGTCACGAGTCATATAGACCGCTGGTAGTGTAGTTACTTCAAGTACGAGTTGAGAAAATCAGTATTTCTTTTGTTTTATCGTGTTAAGGTTTTTTTAAACTGATATTTCAAGTAACTAAACTGTAACTTCGTTTAGATACCCCATCACGTCTGCTGAGTTTCGCTAACTAATTTAATTTGACCCTCCATAGAAATCTCTTTTAAAAAGTCATTGTAGAACCGAAAGGTTTAATACTGTTACGAGCTGGGGTTCGGGATACATAAATTTATACCAATTTACACGAAACACACACTATAATTAAAAATCACAAATACAGCAATCAGAAACCTGTCAGGGTCCGCCATTAATTACGTCAACCATCCGTCAAGTGCCGCGGGCGAGCTCTTATCGTAAGCGTAATCTGCCCCGGTCACAAAAACTGTTATTGCTCCGTTTCTGTTGCTTCTATTCACACACTCTAAACGGTGTCGGGTTGTTCAATGATGTGGCTATGAAATACAATGTAAACAAGATTCTAATTAGAACTCAAGAAATAAACATATCCTATTGGAATCGGAGTACTTGCCGAATATAGATATGTTGCTGTATTATGTTGATTTCTAATTAGACTGTGTGATTAATTTACACGAAATTTTGGGAACTGACTCATGAATAGACTGGTAATCTAAATATAATGTTATTTTGCGAGTTCTGTATCCGATTCCTGCAATATTCAAACTCGAACTTCATTACGCGCGGTGCAGTTTTCATGAATTTGCATTGTTCGATACACTTTTTTGTTAACGATCATCCGAGGTATATCAAACAGATGCCCTTTATAAATGTTTCTAGAATACTACTTATATATTCATCGACTCATTAGTAACAATAAATCGTTAAAATATGCCACTATAATTGTAAAATCTCAAAATAACCTAGGTTAGGGAACAAATCTGATAACTTTTTTGTAAGCTTTTTTCTACAAGGTAATTTAGGCGTTTGAATTTGAATGTTACTTGAAAATGAACAAGAACAAAGTAGTCTATCGATTTCTACCCATACTTACCTTATCTTTCATAGAAAAAACCAAAATTATCAACCTCTGAAGTGGTCATAAAAATGTATGAAATTCTATCATTCCGTAGGGTTGGGACCACACCACTATAGTATCGATAAGTTTGACTGAGTTCAGGAAGGAAAATAAAAAACAATTTAGATTGACATAAGTACTTTTCTTTACTTATTATGCATATTAGTAATATAATAATAATAATAAGTACTATTTATTTATTTATTTACAAAATACTCGGGGAACTCCTGGTTACAATATCCTTGTTGTTTCTATAATGTACAGAAAGAAATACATCAACACAACCCAACCTGAGCCCCAGTGCACACGCACCCAATCCATACATACCCGGCGTTTAGACAAAAAGGACAGTATGACCGAGAAAAGGAGTGTCTCTACTATTTGTCGTCTGTCTGTCAGTTTGACTTTGCGGAAATAACAAAAGGCATACTCTTGTGTCAGTCTGTTATGTCCGTCCAATCTACAGTTTCAAAATAAAATAAAAAAAGTCAGTCAAGTGAAGTCAGTCAAGCTGAAAATAAATAAAATACTCTAAATGGAGAAGAACTAAAAAAAAACTAGGAGGAACTATGGTATAGTTTAAAACAGGGCTCTAAACAAAGCGGTACATCACAAACACAGCACACATACGACGTACGTCGCGTCACTCCAGCCTGGGAACAACGTTTGCACCGACGTCGAACGCGACAGCCATTCTTCATAACGCCGTCTAATTTTTTGGGCCAATGTTCGGCCACGGCCACAATTGTCCGGCCCAAACTACTCAGTCCAGGAGGAGGTGGTGGTGGTGGTGGACGAGGTTTTGGCATGTGTTCGTGATGATGTTGGAGTATCTGATCTACTAATTCTAATCTAAAAACCAAGTGTTTTTTGGGTACAGAAGTTGAACCCTCTAGAATAATTCTGGAATTTAAAATTGAGCAATTGAGAAGGCGTTTGAAGACCTTCATATTCCATTTAGAGCATCTTTTTCTTTCCAGCAGGTATGGTTCCAGCATTTGGTCTTTACGATCAACGCCTCCCATTCCCTTGTTGTAGTCCAAAATCACTTCAGGTTTGAACTGAGCCTCGCGATAAGGTTTCGGTTCCATCCGGCCTTGTTGAATGCCATGGAAGGTAGAGATGGTGCTGATCTTCCGTTTCTTGTCCTGGTATGCCATGACAGTGATATCGCCGGAATGACGGGCTGTAAACTGGCCTTCTTTCAGCTTACACAACGATATTAGTGGAGGAACATTGCGGCGGTTGGCACGCAGTGTCCCTACGCAATCCGTTTTTCGTGTCTTTAGAAATCGGGCCAGTAGGGGACTATTGAACCAATTGTCCATAAAAAGAGTATACCCTTTGTCAAGGAGAGGATGGATGAGTGTAAGGACGGTGGCCGTGCTTTTCAGCAGTGTGGACGGGAAAGTAGGATCGTAGGTGGTGGCTTTGCCGAGGTATACAAAGAAAGACCAAAGGTAGCCAGTCGAAGACTCGCAGAGTTCGTAGGTCTTCACCCCAAACTTGGCCGCCTTGGTCTTAATATACTGGCGGAATTTGAGGTTACCTTTCCACAAAGTCAGGGATTCGTCAATACAAATGTTTTGGGCTGGGACATAGGCTTGCTTAAAGCGAGAATTTAAATGGTCTAAAATGGGGCCAAATGAAAATAAACGGTCGGAATCATCAACGGGTCTGTTGCTGTTGTCATTAAAATGGAGAGCGCGGCAAAGAATTTCGTATCGTCTACGGGAGAACAACTTTCTAAAGATGTTCGTTTGGAGGAGAGGGTTCACAGTAAAGCAAGATTTCAAGGAGGGCATCCGGATGATTCCGAGCATCATCCAGAAGGAAAATAGGACCAACAGCTCGTGAATGTTCGTGTCATACCAATCCCGGCGAAAGCTGACGGATGATTCAGCAAGCCACTGGCCATAACGGTTGGTCTCCGTCACAATATGTGACAAAACGCCATCATCCCAGTACTGCCTAAACGCCCCATACGCGTTTTCAGATGGAACAACTGGCCCTGTTTCCTAAGGCAGAAATTGTTCTCGCTCGCCTCTATGGCTATCCATAGGCAACCATTCAAAGCGAGGTGAAATTTCTCCGCCAGCAAACAAGACCTCATCCTGGTCGTCATCTGCATCCAACCATTCCTCTTCCTCATGCACTTCACCATCTGCCATCACTTGCCTCCTTGCTCTCGCTATCGCCCGCTCTCTCGTAGCTAGTCTAGCATTCATCATTCTCATTACTTTCGCTCTCAAATCCTCAGGCACATCATCATCATTCATGTGTACCTCTATCAACCTATCGCCTTTCTGCCACTGGGGCTCACCTGCCTGTCCCCCACCCCTGCCCTGGTCGCGTCCTCTCCGTCCTCCTCGTGCTCCACGCGCGCGCCCCCTTCCTCGCACAGGCTCAGCCTCTTGCTCAAACTGTAGGTGTTCGTCAGCGAGATGGAATTGATCGCCCAGAGCATCGATGTCACCTTCCTCTAGCGTTATGACAACGTGCCTACGAAAAATAAACAGTAATATCATTAATCTACGTATGTCTTTATCAAGAAGAATAGGTAAAAAGACAAAGATGAAAATATAATTACTCTGGGTGAAGTTCAAATGGCGAGGGCTGAGCGTGCAGCGGGCTTGATCTGTAAAAAAAGATTTGCGTTATTCCTGATGAAGCTCAAAAACAATTATTTTGATGAAAACTTGTTTTATTACTTACGCCTGAATGACTGCTGGCGCACTCGAGGAAGGGTGCGGCACACGCGAAGTCGATGTCGATGGATTTGCCCTATCAAAAAAGGTTTTCGGTTTAAAAAAGACTCCGAAACAACATTACAAAAAAAAAAACATTTTGATGAAAACATTGACTTACATAAAGATAGGTGACGAAGCACTCGGAGCTAGTGAGACTTCGACTCCCTCCTGGGTATATAACCCGAGGATAGTCAGTGGCGGCTCAACACACTGAAAAAAAAAACACATTTATAAACCTAACGCCTCACAAACAATTACAAGTTCAGATGAGTTTTTCATGCGAGGTTCACATTCACATACAATTCCAGACCGTCACCCTTCCCAAAAAAAAACACATAAGCAATACCCGCACCTAATTCAATCACATATAGTTACTACATACCTATGAATAAAATATTATCCATTCAGGTTACTAAAAAACAAAAAAGATGTATTATTATTACGGAAAAAAAAAAACAAGTGATGATGATTCATCATGTATGCCAATAGAAACAATGCCCTTCTTCAAGTTTTAGGCTAGCTTTGTGCTTAGCCTCATCACAGCAAGGCGAGTGATTTATTCATTATTCATAAAAGAGAATATAATGATTTACCTCAGGATCCGGCCCCAAAAATTCCTGGTCCAGGTATTCTGGCTCGTCATAATATTCCGCCTCCTGCTCCTCGGGTTCTTCCTCCAGGAGGTACTCGGCTTCGCCCTCGTCACCCTCGTCCTCCGAGTGGGCTTCGCCCTCGTCACCCTCGTCCTCCGAGTCGGTGTCCCGGAGGAGCTCATCAAAGTCCTCCGGGGCATCCTCGCGTCCAACGGACCAGTTTCGCCTCGCAGCCATCTCAAATCTATTAGAATACCGTACACATAATTTACAAAACAAAACATAAAAAAACTAAAATAAATTACTATAATAAAAAAAAACATCGACATTCACTACACTACACTAAACGGAAATAAAACTATAAAATACGAAAAAAAAATATGTACTTTCATTATACATATATATCCTAACAATTTTACAAAAACAATCAATGTTATCGATAACTTTTATCGACATGACCCTAAGCACTAGCTGGGCTAAGAACCATTTTGACGTTTGACAGTTCAAAATTCAAATAGGATTTCGTTACCTACTATTGGAATTTTCATCATAATATGAATAAATTATTGAAATATGCATGGAATACGTGTAATTATGAATTATCAATAGATTTTACGTTACTTCTGCCATTACAAAGATGAAATTTCGTTGAATTATCTCAAAAAATCGTACAATAACAATAGCGAGTTCGACGAACCCGGAACGATGTAAATTTTATTAGCTCAATAAAACAAGTTTTTTGATATTATTTCATGCAAAAAACTATCTACAAAGTTGCGAGAAACACTTATAAATGAATATTCACCCACTTACCGTACAAAATCACCGAAAAATCACGAAAACACAGGAATTCACTGGCGCGCGACGTAACCGCGAACACGAATTTTTTGTACTAACTTCACACTTTTTTTTGTGTTGTTGGCTACAATATTTTTAGTTTCTATCTTTGTCTATGGTTGGAAAATATTATCTGCCGTCGAGAACATTCGTTCACAAACGATTTTAAGACTTATCTTTACTACAAATACAGTTCTAAATCGCTCGGGGTGTAGTGGCACAAATTTGTGCCAGCGAGGCTCAACGGTAATACTTGTTTACCGGCACGTGTTTGTGCCGCTCGCGCTCTAGAAGAAACACAATCACTTGTAGTCCACTTTTACTGTTATTAGCTGTTCTTCACTGTTTCGCATTCTAAGCTGAACTGAACTACAACGCTGTCAACCCCTTATTTATATGACGAGTGTAAGTTACTAGAATGTTCTAACATAATTCGAGAACATTCTAGTACTTACGGGAACGGTCACGGAGCAGAAACAAAGAGGAGGTGTTGCAATCAAAGTAGTCCATCAGCCACCAATGTAGTCGTTACGTCACACGGTAGTTGCACTACTTGCGACCAGGCGGCGCTTTCGTCAGTACAACTGTCATTGTGAAGCGGATAGGTTGTCATGTATTTGTTTAGTCTTTTAAACGATTAAACAGTATTCCCGACCCATATTCATTGCATTAACATGAAATGCTGTTTTATCTTGCAGAAGTTATACGGATCAATCAAATTCAAACGGAATAAAGATATCTTTCCACTCGTAAGTCAAATTAAAATTAAATTTGTAATTTATTTCTTCTCGAATGTTCGGTAATTGCCGCCCCCTATCGGCAAGTAGCGGAAGTACTGACAAATTGCAGGTCCGGACTCAGACTTTTTTGATAAGCACATACCTACATTATAATTATGCTATATGAAAAGTGAAGTCAAATAGATGTCGAGTTTCGGCAAAAAACGGAATTCGGTTTAGTTTCGGTAACTAAGTTCAGAAGAAAAATTTAGAAGAGGAGATTTAAAGATAAAAAAAATAAAACTATGATTATAAAAACGTTTTCTTTATTTTTCCCTCACACTTGTTAATTTCTGGAAGTTTCGGTTTCGGCCGAATCTGAAACCGCTGCCGAAATTCGGTTTCGGTTTCAGTAAAAAAAATTATTTCGGTCGGACATAATAGAAATAAAATTATATCGGTATATTATAAAACTATTAAACCTGAATCCGGCTCCTTACAATAAAAGTGACACTTAATGAAACATAGCAGAACTCTTACGACATCTTAGGACATCTGTCTAATTTGCCTATGAGTTGATTTTGCTACTAGCCACTAGATGGCTTTTTGCTGTTTGGGCTCCCCCCGCACCCCGCGAGGCTGCGACACTACTTTTGTATGGAGAATGACTTTACAACACCTCCTCTTTGTTTCTGCTCCGTGGGAACGGTCCAGTGTATTTCGGCTATTCGATAACAGATGGCGTTAGCGTCTAACGTGTAGTTCTTCTATTCGATAACAGATGGCGTTAGCGTCTAACGTGTAGTTCTTCAATTCGATAACAGATGGCTTTAGGATCTACGTGACAATACAAGCTTCTGCCCGCGTGGATGTCGGAAATTATCCCACGGGAACTTGCTACCGGGACAAAAAGTAGCTTATGTCCTTCCCCAGGATGCCATCTATCTCCTTGCAAAATCTTATCGAAATCCGTTCAATGGTTTAGGCGTGAAAAGATAACATACAGACAGACAGAGTTACTTTCGAATTTATAATATTAGTATGGCTTACGTGGTATGTTTCAGGGCTCGGGCGCCATGGCCGCGGCGATGGTATACGCGGCCGAGGCGGCCGAGGAGGCGGAGTCTCGCGCGTGGCGCGGGCGCGGAGCCTCCAGCGCGGTCATCGAGTCCAATACGTACCGCCACGCCTACCACCCCCGCACCCAGCCACCAGGACGAGAAGTGCACAATCTGCCTTTCGCTGTTCGAAGTCGATTCTGATTGCAGGTTTGTGGAAAAAGCGATCAATTTTGATCTTGTTTCTGATTTTATTCAGTTTTTTTTTGACGTGATGACGTCTTATAAATCGATGAACACCGGCTGCATGCACGAAAAAGTGTAACGTTTCATGTCAAACTCGTAATTATCGATGTTAAGACTGACGCCGCCGTAGGTATTTAGGCGTCCGAGTACTAGTTCTAAGTGGCGGCGGCAGCGGTGTTCTTCCTTATTTCTCGAGTGTACGAACAGATCGTCGACGAAACAGAATACGTTGCCGTCTAATCCTCGTAGAACCTCGTGCGTGACACGTTGAAAAGTTTGACCGGAATTTCTTAAACCGAACGTCATGCAGGTATATTCGAAAAGTCCGAAAGGTGTTATTATATATATATATGTGTTATTATATATATATATATATATATATATATATATATATAAAGGTGTTATCCAGAAATATGCCATTTACAAATCGAGTTTCAAGAATATTTTCTTGCCATGGAGTTGGTAGGTATGTGAAATCTTGGATTCGTGGAATGGGGTATCGGTCGGGAACGGTGACGGCGTTGAGTCTTCTGTAATCGCCACATACTCGGAAGTGATCCGTCTTTCTTCTTCACGATGTGAAGTGGACTCGCCCACGGACTGTTTGACGGCTTGCATATTCCCATCTCGATCATGCGCTCGAATTCGAGTTTTGCCGCCTTATAATTGTCAGGCGGTAGAGGGCGCGGCAGTGAGTAGATCGGCGGCCCAGTTGTCTCGATGTGATGTGCGACGTCATGCTTAGCTGGTACTGCGTCACTACACCGTCAAGTAGGTATGTCTGGTACGGGTGTTTAAAAAAGGTGTTTTTTATGTATGTAAACTCCAGCTGATTTTATACTTTTGACGTGATAACGTCTTATAAATCGATGAACACCGGCTGCATGCACGAAAAAGTGTAACGTTCCGTCTGAGCCTGAGCGTTCAAGCGAGAGCGCGGAACAAGCGATAGAGAGGCACGATCAGCCCTTTCCCTTTCGTTAGCGTTAGCTTGTGTCACATTTATCTCTAGTCAGAGCTAGTATTCCGAATAGTACTGCTACTGGATGGGATGGAAGGGATGTTGTCCCTAGGAATAGACGTGATAATTTCAAACTCTGTGTTCACGGCGCTAAATCAACGCTTATGCGTAAGAGCATCTTTTGCATGGCTCCGACCATTTTTAATAAATTTTATTTTATGAAAGAGGACAATTTTCTTCATTTTTGAGATGGCAATGTTGTTTTTGGCATGTTGTTGTTTTGTTTTGTATTTTTTTTTTTTGAAATTTTACTTTGGAATTGAAATTTTTAATGACAATAATTAGTATTTTTATTGAATTTATTTAATAACTACTTTGACATTGAATTGTATCTAAAAAATATGCTTATTGAATTGTAATTATACCTAATCTTTAAAGAATAATGAAGAAATGTAACTTTGATGAAAATTGTCACGGTATATGCACCATCTCTTCCTGCCAATTTGTACGCCACAATATGCGGCTAAACATGTTAGAACTTTCTGTATGCCATTATTACCCTGCATGCAATGTATCATGTAAGTACACTATGTTTAAACAAATAAAATTTTACTTACTGGAACGCCGCGTTATCACGTAAAACTATCGTCCGTAAACCGACTTTTTTCATATATTTTTTGCTCTTCGCTATTAAACTTAATTTTAAGTAATATGATTATATCACCATTGTTACATTAAACTTGTAACCTTAAATAAATACAGGTGTTCTAACCTAACTCCGGAGTCAGGGTTGCACATCAGTTTTTTCTGTTACCTGCTTTATGAGAATAAAAAATATTTTGTATCATTATTTTGTCGTGATCGTCCGTTGCTTTTGGGCGGGAAAAATGCCTGTGCGCCTTCTATACCATCTGGGAAAATCTGCGGGAGAAATGTGGGACTTGTACCCACTTAAATTACGACTTGTGGCTAGGAACCAATTGGACCACGGAACTCTCAAAAGGTGCTGTGGTCCAACTATTTTTAAAGTTTGACAACTTTTTTTTTTTTGTTTCCGGGGTGGAAAATCCTCATGGATGTCCGCCGCCCTGGGGCGGACGGCGGGGTCTGTCAGACTCTTACTGACTAAAAACCACCCCGGTGTTCCATCTCACACCTACGCCGGGGGTCGCGGGAACGTACGATCCTTCCGCAACCCCCGACTGGTGCCGGCCCGCCACTGCGGGCCTCTTCGGGTCTGGGGGGGAGTGAGGTGTTTGACTCCCCCCGCGACGTCTAAGAGGGGCGCGCGTGGAACACTACGCGCCGCCACCTCGGGTCCTGATGTGTGGGGGGCGACGGACGTCCCCGAGTCCGTCGCCCCTGGACCCATTTAGGGGGGCTGGATGAGGGCGTTGTCCGCCCTCCGCCGACGCCCGGCTGCGGCCCGGGTGAGTGGACGAGATCTCCCTCTCCCTTTCCGCAGCCTCCTTCTGCGAGACGACTGTCTCGCAGAAGGAAACCACCGCGTCCCAGGACTCGTCGCTGCCGACCATCGACTCGACTACGGCCGGCAGCGACAAGTCACTGCCTACTTCTGAGATGAGGGCACGACGCGGCTCCTCCCAAGCGGCACACTCTGCCAGCGTATGCCGCGCCGTGTCCTCCCGGCATCGGCAGTCGACGCAGTGGTGACACCGGGGCCCCTAGTAAAGACCCATGGTCCAACTAGTTGTACAGAGCAGTTGGACCACTGCCCCGGAATGGGTTGCTATGCAGTTGACACTTATTAAGGGCCAGGTCTACATTTTTAACCATTAGGGGTTTCAGCTCGGGTTGGTAGATGTAGGTGAAATATGCTGGTTATATGGCTCCACTAACCACCACTTATCGATACTTAAGCGTCTCCCTATCTGATCTTCACAACCCAATTACTACCTGGAAACACGATGCCCCTTGGTGAGACTGGTTGGCAGTCTAAAACTCATCTTTATAAAATATTTTGTGTTTTCAGGCGGTTACCATGCATGCACCTGTTTCACATGGAATGCGTGGACCAGTGGCTCAGCACCAACAAGCACTGCCCGATCTGCCGTGTGGACATCGAGACACATCTCAACAAAGATGCCACGTTTTAAACACCAAGGTATACCGCTCGGATTTTTTTTTTGTTAGGGGATATTTCACTATCATATATCACAGAAATAGAATTTAATATTTCTTTCCTTAGAAGCCTATTTCTGACTATTACGAACATTAAAAAAAAAACGTTGCCAAATATGCAACCGCTTTTGATGAAGTATTCACTATCATTTTAGAATGAATTCCGGAAGGTTTACATGAACAATACGTGAATATTAAAGCAACATAAAATAAAGAAATTTCGGATCTTTTTTCAAGTGGTAAAAACCGTGCGAAGCAGGGGCGGGTCGGTAGTGTAATATCCAGATTAATTTGTGAGCTACTTTAGAGTACATATTTCTTATAGGATAAAAGATGTATCCTAGATATACAGGGTTATTGGTAAAATATCATCAACCTCTTAAGGCGTCATTGTACTCATCATTATGTACAACTTTTATTATAATTATAAAATCGCGAAAAAAAAAATCTTACATTTATGTTTGCAGAACTCGTCAAAATGTAGGGACCAGCTGATTTTGTTTAATATCCCGTCAAACAAACCGCATAATCGTACCGACGACTTACCACATTATATTTTCTGGTTGGCGAGTGCCAAAAGTCTATATTAATAAACTATCATAGAGGAAAACAACAAAATTTTTGTTGAAAAGTATCTTATTGTCTATCACACTAATTTACAATTATATGGGTATATACAGTTAATTTAGATGGCAGGTTTGCTATACTTTTATTTTATTACTCATGAATAAATAATTTCTTGAATTTGAATTATATAGAGAATTCATCAAAATTGTATTAAATAGCTAGTATTTATAAAAACAATTGATGTGGTCAACAAAACAATATTTGTACACAAGCTAATGCCTTCTGACCTGTCTTGCTCACTCACATCTGCAACTATTTCCTTGTATCTAGATAAATTCAATGTTGCGAGAGTAGTAAAACAAAAAGTAAATTTGTGTCACACTTGCCGAAAGTTACGTGAAGGACGGTACTAACCGCGAGCATTCGCTTCACGAATTTGTTTTCGAACCGTTAGGTGCACGAGCTTTTGTTACGCGACGAACATTCATTCTTGAAAAAAATCATTTTGGTGAGTATATTCCTTTCAGTAATTTTACATCTGATTTTGCATCAAGGTTAATCACAGTGATCTTTTATAGTCGTTGCAATAAGGTTGCGGTTGGGTTACTGCCATTGACAATACTGTCAAAATCACAGTGATCTTTTGCTCGTTAATGTTTCTATTGGGTTGCTTTTGTCAGAGGTTAAATAACTGTGAAAGGACTATGTGAATTCAAACAGAAAAACAAATTCTAATAGCTGTACTAGTTCACGAATGTTCGTCGAGTCTTTCGGCGACTGTACGCCCACAGTGCAAATTACGCGACGTAAGTTCATATTGGTATTTAGCATTGCAGACGTAAACACGCCGTAATTTTTTACGCGTATTTTTCCACAAAGGTGAACACCTGCAACACGGGCAACTCAATTCGCGCAAATCTTGGCAATTACAATACAATCTTAGCATTGCCGTAAATTGCTGGGTGTCATTGCCCGTGTCAGCACAGCGCATCTTAAGTCTTCAATTTGGTTTTCTTCTCATTCTTGGTGTCTCGTTTCAGTTTCTCCTGCAGCTGCGGGGAGCTGAGAATGGCCTGTTGCTGCAGTTCCAAGCTCTCTTGCTGCAACTCGTGTGTCAGCTGTTTCTGCGCGTTGCAAGCCCTGCAACACACGCACTACTGCCACTTTATGTATATACACAGAATATCAATTAAGGATAAGAGTATTTCGTTTATAAAATTTTGTTACATTATCATTATTACAATGTTAGAAGTCAAAAGAAGTGACTATTGTTGTTTTACATATTATGTGCATATGAAATATCAAAATATATGTATTAAATTTAATTTAAAAAAAGCAATCTGTTAATTTTGAGCACTCCTTTATTTATAATATATGAGGAAAATATTAAAACTGTAAAATATTTGTTTAAAAACATAACATGCTATAATAAACTAATTTTTTTTTGGATGTTTTTTGTTTGTTTACCTGCATGCATGATCAATTCGCTCACAAATGGCATCTGAAGCAGCAATGTTTCCAGATAGATATGATATCTCTGCTGCAACTGTTGCTATTTTTTCTGCATAATCCATGTAACCTGAAAAAAATATTAATAATATTTTGTTGATAGGTAGTAAAGTAATGGGGCAGGTTGGTCAAATAAGGTTGTTACTACATGCAGCAAGCTTGTAGGCTTGTTATGGTGGGTATGTTGTGTACATGTAGACAGGTATGTTATTACATTACATAAAATTTATATGTAGTATACATTATTAATTGAGTAACTTACTAAATAAAGTGTGAATATTGTGTGTTAAGTCACTCAGTGTTCCTCTGACAACAACCAGTTGGTCCCAATGGTGTGGTGGAGTACCGTCCTCACCCCACTCTAGGGCTTGTTTCACCAGGCAGATCTCTCTCGACAGTGCTTCTCGTAGCCTATAATGAGGAAGCAAAAAATAAAAATAAATTGACGAACAAAACCATAATGAACCTAATGCGATCATATTTATCGACCTGTAACAACCTTACCTTACCTTTCAGTAACCGAAATAATAACAGTTAGATTAACTACAAATGAGGCTGCATGATTCAATTTCATCCAACTCGGGATTCAACGAAGCTAGGAATCTGGCAAGCTGATGATACTGAAGCCGCCATTACACCCTTTGATGATTACCTTTCACTAGTATCCTGGATAGCGACTAACGTAACAGTCAGAAGCTGAGAAGCTGCATTAACATTGATGGTCGTAGCTTGACGGATCATGAAGTCGTGTTCTAGAGTGTCTGCTTCCCAAGTTACATTTAACTCTTTTTGTATGTCATCACAATATGCCGTGGTTAACAGTCCCATGGTTGCAGGAGCATAATTTCGAATCTTTGTGATAACCGTGCTACGATGAGTTCGGTAAGCAGCTTTGGCAGTTTTGATAAAAGAAAATAACCCGTTTCTAAACATAGTGTGAGTGGGATGAACAAGGATAGTCTGGCGAAAATTAAATAAATATTTTTACATCATTTTTCGTTGTAAGTGAAAAGCAAAATTTATGACTACCGATAGGTAAAATATATTAGAGGTTATGTTTTCTGTTTTGGTTCTTCAATTTTGTTTTTTTTGAACCTGTCGTCAGTCAGGTGTCAGCACGCTGTCAGTGTCATTTTTGTTTTTTTTTTATTAATTTTTAATGGCCTGGTTGCTGGGACCTTTTAGCCAAGTCTTTAATTATTGTCATTTCGTATTTTTTTTTTTTTTTTTTTATATCAGTGTCATTTCGTTTGTTTGAGTGTTGCCCACTGACGTATAATACGTCAGTGATGTTGCCTGCCAAGAAAGTTTAAAAAACCAGACTCATTCGACAAAGAACTTCATTCGACCAAAAATACGTTCAGAATATAAAATAGCTCACCACCAATTTTTTTGTTTCAAATATCACGAACGAAGAGAGTTTATGCCTCCGCCTCCTTTTTTAGCCTGCTCTTTCAATTATGGAGGGTAGAGACAAGGAGAACTATCTCTGTGTATGAAAAGTGTCCATCAAAATGTGCTACATAAGGGTAAAGGCTACAGTAGCCACCAGCTAAATTCTAAAAACAATAATTTAAGGTTATGTCTACAAAATAATGTTGGACTACGTTAATTGTTGAGGTATGGTATATTGGATTATGACTAACTACTCTAGTCACTAAAAATATTAAATTTTCTGACTCGGCATACTTCAATCCGTTAATTTTCTAACTCGACATATTTCAGTCCGATAACAAATGCTACATTCATACCACACAATTTGCCTACGCTAGCGCTATTTCCGAGGGGTTTTGAATTATCATTTACTGTTTACTTGGATACTTTTTCAACTTTATCCCCATAAGCTAGAGGTCTCCTTGTCTCTACCCTCCAACGTTGTTTTAATAGTTTATTTTTTTATCATTGTTCCTTTTAATTAAAGCACCTGCCATCTAATCTCTTCACCACCATTGGTTGACTGGTCGAGAATGCCTAAGGCATTAAGTCCGCCTTTGTACCTTTTGTGCGAAGTTTAAATAAATAAATACAGTATGTAAAAAAAAAATATACTGAAATATTATATTTAGTTCAGAAGACTGCTATGTGATAATGATAAGATATTTAAGCTTTTGAAAGCTCCTTTCTCGTACTATTTTGCTGTGCCCGAAACTCGATGACTCGGCAGGGTCCATAATGATCACATATAGGTAATTTTAAGTTACCTCCTAAGTACACATTGTGGAATGCAAATAACGTATATTGTATATTCGCTACTAAATTTTATCTGTGGCAGATCATGCAGAAGATTTAAGATTCCAAGAATGTTCACATTAAGTACCTAGTTTGAATTTTCAATGAATTCATTTTTTTTAAAGTAGGTAATTACATTAGTGCTTATATAAAAGTAATTATATTACAAATGATTTTATCGAACTGGCAACTTCTGTTTCATGGCCAGATTATACGGGGATTTTCCGCTTATTCTGTTTTTAAACAAGTGCGTCAATGAATAAAAACTGTTATCAAACTGGAATAGTGTTCATATTCTTAACTTCTTTAATGATTTGGTTTCCAATCAACTTTTGATTTTACCTCATTCTCTTTTGGTGTGTAGGTATCGTGGTCGGTTCTGT
Organism: Brachylomia viminalis; assembly: GCA_937001585.2. Taxonomy (NCBI): domain Eukaryota; kingdom Metazoa; phylum Arthropoda; class Insecta; order Lepidoptera; family Noctuidae; genus Brachylomia; species Brachylomia viminalis. The sequence continues at coordinate 10,219,664 of OW443316.2, read as the reverse complement.
GTAACGGATCATTAATTACGAGCGTTCTTATCGACCTGAGTGGGAGCAAGATCCCTAGCTTTCTTCCTGGTTGTCGAGGGCCAAGGATGACCAGGACGTTGCAATCTGTAAAGCTTGCAACTGTAAATTAATTACCAGATAGTCTTCTTTAAAAGAGCATGGATCATCCTCCATCATACATCATCCATCATCCGTCATCAAAGCTCCATTATAAGAGGAAGTGAAAAAGGCGGAACTAAATTGTTATGCTATGTTAGTGGAACAACATTTACCCTTTCGCTTAATGGACCATTTGAGCGAAATAATATCAAAAAGCTCCCACGATTCTGAAATCGCCAAACTACTTTCCTGCAAGAGGACTAAAGCAGCAGCGGTAACGTACAATGTTTTGAAGCCTAATTTAGAGGAGGAGATGCTCGCCGATTTAAAATCGTGTGAAAATATGAAAACACGTAAGCCAATATTTTCCTTAATTTTTGATGAGACCACAGATGTTACAACCACCATGATGCTTGCAGTCGTCTCCAAATACTACTATGAAAAAGATCTGAGTAAAAACTAAATGTTTAACTTTGGTTCACTTGAACGGGGCTGATTGTCATTGTTTGATGCACTTTCCGGGGCTTTGACTAATGCTAACCTTAATATTAAAGACGCTATTGGTTTTGGGGCTGATACCACTAACGTCACGCGACTTTGTATTCAACAGAAGGGGCTCATTTTGAGCATTTGATAAATTGATTAATTTTGTATTAAAAATGTTAAAATTCATGGTCTTCCTTTTATTTGTGACACTATGTTATTTAGCAAAAAATAATATGAAGCCTTTCGATCGGTATGATAAAGCTACAGCGTGATTGTTTTTCTCATGTAACGGGTTCGATTTCCGGTTGAGCCATGTAATTATTTAAATATCTATGAATGCAGTTAAATTTTTTTTTAAATTCAAATAATGTCTTCTTTCAGTAAAATGTTCCATCTACAATAATTAAGGTACTTTCCCTCCATGTGGCATATCCGTGGGACGCCCTGCATATAAACTGTATTTTTATTGCACAAGTTGCACTTTCAATTGATCCAAAATCCACTGTGAAGTTTTTGCTCCATTTAGACGTTAATGTGAGCACTGAAATCGATCGCTTATCCGTAGAGGTGAGTTTGGAACCTGGAATCAAATCTTCAAAAAATGCCAACATTTCTGACTGAACTGCATACTCAATTAAAGACACGGTTGCCACTGAGCAATATTTTCAAAGATTTACAGTTCTTGGATCCACAACATGTGGTTTACAAAGATTTTGCGTCAACTTTAAACGTTTCAAAGAATTTTCCCAACATAGTAAACGAAAACAACATACAAAAAGTTGATGACGAACTTCGACAAATTAAATTTGATTAAAGTGTCAGAGACTTGTTAAAATCGAGTGGAAGTAGCACCACCAGCACAATTTTGAGTGTAGACAAATTTTGGGGAGCGCTTGAAAAAATTCTGGACGCAAATGGGGCTACAAAACAACCAAACATTACAAATTTCGCGAAAGCTTTTTATTATGTTTGCCCATGTCCAACGCTTCGTGAGAGAGAATATTCTCTCAGGTGAATTTAAACAAAACAAAAAATAAGGAATAGGTTCCTAAACACATGTTTCAGCTTTAATTACAACAAAATAGGGGGATTAAGAAACACGGAGACTGTGTCTCCTTTAAACCAACTAAAATCATGATCAAAAAGATGTTTTCAAAATTTATGGACACGGAAAATAAAGACGAAAATTTGGAGGCTCATATTATAGGTATAATAATGCCTAAGAAAACTGTTAAATATTTTTGTTAATTAAAGAAATTTCATAAAATTCGTGTTTTTTTTCCGTTTCCATGAAGGCATATTTTTGGCATTTTTGCGCCAAGTGTGGCAGATTTTTTGCCCAGTTTTTGGCAGATTCGCCATTTATGAGATGGTCACACTGACTGGTGGCACGCCACAACGCCCACAACGCATCGCCCGCGCCGCCGCCGCCGCCGCGCCGCGATTTACCGTAACGTGTGGGGTTCAATATTGATAATGATGATAGCTATCGCGGATTCATGTAATTTGAATAAGTAATTAAACGCTATTGATTTAACACACTGAATAATATATTATTACATTCATGATACCGTAAAACAGGGTTAATAGGGACGCAGGGGTTAATTAGGACGAAACATTAAAATGGATTTTACCGTTGAAATAATATAGTTTGTTGCCAACAAGGGCACTTAATCGTTAATTATAACACAGTAAACACATTAAGAGTCCTTTTTGGCAGCAAACGATATTATTTCAATGTTATTTTAAAGTTTCGTCCCGATTAACCCCTGCGTCCTGATTAACCCTGTTTTACCGGTATCTGTTTTCAATGAAAAATATGGGAATAATCTTTTTGTTGTTCTGAAGCAGCTACTACATTGAAGTTCAATACTGCGACACCACGGTCCACAGCAGTTATAAGGCGGTATGGGTCGAAATCTAAACTGTACACTGGCGAAGGTTTCCGTTGCGTGAAATACATCTGAAAAATTGACACAACAGCTGTTACCAATGAGTAGCTATCATCATAGTATGCAATAATTACGCAAGCTAGTGTTTATTGACCTGAACATGATTAATTTGATTGCGTGTATCAAATAACACGCAACGTGAATATTCAGACGTTCCTGCTACAATGCCCCATTGACCATCAGATTTCACACAATAAAATGTGGATTGAAAAGGATCCTTTGAATTGTACACCTGAAAAAAAAAGAAAAAATTGCTATAGTAGTTCATCACATCACCATTTCAGCCGAAAAACCCCGATGGACTCGGAACACTGTTACTCCTAGCGGAGCCGTTCATCAATGAATTCAATGGAACTTCAATAAACATCATTTTATGTACTATATTTTTTTTTCTGTACTGTTTTCTTTATGACGTTTATATTATCAAGCCTTCTGACTGCCCGGCCCCTAGCTTGACAATACAAAAGTGCCTGTAATGGTATGTAAAGCAAAAATGTCATAAGCTTATTTCCAAAACCATTTCGAGCTTTTATTTTTTTTCTATATCTAGCGCTTAAAGAATTAAAAGATGGAGTTTATTTTAACATAAACACATGAAACCACTTGATTTTTACATGATCTCCAAATGACGTCAAAAAGTAAGCAGATTGGGAATACTTTCAGTGCCTCACATGATAAAAAAAAACAAGTCATATAATGTGTCGAGTTTAGGGATGACCATAATAATTAAAATGCAGTCATGCGGCAAATTCAGTGTTTGAATCGATTCAAATCAAACGTTGAAAATCATTTCACACAATAAATCTAAATCCCGAAGACTGAATAATCGTTTATAACTTAAAGAAAATCCATACTCAATCAATAATAGTCATTATAAAATCATTCGAACTTTGGGTGGTTAACTTGGGGTGGTTTGGGATCTACCTTCTAGTGGTCCACCCCGGGCAACGGCACCACAGGCTTGCCTGTGGTATGGTTGAACGATCCCACTTAGCTGTGGTAGGCTCCGCAAGGGGCCGCCTGGCTCACGACCACCTTCCCATCAGAGTCCGGCGCCAAGCAGCTTGCCTGTGTTCCGTCGGTGTGTGGGAGTACCAGTGCCTTTGGGGGAGAAGGAGATTGTCAGTTGCGCTGTTCAGAACCGGTCTTGGTCTCTGCGCTTAACTTGCCGGGTAACTCATCTTGGAGGGTAGCGGGATCCGAAGCACGGTGCCAGCCGTTGTGCTCTAGTGTTTCACTTGGTTCACTGAGCAGCGCCTCGACAATTCGACCCCAACAACACTACTCAAAATAATGACAAAAAAAAGAAAAATAGGGTTAAACAACGACTGCACTTCCTCCCACTAAAAGTGCACTTGCTACCAACATCAGAGGGTTGCACTCCAATCTCGATCCGGTCCATCAACGCCTTGAGACCGAGAAGCTGCACCAGTTTTTCCTAACAGAGACGAAGATAGCAAACCCGCCGGACGTGGCGTACCTCAACTACCCGGGTTTCTCTTTTGAACACAAGTTCAAGAAGCAAGCTGGGGTCTGTGTGTGCGTCCGCGATGACAATTGTTGTCGTCGCCTCCGTTGGTTTGAGATCTCTCTACAATCTCTCTACGTCTACCGATCGCACAGCGGCCACCTGGAGGCAACAGCGCTCTTTAATTTCCTCGTGGAGTCGACTGCCGTAGCCCAGCAACGGTACCCAACAGCGAAGCTCATTTTTCTGGGGGACTTCAACGCCCATCATAAAGAGTGGTTGTTTCCGTACCAGAAGACTGACCATGCCGGGTTGGAGGTACGCAAGTTTGTTTTAACGTTAGATCTAACCCAGATGGGGAATGTGGCAACGCGGGTACCGGATGTTGACGGCCATACACCCAATTGCTTGGAACTTCTGCTGGCAACTGATCCGGACAGTCATTCAGATTCAGTCTCAACCCCGCTTGGAACGTCTGTCCACTGTCTGGTGAAATCCATATCGACCTGCTCTACTCCAGATGACAGTCCTAGAGGCACGAGACGAGTATAGCGTTACGAGTCAGCAGACTGGGATGAGATGCGCCACTTTTTTGCGTCTTATCCTTGGCGGTAGGGGATGGCGTATTTTATTCCATTCTCCGACATCCCGCTCGGTAATAAATCCCGGCCTTGGTATAATGCAGAATGCGCCCACGCTGAGGCCCGAAAAGAGTCGACCGTAAAGTTAGAGCACGTGGGGTTCGCGCGATGAAAAGAGCTTTTATTTCTGCCGCCAAGTTCTGCAAGCGGGTTTTACGTGAGGCACGTTTTGACCATGTCGGACGTATTGAGGCCAGACTAGCATCGCACCCTCCTGGTAGTAAACAGTTCTGGTTCCTGTCTAAAGCGGCTGAAATGAATTTCTGTCGTCCCACTTTACCTCCAATGATGAAACCTGATGGGTCGCTGGCTCACTCTGCAAGTGAGAAAGCAAATTTATTTGCATCTCTCTTTGCCAGCAATTCACGTCTGGACGCTGGCTCCAAGCAACTACCTACTGTACATCATTGTGACTCCTCGAAGCCGGAGATCGCAGATCACATTAAAGAGGTCCAAAGAGTATTGTACAGTCTTGACGTGAACAAGGTCAGCGGGACTGACGGCATTCCAGCGAGAGTGTTGAGGCAGTGCGTCTGAATAATCTCCTGTGTTGACACGCTTGTTCCGCCTCTCTCTCTCTTGATAAAATAACGGTGCCTAAATCCTGGAAGCTTGCAAATGTGCAACCAGTCCCCAAAAAGGGCGACCGTGCAGTCCCTGCCCATTACCGTCAAATCGCCATTACCTCCATTCTATGTGAGGTTATGGAAAGGGTACTGAACAGTATGTTAAATGATAAATGATTTTATTTCTGTAAGTAGGTTTGTACAAACACTTTTACACGTCAATCATATTTTAAAAACTAGATGAGGTCGGCGTTTCCTATCTGACTACTCTGAGAAGAAAGGCCGAAACAAACTCAGAGGTCAAAGTCTCTTTTAAAGTCCATACATAATCTTGGTCAGATCATGTGAAGACCATGTAGATTGGTGCTTGATTGGTGATGGTGATTGTTGCTGACCTACCTTGAAGACCATGATCTCTTCAGTGACCGTCAATATGGCTTTTGCCAGGGACGGTCAAGTGGCGATCTTCTTGCGTATGTCACGCACTGCTGGGGCGAGGCCATCGAGAAGCACTGCGAAGCACTTGCTGTATCGCTTGATATCTCGAAGGCCACCAACAGGGTCTGGCACGCTGCAGCTGGTCCTCTCAGCAAGCTTCTTGATTATGGCATCCCAGCTGATTTTTGTAGCTGGGTATCAAACTTCCTTAGTGAACGGTCAATCAGAGTAGTCGTTGTCGGTTGCTCTTCTGACCTTATGGCTATTGATGCCAGAGTTCCTCAAGGGTTTGTTCTCTCTGCAACTCTTTTCCTGTTGCACATCAATGACCTACTTCAGCCTGGTATTGTTGGATACGCAGATGACAGTCCTGTTTCAGAGAGATACTTGTCGAGCGCAAAAACCAGCGGGGCCCAGGTTCGTTCCTTGAGAGAAGCCATGGTAGAGCGTGCTGATTTGACCTTAAGCCTAGACTCCCAGTGGGGTGATTACAATCTACTCTCTTAACGCCACCAAAACACAGGCGTCTTTTTACCGCTAAAAGGAGTTGTTTCGACCAAACGCCTTCCTTTCGGGTACATCTGTTCCTGTAACCGATCGGCTCGAGCTCCTAGACATGGATTTGACATCAGGTCTCAACTTCGGCGCCACCATCGAGTACAAAGCCCAAACAGCGACCAAGAAACAGGGCATCCTAAATAGAGTGAAGCGATACTTTACGCCTGGACAGCTTTTGATACTTTACAAAGCGCAAGTCCGATCCTGCATGGAGTATTGCAGCCACCTTTGGGATGGCTCAGCAAAGTACCAACTTACTAAGCTTGACTCGGTGGAACGCAGAGCTAAGAGGCTCATTGGCGACGTAAAAGTGGTGGATGCCAAGCTTCACAGCTTGGCTCATCGCCGCAAGGTTGCCTGCTCGTCGGTCTTCTACAGATTGTACTTCGGTGAGTGTGCCCAAGAACTCCACGACCTCATTCCACCGGCCCCGGTCATCTAGACGCACTGCAAGTTACCATCCTTACCTAGTTGCTTTTCCAACAATTCGCACCTAGCGTTTCCAAATGTCTTTTGTAATGCGCACAGCAAAAGAGTGGAACTCTCTACCTGCGTCTCTGTTTCCGAACGCATACAACCCTAATCTCTTCAAAGTGAGAGTGAACAGGCTACTTCTGGGTAAGCTCACTCCTTCGTCGACTCTGTCTCTGTCACCACTGACCTAGACTAGTGTCAAGAGCAAACCCATCTTAAGTAAAAAACGAACTATTTTGTAGCTACTAATGGTGTTGGAAACTTGCAAATATAACTGCTAATAATTGTTGATTGGTTTGATAATAGTCTAGAAAGAAATCATTCACAGTTGTGCGCCACATGGTAGATAGTAGATACCTAGATACTTACTATCAGTCTTCACTCGACAAGACTACTAAACTAGCATTTCTAATGTCCATTAAGGGCAGATTAGTACTACAAAATTAGTAACTATAATTGATTAACTGTAATCGAGTTACTAATTTCGTAATTGATCAATTTAAAATAATAAGTAAATGTTCCATTATGTCGATCATTCCCACCTGTAATTTCATGGGTCCATCAACCAACTGGCAAGTGTCATGTGGCAAAGATATAGAACTCTTCAGCCTCCTTTTCGAAGTATAATAAATTTAGAAAATTTATTTTAAATTAATGCACTGACTGTTTGGAAAACCAAAATATTGAAATTAGTTTCATTACAATAACTAAACCTATAAATATATATATTTTTTAATACTTACCTGAAAAAAGCTTTACCTTTATACTTAGGTACCAAATTGAATTGATTGAAAAAAATACTTATAGTTTGAGTTTTAGCCTTTCTATATGTATTTGGCGTATTAGACTGAACTTTATAGATTTTAGTTCATCTCTATTAGCAGGATTTTAAATAGCATGGGGTATGTTAAAAAGCTGTAAAAAATACTTTACCACTTCATGTGTTCTAATGTCTACCATTTGCAGGACTCCTGAGTGAGTGACATATAATATAGTGTTCTCATCATGCCATCGTATGTCACGCACAGCTTGTTTAGGATTCTTGGTTGCATCAGCAGTCATCAAGAATCTGGGGCTGGAATAACACTATTGTTGATTTTATTATGGTTAACTTTAAATACTGTTAATTATCATAAAAAATCTTTAATAACATTAAATTATGTATAATTTGTTATTGATATAAATTTGCCACTTTAATGTATGGACATTTTATAAGCTTAAACAGTGGGATTACATTTTAAATAATTTTATTTTTGTTATACATAAAAATTAAATAAACTTAAAGATACATACTTATTCACATCAAGTAAAAGAGGTTTACTGTTTCCATTGAGACCTATTGCTAATTTGTCTGCCGCTTTATTAAGAGCCATACATTTTGTACCCGCACTTTCATACATAGAGACATTATATATATCTGAAATAAAGAAACACAGGGATTAGCATATTTTATACAAATAACATTATTTTCTGGACCAATACATTTTATTAATCCATATACATACTGTGATATCTTTTATATATATACATATATTATAATTCTTCTGTACGTCTTGAACTCATCCTAAAAGGCTGGACCAATTTTGATTTTCTGTGTTTTTAGTGGGTTCCTGCATGGTTGAGATTAACAATTCGACTTATTGGACCCAGTAGGTAAAGCTGCTGGGGCAGGACGTCTGTCATGTCCGCTAGCATAGTAGTATATTATATTATTATAAATGCAACAGTAACTGTCTGTCCATTTCCTTTTCATGCCTAAACCACTAAACCAATTGTTATGAAATTTAACAGATAGATAGTCTAGAACCTAGAGAAGGCATAGGCTACTTTTCATCCTGGATATTTGTATTTAAAAAAGATGAAATATAAAAAAACATGCAGATGAAGTCAGAGCTATTTCATTATAACAATAAAACTTACTTGTTTCATTGCCTCTTAATATATATGTTGTATTTCCATTGTCTTCTTTCCTTAAGCCGCAGAACCTTAATTCGCAGCTGTTATTAGACCCTGTTACGACCATCAGCTGACTTCGACCATCTATCACCTCAACTGCAGTGACTTCCTTTTGACCATTCCCATGACAATCTTGGACGTGATACTGTAACCATGGCCTCTTTTTTGTATTGTTGACTTGGTATAGTGCTATACAACCGTCTCTGAAAAATTATTGTATAATATGAATAAACAATTGCATACCGTAAAATGGGTTTCATATGGATACTGGGGCGAAACTTTAAAATGGATGTTAACTTTGAAATAATGTAGTTTGTTGCCAAGAAGGACCCTTAATCATTAATAATAATTCAGTAAACACATTAGAGTCCTTTTTGGCAGCAAATAAAATTATTTTAATGTCACATCCCTTTTAAAGTTTCGTCCTGATTCACCCCTGCATCCCTATTAACCCCGTTTTACCGGTACTTATTCATTTTCAGAAGAGTTGTTTCAGAAAAGGAAGTTTTACTCTATTTTATAACAAATATACAAACCTGTTTCCACAAGCTAAATAATTGTTTTTAATCATAAATCGGGAGATATCATTGGTCCTCTGATCGTGTCTTTGTATTTTAGGTACATCTACTTTCCATAATGCTTCTCTACAGTTTGGAAATCCTTTCCTATTTGTTGGATAACAGTGCAGTTCAGAGCCCACTGACACAAGTAAGAATTCTGAGTTGTGGAATGTTAACCATGGCATGTAGTTGGTGTAGTGGTTGATGAGCACCTGAGGAGTACATTTTATCATGATCATGGCATACAGGTGATGAAAAAAAAATACCGAGTTGCTATTAAGTATTGCACAATAATTATTATCACTTATCCGGTAGCATTTTAGCTTTACCTTACTTTTGTAAAAACCATTGCACCAGTTATGTGCAGTTCTGTATCGATAATACCATAATTCATTAGATTTACTGAAACATAGGTAATTATTATTATTATTATCACTAGAACAAAAACACAGGTAGAATAATATTTTTGGATGAATGAGCGATAAACACCGCAGTCATTGGGAATTCATTGAAAAATAAGAGTACCTGCTGTCTGACAAATCAATCATCAGTTTGTTTCTGGCAATGGGCCTCCAAATTGTATTATCATTTTTAATTAGATCATTGAAAATCTTACAAGATAGCATAACATTATGAAGATCTGATAAGTTTAACCTCTTAAAAATATTTACTAATATATCAACGGGTAATAACAATATATTATCAGTCGTCATTGTACTTTCTTTTCTATGTCATAATGTTTCAGATTTGATCATTATTTATAATTTAATTTTTTTATCAATACATTAGGTATATCGAGACGACCCATGACTGACATAAGTCAAACAAAACTGACGACACTGACGTTGACAAACAAATGACAATGACAGAAACAGGACAAATAATTGACAAATTAACGTGACACAGGACACTACTATAGTCTTTTGCTCAGAACAATAACTAAAGCATTATTGTTCTGAGTCTTTTCGCTTTATGATGAGTTCCCTGACAGTTCTTTAACGAAATATAGTCGATTTTTTTATAATATCGATTCAGTTATATTTATAGTGGTTAAATGATGCATGGAATTCATAAGGTATGTACTATTACGAGTTGTTTAGTCTCGATTTAAACATTATCAGTAAAATAAATACGCGTTCTTAAATTCAGTGTCTTTTTTATTTATTTGACGAAAACCTCAGTTGTTATAAACATGTCAAGGTTTCTATGGTGACACCATTGATATAGAATTCCGACATCTATGGGTGACACCAATGACTAAAGAATAAGAGAGGACATGAACTAACCAATGACTAAAGAATAAGAGAGGACATGAACTAAAAGATCGTATCGCGTGCACGCGTGGAAAGTAAAATGGCGTAGGCTCCGCCCATTACCTAGTGTTGTCCTCTGCTAATTCTTTGCAATGATTTTGTTCATCGTGTTGATTACAAATCGATTAATCGAAATCACATACATTAAAATAAGGTTTTTGATTTTAAGTAGATAGTAGGTAAGTAGGGTGTTATTCGATTCTCATTCTAGGACGTCGCATTATGGATTAAGTACAAAAAAGCCTGTTGTTGCGTAATCTGACTGAAAAATTGCAAAAATCATCAATTTGGCGGTTCATTTAAAATTAATTGTACTTGATATTATTTACTCTATGATTAATAGTTGCTCGTGATAATCAAGCTAGAAGAAGAGTAAATTAAACTGCAACAAGGAATTCAAAACTACACCGATTATTAACAAAATAAAACAACAGAAATCGATATTATGCATTTAATGGGAGAACCGTTTTATTTCAAATAGATACAATAATATCAGTTTGTAATTAGTGTTAAGTACACCAATAATGTGAAATACAATAAAGTCTGCCTGTCTACAATAAATGTACAGGGAAATAATAATGTATTATGACTCAAACTCAAAGCATTTATATTTCAAATAAACCAATTACAGGCACTTTTGAATTGTCAAGGGGTCGGTCAGTCAGAAAGATGAAGCTAGTTGCCCATTCCAAAGCGTAGTAGGTACCTATGGAGAAGAACGGGCAAGAAACTCCATGGACACTCTTTTAAATCAAGATATTGTTACAAAAAAGTGGTTACATCATTCATGTTGTAATTATACATGTGAGAACGATGTAGAAACACGTGCACGTTAAAAGCGTCCGTAATAAAAAGATAAAAACAATTATGGAATTAAAATAAGCCGTGGCAGCTAAGAAATGACCAGTGCCTACTGACGGCGCCCGTTCACGAACATGACGTATGGATCAGCACCATTCAGCTCAACCATTTTGAAGGGAACTCAATGATCCAATACACACGCCACCACCAGCGACACATTTGAGTGAGCATGACATACTCTCAGCCGCCAGGGCACATTCAAGTCAATGAAAGACGAACCCAGTAACCTTTATAGTGGGTACATAGTGCTCACACATGTGCTATGCAATTATACAATACTAAGATATTGAATTTATACAATGCAAAGATAGGTTGTACAATCTTCATCAGCTCCAACATTATTTTCGAATATATGGGTAAATGTAGGCTTACAATGAAAATGTGATAATTTACCTTAGGGAGCCTTGTCGGTATTGAATTGTCGTGAAGTCTCACTATATCAAGACTTCTATTAATACAAGACTCTTCAAAATGTAGTGAACAAACAAATACTTTTTACGACTCGACTACTCGAGTGGTATTCGAGTGAGATTGTAAAATGACTCGAATGACTCGAGTGGTAAAATTTGACTCGAGTCGCATCACTAGTACACTCTGAGAAGTACTCAAAACCAGAAACTAAAATGGCGAACCGGCCGATGGGCAGGGCTTCCGTAACGTCATACTTCAATATTGCAATTTTAGAAAACTGACAAAATACGGTTTTCTCTTTTTGACACTTGCAGAATTGCATAAGTTAGAAAGAAACATGTATATTTTTTTATTTCTGTATAGAATCGTATGATATTTCCATAATGTATAATTTATATAGATCTTTTAGTTCATGTCCTCTCTTAGTCTTTAGTCATTGGAACTAAAAGATCGTATCGCGTGCCCGCGTGGAAAGTAAAATGGCGTAGGCTCCGCCCATTACCTAGTGTTGTCCTCTGCTCATTCTTTGCAATGATTTTGTTCATCGTGTTGATTACAAATCGATTAATCGAAATCACATACATTAAAATAAGGTTTTTGATTTTAAGTAGATAGTAGGTAAGTAGGGTGTTATTCGATCCTCATTCTAGGACGTCGCATTATGGATTAAGTACAAAAAAGCCTGTTGTTGCGTAATCTGACTGAAAAATTGCAAAAATCATCAATTTGGCGGTTCATTTAAAATTAATTGTACTTGATATTATTTACTCTATGATTAATAGTTGCTCGTGATAATCAAGCTAGAAGAAGAGTAAATTAAACTGCAACAAGGAATTCAAAACTACACCGATTACAAAATAAAACAACAGAAATCGATATTATGCATTTAATGGGAGAACCGTTTTATTTCAAATAGATACAATAATATCAGTTTGTAATTAGTATTAAGTACACCAATAATGTGAAATACAATAAAGTCTGCCTGTCTACAATAAATGTACAGGGAAATAATAATGTATTATGACTCAAACTCAAAGCATTTATTTCAAATAAACCAATTACAGGCACTTTTGAATTGTCAAGGGGTCGGTCAGTCAGAAAGATGAAGCTAGTTGCCCATTCCAAAGCGTAGTAGGTACCTATGGAGAAGAACGGGCAAGAAACTCCATGGACACTCTTTTAAATCAAAATATTGTTACAAAAAAGTGGTTACATCATTCATGTTGTAATTATACATGTGAGAACGATGTAGAAACACGTGCGCGTTAAAAGCGTCCGTAATAAAAAGATAAAAACAGTTATGGAATTAAAATAAGCCGTGGCAGCTAAGAAATGACCAGTGCCTACTGACGGCGCCCGTTCACGAACATGACGTATGGATCAGCACCATTCAGCTCAACCATTTTGAAGGGAACTCAATGATCCAATACACACGCCACCACCAGCGACACATTTGAGTGAGCATGACATACTCTCAGCCGCCAGGGCACATTCAAGTCAATGAAAGACGAACCCAGTAACCTTTATAGTGGGTACATAGTGCTCACACATGTGCTATGCAATTATACAATACTAAGAGATTGAATTTATACAATGCAAAGATAGGTTGTACAATCTTCATCAGCTCCAACATTATTTTCGAATATATGGGTAAATGTAGGCTTACAATGAAAATGTGATAATTTACCTTAGGGAGCCTTGTCGGTATTGCATTGTCGTGAAGTCTCACTATATCAAGACTTCTATTAATACAAGACTCTTCGAAATGTAGTGAACAAACAAATACTTTTTCCTGGCTGGAGTCGATATTTTCTTGACCCAATGATTCAAGCCACTTACTTTTAAGTTTATCATTTTTTGGTAACCTAAAAACACAAACAAAACACGCAAACTAACATAAATGTGTATATTCTTTCATGCTAAATATTCAAACGAAATTTGGTTTTTATCGATGCAAAATCGATTCGTTGTGCAAATTACACAATCACAACACTATATTTGTCAATAAAAATACGTAGTAAACAAAACCAAAATAAGGAAATATATCGTTCGAAAGACTATGAATAGGCAATAATCTATGACCGAACAGTAATAAACATGAATTGAGACTAGAAATTGGTATACATTTATATAGGAAACTTAATAATCTATGAATTCTTTTGACTTACTTGTGCAGGGATATCAGAGGCGCTTTTTTACTGTAATTCGAGCCACAGCCCCTCACACAACACTTAGGCATGGTTTCCTCTATCACAGACAGCCTCAGTCAAATTTACAGCACTCAAAATGTTCTCAAAATGGAAATAAACTTAATATTTAGTCGCACGATAACGCCAAATGACACTTCATGTACACTCTGAGAAGTACTCAAAACCAGAAACTAAAATGGCGAACCGGCCGATGGGCAGGGCTTCCGTGTCGTCATACTTCAATATTGCAATTTTAGAAAACTGACAAAATACGGTTTTCTCTTTTTGACACTTGCAGAATTGCATAAGTTAGAAAGAAACATGTATATTTTTTTATTTCAGGATAGAATCGTATGATATTTCCATAATGTATAATTTATAGATCTTTTAGTTCATGTCCTCTCTTATTCTTTAGTCATTGGGTGACACACATTGCACTCAAAGAAGTTTGCATACCCAGACTTTAATATAGGCTGCATGCATTAACTCTAACACCTTCTCTCAATGTAGTCCCATAATATCCACAAGCTTGCGAAGCCTAGGTCTGGGCAACGGCTTGGTGAGAAGATCCGCTAATTGAAGCTCGCTTGTTACCTTCTTTATTAGCAGCTCTCCATTAGTCACAAGCTCTCTTACGAAGAAGTGACGTGTACGGATGTGTTTGGTGCGTCGGTGGAACTCTGGATTCTCAGCTAACTTTATTGCTGCTTCGTTATCCACTAGTAACGTAGGAAAACCCTTAAGTTGTACGAGACTTCCTATGAGTCGAGTCAACCATACACATTCTCTCGCAGCTTCACTGGCAGCGATCACTTCAGCTTCCGTAGTCGAAATAGCAACACTTTGCTGCCTCTGACTCATCCAGGAGACTGGTCCTCCGGCATACAGGCAAAGTACTCCAGAAGTCGATCTTCCAGTTCCAATATCGCCTGCGTGGTCGGCATCGCTGTATGACTGTATAATTCCAATTTTACAGTTATTTTTATACATAATGCCGAGATCTTGTGTGTACTGTAGGTATCTCATGATACGTTTTACTCTGACACAATCAGATTGGGTCGGTTTCTCCAGACTCCTTGACACTACACTGACTGCGTATGCAATATCAGGCCTTGTTCCGACCATTACATATGCAAGTGCTCCAACTACTTGCCTGTAGTTTTTCAGAACGTACTCATCGTTCTCGTTTTGTGAGACTATATTCTCCTTGGTTATTGGTGTAGTCACAGGTTTGCAGTCCTGCATTCCAAACCTATTCAAAACTTTCTTAACGTAAGATGTTTGATTTATTACTACTCCAAGACCTTCTCTGGTTGAAATCTCTATACCTAGAAAATAGGTTGCTGGTTTGGTTGTAATCTTGAACCTTTCTTTCAGCTCTTCAATAAATTCATTAATTAATTCTTGATCTGTTCCAGCTACTAGCCCATCATCAACATAGAGAACCACAATCAGTTTCCGTTGGTCTTTCTGTCTTACAAATAAACAGGTATCGGCTTCACTGATTTTAAAGCCCACTTCCTTGAAGAAATTAAGAATTTTCTGATTCCAACATCTCGGGGCTTGTTTTAACCCATAGAGACTTTTCTTCAGTAAGCATACCCTTCCAGAACCATCATCATAGCCTTCGGGTTGCTTAACGTAAATTTCTTCTTCCGAGAGTGTTCCATACAAAAATGCCGTCGACACATCAAATTGACACATCTTCATACCTTCGCTTGCTGCGATGCTAATTACAGTCCGGACAGTGGTCATTTTCGCAACAGGACTGAAAGTCTGATCGTAGTCCTCTCCTTTCTTCTGGCGAAAACCCTTAACAACTAGTCTTGCTTTGTATTTGTCGACTGATCCATCAGCATTCAGCTTCACGCGAAAAATCCATTTACATGGTATTGCTTTTCTGTTTTTTGGTAACTTTTCTAGAACCCATGTTTCATTCTCGTTGAGAGAATTTATCTCGCTTTCCATTGCTTTCTTCCAAAGCTCACTTTCGTTACAGGATACAGCGTCTTTATAACATGTTGGTTCGAAAAATCCATTTGCAACCATGACATAATCATTGAACCTAGCAGGACGTCTGATCAATGATCGATCTCGCAGTACTCGATCACTCTGTGCGTTAATAAGTTCCTCAAGATTGTCATCATCTTCATTAACGTCATCATTTCCAACCATCTGCTCCAGATCATCATTATCAACATCGTCATTTTCTCCCCTTGGTTCAATTGATTCTTCTTGAGTCGATACAGCATCATCGAAATTGTCTTCTTCGATAACAGGTATAATTATGACTATCCAATTGACTATTCATTTCGTTATCGATCGTTACGACTTGATTATTGATTGTCACTACTTCGTCGTACTCCCTTCGTACCTGAACGGGAATTTCCCCTTCTTTGACATCCTCATCTGGCTCTTGGAATTTCGTTTCCAATGGCTTTTCATCAAAAATGATATCTCTCGACTTGACTATGTATTTGGATTCCTTGTTCCATAGTCTATAACCGTCATCATCATCGTATCCAACCAGTACGCATCTCGTAGCTTTCTTATGCAATTTTTTTCTTGTTTGCTTAGGAACATGTGCATAGCAAACCGAGCCAATAATTCTCAAGTGCTTTATCCGTGGTTTCTTCCTAAACCAAAGCTCAAACGGAGTCTTGTGTTCCACGGAAGTTGGTCCTGTTCTGTTTAAAATATAAACAGCTGTCTGCACCAACTCCGCCCACAACTGTTGAGGCAACTCTTCATGTGCATGCATCATACTTCTAGCTGACTCTACGATCGTACGGTTCTCTCTTTCGCTACACCCGTTCTGTTCAGGCGTATACGGCATTATTAGTCTTTGGTGTATTCCGTATTTCAATAATTCTTTCCGAACTAGTTCATTGTCGAACTCTCCACCGTTATCGCTAAGGAATTCTTTGATAGTATGTCCTGCTACTCTAGTTTCTGCCAGCATTTGCTTCAGCTTTTCAGGTACTTCCGATTTTGTCTTCATGAAGTAGACGTAGCGAAATCGAGTGTGTTCATCTTTAAAAAGGACGAAATACCGGAACTTCGAGATTGAATACGGGAAAGGACTGCAAACATCCGAATGTATGCGTTCTCCAGGCATTTTAGCTTTTTCTCTAACTCCAAACTTCTGTCTGTGAGCTTTTCCGAAAATACAGCCTTCGCACAATATGCCATTATCCTTTGTCTTTATGTTCAACTCTCGTTCTATAAGACTTTTCACATGCCTTATAGCTTGGTGGCCCATGCGTTCATGGTACAGCTGCAAGGCATCTACCGTATTAATCGATGCGGCTACCTTCGGTTTAATTGCTTTACAATTCAGCTTATATAGCCCACCATATCTTTTTCTAGTCCCCGTCACGGTGACCATTCCATTCACCTTAATAGAGCATGTAGTTACTCGTGACTCAAATAAACTGTTTGTATTCTTGTCCTGTGTCGCTAGCACAGAAAATAGATTCTTGCTAATACAAGGAACAAGCCATACATCACTGAGGAAAAACTCTTTTCCGACATTAGGGTTAATTCTAATTGCCCCTTTTCCTAAGGCTTCTATTACATTTCCATTAGCCGTAGTAACAGTGTGAGGTTTACTGAAGTGCTCGAAATTTTCAAATAAATCTCTCCTCATCGTAACATGGTGTGTAGCTCCGTTATCCACAAACCATCCTTCACAATCGATGCATTCAGTCAGATTTAGTAGTACCATCATATTAGGGCTGTCACTACTATTCCTTCTTTCTTCCTTACTAGTTTTATTTGGACAATCTTTCCTAAAGTGACCAACCTCTTTACAGATATGACATCTGAACTTGGTAACTTTTTTCTTCCCTGATGTCTGTTCCCTCTGATCCTCGACACCTTTCCTATTTGTTTTTGCGAGAAGCGCTTCACTAGACGTGCCTTCCTTGCTTCCTATCAGCACTTTTTCATGCGCACAAAGTTGGCTGGTAATATTCTCAACAGTTCTTTCTTTCTTGGACATCAACATCCAACTCGATTTAAATGAAAAATAGCTTTCTGGCAGTGTATCTAAAATCTTACAAATTAAAAGTATTTCTGGCAATTGCTTACTTTCTTCAGCTTTTAATAATTCCTGATTCAGTTTGTGCCACATATTTTTCAATTTCGATACATGAGTTGCCATGTCATCAGCAGTATCCTTTTGAAATTTAAAGAACTCCATACATACTTCGTACAACCTGTCTTCATTGACACCGTCATAGAGTCTATGTAGTTCATCCCATACGTCCTTAGGATGAGAGAATCTAATTACCTTGTCTAAGATTTCATCTGATATGTTGTTCGTAACCAGCAGTAACGCGGTACTTTCCAGCCTAACATACTCCGATAACTTTTTGTTATACTCCGTCAAAGCCACTGCGGACGCAGCATCAGCATCACCGCCCTCAGCTACAGGCTTTTTCGGTTTTTGAAATTTTCCCTGAATAATGTCCAAAAGTCCGTCCATGCCCCGTAACAGAGCAGACATGCGGTACTTCCATTGTATCCAGTTATTTCCATCAAGCTTACTTATTTGTATTTTACTTAGCTCCATGCTTAGTTTCCAACAAATATTTAATTGAATATATCTGGGCCCATAACCTATTACGAGTTGTTTAGTCTCGATTTAATTAAACATTATCAGTAAAATAAATACGCGTTCTTAAATTCAGTGTCTTTTTTATTTATTTGACGAAAACCTCAGTTGTTATAAACATGTCAAGGTTTCTATGGTGACACACATTGCACTCAAAGAAGTTTGCATACCCAGACTTTAATATAGGCTGCATGCATTAACTCTAACATGTACATACAACCGTTGATATTTTCTTTTTGGGCTTTTTTTTTTTTTTTGAGGATGGGAAATCATCAAATGGCCCCTCCCGCTCTGGGTGGAGCGGAAGCGAGTGTCAGACTCTTACTGACTAAAACCCACCCGTGTTCCTTCCTTGGTCCTTTTCGTTCCGGGTCAGCGGTACCCCTTTTGGATGATCCCGCTTTCCCGGCAGGCTTGGGCCCTAGTGGACCCCCTCTTCGATGCTGACATCTCTTTGAGGCGCGCGTGGAACACGTACGCGCCGTCCAGCACGGGCCTGGTCCTGATCGGACGGTGAGCTACCCATTACTCACCGCCCGCAGGCCCACGCCTACGGTGGCCGGGAGTCGTCACGCGGCTCCCGACGCCCGGAGCGTCCACCGCGGCGGCTTGGACGGGAGACTCTCTCCCTCTCCCGTCCCGCCACCTCCTTAGCTAGCAGGACTGCTTCGCAGAAGGAGGCGACTGCCTCCCACTCCCCTCGCCCCGGACCATGGCTTGAACCAGGGCCGGGCGTGAGAGGTCGCCGCCGCTGCCGATCGCCTCTACGAGGACACGGCGGTGCTCCGCCCATGCAGGGCAGGCCCCCACCGTATGCTCCACCGTGTCCTCGGGGCGATCATCGCAGTGGTGACACCCGGGCGTTTCCTCCCGCCTGATGATGTGCAGGAACCTCCCGAAACATCCGTGTCCGGTGAGGACCTGCGTCAGGCGGTAGGTGAGGACGCCGTGACGCCTCTCTAGCCACTCCTCAAAGAGGGGTCTTACCGCCGCTATCGTGGCGTGCCTTTCTTTTTCGGCTTGTGGCCTCTCTAGAGTATATATGTTCTGTGCTTGTGGCTTAGTAATAACATCCGCACGGGTTGACTGACCAGGTTAAGCTATGCTTGCCGCGTTTGTTCTGTGGATGGGTGACCATCTTTACATACCAAGACCCCTCCGCTGAGGGGACTTACGGATTTTCATACAACTTTTGCCGGCCGCTGCTCGCATGTCGCTACTCTTACGTGCCCCCCACCTTAAGTATTAGCGTTATATGCCTTATCCGGTATGTTTTTACTGTCATAACCGATTTTTCTCCCGTAAGCACCCCTAGACTTATGGATACTGTTACCCAATTTTCGATAGTTTAAATAAAGAAAATATCTCTACTGATATCGATTCAATATCCGTGGCTAATTCTTCTTTATGCTCAACACTTATACCATCAACTGGAAAATCAATATCAGGAGCATGGATGGAATGCTTGTCCTCGTGGCTCCATCCAATGTTGACTGGGACCTGATAATATTGACGGAGTGCTGGCTGCTTTGTGTTTCCAATTCTCCTGTACTAGCGGTTTCGATTATTACTGTACAACTAGAAACCATACACAAAATGAAGGTGTAGCTATTTTTATTAAAAATGGTATACATTTATGTGTACAAGAACCGGTCATTATGGATTGTAATAGTCTACTAATAACCCTCGATAAAAACACTGCAGTTCTCGCTATATACCGATGACCCAGTGTCAGGAATGTTGACATGTTTTTAGAGAGCTTGAATGGTTTGCTAGTTGAGGTTGCTACTAAACATAATTACTTTATTTTGACTGGTGATGTAAATATTGATATTGTCGATAACACACTGGACACCCGTAAACAGCCTTATTTAAATCTTGTGGCATCACATGGTATGCTACCAGCCTACCAAACTCCCACGCCTGTGAATTCCTGCATTGACCATGTCATTCTCAAATCCGAATTCCCAGTATCATGTTTGATCGCAAAAACATCTCTCTCACTGATCATTACAGTGTAATTATTTCTGTCAATAATATATGTAGGTATGTCAGCTGAAAAATACCCCAAAACTAACAAGCGTGTAGACCAGCATTGCGATTCTGTCATTGACTTATAATAGTATCGCTTTAGTTATTGTTCTGAGTATTCTGTAACCATCTCACCGTGAAGTGAGCGTGGAGTGAGCTGCCAGTGTCATCCCACTGATGCTAGGGATTGACCAAACATTACATTTACAATCATAATCGAGATTTGAATTATGTTTTTTAATGTTAGTTCTGTTGATCATTTTATATTATTTCTAATCTAGTATTTAAGTGTCTAAATATTATTATTTTGAGTTTTTTTTTTGTAAAATAGCAACACACGAATTCAGTCTGAAACTAGTTTAGGAAATCATAATAAAAGAACTTATTTGAGTTTCTAACTAAATTGCTGTTTTATTTAAAAAAAACCCGTATAAATAGTCATTTTCAGCCACGTATATTAGCATAAAAAATATAATTAAAATCTCGATTATGATTGTAAATGTAATGCTTGGTCAATCCCTAGCATCAGTGGGATGACACTGACAGCTCACTTCACCTAAGTGTTCACTTCACGGTCACATTTTTACAGAATCGACATACAGGGGTGGCCGACTGGTTTAGATCCAAGATCTACTGTTTACTGAGGTAGCCCTGTGCGATCTACTAATTACATACTTCTTGAAATCTTAAATGAAACAGCATAGTTCAGTACACAATTAAGTAGTATTTTTTTATTTTATTAACCCTTTGACCGCCACAGTCGTGTATAGACGACAAACCAAAATGTGCCCAGCACGCCACGGTCGCGACAGCGTGACCGAATTTTATACGTCAATAAATGTCATAAAACAGCATTTTTTTGTTCATTTCCCTTGTTAATGTAATTGTACAAATTCAATCAATTTATAACATATTTTTTTATTGTTAAAAGTATATTTTTAGTTTGTAAAAGAAACTTAAAACGATCATTTGACAACTAACTTCAAATCTATCAAAGAAGGGGGATGTGACGTCACGTCCGGAGTAGGGTTAGAATATTCACCGCTGTTGATCACTAGTTAGTTGTCAAATGGTCGTCGAGCAAGAAAGTCGGGCGGCTCCATCGCGAGTGTTAATTATTGTCGCTTATCACTATTTTGTTGTGAAGTGCTAATAAAGGATTTTGAAAGCAGAAATAATCGACTTTATTTTGTAAAGCGCTTGTGCAAGCGAGGAGGATAACAAATCAGAAGTGGGATATCGCACGCTCCAGGATAATGGATAAAAGAAATAGTGAGGCTCGTTCCAGCCGCAGTCGTAGCCCGCTCCTACCAACTCCAGCGAAAATAAACGATTATAGCGAAAAACCACCGGCCTCTCGCAGCCGTAGCCGTGCTGGTCCGCCGGCCTCTCGCAGCCGCAGCCGTGCTGGCCCGCCGGCATCTCGCAGCCATAGCCGCGCTAGCCCGCCGGCCTCTCGCAGCAGTAGCCGTGCTGGTCCGCCGGCCTCTCGCAGCCATAGCCGCGCTGGTCCGCCGGCATCTCGCAGCCATAGCCGCGCTGGTCCGCCGGCATCTCGCAGCCATAGCCGCGCTGGTCCGCCGGCCTCTCGCAGCCATAGCCACGCTGGTCCGCCGGCCTCTCGGAGCCGTAGCCGTGCTGGTACGCCGGCCTCTCGCAGCTGCAGCCGTGCTAGACAGCCGGCTTCTCGCAGCCGCAGCCGTGCTGGACCGCTGGCCTCGCGCAGCCGCAGCCGTGTGAGACAGCTGGAGTCGCGCGGCCGCCACCGTGTGAGACAGCCGGAGTCGCGCAGTCCGCGCAGCCGTGTGCGACGGCCGGAGTCTCGCAGCCGTAGCCGTGCTGGTCCGCCGGCCTCTCGCAGCCGCAGCCGTGCTGGTCCACCGGCTTCTCGCAGCCATAGCCGCGCTGGTCCGCCGGCCTCTCGCAGCCATAGCCGCGCTGGTCCGCCGGCCTCTCGGAGCCGTAGCCGTGCTGGTACGCCGGCCTCTCGCAGCTGCAGCCGTGCTAGACAGCCGGCTTCTCGCAGCCGCAGCCGTGCTGGACCGCTGGCCTCGCGCAGCCGCAGCCGTGTGAGACAGCCGGAGTCGCGCGGCCGCCACCGTGTGAGACAGCCGGAGTCGCGCAGTCCGCGCAGCCGTGTGCGACGGCCGGAGTCTCGCAGCCACAGCCGTGAAAGACAACCGGCGTCTCACAGCCGTAGCCGTTCGGAACGGCTGAACTCTTACCGTCAGAGGCAGCTTCGATCACCACGTGAGTCCACTGATATGCTCAATACTTTTAGGAAATTAATTCAAGCAGTCAAATCAGATGGTCACGGCAATAATATAGAAAGATACCCAGTTATGAACGTTGTCCCTGAGTTTGACCCGTCAAAGCGGAATCAATCTGTAGATATGTGGCTATCTAAAGTAGATGAATGTGCAGCTATCTACGGTTGGTCCGAACGACAAACCATTCACTACGCCTTACCAAAATTAGTAGGGCTAGCCCAAAAGTGGTATCAGGGTTTACCCAGCCTTTTGTTTACGTGGCCAGAGTGGCAAACAAAATTAAAAGCCGCCTTTCCTAGTGATGAAAATTACGGCGTATTATTGTCCGATATGCTAGAAAAACGCGTCAAATTCGGGGATCCACTTGAGGAATATTTTTATGATAAAATGATTTTACTGAATCGATGCAAAATAACCGGTAAGAATGCTGTAGACTGTATTTTGTTAGGAATAGAAGATAGGTCTATTAGGACGAGTGCTGAAGCAGCTCAATTTGCCGATCCAGATAAATTACTTTATAGCCGGGGAACGGGTGTAGGAAAACGCAAGGTGCTATGAACTGGCAGTTTTAATTCCCAATTACACAAACTCACAAAGTTATACAAAAGAATCTTAACTCGCGCGCACGCACTCATTCGCGGGTAGCTCGTTGGACTCTACTGACAACTACCGAGCTGTCTGTCAGATCTTTCTCGCACAAGTCCCGGGCGCCCTCTCACGGGCGGCCGCCACCACTCTGTGTTGCCATATACATATTACGCTCTGCCGCACGCTATACACTCCCCCTCGAGTTCTAGAGAACGTCCTCGCTCATGAACTCGCTCAAAGGAAGCTGAACAGACTGGACAAACATGTTTGCGTGGACGCCCTCTCTGACGTTTTGGAACTACGGGACGAGGAGGCGAACTGTCCCGGTTATGGAACCGAGTGAGATCTGATACATGATACTTTCCTAACATACTTTCAGGGCTTTCTATGTTTGCTATGAAATATGTCGTGGGACTCACCCTTTTGGCAATGACGTACGGCCCGTCTTTCTTAGGAATGAACTTAGCTGTTATATTCTTTGCTGCATTGCTAAGAACATGTGACTTCAACAGTACTTGGTCTCCGACCTCAAAGACTTCGGCAGGTACGAAGGACTTGTCAGCACATTCCTTACGTCGGTCTTGTTGTGCTTCAACTCTTTCCCTAACAGCAATGAACGTGTTAACAAAGTTTTTCAAATAAGGCGTAATTTGCGGAACAAAATTATCTTTGTTAAGAATCGACCGAATGTCGTGTTGCACGTCGAGGGGTGAGCGTAGCTCTCTGGCGAACGTTAAGTACGCTGGAGACACACCCGTAGTTTGACAAACTGCGGAATTCATAGCGAACCTTATCGCAGGTAGGTACTGCGGCCATGAAGAATGGTTTGTTTCAACTAAACGTGACAACTGGAATTTTAAATCTCTATTTTTGCGTTCAGCTGGATTAGCTGAGGGATGATACAAAGGTAACAGATCTTGATTTATACCTAAAACGAACATACACTGCTGCATGACAGCGGACACAAATTGAACGCCATTGTCTGACACAATGCGTCGAGGAAGTCCATAACGCAAAAAGAACTCCTCAATCAATATACGAGCACACGCCTCTGAAGTTGCCTCCTTTAAAGCGTATAGCTCAGTCCACCGAGAAGCGGTGTCTTCTACCAACAATATCCAGCGTTCCCCATTATCTCCCGCAGGAAGAGGACCGAATAGGTCAATGGCTAACACTTCTCCCCTTTGATTCAAAACCGGTGTCTGTAACAGACCTGACGGCTTTTTGTTTGAAGACTTATAACGTTGACAGGTGGCGCAAGTCTTGATATACTCTGTTATGGCCCTACGCATGCCTGGAAAATAAAAACCCTGAGAGATTCTATTGTATGTTCTGTCTACTCCATGATGACCCGCCAAATCAGAGTCATGACACTCCTTCATAATTTCAAGGCGTAAAGAAGACGGAACTACCAGCTGCGGTTCTTCACTGTCCACGTCGGGACTGTATCTATACAAAACACCTTGTTGCAGGAAATAACCTCTTTCGGACCAACGCTTCTGACCTATAGATTCCGGATCAGATATATCCTCTAACTCACTAACGATTTTTTTTAGTTCCAGGTCATCCAGCTGTGCGCGCCGAAGGTCGGAAGCACTCCTAGCAGGTAAGTCAACAACAACAGAGCAAACTCCGCACCGATCCTTTGTTTCTTCTTTGCAGGTTGGTCGACTGAGCGTATCGGCAATGACATTAGCCTTTCCAGGTGTATACTGAAACTGAATGTTAAAACATTGAAGCTTTAACGCCCATCGAACAAGCCTACCCGATGGTGACTTTAAGGTAAGAAGCCACTTTAATGGCTGATGATCGCTACCTATGATGACCTCGTGACCTTCGATGTAGCCTCTGAATCGATCGACAGCCCAAACAACGGCAAGAGCCTCACGCTCTGTGGTGCTGTAATTCCTTTCTGCTGGAATAAGAAGACGGCTAGCATACTCTATAGGGCGTTCATCCTTACCCTCACCTTGTAACAATACAGCTCCAAGAGCGTAGTTGCTAGCGTCCGTCCTTGGGTATGATATTGTGGTTTATTGCCTTGATTTTTACAACATTATATATTTTCATGATGTAGAGACAAGAAAAAATAAAATAAAAATTATTACACATGGAAAACTGATTTTTCGCGATGTCCTATATTTAGGACGTCAGTATTATACAACTGTGGTCATGAATTTTTGATGTACTTAATTTAGGGTATTCGTTTCTTATATCAAATAAAACAAGTTATATTATAAATATATGTTTATTAGAAATAATCACTCTTTGCTCCGTAATTAAGACATAATTGAAACGTAAACTATTTTTTTTTTGGTTTTTAATCACAACAAAGGCTTATCTTTACAACATTTTTGAAAGATAAACAAAAATACACAAAAAAATCTAAAACTTAACAATAACTTTCTATAAAAAATAATTGTTGTCTTACTTAACTTTAATCAGTCTCACAATTTTACGATTTATTCTGAATCGGAATCAGCAGTACACCCATGGAATTGAGCAAAACAATTCCTAGAACTACACAAACATAAGTAGACGCGACAGAAACGGCACTTGGCTGTAGTTTTCTTGTTGCACCCTTCCTTGCGACATCTCTGCTGCTTTTTTGTAAATTGTGGCATATGTCGTGCATTGGATGTTCTCTTCTGTAGAGTTGGCAGGGGATTTATTGGAATTCGCCTATTTTTTTGCTGGCTTGGTAGGTCTAAATGTTCATCACATGATTCCTCTTCAGCTAAGGATACTGAGTTTTCCTCTATCAATTTAAAGCCCAACTTTAACTTGTACTCACGCAGCTGAGGTATTTTATGCATTCTGTCATTCTAAAGCTTACGTTGCTCACGATATATAATCCAAGAGTTTGACACAGCAATGTCAATCATATGAAAAATAAACCTAATAATCCACTTACGAGTTCGCGCCCGTATCGGGCAAACCGCTATCATTCTGTCCGCCAAATCAACGCCACCCATATTGGCGTTGTACATTTTGATGACTTCTGGGCGTGGAACTTGAACATATCTTTTAGTAATTTTGTTCCAACGCTTGTACATGTATCAACTTTTTCGTCAGCTAAACAGGTTGACATTAGTAAAACAGCCTTTCGTTACAGCAATTTTCCCATCTTGCGAAGCATGAACCTCAGTAGTTCCACGGCTTTGTTTTGAAAACTCATTGTCAGGTGTCATGACGCAGTCGCGAGGTACACGATTCTTCATGATAGTCCCAGTAGCATTGAAACCACGATGGGTTAATTCTTGCATCAACCTCACAGATGTGAAGTAGCGATCAAAGTATAAATAGTGACTCTGCTGTTTTGTACTTGACAACATCATTAGTTCCGGACTAATGATGTTGTCAAGTACAAAACAGCAGAGTCTCCTAAAGTGAAACCATCATAACCTGGAAACGTCGTTGCTCCCTCGTATACCTTCATGTCACAAATACATCCGTTAGGGTTGGCCAAAACAAATACTTTTAATCCGACAGGATTGGGCTTATTAGGGCAGTACTGCCTAATACCACACTGACCTGAGAATGGTATAATCATCTCGTCTATCGAGAGATGCTCGGACTTTTGTTGAACGTGACATCCTTCACAGATACGATCAAACAGAGGTCTTACTTTCCAGATTTTGTCGATTACACGCTGACTGTCTGGGACATCGTTATCAAAGACAACCTTCAACCTGGTTCTTAACAAAAAAAATCTGTCACGGGTCATATTATCTGCTACTCACTCACTATTGGAAGTCGCCAAGCATTCTCCCAATACATTTTGATTTTAGGATAGCCAATAGTAGCCATGACCATATTAATACCAAAGAATATTTTCAATTCCCTCAATGTGAGCCCTAGATTCTTTAGTTTTCATCATTTCCGTTTGGTTAGTTGCTGTTACGATTTTCTCTAAAATGTTGTCTTCTATGTAGTCTTCAAAATATTTAAACATTCCAAAATTACTAAAATCTCTTTGGACATAATTAGGAGAGAGTAAGTTGTGTATAGTTGGACTAAACACTCCTGTCCACGTATTACTTGTTTGATTGTTACCTTGCACAATCCTACCTCTTCCCCGTACTCGCATCAAACGCCCTCCAACTCTTGCGCCTCTGCGTGAATATTGCCCTCTTCTTACTCTGGACTCCCGATGCCCTCGAATCAATGAAGATGATGAAAGCGCTGGTGATGAAAGTGGTGGTGTGGATGATACTCGATCATCATCAAGTAGATGGAGTGATTCTTCTGAATCGGAGCTATTATAGCCATCAGAATTAGAATTGGACCGTAAATCAGGTGGCTCATATAGGTCATGATCAGAAGCACTAAAATCTCCCTCACTATTGTCTAGCTCGTCAAGAATTTGATCTTCATCTAAAACTGAAACAAAAACGCAAACCATAATTAAAAACGAACGTTCTAAAATAAGTACATCAAAAATGACAACATTACTGTTTAGGAACCTCATGTACTAAAATAAGGACATTGATAGAAATCGCATCATGGAGTAAAGTTATTTGAGTAAATCGGTGAAATAAATGTGAGTGGTTGCTGTACAAACATTAGTTGGCCTGTACGAACTCCAAAAAACTAACAGATTCCAAAAAAAAAACATGATTCAAATGGATTAACTTACCACATCGACCCCGCGCACGCGGCTCTCGTTGTTGCGACGCCATGATCGGTTTGACAGAAAGGAGTAAGGACTGAGTGGGGAGATCCTAAAAACGACAACGTTTCGTTTCACGTGAAAAACTTTACGCTAAACTGGTTCACTTCGGCAAAATATTTTATTTTTTTGGTTGTTCTAAATTTAGAACTTCAGTACTCAGGAGGTTAACACAAAATGCTTACTATAATCCGCTTGGATGAGAATCGGTGCCGACGATAAGCGCTTTTTAAGCTCCTCGAACGCACTAGCCTGGCTTGCACCCCAAAACCAGGGCTGATTCTTTTTAAGCAGGCGTGTCAAGGGCTCAGCTACAGCTGAAAAGTTTGGAATAAATTTTCTAAACCACGAACACGTTTGTAAAAATGTTCTTAAATGGCGTAACGACGACGGTGCCCTCATATCTAAAACTGCACGTACCTTGTCATCATCCGGTGACACACCATCTTGGGTGATGACATGACCCAAATACCTAACCTTGTCTCGTGCGAACACGCACTTGTCTCTGTTCGCGCGTAGCTTAAATAGACGTAATCTTTCGAAAACCTTACGCAAATCGGAAATATGCTTTTCAAAACTGCCTTCGGAGATAACTAACAAATCGTCTTGGTAAGCAAGAAGGGTTACGTCCTTCAGCGAGGCGCCCGTACGCAGCCTATCTATTAGACGCTGGAAGGTTGAAGGGGCGTTCTTCAAACCAAACGGCATACGCTTAAAGCGAAAAGAGCCAAAGGGTGTCAAAAACGCTGTTTTATCTCTGTCCTGCTCGCGTAAGCTAACTTGCCAAAACCCACTACGCATATCAACGGTACTCATAAAAGAATGTTTTTTTGTTGACTGGACAAGCTCGTCTATCAATGGCATCGGATAGACGTCGGTCTTAGTTACCGCATTGAGCTTTCTATAGTCGACACAAAAACGCACCTGTCCGTTTTTCTTAGGAATGAGAAGCGCTGGAGAACCCCACGCGGACTCGCACTCCTCAATAATATCGTCTGCCAACATCTTATCTAACTCTACCCGCATTACTTCTTTCTTAGCAGGCGTCAACCTATACGGTGGAACAGCAATAGGGAGGTGATCGCCAGTATCGATAATATGTTCGGCGAAAGGGGTCGGTTCTCCCCCTGGCTTAAAGATATCTTGATGCTCTACGATGAGCTGCGCAAGTACCTCACGCTGACTATCATTAAGCGAACTCGCCTCGTCATCCCGCAGCACCTCTACAGCGGCACACGAAGATACAGGTGACGGTAACATCCTCTCAAACTGAGTATCATACTTTTGATCACTATTTTCAGCAAAGTGCCAGCTGTTCTCACCGAAATTGAAAACAAGATTGAATATCGTAAGAAAATCTATGCCTAACAAGCTTTCATTACTGTCCGCTTCAGGAAAAATTAAAAACTTGATGACTTTAGTCTTGTGTTTAAGTGTCACCTGTACCTCCGTGGTTAGTACATTTATTTCCCTACTAACACCATCCGCCAACCTAACAACTTGCGTTGACGGCACTAACTGATGTCCTAAACTGCGTAGGAGAGCGTAGAGCGTGTGACCGGCATTACAGCTTTTTGCTGCAGAGTCTACTAAAGCCGTACCACAATAGCCTAAGACGCTTATGTCTAACACAGGGCGACGAAAGGATGCACTATCGTTTGTATTTTCAGAATACTCACAACTATTACAAGACTTATTACAATCATAACAACTAGACACAGACGTATTTACATTAACAACATTATCATAATTAAAACATTTATCCTTAGAACAAGGCACGCAGATGTTTTCATTACGAGCATGATCGTTCAATTTTAAAACTAAACAATTATTGATATCTGAGTCCTCGAGACAATTATTTACAGTATCAACATTATTTTCATAAACAAAAGAGTTACTAAGATCCTCTACGACGCGCGTAGGGTTACCTGGAGTCGACATAATTTGCTTTGTCGGGCTTACCGACGGCGGCGGGGGTGGCGGCGGGGGCGGGGCGGCAGCGGGTACCGAGCCGGCTGGGCTGCGACGAAGCTTGCGCGAGCGCGCGAAGCCTGCCGCGCTCGAATTTCGCAGCGAAGCGGCCTTCTCGTTATTGTTTACGGATCCATCATGTTTCGCGAAGTTGATGGAATAAAACGCCGACGGCTGACCACCCGGCGAACAGTTTTTGCACTTAGACTTGATTACGTTCGCGGCACCACAACCGTAACACTTTATTTCACTTTCCGACTTTACTTTACTATTGTCATTGTTATCGCACTTATCACTACGCTTAAGCTTTTCGCACACTTCCTTGCGGTGACCGGGTCGCTTGCAGTACGCGCAGAACGGCTTCTTTTCCTTAGCTGCGGCGGCGGGCTCGGCGGGCTCGACGTTACGGTCGGCGCGGCTGGTACTAGGCGCGTCGGCAACTGTAGGTACTTCCCGCTGTGACGAAGATGCGGCGCGCTTATTTGATTGCGCGTGCGACTTAGATAAAACCGCCTGCTCTTTTCTTGTTTCCTTTAGAGAATCTTCTACAAGGCGACACTTATGAAGTAGCACGTCGAAACTATTTACGCATTCTCTGGTTACGCGTTTTCTTATACGCGGGCTAAGCAAACTGTATGCCATGTCTAACTGGACTTTTTCCGAGAGGTCGTCTTCTGGGAATTTAGCTAACAGAGCACGTACCTTAGCGATAAACAAGTCGGTGTGTTCGTCTTCTTGACTTAAACTGAACAACTTCCTGTAGAGTCGGTGTGGTGGGTCATGCTCGCCAAAAGCCCCTTTAAGTCTAGTAAGAGCCTCCGACCATGTGCTCGTCGACCTTTTTACACCTTGCCACCACACTGCAGCGGGCCCTTCCAACAACATTGAGAAACCACGGAGAGCATTTTCATCGGAAATACTCACGCAATCCTTGTAGGTAACAATCGCGTCTATGAAGTTTTCCAACGATTCGTCGGCACGTCCGCCATAACGCGTCGAGCATTTTGCGAAATTTCCGTTCGCGCCAAATGCAAAGCCCGATCCCTGCTGGGCCTCAGACACGTTAACGTGAGGTGTTGATGATCGTACTTCTCGTATGAGTTGTTGACAAAATTCACTTTGGGTTTGCTGAATCGATGCGATAAAACTCGCGAGAGTTTCTTGTGACATTGTTATATTGGCGGCACCCTCGGCACCGGCGTCTTCTGCGACATCTTCCGATCGAAGCCTCGGCATTTTGTTTTATTTACACGTTGGGCAGCCACTTATAGCCGGGGAACGGGTGTAGGAAAACGCATGCTATGAACTGGCAGTTTTAATTCCCAATTACACAAACTCACAAAGTTATACAAAAGAAACTTAACTCGCGCGCACGCACTCATTCGCGGGTAGCTCGTTGGACTCTACTGACAACTACCGAGCTGTCTGTCAGATCTTTCTCGCACAAGTCCCGGGCGCCCTCTCACGGGCGGCCGCCACCACTCTGTGTTGCCATATACATATTACGCTCTGCCGCACGCTATAACTTGTATTTTTACGCAACGTTAGAGTCACCAAACGAATAGATAAGACCACTTCAAAAGTATTCAATGACGTTAAGCGTCCAAATAATACTAAAGACACTAAAAATGATTTAGGTCAAAAACAAACTTTGAGATTAAAATGCTTTAACTGTGGAGAGGTAGGTCATCCAGTTTACAAGTGTACTAAACCCTTAAAGAAATGCGAGAACTGTACGAAATCAGGTCATGACACATCCGAATGTAGGCTAAAGAAAGATAATAAGACTGTATTATGACTATCTATTGGTATAAATAACGATTCGAATTATTTCAAAGAAGCTATTGTTAATGGCGTTAAATTACAATGTTATTTAGATTTTGGCAGCCAATGTACAATGATTACACTATCTAATGCCCAAAATATCACTTCAGCATGGTCTACAGATAATCTGCCAGTTCTAAGAGGCTTTGGTAACTCGGTTGTCTCTGCAGTTGGTAAATGTAATTTAAAAATTGAAATTGATGATGTATCGGCTTATGTATGCGTTTTTGTAGTACCAGACAATTATTTAAGCATTCCTTTATTAGTTGGGCATTCCTTTACGGAACAAGATCATATAATTATACATAAAACTTCGTCGGAGTTAAAACTTATCTCAAACTGCAATCATACCCATCGTAAAACTATATTATTATTTTCTAAAGTTATAAATAACATAGAGAGTTTAACTAAGATTTGCATTTATTCGAAACCTAAATATCATGGGGATGTTTACATAGAACCTAGCCTTAGGCAAGAGCCAGAAAAAGAATACGAAATTTTGAGTGGAGTTGTAAATCTAGTAGACGGTGTTGGAAGCGTAATAATCAGAAATTTGAGTGCAGCGAATTTTCAATTACCACGTGATACTTTACTGTCCCGAGCTAACCCAGTGTTCGAATCAAAAGAATGTCATGTAAATCGCGTCGAGAATAATAACTCTTCCAGTCCTGATAAAATTACAATGTCTCAGTTGCACATGGACAACGATTTGACTCCCCATGTGAAAGAACAGTTGCTGGAGTTGTTAAATAAATACCGTAAATGTTTCGCTTTTGGTGTTTCGGAAATAGGCTGTTGTCAAAATTCAGAAATGAAAATTACCTTGAACGATAGTACACCGGTATATTACCGCCCCTATAGATTATCGTATTCGGAAAGAAATATAGTTCGTAATATGATAGATGAGTTAGAACAATCGGGAATAGTTAGAGAATCTTCATCAGAATACGCATCACCAATCTTGCTAGTTAAGAAAAAGACTGGTGATTATCGCCTATGCGTAGATTTTAGAGCTTTGAATAAGAAGACTGTAAAGGAACATTATCCCCTGCCCAGAATCGATGACCAATTAGATAGTTTGTCAGGATTTACTTACTACACGACCCTTGATCTAGCATCAGGGTATTATCAAATACCTCTTGCGGAACGGTCTAAATATTTAACAGCATTCATAACACCTGATGGGCATTATGAGTTTAATAGAATGCCATTTGGCTTGTCGAATGCTCCAGCAAATTTTCAACGAACCATGAATAAAATTTTAGGCAATGCTAGATTTAAACACGCGTTCGCTTATATGGATGACATAATTATACCTTCCAAAAACATAGACGACGGATTTTCAAAACTAGTTGAAACGTTGGATTTATTAAGTAATGCAGGCTTAACTCTAAAATTAGATAAATGTAATTTCTTCATGAAATCTATAGATTATCTTGGCTTTGAGGTTGACGCGACTGGCATTAAACCTGGTAAAAAGAAAATTCAAGCTGTCGAACATTTTCCAAAACCGAAAGATCAGCATACCGTCAGACAATTCATAGGACTAGCTAGTTTCTTTCGACGCTTTGTTAAAAATTTCTCGATCATAGCTAGACCCTTAACACAATTATTAAAGAAAGATTCCAAATTTTGTTGGGGCTCTCCTCAAGAAACAGCTTTTAATACCTTAAAACAGGAACTTGTAAAACGGCCAATATTGATGTTTTATAGTCCATCTAATGAGACACAGTTACATACAGATGCTTCAAAAATTGGTGTTGCAGGTATCTTATTGCAACGTCCAGATATAAATTCCCCATTTCATGCCGTCGCATATTTTAGTCGACAAACTTCTCCTGAAGAAGCATACTTCACATCGTACGACTTGGAGACGTTAGCAGTAATAGCTTCTCTTCAGCGATTTAGAGTCTATCTTTTAGGCATACCTTTTACAATAGTATCAGATTGAAATTCGTTGAGAGCTACTTTTGAAAAACGCGACATACTCCCAAGGGTGGCTAGGTGGTGGAACATCTTCCAAGAGTACGATTTTAATGTTGTATATCGCCCGGGTAAGTCCATGTCACATGTCGACGCTTTAAGTAGGAACCCGATAAGTGAAAGTTTGATTGAGGTTAGGCATATTACATTAGATTGGATTTCAACAGTTCAACAAAATGAGTCTAGTCCACTGACATCGATCACGGGTTCAGTGGGCCAGTCCGAGGCGAGCAAGAAGGTAGGACCTGAGATCCAGCGAGATTCTGAAGTTAACTCAATACGTTTGACCCGAGTCGCATCATCTGCCACGTTTAAATCACTCGGGATCCAACGCCACTCACCGACGTCCGTGAGCTCCAGAATCTCACCTACTCTATGGGACACGAATGGCTTAAGAGTGCGAGCGTCGGTGCGAAGCCAACCCAAGGTCGTCATTGAGTCACACCAGAAAACGCGTCTCATCGGTTTGAGTCGGTGGGCTTCGCAAATAGACGTAGGAAGACGTGCAGCCATCAGAGCCCCTTGGAGCTCTAAACGGGGAATAGAAACAGGCTTAAGGGGTGACACGCGAGCTTTGCTGGAGATGAGGGAGAGTCTGACGTCACCGTTAGCGTACAGAAACCGCCAATACGCGACAGCGGCAAAGGCAGACTCACTGGCATCCGAAAACACATGTAGTTCGCAGCCTGCTAAAGTGAGGTCATTCAAGTTATAGCGACGTGGAATTCGTAAACAAGAAACTGAGGATAAATCCTGAAACCATGACTTCCACGCGGCGCTATCACCTTGAGAGAGCTCCTCATCCCATTCCAAACCCTTTCGCCAAGCATTTTGAAACAAGATGCGGCCTTTAACAACGATTGGCGCAATGATTCCAAGAGGATCATAGATTCGCATCACGTGAGCTAACATCTCTCGCTTAGTAAGCTTCTGTGGCAACACACCCTTATAGACTCCCGTGTTAAAACCAATTACGTCATGGGCGGGTTGCCAGATAAGGCCAAGCGTGCGGACATGCGTAGCTAGGTGACCTAAATCTACATCTTTCACAACGGGCGTCTCTAGCAAAGATTCTTTCGGTAGTAAAGAAAGCGCCATGAGATCGTTTGACGTCCAGCCTCGCATTTCAAAGCCGGCATGAGAATGTACGGAAAAAATGTCTGCAGCCAATTTGGCCGCTTCATGAACGTTGTCTAAACTAGTGATGCAGTCATCCATGTAGTGATCCTGTATAATTACTCGAGCTGCATCGGGGTATGTATCCTGCCACTCTAATGCGTTTTTGTTTTTTATATGGATTGCAGTAAAGGGACTGGACGCAGCGCCAAAAATCATGGATGACATGTGGAAAGTACGTATAGGCTCGTTCGGATTGTCGCGCCACAGAAATCGTTGGGCATCCCTATCTTTTTCAATTATTTTAATTTGAGGGAACATTTCACGAATGTCAGCTATCAGAGCGACTTTACCCTCACGGAAGCGCATCAAAATACCTAGCAGGGGTTGCAAAAGGTCTGGACCAGTTAATAACATCGAGTTTAATGACACACCGTGGGACTTGGCGGCTGCGTCGTGTACCGTTCGCAACTTGTTAGGTTTATTTACGTTAATTACGCCAAAGTGAGGGAGGTACCACAACGGAGATCCTGAGGTAGGAGAAGCTGAACACGGTTCAGCATATCCCTTTGAAAGCATATCATGGATATTTCGACGGTAGCGCTCAGCATAGACAGGGTCTTTCACCATTTTTCTTTCTAAACTAAGGAACCTAGACAAAGCTAACTTGTAACTGTCGGGAATGTCCAGTTTATCAGCCTTCCACAACTTGCATGGCGCGGTCGTCGTCGGCACTACGAGCTTCCTGTCTAGAGATGCCGATTGAATCAATTTTAAACTGCTCCCTAATAAGACCTTCCAGAATCGACCGATCGTTCGCTAAATCAGATTCGCTAACAGCGGCGTGGTTGACAACGTCGACCAGTTTAGTTTTGCTGCAACCGAAACCATACAAAACCCAGCCTAAAGCAGTTAAAATAGCTACGGGTTGTGTCTTGGTTCCTTTGCGCGTAGCTTTAGCGAGAGATAAGTGCCAGTACTTTGTCGATGCCTATGATGAGCATGGGCTTAACGTCTTCATAGCAAAACTCATTAGCAATGTCTGCCAGGTATGGATACTTGCGCACGCTCTCAAGATGCGCAGACTGTCGCGCAGCGCCCAAGCCGCTCATCGACCTGGCTCGCTTAACGCAGTGAATTTCGTTTGAATGACGGCCTTTTATATTGAAATCGACGTACTGAATATTGACGTCCATTCCTAGACCACCTACACAATCCAAATGAATACGTTTCTCTTGGCCCTTGCAACCTATTTGAGCCGCCAACTTAGAATCTATAAATGTGCCTGTGGAACCGTCGTCCAATAAAGCGTACGTATTAACACTACTAGAAGGTCCCGACACGGTCACGCCAACTATTTTCAACAACGGCCGAACAGAAGGTTCCGCGGCTGACAAGGAGGTTGCATGAGCCAAGACTTCGTGATCCGAATCGTCAGACGATGGCTCGCCGGTCTCGTCGCAGGCCGTGGGCGCGCCGCACGGCGTCGGGGGGGCGCTGGATGTCGATGGCTCGAGTTCAGCGTCGCCTTCCACTTCGACATGCGCGGTGACTGCACGCTCTTTCAACCCGTGCAACAAAGCGTGGTGACGCATAGCACAACCTTCTACAATACAAACTCTTTTAATACAAGAAGTTTTGTTTTTGTGCCAGCCTTTCTTTAAACATCAGATGACATATTTTATTTTTCTTAATAAATTGCCAACGATCATTTATTGTCATTTTGACAAACCTATCACAAGACTTTAAATCATGACTTTGTTGACACAACGGACACATGATATTTGTAGTTGATAATGTTTTTGTTGAAATGCTACGATTATGATGATTATTTTCAGCTACGACGTTCACCCTATCCCTGAAGCCTCTGTTATCGGTGTTAGGACGTGATACAGTAGGCGACAAGCAGTCAGTAGCGCCGCCAAACCTACACTGCAAGTTAGCTTCGTGGGAGAGGAAATCGGCAAACATTTCAATTTTAGACAAGCTGCCATCGCACAAATTAGCGTAATCCAACCACCGTGGTCGCAATAGCGGTGGCAGCTTGCTCCACAGTGCCTGAAACAGCTCGGGCGAGCGTAAGTGGTCCGGCTGATTTAACAGGCGGATTACTTCTACACAGTTTCGTACGCGGCTCGCAAAAATTACGAGGTCTTTGCTATCGTAGCTTACCTTAGGCAGCGCACGTATTACAGACACTTCATGCATCACGACGAGCTCGGGGCGGCCGTAGCGTGCGTCGAGCGCAGCTAGCACCACACCGGGGGCACGCGCCGCTACCAGCAGGCCCACCACTGAGTCGCGCGCGACTCCGCGCAGGGCGCACGACAGCCTAGCTAAATTATCGGTTACCGAAAAACTAAGAGCTGTATTTTCATACGCACGTTTTAAAGCTAGCCAATCTAAATAGGATTTGCCGTCGAAAGTAGGCAAGTCTGTCTTCGTAGCAGTTTGCTTGTTAGCTTTGTTTATTAATATTCCAAGCGAGATGATTAAGCGCGTCACTCCTCCGTCTTCATTACGATCTTGGTTGAGAGCGTGTGTAGTCGCTACAGCATCTTGGCCGTGCGACACTCTCATGCCCGGTGTCCCACACTGGGCTGAATCGTCGTACCTGAAAGGTGGGTTGGCACTTAAGAAATCTTGCTCATCGGGATTAGGCACTACATTTTTTACCCAATCTTGAACACTAGCACGGCTACGCATGCCGTGGCTGCCGCGCTGGCTGGCGTCCGCCTCTATGGCAGCGAGCTCAGCCTGTAATTGGAGCTCAGCGACCTGTCGCTCTCGCTCTAGAGCTCGGTTCTCCAACTCCGCTAGCTTGCGCGCATGCTCTACTTGTGCCGCCAGTTGACGCGCCACGGTGGTGGCGGAAGAGCGCGAGGTGGTAGCGCTGGTCGGGCGGGAAGGCGCCGGAGCCGCGGCGTGAGGGGGCAGGTCCGCGCTCTGATGCGCGGGCCGGGCAGTCTCCCTCGCCGCAACTTGGGTGCCGTCTCCTGCACACTTCGCGTCCACTTTTGCACCTTTAGAACGTGTTTCCACCATTCTTCCGTAGATAGGACCAAATATTAACTACCATAAGAAAAATGCGCTGGTTCGTGGTAGAAACAAAAGATATATTTTTAACAATAAGTAAAAACCAAAAAGGTATCAAAAACATAGACAAAGATATAAAAAGAAAAACATATCAAAAGGAGTTTAGTGCAGACTTGCACACAGCGTATTGTACAAATTCTTCAAGACAAAGATTCTAATAAATTAGTAGACATCTGCAAAAGTTTTATAATAAAAAGAGGCATTCTGTACAAAAATAGCGAAGAGGGCAGCAAATGGGTGGTACCAAAAGGAGTAAGGTGGCATATTCTGAAATCAAATCATGACGATATTGGTCATTTCAGTTTCGACAAAACTTATGATAAAATTAAACGATCGTACTGGTTCCCTAAAATGAGAAAATTCATTAAAAAATATGTAGAGTCGTGTTTAGAATGCTCAAACACCAAAATTCCATCAGCTAAGCGATCAGGTAAGCTACATCCTATTGAAAAGGTACCACAGCCGTTTCATACAATACATATTGACCATTTAGGTCCGTTCGTGCGTAGCAAACATAAAAACACCCATCTCCTTTTGATCATTGATGCTTTTACAAAGTTTATTATTATTTCGCCTGTAAAAAATACAAAATCGGCCAATTCAATTAAAACCCTCAAATCATATTTTCACACGTTTGGGGTTCCAAAAAGGTTAATATCTGATAGAGGTACTTCGTTTACTTCTAAGAATTTTAAAGAGTTTGTCAATCGATTAGGCATAAAACACATTCTCAATGCTGTTGCAACACCTAGAGCCAATGGGCAAATTGAAAGATACAACCGAACAGTATTAGCTGCTCTCTCTGCTAGCAATTTAGGTAAACCTGAAAATGTTTGGGACGAGAAGATTTCTGAAATTCAATGGGGACTTAATAATACCATTAACAAAGGTATAGGAAAAACACCAGCCGAAGCACTGTTTGGTATCGGATTAACGGGTACGTCAGATTCTTTAGTAAATTCCGAAATTGTATCTGATGGAGATGTGGATGTTCAAAACACCGAAATCATAAGAGAACAAATAACTGAACATATAAACAAAAGTCAGCAAAAGCAAAAAGAAAGATATGACAAAAACAAAAAGATTGTACATTATAAAGTAGGAGATTTAGTAAGGATAGAAAGAGATGTGCCATCTACCGGACAAAGTAAAAAACTAGTCCCTAAGTTAAGAGGTCCATATCGAATAATTAAAGTGCTAGGGAATGATAGGTACGAAGTTCAAGATACACCAATATCACGAAAGAATAATAGACCTTTTAAAAGTGTGTTCTCGGTGGATAAAATTCATCCGTGGTTAGTTTATAATAGATCCAACAGCAACGACTCTGATGAGGATAATAAATCCAACATCAACATGTCTGATGAGGAAACCGTGATCACCGATTAGACTGTAATACCTTATTCATCTTAGTTATTATTTTGATCTTGGTTTATGATAGTGTGATCATTATTTAGTATATGAGGATATGAAGGAGGCCTCAATACTGCATATTTATTCAACAATGTATGAAAATATGAATGAGGTATATTACCACTGTACAATACAATTATCAGTATATGAGGATATGATGAGGAGGCCTCAATACTATATTTTATGTTTAGTAGGTATATGAGGATATGATGAGGAGGCCTCAATACTATATTTTATGTTTAGTAGGTATATGAGGATATGATGAGGAGGCCTCAATACCACATTTTGTTTAGTATATGAGGATATGAAGGAGACCTCAATAGGTACTATTATTTTAGTGGAAGTGTGATTGTGAAAATTTTATTAAATTGTTACGTGTGATGATGAATACTTGATCTCTTTTAATATTTTTTTATGAACTATTTTGATTAATTAATTATTATTATTATTATTTCTATGTTTCCCGAGACGTGAAAATATCAGGAAGGCCGATTGTAAGCAATTTTAAGTTTATTATATGTAATTGTACAAATTCAATCAATTTATAACATATTTTTTTATTGTTAAAAGTATATTTTTAGTTTGTAAAAGAAACTTAAAACGATCATTTGACAACTAACTTCAAATCTATCAAAGAAGGGGGATGTGACGTCACGTCCGGAGTAGGGTTAGAATATTCACCGTTGTTGATCACTAGTTAGTTGTCAAATGGTCGTCGAGCAAGAAAGTCGGGCGGCTCCATCGCGAGTGTTAATTATTGTCGCTTATCACTATTTTGTTGTGAAGTGCTAATAAAGGATTTTGAAAGCAGAAATAATCGACTTTATTTTGTAAAGCGCTTGTGCAAGCGAGGAGGATAACACTTGACTCTTCGTAATTTATTTGAAGTGAACTGCTTTCGTTAGATTTCATTTTTAGTAACGTAAGATGACAAAAACGAAAACCGGTCATAAAGTTCGAAAAACATAGTGCCCTCGACGCCACAGTCACCATAACAGGACACGTAGTGATGCAGGTAGTAGTCAATATAACACGAATATCGACCTCGACGGCAACTTACGTTATTGTTATCGTATATAGTTGTTATCGTAGTATATTAGGTTTGTTTATGGTCACACTGACCAATTTATCTATGGTTGCCATTTGAATGACTTGTTGTAACTATGTATAAATACTAAATGATTGACCTTGTAAGTTCCATTCAATTATTTTGTTATGAATATACCAAGAGATTAATTTACTTATCAATTATATTTTTGTGAAGCCATTGTTACAATTTTTAGTTTAAAAGTATTTGTTTTGTAATAGTAGTTCAGTCTATTTCATCTGTTGCAATGTTCATGTTAGTTATGTAGTAAGGGTAGACAACTGTCATTTGAAATGTTATAAAAGTTTGTGTAACTTTATTTTTGCTCTCTTTTCTGTACGTGTCGCTGGACTGGTAACAATATAAAAGTTGTAAGTCATTATTTATATCATTGATCATCAACCTTCTTCCTAACACCTGCAACATTTCAGAAGTGGGATAAGGGCCTACTTACCGCTTCATAAGGTAACAAGGTAATAATGGCGGGTTTTGAAACCCTCATCGGCGGACTAGGTAAGAAAAGAAAAAAACGGAGAATGCAGAAACTACTAGTGCCGAGGTAACTGAAAATATTCTGTTTTTTTTTCCTTCCAACTGCTGTCCGAATGCTGCGAAGAAAAGGAAAACTACCCACAAGGATACAGAGCTAATCTCCAAATTCAACCCGGGACCCAATTCTTTGAGTGAATTCATCTATTAAGTCATATTTACGATTGGAGTGACGCTGATAATTCCTATATTATGCACATGAGGTTACGTGGCTCTGCAAGGGAAAGGGAATGGTATGAACATTTTGATTAGTATAAGGTCTCAAACTCGATGTTGGAAAGTTTGGAGGGAACCGTGACCGCACATTTTCATGATAAACTATCGTTATCTAAGAAATGCTAACTAGATGAAGCAGCGACGATCTCGTGTTTAATCAGGTTTCTTCCAGTTGAACTTAGACCTAATTCAAAAGCTTTCAGATGTAATACCTATTGCTGAAGAACTGTACTACGGGTATTTGTCTTCGTTGAAAAATTAAAGGAGGCTGGACAGCGGCGCTGTGAAGACCAAAGAAGCTAGCCATCCTGCCAAGACTACGTCAGCCACGTGGCATTGAAGTACGACGCAGCCGTCGGTGAAGCTGTGCATCAACGTCTGCCGGAGGCCTGGCCATGAGTTAAAGGACCGGGGCTACGAAGCCGCCACCTGTTGGAGCACAGCAGCTAAGGTGATGTACACTTTTGAGTACATTAATGCTAATAGTGACTATTTAAAAAATAAAAAGATTTTCATTGATAGCTGTTGTACAAGTGTATACATAGACACTGGTAGTAAAGTTAATATTTTACGAATGAACGTGGTTAAAAGATTAAATCTTTCGTAAGGGCCATCTGCAATAGTTCTGAGTGGGTTTGAGGGTAGTTGTATAAATTCCTTGGGAATAGTTCACTTCACGGTAGACATTGATAAATTACGGATACCCAGTTATGCAGAAGTAACAATTTATATGGGTGATAATGACATGATTGTAGTTCAACCTATTATCTGTCAAAATAACATTAGCTTGTTAACTACTTCGACTAGTGCTACTTTAATAAAATGTGACCACTGTGATAGTTTTTTTAACGCATTATAATCTGCATAGCGATGACTTTGAACATGAATATTTTTTACGGTTGAAAGTTGCGGTTATACCTCCACGTTGTGATACGCTTGTTCATGTTTTTTATAAATAGTGATTGTTTGGATACAACTTATACTACGCTCCCAGTATACAATTCAGAAGCTACGTATTTTATACCGGGCGCTGTTGTAATCGCTACGACTGAAGCAATTAAAATAATTAATGTAGGAAATGAATCTATAACCTGGTGGGCTGGACGTTTATCAACTAGGCTTAAAAGTCGACCCACTGACCAAAGGCTGTAATGAGAAGCGTATTGTGAATATTAATTATGCTACATATAATCCAAATTTTAATAGTAATCCAGCGGAAAATGGAATGTATTCCGAAAACTTTCGCGAAATAAGTAATAGTGAACAAAAGGCATTGGTTAAATTACATCGTAAATATTCTGAATCGTTTGCTAACAGCACGGCTAGTTTAGGTTGCACGGATCTAATAGAAATGTCGATAGACTTTTTGACTGGCAAACCGGCATTTTGTAAGCCGTATAGGTTATCACTTAAGGAGAGGGAAATAGTAGATGAAAAAGTACAAGAGCAATTAAATTCTAGAATAGCAAGAGTATCAAATTCCCCGTACGCGAGCTTTGTGGTATTATGGAGAATATAGGCTATGTATAGTCTATCAACCTTTTAATTCATGAACGGTAAAGGATCGTTTCCCTTTACCACAAAGATGACCTTGTAAGCTTACTATCTGGTCAATTCTAAGTACCGATTTCCCCACATCTATTCCTAAAACTGCGATCGTAACACCATCTGGGCAATATGAGTTTGTTAGGATGCCGTTTGGCCTAGCTAATACACCGGCTGTATTCTATGGAGCTCTATAACTTTCTTTGGGTACACTGGCTAATAAAAGTAGTAAATAAGTAATAAGGATGTTAACGGTACCGGTAAACATGAAGTAATCGCCATTAATTTCCTACAGTCACCGTTCAACAGGGCTTTATATTATTAGAAACAGTTCCTAGAACGGCTAAAACGTGCGAAATTAAGACTTAACAACTGATTACTTGGGCCATAAAATTACAGCGGAGATTATTAGACCAGGTCAACATAAAATTGATTGTGTACTCGTACTAAATTGTATTGTGTATTTAAAACGCCAACCAATGTTCACGAAATACGTCATTTCAAAGATTTGGCACCATATTTTCAAAAGTTTATTAGAGATTTTGCATTCATAGCTCCCCCTTTAAACGAATTGACAAAAAAAGACTCTGGTGCTGGGGCGATAAACAAAATAGCTTTTATTACCATTAAAAGATTATTAACTGAAAGAGCTGTAGGTACTTACTATTTACAATCGTAACACGATATCAGAGTTGCATACGGATAGTAGGTAAAATCAGACCTGATAATACACTAAAGCCTGTAGCGTACTTCAGTAGAGTCACCAGTAAAGAGGATCAATTCTACCACAGCTACGAGTTAGAAACAGTCGCTGTGGTGTGCAGTCTCTAAAAATATTTCGAATCTATCTTGTAGGTATACCGGTAAAGGTCGTCACAGACTGTGCAGCCATTCAATACTTCTTTAACAAAAAAAAAGGACCTTATACCACGCATTGCACGATGATGGTTAATTATTTAGGATTTTGAAATATAGATTGAATAAAGGCTTGTGATAAAATGCGGCACGCAGAAGCGCTGAGTCGAAATCCAGTAAGCGTCAACACAGTAGATATTGCCATGATTGACAAAACCGCCCGGGCGCTCTCTGTTCAACTTCAGGATGACGGTATCCAACAAATTAATAGACAGCTACAGGGGAGTACGGAAAATCGAGATATCACTAATAATTATACCATAACTAACGGCAGGTTATAGGTACAGAAAAACGTTAACAGGTGAACGTTTTGTTATTCCAAAACTGGCCAATACAGTATATTGCAAA
The DNA here is from genome assembly GCA_937001585.2 of Brachylomia viminalis. Lineage (NCBI taxonomy): Eukaryota > Metazoa > Arthropoda > Insecta > Lepidoptera > Noctuidae > Brachylomia > Brachylomia viminalis. Next base: position 10,175,450 of record OW443316.2, on the reverse strand, counting down.
AGGTCCATGACCAGATCGGGCATCCAGCTTTTGAAAGGGCTGAAAAACGAATAAAATCTTCTTATTGGTTTCCAAATATGTCTAGATTTATTAGAAAATATATTAGAAGCTGTCTCCAATGTGCGTATGGTAAATCAGGTTACGGTCGTTGCGAGGGGAATTGCATCCCATAACTGAACGTGTGAATAGAACAATTCTAGACTGCTTAGGTACATCCGTCGTACAGGAATGTAGACGGGATACAAAATTGATAAATATAGTTTGGGACATTAATAATACAATACACTCGGTGATAAGTGGCAGCATTACTCATTATTTGCACATCAGAATAATCTTTTGCCAGTCCCACAATCTTCACCGCAGGTAAACAACGAAGAAAGGAGACATCTAATTTCTAGGAGTAAGCAAGCTAAAGTTAACATTGACTTAAACATGACTAGAATTTTGTTGTATTCGCAATTACTCAAGTATACATTGTATACTTTTAACAAAACGATTGTACAACAATAATTATCTACACACTTACGCAGTCACCACTCCAGAACATTTCGGTCTTTTGGATTACATACTGCCATTCAATTAAGAATATACTTCGGGAAGCAATTGAAATGTTTTTAGATTACAAACAGTATGAAATTCCGCTTGGTAATAATGCTGTTTAATTCTCACTATCCACGTATAAATCTGATTAGCTATGTGGTACCTATTTACTGAGCTGTGTGCTACCCATTTATTGAGCTATGTGCTATCTAAGTTTAAAGCCACGTGCTACCTTTTTACTGAGCTGTGTGCTACCCATGTATTGAGGTATGTGCTATCTAAGTATAAAGCTATGTGCTACCTATTTACTGAGCTGTGTGCTATCTAAGTATAAAGCTATGTGCTACCTATTTACTGAGCTGTGTGCTACCCATTTATTGAGCTATGTGCTATCTAAGTATAAAGCTATGTGCTACCTATTTACTGAGCTGTGTGCTATCTAAGTATAAAGCTATGTGCTACCTATTTACTGAGCTGTGTGCTACCCATTTATTGAGCTATGTGCTATCTAAGTTTAAAGCCACGTGCTACCTTTTTACTGAGCTGGGTGCTACCCATATATTGAGGTATGTGCTATCTAAGTATAAAGCTATGTGCTACCTATTTACTGAGCTGTGTGCTATCTAAGTATAAAGCTATGTGCTACCTATTTACTGAGCTGTGTGCTACCCATTTATTGAGCTATGTGCTATCTAAGTATAAAGCTATGTGCTACCTATTTACTGAGCTGTGTGTTATCTAAGTATAAAGCTATGTGCTACCTATTTACTGAGCTGTGTGCTACCCATTTATTGAGCTATGTGCTATCTAAGTTTAAAGCCACGTGCTACCTTTTTACTGAGCTGTGTGCTATCTAAGTATAAAGCTATGTGCTACCTATTTACTGAGCTATGTGCTATCTAAGATAACGTAGATAATATAGACGAAATTCATTTAACTAGCTATAGGAATGATATTCATTTAGATGCTGTGTGCAATCCTCATGTCATAATATTATTTACCTATCTAGGAATTTGCAATCTGTTTACATACATGGACCCATTGATTGGTAGACTAAATTCACGTTACAGATGGGGAGATCTCTACCGACCACTGCTGCTGCTGCTCAGATCGACAGAACACCGCCAAGGGCTACTTCGTGGTTGACCAGCGTGACAGGCGGCGTTTCTTCTTCCTCCGTGATGACTTCTTCTACACCAGTTGATGCCAGTAAACAAGATCGCCGTGGGACACGGCTTTAGTCAGGACGGCCGAATGTTATCGTATATAGTTGTTATCGTAGTATATTAGGTTTGTTTATGGTCACACTGACCAATTTATCTGTGGTTGCCATTTGAATGACTTGTTGTAACTATGTATAAATACTAAATGATTGACCTTGTAAGTTCCATTCAATTATTTTGTTATGAATATACCAAGAGATTAATTTACTTATCAATTATATTTTTGTGAAGCCATTGTTACAATTTTTAGTTTAAAAGTATTTGTTTTGTAATAGTAGTTCAGTCTATTTCATCTGTTGCAATGTTCATGTTAGTTATGTAGTAAGGGTAGACAACTGTCATTTGAAATGTTATAAAAGTTTGTGTAACTTTATTTTTGCTCTCTTTTCTGTACGTGTCGCTGGACTGGTAACAATATAAAAGTTGTAAGTCATTATTTATATCATTGATCATCAACCTTCTTCCTAACACCTGCAACATTATATTTAATTTACTCGGAATTCTGCACTAGTTAATAAATAAAACATTTCATACTGAACTTTTACGTTCGAGAAATCAAGAAAATTTTATAATACTGAACTATGCACTCTCTATAAGTCGAGTGTTAGTTGATTATCGATTAATTATTGTAATGACTGTAATGCCCATCTCTATCAAACTGTTGTATTGTCCGTGCCGGGAACGCCACAGTCGTCTATGCTTGACAGTCCCATGGCGTCATACGCGGAATTTTTTTGAATAGAGTAGTTCGTTTACTATTATTAAATATTATTAATAATAGATTACTATAATATGAGTAGTGAAGTGAAGTGAATATGAGTGGTGGCCGGATTAACTTCCGCCATAAATTTTTTATTCAATGTAGCGGCCACGTATAAGACCTATATTAATCGATAGCTGGAATCAATACAAACAAGTTGTGTATGAGACAAAAAAGTTCTAAAGTGTCACGTTTCCGAGATATGAGCTATCAAAGTAAAAGTAAAGGTCGAGGAATGACTTAGACCTTGAAAGTCATTCCTCGACCTTTATGAACTTGTAGGGTTTTATTGATGATTTTAATTCTGTAGCTAGGTACATACGTCTTCCAAACGCGAATAATATTTTAATCTACATACAACCTAGCACTGGCCTGCAAATTGCAAAAAACCTAAGAAAATTTTAATTTCGCGGGCTACCCTGACGGTTCCACCTTAACCTTCTAACTCTACTAAAGATCATAATATGCGCTTTATTACTTTGAAAAAAAGTCAAAATGGCGGAAGTTAGTCCGGCCAACAAATTCAAACCCGTTTAATATATATTTACCTGTTATAAATTATTTTGTGATAAAAAATACGATTACAAAAAACCGATGGTTCATGTCTCATTTTATTTAGTGCATTATCAAATAATAATATTGCAATCAAATTTCTCATATTTACAAAAGTTTTTCCACAATTTGAAACAGAATATCAGTGAAACGAAACTAACGAAATATACGAAACTATTAGAACTAAATAGGTACCTATTATTATTTCGATATTATTAATAAATATCGGTTGCGCACCTCTAGTGCAGAGGCGGGCAAATTAAAAAAGCCGTGCCAGCTACGCCACTGTCATCATAAGATGACAAGAAAGTACGTCAAGATTGAACATAGTGCTGTGATGGTATTGACTTGGCTTTATCGATTTTGGTTTTGAATTGTGGATTCAACGCCGAAACTGTGACACATATCATTATGATTTCTGTTCTAAAGGACAAAGCGGGATGAAATAAAACTCCTGTATTATATTTTTCCGGTATAGACTTTTTATTAAAAACATACTGTAGGATAAAAAATAAATAGTTTGCTTTATCGATATAATTTCGAACTCACTACAATTTTGTAGGTATAGCAAAGTCAGGTTTGTAGTTGAAAATTGCTAACCTTAAAGAATCCAGTGTATGACTGTGGTGTATGAGCGTCAGTCAAGCGAGAACGGTGTTTATTTTTTGTTTGTTTTAATTAGGAAAATGCTGACTCACATAAATATGTTGAACCAAAACACGAATGCACTTGTTCAACACATTTCATCAACTTGGATATTTCTCGTTGAAAACCAATGCCAAGAAATCAAGACTTGAGGATGACCTTGCTTTTAGAAATATGTCGCAGCGCAGAGTAGGTAATAGAAGCGTTTTACCTGAAATAAAACGCATTTTAAAACACTTACCTCACTGGAAGCTTTATATTGAGACTTGTTTGTTATCGCCTGGTGTCGCCACTATTATGACAACGCCAATGTGATAGGATAATTAAACAAATATAGTCATCAGAAAGTTTATTTATTAACACAAATGTGAAAAGGTACATAGTTACCTATATATTTATTCAATTAATCTGTTGGAGTTATCTAATTACAAAAAAATACAAATAATTATAATTCTTAATCAGAGTTAATTAATCGGATTAAACAATTGTATTGTGTAACATTTAGATTAGAATCAATACTTCTTATGACTTCTCTTCTGTAGAAATTTTGGAATGTATTAGCGGATTGCCCATTTCCTCGAGATAGGATTTCGTCAAGGGGATGATTTTCTAGCCAACTTTTAGAGGCTACTGCAGATCGTGTTCTTCCTGGAGTTGCTGTGATGCCAGCTTCATTCAGTAGGGTTTTTACCCAGCCTGCGATGACGGTGCGTGAAGCGGGCTTTGGCACACCTCTGACTGTAATAAACAAATTAAATGATTTTGTAGCATTACGTCTTTCATTTAATAATTGTGTAGTTTTTTCTAGCCAAAATATAGGATTTAGGTTACAATTGTTGGGATTTACAAGAAGTTTCCAGCCAGACTGTCTGTGATTGCTGCAATCTGTTTTCGAACCAAATTCAGGCCATAATATAACACTATCATCTGATCTAATATAATGGTCAGAATCAACTCTAAGCAGCGTTAAGTCATGTAGCGTCTACCTGAGCAAAGCAGTAATATAGTTGCAGTATGGCGTGATATTTGAAAGGGATTGTCTATGTCTACAGTGTAATTGCTTAGAAAGGTAATCAATTTACTAACATCCCATATTGGTGGCTTAGAAGACTTAGGATTTTCCAGAGCAATTGACTTCAAAATATGTTTTACAAGAACATTATGTGAACAATTCACTTGATCTTTCAACATTACACAAAGTGGAAACGACAGATTTATGTAAGAGAATTGTATTGTATGATAATTTATGAATTAGATGCAAATCAGATAAAAATTGGGCTAATTGCGTACCTGTAGGATTATTCGTGTCAATGTTTTTTGATATAGACCAGGAAGTCCAACGTTTCCAAGCCACCTTGTATGTTTTCAAGGTAGACTTGAGCCAGGAATTTTTAAGCAGTAACTGTTGTTCAGTGTTCCACGTTTGTATCGCCTTGGACCACCCCCACATTTCCAGACTTCGATGATGATTTTCTCCACTTGTGGTGGTGGGAGCCCCGTCGATGTATCGACCAGGTGCATCTGTAAGTTTTTCAGAGTTAGAGGTGGTGCTAGCGCTCGGACTTTGAGGTCTGCACGCCAAAATACCTTCTCCCATCTAGGTACTACTATTAAAAATATTCCCGTTGATTGATTGAGGTGTGTTAGGACTTTTGGGATTAAGAACGGAGGTGGGAACACCCATGCGAGTGGATAGTTCCATGGGACACTGAATGCGTCGTGAAATAGTGCTTGTCGGTCTCTCAGGTCTCGGGATACATAATTGTAAACTACGTGAGCTGTTGCCGAGGCAAACAAATCTATTATTGGGGTTCCCCACTTTGCAAATAATATTTCCGTACACGCTGGCATTAGGTGCCACTCCGGAGGTTGACGAAAGCGTGATAAGTGGTCGGCATGCTTGTTGTACTTGCCCGGGAGATGGTGTATGCTGAAGTGTATTTGAAATTGGTCCAGTAAATTCAGAATTTGATAGGTTAGTTCTATTAGGGGTAATGATTTCGTACCTCCTTCGTTCCTTAAGTAACTGACAGCAGTCCTGTTGTCGCATTGTATCAGGATCGAGCTGTTGCAGAGCAGGTGAACGTTGTCTCGAAGGGCGCGAAATATGGCTAACATTTCTTTCCGATTGCAGTGCAGTGCCCGTTCCTCTTGTGACCAACTGCCCGATACAGCCAGATTGTTCAATTGCGCTCCCCAACCCTGATTTGATGCATCTGTTGTCAGGAAGTTTACTGGCGGAGGGTAATGTAAAGGTGTTGATGACTGACAATTCAGCGTCCACCATTCCAGTTCCTTTCGAACATTTTGTGGTAGTGGGTAGGATTTCGGTAAAAGGTCTGGTAGAGAGTTCATGAACATTAATAAATGCCGGTGATTGAGCCGGCCTCGAGGAACAACATAACTGGCAAAGTTCAGGAGTCCTATTATTCTCTGTAATTCCTTTAGAGTTATTATTCCTCGTTCGAGAACTTGACTCACTTTTTTGATTAATGAAAAAGTCTTTTCTTTTGGCAGGAATTTTGAATTGTCCCAGGGACTCCACAGTATCCCTAAATATGTAATAGTCTTTTGAGGACAAAGAACAGATTTCTCGAAATTTACTTGCCAACCAAGATTTTGGAATGTGTCTAATGTGAGCTCGACATGATCCCGAAGAACGTGTACATTTTGATGTACTATTAAATAATCGTCGAGATAGACGATGATTCGAATGTTCCCGCGTTCTCGTAATATTTGGGCAACCCAATTCGTTAGTATTGAAAAGGTTTTCGGTGCGGTGCTTAGACTGAATGGAAGGCAGGTCATCTCTAACAGTTCTTGGTTGTATACATGGCGAAGGAAGCGCCTGTGTGCCTTCGAAATTTTTAAGTGGAAATATGCCTGTGAGAGATCCACTTTGCACACCCAGTCTTGTGGTTGTAGGAAGTCCGGGATGCGATACATGTTTATTAAGTGAAATGGTTGGGTCTTCACAAATTCGTTTAAAGCTTTCAGGTTGAATATGGGACGGGCTGATCCGTCGGGTTTTGGTATCAAAAATAGAGGGGAGATGAAACTCGGTGAGAGTTGCAACAACTTTTAGAATGCCTTGAGATTTCATTTTGTTTATTATTGCAGACATTTCTTTTGAGACAGGCGTTTGAAAGGGACCATTGGTTACGTTTGGGTATATCAGAGGAGGTTTGTGGGTAAATGGTATGCGATACCCTTGAATTAATTTTAAAACAATTTCTGGCGCCCCCATTTCCTTCCATTTCGAGTGGTAGTGCGCCAACGGACCTGCTCGAAAACGATTTGAGTCATTGTTTGTATGGGTTTTGGTTTGCTCTAGAGGTTTTTGGAGGGTTAACTGAACGTCCTCGACCTCGGTTGTTTCCACGATCGGGCCGCGAGCCTCGGTTGTGAAATGAACCTCTATTGTTGGTATATTGATCAGGTTGAAAGGATGGTAAACCCTTACCTTTCTTTGGGTAATGTGTGCGAAAATGGCCACCCCGCGAGGGTGAGTGGTTATATCCATGTGAATGCATCGGTATGTCTGGTTCATGGCCAAATAGGTACTAAAACATGGTATTGCTCAAATTCCAAAATCTCTCTTGGTCCAGTCATCCTGACGCAGACCCCTGATTCGCCCCGATAAGACAATCGCTTATGACGATGTCGACAAAGCTGAATGCCTCGCCATCAGTCTCGAGGCTCAATGCACACCCAGCTCTCAACCAGTCGATCAAGCTCACCTCTCCGAGGTCGACGCTGAAGTTGAACGCAGAGCTTCCAGCCCCCCTGTCGAAGACCCTGAGTATCCTCTGCCTCCAGTCACTCCAGACGAAGTGCAGGATAATATCAAGGCACTTAAACCCCGATAAGCTCCCGGCCTAGACGGAATCACCAATAGGGTGTTCCAACTATTCCCTGCCCACCTAATAATGCTAATGGCTACCATCTTCCATGATGCCTTAAGCAACAATATCTTCCCACAACAGTGGAAAAAAGCTACCGTCATCGGTATCCCAAAGCTTGGAAAGCCAAAGTCCGAGCCCACCAGCTACCGCCCTATCAGCCTGCTCAATGTTCTCGGTAAGATCTATGAGAGACTTATTTTCCCCCCGATCACTATGTCCGGCAAGCCGATCCCTTGGGAGAAGCGAGCCAAATACCTCGGTGTCATCCTCGATGAGCACCTATCCTTCGCAGAGCATATAAGGAAGGCCCGCTCGCGCGCCGCCTTCGCTCTTGGTAGACTCCACTTCGTTCTGAATGCACGCAGCAAACTATCCCTCAGGTGTAAATTACGCATTTACACAGCGTGCATTCGTCCAATCATGACCTATGCCAGTGCAGTCTTCGCACACGCCAAACCCCATCACATCCATAGGATGCGGGCCCTACAAAATCGCGTCCTTCGTAGGGCAACAGGTTCCCCCTGATATGTTCGAAATGAAATACTCCACCTAGACCTCAAAATCCCCACTATCCATCAATTCATGAAACGCAACTCCAAGCGTTTCTTCGACACCTCCGACAAGCATCGCAACCCTCTGGTTGTCAAGGCCGCAGGCTATGTCCCTTCTAAAATCAGCCAACTCCGCCGCCCAAGGCATGTCCTCACCGACCCCGATGACCCCATAACACTCCGCCAGGAGAGCAATAGGGCCACCAGTACAGTGCACAAAATACACAAACCGTCATTCCGTCCTCGCCGCCGAGGTACCTCGCGAAACCCCGACTTAATCGTCCTCCCCGACCCTTGCCCGACGAAGCGCCAGCCCGCGCCGTAGCTGAGCCCGTAAATATAAACCCCCGACGGTGACCTCTGAGTTTATTTCGGCGTTTCTTCTCAGAGTAGTCAATTAGGAAACGCCGACCTCATCAAGCTAAATAATAAGAAAAATCAGATCCAGCCTGTCCCACCTTGCTGTCCCCCCCGTCCCCCCCCCCCCCCCCCCCCAGCGACGCCCTAAGCCGAGGTTCGTACCCCACAGGGGGTGCCCTTAGGTGATAGTCGCTTAGTAGTAAAAATATGCCCCTGGCTGGAGGCTTTGAGTTTCACTTAAGGGAACCACAGGATAGTCCGGTTAAGTAGTGACGACCTCTCTAGGTCTACTACGAGATGCCATACTTAGGAAAAAAAAAAAAAGCTGAGCTCAGTACCTAGTAGACGATCTTCGTCAGAGGCAGTCAGACAGAGGACGAAGTGGGACGAAGGCAGGTCTGTGCACAGAAACATATTATATACCCTGACGGGAAGAATGTTCACTTCATAGAAAGAAAATGAAACGGAATTCGACTCTACCGCCCTCTCTGATCTGCCCCAGTGCAACAATTACTGGCGGAAAATTTGAACCAAATCATGTGTTATAAAATATATTTAGAGACTAGAAACAATTCTGGCACTTCCAATTTACTTCGGAAAGGCCACAGAGTACTTTTAAAATATAAAGGCTCTCCCAAAGTAAACTGGAAATGACAGAATTGTTTCTAGTCCCCATTTCTTCAAGATCTGAGGAGGGTTAAAATAAACAAAGGTATTTTTTTATACTTTTATTATATTAGCAAATAGTTACAAATCCATTTTATAACTTCGCATATCAACATAGAATAATTCTTCAAAATATTTGTTCAAATATATGTTTTGCTTGAAATTACAAAATTAATGCACAAATATTGACTGTTTTGTTATTGTAACTTATTTTTGACTGCAAAAACATCTGAAGTTTCATACATTTGAATATCAGGATTGATGATTAAAACCATCTTTCAGAACAAGCGGTATTGGTAACGGTATATTCTGTGTAAGTGTTGTAACGGTCCAGTGTTGCCATACAATTGTAAAGTATGATGATAGACCTAAATTAATAGGTCTGTCATCATACTTTACAATTACTGGCAACACCTCAGTATCCCCAATAGGTATTGTTCTGTGCCCCATTAGATTTGTTCCGGCGAATATTTCGAATAAAGAACTTTATTCCAAGCTTTCATCCATATTTGAAATTATAACTGTTCGTAGGTTCACAAAAAAAGTTGGTCAGGAGAGGGTGCCTCTCCAAACAGTCAGTATAACGTTTTTATCGAGCTCTCTCCCAGATAATGTACAATATGACCATTTTTCATATAGAGTTTTCGAATATGTCCCACCTCTGCAACAGTGTTACAGATGTTTCAAATTTAATCACTCAGCAAAAATATGCAATGGGAAGACAGCGATGTAGTATTAGCTCTGAAGATCATTACCTACTTCAAAGAATGTGACAAGCCCAATGAGCTGTGCTGCTTGAATTGCAGTGGACCTCATTTGGCAATTTCTAACGTATGTCCAATTAAAATGAGGAAAATACAAGAAAAAAAAAAGCTAAATAACCTACGCTGCTGTTGCCCTATCTAAGGAGAAAATTTACAACACAGAATTTCCTCCACTAGTAGTTAATAAACCTGTACTTAAATAAAAATATAAATGTTAACGGGTCATATTCATTTTAATTGTACATTGTAATTTTCAAATGTCACAGTTCTGTTTTATGATTTTGTGCAATGAAAACAAATGAAAATATCATATTTTAGTTCAAATTATGTACAACCGGGTGTTCTTTGATATCTAGAATATCAAATATAGACAACTTTTAAACAAATAAAATGTTAAAATATTAAATTAATAAAATATAAGATTATTTCACCATACACATTTATTATGTAACAATACTATGGCCAATAAACTTATGCTTTATTACGGGGCTGCCGTTTGTAGTGGTATCCTTTAATATTTTTTTTTTTGATAATATTATAGCATAGCTATTGATTTATTAATAACTTATTAATATCGTATATAATATTTAATAGAAAATACCTTTTGAATTCTTGTAACAAATTTATTTTCCGTTTAGTTACATTTCGTTTCGTTACACAATGCGCACGTTATTTGGTCATCAAAAACAAACTGTTTATCTTTTTATGTTGGCAATACTGATGTGTCAAAGTATGAACCATAGACAGTCCGCCATTTTGCAGCGTCTTGTCATAATAGTTGGTCACGACAATTTTTGAGAATTTTATTTTCGGTTTAGTTACGAAAATTCTGTGATTAAGGTAAGAAAACTTTGTAATTATGATAATATTTATTTGTTTTTGTAGTGCACAGATAAAATTACGCTTTATATGTACTTGTAAGGGTGTTTGCGACGGGGTGCATGTTGAAGAGCCTCCACGTGGCGCACCCTGGGCAACGCCGGGCTCAAGTGCCCACCAGGCTTTTGGGGGGTACTTGGGGCCGGCGGCGAATCTTCAACACACGGGGAAGGGTCACGGTTCCAATCACCGATCATCCTTGATGGTTGGTGAAGGGAACCGGGCTATATACGAATACGGCCACTCCCCCTCTGCTTACAGAGGAAGGTGAGTGGTCGTGGACGGGGGGAGGAGCGGTTTGACCGCCGTGGAGGGAGCGGGCTCGGTGGGCACTAACCTTGCCGCCGGGCTGGCACGAAGAAGTCTCTTCCTGCCACCGCTTTAATCTCGTAGCCCCGAAGACTGTCCAGGTCATGTCTCTGACTTTTGACGGGGGTCGAGGGTCTTGGCTTAACCGCCCGGACCGCGAGGAAGATCAAACTCTATAAAAAAATCCCCAAACCTCTAAGCGGCGGCGCACCGTGAGGGAGGTTGTAAGCTTGGCTGATGGGTAGCTTGATTCAGTCGCTAATGCGAACCACGTTAATTTTGAGTAAATATATAAAGTTCTTACTCGTGGGATCAAATATGGAAAAATTTCTTCAAAAACCAAACCGAGGAGGGGAGGAGTGGTGCGGGGTCGGAGTCCGACACCCCGCCAAGTGGCGCGAGAACGGGAGGCTCATTGAGCAACCGCCGCGCGGAGGAGTTGGCCGCTGAAACGAAGAAGAAGAACAATATCAGGTTCTTCAGTAAGCGGCCAAGATCAGTGGACGGCCAGGGGTCGTCCTCTGACGGCGAGAGAGCCTCGGCTCGAAAAATCCCCACCGGTAGGCGGGGAGGGGGGGTCCAAGAGCGAGGCAGGGGGAGGGGGCTCACAGCCCGGGAGGCAGCGGAGCTAGCGGAGGAGCCCGCCAAGGAGGGGGTGACTGGTCGTGCAGTCGCTTCGGGGCCCTCAAGCGACGAGGCGAGCCTGTCGAGTGGCCCCGACAATAACAATGAGGCCTGTACAACCAGCCTCAAGGAGGTAGTGGAGGCTGAGCTTCGGAAGGTGACCCTGAAGAAGATCAAGTCGTCCAAAAGCAGGGCCGTGGTCGCGGCAAAGGCCTCCATCATGGCGGCGGTGGAAGCGGCCAAAACCGACGGGCCTTCGGGCGGCGAAGTGGCCGAACTGCGGGCGGAGGTCGCTCGCCTGACGGCTGCCATGAAACTTCTCCGGGAGGAGAATGGGAGGCTCAGGGAGGATCTGGCTGGCCTGAAGGCCACCGGCAGCGGGCAGGTGCAGACGGAACAGGAGCCAAGCCAGCCCGTTCGGCCAAGCCAGCCCATTCCGGAGGAGAACCAGGTCCTCAATCTGGTTCGGCAGGAGCTGGCGGCCTTCCAGGCGCGGTTCTCTGTCCTGGAGGGCATAGTCCTGCGCCCACCACTAGCGGGCAGGACAGCACCGGGAGCGAGGGTGGCCTCGTATGCGGCTGCTGCGGGAGCCGCCGCCCCTAAGCCCGGGTCGTCTGGCCGGGCCCAGCCGCCGGCCAAACCGGCGTCAGCAGGCGGAGCCCAGGCAAAATCGGCGTCGGCCGGTGGAGCCCCGGCGCCGGTAACGCAGACGTCGGCCAGCAAAACACCAGCTGGGGCTCTAAAGAGGAAGGGCAGGACGGAACGGGAGGCGCAGGCCCCAGAGCCTACTTCCCGGCCACAGAAATCTCCCACGACTGACGCCGGGTGGCAGGTGGTCGGGGAGAAAACGAAGGCGGCCAGAAAAAAGGGGCATAGGCGGCGCCACAAGGAGCGAGCCGTCGCGGCAAGGCTCCGCGCCCCAAAGACCGCGGCTGTAGTGATCACGCTACAGCCGGACGCGGTTAAGAGGGGCGTGACGTACCGTGACGTGCTCAGCAAGGCGAGGGAGACGGTGGACCTCCAGGAGCTGGGGATCACCGAGGGCCTCCGGCACAGGGTGACCGCAACTGGCGCCCGCATGCTGGAGATCCCCGGTGTGACGAGTGGCCCCACCGCTGACGCCCTAGCTGAGAAGCTAAGGGCGTCCCTCAATGCGGACGAGGCTCGAGTCTCCAGGCCCGTCAAGTGCGCAGACATGCGAGTCTTGGGCCTGGATGACTCCGTAACGGAGGGAGAGGTGGTAGCCGCCGTCGTCAGGACGGGCGGGTGTCTGACCGAACAGGTGAAGGCGGGCACCATACGTCCGGACCCCGCGGGTATGCGAACCGTAACGGTAAGCTGCCCCGTGACGGCGGCGAAAAACATTGTGGAGGGCCGAAGGCTTCTGGTGGGCTGGGTTTCGGCGCAGGTTAAACTGCTGGAACCCAGACCTCTGAGGTGCTTCCGATGCCATGTGGGGCACCACGTTGGCGTCCAGTGCACCTCGGAGGTGGACCGCAGCACTCTGTGCTTCCGCTGCGGTCAGCCCGGACATAAGGCCGGCTCGTGCGAAGCCGCGCCGCACTGCGCAGCATGTGCGGGTGCTGGCAAGCCGGCCGATCACCGGGCGGGCAGTAAGTCCTGCGCTCCACCCGCCGGAACCAGGAGGAGAGGTAGGCCCTCCGCCGCCGTTGCCATTACCACCGTCACCGCGGCCAGTGCCACTGCCACTGTTGCCGCCGCCGCCACTGCCGCCACCCGGGAGGAGACTGAAATGGAGGAGTAACGGCTCCATTGAGACTCCTCCAGGCGAACATCAACCACTGCGCCTGCGCTCAGGACCTGTTGCTCCAGAGCATGGCGCAGTGGTTGATTAACATCGCCGTGGTCGCTGAGCCGTATTTTGTCCTGCCCAGGGATAATAATAATAATAATAATATATTTATTCAGAAATCACATGGCTTAAAAATATGTACAGATTTGCTTAAATGTAAATTATATTCCTAAGACTTACGTGCCTGAACTAGGTAATCCTGTGTTTCAGGCAAGAAGAGCTAAAATAGTCTTTAAAAAGTTAATAAATAATCAAAAGTTGACAAAAGACAAATAATTAACAAATATTGAGTAGCTTATTAAATCATATTTTCTAAAATGGATACATACTTAACATAGGTGAATATTTACTTAAACACAGTTAGTAAATTCTCTGTTTCTTCATACGTGTTCTTCATAATTTCGTCGGCCGCCGCCGGCACCCCATCCCTCGAAGGTGTCACGAAGGGACAGGGGTGCGTAGCAGCACGGTTCGGGGAGATAGTAGTAGTGGGAGTGTACTTATCTCCGAGCCGAACTCTCGCCGAGTTCCAGGACTCTTTAGTGTCGTCGTCGCCGGGTACCATCGCTTCCCCGTGCTAGTGCTCCGGGACTTCAACGCCAAAAATCCGGCTTGGGGTTCCCGTTACACTGATGTGCGGGGCAGGATGGTGGAGGACTGGGCTCTGGAGACAGGCCTGGTCGTCCTAAACCGGGGTTCTGTCCCCACGTGTGTGCGGATGCGGGGTGAGTCTGTGGTGGACATCTCGTTTGCCAGCCCCGCTCTGTCACAGCGTGTCATTGACTGGCGCGTCATGGAGGAGGTGGAGACCTACTCCGACCACCGGTATATCCAGTTCGACGTCTCCGCCCAGACCTCTAGCGCGCCGGTCCAACAAGCCCCGAGTGGTCCGCGGTGGGCGCTGAAGCAGATGGACCGGGAGCTCCTCCTGGAAGTCTTGATCGTGCAGGCCTGGGTGTCATCACCGGACAGGCCTGCCGATATTGACGATGAGGCGGTGTGGTTCCGGGAGGCCATGTCCGAGATTTGCGACGTGGCAATGCCCCGAGTCCGTCCAGGAAGCGCCCGACGTCAGGTGTACTGGTGGTCGCAGGAGCTGGAGACGCTACGCAAGGCGTGCGTCGCAGTGCGACACCTGTACTCCAGGCACCGTAGGCTCCGCATCCGCCCTCCGGATGCGGAAGCGACGGAAGTGGAGCTGTACGAGGGATACCGAGCGGCGAAAACCGCCCTCCAAGAGGCTGTCCAGCGGGCCAAATATACGGCCCGCGAGGAGTTGGTGGAGACTCTGAACGGAGATCCATGGGGGCGCCCTTACAAACTGGTGCGGAGTAAACTCCGCACCTGGGCCCTCCCGCTGACGCAGAGTCTCCGCCCCCAGCTGGTGGAGGAGGTGGTGAGCGCTCTGTTCCCTTCACGGGGGGAGCATACTCCCCCGGCCATGGCTCCGCCGCTCGCGGTGCCTGAAGCGGACCACGCGGACGACGACGACACCCCTGAAGTGACCGGGGTAGATCTGAGAGTGGCGGTAGGTAGGCTGAAGGCCAAAAATACCGCCCCAGGACCCGACGGCCTGCCAGGGAAAGCCTGGGTCCTGGCCTCGACGGCTCTTGGGCCTCGACTGGAGGCGCTCTTAAGCGCATGTATGGAGAGAGGCCAGTTCCCACTCCGTTGGAAGACGGGGAAGCTGGTCCTCATTCGGAAGCCAGGGCGCCCTGCGGACTCTCCGTCCGCATACCGGCCCATTGTGCTGCTCGACGAGGTCGGCAAGCAATTGCAGGCCGCCTCGTCGGGCACCTGGTGAGGACGGGGCCGGATCTTGCGGATAGTCAGTTCGGCTTCCGCAAGGGGCGCTCGACGGTGGACGCCATCATGCGCGTTAGAGCCCTCACGACGGGGGACGCGGTGTCTCGGGGCGGGGTTGTCGTGTCGGTGTCACTCGACATCGCCAACGCATTTAACACCCTGCCCTGGAGTTGCATTGGGGAGGCACTCCGGTATCACCGGGTGCCAACCTACCTCCGTCGAATAGTCGAGGCATATCTGACGGACAGAGCCGTCATCTACCCCGGTCGCGATGGGGAGTGGAACCGGCGAGAGATGTCGTGCAGTGTCCCACAGGGATCGGTTCTAGGGCCGCTCCTGTGGGACATCGGTTACGAGTGGGTGCTGCGGGCCGACCTCCCTGATGGCGTCAGCGTGGTGTGCTACGCTGACGACACGCTGGTCCTGGCGCAGGGGAGGTCGCATCAGGCGGCGGCCGACGCGATGACACGCGGGGTTGCGATAGTCGTGGAGAGGATCCAGCAGTTGGGTCTCGAGGTGGCTTTGCACAAGTCCGAGGCCATGTCTTTCCATGGGCCCCGGAACAGGCCACCATCGGGATCCCGACTAACAGCAGGAGGGGTTCACATCGGCGTCGAGTCCACGATGAAGTACTTAGGACTCGTGCTCGATAGCCGGTGGAACTTCGTGGAGCACTTCCGACGTTTGGCCCCCAAACTGGAACGGACTGGGGCCGCCCTCAAGCGGCTCCTGCCCAACCTGAGGGGTCCAAACGCCTCCTGCCGGAGGCTTTACGCGGGGGTCGTGCGGTCCATGGCTACATATGGGGCCCCGGTGTGGGCACGTTCACTGCGGCGGAGAGCCGCCCACTGTCTGAACGCGCCCCAAAAGGTGGTAGCTGTAAGGCTGATCCGGGGCTACCGCACGATCTCGGGCGAGGCGGCAAGCCTCCTTGCCGGACTGCCGCCATGGGATCTGGAGGCGATAGTCCTCGCGCGCCTGTATGAGTGGCGCGCGGAGGCACTACGCCGGGGGAAACCCCGCTTCCGCGGCAAATCGCGGCGGAGCGGACGGACCTCCGGTGCGATCTCATGGCGGCATGGAAAGAGCGACTGTCGCAACCCAGCGCAGGGCACGCCACGATAGCGGCGGTAAGACCCAGTCAGCATCGAAGAGGGGGTCCACTAGGGCCCAAGCCTGCCGGGAAAGCGGGATCATCCAAAAGGGGTACCGCTGACCCGGAACATAAAGGGCCAAGGAAGGAACACGGGTGGGTTTTAGTCAGTAAGAGTCTGACTCCCTTCCGCTCCACCCAGAGCGGGAGGAGTCATTTGATGATTTCCCATCCTCAAAAAAAAAAAAAAAAGGGTGTTTGCGACTTTTTATTCAAGAATTAAGGTTATGTTTACTTAGTTTTGTTATTGTCGGTTTAGTTACGTTTCGTTACGCAACGAAATGGAAAAGGCGGTGATCACACTGCTCTTACTAGCCGACCATCCAAAAAAGTAGAGTAATGTTTTTGTAGGAATTGAGGGAGGCCTTTAGTATAGTATATAGTCTGGATTAACACAAAACAATCTTTTAAGGTAGGTATGTATGTAAGTTGATGTATCTGTTTTATTTTAGATGCCGCTAACGAACGCTGAGCGGCAAAAGGGTTACCGCAAAAAACTTAAAAACTCGGAGCGATACGAAGAACTCCGAGTTAAGCATTTAGAGAGGGTGAAACAAAAAAAAACAAAAAATTAAAGACCTCAGCAAGGAGCAACAAGTTATACAAAGACAGAAATGGAGGGAGGAAAAAAGAAAAAAGAACATTAGCCCAATACAAAAACGAAAAGCTTCCAATAAAAACTACACATTACTCAAAGGAAGAAATATTCAATTAGCTATGGAAAATCGTAGCTTGAAGGTATATATTCTGAACCTAAAAAAAAGTAATAATAGATTGAGACAACAAAATTATAGATTAAAAAAGAAAAACGAGGAAAAGGAAAATATTGCACCCACTTTTGTTGAAAATGAAAACATTCCGGATACAGCTTTTCTTACTGAAAATACAATTTCACCTAGAAAGAAAACAGAAACTATGTTCAACCAGATCATTACTACTCCAGAAAACAGGGAAACAATAAAAAAAGAAATTTTTCATCTAAATGTTTTATCAAAGTCATTACAACATGAATACGCTTCGCAATCAAACGCTGCGAAAACGGCTTTGAAAAATGTTGTTCGGAATGAAATATGTAAAAAATATAAAGTAGCTTCTAAACTTTCACTGAAAATCGGATTAAAAGGAAGAGTAAGAAATGTAAAAGTACCTAATGAAGAACAGGAGAAATAAAATTTCAAAGGAAATAGATTTCTTTTGCCGTGACGATATCAGTCGAGCAACGTCTGGGAAAAACGAATGTTTAACGAGAAAATCCATAAAAAAACAAAAAAGGTACCTACTTGACTCAATGCTTAATGCACACAAAACATATCGTGCATCAGGAGGACAGGCTTCATATACCACCTTTATAAGATATCGTCCATTTTATGTTGTAACACCAAAAATTAACGAAAGGGACACATGTGCTTGCGTCCGCCATAGTAATATTTCTTTGAAAGTACTAAAGTTAAAGAAGTTGGGAATGATTAAGACAGTAAACCTGGACGATCTTATAATGGAAATCGCTTGTGATACAAACTCTAAAGAGTGTATGTATGGAAAATGCTCTAAATGTAAAGAGAAAGACATTGATACATCAGTAGCAGAGATTGGTAATGATACTATTTCATGGCTGGAGTGGGAGCTTAAAAAACATGAATATAATAAAAAGAATCTCTCAGGCGGATCCTCTTCAACAATGGTCACCAAAAAATACTCAAAAGCAATTAAGACTGGGGTCGTCAATGACCTTTTGGCAGATTTCCAGCTCGAATTCAAAAATTTTAGACAGCACTATTTTAACAATCGCCACCAACAATCCCAATTTAGGACTTGTAAAGACAATTTGAAATTCAACGAAGCCGCAATAATATGCGATTTTTCGGAGAATTATTCAGCTAAATACCATGAAGAAATTCAAAGTATGCACTTTGGGGCTTCAAGAAATCAAGTCTCCCTACATACTGGAGTAATCTACACCCAATCTGCCAAAATTTCGTTTTGTTCTCTCTCCGAACACAGATCATGATCCGGGCGCTATTTGGGCGCATTTGCAGCCTGTAATCGAATTTATAAGGAAAGAGTTAGGGTCATGTGTCCAACAATGAAACACTAAAAATTCAAAGTCTCATACACATTTTGTTTATATAGATATAAGTCTATTTTTTTACAGGTACATAGAAAATTTTATTGGGTATTGGATGTCACTTAAAGTTTTTAAAAATTAAAGTGTAATCAATCAGCACAAAATAAAAACTAAAAAATGGGTAATGTTTCATTGTGTCCATCGTCGCGTACACAATGAAACACCACAAATTCAACAATGAAACATAATATTGAATAGTGGCTGTCTAATATTTTGTGTAACCTAGGGAGTAGGTGAATGACAAAAAATACTTGAGTTCAATCAAAAAAGGTTTTATTCTTAATTTCACTTTAATCAGACTCTTCAGATTACCTATATTAGGTAATAACTTAGAGCATAACGATTTAAGATAATAACGACATACAATTTAAAAAATAAAACTAAGAAGTAACTTACTAAATTTAACTCTAGTTAAGCAATAATGACTTAAAATGTTGTGTTTTTCATTAATCAGTCTCAAAATTATAAAATCACAAACTATCTATAAAAATTAACAGAGATCACTTTACATTAAGATATCACATACACATAGCGACAAATAAGTCGCAAAATTACGAAAATCACAGGTGAATGTTACCAATAATTGGCATCAATATAATGACTAACGAATATTAAATGCAAGTCTAAGACAGTTACAAATAAAAATAAGAAGAGAAATAATACCAAACAAAAGTTTTGGTATTATTTCGCTCAAAACGCAACAAAATTAACGCAACTTCATATTAGGTGTCACACGAACAGGAAAAACGTAAGTTGAGTTTCTGGATTTAGATCCATTTATTTATCCATTTATCCGTTTTATTTAAGTGCTGTTTCTTGTTCGACTGTAAACGTTTTACTAACTTCGTAGTTGGGAGTAAATCTTTGACCTGGTAAAGATGCATCATCCGTATTCTTATATTTATTTATGTATCGAAACAGCGTAGGATAAGATACCTACATTGCACTCTTGTGCAGCTTTTCTCAAGCTCTTTCCATTTCTGTGCATTAGAATTGCTCTTAGCATATTTTTAATGATCGCCTTTCTTACCTTTTAGAGCTTTAGAACGCGCCATCTTAAATAAAAGAAAAAAAAAGAAAAATTAATACGATTTATTTTTAGCCTCAAAAATTATTAATTTGCACAGAAAGTACCATGATATTATATGGTACTTACACAATGAAACAAGATAGTACACAATGAAACACTGTTTCATTGTTGACTAAGTACCTAATGTTTATTTTACTAACCTAAAAAAAAACCCTATAAATTGTAACACTTTAACTTACGATATATTCCACGTTAATCTATGAAATATATTTAATGCTAGGTAATCATGAAAAATATGAAGTTTTCAACCATAATTTAATGAAAAATCTATAACGAATTATGAAAATACTTACATTTTTGTCGAAAAATTTAAAATTTCTCCGCAGACACGTCTTCTTCCGCGCGGCGCCGGCGCAAACTGGGGTAGTAGGGCGGGGGGTTCACTTGAGTGTCCTAACGCGACATAATGCACGATCTGGCAACGCCGTATTTTAGAAATATTACAGTGTTTTATTGTGTACCACTGTTTCATTGTTGGACATCTGACCCTACCTCAAATCAATGTGTTGCACTTTTTTACTGACGGACCCTGCACGCAATACAAACAAAAAAAGAACTTTTTTCTTATAACACGTAAATTAAATGAATTTCAGTTTCGATACATAACATGGAATTTTTTTGAAGCTTCGCACGGGAAGGGCGCCGCTGACGGAATAGGGCAAGACAATTAGATCTGAATGTGGCTTATGGTATTGACATAACGCATGCTGAAGAAGCATTTAAGTTTTTGTCTGATAAAACAAAAATCAAGTTATTTTACATTTCAGAAGAAGTGCATTTGCAACAAAAGATTATCAATGATTTTAACATGAGTATTTTGGCTTTAAAAGGCACAATGAAAGTTCATCAAGTGATAGCATCTCCCGATAACACAAATGTCATAAAATATCTAGACATAAGTTGTTTTTGTGGAGAAGACCAAGGATTGTGTGAATGTTATGATCTGAAGGAACACAAATTAGTCAAGAATATTATACTCAGCCATACAAAAACTAAAAGGACCAAAAACAATAGTCGTAAAAGACCAAGGCTTTCAATTTCATCTGGTTCACATGCAGACTCAGGAATTGAAATTGTTTATGCCGAATCAGATGACAGCCCATGGGAAGAAGAGGATCTTTATCCATTAGTAGAAGAAGAAAATATGGAAGAGCGTAAAGAAATCACTAGTACAACGATTCCAGTGAAAGTCAAAACAAAAAATAAGAAGACTTCCAAAGTTACAGCTACGCAATCACGCATACAATGTGTAGGCTGCGAGGAGGATCTCATCAGTGACGTTGAAGAAGACGATCTTAAAAATATTGGGTGTGACAAATGTCCGAGGTGGTTCCACCTGAAGTGTACAGTGCATAAAGGTCGTCCATTCGCAGAAATCGCGGAAAAAGAATACATATGCCATGTCTGTTACATATAAAATTCCTTTAGCTAACATAATTATAGTAGGTACTTACATAAGTACATGTTATTTGATTTTCTTACTTTTTTTTAAGACTGTCTTATTTTGATAATAATTATTTCCAGAATCATGTGGTTTGTTTTGTTTCCTTAATTTTTATGTTAAGTTTGTGATTTTAAATCGAAATAAAACAGAATATAATTATTAATTACTGCTGAATATTTTATTTGTAATAACCACTAACTAATGAATGACACTTATTTTTTTTATTATGTCGATTGTGACTGTGCCCAAGCCCTTATGTTCCGTTTCGTTATTTTCCGTTTCGTTTCCGTTTCGTAACATGTACAGACGCCAGCAGGTCAAGCTACCCGAAACTGTCAAATTTTCCCAATCAACCTTGAACCTTAATGCTTTAGTGATAAAGTTGAAAATCTATTAAAGAAATTTGACAGATTGTAGTAGCTTGATGTGCTGGCGTCTGTACAATTTAGATGAATATGACCCTAACAACAAATCTAATGTAAATGTTAATAATAAGACGAATGAACAAAAGCCGATTTCCAGTGATGAGTTGAAGACTCACATAAATAATAGTGAGATTACAAATGCCGTGGTACGCACATTAATTGCTATAGCAAATAAAGGGGATGACAGTCCAATTACAACAACTTTTAACTTAATTATGGATAGAAATAATACTTCTGTTCTTAGAATTGCACAGTACAATATTCAAAGTATTTACAGTAAAAAACCTCTTTTAATTAACTTTTTGCAAGAAAATAACATAGATGTTTGTCTTGTTAATGAAACCCAATGAAACCTGGATTAAAGATTTCAGACCTTTTCATATAAGTACCTGGTTATAATATTTATTTCAAAAACGCTTCAAATGGGTATGGAGGTGTTGCAATTTTGATAAAGCCATTTTTTAAATATAAACTGTTGCAAACTTCTTTTAATGAAAATGTGCAAACCATAGCTATGTCGCTATTTACTTCTTGTGGCCAATTATCTATTCTCTGTGTATACTGCCCTCCCTCAGGGACTTTGAGAACTGATACTATAAGTAACATAATTAAAGATCTTCCAAAACCTATTTTTGTGGCTGGGGACTTCAATGCCCACCACATTGCTTTTGGCGGTTTGTCAACCAAAAGCCGAGGACAACAATTATATAACATTATAGACAACTTAGATCTATGTATACTAAATGAAGGAGATTTCACTACCATAAATTATCCGAATCGAAATCCGTCAGCTATAGACGTTAGTCTGGCTAGTCCTTGTATCACACCTTTATGTAAATGGTCTGTTCATGATGATAATATGGGAAGCTATCACTTTCCAACTATCACAGAAATCACAATTTTAGCCAACCGTTATGATGTTCATCATCCTGTAGATAAGTTTCTATATAATAAAGCTGATTGAAACAAGTACAACAAACTCTCTAAAACAATAAAATTATTAATAATATTCATATTGACCATAATAATCCTCTACTAACATATGATCACTTTTGTAAGGCACTTGATGCACTAAAATTAGAGTGCATTCCAAAATTTACCAAAACGTCAGAGTATAGATATAAACTGCCAGCTCCCTGGTGGAATGATAAAATCAAAGAGAGTGTTACTAAGTCCCAAGAGGCCTTAAAATATTATAGAGATAATAATCCTAGTCTTAGTAGTTTTATATCATATAAAAAAATAGATGCAATTAAGAAAAGAACAATAGCGGAAGAGAGGAAAAATGGTTGGAGAAAATTGTGTGAAAGTTTTAACAGAACAACTCCTATTAAAATAATT
Source organism: Brachylomia viminalis (assembly GCA_937001585.2). NCBI lineage: Eukaryota > Metazoa > Arthropoda > Insecta > Lepidoptera > Noctuidae > Brachylomia > Brachylomia viminalis. Next base: position 10,152,475 of record OW443316.2, on the reverse strand, counting down.
TGGAACAATATTAAAAAGTTTAAAATAATAAAGTCTAGTAACAAATTAATCTTACTGTGATGAATTTGTTGAACCATTTTTAAACAAATTATCAGGAAATTCTTATGAAAATGTCGATTTAAGGCGGGGTGTTATCTCAATATTCCCAAAAATTGGTTTCTTAGAACGTCGAGTATGACGTAATGTAATAAAAATAAGTAACGCGAAAAATACAGTGAACAGAGAAGGGTATAAAGAAGAATTTAAACCGAACAGAATAATAAATAATAGTTTGATATTCCCAATAAAAAATTGGGAAGTTGTAGCACAAAAATAAACTTTGACGTCGAAGATCTCTGTATTTCCAGCGATAACAACAGTTTTTTTTTTAAGAATTTAGTAGGTTTTCCATTTTTTTAAAACTTTAACCAAACCATTATTTAATTTTATGTCTATATTTTAAATAATCTAAAGAAAAGCAGTAAAATAAATGCCCATTCGCAGCTTACGTCACATTTCAACACATAGTGGTGACAATAGCTTACGCGGTCATACTTTAGTCGTCGGGCAGCGCTCGACTTGGATGGTTGGCACCGGACGCTCTGTGCATAATTCGATTGTAGTTTTCAAGTAATTTATGACTGAAAACAGTGTGTGAATTGAACTAAAGTTCTGTGGCGGACTACTAAGGCTACTCACTGCCTAATATTGAAGTGAAAATTCAGTCTCAGTGGAAAAATGGGCAATAAAAATAAAATGTTGCGAAAGAGTTTTACAAGAAAAAGACGAAAAACTCGAAAAAATTATGGAATGTTTGGGTAAGTAGGATGATTACGGTATTGTATCATAATAACATTTGAAATTTGTATTTAGTTTAGTATACTTACGAAACTGTATAAATCTATAGAAACGGTATTGACAATTTCTACAAACATTTTGCTAAATCCAAAAACAAATAGGTGCACTCTATTTTGATGTCTATAGAATGCATATTTGAATGCGCCTAGTGCAAACGTCTCTGGTCGAAGCAACCATCGAGGCGATAGCCATATTGCAATAGTAGGTATAAGTAACAAAAACAAACTTGCAGATAAATCAGAGTGCGTTCGTAATTATTATAATAATATAAATATTGCACTAGTTATATAAAAAGCATTTTGATTCTTTTGTAAGATTATTTTTATAATATTTATTGAGTCATTAGACCAGTGCCGATAATTTTTGAAAACGAAAAAAGTCACAGTAGGCTGAAACCCATTGGAAAAGAAAGAGAATATAACAAAAATGAAAGGAAAAATAATTTACGGGGCGATCCGAGGTCGGGAAGTGGGGGTTATCTCGATTTCCGGCAAAACTACAAGTCATATGGAAAAAAGTGTAATAGCAAAGTTGTAGGTAATAAAAAGATCTACAACTTTTGTATTCACACTTTTTTCAAGTAACCTCAAAATTTATGTGAAAAATTCAATTCATGTGAAAAATTCAAATTTGACAACAAACAATTTATGTGAAAAATTCAAATTTGCCGGAAATCGAGATAAACCGCTTTTTACCCTTAAACCCCCACTTCCCGACCTCGGATCGCCCGTAAATTATTTTTCCTTTCATTTTTGTTATATTCTCTTTCTTTTCCAATGGGTTTCAGCCTACTGTGACTTTTTTCGTTTTCAAAAATTATCGGCACTGGTCTAATGACTCAATAAATATTATAAAAATAATCTTACAAAAGAATCAAAATGCTTGATATATAACTAGTGTGCAGTATTTATATTATTATAATAATTACGAACGCACTCTGATTTATCTGCAAGTTTGTTTTTGTTACTTATACCTACTATTGCAATATGGCTATCGCCTCGATGGTTGCTTCGACCAGAGACGTTTGCACTAGGCGCATTCAAATATGCATTCTATAGAGATCAAAATAGAGTGCACCTATTTGTTTTTGGATTTAGCAAAATGTTTGTAGAAATTGTCAATGCCGTTTCTATAGATTTATACAGTTTCGTAAGTAAACTAAACTAAATACAAATTTCAAATGTTATGATACAATACCGTAATCATCCTACTTACCCAAACATTCCATAATTTTTTCGAGTTTTTCGTCTTTTTCTTGTAAAACTCTTTCGCAACATTTTATTTTTATTGCCCATATTTCCACTGAGACTGAATTTTCACTTCAATATTAGGCAGTGAGTAGCCTTAGTAGTCCGCCACAGAACTTTAGTTCAATTCACGCACTGTTTTACCAATTTTAGCAAATACCAACTAATATTCAGCCAGCAGCAGCTTCCATTCCCGTGGATGATCCCTCTATCGTCTAAATTTTTCAGAATTCTAGCTTCCGTCCCGGCTCCGCATTTTATTAGAAACATTATGGCATTTGTCACTTTGGAGCTGTGACATTATTGCATTTATTTAGAGTTTATGTGATTTTTAAGTGGTCCGAGGGCCTTTATGTTGGTTTTGTTTTCTATTTTTTTACCGCACCCACTAAGTACCTATCTAAAACACAAACATTAGTTTGAAATGGCATAACTACCCATTTAATTAACCCTTCCATCCCTGATACTGACTTACACCCGAAAAGCATAATTCCCCTTCTAGAGCAGTCGGGTAAAATTCGGAATGTTTATATTTGACCTGTTTATCATGTACTGTAATAAAAATAAACAGTAGTGATGTTTTTTTTTAAATTGTTATGTGTAATTATTTATTGTATCATATTATGAACCGACACTGTAATTACATCGAATTTTAGAACGCACGTCATAAGTAAGTATATTCAACAGAAAACATCTGATTTCCTTACGTATACTATGCAACTTTCCTTGAGCACACAAACGCCCGTGTTAGCGTTTGCGAGTGTGTTTATAATTACCGTAAAACGCGCAGATACGGTTGTGTGAGTGCGGTAATAGCGATTAAAATCGTAGTCGGTCTGCGTCTTAAATGGTTTTTACGATCTTCATACCAATGATGATAGCTCCACGGAATATGCATGTTATTTAAATAATTTGGTTTTGTTCCGAATCTCTGTTGGCCGGGCATTTGAACTGAATCATTATTTGAGTAATGTATATATTTTTAAATTACTTCAAATTAATAAATAATAGTGCAAATTAAAGCCAGGGAAATTCAAATTTGTAAAACGCAATACCATTGGTTAAACACGACACAACAATGACATGACGTCAAAATAATACTAAGTCAACAAGTTCGTATTGCTTACATTTGTACACAGACTATGCAGACTACAATATAGTATATGCATTTATATGGCATTGCAGGCTTTTGATTAAAAAACATATTAATAATGTGTGTGTTGTGAATTTATTTATTGTTTAAGTGTTTTTGTTATTTTTTGGCAAAAGATTTTATTGGTGATGTTGCAGTATTTGTTAATGAAAGAGGACATTTTAATGGAGATAGTGCTAAATTTTTCCTGTCCATAGGGAAATTTACATAAACACCTATACTTCTATACTTAGTTTCAATATTCACTTGCACAGCTTTATCAATAAGTAGTTTATTTTCATTCTCCGATGAATTAATTTCTTCAACATGGGAAGAACTGGATCCTGCTTCAACATTATTTGTTTGTGGTGGTTCATATATTTCCAAAACATCACTACTACTGGCAGTAGACGCTGAGATAGCTTCTTCTATCAGTGCTAACCGTTTTCTCTTGATAGCACCCATTCTTATAACGGGTGGTGGCATATTTCGATTTCGGCAATGGAATATGTGAGGCAGAACTCCTTTATTCAATCGTAGTGTCACATTTACACCTTCTTGTTTCATTATGTTGTATTGGACATAATTTTCTGTATCCTCCTCTAACTGTATTGTAAATATTAAAACAAAACATTTATGTAAGTAGGTATAAAAAATGTAATAAGTCAAGGGATGAACGTGTCTGAAGGGATCTCTCGTTTCTGCTGTGGTATAATTTAGGAACAGAGCTGAATAGTAAACTGCTGTAACAGCTTTGTAAACTGGATTTAGATCCAGTTATCTACTGCATATGCGATTGTTTTTCAATACAAAACTTACTTCTGATCAACAGCTGAAATCATATTACCTATGTATCGAAATACGTCATACTAACATTAAAGTGATCTTCACAACAATGTAAACAAGTTGTTGCAGATACTTCATTTCTTTTGGTAACCTTACACCATTTCTTACGTATTTGTGCACCTATCGGGACTGGAAAAAACACTTTACCAGGTGCACTTCTGACAGTGTTTTTGCATTCAGGCACAATGCAAAACTTATAAACTGGCTTTTGAGCTTTTTTCATGATGAAATAAGTTCCTGTAGTAAACAATCACTAACGTCTATACACCATTGAGCTAAGTCAATGCTATACACTCAGAACAATAACAGTACTCTACTCTGTGACAATAACTAAAGCATAGAAGGCCGAAGGCCCACAGATAACTATATACTAGTCGGAGACAGATAGGACAGTACTATGGTTGACGATTAGTTCCAAAAATATGCGCCAAGCGCTAGTGTCGTAATGTCACTGAGGGATGACCCACAGCGTACTATAAAAATGACGCTGACCATCCGGCATAGAATATCGATAGCATAGTGATGTGCCATGGAATATTCTTATAGGGTTAATTTTATTATTTGCAATGTTCAATGTTTCTTCCTATATGTTCATTGGATACGAATATAACGAAAGAAATGTAAAAAAAAGACTTCAGATTTTACTTTTTATTTATTTTTTCGTCTTAACCTATGGGCTTTATATTTCTCAAAGGCAATTTGTTGAGGTGCACACATCTGTTTCACAAGTTTTTCTTGTACACCTCCTTTTAAAATTTTATTAATTATGTTGCACCAATTATGAACATGGGTGCGTATCATTAAATTAAGCAACCATTCCTTTACTTCGGTGTTATGACCTGTACACCCCAACCAATTTAAATCAAATTTCTTTATTATTTCTATTTTTAAATGTTTTTTTACACATTTTTTGTATGCATACTTATTCAAGTAATCATGTATAAGGCCCGAAATATTCCTATATAACATTAGAAACTTCTTTGATGGATATGTTAAATTATGATGTTTTAAAAGGGTATATTCTCGTTGTTCAATCCATTTATGAAATACATCTCTTTTTGTTTGCGTATAAGTATCAGAGCATCTCCTACAATTAAATTTGTTTGTCACTCTCCTGCACATATACCCTGCTGTATATGCAGAAGAGTGCACGCGCAATCTTTCGTTTACTGGATTTAGTGATTGGTTACTGCTAACGTTTTGCGTCATTGTTATGGGTCTACTACACACGGCATTTTCTTTATCTTCATCAAATGTTGATGAGGAACTCTCATCAACATTGGACGAAATATGAGTTTAAAAAAATCTACAACTGTGTTTCCTGTATCATCCTCACAGTTTGCGTATATTGAATGTGGACCCATAACGTTGGACATTAGCAGTGATTTAAAAGCATTCAAAAAAGTATTTGCATCAGGATTGACGTTCCTGTAGTTGATGGCTCTGATCCTACCAAAAAAATTCTCAAGAGGATCCTGATTAACATTTCTAGGATAAAAATATTGTATATATCATATTTTTCGAACAACAGTTTAGACAACCTTTCAAAACTTTCTATAGTTGTAACCCACCCATTAAGAGAAGGAACTCGAACCTTTTAGATTTTATTATTTTTGAGGGCTTTCTTGCTACTATTATCAATATATTGAATATTATTTAATATTTGTTTGGCTTCTGTCCAAAAATTGAAAATTTGATGGGCGTTTGGCTTTATTGGTCCACGAAGTTTGCCCCGGACAGTACTCCCTCGAGATCCATTCACGCTGTCAAAGAGCTTGTCCATGAATTCCACAGCTTCGCCTGTTGTGGCCATTGTCTCACTGACATTTTGACCCGAGGCTGTAGTTTCTGAAATACATAATTATATATAAGTATAACAAACAAACAATGTTTCCATTTCCATTCTATCAGACTACAAGAAAGTGCAACTGGTATTATTCTTAGTATATTAGTTTAAATCAAACGTCTTATTAGTCATAATGGCTCAATTGTAAAAATTAAAACCCAATTATTAAAAACCTAATTCTTTTTAACAAAGAGTGAATATGTATAGTGTGAATTCTTGTGTTTCTTTTGTCGGAGACCCTAAATAAATTAAAGTAAAGTGAGTAAGTGAGTGATTGATTGATAACAAAGTAAAAACTTACTGAACAATGCAGTGTATTTAAGCATTCCACTGGTTGTTGCACTCAGAGTTTGGGCAGCTACACTCACTTTAATTTTCTTCATTTTTGCTGCGTAAATATGGTGCTCTGTTAGTTTTTTGTGCATTCTAGTATGACCTAGTTGGCAATCAGCATCAAATACCATTTCAATACCCTTCCAAGTGGCAACTTTGCTTTTGAAAAACATGTCTTTTGTAAGAAGGTTGTTCCTTAGCCCCTTAAGTAAATGTGGGGGATCATACACTACACTTAGGTGTTGTCCTGACATCTCAATAGTTCCATCTGCAAACAAAAAAGCTATTGAGTACAACTACTAATTTATAAAATAATGTCAAAGTTTAGACAATGATTTAGATGTTTGTTATGCAATTGTGGTTTAACAGTTCAACATATTTGGATGAAATTTGGTACACAGTTAGACCATGACCTGGACTAACATACAGATGGATATTATGATAATTATAATGATGATGGATACTTTTTATCCTAGATAATTTGTAACTGCTATGCAGATAATGTGAACAAAGGCTATTTGTAGAGAGAGTATCTACTCACCATTATATATAATTATGTCTCAACTCAAGCAATAAAGCGATGAGAACGAATAATACACAAACTAACCCAGAGATTCGACACGAACACGAATGACTGAAATTATTCTATTCTATTTTTATGGTTCTGGCTCCATCGAGACTGAAATTACGAAATTAGAATTACTGAAAATACAATCTGTCAGTTTGACAGTTATACGCAACACTCAACACCCAAAATGGCTGCCAACAACATGGCTACCGAAAGTAGCGCCATAACGCATTTTTTGGAACTAAAGCTGTCGCAGGCCTGCGAAGGCCGAAGGCGCTGTAGGTAGGACATTTGAAGTGTACGCTGTCATAGACAAAAGAGTATTAGCTAGTGATGTGACATATGCATAAAATAAATACCGATATCGACTTCCTAGTTTATGGTATCGCTCCTTGGCATTAAATCTAAAATATGCTAAGGTGAAATAAACTCACTTCTGTCTGATTAACTTATTTATTTATAAACACAGGATAAATTATTAACTAATTGAAATTACCAAGAAAACGCTTAAATAATTTTTAAAGAGCGATTGGCCCCGGAACAAGTAACAAAAAATTTAAATCACTGTCCTTTAAAAATTATAGTTTTTGTTAGAAATGTCCTTACTTTTTCTACAGAAGATAATTCTTTCGCGATATAATGAATTCTAATTGTTAAGAGCGTTTACACTTTATGAGTGGCAACGTCGCAATTTAGTGTCATGTGGTTTTCCATTTTTATCATTTAATCGGAGCTATATTAAAAAAATCTGTTTAATTAACTTTTTAGAATTACGTGAAAGTGTTTAAAAAGTAAGTAACCGTAATGCTTACAACTATTTTACAATTAAAATAACGCCCTGTAAGCTTCCAATGTATTATTTGCATATAAATCGATCTGTAAACGCAACGATTTCTTACCTTTTACACAGAATTCACACAATACATAATATATTTACTCTTTGTTAAAAAGAATTAGGTTTTTAATAATAATTGGGTTTTAATTTTTACAATTGAGCCATTATGACTAATAATACGTTTGATTTAAACTAATATACTAAGAATAATACCAGTTGCACTTTCTTGTAGTCTGATAGAATGGAAATGGAAACATTGTTTGTTTGTTATACTTATATATAATTATGTATTTCAGAAACTACAGCCTCGGGTCAAAATGTCAGTGAGACAATGGCCACAACAGGCGAAGTTGTGGAATTCATGGACAAGCTCTTTGACAGCGTGAACGGATCTCGAGGGAGTACTGTCCGGGGCAAACTTCGTGGACCAATAAAGCCAAACGCCCATCAAATTTTCATTTTTTGGACAGAAGCCAAACAAATATTAAATAATATTCAATATATTGATAATAGTAGCAAGAAAGCCCTCAAAAATAATAAAATCATAACACCGAAGTAAAGGAATGGTTGCTTAATTTAATGATACGCACCCATGTTCATAATTGGTGCAACATAATTAAATTTTTTTTAAAAGGAGATGTACAAGATAAACTTGTGAAACAGATGTGTGCACCTCAACAAATTGCCTTTGAGAAATATAAAGCCCATAGGTTAAGACGAAAAAATAAATAAAAAGTAAAATCTGAAGTCTTTTTTTTACATTTCTTCCGTTATATTCGTATCCAATGAACATATAGGAAGAAACATTGAACATTGCAAATAATAAAAATAACCCTATAAGAATATTCCATGGCACATCACTATGCTATCGATATTCTATGCCGGATGGTCGGCGTCATTTTTATAGTACGCTGTGGGTCATCCCTGTGACATTACGACACTAGCGCTTGGCGTATATTTTTGGAACTAATCGTCAACTATAGTAGGTAGGTACCTAGGTACTGTCCGTAGACAGAGAATGCTATTCTCTGTCTACGTGTCGCTACTACTAGAAATTCAGAACTTCATAGGCGTGATTTTACTGACAGCTGTCGCAGAGATCAAGCTATCTTTTACCAATGACTAAAGAATTAGTCATTGTCTTTTACGCAGTATAAGTTTTTTTTTTTAAACTTAAGAGTTATTGACCAATTTTATTTCAAAAAGGGGATTTTGATGCAATTCGTTTTTTGTGAAATATAAAATGTTTTGCAAAATTCATCATGTAATCATGGTAAAAATTAAAAATCGATAGTGTATTGGGTAAGTACCTGATTGGTAAAAGCCCCACGTGTAGAAAAATAAAAAAAACTCATGAATTCGGTTATTAAAAAAAAATCTATGGGGCGTAGGTCAAATCATTTGAGCTGTTTGTAGATAGCAGACGACCCCACCTATCTGCCATATTCGTATGTTCAACGTTCTGCCGAACAGCCTGTATATACTATATATTTTTTTTTATATTTAGGTTAAGGTTTCTATGGGTCTATGCCACCCGTTATAAAGTTATTATTATTTCCTTTATTTCATTAACATACATATAAATTACATTTTTAAATATTTTTATAAATAAAAAGATACCAAAAACTAAAAAGATACCAAAAACTATTATTGTTATTATAATTATTACTAAGTCTACGCGCCGTCTGTATATTATATCATATATTTCTGTCTATCTATTTGATCTATCCTATCAAAATGACATGTTAGCGTGTGGATTTTGAAATCGCCTCCAAGTCGCCGCGTCTGTATCCACCATTAGAACTAGTCGATGACAGTCTTTTACTTTTTTACACTTTTATTATGTCAAAGTGTAAATCGGCTGCATTCCGAATTAGAACGTGAGCGTTCACAGCGATCACATCGATATTTTGCGTTCCGTAATTCTCCGTATTAGATATCATGATTATGACAGTTTAGAACTGTCATCAATTCGGAACGCTCGTGAACGCGCTCACAGTGGTCGCTCAACGTCAACCTCAAACCTTGCACAAAAAAGACCGATTATTCTTCTGCAAATGAAAGTTTAACGCATTGGCACTTCTATTTTGTTGGATTACTCTATCGACTCGGATAACTCAGATTTTGAGTTTGAGAACGACAATTCATCCAGGGATGAAACGGACATCGAAGTACTTATATTAGCGTATTTACATGCTCCCGGCAAAGATTTACCCCGAAGTAAAATACCATGTTCATACTCATTTATTTATAGTTTGTCACAGGTGAAAAGACAGTTCTTACAGTTCGCATTATTGTATCACTTTAAAACATACCCATGGGCCATGGGGTTCACAATATTTATATGTGTGTCGATATTATTGGCTATGTTATAATAAAGAATTAATAAAACTACAATTACACTCTTATTTGTTACCATGAATTACACATAACATAGATGCAACAATAATGAAACATAATGCGCATGAGTTTATAACTCATTTCTGGTATTCTGTTACGTCTTGGATTTTACAGCATAATTTCGAAAATGCCGCTTTAGTTTACCATCATTTTTGACAGCGCTCACGATGATATTAATGATATTAATTTAGGGCATGGTCGGCGTTATCGCAAGATGGCGCGTGTCATGACGTCATCTATGACGATTCACGGGACATCGTTATCGCGCTCACGCTAAGGCTTGTATTATATGCATCCGCGCGACCGAGCGGTTTGGCCGCAGATTCTAGCGACAGCCGGCGCGTCGCTTTTCGATTTATTTAAAGCGGCTCGAGCGCCTTTGCTCACCACACTTTCTCTAGTGTTTGAGGCGAATAGACGTGACGATAAGATGAAAAACATCGATACCGATATCATTGCTTTGTTTTTAATATTAAAAAGAAGAAAATTGAGAAAGCAGCGTAGGTGGTGGATACATCCTATCAACAAATTGTATCACAACCAATTCCACATCAGGTACCAAAGAAGAAGACAATGCCCAGATCGATTTTTTTCGTATTACCGAATGTCTGTAAACTCATTTGACGATTTAGTTTTGGCATTGCGGGAAAAGGACTTAAAGTTTCGAACCTACATTTCTTTAGAAGAAAAAATAACGATCACACTAAGGTAAGAATATTATTTACAAGCTAATTTAATCATAACAATAGCAGTGATTAGGTATAGTAATTACAGTATTAGGTTTGGGTAGAAGTGATTGTACACATATGGCAAATAAAAATCAATCAATTACTTGAAAAAAATGTTTTGGTTGTCTAGTGTATCGTCTGTAACAGAGTCTATGTCTGAGTAATAAGAAAGTACAGAAGCAGATTGACGGTCGGGAATTAGACGAGGCAATAGGTGTTGGCACGTAGGTAGTCATTGTCGAGGTAAAATTCCCAGTAGACGATGTTGTTGGCCTAACAGAAGTGGTATAGGAAGCAGATTCATGATCGGAATTGAACGAGGCAATAGGTGTTGCTCCATAAGGCGATGTTGTTGGCACAACAGGAGATGAATATATAGAAGTTATAATTGGTGTTGATGTGCTAGTATGCGTCGACGTCAGAGCAGTGGTATATCCATATGACGCTGTTGTCATTATTGCCGTGGATGTGTATGAACTTGACGAAACATCGAGTGATTCACACATATTATTTGTGATTGTGGACATAATCTCAATTTTAGTACGCATTTTTGTCAACAGTGTCATTTTTTTAAGTGTTGGGACTAAAGACAATAAAAATAAGCGTCTTCGTCTTGTAGTGTTTTTTCATCTAAAGAATTCCTTGTCCTTAGGATTTTCAACAGCTCTTGTTCGCACTCGTCATTATTTTTGCGTTTGGATTGATTCTTACGCTGTTCACGCTCTACAATTCTTACTGGTTCTGTCGAATGTAATTCAAAATTTTCGATATCAGTCGTAGAAAGACTAGAATTTTCTTCTGTTGGGATATTACTTTCTAGAGTATTTTTCTCCAACACAGGCCGTAAGAAATGTAACAAATTAAAATATGTGTATGTTTTCTTTATTTTATCCCCTGCTGATCCGGACTTCACATTCTTAATGTCTTTTAGGGCTTTTCGATATTTGTCCTTAATATTTTTCCACTTCTTTGTGATACCTATTCTCTTGCCCTGTGAAAATATAAATGTGTTTTGTGTTGTTTTTCAGATTTTTGGCAACGTGAAAGGATTTTATAACATTAGCAGAAGATTTTAGTATAGGGCACACAACTGTTAGAGCAATAATAATCGAAATATGCAATAAAATTTGGATGAAACTGTCAAGTCAGGAAATGCCGGTACCTACAACTCAAACCTGGTTGCAGAAAGCAGAAGAATTTTATGAAAATACCCAGTTCCTTTATGCATCGGGGCAGTAGACGGCAAACACATACGTCTTGTAAATCCGAAAAATTGTGGGTCATTATTTTATAATTATAAACATTACTTTTCCATTGTATTATTAGCAGTTTGCGACGCTAACTACCTATTTACTTCAATTGACGTCGGAGCATATGGCAGAGAAGGGGATAGCCAAATTTTGTGTCGGAGTAACATTGGGAAGAAATTAAATAATAATACATTAAATATTCCGATGGATGGAACCCTCCCTAACGATAACAGCAAGTGTCAATTACCTTTCGTAATTGTTGGTGATGAAGCATTTGGGCTACACAGACATATAATGAGACCTTATCCCGGAAAGAAATTGAGTTACGCACAAAGAGTATTTAACTACCGCCTTTGTAGAGCTCGGCGATATATAGAATGTTCATTCGGAATACTAGCTAATAAATGGAGAATTTTTCATACGCCAATGATGGTTGGGCCGGAATTCGCTACTCTTATCACAAAAACTGCATGCGTGCTTCTTATCTACGTTAGAAGACGTGATGGATTTAGCTTTTCAGATACTCTTACTAATGCGATTCCTTCTGTAGACAGGGTGAGTTTAGGTACGACTCAGGCAGCACGGGAGGCACGAGATAAATTTGCTAATTACTTTTTGACACCTGAGGGTCGGTTGGCATGGCAAGATAAATATATTTAGGTACAAATTAAGTATTTGAATAATAAAGTATATAATAACTTACCTTTGATTTGTTTTTGTTGTTCATTTAACGACGACCAATTTGGTGTCATTAACGAAGCTATTTCGCTCCAATCATTGGATTTTTTTACTCTGTTTTTATAATCAGGACTGACAGAATTGTTTGAATAAACAATTCTGTATCGAACATTATGTAAATATGGTCACTTTGCAATAGAGCGCTCCGTCCGCTTCAAATGCATCGATACAACTGAACACGTTGAATCTTGTCAGAGCTGCCGGGCCGCGCGACCGCGCCGCTCCGAACAGCGGCTGGCGAGCGGCCGCGTCGCTATTCAAATAATTCGTTGCCTACAGTACAGTTTCATGTGATCTCGTGGTATAGCGGCTGGGCCGCTCAGTCGCGCGGACGCATATAATACGAGCCTTATTCGGTACGGATTTTAGCGCGCTCAAATCGATGACAGCCCAACTCGGAACGCTGCCTTCGCCAGCCTTGGGCAATCTGTATTTGTACAACATCATCATCGGTGACAGCAGGATAGAACTACATAATTTTAGCTAAGTGTGAAAGGGACGCAGAATGAAAAAGCGTAACGTCGTTTTCTCAATCTCCCGTTCGTAGGGTCAAGAAAAATATTAAAACTGAACGGAAACGATTACAAAATTAAATGAGTTAACTCAAGATTTTGTGTAGCGTTTGTGTTTATTTAATTTTTCAAGGAAAATTTTCGTAAACGAGTCTTTCGATAGTTTCATGGAGAAGTAATTGATTTGTTATTGTCTCAAAATAAACGATGTCATAAACCATTGTTGTTCTTGGTTGTTCTATGCCTGCGCTGCTGCAGCGGTGGCCGTGGCCCCTATGGATTTATTTAAGGGTGCGTATAGCCGTAATTTTATTATAAATTTTTGAGCAGACTCTGTCGTAATGCGGGAGTAAACGTCAAATATTAATCCTTCCACGCGATTACGTCGAACTCTATCAAGGCCGCGGACGGCGGACCGTGCTGTCCCGTACCTGGCACGCGATACTGAGTTCAGAGTTGGAACAACTGCGGAGTGGTGTGCATTAGTGTTCAGTGGGTGGATCTCGATATCATAATATTTTTATCGCGGGTTGAGTAGCGGCTGGTCGCGCGCTACTTGTGTCAAACAATTGCTTACAGCCAGAGCTGTGCGCGCAGTGTATTGCGATCTTTGTCCTCGCCTTGCGGCATTTGTGTTCTAAACTGCGATTTACTAACGCAGTATCATAGTGATAGACTTACCAGTGGATATAGTGATGTTTTTGATACTGTTTTAGGTGATTCAAATAACATTTAACGGAGAAGTGAGTTTTTGTGAGCCTTTTATATAAGTTGTTTGTCATTTATTTAAGTGTGTTAGTGAATTGTTAAGTTAAATGACTCATTTGTTACTAGAATCTTCAAACAAGTTTTGTGAGAAATATTTTTTGCCTTATGCATAAATAACTGGAAATACCACAATTTTTAAGCATTATTAGTGTAGCCATAAAATTCACTCAACTGTATGACTGAATTCGTTAGTAGTATCTTCTGAAAACATCAACATCCTCACATATCTTCTTAGTAGCTTCTATGTTCCTAAATACTAATATATGCTTTAAACTTGTTCTACTTTAATTTATACAGAGAAGGAATTAGTTACAATCAGGTCTGAATAGTTTTAATAAATTAAAATTCTGATTATAACATAGCAAAACAGTATGTTGTTATTCAAGGCTAAAGGATTATGAATTATTTATTGAAATATTATATAGATCTTTAGCTTATTTTTCTTTTCTTTGCCATGGGTTCTAGGGAACTTGAGAGGCTAAAATTATGAATGCAATTCATTATACTATAGGGACAGGGGGCCTACTCTGAAAGTCCTACAACATAGACACGGACCTATCCAAAAGTAGTTTGATGCATTGGAATGACCCCTACTTTCGATTAATTAACTTGTTTAGATGGTTGGTTCTAAGGACAACTGTCAAATCGTGTTGCCATTCATTCTCAGTTTGGGCCCTGAAGTAATGTTATGGTCCATAGGTGATACGGATTAGAAAATACCCATAACTTCCAGCCGAAACTACAGAATTAGTGCTTTGAGAGTAGACCCCCCAGGTCCCGTCACATAAAAAGAACTCACGAGCGACATGGAGGGAATGTGTTATATTATTAATCGTTTTTAATTTTGGTGTTTATCTGTGGAAACTAGTAAATGGCCTTCAGTTGAATATTGTTTAAGTACACTGTATAATAAAGCTGTAAGTTTCCCAAATAAAATAAAATGAAATGAATATTTTATATTATTATTATTACTACAATTTAAGCTATTGTTTTATAATACAAGTGTAATTGTTTTATTATAGAATCATAATTGTTGCTTTACTAGCAACTTAGGATTTTGGAATAGGCTGGAACAAAATTAAGCGCTCAGTGGGCAGGTACAGGCCAGTATTCTTTTTACCTGACGGGACCTACACCTGCTCATAGCAAGACAAAACCCATTATTTTGTGTTTTTATGATTAGAAATAAGTAATGATAGGTCTATCCAACAATTATTGCCAATAATAAAAAAGAATATATTGTTACATAGCATACTGAATAATTATAATTTGTCCACAGACATGAAGGGCCCAACTCGGCAAGCTCCAGGTGTTCCTGGCATGGTGAACAGATACTCTCCTGTTACAAATTGGGACGATGACCCCTTTGGTGCAGATGTCTTTGAGCCATCACCGAATTTCATGCAGAAAAAGAAACCACCACCTCGTCCACCGCCACCAAAGGTCAACAAACAGCCTGATATTCCTGCAAAACCTTCACATTTTATAAGAAAGCCAACAGTACTCACCTCCCTATTATCTCGTAAATCTAAAATAGTAGTAAATGATCAAACTGTGAATGTTGTCCAACAAAGTATGATAAAAGAAGTACACAGTGATGTGGACACTCATAAAATGTTTCCTAAATGTGAACCAAAGAATGTGCAGACAGGTGCTTTGATTGATTTCTCGTCGCCTCCCAGTTCGCCCACGTTCACCACCAGGTCAAGCAGTGATGGTCTCAGTGTAGACAGCTTTGGTTCAGATGCCACTACATCTACCAACCATCACAACGCCCACAATGGTGGCAATGCGTCACAAGCTGAGAGTGGCTTTGAAGATGATTTTGATCTATTCCATCACTCACGGAAACCTGTGAAGGAGGACACCATGGAGGATTTCATTGCTGTTGATCCATTTTCGCCTCAGCCAATGACGAACCTGAAAATAAAACCAGCCTTGAAGAAGAAACCTATTTTAAGTAAGGAGAATGTATATGAAGCATCAAATAATTTTACGAGTCACGTATCGGCGTCGGCTCCGATGCTGAAGGGGCCGACGATAATCCGAGCGAAGCCCGCCAGGCCTAAGCCTCCAGAAAACTCGGCTTTATTGAAGACTACGTTTGGAAGTAGTTTCCCTGTGACCACCATGACTGTGAACACCACCACACCTATACAAAAAGTCTCCAATGGATTTGGCGATAGTTTCGTAAGTACATTTACGTACTATTGATTTCTCTTAAGGTTTCGCAAGCACCTATGTACTTTAAACGATTTCTTTATTTACATAGAAAGACTTTTCATATTAAGGCCTGCTATCTAGAACGATGTTGTTTCTCTGATCTTGATTTTAAACTAAGCGATTCCTTAGTAATTCTTAAATTAAATCTAGATTTCCTGACAGTTTTTTTTTGTAGGTAAGGTACCTATGACGTGAATAAGCAGTTATAGCAAAAAGTATCTGATAGCAAAGTTATCACAAATAATTTACGAATGATTAGATACTGAATATTTCTTATTAGTCAGCAACGAAGTGTCAAGGAAGCTTTTGAAAATTAATTAAATTCATGTACGACTAGGCATTTACATCCTTACGTGAATAGGTATTCTATATAAAAAGCGGCGGCATGATAACAGATCGTGTCGCGGCAGTACAGACCACGATCCGTGCTAGGCATGCATGCTATTTGTGTTCATGACTACCATTAATTAAGGTGCTTTAAAATTTGCACGATAATTATCACAACGTCCGTGAGCTCTTTGTTTAAATTGTGGGTTTTCATTAAAACGGTATAAAATAAGCGCCGCAGCAGATAGGTAGCTATCAAGTGATATCTTTTGATATTGTGGTCGCGCAAATGGTATTTATAAAGTCATAGGATTGACATAGATTTCGATAAGACTTTCGCAACTAGGTGACTAAATAATGTTTACCACCTACATTATTGTGGGTGTACTAAGGTACACCTCTGCCTACAGCCTAAACCTTCGCGATATTATGTTATTATTTGTAGAGAGCTACAAGTATGCGAACAATCGGTATTTAGTATCAGCAAATATTTTGGCTCATGTCTACAACTATATGTCGCCAACCGCGGCTGCTGACCATACACAATTCGCTGCGCCATTTATTTGTCCGGAGAATCGAACCCAGGTCATTTGCTTTGAGTTAGGAACCCAGTCTAGGGTAAAGCTTTCTAAAATCACTATATTAAAGCCGGAACATGGTCTCGATAAGCGATAAAAAGCATGTCTCAGCTTAGGTCCTTTCCTCTTTAGGAAAAGCAAGCATGATAGTTTCGAAACAGTTTACATTTCCTGTGGGCGTCGCCGTCGCCGTCGTAAGCAATTTTTAATCTATGGCACTATCGATTGGATCTTTGGTGCTAGACACAACATAGGTACTATGTATACTATGTTGTGTCGCGTTTTTCTGATTTGATTATAGCAATATTCGGTCTAGGAAAAGTTCGTTAAAGTCCGTGTGCAGTAGGTAAGAAGGCCCATCCTCACCCGTCAATTACAATGATATGATTGATTGATGAATTTATAAAATACAAAGGTTAAATAAATGTACAATACCTACATGACAACTATATCAACACGAATTCAACGCTGTGTAACATTTCATTATCTATTTATCACGAACAGCTGGTAATCTGTTTATCTCGAATATCTCACATTCAACAATTTTAAGACAAGTGCTAGACATTTGTGTCTATTCTAATGTCGCTCATAAACACTATAATCGTAACTATGTTTAGCCATTTAGCAATGATGATTAAATAGAACGCGTCATTAGACGTTGATAATATCGTTACAAAACGGAATATATTTAACTTCGGAGATCAGCAAAATCAGCCCATAAATCGCCTGTTAGCGACTTATTAAAACAACCAACATGAATACATAAAGGTGCTCATGCCGCGACCATGACTTGCCCGGAATTTTAATTATTAAGAGAATATTTTGGATTCATACGCACATAGCATGTTTTTGCGGAGGTACCTAATACGGAAAACAGACTATTTCGCTAATTAACCAGGTAGAGGTATACCTATATGTGATACCAAAAAGAATACAATACTTAAAAATTTAAGTAGCTCAGCGTTAGTATTTGCAGATTTATAATAGCGATAACCTTCAGCTTTTTTATTTAGCGCTCCATACCGAAAAGCGTTAAAATTAGTGTTGAGAATCGCTCCTCACGTGCTATAAAATACATTTAGCCATAGATTATGGACTTATGTATGCGATTTGCTACAGGAATCGAAGCCGTTCGGCTGGGATGATGTCGATGAGGAATGTTCTCCGGACAGAGAACTGTCGCCGCCCATGCCGACGATCCCGCCTCCGCCGCCCCCCGTTGTTGCTGACGATGATGTGACTAGCTCCTGGACCACAGACATGCCCGACTTCGCGCCCGAACAACTTGCCAGCTATGATGCAGAAGAGCCATACGCGATAGCTCTTTTCGACTACTTCACTGATCATCCGGACGATTTATGCTTTTCGGTAAGTGCACCCGATACCATTGCATCGTTAACTTAGCTCTGACTGCTCTGAGGCTTGATTTATTACCAGATATGTTAGATAATTCGTTTCCTCCATATCATTTTATCTGTCAGATTGAGAGAACAGATGGAATTCGCAAGTTGCGATGCCTTGAGATACAATTTGGCAAATATTAGGCGATTTTGTTTGTTTACATCTCGTGGCTGGTGGCCAAAACACCTGCGTATTTTTAGAAATTGTTATGTAGGTTGGCTTAAAATTCTGTGTCTACGAAGCAAGTTTAAGGTCAATATACCAGTATTTTGTTTTTCATTCATGTCACATCACATTACTAAGCTTGAATTCGATAAGGTTGGGAATTTCGCGTAAAAGATAATGATAGTAGCATCACTGGATCCATTACATTCTGATTACTGATATACAAACAAAAAACAGGTTCGAGGTGATCGACATTGGATTGAAAATAATAGCTCAAAGCAAGCCTTTCATGAAAAATAATTATTGAAAACTGATCTATTATAGTGACGATCTCTCGTAGGGTCTGCAATTTGTCATTAAGTAGAGTAGAGGTGCATAGGTAGACTTTGGTGCTCACCATATTGAATTCCAAAGACTTAATTAATATCCATTGTATTGTCATGTTTACTTGCAGAACAATATACAAGGTGTTGTTTTGCATCCTCGTCAAATTCGAGGAGGTAACTATGCTAATGATCCTCGACACGAATCAATAATAAAATAAGTAGGTATTTATTTTAATTTTTTGGATTTTTCGGAAATCGGCATTTGTAGGGCCCGTGTGATACCGCCCTGTAACTGCGCTGTAACTGTAACGCATGCACACAGCGACATAGTCGTACGACACTGCCTACCACATACGCTACCGGGCGATTTTGTTCTTTGAAAGTGGAGTATTCTGAAATACTGTCAAACTTAAATACCTAAAAAAACAAGTATGTATTAATTATTGAGCAGGATCGTAATTTTATTTGATTATTTATGTCTTTCATAACAGCCTTCTGAAATTTGACGAGGATGCAAAACAACACGTTGTAGAAAAACCAATAAACTATAATTTTAATCTTGGTTACAGATTTGCATTTGAACATAAACATTCTAGAATGTTTGTTTTCTTTATGGTCGTTAATCACGTAGTGCAGTGGTTACGAAAACGAGAAATTAACACATTTTTTTATTTTAATTAAATGCGAAACAGGCTTGAACGGTATTTCATTCCAAATAGGTAGGTGTTTTGAGTCATAATGTGTTGCTGAGTGGCGAGATCAAACTTCCGGTAATGAAACGTTTGGTAACGGTTGGATTTCTTCTTAGGACATAGGACACTTCTGTCTTACCCTTCAGGCGCAACAGGCATGTATGTTATGTAATGTTTATTTATTTCTTTATTAAAACTAAGTATATGCACAAGTAAAAAAAAATACCGCACAAAGGCGAACTTAATCCCTGAGGCATTTTCTACCAGTCAGTAATGATCTTCTTTTAGAGAAGAATAAAACATGGGAACGCGACGTATCTCGTAGGAACGTCAGTGAGGAAATAGCAAGCAATCTTGATTCCTTTAAGCCAGATATGGAAAAACTAGGTGACATTAATCTCCATTTAAATGTCTATGTTCGCAGACTATGATACATTTTAATTTACTGTAGAACCTAAGGGTATGTGTACAAGAAGAATGCAAGAGTAATGGAAGTGATATCTTGGGCTTGCCAGTCGCGTTAAGTTTTCGCTGTGCACTACTTTCGAATTCATACAAGTTGCGTATTTATAGTATGAACATTATAGGAGCGGTTTATTGCTAGAACATTGTTAGGCAACGACTGAGGTCCTCAATAATCTGGCCTATACCTTTTCTACAGAAATGTGAAAATACTTTTTTTATACGTAGGTAATGACATTTCGTTAATTCAATATTGGTAGTTGTGTATGAATATAGCAACTATATCGTACCATTGTTGCCACATGAATTTTAATGTAGAATGGGTTAATGTCCTAATAAACACAGTTCTACAGATTTTTGTATGGGCGTTTAAATTATACAAACATGCTTTTCTACCTATATCCTTTGCGTGGTCTACAGAAATGAATGTGTTATGATAACTTATCGTCTTCCCCTTGCGATTTCCCACAAGACATAAGAGGGAATGGAAGTTTTCCTGAATTTCAATGAATGACTGCTTGCCACGTGAATAAAAAATAGCTTAACACAAAAACACCATTAAACAGATGTGTTGCTAGATAACCATTTTGCTTTGTAGGTGATGTTTGCAATTCAAAGGCATAAATCTATGACGTTACGAGCGCTGGCTCACAATGCTAACCAATTGTTCAAATTTGCACCGATAACTTTTATTGATTGTTTTTCCGCATTACCATTTATGCATTGCCATTCTACATTGGAACACATGTAGTGACGTAAGCAGCACACAATGAGCCGCGTGGTATCCGTTACGTTAAAAAACGTGGCTGGAAGATGTTATGATAATACGTTCTGACTTTCCGGGAATTTGTTGTTTGGGGCGTATATCATGTCTGTTTTCATAATCGGTATCGTTTATATTATATTCTGACGTTTCACGCGTGTTGGCAATTTTATTGATAAAATGTTTTGCATTGAGCGCGGCATTATCACTTGGACAGGAACTTGTTATCATCGGCACTTCCCATATTATTGTGTTGATAGTTTCACAAGATTTTATTGACACCATTATTGTAATAGAAACTCTTCACATATAAAGTTAAACTTTATAAGAATTAACTTGACACGGTTATTAAGTTAAATTTATTATTTTCGCGAATTTTACTCACCTTTCTTGTCTGCGGTTTGTAAATAGATTTAGTCGGTTTAGCAATTTGACGGATGAAAACGTCAGTCAGCATTACGCGAAGCCACATGCCGCATGGAAAAATCCAATTAAACCAATTTAGTTTATTAAACTGTATTACTGTACTGCGTATTTGGCGAAACTTCCACGTGGATCTAGAACTAATTGCGAAATGTAGGTTAATGCAGTCATTGGAACTAATAAAACATCTGTTCAGGCTGATAAGGATCAAGACTGATGTACAAGGCAGTTTCATTCATTACTTAAAACAGCTGAGAATAACTCTTTGGCTAACAAACATTAAGAATCACCAGATTGTTCTAAATTCGGCTCACAACAAGTTAACATAACTCGTCTGTACACAATTCCTTATGTTCAGCACGTTTGTATCTTCGCTTCGAAAAACGGGCCTCCTAAATGTAGGTACTTACCTACTTACTTGTATTTCACTACAAAGAAGGTTCGTCTTGCTATATCACCACGCTTGACGAACGATTCGGTGGTCACAGTATGTTGCTTTTATGGCACTCCACATAGTGTAAAAAGCATTACTTTCTTATGTATTGCCCATAAGTAAAAGTAAGCAACGAATAGTTTCTCTCAACACTGTACTGACTTCGAATTTCTTGTTTCATGACCTAAGTTGGAGCATAACCTAGTCGTATGCACAAATTCATGAAAATGAGTGCATCAATTTCCGAGAAATCCGACGAAAAACATGCATACGCATTTGAAATTAGCTTATCAATGGCTTTCGTAGACTGAAGAGGTTGACCGTCACACATAATACATATTATATCAGCTGTCTACCTACAATGTACCTATTAGCACTTGACTTATTGATAGCTACCACCTACCACATAATATGTATGTATACATAAGGTTTTTTTTATCTGGTTAAGAGGATTTGACGGTTCGATGAACATTAACAAAAAGTAGGATTGTACTGAACCTTTATGCCTACTTCGGTACAGAATTCAATCCCAAAATGACAATATAACATTTACCGATGTTTACAAATAAAATTCGCTGTATTGAAATCAACGACGCACATTCGCGGATATTAATTTGATAGCTAGTTGATATCATTTGTTTTTATGTTAAACTTCAATAATTTTATGTCGCACAAAATATGACGACGCGGATTAATTTAAACTTGTGTTTTCTTTGTCTGTGTACTCTAGAGTCAGTGATATCTTATCAGATAAGACATTATGAATTAGGTAACTAATGTTTACATTATTGTGACTCAATTTAAATAGGTAGGTACGTTGTAAATCGTCTAGGTTTGGTAGGTACATTTTGTAAACAAACCCAAGATAAGATTGGTGGATCAATACAAAAATAAACTACCTATTTGTATATTATTGAACTGGGAATAAGTTCAAGTATACCAGTTCAACTGCATTCTGTGTGCTTACCTACTTTTACTTGTTTTATTATGTACTAATTGGTTGCATAAATTACACATTATCTCGATAGTAATATCCCCACTATTCTTAATGTCACTGCATTTCAACTGTAAGTTATCGTCGGCGTCATAGAACGTCGCGTCGTTCTGATTATACAGCGAAAGTTAATTAAGTCGATAATAAAACCCACTGATGTCTTTAACCTGTAAAATGCGTAGTTCGCAATTTGCAAGTGATTACAATAAAGGACAGACACGCAACGTTTTGTAATTATGATGATTAGTGAATCAGAGCGGGTCATGCATCTTGAAACAATTGCACGGTAGTATTGGTAGCAAGAACCAAGAATAAGGGCAAGATTCACAGACCGCACTTTGACTACAGTTCTGTAAGTAAAGTAAGCGTCTCATGTTAATTAGTACTTTGTTTGCATAAAATAATGTTCATATTCGTATAAAACGCTTATAAGCATCAGTATAATGTTCACCACATTCGTATGAAAAGTCTAAGCGCGGTTTGGGAATCTAGCCTTAAGATAGAGGTCATGACGCTTCGCTTCTCGCAGAAGGTCGAATCCTTAATGTGAGGATGTACTTATCGCGTGAACATCATTTTATTAGGTCACTATTTACGCCCGATCAATTGAATTCACGTACTCTAATAACGATTGACCATTCATTAGGCACTAGACGGCTGTTAATAAAACTTGAACTGGCGTCACTGCCATCAACTGACACCAATGTCAGCTAGTGTCTACCTACTTCGTTTTTATTCAGTTTTGTTATTTATTATTTATTTAACAAGTTGTCGACGTTAGCAACTGTGACGTCTTTTATTAGCAAAGTCTGTTTTCCAGCGTATGGTCTCTAAGGTTTATAAACACACAAAGAAAAACATGGAGGACAGTTTTATGAATATCATGAGATACTAAATGCTGACGTTCAAATCGTGATAATTACGTCTACTCCGAGTTGAGGCGGGAATACCTACACAGTACAATGGTGCCGATTCTCTTGTTCACAAACTAAACTAAATTGAAGTTGAGTGCATCTTTTTCTTTCTATTTCATCAAGAAAAGGACAGAAGATAAATTTTAGTTTAGTCCTGTCAAATTAATCAGCGCCTGACACTACTCCATACAAGTTTAGACGTGATTAAAAAGTAGACTACTAAAATTACATCAAATTACGTCAGGTGCGGACTAATTTGACAGGACTAAACTAATATTTATCTTCTGTCCTTTTCATAATGAAATAGAAAGAAAAAGATGCACTCAACTTAAATTTAGTTTAGTTTGTGAACAAGGGAATCGGCACCATTGTCTCAAGATTTATGTTTTTAATTTGCAGGCCAACTCGAGGATAAAGTTGACACAGTGCAATGTACCAAGATTTATGTTTTTAATTTGCAGGCCAACTCGAGGATAAAGTTGATACGGCGAGTGGACCACGAATGGCTGTGTGGCAGTCTGAGGAGCGGCGCGCAGGGCCTGTTCCCTTCCAACTACGTGGAGATTAAGGTTCCCCTTCCGAACGAGTCAGCGCAACCGCCCCCACTCATCGGCGTCGCAGTCGCTTTGTACGACTTCGAGCCCGTACAGCCCGGCGACCTACGCTTCCACACCGGCGACACCATACCAGTTAGATACAAAATTAACGAAGAGTGGTACTTCGGCGAGTGCAACGGGCTGAAAGGACAATTCCCCATTAACTATGTTCAGATGAGTTAAACCAGGAGTTTGCCTAGCGGAACAGTCCCGCGCCTTGTCCCCGGTGGCTAAAATAAATTGCGAGTAACATGTGATACCTGCTGATACACCAAGACTGACGTCTACCATATTGTCATGATGTCACTATTTTATAAAAGGTATTTTACCACTTTAAGAGATATGGCAGACTATTACCAGTCTATTTTTGATGGAGATTTGTTTTCCCTTGGTGCAATACTCGATGCAATATTTCTGGAAAAGGAGAACAATATCCGTCCAAGCTATTGCTGATGAAATTATAATGAACTTCCAAATACATCGGAGAATGACGTGTGAGCCATGGATTTGTACAATTATAATGATTTATTTGCGTTTTCGCACTAATGTTGCCATAGTAACGTAATGCCCGCTATTTGCTATATTACCATTTCGGGCTTATATGAAATTAATATATTGAGTAGTAACGTTCCAACGACTGAATGTAAATAATAAGAGCTTGTATAAAATAACGTCCCTAAATTAGATATTGTAGATATTATTTTGTAATGGTTGTGTAGTCTGTTTTCGATCTGATTCTTTGTTTTAATTAAATTGATTATGACTTCTTAATTTTATTTTAAACCAAGACATCTGCAATGATATGTATCCACCCGTGAGTTTCGTGAGACAAAAGTGCGTCTTACTGCTAAGAGTTTTGTGTTTTGTCGGAGATATTACTAACTAACACTGGTCGGGTAAAGTTTATGCTATGCAATACATCGTTGTTCTTGATCATTAATGATGCAATTTTATTAGTTTATGTATGTATTAATTATATTTTAAATTACAAACATTATCGTAAAACGTAGTATTTAAAAACACATGTAGCCTACGGGCGTGAAATTACAGTAGATTTTTGTCTAGAAGATTGTGTTAGGTGTCAGTTTTGTACATTTTTTTATTGTTCTGTTTGTGTCATAACTTTAAGTGTATTATTTGGAGGGACCATAATGTTAAGTGCCTTGAGTATTTACTTATGTGTATATTATGATAAAGTAATTTATAACAAAATAAATCTAATAATTCCAATTAATATCCTCTTTTAATTGTTACCTTTTCTCCGGACTGATTTCTATTAGCTCCGTAAAAACATATAGGTATGATGTTTGTTATCTAGCGTTACTTATGACCCGTAATACATGAGAAAATAATCGTATCATCAGTGATCAATCTTCCGACCACGTCATAAATCAGAATTTCGATACTTGAGAAGCTTAGGTAATATAAATATAATATAATATTTACTAAATACATCATATCTATACCGATACATATTACAACTTTTTATGTAAGCAACACAAAACTTCGCAACATCAATGCTGTAAATAAAACTAGGTTAAATACACAGCAATTACTGAATGCAGTATAGAGCACACATGCTATATTTGTGCCCAAAAATGTTTACACTTGCTCTAGCAAGTTTCATAGATTTCTGTTGTGGGACTCTGCCGTGTCCGCCATCATCGTCGAGTAATAACACAAAAAATGAAGACTTCCTCGTCAAAGCAGTCGTTCGGGCAAGTACTACCATTTCTATTGTCAAGTAAGCCTACAGCATAGCTGTCTTTGTGCGTCAAAACTCGAACTCAAAGTATTTATTTCAATTAAACCACTTACAGGTACTTTTGAATTATCAAGAAGTCGGCCAGTTAGTCAGAAAGTTGAATTATTTGAAGCTAATTGCCTATTCCAAAATGTAGATTTCTATGGAGAAGAATATTGCAAAATCCTGGGTACATTATTCTTGTAGATTCTTTATGTGTGTGGTAATGTTATTATACCACATCAACCTAATCGGCCAATCCGCAGTATTCAAGTAGTATCATACGATACGAGGCGCCTTGACATCTAGTGATAGCCTATCGGCAATGAGTCATATCAATGCATTTACGGCACGGTTGGCGCAGTGGTTAAGCGATTGACTGCTGCGCTTCGTGTCGCATGTTCGATTCCCGCACAGAACAAATATTTGTATGACCTACAAGTAGTTGTTCCGGGTCAGGCTGTTTGTGTATGTGACTTTAAATGTTTGTAAACGCACCCATAATACAGGAGAAATTCCTAGTGAGGGGAAAAGTAAAAAAAAATAATAATAATCCATTGCAGACCCAGGGCAAGTGGGCTTAAACTTTGAGTAAGTAGAAATTGGATCTGGTTATATAAAAAAAAAAAAATGCAACGAAATGCACAGACTTGCTTATCAGCGAAACTATTGTATATTACGTATGACAACCGAGAGATGGTGCTGGTGGCAGCTGCACACTTGTCAGCCACATTATCAAAGATTTACGATATGCTCAGAACAGGGAGTAAAGGTAAGCTGGTACCATCTCCGAGCCAGTGCATTTTGTTTTACTAAGAAGGCTTATCTTCATCCAGCCAGCTGCTAGCTTGTTCAATTTCTTTTTGCTAAACCTTTGTGGCAAGTTTAAGAATGATTGATTTGCGGAAAATACAGGTGTTGCTGTTCCCTATTTAGGGCAAGCAGATTAATAGTACCAATATCTACGTCATCATGAGAGGATTACGACCAGACCAAATTTGACAGTCAATGAAGCGCGATAAGTAAAATAATACAGTGAGGTAAGTTCTTGTAATGAAAGATGTATGTTCATCACATGTAGTGAGTTTATTATTTGAACAAAAATAATCTATAAGTTCTTAAAATATTTACAATTCCTTAACTTACAACTTACTGTCAACATACCCTGTTCGCTTTTCAACCGTTGCGTTCAAACACTATTAAATAACTAAACCGTGTAGGTGGCAAGAGAACATTCTGAGCAATCTACGTTTCAATGAAAATCTTATAATTACGGATAAGTTGAGTGGCGATGATAAGTAATATCGGCCCTTTCGATATCATTCACAACATGTTGAAAAGAGAAAAGAGGGCGGGGATTCCCCTAATGTTACATAACATTATTTAAGCTAATCGTCTAATAACACAGTCCCAAACATTACCCTAGCATATACTTTAGAATCGGCTCCGCGATACAATACTGTCGCTACTGTTCCCACAGAACTAATGTGGACATCCAGGTACGTAAAATACATAAAGCAATAAACTCATACGCTTTAAAAAAATTATACACGTATATATGAACGGATGACAAAACAATTGCGGTGATGAGAATGAATTGGAGGAATAATGACCACCGACCTATATCAATATAGTTAGTCCAATAAATGTGAATAAAAATAGCGCTGACATGAACATGCCCATGTTTGTTACGAGAATGACTACTGCGTTACATTAACACTTAGTACACAATTGCTGATCTTTCTATACGTGGGGTATAACCATTCCATTAAGGGGAAGCGCCAGGTTATCCGCGAAATTTTAATTTTCTTAAGTTTTTTGCAATTTGCAGGTCAGTGTCAGGTTGTATGATGAACCAAATATGATTCGCGACCGTAACAAGTATGTATTTACAGAATTATATCATTAAAATCATCAATCAAACAACCCTCTAAGTTCATATAATCCTATTGATTGATATTTTATGAAATTGTCATTAGGTACGATAGAATAAAAAGTTTATTAAAAAAATTGGAGTCATCGACCTCTGGTTGTGTTGTTTGAAGTATGAGTTGAGAAAATCTGATTGTTTGTTTGTTTTCTCGTGTTTAGATATCGATACCCATCACGTCAGTGAAGTTTACACGAAGAAAACAGATTTTTTAGACTGATATTTCCAGACACTACAAAACCTACGGTTGATGACCCAAAAAAAGTCATCAAATTAATTTATTTAATGTTTGATCGTGTTTAGACATCGATATCATCACATCTGCGGAGTTTCGCTAGCTAATTCAATTTGGCCCTGTATAAACGTGGCTGGTAACGGACTGCTTACGAAGTACGATATGAACATGTTAATTATATGAATAAGTACATAAAGCGTTTCAAATGCGTACCTAGTATGATATTGGTGTTTCTTTAGCTTTAAGGCAAGAACAATTTCCATGAAGTTTTCATAGACATTGTTTTACTAGAGTCGCGTCGCGCCTGTTTGCGGGAGCCTTTATTACTATCGAAATAGGTCAGCCGTAAAGCTGTTTAGGTATAAAATGTAAAAAAATACAATGACAACACAAAAATACACAGGCTGGTTCATAAGCGTACAGTATTCATCAGGTCTTTCAATGTATTTCCACACAGTTGTCGTCATATTTAGGACGATCGCCAGGAAGCAACACGTGCAGCAGTACACAGCACAACACAGACCGATACTAAACAGTAATCCACCTTTAGATAATTGTAAGTATAAAAGCGCGTGATGAACATAAACTTTCAGATAAAAAGGTATCTGAAGTAATGTTCTAAGACGAAGTTTGTAGTAAGTTCATATGAATATACAATTGTGTAAATTCGAGTATTGATGCAGTACAATTGCACATTGAACATAAAACAAAAGGTTTCATACTTAATACCTACATCTTGCTAGCACTTAGCCGATTATCTACAATACTAGTTATAGTACTTTTTATCAGAAGTTCGTTAACTTATTTTGCAGCTTCCAAAAGCTTTTACATCATTGTAAACTTCAAAAAATATATACATAGCGATAACATTTGCAGTCTAAGCTTGCGATATATTGCGACACCTATACACAAAAAGCGTTTAACAGTAGCGCTTATTTGTCCGTATTTAATATATGTACCGTTTGCTTATATTTACATAAACAGCACTATGTGAGGAACGACACCGCTAGTATGCCTCCTGTAATCCTAATTATACCAATTCGTGCTCGCTACGCGACGGTAACAATGTGTAAATTCCACAAGATTTTGACAATCAGTTTCTTGTTGGGCTGCTCCTCAAATAGGTTATATTCTAGTTAACAGGCTCATTGGCTTGGCCATGCAAATTGTTGATACCTTCGAGATGCAATGACGTAGGTACATTATTATGATTTATGTGTTATATTTACAGTACAGTAAGTTAGTCTACGATACTGAGTCGTGGGATTCTTAGTCGGGTCTATATATGGGTATTTTGGGAATAAACTCTATAAGAAGTACGTATTCCATCATGGAGGATGAGTCGCAGTGTTGCTTCGTGAGCCGCCAGCGAAGGCCTAGCTTGTTGTACAGCCTACTGTTTTCCCATTCCAAGAGTTTGTTCAGAGAGTGTTGCGTCTGGAAAGAAAATTACAAATTTATCATCGTGCTTCAATTCAATCTAGTCAACTATGTATACATCGGCAAACGATAAATAGTTTGAACTTGGAACGTAGTGTGCTAGCCAGTCATTGATTGATGGGTTTATGAGCGTAAATAACAAAGTTAATATTTATGTGCAACATTGTAGGTGGTGTTAATAAATAATATTGCTCGAAGATTGTGTGAGCTATTTTAGTAAAAGCTGTATTACCTATCGTCTACATGCTATGACTGGAGTGATTTCAGAGATCAACAGGAAATCTAGCCATAGAATGATAAAATATTGTCCCTGTAGGTACAAAAAGCAGCCCAGGTACAGGCTAAATAAAAATAAAAATCTCTGTGAAATTGGAATGCTTTCGGTTATGTATTAATTATGAATAATTAATCTCCAGGCGTTTGTAGTACAAAAATGACAAGTAGTAATTAAAAGCATAGTTAGTAAACAAGACAACGGCATTATTAATTATTTGTAACCAATTACATTATCAAAATCGTCGTGTATTCCACGATGGTGTATATTAGAGCAAAATAATTCAAACATGTATCCTTCGTTTTCCTCTCTGGGATAAACCGAATAAGAAATAGAATTGAGATCAAAATATGTGCATGTTTTTCATGTTCTCGTATGTTTGAATTTTAACAAGGCTACGTTTTGAAACTGGGGGAGACGTGTTTTATCATAAGCATTATAAAATCGCGTGGAATTACAATAAGTCCAGTCATACGCGCAAAATAGGAGCCATATTTTACTGTTATGTCGGTATATATCAACACAACAGCTATTAATAGCCATACTCGCATATAATTTCCAAGATTATTATGAATCTATGAATGAAAAATAAAAGTATCTATACTTATCTACAGGGAACAAAGTGCATACCTTCCTACATTGATGTGATAATTAAACATGCCCAGAGAAAAGTTTACAGAACTTTCTGTGATCCTAAGAATATATAATTATACAGGGTATCAAAATAGTGTTTTTTTTTTTTTTTTTTTGAGGATGGGAAATCATCAAATGACTCCTCCCGCTCTGGGTGGAGCGGAAGGGAGTGTCAGACTCTTACTGACTAAAACCCACCCGTGTTCCTTCCTTGGCCCTTTATGTTCCGGGTCAGCGGTACCCCTTTTGGATGATCCCGCTTTCCCGGCAGGCTTGGGCCCTAGTGGGCCCCCTCTATGATGCTGACATCTCTTTGAGGCGCATCTCTTTGATAGTGTTACTTTAAAATTAACTAAAATAGTGTTACCTACATGGTATTTTAATACAAAAAATGTAGTAGGTACAGAGCATAATTACAAATTATAGAACATACCATGCCGTGCTATTTTACATGTATACTTATTTATATTACGATTTACGATACATAAAATACATTTACTCGGGTAATAGACAGGTGACACAAAAACGTGACCAAGTCGAAGGCGCAGTTGTTAAAATTAAATGATCTCGACCATTCCCACCGATGTTAGAGGTATGGTCAGCTACAAAAATGTCGGATACCAGTCATACATACAAAGTATACAAGGTGTTACAGAATAAACGCAAGTCCTGAAAGTAGTTTGCTCATAATCGACTACTGAATCCATTTCAGTAACTATTAGTATAGGTATTTTTTTCAAAAATTATGTATTTAGCAATAAGTACTGACCGTCGACTGAGCCAAAGAAAATTAAATCTTATTGCAAGACAATAAGACTCCATTTTAAATGCATAAAGTAATGCTAGGGTCAACACGATTTTCTTAATAATAATATGTAGTTAGCTTTAAAAAAAAATTGCTTTGTTCATTGTATATTGCTTTTAACTCAATACTCTAATTGGGATGTATGAGGTCTTGCGTTAGTTATGTTACACGTTGTATAAAGCAACACAAAATGATGTGTTAATTTATTTTTCGGTAATTCCAATAATATTTAAAAAAAATATAAAATACATTTCTTTCGTTTATTTAGAAGAATCGTCTTTTATTGCTGACTGTATAAAGTGCTATTTTAAATCTTAGCAACATTCACCAAGGCAGGGTGCTTAAGACTAAATCAATAGGGCAGAGCTTACGTTTAAAAATACACTCTGTATTAGTTAATTGTTCGATCGAAGTTGAAGGTTGAGGCGACGCCATGTGAGGTTGTGTGCACGTTATTAAATATGTAACTGTGTGCGAATCTTTAGGTGGAAATACGTAATAGGAGTTTATTAAAAAGCAAGGAGCCTGGTTTCTACCTATGCATATAATACTTAGGAGTTTTTGAATTTAATTTAATTTATCCATTCATTTCTTACGGAATGTATGGGAACAGGGTTTTTGCGATTTGTGGCTTTTCTAGTACTCTGACCAAGTTGGTCTTCAAGAGTCTTTTTAATTATCAAACAAAACTGCATTGATAAGTATCATAAAAATAAAACATGAGCATTTACGTTTTTCTAGCTGACTGTACCAATTTTCCACAATCTGTAAATGCAGTTAGCAATTAGACAAAAAGTTAATGACAAACTCAAACTCAAAGCATTAATTTCAAATAAACCAATTACAGGCACTTTTGAATTGTCAAGGGATCGGTCACAGAAAGATGAAGCTAGTTGCCCATTCCAAAGCGTAGTACGGAGAAGAACGGGCAAGAAACTCCATGGACACTCTTTTAAATCAAAATATTGTTACAAAAAAGTGGTTACATCATTCATGTTGTAATTATACATGTGAGAACGATGTAGAAAGACGTGCACGTTAAAAGCGTCCGTAATAAAAAGATAAAAACAATTATGGAATTAAAATAAGCCGTGGCAGCTAAGAAATGACCAGTGCCTACTGACGGCGCCCGTTCACGAACATGACGTATGGATCAGCACCATTCAGCTCAACCATTTTGAAGGGAACAGGGGACAGTCTACTAGAAACGTTTTTCTATAGCTACAGCAGTTAAGGTACCTGCGGCTATTGCTCAGTCTCAAACATCCACCCAGCATTTTCACATAGTTCATGCTATTATTAGCTCCCTTATGGGAGGCGAAGAATTCTAGATAGATACATACTCTTTTACTTAGACAGATAACGGGCCAGAGAGAGCATCCTAGGGTGCAGCAGCAGCACACGCAGCCGCAGAACAACCACTTAACGTTGACAGGCAGAGTCTTCTTCAGCACGCTGTTGATGCGCGCCACCGTCGCCTGGTACTCCTCGGGCGCGACTCGGGACTGCAGGCCTGAAGGGAAGTCGCCGTTGAAGCGGTTACTCAGGCCAAAACTGGAATGGGTAATGGTAGTGGTTATGGTAAAGGAAGAAAGAGAATATATTTATTTATAGTATAGTTAAAATCTCGCTGCAGACTTGGTCATAAAACATAATCGGAGTAGGGATGTGCGCTAGTTGCGCGCGCTCAAGGCCATTATCGATGATGACTCAGACGAAGAATTTTAATTTTCTATTTTTAGTTTTATATATACGTTCTTTTGTTTATATATTTAATATGCTTTGTAGTAAATTTGGTAATAAAAAAAAAATGTGTATTTATTTCTATCACCCATTTATAAATATATAAAACTATCGATATCACTCATCGACTGCAGTAATACACAGGACTACGTGTGGGCGTGGCCTGCCCATAAGGCCCGTGAGTGGGAAAGAGAGCGAAACACTCGAATGATTTATGACCGAGTCTGCAGCGAGATTTTAACTATACTATAGCACATACTAAATGGCACACATATTTTGCAAAATGCTAGTGAATATGTTAAGTATGTGGAGAAGAAATCCTGAAACTGATACCTTAAAATGTATGGAAATAATATGGAATAACAAACTATTCGTCGGAAACACGCATTGGATTAGAAAATTGGCATAATCTGACGAAATTTTCTAGCGATAGATTTGTAGTGTCGATCACTTTTCAAAATGGTGTATACCTACCACTTTATTTCTTACAGTTGATGGCATTAGCACTGACTGGTATATTGTCAAGAAATGCTATCTGGTTATTTAAACTTTAAGGTTTATAATTAAACTAGCTTGTGCCCGCGACTTCGTCTGCGTGAAATTTCTTGCTCCCCCGACCCACCCCGTCCGTTCGCATCGCGCGCCCTCGCTATTACTTCGTTTTCGCGTTCTTTCTGCCTTTTTTTGTCCGGTCGAAGCGTGATAGCCTATAACCTTCCTCAAGAATTGGGCTATCAAATGCGAAAATATTTTTTTTTAAATCTTTCTGAGTAATTCCTGACATTAGCGCGTTCAAACAAAAAAACAATTTTTTCAGCGTTATTATGTTAGTAATATAGATTTAGATAACAATAAGTATTCTTGCCAATTTTTCAGTTTGTAGATCAGTGGAATAAGAATATTCAAATAAAAAAACCTCTCTTTTCAACACGACAGGGTCGGTTTAAAAAAAAAGCGTTTGGTACGTGTCAGTTGTATGATCTAACATGATTTGTACCCATTTTCGAGTTAATTGAAACAAACAGTAAAATCAAAACTTTATTACCCTTTACCACCTCGTTAGGAGTTGATTTTTGAATTACGTAGGTACAGTCAGCTTCACGATGTGGGTACCCCCCCTCAAAGCTAATTTTAATACAAATGGGGTACCCAATTGATGCAGCCCACCGTACCTAATTTTAATTTTTTGTATAAATATTAGAACCAAGTTTAGAGTTAATCCGACAGCGCCTTTACTTACTAACTTTGACATCCTCTAATTCCTCTGTGAGGTGCTGTTTAAAAAACTAAAAGTGCCAAGTTTCAAGTTTATTAATCAAAGGGATAAGATTTTTCATATAAACTGTATTCCTCTCTTTTCCCCCACAGTGGTGTAATTTCGAAAAATCGTTTGGGGTGTTTACGTAAGTTAAACTAAATATTATTCATACAATTTTTTGAGTTAATCAAGCCACGCAATAAAATCCTCCCCTTAAACATTTTATTCGTGAAGGGGTTCACGAGAAGATTTTTGAAAAACCTTGATACACGTTATTCTTTATGTTTGGTCTCAACTATAAGAACTGAGTTTCGAGTTAATCGGTCCGCGCGTTATAATTCTTCCATACAAATTTTGACACCCCGTAATCCGCGTTCAGGGTAGAGTAGGGGATAGTTTAGAAAAATTTAAAAATTACAATCTTTATAATTTACTTACATTTGTATTCGTGCCCAGCTTCAAGTTTATTAACCCAAGGAATAAGATTTTTCATACAAAAAAAATCCCCCCTTTTCATCCTATAAAGGTCTTATTTCCAAATACCCCTTCTTAGTGGATGCCTATGTCATAATAACTATCTGTGTGCCAAATTTCAGCCCAATCCTTTATGTGGTTTGTGCTGTGTTGATAGATCAGTCAGTCACGGTTTACTTTTATATAGATAGTTCTTTTTAATATAATTAATCGTTTTTAAAAGACAAGTTAATTACCAAAAGCCAGCAAATGAGGCTCATGACTCAAAGTCCATTTTTGTACATTAACTCCTAGAAATAACCATGTGAATACTGCTTAATTGAATGGTTATATACTTTGAACCAAATGGCATTTCTTATGAACAAAAATGCATTTTTAGAATAAATTATATTTAACTGGTTATTTTTATACTTAAACAGGCTCAACTAGTTTTCTGGTAAGTAAATGATACTGTTTATTTAAGTATTATAGATACATTTATTTTGAATGCCTAAGTTTTATCTAAATGACTCACTAGATGTGTTCAACACAACCAAGATTAATTAATATATATTATTGGGCTAAGGATTTCAAAACAGTTTTGACTCAAAGATAAGCTTTTGCTTCAGGATGTCATCCGCTAGAAATACCTTACCATGCTGTCCTGCCAATGGCCTCTGGTCTAATAGGATAGAGCAGTGACGGTTCCACATACTGCCTTTGCTAAATCTGTAAATCATTTCTAACTGCAATCTATAAAAAATCTGATAAAGCTGAAGATTTTGTTTGTTTTCCTCCTTCCTTTTTGGATTTTTGTGGCCGATCACTGTTTCTCAAAATACAGGTTATAACCTAGTTTGAGAGGCAGGGTTTTAAAGATTTTGCTACAGATTTTACAACAAAACCTAACATAATAATGTGTAACCATCTACCCATTGATTCTGTAAATATCTGTATTTTTTTTGTGAATAGGTAAACATATTATTATTATTATTTGACAGCCCAATTCTTGACGAAGGTGATATGCTATTTAACATCACGCTATGACCTTCAGAAGCCGAGCAATAATAAAAGTCAGAATGAATGCTACGCGAAAACGAAGTAAAAGCGCGGGCAGGTAATGCACTGGGAAGCGGTGAAACGGGGGCCGAGGGAGTTTTATGATAATGTGGCTGTTATTTTAGTATATTGTGCATCTTACGACTTACACGCGAACGAAGTCACAGACAGAAGCTAGCGAAAGATAAAATTTAGTAAGTAGGTTTAACATAGATAGAGATTTTTACACCTTGTTATGTAGGTAAATAAGTTGAACAAATACTGATAAGAAGTAATTACAAACATTGTGTAATGTGTAGCTGTGTGTATACATGTATGTATATTGCATGCAGAACACAATACAGTATTAATTATGTATAATGATTATTAAAACCACAAGCCACAAACTAATATATTTTACAGTTACATATCAAAGTATTGATGTTATTTATTTTGAGTGAATTGCACAAATCTTTTACAATAAAACTTAAATTTATTACTATGCTGCTCATAACAAGTAGGAATTTGAATAAAAAGAACAATTAGGTTCTTGAAGTAGGGGAAAATATTTCATGCAGGAATGATTATGATAAGTATTGTGGATACTTATTAAATCTACACATCAATAATGATGTTACATCTCATATTGATGTAAAAGGAACATAATTCCGTTTTGTTAAGTCATTTCAGAGTGTGAACATGGCTTTAGGCTAACAAAAACAATCACAAACAATGTTGTTGGAGTACTTAATGTGTAATGGTTTGTTTTCTTTATCTGTGTATATAAAGCTCTTTGTCCTGGCTGAGTGATTGACTCATCTGTGCCTCATGTCTCATTTTTTGAGAAATAAAATATACCTTTAATAATTACTTTAGCAAGATTGACTGAATGCTTTTAGATAATCGATATTTTTTAAAGAATATACACAGAATCTTTAGGTGACATTCTAAATACATAAGGTAGGTATATAATAATGATTGTCCTTAACTACTTTTTACAAACTTAGGATCAGTATGATTGGCAATAAAGAGAAATTACTAAGTCAGTAAAGACATTTAAAACTACAAAAAAACTAGGTCATGGTTTTATCATTTTTTGTCTTTTTCATTTGTGTTCAATTAATTGTTATCCTCATTGTGATTAGGTGCTATGTCTAGACGGACAAGGATGTTCACACAAATATAATAATTATTTGAAATGAAAAAGTTCTAAGCAAACATTATCAAAATATTTTAATATTACGATTGTTTATAAATTAAACTGCAATGCTGTTCAAACAATTGGAGAACAGAAAAAAAGCTAATCTAATTAAAGGTATAACAGATTGAAAATTGGCGTCTGGTCAATATTATGCATAAAGAAATAGTCCTTCAATGCCATAGGTCGAGTGACAAAGAGTCAAGAATAACTTTCCAGCACGCGACCCACGGTGCTGGCAGCCCCTTGTTGTCGCGTCAGGAAGGTAATAGAGACCTAACAGCTGATGTTATTAAACAGATAGCACAAATAGAAGCTTACACTGTCATGTTCCCAGCCCCTCGAACCACGATCGGATCAGGCACTAGCGTCACATGTGTCTCTTCTATATTCTCCTCGAGTTCCGTTTCATCAGGGTATATTGCATCAAAGTCTGCCATTGTATTTAACACTAACTAAAAAATAATTTCCTTAAATTATAAACACATAACAAAGCCCAGTGTTTGTTAGATTTTACACATTCACGAAAAAAGGAATACATACAGAAAGTCAAAAGTGACGTTTTGTTTCATAAACAGAAATGTATAATGTTGCTATACTTGGGATTGAAAGTGTTCCTGTGTGCATTCTTCTCAAAATATTCTGTTTTATACAAAACACACAGATGTTTTATTTCATGGCATTCAGCACATATGTTATTTACGATTACTTCTATTCGGATTGATCATTTAATTGATTAATTTAAGTATTTTGTAGCTCGTTGTTATATTTTGAAGTGTTGTAACATTATTTTGAAAGTACAAATGGCGTAGCAAATGCTTCACACTAGATGGCGCAGCATTACTCGTTTAAAGATTATTATCATTCTTAAATGTTAACATTATCTCGGGACCATGGGGTCCCGGACCTTTGGAAGGGGTACAAGTGGCTGAAGCCAAGTCGCAGAGGCCAGTTAGACGCTTTTAATGAAATGAGGCACGAACCGACGATTATCCTTGTACGCATTAAGCAAGTGCACCCAAGAACAACCCCTGGTTGGTGTAGGACTATTGCAGGATATGGAAACAAATATATTGGATTATGGGTTTTGGTGGGTTCAGTGAGCTGGTTATCTAGGACTACGGGAATACTATGGTCCCTGCCTGACCAATGTTATATAAAAAATACACAGATAAAATGGCATGGGGTGACTTGCACAATCAACAATGAGCCCCCGGAAATTGTCGTTAGCACATAGTGACGTAGCAACAAGGGGACAACTGTCCTGAGGTGCTTGAGGAATGGAGAGGTATTCTACGGCTATCAGAACAATCCCAAGCCCGGAAGATGGTGAAGATCCCTACCAGCACTTACTGGAGTACTTCCTTCCTCCGAGCACGTTCGCTCTTGCCAATCTCCACTCAAGCCAGCCAATAAAGGCAAGAAAGATTTGGGAGCTCTGTTTCTCGTCAGGGTTCACTCCAGCTAGCCAATAAAGGCAAGCCAGAGGTGAGGAACAAGTGTGCTCCCGGGACATAGGATCATAGGATCCGTAGGTCGCTTCTGCCCAGCAGCTCGCTACATGCTGCCCTGCGGGTTTCTATTTCTCTCTTAGTCTGGCTCCTCACTCTAGACCTGTTCCGGCAAAGTAAACTCTTCCGGTACAGACCTAGAGTTCGGAGCGCGCAAGCCCCACCACGACGTCAACGTAAGATACGGCGATGGGGGGCTGTGTATCCGCCCGGGATCGAACCCCGGGCCTTCTGCGTTAGCAGATGTGATAACCGCTACTATTGATATTATAAATTTTATTAAAAAAATATGGTCACTGTTCCAAAGACACTGATTACTGTTGTTCATATTATAATTGCAGCCGCATCATAGATTTAAAGCTAATAAAAACCAACATGTACAAACAAATACGTGCAGTGACCTACCTACCTATCTAGCATTCGTCCAGATGGCATCACTCACCACCCATCAGCCTCAAAAGCTTTGCTATCCAGGAAGGCAGTATCACTCCACCCGCAAAGAACGATTGATCACTATTTTTCAGTCAGAAAGCATGAAATCGAGGGGTACCACGAAACGGCTGGGCTAGTTAGGTAGTCGTTCTACAGGGGGTGATGTAGGCTAGGAAGTAGAATGTCAGCGTGAACAAAGCCTCCGAACGAAAATAATTACGATATTCGTACCTAAGATATTCATATTCTACTAGCACTTCGCCCGTGACTTCGTCCGCGTATATTTCGTATTTTTCCTTACAACATTTAACAACCCCTCCGCCTCTTTGAAATAATTTTTCGAAAATGTATGCCTAACTTCTTAACTAAAAGTACTTCGGGTATACTTTTCGTATACCTTGCCTATAATTGTACTTACCCTTTTCACCCCGAAATGGTTTGAGTTTAGAAAAATCGCTTGTGACGTTTCTATTATTTGACAGGGGTATAGGTTTTGAGTAAATCAAACCACGCCATAAAATACCCTCTCTAATATTTACTGCCCCTTTACATTTCGTTTGGGGTAGATTTACGAAAAACCCTGATAAAAGTTATTCTTAATTTCCGATCTTTAACGTCTTAAAATTCTTCCATACAAACTGTAACATCCCCTAATCCCCTTTAAAGAAAGATAAACTAAC
Source organism: Brachylomia viminalis (assembly GCA_937001585.2). Classification (NCBI taxonomy): domain Eukaryota; kingdom Metazoa; phylum Arthropoda; class Insecta; order Lepidoptera; family Noctuidae; genus Brachylomia; species Brachylomia viminalis. The sequence goes on along the minus strand of OW443316.2, from coordinate 10,112,764 downwards.
TTTATTAATTATTTAGATAAGTATTCGTGCCAAGTTTCAAGTTTATTTACTCAAGGGTTTGACCATAACACAAGGAATAATATCTTAGAGAGGAATTTGTTGATACCAAAACACATATTCGGTAACAGTGAAAACAGCATAGCAATAATTATTTGAGATGGCACATATATTTATATAGAAAAAAGTTACAATTTTTTGTTTCAACGATTGTCTTATAGCTTGCATAAGTATGAGAATTTACTAAAACCCTTTACGATTGTCAGCACTGATGGCTACATTTTAGATGTCCTAGGTCCGTATGCCGCCACTACATCTGATGCAACAATCATGCAAGGCAATAAGCATGATGAAAATAGTGCCTGGCATTGGATTTTTCAACAAAACGACGTTATTTTGGTTGATCGGGTTTTAGGGATAGCTTAGCTAGTATTGAAGAGTGGGGTTATGAGGTACATATACCACCCACAAAAGACAGAAACGAAACCCAATTAACAACGGACCAAGCCAATAAATCGCGAACGATTACCATTAGCCGCTGGGTAGTGGAAGCTATGAATGGCAAAATAAAACAGTGTTTTAAACTGCTGCGACAAACATATATTAATAGAGCTCTTCCCCATATATTTGTAGATTTCAAAATTGGTGCTAGCCTTTTAAATGCTTTTCACCCAGTTTTTGAAAACCATCGAGTAGCTTCGGATATAATAAACATTATTGATGAAAAAATAAACAACCCGAATCGTTTATTCGATTACGTCGAACTTAAAAATCTGAATCGACAACGGCAACGTCGAGACTTTGTAAGAATGGAAGCAAATCTACCATTCCTAAATGATTTTCCACGTTTAACAGAGGATTGTATAGTGCTTCACGCTTTGGGAACTTATCATATAAAACTAGCAAAATCGTATGTCGCAGAACATTTCCGCGATGGTGTTTATTTAATTGAATTATATAGAGAGGAGTCATTAGATGGTTTAAACAGATGTAATATTCTGCAAACTAATGTGTGGTTGCTTCGAAATAAAATACAGTCGCGACATGTCAGATCGCGCACATATAATACCTACTTACATTTTGTTTGATAGAGACCAAATCGGTAGAAATGCGATAGTTGAGCATTACTGTACTTGCTTAACAGGCAGAAGAACAGTAGGAAGTTGTGCCCACATAGTTTCAGTTTTGTGGTTTTTATGGTTAGGACGGCACGAGCCTTTCATTGCACCCGCAGAACATTTATTAGATGTTATAGTTGATGATAACCATTGATATTTGAATAAAAGGTATCAATAAATAGTAGTTTTTAACAAAAATATGTGTCTTATTTAACCAATCTTTGTGATTTTTTTGCAGTGATACCCGGTCGATATTGGGGTTAACAAGTGTTTAGGGGGTATTTAGAAGTAGAATAAAGTAAATTACAACAAATTTTATTTCTGTTGGTTTTACGCCCACCTCTCATACAAAAATGCCCATGATCCTTTAACTTCCAATTTTAATATCTTCTCTCAACAAATACCTATTAGGTCAGAGATCTTTCTGATCCTTGGTCTTGCTAGTGGCTTGGTGAGGATATCTGCCAGCTGATCTTGACTAGATACCTTATCCACTTTTAGCTCACCACCAGTCACCAATTCTCTCACAAAGAAATATCGAACCCGGATATGCTTAGTCCTTCGATGGAATTCGGGATTTTCAGCTAGCCTGATTGCAGCTTCGTTATCCACTCTTATGCATGGAATCTCCTTAAGAGCGACAAGATCACTCATAAGCCGAGATAACCAAACAGTCTCTCTGGCTGCTTCACTAGCGGCTACTACTTCAGCCTCGGTGGTCGATATTGAAACGCTTGTCTGTCTTTGGCTTAGCCACGACACCGCTCCTCCTGCATACATGCACAGCACTCCAGTAGTGGATCTACCAGTGCTGATATCTCCTGCGTAATCAGCATCACTAAAGCATTCCAAAAATGCCTTGTTTGTATTCTCTCTTGTACATGATACCTAGATCTGGCGTGTACTGCAAAAATCGCATTATACGCTTCAGTCGTGCGCAGTCTGCTTCTTTTGGCTTTTCCAGACTTCGTGAGACCACACTTACAGCATATGCAATGTCAGGTCTAGTACATACCATCAAATAAGCCAAGGCTCCAACAATTTGCCTGTAGTTATCTTTCATATAACTCATGTCCACCTTCTCGCTCCATGTACCGTCTTTTGGAATCGGCGTCGAGACCGGTTTGCAGGTGTCCATTCCGAATCTCCGCAGGATCTTATGTACATACGACGTTTGGAATATCCTAATTCCATCTCCTCTGTTTTCTATCTCTACTCCAAGAAAATAGGACGCAGCTTTCGTGGTTATTTTGAAACGACGCTTGAGCTCCTTCATCAACTCGTCTATCAGTGCGTCATTGGATCCGACGACCAGACCGTCATCCACGTACAGAGCCACTATAAGCTTTCCACATCCTCTCATTCGTATCAGAAGACAAGGATCTGCCTCACTTGCCTTGAAACCGATTTCTTTGAAATAATCTAGAATGCACCGGTTCCAGCACCGTGGTGCTTGTTTCAGCTCATAGAGACTCTTATTTAGGAGACATACTTGGCCGGAGCCGTCATTATAACCTTCTGGTTGTTTCATGAAGATCTCTTCATTTAACAAGCCGTACAGGAAGACAGTCGAAACATCGAACTGTCTCATCGACATACCTTCGCACACTGCTGTACTAATCACTGAGCGAACAGTTGCCATTCTAGTCACAGGGCTAAAGGTCTGCATGTAGTCTATACCTTTCTTTTGATGAAAACCTTTTATCACCCATCTAGCCTTGTACTTATCTATGGAGCCATCAGCATTCATCTTGACTTTGAAAACCCACTTACTAGGTAAAGCTTTTCTGCCCTTGGGTAAATTCACAAGCTTCCATGTGTCACTTTCCTTCAAAGAGCTGATTTCGCTATCCATGGCCTTTTCCCATAGCTCTTTATCTGGGCTTCTGATCGCATCTTTATACGTTTCTGGTTCATTGTATCCCATTATTGCGTTCATAACAAAGTCTTTGAATCTATCTGGAGGTCGTAACAAAGAACGGTCTCGAAGGATCATCTGTTCCGGGAACACATCTTCTCGTTCATCTGCGATAATTTCATCATTGACACCATCTTGATATTCATCAACAACATTATCATCTTCATTAACGTTTCCATTCCCCTCCGATTCAATAGACTGTTCAGTTATATCTTCTGCGTCGTGAAACTCTTCTCCGACATCTGGATTTCGTTCACGTATATCCATGTCAGTTTCACCAACTCTTTCAGTATTAGGCATAACAGAAGTTCTTTGTCCGTTATCTCTCAAAGCATATCTACCAAGGTCTACTTCAATTTCATTTTTCGGACTGCAGACTGTTTCAGAGTATTCATTCATTAAAGTCTCTAGCGCTTTCTCATCGAAAATAACGTCTCTAGATCTGACTAATGAATTTCTTTCCCGATTCCAAAGTCTGTATCCATCATCATTATCGTATCCAATTAAAATGCACTGTGTAGTTTTTTTTTGCAATTTCTTTCGCTCCTGCTTGGTACATGCGCAAAGCAAGGTGAACCGACTATCCTCAGATGCTTTATCTGAGGCTTCTTGTGAAGCCACAGTTCATAAGGCGACTTGTGTTCCACTGAAGTACGTCCTGTCCTGTTTAGTATGTAAACAGCAGTGTTTACCATCTCAGCCCACAAATTCTGAGGAATCTCCTCATGCGCGTACATCATCGCTCTAGCAGATTCGACTATAGTGCGATTTTCTCTTTCACTACACCCATTTTGTTCTGGAGTGTACGGCATAATGAGTCTTTGCTTTATTCCAGCTTGTCCAAGTAGATCTCGTACATTCCTGTTATCATATTCGCCACCATTATCACTTAAAACCTCGATAATAGTATGTCCAGCATTTCTAGCCTCAGAAATCATCAGTTTTATTTTTTCGGGAACTTCTGATTTATTCTTAAGGAAGTATACATATTATCTGTATCGTGTGAACTCATCCTTAAACAGTACGAAGTATCGATATCCAGAGACACTCCGAGGAAAGGGTCCACAGACATCTGAGTGTATGCGCTCACCAGGTTTTGTTACCTTTTCGCGAACACCAAATGGTTTCCTGTGCGCTTTACCAAAGATACAACCTTCGCATAAATCTCCACTGTTAGATGTCTTTACTTTAACTCATTCTCTATCAATCTTTTGATATGTCTCTTGTCTTGATGTCCCATACGCTCGTGCCATAATTGCAGCGTATCTCCATGACTTATTTGACAGGACTAAACTAATATTTATCTTCTGTCCTTTTCATAATGAAATAGAAAGAAAAAGATGCACTGAACTTAAATTTAGTTTAGTTTGTGAACAAGGGAATCGGCACCATTATCTTTCTGCGAACATCCCTTTATCACTAGCTGAGTTTTGTATTTACCAATAGAACCATCCGGATTAGTCTTTATTTTGAAAATCCACTTGCATGGGATGGCTCGACGACGGTAGTTCGACTAGTTCCCAAGTTTCGGTTTCTCTTAATTTCGCTCTCGATAGCCTTTGTCCACTTTTATTTGTCTTTAGATGATATTGCCTGCTTATCAATCGCTTGCTTCTGCTGTTTGGGGATCGTATAAATTATTGGCTTCCAAAGCCTTAATATGATCACTAAACCTTACAGGAGGCTTTAGGTTTGCTATATCTTTGCAAACCACGCGGTTTTCAGCAGAATTGTCGCGTTTGTTTCCTTCAGCTAGGTTTTCGTTTTCTTCTTCAGAAGGCAAGGACTCGAAATCTGATTCATTCAAATCATCTACCATTTCTTAGTTTTGTTAAGTGCCCTTGATGAATAAGGTCTTGAAATTATTTCGATTTCATCCTCTGAAGCATGTCGTTGTCTTCTTCTTGTTCTTTAAATCATGAAATCAATGCTATATTTCATGTTCACTCTCGAGACTTGGGAAATTATGATTGAAGTTCCTCTGTAGAATAGGAGTCGGCTCTTTCGGCTTAGCTACATCATCTTTTGATTTTGCCAGTAGCGGTACCTGTTCGAAAGTCACATCTCTGGATCTAATCAATTTGATCATATAGCCTTCATCTCCTTCATAAATAATAAGTATCCCTTTTTGAGCTTTCTTGTGCAGCTTATTGCGATAAGCTTTTGGAACATGGGCATAGCAGTTGCATCCAAGGGTTCTAAGATGTTCTAGTCTCTGTCCGTACCACCGCTCATGTGGAGACTTGCTTGGCACGTTCGGCAATTCAACACGTAGACTATGCGTACTACCGTCCGATTTTCACGCTCTACGCGGCCTACTTGCTCGTTACGTGTGGGGCATTGTGAATCTTTGCTTAATTCCGTTTTCAGTAAGGATATTTTTTATTAACGAATTGGAGGTAATGTAGCTGTGTTGGTACAAAGCATGACGTAATCAGCGACCTAAATTCAGGTGGTCAGTGCTATGCTAGGCTAGTATTAGACCCTTACGGCGCCCACTAATGTAGAACAGCCGATATCCAGAATTCCAAAGTACCTTATCAAGAACTAATTGGCGTGTGCTAGCTGACATATGGCAAATAATTTTAATATTTTTGTGTTTCGTAATGTTAATTACTTATTACTATATAGAATCCAGTTCTTCTAACTGAACAGACAGCAGTGCTGCTGGGGAGTTTGTTCCGCCACTTCTTCTTCCCAGCAAAAGCCCTAGGAAGTGGTGAAGGGCGGGCGTTTTTGGGGGACTGTCTTATGTGATTTTGACGTTCAAAAAGTGCTGATTCTCAGCCCGGTTTGAATAAATAACTTTTGATTTTGATTTAACATTAACTAAGGATTGGGTCACATTCGGTGGTTCTCTTAGCCCATTTGTCATCTGACATGCGGCAGACATGTCCGGCCCAGTCTGCCATCTTCATCTCGGCCTGTCGCGTAGACGTCGTGCGTTTAGTGGGTCACAATCGGTGGTTTCTTAGCCCATTTGTCATCTGACATACTGCAGACATGTCCGGCCCAGTCTGCCATCTTCGTCTCGGCCTGCCGCAATGTCGTCGTGCGTTTAGTGCGCTAAAATCGGTGGTGGTCTTAGCCCATTTGTCATCTGAAATGCGGCAGACATGTCCGGTCCAGTCTGCCATCTTCGTCTCGGCCTGCCGCGATATCGTCGTGCGTTTAGTGGGCCAAAATCGGTGGTTGTCTTAGCCACGGAGCAGGTATCCCAGGTCGGGTCAAAAGAAAAGGCAGGGATCTGATAGGAAACCCTGTCTCGCTACCAAAGATTTGTAAATTGGCAGAAAATGCTAATTAAATTTAAAATAATGAAGTTAAGTAGGACTGGGCCGGACATGTCTGCCGCATTTCAGATGACAAATGGGCTAAGACCTTTGTTTCTGCTCCGTGGTCTTAGCCCATTTGTCATCTGAAATGCGGCAGACATGTCCGGCCCAGTCCTACTTAACTTCATTATTTTAAATTTAATTAGCATTTTCTGCCAATTTACAAATCTTTGGTAGCGAGACAGGGTTTCCTATCAGATCCCTGCCTTTTCTTTTGACCCGACCTGGGATACGAACCCTGAATTTAATATTTCCTAAAATTTTACGTTCTCAAAACGGAGCACGGATTGGTTTTACAATAGTTTGTAGGTGAACAACATATTGCAATAACTAGTTCAAATACTAAACGTTTTAGTTTAGGCACAGATCGATTGTCCGTACAAGGCTCGAGCATTATGAATTATCTCACGACTCACTTGTATGACCACTATCACACATGTAGCCTATGCACATTGATAACGTGCAGCTGTGACCCAAAAACTGCCGCCTTGTTATAACACCTCCCTGCTGCATATTATAGTCCGAACTTACGAAAGTACCTATAAAGGAGAAGGCATCTCAAACACGAAGCTGTGTTAATTAAATCCAATTTATTATTGGTGATTTTTGAATGTATGTACGAGTATGTGTCGAATGCTCTTTACTTAAATTTTTATTATTTCAGACGGGTACTAAAATGGATAGGCATTTTAACAAGTATTCCAATTATACTGCTTTATGCTTCAAAAGGTGATGAAGAATTGGCCCAGCTGGACATGATTTTGGGTATCTACGTGGGCTTTATTTTATACATTTTAGTGTTGTCCACAAGAATAGCTTCCTGTTGGATAATTTGCTAGAACTGTTCTCTCTATTTATGACTGCAATCCTCATGCTCATTATTACAGCCCTCAGACGTCCACTACTGGCTAATGGCCTCCCCAAAAGGACTGCCTATGGGCTACCCTGCCGTTTCGCGGTTGTTTCTAAGCATTTTTATAATACCCCAATGTCCCGGGTGATTCTTGTGCTTATCGTATCATGGAGATATTTCAGCGATTTATTTTTCCTCTGCTGTAGGATTCGTTGCCCCATTACTGATTGGAGGATACTTACCTATTAAATTGGTTGATACTTGTATTATTGTATGTCAAAGTCAAGATATTATGTTGAGAGGGCAAGATTTATGACTTCATGAATCATGAGCAGTGCGACATCTTTCGACCAAGCTCTCTATTTCCAAAATATAGTTTAGGTAACACAAATATTAAGAAAATCGGACCTCCCAAATCTACTTTTAGGCATCCGAGCCAGTTGATCAGTATCAAATAATAGATATTAATTCAACCGGTATGGTAAAGGGTATAGGGCCGGCCGTGACAGATCAAACGTTTTTCTAGGCGGGTGCATTGAGCAGTGCAAGTGCACATGCGTATAAAAGCGACGTGTGCGCAACCCTCAGCGTCACAGCGAGTCAGAGCGCCCACCGAAGGTACTCACGCAACATGAAGGTATGGGAAGCTTTTCTAATAACTTAAAGTTTATTAAAATGTATGTCTCTTTTGAAAAATACTGCGAAAACCATGGCAAGGCATAAGCACGTAAACTGTTAATGCCACGCCAGAAATAGCTGAAGATAGATATGTCATAAGATATGCTTTGGAAATATTGGTATACAATGTACATTGGTGTCAGTTGGTGTGTGAGGATGGTTATTGTCATACAGACGTACAGGCATACATTGTTTCAATTTTGCACTGTAATTAGTACTTTTTGCGAAAATCCTGCCCAAAGAGGAAGTTAAAATAAACAAACTCCTTAATAATTTTCCCATATCCAGGTCATAATCGTAGCAGCTATCCTGGCGGTGTGCAAAGGAGCGGCTGGAGGCCTGCTGCCCGCAGTAGCATCACCCTACGCATACGGTCGCCCTCTGGGGTACCCCGCACCACTCGCAGTTGCCCGGCCTGCGTACGCGCACCCCTTCGCCGCGCCACTTCTGGGCCATGCCGTCGCAAAGGTCGCTCCCGTCGAGGACTATGACCCCAACCCTCAGTACTCCTACGCTTATGACATTCAGGATGCCCTCACCGGTAAGTATGGTTCTTGGAATTGAGGACTCTTCTGAATAGCTGAACTACTGAGCCATCAAATGCCATACTTAATTTATTTTGAAAGAATTTTTCACAAAAAACTACTCGCCCTAAACGAAACTGTCCCACAAAAACGACTGCAGTTTCAGGCCAGAACCGCGCGAACCTATATTTAACCCCCCCTATTTTCGATACTGCATATTAGAAAAATTCAGACGCAGGCATTACTAAATTACTCAAATATTATAACAAATGTATTCTTTACAGGTGACTCGAAGAACCAGCAAGAATCCCGTAACGGCGACGTTGTCCAGGGATCATACTCTTTGGTAGAACCCGACGGCACCCGGCGCACTGTGGAGTATACTGCTGATCCCCAAAATGGCTTCAACGCAGTCGTGCACAAGGAGCCCCTTGGTGCTCCCATCGTGAAGGCAGTGGCTGCTCCCGTGGCAGCTCACGCCTTCTACCACTAGTCCCAACTAAACTCTACCTTGGTTAGACGGATCCAGCTTATGTTAATATCCAGACTATCGGTCCCTAGAAGGCTCTTAATAAATTAATTGCCAAATGCAAAAGTCAATATCATCGTACTATGTCTCAAACAGCAGCATTATTTTAGGCTTTTTATGACCAATTTCCTGAATAATGTCATTGATATATCGATAGACTAACCAAGTGTGGCTACTCGGCTTACCAGATACGTAAGCTACCTTACAGGAGCTCCGAATAGATACCTGCTCGTATTTGTAACAACGAATTGATCGCTACGTCATGTTTAGAATCAGATAGAGACAAGTCAGCCATGCATTTATAAGACTCGCTATATTTGGTGTGCTCGTAATTGTCAAGTTTTGCTCATTGTAACTTATACTCACGTCTCTCTTGATAAACATTGTATCAATAATAGACAGCAGGATCTAATGCAAGCATTTTATAACTAACCTAGATCCGTCTGAACGAGCATGTGCCCGTCGAAGTGACCTGATCCGTATTACGTTAATGTTAGATTTATGCTTATTGTAGAGTATTGTTAATTGATGTGTTAAAGCTGGTAATAAATAAGAGGAATCGAAAACTTGTTGCTATTTTATTTTTGACCCGATCGTAATTTGCATGAAATATAAGGCTTTTATGCGACAAATGTGACTCCATTATGTTTCTTTATAGGCTGTTTTTATTGTAAGTGAACCAGTTATATTATATGCGTAAAATAATGGCATACGTGAATGTGTGTCAGCCGCGCCCGGCTATTATGTGTGAGCCTGCGCGGGCGCAGCGTTGTTGTCAGTGCGCGACGCGACATGAGAGAGATACTTTGCTGTTTCCCAATCTAGACCGGGGCTAGCAAAAATTTGTTATGACCTGCTCCGTTTAGACTGGTTCTAATAAAATGTCAATCTCTAAACAGGTACCTGTCTAGTATCAATTATCAAGGTTTGCATTTACTGGCGACCTTTCTTTTATTTCGTTTCGCACTAAATATAATATTTATTGCACAAATAAGTATATAAGTAAACATAGCTTCTCGTATTAACTACATTACACACTCATGCAATCTAGCGCAATGTCAGATGCAATTAAGTAATTTGGTTCATTGCGGATGCATGCATTTAGATATGTGAGCATAGATAAACTAGTACCGATATGTAACGTACAATTAAATTAACTATGGGAGTTAATATTAGCTATAATATTTGTGATCCCGTAAATCCCACCAACAGAATTCGAGTCTACGCCCTACGCTACGTGCTACACTATGCTACGAGCTAAGCTACGTACTACGCTACTGGCTACGATACGTGTTAAGCTACGGGCTGCGCTACATATTAAAGGTTGTCTTTAAAAGATCAGTTTTATCGATAAGGCCATCCGTAGTGTCACCCTATGTAAAATCTTTTATTATTATTTTTTGTTTTACTATGCCCCACCAACCGTTTTCACGGTTTGTCTGTGGGAACGAATCATACAAATTCTTAAAGTTTAAAGTAGTGCATACTTAATGTAGATAATAATATATTACCGAATAGGAATATAGTTTATAAATCCTTAAAGGTTATGTTTGTAATTTATATTTTGTAATGTTTATACATATTAAAGAGTATTCTATCTATCTATTTATCTACATGCTACGCTATGTGCTACTCCACGTGCTACGCTACGTGCTACGCCATGTGCTATGCTACGTGCTATGCTACGTGCTACGCCATGTGCTATGCTACGTGCTACGCCATGTGCTATGCTACGTGCTATGCTACGTGCTACGCCATGTGCTACGCTACGTGCTATGCTACGTGCTACGCCATGTGCTATGCTACGTGCTATGCTACGTGCTACGTCATGTGCTATGCTACGTGCTATGCTACGTGCTACGCCATGTGCTATGCTACGTGCTATGCTACGTGCTACGCCATGTGCTATGCTACGTGCTATGCTACGTGCTACGTCATGTGCTATGCTACGTGCTATGCTACGTGCTACGTCATGTGCTATGCTACGTGCTATGCTACGTGCTACGTCATGTGCTATGCTACGTGCTACGTCATGTGCTATGCTACGTGCTACGTCATGTGCTATGCTACGTGCTATGCTACGTGCTACGTCATGTGCTATGCTACGTGCTATGCTACGTGCTACGTCATGTGCTATGCTACGTGCTATGCTACGTGCTACGTCATGTGCTATGCTACGTGCTACGTCATGTGCTATGCTACGTGCTATGCTACGTGCTACGCCATGTAGTATGCTACGTGCTACGCTGAGTTGATATTTTCATAACGAGAAAACACGATGAATATTGTAAATCGATCAAAGTTTTAGTTTTTAGCCCCTCATCAGTCGATCGAACTGATTAGTTCGGTAACAATAGAAAAATAATTGCGTCTCATTAGCGACAGATGAGCTCATAAGCTACATAACATGCCGAAGGATCAACGTATTAAATAAGTAATCTATATAGATACTAATAATCTATACCTACTAATAATAACGCTGAACCGTTTATTAAATTTGTTTGAACGCTTTAATCTCTGGAACCAGTAGTCGGATTTTAAAAATTATTTTTGCATTTGATAGCTCGAATCTCGAGAAAGGTATTACAGACATTTAACATCACGCTGCGACCCTTACGAGCAGAGCCCTTAGGAGGAAAGAAGACAGAAAGAAAGCTATGCTAAAACGAAGTAATAACGCGGGTGGGCAATGCGACAGGGTGGGAGGGGCGAACAAGAATTTCACGCGAACGAAGTTGCAGGCAGACAGAAGCTAGTATGCAATTTCCTCGGCCGCCGGCGCGGGCGCACCGCGCCGCCGCGCCGCCGCGCCGCGCCGGTGCGCCCGCGCCGGCGGCCGAGGAAATTGCACAACGTACTAAGTACTCGTAGCAAGGGCACTCACGTGGAAGTAACTTTTAAAACATACCGCACGAACATCTATTTTTTATGGGAACTTTAAATCTTTTTATATTACATACTAGCTTCTGCCCGCGACTTCGTTCGCGTGAAATTCTTGTCCGCCCCTCCCACCCTGTCGCATTGCCCACCCGCTTTATTACTTCGTTTTCGCTTAGCATTCTTTCTGACTTCTTTCCTCCCAAGGACTCTGCTCCTAAGGGTCGCAGCGTGATGTAAAATGTCTGTAATAATACCTTCCTCGAGATTCGAGCTATCAGATGCAAAAATAATTTTTCAAATCCGACTATTAGTTCAAGAGATTGCGGCGTGACTAACGCCTATATCTACTTACCTTTGCAATTCCTACAGTCGCAAATCGCATATTGATCTACAAACGACTCCGGGGCTACCGCACGATCTCGGGCGAGGCGGCAAGCCTCCTTGCCGGACTGCCGCCGTGGGATCTGGAGGCGATAGTCCTCGCGCGCCTGTATGAGTGGCGCGCGGAGGCACTACGCCGGGGGGAAACCCCGCTTCCGCGGCAAATCGCGGCGGAGCGGACGGACCTCCGGCGCGATCTCATGGCGGCATGGAAAGAGCGACTGTCGCAACCCAGCGCAGGGCACGCCACGATAGCGGCGGTAAGACCCCTCTTTGAGGAGTGGCTAGAGAGGCGTCACGGCGTCCTCACCTACCGCCTGACGCAGGTCCTCACCGGACACGGAAGTTTCGGGAGGTTCCTGCACATCATCAGGCGGGAGGAAACGCCCGGGTGTCACCACTGCGATGATCGCCCCGAGGACACGGTGGAGCATACGGTGGGGGCCTGCCCTGCATGGGCGGAGCACCGCCGTGTCCTCGTAGAGGCGATCGGCAGCGGCGGCGATCTCTCACGCCCGGCCTTGGTTCAAGCCATGGTCCGGGGCGAGGGGGAGTGGGAGGCAGTCGCCTCCTTCTGCGAAGCAGTCATGCTAGCGAAGGAGGTGGCGGGACGGGAGAGGGAGAGAGTCTCCCGTCCAAGCCGCCGCGGTGGACGCTCCGGGCGTCGGGAGCCGCGTGACGACTCCCGGCCACCGTAGGCGCGGGCCTGCGGGCGGTGAGTAATGGGTAGCTCACCGTCCGATCAGGACCAGGCCCGTGCTGGACGGCGCGTACGTGTTCCACGCGCGCCTCAAAGAGATGTCAGCATCATAGAGGGGGCCCACTAGGGCCCAAGCCTGCCGGGAAAGCGGGATCATCCAAAAGGGGTACCGCTGACCCGGAACATAAAGGGCCAAGGAAGGAACACGGGTGGGTTTTAGTCAGTAAGAGTCTGACACTCCCTTCCGCTCCACCCAGAGCGGGAGGAGTCATTTGATGATTTCCCATCCTCAAAAAAAAAAAAAAAATCTACAAACGACGAAAACAGAGCTGCAATTTTCAAAAAACCAAAGAAAATTTGAATTTGGTTGTCTACAACTGAGGATCCACATGAAATCACTATGCTTTCAAACATAATGCTTTGCTGATACACCAGCTAGTTTTACCGGTCCTGTTGGCTCCAGTAAAGATCGCTTTCCTGAATAAGCAGATCTACAGTTCAAGGTGTTGTTAGAACAATGTCAGCTGCCGTTTGTTTGGCCGTGATTAAAGATAAAATTAAAATGACAATATGAAATCATGCCCGGAACTGCAGTTTCAATGCCTAGGACTGGCGTCGTGAATAAGTTTATACACAATAAGTAGAATTTATACAGAACTATATCAATAAAGATATAGGTAGATGTAACTAAGATATTGAATTGCGTCATGCTATTATGCGATCATGGAAAATAAGGGCTATTTTAGAATGTATTGCCAAATTAATGAACAGCTTATATGTCTACAGTGGCATCTTTTCTTTCTATGAGCAACTTTACCCATGAGTACAGCCGAGCTATTCTGTAACAATATCACGCTGAAAATTTAGGTAAAGTGAGCTATAAGTGAGTTGTCAATAGTGTCAAGCCCTACAGCTCACTTCACCTAAGTTTTCACGGTGAGATTGTTACAGAATCAACCGGCTGTACCCAGATATTTCTCGATTACTCTAAAAATCTGTTACAAAATCTACATTTTTCTACTTTTGTGTCAATTTGATATTAATGGCGGCAACAGATTTTTTGTAAGAGAGAGATCAGATACTTAAGAACCTACAATACTCATGGGTAAAGTTGCTCATAGAAAGTAAAGATCAGTTGACTGCATCTACCTAGGTTTTTTAAACATATTGGTATGATACGAAAAACTTATATAACTATTAAATACCACTAATAACTACTAATTATTACTTGACTTTGTCATATCCTTTAAGCGATTTGGTGCAGTGATACAATTCGTTCCCGGTTCAGGGTTAGGGACAAATCGGATGAATTTTAAAACACTTGAGCAGGTTTTTATTTCTGCCACTACCCACTGGCTGGTGACTCTACAGTGTAGGTACTAATGAGTACAATACAATAAATATTATAATGTATAGTTGACAAAGCTATGCCTAGTGAAAGTAAGGTCTTGCGTTAAGGCTCTGTAACTACCTAACTATTTAGATACGAGTCACTTAGGTGCACGAGACGTATTTGCATTGCTTACATCCCATACAAAAGAGTATGTAGGACGCAGTAATCGAAATTGAAAGTTTAATCTAGCTTTATAAGCAGAATAGAATAGAAGATTATGTTGTGTTAAATGATAAATGATTTTTATTTCTGTAAGTAGGTTTGTACAAACACTTTTACACGTCAATAATATTTTTTTAAACTAGATGAGGTCGGCGTTTCCTATCTGACTACTCTGAGAAGAAAGGCCGAAACAAACTCAGAGGTCACAGTCTCTTTTAAAGTCCAGACAGAATCTTGGTCAGATCATGTGAAGTCTATGTAGATCGGTGTCTGAAATGGTCTTTTGAGGAAAGAACCACACAGATTGAGTGGACCTGTCCAGTCAGTGCACGCAGTTGTCAGCAATCGTGCAGCTCAACTCAGAACTTAAGGAGCTCAACGATTCGACAATACCAAAGAAAGGACATTTGAGTAGGCCGCATAAGTTACTCAAACTGCCAGATCATGATTACTTACACTAAGAGAGAAAAATACAAAAAAAAAGCAATGACCAACATATGATAGTTCTCACATTCACAATAGTTTAAATAATATCTTTACAAAGTAAATACTCCTGTCATAGTCTAAATAAAATTCATCAATGTCAATGTGTAGGTACCTATGGTGTACCTCATAGACATATGAAATCATTGGTGTACCTCTTGTGTACCTCACAGAACAGATAAAAGAGTATCTGTTCTGTGGTGTACCTATATAAAAATCAAAATCAAAATTGTCAAAATTATTAAAAAAGTTGTCTTCACAACATAGCTGTAGTGTAGGTACAAATATATAAAAAAAAATACCTATAATAAATATTTTTTAAACATGGATGAAATAAACAGAAAACTAAGTAATATTCAAGAACTATTAGATATATATATATAAGTAAGAAACACAAGGAAAGATCGAAATATAAGATAGGACTAGGTACACATTGATTTAGTAAAAAAGAAAGCTGGGACAAGTCTAGGGAGTCAGTCAGGAGCAGAAAGGACACAAGGATCATCTTGTTTTTTCTATTCCGTGGATATTATGTTAAAATATTATAGTTGTAGCAACTTCATTATTTGTCAGGAGCAAATACCGGATTAAGTTAGTTTATCCCAATTTATTCTGTAATGTATGCAGCTCATTAAAAGTGCGAATAAAGTATAAAGCATAATCAGCCTGATAATGTTCTCACTGCTGGGACACAGGCCTCCTCTCTATGAGAGGGAGTTGGCCGTAATCCACCACGTGCGGGCAGTGCGGGTTGGTGGATGTCACATGTCTTTGATTTTTTGGTTCTAGGACATGCCGGTTTCCTCCGATGTTTTCCATCACGATTTTGTTGTCTGCCTGGGTTCGAACTCAGGATCTACAACTCGTAAGTCGCAGTCGATACCACTGAGCCACCACTGCTCTAAAGTAAAGTATGTAAATGTAAAATCATGTAGGTATCTTAACAACTTTACACAAGCTGCGTATACTCGTATCTAATGCCGTTCCCAGTTTGCATACCTACGAAAATTCTATCAAATATATCCAATAGTTTAGTCGTTAGTCAAAGATTGGCAAAACCCATAGTCGGCCCATCACTACTTATTTAGTTTGTTTGAATAATTCACTGTTTTAATTTCGATGCTAGGATTTATTTGATAGTTCCAAAATACCCTTATGCATTAGTATTACCTATCAGTGTTTCTCCTTTTTTATTTTTATTAAAGATGGGTTTGCTCTTAACTCTAGTCTAGGTCAGTGGTGACAGAGACAGAGTCGACGATGGAGTGAGCTTACCCAGAAGAAGCCTGTTCACTCTCACTTTGAAGAGATTAGGGTTGTATGCGTAAACACAGACGCAGGTAGAGAGTTCCACTCTTTTGCTGTGCGCATAACAAAAGACATTTGGAAACGCTTAGTGCGAATTGGTGGAATAGCAACTAGGTAAGGATGATAAGTTGCAGTGCGTCTAGATGCCCGATGGAAAAAGGGGGCCGGTGGTATGAGGTATTTTTGTCGTATTGTTACAACGTTTGTTGTTTGCTCTACATTGTATACATGCCTAATATCTATAATTGTGCATAGTGTCCATCAAATATTTGAAGATGGTTAATGAATCATCATCACTCCACAAAGATATCAATTATTTTCGCTGCTCCATTCAAATGATTTGTAATAATTAAATAACAAACATGTCCGTGACCTCAAAGAAACCGTAATACATCAAAGAAATCATTACTGTGATAGTAATGCGATATTAATTCAAAATCTATGTTAGGTTCACGTAATCAAGATCATGGCTAATCACATGAACAGACATGTATGTTAAAAATGGTAATAAAAGTTGATAAGTCTGCATTTACATAATATGCTGTCAATCTTGCATAATGGACGTATTAAGCTATCTAGGTAATCTATTAATACAAATCAGAACTTTAACGAGAAGGCGTATTTAAATATTTAACATTCAATTTTATAATATGTTTTATGATTAATGTTATTTGCAGCGTTTAAAGCATAAAGTACCTTATTGCTGCCTCAAGCTGCATTCATTAGAGCGGCTCAAATAAGTAGCCATAAAGCATGATTGAATTAGATTGTAAGAGTAAACATGGCTGCCGGTATATTGTATCAGAGTTCAGAGAGAATCAGTGAGCAGTAAAACTTTCATTAGGCAACTGTAGGCCTTATAATCGTCGGCAACAACGTAACAATTAGGTAATAAAGCTCCAATTACGAGTCGATGTTAGTTAGAGAGAGACTCGAGCAGCCGAGGCTCCAGCGCCCGTTGCCAATAAGGAACGTTCGAGTGAATGCACGCCGCTTCTATAAATACGCCAGCAGTCGCCGCGCGTGTGTACTATTTACTTCGAACCCTATTGTTGAACAAGTCTGCATCATGCTAAGGGTAAATGTCTTTTTATTGATTTCTAATTATCCTATATTTTGTTTTGTGATACGCACTCTGCAAGTGTAATATTTGGTGCAATCTTGTTTGGCTTTAAACTTGTTTCTAGTGCATCGAGACCTTGTGTGTTTTCAGGACTTGCGAAAGTCATTTCGTAACTTAAACGGTCTTATTACAAAACAAGGTTTTTCTTTTGACATGGTTTAAACCATCGAGCCTGTTTTTGAAATAAGAACCTAACTGAAATCGAAATACAGTTCCTTTTACAAAACTGTCAACTTAGTCCGGTCTTAGGTTGTCAATTTTGTATTAAGAACTTTACTAAAGTCGGCATAAAGTTCCAAATACAAAAACTAAATCGAATGTGTAGGTTGGGACTAAAGTTAGATCGTGTTTTGTAATAAGACGGATAAAGTTTATCTTCGATTCCACTGCAACGTCTGTTTTCGGTTTTCAGGTATCATTGGTTCTGTGTGTGGCGCCGGCAGTCTTCTGTATCATAGTGAGGGATCCGCCGCCTTCGCCGAATGATTACAAGTACTCATACAACATTGAAGACCCGACGACTGGTGACAGCAAGAGTCAACACGAGGTGAGGCAAGGTGATGTTGTTACTGGAGCTTACACGGTGCTGGGACCTGACGGGACCAAGCGGACGGTGGAATACACTGCTGACGCAAAGCACGGTTTTAATGCTGTTCTACGAGAAGACCCCGTGAGCCCGCCCTTGGTGACTCAACCCGCAGTCCCTCACTACAACTTCAATACGATTCAATACCAAAGTTCTACCCCCAGACCAGAGTACGTTCAATACCAGACACCAGCCCCCAGGCCCGAGTACGTTCAATTTGAGACTCCTTCCCCTTCCCCCAAATCTGAGTACGTCCAATTTCAGACACCTTCCCCTTCTCCCAGACCAGAGTACGTCCAATTTGAGACACCTTCCCCTTCCCCTAGACCTGTGTACGTCCAATATCAGACTCCTACCTCCAGACCTGTATACGAGCCAGTGTTGCACCCTCAGGACAACTACGTCGAAGAACAACCTACAGTATATTTCACCCCACAGAACGAAGTAGAGCCCAGGGTACCTTTTGATGGACAGTACTTTATACCGGCGACGGCACATAACAAGTATTAGATTAGACTGTTAACTAAATTATGTAATACCTATCCTAAACTTGTGATATTAAGATAAGTGTGGTAAATGGGATCTGTAAAATAATATGCTGTGAATAATGTACCTAATTAGAGATATTTAAGAATAGAATGATTAACATTAAGTATATTTGTACTTATTGGTTCATTAACTTGTGTGAGTTTTTGTGCAATTGTTCGTATTAAAAGTAAACAAAAACATCTGCGGCTGCTTGTGATGAATAGAAATAAAAGGCAAAGCAAGGCTGCAAGCGTAATTAGACTGTTATTTGTTCTTCAACAGCTCGGCGCCGGCCTAAACAAAAAGTGTCAGTTTTATTTAACCCTTTTGCTTCCTTCTTTCACATTGTAGGCACGAGAAAATGCAAAAACGTTGTAAGTAGATTTGCAATAAAGATTAATGTAATGTCACTGAAAGAGCCAGTAAAGTTCCGGGGTTCTGTGCACCGGATCAGCTGGTTCAAGGCCGTGGCGCGGGAAGTGGGTCGGCGAGCGAGTGGGCTGGCCTTACACGCTCGGGCTTCGAAACCAGCGATTATACGACGTCTACGCAACCGTCACTAATGCATTACTACGCAAACGCGTGCCTGATGAGCGCCATAGACTTCGAATAATGGAGCACTCGTTTCAGTTAGTCTGGATCTTTTTAATTGCTCTGACCCTCACTTAGAACTAATGGAAGTTGTGTAATGTGATGCATTGCCGTGATAATTTTACTAACAAATCAAATTGTGAGGAACTAAAGCAGATTTCCAAAACTTTCTTAACTTGAGATTTTGCTCAGTAAACGAAGTAACATTCGTAGTTGAAGAGCATGATAGAAATACTGACCGGTAAATTAAATCTTCTCTTTGTCGTTCAAAGAGAAGATTTAATTTACCGGTCATGATCGATTGGGTTGAATACTATTTAATAAAATATTTTCTTAGACACGCGTTTTTGAAAGCCCTACACGCTTTTAATAACACGTAGTAATTAATTCACTTCATTATTTATATAAGTAGGTCTACTTGGGTCGTCGCGCGTCGGTTCTTATGAGGCAAATATTCTTTTTAAACCACTCACTCCAGATGGGGTTATTCCACTAATCCCCATTGACAATCCCCATCAATGGGGATTTGTGACCTTTCCTCGCTCAAATACTAATATGTCTCATAGAGCTCATAATGGAGATTTGTAACAATTTGTAAAAGTAAAATACAAACAACATAATTATACGTACCTATTACATCTCTAAGAATCTTTCACTCAAAGAAGTCATTTATTTCTTATGGAGGTAAGGACTCATTGGTTATGTTTATAATCAAACAAACTAAAGTAGCGGCTAAATTAAGGCGCTTCCCTGAGCAAATAACCTTGAGCACTCGTTCCCTCTTTGCCGCACCCCCTCTCCAATACTTCTCAATCACCTCTACAATACTTCGTAAAACCTTTGCTCTAAGCGTAAAACTCGACTAGCGCCATCTGGCGAACAACTTACGAATACACGTAAAAATCACAGACCTTAGAATTCATAGACACGGAATTCAATAAAAATAAGAACCTTTAAAAGAAAGAAAGAAACCTTTATTGATGCGTTAATTTGGTCATGAATTCAGTGACTATACTTATGTCCATTAATACTATCAAAGTATATTCTACCTAATACAAGTTTAGTATTCATGGTACTCTTTAATAAACCTAACCTCTTCAGATTTATTTAATTTTTACTTATTATGCTAAAACGATGTATGATAATGGATAGGTGATAGTTTTATTGTAATGTTAGTTTTAAGATACATTCTTGTTTTGTTTTTTTTATCTACGCTTACTGGCGGATAACATTTGTTCTAAACCTATTTATGTTTTCTCTATAAGTGAATTGTAATTCTTTTGAGAAAATATATCTTTAACCGTAAACATTGTGCGGTAATTATTTTTAGATTGAACGCCAGTTACCCGTTATTCAGACAGTGATAAAAGTTGAAAAATAAAATTGTATAAACAACAAAGTCAACTTTAATATCATTTATTACTTTAAATAGGTACTTATACCTATATTCAAATTATTATTAATTTGACTATATTCAAAAATTCATGAAATTCAATAAAATCGCGAAAAAACTTTTCCTTAGGTCACGGTCAATTGGTGACGTAACAAGTTCGCAACCACAACCACAACTGACATAAAATAAAATCTAAATATTTATGTGAATTTAAACATAACTATTACTACGTATGTACTTAAAATACAATACGCTATAATGTGTCTTATTAGTAATGAAGTAAGGATGAATGGCGCAAACTAGTCTAAAAAAGGTGAGGTGATTTGCTAAGCTACGAATAAGGATAATGTTTACGCGGATTATATTCCTTATTTCGATTAGTACCGACCGGACCGACTCGCACGTCGTGTTCCCGAAGTCGGTTCATTTACTCGCCGCTTCAGAATACTTCCGGCACGGCCACAGAGAGCCCGGAACTTGCAACCAATACTTGCCCGCGCAGCTGAAAGCCGCAAGCCCCGCGCCTTCGGCTTTCCGAGTTGAAAATACTTCGAAGTTCTGGTTTCTGGTAGCGTAAATACCTACATCTCATCATAGCGATTAAATAACTTGCTTATAATTTGTAAATAATTAAGATATAGAGAGATATGGTATTAGGTTTCTTTGTTTTATTGTATGTTATGTAAACATAAGTATTTGCTAAATAATCGTTAGCAATAAGTTTATGTTTAGTATTATTATCTACTGATAATGTGACGTGAGCGAGCAAGTGCATTAGCCAACGCGGTGACGGCACGGGCACGGTTTTCACCCTCGAGACTTTGCGGCAGAGTCCCGCTACACCACGCATGAGTTACAGTAGTGAATACGCCATGATATGCGAATAATATCTTAGTAAAATAAAATTTTGGTAATTTGAAAAAATATTACTGGCAATATGTTTATTATTAAATTGTCTATCCATTATTAGCAAAGTAGCAAGCAAGCACAGTAGCAAAACAAAAATAATGCTTACTTCACGAGGAGATGCATGGTATCATCATTATTTCTCATTTCTGTGGTTTCGTTGTAAGAAGATTAATTAAAAAATCAAACTCAAACTCAAAGCATTTATTTCAATTAAACCATTTACAGGCACTTTTGAATTGTCAAGTGGTCGGTCAGTCAGAAATATGAAGCTAGTTGCCCATTCCAAAGCGTAGTAGGTACCTATGGAGAAATACTCCTTAAAAAAAGTCTACCATTGTGGAATCAAGATTATGTTATATTTTTATTAGTTGCGTTTTAAATAACAAGAAGATACCTCCAAAAACTGCCCATAATACAGGTAGCGCGGTGTTATGCTCGCTCGGGGACGCGCCTTAATAGCCTAAGTGTAAAAAAAATTGCTAAAACAATGAAATTTACTAAAAATTAACTTTTAAATTAAGAACAACTTTTAAATTAAGTGCTTTGTGGTTACTTTGTGAATGATTATTCTAGCACTTTTGTTTACTTACGGTAGTTAAGTCTTTACCTAAGTAGTATGTTTACATAGTAGTAAGTAGTTTTAGTGGCGCCACTTTTATAAAAAAAATGTGAATCGTGAATACAGATGAATAAGATTAAATATTAAATTAAAATCTATTACGTTCACTCGTGAGACATCCAAATACGTAAGTTTTAAGCCGCTTTATGATAAAATAGTTTTCTGTAATGAAGAAAATACTGACGCAAATAACTATAGCAAAAAGCTAATACGAATGTCTTCCTCCTGCCTTACCTCCATAAGAGAAAAAAAGTTCGAGATTCTTACTTATATTTATACTTATGTTGTTTGTATTTTATTTTTACACAATGCCCCATTATGAGTTCTATGAGATTGTCAATGTTCATGGGGATTATCAATGTGTATTAATAGAATAACCCTCTAGAAGATGTACCTACATGTTGAAGATGACCAAATTTCATCATCCCTGGAAGTCTCATGTTTATAACTTGACCATGTAAGTAATTGCCTCGTTAGTCTCGTGGTTGCAAGGGCGTCTGCTGAGTGTGGAGTCCTGGGTTCGATCCCCATATCGGAAAAAGTGTTAATATTAGGTTTTTTCTGTAAGAACTCCTCAGAAGCAGCCCGGTCTGCATTTGTGTTATAAGGATCGACCAAAAATAACTGGCGTAAGGAAACGTGGATAAAGGACTGACTGACTTTTTGAGATCACGTTTCTACCCTTGCGAAGGAGTCTTTCAGGCGCTTAGGATTTATTTTGCGAAATGCTCGTAACTTTCGCAATCCAAATGTTGTTAGGCTGTTGTACGCCGCTCTGGTTTGAAGCAAACTCGAGTCCAGCGCCTGTATTTGGCACCCCTATGACGCGAACCAAACACTGTTGCTGGAAAGGTACAAAAAAACTTTCCTTAGATGCATCTTCCAAAGATTATACCACTTCTTTCCCTACATGTACCCTACTAACTATCTTTTATGGACGTTGGGTTTTAACTCACTGGAGGTGAGAAGAGGCCTTGATCAACTCAGCGTAGCCTGTAAGACCATACGGGGACGTATCGACTGCCCAGAGCTCCATGGTCTTTTCTGCCGACTATGTTTGCCCGACAAATACAATCTGTTTGCGCAACTGCCAGCCAAAACTGTAGCCAGAGCCGAATCCCCAGTCTGTCGTAGTCTAAAGGTGCAGAATGCCCTTCTGGCTGCCAACCCTGAATGTGATGTGTTTGCGGATGAATGGATTGAAATTATGCGTAGGTATATGTTTGGTGTTCTGTGAGAGAAAGTATGCAAGATACGCACGGCAATATCTGCGGATTAATACATTTTGATGTTATCTAATAATATTTGTTCAAATAATTGGTTGTTTATGTAGATGCTTTGTATTCTAAGTGCTTACTGTTTGTTTTATTTTATTTTGTAATAAGTAGGTACTTACTTACATACCAATCATAGAACCTGACTTGGTTTCCGTACGTCCTCTTCGGGTAACCACTGAAAATCAGCGCGTTGCTGTGGGTGTATAGCACAGCATCATGCTGAGTGGAAGCCTTCTTGTCACAGTCATAACGTGCAGCTGTCGACTATTTCTGTTTTGTGCTCGTGATTAGAGATCTCTTTGTTATTTTTTCTATTTGTTAGAGCTAATTATCTTTTTTGTATGCACGTGTTTCTGTGACGAATAAAAACCCATTATATTATTTTCTTTCTTTCAAGGGAGTTTACTGTTCCATGTTAGTTTTAAGGTTATTTATATTAGTGTCAACGTAATTGTAATTGTAATTTTGTATCTATGTTACTTAATGTAATTGGTGTTGTACCGTTTTAAATAACTATAAATAAATAAAAAACATTTATTTAGATACAGGGTGTCATCAACGCACAACCTGTTACCATGGACTCAGTACCTACATGATTCTGAACCTCCACAGCATAGAAATTATTCGTAGGTTATTAAAAAAAAAAATGCACTGCCATATATTTTGAACGCGTAGGTATTGCACTTTTCTATGAAAGAGCTGATTTTTGATAACCAACGAAAAATTTTTAAGCTGGTCTAGCATCACGTGGTGAATTCATGGTTTCAGTTCGCGGGTCGGTGTCCCTGTCACCCAGTACATACATGTACACCTCGTGTCTACTCCTTTGCAAAACAAAGGCGTGATGTGTAAACTTTGCATCGTTAATTTGTGAAGCCAATTACCCACCGTGAATCATTTCATGAATTTGTGAATTTAAAGTCATTACGCACATATTTGTTGATGATAAAATTAACTGAAGCTGGTAACAGGCAATTGTGTGTTGGCATTATTATTTAAAGCGCGTGGGATTCAAGGTCTTCAACAAAGATATTTAACAATGTTATCGTTACATCGGTTAAACCTACGTTATGTTGCTTGTGTGCATTGTACAGGCAGGGTGCCTTGCAATACTTTCTTCCTAATGCTCGGTTCCGATAAACAAAAACGAATCGTTTTGCATAAGTACCAATGGTAGCATTTTTGGGCATATAAATAGATTTATAATCTAAATTTACCTGTGATAGCTACTGCCCTAAGGGCGGGTCTACTATGCAAAGTTATAAGGTCTTAGCTTCATTATTGGTAAAGATACAAGGGTCTTAACTTTAACCAATAACGGTCCGTAAATTATTGGAATCTGCCATAACAGTCGTACTTATAAAAACTTGAGAGGTGTCAAGGGACACCCGGATGGAACGAAGTTCCTTTCGATTAATTAGTGAAGGAATTGTAATAAAATTTTATTTTTTTTAAGTTATAATAATATTTTTTTTGTATTTATAATTCTTTTTTTTATTTATTTTTTGTTTTTTTTTATACCTATATATAAATAATATATATATATATATATATTTTTTTTATTTATATATATTCGCTCCAATATCTGGCTTGCTTTCTATAAGAGAGAGAGAGAGAGACAGACAGAAAAACATGCGCACGCCGCACAGCTTACAATAGCTTACTATAGCAAAAAGTGTCGTGACAACTTTTCGTAAGAATTTTTTCCGTCTCGCCCCCTTTCACAACGCGCGATAAGGAACTTCGTTCCAAAAGAGAATGTGAGCTAGAAAACTAGAAATCTTATTAAAAAGCGCGTCTTCACGCGTTCTTATAAGAGGTTTCTTGTTTGTAGCTATAGACATGTCTTTATCTTCTTCTGTATTACGATCAGTAGGAACGATAAAAGAATCAATTCACATTATATATACTATATCAAGATAAATTCACATTATGGTATGCAAATAAATGAAATGAAATGAATCGCTCGTCGCCAAGATAAAGATATAGATATCTGATCGGACACATGATACCTACTTATTTATAGTGTTATTTTTAATAAATAAGTCTAAAAATAAAACTGATAAAAAAGTGGGATTGAATTGATGCAAATACCTAAAATAAAATAAATTATAATTATAATTGTTTATTACTTCCTAACATTTCTACATTATGAAAATTACAAAAAAGGGGGTTGTTCCCACTATTCCTACCATGAATTTTTACCAGTAGGAATATTGTGAATGTTCTTCTCGTTATTCCTACTAGCAGTAATTATGTGAAGTCCATGGATCAATATCCCAACCTAACAAAAAACACCCGAACTACAAAACACCACCTAACTAAAAAAGACCCGAATGAAAATACAGTAGCAATACTTTAATATTAAATATCGTAAAGAAATATAAAACTAATCTAAAGTGGTGCTACGGGGCAAAGCAAGAACCAGTATCCACAGCCGCAGCGCGTGAGGCAGCCCATGTGCAGCCACATGTACTCCAGGTGGTTGTCGTGGATGCAACATTTGCAAGCCAGCATCCGCTTAGAGAAAGCGCTCGGGATTAGGTTGGGACGCTCGCGGGTACCGGGACCTGAAATAATTTGGTGAATGGTAACGATGTAGAACCAATCTTATCAGATGCAGAAAGCTGGAGATAGGCTTTCTCAAAGCCTGCAAACATTTTGAAATTCTAAGCTATATACTTGGTAGCATTGGTAGGTACCTAATAATATTGGTTAGGTACTGAACCTAATTGAAAATGACATGAGAACTTTAGATAATATCGATGTTCCATATTCAGGGGGGAGAGCAGTGGTGGCCCAGTGGTAACGGCCGCGACTTTCGAGTTGCAGGTCGTAGATTCGAACCCAGACAGGTCCTTTACTTTGTTGTAAATTATTTCATCACCTTTGCTCTCAAAACGGTGAAGGAAAACATCGTGAGGAAGTCCTAGAAACAAAAAAAACGAAGACACGTGACGTCTACCAACCCGCATTGGGCCTGCGTGGTGGATTACGGCCCGCTCCCTGTCACCGAGAGGAGGCCTGTGTCCTAGCAGTGGGAACATTATAGGCTAATCACATGCTTCTGCACATTCAAGGGCATGCGTTAAGGTATTTGAAAATGACATGAGAACTTTAGATAATATCGATGTTCCATATTCAGGGGGAAGCGATAATGTATCCCATGAAATTATTTTTTTCTTAAATTTGTTTTTTGCAATTTACTTTGCAGGTCAGTGTCATTTTATTTATTCGCAACCGTAACAAATTTGTAATAACCTGAACTAATATTTACATAATTTAAAAAGCTAAGTCTTAAAATGTGTACAAGTATATAAAAAAAAAAAACAAAGGGCATCAAAAAATTCGTCCGCATCGCTGTCAACAGGAAAAGTGCCCAAAAGGCTGCCAGCATTGCCACGTTGTATGGCGTTATTTGCCCAAAAAATAAGCCAGCACAGCCCTCTGGACACGTGAAGTGTCGACCAACCGCTTGGCGATGTCTCGAAAAACTAAGTGGGCACTTGAACCCCCTGGCCCTAGTGTTTCAACCCCAAATGACTCAAACACATAAGTCCCAAAAAGTCAAAAAGATGTGAGTATTTGCGCCGTTTGAGGTATTATGTAATTATAATCATTAAAAAAGCATCAATACCACTCTCTAAGTTAGAATTGGCCTCAAATGATTTCATGAAATAATCATTCGATAGGGCAATTTTGCCCTATGGTTGCGGGGTTGCCTAGTGATAATAATTCTGTAAATACATTTTAGTTACTGTATACCAAATTGGTTACCAGTTAACTGACCAGTAAATTGCAAGAAAGGTAACAAAATTTGGATTTCACGGGTTTCTCTGGCGAATGACGGTTATTCCGTTTATTCACCCCTAAAAATCCACTAAGATATCTAAGGTGGATTTTTGGACATGCGTTTCCCCGTATCCACCTTAGGGTGGATTTTTTGGGGTGGACAAACGAAATCACCCCCGATTTCGCCGTAACTGCCGCGTACTGTACCTTTCTTGATAGGCAAGATGCGGAAGGGGTCGCAGTCACCAGCCAAGTGTGCGAGCAGCTCTCTCTTCTCAATGCCAGTCACGTGGTCCAAGGGATCGTGCATGCCTCCGTAAGCCCGGGAGCCCAGCGGACGCAGGCGCTGCGCCGTGTTACGTAACCACCACATTTTGAACCTGTTTGGATTTACACACACATATTACATCACGCCTGTAATGCTCCAAGGGCTAGGCAGAGGTGTACCTATAGAAGATTTATATCTCTGCCTAAAATACAGTGTACGCACGGCTACAGATCAAGCTATACATTTCCAGTATAAGCTGATCTCGAACAGTGTAGGATTTCCTTACAATGAGAGGTCAGTGTAAACTGGAAATGTATAGCTTGATGTGTGTACCAGTGTACACCCACATTTCGCACGTTATGTTTAAGTCCCATGTAATAAAGAGTTCAGTGGTCTTCAACTAAATAGTTAACGCGAAGTCTGTTGTAGCCTGTGGTAGGGACCCTACAACAGGCTACAACAGACTTCGCCTGAAGTTAGCAGCTTGCTCTAAATTATAAAACTTTGTGTGCTAGGATATGTCCTTAACCCAGCATAAGTGTCTTTCTTCTGACTCAGCAACTCAAAGCAGAAGGCACAGTTGGGTGGTAGGGACATCAAATCAAAATATTTTATTTCACATAAGCCTACATGGGGACTTATGAAACGTCAGAAGCTATGTGCACGGTTCCAATTGATCGTTTCCTATGGAGAAAAGAGCCGGCAAGAAACTCCACGGTTACGCTTTTAAAAACGATTGTATTTTACCATTTTTTCAATACAGTATTATTAGGAATGGGAGGACAGTGTAGGCTTGTCAACAAGTACGGTAATTAACTAAATAGAAAATGGTCTACAAATCTACAGTCTACAAGTTAGGCATACAACGTTCTCACATTCACAAAATATTAAAAAATCTGTATAATAATAAATAAACTCATAAAAATAAAAGCCTATTTAAACCAAATGAAATGATTGTCATTACAACTGTAACAAATCTCAATTAATATCCAGTCTACAAAAGGCATTAGTAAAGAGTTGAAATTAGAATTGTAGGTATATAATGTCAAATAATGAGAGTATTATGTTAGAGATGTAAAAAAAAACCTCGTAATTTGAGAGTAGTTAATAGACATTTACATTGATGCCGTTAATGAGGTACCAGGGAAAGCACATGTCGTTCCTTGAGGCGGTGCGGCGGCGCGGCGGCTAGCCCGCCGCTCTATGGGGCGAAACAGTGTTTTTCATCTCAAAAATGGTTCGGACGAAAGTGGTGTTATTGAAACCGTTTTTATTGTTTTATATTATGAGATGATAAGAGCTATCCGAAATAACAGTAAAAAAAGTATAATGTTTTAAGTATGTCATTTTAAGCCCACTTTTAATTTTAAACTTCGAGAATTTCATATTATCTAGATTACATTACGGAAGTTCAACTTCTAAGTTCTTTAAGGGAATATATTTTGCCCGCTGTAGTACAACGAGGTCAAAATAACTCTGTTAAAGCTTATTGTCAAGCGTTCTACACGGGCAGTTTGTGGGTCAATTATACGCAGAAGGCTCTAGATGCTCTAAGGGTGCAATATAATAATGGCTTCAGGGTACTGTTGAGGTTGCCCCGATTCTGCAGCGCGTCTAGTATGTTTGCTGTAGCACGAATGGATGACTTTTATGCCATTATGAGGAAGAAGAGCGCATCCTTGATAAGCAGAATGAGGAGTAGCAGCAACGGTATCCTGAAAACCCTAGCTGAACAACATGATGCGCCAATTCTGAGACACTCTGTACGGTTGCTTGTGCGGCAGTGGTGATAAATAATTTTGTGTACTTAGGATAGTTACTAACCCTTAGATGATAAGTATTGTACTAACCAGTGGACCAATGTTGTCAGATGCTTTAAATAAATAATAATAATACATATAAGTATTATAAATTTTTGGATTGCTCAGTTTCTTTAGTTTACGAGTATGTTAAGCGAGTACGTTAAGCATCATTTATTGTGAATAAAATATATATAAATAATACAAGGCTCAAGAAAATAGGTGGCTCATTCAGATGACGTTTTTATAATAAACTTCCAAACCACGTCCAAGATCTAAGCCTTAATAAATTCAAATCATTCATTAAACGTAAGTTATGCCAGAAAGCCTTTTATACTGTGAAAGATTATATTGAGGACAAAAAGGCTTGGGATTGAATTGCTTCAATATTATTTTTTGCATACTGATTTTGGTTTTTTTTTTTTTTTGCATACTATTTGAATTTTGATAATTTTTATATACACCATGACATGAACACTTACTTTGTGAAGTATAATATTATTATTGTAATTATTGTAAATGTGAGAACTATGTGGGTCATTGTTTCAGTTTTAATCATGGTCTAGCAGTTTAAGTAGCTTATGCGGCCTACCCAAATGTCCTTTCTTTGGTATTGTTCGTCGAATCGTTGAGCTTCTTAATTAAGCTCTGAGTTGAGCTGCACGATTGCTGACAATTGCGTGCACTGACTGGACAGGGTCCACTCAATCTGTGTGGTTTTTCTTCAAAAGGCCATTACAGACACCAATCTACATGGTCTTCACATAATCTGACCAAGAATATGTCTGGACTTTAAAAGAGACTGACCTCCGAGTTTGTTTCGTCCTTTCTTCTCAGAGTAGTCCGATAGGAAACGCCGACCTCATCTAGCTTTTAAAATACGATTGACGTGTAAAAGTGTTTGTACGAACCTACTTACAGAAATAAAATCATTTATCATTATCACGTTATCTTTTTATGAGAGTTCTTTAAGTAATTCGAAAATTTTCCGTCTTTTTATTTTCAAGTTGAGGTTTCTTTGTTGCCGATAGATACTGACATTTTAAGATTTCTTAACTATTCAGTAATACAGGGAAATAAAAAACCTGCGTTATTACTGCGGCACAAAATAGCATACTTAAATATATACTTACCTATAATATTTGGAAAAATATTATCACACGAAATTTTTTTTGTGGTGGTCATTTTAACCGCACGTACAATGATTTTGCATACTTCTCATCAGTTGTGTTAATTATAATCAGTATTGGTTACAGCATGTTTCTTATAATCTAGGCTTTGAAAAGTGGACTGCATCGGCTCCAGAGAACAAAAACATTAAAGAAGAAAAGAAGTACGTCCAATCTCGTTTCCTGGATTGCTTAGTTTACACATTGATAAACCTCGTCAAGGTCCCGGAAACAGCAATGATGGAAATACGGCAAGGAGATTATTCCAAAACAATCAAT
Organism: Brachylomia viminalis; assembly: GCA_937001585.2. NCBI lineage: Eukaryota > Metazoa > Arthropoda > Insecta > Lepidoptera > Noctuidae > Brachylomia > Brachylomia viminalis. The sequence continues at coordinate 10,082,172 of OW443316.2, read as the reverse complement.
GTTCTGCAGAAATGACGGGTGTCGATGAAGAGTTGATTAAGAGATTGACATAATTCTGCAAACCATGTCATATGGATTTTCCATAAATGCAGTAAAGTTTGGTGAAAATATACGCTCTAGACTGCACAGTTATATGTGAGTAAATATAACTGGTACTATATGTCATCTTCAGTCCACAAAATTCTTATAAATGGTGCCAAAATAATCGAGCATTTTGCAGTTTTGCCCATAGGCCAATTATCTGAAGATGCTCAAGAAGCTCGTAATAAAGACTATACCTAAGAAATACAGGTATTACGCTCGCAAGTGTTCCAGGTCAGCCACAATGGGAAGACGTTCTGCACATACTGCTGTATACTTCTGATCTTTATATATCTAGCTTAAATAGATCAAGTATTGTGATATCAAAAGAATTACCTACTTAACGAAGCTAAAGAGCTTTTAGTATTGGCAAGTGATGAGAAGAATAATATTTTTTTTCCATTAAATGTATATTTTTTTGTTTATAATGATGTGGCTACGTAGTCATTAACTTATTTATAATTTTAAGTTAACCTAATGTAAGCAAAATATTTTTTTTTAATAATTTAATTTAATTTTTGTATGAAATTTTCAATATACCTATAGTTCTTAAAGTGACGGTTTTTATTATCCAATACATAAGTATTCAGGAATACGTAGACAAAATGTCAAGAAACAAAAAAGTTATAGATTTTTGAGATCGAACGCACCGTTTCGACCCATGACGGCGCGTTGTGTTCCACGCGCGCCTCAAAGAGATCTCAGCACCAAATGATGGGGTCCGCTAGAGCCGATGCCTGCCAGGGTCGCGGGAAAGTCGGAAAGGGTTACCGTGGTCCCTGGTACAGGTAACTGAAGGAACACGGGTGGGTTTCAGTCAGTAAGAGTCTGACACGCCCACCCCCGCTCCGCCCAGAGCAGGAGAAGTTATTTGATCTCTTTTTACAAAAAAGGGCAATACGCGCTATCTATAATATGGATCCTCGCGAGTCTCTTAGAAACAAGTTCAAAGAGATTGTTATACTAACTCTGCCTTGTCTTTATATCTTAGAAAGTATTTTGTATGTTCGAAAAACTTTTCAAAACAAGAAGTGATTTCCATAATATAAATAAACGTAGTAAAATCAAATTGTGATACCCAAATTTAGATAAACTAAAACAAGCAAGTAATTTCTTATAAACAGTATCCCCTTTTATAACAGGTTGCCAAAGTCGGTTACAGAACTTAGCGATGGGAAGTTCAAAACCCACATCAAACGTATGTGCAGAAGGGATTAATGCCAAACTTCCTTGTCTTCGACGTAATATTTAATCTTTTAGTACCTATGCTTTTTTGATAAGGATATATTGTTTGATGTGGGTTTTGCACTTTCCATCGCTAAGTTCTGAAACCGACTTTAGCAACTTCAAATGTGGTGTCTCAACTATTCACTTATTGGTTTTTCACAATCGTTTAACAACATGGGATATGACTATATGTAATTTACGGTTTAGTTTACATAGTGGATTGTTGCTTCGAATCCCTGGAAGGGAGCTCTATATACCTACAGGGTGGCAGGGAAATCTCTAAGTTCATATAATCCCATTGAAGGACTATTTCATGAAATAGTCACATACATATCATATTTTATTCAACCTACAACCTAACACTGACCTGCAAATTGCAAAAAATGTAAGAAAATTTGAATTTCGCGGGCTACGCTGGCGCTTCCCCCATAAGCTGATTCGGCGGTGGAAAGATAAAAGAGTCAGCAAATCTTGTAGCTTGCACCTTGCGCGATGTAGGTCCGTTACTCATGGAAGCTATATTATGTTCTCTCGTATCAGTACAAATTATACGAGAACTTGACTTAGCTCATGCAGTGCACAAGCATTGGGAAGATCAGCCAGTCTGTTGGCTGGAAGGGTGGCTAACGACCCAGAAGGTACGGGTGCTGCTAAACGATCTTTGCCTCAAACGATTTCAACACATTTTTGCCCCGGGGCCGACCGAACGCTTAGCGCCGTCACTGCTGCTTAATGGTCAAAAATACATTAATCAATTAACTTACCAATCAGATTTTATCACACATGCACTTAATTATGCGGGGGAAAACGTACAATACATTAGCCAAAATTGTGCTGAAACCTCAGCTTTCGTTCAGTTTGGAAATGATTTATTATGACAGCGTCAAACGTTCCTTTTGAATTTAGAATTCTCGTTATCAAAGTGAATAAAATATCAGGCACACTTAAAAAGTTCCATCGGGCGTAGCTTTTAGTTTTTGCCATTGATGGTAGGTTTGATAGAGATACTAGAATATCAATATCAATGGTTTTTCCTTATATATGTATTTCGGATGAATTTAAAAATACAAGAAAAAGAGAATAAGGAGGAGATTTTCAACTTTTTATTTAAATACCTATTGATAGGCTCGCGTTTGACCACTATCTCACTCAGTTGTAATGCGTTCGAGAAAGCGAGAAAGTTATGATTTTGTGAACAATTTAAGCTAAGTGGTTTGTAAATATGAATGCACAAATGAGGACTACGAAACTGCACTCGTATTACCCAGCTCTTATGGTTAAATTAACAAATATGTGCCGTCGGCGTCACAAGGACGCGCCGCCCAAAAAGCTTTACATTACAAGTGATCTTTATGCCCGAGATCAATCATAGCCCACTTGCTCTCATTAACATACTATACGAACCATTTCGGTAGACACCCGCAACACAAATGTATAATTGAATTGTGAAACATTCCAAAGCGACCGGTTCATACGAACTTACTCACGACGATGTATAATAATGCCATGTTGAGGCAGCTGGGAGGCATATAAAAAGTCGAAGAGATACAATTACGGCACATTCAAATTGGGATCTCCTCATAGTGAAGTCACTCATATCGAAAAATGGCTTTCAAGGTACGAAGCCGACTTATTAAATAGCTTAATATAATATATTAAATCAAAAGGGGCTACATGGGATAAAAAATATAGAAATTTCTAACAAGAAAAGAATAGATGGAAAATGTAGTTGAAGAAAATATTAATAGTGTCAAACCTACAAAGACTGACTGTGCTTTTAATTCGGGGTTACCCTACTTAAAAGTTCGTCAATAACGATAATTCTAGAATTTTATCTTACCTAATATATATATACCTATATTTTTATTTTTTTTATTAATATTTTTTTTTATTTCCAGCTGGTAGTCCTGTTCTGCGCTTTCGCTGCTGCCAATGCGGGTATCATCGCCCCTGCGGCATACACGACTCATCCCGGTCCCGTCGCATACGCGGCTGCGCCCGCTGCGCACGTCGTGCACGCAGCTCCCGTAGCGTACGCAGCGCCCGTCGCTAAGGTGGTGGAGCAGTACAACGCGCACCCCCAGTACAGCTTTGCGTACGACGTGCAGGACGGTCTCACCGGTGACTCCAAGAGCCAGCACGAGACCCGCGATGGTGACGTTGTGCAGGGCTCCTACTCCGTGGTGGACCCCGACGGCACCAAGCGCACCGTGGACTACACCGCTGACCCCCACAACGGTTTCAACGCCGTCGTGCGTAAGGAGGCCCTCGGTCACGTCGCTAAGGTCGTCGCCCCCGTCGCCAAGGTGGCCCCAGTTGCGTACCAGGCTGCCCCTGTCGCCTACCATGCTTCCCCTGTTGCGTACCACTCCGCCCCTGTGGTGCACGCCGCAGCGCCTGTCTACCACTCTTCCCCTGTCGGCTACTCTGCCCCTGTCTACCACCACTGAGAGTCAAACCTAGTCAAGCCTTGAACTGAGGATAATATATTATTTATTACATTAGACTTACGATAATGAGCAAATAAAATGTTTTCTACGAAACATGCGATTTTATCATTTTATGAACGATCATTATCATCCTACCCATCCCAATATACTATAATTAATTATTTACCATTAGCTCTTACGTTCAACTATTCATGATAGTTGAACGTAAGAGCTAATGGTAAAATGTAAAAAAAAAGTTTTCTTTACATCATTAATTTGATACATATCAAAAGAAAATTTCTGAATCAGTCACTGACCAACTCTTCGGCGCCCACCGCAAACCCTTCTGAACACATTACAAACATTACAAACCGTGACCAAGACATTACAAAGGGAACCTCTTTTCATTTCATATTGCACAGAGGTTCCCTTTGTAATGTAAGCACGGAATAAGGCCGATTTTTTGTAAATTCCCACTAGATAGGGTTTTTACGGGTGGACGAATTCTCTGGAAAAGTGCTAGTTTTACTCTATTTATCTATATTATATCTTCTCCTTGTGTCCAGTGGCAGATTTCAAATTTCGAAAAATTGTAAAAATAAAACTACACCTCTAATACAAAGTATGTTTATTGGTTTTCTCTGTCTACGGTTTATTGTAATTAGTTTCTCTGTCTACGATTGTAATTTAAAAACAACAGATGCGGATTTAATTTTTTGAAAACCACGTTTTCCAAATGGCGGCCATCAAGCCTGACATACTCTTCGAGTCTAGCACGCACAATGTTTTCAAAAACGCGTTTACAGAGCGACTGGGGAATCCTGCTGATCTCAGCTCGAATATTTTCTCAGTGCTCGGATTTATTTTGTAAACAACGGATTTTAGGTATCCCCATAAAAAAAGTCACAGGGGCTTAAATCTGGTGAAATAGGCGGCCACGGTATGGTGCCGTTTCGGGATATGTTTTTTTCTGGAAATAACTGTCGCACTGCATTCATTGACACAATAGCAGTATGAGCTGTGGCCCGTCCTTCTGGAACCCCGTGTTTCGGTTGAAGTAAGGACTGTTCTGTAGTTCCAGTCTAAAAAAGTCATTTATCATCTCGCTATATCTCTCCGAATTCACAGTTACAGTTTAGCCACGTTGGTTTTCAAATAAAATAAGGCCCTATGATGGCAGATGCAGACACTGCACACCAGACTGTAACTTTAGGTTTATGTAAAGGCTCTTGATGCATTTGTCTTGGATTGCGGACATCCCAGTAGCGGAAATTTTGTTTATTCACATATCCTCCGATGTGAAAGTGCGCTTCGTCACTAAAGAATATGTTACCCATCCGAGAAGCAGTACGAAATCTCAGAAAGCTTTGTACTAGATGGATATCTCATCATTTGACGGAAGATCAAAAACGCCGTCGTTTGGATTGGTCCCGCTCAATGCTTGAAAAGTATGACGGAGGTGATTCGAATGCTGTGTAATTATGATCGTATATCGTCACAGGTGATGAAAGCTGGATATATTGTTACGAATCCGAAACCAAAAGACAATCTGCGCAATGGATGTTTCCATGCGAAGATTTGCCTTCAAAAGTAAAGAAGGGCAGAACTTAAGAGAAAAAGATGATTGCCTCATTCTTTGGACGGACGGGTCATTTCGCAACGATTGTCCTAGAAGATAAAAATAATGTTACTGCAGATTGATATGTCAGTCATTGTTTACCAGTTGTCTTGGAAAATGTTAGACAGCAGCGCCCAAGAAGCAGGATCCTCCTCCACCACGACAACGCTCCAGCTCACTCCGCCAGACGGACTATCTAATATTTGTCTATTGAAAGTGTGGAGATAGTAAGTCATCCTCCTTACAGTCCTGACATGGCACCTTGTGACTTTTATTTATTTCCAAAAATAAAAGATAAACTTAGAAGAATTCGTGGCAGCGTTTGAAAAGTTTGAAAAAGGCGTGGAAGAAATCCCTAAAGAAGAGTGGGCCCACTGCTTCAGTCATTGATTCCATCCCATCGCATGCGACGGTGCTTAGAAAGGAACGGAGACTACTTCGAAAAGCAATAAAAATATTAACCGGCTTCTTCATTCCCTTTTTTATTTTCTAAAAACTTTCAGTGTGACCCACGTATTTTTTTATTTTGGACAGTACAACGTCGGTCGGGTCAGCAAGTTAATAATAATTATGATTGAAATATTAATATACGTAGAGTACTTTATAATTTTCCAGTTTTCCATCAAAGCAAAGACGAACTGAAATGAAATGATTGAAATAATTTTTATTTCTGTAAGTAGGTTTGTACAAACACTTTTACACGTCAAACATATATTTTTTTAAACTAGATGGGGCCGGGCGGCGTTTCCTATCTGACAAGGCCGAAACAATCTCAGAAGTCCAGAAAAAATCTTGACAAAAGCTTTAATAATGGAGCCGGAAGGTGGCCAGAGGAACTCCTCAACTTTACAAGATAGCCCTGTTGTGTTGGGGTCATTGGATGTATCTTGATAAGTACCTTACAAGTGAAGGTGATACAACAGAAACTACTTATTTAAACACATTCTAATGCTATTAACTACAAAATAAAATTTAAGTAATAAACTTTTTTTAAACAAACTTATTTATTAATCAACGAAATAAACTTAATACTAAAACATAGAACTTTAATATTTGTGAATGTCTTTCTTACACTTAATAGTAGATTATGCACTAAGGGGATAAAGCAGTGTCTTAAGAGCGTTTATACCTTATGAGTGGCAACGTCGCAATTTAGTGTCATATTTCGTGGTTTTCAATTTTTATCATGCATGTAATCGGAGCTATATTTTAAAAATATGTTTTATTTACTTTTTAGAATTATAAAAACCAATTCGATTATCGAAGTAGTAGTTTATGAAACTGTTAAATAACCGGAGAATACCTCTAGTTACGAGTATGTGCTGCTTCATACACTATTTACCCGACTACGTGATAGCGAAGACAGGGTTATGTTTTTATGCATACGTATCTAACGGATGCAAAAAGACACTTAAACGAAGTCGAGAGTCATCACATAACTCTCCTCATCAATCTAGAGCATTGATCAGACTCAAAAATAAAATTGTGGGGCGTAGCGTAACCTGAGTAAATATGTAAATAGCATTTGTAATGATGTGAGTGGTTGACTGTTGATATAAATTTCACGCGCCCCACGATTATATTTTTGAATCTAATCAATGCCCTAGATTGATGAGGAGAGTGGTGTGATGACTGGTACCTAGGAATTACCTAATAATTTTTATAAATTAAAATTATTAGGTAGTCCCTAAGTACCAGTCAACAGTCTAACATGGCGGATTTTAGAGGTCAATATGAAACGACTTGAAAAAAATATTGTACCACGACTATGTGGGGTATCAAAATAAAGGGATTGAAGAGACGATTTGAAAAATATAATTAAAATAAAATAAAATTGACAAAATCAAAAAACCCGACTGCAACTAAGATTCAAAACAAGCTTACTTTTCAAGCAATCTGATGCAGTTGGTGGCATCAAATCTGAGATTGAACTAAAATAACTTACATACCTACTGCCGGTCGGTTTTTGATTTTTAAATCTAAACTCGGCAATTTCATCAAAAAACACCTTAGATAATATCGTCAATATGGCGATGGCGTGAGTCTAAAACTCGAACACCGTACGCGCCACAGCAACCGATCATTTTGTTCGTCGACGACAACTAAAACCTACGAAGTGAGAACTCTTTGGTTAAGCTGTATATTAAAATAAATAAAAATCCATACGATTTTCTCAGTTGAGGTTCCAAATTCAAATCCCCGATTACTTTCCTCTATGTTCAAATCACATTAGTGACCAATTTATAAAAAGTACTCTGTATTACCAGCGGGTCATAATCACAGGTCATATTGAAACTCAGTAGGTACAATATTAATGCCCGGCTAGAGCATGACGTGGATTAGGCTTAGTTTAGGTTTGCATGACATCAGGTGGTGTGAAAAGCATTATAAACCACTTGTGCACGGCACGGCGTGATAACCGCGTCGTGTAAAAATCGGGTGACCTTGTATATGACACGGATCTATGGTATACGGCGACGCGCCGACCGCGACGGCGCTGTGCCGTTGTGCCACCGTGTCGTCAACAAAGTTCCATAGTGATCCATACAACACTGACGGCCGTGCTTACCTATACAAGGCAAATTAACCGTAGTTTTTTTCGGCAAGAAAAACGTGTGTGTAAAGGGCCTTACTAAATTCCATTGCTGAATAATGGAAATACTGGATCAATATAAATCTGTCTAGTAATGTAATTTTAGTTATAAATAAGCTTCAACCCCAATGGTGAAGAAAAGTAAATAATAGAGTAAAATAATTTAGTTGTTTATTTTCAGTTCATGGTAACACTAATCACACTACGTTTACATAAACAGTTAATGGTGGAAGACGGGAGCAGAGTAGGCGACAGGGGCGGAGTGGTAGACAGGGGCAGCGGCGTGCACCACAGGGGCGGAGTGGTACGCGACAGGGGCAGCGGCGTGCACTACAGGGGCGGAGTGGTAGACAGGGGCAGCGGCGTGCACCACAGGGGCGGAGTGGTACGCGACTGGGGCGGCGTGGTAGGCGACAGGGGCAGCCACCTTGGTGATGACCTTAGCGACGTGACCGAGGGCCTCCTTGCGCACGACGGCGTTGAAACCGTTGTGGTCGTCGGCGGTGTAGTCCACGGTGCGCTTGGTGCCATCGGGGTCCACCACAGAGTAGGAGCCCTGCACGACGTCACCATCGCGGGTCTCATGCTGGCTCTTGGAGTCGCCAGTGAGACCGTCCTGCACGTCGTACGCGAAGCTGTACTGAGGGTGCGCATTGTACTCCTCCACTACCTTGGCGACGGGCGCGGCGTACGCCACGGGAGCGGCGTGCACCACGTGCGCTGGCGCTGCGGCGTACGTGACATGTGCACCCGGAAGTGCTCCTGCGCTCGCCGCAGCCACCAAGCACGCAAACACTACAAACTGCAAAGAAAAAAGAGCTTAGTATTCATAGTGACATGCCCAGCTGGCTGCTAGTAGCTGATGGCTCTTATGTAACAAATTCCTGGAACTCAGACATTACAGTACTAGTTCTTAATTTGTTGACTCCTTAATACAGAAGTAAGCTCACAGTTTGGTCTTATAGGACAAATAACTCATAATTTCAAACTTAGCCAATTTACCTTGAATGCCATTCTAGGAGAAGTGTATCACTGGAGTTCTATTGAACGAATGATATCAATTTTGAATCACACGCGTTATTATATGCGATTGACGTAACCCCGCGGCGAAAGCTGTGCTGAAATAAAACTGGTACTCTTGTGCTACAAGGACTACAGGATAAATATTTGAATAGTGCTTATAATAGTATCGTTACTCTGTAATAGAAAATAATAGTTACAATAATCCGATAAAATTTTTCATTATGTTTTTGAATCTGCTTTAATTTTGCTTCAATTATTTTTGCCACTTGTTACCAAATGCAAGTTATAAACGAAGTAGTTATTTGTCAAACACTGATAAAAGGATAAAATAGTTCACATAAGAGCGGTATGACTAGGGAACGTGGAAATATGTTTTCGCTTTTGCTATAATTTGTCGTAGCACTTCCGTACAGCTTTACGTAGACATTACGTAATACTTTAGAACAGAATATCTATCTCACGGATGAGTATTTATTCTTTGAAATCTTATTTTAGGGACTTAATTTTAAGTTTTAGGTACTTTATTTATTACCAAAAACAAGAACTTTGCTTATAGCATTATACACACTAACTCAGAGTTAGACAGTTCATTGACTGAAAACGGACAGCCTAAATAAACCGCAGGGTCTCGAAACTAGAAATTTTGCAAAAGAGTTCCTTATAAAATATAGATGAGCACTAAGGAAGGGTTTTGTGAAAATTAATTCCTAAATGGGTTAAATAGGGGACGAAACTTTGTATGGAAATTCTTAATTTTTTAAGTTACATAAATGTGGAAGTTGGTAATTAAATACCTACTTTTGTTTATAAATAAAACATTTTACAAAAAAAAACAACCGACTTCAAAAAAAAACACTACAAAGTGCAAAATAACTTTAATTTCGGAAGTCGTTGTCTATGGTTTTGTATTTTCGTTTTTTGCCACCGACTTCCGAAATTAAAGTTATTTTGCACTTTGTAGTGTTTTTTTTTGAAGTCGGTTGTTTTTTTTGTAAAATGTTTTTATTTTTCACTTTTTAGTTGTGGTACCTACCCCACACACATTCGTATACCTCTACTAGCTATGTAAATAACAGTGAGAGGAAGTTATTTTAACTTCATCATTATACACTAAGTGGAAAAAATACGTGAAGTGAAAAAAGATAAGTTAACTGAAAAACTACCAAAGCAAAGTTAGTAAAATTTATATGGGACCACCCTTGAAGCATACCCTATCAATTAAAAAAAGAATTTTCGAAATCTATCCACAATTGCCGGAAATATCGCGTAACAAACATACAAAAAAAAACAACATACAGTCGAATTGAGAACCTCCTCCTGGTTTGAAGTCGGTTAATAAGTATCTATTTCAATTCAAACTCAGTCGCATACATTAACCTGTGTTGGTCCCAAAAGTCAAGATTAGGTAGTTACAAATCCTTATACCCCAGTTACCTTCCACAGCTGTAACAAATCGCGCATGATAAGAGTCTTTATGGTAATTATACATATATTTTTTTCGAAATAGTTTTTATAACCTTTGTAGTGAGTACAGGCGTGATATTATGTTGTGTGATGGCGTAAACAATGCTTAGATATGCTATAGCAACAATCGCGGTTAATCTGCTGTTATTCATTGAAGAGTTCCCCCGATTTCTACAAGATCCCATCATCAGATATTGAAATGGTGACAATGGGACCACACGGGAAGCACCAGCTTTCAAATAAAAAAAGAATCATGAAAATCGGTTCACCCAGTCGCAAGTTATGAGGTAACAAACATAAAAAAAAAAAAAAAAAAATTACAGTCGAATTGATAACCTCCTCCTTTTTTTGAAGTCGGTTAAAAAGTAAGTTGTATCATAGTTTTTTTGGAAATCCATCCCTTATAGCTTCTGAGACGTTGCCGATTAGAAAATGCATCGGGCAAAGTACCTACGACTTGAGAGAAATAGAATAGAATAAAATTTGTTCATTGTTACAAAATTGACCTTAGAACTATTACATGATTCTCTTATCTGTAGCTACTCGTATAGTAGCTTTAAAACCAGTTTATTAGGACGGTGGTCCCCTAACTAGTTATAAGTTGCCTGTGTCTTGGGGAATAAAAGCGACCACTCACAACAATGTAACTGTGGCTTACATAACAGTTCCTCGGTAACACGCGCGTGGACGTGGCTACAGTCGGCCTTGAACTTGCTGTGATGAGCCATTCATAAAGTGCTTGTTACCACTGCATCTACGCATCACGATATTTTTAATACCTACCCTTTGACCGCCACAGTCGTGTATAGACGACAAACCAAAATGTGCCCAGCACGCCACTGTCGCGACAGCGTGACCGAATTTTATACGTAAATAAATGTCATAAAACAGCATTTTTTTGTTCATTTCCCTTGTTAAGAACATTATTACGTACATACGTACCGATACCTACTTAAGTACTAAGTAGGTACCGGTACGTATGTACGATAAACTTTATTTTTCTGGTCTTTTTTTTCCATGTGAGAACATGGAGAGGTATACTATATTCAAAAAAATATATGAGAACGTAGAAGAGTAAGTACAAAGAATTTCATATGAGGTCGCCTATATTTAAATGTCTTTGGAGTTCAAACATCACCTTTGTAGTATTTAAAGTCAGGAAAACTAATTGTCAATTATATATTTAAAACACAACAGTAATTAATGACTCGCTATAACAACTAGTTAGGTATTTGACATTCATAGAAACAAAATTTTGAATTTTTCTATCGTACCAAATTAGTTGTATTAGGTTTTCAACACACTATCTAACTAGCAGAAAGCAGTAAGATAACATAAATTTTACTGTTTTTTTTTTACTGTTGTGGACCATATAATTTTAGGCATTATAAAACTTGCGTTTAGGTCATGTAGTCCCCTTAAGTAGAGTTTTATTTATTTAACTTTTTAATAGTTTTTAGGTTTCAGTATGGGTTTAGGTTAGCCCTGCGATGATCAAGATAAAGAGGAGTCAACTCCGATTTTGTCAAATGCTAGGCATTATCAGCAGTTATCGATTTAAGGCGTCTTCGCTTTCACCCAAAGAAGATACACAGGTATCTTCTTTGGGTGAAAGCGAAGACGCCCTGCAAAAGTTAATTATTGAAAGTCTTTTAATTACTAATGCATTAAAATCTCTTTGTCAAACCAAAATGTATTAGATATCGTCTACTGACATACTATCGTTCAGCCTTCTATGCGTATATCGTATATACATAGATGACTCTGCAAATGTCAAAGTCATCTACGAAATTGTAAAACGAATTTGCCTGGTAGTCCTTGTACTAAAACAAGGTACATTGTATTAATTGATAGGAGCGTGTCGTCTACCGGTGTGGTGGGTGTCAGTGCTTTGCAGCTGTCGCTTCAGGCGTTATATTAACCATATATAATGGCTGTGAATGATTTTATTTTATATCATACGTTCTTTAGAACTCAATTGATTCACTTCTCCTACAATGGCATTCAAGGTAATTAATTGGTGTACAAATTAACTGAATGAGTCGTAGCATTAAGAATACTTAGCTAAAAGGCAACAAGACTATCTTAATACACGTCTCTCAAAACGGTAGTTACCTACGTTATTCTAAAACGAAGCTTTTTGTATGTACTAAAATCATAAACTTACCGCCTAAATCAGCAACATTAACTCGTTTAAAGTCTTTGATAACAGTGGTTTATCTTCTCTCTTTTCAGTTTGTAGTATTCACGTGTTTGGTGGCTGCGGCGAGCGCAGGAGTGCTGCCGGCTGCGCACGTCACGTACGCTGCGGCGCCAGCGCACTTTGTGCAGGCCGCTCCCGTGGCGTACGCCGCGCCCGTCGCTAAGGTGGCGGAGGAGTACAACGCGCACCCCCAGTACAGCTTCGCGTACGACGTGCAGGACGGTCTCACCGGTGACTCCAAGAGCCAGCACGAGAGCCGCGACGGTGACGTCGTGCAGGGCTCCTACTCTGTGGTGGACCCCGATGGCACCAAGCGCACCGTGGACTACACCGCCGACGACCACAACGGTTTCAACGCTGTCGTGCGCAAGGAGGCTCTCGGTCACGCCACTAAGGTTGTCACCAAGGTGGCCGCCCCTGTCGCCTACCACGCCGCCCCTGTCGCGTACCACTCCGCCCCTGTGGTGCACGCCGCTGCCCCTGTCTACCACGCCGCCCCTGTCGCGTACCACTCCGCCCCTGTGGTGCACGCCGCTGCCCCTGTCTACCACTCCGCCCCTGTCGCATACTCTGCTCCTGTCTACCACCATTAACTCATTGACAATACTTAGTGTGATTAGTGTAACACACAGCCATGAACTGAAAATAAACAACTAAATTATTGATTTTATTTACTCTATTATTTCCTGATTCTTCGTAGTAGGGTTGAAGCTTGTAATTAGACATTACTAGGCTAGCCTGCTTTATATTGATCCAGTATTTTAATCCAGCTATGGATTTATGTAACAATGAATCGATACTAATTTGACCAATTAGTGGCTGCTCAACTCAAATTGACCAATGTAAACACCAGTGTCGCTTGATTCCAGCGCTGGAATGGGATACCTACTGTCTTAATGGAAATCAGCCAGCACGTTAATGTATCTGTCCAGAGGCCCATCTAATATCTAGCGCCAAACCTGCATACACATGACTAGCCAATAAACAGAATTGGCGTTTATATTTTAATTTGGTCAAACGCGTTGGTGTTTGAGTCGCCGGAAACCCTGAAGTGCCCAAAGAGAAGCTCAGACTATCTTAAGTTTCGTTTCCGGGAATCGTAGCGAAGTTAGGTACTTATTTTTGACATCGCTACGTTAAGAAGAATATAAGAAAATTGTTTTTTAATTTCATAATATTTGGCCGAAAGTCAAGAACGCGCTCGAATTTTCCGCCATTGACAAATTGTAGCTCATTTCCAATTGCGTGCACATCCATAGTGATGCGCACACATAATACAAAGCGCGAACTTGAGCCGGGATGTCACAACCTCCTGGTACTATATATACCTCACCGGAGACAACAGGAGCATAGTCGGACAACGCCTCGATCCACAACTCCTTCTCAACAGAAAAAATGGCCATTAAGGTAATTCTTCCGAACTTATAAATTATTATTTTTTTCTGTACGTATTAAATATATCCTTTTGGCAAGAAGCGGAATCTTCCACATTTTGCTAATATAAAAAACTTTTATTGAATGTTTCAAACCAAACATAAATCATGATAATTGTTTAGCATTTACATTCTGTTAAAGAATATGCTTAAAAATTGCAAATTGGTAGGAGGTAAACTAATCAGCTATAACATAAATTTACTGTTTGATCCCAATATTTTCATCATGTAGACCTACACTGACTGTCCTCTATCATTACCACAATTATTAAGATGTTTGTTCGAGTCACAATCAATTAAAAAACTACTAAACAAAGTCGGAATGCACATTGCTACTTAAAACTCATTGTAATGCGGGAGGCGACACCTTGTGTGTCCTTGACGAACGAGCTATCCTCGGCTTGTTAGTAATTTCTCCGCGCATGCGCTTACGCAACTGCACTAGTCTCGCCCTCGTAAAACCGTGTCACTGTTTCAAGTACAACTTATGTGTCGCACGTTAAATGAGACTAGTGCCTTCAGCGATGACCATTGACGGAGTTTAACGAATCGATTTGTTCCAGTTCGTCATCCTCGCATGCGTGGTGGCTGTGGTGCGCAGCTCCGCGGTCGCCGCCCCTCTGCTCGCGGAGCCGGTCGTAGCCGCGCCCGTTGCCGCCAGGCTGGAAGAATTCGATCCTCTTCCGCAATACAACTTCGGATACGATGTGGCGGACTCTCTCACCGGTGACTTCAAGAGTCAGACGGAGCAACGCAGCGGAGACCTGGTGCAGGGACAGTACTCGCTGGTGGACCCTGATGGCACGCGCCGCATCGTGGACTACTTCGCCGACTCAGTGAATGGTTTCAACGCGGTGGTGCGTAAGGAGCCGCTGGTGGCGGCCGCACCCGCTGTCGTCGCTGAGCCCGCGGTGGTGCCTGCCCGGTACGCGGCTGCTCCGATCGCCGCAGCCCCAGTCGTTGCTGCTAGATACACCGCTCCCGTAGCCTACACAGCTCCCGCGGCTAGGTTCGCATACTCGGCGCCGGTGGCGGCCGCGTACACATCACCGTTCGCCCGGTACGCAGCGGCACCCTTCGCGTACCCTGCTGCTGCTCCTTTTGCGGCTGTTTAAACATAAATTTCCCGATTCCTAATGACTGACAACAATGGCTAATTAAATGTTTCGAAACAAAATATGTTATTTATATTTAGTCCTAAGAGATACCAAAGAAATCTATAGAGCTAGAAAATACGACAGGTAGCGCCTATCCTGATCTCTACAGTAAATAACGTAAAGCGTAACATGAACGGATATTTCAAGGGATTTCGTACAGTTTCACTAAATTCGTAGATCTGTCTGGCTATCAGACTCTTTCAACTCTACAGTGCTTAACATGTATTGTTACGTGACTTCATAAAAGGTAGATGTTGAATTAGAACGTACAGTAGTCGTAGGTAATAAAAAAGGAAAAATAATATATAAAAGGAATAATAATCGCAAGTAATAAATAGGATTTAGTAGGGTCACCTAGTTTACGAGAACCGATCTATTTAATAGAGTAGATCCCAAAAATACTTATGCAATGATAGTAAATAAAGATAATGTGGCTACAACCATCGAATCATACCTCTGTGCCCGTATGATAAAAGTACCCTGTGCTTCTGGCTACAAGTATACGAAGTTTCCAAATGCATGACGATTGCGAGCGATTGCGCTCCCTTGCTTTTGCTCCTTGACGTTTTCCTCATGGGGGTCTTAAACGTACCTTGCACCCTTTTTTAAGTCTTATCATAGACAAGACAACATTTTAGAAAATTGGGCAGTATCGTCAGAACAATAACTAAAGAGTTATAATTTTATTCTAAGGTAGTATCAGAAATAT
This sequence comes from Brachylomia viminalis, assembly GCA_937001585.2. NCBI lineage: Eukaryota > Metazoa > Arthropoda > Insecta > Lepidoptera > Noctuidae > Brachylomia > Brachylomia viminalis. The sequence continues at coordinate 10,066,235 of OW443316.2, read as the reverse complement.
GTACTTAGCTCTTAGTCATTGACTTAGGACTTACGACTGCTGACCACAGAGTACTTTTAATAAACGGTGCTGACCAAAGAGTACTTTTTTTATGGAGCTGACATTTCAATATCATCGTCGAAAGTGTTGTGTTTTTACTTAATTTGTAGAGGTTTATCAAAAGTGATCACACTGCTCAATACAGCACTAAAATGGAGGAGAAGCAACTATATGGCGCACTCACAGTGTACCGTGAAAGAGGAGCTTATTTACGTCGACTCGAACAGTTCGAGAAGGCGAAAGCCTCGTACGACGAAGCGTTCAACAGCAATGCAGAGGACGTGCGCACACTGACGGGGCGCAGCCAGGTGTGCGCGGACGCCGTGCGGCCCGTGCAGGCATACGCCGACGCCGAGCTGGCGCTCAAGCTGTCGCCCGGCAACATGAACGCTCGCAACATGCAGGCGCGTGCCATGTATACCATGACCGACTTCGAGCGCTCCGTCGTCATGAACTTTCGTGGACTGCGCCAGCGCCGCCAGCCCCCGTACTTCATGGAAGGCATCAACCAAGGAGTCGAAACCATCCAAGACTGTATCGGGACAAATGCCGGCAATGTTATGTTAGACTTCCTACCACTCATTAAACAATTAGATGCTGCACGAGCTGACGCTTATGAGCCTCAAAGAAAATTGCATATTAATCGGATTCCCAAAGAGGAACATAAGAACAAACTGACCCAAATGGAGGCCCGAAAACTCAGCACCTTATCTCGTGTACTAGCTATGAAATATCTTGGGCCAATGGCTTATGATAAATTTTTTCTTCAAGAGCTTTTGGAAGACCCGCGGATTAAATCTGCAAATTCTGCTGGAAGCAAGGAATTGATAGAAATTGTTAAAGAAGCTCTACGATCTCTTAGTGAAAGGCAAGAGATGCTACGCGCGCAGAGACCATACTACACTATAAAATTAGCTGAAAAAGCAGAATCTAAGCACCAGACTAAGTATAAGGAGGCTGTACTGTTGAGGGAACGTGAAATTGGAGCTAGGACCGCAGAGCGCTTATTAAAACAGATCGAGAAGAGCATGCGTGAGCATCGTGTCATGGATTTGATGGCACAGGCTGAGCGTATGCAGATGTTCCTCGATGGAAAGACCCCAAGAACATTACCAGATAAAGAGATATACTTAGATCGGTTATACAGAGCGGTTGGAGAAGGATACCTGTCACAGCACCGTCTGTCTTACACCCTCAGCGAGCGCGGCAATCGACGTCGCATCGCTTTCCTCATGGGTTTACCTGTTGGTCGTCCTACTTCTTTCGATTCTGTTATGGCTAATTATCCGTACAAGTTCATTGATATCGAATATGCCACGCAAAAAGTGAAGCAGACTCTTGAAATGTGTGAAAATTCAACTATGAAGTGTTGGCTAATGTACGAATTGGCTCAGTTACTTTCCAAACAGAAAAATTACGCTCTTGCTAAGTTCTATGCGAAACGATGCCAGAGAGAGGCTCAAGAATTGGGAAATATCACGTGGTGGATGAATGGCTGCTTTGTTCTAATGAGTGGCGATATGCAACAAGGCAACGCAAACGAAGTGCGCATAGAAGTGGAAGAAGCTTTCGAGTGGTTAAAGAAATTACAGGACCCAGAGAGAGTGCAGGCGTTCTTGAACAAATGTGCAGAAATGTCGTCAGAAACGGTAACTGGAGACGATCGTAAGGCGATATTGACGCGCGAAAAACAGATCATGGGAGTGATGGATCCGGAGACGCGTGTGGAGACGCAAGTATTGTTCAAGCGCATGTCGACGGTGCCGCCGGGCCGGCGCTTCTCAGTGCTGCCGCGCAAGGCCGATCAAGCCATAGGTGACTCGTTCTCCGAGCGCAAGAAGCGCTTGCAGCGCGGCCTGTCCGTCATCCCCGGACCTGAGCGAGAATTGCCGGCGCCGCCCAAGTCCAGCGTTGCAGGATTACAACTGTTTAGTATTTGAGTTTTTTCATTTGTGGCGCACAAAAAACGCATCATTTAGTAACAATTATTTAATATTTTTTTTGAAATATTTTGTACCAACCTCAATATAATTGTTTTATTTTAAAGTCGGTACCTCACCTAGAAAAAATGGCACAGGCAATAAAACCAGTTAGGTATAATAAATACATAATTTAATTACATTTTAGCATTCAATATTGTCGTAAAAGAATAACTTATCTTAATGATGGTAATAGGGAGCAGATGAGTAAGCTACAGGGGCGGCGGATTGATACGTCACAGGGGTGGCGTACTTGACGGGAGCGGCGTATGCGACCGGGGCGGAGTGGTAGGCTACAGGGGTGACCACCTTGGTGACGGGGGCGACGACCTTGGCGACGTGACCGATGGGCTCCCTGTGCACGACGGCGTTGAAACCGTTGTGGGGGTCAGCAGTGTACTCAACAGTACGCTTGATGCCGTCGGGGTCGACCACGGAGTAGGAACCGTGCACAACATCACCGTCGCGGGTCTCGTGCTGGCTCTTGGAGTCACCAGTGTGTCCGTCCTGCACGTCGTAGGAGAAGCTGTACTGGGGGTTGGTGTCGTAAGACTCAACTTTGGCGACGGGGGCTGCGTATGCCACAGGGGCTGCGATCTTGGCTACTGGGGCTGCGGCGTAGTAGGCAGGAGCGGCTTGGACGGCGTGGCTGGTGTAGGCAAGAGGGGCTGAGTAAGACACCTGGGCAGGCAGGAGACCAGCGCTCGCCACGGCCATTAGGCAAGCCAGGACGACAAACTGTAAAAAAAATTAAAGAATATTCAATAACATTTTAAAAATATACATAACATGCAACAAATCTTATAAACTTATCAAGTTATCAGTTTATTAAATTACCTTAAATGCCATTTTCGGTAGTGATAATGTTCAACAGTGGGATAGAACTGCCGCTTACAGTGCACGGTCTCGTTTTATATTCAGCGCGCGTCCACTTATGCTCAGATTTATGTGACGTCACAAGCTCGATCCGGTAATGGAGCCTCGTACATATGACAGTTTATTGAAACTTTCGCTTTTAATTGAGGTGGATAAACAAGGCAAGGTCGCGATCTTCACCGGAATGCGAGCGCCCGCGTCCTGCGCCGGTGCAACTATCTGTCACCGTTGCATGTAAGTACAGTCAACCGCACGTCCATGGTAATTTGTCTTCTGACACAGTCTTTATTTCGTAGCAGGTTTTTGAAGATCAAGTTTTAAAACTGAAGTGCGATCAACTGTACATATATTTTTCTGTTCACTCGTATCGTATTTAACACTAATGGCCGAAGTGGCTTTCCAGCAGGCATAGCATGAGCACCGTATTGTCGACGGAAGAGTAGACAAAAATGAAGTTCCGTGTAGACAGTACGACGGCAGCAAAGTAGAAAGAGTCAACTGCACTTTTTACGAAATTCACTCTTTTACATAATTCTACTCAGAATTCTTTGTTTTGTCATAGGATTTTTTTTCTGTTTGAGTCTCAATTTTTACTGATTAAGTCACGTCAACTACAACATTTTTTCTCAAAGTGTCGAAGTACCATATTTTGGATCAAACAATTTTACAGTAATATTGGCCTCAACTATTTCATTGGTACATAGGCCCTATAACTAAATTATGTAAAATAGGAGAAGATAGCTTTGTTCTTCTATTAATTATCACAGTTATGCGTTCAAAATGCTCCCTTGTAAAATCATCATGATTTTGTAGGTAACCGTTTATACTTTGTGGCCGTCGAGTAGAAAGTTTTCCACTGGCGCTTCCAAAATCAAATTGCTTCACCTTAGACCGTAGACAGACAAATGTCAGTTGTCAGTGTGATTTTGACAGTAAGGATAGAAAACTTTCTTCCGAAATAGTCTAAGGTCTACTTATAAAAAGACCTAGACAAAGATCGTTAGAAATGAAAGACAGAATGACAGATTGTAGAAGGATTTCTACGATGCGATGTCAAAAATAAAGAAACGAAATGTCACTTTGTATAGAAAAAGCTATGCAGGTACGAAAACTAAGTAAATTAAATGCAATCACAACGACCTTTCTTGTACATTTGGCCGATCACCGTCATTACGGTGCCCCATTTCAAGTGAACGTTTGAACTTGAATGGCAACAATAAGAGATATTTTTGAATGTATATTTAAATCATGCAAAAATATGGGTCGTTGCTGTATGTAAAATTCTCATTTAAGTTATTAATACTAGATTACGACAACTTAATTTTGTTCAGGTTGTACATCAACCTGCACTTTGTCATGAATCAACTTTTCACCCGACTACGGCAAAGCGAAGGGAGGGTTTTGGTTTTAACAGGCTATGTAGGTATAAACCACTCGTCATATTTTGACAAACGAGGTGTCGTTGGAAGCGTAACCTTATTGAATGCGCTTTGATTTCTTGAGCATCCGTGTTAACATGTATGCTTTACATGTACTAGTAACAAAGTTCTCAACAGATCATAAAAAAACGCAACAAAGAATGTATCAAAAGCGTTTATTTACATAAATAACAATAGGTATAAAAAGGTCCTAATAGTACTAAACATATCAACAACAAAATTGTAATAATTCATCTAGAAGTAGTATGGGTGTGGTAGCCTGGGGGCGAAGAGAGGCGCGGGTGCGGGGGCGAAAACGGGAGCTGGTGCTCTCGCGAGGATGGGGGCGGGGGCGACCACTCGCGCGGGAGCGGCGACGACCAGTGGCTCGCGGCGTACGACCGCGTTAAAGCCATTGAGGGGATCAGCAGTGTAGTCCACAATCCTCCTGGTACCGTCGGGGTCTACAACTGAGTAGGAGCCGGTAACAAGGTCACCGTTCCTGTGTTCCTGGTGGCCTTTGTAGTCACCGGTAAGGGCATCCTGGACGTCGTATCCGTAGGAGTACTGCGGCAAGGGGTCGAGGCGCGCGAGGGGCGCGGGGGCTAGCACGCTCGCGCTCGCCACTCCTACTACGCAGATGAATACTACAATCTGGAACAAATGAGTGTGGTGATAAAGTCGGTATTGATTGGCATAATATGTTATAAGTGATGATAACAATTTAGAAGTCTTAGCCACTGTCTGAATCAGGTAGGCCATAAAAGATGTTAAATTTAGGTTACAATGTAAGCTATCAAATCGAAAACATTATTATTTTAATATCAAACACTTGATTTTCATATTATATAACACCACCAAAACAATTCCTCCTAGACGAGACGTCTGTAGAATAAATATGACGTATTAATAGCGCAATAAATCCATTACACAATAATAATAAGATTGCAACATTATAACAGTGTCACATTGTTCACAAGTACGTCGTCCACTGCCTTGCGACATGCTTTTATCCCTTTCTTCGTAACTAAACGCGACGGGAATGATAATACTATCAATGTATGCGGCGACGTCGTACGCTTGCAGTTTGACTGAATGTTAATTAAGTACTGTGATTTTACAAGTTTAAGTATCAGTTGAGATTTAATTATAACATTTGGTGTAAGTAAATATTGCGAAAAAATAATGTTTTCTACAATACAATAGTGCTCTACAGTCCGATTCAAGCTCTTCTTCTAATAAAACTAAGCAGACTAGAACATACATACTGAGTAATCAATTGGTGCTAGAATATCCTTTGTAAAAAACTACGCTTTGCAAATAAAATGACCCTGTGGCAAAATGCGCGCGTTGATGTCTTTTCAATTAACATTACAATTAGGGACGTGCCGGTAGCCGGGTAGGGCCGTAATTTCTCCCTAAAAAGTAGTAGGCCTAACCAATTTATTTCAAGCCTAGTCTAAAACTGATTAGGAATCAAGGGATTCCTATTATTAAAAAAAATGTTTGCTATTCGTTTCGTAACAATGTCGGACCGATAAGTTTAAAGCTTCACATTAACATACAATGATATCCGGTCCTAATGGATTTATTAAAGGTCGTAATTGCAAATCTATTTTATTATATAATAAGTCATCAATAAAACCTCAATCTGAAAACTTAAATGCCACAAAAACAAAAGTACCAGCATTAAAATTATATTATTATATTCGTACTTGACCATGAATTTTTACGTTCAAGAAATTAGACCTTATATAAAAAATGTTCGAGTGAACCAATTCATTGTTATGTGAAGGGGCGAGTCGAATCGAAAGCGCCAGAAAGAAGGCAGTGTCGCAAAGCGTCCCGATATGGATCGCATTGGTCAACAAACGCAAGCGTACGAGCCTGCACAACGTACCTGCGGCGGGCGTGAGCGGCTCTCGACTTGGATGATATTATTATAAAACTTATCACCATCTTAGATGTCTTGTTTGACATCATTGTTTTTTTTATGATTGTAACAAAGACTGAGGAATACTACGAGCCCTTTTTATTTCTAGGCTACGAATACATACGTACATACATACAATACGTTACAAGGCTACGAATTAAAGTAAGTTGGGTCAAAACACAATATCAAATCAGAGTGTGATTTTGCAAATGAAAATAATAAGAATAAAAATCTGATTGAAACAGTCAGTCAGTCTTTGAATTTTATGATAGAAGAATACCTTCTATCATAAAATTCAAAGGAAGTTAAGAAATAAACAAAAGGTTCCATCAAAGCTGGAAGGAGCACGGGCTCACGAAAGGGGGAAGAAGTGGAGGGAGATCTTTGCCCAGAAGTGGGACAGAGCACCTAAGAACAAAAAAAAAATACAAAACTGACATTCTTAAAAAAGAAATTAAACCTTGAATTAGAAAAACTAAATTAAGAAAATCAAATAAAAACGAAAAAAGCAAGATCAAAATATTTTTAACAAACAACTAAAATGGTAATTTATGAAAATATAAAATATTTTTTAAATGTCTCACCTTGGAGTCCATGTCTGTTTGTGTGGGATAGGATGGTCACAGTCCTCGGTGTGGAATGTGATTCCCGTCGGTCGCCCTCGCGTTATATATCGAGCACCACGTAACTCGGGACGTGAGGTCCATACGCACGGCTCATTGAAGAAAGTGCTTGAATTACGCGACATCGATGACTCTTGCGATACATGTTACGTTTCACGAACTCTATGCTTTCATTGATTCAACAGGCTTCCGGGTTTGATTCATTGTCAAAAATTGTGAGTTTAACATATTCTTGGCATTTGTATTTGGCCATCTTTGTCATCACCTAAGCAGTCACAGTAGTCATCTTTGAAGGTAATTCCAGTAGTTTGTCGGTGGTATGTACACGTACTAGGCGTGTTTGTAGGCTCCTATAATTCGCAATAACTATTGAATGCAACTGAAGAAGTATTGACCAGGAGCTACAGTTTAGTGTTGTATAGTGAAAGAGGTTTTCTGCTCATATTTTCTATTGCTAAGACTTAAGGGAGAGCTAATGGAGGTTCCCTTAGCTTGCATCTATCCAGACCCATTACAAAGAATAGAATTCGTGGGATAGCCTATGTTTATCTAACATAAATATTTAGGGTCAAAGGAACTTGGAAGACAGGCATTACCTATATTACGTAATGTTTATGTGGTGACCCAGAAAGAAAGAAATAAATTTTATTTGCTCAAACATGTGTATACATACAGAATTAAAATCAATACATGCATGCAAGATCTTCGAAAAAATAAGTGGCTCACGACATGTCTGCCATTTCTCATGGCGTGCAAATATATTTGTACAATTATTAATACTGAATTAATGATTTTTAACTAATATACTTATACATATTATATCTATTATTATTTATTGTATTTACATTATCCAATTATTATTTCTTTTATTTCATTTACATACATATCAATTACATTTTTAAATATTTTTATAAATAAAAAGATACCAAAAACATTTAAAAATATAAAAAATAGTAGCCCACCGGTATCGGGAACAGGGTCCAAGCTACCGGCGGTCAGGGTTCCAGAGAGAGAAACTTCCTAACAATGCGGGCCGTGTCCAGAAGTACCGCTTTCTGAATCAAGCCCTTGATCCAGCTGCCTAACGAGAGCCTCCTTAGGTGTTGGTCGAGGCTCTTGGGTATTAGCCCATTGGCTGTCACGACTATCGGCACAATGACCGCTGAGCCCACATCCCAAATGTCGACAACCTCGTGAGCCAAGTCAAGATACTTGATTTGTTTATCTTTCTCGGCTTTCACGAGGTTCTCATCATGCGGGATGGTTATGTCAACAATCATTGCGCGTCGCTCCAATCGATCCACCACCACTATATCAGGCTTATTGGCAAACAATAGTCCTGTCAGTGATGATGGACATTATCCAATTATTATTATTTATTTTCCTTGTCCAATATTCCAGATTACAATTATCATAATAAAGATTTATATTACTTTTAATAGACATTCATTTATTTATAATAAAGGTCCACAATTACTACTAAAGACCATAACTACTATACCTAATGTTAGTTATATTTATTTATTTATAATAATCAAATCACCATGTGTCGTTTAAAAATTCTGCAATACTAAAATATGCTGTTTGTGCCAAAAACAAATTCATTGCGTGTTTAAGTTTAGGTATAGTTAGCTCTTTCCAACTTTTGGCCAGTGGCCCAGTGGCCTAATGGTGATTTTCTTCTTCGTAACTGGCTTCACTACTGGTGATCACGACTGTATACAATGCATCTCCAAGCAATGCAGTGTTCTGTAGTATGGTCGTACATGATGCCTCAAACAGCCTTCATTATTGCGTTTGGTCATCTTACTCACCTGCAGGCTCTAAGTAGGTTACCTACCACCTAACATTGTGGAATGCAAATAAATATATTGAGTATATTCCCTGTCTTTCTTTTTTCTTCCTGTGATTTAATTTTATTTAAAATCTTACATGCCATGTGAGAATATAATAATAAGATCACTTATTTGTCCAAAACGTGAGTGTACACACCACTCACGTTTTGAACAAATAAGTGATCTTATCGTATCGAGACTTGGACCTTCTAGAATATATCTAATAATAACAAAAAAAGATGTATAATACAGTATAAATCTTAGAATTAATGTAGGTAGTACAACGTAGACAGATTTTCTAGTATTACAACGTTTGATGTCTGTACTAAAACCGGTATAAACCGACATCACAGGTGGCATGAGTACTTATAATTCCTTTATTTGATTTTCAATATATTATTTTTACATTTTAAATATTTGTAAAAAAAACATTAAAAAAATAATTCCCCATCGGCATCAGGAACAGAAAGAAAGAAAGAATAACGTTTAGTTTGGACACATTTCGTGAAACACAAAATACAAATAACAATATATGTTTAAAGCCTGTGTGCCTCACGGCTGCGCCAAAAAGGTTAATTCCAGCATTAATGCCAGACAGATGCTGTCTGACGCTGGGTAACAGGGTCCAAACTGCAGGTGGTCAGGCCACTAGAGAGAGGTACCTCCTCACTATGAGCACCGTGTCCAGGAGTAGTGTTTTCTGAACCCACCCTGCCGCCCAGCCGTGTCCTGAGGGGTTGGTCGGGGCTCTCCGCTCTTAGGCCATTAGCCGTAACGATTATCAGTACAATCATTGCAGAGTTCACGACCCACATGTCGAAGTGAGTCGAAAAGCTCGTGTGCGAAGTCAAGATGTTTGATTTTATTATCTTTCTCAGCTTTCAAGAGATTCTCGTCTTGAGGGACAGCGATATCAACAATCATTGCACGGTGCTCTCGTCTATCTATTACCACAATATCAGGCTTATTGGCCACAATAGTCTTGTCAGTGATGATAGATCAATCCCAGTACATGACCATTCTCGAGAACTGGGTCGGGCACATAAGTACCTGTAGTATGGTGCTTCGGAATCCACAAGGAGCCCGGAAAAGCGTCCGTGAAGCTCTTTGCCTTGCCATACTTCTTTACGATCGTTAGCATCAAGTACTGCACCAGTTCTCTTTCGCCAAGTAGATCGGGGTGAGGCCCTTGTCCACTGGGACCACATCTCGGTGCATCCTCACGTCAGTTTGAAGTAAATATTCCCTGAGACTGTAATTCTTGTGGTTGTGGAGGGCATATATAGCATTTAAAAAGGTCCACCCCCACACACACACACACACACCGCGGGATGTACAGTCTCATCACTGATGACCGTGGGCAAACTCAAACTCAAAGCATTTATTTCAATTAAACCATTTACAGGCACTTTTGAATTGTCAAGTGGTCGGTCAGTCAGAAAAAATATGAAGCTAGTTGCCCATTTCAAAGCGTAGTAGGTACTTAATGGAGAAGACCGGGAAAGAAACTCCATGGACACTCTTTTAAATTATATTGTTACATAAATATTAGTTGCATCATTAATGTTGATTATATAATTTTATGTGAGAACACTGTAAATAAGACGTACACGTTGAGAGTCCAGTGTACTGCAAATATAAATTTAAACAAAACTAGGATAGTTTTGTTTAAATTCAATTTCAATTCAATTAAACCATTTACAGGCACTTTTGAATTGTCAAGTGGTCGGTCAGTCACAAAAAATATGAAGCTAGTTGCCCATTGCAAAGCGTAGTAGGTACTTAATGGAGAAGACCGGGAAAGAAACTCCATGGACACTCTTTTAAATTATATTGTTACATAAATATTAGTTGCATCATTAATGTTGATTATATAATTTTATGTGAGAACACTGTAAATAAGACGTACACGTTGAGAGTCCAGTGTACTGCAAATATAAATTTAAACAAAACTAGGATAGTTTTGTTTAAATTCAATTTCAATTCAATTAAACCATTTACAGGCACTTTTGAATTGTCAAGTGGTCGGTCAGTCACAAAAAATATGAAGCTAGTTGCCCATTGCAAAGCGTAGTAGGTACTTAATGGAGAAGACCGGGAAAGAAACTCCATGGACACTCTTTTAAATTATATTGTTACATAAATATTAGTTGCATCATTAATGTTGATTATATAATTTTATGTGAGAACACTGTAAATAAGACGTACACGTTGAGAGTCCAGTGTACTGCAAATATAAATTTAAACAAAACTATCCTACCTACCTGTTAAAAGACTATTTTATCACTTTATTCAGGCGGCCAAAGAAGCGCTCTTTCAACGATTGTTACATGCCGGCAGCATTGATGCTTTCGACATACCCAAATACTTGTCGGTTTCGGTTGAGGAGAGGGTTTCAGGTCTATGGAATCCATGAGTTGAATTCCCACGGATCCCATAATTCCCCTTCGCTTACCTCATGCATGACTGCACATTTATCCACACCAAATTCCAAAAATTAACAAAAAAAAAAAAAAACTCGGTCGCAAATTGTTGGGGGCAAAGAGTTTCAAGTCATCTATGTGAAATTCAAGGTGAGATATAACCTGACCACCTCTTCTCAACCAATAACCTAGACCTAAATCCTCCAGCAGGGTGCTTAGAGGGTTCAAGGCTAAGCAAAACTAAAACGGACCCTAACAATCGCCCTGAGATATTCCTCGGTCAATCCTGATCGGTTCATTGACCCCCCAAATCGGTCTACATCCTAGATTGAGAAGGACCGTCCTACACTGCACTAATTTCGACATCAAGAAGGTGCGTAGAGTTGCGTCTATTTTGTACAACTTCAGCACCCTCATGACCCATGTATGTGGCACCGAGTCATAGGCCTAACATGTCGACAAATCCTTCCGGGATCTATGAACTTGTTGGTTTATGGCTATGTCTATAAGGAGCAGCTCCTTAGTACCGCGGGACGTATTCTTACATCCATTCTGAGACACGAATATAATTGAATTTTTGCTCTAAGAATGCATGTAAGAACTTTATAGGCCGTCGGTAAACATGTGACTGGTCTATAGTTTTTAGATATGGACCAGGTGGGTAACTTCTGTCGTAAAGAACAGGAGTAGCGACCCAGTCTCTAAATATGACTGGAATTGCTAGAGCTAACTATACTATTAGATATTATTATTACTAGACTATTAGGACAATTTAACATAAGTTTTAAAAACAGTGACAGAGTTAGTTAATACAGACAGAAATTCACTTTTGGAACCGCGCAAATGCACCAGAAACAGTTTCACTCACCCAAAGTTACTGTGTGGGCGGGAATCGCAAAATGGCGTATCACCGTTTTTCTTTGAAAACAATCGCGGACGAACAGTAACCGTAAGTAACCCGCGTAACCGCTATGCTGACTGATTTTCTTGCTCCAAAGTTGCAAGAATCGCGAGGTTGCAATCGAAGCACATGGTTTCAGTAGGATGGAGCCACGTGTCACACTTCGAATGTGAGCATGCGCGTCATAAGGGATATGTGTCCACATAAACTGGTTTAACGGAGGGGTGACATATCCTGGCCTCCGAGGAGTCCCGATTTAAGTCCAGAAATCTTATTTTTATGGGGACACCTTAAAAGCAAGGTATACGCTAATAAACCGATAACATTGCGGCAATTAAAGCTGGATATTCAGCAAGAAAAGGAAGCCATCTCAGAAGAAACTCTTACTAAAGTTTTTCAAAATGTTCGTGTTTGCTTGGAAGAGTGGCGTAACCGCCAAGGACGTCTTGATGATTTAATTTGCAAAATCTAAAATTACATTTAATAAACTTTAAATTATATAAAAATAAACGCTTTTAAATTTATAATAGTTTTCTTTTCTTTCTATTTTCAAAAATGAATTTCTTTCGGGCCCGCTGTATATTATGTTATTTATTTAATATTAAATAGAACAGCCGAAGCCAATTACACTATTTAAACATATTATTTACTAACACAGTCATGCATTCTTCTCACAAAAATTCAAACATTCCGACAGTATCATCTTCCATTAATTCGCAAACATGTCAAGATCTGTGTTTGAGTCCAGGAGAGCGTTAATAGCGACTAATGTCCGAGGGATAGGTGACAACAGTACGGCAACAGTACGGCAAGTTGGAACAGCCAGTAAGCGGTGTTTCTTGCCACGACAGTAATTGTTTGGGACAAATAGAGAAATAATATTACTACTCTATTAGTAACTTAGAACAAAAATAATGAAAGTCTTAAACAATGTAGATAAAATCCATTAGATGTTATTTACGGAAAATAGTTCAATAAACTCAGCCCATCGCAGTCCACTGCTGGACATAGGCCTCTCCAAGGCTGCGCCAGAACACCCTGTCCTCCGCCTTCCGCATCTAGAAAATAAGAATGAATGAAGGTCGGAAAATACTTTTTAGCATTAACCAATTACACTATTGTGATAGCGCCAGCAGTATTTTTAACCAGCCCAAAGTAAATATTGCATAAATCACCGATCACCGATGACCGTTTATTATCTCCGTAAATGCTGAAGGCACAACGGTGATAGTTATAGTACAAGATTGTATAGAAAGAATAAACAATTTTTTTTCGGTAATTAGGTCTAGGGGGTCGCGGGCGCACAGAGTGGAGACTCTCTTCGCCCGCCGAGTGACCCCAGGGAAGACGGTGGCACAGTGGTCACGTGCTGCCGTGCATAGCGAGGCTCAGGGGAGGCCCCTTTACCGTCTCCCCAGGGATGTGCCTTACAGTCGTTGCACAGGGGGGGGTTTGAGAAACCGGGACCACCCTATGTGCTGATGGTGATCACCGGGGTGGTTTTAGTGAGGTAAAATTCCAATACCACACTCCTCGACCTCCTACCCGGAGGTCGGGTGCGTTTTGAAGGTTTACCACCGAAAAAAAACAAAAAAAAATGGTCAAGGGGGTATACTCATTGTAATGGACGGAATATTTATACTATTAATATTAATGGCGCACCACTGATCGTCGATCGATACCAAATAATCGACATGATTAATGACCTTTGACAAATTGATTACCAAACATAAGGACTAACCAAACGTGACACTATAGTGATATCAGTTAGTGTCATGAAGCTTTCTACCTCGTCGACAGTTAGTTTCTTCGATCACGTATAGGTACATCATGTACCTGTGTATCACTTGATAGTGGTCATTTTATTGATGTTGAATAGAAATTGACGTTATATTTATTTATTTATTTATTTAACCATTTATGTACACACTTATATAAACAGACAAGAAGAAAATAACAGAAAAATAGGTACAAAGGTGATGCTTATTTCTAATGAAATCTCTTCCAGCATACCTGCGATAGGATAGTAGATTTAGAGATGTAGACAGCGTGTGTAAGAGTAAAAGAGAAAATAAAATACATAAAATCAAAAACAATTCACTTAATAAAATAAAACAAATAATATGAGAATATACATACATACATACAAACATACATACATACTTCTAAAATAAATAACACTAGAATATTAATATATACGCAACTATGACGAAGTGGAAAGATAGTGTTCTTTCACTCTTCTTTTAAAAACTGCAACAGTTTGGCAGTCCCTAATGTCAGGCGGAAGTGAATTCCACAACCGTACCGCGTGCACAGTGAAGGAGTAGGAGTAAAAGTCGGTGGAGTGGGGAGGGGACATAAGGAGGTTTCTAAGATGCGACCTGCACGGCGCATCTGAAGGTCGGGCGTAGGAAAAACGCTCCCGCAGATAGGATGGCGTTTTAGGGTTGTGAAGGAGGTTGAATAGCAGACACAATATCCGAGAGTTCCTGCGAAGTCGAATGGGGAGCCACTTGAGTACCGTACCGTTTTATACCGTAAGATTATTTGCCATGGTAAACAATGAGTAGGATTTGTTAAATCTGTAATCGTTTTCTTATTGCGTAAGGGTTCCTTTTTTGCCATTTGGCTACGGAACCCTAAAAACTGAACCGAAGGATGATAAGTACATCAATGAACATAAGCTTGTGGGGTATCGTTGAAACCCATAATTAAAAAGATTATGATGTTTCTAAGTGACTTTTTTGAACAGTTTTTGAGATATGGGATATTTTCGGTTACAACCGCAGTAATTTATTTTATTTTATTTTATTCGGGAAACTTACAGCTATAATATACAGTGTACTTAAACAATATGCAACTGAAGGCCATTTACAAGTTTCCACAGATAAACAACAAAATTCAAATTAAAAATGAGAAAAAAATACATGTCGGTACAATTTGACGACACGGTTGGCGCAGTGGTTAAGCGATTGGCTGCTGCGCAGCGTGTCGCGGGTTCGATTCCCGCACGGAACAAGTCTTTGTATGACCTGCAAGTAGTTGTTCCGGGTCTGGCTGTTTGTGTATGTGAGTTTAAATGTTTGTAAACGCACCCACGATACAGGAGAAATTCCTAGAGTGGGGCAACGTTTAAAAAAAAATTACTTTTATATAAATTAGGAAAAAATAGTATACGAACGACGTATACAAACTAAAAATAATCGAGACGTAAACAATTACTTTTCCGTAAAAAAGCTTCATAACTTTATTATGCATAGTTATTTTTTAGAAATATAATGAAATACGTACTGATTTTTGGTCGGTCAACAAAATCAATAGTATGCATGCGTAAATATTCATCCCAACTACGGAACCCTTCACTGTTCGTGGTTCGACACGCACTTTGCTGGTTCTTTCTACATCGAAAGTTGGATGTAGCATAAAAGCCTTACAAGTGCGGGCAGCTGACGTGCATGTCGTCCACGAAGCGAGCTCGATATTTTTACACTTCACCTCGGTTATGGTTGGTCCAATCATACAAGGACTAACATTGTCGACTTATATTATGCAGAAAAGCTTAACAATTAAGAGACTGTAAGATGCAAGAGTGAGCGAAGCGAGTTCGATAATCTTTACATCTCACCTCGAATGTGATAGATTTTATTTTGTCCATTCATACAGAAAGAGGATTAAATCTGTGTCGATTAATACAATTAAGCTAAAAAATTAAAATATAGTAAGATGCACGACGATGCGATGCGATGAATTAGAGTAAGATGCCTTATGGCCCAGACGAGCAAAGGACAGAGCCACCTGGAACGGTTTGGAGGAGGCTTTCACCGCAAAAGGCGGCTCTTACACCTAACAATACTAACCTTATATAAGCACAAAACTAACATTACTAACAAATAAATAAATAAGTACCTACACAACACAAAAATTAAATGTAAGGGATAAAATAAAGCTAATAAATAAATAAATAAGATGCAAGAGCGAGCGAAGCAAGGTCGATAATGATAATAATTAATAATAATAATTCACGGGTTCAATATTAATGTATTACTTCTTAATAAAAAAAACAGATGTATTAAGTTTACGTTACCTCACGTTAGGCAGGTAAAAACTCCCAGACTGGAAAGGGCCGGGGCTACCTTAAAGCGGCTCCTGCCCAATCTAGGGGGGCCAAACGCCTCCTGCCGGAGGCTCTACGCGGGGGTCGTGCGGTCCATGGCCCTTTACGGGGCACCGGTGTGGGCGCGTTCCTTGAGGCGGCGGCCAGCCCGCCGGTTGAACGCGCCCCAAAGGGTCATGGCCATCCGGCTGGTCCGGGGATACCGTACGGTCTCCGGTGAGGCGGCGAGCCTCCTTGCCGGATTACCGCCATGGGATCTGGAGGCAAAAGTCCTCGCGCACGTTTGGGAGTGGCGCGAGAAGGCGAAACGCCGGGGCGTAGCTCCGCTGCCGCGAGAAATCACGGTACAGCGGACAGAGCTCCGGCGGGATCTCAGGGCGGCACGGAGAGTGCGATTGTCGCAACCCAGCGCTGGGCACGCCACAATTGCGGCGATAAGTCCCCTCTTTGAGGAGTGGCTAGAGAGGCGCCACGGCGTCCTCACCTTCCGCCTGACGCAGGTCCTCACCGGACACGGTTGTTTCGGGAGGTTCCTGTTCCGGATAAGGCGGGAGGAAACGCCCGGGTGTCACCATTGTGTGGATCGCCCGGAGGACACGGTGGAGCATACGGTGGAGGTCTGCCCGGCTTGGGCGGAGCACCGCCGTGTCCTCGTGGAGGCGATTGGCGGTGGTGATCTCTCGCGTCCGGCCTTGGTCCAGGCCATGGTACGGAGCGAGAGGGCTTGGGAAGCCGTCACCTCCTTCTGCGAAGCAGTAATGTTCGCGAAGGAGGAGGCGGAACGCGTGAGGGAGAGGCAAAGTTTGCGCCCTCACGCCCCTAGCCGCCGCAGGAGACGCCCTGGGCGTCGGGAATCGCAGGCCGATTCCCGGCCACTGTAGGCGCGGGCTTGCGAACGGCGAGCAATGGGCAGCTCGCCGTTCGATAAGGACCAGGCCCGGGTCGACGGCGCGTTGTGTTCCACGCGCGCCTCAAAGAGATGTCAGCACCAATGACGGGGTTTGCTAGGACCGATGCCTGCTAGGGTTGCGGAAAAGTCCAAGAGGGTTACCGTGGCCCCTGGCACAGGCAACTGAAGGAACACGGGTGGGTTTTAGTCAGTAAGAGTCTGACACGCCCTCCTGCTCTGCCCAGAGCGGGAGAAGTTATTTGATGATTTCCCAACCAAAAAAAAAAAAAAAAAAAAAGGCAGGTAAAAACTAATCTATACTTTTAATATTATAAAGAGGTAAAACTTGTTTGCTTGTAAGTTTGTATGTAGGGGGTAATCTCTTTAGTTACCTGTCAGATTAAAAAAAAACTTCGTCCAACATTAATAAAAAATAACTTTGTTGCTACGATTCCTCAATTTAATATTACTCGTTTGGGTCTCGTTGGAGACGTACCAAGTGAATGGACAGAAGATGAGGTCATCGAAAATATTAAGGTTCCTGATGGATGTGGCCCCGTTATAAAGGCAAGGAGAATGAGCCGAAAGGTGACTTCTCTTGGTATTACAGAGTGGAAGCCCACTCAAACTGTAGTTCTGACTTTCGACGGACAAGTTCTACCTAGGCGGGTTTACTGTTTTTATTCTGCTCTTTCGGTCGAGACATATATGTACCCGACTATTCAATGTTTCAACTGTTGTCGTTTCGGTCACACGCGTACAGTATGTCGCTCAAAACCCCGCTGTTTCAAATGTAGCCAGGACCACCCAGGTGATGGATGCGAAGTCTCCACTGACTGTGCCATTTGCATATCTTGCTCTGGCAATCATTATGCCAATGATAAGGCTTGTCCTGAATTGGGTCGGCAGAAGGGCATAAAAGCTCTCATGGCCGAGAAATCTATTTCTTATGCGGAAGCAAGTCAGGTTTTCCCTCCAGTCTCACGATCATATGCTGAAGTGTCAAGAGTTTCCCAAAAACCCAAATATCCAATCAATTCGCCTCAATACCCTAGTCCAACTCCCCAAACACCAAAATCATATCGTAAAACGGTCCTTCTCAAACCTAAATCTCACGCCCCTCTTTCACCTAGTTACGATAGGCTAGCTCATCAAGCTCTCACTCAGGATTACTCCTTTTCCCCTTCCCAAAACGGGTGTGCCTTCCCTAGTGAAGGTGCTAGTAATTTTGATAAGCCTAAAAGCATACTAAATATTATAGCTAATATGCTAACAACGGTATTAGCTAACCCTGCACAATCTTTACCTGACCACGTTGCCACTAAACTGAATTCAATTGTTCATTATATTAATAATGTTCCATCCCCTGACATTCCTGCAATGGAACGTGAGGAGTATTTCTCCTAGGAAACCTGACCTACTCTTTTTGATTAATAAATTTAAACCATCGGTCTGCGGCATCGCAGAGACGTGGCTTCGTTCTGAAAGCAATTTCAGGATCCCATGTTTCAGTGGTGTTCGTCATGACAGATCAGATGGATATGGAGGATGTGCTTTGTTCATCAATAACAAAGTATCATTCTCCCAGATCCCTCTACCCTTCGTTGGAGACAACATAAATGTGGTCGCTGTCAAGGTTGAGGGTATAAACCTTTTTTCTTTTTATATTGCACACCCACGTCTTGAGGATCTAGTTTTAATAAAAAATCTACTAAGTAATGTAAACGGCCCATTACTTGTCATGGGCGATTTTAATTGTCATCACTACCGGTGGGGATCGGATTCTTGTGATAGTACTGGTGTTGGCCTGGTTGATATGTTGGACGATCTTGACCTATGTATTGTTAATGATGGCAGTGCCACACGTAGGTCTGGATTAGGACAGAGTAATAGCTGTGTTGATCTGACATTTTGCTCATCCAGCATTGCCAGCCTTTTCGTTTGGAGTCGTTTAAATATGACCTATGGTAGTGATCACTATCCCATCAAGGTTGAAATTCCTTCTAAATCTCTTCCTGATAAAACTTCCCCTCCCTTACTTAAGTACCAACTAAACTCTGTAGATTGGGATCTTTATTCAAAAATTTTAGACCTACGTATTTCTTCATTCCCACCTATCAATGCTGAGAATGCACAAGAATGTTTTGCATCCTTTTCCAATACCTTATCAGCTACAGCTAATGATTGCTTCCCTCCTAAAAAATCACCTACAGGCAAAATCCCTTCTCCGCCTTGGTGGGATAGGGAATGCACTGCCATGATCAGAGCTAGGAATGAAGCGGAAGCGACTTTTAACCTTGAAATGAACCTGGATAACCTTCTCGCCTTCAATAAGATATTGGCTAAGTCTAGGAATTTAAATAGAAAAAAGAAAAGAGCCGGCTGGGTATCGTTTTGTAGTTCTTTGAGTCCATCTACGTCGTCGTCTGTGCGTCGGTGGTCTGGCAAAGAGTGAAAAGTTTTAGAAACAGTTTGAAACCGTCTCCCACGAACATCATAACCGAAGAGTTGGGGTACCAGTTCTTCACTAAAGTCGCCCCAGTCTATGTTCCTGGTGCAGACGAAATAAACTTTGCAAGTTCTGTAACTTCGAACGATCCGCTTGATAAGCCATTCTCCATGGACGAACTTAAAACGGTGCTCACTTATGTTAAGGATACCGCTCCTGGCGTGGATGGATTCCCGTACTCGTTCATTGCAAAAGCGGGTGTAAAATGCCACCAATATTATCTAGACTTGGTCAATTTTTGTTTCATTTCTGGATATATTCCTCCAGCTTGGAAGGTTCAAGTGGTTATTCCTCTTCTAAAACCCGGCAAAGATCCTAGTGATCATTGCTCTTATCGACCAATTGCTTTATCGTCTATTCTTATTAAACTTCTTGAACATTTAATTAAAAACCGTCTAGAATGGTTAGTTGAAAATAGAAAACTGCTCCCAACGACTCAATTTGGCTTTAGGAAAAGTCTGGGTACTACTGATAGTGTGAGTATCCTCACATCAGAGATCCGGCTGGCCCTCAGTAGAAGTGAGTCTGTGGTAGCCGTTTTTCTAGACATATCAGCTGCTTACGATTCTGTTCTCCTCCCCGTTCTCAGGCAAAAGCTGCATGAGCTGAGAATACCGGCTAGGATTATTCAGATCATCTGCACTATCCTTTCTAATCGCACTCTTCAACTGAGGATTCCTGGGGAAAACTCTGAGCAGAGGGTGACCTGGCGGGGTTTACCTCAGGGATCCGTAATTAGCCCTATCCTTTATAATATTTACACTTCAGATCTTCCTTCATGCTTAAATTATAATTGTAAAATTCTTCAGTATGCCGACGATATTGCATTATTGGTCTCAGGCAGTTCCATAGAGGATGCCGCTCTATCTTTGAATGTCTCTTTATCTTCATTAAACCAATGGCTACTCGATCACGGGCTGTCTCTGAGCGCTCCTAAGAGTACAGCGGTTATTTTCACTCGCAGACGTCGTATCCCCCAGGTTGACATTAGTATGGATGGTCAAGCTATCCCTATCAAGGAGAAGGCCAGGTTTCTGGGAGTTATCCTGGACTCCAAAATGTCGGGTGTGGATCACATCAATTATATAGTTCAAAAATGTGAACGCTCTGTATCAGTCCTAAAGGCTTTATCTGGAGTCTGGTGGGGAGCCCATCCATACAGTCTGAGGTTGGTGTACAATGCTCTGGTCAGAAGTGTGATGGACTATTGCTGCTTCTTACTTGAGCCCTGTAATAAAGAGGCGCTTCGCAAACTAGACGCCATTCAAGCCAAATGCCTTAGGATTGTCGTAGGAGCAATGAAATCCTCCCCTATAAATGCTCTCCAGGTAGAATGCGCAGATCCTCCCCTTAACATTCGAAGACAATACTTAGCAGATCGTTTCCTGTCAAAAGTTTTTGCCCTTTCGTCCCATCCCTTACTCCCCATCTTAGAACAAATCCACATCTCTTTAAAAGTATCCCCTTATTGGAAACATAAATCGTTTCCCCCGTTGATGAATAGGTACAGAGAGCTTAAAAACCTCTCCTCACCTGTTTGTCAATATCCCACCTTACCAGTATTTTCTTCCGTATACGAAGTGGTCCACTTTAAGCCAAAAGTCGTTTTGGAGCTTGGTATTTCAAAGAGTTCCGAGGATGTTAAAGGGGACTTTGATCGGGCCATTGAGAGGTATTGGAGGGGCTGGAATCTATTTTACACAGATGCGTCTAAATTAACTCCAACAGGATGCACAGGAATCGCCACATATTTCCAGAATTCCAGAATCGCCCTACTATTTCAGTGCCCTCCAGAGGCTTCGGTTTTTACCGGTGAATGTATTGGTATTTTAGAGGCAATACATTTTATAAAAAGTCATAATATTCAAAATTCGGTAATTTTTTCAGATTCGCGCAGTAGCATTCAGTCTATAAGTCAAAATCAATTAAAATCAAAAATTCACAGTGAAATCATTTTAAATATTCAACATTTACTCTTCACCTGCCATAAAAATGGTTTAAACATTGAAATAGCTTGGGTGCCCAGTCACTCGGGTATAGGTGGCAACGAGTGCGCCGATTCCTTAGCTAAATTTGCTTCATCCAACCCTGTTGACCAAAAGCATTATGTCATCCATAGCTGTGACTTACGGGCTGATACCAAACTTAAAATGCATGAAGCGTGGTCAAGAGTGTGGCAAGTAAGCTCAAAGCTCAAGGGAGCGTACTACGCCAGTATCCAACCCGACATCCAACGGAAACCTTGGTTTTTTAAATGTAATAAACTATCCAAAAGAACCGTTTCATCCTTGTGTAGACTGAGACTCGGCCACTGCTGCAGTCCAGTATTCCTGAATAAGATTCGTGTTCGTGACAGTTCCCTGTGCGAATGCGGTCTTGATGATGGTACTCTGGACCATATATTTTTTTCATGTCCTTTAAATTCTCAATCTTTTGATTTGTATCACAAACTTCCCAAAATTAAAATAACACTTCCTACTAATTTCCATTCCCTCTTAACCAACTTTTCCCCTAAACTAATCCATGTTCTATCAAAATTTTTAAATGATAATGACATAAAAATGTAGTTTGGTGGTGTGTAATAATAATTATTATAACTGTAAATATCTGTGTCGTTCTATAGTAGAGTAATAAATAGTATTTATATAAAAAATTATGTTAACTAACAAAACTTGTATTGTCTTTTCCGCTACTAACAATATTATCAATTAACAAATAACTACCACAAAGTGCAACGTTCGACGGCTCATCTCGCGGTGCTGCTGTCACTACGTGACACTGGCAGAATAGTCGACATCGGCTCAGTTGCCAAAAAAGAAAAAAAAAAAAAAAAAATGTAAATTGATTGTATTTTTGACAGATTGAGACTGAGATCACTGCGAACGTTCTTAAAATTACGGGAATTACCCCTCTGATGTCAATGTATACGCCTTTATAATAAACTTCTAAGCCACGTTCAAGATAAAATCATGTTGTGCCAGAAAGCCCTTTATACTGTTAAATATTATATTGAGGACGAAAAGGCGGGATTCAGCTGCTCCACTTTTTACTACTGCTACTACTCAAATATATTTTTTTTTAATTTTTATTATAAACACTTTGACATTTGATGATTATTATAAAGGATGGCAGAGACATCCCTGTTACCATGTACACACATCAAAAGTGTCTAGGGATCAACATATATTTTTGCAATAACTTTTCTCCTGATTGATATTAATTAAAATTTTCTTTAAGGATTCATAAAATAAAGTGTTTTCGTTTGTCACAGTAACGATAAACCAAGTCACCTTTGCATTAATAAAGAAATTTGCCATTTTCCTAATAAAGGGATTTTAGACATTTGAACCACTAACACAAAAGTTCGAAAAAAAGACTGAAATAACAGTTTTCTTTAAAATTTTATTGGGTAACTTAAACAATTAATAATCCGTGTTTCTACCGCGAACACTAACAACACAAGAACATCGGTTTGGCATACTCAAAATGAGTTCATCCAAATCACGCTGTGGAATGGCCGCCCATGTTCGTTGCAACAACAAAAAAAGGTCTTCTTGCGACTGGATACCCTCCATATTCGGCAGAGCTCTTCTCTGTAGCATATCCCATGCATGCTCAATCGGGTTCAAGTCTGGCGACTGAGCAGGCCAGGGCAGGACATTGATGTTAGCTGCGGCGAGAGTCTGTCTTACAACTCTTGCGGTGTGCGGTCGTGCATTATCATGCATTAACTGAAATAAGGGACCGATTTGCACTTGTAGAGGAACGATGACGTCTGATACAATCGTCTCAGCATAAATTTGAGCGTTGAGGTTGCCTCTGATCCAAATCAACTCAGTTCTTCCGCCGATCCAAATACCCGCCCATACCATGGGTTCCACCACTATAAGGATGGACTTCCTGGCAGGATTTTAATCGCTGTTGGCGTCCAGGGGTTCTCCAGTGTCGTATACGTCTTGTATCCGGTCTCATACCAAAACGAGACTCATCAGAAAAGCACACGAAACGCCATTGTTCTTCTGCCCAATTTCTGTGTTCAAGAGCCCATTGATATCGAATCCTACGATTGTGCATTGCTATAGGTGGTACCCGTAGCGGTCTTCGGGAATGAAGGTTCACTTCATGCAAGCGGTTTCTGACTGTTTGGTCGCTAATTAAGTTCCCTGAAGAGTGATGAAGCCTCACGGCTAACATTATTGTTGGAGCTCTTCGAGTTAAGATTTGAATGTATCGGTCTTGTCTCCGTGTGGTGCAGCGATACCATCCTCCATGGCGCTCAGCCACGGTACCAGTGCTTCGGTAACGTGTCCAAAGTCGACTGATAACACTCTGACTTGTATTCAGAGCTAAAGCCACAGTACGTTGCCGGGAACCAGCTTCTATCATTCCCACGGCTCTGAGCATTTCTTCCCTGCTTAAATGACGTCGCCGCTCCATAATAACGTTGGTTTTAATCAGTAGTATGGAAACAGTAGCACTAATAATGTCTTCAATGCGTTGTATGTTTTTATAGGGAAAATATTGACAGCTGATTTTCATCTTTTACTCGAATTTGATTCACAGTTCCTGATTCAAATTATGAAATGCACCAAAAAGGATCCATATAAATTTATAAAATCATAAATTTATTACAAAGCCATATCTTAATCTCAAGAAATCCGCATAAAAATGCTTGATCCCTAGACACTTTTGATGTGTGTATTTAGTTTCCATAAATTTTTATCGCGTAGGTAATGCACTTTTCTATGAAACAGCAGTTTTTTTTTTTGATAAGCGACCATAAATTTCCAAGTAGGGGTTTCAGAATCATGTACTGAATCCATGGTGACAAGTTGCGTTGCACGTCAATGTGCCTGCCACCCTACATACATTAACATGAATATTTACTTTGTGAAGTTTAATATTATTAGTCTAATTATTGTGAATGTGAGGACTATTGGACTATGTCGGTAATTTTTGCTATCCAAATGTCCTTTGTTTTGTATTGTTCGTCGAGTCGTTACTGAGTTGAGCTACGCGATTACTGACAGATGCATGCACTGACTGGACAGGTCCACTGAAATCTATGGTTCCTTCCTCAGAAGAACATTTAGACACCAATCTACATGGTCTTCACATGATCTGACCAAGATTATATCTGCACTTTAAAAGAGATTGTGACCTCGTAGTTTGTTTCGGCCTTTCTTCTGAGTACTTAGTCAGATAGGAAACGCCGACCTCATCTAGTTTTTAAAATATGATTGACGTGTAAAAGTGTTTGTAAAGATCTAAGTACTAACAGAAAGAAAATCATTTATCGTTTTTAGAATCATACAGATATTATTTTTCGTTGTAGGTAAGTGTGTTTGTTTTAATATGCTTCATGGCACATTAGAAATACAAGTTAACGTACTTTTTCACTCACTGTATGGATATTTAGTGTCAAACCCTAATCACGTACTGTTTTATGATCGCAATTTTGTTATGTACAGTCGACAGGTCATCAGGTTATACGAAACTGTCAAATTTCTCCAAATGATTTTAAAAGATTTTAGTATTTTTTTGATTTTTTAAAGATTTTTGATTTTTGATGAAAGTTAAGTTCAAAATCGAATGAGAAACTTTGACAGTTTGTGCTAACTTAGCAGCAGGTCAAGTTAGCACAAACTGTCAAATTGTCTCATTCGATTTTGAACTTAACTTTCAACATTTTAAGGTATAAAACCATTTGGACAAATTGTGTACGTAATATACAACACGATGTCACAGATCAAAGAATACAAGATTGTGTAAACCTCAGATCATATAAACACAAAACAGTTATGTTTCTATTAAACACAGATGACAATTTTAAATACTTCTGAGATTACGTGAAACAATTAGAGAGTTGAATAAAAATAAAATAATTAAATCTCAAACATTTATTTCATTTTGTAAAAAGTAACAAAACTAACTAAAACTAGTAGTATGTACAAATCAAGTCTTTAGTGGTTTGCTAGCGTCCGTTTGTCAGAATAAAGCGTGAGGTGACGATCTACCAGGCCGCGGTGTACGCAGCGGGCACAGGAGCAGGGTAGGCACTGTATGCAGCAGCAGGGTAGGCAGAGTATGCCGCAGACACGGGAGCGGTGTAGGCGGCTCTGTAGGCAGCCGCTACAGGGGCGGTAGCGTAGCGTGCGGCTACCACAGGGGCGGCAACGGGAGCGGTGGCGTAGCGGGCAGCTACGGGAGCGGCTGCATAGCGAGCGAACACAGAGGCAGGGGCAGCGACAGCTGCGGCTACGGGAGCAGCAGCGTACCGAGCGAACACCGGAGCAGGAGCAGCCACAGGGGCACCGGCATAGCGGGCGTAGACTGGGGCAGGAGCGGCGACGGGAGCAGCCGCGTACCTCGCAGCGGTGACGACTGGAGCGGGCTGGGCGATGGCGTACCGTGCGGGCTCGGCGACGACGGCGGGTGCGGCCGCCACCACCGGTTCCTTGCGCACCACCGCGTTGAAACCATTCACTGAGTCAGCGGCGTAGTCCACAACGCGACGCGTGCCGTCAGACTCCAGCAGGGAGTACTGACCCTGCACTAGGTCTCCGTTACGTTGCTCAGTCTGGCTTTTGTAGTCACCGGTGAGAGAGTCAGCGACGCTGTATCCAAAGCTATATTGTGGCAGAGGGTCGAATTCTTCCAGCCTGGCTGCGACGGGGGCGGCCGCGTAGGCGACGGGGGCGGCGGGCACTACACTGCCGTGAGCGAAGGCCAGGAGGCAAGAGAGAACTACCAACTGAAAAGAAAAATGGGAAAGCATTAGTTGCATATAAACTTGAAAGGAAATGACTACACGTAGTTGGAGACATTGACATCTCTCCTGGGTCATACTATCTCCATAACTCTTGCGTTCGACAAATACGTTTTAACTCAAAAGCGATAATTGTGTTAGGTCCGCATTCATATGCTAAATAGCTTATTACAGAAGATTTTTTCACATTTTTATCACTTTTTAGGATTATTTATCACTGTTTCACCATCACTGTTAATACACTTCACAGATCGCACTGCGCTCCGTACCTTGAATGCCATGTCTGCTGCTGGTTGCTGAGATGTGTTCAGGGATGCTTAGAGCTGTGAACTGTACCCTTAGTTTGACACTAACAGCATTTATACTAGTTGGTGGACCGCTTGCCTCATCCTGGTGGCATCTCCAAATTTGAATATATTCAAGTACGCACGTACGAGCGGCCGCGGGCCGTCGTGCGCGCAACGCGGGGACGACGATGGTGGAACAATGCCACGTCATGTGAAGGAAAATTGTAAAATACTTATAATTGCTCTAACCATGTTTTACTGTATCTGTCTGGATATTAGTCACTATAGCTGTAACAAACATCACATAATGACCAATATAAGGAATTTGCTATCAATGCAAGGTCGTTGGCGCTTTACGAGTACGGTGGTTTGCCGAGGTAGGCAGAGACGCACGATGTTGAGCAATTTTCGCTACTCAATGTACCTAATCTACACTCTCCTCTGAGTCTCTAGTATCGATCAGATTTCCAAGCTCTGGACTGACAATATATAAACAACCAATAACAAACCCTCTGAATAGCCGAGGACCGGCAGTTAGTGCTAAGTACATCACGTTTCAACTATTAAAATAAGTGTTCAATTTATGCAACTATATTCTACATAGTAGTCGCCAGCTCGTGGTAGTATAAGTAAAATAAAAGCTGGACAATGGAGTGGGCGAACACTCCTTTATTTATTATACATTGACATTCCTAAACGCGTTTCACGTCCTCTAATAAAAAGCAGGCAAATATAAACAATGCTCACACACACACAGTCAAGAACTACTACCTGTTGCCCGCGACTTCATCTGCAACCCAGGACTAAAAGTAGCCTACGTCCTTCTCCAGGTCATGGTCTACCCATGTGCGAAATTTTATCCAAATCCGTTCAGACGTTTTAGCGTGATAGCGTAACAAACAAACTTACTTTCGCATTTTTATTAATTAGGTTAAAAATATATAGGTTACTTTCATTTTCTATTATAAATGCGCAGAAATAAGAAAATCTATTCGGGTATAGTCAATTTCCTCCATAGCTCAGATCTAACTCTCTTCTATTCATTTCATCGTTCTGAAAATTGTATTTAGAGGAGACTAGCTTTTATCTGGGGCTTTACCTTTAATCCAAATCCGTTCAGCCGTTAAGGCGAGGCATCAGTTGGAGCACGGGACCTTATAGGCCCCGGGCTTCACCCAGGTGGAGATCCTAGGTGAAGCAAGGGTCCGGACCCAGGTAAGACCTGTTTTTATGTGGTGTTTACCTATAAGCAATTGTTACTCTGTTCAAAGTTTTTAAATACATACATGTTATTTTTTGTCAAGATGTTACTGTAAACAATTGTTGGTAAACTAAATAAATAAATAAGTAAAAACGACCGGGTTACTTTCGCTTTAATAATATTAAGTACGGATGATATTGCAGATCGCAGATATGAATGTACTACCTACCTACCTAACTATTTATGTACTTGTATACCTATTTTATTGATACTTAATTTTGTTATGTTTTTGTTTTTTTTTTATTATTGTTAACTCATGTTAAACAGTGGTAAAGAACGCCTAAGGTTTAAATAAATAAATAAATGTAGACTGTAAAAAATAACCGTCATAAGTTAGGCCGACCAACCATTACTAAAGAAAACAATTATTGTCTGGCTAAAGGATTGTGGGCTTTGCAATTCGTCACTCACTGATCAAGAATGAATAGAAGTTACCTATTTTTAGGAAAAAGGTGTCAATCAGTAACAATTTGAGCTATACCTACATTACGGTATAAATGTATAATGTATAACCTTCTCCAAAAATACCGCACAGTTCGCTTTGCCACCAACCAAAGCCATGTGGCAACGGATAGCGTTGAATTAAAGATAAGAACATCGTGTTACGAGCGACGAGTTGTTAGCCCATTATTACATTAGAAAAATACATGGCAGTGACCGGTTGAATAGTTCGTCGTATTTTGCACAAATTGCGTATTTGCAAAATGCGTCGGATTTTGGACTTTTAAAGTCCGCGAAGCAGACACAAGATTTAAGCAATTAACAGACTCGCTAAATTAATTTAGGGCAACTGATTAATGGCATAGTGACTACAGGCTCTGCAGTCTTGACATACTCGTAGTAGCAATCGTTTTCGGTTGCTAAGTCCTAACAATCCAGATGTAACGATATTTGTAAGTCTCGACACTCAAATTTATCGGTTGTTACCTACCGGTACCTACCTAAAATACCGGTAAAAACCGATAAATTTGAGTGTCGAGACTTACAAATATCGTTACATCTGGATCGCAAACATTTACATGTGGATTGTTAGGACTTAGCAACCGAAAACGATTGCTAACTATGTCGAGACTGCAGGGCCAGGTCTGAAACAATATTCTATTTATTCTATCCTCAAACCTCCAACAAACTTAGTGGTAAAGTAACCAAGCATTGTTAGTGGCCACTGATCGATCTTTCTCTGCATTCTGAATCGTCTATATTGTGAACTATACATATATATTATTATGTATTGGTTCTGTGCGGGAATCGAACCCGAGACACGCGCCGTATAAATATGCTCAGGCCACAACACGAACCGTACCCTTATAACCTCTATAGTACCTAATGTGAATTTATAAATCCTGCAGCCTTCTTGAGCCTATACATAGTTGATATGACAGAGGGGCATTAAATTACACTACGTATACTATACGTGTTTAGTATTCATTCAATCCGGTATAAAAATAAAAAGCACCAAAAATGAGAAAAAATGGTTTTCAAACAAACGAAATAGTTTACAAATCAGAGTAAAACGCTATTGCCCTTTGTAATGAAAGTGCAAGTGTGTGTGTATTTATTGCCATCTTTTTAGCGAAAATATTTGGTTGTCTTGTGACTTGCGTCAGAGCGGCAACAACGCATCGTAGGTTATACTCAGATTTATCGTTTTAAGGTGCATGACTTATGCGTATAGACATAATCAGCTGTTAGGAAAGATACATCGTGTTCAAACGGGACAAAAAATAAAAAAAAATCATTTGCGACTAAACTACTGTTCCTATTTAATTGATTTTTGGTACAGAGCTTGATAATGGTACCTAGTATAGGCAGTTTAAAGGAAAGCCCCTCTGTCGTATCAACTCTGTATAGAGCCTATAGTTTAAATTAAAAAACCTGACGGCTGGTGTTAAGATAAAAATTCCTTAGTGCCTGATTATGATAGTGATACCTTTAATTAATTATTGGTGACCTGCAGCTGATAGAGATTTTGTAGATGATTCTAATGGAGTAACCCAAATATTTCAACAACTCAAATATTAGGATATTTGAGTTACTACGTTTGAGTTCGTACTGCTATAGTTAGCAGTCGAACAATATGTAGGTATGTATGTCAATTTGTGTATCTATGTGCTAGGTCGCATTAGCGTGGTATGTCTTAGAACAAATTAATTTTGTACGCTAGATTGGCGATGGTTGTACGGCCATTAGATAAAGGGGTTTGTTTAGTGAGCTGTCACAGCTGCATTCCAGAGCGGTCGCAGTTTTAGGCTATGCCCTTAAATGCCTTTATATTATGCAGAGCGTTAAGTCTGATTATCACGACGATATCATGTTGCAGCAACAATAAAAGTTTCATCACTTTTGTTGCTTAAATGTATGCCACAGGCAAGAAACTTGCTTCGTGTAAATGGGGTTTTAAGTATACTGGAAAAAACGGCCCCAAACATTAGTTAATGTTCGGTTGGACAATGAAAATCAGAGAAGGTCATAATTTCATCAATTTAGACACTTTCAATCTTGTTATATTTGGGATTATAGCGGACGTAGACCGGAGCCGACATAACAACATTTTGGGTACACTGGCGGACAAAATAGATGGGCCGTTTATTAGGCACTGGGCTGGGATACATGTGCGTACAGACGATGTGCAAAATTAATTGTTTTTAATTGTGATGTTACTTTTATTTTAATTATTTTTTCACTAACAATAGGTTAAGGCAATACTAACACATTATGGATCCTGTAATCTGAAATAAAGAGTTATTATGTTTATGTAATTGTTTTCCTAGGCATAGCCGGATAGAAATGATGACACGGGCCTTTTTTTTTGTCGCTGAGAAATGCATTACGCATCCCTCTCGTGGGGGACGAGACGGGGTATGTGGGACTCCTGTCGGAATCCGCCACCGACAGTATACCCACTAAAACTCAGCGGTGTTCCCACATCGCCGTGATGGGAGGGCCATGGGAAACCGGATCACCGTGAGAGTATTGGTGCAACTTGTCTGACTCACACTGAAGAAATTTTCTAACCAGCCTGCATGTATTAAGAATTCTTCTGCAGCAGGTGGTACGATGGCAGGTTGAGGAAACTAAGGGACTGATGAAGCTGTTTAGGAATTACTCCTGTTGTAGATAGCACTATGGGGACTATTGTGTAGAAAGCACTATGGGGACTATTGTGTAGAAAGCACTATGGGGACTATTGTGTAGAAAGCACTATGGGGACTATTGTGTAGAAAGCACTATGGGGACTATTGTGTAGAAAGCACTATGGGGACTATTGTGTAGAAAGCACTATGGAGACTATTGTGTAGAAAGCACTATGGGGACTATTGTGTAGATAGCACTATGGGGACTATTGTGTAGAAAGCACTATGGGGACTATTGTGTAGAAAGCACTATGGGGACTATTGTGTAGAAAGCACTATGGGGACTATTGTGTAGATATCACTATGGGGACTATTGTGTAGATAGCACTATGGGGACTATTGTGTAGATAGCACTATGGGGACTATTGTGTAGAAAGCACTATGAGGACTATTATTATGACGACCACGGCGACAACGGGAACTGGGGCATTGGCATAGTGAAAGCAGGTTCAGCCGCGTACCTCACAGCGGTAAAGATTTTCTTTTTCCGTAAAAAGTGGTTGAATTTTATTGCGTTACTAACTCGTATTTGCTTGCTCGAACTGCGGATGAATCCACTGTAAAATCGCATGAAAATCTCACGATTCAGTGAGTAGAATAAGTTCTCTACAATTTAAATTACGAATCTTAATAGTATTATATCCATCAACATATATTTTAAATATGCTAGTTGCAACACACATTATCGTTTATGAATTCCATTTGATATTTACAGGATTTGCAAGTGAAGTGTAACCGTTTGATCACGCGCTCAGTAAACAGTGATTTTTCACACCAAAAATAAAAGTCGTTTTTTAACCGATAAAAAAGGAGGAGTTTCTCAATTCGACTGTATGTCTTTTTTTTTGTATGTTTGTTACGCGATGATTCCGCCATTGATTAGTTGATTTTGATGATTCTTTTTTTGCTTGGTAGGTCATCCTTTAGAGGTGGTCCCACATAAATTTTATCGAAATCAGTTGACCGGTTTAAAAAAAATCAATAATAAATTATTTTTAAACAAAAAAAAAACCGCCTTCAAACGGACGTGGACGTGTAAGTAGATCGTTTTTGAATGGGTGAATAACTAAAAAGTGATAAATAAACCATTTTTTTACAAAAAAAAACAACCTACTTCCAAAAAAAAACTACAAAGTGAAAAATAACTTTAATTTCGGAAGTCGGTGGAAAAGGCTAAAATACAGATACAAAGATTCCGCTTCCGAAATTAAAGTTATTTTTCACTTTTTTTTTTTTGGAAGGTGGTTGTTTTTTTTTTGTAAAAAAGATGTTGGCAATAATATTTGAACAATATTACTTAGCTTAACGTACAGAATTAACAGAATACATTGATAACGGCTATGTTATGGGTCTTTTTACATCCTCAATATTTTTTTATGTATGACCACGAATCACTTATTACAGAGTAGTCCGGTTGTGATGATTCTTTTTTTATTTGATAGGGGTCCTCAAAGTTGGGACTATTTAACATTGTAACTATTTAACATATTTAACATTAATTATTTTAACATAAGGGGTTGATTGTTTTTTCACCTATTATATTCTTTATAAATTATATTTATATTATTCTGATGACGCATAAAAAAAATGTTGTTACAAAAAAAAAACAATTGACTCCCAAGTCTAAAAGAAACTACGAAGTGAAAAATTACTTTAATTTCGGAAGTCGGTGTCTTTGGTTCTGTATAGTCGTTTTTTGCCACCGTCTTTCAAAACTAATCTTGTTTTATTTTATTTATTAAAAATTTAAAGTTTTTATTTTTCGTTGTGTACGAATATGTATTGTATATAATATGTTATGTACCAATTTGTACACCATTATTCGCTAGATAAACCACAGTGACTAGATGTTTTATAAATATAGTATAGAGTAGTCTATGTTTTATAACATCATCAATATACACCAAGGATTACATACGTATTAATGAAGTTATCAAAGAAATAATTAAAAAAAAAAGTTTATATAATATGGGACCATCGAGCGAGATTCCTCTACCAAATTAAAAAAGAATTTTTAAAATCACTCCACAATTGAAGAACATACTCGTACATTAAAAAAACTAACAGACGAACATAGAACCTCCTACTTTATTGAAATCTTTTAAAGAGAGACCTCGAGTTAATTTGACGATGAGGACGGAAGACAGTCAAAAGCCTCTGTTTACAGCAGCTATATCGTGTTTGGGCTCATTTCATTCATCTTGATGAGAACTTTAGACCTAGCTGGGGTATGACTGTCATCGAGGGTCTGATGTTGGAGACGGACGCTGAAAAGCGAAAAATAAACAAAAAATATATAAACAAAAGAAATAGTTTAGTTCCGACTGAAAATTAGTATCATTCATTTAGATTATTCTCACCTAAAATGTTTATTTTTTTTATTTTTCGCTTTTCAATTTCAATCGTCCCATAAAAACAATAACATAAATTCTCATTAATTTATTTCATTTCGTAAAAAAAGAAAAATAGTTATAACTAGTCGTATATACAATTCAAGTCTTTAGAGGTATACATCATTTGGTCAGAGTATGGCATTCAAGGGTAGCGGTATCCGGCGGCGGTGGATTCTACGATTTTGGCGGGAGCAGCGCGGACGGTGGAGACCGCGGGGGCGAGCGCCGTGGGTGCAGGCGCCGTGTACGCCGCAGCTACGGGAGCAGTGTATGCGGCCGCTACGGGGGCGCTGTATGCGGCTACAGGCGCAGTGTAGGCTGCAGCTACTTGGGTGGCGTAGGGGGCAGAGTAGGCGGCAAATGGAGCATTGTACGTGGCATACGGCGCGGTATATGCGGCGAACGGAGAAGTGTAAGCTGCACTGTAAGCAGCCGCTACTGCAGGGGCGGCGTAGCGGGGTGCTACGACGGGAGCGGCCGCGTAGCGGGCGTACACAGGGGCAGGAGCGGCGGCTACGGGCGCAGCCGCTAGGCGAGCCGCAGCTACGGGAGCGGTGGTGTACCGGGCGTAAACTGGAGCGGGGGCAGCGGCGTAACGGGCATAGACTGGGGCAGGAGCGGCGACCGGTGCTGTGGCGTAGCGGGCGAATGCGGGAGCAGCCGTGAATCTTGCAGCGGTGACGACTGGAGCGGGCTGGGCGACGGCTACGGGTGCAGCCGCGTACCGGGCAGGCACCACCGCTGGCTCAGCGACAACAGCGGGCGCGGCCGCCACCAGTGGCTCCTTGCGCACCACCGCGTTGAAACCGCTCACTGAGTCGGCGGAGTAGTCCACGATACGGCGCGTGCCGTCAGGGTCCACCAGCGAGTACTGTCCTTGCACCAGGTCTCCGCTGCGCTGCTCCGTCTGACTCTTGTAGTCGCCGGTGAGAGAGTCCGCCACACTGTATCCGAAGTTGTACTGTGGGAATGGGTCGATCTCCTCGATTCTGGCTGCGACGGGGGCAGGCGCCGCATATGCGACGGCGGGTACTGCGCTGCCGCGAGCGATAGCCAGGAGGCAGGAGAAGACCACCAACTGTAATAGAAATTGATATTTTATTAAGTGAAATCTAGTTTATTTTTTGCACTACGATAACTTGTCTATTACTAATGTTTTTATTGATGTATTCCAGTATCATGAATATGATGCTATTATCACTTTTTAGGATTATTTATCACTGTTTCACAATCACTGTTAATACACTTCACACATATTATCGCACTGCGCTCCGTACCTTGAATGCCATGTCTGCTGCTTGTTGCTGAGATGTGATCAGGGATGCTTAGAGCTGTGAACTGTACCCTTAGTTTGACACTAACAGCATTTATAGTTAGTCGGTGGAACGCTTGCCTCATCCTGGTGGCATCTCCAAATTTAAATATATTCAAGTACGCACGTACGAGCGGGCCGATGGGACGACTGGACAATGCCACGTAAACAATGCGGCTACTTGCAACACACTTGGCCTATGAAACATCGCGGTCACACCGATTCTTCGCTCAATTCACGAAATAACGTGTTTTTCAGGATTTTGGTTTGCCGATCTTCACGGTTAAAATGCCGCTCAAAAGAGATCATATTTGTGAAGTGAAAACAAGGATTGCATAACAATGGGCGATTTGAATATTTTCGCTTGAATGAAGTGATCCTAGAGCCTCAAGGCGAAGAATGTGCGTAATATATTGGGCATGTATTGACACTTGCTCATTGTATTGTCATTAGTCACGATGTATAATGGAAACGACAGTAACAGTAATTAACAATTTCAGTGTTCAATCCAAACAGAGGGTTCCACTTGCAAATCTTGCTACGTTATCCTTGTTATTGGCATCGCTACGATTGTGCTCTTATGCATTTAGAATC
Organism: Brachylomia viminalis; assembly: GCA_937001585.2. Taxonomy (NCBI): domain Eukaryota; kingdom Metazoa; phylum Arthropoda; class Insecta; order Lepidoptera; family Noctuidae; genus Brachylomia; species Brachylomia viminalis. The sequence goes on along the minus strand of OW443316.2, from coordinate 10,030,946 downwards.
ATTAAACTTTTCTTAGTAAACGAATGTGTTATAGACGTGTAACCAATATCGATTCTAGACCACAATACGACAAACTCAAACTCAAAGCATTTATTTAAATGAAAATATTTACAGGCACTTTTGAATCGTCAAGGAGTTAAACAGTCAGAAATATAAAGCTAGTTGCCCATTCCAAAGCGTAGTAGGTGTCTGTGGAGAAGAACGAGCAAGAAACTCCATGGACACTCTTTTAAATTATGTTGTTACAAAAATGTTATTTACATCGACATTGACTTAACATCTTTGCTGATGATAACCGATGCATCTCAGAGAAAGTAAGCCTACCCAGAGTGTATCAAAGAATTTTTAACTCTATGATACAAATACCGCTACGTTAATAACAGTGATTATTTCTATTAACAATTTCAGTGTTCAAACTAAACATGGGATTTAACTTACCTATCTCGCTTACCTTCCTCTTTTTTGTTATTGACATCGCGATGATTGTAAGAACATTAGGCATTCGGAGTCAGTAAAACGTTCTTGTAAAAAAGCCAATGGATATATTTTTGACGTGCAACATAACTGAAACGTGAAATATAACAACAACACGATATCGACTCGAATATCTGTGCTGATGATCACAGACGCAACTCAGAGTAAGCCAGCCTACCCTAGAAATAGCAAAGAAGTTTACACCCGATAATACACATAACGCTATGATATCGTTACGACGATAGGAATAGAATAGAATATCTTTATTTTGATAATACACATAACGCTATGATATCGTTACGACGATAGGAATAGAATAGAATATCTTTATTTTGATAATACACATAACGCTATGATATCGTTACGACGATAGGAATAGAATAGAATATCTTTATTTTGATAATACACATAACGCTATGATATCGTTACGACGATAGGAATAGAATAGAATATCTTTATTTTGATAATACACATAACGCTATGATATCGTTACGACGATAGGAATAGAATAGAATATCTTTATTTTGATAATACACATAACGCTATGATATCGTTACGACGATAGGAATAGAATAGAATATCTTTATTTTGCACTAGCTTCTGCACGCGACCTCGTCTGCGTGAAATTTCTGGGAGTCTACTCTCTAAGCACGAAGTCCGTAGTTTCGGCCGAAATCACGGGCGTTCCCTACTCCGTATTACCTACGAACATAAGATTATTTCGGGGCCCGAACTAAAAATAAACGACAACACGATTTGACAAATTGTCCTAGCTCTCGATGTAAACCCGTTCGAAAATGTTAATTGATCGGGAGTAGGGATCATTTCGAAGTGTCGAACTACTTGCGGACGGGCCAGTATCTTCGTTGGCGGGCTTAGAGAGTAGGCCCCCTGGCTCCCCCGACCTACCTCGTCTCATCGCATCGCCTGCCCGCGCTATTACTTAGAGAGTAGGCCCCCTGGCTCCCCCGACCTACCTCGTCTCATCGCATCGCCTGCCCGCGCTATTACTTAGAGAGTAGGCCCCCTGGCTCCCCCGACCTACCTCGTCTCATCGCATCGCCTGCCCGCGCTATTACTTCGTTTTCGTCTTTCTGACTTTTTTTGCTTTTTGCTCGGCTCCAAAGGGTTCTGGTTGATGTTAAATAGCCTGCCTCAAGAATTGGGCTATCAGTGCAAAAATATGTATTGAAATCTGACTGGCAGTTCCAGAGAATACCCCCTACATACTAACGTACAAACAAACAAAATAATGTTAAAAAAACAAATCTCCTATCTAGTTCTTTTGCAAATTAACAAACATGTTGTTATTTCGTCACTCGTTTCAAATGACTCTAAACAGCGATAATGGTCTAGAATAGTTCAGCGTTTATTCGAGGATAGTCGCTGACATTCCAAACAGGCTCGCTCGTCGGACACAAAACTTGTTACAGTTACGAAATTAAATGTGTAAGTACACAAATAAATAACATCCTTTGCAATTAAAAAAACTAGTCTGTACAAGCTTGGTCTAACAAATTTGTTTCTAATTCTGTGAACCAAAAATTCTTCTTGGTTTACGTATTTGCATGGACCCCTTTCAGACTCGCGAGAGTGATCACATTCAAGGTTACTAAAAAAATGTTTACATACTGCTCTAAAATAGCTGAAAAACATGTATTGATTTCTTAAAGTAACTATTTCAAATTTGCAAACTATTTTCAGGCAACTGAAAACGGATACAGACAGATGAACACAAATGCGGTTAGCTTCTTTCAACGGCAACGGTTTGTAAGACTCTCCCATTATTGTGTATTCGTCTGTGTCTATCTCATTTGCATGACAACGGGCAGTTTTCTCGGGTGAATGTATTCGCAAGGACGGAGGTCGTGCACTATTTTGACTGACGGCTAATGGTACGTCGTTAGCCCGCGACAAAGTATGGCACACCATATTAATCTTTGTTTTGTGTACCGAAGCAAGATTGTACCAACGAAACATATTTTATGGGCTTAGCTTGCTATTTATTATGTCTGTCTCGGTAGACATTGGCAAATTCTGCCTCTTTTTTTCACAATAGTTTCAACTATTGTGAAAAAAAAGAACGAAACCAATTAAGATTTTCAGTCATTTCGAATAAACAGTCTATGGACATACGAGTAATATAGAGAATTTTAAGTTAACGACAAATTATGAGTGATACGGTAGACTTATAGACCTTAGAACTTCAAGGGGCAAAAGTTACAGTTGCCAGAATATGCCCAAAGAGCCAAGCTTGCCCGAGTTTGCCCTGTGCAGCACATATGATATGAACGCAATGTACGGCCAAACGCCACATGTGGCTTCGAGTTCGAAAGAGTAGACATAATATTAATAAAATAATTGAGCATAACACAACAGGTACAGTAAAATAATTTAAACATGAATAAATTTCATTTTGATTAATTTGTAAATTAATATTAATTTAGTACTTAAGTACATTCTAGTTTGAATATGAATAATATGTAGTAGCCATTTTTACACACTTTTAATGTCGTTTTCATGCGAAAATAATACAACGAGCATAACAAGTTTTACAAATGTACGTGTATATTGTATTATTACTAAATAAACATAATAATTGATCTGATATTAAATTGTCTGATACCTTATTATAAGCCCTTTTCACGTACAATATTTATATATTATGCAACATCTGCGCATTATTTCACTGCTACAGAAACCGAAGGCAACCTCAATCATCCACCCTTGAACTACCATCGGCCTGGCAGCGAGCAGCTCATGAAAATGCGCGCGACAACGATGGCGTCCATTTTCCTGGCGAGCGCACGCGCGTCCTTCACAAGGTTGCCAATTGTTGCGCAACAGAGCGGGGCGGCGCGTGCGCGGCGCGGCCTGCGAGCGTGCGCGCTGCGACACTCATAGGTTGACGGTGAAAGATGACCGGCGAATTGGAGATGAGTGGCCAAGATTGATGATTAAAACAAATAAATGTTTGATGATGTGTAAAAGTCGTTTTTACAACCAATTTACAGAAATACCATATCATTTAACATTTGTGGTGATGCATGAAACCATGGTTTAGTTGGTATTTTTAATAGCACAAAAAAAATCATTCATAAAGCGAAAAATAAGAAAAGCTAGAAAGCGTGCTCGAATACGTACGGTACCTACATAGAAAAATAATCATAATTCATACGTCAAATGGTGCTGAAATAAGGATAATGCATTTTGAAAGGTCTAATCAATAAAAAAGAATTATAATAATTTAAAACTATAATTTCAGACCATTATCGTTTTAAGTTACAAGTGATTTATTTGAATTGTTTCAAACTGAAACTCAAAGCATTTATTTCAAATGCTAGTTGCCCATTCCGTACCTATGGTGAAGAACGGGAATTAATAAAAAAAATTAAAACCCCATGGACACTCTTTAAAAAAATCTAAATGTTGATCCAAAATATTGGTTACATTATTCAAGTTGAAATAAAATTATACCTGTGTGTTTTGTACATAATACCCTCTGTAAGGTACTTTACACTTAGGTGGATATAATAAACGGATTACTACCAAGTGCATCTTTCTAAGCCCCGCACGTAGTGACACGTTACGTTTCAAGATCACAGTTCGGAATAAATAACCCACACCCAGCTATGGTGAAACTTGGGAAGTCCTAAAAGCATATTCTTCGATTATGCGATATACTCATGATATACTAAGTTGTTCGATTAATGAACCTGTGTTACCACCTGTCTAATTTAACTTTGTACTATATAGTACATACTAATTCCATAACTTCAACAACTACAATTGCATCATGCGTTACTTAAGAGGCATGACGCATTGTAGTTATTGAATTTATAGAATACTATATTATAGTCTTATTATAAGTAATATCGCAAAGAAAATGCTATGTAGTTTACGCTGTACAGTCGACAGCACATCAGGTTATACAACACTGTCAAATTTCGCCAAATGATTTTTACCTTAAAATGTTGAAGGTTAAGTTCGAAATCGAATGAGAAAATTTGACAGTTTATGGCAACTTGACCTGCTGCTGTGTGTACCCTCTTGAGTAGTGATAACTTCACCCGTCCATAAAGTATTGCACCTAATAAAGTAAATTAGAGGCAAAGATCTTAAAAGCATAATTTTTATTCGACATTCAAGCAAAATTAGTTTAGCAAATGTGCTCTGGTCACACGTTAACTAAATTAACTACTACATATTTCAGTGCAGACATTTGACACCAAAAACTTACGAGGACAACCTTTAAGTGGTTTTTGGCATATAAATATAATTTACGCCTTTAACATTGATATTACGTTTATTGAATATAAGATAAGCAGTCATCTTAAATAAGTCGTCTGAAGCAATAAGCTTCGACACTGCGTTCATTTATTATAATTAATTCGATTTCTACTCGACGGCGACGGTGTGTGAGACTCTTTGCTTGTGACCTTTTCAGCGCGTGCGTTGAATATACGTGACCTTTTACTACTGTCATAAAAACACACGTACACACAAATATTGTGACATTATTTACAACTGTGTCTTATCGATGACTCAGAATCACCGTTGATAGAGCTACTAATATTCTAGGACACCATTGAACCTAAATTAGTAGTTAACCGGCAAAAAGTAGATTTTGAAGAGCTAATTTTTTTGATAAGCTGGTTGGTAAACGTAGAAATAGTCTACCCAAAGTAAAGATTCTCCACACTTCTATGAAGTGCAATGATGAAAAAATTAGATTATAATGATTTATAGCAGGCACGCTCGTTGATGTCTTTTCAATGCACAAATACCAGAATAATTATGATGAATTAATTCTTCATTTAATTTATTTCCTGCCAATCTTTCAACGCTGAGTCAAATCCTATTTGATTAATATTTTCGAATTCGAATTGATGTTGATTAGTTCGAAAACTATTCGATTCAAAACTCAAAGATGTTGGAACTGTACGATGCTGGTATCGATAGACAATTTGACATTAATCACCAATTTTGTGATTAGCATGTATTTTGTTACGATATGGACCTCGTCGATGACCACATAACCTATCTTAGGGAAACCGGTATCAATCCAGAAATCTTAACTTTAATGGGCAACCTACAAATTGTCATTAGACTCTTTCCACGAGGCTTTATTAAAATGTTGACCTCGATCGGCTATTAAAAATGTGGGAAGTGTTTGTTCTGCAAGAAACGGTTATATAGAAGTATTCATGTGTCTTTTAACTTTTTCTGATGTAACTCCATAGTTCTTAGAAGCATTAAACATCCTTGGTTCAACATGGAGTCGCATATGGCGGGCTACTTGGCCTCCTTAAAGTGTTGTTCCGCAAAAACAAACTAAATAAAACAAAAGTAAAGGTCAGTGTTATTTGACCCTTTGTTTGGACAGGAAACGACCGCCGTCCTATAATTATTGAAGTTATTTTTATCAAAACTTAACAGATTTTTGCACGGCCTTACTGTGCAAAAATCATGCACATTAAATCACTGCAATTCACGAATTGCTCACTTTTTGCGGAGGTAATTAGCAATCTGATTAATTTCGTTGCTAATCTCATGGGAATAAATCTACTGCTTGTGTTGAATTTAAATGTTTAATTTAATTATGTCTTCAAATTATGAACCTATTTTTATTAACCGGGCATAGAATAGAATAAAATACTCTTTATTATGTACCTAAAAATTACAGTTATAGATGATCAATTTTCGGTTCGGTTCGGTTGCTGAGTCAACAACTTAAACATTCATTCATATCGTCATTCTCCCACCCCTTACTTAACATCACATTTCACGTCCAAATCTGAAATTCAAATGCAGCACAAAATACTCTTGTACCTAAAAAGTAGTGCACATACCTTGACTCAAATTATTGACCTCATTGCTGTTAGGAATGCGTCACACTGTACAACTTGCGTCAGGCTGTCGCAGCTCTGCTTTATATTCTGTCGCCAAACTAGCGACGAACCTAAACGCTTTCCTTGACAATAGTTCTAAGAAACAGTGCGAGAGCTGTACCCCTGACTTGGACATAATATGGATCTATGTCACGTTAATTTGACATGTTTTTCAGTGGCCAGCTTTTGTGAAATCAATTCTTATCCCCTACTTTTATGTTTATGGCACTGCCTGTACAAATCTTATACAAGGTGTAATAGAATAAACGCAAGTCCTGAAAGTAGTTTGCTCATAATTGACTACTGAATCAATTTCAGTAACTATTACAATAGGTTTTTTTTTAAATTATGTATTTTGCAATACCCGCCGATTGTGCCAAAGAAAATTAAATCTTAGTTTAAGGCAATAAGACTCAATTTTAAATGCATAAAGTAATGCTAGGCTCAACACGATTTTCTTATAATAATAGTTAGCTTTAAAAAAAATGTTTTGGTCATTGTATAGCTTTTAACCTAATTGGGGTGTATGAGGTCTTGGGTTAATTATGTTACACGTTGTGTACTGTTGACACGATATTGGAAACTACACCATAATGGTGAGATGTATCTTGGGGACCACCCTAAGATTGTGAATAATCGCATTATCGCACACAAATAGCTAATAAAAAAAACAAGTTTATAGAGGTTTGTGGATTTCAGTTTATTCTTGTACTATTGTAGACATTCATTTCCACAAGATTTTATTTTATATTTCTTGATCCATCAGTGAAGGTTTATTCTTACATACATTATCCATTTCACGTCAAAGTTCATCGTAGGTGTGTTAAACTAGAACGTTATTGTAGGCACTATATTCAAGGATATGTTACAACTCACATTACCATACTATATGCCTAAAGGTTGACAGCTGACACTTTAGTCTACGTGATGAAGAAAGTAAGTGACTATTTAAGGCCTTATCGTATATTTTATGTGCACTGATATACTGATGGAAGCATCTGACATTTTTAAGATTAGCATTAGCACATGCTAAATATTTTGCCAGGACCTGCCTGTGAGCAGGGCCGTCTTTAAGCTATTGGAGGCCCTGGGCACATAGAATAATGGAGCCCCTTAGACCTTGACAGAGCACTATTTTGTTAGAATAGACAAAGAAAGTAGATAAGCAAAGTTCTATATTTATTTTTTATTAAATGAATAGGTAATATAATTTATTCCACAAAAGTACCTAACTCTTTTTAGCATTCACAGGTTAGTGCTTAAAAGTACCTATATGTTGATTGAAGAGATACCCTTCTAGATTTGAGATGGGCAAAATCGTTAATCACTTCTTCAAAATCTATGTTTTTGAGCATATCACATTCTATGGACATCAGCTAGTAGGTATTATTCAGGCGGCATTTAAGTAAAAAAGAGGACTGATATCATTAAAAAAATATGCCAATAAATAGCTGGCAGTTTAGTCTACACAATGGTATACCACAATTCCAAATTTTAATTTAGATTTTCGAATTTTCATCCAATAAATGAATGTAGAGATTGTCTTCCATGTGTATTCCGTCGAAATTTCTGCATTGTACCACATTTTTTTTGCAAAAAATATAGTTTTTTTAATAGTGATTGTTAACTAAGCTCTGTGATATCCTACCAAAGAGACGTTTTTGTAACAAATATGGATACTTACCTCGCTCACGGAAGCCGCTCAAGTCGTGGCTTTGCTGGATTCAGGGCATAGTCAGCGTGTTGTGGCTGCACAATTGCATCTTAGTCTCTCTGCTGTCAAAAGAATGTTTCAGTTGAGTCAGTTACTGTGGAGGTTCATGGACGGTTTCGGGAGGCATAAGTGCCGATGGAAAACCAAACTTGTTTTTGTATCTGGACCTCGCTTACCGTCATTAAATAGGTCACGTTTCATCGAAGACTGTCTGGAGCATCGTGTGGTACCCTAAGCACATGTTATTGGCAAAGAGTTCATTTTTATGCAGGACAATGCCAGAACTCATACCGCAGGCATTGTAAATGTATAACCTGAGCGAAGTATGTAACATATAACATAGAACACCTATGGGATGAGTTGAAGAGACGAGTCAGAGCAAGAGATCCTGCTCCGTAGACGCTTGGCCAGCTTAAAACAACAGCTATACAAGACAATTTTTTTTTGTTTTACGTCTTTGTTTCAAACATTTTACAAATTCTTCATAAAGGGTAGGTACCTGTTGAACAAAACACGATAGCTAAATAAATTTAATTTTAATTTGAAACATTAATATTCGTTAAACGATACCTTATAATTAATAGGTTTTTTTTGTTTAATATAAAAAAATACTTAAAACTCATACAACACCAAGTGTAGTGTGTGTGTGTGTTGTGTGTTATTAATATTATTTATAAAAAAAATACAATGAATAATGAAGTATAGTTGTATTAGAGATTGCACTAATTCTGATATAAAAAATCGGTGTAGTAAAATAATACTTATTTCATAAATTTCCCATTGATAGTGTGCACAATAACAAGTTTAAACCATTTTTTTGATTTCTTAATTAATTGTTGCATTTATTTGAAAGGGATTTTTGTATAAAACATGCGAACAATCGATTAAATTATAAATTTTAAACATAACGTAAAACACATTTTGAAGAAATGTTTCATGTTATTTCTCAATTAAATTGGTTAATTCAAACTTGGCGCGAGTCACTATTCATTTCTTGAGAATGACACAAAAAAAATATACGGAAGACTAGATCACTGAAGATTTTGCTTTAAAACAATGTATTATATTTTAATTTATCTAAACATGCTGAAATCGGAAAGCCTGATTTTCGGGCGACAGTGTAGTAGCTTCGTGCATGCAAAAGCTAACAAGCAAGTAGGTATTGTAGTCAGTCATTATTGTTTGTGTTTTTCGGAAAAAATATGTTTTCGGTAATAAATATCGATTATCGTTTTGTGATATGGCAGGAAATAGGGGGCCACTATCGATCGCGGGCCCTGGGCACGTGCCCAGATTGCCCAGTGGGAAAGAGGGGCCTGCCTGTGAGGAAAATAAACGTGTCTATAAAAAGGTTGCTACCGTTTCTTATTTATTTAGTCGAACTCACAACAACTCACAATTGGGGAAATGTGTGAAATGGATATAGGTACACCTCTGACTAACTCTTTGCGGAATACAGTCGTTTTTATTTTTTTTTGTGCATATAAGGCTTATAACTAGGTCACAATAATTTGTATACTCCGACTCCTAAACTAGGTGTATGTGCCTGTGTATCAGGAGTCAGTGATTCTCCGTAACAAACAAAGCCACATAATACTAATCAGGACGTTTTAACAATAAGCAAATGGTGTAAAAGAAAACAAGGTATAATTTATGGAAAAATGTGTTGTGTATGTCATTTCATGATTTAAACTACCAGTAAATTGGACATTTAATTCTATAAACGTAGCATAAGTACCTAAAACAATTCATAGGTGATGCTCGTGATGCTTCAAAAGCCAAGGGTAACTGCATAATATCATGATATAGATCTAATCAAGTAATCACAGAAAACAGAAAAGCTATATTCATTTTCCCAAAAATAGATATCTAAATAAGAGTACATATTTACTGTTTCTACAGAAAATTATTATTGTTGAATTTACTTATCCGTGAATTTACAGTATTTATATATCGATCGAGAAATTAACTAATCTATTACTGGCATTCATTACTACACACTGAAACTAGTTTAAAGATAGATAGTAATCTCAATAGGATAACTTAATTCAATTTTGCTATCTAAGATCGCTTCATAAGTTCTTGACTTTATAGGAATCATGAGCAGTTAGATTATAAAGCAGTAACTATTTAATGACAACTTGCTAGATAGGCCTTAGTAGAATAACTTACAATAACTTGCATTAACATGCATACAAAGTTAGGTAGCAACATTGGATCTTTCCACAGTCACTTGCGGTAACGATTATAAACTACCTATGCTAAATGAGATGTAACCATTTTAATGGGGATAACAACTGCCAGTTTATCGCTTCAGGTGTCGCTACTATACCGGCCTATCGTGCTGCTCGACGAGGTGGGCAAGCTCTTTGAGAGAGTCATTGCAGACCGCCTCGTCAGGCGGCTGGTGCGGGTGGGGCCGGATTTGGCTTCCGCAGGGGGCGCTCTACGGTGGACGCCATCATGCGCGTGCGGGCCCTCACGACGGGGGATGCTGTGGCCCGGGGTGGGGTCGTCTTGGCGGTGTCTTTAGACATCGCCAATGCCTTCAATACCCTGCCCTGGAGTTGCATCAGGGAGGCACTCCGGTATCACCGGATGCCGACCTACCTCTGTCGTGTGGTCGATGCCTATTTGACGGACAGGGCCGTCATCTACCCCGGTCACCAGGGAGTATGGAACCGGCAAGAGATGTCGTGCGGTGTCCCACAGGGAATGGTCCTGGGGCCGCATCTGTGGGACATCGGATACGACTGGGTGCTGCGCGCCGACCTCCCTAGCGGCGTCAGCGTGGTTTGTTACGCTGACGACACGCTGGTCCTGGCGCAGGGGAGGTCGCACCAGGCGGCGGCCGAACTAGCGACACGCGGGGTTGCGACAATCGTCGAGAGGATCCGGCAATTGGGACTCGAGGTGGCCCTGCACAAGTCCGAAGCCATGTGTTTTCATGGTCCTCGGAACACGCCACCGTCGGGTTCCCAAATAACGGTAGGAGGGGTTCACATCGGCCTCGAGTCGACGATGAAGTACCTGGGACTCGTCCTCGACAGCCGGTGGAACTTCGTGGAGCATTTCCGACGTTTGGCTCCCAGACTGGAAAGGGCCGCGGCTGCCTTAAAGCGGCTCCTGCCCAATCTAGGGGGGCCAAACGCCTCCTGCCGGAGGCTCTACGCGGGGATCGTGCGGTCCATGGCCCTTAACGGGGCACCGGTGTGGGCGCGTTCCTTGAGGCGGCGGCCAGCCCGCTGGTTGAACGCGCCCCAAAGGGTCATGGCCACCCGGCTGGACCGGGGATACCGTACGGTCTCCGGTGAGGCGACGAGCCTCCTTGCCGGATTACCGCCATGGGATCTGGAGGCAAAAGTCCTCGCGCACATTTGGGAGTGGCGCGAGGAGGCGAAACGCCGGGGCGTAGCTCCGCTGCCCCGAGAAATCACGGTACAGCGGACAGAGCTCCGGCGGGATCTCAGGGCGGCATGGAGAGTGCGATTGTCGCAACCCAGCGCTGGGCAAGCCACAATTGCGGCGATAAGTCCCCTCTTTGAGGAGTGGCTAGAGAGGCGCCACGGCGTCCTCACCTTCCGCCTGACGCAGGTCCTCATCGGACACGGTTGTTTCGGGAGGTTCCTGTTCCGGATAAGGCGGGAGGAAACGCCCGGGTGTCACCATTGTGTGGATCGCCCGGAGGACACGGTGGAGCATACGGTGGAGTTCTGCCCGGCTTGGGCGGAGTACCGCCGTGTCAACGTGGAGGCGATTGGCGGTGGCGATCTCTCGTGTCCGGCCTTGGTCCAGGCCATGGTACGGAGTGCGAGGGCTTGGGAAGCCGTCACCTCCTTCTGCGAAACAGTAATGTTCGCGAAGGAGGAGGCGGAACGCGTGAGGGAGAGGCAAAATTTGCGCCCTCACGCCCCTAGCCGCCGCAGGAGACGCCCTGGGCGTCGGGAATCGCAGGCCGATTCCCGGCCACCGTAGGCGCGGGCTTGCGAACGGCGAGCAATGGGCAGCTCGCCGTTCGATAAGGACCAGGCCCGGGTCGACGGCGCGCTGTGTTCCACGCGCGCCTCAAAGAGATGTCAGCACCAATGACGGGGTTTGCTAGGACCGATGCCTGCTAGGGTTGCGGAAAAGTCCGAGAGGGTTACCGTGGCCCCTGGCACAGGCAACTGAAGGAACACGGGTGGGTTTTAGTCAGTAAGAGTCTGACACGCCCTCCTGCTCTGCCCAGAGTGGGAGAAGTTATTTGATGATTTCCCACCCACAAAAAAAAAAAAGGTGTCGCTACTATCAACTTGAACTGCAAGTTAACAAACGCAAGATAACCTATAAATTATAAAACATTCATAATTTATTGTCTTTTTCACTAAAGCTACTTTTTTATTAGTGGTAGACGCTTCTCTTTTCCTTAGCTCGTCTTTTGACAATTTAATGCTACACTCCAAGTCTCATACATATTGATCTAGTTTTCGTTTAATTTGTGATCGACAGAAAACTAAACATAAACAAAACAATGGCGATTTGTAGACGCTGAACCGCGCTGCCAACTACGACGAGCTTTCATTTTTTAACCCCATTCTCAAATCAGTCTGTTGATGTAAACTGGGGACCGTTATAAATCTCAAATGCCGAGAAGAAACCAGAAAAAACAAAAACGATTGAGTAGATACTCTATGATCAGGTAGTGTTCAATTTTGTCGTAATGCCCGGCAGACTGATCGCGTTGCTTTGCATCTAAAGAGGTCCTAATACTGCTCTACGTAAAAATATTCCCTCACGCACAAATCGCTTTACGCTGGTGAGATCACCAGCCACTGCCCGTCACAGACTGATACCAATTACAAATAGAGCAGTATGCACAAGTGTTTCGTGAACAGCCGCTCATCAAACGAGTTGCGCTTTACACCGCTTTACGTATGTAAACGCTGTAGCGGCAATTGCACCATTTAACGCGTGGTCACAATACATAAAGATATTCCGGACATTAAGCATTGCTGACAATTTAATACTGCGCGGTTGTGTCATTCTGCTGTTACTCACTCGATGCTGTCAATTATTAGATGAACGCATACTTAAAGTGTAATTCACAAAAATATTCAAACATCCAATAAATTATTCAGTCCCCAAAGAGATGAAATGTTTTCATATGTGGAGACGATTTCGGCAGCTTAATTTATATCGGTAGTACGATGAATGATCTTAGTTCGATGTTTTTTGCGACTAATGCGGTTAATATTTCTTTTCAATTACAACATAGGTCGTAAATCAATTTCATTACACTACATCGCGAGTATGCAGAAACGAAAACTAGTTCATTAAATATTTAAGGGGCAAATAGCATAATCACAAATAGATTTTGACAAATGATTAATTTCAATGGCTATTTGCCAAAAACTACTTACCAACATAGAGTTTATCTTCCGCGGGGGAGTGTTAATCGACATCTGTCGTGGTAGCAAGAGAATAGCTAATAAGCTTTCTCTGCTTACGCACTTGTCTATGAATGCAACGCACTACTGTTACAGATACGTGCCTTAATACACAACCAACGGATCACGCATTTATCCTACTTGAAGCTGAACACCTGTTAGGAAAAACCTATGAGACCATTCGCGAATATGTAATACCTAATTAAAAACGACTCATTTTCATTTGTTAACTATTTGAGCTGCAGTGGGACGATACAGGCTGATTATATCTACCTATATAAATAAAACAAAGACGGGTTTGTTACAACACTTATAACTCGAGATCTGCTGGACCAATTATCATGGTTTTTGATTTTTCGGATTTGTCTCCGCCCCGAATAGCAGAATAACTATAGAAACGGGAAAAATTCAAGAAAAATATTATAATGAAGATAACATTCTGAGGCGGTACGAAGTTCGCCGGGACAGCTAGTTATTATTAAGCCCTATTAGGCTATGGACCACGCCCGGGTCGACGCGGACGGCGCGTTGTGTTTCCCACACGCGCCTCAAAGAGATGTCAGCACCAACGACGGGGTCCGTTAGGGCCGATGCCTGCCAGGGTTGCGGGAAAGTCCGAAAGGGTTGCCGTGGCTCCTGGCACAAGTAACTGAAGGAACACGGGTGGGTTTTAATCAGTAAGAGTCCGACACGCGCTCCCGCTCCGCCAAAAAAAGGACCATCTGACTAAAGAGAACTAGTCGGGCATACATTTATTGGCCAATACTTAAAGCGTAGTCATTTTAAACTTAGACGTCATGTAATTAAGACCATAAAGATATCACTACAGTATATTCGCGGGGTCGTGCTCCGGACATGCATCACGTTCGTGACATGCCCGACAAAGCTTGAGGAATGACATAAGTACACTCGAGTAGCAACGCTACCATGCAGTTATGTGGATCACGAAGTTGTAGCCAACACATGATGCCGATAGCTCTGTAGATATTAAGTGGGGTACAAAGTATGCGTGTCTAAGTAACTAATGTTTAAAACTCTAAACGAACCCTAGCAGCTGTTATATTTTCGAAACGCCCAGGTAGGTATTTCGCAGTTTGAAACGGATATACATTTTTGGCTGATGAAATGTTTTGAAACTTTTCACAGTTATCATCACTCTGCACCCAGTAAAGGTAATATGATTGCGATTTGGAGAAGAGATTTGGGAGACAACTCTTAGGTAATCTAGCCTTTTTTGCCAGCATATTCCCAAATCAAAGCTACGTGAATTAATTACACGCAAGCTTGCTAAAGCTCGGCAAACGCAATCACACTGCTAGCTCTATGAGTGAACTGTGCTAAGTTAAGAATAGATGTACAAATTACTTGGATTTGTTTGAAGTAATTTCAAATTAACGCTTTACTTGTCACAGGTGGTTAATGCATAGGTACCTGGCTCTTTTATTGTGTCCTCGTTTCATTCATCTACGTTAACATAGTAATTGAACACTGACTCGTTTCCACTGCAATTACCTCGCCAAAAAAAACTAATCAGCAGAAACCGTAATCCTATAATCACCGTTTACAGATTACTCGTTACCTAACCCTGCGCTGCGCCGATAACATCGTCTATCATACCGAAACTCAAGGCTTGGCCAGCAGTCAGGGGCGGATAACCATCGCGTTACACGTCAGTTTAATGTCAAGGTGAAATTCTACTATTGTCTCTGTCTCAAACGATACGGAGCGCGAATCGTAAGTAACAGATAATGAATAGCCATTCATCGCCCTGTCGATAGCAGTGAAAGATTACAGCAAGGGGCGTGATTGTTTTATGTGCATTTTTTTTTTGGAAATTGCGTTCATGTGGCTACCTACCTATATGGTTAATGGGTAAAACAAACAATGTGAAGGAAATAAAATGTTCCTGCAGTCATTATTTTGAAAGTTTCAGAATTAATGACTGATCTTAAAAGGCTTTTGGAGGAGCCACCACAATTTTTGCATCGGTGGTCTAAAAAGGCATATTATGTCAGGCAGATTTGGCAATACATACATAAGAATCAATCACTGTGATACAAAATAGTAAATAATTAAAATGCAAATACATAGTAGTAATTTTTTTATCTGATTTACAAATATCACTTCGACAACCTGCAACTCATCCACATTACAGATTTATTGCCCATTTCATCATTTTACGAGTGCCGTATAATTGAGTCATCTTGACATTATCAGTATTTGCGCATCGAAGCTCCACAACGTGTAGGTACAGTGTATAATGCAGTATAAATATCGATGAAAGAACGTTTATCGAAACTCATTTTCCTATATGATCGTTTACCGATACTTACTTGAACCTCTTCGACGTTTATTGAGTGATAACTAAAGCTTAAACTCTTTAATTAGACGACACGCTACAATTTCATTACGTGATAACGTAAAACTGTCAAAAAAATCGAATAATCTTAACCTTGGACCAAATAATGACGAAAACGAGTTGGCACTTAGTGTTACGTAGTGCAAAATACCGGTAATCGCGAACTGCGAGCAAGTAACGTAGGAATTGTAACAGATGTTCGCAAATTGCGCCGATGAACTTTAAGTCCGTTATCTTCAACGAGCACTCACAGACCTCTAAATGAAAATATCAGTAGCTTATAATTCAGAACAAGGACAACAATGTAAGCCTACAAAGTCATGTGCCTTATGTATAGAAGATAAGTAAGTGCGTTTAAATATGTGTTACGCAAATCGGTTTAAAAGGACCAGCTAACAAAATAGATGCACATGACGATTTGAATAACTTCGCTAAAGACGTTCTCGTTCTTTAATTATCTTTCTGTCTTGATTAGATTCTTTTAATTTCATTTGGTTTATATTGCTTCTTATCCGTATTTTCGCAATCTGAAAATACTAATCTGCAATCTTTCCGTGAGTTGCTATCGAACTATATACGAGTACCTACCTAATTAAAAAACTAAGCACCTACCTGTACTTTGCTTCAACCTCCGTTAATTAGAACCTTCTTAACGTTTCATCACCCTCCAACTTTTCACGTTTGGTCACGCTTTGAGGATGTGATCATACCCGAAATATAACAAAAAAAATAACACCATAAAGTGAAGTGAAATTTAAGCTACAAATACAAAAACAATGACCTCGACCTTCAAACCTGACAGAAACGTGAATGATGACGAGACACAGATGATCACGATAGCCCGTCGTCACTCATCAATCTTCGGCTACACCCGTCCAGCTACTTTTGTTTTCACCATTCTTACTAATATTCATTTCTGAAATAAGTGTCAAGTTTAGCTATTAATCTGAGAATTGCTTAGTTGTCTGTTAGTATGGTATGTAGAGGTAAGGTACCACCTCATAAAAAAATGTGGCCTGTATTCCACGAAACGGTTTCACCGATCTATATCTCCACGTAACGAAGATCCTAATATTACCAGTAACAAGCAAACATCCAGTCATGGATGCTACTAAGAATTTTCTAATGGAAGATCCCAATAACAATTTGCCGACCCAGGGATCGAACGGGTACTTTACTAGACCAACGAAGTGGAGAAGTACTTATATTTCTTTAGAAAAATAAGTACCTCTAACTACTACTACCTCTAGAAGTTGGGTATTCCCAACTTAACCTAACAACTTAGACTTGCATCACCATAAAACATACGGAACTCTTTAATAATTTCTCACGATACATATGTCGGAGTTTCGAGAGGGCGCGCGGCGCGGCGTGCATCGGCGTTATGTTTATTTGTTTATGGTATTATATTGTTCTCTAGTCCATCTATACATACGATAGAAGAGATAGATTTTCACAGAAGATTGAATGTGCTATATTTTACGCAAAAACCAACTGAAATGTTCAACGAATGTCTGATTACATTGTTCGCATTAATCTTTATTTAAGAATTTTCTCTTAACTTATATTTTCTTTTTTTCTGAATAATAACATATTTATAAAACAAATAAATAAGTTGCCTTGACAAGCATCTAAAACGAGATGATTAAAATGTAATAAAATTGTGTAGTGGGCGAGTCATCGTTGAGCGCGCGGGTGGAGACGCTTGCGCAACACAACACAGTACAGACGGTAACAAGAGCACGCGTCGCCGCGTTGCGGCTGTAAATATCAGTCCAGCTTTTTTATGGCTGCCTCGTTTCTTCCTTTTCGTACTAAGTAAGCACTTTGTGATACTTAGTGCTGATATGCATCTATTTGAAATCTATGCAGTACGCGCATCTCATACGAAAAGCTGCGTTTATAAGTTGTTCAAGAAATTAAGAGACTTATCACACTCTTACTTATTACTAACATATCGCATTCTTAATAGAATACTGACCTAATAGAGCTTGAGTCAAAGCTAGGATATCTGCTTTTTTTTTTGCACAGAAACCAATAGCCACTGATTAAATCAATGGTTTTTGAAAAAGTAGGATTATTTATATTTAACTGTTCATAACATATTTTATATTGGCTAATAAGCCGACTGGACCTCGAAAGCAAAACATTAAACGGTGATTTCCCAGAAATGTACTTTTTTGAGTTAAGCCAATATTCTATTAAGCGTGCGATATACCTGCACTTATTTTCATAAACTCTTAGTAAAGATGGTAATTATAATGACAACCGTATAATTGGAAAAAAATATTGATAAAGTGTCCTTACCCTTGATCAAGTCGTGTTTTATTAATAAAAAAGTCTCAGTAAGCTATTTCTTCATTCTGAATTTCTGACATGTGTATGCGCTGTGTAGTAACCAGTAGCCTACATAGAATAAATATGTATGTATAAATATATATTATGTAAAATATGATAAGTTCACGCCTGTATTCCCCGAAGAGTTGGGCAGAAGTGCAACTATAGTATACCTAGATTTTGCCCAGTTATGTTTAGGTCCCATCTACCTAATAGGGGGCGAGCCTGTCGCCATCACCTAATAGGGGGCGAGCCTGTCGCCATCACCTAATAGGGGGCGAGCCTGTTGCCATCACCTAATAGGGGGCGAGCCTGTCGCCATCACCTAATAGGGGGCGAGCCTGTCGCCATCACCGAATAGGGGGCGAGCCTGTCGCCATCAGCTAATAGGGGGCGAGCCTGTCGCCATCACCTAATAGGGGGCGAGCCTGTCGCCATCACCTAATAGGGGGCGAGCCTGTCGCCATCACCTAATAGGGGGCGAGCCTGTCGCCATCACCTAATAGGGGGCGAGCCTGTCGCCATCACCTAATAGGGGGCGAGCCTGTCGCCATCACCTAATAGGGGGCGAGCCTGTCGCCATCACCTAATAGGGGGCGAGCCTGTCGCCATCACCTAATAGGGGGCGAGCCTGTCGCCATCACCTAATAGGGGGCGAGCCTGTCGCCATCACCCAATAGGGGGCGAGCCTGTCGCCATCACCTAATAGGGGGCGAACCTGTCGCCATCACCTAATGGGGGGCGAGCCTGTCGCCATCACCTAATAGGGGGCGAGCCTGTCGCCATCAGCCGGCACAAATCCAGACTCCGGGCTGCTACTGAGAAATTCCAGATGGAAAAACCTAATAACACTTTCCCCGAACCGGGAATCGAATCCAGGATCTTACACTAGAACAGTATACTAAGTACAGTAAGTAGCAAGACCTCTTTAGTCACACAAACAAATGAATAGAGTACAGAGAGTAGCTACTTACTATTTTGTAACGTCTACAAATGAGATAATGTGATTCATAACTACTGACACAACGTTAACCAGAGACTTGACACAATTTAGTTTTATGTTTAAGTAAGTGAAGAAGAAGCAGAGATACCTTACCAGTAATTTCGCTGGTTTTGTTTAATTTTAAAGTCCTATATATTGTGATAGGTCGTGAGGTGATTGCTGTCAGTGGTAACAAAACCAGTATAAACTGGCCTGTTATTCTATTAAAACTCAATAGTACGCTAGGCCAGCTCAAGGCTACCAGGGTTGCGGGAAAGTCCGAGAGGGATACCTTAGCCCCTGGCACAGGCAACTAGCGAAGTTATATGATGAACTCCCACTGACAAAAAAAAAGGTCACCTCAAGGTGAAAGTACTGCCAATGAGATGCGGCCTGCTTTACGTATCCAGCCTCCAAGTTGCAATTGAAAATTTCCTCATAAAGAGTCCCAATAACATTTTTCCCGACCCGATCCAAGAAACAGGACCAAACTCAGAACACTACTCTAGCAGTACTTGCCTTAAAAAAACAGTATTTCAATAAAAATTCTAGCAGTTGTTAGCATACGTGGTCGCAATGGAAACTGGAAAGCAGTGCAAGTGTAGCCGAAGAGCCGCGGCGACGACCAGCTGCTCCGATTACATCGACCTTGATCTGTGCCGGCGGAGGGCGGCGTCTCTCGTTACAGGAAATTACACATATGTGTGAAATTGTATAGTGGCATGTGAAAAGGAGGGAACTGCGGGGTCATTTCATAACACATTAATACTGGGAATAGGAATGGCTTTCCTTTTGACAGTTCAACAGCATTCATTGCGTTAATAACGTTGTTGAGCAGACAATATTTAAACATTATGAAGCAATGGAGAATGAAATATTCATAGCGCGCTTGTAATTTCTTATAACAACTATTTTATTGTACCTATGTTAACAAATGATTAAATTAATTATGAATGGATTAGCAATATCCTTCAAAATGATTCAGATTGTAATTGAACACTTGTTACGCAATTAGGGTGCTGGTCTCGACAAACCGTTGAAGACCGTTGAATTAAATTAAGTGCAACTGAGCGCACCTTTAAAATTGGCAACATAGCCCGTAACTGGGGGCCTACTCTCCGAGTCCGTCATCGAAGATACTGGCCCGTCCGAAAGCAGCGCGTGTCTTCGTAGTGAACCCTACTTCTGATTAATTAACTTCTTCCGACGGGCAAAAACACATCCAGATTAGGGACAACTGGGCGAGATTAGGGACAACTGGGACATCGTGTAGTCATTCATTCTTAGTTGGGGCCCCAAACTAATCATATGTACGTAGGTGATACGGAGTTGGAAACGCCCGTAACTTCGTACGATTTCGAGATTAGGGTAGGCCCCCTGATTCCAGATGTGTTAGAGATTTTAATTATGTATCATTTATCAGCTGAATCGGGTGTTACGTTACCTTTATCCACACGGTATAGACAGCTCTACAGGTATCTGGGTTTTAGAAGAAATTTTAATTACTTTTAAATATTTCAAATTACAAATACCCATTTTCACAAATTGACAATAATTGAATGAACTAAACTTGTTGTGTAATTTAATCACGTTATATTGAGATTGGTTCGTGCCTGTGTGACTGGTGAGATTAGAAACTACACAAAATAAAATCTATAATAATTATGACAATGGTGCCGATTCTGTTGTACACCGAACTAAACTAACTAAACTATCACTAAAATTCCTTACTTTTGGCTATGAGAATCTTAACGCTATTCTGCAAAATAAAATCTCTAAATTTAAAAATAATTTTGACACATCTAAAATCAAATTTGACAATTATTGCGACTCCACGTGGTACTTGTTTGCCGTACCACGTGATCTTTTTTTAGAGCCGTAGGCGCGCATTATGTGCGGCCTCGACTTGTTTTGTATGGAATTTTTTACTTTTTGTATGGAAAATATAAAAAAATATTACCAACACATTGAGTTTTATAGGTTTACGGGTTGCAAAGGGGGTCGAAATTTTCATTATTTTTGCGATAGGACACACCGTTTTCGAGATATAAGCAAAAGAAAAGAAAAAAAGATACAGTACTGTTTTTGCATCTGAAGTCGAGGTGTTGGTGTGAATTTTAGTTCATGACAACTAATTTTATTCCACACCTTTTTAATCGCGATTAAAAATAGTCAGATTTAGTTAAGACAATCAAAATTTTTGGTGAAAAACGTAAAATTCAGAATAGCATAATTGCCATTTTCACTAAATTATAATCTCAGTGCCATCTTAGTGCTGTCAAACTAAAATTTAGTTAAGTTGTGTCACTTTAGTCAATTTCAGAATGGGAAATCGTCGTTTGACAGGAATAAACTAAATTTTGGTGATTTTTAGTCTAGTTTAGAGAATTTTGTGACAAGAGAATCGGCACCATTACCAACTAAAGTTCATTCACTCCAAATTACTTTAAATCACTGAGATTACTAAAACCCTAAGTGATTTGAGAAAAGGCAGGCACGTTGAATGAAACGTTTTTCAAGTAGGTAGGTAATTCCTGACCAAATTGCATGGAAATGATAAATCCTGAAAACTTGAAACACCTGAAACACCTCAGTGGTATCATCAAAAATAACACTATTTTAAGAATGTTTTTATTTATTAATTTAAGTTGAACAGCTTTTTAAATTAATTTGTACCATCGTGCAATGCATCGCACGTAGCTAATAATAAAGCTTAAGAGGTTACAAGGAAAAAGCAACTAACCGAACCATATCAACAACTTCAATTAGAATAACAAATTGTTATCACAAGATCAGCTTCCGAAAAACATAGGGATCATTAATAGCGCCCTGGGGCTCTAATTCACGGCCATGTGACTTACGCACGACATCGCGCGGTGAAAGGGTGCGCCCCCGCCTGCCATATAAAAGCTCCAAACACTCCTCGTCAGACATCATTCAACATCCTCGTTCAACTCACACACCACACAATGGCATTCAAGGTATTACGAAGTTACATACATATAAGAACTAACTGTGCAAAGCAAAAAATTAACCCATTTGTTTTTTTCCAGTTCGTAGTGTTTGCATGCTTGGTGGCTGCGGCCAGCGCTGGAGTTTATCCGGCTACTCAAGTGGCTTACGCCGCTGCTCCCGCCTACGCCGGACATCAGGCGTACGCCGCGGCTCCCGCGTTCGTCGCCCACCAAGCATACGCTGCTGCCCCAGTCGTACACTCCGCTCCCGTAGCGTACGCCGCACCCGTCGCTAAGGCGGTGGAGGAGTACAACGCACACCCCCAGTACAGCTTCGCGTACGACGTTCAGGACGGTCTCACCGGCGACTCCAAGAGCCAGCACGAGACCCGCGACGGTGACGTCGTGCATGGTTCCTACTCCGTGGTGGACCCCGACGGCACCAAGCGCACCGTGGACTACACCGCCGACGACCACAACGGTTTCAACGCCGTCGTGCGTAAGGAGGCCCTCGGTCACGTCACTAAGGTCGTCGCCCCCGTCGCCAAGGTCGCCCCTGTCGCGTACCAGGCTGCCCCTGTCGCGTACCAGGCTGCCCCTGTCGCGTACCAGTCTGCCCCTGTGTACCACTCCGCTCCCGTGTACCACTCTGGCCCCGTCGCCAAGCTGGCGTACGCCGCCACCCCCGTGGTCCACGCTGCCCCAGTCGCCAAGTTCGCCGCTCCCGTCGCCTACTCCGCTCCTCTCTACCACCATTAAATTTATGCCAAACCAAAACCTAGTAATCTAATTGTACAGTACTACATAATAGCGTATTATTTTCAATACGTTTGTAGTATTATGTTTTACGTTCATTAGGACCTATTTATATAAATTAATATTTTTATATGAAACTGTTGTTTACTTTTATTTTGTTTACTTTTATATTTACTTTTAATTTGGCCTTTTTTTTTTTGAGGGTCGGAAATCACCAAATAACTTCTCCCGCTCTGGGTGGAGCGGGAGGGCGTGTCAAACTCTTACTGACCAAAACCCACCCGTGTTCCTTCAGTTGCCTGTGCCAGGGGCCACGGTATCCCTCTCGGACTTTCCCGCAACCCTGGCAGGCATCGGCCCTAGCGGACCCCGTCTTTGATGCTGACACCTCTTTGAGGCGCGCGTGGAACACAACGGGCTGTCGACCCGGGCCTGATATTTAGGTATACAGTGTTAGGTACACTGTATACCTAAATATATTATAATTATTTCTCTAAGAATTTACCGATATACATATTAGGTATGTTAAATAATATGATTAAACATTGAATCACGTCTCCGCGGGTTATAAAGTTCACGCTCAAATGGCCTGCGACTGAAATTATCCTACTGACATTTTCGAGTAAGCACCTACTTAATACCTATAACCTATGCTAAGTTAGGACCTGGGAAGGATGTGACGTTTAGTAGGTACCAGTACCCTTAAAAGTCCTTGCACCGTGATATCATCATAAATATTATGGTCGCTTCCACCTTCAATGTTACAATGTGACCTACATGGAAGACAGCAAGAGAAAATGTATCTTTTATAAGATTTAAATCGCTAGAGAAATAACTTAATTTAACGAATTATTAAAAAAAAAACGGAAATACACGTTTTGAAATCGGTATAAGTACCTACCTATTTCATTGGTAGTAGGTACTTATTTTAATAAAGTTAGAAGAACGATAGGTAAATACAATTAAACGCTGTATGTTACATATCATTTCCTAACAGTTAAGTAGGTACCAGGTACATGCTACCTTATTTAATTAGGCAATTTACTAAAAAAAAACTTCTCAGTATTCGGCCACACGGAAAGCTCATGAGGAGTAGAACAATATGATACTTTTATCCCGGTAGTACTTACTCGTACGTTCCCTTGCTATATTTTCTGGAAATTATGTCATTTACCGGGTTGTACGTTGTTATCTAACTAATAGTTTTATAAAATTTAATTTCACATAAAGAAAATCTCATATTTCGTTTCATAGAATAATCAATACGCAGAATACTTACTTTAAACATTTTTAAATCATTGATTTTTGTTTCACATAAAGTTTAATGTTACAATAATCATATCATAGCGCTTCGGGGATGTTTGCCGATGCGGGAGTGGATGATTTTTATGCCATTATACGAAAACGATGCGCTTCTCTCCGGCGCAGAACAGATATCAGTACCCACGGCATGTTGAGAGCATTGAGTGACCGGTGGGACTGCCCGATGCTTGGTCGATGGGTAAGACTGCACACACAGATTGGCTCTAGTTAGCTGTAAGTGCATTTTATTTTATGTTATTATTATAATTATGCCTATTTGTGATTTTTGTGTTGTGTATTGTGTTATTTTTTATGTTATTTGTGATTCATTTTGATTATGTTATTTTTTGTTATTATGCTTATTTGTAATTAATGGTTATGTTTTTGATGTCAATATTTACTAATTTTAATTCTATGGATTTCTAAGTCTGCGAATAAATGATTATTATTATTATTATTATAAAATAATAAATCTAATATTATTTATCCATAGATTGTTTATTTAATATAAAACTTATTATGTATCAAGAATAAGTTTTTATCAAGTGACAGTTTCTAAACGTTTCAATTTTATACCGTTGATAAAATGCATAGGTACATCTATAACATGCAAGCGGCTCAGGTCACGGCTCTGGCGCTGCGGGGCTCCGGCGGTTCCACGCGAGCTTATCGTCGCAGGTGGTATTCATGCTCACCACCGCCGCGTGCCGGCAGCTTCGGCTTGCTGGCCGGCGACGCTAGCCAGCCTCAGCCACGGCGGCGGCGAGCGTTAAAGCCACCTACTCCTAGATCGCGGGCCGCCTGGCCCCTCCGCGCCTACGTGGATTTAAATTACACTCTAGGATTAGAGCAGACAAGACTACGTGGGTGGAGTCGGGTTTGCAGCAATTCGTTTCTGTCACTAACTTTTGTAAAAAAAACTTTTGTTAAAATTGTAATGTTACTGTTCGAAATGAATGCTTAAAAAACTGAAATCGGTAGAAACAGCAAAAATTTTAACACTGCGTATTTTATTATATATTTATAAGTTATTTCTTATAAAATTATGGATAGCTTAAGGTGGTATGGCATTTTCGTTGAAATTAAATAGGTACCATGAAAAAATACACCGAACAAACAATATTGTTTTTGTGAAAAATGTTTCATTCAAGTACGTCTTTGAAACAATAATATTCGAAATAATAATACAAGGACCACATCTTTTCTGGGAAACGAAATTCTATGAAATCTCTGTCTGCGAAACAAGAGGACACCCATTTACCAACCTCCACACGGGTCAAGCCGCAGGCGGAACCTATGGAAACAACAAAAAAATTGTGGCATCTGGCACGTGTAGCTGAACGATTGTGTTACGAACCTACGCACTGTTATCAGTATAATAAATAGGTAATACCTATTACGTAAATCTCGTCTGATAGATTATAAAAGCTAACCGACCATGTGCGAGTTGGACTCGCCCATTAAGAATTGTGTACCACCAAATCTATTATAATTTACGGTCTTGTATTTGACAGACAGACGGCGTACTCCCGGCGGGCGGGGCGTAGGCCTAATAATTGGGTCCCGTGGGCACCCTTTGGGTACGGAACCCTAAAAAAGACACCAAAATAATTGACAATTATTTTCATAACTGCTACTACTGAAACTGACCGACCGACGCCATAATAATTACAAATGCTGAAATAAATCAAAACATCTTTAAACAAGCAAATTAATTTGATATGAGAACGTAACCCTCAACGTGTACAATGATGCTTCCAACCTCCCCCAACCAAGGGCGTAGCTAGGGACAAAGGTCATCGGTACCCCTTTAACCTTTGTTCCCGAGCAATCAAAATTGATATTATCTTAAATGGCGCCTGCCAAAAAGCACATAGTGGAGAGGTCTGTTGAGCACTATTCCTTATTTCTTAATTTAGGTACATGTTTCAATTCAATTGATGCCTAGTCGTTCGACCCAAACTCCTCCATGTTATCAAGAAATATTTAAAAACTTGAATATTATAAAATGTTAACGTAAATAAAAACACCAAGAACAATAAAATTCTAATCCTCGGGTGGATCATTTCTAAACAGAGGCCAATTCACAATCTGCACGGAAACTCGATTTCAATCTCGTGATGTTCACTATGCATACACACAAACGTGCTAATTTAATACTAGACTTTGTTCCTCTTCCTTGCCAATGCCAACGCCCTTGGATATCTGTCCCCACACTGCCCTTTTCGCCACACCCTGCCTACGCCCAAGTCCTTATGTAAATAGCACTGCGTATAGAACACGTCTGGGAATACGTCAACGCCCTTGCCAGATTAGAAGTGCGGTAAAAATATTAAAATAATCAGTTTCAATTTATTTTATACGTATTATAGCAACGTACAAATGGTTGTTATTATGTTTGTTTATCGTGAAATCAATTATGTACCCGATAACCAGTTCAAAGTATATTTCTTTTCTGCTAATTTTAACTTTTAATTTTCCATCTTCCAGAAGTTTAAATGGTAATTTCAATAATTTATTAATAAATACACTGTACTTTAATTAAAACACACCAATAAAAGACAAAAACAAGTGGCAATTTCGGGTTAGTTTATTATTTTACAACTTTGAAAAAACATCGTACTACTAGCGCCATTGTCATCTCAGTGCTGCCAGTAAAAAAAAACAGTGCTATTGTAGTGGTATACTTTTATGTTTGACAGCTGAAATCAAAATAAACATCGGCCGACGCCCAAACAAAACATTATTTTTGTGAAATAGGCGTGTCGCACACACCCGGCTGCAGTGTCTGCTGACGCTAAATAAGAAATGCTTTAAATATTATACTAGTCAGTCTTTAAAATAATCAAGCAATCGGCGTGTAAAATATTAGTTTGTGATTTTGTGTTTTGTGTAAATTAATTAAATTTTTAATCATACTTATTGAATTACATAACTTATAATATCAGATTATTGATTAATTCGTGACATTGGAGAAGAAAAACCGGCAATGGTATCTACCAGGGGAGTTCGTTATAAATTCAGTGAAGGCGAGCGCGTTTTGTGTTATGAACCGGATCCAACAAAAGCCAAGGTGCTCTACGACTCTAAGGTAAGGACCGCAGTGCTAGGTCTAACCACGCCCTGTACCAACTCATTTTTATCAGCTTTAATTACTATAATACTCCAAATACAGCTGCAACAACTACTAAACAACAGCTAGGTTATATTATGTAAAAGTTTTTTGCCAGCAGTTTGCAACTTTTTTTTATAGGAAATTGATCAAAAGAGACCATAAACTTTACATAACAAACTTCCTTATGAACTTGCAGGTCTTCTACATAGCTCAGTTTGGGAAATACTGTTCCAATTTTTTTAATAAATATTCCACAAAACTATTTTATGGGTGTCACATAAATAATCTACAAGATTTGATAAAAAAAATTATTAATTTGTGTTTCTTTCAGTTATATATTGTTACAGTCCCTAAATTACTGTTAAAGTAAAATAAAGCTTAATAATTGTGGCTAATTCCAAGACTTGGTGCAGGAAGGGTGGGGCAAGACCTCATTTTGGCTTTGTTTGTTTAATAATATAAATTCCTATTATATCTTACCTATTATTAAATCACCTCTTAATGCATTGCTGCTGCTGCTAGAATATATTTTTGAGTAGAGCACTAACATCAAGTGATCAGGCAGTTTAGGAAACTGCAGCCATACAAGTACAAGGGGTATAACTAGGGTGTAATAATATGTTAATGTATTATTCTTCCTAGCCATCATCGCTCCAAATTGAGTCCTAGTGTGCAAAAAAAAACGATCTAAAAAAATAATAAAAATAGTTTAATGGATAAGGATAATATTTTATATGCAAATTTTATTACAAAGTCAGCTATTCCACTTGAAAATATAATTTGTAAACAGGTGTTGGAAGTGATAGAGAGTAAAGACAAGCGTGGACGCCGTACTGTGGAGTATTTAATACACTTCCAAGGCTGGAACTCTTCTTGGGACCGCTGCGTTAGCGAAGACTTTGTGCTGAAAGACACTGAAGAAAACAGACAGCTGCAAAGAGATCTAGCTGAAAAATCTCAACTACAACTGTAAGATATTATTTAACTTTTAAATACTACATTTGAAAAAAAAACCCTTAGTTATCTTCAATACGAGTTTTTGAACATTCATGAATAGGTCTAAACTTTATTACTCAACAATATGAATTCACGAAATTACTGCTGTTGTTGTGCTATACATACTATATATACTTACTATAGTAACTTTTTCGTGTTTTATTGAATTATGTTTAATATAGGGGTGCATATCTGTATCGCCGAGAGCGCAAGAAGGGCGGCAGTACCTCTAACCCTGGAGCGGGCCCCGCCAAGCGCGCCCGACATGGTTTTTCTGATGACGGCTCTTCTAGTAGCACACAACCAGATGGTAAGTTTTAATATTTTAAATTCAGCATTTTTATGATGTATGTTCTACTATAAATGACCCGTGTTAATATGTGTTAGGTATCGGGTGAAATAAAAACAAGTAATTTTCAACAGCAATACAAAAACAACTACATACTTAATAATATTTTATTAAGTGCATTTTACAGCTATTGCTATTTCTAATAATTATGTGCGATATTTTTAATCAGTTTCCAATATTTCGTTACATAACACTGGTGGGTTCAAAAACAAGTCGTGAAGCGCATCTCGTACTTATCCGTACATACAAACAAGTTATACACGTGGCTATAGTTTCGAAAACCGCGCCACCCGACACACCCAAGTACGTCAAAGATGGCCGCACCGTTTACGCGGTGACGCCCAGACATGCGCACTCACCCTCTTCGCATTGGCGCTTTCCTTTGTTATCGTGTTTATAAATACTTTCATTGAGTGCTAATAACTTTTTTACTTTAGCTCTAGCTGAACAAGTCGAAGTTATTACTTAAAACTTCTACCTATTATGTCCAACGCTCATTCTGCTGTTCATTATACAGTTGAAAAGTGCTAAAAAATCCTCTTACATAATTTTATTTGTAATATTCTGTAACCGGCAATATGT
Source organism: Brachylomia viminalis (assembly GCA_937001585.2). Taxonomy (NCBI): domain Eukaryota; kingdom Metazoa; phylum Arthropoda; class Insecta; order Lepidoptera; family Noctuidae; genus Brachylomia; species Brachylomia viminalis. Next base: position 10,001,709 of record OW443316.2, on the reverse strand, counting down.
TTCTCTAGGATATGAATAAGACGTTACATAGTCTAGGTCGGACTTCAACCAAAGGCGTGCCTACACTGCCTACAGTATAGCAGATATAAAATGCTATAGATACGAACACGTCGAATGAGAGCGACATAGTTAGGTACCTACCCTACTTCAATGCAATTTTCCATTGTTAAGTCGCTCGCGGCTGCTACGCCGGAAATGTACGAAGCAGTTAAAGGCCGGTCAATTTCATAGCAGGCATTTAAAGTTCTGTACCTATATATCTTCGTTTCAACCAAACACATCTTAGGATTTGTAGGTATAGGCAGAACCTACGCTCATTGTGGACAAGCACTGAATAGTAGAGTATTCAGAGCATATCCATAACACTAAAGTGTAGCAGCTGCTAGCCTACATTGTTCTTGAGTATTGTATAGCAGATCGTACTTAGTAGTTGTTTTTGATTAGATAACATTGAAGAAGGAGTGGAGACTGCCGACACGGATACTTCGTCGGCGTCTGGGTCTGGGAACTCGCGGCCACGCTCGCCGCCGCCCAACGTACACGTGGGACGGGCGCACATCTCATTGCCTTCTGCTTTACGGTGGGTATATAACAATAATGGTCAGTCATTACTTGAACAGAGTGCATCTTTTCATCTAGATGTTCGTCGAGGGATTTGCGTCCAAGTGAAATTAATAAGTATGACACGGTCGTAAGATTATTATGTAACACCTCTTGATTCTGTCGCAAATAATAATAATAATAATATTAATTCCACACCATCAAATAACATTTAAAATTATGAATAACGTTATAAATTAATTCCACAAATATATTCTTAAAAAAGCAACATATTTGTGTGAACCAACTTATGAGAATGCATGACCTACAAATCTTATTCTATCTAGCATTTTAAAACACCGAGAGATAAACATTTTCGAACCAACCAATTCAAGCCAGATTCGGTGGAATATTGGTTTCCTACACCACTGCCGTCTTACCCGACTACGTTTTCGTAATCTGGTTCTAGATTTTCTTGTTGACATCTTCCAGCGATCGCCTGACATTCGACTACCACTTAGTGGTGAAACGAGGTCGCCTGTCCCAGCTGCCGGCGACTCCTTGCGCGGCACAGATCTTGGAGTCGTTCGTGAAATGGTTCGCACGCGCAGGTGCCTGGCACCCCACACGGGCACGGCATGATCCTCCACAGAAACCAGACATGCTTGATGTGTCTTGCAGGTACGATTATGTCGATAACGCCCGTTTTTTTTTCACAGATTTGATTGTCATAACTAGCAAAGAAGTTTTTTCAGGTGCTCAATTTTATAAATAACATCGCACATAATTTGACTTTACAATATTCGCAAAACCAATGTTGATAACAAAAAATAAGTTCACCTTTAGAGACGATCTCACAGGTGTTTGCCATTGAAACTTAGGACCTATAATATGACCGCCACCCGCCTTTCTCCAGCCATGCACCATGCATAATAGATTCCAAAGAAATTATTTTCAGATCATAATGTATCGACTACTTCTACCTTCACACAAGTTCACCGTCTATATACAGGTTGAACCTAGTCCGTGAAGTGGCAGACGGTCTCCGCGTGTACTTCGACTTCATCTTACGCGGTCATCTGCTGTACAAACAAGAACTGCCCCAGTATCATGAGATCTGCGGACAATTCATCGACGAGTAAGTTACTGGTTCAACAACTTGTGCTCGT